>CM074720.1:290451774-293225524 GCA_037306005.1 Rhinophrynus dorsalis
CACTCTGTTTTAGTACAAGGGTGTAATGTTTCCATAAAATACAAACTCAGGGATAAACTTAATAGCAACTCTTTTATTTAACTCTTTTCATCTCTTCAGTAACCTCACTGTCTGTTTTCAACTGTCACTCCTCCACTTCCTGATTCCTGCCCTTTCTCCTTAAAGGGAGAAAGATGCTTTGCTGTATGTTACAGAGGGCAAGCCTCAAACACCACTTTCTAATTGATCCCTCAGCATATTGCTACGTTGCCTCAACTGAAGAGCCACTGTGTGTTATATTGCTATGTTACCTCAGCTTAAGTAAGGAGTTACTGTTCCCATTGGGTGATTCAGTGGAGGAGTGATTTAAATCATTCAGGGAGTTGGCCTGCCCCCACTATCCAGCCCGCCCACCACTATCCAAGTGACTGAAAAAACAAAATGGCTGCCACTTGCTCCTACACTACAGACTCACACACACAAATCCACACACACACCCACACACACAAGAGCCACACACACACACAGACACAGAGTCCCCAGGGGTCCCTCCACCAACCTGAGGCACACAATGAGCTGATCCAACAAAGAGAGGGCGGGATCGGCTCCAGTGTACCTTCATTTCTGGTATCCACAACACAACAATGCTTTCAGCTCCTGGTGCACAATGTGTTTCTGCTGCAGGAAGCCCAGCTGCTTCATGTAGCTCGGAGGCAGGCAGGCCCAGTACCAAGTCCTTCATTTTCCCCCTTCATGAAGCACAACACTCCACCCCGAAACAACCCGGTCACGTGGCCCTTCAAGGAGCTCTCTACAAGCAGCAGCTGGATGCAGCTATTACCCATGGCTGAGGTGCTGGAGACAGACCATGCTGGTGCCACTCTGTAGTACACACTGTTACACACAAGCTTCTTCACTGCTGCTCTCTGCCCATTGTCACACACCTTCATTGTGTAAGTACCCTGGCACAAAAAATATATATGCCGCACTATAGCTGCTCCAACAACACACACCATCCCTGCTCCAACCACACACACCATCCCTCCTCAGTTCCCGCTCTCGGTGCCCAGGCTGCGTCCCTAGTAACGCTCTTGGCCGAGGCCTGGGGCAGGAGGTGTCTTCCTGGCCAGGGAGCCGGGCCGGCGGTTGTCTGGCAGCCTCTGAGTGTGCATGTACAGAGTCCACTCCATGACTCTTGCTACAAACTGGGACAGCTGGTTAACCCTTTCAGTGCCAGAGGATTAAGCAACACAATGAGCAATGCCTTGCCTACCCCTCTGGCACTTACAAGACCATAATAATATCTGTATATGTGTGTGTGTACGCATGTATGTACATGTGTTTGTATGATCATTGTCTGTATATGTCACTGTATCTGTGTGTGTCTATGTATGTGTGCAATATGATTCTTTCTGCTTCACACAGTATACTCAAAAACATCATCAGTCAATACAACTAAATGAAATGTACAATACAAACAAACACAAACAATTCTTACAAAATACCTTCAACATGCCACCTACAACATTTCAAACAAAAAATGCTACATAACACATACCCTACTACAATGATGGGCAACGCCGTCACATATTGCTAGTATATATATATATATATTTATTCAGGGCACAAAATTTCCACTCGCCTCCTCGCATTTGGCGAGGAGAAATCGAGTGAGGGCGAGTGGAAATTGAAGCACTGAAAATGTTCACCCAATGAAAGGATTTGTTCAAGCTGCAAGAAACATTGTCAGCGTCTTGCTTTTCCACTGATTCCATTGCTCATATGTGTAATGTACATGAGCATACGTGTATCCGATGTGATGCTGTTATCACATACTTCTTTCTTATTACACAGCCGGCCTCACTCTCTCCCCTTTCATTTTCTCAGTGCATTGCCACAGCCGTTTCCTGTCCTGTTACTAGCAATCAGGTGGTTGGTTGTCTGGATTAGAAGGGGGAGAAGTCTGAAAAGTTTGCTTGCAAGGAAGTTTAGCCGAACTGTCCCAATACAACCTTGGACTTGCTGTGTTTATATTCTTACAGCAAATTAAAACTTACAATCTCATTTACCTATATATTCCATTTCCGAAGGCCAATCAGTAGTTAAAACTTGTTCC
Source organism: Rhinophrynus dorsalis (assembly GCA_037306005.1). NCBI lineage: Eukaryota > Metazoa > Chordata > Amphibia > Anura > Rhinophrynidae > Rhinophrynus > Rhinophrynus dorsalis. Next base: position 290,453,870 of record CM074720.1, read on the forward strand.
CCTATTTGTAGCTGGGCTATTACAGTGGTGTAATTAAGCATTCTGTCACTTGGGCGATCTGCATGGCCAGGGAAGGGTTGAAATGGGAGCAGGGTGTGGGCATCATGACGAATGACACAAAGGAACACACCTATTCAATGTGCTTGTGATCGGGGAGCGCTGGGAGTGGGTAAAACCAGCATCATCAAATGCTATGTGCACCAACTCTTCTCGCAGCACTACAGGGCTACTATAGGTGTGGATTTTGCTCCAAAAGTAATAAACTTATGTTGTATAAGGCTGGTCAGCATGCAGCTGTGGGATATAGCAGGTTAGCTAATAACGTATGTAAATGATTATTTTGCTAAATTACAGGGCTAGTTCAACGTTGGACCTTCTATAGTTGGGACTACAACTTCTATCATCCCAAATCAGCCTTGCAGCTTTTGATGCAACTAAATTACATGAAAAAAGTTGAGATTTTACATGTTGTAATTGATTTTTTTTTCTCCCAAAGCACCTTTCTATTCCTATAAATAGCAGAAACAACATATATATAGCTGTCAGTGTACAGTTGTAGCATGCTACAATCATCCTGCTTCATGTACTTTGCCAATGATAATGACCCTATCCTTTGACCATACATGTTCTGTAGGGTTGCACTGATACTGGTATCGGTGCCGATACCAGCATTTGCATGAGTACTTGTACTCACGCAAATGCGGCAGATTCCAGCACCGATACCCTGTGTCAGGGTCGGTGCTTCAGAGAAGGAGCCCGGGGAGCTGCTCACAATGCTCCCCGGTCACCTCTCTCCCTCCTGCAGCATTGGAGCGTTGCCGTGGGTTACCATGTCAACGCTCCGACGCTGACCTCTGCCGGGGCTCGCAAGAGAACAGCGAGCACCTGGCAGAGGAGGGTAAGGCAGGCAAAGGGGGATAGGGATCTTGCCCTTACAATGAGAAATATGTACTCTAGGCATGGAATTAAGGGAAAATATTTTTGTTGAGTTTGGCACTTTTCTTGTATAATTTTCCCTCACCATAAATTAAATATCTCCACAACATTTAAGTCAATAGTCCCCCTTTTATTTTGTCTTTACATATATGTAACATGTACAGTCAAACAGTTTATACCATCTTTTTTAAATACTTTTAGGTCAGTCACAGTGAGCTCCCTGTATCTGTTTGCAGGAAGGATCAGGAGACAAAAGGAGGGGGGCCAAGAAGAGGCAAAAGGAGGGGGGATCAGGAGGGAGAGAGGCAAAAGGGTGGGATCAAGAGTCAAGGAGGGGACAAAGGGGGATCAAAAGGGAGAGAAAAAGCCAAGGCAAAAGGAGGGAGCTCAAGAGGGGGAGAATGAATCAAAAGTTGGGAATCAAGAGGGGGAGAAAGAGGCAAAAGGGGAGAATTAAGAGGTGGTGTATGTATGTGTGTGTGTGTATACATATTTCAAGTACTCACCGATACTTCCAAGTACCTAATAAATATATATCTATATATATATATATATATATATATATATATATATATATATATATATATATATATATATAGCAAAGTTAAAGAACAGGGCAGCACCAGTGGGTCTTATTTAACAAGCAAAAAATACTTTATTTAAATGAGAGAAAAATCGTCAACGTTTCGGTCCTCTCTGGGACCTTTCTCAAGACGCCAGTAATGATCATTACCTCGTGTTTTATCCTCTCGGTCCTTCTAGGAAACGTCGCTAGCACTGGTGACGTCAACACCCGGGTCCGTTCACTGAATGGCCCGTGGTGGACCAATCACAGCTCAGCCACTATCCCTTAGAGAAAATTGTAGGACCACTCCGTGTTCTCACAGCGGAGTGATCAATTAAGAAGCCGCATACTGAGTTAGAGCTGATTCTCCACTGGGTCAGGAGAGATGACTGCCATGTATGGAGAGAGATCAACAGCCATCCGTCGCGCTGGGAACCGAACCGGTCCAGCGCGCTAAGATAGGCAGACCTCCCTCCTGATATACTGGCGCCGCTCTCCTGGCTCATGTGTGGATGAGAAATCAGTTAAACAATGATCAATGCGTCCCTGTTTAGCTTCCGCAAAATATAAGTCAAGGTATAAACACAGCATTCAACAACCCAAGGGCTAAAGACATCTTCTATCAGATGAATGGGGCTATATACTGTTAAATCGTGTATGATACCAATATTCAACGCCGGTAGTCCCAGAGCATACCTTGTGTCTGGTATGGATTATATATACCAGACTCACAGTTCGTCACCCAGTCTTATACCAGAGGGTATCAAAGTTCCATTACATGCAGAGTCTCTGTGTCCCTTCTAACTGCCACCAAAACATTAAAGTGTCTGAAAAACTGTAATTATGTGGTGTACACTGAACTCAGGAAATGCAAGGTCCCAATGAATGACAAATCCAATATAATGAGGAAAAAACTTAAGCCACAATAGGTATAGGACCACTGATGAAGCAAGTCAGCTGTCACATAAGAATAAAGCTACCTGCTTTCCCTGTGAAGAAACAACAACCATGAGAGAAAAGTATGAAATTAACCCTATCACTGCTCCCCAAGTCCTATTATGGGTTGATGTTTCAGGTAGCAATGCCCCCTAATGTAGGGGGTTCTATGCCCATCTTCCCTGGAGAGGTAGAGCAGGAAACACAGACTGTAATATCACTGTGGACTTAACAGGAGATACTGTCAATTTATAAAAGTCTATCACAGGAAACAATTGTATGGCACTCTGTCATTTAGGCCTCTAGGGATGAGTGTGTCCAGTTTATGGATCCAGAAAGCTTCTTTTTGTAGGAGGCTCTTGCCCCTATCTCCACCTCTGGGTAAAATCTTTTGATGATCAATGATCATGTATCTCAGTTCCGCCAGAGGGTGTTTAGCTTCCGCAAAATGCCTCGCAACGGGCTTGTCACTCATTTTGCCATTAAGTGCCTCTCGAATATTGGACTTGTGATTGGCCATACGTTCTCTGAAACAGGTTGTTGTTTTCCCTACATAAAAAAGACTGCAGGGGCATTTGATGAAATAAATCACAAAAGAGCTGGTGCAGCTCAATTTGTGTTGAAATGTACAGGTTTCCCTGAATGAGGATGTGAAAACTGACTGCCCGTGATCATATACCTGCATGTGGTACAATGAAGGCATTTAAAGCACCCCTTCTTTTCTGTGGGGAGCCATGAAGAGTATTGGGATTTGTAGCAATGTCCTGGGTCAGTGTGCACCAAAATGTCTCAAGTTTCTACCTCTCTTGTAGCAATTACGTGGAATGGATCTGAAGGTGTTAGGTAAAGATCTGTCGGTAGAGAGGATCTTCCAATGGTCCTTAATGGTTTTATTAATCTGGGAACTCTTTGTTGAATATGTGGACACAAATGTTAGCCTGTTCTCAGAATCTTTCCGCGAGCTCTGTTGTAAAAGGTCTTCTTGTTTAAACGTTTTAGCTCTGTTAAGAGCTTGTTCCAAGAGATCCCTTTTGTATCCTCTTTGTAAGAATCTTTCATATAGTTCCATTAATTGGTCCTCAGATTTCTGTGAATTGGTGTTATTCCTTATAATCCTAAGAAATTGTGCATAAGGCACCCCTCTTTTAAGGTGTTTTGGGTGGAAGCTATCAAAATGTAGAAGTGTGTTCCTGTCAGTCTCTTTTCTAAAATTTGTGGTGCCCAAACCATCTCTGGTTCTAAAGACCGTAAGATCAAGGAAATTCACAGAATGAGGGTCCGCGTGAGAAGTGAATTTAATAGGACTATTCAAAGAGTTAAGGTTGTGCACAAAAAGGTGAAATGACTCTATGGTACCATTCCAGACTATAAACAAGTCATCAATGAATCGCTTATAGACTAAGATCTGTGTAGGTATCAAAGGTATGATGTGTTTCAATTCAAATTGTGTCATGAAAATATTTGCAAATGCTGGGGCTATGTTCGACCCCATTGAGGTCCCGGAGATCTGAAGGTAATAGTCTCTTTCAAACCTAAAGTAGTTTAAAGTTAGACAGTATTCTAAAAGCTCCAAAAGGAAACCCAATGGGGGCCTATTAGGTGTTTTATCTGCTTTGAGTAGTGTGGTTGCTACTGCTCCCATACCGTCTGTGATAGGAAAGGAATGACAGTGTATAGGGAGTTCACATCCATGGTGGCTAGAATCTATCTAGCCATGTATCTACAATTGGGATTGTGCATCTGGGAATTAGCTCTAATAAGAGTGAGTGCTTTCCACTTCTGACTTTTTGTATATATATATATATATATATATATATATATATATATATATATATATATATGCTTTAGGTACTTGGAAAGCTAGCAAATGACCGCAAAAAAGTATCGGTAATTGGTATCGGTGAGTACTTGAAAAAAGTATCGGTACTCGTACTCGGTCTTAAAAAATTGGTATCGGTGCATCTCTAATGTTCTGCAAGTGCATAATATATAAAGTCAAACTGACAATACATATTATGCACTTGCAGAACATGTACAGTCAAAATAGTGTTACTGTCACTTTAACAGACCTATATGGCACAGTGCTAACAAAGTTGTGCAGTTGTTTTGTCTTGTGCATTTCTGTCACTGCAATAAAGTTGTCCATGTGAACCAAAGTCTTAATATCCCACATGTATCACACTGACAAACTCTAAAGGTGTATGTGACCCCACCCATCCACAGATATACATTTATTTTTTTAAGGTTTTATTTATGATTTATAAGCATGGTAAAACATAGAAGGGAGAAGAAGGCAGAGACCAGAAGAAAGGAAAGTAGTAGCTCAAGATAATGTAGTAGCACCTCCACTTCTATGTTGAGTGGCATTCTTTTGACAGTTGCAGTCTCAGGTGAAGGAGACATGGGTGTTTAGTGGGTGCAGGAAGGAAAGTGAAAAGAACAGAGAACAAGCTAACGTCTATAGAAGGGGGGAGGCATTCAATCCCGTTTGCCATACCTTCTAAGGGTCCGTCTTTTAGACCAAAATCTCTCTTTTCTACCCTGGTGTCACTGTGTTTAGGAGATCTGAGAGCAGGGCATGATGTTCTTCTGTTGTGCAAAGCATCCTTTTTGATTCACTTAACCTTCCTTTCTAACTTGACTCCACGAGGCTGATCTCATCAGGTTAAATCATTAGTCGCCCAGTGCTTTAAAATTATTTTATAGCTTAATATTGAAAAAATATAATTAAGAGTTTATTTTACTGATTAAAACGTGGAAACTACTAGTGTTGATGTTTTATTTGCAAGTTATTGCAGCTGAAACTTGAATTTTTGTTAGAAGTACCTCTACAGCCTGATCTTTTACAGTGGCGCAATTGTTAGACTATCCTATGGCCTTTAAAAGGTTAAACACTGTGTTGCTTACTATGGCATTTGGGTGAGTGGGGTTAAAGGTGGTGATATGGGTGGGGCTAGGTGTGGAAACTGGTGGCGAGTAACTTTTCAGGCCTGGCCAGTAGCTCAGGACTTGAAATTTTGAGACCATAATTAAATATGAGCGAGAGAATATGTGTGTGTGTGTGTGTGTGTGTGTGTGTGTGTGTGTGTGTGTGTGTGTGTGTATATATATATAAATGTATATATATATAATATAGATAGATATAGATATCTCAAAACAAAAGAATCCGCACTCATCAGGACTTTTCAAAGGAACAGATAATGGACTATTTTATCAAATCATTTGATGCAATAAAATAGTCGATTATTTGATCCTGTCAAAAGTCCTGACGAGTTGTGCTGCTTTAAGTTTTGCATCATACTTTTGTTCAAAGCGTGCACCTAGGTATCAACTGTAGGCTGTTGTGACTGATGTCATCCCCACTAACTTGTGCGCACACATTTTTCTTTTCCCACTGTTTTTAATAAAGCGCTGGAGAGATTTCTGGCATCCATTGGGTTGAAAAGCTGCATTCTAATCCTTCATAAAAAGTATATTCATTATCTTTCCTGAAAACGTCCATTGACCCACAGAGCAGGTGATGAATATTCCTACCATAGACCTAGGCATTCTGTTGTTTGCAGAGCCATAAGCTAAACTTTGGAGAATTTTACATATTACAGAAGATATTAAAATAGTAAATTAAACGTGGAAAGTGTGTGTGTTTGCCCTGGATGAATATTGTTACTGACCATACTTGTCCATAGACTACTGTAGGAACAGTGCCACCGTAAAATCTCATGCCATAAAAGTATTGCACCCAGAAAATGCAAGTTTTAACTGCAATAACCTTTAAGTAAAAACTCTCTATTGAGAGTTTACTTGTTACGCAGCAGGATAAATCCCATAATATATATTTTTCCATATTACACAGGGTGGTTGTCACAAATATCTTGGCTTTTTTTAAAAAAAACATTTTGTGAATCTTAATTTGTTAACCTTTTTGAATGTGTCATAATGCATTGGTCACCAATTTTGCACTCAGAGGGTTAAACAAGATATAGGCGTTTTGTTTGAGCAATATGAGAAATATATTGTGAAGTTAAAATTCTATAGTAATATTTCCAATTAAAAGTATATAGCTATAACAGACTAACCTGTTAAGTATGATCAAGCAAGAAAGGGCACATACATTTATGCTAAAATTCAGGACCACTTTTCACTCCCCACATTAATTTCCACTGAGAGCAGAATGATGGAACTTCTCCCACGTTCTACCCTATATTGCCTTCACAACAGCTAGCAAGTCCTGTTTTTTGTGTTCTCATGAGTATCAGGGCATTTTTTTCCTGAAGGAATTCTTTAATTTGTCATTCTACATGGGTCCCTGACTTAGAGGATTTCCTGATCGCCATGGCCTCTTTTGTACTCTCATTTCCTTGGGGGACGTGAGGCAGAGGACCTGAATGATTATAGGGACATTCCTGTGTACCTGGGGTTTCTTAGGGCAAACTAATGTCCAGTCCTTTCTGATCACTCAGCCCTTATAGGGATTAAGGAAAGAGGATCCAAATTTTTCTTCTAGATTACATACTCTACTACTCCAGATGTAATGAAGACATAATAAATGTTGCAGTGCATGGGACATCTTTTTATACAAGGATACAGTGAGTACTGTCATTGATTGTATGTACTGTTCAAACTTTCTTAGGAAGTACTGTGTGTGTTTTCAGTAATATCCTGAATTGCCTTTGCTATTGCTTATTTTTATTTCTTGTATTGCAGGCACTTTTATGAGATATACAGATCAGAGTAGCTGTGATTTGTTTCAGGTATTTTCAGATGTATCCTTGTCTCCATAGTAGGATAAGGCATCGCTTAATATATTGCATCCCATCATTTATCCCCTAGACTTTCATCTTGTGAGATCTTTTAAGTCTAGTGACATGATGGTCCTCCAGGCTCTGGTTTCTGGTGAGACTGAAAATCTTGCAAGAACCTCCATTTTGGTTTTCCTCCATGGGACCAGTTAGTCTCATGAGACAAGACAAGCTGTGACAAGACGGGACAAGATCTTAAATACAATTTTTTTTCGTCCAATGCAGGTTACTGGTAACTTTGGGTAGGTGATACGCCCCTTTAAGTAGGCAGGAATAATTCTAGAAGTGAATGCAGGGGGTGGAGCCTACCTTCCATCCTTGGCTGCAGCTAGCCAATCAGCTCCAGTAAGATTTGTTCCTTGGATGAAGATACAGGCAAGAGAACAGTTCTGCTATAGTTTTAGCTCATTTTTTTATTTTTCTGTTAGAAATGGAATACCACCATCAGGCGGATTACCATAACTGACAGTGCCCTTAGATGTGGCTAGCTCAGTATCCAGGTGCTTTTGTGGACCTTAAGCCCTGGGAGGGAAAATCTTGGGTTCAGGTTCTTTCCCCAGGAGTTGCCCAGTGAGGCTTCTTCTTAATACATGGTGATCTGAAGACAGAAGATCTGCAGGAAAGGTGAGCAACCCTTTGAGTGCTGCAGGTCCACATGTCCCACAGTGACCCTCTGCACAGGTGTTTTCCTTTGGAGTTCCTATTGCACACTCCTGCACTCATTGGGTTTATCTTTCCCTACTGGGTTCAGTGTATCTTGGGTCTAGTGACATGTTTTAGTAATGTCTAGTGCTCATTCACTTATCAGTTACAACTTTGCAAAATGTGTGTTAAAGGCACACTTTTACCGCATAGACACCATTGCTCCATTCACTTCTATGGGACTGTACAGTTTGGGACATATCTCTGCAACCACTCATTGTAGCGACTTCAGAGATGGCTCATTTTGTTTGTCTGCCCTTCCTCTATTATCCGGTAAATGTTTTGTGTGTGTTGGGGGGCTCAGGGGGCTTTGGGCACTGTTGGGGTACTTTTTCTGGGGAAAATATTTCCCATGAACCCTTGCTTCGTGCACTCGTTTCTGATTGGCTCCCACCATCCAGCCATTTTGTGCTTTTCCTGAACGAGTATCCTACGCAGGGCTTGGACTCTCCTTTGCGGATTAACCCTTGCCTGCCAGATAAGTGCATTTTAGCAATTTCTGGGGCGAAATTTTGATCTTACACATTGTATTTGGGTGATTCCTTATACTTTAAACGTTTTGACACTGTGAGAATGCCTACTCCGTTAGAGCTTGGGGCCAGGCCTCAGACTAAGGACGCTGGGGTCTCTCTGTCCCCTGTTGCGCATTGCTCCTCATGTCATTCAGGGTTACCTAGAGAATTCTCAGGTCATTTATGCCCAGCATGTTCTGATGTCTCTGAGTCTTCCCCAGGGACCTCCATCCCAGCGTCTGGTCTTCCTGGGCCTTCTCTTCGACACTCAGCAGAGCATGATGTTTCTCACGGATGAGGTGGCTCACCAAATTGACCACAGTGTTTCTGCTGTTCTGGCTCACAATCCAGTTCCAGCCAAAAAGCTGTCCTCTCTAGTATATCCTCAAAGCGGCAGATTGGTCCAACGAATCCACCTTCAAAACGTTTTATTTTAAACCTGTTAATCATGCATCCAATTATGTTATTCTGCAGCTTTAAACTTGCATAATATGAGCCTCCGGGTCTTGCCATAAAATTTGAGGATTTTCCTAACTTAGTGACGGAAAGTCAGAATTTGATTAACCCTTTGAGTGCCAGAGGGCTACGCAACTCATTGCAAAGTGATGCTTTGTGTACACCTCTGGCATTCAAAGGGTTAAAGACATGGAGGCAAGTATTATCCCTCCCTGAATTAACCCTCCCTCTCTCCTGTCTTTTCTCTTAAGCTAATTGATTTGTTGGCTGAAAATCTTTAAGAACTGTCCTGCATGTTCTGTTTAAGAGCAACTTAGACCTGACACAACTTACAAAAGAAAGAGGAAGTGATTCTACATGTTCAGAATGATATATACCTGGGGATGGAGGGGATTGGATAATGATATGTGAGGGTGGGGTTACCAGTTCTTCAAGTTTGCTTTACCTGTAAAAAAGTTTGTTTGAACTTTGCTCGTAAGAAGTAAAGAAGGAGAAAATTCTGACTTTCCATCACTAAGTTAGGAAAATCCTCAAATTACGTCCCATTCTGCATGTTCATTAAGTACTTAATTGGACTTGAAGCATCAAATTTCTGATGACCAACTCTGCAAGCTAGCTATCTGGTCATCAATTCATAATTTTATAACATTTTACAAAGTGAAAATGTTTGCATCCCAAGATGTTCGTTTTGGTATCAAAATTTTGTAGGCTGAAGTTCTTTAGCTTTCTCTCTCTCAAGGTGTTTTTGTAACTGCTTTGAAACATCCCATTGATCCCCGCATCCCTTATTTGATGCTAGTGAAATTATTATTATTTTTTTTTTTATAAATGAATCCTTTTCTCTTAGTCCAGTTGATTGATGCAGGGCATCCGTCCCACAATGATAAATCTTTGGTTGCCTGAGATTGGGTTGCACCTCCGTTTCTTGACTCTTCTGTCTTTACCTCTTCTCAGCTTTGCTATAAGTAAAGTGAACTATCTATCTGGTGGGAGGACTATATAGGGCAGAATGTGGGAGGAGTTTAATCACTAAGTACACTGCCTTATGGAGATTCTACATTGGTCCATACATCCCTCAGTTGGACTACGAGAAGATAATTAATGGTTAAAGAGGAACTACTACCTCTTCAAGAATTTAACGTCAATAAATCCCCATCTGGCAGCTAGCAGCTTAGTAGCACTAGTCGCCAGAATTATTACCTTATTCCAAAGAAATGTGACAGCAGGACGGATCGCGGACATCTTGCCATAATGACGTCCGCTCGTCTGCGCTGTTAGTCCCTTCCGGAGCCGGCCGGCTCCTAGCAACGCCTCCTAGACCCGGCTGGGACTGACAGCGCAGGAGCGCGAACGTCATTATGGCAAGATGTCCGCAAAACAATGCACATTTCTTGAAGAGGTGGTAGTTCCCCTTTAAGAATTAAAAAAGTCCCTGTTTCCATTATCCTGAACTGGTATTTCAATAACAGGAGGGCCACACATTTCCCACCTAAACCCTCTGGCGCTCAAAGGGTTAATAATGTATATTCTAATACATTCATTTTAATCGTTGCTTTTTCAATTTGATGCAAAGATAGTAATGTTGCTTTTAACAAAGTTTAATATTGTAGATATTAAAAAAAAATAAATAAATGAACCTAGGTAAGTCTGGTCTCTCAAACATGTGTAGTCTGAGAGATATATGCTTCTGAAGTCCCCACCCCTTTCACAGACCTCAGCACTCTAGCTGACAGAAGGAGATCCTGGTCCCGGGACCAACCAGCAGTTCTTCAGCAGAGCCAAAATAGTGCTATCTAAAAATAAATACTGATTTGGAACAGTCTGCAAAGGTGTGCCTGGTTTGCAAGCACACATTGTAGACCGTTCTTTCTAGGTAATGCTATTTCTGCTCTGCTGAAGAGCTGCTGTCCGGTTGCACGACCAGAATTTCATGCTGTCAGCTAGAGGCTGACGTCTGTGAGGGGGGGGACGGGGGACTTCAGAAGCATATATGTTTGAGAGACCGGACTTACAGCAATTCATTTATTTTTTTAATATCTACAATATTAAAGTGTTAGTAATGTCTGAAAAAAACTTTTTTTGCATTTAGAAGAGCTTAAAAAGCTGATCTAAATGCAAAAAACCGTATCTCTTAAACCGCTATGGTTTAAGAGATACGGGCGTTTAAAGTTTGATTTCTCCTACTGACAGCTGTAAAGCTGTCAGCAGGAGATCCGTGTCGGTCGACACGCTGGCGCTTGAGAAGTGCCAGGATCTCGTTACTTACACAGAATCCCTTCATTGGAATGGTCTAAAACGTGTGCCTAGTGTTCAGGCACGTGTTTTAGACCATTCCAATGAAGGGATTCCATGTAAGTATCGAGATCCCGGCACTTCTCAAGCGCCACCGTGTCGACCGACACGGATCACCTGCTGACAGCTTTACAGCTGTCAGTAGGAGAAATCAAAGTTTAAACGCCTGTATCTCTTAAACCATAGCGGTTTGAGAGATACGTATTTTTGCGTTTAGATCAGCTTTTTAAGCTCTTCTAAATGCAAAAAAATTTTTTCAGACATTACTAACACTTTAAATGCAGCCATTACTATCCCTTTAAATCATAAGAACCTATCAACATGACAGTAACATTTTCTCATTTTCAGACATGCTTTACCCAGTGACGCTGATGTGCTGATAAATTCTGGAGCAAAAAACTACTGACAGATAAAAAAAAAAAAAAAAAAAAATTCCCATTGAATGAAATGGGCTTTTAACCCTTTGAATGCTAGAGAGGTTTCCAAAAACTGGAGCACTGCATTAGAGACCTCACTGGCATTAAACGTGTTAAAAGCCCCATAATTTGGGGATTTTTTATTTGACCCCTAAGTTGTAGTTGGCTTGCTCCAGAATTGATCCGGTGTTTCATTGTACATTAGCCACAATATTTCTAACATTGTACATGTGATTTGTGATGGTGCCTAAGTTCATTTACATTACTACTTTATTTTTTATATTCCTCTTACTAATGGAAGTTTTTATTGCTTTCAGATAAATGCTGTTTGCATGCTCGCTCCTATACACATTTAGATATGAGATATATCCTTAATGGATATTCTGACATTGATCTAATGCGCCCTATTGAAAAGCCATTTTGAAATGGAGAAGGAGTGACTCAGCTAGTTAATTAACTGACTTTGAAGTCAAGAGTCTGGCTGTAAAGCTGTGAAAACCTGTTTCATTTTCCAGTTATCAGGCCATTGTCATCTTAGGCAAGTTACTTTATCTCGTTGTTCCTCAGGCACCAAAAACATAGATTTGTAAACTCTTGGCCAGTCACTGTGCCTAAAAAAACCTCCGTACAGAGCTGCATAAAAATTGGTTGTGCCACTAACTGAAGATAGAGAAGACCATGAAATGCAGCAGCTTAAAATTGGGCACTTCAGGATGGTCTAAACTATAGATTGTGCAAAGTACAGAAGTGACAAAAAGCAAACACATCATGAATGACACTGTTTGTTTTGATCACTTTCCATAGTTGACTACTAGAGGTAAATTTGACTAGCTGTATTTACTGATGTGTGGCAGTTCTAGATTGTAAGCTTTTCTGGGCAAGGATATCACTACCTCTTGCTTTTATCTGTGACAATAATTGTTACTGTTATGTTTCTCTTCATTGCTTGTTACCCGTGATTTAGTCCGAATGATAATGGTGCCAGGCCTCACTCCTCTTTATACTTGTATACTGACCTCTCACAAATCTCCCCATAGGTAGGACGGAAAAAAAAACAAAAAACCTTGTACATCAACCACTACATCACTGCTTGACACCCCATTTCATTATGCCACTGAATTTACTTGCATTTAATAAATAAACCATAGTCATTTTTGGGGTGTAAGACCGAACTTAAAATGTTTCATTTGTAATTGTTGTCAAAGCTATGTTTCATTTTATATACACATCTGTATTTTGGAAACCTATTTAACCCCATAATAGCCAGAGATGGTCCTATTGCCTTGTGTTGGGGTCCTCTGTGGCCCTCAAGTAGTTAAAATTCTGTAGTGCATATCTCCCTGTTATACTTGCTCTTCATTTTGAAACATTAAAGGGATAATAATGTTTCAAAATAAAAGCAGCTCCAATTAATCTACATAGTATTTGGGTCACGGAGAGCGTTTGTTCAATACTGTTCTATTTGTAGTTCAAGAGTAATTGAATGATAAAGTATACACGTCCTGCCCCTTTTACTGATGTAACACTGCTCACCTCAGAGCAGCAAGACTGTCCAGATGGATCGATGAGAGGCATAATCTTCAGTGAGCATAGGGAAAAACATGTCAAGGGCAGGGTTTTCCTTATGCTCTTAGTAAGAAGATTGTCCTTTAATGTGACATGTCTGGTCCCAGGACCAGATTCCACATCTGATGGGAGGTGGCTTACACTAGTTAAAGGGGCAGGAGGGGGATATTTTATCATTCAATTACTCTACAACTCTGACAGTATTGAAATAACACTCTCCATGGCCCAAATACTATGACGAAGGAGCTACTGTTTTTGTGAAACATTACTATCCCTTTAAGTTGTTAAATCATTGCCTTTGTTTTGAGGTGATTATGAGGAATAATTGAGTACGGTTTCTTAAGGGTTTCATTTTCTCATGAATAAGTGCTAATAAATTATTCACTGCATACATGCCAAAGAACATTTCTTCTAACACTGCAGTGTTTTGACATTTTTTATACTAAGTAATAATCCAACACAAAATGAATGTGCTTATGTACAAAGGAAGAGGGGAACAATTCTAGGGCAAACCAAGTACACCAGAGGGAATATATTAAACCATTCTATCAAATTAAATAGGAAATGAGTGCAAAAGCAGTTTCAGACTCAGTACTTTGGGATGCAATTTAGGCCTTATGTCATTCAAGGGGTTAAGAGACCCATTTAAATGGTAATTTGCCAACAATTTTTTCTTCCGTATGGCTAGGGCTAGACATTTTTAGTAATCTATTACTACTAAAAGCAACCCAGAAGAAAACTATGCTCCTCTGTATGCCTAACATTTGGTGGACTAGCAACTATCATCTCCTGACTAGTAACTTTTTCCTTGAATGGTGACTCTCTATGATATTTTCCAGTCCTGTCCATGGCGTTGTTTGTGTTTGAAAATGATTTTGGTCTTGCAGGAATTTCCATGGAATGAGGATATATTTCTCCTTTCCTGGAAAGTTCCTAATCTGACAGAATAGCTCAACCCCTGTTTTCCAGCTGTTGTTGAAGTACATTTCCATCATTCATTCCTTGGTGGTCAACATTTGGTGTTATGGTTTAGTAACAGCTGGAGAGACACACCTTGCTCACCTGTGGCCTGCATTTTAGCAGGCATTTTTTGGAAGCTGATTTGCTTCAGATCTGGCATTAATTAGTAATTTCGCAGGTATTGTACTTATTCATACTGGGTCCCCCATTTTTTTAGTGTATTCATCAGGGACTTGCTAAATGCTGTTTCATCAAGCTAAACTGGTGCAATTCTGGGTCAAATCAACTGCACCATAGGTTTGACATGAAAGTTGAAAACCGTGTCATTGATTGAAATGGGGCTTTTCGTTTCTTGAATGCTAGATGTCTCTAACGCATTGCTTTGCATTCAGGATGATAAATCCTATTTATTTCAATTCTAACTTTCCATTCACCTCTATGGTGTTAGATGGTTTGTTCCATAATTGCTCCAATTTAGCTTGATGAATAAGGCGTTAAGGTCCTAAAAGACATGAGCTTGGGCTCATGTAATGCATTATTAGTACACAGTTCAGCCCAACTGCACCTTTACTAGAAGGGATATTAGCACCATTTTATGCCAATGATGGCACAAGAGCTTAGAACTTTCAGCACGAGAGGTCGAATTTTATCCCCTCAGACAATACCTAGCAAACATCTGATTTTGTGTTGGATGATAATGCCACTGCTAAACCACCACCTGCTTTTAGCCCATTGACTGGATACACCCTTGTTTCTACCAGTTTGTAGCTGGCTTTAAGCACAAAGAAAAAAAGAAACAATTCTGTTGCAAATCAGCTTCCCTATCAAAAACACATAAAAATCCCACAAATCCCCAATAATTAAAACTGATCTTTTAATCCTTTGCATGCCAGAAGGAGGCATTGCACAACCATCTGGTGGTCAAGGGGTTAAGCTACTTAAATGCTAGAGCAGTATCCAATGTTTTTCTTAGCAGTACATTGGAGACCTCTCTGGCAGTCATTGGATTAAAGCAGAACTACCCCCTTTAACAAAGATGGCCTCAAATAATTCCTCATCTAGTGACTAGCTGCTCAGTAGAGCTAGTCACCAGAATTATTATCTTGTTAATGAGAATTATCCACTGCTCCAGGATGACAGGCAGGATGGAGCGCAGACATCTTTCTATAGTGACATCTGCGCATCTGCTCTGTCAATCCCTTTTGGAGCCGAACGGCTCCTAGCAATGCCTCCTAGAGCCAGCTGGGACTGACAGCACAGACATCGCTGTGGAAAGATGTCTGCTCTCCGTCCTGCCTGTCAGTCCCGGAGCAGTGCATAATTCACATTAACTAGGTAATAACTGTGGCAACTAGCTCTACTGAGCAGCTAGTTGCTAGATGAGGAATTATTTGAGGGAATTTATATTTGTCTTCTGTAGAGCAATTCTCCCAGAGTTTATCCTCTTACTTTCTGCACATTGTTCAATGTGGGCCACATTCTATTTTACAATCAAGTGGAAGAGTAATGGGAATGGATGAATGGTTTGCCTTCTAATCTATTATTTGACTGATAATCTATGTGTACTGAAAATGCAGAACTCTCTTCTAGGTATTATTTTCCACTGTGACCTGACCAAAGAGGGATTGAAGCCAAGAGTATTCCGGGAAGTAACTGTGAAAGGATTTGATCCTTCCGACTACCAGACAGTGCAGGTGATTTTAAAAATGGAATCTCTCTCTCACTATATATATATATATATATATATATATATATATATATATATATATAATGCATGCACTTGTACAAGCTGATAATCATAAGTAAAAATGTGAATTTTTAAATGAAAATAAAATGTCAACCCAAAGCAATGGATTTTAGTATCAGTCAAAAGTTTGAGTTTTAACTGTGTTAGAACAATGGCTTAAGTATAAGGGTCCTTGTTAGGTGTTCTCTGAGTTGACTAGGATGGTATCTAATTAACCATGAGTCACCACTTATGAACAGGTGAGGGTCTATGATTACTATAAATAAAGGTAGTATTGGCACACGTTTGTTATTCCTGAATGTAAGGGAGAAGAAAATAGCAAAATACGCTGTTTTAAGCAAAGAAAAGAGACAGTCTGTAATTACTTTAAGAAGTGAAGTTAAATCTTTAAGACTTATCACACAAACTTTGCGAGTGTCAAGACCATCAGACCTTGGGAATAAACTGGCACTCATGAGAACCAAACAAGATGAGGCAGGCCAAGGGTGAACTCAGAATCAGAGAGCAAGTTAATTTGAGTCACTAGACTGCAAAACCGGTGATTAACTGCCTCTGAAATACAAGCGCCTCTAAATGCTACTAGAAGTACAGATGTTTCAACATTAACTGTTCAGAGAAGGTTGTGTGTAGCTGTCCTATCTGGAAGAATTGCTGCAAAAGTAAATATTGTTGAGAGTGCAGAATCAGCAGAAGAGACCTGTCTGGGCCAAAACACACAGAATTTGTTTTTTTTTATCTGTTGAGTTAAAATTTGAAATATTTGGGTACAGCTGCTGAGGATTTGTAAGGAGGAGAGTGATCGAGTGCATGAGTTCTGCATGTATGGTTCCCACTGTCCAGCATGGAGGAAATAGTGTCATGTTCTAAGGTTTCTTTACTGATGACACTTGGTGGTGATTATAAAGTTCAGGACAAGTTCAGGTATCATGGCATGCTTCAGAAGTGCGTAATTCCACAGACCTATTGCTTGTTATTCAACCATTTGTTCAGCTAGATAATGAGCTGAAAGACACCTCGAAGTTCTGCAAGAAGTGTCTGACGAAGAAGGTAAGTGAAAGAAAACTTACTGTAATGGCCTGGCCTGTCCAGTCTCCAGATCTGAATGTTATAGAACTTGTATAGGGTGAACTAAACAGAAGAGTCAAAGCAAAGCTATCCAGATGTGCTATATAGCTCTGAGAATGTAGCAAAAGAGTTTGAAAGACATGTCTGTGAATTCCTGATGAAACTGGTTAACCAAATGCCTTGTGTTTGTGAGGCTGTTATTGAGGCAGAGTGCCTTTTTTGAGGAATCCAAGATTTACATACACATTTTAATGTTCTTGAACATTAAAGTCTTATGTATTGTTTTATACTTTGTAAGGGTTTTCATTTTCAAGTCTTTAAATAAAGTTATACAACATAAAACACTGTCAGTTTTTAAATAAATCTAGTTAAAGCAGGTGTACTCAACCTTTTGCCTTGTAGTGTGCGTGTGTATACATTTCTGATGTTTTCTTATATAAAGGTAGAATATGGTTACTTTAATTTAATCCCAAATCAGATTTTGCTGGCGCTTTAGTAGCTATGCTGTTGATTAATGCACATAGCGGAACACAATCTGTCTGGATGCAGGCAGACAGTTCTGTACATATTCTGCTCTGCAGCTACTTCATTTTACTTGGACAAGCCATTCTCTCAAGTCCTGTCATTCCTGTGGTACATGATGTGTTGATGGTTATATAACGATGCTTGTCAGCTCAGAGTTAATAGATCAATGCACACATGTCAGAAAGGAATGACCTTTAGTAAGGTGCATAATCCTGTACCAAGACTGCTAAAAGATCTGTTTTTCATGAAGCACCTCTTACATTATATTCTCTGGCAAATGACTCCTTAAGTTTGCACTGCATAATAACAAATGTGTTTGGGCCCTATAAGCAAAATTTAGGAAGCTAAAGACTTGCAATTCTGTGCCAAACCAGCTGTACCATAGGGGACAAGTAAAAACTCCCATTGATGTAAAAGGCCTTTTAAAGGAACAGTTAAAGTTTTAAATGGAAAATTTTATAATGCAATTTTTTCTTCTAGTCTCCATGCAGTGTTATTCTTATCATTTACTATGATGAGTAGTCAGTGACAATTTGTTGGTGTTGAGAAGAAAAAAGTTTAAATTATTATAACTTTTAAATACAACATCCCCTAATACCCTTGTTTTACTCAACAGGAAAAACTCTACAATATATTTTTTCCATAATAACAGTTTACTGCTCCCTTAACCCCCTCGAATGCTAGCATTCAGCGGGTTAAAGATCCTATTTACATCTATGGGAATTTTGAGAAATTTATGTGCAGTTGATCTGCCCCAAAACTACTTTAACTTCGTGAATGTGTCTGTATGTTCATAATAAAAGTGGGGTGTTTAAATTCTAGAGCATAGAGAAGATGGTCCACAACACTGATCTGCCCCAAAACTACTTTAACTTTGTGAATGTGTCTGTATGTTTATAATAAAAGTGGGGTGTTTAAATTCTAGAGCATAGAGAAGATGGTCCTCAACACAGCCATTTGTAGCACTCGTATATAAAACTCTATTAGCAATTATTACAAGCCGAAACACAAAGGATACCAGTAAAGCTACTGGAATGACCTTTCTCATTTCAGTTCATTACTGGTAAGCTTTGCCTGTGTTTCAACTTTTAATATATATTTAGTTCTCTAAGTTGTTGTTTTGCTGACTTTTTTTTCTCAATGATCCCAAACAGCAAGGTGGGAGCCTTTGTGTCCTGTACCTCCACATATGTAACATTTTATGCCACCATTGGGTACTATGTCTGGATTATGTTCTGTAAGTGAAGATATGTTACTATGTATATACTTTTGCCAGTTTAGGTGGATCCACAGCTGTTTATACATTGTGTCACACCAGCACCAATAGTGGCTATTGTTCTTTGATTCTGCTCTTGCAAACCATTTTTATCATAAGGGATGAATAAACATTCACAAAATTCCTATTGATTTAAGCCTTTGAATGCCACAGGTGACAAGATCTATCTAGCATTCAATTAAAGGGATAGTAATACCAGGAAAAAAATGCAGCTCTGATTGATCCTCCTATAAAGAGGGCCATGTAACACTTTATTTCAATACTAGTTTAAAAGCCTCTTTATACAGTCCACAGTGCCACCCAGCGACCTCAGCTGGTGCCCCGGGGAGGAGGATTGTGGCAGCACCGGAGTGTTGGGCGGCCTCCCCTGGCAACCCCTCATCCTCATGCCAGAGCCGGTTGTATTGAGCTTCCCTGGCACCGAGCGGTCCCAGGAAGAGAGGAGTCCAGTCCTCCGGTTCGAATTCGGTGTGCCCCTCTCCCTATCGGCCGCTGTGCCCTCTTGTTTTCTCGGCTGACGCGTTCGGACAGTCTCTGCTGTGCATGACTGCAGCGCAAGTAGTCTCTACTGTGCATGACGGCTTCGGACAAACATCCTAGTGTTTTATTATATAGGATTTTCCATGTTGCAGTTCAAAAGTAATTCAATGCTAAAGGATCCTCCTCCCGCCCCTTTTACATCCTGTAAGCTAGGGACAATCGTCATACACAGAGTATAAGGAAAACCCTGCACCCCTTGATGAAGTGAAGATTGTTCCTCACTACACTGCATCTGGCAAGCTGAAAGAGGCTGTGTTATGTGAGTAAAAAGAATGGGAGGGGGATCCTTTAGCATTGAATATTTTTCCGTGTTATAGTTCAAAAGTAATTCAATCAATTGCAAATCCCCTTTAAGTCAATGGGGAATTTTTATGGGGCAGTTGGTTTGTTCAGAATTATTCCACTTTTCTTCTGCACTTCTTGGGTTCATAGTGTATACAGCTATCCAAACTCTCTATAATCTATGATGTGATTGATTTTTCTGATATTGATTTGTATGTTGCTGTCCTCTCTGCTTATTACTAAGAGGATTGCTCTTTCTCTGTGGATATTGTTTCTCTATTACTTGCTAAAAAGGTTGTGAAGGCAGTAGGCTAGTCATTAGTGGTTAGAAACTTCCATTTCAGGAGAGATTTGTTGCAGCATGGCAGATAATAAGTAAAGTGAGGATATTCTTCTTTTATCCCAAGATTCACATCAACAAATGCAATCCCATAAAAAAAATAAAAATACATTGGTCCAGAAAGCATATGTTATAAGGAACTTTTAGATGTTATCTGAAGCCATTTGCATGCTTGAAGATACCTATTTCTTTTGGTTTGGTAAACACACTCACGCTCACTTTGGGATGTACTTATTCCATTAGGAAATTGCAGAAAATACAATATATTTTTTTCCTGTTAAAGGGAACCTACAGTTTTTGTAATAATTGTTTCTCTTACATCCAGTATTTAACAGGAACCATGGGGTTGAGCTCCCTCCTTCAAGAAGGCAGGGCACTTCAAATGATAGGGTCTTTGGGGTAGAGGCTTCCGCTTTATCCTCCAGCTTAACCCCCTGCCCACCAGATTCATGTGTTTGTTCCTCATGGCTGAATGTCTTGAGATTCTACCCTATTTAGATGGGAGTCTGAAGACAGAAGAGTGGTGAGTAACCCTTTTAGTGCCATGGTCCATCTTATGTCAGTCTGGAAGATCTCAGACCCTGTGTGTTGCTTAGGCACTCATTCTTATCTCCTTCTGTCCCTCTTATGTCTGGTAGCACAGATCTCTGTCCGATAACCCTTGTTATGCTGTTACATTTTTCATAGTCCTTTCCTTGGTTATATGGGGTTTCTCTTACGTCCAATATGGCACAGGTACCATGGGCTTGAGTTCCTCTTCCTGGAGGGCAGGACACATCACAAAAGACTGCCCATTTCACAGGATTTTGTTTGATTGGCTGTCACTTTCTGATGGTCATTTTACATCTCTTGCTTATCCTGTGCAGAGGCTGACACTTCTTGCCCTCATTCTCCAGATTAACCCTTTGCATACCAAACAAATGCTTTTCTTTGTATTTAGGGATACTTTCTCTGTTCTGGTGACATTTATCTAGTTTTTACTAGGTTCTCAGTATTTTCTCAAAGATATGTTGGACACTAAGGGGCATATGGGGAAATACAAGGCAGAAGCTTCAAATTCTCCCTTACCCCCCTCTGTCACTGTTCCTCGTGCCATACAGGTCTACCAAGGGAATATTTGTGGTCTATATGCCCTCATGTGCTGGAGCCTCTACACCACTGGCCCCTCTAGCTCTGAACAAGAGCAGCCATAGATTAATACACTACTCCCTGCAGTGGCAAAAATCCCTTCCTCCATTTAGGTGTTTTACATTCATGGAAACCTATGCCACCTTTAAGCAGGCTGACCCTGTATTCATGGGACATACTCAATGTATTGGGGTGTCCTCTGTGGAAGAATTGCGCTCAGATGATGATGATGAGGAATATCGATGCTTCCTATTCTTTTGGAGATTCTTATGAGGCTGATCCTGTCCACTTGGTCTCTGATGCTTCTGACGGGTGACTTCCCTCTCTGGATATTCTACAGAGACGTAGAAAGACTTCTCCTGTATTTCTCCTGTATAAACAGATTCTTCTGAGTCAGTGGAAATGTCCTAACAATGTCCTTTGGCACAATAGGCTTCTCCCCCTGCTGCTGACCCCCCCCCCCTCCCCATGCTTGGCGAAGAACACTGCCCTGCTCCTGGCAGATATTGAGAGGCTCAATGATCAGACTGATAAGAGGCTTGATTCCCTAGTCAAGGCCAACTTTTCAGCCACTGGGCAGCGTTGAAGCTCATTTTTGCCTCCGTTTGGGTCAACAGATCTTGTAGCCTTTTGGGGTGAGCAGCTGTCAGATGCTATGAGTGCTGATGTTTCTATAGAGGACTCATTGGTTTTGATAGCCAGTATCATGGAGGACAATACCTGTGTCACAGAAGCCTTTTTTGATGCAGCCCAGTTTTCCTCTAAGTCCTCAGGTTTTTTTTTTTTCATTTGCTGCTCACCTCACCTTGTGGATTAAGATTTGGTCTTCAGACCAATCCTCTAAGCAGGCACTGGTATCTTGCCTTTTCAGGACAATTCTCTTTTTGGAACTAGCACATAAACAATACTGCTGCTCCAAAAAGTCCTGGTTGTGGACTACAATACATTGAAGTAACAAGAATAAAGTGGCAAATGATCCCTTCAAATCCATTTAGTCATGTAGGCACAAAGTGAGTAAATGCATTGTAAGTCTAGGTGCAGAAACTTCCTCTGTGATTTCAAAAGTATTACAGTAGAAGTCGCACCAGAGACTAATTCAGTTGTAGTCAAAAGGTAAAAACATCTAAATTTTATTTATCAAAAAAGATAAAAAGCATACTTGATTAAAAGTACGTGGTATACTGAAATGTAAGATGAAAAATGACACTAGACCGGCAGATAGTCTGAAGTACATGTACAGTTATTTGATGTACAGATCAACTCTTTTCATACCAATGGTGTGCTTACTCATGATCAGAAGAGTCAGTCATTCATTATCGGCCCCACATTTAAAGAAAGTAACCACCAATACCTTTTTAAACAGAACTACCACATTTAACAAAGATGGCCCCAAATAATTCCTCATCTGGCGACTAGCTGCTCAGTAGCACTAGTCGCCAGAATTATTACCTGGTTAATGAGAATTATCCACTGCTCCAGGATGACAGGCAGGACAGAGCGCAGACATCTTTCCATAGTGACGTCTGAGCACCTGTGTTGTCAGTCCCTTTTGGAGCCGAACGGCTCCTACAGCCTGCTGGGACTGACAGTGCAGATGTCACTATGGAAAGATGTCTGCTCTCCATCCTGCCTGTCAGTCCAGGAGCAGTGGATAATTTGCATTAACCAGGTATGAGATGAGGAATTATTTTGGGCCATCTTTGTTAAATGTGGTAGTTCCGCTTTAAACAGATTGGTATTTTTCCATTGACAAGCTCCTGTTATGCAGATCATCGTAGATATTATGGTCTTAAATCATCCCCAGGTTAAAAAGAGCAAAACCAGTTAAAGGAAACAAAAGGCAGAAATAACAATAATACATAACTTAAACAAAAATGGACCAAAGCATTGCAACCTTAGTATAATGCTAACTGGATATTGATGTAACGATAGAAGCCATTCACACCACATTGAAGGGAAGCATGAACGCACTCCCTGGGGCAGCTGGGAGGGAGTTGGGAGGAGAAGAAGAGCTGTGCCGAAGATTCAGGGTGCCGCATTATATGGAAGTGCACAGCTTAAAGATGAAATATCTTTAAAAGTACGTACATTGCAAAAAAAAACAAAAAACAACAAACACCTTTCCTAATACTAAACCTATGGTAAAAAAATTTTATGAGGTGACTGTTCCTCTTTAAAGGGATATTAATACTTCATTTTATCTTTATTTAATTTTGTAGGCATTAAAAAACATGAAGACAGATAGAAGTCTTATCTCTCAAACCTTTATGGTTTGAGAGATATTCACCAGCAAAGTTTCTCCTCCCTCCCCTTTTACCTAGTGTAAGCCATCTCTTCTCAGATGTGGAATCCAGTCCATAGACCAGACAGATAACAGCAGGGGACAATCTTCTTCCTATGAGAACAATGAAAGCCCTGCCCCCCTTGACAAGTTTTTCAGGTTTTTCCCTTATCTTAATTGAAGATTGTCCCTCTCTGCAGTCTACCTGGGCACCTCCCTTCTGATCTGGCTGAGCAGTGTTACATCAGTAAAAGTGGTGGGAGGGGATACTTTATCATTCAATTACTCTTGAATACAACTCTGACAGAATTGAAATAACACTCTCCAAAGTCCAAATACTATGATGATTAATTAGAGCTGCTTTTTTATGAAACATTACTATCCCTTTAAGGTATAACAATATATGTGAGGTTGATCCGCACTAGATCACTATGCGCTGGGTGTCCTCCTTTTTTTTTTGGTATACAATTTATTGTTTTTATAAAAACAATAAATTGTATACCAATATACTAATCCAATGAAAAGGAAACGAACAGTAGGGATCAGTGTAAACTATAGGTCAGTCTACACTCAAATAAGTCAATCTTCATTCAGATAGAGATCTAAAAAAAGAGCAGTCATAGACCCGGAGGCCAACCATTTAACTGGGTAACAAAATACCATATAAGGTCAGTATGGGCAAATTCTAAAAACTATGCACAAAAATGCCTAACAGTTATTAACAGATGTATTTAAACATAAAACGTTACATCATACTCTTTATTTAGACCAAGATGGTGTTTAGTTTGCAATGTAAAAATCCAAAAAACTTCTCAATCCGAGAGCTTTGCATCTAAATTACCACCCCTTGGTGCAAGCACTACTCGCTCTAGCCTTTGTACTCTCATAACTCCCTGCATGGTTAGTCTTAAAGTGTGTGGACACATCTGATCTAAAATTAATGTTTCTGATCTCACTTAAGTTCCATCTATGAGAAAAAATTATGAGTGAAAAGGTATTCCACGGCCAACATGAGGAAATCATTGAGTTCCTCAGAGTATTAGCTGTACTGCTTTAAATGGTACTGTAAGCACAACCAAACAGGAGCGCAGAAGGTTCAAATCCCTCAGACCTCTATCACTCCCCAGCTGAAAAGCCCAGACAGACCTGGCAGCTAAAAAGGCTAAGTCTGACAAACACACTTCCATATGTTGCCTTTATGGAGCCATCTCCGCCTTTTTCTATACATCTGGGCATCCTCTGTAATGGACCATGAGGTTTTTTGGGTGGTATCAGAAGAGTACCACATAGATTTCAAATCCCTTTCTCGTCAAAGGTTCCAATGGACACAGACAAAGCAAGTAGACCTCTCTACTGGAAAAGCAGGTGTTGTTCCCACTCAAAGCTCTTTTCACGTTTCAATTCAACCTGTTTATGGTTCACAAAAAGAATGGTGGCTGCCTCCCTATTCTGGTCGCTATGTGCTTCAAGATGGAATCTTTGCGCTCTGTCATCTCAGTCACGTGCCCAGATGAGTATCTGGCCTCTCTGGATCTTCAGGAAGTGTATCTGCATGTCCCAATCCACTCAGACAGCCAACTCTACCTGCATTTTGGTTTTGGCTACAATCATTACCAGTTCACAGCTCTGCCGTTTGGCCTGGCTTTGGCACCCAGACTTTTCACAGAGAGATCATGGCAGCCTTGGTCATGTTCACATATACCCAGGGCATTTCTCTAACTGTGCATTTGGGCAACTCCCTCGACAAGGCCCCTTCTGGAGGGCTCTTGGCTCACCGTATCCAAGAGTATGCCCGCGTTCTGGTGCATCACGGTTGCATTCTCAATCTCAAGAAGTCTTCTCTAATCCCATCCCCAGGTTCTGGTGTTTCTGGTTATGAAGTTCGACAACCTTCTAGAGGAGATTATTCATATTCTGTTCCAGGACTTGTCAGGAGCTGGATTGGTCAGAGACCACGATCAAGGACTACATGCATGTTATGGGTTGTTTGGTCTCTGCTCTGGAAGCAGTTGCTTACTAGCAGTTCCACACAAGCTTCAGAGGGACAGAAATCTGGAGCATCGTCTTCATCAGTGACTTATGTCTCCTGAGGCCACAGTGGACCTCCAGTGGTGGCTCCATCGGCCAAACCTGGAGAGAGGGAGACACTTTGTGATCCCAGAGTGGGCTCAGGTCACAACTGATTCCTGCCCTATTGACTGGTGTGCAGTTCTGGGATTCCTGGGTGTCCAGGGCAGATGGACAAGGGAGGAGAGTCTGCTTACTATCAACATTTTGGAGCCCAGGATGATTCATGTGCCCCTCCTTTATTGGTCCTCGGTTCTCACGGGAATTCTAATAAGAGCACAGTCAGACAACACAATGTCAATGGTGTACATAATCAACAAGGAGGCATTTGTAGTGAGGCAGCTTGGAGAGAAGTGAAGATACTCCTAAACTATGTGGAAGAACATGTTCCAGCCATCTCAGCCAGGAAATTGGAAACACCATCCGGATGAATTTTACCTGATAGTTCAACACTGGGAGGTCCCAGTAATAGATCTTATGGTGACCAGAGAGAACAGGAAGGTTCCAAAGTTCTGTCCTTTTGCGAGGGGCCCCCTGGCTTTCTCTACGTATGTGATGTTCATTCTATGGAGCTTCCATCTCCTGCATGTTTCCCCTGATTCCTCTTATCCCTAGGGTGATCCGGAAGATCAGAATAGAAGGGGCATTGGTCATTTTGATTGCTCTTTACTTTCCCAGGAGGAAGTGTTTTGCTGACCTGGTAAGTCTGTCCATTCAGGACCCAATATGGCCAACTTCCTGGACCGAATCTGTTAATCCAGGGCCACCTGAGTATGTGGAAACACTGGCTTTGATTGCATGGCTCTTGAAGCCACTATCCTGAAAAGGAAGTGGTTATCCACATAATGTAATTATTCACCAGTGGTTTGCGGTCAAGAATATGTTACCATGGTTTTTTTAACCTCAATGGTATTGTCTTTTCTCCAGGATGGAGCGAACAAGGGTTTCAGCTTGAGTCCCCTCAAGATTCAGACTTCAGCTCCCTCCATTCTCTTCCAGAGAAGGATCACTGCCATTCCAGATGTAAAGCTTTTTCTCAAGGAGTGGCTCATGCCTTCCCTTGTTTCAAGGATTCCAGTCTACATGGACTTCAGTTTGATCTTGAGTGTCTTGTAGAGGCCTCATTTTGAGCCTTTAGCTTCCCTCTCTTTGCTCCAGTTGGCTTTCCAATTGGCAGTTGTCTCTGTTCAGAGGGTATCTGAGTTGTATGCTGTGTCTTGGAAACCTCTCTTCCTGGTGTTTTGTCAGTGAGTCTGCCTTGAACGGGATAGAAATGGTTAACCTATTTTATAAAAAAACAGGATTGTCTGTGAAATTCTTTCTTAGATCTGTATGTGTTTAAAATGATCTAATTTTGAGTTGAGGGTGGAAATATTTCAGTGAATTTTATGGAGACGGATAGCTGAATGTCTCTGATTTCCAGACAGCCACTGTCTAGTACAGTGATTCTCAACCAGGGTGCCGTGGCACTTTGGTGTGCCACGGACATCAGCTTAGGGTGCCCCATGTTTTCTATGAAGACTAACAACAATGGACTTTTAAATAAAGATTAATAGAAATTGTTATGCACATTATGTTTCCTTTTGTTATTATGATTGTAAGACCTAATAATAACTGTATATTTATGCATTGTACCTTCATTATGCCCTTGATAAAGTACATTAAATATGTTAGGGGTGCCCTGAATGTTCTATATTACGTGTTAGGGGTGCCCCAAACAAAAAAGATTGAGAACCACTGGTCTAGTATCTATGGAGGGAGGCCTTCATGTCTGGAATTTGCTCACTATCTGATGTGAGAATCTAGGGAAGGGATTAAAGGGGAACATTCACTTAAGATAAACTTTCATGTAGTAGTTTTAACCACTACAACAAGATTAGCGGTGTTTTTTAATTTCAGTTACCTGCTATGGCAGATCTCAAGCTTTAAAATGTGGCACTTCCAGGTTCTGCGGCACAATGCCGCAGGACTTCTCACCTCCCTCTCAGCTGCCCTAGGGAGGATTTTCATGCTTCCCTTCGTGGGGGCATTTATGTGGGCTATCGTTACAACAAGCTCCGTTTGCCATGCTACGGAGCTTTATGGTAACTATACATTTCTTTACTATTAATTCTGTATATCCCTAAGAATTATATATATTTCCTCTATATCTGAGGAAAAATAAATTTATAATAATTCTTGTATCTATAGAAGTGGCCAATCTATATAAAGAAAATTATTATAATAAGCCATTTTGGCTTTAGCTTATTCTGGGTAAATAAACAGAATTCATTAGCAAATTTATCCAGATAATTATGATATAGTTTGATAGCCATTTTAGATCAAATAGTGTTATAAATTAGTTTTAAATAAAATTATTAACACCTGAAAAAAAGTAATTGAGCTTATATTTGATCTGTTGAATTATTTTATGAACCCTTAGTTCGCTATCTTGGTGTGTGTTTCAGATGATTTCTTTGTTACATGTGTTGTCTTATTGCATGGGTCTAAATTTTGTTCTGTTGAGAGTTCTCTCACAGAACAAAAGAAGCTGCCATCTTGAGTGGGGGAACAGTTCAACCAATAATCTTTGGTTAACCTTTGTAGTGCTTTATGGTGTAAAAAACAGGATCACTATTGTCATTTTATAGTATATGTTGCATGAAATGTATTGGTTTAACTTTCCTTTCTAAACATATATTATTTCTGAGTATATTCTCAGTATAATCTGTTATTGAAAATATATACAAATGTTATCTTTCATCCAAAAGGTATGCAATATTGAAAACGGTAAATAAATAGTTAAATTCTATTGATATAATCTGGGAATTTTTATATTCTAAATAAGTTTCTAATTTTTGAAATATTGTGTATGTGGTAAAAGGACATCTTTGAGACCTGTATTTTAAATTAGAACCATCTCACATAACATCCCTTATACCTTAATTAACATAGTTTATACAGGCTTTTGGGGCAGGTATTCATATACACTGCAACCAGCTGTATTATCATTAATTGTAAGACATAATTAACCTTTTCTATGCTGTTATGTTCAAATATTGTTACCAAATACCTCTAGATACACGTATGTAAGGTTTAATCCATGTTTATGTTGGGTAATATTATTTCTTCTGTGTCTTCTCCCTGGCATATAATGGGTTAATCTCCTCCCTCCAGCTGGTAGGACCAATCATTCTGCTTTAAAAAGCCCACCTTCTGATCTACCATCAGTATTTTCTTGGACCTGTCTAGCTGGAGGACGGAGGGGTTTCCCCTCCGGTATGAGTTACGAATTTATATCTTTTGTTTTCCTATCTTTTATTTTTTACTCTGCTTGGGACCTCATTCTTGCACTTCCCAGTTTTTCTCCAGTTAAAAGTTATCTAAATTCCTGATCTCCCCTAGTGCGGTGGCTAGATTGAGGCTTTGAGTTTAAAGAACTGTGCCTTACCGGCTGACTCCAGTAGCGCTGTCTATCCGGCATGGTGACCTGCCGCAGGACTGGGTATTCTGCCAAACTAGATGTTCTTCATACCTCGGAGGCAATAGGAACCGGAAGTATGCATGCGTTTCACTTGTGGAACGCACGCTACACTGCATGCTGGAAGGAGCACTTAAAAACGGCAGGCATCACCTACTGGGTATAAAGGTTAGTTTTAATTATTTTTCTGTGGCTGAGAGTCTTCAGTTATCAGTCTTTATGGCTCAGAAGTCTACTTCTAAAGATAATTATAAAGATAAAGACACTATGGAAGAAACTAGGAAATGTGTTATATGCCAAAAGGAGTTGGCTAGCTCTGATAACTCTTACTTGTGCACAATCTGTTTTAAACAAGAAGCAGGGCAGAACATGACATCTCATTTTCAGAAGTTTTTATCATAGATGAAAGAATCCATGCAGCAAACTTTTACTGCCTTGCAGGACTCTGTACCAGCAAGAAAGAGACAAAGGCATGATGACCCAGATGAAGGCCCCTCAGTCAGGTCTCAAACTCAAGCAGATGCCTTCAGTAATGTGGGTCTTGAATCTCTATATTCTTCAGAGGAAGAAGGCGAGTTAGTTGATGAGGTTGGATCTTTTAATGTCGATAAGATAGATTCTTTGCGTAGAACCATGAGAAAGACTTTGGGACTTACTGAATACCAGAAACAACTTGATGTTATGGATACTGCCTTTTTAGGTAATAAAAAGACAGTACCCATTTTTCTATCCACAGTTCCGTCCAGGAATTAATAAAGACAGAGTGGACCAAGGAGGATATGTGTTTTACTTTATCTAAGAGATTTTTAAAAATGTACCCCTTTGATAATTCTGAAGTTCAGTCATGGGGTTCTCCCCCCAATGTAGCTATAGCTATATCTCAGTTGGCTAAAAGAACCACTCTTCCTATGGAGGATGGGTCTTCTTTAAAGGACCCAATGGAGAGAAAGATACAGTTCTTAAAAAGCAGTTTGCCCTGATGGGTCAAAACTTACAAGTCACCACTGCCCTAGCTTGTATGTCTAGGGCTATGAGAATTTGTCTGTCTGGTCTATAAAAAAAAATTGATTCCTTGGTTTCTAGTTCCAAACTGGGGGGTAGATTCATCTTATAAGGCTAAATTGGTTTCCCTACCTTTTTCAGGTGATTCTCTATTTGGTTCCCAGTTGGAAAGACTGGTTAAAAAGATCTCGGTGGGAAAAGCTCCTTTCTTTCCTAGGATAGGAGAGCTAGATCACAGCAGAATTCTTTCAGGAATCGGGGTTTTCGTTCCCGAAGACTTTCCTTTCAGGAATCTAGAAGATACCAGCCTCATAGGCCATTTCAGCAATCTAGATCAAACTCAGGTCAGGCCCAGAGAGGCTAAGCGGAGCACGCTAAATGCAAAGGGTATTTAATTAGCAGTAACGAATACCATTATAGCAGGGAGAAAAACCTCAACTTCAAAAGTTTGTCAAGTCTGGAAAACTTTCAGGGCTTGGTGTCTAAAGAATTAACAAGGTATTTCCAGTCCTCAGATTTTTGGAATTTCTGCAACAAGGTTTTGACTTGGGACTTAAGCCATCATCCCTGAAGGTTCAATTGTCAGCCCTATCAGCCATTCTGGCAGTACAGTTCATTGAAGATCCCCTGGTCAAAAAGCTCATCAGGGCCATTGGAAAAGTGAGACCAAACATAAAGGATGTTTTTCCTCCATGGGACTTCTATCTGGTCCTAGATCGTTTGTCTGGGTCCAAAGTTTTCGAACCTATGCATAGTATATCTCTGAAAAATCAAACTATTAGAACAGTTTTTTTAACAGCAATTACTTCTGCTCGTAGAGTTGGGGAACTACAGGCTCGCTCTTGTAAATCCCCATACCTTATTTTCCATCAGGACAAAGTAGTGCTTAGAACACAAGCCTCCTTCAGGTCTAAGGTGGTGACAGACTTCCATCTCAATCAAGAGATTGTCTTGCCATCGTTTTATCCTACTCCCAAAAATGATATGGAGCGGAAATTTCATGATCTAGATGTAGTACCCTGCTTATCATACTATTTAGACCAAACAAAGGAGATTAGACAATCCGAGTTCTTGTTTGTTAATTTTTTTGGAAAATATAAAGGAAAATCAGCATCTAAAGGCTCTATATCCCAATGGATTCGAGAACGTATTCAAACAGCATATGAAGAAGCTAATGTGCCAGTGCCAGTGAGACTAACAGCTCATTCTACTAGATCCCTGTCAACATCATGGGCCATGAAGGCTGATGGTAGATCAAAAGGCGGGCTTTTTAAAGCAGAATGATTGGTCCTACCAGCCGGAGGGCGTAGATTAACCCATTATATGCCGTGGAGAAGACAGAAGAAAATGAAATATCAGTAAGTAAATTTCTCCCTTTTGTGATATTGGTTATTCACTGTGTGTCAATTCTTTAGATATATCTTGGTATATGACTAAGTCATTTGGTGTTCACTTATTCATATCATTCTGATTACCTTTTATATATAGTATATTTTTACTTTAATAAACTATATATATTTTTGCACAAATATGCGTAATTGATTATTTTAATCAGTTCTGTACTGTGAAGTAGTGTCAATAACTAATTTGTGTAAAGATCTCATATTAATTTAATTACCCATTTTTTATCTATTTATGTGAAGATATACAGCAATAATTGGTTCTCCTATTAACCCTTTCCTTTCCATGTATATCCTCGACAGTTTTATCAGGATAAGGCAGTACTTTCTTCCCAGGGTTTTCTTAGAGTTGCACATCAAGCAGGATATTGTTGTTCCTTATTTTTATCCTGACCCTGCTTCTGATTTGGAGAGGGATTTCCATGTGACATGGTGTGCTGCCATAAGTTCTGTGTGCATTTTCGTAAGGCTGATTCTCTGTTTGTCATGCCTGGGGGTCCCAGAGTTGGTCAGGCCACTTCCAAGGTAACTGTTGTCTCAAGGATCAAGGCTACCATGAGCCAAGCATATGAGATCAGGAAGAAATCATTTCTCTTCAAGATCACAGTGCATTCCATCAGATCTGTGTCCGGAAGGTCCTGAAGGCAGTACTGCCTGTTTCAAGGGATAATAACACTTGGATTTAAGAACATTTAAAATCGTTCATATTAAAAAAATAAATAAATAAACTTAAATTAAGTAAATTAACCCCTTAAGGACCCTTGACGGTCCTGGTACGTCATGCCTGGATTTGCGTTAAGGACTAATGACGTACCAGGACCGTCACGACTTAAATGATAGCAGTGTGCCTCCGTGCACGCTGCTATCATTAATGCCAGGCTGAGACTGAGCGCTCCAAGACTGGAGCGTTCAGTCTCAGCCCTTCTTGCCTGTGCCGGTTCATGTGATCGCCGTAGCAGCGATCACATGTACCGGCATAGTGAGAGACAGAGGCAGCACAGAAAGCATGCTGTCTGTGCTTGTCTTGTCTGCCTCTGTCTCCCTTGCTATCAAAGTAAGGGAGACAGATGTAGACAGGAGACACCTAGTGGGAAATGAAAATTCAGCAGCTGGTGGTATAACCCCTTCACTGCTGGTGCCAGAGGCTTGCTAAATGCAGGTCAATTTCTGACCTGCAATGATACTTGTGTTTTGTTTTGTTTTTTAAAAGCACACTTTTTTTTTTTACAAAAATATTTTATTAAAAAAAAAAAAAATCTCATTAAACAATTTTAGAAGTGTGATTGTTGTGGAGCCATGTAATACACTTATACATACCACCAAATGTCACGGATAAATAAAGTGTCAAAATAGGGTGGGAAAAAGGGACATGGGGATTTTCACCCAAGGGGGGGGACAGTGGCCACTTTAAAATGCACATTTTGTAGGTATTACTGACGGTCATACCATTCATGCAGTCGCCATCAAAATTTAACTCTTTGTGGCCAACTTATCCCAAGGGAAAAAACAAAAATGGTGGGTTTTTTTTTTTACATTTTTTTTTTAATTTTAATAAAGTAAATGGAGGGTTATCCATATAAGTAGGCTATCAAATGGAAGCCCTATTTGTGCTTAAAAAAACAGTATATAATTTATGGGGGTGGGATAAAAGACTTAGAGGGAAAACACTGTTATACAAAGACATAGTCAAAAAGGTCAGAATTGCTCCGGTCCTTAAGTGAAATCCACCTCAGATTTCCCCGGTCCTTAAGGGGTTAAAGTTGTATATTTTAAGAGTTAAAAGATTTTAAAGTTCCTCGCTGCAGCCCCTTTTACAGAAGTCACGCTCTAGCTTACAGATTGAGATCCTGGTCCCGGGACTGGACGCTGAAGAGCCGTCTAGTCGCATGACTGGAATATCAGTCTGTCAACTAGAGCACTGACGTCTGTAAAAAGGACAGGAGGGGGGAACTTTAAAAACTTTTAACTCTTAAAATATACAACTTTAAGCAACAGGGTTTACGTAATTTATTTTTTTAATATGAACAATATTAAATGTTCTTAAATCCAAGTATTACTATCCCTTTAAGGATCTGTCCTTTATTGAACAACAACTGGTAGTAAGAATACTTTCTGAGCCCTGTTGTCTCATATTTGGTGTGTAGTGCTAGTTCAGTGTCCATTGACACTTATTTTGTGTGTGTTATTTAGATCCTGAATAGCCCTGGGTAACTTTGATATCATGGAGACATGCAAGAGGTCTGTACTCCTTTTCTCTCCCTGGGAATCCTAGCTTTGATATAACCCCATGGTAACGTTGTTCCATATGAGATATAAGAGAAAATAGGATTTTACTGTCCTTATCTGTTAAACCTTTTCTATTTTGTCCATATGAACAAATGTCTCCCACCCAGAGAAAAAAAAACCTTATCTGTGTTGCTTTTACAGGCAGAGGAGTCCTCTTAGGGTCTTAGTCCTGGATATTTTCTTTTCTACTTTCCTGCTTATTTTCTTTTCTCTGCTGTTTTTTGTCACATTAATTCAGGGAGTAGATGGGGGTTGAGGAGGAGGAGGGAGTTTCAAACCAAATGGATTAAGGGTAGACAGACGATGCATCCAATACTCTTCTCTATTAATAAGAGACTGTATTCTGTCATTCACCCCTTCTGGTATGAGGATGTGGAGAGACTTGTTTGACGGCATGGCTCTTGAGGCCACCATTCTAAGAAGAAAAGGGTTCTCAGGTGAGGTCATCTCTGCCATGGTCCAGGCCAGAAAACCTGTCTTCTCAAAGGCATACAATAGAATTTGGCCCATCTTCCACCAGTGGTGCCTTGACAAGAATATGTCCTTTCAGTAATTCGATCTCTCCATGGTTTGGTCCTATATCTCTTTCAAGATGGTGTAAACAGAGGCCTTAGTCTGAATTCTGTTAAGGTACACATCTCAGCCTTTTCTGTCCTATTTCAGAGACATGTTGGCATTTCCTGATGTCAAGTGCTTTGTCCATGGGGTGTCTCATGCCCTTCATTTTGATATCCCATACCTCCGTGGGACATCCGTTTAGTCTTAAGTGTCCTCCAGAGACATCCATTTTAACCCTCATGCCTCAGTCCCGTTGCATTTCCTGACACTCAAGATGGCCTTCCTCTGTCTTGCAAGCCTTCTTTCCTCCATTCCTCTGTCTTGCAAGCCACCCGACCAAGGCAGTACTCAGTATCTCCTAAGAGTTTTTACCCAAATTTGTCTCAGATTTTGACATAGCAGATAATATTGTTTTCATTTTGTCCCGGCCTGTTATCCAAACAGCACAAATAGTGGTGCAGTACCTTAAGTATTATGTGCCCCATACTCAGCTCTTACACATGGTGGATTCCCTTTTTGCTATCCCTGAGGGACCTAGGGTGGCTCAGGCAGCATCCAAAGTCACCGTTTACTCTTGGATCAAGGCTACCATTTGCCAGGCGTATGTGATCAAGAAGAGAACTCTTACATCCAAAGCCACAGCACAATCCATCTGGTCTGTGGATGTTTCCTGGGCTTACAAGAACCAGGCCTCTGCTGAACAGCTGTGGAAAGCTGCTACATGGTCCTCCTTGTATACGTTTACCAAACACTACTCTGTCAATGTTGGCATAGGCCAGCTTTGACTGGAAGGCCCTTCAGGCAGCTTTGCCTGTCTAAGAACTCTTTGTTTTATATCTTCAGCCACATTTCATTCAGTATGTTGAGCACTGTTGACTCTTGTTTGGTTTTCTGTGCCATTTTGTTGTCCATTGGCAACTGAGGTTACAGAGATCCAATATAGTCCTCTGGAATACTGGTATCCAGTGGGAAGAGTGAGTTTTTTCTCCTTCCCCTCCCAGGAATCTGTGAGGTGAATTGGTATATCTCTCTAATTCCTGTGTTCCATATTGGACATAAGAGAAAATAGGATTCTAGTGAACTTACCATTAAATTCTTTTCTGGAACACAGTACTCTTACCCAGAAAAAAACCTACCTGTTTTTCCTTCGGCAGAGGAGTCCTGTTAGGGTCTTAGTCTAGGGGGCTTCCTTTTTTTCTTTTCCTCTTTGGTTCTTTTTCCTGTGACACTTGTCACACATGAATCTGGAGTAGGTGGGGGGATGAACTGGAGTATGGGGAGCGAGCCTATACTCCAAAGAGCCTGTATTTTTGAAGTGCCCTGCCCTCCTGTAGGATGGAGCTCAACACTGTGGTTCCCATGTTCCATATGGACTAAAGAAAAATTCACTAACATTCAGTTTTTTACACCCGACAAAAACGCACGCAAATGAGCATTCCCCATTAAATAGTCATAGACAAAGAGTAAAAAAGGGGGTTCTGAAGTTGAAGGCAGTCTTCACTTGGGTACTGGCAGTTAAAGGATTAACCATCACTTTTCTGTGTCTTTATTTTTCTCTAATTGTTTGATAACAGAGGAACTAAAAAGAAAGTAAGCATTTTTATTTTAACCATTTGACTGCCAAACACATTGCAAAAGCAGTGTGTTGGACACCCCTCTTGGGCTCAAATGGTTAAAAGTATTGTGCATAGTTATTTTTCTAATTTGGCCAACTGAATTCATGCTGTGTAGGTATGTATTTGAGAACATCTGCTTTGTGAGCATATGTCTTGCTCAGCTCTCCTGCTAAAGTTTGTTTTTCAAAAGCCTTTATACTAGATAAAAATGTATGAGGTGCCTTTGTGTACGAAAACAACCCCCTATACATTGGTTCTCATGCACTGAGAAACTCCTGAATACAAATAATGAAAAATGTGCTCTTGCAAAGGTATGTGTTGTCACAATGGAACAGAGATAAGGTGTTCATCTGCACAATCTTATTCCTCAGGATAAAACCGCTTTTATTCCTGTGTGAACACTTCCGCTGCTTCCATGCTGTTGAACTATGTTTGTCAACTTTTGTTTAGGAATATGCTACAAAACCATTAATTTCCCCGGAGGCTCTTACAGAAAACCAGGTTTAGAAAGTACACTGAATAAAAACAATGATTGGGTACCATCGCTTGCCAATTTTTCAAATTCTGTAATCATCTGGCAACACCCCCCCCCCCCAAATAAACGAAAAAAAGCAACTAAAAACAAACATGGAGGTGGCAACAAAGTGTTAATCCTCCATTCTGTTCTGTGCTGAAGAAGTGGGAGAAATATAAAGCCCTTTATTTTATAGTAACTTAAAGCAAACAAACATAAAGACTGTAATGAGCCAAACTGATCACAAATAGAATATGTATAAAGGAAATTTGGAGCTATTCTGGGGAATTCCAACAGCACCTTTGTTTTAAAAGGGGCTTTTTACTCCATTGATGTTAAAGAGGTGTCAAATGTATTCATATTCCCTTTTAAGTCTGTGTAGGTCCAGCAGTGGCAGTATACTTGTTTTACTCCGTAGCAAAAGCCCTAACCCTCTGTGTGCCTGAGGGTTGGGGGGGGGGGGCTGTATTTTCTCCCTGGAGGCCAGACCCATTGTCAGCATATTGCTATGCATTTCTTTAGGTATGATTCCACTCAGTAGTGTTTATTTGCAGGGCAGTCCATAAGTATTTGGACAATGACACAAAGTTTGTTGTTTTGGCTCTGTACACCACCACACTGGATTAGAAATGCAACAGTGACTTAGAGTATAAAGTGCAGACTGTCACCTTTAACCCCTTAACGACATGTGCCGTACTATGACCGTCACGGTCCTTGAAATACTTAAGGACAGATGACGGTCATATTATGTCACATACTTTTTACTTACAGCGCTCTACCGGGAGCACTGTAAGTAAAAATGGGGCCTGAAATTGACCGCTCCAAGATCGGAGCAATCTCTATCAGGCCCCAAAGTGACGCGCTGATACATGCAACAGGTCACATGTACCGGCGCGTCCACGTGGTTCAATGCGGTCCTTATGGGACGGAAACGTCCCAGGACCGCCAGTCGCTAAGGGGTTAATATGAAGATATCTACATCCACAAACCATATACCCTGTGAGAATTATAGCACTTTTTGTACATAATCCCTTCATTATAGGCAACTATAAGTAATTGAACAAATAACATGATCTTAAAGTCATCATATTTAGTACGGTGTTGCAAATACTTTGCATTCAGTGAGTGCCTGAAGTCTGCGACCCACAGACATCACCAGATGTTTATTATCAAATGTTTCCTGTTTTTATTTGTGCATTTTTTTCCCTTCCGTTTTGTCTTGATTCAGGTCAGGTGATTGACATTCCTCAGGACCCACTAACAGGACAGGTTTTGATGATTTCCTTGTTAGAACACAGGTGAGTTAATCAATGTGAATGAGCCTCTGATCACCACACCTGTGCTCTAGCAGAGAAATCCCTAAGTCCTGGCCTGTTAGTGGGTCCTGAGGACAGGAGTTGAGAAAACACTGCCTTAGTTGCTTTAGCAGTATGTTTGAGGTCATTGTTCTGCTGCAAGGTGAAATGTTTTCCAATTACTTTTGAGACATTTGGTTGGATCTGGGCATATAAAATGTTTTTACACTTCAGAAGTCACACTACTGCTTCCATTAGCAGTCACATTATAAAAAAAAAAAAGACAAGTGAGTCAGTTCCACTGCAGCCATACATGGCCAAGCCATAACGCTACATCCACCATGGTTCACAGATCCGTATGCTTGGGATCATGTGCAGTTGCTTTTTTCCCAATGCTTTCCTCTTTCTATCACTGTTACAGATTAAGGCTTTTTTCCCAGAATCCAACAGTTTTTTTAATGTAGTTTTTAGCAAATTGTTAACCTCTTGAGTAGTATGGTCCTGTATTATGTTCCTACTTGACTGACCTTTACCACAATGTGGTATTCTGCCTGATTTGCACTCTATTCTATTACTTTATTTAATTAGGTTGTGTCTATCTGGGCTGCCTTGTTTTAAGGAGTTGGTCACCTATCACCCTTGGAGGGGACCATATCTTCATTTTAATGGGCTTTTCCGATGATTTGCTCACTATTTTATTTATTAACTCTTTATACATAGTCTATTATTTTACGAAAATTAGGAAGAAGTCCCTTAAAGTTCGGGTGCCCAAGAGACGGACTTTTTGGATTACACACCTAGCATGCACATGGCATATCTCGCCTCTGGTTGATAACAGGATGTTTAGATTGGGTTCATAGCTTTGGAAGACCTTTTCTACACAGTTGTCACCTCTAGGCCTCATTGAAACATGCCCTAAAGGACCAGGTAGACTACATTCGGGGGGCGGGCGTGTGTATGTATATATGTGTGCGTGTGTGTGAGATTACATGTACTGGCTCACTGTAAGTGAGACTGAAACTGACTGCTCCAGTCTTGGAGCAGTCAGTTTTAGACTCCTGTCATGATCACAACTCATCCGCAGGGGCGATTTGAACATAAAAGTCATGATGGCTCTTAAAGGGGACCACCCCTATACAAGTTAGTCTTAATAGTTAGGTTATATAGTGATTAGGCGTCATACTGTAGTATTTCTTTTTTTTAATCGCTGTTTGGCTGAAATCTAATGAGTAAATACTGCCCTGCTCCCTCCTTCCAGACAGACTGCGGGTACAGCTCTCCTCCCTTTATCCAGCCTCCTCCGATGACTGAGGCTTTCTGCCTGTAAGCTGGAGCACTCATTGGTCAGAGATTGCTCCAACTTGCAGACAGAAAGCTTCCTTCATCGGAGGAGGAAAGGGAGCAGAGGCAGAGTGACAGACTGGCAGATTACCATCACTGACAATTCCCATCACCCAAATGTGGATAGCTCAGTTTACCAGGTGCTTTTGTGGACCTAAGCCCTGGGGGGGGATCTTGACTTCAAGTTCTTTCCCCAGGAGTTGCCCACTGAGGCTTCTTATTGATATATGGTAATCTGAAGACAGAAGATCTGCTGAAAAAGGTGAGCACCCTTTGAGTGCTGAGGTCCACATGTCACATGCTTCCCCTCTGCAGAGGGGTCTCATTTGGAGTTCGTATTACATACTCATGTACTCATGGGGTTTATTTCTGTATGTCTGCGAGGTGTTTGGAGCAAGTTTCTGTGGTAACTTAACCCTGGTTAGCACGTTTTGAGGGGGCTTTGGACACCTTCCCTACTGGGACCAGTGTTTATTGAGTCTACTGTTTTATTATAGTGGGCTTTTGGGTGGTTTTACTTTTTGATATTCACCTCGTTAACTTTAAAGGCGCGTGTTTACCACATAGTCGCCATTTCTCCATTCACTTCTATGGGACTTTACAGTTTGGGACATATCTCTGCAACTGCTCCACATAGCGAGGTTAGAGATGGCTCATGTTGTGGGTTTTCCCTTGCTCTGTCATCCAGTCAACGTTCTGGGGATGTTGGAGGTTTTAGGGGGCTTCTGGCACTGTTGGGGTACTCTATCAGTGAAACTACGTTTCCCATGAGCGCCCTCTTCGCACTTGTTTCTGATTGGCGCCCGTTGTGGCAGCCATTTTGTGTATTTGCAGATTGAGTATCCTACGCAGGGCTTGGATTTTCCTTCTCTCCTTTTCTGGGGTGCATTTATTTATCATACACACTATTTTGTGGGTGTTTTGATACTTGACCGCTTGACTGTGTGAGAATGTCTACTCTGTTAGACTCTCGGGCTAAACCTAAGACTAAGGATACTGAAGTGTCTCTGTCCCCCATTGTTCATTGCTCCTCATGTCACTCAGGGTTACTTAGAGAATACTCAAGTCATGTTTGCCCAGCGTGCGCTGCTGCCCGTGAATCCCCTGCAGGAGCCTCCAGCCATGCAGTAGAGCCAGTATGGATGCAAGAGTTTAAGGCTACTTCCAGGGACCTCCGGTACACCTTGCAACTCCTTCCATCCACTTCACAGGGGGTCTTCCACTCGTGACAGACCTCTGCCCCTATCAGATCTTCCCTGCATAAACCGCCAGGTGTACCTTATGTGTCTGACTCCTCTGAGGAGTTGTTGTTGGTGGATTCTGATGAAGGATGTTCTGCTGTCCCTTCCTCTCAGTTTTTTGTGGATCCCTTTGAGGCTGATCCTGTCCCCTCAGCTGAGGGCCTGATACGGGCTGTGTTGTTCACCCTGACTATTCCATTGGTGCAGAATGCATCTTCTGACCCCTCTGATGTTTTTCAGGAGCCTGTTAGGCCCCATGCTTGCTTTCCCCATAAGCCCACCCTTGACCGCTTGGTGTCAGAGGAGTGGAAGTTTCCAGACAAGAAACCATCTGTGACTGGGAAGTTTGCTAAACTTTACCCGTTTTCTGAAACAGCCCTCACTCAGTGGGTTCATCCCCCCAAAGTGGATACCCCAGTTTCCAGGCTTTCTAAGTCCACTGCCTTACCAGTGTCTGATGCCTCTGCTCTCAAAGACTGGACTGATAAGAAGCTTGAGACTTCTCTCAAGGCTATTTTTGTGATGGTCTACCTTTGCTGCTGCATGGATAAATAGGCCTGTGGCTGTTTGGACTGAACAGCTCAATTCTGCGGTCCGTCAGGGGGCCCCCACTTCTGACATGTTGCAACTTCTTGCTAACATTGCTGAGGCTCAGCATTATGTCTCTGCTATCCTGTTTGATGCTGTGTGTATGGTAGCCAGGGCTTCTGCCATGTCTGTGGTAGCCAGAAGGGCTCTTTGGCTCAAGATCTGGTCTGCTGACACTGCCTCCAAGAAGGCTTTCCTGTCTGTCTTTTCAGGGATCCTCCCTTTTTGGACCTGCACTCAAGGATCTCTGAAGGGAAGAGTACTCAACTGCCGGTGGTCCTGAGGAAGAAGGTGTCTGTCAAAAGGAATCAGCTTTTTCGTCCCTTTGAAGCAGACTCACGCCAAGCGACCCAGAGGTCCCTCAGGCTCCGCCCTTCTCATCCAAGCCTAAGCAGCAATGGAGATCCAAGTCCTCCGTGAAGCCCAAGGCTTCCAAACCTTCTGCATGACTTTCCAAACCCGGGTCCCCAACCGCAGATAGGTGGCCGCTTAGGCCACTACCTCTTGGCTTGGCTGGCCTCTGTGGCGGACCCGTGGGTTTTACAGGTGGTGGCTATGGGGTACAGGATTCCCTTCACCTCTCTTCCTCCTCCAAGGACCTTTGTTTCTTGTTCTCCCTTGGGAGCAGAAAAGAGACGCCTTTTCGAGGAAGCTATACAGACCCTTCTGGACAAGGCGATCCTGGAGCCAGTTCCCCCTCAGGAGAGGGGCTTGGGATTCTACTCCAACCTCTTTGTGGTTTCCAAGAAAGATGGGGGCTGTCATTCCATTTTGGATCTGAAGGATTTCAACTCCTTTGTGGTCAGGTCCCAGTACCGCCAGGAGTCTCTGCGCACAGTGATAGCAGCCATGTCTCCTGTGGAATTTCTGGCCTCTCTGGATCTTCAAGATGCCTATCTGCACATCGCCATTCATCCAGAGAGTTGGCAGTATCTCTGCTTTGCCTGCAACCGAGGGAATTTCCAGTTCTCTGCCCTCCCCTTTGACCTGACCACGGCTCTTCAAGTCTTAGGAGTCCTAGGAGCATTGATTTCCGTACTACATCGAAACAGCATG
The DNA here is from genome assembly GCA_037306005.1 of Rhinophrynus dorsalis. Taxonomy (NCBI): domain Eukaryota; kingdom Metazoa; phylum Chordata; class Amphibia; order Anura; family Rhinophrynidae; genus Rhinophrynus; species Rhinophrynus dorsalis. The sequence goes on from CM074720.1 coordinate 290,495,618, forward strand.
AGGGTGACTCCATACAAGGACAACCTCCTTCTGAAGGCCTCGTCTCTGGAACTCCCTTCACCAGCAAGTGCAGGACTGCATTCATGCTCTCTCTCATCACAGGTGGATCATCAACTTGGACAAGTCAGACCTTGTTCCTTCCCAGAGGATGGTCTTTCTGGGCCTCCTCTTCAACATTCAGAGGGGGATGGTGTTTCTCACGGAGGAAATAGCTCATCAGATAGCACTGAAGGTCCAGGCTATCCTGTCTCAGGATCCAGTTTCAGCCAAGAAGTTGTCATCCTTTGTGGGGAAGTTCATTTCCACCATAGAAGCAGTTCCATTTTCCATGGCTCACACCAGGGAACTTCAGAGGTTTCTAATCCTGGCATGCAGGGGCTGTCCAGATCTCCTGGAGAGATACCTATCTTTCCCTCTTCAAGTGGAGCAGAGCCTCTCGTCATGGCTCAACCTGAACAATCTCCGGAAAGGCAGACCCTTCCTGGTGCCCTTCTGGACCACAGTGACGACAGATGCCAGCCTCTCCGGGTGGGGAGCTATGCTGGGGCACTTGAGTGCTCCGGGCCGGTGGTCTCAGGAGAATCTCTCCTTTCCAACAGTGTCTTGGAGCTTCGGGCAATATTTCATGTCCTACATCACTGGACACGGCAACTGGAGGACTGCCCAATCAGGGTGCAGTCGGGCAATACCACAGTGGTAGCCTACATCAACAAGCAAGGCGGTACAAGAAGTCTCACAGCTTGGCTAGAGGTCAAGGCTGTTATATCATGGGCAGAGGAGCATGCCCCTGCCATTTCCACAGTTTATATTCCTGGTGCAGACAACATTCTGGCAGACTTCCTCAGTCGGCACACAGTGGACAGCGGAGAGTGGGAGCTACATCCAGAGGTGTTCAACTTCATCATACAGCAGTGGGGTCTTCCTTGCATCGACCTGATGGCAACCAGGCACAACACGAAGGTTCCAACATTCTGCTCTTGCAGGGTGGATCCCCTGGCTCTGGCAGTGGATGCCTTGTCGATCTCGTAGACGTTTCCTCTGGCATACATCTTTCCTCCTGTTCCCCTGTTGAACAGAGTACTTCGGAAGCTGAGACTGGAGTGCTGCCCAGTCATTCTGATTGCTCCTTACTGGCCCCGACTGGCTTGGTTTCCAGAGCTTCTGAACCTCTTAGTGGTGGAACCTCTTCGACTTCCCCCCCGTCTGGACCTTCTTCTACAGGGTTACCTCTGGAAGGAAGACGTTCATCATCTGGCTTTGATGGCATGGAGATTGAATCCTCAGTTTTGAAGAAGAAAGGATTTTCTTCTGGTGTGGTGGCTACTATGCTTAATGCCTGTAAGCTTCTTTCCTCTAAGGCCTACCATCGAGTTTGGTCTACTTTTCTGGCTTGGTGTGCTGACAAAGACCTGTCTCAGGTTTTTGACCTTCCTACAGTTCTTTCCTTTCTCCAGGATGGTGTGGATAAGGGTCTCAGTCTGAGTTCTCTTAAGGTTCAAACTTCTGCGCTCAGAAGAGAAGGGTTCTCTTCTTTCAGAGGCATCTTGCTATCATTCCTGATGTCAAGGTTTTCTTCCAGGGTGTTACTCATACCCATCTGGTGTTTAAGTCCCCTCCTCCTCAGTGGGTTCTTAACCTGGTTTTGGGAGTACTCCAGCGTCCTCCTTTTGAGTCCTTGGCTACCATTCCTCTGTGTATGCTGACGTGGAAGATGGCCTTTCTCCTGGCTATTGTTTCTTTTCGCTGAGTTGCGGAGCTGCATTCCCTGTCTTGTAGACCGCCCTTTTTGGTCTTTCACAGGGACAAGACGGTGCTTCGCACCTCACAACAGTTTCTCCCGAAGGTGGTGCCTGAGTTCAACATTAATCAGGAGATTGTGGTCCCTTCCTTCTGTCCTCACCCTACTTCTGACAAAGAGAGGGATCTTCATCTGTTGGATGTTGTGCGTTATCTCAAGTGCTATGTGCATCGCATTGAGTCCTTGAGGCAGTCCGACACTCTGTTTGTCATTCCTTAGGGTCCTAAGGCAGGGAAGCCTGCTTCTAAGGTAACCATAGCTTACAAACTTCGGAAGAAGCCTGTTCTCTTCAGGGTCATGGCTCATTCTGTGAGGTCTATTGGGGCTTCTTGGGCCTACAAGAACCAGGCCTCGTCTGATCAGTTGTGCAAGGCAGCCACTTGGTCATCTGTGCACACTTTTTCTAAACACTATCGTGTGGATGTTCTGGCATCGGCCAATGCCAGTTTTGGGAGAAAGATCCTGGAGGCAGCCTTGCCTGTCTAGGATCTCCTTAGTCTCTCAGTACTCTTTCACTTTTGAGCCCCGTTGGCTCTAGTTCAGTCTGCTGTGCAACAGTTCATGGGGTTTGTTTTTACCCTCTTCAATGCCCATTGACACTTTGCGGTTAGTGTTGAGCTATTTATGATCCGTAGGTTCATTGGTGCTCTGGTGACTTTGGAGGCCTGTGCCTGGTCCTTGCCTTTCTTCCCGCCCTGGGGAGCTTAATGGTTAGACATCCTAAAGTTACCAGTAACCTGTATTGGACGACAGAGAAAATAGGATTTTAGTCTTACCTGTTAAATCCTTTTCTCTTAGTCCATACAGGTAACAGGTCTCCCACCCTGTCAAGGGACCATGCTTAGCTCTCCTGTGGCAGAACGTGGGGGTCCTTTCGGGTTCATGCTCACAGGAGTCTTCCTTTACCTTCTTACTACCTAGTCGACAGTCTACAAATCTTACTGGTTGGGTATTGGCTGGCTGCAAGCTAAGGAGAGGAGGAAGGCTCCACCCAGCAGTCACTTCTCAGAATTGTTTCTGCCTATTAAAGGGGCTGATCGCCTACCCAAAGTTACCAGTAACCTGTATGGACTAAGAGAAAAGGATTTAACAGGTAAGACTAAAATCCTATTTTTTATATCTTGCAATCTCTGCTCTGCTGAAGAGCCGCCGGCCGTATGCAGACAGGGTTCTAAGTCTGTCAGCCAGATGGCAGGCTTGAGCGAAACCGCCAGGGAGGGGGAAACTTTACTTGCGATTATCTCTCAAACCATAAAGGTTTGAGAGATAAGACTTATATTGTACTTCATGTTTTTTTAATGGTTTCAATATTAAATATAGCTAAAATTAAGTATTACTGTTACTTTAACATCACCCTGAAGTGGTCTGATTCCAATTAGTTATTCCGGTAGTACCTTTTTTGTTTGGGGCACCCTAGTCTAGCAATGTAGGGCACCTCTAACATTTGTATGTAATTTGTCAAGTGATGTAATAAAGAATACAAATTTATAATATGTAGTTATTCTTAGGTCTCACAGTCAGATTTACAAAAACGGGTACATTGTGCATAACAGTTTCCATAAATATACATCCAAACTCAACATTCACATTCTTTTCAAAGTCTTTATAGAAAACAAGGGGCGCTCTGCTTGAGAACCACTGAGTTTATTGTGTTGCATTTTGTAGAAGAGTTGCAAAAATGACAAACAGAAATGCATAGAAGTGATAGACACTACACGTTTGAACTGGCATGGAGTAAATGCTCTAATTCACTTCCTGACCATCTGAACTGCTATAACATTTGAGTAAAGCAATCGATTTAGATGGGCAAACCCTTGTTTTATTCCACAGGATTACCTTTATAACATAAACATAACATAAAGGTTTTCCTAAAAAAATAGCTCCTCCTTCATAACCAATATTTTGTACTAGACTTTTGATGTCAGTGCCATGATGGCAATTTATATGAATCAATGACCAAGCACTACAAATTTAACTAGATAACCCAGGCATGCCTCATTTTTCTACGTTGACTGGTTTTCTCAGATGCCATCTTTGTTTTGTCCTCTTGGGATGCTTCATCCCAGTATTTATTAACAGCTGATGTTCCACTATATATAAGCCCACTTATTTGTAATCGCACATCATGACGGAGTGTACTGGACAAGCCAGTAGTACCCCAGCACTTTATATATTCATCTGTACTCTGACTCCACCTTTTGATGCAGCCTCTTTGAACCACTATATTTCAGTTTAACCAGGTTGGTGTATAATTACAGCAAGTGATTTGCTGCATACATACATGTAGTAAGCTCATTGAACTAGCACAGTGATTCTCAACCAGGGTGCTGTGGCACTTTGGTGTGCCACAGACATCAGCTTAGGGTTCCCCATGTTTTCTATGAAGACTAACAAAAATGGACTTTTAAATAAAGATTTATAGAAATTGTTATGCACAATATGTTTCCTTTTGTTATTATGATTGTAAGACCTAATAATAACTGTATATTTATGCATTGTACCTTCCTTATGCCATTGATAAAGTACATTAAATATGTTAGGGGTGCCCCGAATGTTCTAGATTACGTGTTAGGGGTGCCCTGAACAAAAAAAGATTGAGAACCACTGAACTAGAAGTTACTGAGATTATTCTTAGTAGGGCTTATAGAATTCTAGTCTATAATACCTGATACCCTGATTGTCTTGGTAATAAGCTATTGGACAGTGTGTAGGAGACTGAGCAACTAGTCAACTGCAACAGTAGTGATGATGTAGCTTACAGGCCTGTAGCATCAGAGTTATAACTCAGCATGAAATAACTGCAATAAACGCATATTGAAAGTACATCACAGTTTGGTTTCTTAACCCCTTAAGGACCTGCAGCTCGTGCATGCGACTGGCATTTAAGAACCACTGAGCATTTTTATTTATTTTTTTTATTTGTTTGTTTTTTTTTTATTATTTTTTTTTTTTTTGCTTATCTGATTCAGGGCTCCCCAAACAGCAGGGAGCCCTGAAATCCATGACGGTCCTGGCACGTAATGGGTCTTTATCGCACGTCCAAACCATAATGTGCCAGGAACGTCATGGGTAATTAAGGGGGTTAATTAACGTATATTGTTTGTATGCTGCAATACGTTATTTACCTGTGTTCAGTGTAAGCACACTTTTTATATCTTTAATCCTTCACTTTTTTTATTTTATTTTATTCTTCACTTTTATTTCTGACTTAATGAACTACATTTTATTCTTCACTTAAAGTTCTGACTTAATAAACACTTTTGTTTTTAATTCACCTCTTTTTTTTTCATTTGATTCTTAGCTTTTATTTCTGATTTAATAAAGGATATTTTAATACTATTCATCCCCCACCCTCCACTTCTTGTACTTTCCCTTCTCAGAAGGGGAATTCTTCTTGTGTCTCTATCCATTTGAGTTGGGGTATAGGGGGAATTTGGTTCTGCTCTATTCTGTTATTTTATCTTGGCATGTTGTTCCAGAGACAAAAAAGAGGACATGCCAATGGCCCAGATTCTAGAAAAAAAAAAAAAGAAGTTTGGGGGAGATTCACTAAGAGGTGATAAAGAGGTAATAAAGTGGAGATGTCTTCTGCAGTTTATCGCTTCTCCAGTTCCTCTGGTATTCTATGGAGCCTATGCACTAAGATGTCATCAACTTTAGAGATCTTAGTGAATAGGCTTATTGAATAGGAACTGGAGAAGTCATCTCCATTTTATCACCGCTTAGTGAATCTCCCCCCTGGAGTTATTCTGTAGTAAACCAACTACACCATAAGGGGACAATTAAAAGTCCTAAATCCCCATGCAGTTGAATAGAGCTTTTTAACCTCTCAAATGCTAGAACGTTCTCCAAAGCATTACCTTCCAATGCATTGGAGGCATCTATTGCAATCAAAGGGTTAAATCCCAAGTTAATATAACCCATTGAATGCCAGAGAGAAATCCAGTGCATTGCAACACAATGCACTGAATAACTTTCTGCAGCTCAAATGGTTAACAGGAATTTTTTATTTGTCCCCTGTGGTGCTGTTCGTTTACTCCAGAATTACTCCAATTTGTTTTTATAAATCTGGGCCCATGTGACTTACTCATCAAACTTAAGAGGTGCAATTCTTATTGATTTAAATGGAGCCTTTTAACCTCATGAATGTTAGTTACACAACACAATGCGTAGTCTCATTTGCAGGAGGTTTCATTTCATACATATGGTACAGGTGGTCTACTCCAGGATTGGGTTTCTTTAGCTTGATGGGTAAGGCCACCTGTTTCTTGTCTAGAACATATGTATTGAGGCAAATGAGCATTTCATTGCTGTAAGTAGGACTTTTAACCACTCAGCTGCTACAGAGGTCTTCAACTCAGTATATTTATACATATTCCCCACACTCTTTTTATGGAACCATTCATTACATAATGTATTGGAGAACACTTTAGAATCCAAGGGGTTAAATGGTCGACATGACTCAATGGGTTTTAAAAGAGATTTAACCTCTTGAATGCTAGTATTCTCCAATGCATTGTAAATCAATGTGTATTAGACCTCACTGTCATTCAGTTGGTTGAAAGTCCATCTTATTTATTAGGGAATACCTCTGTTTCCTGTCAACCAAACCCCTGGGCTGGCACTGGATGCAGGCATGGCAGCTCTTGTATTTAGGAGGCTACAAACCAAGAAAAACTGAAAGTTTACGTTTCTGCCATTTGTATCAATATTTATTTCTGCTGTTTGTAACTGATCTTTCAATATGGTAGCGTTCCAGACCTAGGAGAACACCTCTTGCTATAATGATCACAGACCAAAGCAAAACCTCATTACAAAACAAAAGACATATTGAATTTTATGCTGACCTGACAGTCTGAAATAATCCCAGTCCTTAAGGGGCTAATGCCATAAGAACTTTTGCAGATTTTGATAGATATGTAGGAAGCGTTTGCATTTAGGGAATGTATTCCCTTTATCTGTGAGTATGTTGAAGTTAAAGTGCAAAATGTAGCTTGCATTTTCCTTTAAGACATTTTGAAATGACCTTCCATTGCAGATGTAGAGGATTATGTTCTATCACTCTAACAATCATGGTAATGATCACTGCACTACAATTCGTGGTAATTTATTTCAGCAAGGAGACAGATAGTCTTTTTCTGTCTTAACCTTTAACTTTACATTTGTCATCCAATATTGCATGAGAGTCCTCTTGTCAGAATTATCACCAATCTAATTATATCATAATTTGCAATATTGCAAAAAGCTGATTGGTTTATCAATACCTTTTGAGTTGGCGTGTTCATCCACTGATCATTGTGGTGTAATTCCTACCTCACTGATGGACCAGCGTGAGACTTGGCTTTCAGTCACAGATAATTCATAGGTTCACATTGAGCTGAGCATATTTTCATAAATGAACCACTGACAGCCACAAGGACTATTTTTAGCTCTGTTGCCACTGTTTCTCCCATTATAGATGTACACTACGTTGCATCAGTGGGAGCTTTTTGATGTAGGAGTCCTAAAATAACCACAAATACCAATAACACATACACTATATGGTATATCATTGAAGTATACTAAATATCAATCAAAATTATTTTTCAAGAATAAGCCTTGAGATTAGTAGGATTTTAGGAATTGCAATGCATTGTTTCAGAATTCTCCTTATACCTCACTGGCTTTTCACTTGCGACAATTCTTTAGTTCTCTGTCATTTGATAGAGGTCCTGTTCTCCTCGCTCTCTCTCTCTCCCTCCCTCTCTCCTTGTATCTGAGTCCAGAGAGGGGATTATTTTAGGGGCAGCAAAGCTTCCCTACTGCCTCTACTTTTGGAGTTAAACTCAAATCTGGTTCTTGCAATATATGTACTACAACATCTGCAAATGCTTGTGAATTTTCCTCTGGCCATATTCCCTTGAATGCACCTGAAGCAGAATGGGCCATGCTCCTCCAGGCTCTATTGTCAGTTTCTTGAATAAAACTCTGAGTAAATGGCTTGCTAACCCTCATCCAACTTCCAGGAAGAGAAATGCTTCTGTTCTCCCTGACACAAAACATTATGAGGATGATGAGGAATCTCATAGTTGTACTAATAAACCATCTATGCCTGATTGATTTCAACTATTTTAGATGTATTACAGGTATGGAGCTCCAATCTACAGATTGTTCCAACCAAGAATCTGTTTAAAATAGTTATAGTGTGTTGTCCTCTTTCCTGCCTATGAACAATTATACCAAAATGTTCTATATGAATGACCCAGATCAGAAATTCTTAAGAAGTTTGCACATCTCTACGCATTCTCACAAAACAGGTTGACGTGTGGTCAGTGCCTCAGTAGTAAATCCATTGATATACTGTATATCTAAACATTCTGCTATTCCAGTACAAAATGCAGCAGATTAAAAAAAAAGGCTGGATTCAGTTTTAAGACCTCTGTTTTCAGGAGATGAACCCAATATCTACCCTGCATTTGCTTCGGCATGGCATGACCAGCACTTTAGAGTTAGCCAGAAAGAATGCCCCTCTGTCCTTGTTAGGTCTCTTGCAGGATGCCATTGCTTGTAATGGAGAAGTGATCTCTTCAGATTGTCCACATGACTGCCAGTTAATCAGCCATATTGATAGAGGCACAGAGTACCCTGTGGCTGATGATCTGGAATGCAGATACTACTTCTATGAAATCATTAGTGTCATTACCATCTCCTCTTTAGTCTAAAACTGAACAGGAGTCAGTCAGGTTACTGGTGGAAAGTTTACACTGCTTCCTCAAAACAAACAACAATGTAAAGACAAACATATCTTCTTTCATTACTTGGGCTGATCAAAGACCATCTGGTGCACAAAGAAGCCCTCCACTAACCCAGGAGCATGTAAAACCCCTTTTATCTGAGTGTGGGCACACGTCTTCCCCATAAGTCCTCCATTGTGGGAAAACTCTGATATTTTAAGCCACATTGGAGAAATTGTATTACTGATCACTGCTATTAATGGGGTTAAAATAAACAGCATTGCAGGTGAAAGTATCCTGAAAAGACTCTAAAATCTACTTCTGCTTTACGTCTTGTAATGATGAAATGGATGTTTTTCAATCCAGTCCACCCCTCAGTGCTGGATCTCTTGTAAGCACCAGTGGATCTGTTAAATGTCCTGAGCAAGGATTTAACCACCAATGCAAGTGGGACAATATGCATAAAGTGAACCTGTCACCTTAAAATAAGTAGTTAATTTTAAAACAAATTCCAAATTGCTTATATGTTATGCTAGCCATTTGTTCGTTGAGAAATTAAAATTCATCTGCTGGTGGCTCATTGTGGCATTGTATGCTAATTAGTGTATGCTGGGCGAATATTACAGCACACTCTGCTGTGAATGAATCTAGATACTGGGGGCATTTGTAACAGTTCTGATAGTGATAAGTTATGATTTAATGAATTGGCATAAATTGACACAATGTGCCACTAAAACATAAAGGGTAACTTCTCAACAACTATTTATTTTACCAAGGAATGGCTAGTATAATGTATAGGAAGATTTTAATTATCCGTAAAATAAAATAAACTTGTCTTAAGGTAACGGGTCCACTTTAAACCTCTGTTCACCAAAGTATTACAACACAAATTAGTATGTTTAATAAAGGGCAAGTACTAAAAAATAAAACACATTTTAACTCCTTTTTATGTACAATCTTTTCCTGTTTGAAATTAAATGTAAAACGTGGAAACACTTTAGGATGCAGCAGGTCTTTCTTCAGTTGCTGTTTGTAACACCTTCTTTAGGCTTGACATAGATAAATCTTGCTCTTAACATAAGACTTCATTCATTTCTGTAAGAGCTGTCAAATGGAAATCCCACTGTTGTGCTAAATGTGCAAAAGGCTCCTGCAGATATATATTACAGGAGATGAAGTGGAAAGTAGGTGTAAGCGTCCCAGCAGGTGTATGAATGACTGTGTTAGGTGTCTCTTTACTCCTAGAGTAACAATTTGAAATTTTACTCTGAAATGCTGTGCTTATGTTTTATACTTAAAGGGATAGTAATACTTTGTTTTAGCTTTATTTTATTTTGTAGGCAGTAAAAAAATATGAAAAAAGATATAAGTCTTATCTCTCAAACCTTTTTGGTTTGGGAGATATTAACAAGCAAAGTTTCACCCTCCCCTTTTACCTAGTGTAAGCAATCTCTTCTCAGATGTGGAATGCAGTCCATAGACCAGACAGATAACAGCAAGAGACACTATTCTTCCTATCAGAACAATGAAAGCCCTGCCCCCCTTGACAAGCTTTTCAGCTTTTTCCCTTATCTTAATTGAAGATTGTCCCTCTCTGCAGTCTGCCTGGGCACCTCCTTTCTGCTCTGGCTGAGCAGTGTTACATCAGTAAAAGGGGCGGGAGGGGGATACTTTGTAATAGAATTACTCTTGAACTATAACTCTGACAGTATTGAAATAACACTCTCCAGAGTCCAAATACTATGATGATTAATTAGAGCTGCTTTTATTATGAAACATTACTACCCCTTTAAGTGAAACTTATAGGATAATCATGGTAGAGTTAGTCATTTACCAGACAATGAATCCTGAATACAGCCTCAGCTCTTAAGTAAGGAAAGCTTTGCTGTGCCTTGACCTGAATGGCCAAATTTCAATCCATATGTCATTGTGTCACTAATCTCAAGCATTCAAGATTAAAGCGATAGTAATACTTGAAAATAATTTTATTTTATATTGTAGCCCTTAAAAAACATGAAAAATTATAAAGGTTTGGGAGATATTCACATGTAAAATATAGTAAAGTTCTCTTTTCGTGGCTGTTTCAGCCAAGTCTGCCATCTAGTGGACAGATTTGGAATTTGGTCCACAGAGCAACCGGCAGCTCTTTAGCATTGCTGAGATCACGATCTTTGAAAAGAACGACTTAATTGGAACTGTGTACAAAGTGTGCCTGGCTTGAAAGCACACTTTGTAGACCATTCCAATTAAGACATTCTTTTTAAAGATTGTGATCTCAGCACTACTGGAGAGGCAAGGCCGGTCCGGGGACCGGATTCCAAATCTGAAGGGTGGAGCAATGACATCACTCCAGGGGAAACTTTATTTCTGAATATCTCCCAAACCATAAATGTTTGGGCTATATATATCATTTTTCGTGTTTTTTTAAGGGCTACAATGTAAAATAAACTTAATTTCAAGTATTACTATCCCTTTAAAGGAAATAAGCCAAATATTTCAATTGTCAGTCAAATGAAAATCTATGAAATGATGTCAAAAGATGATGGTTTTATAGTGAAGAATAGATTATGTACAGTACTGTGCAAAAGACTTAGGCAGGTGTGAAAACATTTTGTAAAGTAAGAATGCTTTCAAAATAGACATGTTAATAGTTTATTTTATTAATTAACAAAATGCATAGAGAATGAACAGAAGAAAAATCTAAATCAAATCAATATTTGGTGTGACCACCCTTTGCCTTTGATAGACATAAACTATTAACATGTCTATTTTTGAAAGGATTCTCACTTTATAGCATTTTTTCACACCTAAGACTTTTGCACAGTACTGTGTGTGTGTATATATATATATATATATATATATATATATATATATATATATATATAATATATATACATACATACACACTAATGTAAAAGCATGTGTTCACTGGTCAAGCATTCTGGCAGTGTCCACTGCGCATGATTGCATCGGACAAACATACATCTGGCCTGCGTTCGGGCAGTCTCTACTGCTCATGACTGCATTGGACAAACATAAAATACATCTGGCCTGCATTCGGGCAGTCTCTGCTTGTATGTATATGTATATATATATATATATATATATATATATATATATATATATATACACACACACACACACTGTAATACTCCGTTTATAGAAGTTCAACTTTGAGCCCAGATGAGTGTGTTTAATGGCTGTTTAGAAAAAGCAGTGTTTCTCAACATTGTTTGCCGTGGCTCAGTTATTTTGATTTGATCTACAAGTGCTTTATTAGAGACCTTTATGGTCTGAGAGATATAGGATTACAAAGTTTCCTCCTCCCTGTCGTTTCACAGAAGTCTGCCCTCTAGCTGAGCGAAGATTCTGGTTCCGGTACCCTCCTGCGGCTCTTCAGCAGAGCCGAAATAGCACAATATAGAAATAAATACTTAATTGAAATGGTCTACAAAGTGTGCCTAGTTGGCAAGCACACTATGTAGACCGTTCCAGTAAAGTCTTTATTTCTATATCGGGCTATTTCAGCTCTTCTGAAGAGCCGCAGAATGGTCCCGGGACCAGAATCTGCTTCTCCTAGCTAGAGCCTGACGTTGGTGAAAGGTGAGGGAGGAGGGAAATTTGTAACTGGATATCTCTCAGACCATAAAGGTTTGAGAGATTGGATTGGCCTCAATTACTTTATTTTTTACTAGCTACAATATTAAATGTATTTAATACGATCCATTACTATCCCTTTAAGCATATAGCTTGTCCCATGGAAGGATTTCATTAATATTGTTCTCCCCACACCAGCCACTTAACCGTTTGAGTGCCAGAGGGTTATCCAATGCAATGTGAAGCAATGTTTTGCATACCCCTCTGGCACTCGTAAAGGAACACCTTTAATTAATAACCCCCTCCTCCCACCCACACACACACACACATACACACACTTATCTTAATCTGTGCAGAAGAAGTCATAATGGCCACAATGAATCAATATTATGTAAACTGGTTCCCCTAAATTATATAACTAGTGCTGGAAATAGGGTCCATGGAGACAGACCTGATTCTTTGTTGAAAAATCTCACTTGTTCCTCTGAAGGATTCCTTCAAAAAATAATCATGTCTGCCTCTGTGGGCATGATCTCCAGTACTTATTGAAATAATAGGTTTGGAGACCCGATACATAAAGGTGATTCAAGGAGGATTTTCTGTACAGTTTAAGAGACATGGGGTTTATTATAAGGTGTTCATATTTTTTTACGGCAAATAATGGCACATTGCCTGTCCAGCTACCTGTATTTGACAAGGAACTGGATGTACCTTTATTAAAGTTCCAGGAAGATAATGGAGAAGATGAATTATGTATGAAAGTGCCAAGTCTATTTAAAAAGTATGTAAACCGTGTCTGGCAAGCTGTCACACTTCTCAGCTCACCAAGCATCCATTGGTTGCAGCTGAGGGATGATCCACTTGGGATCACTTATTGCTGTATATACGACACCAATACCCCACTTGGTTATATTTTTATTTCTCTTCTATGTGTTATGTTGACACATTTCAGTCATATGTTTTAGTTAAATAATTGACTATTTTATAAATAGGCACCATGCGTCATAGAATCTGGATTGTTTTTGCGTTATAGAGCTTTTCTCCATACTTGATAAGGCTGTACCTACTGTACGTCAGCTAAAAATACATTTTGTTATAGAAGTGGCTTTTTAGACAGAAAAGGCTAAGTACCCTATGCTCAAAAGAAGAGTTGAACAATTTTGGGTCAAAACAACTCCAATATAGGGGACTAATAGAAATGTGCCAATATGTTGATTGATTTAAATTGATTATTTAAGACCTTGAATGATAGAGGTCTCTAGCACATTGCTTTGGAATGTTGTAGAGACCTCTCTAGCATTCAAGGGGTCAAAAGCCCCAATTTAAATAAATGGAAAGTTTGATTTGACCCTATGGCACTGTTGGTTTGACCCAAAATTCAGTTTTCTTTCTAACATAGGGCCCCAAGACTTCTGCTGAAGAACATTAGGAAGTTAAATGACCACTTCTACTTTTTAGAAATTGCTGTGCAACCCTCAAAGTGTGCCACATTTCACAATAAAGTACTACAAGCTATATTCCATAGCTATTCATCTTCTGTCTCCACTTCCCACAAGAATTGCTTTTAGATCCCACCTGTGAGTATTGCTGGAAGGTAATGAAGAAAAGATAAAACGTTATTGAAAAGAAGAAGTGTTTTGTTTGCTCTTTTCCCCTTACAATTTTCCTTATTTTATTTTCATATTTTTTATTATTGCTGCAATATATAGTTTAACATGTCTGCTATTGGTAAAATATTGCTTTATAAAATACATCAGTAGGAAATGTAACATTTACTAAATTGGTTGAGCTTCCAATAGGATGTGAAGGAAATTAAAATTAGACCTTATCTGAAACAACTTTTCTGGTGGGAATACTTCAGAACTTTGAACACTGCGCATAGATCAAAGGAGACAATTTCAGATTTCACTCGTACATATTTTTTTACCAAGTAAATTAGTGTGGAATGCCATAAATGCTATGCTGCAAAATCATAAATAAGGGTATGGCTAACAAAAAAGTGACAAATTCATATACCACATATAGAACACTACTATCTTATATAATAATTTGCTAAAACGTGTATAACAACAAATTCATGCACAGTAGAGACTGCCCTTCGGAGCGGGCAGTCTCTACTGCACACGACTGCCCCGCGATCGGCAGGCAGTGACTCTTCAACCAGTATAATATAGTTACTTGTACATTTGCGTGTCTGAAACAGATCAGAAAACTGATCTCCTGGAAAGAATCAAAAGCTTACAATGTTTCCATTGCACCCCAGAATACCATGCTTCAGTATGCAAATAAAAGCTCACTGTGCCATCACTTTTAAATTCCAAGCCCATATAAATATGTGTCCCTTCGTTTATGCTTTCTGCTTATACAACATAGCACATTATGGACCTATCAACCTATGATAAGTTACAGGTAAATATCAATAGTTTTTCTCTGTCTTTGTTTACCAGTAGATCTATTTAAAGGGATAGTAATACTTCATTTTAACTTTATTTTATTTTGTAGGCATTAAAAAAACATGAAGAATGACATAAGTCTTATCTCTCAAACCTTTATGGTTTATGAGATATTCACAAGCAAAGTATCCCCCTCCCGCCCCTTTTACCTACTGTAAACAGTCTCTTCTCAGATGTGGAATGCAGTCCATAGACTGGACAGATAACAGCAGGGGACACTCTTATTCCTATGAAAACAATGAAATCCCTGCCCCCTTGACAAGCTTTTCAGGTTTTTCCCTTATCTTAATTGAAGATTGTCCCTCTCTGCAGTCTACCTGGGCACCTCCCTTCTGCTCTGGCTGAACAGTGTGACATCAGTAAAAGGGGCGGGAGGGGGATACTTTGTCATTTAATTACTCTTGAACTACAACTCTGACAGTATTGAAATAACACTCCCCAAAGTCCAAATAATATGATGATTAATTAGAGCTGTTTTTATTATGAAATATTACTATCCCTTTAAAACCTAAAGTCCAGTAATAGACCCAAATAACCTACAAAAACAAAGATATTTCGTAGAATGATAATACAAAATGTGATATTTAGATATTTTCTTGTGAAGAGGAAATGCAGTGTTCAGGATAGTTTGTTCCTAATTCTCTTCTGCCTTTGGATGCCATGTGTTGGAGACGAGTGCCATAGGGGTATGCAATGCATTTTATACCCCTCTGGCACTCAAGAAGGTGAAGCAATGGCAAGCTTTTATTTTGACTTCACACATTTTCTGCAGGCTCTTAATATAAATAGTCAAACTGTCTATATTTTTGGCTATTTTTTTCATCTCCATATTTTTTTTTTTTTTTTTTTATTCTTTTACACTTCTGTCCTTGCCAGTGATATAATTGAATTTCTGAATCCATTCAGGTGTTTTTTGTCTTTGGCAGCAGCAGTAGGAATATTTATACAATGTTGCACGTCTACCAGCAGCGCTGATTGATCTGTATGTTGTATATATGGTTTTCTATTTTGTTTCACTGTTTTTTTTGTTTTTTCTTATACATTGTTTCACTCTGTCCTCCAGCCCCACACCGAATGATTTCTGGAAAAAGCTTAGATGCCACTGTCAGAGATATAAGAGTGTAAAAGAAAAAAAAATTAAGTGAAAATGAAAAAATATAGACAGTTTGGCTTTACATCTTATGCACTTGCAGAATATGGAAAGTCAAAATAAAGTCAAAACTTTAACTCTGTTTTCTTATGCTGGTAAAAAGATGTTTTCAAGTTAGCTTATGATGTGTTAACACAAGCTATAGGAGGTGAAATTGATTTGACGTGGCTGGTGTGAGTTTGTCAGATGAGCTCTTCTGTTGCTGCCAATATTTTAGCGTGACATGTTATCTTGTTGCTGATGTGACTTGGAAATCTCCAAGCTTCAACTGTGACTTGCAACATCCCACTGTCATTTCTGTTATCACAAAGATGTTTGGAAGCTCTTTCTAATTCCTAGAATTGTTTTGCTGTCATATTTAAAGTGGTCGATGCATGGAATGTTTAACACTTCAGTCATATAGGTCATCCATGAAGGACTGGAGACAAATATCCGTGTGGTATTTTGTATCTGTTGCAGTGCACTTTATCAAGGTTTCTGAAAAAACAAATAATTTTGCAGAAAACACTTGCTGTATTTTCACTGTGCAACCATTTGCTAGTGTACATAAATGTATTTTTTTTTTATTCTTGCTGAGATGCAAGGATTTCATTATAAATATTGAGTAATTGGCAGTAACTCAAGGTACAGATGATGAAAACAAGTAAGTGGTTTTCAGTCCTCTTTTGCTTCGGTCTGGGACAAATATACACACACATATATGTAAACTTTTATTAAGATGAAAGTTGCACTGTTAACCCCTTGGATTCTAGAGACATCTCCAGCGTTTTGCCAAGCAGTGTGTTAGAGATGTCTCCAGCTTTCATGGGGGGTTAACATTTGTGTATATATTAACAATCATGAAATAATCTTTTTTTGTTCTTCAGCCCCTTAAATAGATAGAAATGTTTAAACATAAATGCAGCTTAGATTATTCTTCATAGTTTTTGGACCATGTTAGATTTACAATTCTGAACGATGAGTAGTTCAAGAGTGATTGAATGATAAAGTGTGCCCCTTGACGCCACTTTACCTACAGAACATTGCTCTCCTCAGAGCAGAAAGGCCTTCCAAATGGATAACGATGAGGGACAATCTTCTGTAAGCATATGGAAAAACCTGCCCTCCTTCGTTGAGGGGGAGGGTTTTCCTTTTGCTCATAGCCAAGAGATTGTCCCTTACTGTGATCTTTCTGGTCCGATGACTGGATTTCACATCTGAGGGGAAGTGGCTTACAAAATGTAAAAGGGGCAAGAGGGGGATACTTTATAATTCAATTACTTGAACTGCTCATCGTTCAGAACAGTAATAACGATCTACATAGTTCAAAAACTATGAAGAATAATCAATGCTGCATTTATGTTGAAACATTGCTATCCCCTTAAGGACCAGATAATCCAATAGTGGTTAAATTATACCCTCAATGAGGTGTCCTGAAAGCAGTAGGAATTTGAATAAAGGTAGGAGACACTACATACGGTCACATTTAACAAATTATTCTTGGTTTAAATTGGGTTTTTAAACCCCTTGAATGCTATAGAGGTCTCCCAGTGCTTTGCTTCCCTATTTGGTACCACTGGTTTGCTGCTGAATTTCACCTTGTTAGCTTATTGAATATGTACCCAAGAGGCTTCATCTCATGTTTATCTTTGAGTGCAGTGCATTAAAGGCCTCTCTAGCACTGAAGGGGTTTAAAGACCCATTTAAACCAACAGAAATGTATATTAAAGCGGAACTACCACCCGCCTAAACTTGCCCCTAAAGAATTACCCATCTGGCGACTAACTGCTCAATAGTGCTAGTCGCCAGAATTATTACCTCCATTTAGAGAATTCCTACTGCTCCTGGGACTGACAGCCAGGAACAGCGCAGACATCTTTCCATAGTAACATCTGAGCACCTGCACTGTAATTCCCAGTCTGCTCTAGGAGGCGTTGCTATGTGCCGCCCGGTGACAGTGCAGGCACGCAGACGTCACTATGCAAAGATGTCTGCACTGTTCCTGGCTGTCTGTCCCGGGAGCAGTAGGATTTCTCTAAAAGGAAGTAATAATTTGGCAACTAGCACTATTGAGTGGTTGTTCTGCTTAATTCCCTGTGAAGCAGGTGTTTGCTTTGCATAGCAAGGCAATAAGATATTCAATTCAAAAAGGCTACAAAATAAAACAAATGGCTGTCCATCTATTAGATGATTTAGCTTTACATTCTATCTAGGACAAAAACTGTAGATATATGAAAAGGTTTTGCAATTATAATCCCTAGAGAATACGATCACGTGGGTAACTAGGACACATCTAGTACTTGTATAAGAAACTGATGTAATCTCTGAACCAGCACAGCATAAACAGTGGCTCCCAGCCTAGCTAGTTCATCAGCTGGGTTTCCCAGTGTCTAATTCCTCTTAGATCAGCATGGTACATGACTCTGCATTGGGTTGTTTAGTGCCCTCTGGGATCAGTGTTTGCAGACGCTCTATACAGTTGATTGCTCCTGAAGTGCTGTTGACTTTTACTGTTACTCATGAACAAGAACAGCAAATGTTTTTTGAGAATCTCTAGAGGTTTTACAGTTTGGAAGAAGAATTCAGTCAACTGATATTTTCCTGCAAAGAATTTATTCATTCTCTGCTTTTATTGACAAGTTGTGCATGTTTCTTTGAGTTTAATTCCCTCGATGTGAGAGGTGTCCAACACCTTGCAAACTCATTGGTTTCCAGATGTGTTTAGCAGTGGCACAACTAGTGATTGGAGGACCCCAGTGAAAATAATTCTACAGACTCATAACTAGAACCTTTTGGACCCTGAAGCAGGTGGGTCCCCCTTAGATGCTGGGCCCCAGTGCAACTGCACCCCCTGTAGTTACTCCGCTGTTGTCTAGTATCTGAGGAGAACGTGGGCAAGCTGTTTATGTTGCAGTGGTACCTTTGCCACTTCATTTTCAGTACTCTATTAGCTGCAGCGTTTGCATACAAGTCTATAGTTGTAATGGAAACATTTCATGCTTCACATCTGGCTTCATGTGTTTCCAATTATTTACAATCAATTAAAATGAATGATCTCCACACCTCCACAATAAATAAATAAAAATGGAAACTCATCTATTGTAAGATCTGATAATATATGATACAAACCGAAGCTTTTTTAGCAACACGTTTCCTTTATATAGCACTTTCCTGCAAATATTTATTATAACATAAGTTGCCCTTTTGGAAGGAAAAGCACATGCTTTGATCGCCTCCCTGACATTAAAAACAATTATCATGCTTTTTGAATGTGTAATAGATATTGTCCTTCAAATAATTCCACAGGCATTTTCTTGACCAAAATACCTTAGAAGTGGGAATGTCCTCCAGATAGCAGTGTTTAGTGGGCATAGCCATTTATGTTACATGCTTATCCATTTGTACTCCTTTATCCCATTGTAATGTCCTACAGAAATTGTTGCTAATTTTATAAGTGAATGATAATAGTTTTGCTATGGCCATGCATAAGATTTAGCAATGTTAAATGGTATAAATTAAATTTAGAGACTTGGGCTAAAACATCATCTCTGTTGCACACAAGGACAAAGCAAGTACAGGTTTTCCTTGGTGTATAATGAGTGATCTTGAGCAAGATCAGCGAATGGCAGGTGTTTTATTTAGAATCCCTAGAGGTCTTCCTTCAGTATAATTAGGTCTGTGTGACTTGCAGGACTTTCATACCCATGGCATCATTATAGCATGTAATATACAGGAGCTTCTGCAATGTTGTATGCTGGAGCAACTTATTCGAAGATGGATATATTCAATGAGCTGCTCCAACTGTTTGAATGTAAGGGCTTTTTTTCATGTCCAAATGCAGGTGTTAAAAAGGAAAATAAATGGTTGGGCAAAGAGCAGCACTGTATAAAATAAACCCAGACTATCAGAGATGTCTCAAACACATTGCAAAACAATGCAGTGGAAAACGTTCTTACATCCAATGGGTGTAAGACTCCGTTTAACCCAATACAAATGTTTTGTGCTGCTGTTTTGCAATGTGTTCAGTCCCCCTTTGAGTTTAGCTATGTTCAGGTCTCAAATTATTATTTTCATTGTAGTGATTATTTTGCTGCTGTTTATTAAAAATTGCCATGTATGTAGGTTTGATTCTAATTTTGTTATAGCTAATAGAAATGAAACTAACCACATGTTTTAGAGCTGTTTTGAGAGAGTTTCTTGCTGTCTGTTAGGGAAACCAGTAATACATGAGAGTTGTTAGCTGCAGAAATACAGGAGGCAAAAATGTAGTAAAGTTGATACCTTTATTGGCAAATTAACAGATTTAAAATGCAAGCTTTCAAGTCTTCTTAGGTCTCTTCCTCAGGCATGCATACAGATAAATATGAAAACTTCTCTCTCAAATAAAAGAATGCATTACATTGTTTATAATGGAAACAATGCCTGCGGACAAGGGGGAGCTGTTATTATGAATACTGCGGACTACATTCAAGAAGCAAATAGGCAACTCTGATGAAATTACAAAAGGATCCCACAAAAAATATACAAAACAACTCAACATGATCATAAAAGAACTGCCCTCCAACATTCGAGAACAAATAAGGCCCCTAATACCAGCAGATCCAAAAGCAGGCTTTTTCTACATGTTACCAAAAATACACAAAGAAGGAAACCTGGGAAGACCCATCATTTCAGGAATTGGCACACTCGCAAAGAATATCTCTGGCTGGGTAGAAAATACCCTGAAACCCCTGGTAAAACGAACACCCAGCTTCCACAGATCTCTTGAACAAACTAGCAGACTTGGGCCCCATTCCAGAGAGCATCATCCCTGCCACTATGGATGTAGAATCCCTTTACACCAACATTCCACACAAAGATGGCATAGCAGCATGCCAAGAATATCTGGAAAGAAATAACACACCTATGTAGCCGGTAACAAAACTCATACAGTTTATACTCACCCACAACTACTTCAACTTTGGACAGGACCTCTACCTTCAGAAAATGGGGACTGCAATTGGTACCGAATGGCACCACAATATGCCAACTTGTTTATGACAAAGTTAGAAGAGGACTTCCTGTCCACCTGCCAGACAAAACCCCTGGTCTATCTCCGCTACATAGATGATTATCTTATCATCCGGACCACCAGTGAAGAGGAACTTCTAAAATTCCACAAAAATTACAATGTATTCCACCCCAGTATCAATCTACCACTCAGTCACTCACGCACAAACATTAACTTCCTAGACATGACTATCAGTATTCAGAACAACTCCATCCACACATCCCTGTACTGTAAACCAACGGACAGACCAACTTACCTGAAAAACGATAGTTTTCAACCAAAACGCACAAAGAACTCCATCATATACGGCCAGTCCATCAGATATAATCGCATCGGTTCTGACATGGCAAGGATTATTGACAGTCAGATACAGAAAGCTACTCACATACCAAGAAAAGATCTGTTGAGCTACAAAGAACAGCATAAGGGAAACCGTGTGCCACTTGTTGTCACTTACCACCCCTAGGTTGAAGCTCTGCGCAAAATATCAGGAGAACTTCAAGCAACCTTACATACGGATGAAAGATTAAAAACATATTTCCAAAGTCTCCCTTACTCTCCTTCAGACAGCCTCACAATTTAAAACAACTGATGGTAAGGAGTTCCCTGAACAAAAAATACAAAAAATGGCACATTACCCTGCCTGCAAAGTAGGTGTAAAACCTGTGCACACATTTACACCACAGACAAGATACCCATACCGAACACCCAGATACACCATAAGATCAACTGTAATTTCACCTGCAAATCCTCCAATGTAATATACCTCATCATGTGTGCAAAATGCCCAACAGCTCTTTATGTGGGGGAAACGGGACAGAAATTACATAAAACGTTTAATTCCCAGAGATCCAGCATTAACAACAAAAAGACAGAGACAACAGTGGTTGAGCATTTTGCCAAAGTGGACACAGTGTCAGGGGCATTAGACTGATTGTACTCATGGGACAATTTCACACTCAGAGGGACAGAAAATTATGGGAGGTAAAATTAATGCTACAATTTGATTCTTTGACTTATGGGCTGAATAGAGACAGTTTCTGTCACATTATCACACTGTGAATTAACTTTTACGACAGTCCCTCTGGGATCATAAATACCTGGACTCAGAGGAAGAATGCAATTTAAATCACATCCTCTACCATTGACTGATCAAAGAATCAGTATTTGGACTAACATTCTTATCTGATTTCCATTATAAACAATGTAATGTGTACTTGTATTTAAGAGAGAAATTTTGAAATTTATCTGTATAACATGCCTGAGGAAGAGGCCTAAGAAGTCTTAAAAGCTTGCATTTTAAATCTGTTTAGTTAGCCAATAAAGGTATCAACTTTACTAAATTTTTGCCTCAGGGAAACCAGTAAGCATATGCCCTTATTTACAGGTGATCATATTATCACTGTGAAAATATATCATTATATTTATTATGGGTGGTTGTGCTCTCTGACTTTCGTTAGTGAGCATATTTATTTTCAGTGGCAAACCGGTTTTTGTCCCCGGTACAACACATTTCGCTTTTCTTCCTTTCTTTTTGTTTTTATTATTTTTATACAATAAAAATTCCATTTTATCCACGTTTGCTCAGTGTTCAGTCAGCACCGTTGTATATTTTCTTTGAATGCTATTTAAGCAGGGTTTCTGTCTTTTTCCATACTTCTTCATTTCCTTCCCTGCAGCACCAGACACATCCATAGTGCTTTTGATGTGAACACAATATGAGCCTGCGTATGTAAAGATTGAGTCCACTGGAATTCTCTTTTTGTTCTGCAATTTAAGTATAGGATGGGTGACATACAGATACAAGCAGTAGAGAAAGAAGTGCAATTTTTGACAGTTCTGCATATGAGATAAGATTTTAAAGCAGAACTTCCACCTCCACTAAAGTCCCCCTGCAATACTTAGGCAGGAGGGACTAGCTTTGTAATCATAATTTTACCTCTCAAAAGTGCCCACAAATAAAGTTATCCTTAAGTTTCCGAGACCGGAAGCCAGGCATCACCGCGGACATCTTTAATGCGAGTCTGTGCTGTCAGTCCTCGTCACCCGTCACAGGCTTTGCGCTGGCCCGGACGGCTCTGGAAGAGGCTGATGGCGCAGGTGTACAGGCTGCAGTAACCTGGCCGTCAGCCTCGGAAGCTTAAGGATAACTTTATTTGTGGGCACTTTTGAGGGGTAAAATAATGATTACAAAGCTAGTCATAAGTGTTGCAGGGCGCAATACATTGATAGAAGTTACAGGAGCAGAGTGCCATCCACCATGCATGGTATGTAGAGGATTATCAGGTATAAGGCAGGATAACAACAATGAAATATGGGATGGGTATGATCGTTGGAAAGCCTTGATGGTAATGAGGAGGATTTTGAATGTTGTATGTTACTTTATGGGAAGCCATGACAATGCTTTTAATTGTGTAGGGTTAAGTACTCTTTTGGAGGAGAGGATTCTGGTGGCCAAGTTAAGTATCAGTTGGGGAGGAGAGTTATAGCAGGCAGGCCAATAAGTAAAGAGTTGCAGTACTCCAGACAGGAAAGGATAATATATTGTTGTAACGGAAGCTAGAAGGGACCACGTCACGGAAAAATGTCACAGGAACCAGATAGCTGTGGGCGAGCAGATTCGAGCATGCTGTAAGCTCTCAGGAACTCGAAGAAGGGGAAGACGGAGTCCATGTCGCCACCTGACAGCATACAAAGTTTGGTCCCAGGAAGCTGGCTGCAGGCGGTCAACGATACAGGATACTCAGTTCAGATGGGCGTCAGAGTGGCTGTTTTATACCATAGAACATAAGACACCAGGACTCTGTTGTTCACTCAGAAGACTAACTCTTTATTGGTACAAAACCATACATATTTATACACTAATCTTACAATGAATTACATGGGCCAACCAGATACAATAGGGACATAATCCAATCACAGTACAGGAGACAAAAAAAACAACAGATGGTCTAACAAATACAATGACTCAGACGTGATTACATTTCAGATACAAAAGGGTTGATTAATTCCAGACAAAGGACACAGGCTTGAGTGGCTGGAATACACAACTGGTGTGAATATTCGGCTTCAACCCTGGCCAATCAAGGCGTACAGTGAGTCTGCTGGTTGACCAATCCCCAAGCCACCTACTTTTTCCCATGTTAGATCTATGGGAGACCTTTAAACCTCATGCTCAGGGATTTGACCAGTCCGGCATCGGCTCACTGCCCTCGACTCCTCATGCTCGACCCGATGTCGACCTCCAACTTGTAGTCTGTGAATGTGTAAACCCTCGAATATACCACGTACATTAATCTAGACCGTTCGACTACATTAACCACAGTCTATGAACACAGGTCTTGGTTGTACGACCGGGCCCCATAAGGGTGAAATGTCCAGAGTCTTGTGTGTCTAGGGCTGAACAGTCTTATGCCCAGACAAGGGCTCCAGTAACAGACTAAGCTCCGTTACAATTGTATACAACACAATCTAAAGCCTCCTCTTTTTAGGTTGCCACGCCTTCTTTATTCCTTTAAAATACTGCTAGAAAATTTACCTAAATTGAGTTCCCTTAAAGCTAAAATTTCAGCACTCTCAATGTTTTTTCACATGGAAATTGCAGAGATTCCTGAAATTTAGGCATCACCAGAACCTGGACTGTTTTTTGATTACCTTACCTTCCTTGAGGTCTGTTTGCTGCAGACTATGTTTCTATGACTGTATTCAGCAGCTGGATGAAGTTCGCAGCTCCTAGCTGATATTTTGACTTACTAGCTTCACTGTGCATATGCTGTTTCTGGCTGCAGTTATTAACTTTCTGTGGCTCATTAGCCATTCCTCGCTCCTCCCTGTGGCCAGATGTCTGTAGCTGCTTTTTGCCTCTGGTGTGGCCCGTGTCACCGATTAGGGTTGGTCATCCTGGGTTCCTATTTGTTTTGAGAGGCTCTTAATGCCTCCTGGTTCACCTTATTTGGACTTTCATTTGTGGCTTGTGTCGACTCTTGGTGGGCAGATGTCCCCCTGCAGACTGTGGTGGCTTGTGCTGCCACTAGGGGTACAGAATTTCCACCTCAAGGTGCATCTTATCTCACCTCAATCCTAGCACTTCTGCTGCTTGGCGGCCTGTGTTTCTGCCAGGGGTGTAAGCCTTCCTCCTCTTGGTGCATATTGGTGGGCAGTACAGTTACCTTGGTCTTACACTTCCTAGGTACTTACAGCTTCTCTGCTGTTCACTACTGCCATACTAATTCATACTGCAGTAGTGGTGTTTCAGACCTCTGGTCTTCCCTGTTAGTTGGTGTGCAGGTCATACTGGCGTTGGGTGGGGTAGCTTGTTACCTCCTCATAGGGAAGTTTCCAATGACTTCTAATATTGCTTGTTCCACCCCTTCTCTGTAGTTCTGCATAGTGTCCTATTTTGAGATCAGGATTACACCAGTCAATCTATTTCCTCTCATGGTCAGGGCCCGGGCTCAAATGGGGTCAGACATTTGGCTTTGTGGCCAGCACCTTTACCCAGCTTCTGCCGCAGCAAGGGGACGCACATGACTGGCTCCAGTTTCTAGCTCCACTCTCAAGTGTCTCTCCCCTCTGTTCGTGACAGTCCCCCAATGGATTAAAAGAAAATGATTTATCAGTGAATACAAAAATCCTTTTTTTTTTTTTTTTTCTTTCTTAAACAATTGTCTCCAGATGTTGCTTCTCCTTTCTGATTGGTCATTAAACAGCTAGAAGGTGTGAAAATAATCATATTCATGGAGTAGGATACCAGATTCTTTTACTGTATTATAATGTGTTTTTTCATTTTTCATTGTCTCTTCTTAGGTCATTAGAAAAGATTGTGTACATCTCTTTTTTTTTTATAGCTGACTTTGCAGTTCTTAAAATACCTTGAGCTATAGTTTCACTGTATGCACAGATCAGAAGCAAATGAAACCTTTCTCTAACATTCCCTTAAATGAATATATGTTGTATCTAAAATTAGGCATTCTATCCAACCCCAGAGATCCAGGATTTACCCTCTCTATGTATACAAAAACAGAAATCTAGAAAGATTACATTTTCTCTGAGTTGTCTGTTTTGAGGCAGCCTTGTAGCCTCATATCTTATTCTAAAGTGTAATTGATCTGCTATTCTCTAGTTATGTGAAAAAGTGGTATACATATTGCTCTTTGCATTTTGTATATAGGGGTTTGCATTTTGTGTATTGCATACAGCTGTTCGCATATAGCATTTGCACATAGTGTATTGTATTTTGCATATTGTGTATAGCAGTTTGCATATAGTGTTTTGCGTATCTCACGTTTGTGTATAGCATTATACGATTTGCGTATTGCATTTTGCGTATAGCGGTTTGCATTTTCCATATATCATTTGACATATAGCGTTTTGAATATAGCATGTATTGTAGAGCATTTTGTATATAGCATATAACGTTTTGAGTATTTTGTGTGTAGTGTTTTGCATTGTGCATATTTCATTGTGTTTGTGTATTGTGTTTAATGTGAGTGTTGCTTTTATTGTGTGCGTTTGTGCCCTGTGTGTGTGTGCCCTGTGTGTGTGTGTGCCGTGTGTGTGTGTGTGCCGTGTGTGTGTGTGTGCTGTGTGTGTGTGTGTGTGTGTATATATATATATATATATATATATATATATATGTATATATGTGTGTGTGTGTGTGTATGTATAGAAGACCCATCATTTCCTTGCAGAGATTTTCACTCTCCGTGAATGGACCTATGGGAACGCCAGCATTAAGGAGATTTAAAGAACTCCTCCTTACAGCCACCCCTAGATGTGTGTAATACATTTATATACACACCACAGTCTAATCTACAGAAAAGTGTGACACCAGGGAGGGAAAGAGGGGTGAGGGTTTCTCCCCCAGAGCTTTACTTTTGGGAGCTATGAATGACTGTTCCTACCTTTTATCTAGTGTATATATATATATATATATATATATATATATATATATATATATATATATATATATATATATATATATATATATATATAAAATAACCAATTGGGCACAAATTATCACAGGAAAACCTAAGAAATGTTGTTTGTTGGGGGGGGGGGGGGTTAAAACTTTTTCTTTATTATTAATAAAATATATGGCGGGTTATACATATAAATGTGGTATCATGTGCTTAAAATATAGTGTATAATTTGTGTGAGTGGAATAAAAGAATTAGAGGGAAAATACTGTTGTTCAAAGGTATACTAAAATTGGCAAAATTGCTCTTGTCCTTTAGGGTAAACCATCCCTGATCTGCCTGGTCCTTAAGGGATTAAGGATCAAACAGATGAATGCTTGGATTCACTACTGAAGGTGAATTTTGCATCCACAGGTTATTTTCTTTGACCCATTTTTGCTCTGTCCTGGGTTACTAGAACTATGGCTATCGGGTTGACCAATTTTTGAATACATCCAGTGGGATGTTCCCAAGGATGAACTGTTGATGCTTCTTGCCAAAATTCTTGAGGCAAATTCATGTCTCATGGAAGCAGCCTTTGACACTGCCCAGTTTTCTGTAAAAGCCTCAGCCTTTTCAGTGGCTGTTCGTTGTACACTCTGGCTCAAGATTTGTTAGTCTAATCAATCTTCCAAGAAGTCTTGGGTGTCTCTTCCCTTTGTGGGCAAACAGTTGGTTGGCCCTGACCTGGAGGAGGTCATCAGTTAGCCTACTAGAGGCAAAAGTAACTACCTGCCTCAAATCCCTCCTAAGAATGCCTTTTTACTTTAACCCCGAAAAGTGGAGACCAGACTCTCTGACCCAGGGCCTGGTATGCCAACCTCAGAAAGAGAAGCTGGCTTTAACAACTTGCCTCTTGAAACCAGCATCTTAAAGAGGAAAAAAAAAAATTTTCAGGCGCTGTCCTCTTTACTGTGTGCCAAGTTAAAATGGTCTCATCCAAGGACTATAATAGGGTTGTGCCCCTCTTCTACCAGTGGTATGCTGGTCCTGGTTCACAGCCACAACCCTTCAAACTTGCTGTGGTATTTAGTTTAAGATGGTGTTCAGAAAGGACTTAGGGCTCGATTCAAATGTTGGAGTTAAAAATGCTGGTAGGGCAAAATGGATACCGACTGACAAAATAAAATGTCTTGGTCGGTAGTCAAATGTCCTACCGGCATTAAGCTCAATGGATTTGTGGCCAAACCTCCGTTTTGTGCTATAACAAAACGCCGCTAAATACTGGCAGTTTTGGGAACTTCAAAGGAAAAAAAAATAATGATCGGTGCCTGACATACTGTCAAGCACCGATCGTTACCAGATCTGTTACACTTACCTGTCATCCACTGTGTCTCCTTCTATCTTCGTTCTTTCTTTTCGTCTATCTTCTGTCTTCTTTCTGTAAAAAAAAAACAAAAAAACAGACCAATATAAGTCCAAAGCATAAATATCCGGCACACTAATACATAGTTTAACCCCTTGAGTGCCAGTAGGGTACGCAAAGCAATGCGTTTCTCTGGGTTAAAGTATGCAGTAGTGTGACAGGTTGTAATATAAATATGCCCCCATGCATAGTAAATTTGTCCAAGTTAAGCCAACTAAATCATATTGCCATAAGAAAACATCCCAAAATTATACATAGCTTTTAGAATTGTAAACGCTGTCTCCGCCGCTGTGTGCGCCTGCTGAGGCGGCGGTGGAGACAGAATCCTGCTCCACAGCCCCCCCCCTCCTCATCTGCACGGGCCAATGCTCACTTCGCTCTGAGGGAATTGGAATTAAAACTGCCCCTTATATATGGGCAGTCTTACTTCCAATTATCTCACAGCCATCGGCTGCGATATGCTTACGCACCTCCCAGCTAATCAGTTTAAAGCACAGCCGCTCAAAGCTGATTGGCTGGGAGGTGAATAAGCATATCCCAGCCAATGGCTTTGAAAGAACAGGAAGTAAGACTGGCAATATATAATGGGCAGTCTCAGTTCTAATTCCCTCAGAGCGGAGCGGGCATCAACCCGTGCAGATGAGGAGCGTGGGGACTGTGGAGCATGATTCTAAGAGCGATGTATAATTTTGGAATGTTTTCTGATGGCAATACGATTTAGTTGGCTTAACTTGGACAAATTTACTATGCATGGGGGCTTATTTATATTACAAACCCATCACATTACTGCATACTTTAACCCTTTTGAGCCCCATAGACGTATGCAATGCAATCCATTGCTTTGCAATGCGTTGCATACCCCTCTGGCACTCAGGGGGTTAAACTATGTATTAGTGTGCTAGATATTTACGCTTTGGCATTATACTTGTCTGTTTTTTTTATTTTACAGAAAGAAGACAGAAGTGAAGAGAAGATAGAAGAGAAGAAAGAAGGACAGACGAAGACTGGGATGCTGAGGACTCTGCTGGACATTAGGATTAATGGTAAGTGTTACTTGTAATGTGATTTTTTTTACTTAGTCGGGTTAACCTTATGAATGCCAGTGACGTAATTATACCCCACTGGCACTCATAGGGTTAATTCTGCTAATAGAAAGAAAACAAAATCGAATACAGCGCCAATGCACAAAGGAAAAAATGCTTTTAATGAGATGGAGCGAGAGGCAAAATTGAGCCCCAGGTGAAAAAGAAATACACCTCCTATAAATATGGGGAGGTGAGTCACGAACACCTGGTGGTCAAAAAAGACACTGTATATGGCTAAGTGTCACAGAAAAAATAAATAAAATGGGAAACTTTCCCTAAAAAAGTTCAAGTCTTAATTTGAGAGCCCCTCTCTCATGCAGCTTGTCCTCCAAAAAGTATGTACATCCGCGTATATACATGCAAAATAAGAAGGGAATAGGGGTGGACAGCGCAAAAAATCTCTAAGTGTAGTACAATTGTATGGTTAAACAGAGCAAAATGTGGATTTACAATTATTTATTAATTAAAAGTAGTAAAACATATAGAAGATTGGTAAAAAGGTATCTCCTACAGTAAAAGGAAATAACAATATATGCAACATACATAAAGAAACAATCTGCAACTAAATTGCAACATAGCCTCAGTTAAAGATACTGATGGTATTAGCCAAGGGAATCGCTATGTGAGGAGCATATATAGGTTTGGTGATTGAGCAATCACACTAATGGAATGCTATTGATGGTATAAGCAAAAATAATCGCTGTGTATAAAACTTCTACAAGCAATGATAGAGTGGTGCTACATGAGTGTAGCTTCAGTATATAGATATTGTGGTTGCTGAATGCACAATTCAATGTAGCAATATGCTTAAATGTTGAGGATGGTGCATACACTATATACACACAGCTCGTGTGTCAATCCTTAAAAAGTAAAGGTGTCTGCTTAATAGACGCCCAGACCGAGAGCACTTGTCTGGGTATCACCGCACGGTCTCTCCAATCCCTTGCGAGTCCCGGTGATTATCTGGAGTATCGCTCGCTTCCACGTCTCCCCCAGTGAGTCTATCCCTTTCTGGGCACTGGTTACTGGAGTCCTGGTTGTGTCCGCGTCTCCTCCTCTGGCTGTCTTTAAACCGTACATCCACTGAGGACTTTTTTTTGTTACACTTTATTTTCCTTCAAGTTTCTGCATCTGATGTTTAAACAGCTGATAAGGGATTCAAGTTTAAAAAATAAATAAATAAAAAAAATAGGTCTCAACTTTCCTGCGATAACTTGAGCCCCTTATTGGCTTTTTATGGCTAACGCAGACATTTGAATTTATATTCACTGTGTTTTCATCATTTTCAATGGATGAAAACACCTCTTAACTTTATCACACAATGGCTTCTTTTTTGCTGGTATTTTTTTCACAGCACAGACATTTGCATAGCTTACTGTGCTGGAAAAAATGCCGTTGGCAGAAAAAACAGCCATCTCTAACATTTGGATCAAGCCCTTAGTCTTAGTTCTATTAAGATGCTTTTTCTGTTGTCTTCCAGTGGTTTGTTGCTTTGCTACATGATGTGAACACTTTTGTTCAGGGGAGTAGCTCATGACTATCCTGTGTTTTGGAAACCCACAGCTTCATGGGACTTGAACTTTGTAGTAGGAGTGCTCCAGAAGCCTCCTAATGAGCCCCTTTCCCCTGCTTCTTTGCATCTCCTAATTCTCAGGATAGGCCATTGAGACTGTTTGGTGTGTGGCCTAACTCCAAGCTTTGTCCTGTAAGCCCCCTTCTGTTTTTTATCATGATAAGGAGGTTTTACATATTCCTAGGGACTTTTTGACCAAGGTTGTGTTTGAGTTTCGCATCAACTAGGAATTTGTCCTTCTTTTTTCTGTCTGGCTTCTTCTAACAGGAGCAGCAGCTTCAACTTTTAGATGTGGAATATTGTTTGAAGTACTGTGTTCATCACATGCAGTGGTTTTGGAAATCTGAGTGGCTTTATGTCATCCCTGAGGGCCTGTGAGTGGGTCAGATTGCATCTAAAGTTAGTTTTGCTTCCTGGGTAAAGGTTACCATCTTTTGCCAGGTGTATGTCCGCAGGGAGAAACCTGTTCCCTTTTTAATTCATGAATCACTCCACCAGATTGCGGGGTCCTCTTGGACCTATATGAATCAAGCCAGTGCTGAGCAACTGTGTAAGGCTGTGACATAATCATCTCTGTACACTTTCACCAAAAACTGTTGTGTGAATATCCTGGCCTCATCTGAGGCCATCTTTGGCTGGAAGGTCATACAGGATGTGGTGTCTGTCAAAGTCTGCTTTTTCATTCATTTTTCTCTTTGAAGATCAGAGCCTTGTTGGTTTCTTGTTCAGTTACTGTTTGGTGTGCAAGTTTGGTCTCCATTGATACTGAGCTTCATGATTGTACCATGTGGGAACTGGTCTTCAGTGGAGTTTTTTTTTGTTTTTGTTTGTTTTTTTGTTTTTTTTTTGTTTTTTTGTTTTTTTTTTTCCCTTTCCTACAAGTGCTTTGGTATATCTTTGTGATTCCAGTGGACAACAGAGAACAGTGGATTTTAGTGAAGTATTGTTAAATACTTTTCTCTTAGTCCACATGGAGAGTACTCCAACAGAGAAAAAAAATCAATGGCTTTATTCCCCTGGCAGAGGGATCCTCTTGGGTTCTCTTTAGGGGATTTCATTCTTTCCTCTTACTTTAGATTTATCTTGTCTTTACTATTCTTTAAAACTGATTGTAGTAGAAATGGGTAAAGTGGATTAAAGATTGGAGTCTTCACCTTGTTCTTAGAAGTGCCCTGCCCTCCAGAGGAGAGGACTTTACCCTATGGTTCATGTGTTCCATATGGACGAAGAGAAAATTATATCATTGAAAATTGTTAACCAAAATCCTCATATCCTATGTTTTGGCTTAGTGTGGGTTTGGAAGCAATATGTTGACAGGTTTACTTCACTTATTCTTGTGAAGATTGTCTGTTCATCCTGATGAACTGAACACAGTCATTGTTATGCTCAGATATAACCCTTACCGTCATGTAGGTAATGGAACAGTGGTATCATTCTGTTTTTATTTCCGTATGTATGGTTAATCCCTGTGTGACCTTTCTGGTTGTGGAGTAAGTTTCAGGCTGTCTACCAAGAGTTGCTTCTGAACTGGAGGAATTTTATTGCTGTGACATTCATAACCAGCCATGCACCATAAATAACTAGTTGACAGCTCCTTATTAGACATTTTGATTAATGTGCTTCAGGCCATGTTGGAACAGGGAAAGCATACCTTGTGTCTTAAATGAAACCATTGCCAGCTGCCATCTACCTCACAGAGAGGGTAGCAATTTATTTGCCACCTGATGTTAGGATGTCTCTTGTAGATCTGAGACCAGGGACTTAACAGTGGCAGAGTGCTTTATATCACCTAAGACCAGCAATAGAAGGCAAACACTGGAACAGTTTTGCCTTTTTTCTATGCCACATTAGTGACTTCTCATCAATATATAAAATCTAATTTCATCATCCTTTAATTATGACACATTTGTAAATTCAGGAGTCTGTTCTATTAATAGCTGTTCAATCACAGT
Source organism: Rhinophrynus dorsalis (assembly GCA_037306005.1). Taxonomy (NCBI): domain Eukaryota; kingdom Metazoa; phylum Chordata; class Amphibia; order Anura; family Rhinophrynidae; genus Rhinophrynus; species Rhinophrynus dorsalis. The sequence goes on from CM074720.1 coordinate 290,528,291, forward strand.
CTTGTCAATCCAGCAGGAATCCCTGTGTTCTGATGTGGTGATGGACATTACCAATAAACTACACTGAGGAGGGGACTATGCTCTATTTTCTATGGTTTTACTGCTTATATTAAGCTATGTACAGTTAGGCCTGGAATTATTTGGACACTGACACAAGTTTTGTTATTTCAGCTGTTTACCAAACTAAATTCAAGTTACAGTTAACTAATGAACATGGGGCTTGAAGTGCAGTCTCTCAGCTTTAATTTGAGGGTATTCACATCCAAATTGGAGGAAGGGTTTAGGAATTACAGCTCTTTAATATGTAGACCCCTCTTTTTCAAGGGACCAAACGTAATTGGACAGTTGACTCAAAAGCTGTTTCATGGACAGGTGTGGCCTATTCCTTCATTATTTTTTCAAAAATTAAGCAGGTAAAAGGTCTGGAGTTTATTCCAGGTGTGACATTTGCATTTGGAAGCTGTTGCTGTGAACCCACAGCATGCGGTCAAGGGAGCTCTCAATGCAAGTGAAACAGGCCATCCTAAGGCTGCAAAAATAATAAATAAATAAATAAAAAAAATCCATCCGAGAGATAGCAGAAACATTAGGAGTGGCCAAATCAACAGTTTGGTACATTTTGAGAAAAAAAAGAATGCACTGGTGAGTTCTGCAACACAAAATGGCCTGGATGTCCACAGAAGACAGCTGTGGTGGATGATCGTAGGATGCTTTCCATGGCAAAGAAAAACCCTTTCACAACATCCAGCCAAGTGAAGAACACTCTCCAGGAGGTAGGCAAATCAATATCCAAGTCTGCCATAAAGAGAAGACTTCACAAGAGCAAATACAAAGGGTGCACCATAAGGTGAAAACCATTCATAAGCCTCAAGAATAGAAAGGCCAGATTAGACTTTGCCAAAAACATCTAAAAAAGCCAGTCTAGTTCTGGAACAGCATTCTTTTGTCAGATGAAACTAAATCAACCTATGCCAGAATGATAGGAAGAAAAAAGTATGGAGAAGGCTTGGAACAGCTCATGATCCGAAGCATACCACATTATCTGTAAAACACATTGGAGGCAGTGTGATGGCATGGGCATGCATGGCTTCCAATGGCACTGGGTCACTAGTGTTTATTGATGATGTGACAGAAGCAGCTGGTTGAATTTTGAAGTGTATAGGGATACATTGTCTGCTCAGATTCAGCCAAATTCAGCAATGTTGATTGGACAACGCTTCACTTTACAGACGGACAATGACCCAAAACATAATGCTAAAGCAACCCAGGAGTTTTTTAAGGCAAAGAAGTGCAATATTCTGCAATGGCCGAGTCAATCACCTGATCTCAACCTGATCGAGCATGCATTTCACTTGCTGAAGACAAAACTTAAGGCAGAAAGACCCATGAACGAACAACAACTGAAGACAGCTGCAGTAAAGGCTTGGCAAAGCATCACAAAGGAGGAAACACAGCGTTTAGTGATGTCCATGCATTCCAAACTTAAAACAATAATAGCTTGCAAAGGATTAAAAATGAACATTTTATTTATGATTGTGTTAATTTGTCCAATTACATTTGAGCCCCTGAAATAAGGGGACTATATATGAAAATGGTTGCAATACCTAAACATTTCATACAATATTTTTGTTCAGCCTCTTGAATTAAAGCTGAAAGTCTGCACTTCAATTGCATCTCAGTTGTTTCACTTCAAATCAATATTATTGAGAAAGCTGGGAATTTTTCTGCACAATTGTAACAGTTTGCTACATGGAGGACAATCCAAATATTGTGCAACATAGGCACCTTTTGCAAAACTCGTGGGACTTTTATGCATATGTTATAAATGTACATACATGCAACAAACTGTAATGTTACACAGACATTGTACCTTGTTATATGTGTGTCATATGTATATATTGGTACAGTGATCTGTTTTATATCTACTTTTCTCCTGTTGCTACACAGGTCCCTATATTCATGAATAATCAAAAGAAGCCCTGCTCTCCTCCACACAATAGTGCTATAATGTGCCCTGTGCTAAGAATCTATAATAACTCTATATAAATAAAATTGAGGATTTGGTTTAGTTAGTGCTATAATGTGCCCTGTGCTAAGAATCTATAATAACACTATATAAATAAAATTGAGGATTTGGTTTCGTTAGTGCTATAATGTGCCCTGTGCTAAGAATCTATAACTCTATATAAATAAAATTGAGGATTTGGTTTAGTTAGTGCTATAATGTGCCCTGTGCTAAGAGTCTATAATAACTCTATATGAATAAAATTGAAGATTTAGTTATGTTTTGGCCAAAAGATATAAACTCACCAACCCCCGTCACGGTACCTCAATATATGGCGAGTACCTACACTAATATACAAAATAAACGTAAAATTAAAAGTAGAATTAAAAACAAACCCTGAGGAAGTATCACGAAACACGTTGGAGTGGAACCTTTAAGTATGATCTGTATTTATCTTGTAAGGGTCCTGAAACATATATGAAATGTACACAATGTATGCAATTAAAAACAAGTATAAAGTGGGATTTGCCTAATATGTAAAAAGCTTGTTGCAGGCCTGGGATGTGGGTGCCCACCCAAAAGGACTGTATATACTCCAGCCCTCCTATATAGGCAAATTGTTCCCACCCCCAGGCCTGTAGAGGAATTACTATTCACAAGTAGACAGGGAAATGTGAGCTGAAAAATCAGAACCTAAGGGGGGTTGGTTTGGACTGCAGGCCCTTCACTCCCTATTGGATTTTTTTTCCTTTTCTAGACCAGCCTTTGCTTTAACTTGATTTGGTAGTACAGTGACAAACTTAGGGGCTCCAACTTCCTTTAGTTACAATGCTAGTAAACGCTCTTCTCCACAGGCTAAGCTTCATCACATTTCTTTTGAACGGATTCCTAATTTTCTATGTATTCCAGATAAAATCCCTTCATCTGTCAGTCCCCCTTTTCACTGTCTTCAGCTAGCTAATATTTCACTGGAAATCAATCTACCTCAACCAAAGCTATAATTTGACAATACCAAAATAATTCCTCAGATTTTATAAATGCAAGTTAGTCCATCAAATCATACTTGCAATGGAGCAGCAGAATTTCTCTCTTCTGTTGATTGCAAAGCCACTTACCTTCACATTCTGATCTGGCCAGATTGCCACTGGTATCCTGGATTCACCTGTCAGAACAGGACTTGTTAACTTCTGATTTGACCATTATCTGACTACAGCACCAAGTATCTTTATGAACATAATGGCTCAGTTGGCAACCTTTTTTGCACAAAAGGGACCAACGTAATATTTTATCTGGAATATTTTTTTGATAAGAACCAAGACAGCCCACACTTTTCATTTGCCTTCCTCAATCCAAAATGTTCAAGTCCATGGTTGGATCATCAATATAGGTAGAATCTAACACTGAGTCCAGCCACAGGATGACCTCTTTCTGGGACTGGAGGTCTTCCACCAGACGAGGTCTCAGTCCTAATTTGCATGATAAGTAAACTTGTCAAAGAGACAAGAGTCCAAATCTTCAGGCCTGTATGGAAGTCGTGGGTTTTATGGCATCCTTACTAGATGCAGTACTGTTTGCCTGTTTTCATCTGAGACCTCAACAACTGAAAATCCTACAGGGGTGGGACACACTGAATCACTGTCTCCAGCATCTTGGTAATCTTGGCACTGGCAGTTAACCAGACTGACTTTCAAGATCACCAGGAAGGGATAAAGATTATGCTGGGTGGCTGGAGTTCAACAATATTTTTCTTGGACTGAATAAAATATATTGGCCATATCAGCCTTTTATATCCCTTGTGGCAGAACAGCTTTTATTATTATTTTTTCATTATATTTCTTGTAAGTAATGCAGTATGGTGAGCAGTTTTATCAGCCACAGCTATCTTAACTGAAGGGGTGGTAGTTTTAGCTTTTTGGGATACTTGAAAAACTCTCCTATGCAATTTTTGTCTGGTTCTACCGTGGAAAGCTCTTTGACGGGCAGAACAGTTACAGATGCTACATTTACTTACTAGATTAAATGGTCTGTCCACCAAGTCTAAGTCTTCACAATCAGTAAGTTCTTTCTACAAGTTCAGAACGCGCTTCCTGGGACCTCATACACCAATCCTTCACAGAAAATTTGGTAAAGCCTGGTCTTCTCTTCCTCCACAGTGCTGCTGTGATAACATTTTGTCTTCAGAAGATGCTAGTTTTTGGCTGCATCATGTGACAGCTTTTTGATTTATTCAATTTGACCTGTTTTCTCCATCCTGTAATTTTAGGATCACTTTGATACATCCCACAGATGTAAGAATAAAATAATTTTTATGCTCCCCAATAAATCATTTTCTCTTTGACCATTGGGGGGACACAGGGAATCCTGCCCTTACAAAATGTGTAGGTTTGGTGCCTTCTGCCACTTCTTGGATTCTCTGTCATGATATCTATACTTCCCTGTGCTATGCTAAGTAAAAGCATTGTAGTGGGTAGAACCTAGGGGGTAAATTAGGGCTATGAAGTGGAAGTTGTGTTTTTTCAGATCATTACCTCTTTAAGCACATGCCTTCTGGTGAAGGTGAGTTTAACAAGGGCCCCTCTGTCCTTCAGTGAAATGAGAGAAGACTTTATTGGATTATACATGTCCCTTTAGTTTCACTGATGCTTTTGTAAAATCTTTGTACATAACCCCACACACCTTTTGGCTTTCACAGTCATCTCTTTATTTAAAATATGACTTGGAATATACTTGGAGGGCAGTCAGTACAGTAACCCATTTAAAGGGCATATCTACCTCGACACATATGAGTTTCTAGCATAATAGCTCTGAAATTAAGGACATAGTGCTGATGGTGCAACAGATGTGTTGTCAGCTAATTTATACTTATGTGCAAAATCAGTTCTTGTTTTGTTTTTTGTTTTTATATAAATAAAGGATAAAACTCGAAACACAGCAAAAACTCTATATACATGCATAAGGATAATAATAACAATAGTACCAATAAGAGGCGTTAGTAAATCATGTTTCCTCTCCAGATTAAGCATATGTTAATTCCTCTCACTCTGTAAGAAAACTAACCTTTCTATGTTTCAGATTAGCTAGTTAATTACATATCTTTGTAAAACGTAAGAATTTGGGTTTATTAATTGACTAATTACTATTAAAAGATTGTTATGGCATTTTTACTCCTCCATATTGTCTTAAAGGGATAGTAATGTTGCACAATAAAAGCAGCTCCAATTAATCTTCATAGTATTCAGGCCATGGAGAGTGTTATTTCAATACTGTCAGAGTTTTCATTCAAGAGTAATTGAATGATAAAGTATCCCCTTCCGTCCCCTTTTACTGATGTAACACTGCTCACCACGTGGATTACAGAGAGGGACAATCTTCAGTGAGCATAAGGAAAAAACTGAAAAACTTGTCAAGGGGTGCAGGGTTTTCCTTATGCTCACAGTAAGAAGATTGTCCCTAGCTTTGAGCTGTCTGGTCCCAGAACCAGATTCCACATCTGAGAGGAGGTGGCTTACAATAGGTAAAAGGGATGGGAGGGGGATACTTTATCATTCAATTACTCTTGAACTACAGCTCTGACAGTATTGAAATAACACTCTCCATGGCTCAAGTACTATGAAGATTAATTGGAGATTCTGTTTTTGTAAAAAAATTACTGTCCCTTTAAACATCATTATTCTTTGCATTAGTACTATAATCTAATCCGTAAATTCAATAAATATGATACTTGAAATTCTTGTGGATGCTACATTTTACTGCCTAAACGAAAAGAATATAAACATTAAAAAATAATAAAAAAACAAATATAACCAATTCCACATCTAACATTCCTAATATTTAAAGTAAGGAATTACAGATTATAGCATACATGTAGCCATGAATATACTTTCTCTGTTGTCCAATATAGGTTACTGGTATCTTTGGGAAGGCAACCGCCCCTTTAAGTAAGCAGGAACAATTCTTGAAAAGAAGAGCAGGGTGGAGCTTTCCTCCTCTCCTTAGCTGGTCCCCAGCCAATCCCCTCCAGTAAGATTTGTTCCTTGACCAAGCAAGGCATGAGAACAGTTCTGCTGTAGTTTTAGTTATATTTATTTCCTGATAGATATGGCGGATTACCATTACTGACATTTCCAAGTTGGATAGCTCAGTTTCCAGGTGCTGCTGTGGACCTGTCAGCCCTGAAGGGGAAAATCTTGTGTACCATATTTTTTCCCTAGGAGTTGCCCACTGAGGCTTCTTCTTCAACAATGGTAATCTGAAGACAGAAGACCTGCTAAAAAGGTGAGCAACCCTTTGAGTGCTGAGGTCCACATGTCCCACGCTTCCCCTCCGCAGGGGTCTTCTTTGGAGTTCTTAATACATACTCCTGTACTCACTGGGTTTATTCTGTATGTCTGGTGTTTGGAGCAATTGGGTTTTTGTGGTAAATTTACCCTTTGTTTGCCATTTTGGACACTGTTGGAGGGTTTATTACACTTCCCCTACTGGGTTTAGTGTTTATTCCTTTATTCTTGTGTTCTCTGATGTGCTTTCTACTGTTCAGAAATAATTTGTTTTTTTGTTTTTTTCTGGGGGTTTTTTTTAAAAAATGTTTTAGGCGCGTTTTACCGCATAGACACCATGCTCCATTCACCTCTATGGGACTTTACAGTTTGGGGCATATCTCTGCAATCGCTCAACATAGCGACTTCAGAGATGGCTCATTTTGTTTGTCTACCCTTGTTCTATCATCCAGTTTATGTTCTGAGTGTGTTGAGGTGCTCAGGGGGCTTCGAGCACTGTTTTTGGGGTACTTGAAGGGAAAAAACATTTCCCATGAGCCCCAGTTTCGCACGCTCATTTCTGATTTGGCTGCTGTCACGGACACCATTTTCTTCTTTCCCTTCAAGGGTATCCTACGCAGGGCTTGGACTCTCCTTCTCTCCTCAGCAGATTAACCCTTCACCTGCCATTTAAGTGCATTTTCGCTATTTCTGGGGTGAAATACTTAATCTTGCACACTGTATTTAGGTATACCTTATACTTTCTGACGTTTATACCCTGTGAGGATGTCAACTCCGTTAGAACTTGGGGCTAGACCTAAGACTAAGGATACTGGGGTGTCTGTGACCCACATTGCGCATTGCTCCTCATGTCAATCAGCGCTTCCTAGAGAATACTCATGTCATTTATGCCCTTCATGCACTGCTGCCCCTGCATCTCCCCAGGGACCTCTAACCATGCACTAAAGACACTGTGGATGCAAGAGTTTAAGGCTACTACTAAAGACTCCTTCCATCCCAGCTACAAGGGGTCTTCCAGTCCTGGCAGCCCTCTACTTCTATCAGATCTTCCCTACTTAAACTACAGGGTGTACCTGAAGTATCAGATTCCTCTGAGAAGGAATTGTTGGTGGACTCAGATGAATGTGAATGTTCTGCAGTGGTATCCTCCCAATTTTTTGGGAATCCCTTTGAAGCTGACCCTGAACCCTCAGCCGAGGCCCTGATCAGGGTTGTCCTCAATTCTCTGAACATTCCCCTGGTTTCTGAGGCGCCTAAGGGACCCTTCTGATGTGTTTCATATACCTAAGAAGCAGACTACCTTCTTTCCACCTAATCCCACTCTTGATCAACTTGTGTTAGATGAATGGAAGAATCCTGATGAGAAATCTACTGCGTCTAGAAAGTTTGCTACATTGTATCCCTTCTCTGAAGTGGCCCCAAGCACAGTGGGCTCAGACCCTTAAGGTAGACACCCCAATTTCTAGACTTTAAGTCCACTGCTCTGATGTGGCGGATGTGTCTGTCCTTAAGGATTGGACTGACAGGAAACTTGAGGCCTTTGTAAAGGCCATCTTTGCTACTGCAGGCACATCATTGTGTCCCTCATTTGCGGCTGCTTAGATGAACAGGGCCATTGCAGTCTGGACTGAACAGCTTACTGTAGCTGTCCATCAGGGCAACATTTATGAAGCTCAACATTATGTTTCTGCAGCTATCTTTGATGCCATCCAGTTGGTGGCTAGGGTTTCTACCATGTCTGTGGTTGCTAGATGGTCTCTCAGGCTCAAGAAATCCTAACTTTTGCCCTTTTTGGGAACGTCCTTGTGTGGGCCAGAGCTTACCTTTACCTTTAGTTCCCAAGAGGAAGTCTCAGGCCAAATGGAAATGGCTTTTTCATCCCTTTCAGATTGAGGCGCGTGCCATGCCCAGGCTGTTCCCCAGGCTCCGTGTTCCTCCTCCAAGCCAATAAACAATGGAGCCCCAAGCAGTCCTCCGCCAAGCCCAAGACTTCCAAACCTTCTTCGGCATGACTCGCTGAACCCCGGACCCCACACACCAGTGGGTGGCCGCCTGCACCATTTCCTCAGTGTCTGGACAGACACCGTGTTGGATCCGTGGGTTTTACAGGTAGTCTGAGGGGTACAGGATCCCTTCCACCTCTATTCCTCCATTCAGGTTCTTTCGTTCTCACACTCCTCAGGGAGTGGAGAAGAACCGTCTCTTCAGTGGCACCATCCAGATCCTTTTGGACAACGAGGTCCTGGAACAGGTTCCCAAGCTGGAAAGGGGTTCAGGTTTCTATTCCAACCTGTTTATGGTTTCCATGAAGGACACTGGCTGTGTTGTCCAATTTTGGACCTCAAGGATCTCTATTCCTTCGCGGTCAAAACTCGTTATCACCAGGAGTCCCTCCGGAAAGTGATTGCTGCCATGTGTCCTGGGGAATTTTTCACTTCTCTGGATCTTCAGGATGCCTACCTGAATATAACCATTCATCTGGGGAGCCAGCAGTATCTCAGGTTTGACTGTGACCAAGGGCATTTTCAGTTTTCTGCTCTCTCCTTTGGTCTGACTACAGCCCCCCAGGTCTTCAATCGTGTCCTGGGAGCTTTAGTGTCCATCCTACACAGGGACGGCATCAGGGTCACTCCATACATGGACGACTTGCCCTTGAAGGCCCCCTCTCCCCAACTCCTTCATCAACAGGTCAAAGACTGCATTCATGCACTCTCCAATCATGGGTGGATCCTGAACATGGACAAGTCAGATTTGATACCATCTCAACTACTGGTCTTTCTGGGTCTTCTCTTCGACACCATGAAGGGCATGGTGTTTCCATAGATGAGGTGGCTCACCAAATCACCCACAAGGTGTCTGCTGTCCTGGCTTCCGATCCAGTTCCTGCCAAGAAGTTGACCTCTCTAGTGGGGAAGTTCATATCCATCATAGAGGCGGTTCTGTTTTCCATGGCTCACACAAGGGAACTTCATAGGCTTGTGATCCATGTCTGCAAGGACAAGACTGAACTCCTGAAGATGTCAGTTTCTCTACCTCTTCATATGGAGCGGAGTCTGTCGTGGATACTCAACCTCTCTTTTCTGCTGAAAGACAGGCCCTTTCTGGTGTCCTTCTGGACAACAGTGATGACGGATGCCAGCCTCTCCAGCTAGGGAGCAGTCCTGGGTCACCTGAACGCCCAAGGTCAGTGGTCTATGGAGGAGTCTCTCCTTCCCATCAACATGCTGGAACTTCGAGTGATATTTCATGCTCTCAGGTACTGGACATTCAAGTTGGAGAGATGTCCAGTTCGGGTTCAGCCGTGGCTTACATCAACAAGCAAGGCAGAACAAGAAGTCTTGCTTCTTGTTTAAAGGTCAAAGCTATCTTATCTTGGGCAGAAGAACATGTTCCTGCCATATCACCCATTCATATTCCAACGTTCTAGCAGATTTCCTAAGTCGACACACTGTGGACAGCGGAGAGTGGGAACTGTATCAAGAAGTGTTCAACCTCATTGTCCAGAAATAGGGACTTCCTTGCGCCGACCTGATGGCGACAAGGCACAGCCAGAAGGTCCCGTTGGAGGGACCCTCTAGCTCTGGCAGTAGATGCCATGTCGATCCCATGGCAATTTCCTCTGGCGTTCATCTTTCCTCCCATTCCTATGTTGCACAGGGTGTTGAGGAAACTGCGTCTTGAGGGCTCTCCAGTAATTCTGATAGCTCCGTACTGGCCTAAACAGGCTTGGTTTTGGGAGCTCCTGGATCTCTCCGTGGTGGAGCCCTTTCCTCTTCCCTGCCCTCTGGATCTTCTTCTACAGGGATATCTGTGGAAGGAGAATGTAGACCGTCTGGGTTTGATGGCATGGAAATTGAATCCTCAATATTGAAGAAGAAGGGTCTTCAGGTATGGTGGCCACTATGCTTAGTGCCCAGAAGACTGTTTCCTCTAAAGTGTACCACAGAGTCTGGTCCACCTTTCTCTGTTGGTGTACTGATAGGGATCTTTCCCATGTCTTTGACCTTCCTGCTGTCCTGTCTTTTTTGCAGAATGGGGTAGATAAAGGGCTCAGCTTGAGTTCCCTGAAGGTTCAGACTTCTGCGCTCTGTTTTCTTTCAGCGATGCGTTGCCATCCTTCCGGATGTCAAGGTTTTCTTTCAGGATTTGCTCATGCTTGTCCTGCCTTTAAGAACCCCACTCCTCAGTGGGATCTTAACTTGGTTTTGGACGTCCTTCAGCGCCCTCCATTTAAGTCCTTGGCTACTAATAATTCTCTACATCTGCTGACCTGGAACATGGCTTTTCTCCTAGCAATTGTGTCTGGTCGCTGAGTTGCATGCCCTGCCTTGCAAACAACCCTTTTTGGTGTTTCACAATGACAAGGCGGTTCTCTGCACTTCCCAGGAGTTTCTTCCGAAGGTGGTCTCTGAATTCCACATTAATCAGGAAATTGTGGTGCCCTCTTTCTGTCCTGACCCTACATCTGACAATGAAAGGGATCTTCACTTGTTTGATGTGGTGCGATGCCTTAAGTTCTATGTGCAGCGCACTGAGTCCATTTGTCAGTCTGAAGCGCTCTTTGTCATTCCTGAGGGTCCAAGGGCAGGTAGACCAGTGTACAAGGTTACCATAGCTTCCTGGATAAAGTCTACTATTCATAAGGCCTACAAACTGAAGAAGAAGCCTGTTCCATTTCCTGTCACGGCTCATTCCACCGGGTCTACTGGGGCCTCTTGGGCCTACAAGAATCAGGCCTCAGCTGATCAGTTGTGCAAGGCGGCCACCTGGTCATCTGTGCACACCTTCTCTACACACTACCGTGTTGATGTTCTGGCATCGGCCAATGCCAGCCTTGGTAAGAAGATCCTGGAGGCAGTCTTGCCTGTCTAGGGTCTTCTTCATTACATTTAGTACTCAACTGTTGAGCCCTGTTGGCTCTAGTTCTGTGTGCTGTGTTACAGTTCGTGGTGTGTTAAACTCCAGTTTTGTGTCCATTGATACTTTATTCACTATAGGGCTGTTTTATGATCTGATTGGTTCATTTATGCTCTGGTGACTTTAGGGACCTACGCCTGGTCCTTGCCTTTATTCCCACCTCTGGGAAACAATGTTTGGACATCCCAAAGTTACCAGTAACCTATACTGGATGACAAAGAAAAGATGATTTTAGTTTTACCTGTTAAATCCTATTCTCTTAGTCCATATAGGTTACTGGTCTCCCACCCTGTCAAGGGACCATGCTTGGTTCTCCTGTGACCGAACGTGGGAGTCCTTTTGGATTCATGCTCACAGGAGTCATCTTTTCCCTTCTTGCTTCCTAGTCAATAGCTAGCGTTGTATTGGCTGGGGACCAGCCTACTTAAAGGGGCAGTCACCTTCTCAAAGTTACCAGTAACCTATATAGACTAAGAGAAAAGGATTTAACAGGTAAGACTAAAATCAATCAATGATCTATTTCAAAATGTATTTACATTTATGTCTGCTTTTACATTTTATTTAATTGCTGCAAAAGTAGAACAATAATGTAATACCATGTATGACTATTATTTCTTTAACACTCATCCAACTTGCTCACTCACACCTCATTTTACTTCATCCTTGCTAAACAGATCTGTAATATAATGAAAGGTAGTCCAAAACAGGAGATCAAGGACAACAGTGTCACAGTGTTTGAAGAAAATATCATTGAAGCTGACAAATGTAAAATAGAGTAACTTTCAGCCCACTTTTGTTACCTACTAGTGAGCTAACAGATGTAGTAGATATAATTAAAAATTGAAATACTCAATTAGTTTGAAGATCTTCTGTTGACAGAATTGCACCCAGTTAAACTAAGGATATTTTTGACACACTAAGAAATTTCTGTCTCTGAAAACAAGTGTTCAGTCGCAAAGCAGATCTATCCTGTAGCCATCAGTTAAGATGGGCTGGTTTAGTCAGTGTTTCAATAGATTACATTGGTATTCTACACAGAACCAAAATTATTTTTCTTAATTAAATTACTTGTCCATCTTGGGAAGCTGGTATAATCAAAGTAAATGAAGAAAAAAGTTAATTGCCGTTCCTTTCATATGCCACTATCCAATTTACTTTCATCACTTTCAAGCCTTGAGTGATGGTATTCAGACCTAATTATGTTGTAAATGGGGAAAAAATATGCCAATTCCTAATGCATATGTGAAATCAGTCAGGATTATATCCTTTCTCATTATTCTAATAAATACCGATCAATGATGTGCTCTTCCATGCGTGTGTAGTAAACATGACTAAACATTTGTCTGCCCCAGGTGTTTTACCCCAGCAAAGATGGCACAAAGATACCCATGTTTATTGTTCATAAAAAAGGAATCCAGCTGGACGGTTCTCATCCTGCTTTCCTTTATGGCTATGGTGGCTTCAACATATCCATCACACCGAGCTACAGGTAAGAGTAAAACATATCCTTGTGTGCTAATTATTTCCATGTTCACATCTATATATGTCCAAAACAGGTCAATGCTGGGGCAGCAGGATTGTGTAAATATATAAGGCAATTATAAGAAAATCTTAGATGTGTTATGATGAGGACTTCCTATTAAGAAATGCTGAAAAGCAGGTTTTAATATGTACAATATGCCGAAAAAGAAATGGGGACTAAAGTTATTTATAATATAAGAAAAGGGGCCAACTTTCTGAAACTATTTTTTTTAACCAGTCATGAATGGTGTATTTCTGTTGATGCAATGTAGGGCTCTTCCAAAAATAAACTGACATTTACAAGAATTTACTCAAGAAATCTTTTTTCCCTATATATTTACAGTTTCCAGTGGAATAATCTAACGCAGTGGTTAAGGCCCAATTGCTTTTAAATCATGACATACGTAGCTGAAAAAAAGTCAAATATTTTAGTAGAAAATACAGTGCAATTCAGTGAGTATATTATGGGAAGTGTGACACTTTGAGTCATGACACAGGTGGATCCTGACATTATAATTAATGCATTTACTCTTAGATATATATGCATCTATATAATGTAATATAGGCTTTTCTAGAAATCTTATTGGGCTAGGTAAAAAGTATCACACAACATTTTATGAAAAACTATATTTTTGATATTGACATAATTGGTTCTTGTTAGAAAATTCTGTTAAAAGTAACTATCCTATTTGACCTTGAAGTCTGCTTGTGGTACTGTTGACCATTCTTTTCTGACTGAGTTTCTTCACTCTCTGGAAATCTTTCCACAAGCTGTCTCCTAGGTTCCATGCATTGCTCACATACTTCTTTCATTATCACTTGTGCCAATTTACAGCAGATACCCAGATTTACATGACTACTCCTAAACTTCCTCTTCATACTTAGTGTCTTTTGGCCATTTCCTCATGAATGGATTTCTGCCCCCAAACACACTCTTTTATGGTTGATAGTGCCATAATATACCGGATTTGCCCAGCTTAGTAGTTATAGTTAACTCTTTCCTCTTTCTTTACTCATGTTTATAATGTGACTAAAACCTGTTATTTTCCTCCTATTTAATATTGTTAAAATGTGCCTATTCCTTTTTCAGGCTACTACTAAAAGTCTAATGCATGCACTCATTCTGTCCTGTTTGATTATTGCAACTTGCCACTAACTGACCTTCCCCGACTTCCCACAGTCTAGCCTAAACTACTACAAGAATAATTATTCACGTTCAAATCACAATCTGCTCATAATCCTAATAAATCTCTCTAATGGCTTCCATATTAGCACTGGATCACATGTAAAATCTTCTTTAGGACTTTAAAAACCTTGCAATCATCCTCTTCTCCCTTTATATAAGCCCTGATCTCTACTCCCGTTTCTTCCATTTCATATAGCTTTTCTTTCTTTCCAGATGACCCTACTACCCTCTTCCATATTAAAGCTGTCATTTATTGAGCCATTTGTTTGGAACTCCAGCCGAATACGCATGAAAACAAACATTCTTTTCTTAAGCCACAATGGTTGTTTATACTATTTCCTCTGTGGAAAATGTAGGGAATATGAAGTCCTTGTTGTTCCTATTCCCTTTGAAGCCACATTTTGGTGACTTTTCAGTTAGTTGCCCTAAAATTTACATTGTGGCTTAAAGTGGAACTGTCAGTAACAAATAGGTGATTTTATAGTCATTTTTAATAACAAACAATATTTTCGGAGATACTTAGATTTATTTTTCAGTTTATGCAGCTGGTAGGAAGCGACAGTTGGTAATGTAGAGCTATGTGGAATTTTTGAGTTGCACTAACTTGTAAATAAAACTAAACCTCTTATAAACTATAAACTATTTTTTTTATATAATAAAAAATGCCTAACATAAATTTGGTTTGCTTTTGAAAGCTCCGATATCACCTAGTTGTTATAAAATGATAGTTCTGTTATGTGAAACCTAATGCTGTTTATTTTCAAGTCAAAATGCATGATCTGACTTATACCTTCTGGCAGCAAATCATCCTGAACTCAAGCTATCATAAAATGCAAGTTAGCCATGTAATAATTTTTTAAAAAAGTGCTTTCTAGCATTGTGAGTACCCTTGTTTTACTCAACAGACAAAGCTCTACAAGATATATATCCTATATAATAATTTGCTAGGATGTTTGTCAGAAGCTGTAAAACAAGGGCACTCCCACTGCTGAGAGGTGTTTCATTCAAAAGTTATTAATTTTCAAAGTTGAATTTTTTAGGTGCAATATCACAGTGGCCTGAAATTGTACAGTGGCGCTGTTGCTACACCATCCTATGGAGATTTATGGTCAACTGACCAGAGTTGTCCATAGGATCATGTAGCAACAGTGCCACTGTAAAATTTCAGGCCACTGTGATATTGCACCTAAAAATTCAACTTTGAAAATTAATAACTTTTGAATGAAACACCTCTCAGCAGTGGGAGTGCCCTTGTTTTACTCAGGGGGATAAACTCTACAACATATTTTTTTTTACATTTTAAGTATTACTATCCCTTTAAAAGGGGCCTGGATACTTATTTAAAAGAGCATAACATAGAGGGCTATGTACGTTAGTATTGGGATGAACATTTAGTTGGGGCTTGTTGATTCAGGGAGGAATCTGATTGCCATTTGGAATCAAGAAGGAATTTTTTTTCCCCCATTCAAGGCAGAATTTTAAATTGCTAATTGAGGGGTTTTTTTTGCCTTCTTTTGGATCAACGATGGTAAACAGGAATAGGAAAAGGTTGAACTAGATGGACGCAAGTCTTTTTTCAACCTAAATTACTATGTTACTATGAAAACGACCTCAGATTTTCCCGGTCCTTAAGGGGTTAAAGAGTTAAGTGCTGTTACTTCTTTTATTTGTCTTTACCTAAGAACTTCTCATTTTGAAATCACGGCAGCTAAAGAAATGAGACAAACTAGTGTATTAATGGGGTGAACCAGCTGTATCACGGTGGACACAAAAAAAAAAAAAAAAACCTCATTGATTTCTATAGGACTTTTTAAAGCATTGTGATTTTGTGATATTTTTTGTCCCTTGTGATGCAATTGGTTTGCTATAGCATTAATTCAGGGAGGTTATGCACTAAGTGAGGTATGAAATTCACTTGTGTGATAAACTCTCCATTTTCTGTTATTCTATGGAAATTATATTTTATCTCACTCAAGAAGTTATCACTCCTTTATCACACCTTAGTACACCCCTCCCCACATTCCCAGTTATTGAGTACATCACCACCTTGTGTATTTTTTACGCTGTTAAGATACTGGAGAAGTCATCTTCCTAACCTTCTTATTTCAGCTTGTTTCTTAGATGCGCGTAACCATGTGATTTAAAGAGGGGTATGCGTTGCATACCCCTCTGGCACTCAAAGGCATTCAAATGGTTAAAATATCCTTGTTGTGCAGAAAAATTGGTACTGAGTTGTTTTGTGTTTTACTCCCAGACCTAATAAATGATCTAGAAACACCTAATAATAACCCCCCCCCCTTTTCTATTAGAAAATCCTAATGGCCCTATGAGTTTTACCTTTGTTCAAGAGGTAACCTCTTTAGCCAGGCCTGGACACGGCAGTTGCCAGCATGGCCACATGACATAAACTTAACCCTTTAAGGAGCAAAGAGGTGTGTGACGCATTACTTGGCAATGCATTGCACACCCGCTCTGGTCCTTAAAGGTTTAAGTAATCTGGCATTGACAGTCTTGGCTGCCTCCATGGATACAACATCCAGGACTGACTGAATAGGATATCTCTTGAGCAAAAGCATAAGGGCAAAATTGATATGGGCCATTAGGATTTTCTGGCTTTAATAATGTAGATGGGGCTTATGAGGTTTTACTCCCATTTTAATTGCAATGTTATGTTTTCTTTCAGTGTATCCAGGCTTATTTTTGTGAGACATCTAGGTGGCATACTTGCCATAGCCAACATCAGAGGTGGAGGAGAATATGGGGAGATGTGGCACAAAGGTAAGCCATGATTTCAGCTGTGCATGTAGATGGGCGTGTTCCTTTAACACAGCTGAGTTGCATGGATACTGCAGCACCATTATGGGCAAAATGGAACAGTACTGTTGGAAACCAACTGCACCATAGCAAACACATTTAATTTCCCATTGAAATGGAAATTCTTACCCCTTGAATGCTAGAGAAGTCTCCATTGCATTGCTTTGCAATTGTCTACGTGTTAAACGATAGCTTCCATATGGTACACCTGGTTTGTACCAGACATTGCTCCACTTTATTTTCTACGTATTTTCTAGATTCCCCCTCGCACTAGTCATTATGACACCACATTGGCACAAAGGGCCTAGTTCAGGAAGCTGCTAAAGGGGTTCAGTTCTGGGCCAAACCAACTTCACCATAGGGAACAAATGAGAATTCCCCAAATTCCCATTGATATAAGTAGATCTTTATAACCCTCTGAGTACCAGAGAGGTCTCCAACTCTCTTGAATGCTCTGCAATGCGTTGGAAATCCCTCTAGCATTCACAGGGTTAAAAGTCACACTTTAACTAAGGGGACTGTTTACCTGCCCCCAATTGTGCATTTGGTTTGCTCCAAAATTGCACCTCTTTAGCTTCCTAAATTAGACCTTAATTACCTCGGTTGTCCTATTATTTTTCTATATGCAAACAAAAAGCAGGGCTTTATCCTTAATGCACCATGACCATACAGTGCCAACAACACTTACTTCATATGTGCTTTGTTTGTTCTAACAGCATAGATTACATTTACAGTTAGGGATGCCCCACATCCACCTGATCCAAATGTAGAACAGTAAATTGAAAATTGTAACGACACAAGAAGGGAGAGCAATAGGGGGCGCCCTAGTGCAATTCAGACATTCAATGCCAATTAGCCTCCACCGAATCACCCCACTCGTGGGTACTCACAAACACATTGGCTGTTATAACACTTATGTGTAAAACAGCATCCAAGCTTGCTGGAAAATATCCTGATCCAGCACAGGTTTCTTTAAAGGCTGCTTCTTAACACGCTCTCTCCAGACGGTTCAATAACTCTCAAAAAACAATAAAGAACAAGAAGCGCCCAATAGTGAAGTATATTCACATAAGATATTCCACCATATAAAAACAATTATCCTTGTACTCACATTTAATCAAGGTTAGCAGAGGGGATATTCCAATGCTAACAACCTCGCTTGTGGAGATCATACACCGTCTCCACTCGGTGCTCCAAACGCTGCTGCTCCAAAAAACGCCAACCACTCAACGAATCCAGTATGGTTATTTATTATTAAAATGTAATGCAATTGCACAAAAAATAAAAAGGCAACGTTTCGCGATTCCAAATCGCTTTCTCAAGCCCTCTTAAAAAACATATGATGTTTTTTAAGAGGGCTTGAGAAAGCGATTTGGAATCGCGAAACGTTGCCTTTTTATTTTTTGTGCAATTGCATTACATTTTAATAATAAATAACCATACTGGATTCATTGAGTGGTTGGCGTTTTTTGGAGCAGCAGCGTTTGGAGCACCGAGTGGAGACGGTGTATGATCTCCACAAGCGAGGTTGTTAGCATTGGAATATCCCCTCTGCTAACCTTGATTAAATGTGAGTACAAGGATAATTGTTTTTATATGGTGGAATATCTTATGTGAATATACTTCACTATTGGGCGCTTCTTGTTCTTTATTGTTTTTTGAGAGTAAATTGAAAATGCACAGTTAAAGAGATAGTAACACTTAATATGGTAGAAAAAGTATATTGTAGGGGTTTGCCTCCTCCCTTTAAAGGGGAAATGTACCACTGAAATAAGTAACTTCATATTTCTTTAAACCTTTAAAGTCCACAGGGTGTAGGGAACACATTGTAAAGCCATGTAATGTGCACTCCTCTAGTCCTTAAAGGGTTAATAGAAGGACATGCTTAAGATTTTGTTGTTCAAACGGCAGTCAGTTATATCTATTTATTGCTTTTGAACTTAGATGTAGTTTCTAACCGAACAGACACTTTCATGGTCCTTAATGATCCTGAGTGGGAGTGGGTCTCTCTCTATGTCTAATCTGGACCTTATACTGAATATGTGTTATAATTTTAGATTGGTCAACACTAGTTCTCAAGAGCTACCAAGAGTGTATGTTTTCAATTAGTAGCTGAGTCACTTTAATTGGTGTTATCATTCAAGGATATCCTGAAAACATACACTGTAGCTCTTGAAGAACAGGATTGGCTATGCCTGTAGTGCAATTTGCAAAACCCAATAGATTGTTCATCCTTAAAGGAGATCTATCACCCCTTTACAACTTTGTCTAGATAGTTTTGTTATATAGCGAATATGTTCAAAAGTGTGTTAATTAAAAAAAAAAATGCTTGTTTGCTGAAATTCAAAGAATAAATACAGCCCTGCACCTACTTCTGGACAGACTGTGGTTACCTGCTCTGCACCACAGTGGGTCACTCTGCCTCCGATGATGGAGGCTTTTTGCTTGTAACCTGGAGCAATCTCTGGCCCATGAGAGTGCTCCAGCTTACAAGCAGAAAGCCTCCTTCATTGGAAGATGCTGGATAGAGGGACGGGAGCAGGGGCAGAGTGACAGACTGCGGTGCAGAGCAGGTAACTGCAGTCTGTCCGGAAGTAGGTGCAGGGCTGTATTTATTCTTTAAATTTCGGCAAACAAGCTTTTTTTGTTTTTGTTTTTTTAATTAATACACTTTTCAACATATTCGCTATATAACAAAGTTGTATAGGGGTGATAGTTGTATAGGGGTGATAGATCTTTAAAAGGCAGTATAACTTAAATTCAAGACCATTTTATCCCACTGTTACCTCAAAGCAATGGGAGCAGAGATCCCATAACTCATCTGCTGTCTTCCACATTGCGATGCAGCTCATCAGTTTCTGCACAGCTGGGTACATCACCTCTCATGGGAGCTTTTTCATATCTCAATAGAAGCCTTTTGTGGGCAAATCTACCATCAGTGGGTTTCCGTGGAGAGCGGAAAAGCTCCCAGCAGCTCAGAATAAGGAGTTGTCAGTACCCAGCTATGCAGATATCGGTCATCTGCATGGCATAGTGGCAGTGAACAGGTGAGCTATAGGAACTGACAGTGGGTTAAGAGTCCTGTACTGACCCTATACTGTCCCTTTAAACACAAATAAATATAGGATTTGGAAATCATCAGAGAAGGCAGGTGACTGATAAGAAAACAAACACAAGAGGAGGTGCATAACAATTAAATGGGAACCTTACCCTTAGAATAAGTGCCTCTTTATTTAACAGAAGGACTCATGTAGGTGTCCTCAAAGAGCAGTCGGTAATTTCTGTTTACTGTTTGTTTGCGTTTGAGCTCTCTTGTGATTTACTGCTAATTGTTTCAGTTCACCATCTGATTAATATTAATGTCCCTTATAAATCATTCACTGCTGTAGAAGCCCGTTGTTGGACGTAAATGTGATTTAAAGACAGACTTCAACAGGGATCACTATGTATTGGAAACTGATGATATAAGGCAAGATAGGCATCTACTTAGGTATGTCAGTCTGTTAAATGAAGAGTCACATATTCCTAGAGTATAATTCCGCTTTAATGAACATTTGGATTTTAATAAACAGAAAGACAAATGGTCCCAGGCAAAGAAAGGTAAAATAAATGTCACCCACTCTGTCTGCACACTCCATCCACCTGTCAACTACAATCGCCATGGAGCCAGTCCCAGTAGGCAAATAAGTGTCCATTAAAGTCTGTCTGATCACAGAAGAGGATCAAGAGGTAAAATAATATCTGCTGTTCTGCATATGCAAGCAGATGGAAAAGCTTGTGAATAGAAGACCTAATCTGTTTTCTCTGTCGTCCAATACAGGTTACTGGTAACTTTGGGTAGGCGATCCGCCCCTTTAATTGTAGGCAGGAACAATTCTAGAATTGTATGCAGGGGGTGGAGCCTACCTTACCATCTAGCCAACCAGATCCAGAAAGATTTGTTCCTTGGTGAAGATAACACAGGCAAGAGAACAGTTCTGCTATATCTTTAGAAGTTTTTTTATTTTTCTGTTAGAAATGGAATACCACCATTAGGCGGATTACCATAACTGACAATGCCCTTAGATGTGGCTAGCTCAGTGACCAGGTGCTTTTTGTGGACCTTAAGTCCTGGGGGAAAATCTTGGCTACAAATTCTTTCCTCAGGAGTTGCCCACCGAGGCTGCTTCTTAATACATGGTAGTATGAAGACAGAAGATCTGCAGGAAAGTTGAGCAACCATGTCCCACAGTGCCCCTCCGCACAGGTGTTTTTCCTTGGAGTTCCTATTGCACACTCCTGCACTCATTGGTTCTATCAGTATGTGTGTTGGGTGCCTTGGAACAAGTTTATGTGGTACTTAACCCTTTAGCTGCTCTGGTTTGGCATTCATTTGGGGGGTTTCTGACACTTCCTACTGGCTCAGTGTTTTTTTGGGTATCCTAACATGTTCTAGTGATGTGTAAGGTCTTTTACTATTACACCTTCAATTTTGTAAAATTTGAATTCCGCAAGCTTTACCGCATAGGCGCCATTGCTCCGTTCACTCCTATGGGACTGTACAATTTAGGACATATCTCTGCAACCGTTTAACCTAGCGATTTCAGAAATGGCTCATTTTTCTTGTCTACCCTTGCTCTATCATCCGGTTCATGTTTCCTGTGTGTTGGGGGGCTCAGGAGACTTTGGGCACTGGGGTACTTTTTCTGGAAAAACTACATTTCCCATGAGCGCTTGCTTCACATGCTCATTTCTGATTGGCTCCCCCCGTGGCAGCCATTTTGTTCTATTTTCAGAAAGAGTATCCAGTGAAGGGCTTGGACTCTCCTTCTCTCCTTTTCTGATTAATCCTTCGTCTGCCAGTTAAGTCTAAATTAGCGATTTCTGGGGTGAAACTTTAATCCTACACACTGTAATTGGGTGATTTATTTTATTATAAGGTTATTGACACTGTGAGAATGTCTATACCGTTGGAGCTTGGGGCCAGACCAAACACTAAGGATGCTGGGGTCTCTGTATCCCCTATTGCTCATTGTTCTTCCTGTCATTCAGGGTTACTTAGAGAATTCTCAGGTCATTTATGCCTAAGCATGTTCTGATGTCCCTGAGAGTCTTGCAGGGACCTCCAGCCATGCATTAGAGCCAGTTTGGGTGCAAGAGTTCAAGGCTGCTACTAGGGACCTTAGGTCCACATTGCAACTCTTCCATTCTTGGCAGACCCCTCCTCTGTCAGGTCTTCCCTGCCAAAACCTCAGGGTGTACCTGAAGTGTCAGATTCCTCTAATGAGGAACTGCTGGTGTATTCAGATGTTGAGGAATGTTCTGCGTTGGGCTTCTCTCAGTTTTTTGGGGATCCTTTTGAGGCTGATCCTGAGCCCTCAGCTGAGGGCCTCATCAGGGCTGTTTTAAATACCCTAAACATTCCCTTAGTGCAGGAGGTTCCTTCTGACCCTTCTGATGTATTTCAGGAGCCTAAAAAGCACCTTATTTGCTTTCCACCTAACCCCACTCTTGACCGCCTTGTGTCTGAAGAGTCGAAGTCTCCGGACAGAAAACAGTCTGTCTCCAAGAAATTTGCCAAGCTTTATCCCTTCTCTGAGACTGCGCTTGCTCAGAGGGCTCATCCCCCGAAAAGTGGATGCTCCTTTCTCCAGGCTATCTAAGTCTACTGCCTTGCCACTGTCTGATGCGTCTGCTCTAAAGGACTGGGCTGACAAGAAACTTGAGGTCTCCCTCAAGTCCATCTTTCCACTTCTGGTAGTCATGTGTCCAGCATTCGCTGCAGCATGGGTGAACCTGGCCATTGCAGTCTGGACTGAACAGATTACCCTTGCTGTTCATCAGGGTGCTCCTACTTCGGATATGTTGCGCCTCCTTGCCATCAGTTCTGAGGCTCAGCACTATGTTTCTGCTGCCTTATTTGATGCCATCCTTTTGGTGGATAGGGTTTCCACTGTGTCTGTGGTTGCCAGATGGGCTCTTTGGCTTAAGATCTGGTCTGCTGACGCTGCTTCCATGAAAGCATTGCTCTCCTTACCTTTTCAAGGCACTTCTTTGTTTGGGCCAGATCTTAAGGGTCTGATCAGTGAGGCCACAGGGGGTAAGCGTACCCTTCTACCCTTGGTCCCTAGGAAGAAAACGCCGCTTAATAGTAACCGCTTTTCACTCCTTTCAGAACAAGACACGTTCGGTGAACCAAACGGTTCCTTCAGCTCCGCGTACCTCCTCCAAGCCCAAACAGCAATGGAAGCCCAATGTCTCCTCCAAGCCCAAGGCTCCAAGCCTTCTTCGGCAAGACTCACCGAACTCAGATCCACACTCTGCTGTGGGTGGTTGTCTGCTGCACTATCGCAGCATTTGGGAGAATTCAGTGGCAGACCCATGGGTTTTACAGGTGGTGACGGAAGGGTACAGGATCCCTTTCATCTCTCTTCCTCCCTTCTGCTTCTTTCCTTCTTATACACCTCAGGGTGCAGTGAAACGCCGTCTGTTCGACGGCGCTATTCAGGCTCTTCTAGACAAGTATGTTCTAGAGCCGGTTCCAGTTCAGGACAGAGGTATGGGTTTTTACTCAAACCTCTTTGTGGTCTCCAAGAAGGACGGCGGTTGTCAACCCATTTTGGACTTGAAGGTTCTCAATTCCTTTGTGATCTGAACTCATTATCACCAGGAGTCTCTATGTACAGTGATTGCTGCCATGTCCCCGTGGGAATTCCTTGCTTCTCTGGATCTTCAGGATGCGTATTTACACATCTTCATTCATCCAGAGAGCCGGCAGTATCTCCGATTTGCCTGCGACAGGGGCCATTTTCAGTTTTCAGCTCTTCCATTTGGTCTGACGACAGCTCCTCAAGTCTTCAACCGTGTCCTGGTAGCCTTAGTGTCCATCCATACATACATGGATGACCTGCTTTTGAAGGCCCCCTCTGGGGAACTTCTTCATCAGCAAGATTCAGCAATGCATTCTTGCTCTCACCCATCACGGGTGGATCATCAACAAATCAGATCTTGTTCCATCCCAGTATCTGGTCTTCCTGGGTCTCCTGTTCGACACCCAGCAGAGCATGGTGTTTCTCACGGACAAGGTGGCTCACCAGATCGCCCACAGGGTTTCTGGGGTGCTGGCTCAGGATCCAGTTCCAGCCAAGAAGCTGTCCTCTCTAGTGGGGAAATTCATTTCCACCATAGAAGCGGTACATTTTGCCATGGCACACACCAGGGAACTCCAGCGGTTTGTGATCCAGGTGTGTAGGGGTCAGCAGGACCTTCTGAAGAGGTCTGTGTCCCTCCCTTTTCATGTGGAACTGAGTTTGTCGTGGTGGGTAGACCTCTCCAATCTGCTGAAGGGCAAGTCCTTTCTGGTATCCTTCTGGACCACAGTGATGATGGATTCCAGCCTCTCTGGCTGGGGAGCCATCCTGGGTCGCCTGAGTGCTCAGGGTTGATGGTCTCCAGAGGAATCTCTCCTTCCCATCAACATATTGGATCTTCGGGCGATATTCCATGCCCTTCATCATTGGACATCTCAGCTGGAAGACTGTTCAGTCCGGGGTACAGTCCAACAACGCCACGGCCGTGGCTTACATCAAGAAGCAGGACAGAACAAGAAGTCTTGCCGCTTCATTAGAGCTCAAGGCTATTTTGTCCTGGGCAGAAGAACACGTTCCTGCCATATCCGCAGTGCGCATTCCCGGCTTAGACAACGTCATGGCGGTTCCTCACTCAGCACACTGTGGACAGCGGAAAGTGGGAACTGCACCCAGAGGTGTTCACCCTCATTGTTCAGAAGTGAGGTCTTCCCTGCATTGACCTGATGGTGACAAGACACAACAGGAAGGTTCCGAGGTTCTGCTTTCGATGGAGGGACCCTCTAGCTCTGGCGGTGGATGCCATGTCCATTCCTTGGTTATTTCCTCTGGCCTACATCTTTCCTCCCCTCCCAATGTTGCACAGGGTGTTACGGAAATTACGACTGGAGCCCTGCCCAGTCATTCTGATTGCTCCATACTGGCCTTGCCAAGCTTGGTTTCTGGAGCTTCTGGATCTGTCAGTGGCAGAGCCATTCCGGCTCCCTTGCCGTCCGGATCTTCTTCTACGGGGTTACCTGTGGAAGGAGGATGTTCATCGGCTAGCTTTGACGGCTTGTAAATTGAATCCTCAATATTGAAGAAGAAAGGGTTTTCTTCTGGCATGGTGGCTACTATGCTCAGTGCCCGCAAGCCTGTTTCTTCCAAGATCTACCATTGTGTCTGGTTGACCTTCCTATCTTGGTGTGCCACTAAGAACCTGTCTCAGGAGTTTGATCTGCCTACAGTCCTGGCCTTTTTGCAGGACAGTGTGGATAAGGGCCTAAGTTTGAGTTCCCTTAAGGTTCAGACATCTGCTCTCTCTGTTTTCTTTCAGAGGTGTATTGCCATGCTTCCTGATGTCAAGGTTTTCTTTTTTTTGGGCATTCTTATCCTGCCTTCAAGAATCCTGCTCCTCCGTGAAATCTTAATTTGGTTTTGGGCGTTCTTCAGCGCCCTCCATTTGAGTCTTTGGCTACTATTCCTCTACACCTGTTGACGTGGAAAATGGCCTTTCTCCTGGCAATTGTGTCTATCCGCCGTGTCGTGGAGTTACATGCTCTGTACTCTAAACCACCCTATTTGATGCTTCACAAGGTCAAGGCGGTGCTTCGCACCTCTCAGGAGTTCCTGCCCAAGGTGGTTTTGGAGTTCCACATCAATCAGGAGATTGTGGTGCCCTCTTTCTGCCCTGACCCCACCTCTGACAAGGAGAGGGATCTCCACTTGTTAGACGTTGTGCGTTGTCTCAAGTTTTGTCTGTCCGACAGTCAGACGCGCTGTTCGTCATTCCTGAGGGTCCCAGGGCAGGAAGACCTGCATCCAAAGTGACTATTGCTTCTTGGATCAAGTCTATTTGTAAGGCTTATGAGCTGAGGAATAAGCCTGTCCCTTTCAGGGTCAAGGCTAATTTTAAACGATCTATTGGGGCCTCAGGCTTACAAGAATCAGGCCTCTGCTGATCAGTTGTGCAAGGCTGCCACCTGGTCATCTGTGCACACCTTTTTGAAGCACTACCATGTTGATGTGTTGGCATCAGCTAATGCCAGCTTTGGGAGGAAAATCCTCGAGTCAGTTTTGCCTGTCTAGGATTTTCTTTGGTTCTTGGTTCTTCCTTCACTTTTGAGCCCTGTTGGCTCTAGTTCAGTGTGCTATGTAACAGTTGGGGTGTTGTTACCCCTGTTCAGTGTCCATTGACACTTCTTTGTTTGTTGGGCTAGCTCTGATCTGATGGTTCATATCTGCTCTGGTGACTTTGGGGGCCTTGTGCCTGGTCCTTGCCTTACTTCCTGCCTCTGGGAAACTCAATGGTTGGACATCCCATAGTTACCAGTAACCTATACTGGATGACAGAGAAAAGAGGATTTTAATTTTACCTGTTAAATCCTTTTCTCTTAGTCCATACAGATTACTGGTCTCCCACCCTGTCAAGGGACCATGCTTGGCTCTCCTGTGGCAGACCGTGGGGGTCCTTCGGGGTCATGCTCACGGGAGTCTTCTTTCCCTTCTACTATCTAGTCAATAGTGTCTCAAATCTTTCTGGAGCTGTTTGGTTAGCTGCAGCCAAGGAGGGAAAGTAGGCTCCACCCCTGCATACAATTCTAGAATTGTTCCTGCCTACAATTAAAGGGGTGGATTGCCTACCCAAAGTTACCAGTAACCTGTATGGACTAAGAGAAAAGGATTTAACAGGTAAGACCAAAATCCTCTTTTGTATATGGTCACTAGCCACTCATCAGGTTCGAGAACAGTTCCAAAATACTTAGAGGCTGTATGCAGGAAGATAAAGTTTGCAATTTTGGCTAACACTAACTGTACATAGGGCAAAATGAACATTTCCACTGATTTAAATGGGGATTTGAACTGCCTTGAATGCTAGAGAGGTCTAAAATTAATTGAAAAGCAATGTGCCGAGCCCTTTAGCAATCAAGGGGTTAAAAGTCCCATTTTCAAAAATGGAAATTTAGAGAATTTTTCGTTTTCTTTTTTGGTATGCTTGTATTAGGGATGGGTGAAACTTTTTGCTTCAAAAGTATAACAGGCAAAAAAATTCACTTCTCGCCGAGTGGGGACTTTTTCACCAGAAGTAAAGTTGGAGTGTGGTTTAGGGAGTCCTGTGAACAGGCAATTTGTTCTCTGTTTTAGGGTATTCAGGAGGAGTGTGAAGGGAGAAAGGACATTTACACAAAATACCCCAAAATCTTCTGTAACTGAGACAGGCAGGTTATCCAAGTTCCTTCCTTAGCTGGTTGTTCTCTGTTAGGGGAGTCTGGGGTTGCATAAAGGGAGAAAGGTAATTTACCCCAGATACTCCAAAATCTTTTATTACTGTGAAGATAAAGGCAGGTTTTATCAAAGATCCTTTCTGTCACCCATTCTCTACGTTAGGGTAGTCTGAGGGTGTGAGAAAGACACAAAGGAGATTCACCCCAAATATCCCAAAGTTTTGTGTGGCTGAGAAGACACAGGCAACTGTCATCGAAGTTCCTTCCAGCTGGCTATTCTCTGTCGTAGGGGAGTGTGTGGGGGTGGAAGCAGTTGCACAAGGAGTTGGGGGGTCAGAGCTGATAAGTTGACTGGTACCCTGACATGAGCAGTGAGTGGGACAGACAAATATTAGAAAAGAGAGAGTATTTTTGGAGAGTGAGACATCACACACAGTTCTGTTGTGTGCTTCACTGTGTAATAATGTCCAGCAAACATACTAGGGGCAGGGGTAGGTGAAAAGAGTAGTAGCACTGCCAGGACATGTTAGTAAAGTGGTAGTCCAAAACTGACTGCAGCCATGGTTGCTGCAGCGTGTGCAATAAATAATGATGATCCGTCTCCTCCCGAGGAGGCTGTTTGTCAAAGTCACATAAAAAGTTCCTTTACCACTAATAATAATTATTAATAAACATCTGAGAACAATGAAAATGATGAGTGACATTTTAGTGTTGTTGGCATAAAAGAGTAAGGTGTGGCAGTTCAACAAACTTCTGTTCTTAACAACGAGAGTTAAATCGCCAGTCCTAAAAGTACTGGAAAATGCCCTGAAAATCCCTCTAACATGAAAAAGGAAAAAGAAATTGAGACTTCAAAAAGCCTAGAGGAATATGAAAGCAGTGGAGGACAAGGGCTGGGCAATACTGATGAGGATGACCTAATTATTGATGATATTGTTCATCTAGAATATATCCCTCCAGCATATTCCTCTTCTTCAGATACAGATGAAGTTGAGAGTGAGAGAGATGATGATATGGCCAGAAAATTAGCTGAAAGGCAAAGGCTCAATATTCCACCACTGAAAAGGAGTGCTTTGTATGTTTAGATCAATTGAAAAGTCTGACTCTGTCCAAGTAAAGATGCTTAAATTATAAAATCATGCTGTTAGTCATTATAACACCTGACACGTCCTCCCCCCGCCGAGCCACACTCCCTAAGTAACCAACAACACGTCATCTACATCTAAAGTGTGGAGATACTTCACTCACAATCCAAAAGCTAAACATGTTGCTATTTGTTGTCCATATATGAAGCATGTGAGCAGGAGGAAAGCAGGCTCACACGTAGGTACGTCCTCAATGAGATCCCACCTGACACACAGCCATAGGTCTAATTGTGAGAAAAGCCTTCAAAATGTCAGAGAAGTCATGATTAGCAGCAGTAGAAGCACTCCTAAAAGTTCCCAGGGCTCTGGGGTACATTATATGTGTTGTTGATGTGTCAGAGTGTGCACTCTGACCTCCTTCATTTGAAATAACACCTGTGGCTCCTGCTGCAGATGAGTATGACCTGGAATTTGACTGCTCACACATTCCGCTGCCACTCCCACCACCTAATCAAGTCATGATGTAAAAGCAATAAAGTTACACAGTTCTTTTGCCATGTACGCAAACCCAAATTATCTAAGTTCTTGGGAAGGAGTCAAAAACCTCCCAAAAATATTCCCAAAGTATGCCTTTGAAGATGCAAAGTTGTCAGGATGTTGGCAGTTAACATGCTGCCATATTCTTTTGTAGAAAACGGAGTTTTTAAAGAACTGATGTCATGTGTTGCTCTCTTGTGGCATATCTCAAACTGTGGTTGTTTTCCAAGGAGTTCTGCAAGCAAGTGATTAGTGTAGTGGGCAAAATCCTGGAAATTTCATATGGGTAGAAAATTCACCTGACAACAGATATATATGGACAAGTGGACAGAGTATAGACTGTGTCTTTCACTGCCCACTGGGTTACCCTACCACCTGTGAGCAACAGTAGCATGCAGCATCAGGTCACTGGCACAACCAGTGATCTTGCCTCTGGTTCTAGCAGTATTATTAAAAGACAGCAGCAGGATAGCCCATACAATCCTCACACCACCTTGTGCATGCAGAGTATTGAGAGACAATTCCATAAAGCCATGGATGTGTTAAATAAACTAGAGCAGGTGATAGATTAATGGCTTGTACCTCACTCCGTGAAAGCTGGTTTTCTGTCTGCTAATAATAGCTCCAACATAATAGCTACCTTGAGAATAGGTGACATGGGGCATTTGCCCTGCTTTGCCCGTGTGCGAATTTAATTGTGACTTGATTCCTCTCAGAATTCTAATCTGAATGACTGAATGTCATCTGAAAAATCTGTGCCCATCTTAGATTTTCCTATAGTGCTTGCAACGCAGTATATATCATAAAAGAGTGCAAGAACCTGCCCCATTACCACCTGAAAATGGAGGTTCCAACCAGGGAAATTCCATATTGTACATGCTAGAGCATTTATATGAGCAGAATAAGGCCATTAGCAAGTATACTATGCAAAACTGAAAGGCTTTAGATGGAGAATCTTTGTCACCTGGTCAGTGGTAACTAATGTGTGACCTATGTGAGCTGTTAAAACCTTTTGAGAAGGCCGCTTGCTGGTTAGTTGTGTTGGAGCAGAAATTAGCAAGATTCTCCAACTGATGTATTTACTGCAGAAAAAAACATGGTTGATGAATCTTAAAATACTGACAACACAGACATGCACCAGCTAGTCAAGGACATGTTAGCGTGCTTTGAGCGGGATACTTACTTAGTGCCCATTAAAAGCAGTGAGGAATACATTTTTTTCTACTTTGCTGGACCCCTTGCTTTAAACAAAATGTTTGAATTTCTACCAAACCATGATCAATTTGTGAGAAGGTGTGACGATCAGCATCTCTCTCTGATGAACTGTGCTCTGTCGAAGAATATAAAGATACTAGTGTAAAAGCCCGTGTACACGGGCCAAAGTCCAAGTGATGTTAACCCTTTGAGTGCCAGAGGGGTACGCAACACATTGCTTTTGCAATGCGTTGCATACCCCTCTGGCACTCAAAGGATTAAGAGGCCGGTCCTGCTCTGCGTCCTGCCTCAGATGCATTCATGCACTGTAGAGACTGCCCGAAAGCACAGAATGCTCCCAGCATTTTGTGCATTCGGGCAGTCTCTACTGAGCATGACTGCTTCTGACAAACATCCTAGCAAATTATTATATAGGATGCTCATCGAGGAGGGTCTCATTGTGGAGGATGAGAGAGAGAAAGTTAAGTCCAAATAAACTAGTGGAAAGCTTTGTGAAAAAGAAGGCAGCAAAGGGTTTATACCAGCAGCATTATCAGCACCATCAACAAGAACATTGAAACATATTTCTGAACACATCCTCATCATCACAGAAAGCAATTCATATGTGTCAGGATCAGTAATCTAACATTTGTGGTGGTGGTGGTGGCATATCTCTATCGGACTTTCTTCCAGAGTATGGGTTGGTAACTGTTAAACACAAACACTGTGTAGCTCCTAGGAGTGATTCTACTGCATGTTAGATGGCTATCCTGCAAGTATGCTGAAACTATGTTCTTGGCAGAAAAGATAACCCCATTGGCAACTGAAAGCAAATAAAAACCCATTGCACACACTCTTATTCCAATCATATATATATGTTCTATTGAAAACCTAAGCAACCTCCATGGCGGTGCTACACGAAAAATACAAAATGGAAGAGTCAAACAAAAATAAGAATGTACAATGTACTCCCAGGGCAAAAGTTAACTGGCTTGCCATAGGGTAAAACAGTTAGCAGGACACCTGTAAAACTAATAATAACCCTAAATGAAATAACTGGTTTGCTTTTTCCATTTATAATTTTATTTTGTCTAATTAATAAAGGTTAAAGGGATAGTAATACTTAAAATGTAAAAAAATATATGTTGTAGGGTTTATCCCCCTGAGAGATATTTTATAAAAAAAAAAAAATTATAAACGCTCGAAATTGAATTTTTTTAGGTGCAATATCACAGTGGCCTGAAAATTTACACCATCCTATGGAATGCTCTGGTCCATAGAACATAAATTTCCATAGGATGGTGTAGCAACAGTGCCACTGTAAATTTTCAGGCCACTGTGATATTACACCTAAAAATTTCAAGTTTGAGCTGTAATAATTTTTTTATAAAATCTCTCAACAGTGGGAATACCCTTGTTTTATTCAGGGACATAAACCATACAACATATATTTTTTTACATCTTAAGTATTACTATCCCTTTAAGTTTTATCCTCATGTCACTTTTTTGTTATGCCTAAGATAACATCTTGGGTGAGTGCTAGTTTGGTAGTTTTTTCTTTTTGTATTTTTTTACACATTGACTGGCAAGCAAAACAATTTGTATGGCCAGCATTTATTCTTATTTCTGTGGAAACCCTTAATTGCCCATCAGCATGCATCCGAGTGGGTTTTTAGCGCAGCAGGTTATATTGTAAATTACCGTGAGACACGGTATCAAGCAGCAATGTTGGTAGACATACATTTTGTAAGAATGAACCAACATCTAATACCGTCCTCATATCAGGTAGCAAATATGGACAAAACCACACATGAGAGGGAACCCACGGCACATGTACTATTATTAACAGCAGCACCGAGAAGGAAGAATTTGAAGGGTTGCTACCATCTACCACTGTAGGAACCACTGCTATGACCACTGATTGTTTGACAATAATATGATAATAATGCAAGCTTAAATTGAACTCAAATATGATAATCCACATAATTGGTCTAGCTTTTAGTTCTATGAACCATGATCTATGTATACATCAGTCATACCATACCAGTCCACATCACCAAACAAATTTGCCACATTCTGTGTAAGTTGTAACCTTTATTTTTTTTTGTCTGTTTTTTAATTATCACTTTAAAAATAATGTATAGCAAGCATAGCAACAGGCTTACAGAGAGAAAAGCAAGCTAAATATTTGATTTGCCTTCTTTCAGATAGTTAAACATTCAAAATATTACAACAAGGTTAGACTTTCTGTTTACAGGCTTCAGGCTTACCAAAACCAAGCTCTGAAAAAAATGTCCTACTGGCCTAGTGTTAGCTATGCTAGTTGGTGTGATGGCTAACAATTGACACATCTACTCTTATTTTAAGCAATAGACACAACTGCCACCAAACACTTTGACAATTAGGGCAGCAGGGTAAAACCATCCCCCAAGAAACCAAGTACTGATGTCACTATGTAATTTTTCCACTGCACAAAGGAAACTTGATGTCAAGATAGAAGATTTAATACAAAATAATTAATCCTTCCTCCCACCAGCTTAGTGTATTCAGCTGCATGCAATGTCTGCAGATGCTCCCTGATGCCCTGCATTTTATTGCAGTCTGCCACATTGACATGTGTGGTCAGTGTACCACACAATGTGCATTGGGTGCACATGAACTGCCAGATCCTCATATCTACAGACTCGCTATCAGCTGGTACTGAAAGTAACAGAAGCAAAGTTGGTATGCCAGAGGATGTGGAAGAGGATTCTGAGGGTTCCAGGGCATGGACTGGACCCTAGCACAAGAAGACAGTGATGACGCAGGTGTTACTCCTCACTGAACTTCCAGGATGGGTTTTTTTATAGTTCCTTTCCCCTGCTCTTTGTGTCCTTAGGGATGGACTGGGGGCTCTTGATTTCTTTTTTGGGGGGGTTTGGCTTTCACATGATTAACATAAACATTGTCTTGTCAATGTTGCATGTGCTTAATGTGAGCAGATGTACCAAGGTGTGTCCCCCTTCTTTCCCCTCTTCACTACTTTATCGCACAGTGAACAGTGCAGTCAGTGATAACGGCACTGTGCCCTGCCCAAGGGGAAATATTCTCACACACATGATTTCAGTGAGGGGAAAGGTGGAGAACAATGGCCTTGTTCTTGTTCTTCTCCAGAATCACCGATACTGGCTGAGGCAGGTGATGCTGCTGCTGCCTAAGCATTAGCATTAGAGCTAGGACCAGGTATTGGTGGAAAGTGGAACCCATCTTCATCCCATATCACTGCTTTCTGAATGCAGTCCCATGGTGGTCTGTAGTACTTTCATCTGTGACAGATGAATGTATGCCTTTGATAACTTAGCAAGAATTACAGCAGCAGCAAACTCCACACTGTCACTGCTGGTGCTGGTTGTGGCCATGATGCCCATCCCCATTTGCACCTGTTTTTCCCATTCCTTTTTTGCTTTTCTCCAAAAACTCTGTTCTGTTCTCATTCACACCAACTGCTCCACCATCACCCTCAGTCTCATCACCACCACCACCAGACTGTTACTGCTCTTTGGGATTGGTTGAGGATGATAAGTGTAACAGAGGGTCCCCTGCTGTCACCCTTGCCATCTCCTCTTTAGAAGAAGGCACCGTAGCAGCAGGCACAGGCAGCTCACTTGTGCTGCTGTTCATATTGTTAGTCATTTACTTCTTTTTCAGTATACTTCCCTAGGACAATGCCAGGGAAATGGGAATCTTTAGGTCAGGGGTATGGGGGCTGCACTTTTCTGCTGGTGCTATTTACTTATCCTTCACCGCTGTATCCACAGCATCTGGGTCCATCCAGCTCCTTGTTTATAGTAGTTAATATATTGCTATAATGATCAGAGTAAACAGTCATTTGGCCAGTTTGTTGACCAGTTTACATACCCTCGTACTGGTTAATGTATTTATGATATTTTCTTGTGTTTGTAAAGTAGCAAAGGGTTTTTTCTGTGCCAAGAAACCGTAGACGTGTCTGGAGGCAGTTGTCATGAAATCCAATGGATTAACAATAGGAGTCGCAGGGGTAGCAACTGTAACGGGGCCCGGTCGCCCCCTGTGACACACCTGCCCGGCGCCTGCAATAAGTTGAGGTCTGCGTAGCTGAGCTCCCTCTCTGTCTTCGGCACTCTAGTAATGCAGAGCGCTGGGAGATGACATCATCTCCCAGCACTCAGCATTACTGGAGAGCGGATCGCGCGGGAGCTGCAGCTGCTAATAGAGGCCTGTGCAGAAGGTGGCACAGACCTCTCGTGCCATGCCGCTGGACCACCAGGTAGGCAGGAGATTGACCCTGGGGGTCAATGGGGGGTGTTGTGGAGGTGGACAAATGATTGGGGGCAGTGGGGAGGTGGACATTGGGGGCAATGTGGAGGTGGACATTGGGGGCAATGTGGAGGTGGCCAGTGGGGGGTGGACATGGCAATTTTTGTGCCAGGGCCTGGTGGCATCTAGTTACGCCTCTGATGAAATCGGTGTAGTTGTGGCCGTGGATCGGGCTACAGGCACCTGAGTGATTATTTATATATATATATATATATATATATATATATATATATATATATATATATGTATGTATAAAATATGGGCCCAGTCTTTCACCCAACTTACAATATACCCTCTACGTTATGCTGAGACATCACTGACAAAAATTTCAGATTTGAAAGACTAATGTACAAACAGCTGTATGTACTACAGAGAGTGGTAGTGATAGAGGGGGTTTGCAGTCAAACTTTGAATGAGGTACTTAGGACCTTATTCATCAAGCTAAAGAGGAGCAAGGGTTTGACATAAGCTAGTTTATTTTGATTTAAATGGGGATTATATCCCCTTGATTGCTAGAGGTGTTTAAAAATGTGTTGCAAAGCCTTCAAGGGGTTAAAGTACTATTTAAATGAATTGGAAGACCCCCCCCCCCCCCCCGGTGTCAGTGGTTTGATCTAGAACTTTTGCTGTCTAGAGTAACAAATAAGGTACTTGATATGACTCTTATTTAGCATGCACATTCTTTTTCTTTCAAGTTTCTGTTGCTTTAGCATAAAAATATTCATGAACACATACATTTTTCACCCTTTACTTCCCTTTTCACATTAAAATTTGGTTGTGGTATATTTTTTAGAAACTATTCTTAAAGTATATCACATCTTGATTTGCTAAAAATATCACAATTTCCCTTCAAGTCGGTATGCAAAATAATTGTCTGCATTCAGGATTCAAATTTTTGTAATTTTACTTTCTTGCATTTAGTGTCTGCTTTCTTGATTGCACATCTGTTGTGCTGACTGATTGGACTATTTTAGGAAAGAAGTGATTTTGTATTTTGAAATGTCTTTCTGAGTTATTGTTTTATATTATTTCTTTTAACATAATTCCCACTAAGCATAATAGATTTTTACTACAATTTTTAAAAAAAACATTAGCTTCCGATTGATCTGATTACTTGGTGTCCCTCCTGATATTGTACTAAAGCCTATAGCCAAATTTCTCTCTCATGTCATTACTTCTATTAGATGTCTTAGAGCTAAATTCTGGAAACACTCTTTATATCATCTTATGAGCGAACTTTCATTTAGAGATGATGGAGAGTCTGACCGCTATCATTTTTGACAATATCCCAAAACACGACAGTATGTGGAGTTTATGGGAATGGTTTAGAGATTATCTAGAAGACCCTAATATCATGAATCTATATGACGGTTTTTAGTTATCAGTGTAATATTCTCATTCATCCCTAATTCCCACTCATCATTATTTTCTATCCACATTGTTTAACTCCTACCAACAATCCCCTCGCCCCTTTTTCTGTGTGTGGGAATATGTATGGTTAGCTTTTGAAAGGAGAAAAGACAATTTTGTGCTTTATTTCAATAACTTGACCTCTTTCAAATTCATGACATGCGAATATTATGTTTAATTCATTACTGTTTTTTGTTCCCATAATGATAAAACCTTAATTAAAATAAAGTTTAAAAAAACTGTAATAGCTTAATGATGTAGACCCCGATATGACGTATATGTCCTTCATAAGGGTTGAACGGTATTGCTTAGAACACATTGTTTTTGGAAAATAATCAAAGTCCTTTATGGAGTTTGATGAAGGTGAGATATATTGCATTGACATGATGGCCTAGCCCAGTGTTTCTCAACTTTAGTCCTCGGGGCACACCAACAGTACAGGTTTTCTGGTTATTCCTGCTTAATCACAGGTGAGTAATTAGTGGCTCAGTCATTTTGATTGATTCACCTGTGATTAATTTGGGATATCTTGAAAACATGACCTGTTTGTGTGCCCCGAGGACTGGAGCTGAGAAACATTGGCCTAGCCACTGAAAGATGCCAAAAAAATTAAACAGTAGAGAGCATATTTATTGTTAGTCCAATGAACAATATATATATATATTATAGTGCTTACATGCAATATAGAGTATAAAGTACAACTGTACATTTAAGCACCATGCTCACAGGGATGGAAGCCCATCCTGTTAAGGGAACACCAAAGATTCTCAGGAACACAAATAAAACGATTAAATACTTGAAACAATATACATGTAAAAAAAGGACAGGATATAAATATGCCTGCCAAACACATTTCAAATATTATAATATGAAGGACTTTTTCAAACACGTTTATTTTTCATTTATTCAACAAGTATAGTCTCCATTAAATTCAAATCTTTCCAAACTTAGGTTTAGCTTGTGCACTATAGATTTTTACACTGTTCTTGGTCAAAAAATGTTCAGATTACTTTTACGGCTTATCAGGAAAAAAAAATATTTAAGTAATTAAGAAATGAACTATCTGCAACAATTTGTTTATTAATATTTGGAGGATTTTCTTGGAATGCTGTATTAAGAGATCACAGGCAGACTCTTAAATTGTTTGTTTTATTCATCAACATATATTATTGATGAGATATACAGTGGATATAAAAAGTCTACACACCCCTGTTAAAATTCCAGGTTCTTGTGATGTTAAAGAATGAAACAAAGATAAATCATGTCAGAACTTTTTCCACCTTTAATGTGACCTATAACGTGAACAATTCAATTGCAAAACAAACTGAAATTGTTGAGGGGGAAAAATAAAAAAACTCACAATAACCTGGTTGCATAGGTGTTCACACCCTTAAACTAATACTTTGTTGAAGCACCTTTTGATTTTATTACAGCAATCAGTCTTTTGGGTAGGAGTTTATTAGCATGGTACATCTTGTCGTGGCAATATTTGCCCACTCTTCTTTGCAAAAGCTCTCCAAATCTGTCAGACTGCGAGGACATCTCCTGTGCAATGCTGTCTTCAGATCACCCCACAGATGTTCAATTGGACTCAGGTCTGGGCTCTGGCTAGGCCATTCCAAAACGTTAATCATCTTCTGGTGAAGCCATGTTTTTGTGAATTTGGATGTGTGCTTTTGGTCGTTGTCGTGTTGAAAGGTGAACTTCCTCTGAAGTTTATTTGTGATTAATCGAAATCACTTTAAATGATGGCAGGTGTGTAATGACTTCTATTTAACATGAGATTGAATGTGATTGGTTAATTCTGAACACAGCCACATCCCCAGTTATAAGAGGGTGTGGACACCTATGCAAGCAGGTTATTGTGAGTTTTTTATTTTTCCCCCCTCAACGATTTCAGTTTGTTTTGCAATTGAATTGTTCACGTTATAGGTCACATTAAAGGTGGAAAAAGTTCTGACATGATTTATCTTTGTCTCATTCTTTAACATCACAAGAACCTGGCTTTTTAACAGGGGTGTGTAGACTTTTTATATCCACTGTATATATACATACATATATAATATATATATAATCATAATCATCTTAAGCCATTGTTGATTCACTGCAGGGTGATGGCCTCCTCAGCAAGCCTCCAACAACTTCTGTCATGTACTTTTTATTGCCACTTTGTACAACACTTCAGCTCAGGTTAAGTGCAGGGTAGAAATCCTCACCTTTTGTAATCAGTAGATTGACAATGGTTCATTCATACAGAAAAATACAATAAGAAAAGACTAATACAAGATATATGATATTTTTTTCTTCTAATCTGTTTGATTGATAAATCATGCTGCATAATAACATAGTAACATAGTAAATTAGGCTGAATAAAGACACAAGGCCATCAAGTTCAACCTTTGCCTCATACCCCAGTGACTGAGAATTTTATAGCTTGCCTGCTACCAGATACATTAGTCTTTATCAGACCTTCCATAATAAGATCAAACAGTTCAGCACAATGCAAATGTACCTGTGTTTTCAGCCAGTGTTTATTGACAAAGTCATCTCTCTTACATTAATGCCTCTAAAGACTGTGCTGTAACATGACCTTGATCTTGCTGTACTCTACTGGTGCACATTCCCTTATTCTGCTATGATATAGCATGGCATGGAATTGTATTGCTTGATATGATTTGTGAAGGTCATTATAATAAATCAGTACCTATAATTCTTAATTTCCATTACAAACATAATGTCTCTTTTTATAGTGGTAAAAAATGTTTATTAATTTGATCTGAATTGAAGGAACTCACTTAAACAGCATATGGTGGGAACATCTTATATAAGCTAATTTACTAGGTTGACAGAGTTTATTAACCACTTAGTGGCACTGGCTATATTAGACATAATATGCACAACTAGACCTTGAGGTAATGGGACTTTTATCCACAAAGTAACAAAATTAACTATTTTAGTGCTTAATTTAAACTTTCAAGGACCCAATGGTTATGCAGTGTATTGCTTTGGTCCTTGAATAAACTGTTAACAGAAGGAGTTTCCTAAGCTCTCATGATCAGGGCCCTCTAACCTTTATGTATAATATGTTCTAACTAAGTCTCACTATCTATTCTCAATTGTACACCTGTGTTTAATAAGCTGTAACTTAATAAATAAAGCACACTAATAATAGCTAGTTGTCTTTCATGTAGTTAGGCATATCTATATTTCTCTGTCGTCCAATACAGGTTACTGGTAACTTTGGGCAGGTGATCAGCCCCTTTAATAGGCAGGAACAATTCTGAGAAGTTACTGCTGGGTGGAGCCTACCTCCTCTCCTTAGCTTGCAGCTAGCCAATCCCCAACCAGTAAAATTTGTTCCTTGGTCAAGACAAAAGCAAGAGAACAGTTCTGCTATAATTTTAGCTTTTTTATTATTTTTCTGTTAGATATGGAATACCACCATTATGCGGATTACCATCACTGACAATTCCCATCACCCAAATGTGGATAGCTCAGTTTACCAGGTGCTTTTGTGGACCTAAGCCCTGGGGGGGAAATCTTAGCTGCAAGTTCTTTCCCCAGGAGTTGCCCACTTCTTCAACAATGGTAATCTGAAGACAGAAGACCTGCTGAAAAAGGTGAGCACCCTTTGAGTGCTGAGATCCACATGTCCCATGCTTCCCCTCTGCACAGGGGTCTCATTTGGAGTTCCTGTTACATACTCATGCACTCATTGGGTTTATTCTGTATGACTGCGAGGTGTTTGGAGCAAGTTTCTGTGATAACTTAACTCTTTTGCTGCTGGTTAGCACCTTTTTTTTTGGGGGGGGGGGGTTGGGCACTTTCCCTATTGGGTTCAGTGTTTATTGGGTGTACTGTTTTTTTTTAATGGGCTTTTGAGGGGTTTACTTTTGGTATTCACCTCGTTAACTTTATGTTCCACGCTTTTCAGGCGTGCGTTTACCGCATAGGTGCCATTGCTCCATTCATTTTTATGGGACTTTACAGTTTGGGACATATCTCTGCAACCCCTCCATGTAGCGTGGTCAGAGATGGCTCATGTTGTTGGTTTTCCCTTGCTCTGTCATCTGGTCAATGTGCTGGGGATGTTGGGGGCTTTGGGGGCTCCGGGTATTGTTGGGGTACTCTGTCAGCGAAACTACGTTTCCCATGAGCACCTGCTTCTCGCGCTCGGTTCTGATTGGCTGTCGTCACTGCAGCC
Source organism: Rhinophrynus dorsalis (assembly GCA_037306005.1). Lineage (NCBI taxonomy): Eukaryota > Metazoa > Chordata > Amphibia > Anura > Rhinophrynidae > Rhinophrynus > Rhinophrynus dorsalis. The sequence continues at coordinate 290,568,046 of CM074720.1, forward strand.
ATTTTGTGTATTCGCAGATCGAGTATCCTACACAGGGCTTGGACTCTCCTTCTCTCCTCAGCAGTTTAACCCTTCACCTACCAGATAAGTCTAAATTAGCATTTCTGGGGTGCATTAATTATCATACACGCTTTATTGTGGGTGTTTTGATACTTTGACCGTTTTGACTCTGTGAGAATGTCTACTTTGTTAGACCTTGGGACTAAACATAAGACTAAGGACACTGGGGTGTCTGTGTCTCCCATTGCTCATTGCTCCTCATGTCTGTAAGGGTTACCTAGAGAGAATACTCAGGTCATGTTTGCTTAGCATGCGCTGCTGCCCCTGTATCCCCTTACAACCCCTTCCATCCACTTTACAAGGGGTCTTCAACTCGTTGTACACCCTATCAGATGTTCCCTGTCTAAATTGCTGGGTGTACCTGATGTGTCTGATTTCTCTGAAGAGGAATTATTGGTGAACTCTGATGATGACTGTTCAGCTGTTCCTTCATCTCAGTTTTTTGTGGACCCCTTTGAGGCTGATCCCATTCCCTTGGCTGAGGGCCTGATCAGGGCTGTGTTGTCCACCCTGAACATTCCCTTGGTGCAGGAGGTGTCTTCTGACCCCTCTGATGTTTTCCAGGAGCCTGTTGGGCCCCAGGCCTGCTTTCCACCTAATCCCACCTTTGACCGCTTGGTGTTAGAGGAGTGAAATTTCCAGACAAGAAACCATCTGTGTCTAAAAAGTTTGCTAAACTTTATCCGTTTTCTGAAAAGGCCATTATTCAGTGGGTTCATCCCCCTAAAGTGGATGCCCCAGTTTCCAGGCTTTCTAAGTCAACTGCCTTGCCAGTGGCCGACGCCTCTGCTCTTAAACACTGGACTGATAAGAAGCTTGAGACTTCTCTCAAGGCAATTTTTGCGACAGCGGGCTCTGCTCTTCACCCCACCTTTGTGGCTGCATGGGTAAATAGGGCTGTGGCTGTTTGTACTGAACAGCTCAATTCTGCTGTCTGTCCGGGAGCCACTACTTCTGACATGTTGTGTCTTCTCACTAACATTGCCGAGGCTCAGCATTATGTCTCTGCCGCCCTGTTTGAGCTGTGCGTATGGTAGCCAGGGCATCTACCATGTCTGTGGCAGCCATAAGGGCTCTTTGGCTTAAGATCTGGTCAGCTGACATGGCCTCTAAGAAGGTTCTGCTGTCTTTGCCTTTTCAGGGTTTTTCCCTGTTCAGACCTGAACTCCAGGATCTCATCAACGAGGCCACTGGAGGGAAGAGTTCTCACCTGCCAGTGGTCGTGAGGAAGAAGGCACCTATTAAATGGAATCTGCTTTTTCGTTCCTTTCAGGCAGACTGGCGCCAAGCGACCCAGTCTCCCCCTCAGGTTCCTCGCTCCTCATCCAAGCCTAAGCAACAATGGAGATCCAAGTCCTCCACGAAGCCCAAGTCTTCCAAACCTTCTTCTGCATGACTCACCGAACCCAGGTCCCCACCCGTAGGTAGGTGGCCGTCTATGCCACAACCTTTCAGCTTGGCAGGCCTCTCTGGCGGACCCATGGGTTTTACAAGTGGTGGCCTTGGGATACAAGATTCCCTTCACCTATCTTCCTCCTCCAAGGACCTTTGTTTCTCATTCTCCCTTGGGTGCAGAAAAGAGATGCCTTTTCAAGGATGCTATACAGGCCTTTCTGGACAAGGCGGTCCTGGAGCCAGTTCCCCCTCAGGAGAGGGGCTTGAGATTTTATTCCAACCTCTTTGTGGTTTCGAAGAAGGATGGAGGCTTTTGCCCCATTTTGGATCTGAAGGATCTCAACTCTTTTTTAGTCAGGTCCCAATACCGCCAGGAGTCTCTGCGCACAGTGATAGCGACCATGTCGCCTGGGGAGTTTCTGGCCTCTCTGGATCTTCAGGATGCATATCTACACATCACCATTCATCCAGAGAGTCAGCAGTATCTCTGCTTTGCCTGCTACCAAGGGCACTTCCAGTTCTCTGCCCTCCTGTTTGGCCTGACCACGGCTCCTCAAGTCTTCAACAGAGTCCTAGGAGCTTTGATAGCCGTCCTACATCAGAACAGCATCAGGGTGACTCCATATATGGACGACCTCCTTCTGAAGGCCTCGTCTCCGGGAAATCCTTCACCAGCAAGACTGCATTCATGCTCTCTCGTATCACGGATGGATCTTCAACTTGGCAAGTCAGACCTTGTTCCTGTTCAGAAGATGGTGTTTGTGGGTCTCCTATTTGACACTCAGAGGGGGATGGTGTTTCTGATGGACGAAGTGGCTCATCAGATAGCACTAAAGGTCCAAGCTATCCTTTCTCAGGATCTAGTTCCAGCAAAGAAATTGTCATCCTTGGTGGGGAAGTTCATGTCCACCTTGGAAGCAGGTCCGTTTGCCATGGCTCACACCAGGGAACTTCAGAGGTTTCTGATACTGGCCTGCAAGGGCCATCCATATCTCCTGGAAAGATCCCCGTCTCTCCCTCTTCAAGTGGAGCAGAGTCTCTCGTGGTGGCTCAACCTGAACAATCTCCTGAAAGGTCGACCCTTCCTGGTGCCTTCTGGACCACAGTAAGGACGGATGCCAGCCTCTCCGGTTGGGGAGTGGTGTTGGGGCACTTGAGTGTTCATGGCAAGTGGTCTCAGGAGGAATCTCTCCTTCCCATTAATGTCTTGGAGCTTCGGGCGATATTTCATGCCCTACTTCACTGGACATGAAAACTGGAGGATTGCCGGGTCAGGGTGCAGTTGGACAACACCACAGCGGTAGCCTACATCAACAAGCAAGGCAGCACAAGAAGTCTCACAGCTTGGCTAGAGGTCAAGGCTATTTTGTCTTGGGCAGAGGAGCATGTCCCTACCATTTCGGCAGTTTATATTCCTGGCTTAGACAATGTTCTGACAAACTTCCTCAGTCGACACACAGTGGACAGAGGAGAGTGGGAGCTGCATCCAGAGGTGTTCAACCTCATCATCCAGCAGTGGGGTCCTCCATGTATCGACCTGATGGCAACCAGATACAGCAGGAAGGTCCCAACATTCTGCTCTCGCTGGGCGGATCTCATGGCTCTGGCAGTGGATGCCTTGTCGATCCCGTGGACATTTCATTTGGCTTACATCTTCCCTCCTGTTCCGCTGTTGAATAGAGTTCTTCAGAAGCTGAGACCGGAGTGCTGTCCAGTCATTCTTATGTCTCCGTACTGGCCCCGTCAGGCTTGGTTTCCGGACGAAGCCTGTCCCCTTCAGGGTTACGGCTCATTCTGCGTGGTCCACTGGGGCTTCTTGGTCCTACAAGAACCAGACCTCAGCTGACCAGTTGTGCAAGGCGGCCACTTGGTCATCTGTGCACACCTTTTCTAAACACTATCATGTGGATGTGCTGGCATCGGCTGATGCCAGTTTTGGGAGGAAGATCCTGGCGGCAGCCTTGCCTGTCTAGGATCTCTCTTAGTCTCTCAGTGCTCTTTCAGTTTTGATCCCTGTTGGCTCTAGTTCAGTGTGCTGTGCAACAGTTCATGGGGTTTGTTTTACCCCTGTTCAGTGTCTGTTGACACTTTGCGGTTAGTGTTGAGCTATTTATGATCTGTACGTTCATTGGTGTTCTGGTTTTTATTTTTATCCACAATTTTATCTAATAAATATGTACGAACACTTGCTAATTTTATTTTGCATGGATTAAACTACGGTACTTGTGTAACATTAGAAAATGTTGCCCATTGTAAGTTGTCAGGAAATGTTTACTAAAGAGTAACTAAAATTGCATGAATTAGGTACAGGCAACTGAAGTTACAATACAATAAAGTATATATTACGGATACCATATTTTGAAGTTTTGAAAAAGAGGGAACATCAAGTGGATTTATCCATCTGGATGCTGGAGTGGTAAGCAACATATTGTTAAGCAATTGTCTTATAAATAAGATGCCAATATAAAACACTGAAAGAATGTTATCATTACTAGTAGAGAGTGATTCACTTAACAGTTCTGGTCCAGTAGCGGTAAGGGGCACAACAACAAATCAGGGCAAGGGGAAAAATTGGCACAAATGTCAGAGAGGCAGTTTTCTGATCATGTGTGCTCACTGTGTAAGGGTGTGACTAATAAATCAACTGAACACAGTTGCAGGACTCTTGCTACCGCAGTAGTAGAAACATAGTGGGGAGTTCTGATAAAACATTAATTAGCTTTCTGCCTTAACCAAAGTGCATGAAGTGGGGAGATGAAAAAAGTTTACTTCCCCTCTTCAACACAGAAATAGAGGACAATTATATCATATTGTAAACTTCTAAGACATACTCTTAAGTCCTCAAAATAGTGGACATGTCCTAGGAAATCCACACATATGGTAACACTAACATAAATAATCGGATATACTGAACTGCTGGATGAATGACAACTACCCATTAAGTTCTTGTGATCCACACCTATGGAATATTTCCCCTTCAATATACAGTATTAGAATGTACATGAACAGGTTTTGCATGAAATCCCATAAATGTATGAAGAACCACAATGAAGTATAAAGTTTCTTGCATTCCATATACCCATGGAATTCTGATAAAATATAGTCATCGTTTAAGTAACTAACCATAGATAAAGAGGGCTGTAGCAAAATTATATAAAGGAAAAAGTTTGTACATTACGCTTGCATTTAGTCATGAAAAAAGTGTCATGGCAGAAATAAGTGTGCATATCCATGGGGTTTGTTGGTACTGGCAGGGAGGCCTTATGCCCCAGGTTTCAAGTATTTTTGCCTGCTTGGGAAATGTAATAATGTAAAATTGTGTCAATCTATCTACTGGCAATAATTTAGATAGGCTTCATGGGGCTCCAGTAACACAGGAGGTGGGCTCAAACCCCTCCTTTTTCTTAAAATATGAACATAACCGGTATATTTGAGACCTCTAGCATCCATGGGCTAAATATAAAAAACTCTCAGATTATATATGGTATAGTCCATGGAGATACAGGGGTAGAAAATACAATTCTTTTTTCATGTATACTCCTTAACATATGGAGTGCTTAAAGTGATAGTAATATTTCTGAAAAAAAGCAGGTTTGGTTAATCTTCATAGTATTTGGGCCATGAAGAGTGTATTTCAGTACTGTCAGAGTTGTAGTTCAAGAGTAATTTAATGATAAAGTATCCCCCTCCCGCCCCTTTTACCTGGTGTAAGCCGCATTCCCTCATATGTGGAATCTGGTCTCTTGACTGGACATCTCACAGCAAGGGACAATCTTCTTACTGTGAGAATAAGAAAAACCCTTCCCCCCTTGATAGGTTTTTACTTATGCTCACTGAACATTGTCCCTTGCTGCCATCCCTCCGGACAGTCTTGCTGATCTGAGCCGAACAGTTTTACATCCGTAAAAAGGGTGGGAGGGGTATACTTTTCACTCTTGAACTACAACTCGGACAGTATTGAAATAATGCTCTCCATGGATGGCACAAATACTATGAAGATTAATCAGAGGTGCTTTTTTCTGAAACATTACTATCCCTTTAAATGGCAACAAACATGAAAAAATGGAACACGTTAAAGCTCAGTCTTTTGATATCCACTGTTTCCCCCTTCCAATGGGAATAGCACAATTATAAATTTAGACCTCAAATTGTACTGCTCCTTGTTTATCTTCCTTCGGGAGCCAAGCTGCCAGTGGCAGCTTCATTTCTATTGGCTGTGCAGATTGGTGTTATGTCACATCAGTGTAGATGCCCTTTAAGTCAAGAGGAGAAATACTATGTCACTATGTAAATTTTATTCCTCAGCAGGTTTTTTGTACCTCAGATGTCATGATAGTGGATAAACCACTATCAGCTTGTTTTGCCATGTTGCTTCACAATTCTGTATTGGATAATTTATGGCCTACGTGTATCTGAGTAAATCCACCTGTATTATTACTATTAGTGCTTTTGGTGTGAGAGAAGATGTAGAGAAGCACACTAGGACACAGATTGCTGATCAGGAAGGAAGAAAGGACAACAGGCCTCCTGGCATGATGAAACTGCTAGCATATGTTTTACCATCATAGCGTGCTGCCTCTTTGTATTACTGTGACTGTAATTATGACTTACAGTAACTATTAGAGTACATGTTTAAATAATGCATGTTCACATTTAGACCATTATCTTACCTTGTTTGCACATTAACAAACGCAGTGTTACAATAAATTCTCCATGTAGTGACTCAGTGATAGCAGCTTTTATGTAATATATGGCTCACAATTTAAATTTCAGCACCAGGAAGTTGAAACAGGATCCAAATTAAATCTCATATATGTATGTATGCAGAATAGGTACAGAATACTTTTGGTGGAGGCTGCAACCCATAAGGAATTACATGTGATTCCTCGAGGGCAGTTCTAGGGACAGCAGGGTTACAACAGTGTGTTGAAGCCAAGAAGATTGTCCATGGTAACATGTGCAAGCATTGTTTTGCTTCAGTAGACTGTCAGAATCATTCTAGAGAAATAGTCTGATGATGGGTTATACAAACAGGTCTATGTACTATCAGGCATGCCCATCTGTGAGCACACCCCGATTGTGTACAGGGGGTGCATCTGCATGATGCCTCCCACATCATTATATTAGGAGTTGGCCTAAAATGCAGTTGAATAAAACACTCTTTGCTTTCTGCTGATTAGCACTGTTCCAGAAGATTGTCCACCTCTTGTTACATCCAAGACAAAACAGGACTTGTCTGGGATGGACACAGATCTCAATTCTTGCCTCCAGCGTATCAGGTTCGTTACAATTCCTGTTGAAAGTTCCTCTGTGATGACAGAAGTGTGGTAGACTTGTCATTGCTTTTCACCTGGATCACAATTGCTATGTAACCAATGCTGATTGGTTTGGATCAGCACAGCTGTTTCATTGTCTCACTGGAGATCATCTTGGATCATGCGCTGTGTTGTGAGGGAGTAACTAAATGCCATTCTTGAGAGCTACACACCGTAAGCTGTGATACAATATGTGCCAGTTTCTGGCCACCAAGTGCTTTGGTGTTCTTGAATTCAACAGAATCAAGTTCAGTTCCAATATGGCAACAATGGCTTTCATGTTCAGTTTAGACCGACTACAGTTCTATGTTCCTGTCCCTCTCATGATTGTTGACACTGTTCTTGAGAAAGTCATACTCGAGACTTACCATGAAACATCCCACTGTAAAAAACAAAAGTAAATGTATTCAGAGCTAACAGACAGAGTTCCCATCCAGAACGTTTATACACATCTAACCCATGACCCATGTGACTTGTTGTGGAACTGTGATCATTTGCATATCACAGGTAGCCCTTTGTTATGAATTGAATAGCTGTTTCTTTCTTCTTTTGATTGCAGTCTTGATTCTGAGCAGTGTATGTCTCCTTTTAATTTCCTGCGAGTTCCTGGCTGTTGCTTGCATGCCTATAGCTAGTTGTATTGCACCAAAGCATCCACACAGAAATATAGCCTAACAGTAAATCTGTATTATAACAGTGATATGGGCTACACCTGTAAATTTTGAAATGGTTGTGAAATGCTTTATTAAATCTCAAATAAAAATGTAGAACCTTCACTTCAGAAAAAATAACACTTTTGTATAGTTTGATATAGACACTTCATGGCAAATTCATAGATTTATGTATTTATTTTTAAGCTGGAATCATAGGAAACAAGCAGAACTGTTTTGATGACTTCCAGTGTGCTGCTGAATACCTTATCAAGGAGAGATATTCCTCAGCTCACAAGATCACCATCAATGGAGGTTCGAACGGTGGCCTTTTAGTGGGTAAGAGCTTTCTTAATTACACAGAAATAATACCTGAACATGTGAGCTGTAAACTGTTTTCCTTTTTGTACAGGTTTTTTGTACTAGATACCTTTTGGATGTGTGTTTTTTGTTTTACTTTTATGTGCCTTACATGACAAAATGCTACTTTTTTCTTTTAGCACTTCTTTCTAGAGGCATTGATACCTATATTATATTATCATGTATGTCTATATCACTTCCTAGCACATCTGCTGACCTGTGCATGTTTCCTAATTTGACATTCATTGCACCAATTTTCCTCTGATAGGGTTAATGAGGCAACACAATTTTTTTTAATTCCCTGCATATTTTATTTCTTTTTCATTCTCTTTACATTGGCAACAAGTATCATAATTGCCTTTGTTTTTCTGTTATTTTAAGCTTATCTACTACAAATTAATTGTCAGAAATGTCTCATTTCAGTCCCACACATAGTCCTGTTAATAACGTGCACTGTTAGCAATGATCTGTTTCTCAGTACATTGTTAAAATATGAAGATTTTCCATGCTGTGTTTGTTCTTTTGAGCTTCACATCTTATTATGAAAAAAGCATTAATTGTAGGGGTTTTCCTGCTTTGTAAAACCAGGTTACTCCCACTGGGACTTCCTTTATAATAGGTCAAACTGTCACAAAGTAATAGAAGTCTTTCCATCTCACTCTATGGAGAACTGTAGCCAGTGGCTCACCTTTCTCCTTACAATTCAGCAGAGTAAAATTATAGTCACCAGGTGAAATGTAGGTGAACTACGTGGACGACAGGTGACATAGTTAACACAGAAAGTTTATAGTGCAAAATCTTTGGAACAAAGTATAGTAGGGATACCCTTGTTTTACTCAACAGGAAAAAATTCACATAACAAAATATATTACACTTTTTAAAAAAATATTTAAAATGTGTATTCTGAATATGTATGACATGGCTTTCAAGTTAGATCAGTGATGGGCAACTTGTGGTTTTTTTACCTGATTTTAGTTTACAATTACCGTGGCCACCCACAATTTGCCCACCCTGTGTTAATTTCTGAAATGCATCATATTATAAGGCTATTATCGGTCCATATTCAATGCTTATAAATATTTATGTTTTGAAGCGGCATGTGCCAATCAGCGTCCTGACCTTTTTGGATGTGCTATTGCTCAAGTTGGTGTGATGGACATGCTGAAGTTTCACAAGTTCACAATTGGCCATGCATGGACAACAGATTATGGCTGCTCAGATAGTAAAGAACACTTTGAATGCCTACTCAAGTAAGTCTCCAATTGTTCACCTTCAGAAATAGCGCGCTTATTCATTTGTCACTATGGGCCGTATGTTCAAAGGGATAACGACAAAAAATTGTTGTATGAAAGACAAAAATAAGTAATTGAATGCATGAACGACACATTTTCTATAGCATATACGAAAAAAAACTAATAATGTCCGTTGTGTACGACGCAACTCCAGAATTGATGGGCAAAGGGGCGGGGCAAGGGCGGGGCTAAACTATTCTCCAGTGTTGTATAGAGGAAAAGAAAATTTGTCGTAACTAACAACAAAAAAAGTCTTTCAAAAGACAAAATTTGTACATTATGAAAAAAGTGGTGGGAATGTAAAATTTTGAATGTAAGAATTTTTGTCTCTCGTTAAGACATTTTTGTCGTTAAGACATTTTTAAAGACATTTTTGTTGTTAGTTAAGACATTTTTGTCCTTAGTTAAGACATTTTTCAAGACATTTTTGTCATTGGTTAAGACATTTTTGTCCTTAGTTAAGACATTTTTGTCCTTAGTTAAGACATTTTTCTCGCATTGTAGCTTACAACTGAAAACGCTTCCCAGAAGAAGTCACATTTCTCTGCTCCAAAAGATAACACATCACTGTGTTTTACAATACAGCACAATACATAAAAAATATTTGCTTCACATATCCCATTGATAAATATAGGGTCCCCTCCACCAGTTCTATCCATTTATTAGTGTGTCATGTATTGGTATTGAGTCTGGAATAACTTGATACTTTTACTGCCAGAGCAGTATCCAACTCATTGAAGTACAATGCATGCCTGTATGTTGTACTATCAATTTGTTTGCAGTATAGTTTTTGTGTAATTAACCATTTTGTTGATGGCACACTGTGGTACTTTATTCTATTTAGATTCTGTGTTACACAAATGTTATCATACACAGTGTTATGAAGGAATCTAGCACACACATTGGGGGCATTTCTAAGAGCACAGCAAATGGTAAGTTTGGCCTGAAATATAACAAATTAACATACTGTCTGAGGAATTGGCATATAGTGCCACTCTGCCACCACAACATAAAGGTTAATTTCTCAAAAAGATGTATTTTACAAAAAATGACAAGTAGATAAGCAGATCTTTTTGATATAAAACAAATTAACATAGTCTTAAAAGGGAACTATACTGTTTTATTAACCCTTTGAGTGCCAGACAGGTACACAACGCATTGCAAAGCAATGTGTTGCGTACCCCTCTGGTACTCAAAGATCAAGTCTAATCATATGGGAACATACATATTAAAAACCTGGAGCTGTACTGTTCAGCCCCCCAAAAAAGCTTTTATCAGCCATTCATGAGGTTCACAAAACTGACCTCTTGGTTAGCATGCAACCCTGGAAGTTGTATTCACAGTGTCTATAGTCCCACCACGTAGGGTCTGCGGGGACCTGCATTGTGCAGAACAGAATCTTTCCTGAATGATGCACCAGCATCAGTGCTCAGGGATAGTATCAGATTGTCTTGTTTACCGTATAGATGTGAGCCTAAATAAATAAATGCTTTTTCTTTTTTAATATGTACTGATAGATTATTTGTCTTGTGGTATTTTTAGACAGTTTGTTCCTAACATTCTGGCTAATACGTAGGGGATGTTCTCTGATCTATTCTTTGGTATATCCTGATACATCTTAAACGTGTGTGAGTAATTTCATCCCTGTCACAAAAGTATAAGGGTCTGACAATTGTTAAACTGATGGGCATAGAAAGGGACAAGCAGAACTGATGGATTTGTGAAGATCTCTTTAGCAAACTGCATGACTGAAGATGAAATGATCATCCCTTTTCATAAAACTATAAAGGACTTGGAATTACTAAGTGTAAGCACTTATTGATTTCATCTTTCATTATGGCAGTATAGAATTTCACCAGTGCAGCAGAAAAAGGAATACAGGTCCTGTAGAAGAAAATCCTAAATGTATCTGGGAATAAAGAACGCAAAAAAAAAAGAAAAAAAAAAAAAAAAAGAAAGAGAGGCGAAAAAGGGGAAGCTTCCAAGTGTAATAGTTTAATAGTAAAATGTATAAAATTATCACAATGCAACAACCCCCCTTCTCCCATTGCACTTACAGTATGCCCATCTTGGGTTTAATGTATCTCAGGGGTCCTACACCTTGTACGCATCATTGCTGTGTTCTGTCTCCGGATTACTGATAGTCCGCTGGCTGCTGCGCTTGATGGTTTCACTGCTGAAGTACCAAAATCCTCTTCAGCAGAGAAACTGTCATAGCCATTCTGACCATTCTGTAGTTGCCTCATCTGTTGGACCCTGCTGTGCCTGACCACTGTCCTGGCTGTCCTATCCATTACCTACCAGTCCATAACGGCTATACTCCTCATTCCTGGTGAGTTCCCTACTGTTTATTTCTGGATTTATTCTTCCTGGGACTGGTAGTGTCAGTCCTTTCTGTGGGGGGGTTATCCTGGGCCTTCTTCAGCTCCACTTAGGGGTGTCATCTAGCTTCTCAGCTAGCTCCTTTATATAGCCCCACCGCAACACAACCCACCAAAGTGGGCCTATGTTTTCTAGCATCGCACACCAGCGTCACTCCCCAGTCATTCATCCACTTACTCTCTAGTCTTCTGTTCAGTAGAGTACTCTCAGGGGTGGGTCAGTATGCGGGTTTGAGTGTTTGTAACATATTTGCATGATTGATATATCAGACATGGCGGCTGATCCTACAGAAACGTCTAAATCCTTGTTGAAGCACGGTGAAGCATTGGAAGAACATGCTGTGTAGATCGATTATTTGGATCAGAAGCTAGATTCCATCACAGGCCTGCCTACTACAGCACATGCTGCAACGTTTTGATGCATCAAGGCCCACAGCTCTGCTATCCCATCAATCACTACTCCCTCAGTAGGTCCTGTGCCAATGCTTCCTCCACATCTACCCCTTCCGGTCTGTTTTGATGGCACCACCACTGAACTAAGGGGGGTCCACAACTAATGTTTGCTTCATTTCTGTTGTAAGCAGGACACATTTAGATCTCCACAGGCCAAGATTATTTATTGATTCTCTCTTGAATGGACAGGCTCTGGTATGGGTCTTCCCCTTATTGGACCATTAGTACCTTGTTCTGGACAATATCAGTGCTTTCTTAGCTGCATTGAAGTCTTTTTTTTTTTTTTTTTTATTCTCCTGGGCATCCGTCCCAAGCTGAGACTGCCCTGTTGGAGATCACCCAGAGTTGTGTACCGGGTCTCAATATGCAGTGGAATTCCACACCTTGGGGTAAAGGGCTTAATGATCAGCTTAAGGATACACTTACTACTCGAGCAATACTTGATTCCCTTGAAGGTCTTGTAGCCCTATGTTCATCTCTTGAGCACTATATGTTGGAAAGACAGCTAGAGAAGGACCGTGATCACTGTCGGTGTCTTCCTCCTCAACTGTCTATACATCTCGCTCCTCGATTCCACAGCCTCTCTCCTATGACCAAGCCAGGGCTCTAGCCCATGGAAATAGGCCATGTCTATCGGTTGTCTGATGAGAAGACTATAATATGTACACTCTGTTTATGTTTATATTGTGTTATGTCAGGACTTCAAGCTCGAGTTTGCCTGAATAAACTGGGAAACGCCTGGAGTTAGGTGGTAGGGGCATCTTACCTAAGTCATACTGTCATCATGCCATTCCTGTCCAATGATTAAGTGTCCCTGTTTCCTTGTCCTGATTAGGTAGGACCATAACCACACAGGCCTTCGTCAAATTTGGTGCAGCCAGACTGCCTTTGCCTCTGAACACTGCATACCCCTACATCAGAAGGATACTTCCATACATGTGGTAGCCATAGACAGTACACCATTTGGTTCTGGGATTATTTCTTTTTCTGCCCAGCCACTCCTGTTACTTTCCAGGGAGTCACATAACGAGATGGTAGAGCTTGACACAATTGCATCACCTAAAACCCCAATTATTCTTGGGTACTCGTGGTTACATAGGAATAATCCACACGTCAGCTAGAACAGAGGCATGCTATCCTTCCCAGGAACCATAGTCTCAGCCCCATGGACAATGCTGTGGGTCTGTCTACTTTATGTAAGGTCCTCTGCTTGAGGTACCAAAGACCTACCACAATTTTGCAGAGGTATTCAGTAAACAACTTGCCAAATTGCTCCCACCTCACCACTCTTATGACTGCCCCATTGATCTGCTTCCTGAGTCTATCCCTCCTAGATGGAAGACATGCCCACTGCGGCCTTAGAAGCTTATATATATATATAAGACAATCTGGCACAGTTTTAGCTCTCCTTCCACTTCTCCTGAAGGTGCAGGGTTCTTTTTTGTGGCTAATAAGGACGGAACTCTGCATTCTTGCATTGATTATCAGGGGCTCAACAGTATCACGTGCTGCAGCTGTTGCCCTCTCATATGCGAACTACTAGATCATCTTCCTCGGGCTACCGTTTTCACCAAATTGGATCTACAAGGAACATATAACCTGGCCTGTATGAGGGAGGACGATGAATGGAAGATGACATTCAAAACCAGATTCAGGTATTAAAAGTACCTTTTCATGCCCTTTGGTCTCTGTAATGCCTCTGTGGTCACGCTGTTATCATGCATTTAATTATGTGTGTTTTGTACTAGAACAGTTGCAGTCCAACCATCTTTATGTGAAGTTGGAGAAATGTCTATTTGATCAGACCAGTTTATCTTTTTTGGGATGCATCATGTCTCCCACTGTCCTAGCTATGAATCCAGCCAAAATCGCTGCTGTGAAGGACTAGCCACAACCTCTCTGGGTCAAGGCTACACAGCAATTTGTTGGGTTTGCTAACTATTATAGGTGGTTCATTAAAAACTTTGCTAAGGTCATCCAGCCCATAGTAGCCCTTACATCAAAAGGAACGGACCATCTTCATTGGACTCCAGAAGCCTTGACAGTGTTCGCTAATCTAAAAGTGGCCTTGATTTCGGCACCTACACTTTTCTGTTGTGACCCCCTTCAACACTTTTTTATTGAAGTTGACGCCTACGAGACCACAGCTGGGGTAAACCTTACTCAGCAGTCCCCTACCACAGGTAGACAACATCCATGCGCTTTCTATTCCTGTCATTGTACTAAGACTAAACAGAATCGTAACTCTGGTAACCGTGAGCTGTTGGTGATCAAACTCACCTTGGAAGAATGGAGGTATCTCCTAGAAGGCTATCTGCATATTATTATCATCCTTCCCGACCACCAGAACTTGATGTATTTGGCTTCTGCCAAATGTCTGAATGATCTCCAGGCTAAGTGGTCATTGTTTTTCTCATGGTTTCATTTTTTATTACTTTTGCGTCTGGCTCCAAAAACATAAACGCTAAAACACTGTAACAACAGTTTGACCCTACTTCGGTCCCTATGGCTGCTCATGAGACCATTATTAATTCTTCCTGTCTTTTGGCTTCTGTTGCCACCAGAACCTTACTATGTATCCAGGAATCTCAGTCCTCTGCTCTTTCATGTGAGCCTCCTACAGGCCATGGGCACACCATTGTAATCTAGTCATGCAGGGACTGCACGTGCCCTCGGGTTCTTATCCTGTCATTTCTGGTGGCATGGCAGTAGATCTGATGTGGCTTCTTTTATCTCATCCTGCTCCATATGCTCTTGTATGAAGAGTCCCAATACCATACCCTTTGGTCTTCTGCAGCCCTTATCTGTACCTGCTTTACCATGGACTCAGATTGTCATGGATTTGATCGTGGCTCTACCAGTATCCTCAGGTATGACCACCATCTGAGTATTGGTGGACGGCTTCTCCAATCAGGCTTATTTTGTCCCACTTCCTAGGATACCCACAGCATATACTCTTGTCGATTTCTTCATCACGGAGATCATATGTAATCATGGCTTACCTCTGCACATTACCTGGATCGGGACCCACAATTTGTATCTACATTCTAGAAGGCATTTGTAGTCACCTTGGAATCTCTCTGCAGTTGTATACGGGCTATCATCCCCAGACCAGTGGCCAGACTGAATGAACCAGTCAGTCGTTGAAACAGTTCCTCTGCAGCTATTTTAACCAGCAGCAAGATGACTGGTTTCTGTTATTGCCTATCATGGAGTATTCTTATAATTCACTTTTGCACACATTCGTAGGGTGCTCTCCGTTCTTTGCTGCCCTAGGGTATTGCTTCTTTGCCATGGCACTGCCTTGGTTACTTCAGCCGCGCACTGGCGCTCTATCTGATCATCCCAAATGTCATCTCAAATGCGACATAAGGTCTAAGCTGATAGACATTGCTTTCTAGCACCTCGATTCTCTGCTGGGGATAAAGTTTGGTTGTTGGTTAGGAAGGTTCACCTGAGCAACATTCCTCTAAGATCGGACCACGGTTCCTGGGACCGTACCAGTTGCCCCTGATATTCCATGTTACCCTGCTGAAACCTTGGTTATCATCCCATGCGTTCCACCACAGGACCCCTGTTCCTAAGCATGTGACTGTTGACAGGCACAAGGAGCATATCATTGATGCTGTCCTGGATTCTCTTCGGGTACGGAACCGGTTGCAGTACCTTGTGAACTGGATAGGGTATGGACCCAAAGACTGTTTCTGGGTACCTACTGTTGATGTTCATCCTCCATTTCCTGCTAACCCTGCATGACTGCCTCTGGAGACAGACACATATGACTTTCCTTGATTCCATTTGACATCTTCTTGGTGCCTTTATGCTCTGGCCCCTGCTGGTTTCTTCTGGGTATCGCCTTTTTAAGGGAGCACGTCGGTCAGCTGGGCATGAGAATATATCATTCAGTCACATATTTCCTTTTTTCTTCTTTGTTCTATTTACCTTGCTCTTTCTAACAATTCTGTGCTTTGTCTTGCCGACCCTTCTATTCTGGGGCTTGTCTCTGTCTGCTTGTTTGTGAGAAGTGGGAGCATTTTCCCCCCTTTGACCAAATTTCCTGTTAAGTATCATCCTACCTCTTTAGTTTGGGTCACTTAGAAATGTCCTTATTTCTGTTATTGGAGCAACTTGACTGTGTGGAAGAAGTCCCCATCAAGCCAATCCAAATTGCGGGAGGTGCTTCAGGAAGCATGGGGTGAACTCTGTTTGCATTACCTCTACAAATTGACAACTAGAATGCCAAAGGTCTGCAAGGCTGTAATTGCTATAAATGGAGGATTCTTGAACGAAAGCAAAGTTTGAAGAATTATTAATTACATTAAAAATCATAATTTCAAACATTGTCAATGTTTTGGCTGTATGGAATACAAGGACATTTCAAAGTGACTCCAAACTTTTGAATGGTAGTGTAACTTATTTTACATTGGCTTTACTTGCAGTTTTATGCTGATGTATTGCACTAACCAGTCAATACATCTGTGACCATTATAAAGGGATCGAGAAAGTTGTGCAATGAACAGTATTTTTGAAGTGGTGAATTGCTTCTTTATGCAAGAAATAAAGGATGAGCGAAAGCATAATTACTTATTTCATATTTTTATATATCTAATAGTTGAGTTACGCACACACACATACTTTAATGGCTATTTTCATGCATCTGGACCAAGCATGTAAATACATTGTTGTTAGTGGGGAACATTTTGCTATTCACCTGTCATGAATGAGGCAGTGGCGTAACAATAGGGGTCGCAGCGGTCGCACCTGCGACCGGGCCCGTCACTCCAGGGGCCTGGCCACCGCCTGCGACCCCCTCGTCTGCAGCAGTCACTTACCTGAGCTCCCACTCGGCGCGTCGCTGTAGTAATACAGAGCGCCACATCATCTCCCAGCCTCTGCATTACTACAGCGGCGCGCGGGAGCTCCTGTTGCAGAGATCTGTGCCGAAGGAGGCACAGATCTATAAAGACTCTCCGCTAGACCACCAGGGACTGGAGGTAGGGGAAATGTGATGAAGGGGGCATTGTGGAGATGGAAGGGTGCATTGTGGAGATGAGATGAAGGGGGCATTGTGGAAGGGGCAATGTGAATGAGGGGGCCAATGTGGGCGGGGGGGCCCCATGGCAATTCTTGCACCAGGGCCCGGTGGCTTCTAGTTACGCCTCTGGAATGAGGGCAATATTAATATTAAACAGCTATACATAAATTGACCTATTCATACTAGCAAATCTATTGCTTTTCCTAAGCCCCAATGTGCATGTAGAATGTCTTTCTTATTCACATATGGGTAAATAAGAGAATCCTTGCCTTTAAGTAGGTGGAGTAATTTGTTTATGAAAAATGCTCTACAGCTTTTCTTGCTGAGTAAAACACGGTTACACAGACTGCTGGGAAATGTTTCAATTAAAAGTTACTTACTACACCGGTCATATCCTTGTTTTACTCTGCATTTAAACCACTAAAAAAATCTCATAAAGTGTATTTCTTCCTTAACAAACACACATTCAGTCCGTTAAAATGTGGATGTATTATAGCCTCAGTTTCTTGCAGTACTTCTTTGCAGGTCGGCATAATTTTCGTGTGATCTTTGGTTTTGCCCTTAAGACTGGCTAATTAATGTGTTTGTATTTACCTTGCAGATATTCCCCCCTTCATAACATCAAAGTGCCAGCAAAAGATGGAATACAGTATCCAGCCACTCTGCTGCTCACTGCAGACCACGATGACAGAGTGGTACCCCTTCATTCTCTTAAATTTATAGCTACTCTGCAACACCTTGTGGGCCAGTCTCCGAACCAGACAAATCCACTCCTTATTCATGTGGACACCAAGGCTGGCCATGGGGCGGGGAAACCCACTGCTAAGGTGATAGAGGAGGTGTCTGACATGTTTGCATTTATTGCACAATGTCTAGGTCTTAGCTGGATTGAATAAGGAAAACGAAATAGATCTGAATTTGAAAACAAGGGCTTGTCCATCACTTTATGGGCATTGAATTATCCATACAGTATGTCCAATCAGAGCTGCATTTCTTTTACACTTTGTCCTTTAAATGTCCTAATTACTGATATCTCATATCATTAGGGTGGGGGAGGTATTTCCTGTTTTTATGTGAAGTTTTCTTTGGTTTTCCCTCTCTAAAACTGACATATCTACTAAGGGTCATATGCACAATAACAAAAGTAGAGCAATTCTGGGGCTAGCCTATTCCTAAAAATGTCCATTGATTTAAATGGGGTGTTAACCTCTTGAATGTTTGAGGGGGGTCTCCAACACAATGTAAAAGCAGTGTGCTGGAGATCTCTCTGGTATTCAAGGAGGTAAAATCCCCATTTACAGGAGAACAACACCTTACCTTACTATGACGAGAAAATCCTAGTGGCCCTTATGAATGTTCATGATATAACATTTTCAAAAGTCCTGGATATCATGTTATGGAGGCCGACATGACAGTTGCTGGCTGGCAGAGAGCATAAGCCTAATTAACCCAAAAGATGAGTGTGGTCTGAAACGCACTGCAGAGCAATGTGTAACATATCCATCTGTTCCTTAATGGGTATGAGAGTACCATGTGTGGTGGGAGGAGTCTGTGTCCTGGGGTCTTGCTTGCTACCATCTTGTTCACCTCCATGTACATAACATCCAAGATTAACCCTTTGAATGCCAGAGGGGTATGCAACGCATTGCTTTGCATTGGGTTGCATGCCCCTCTGGCAGTCAGAGGGTTAATTGAAGACGTTATCTCTTGAACAAAGACAAAATTCTTAGGGGCCATTAGGATTTTCTGACCTTTGTAAGATAAGTATCTGTGTGTAGAGGGGGGTTACTACTAGAGGTGCTAGAAATTACCATTGATTTTAAGGAAAAGTAATTGTTCTCTACGGAGTAGTTGATTTTGTCCTAGAATTGCTCCTTTTTTTTTGCTCTAAATGTATACAATTTTTGTCCATACAATATAAAAAATAAACTGCCTCATATTTATGGTTCATATCAAATAAACAGCTGCTTTCATATTTTTCTTGCTTTTGACTGTGGTTCTTCTGCTGTACTGAAAGAAAAAGGGTTGTGGTGGCGAGGCTTACAGCAGGGTGAAGAGAGAAGATTACATAGTAACATAGTTAATGAGGCTGAAAAAAAGACATGCATCCATCAAGTTCAGTCCATGCCATATCAACCCTGTTGATCCAGAGGAAGGCACAAAAAAAAACATTGAAGCAATTTAAGCCAATTAAGCCCCAAGTGGGTTAAAAAGTCCTTGCTCACTCCAAATGGCAGTCAGATATTTCCATGGATCAGCATCCGATCTGCTTTGAAGCCAAATGTCATAATTCTCGATATTGTTCTGTGTTAGCTAGGTATCCATTTGCAGTCAAGGCGTACAGCAGTGTGAAGGATTGTGGCCAAACCTACACGATGGAGAACCTAGGTGCAAGCTTGTGTTGGTGAGCCTAATTAGAAGCCAGAAAAGAAAATAAAGTACATACATAGAATGCAAAAGTAAATGGAGAAAGGAGGAGACCCTAGAAATGTAACCCCTTAAGGACGAGTGAAGTGTCAAGACCGTCACTGCTGTCCTTGCCTAAAGGACTTTTTACGTGCACTGTGAGTAGTAGCATGGTCTAATATTGACTGCTCCAAGACCAGGGTGGTCACACCCAGACCCACATTTGGTACACTGGCACATGTGATCAGTCATGAGTGTCAGCACAACGAGAGTCCTCTATTAGGTCCTTAATGGGACTCTTCTCCCCCCTCCCCAGGACCACTGGTCCTTAACAGGTTAAGATGTCAAAAATGTTTAGGGTCTACAATGTATCGAGAAAAACACAGAGAGCCATCTGCCCAGTTTCACTATGATAATATTTGTAAGTATCTCAGTGTAAGTGCAGTTAGGATATTGATCCATAGAAATATCTGACTGCCTATTGGGGTGTAGAAGGAATATTTTACCCACTTTGGGCTTAACTGGATATTGCTTCAATAGATTTTTTTTTCTTGCTTCCTCTGGATCAACAAGAGTGATGTAATAAAGGCTGTCTTCTTTCAGCCGCATGAACTGAAAATGAGGGAGTTGGATGAGCACAAAACTGTCCAGCTAGTGTATGATTATAGGGCAATGAGAAACTTTCAAGAATAGCCAGCATGGTTTATGCAAAATATGTTGAACTAATTGAACAGCCCGTTACACGGGACACAGTGCCACTGCCACCCGGTTGCGGGGCAGTCGTGCGCAGTGGAGACTGCCTGCGCCGCGGCTGATACCGATCTGGGCGCTCCGCTCCGCGTCGTGGGCAGTCTCTACTGCGCATGTCGCGGCTTTACACATGAATTAGCGAATTATTATATAGGATATGCTTGGGCTATTTGTTAAAACAAAGATGAGACTGACTGCAAAATAGTACCAATTTCGCCATTTAATGGGTCAGGAACTTCCCCTAAAAAATATTTAGATTTAGGTAGAGATTGAAAAAATAAACTCATTGCAACAAACCCTATCTCTTAAACCGCTATGGTTTGAGAGATACAGGGATTCAAAGTTCCCCCCTCCCTCCCCTTCTCCTGATATCAGTGTCTAGCTGACAGCAGGAGATCCCGGTACGCGCGGTACTTAAAAACAATTAATTCATTGGAAAGGTCTACAAAGCGTGCTTGCAAGCCAGGCACACTTTGTAGACAGTTCAAATTAATGAATTCTTTTTAAGTACCATGATTTCGGCTCTGCTGCAGAGCCTCCTCAAGTCATACGACTTGAATTTCCTGCTGTCAGCTTTACAGCTGACATCAGAAGGGGAGGGAGGGGGGGGACTTTGAATCCCTATATCTCTCAAACCATAGGGGTTTGAAAGAGAGGGTTTGTTGCAGTTAGTTTATTTTCTTCAATCTCTATCTAAATAGTTTTTATGGGACATTACTGTCCCTTTAACACCAAGTGAAGAAAAATGGGTGAGTGGGGAAAAGTTTGAAAAGATCAATGAACTCTCCTATAGAAAGCCAAGAGCCTTTGCTGTAATAGAGGATGCATTTGATGGCATCATCAATGCTATAGTAAAACACTGTGAATTCTTCTGAGGGAATGAGGGAGTTAATGCTAGGAGTAGAAGCAAAGCGGGAGGCTGAAAAATCGGTGCCTCTCTTCTTGAGTTAATCAATTACAAGGTATAGGAAGAGCTAACAAAGCATCTAAAGGCATATGTCTAAGGGCAGATCCTTCCATAAATGTTATCTATAAATCTGGCCAGATCCCATTGTAAAATCAGTTCAAGATGGAATCCAAGCAGGGCAAATTCATCTGTGGTTGTGCTGATTCTCTTGTGCCGGGAGAATTTGCATGACATTTCGGAGCTGAACTGCCTGAGGGTGGGACCAGTGTGATATGAGCATAGGAGATTTCCTGTCTTCAGTGGCACATGGGAGTGAAAAACATGATATGTAGTCCCTCTGAGAAGCCCCCATGCTTTAGAACAAAGCACTTTATTTTGTCTGTTCTCGGTGAGTGCTCATCACAGTCTTTGACTGTATGTCTCACAACTTCTTTTGACCTTTTCTGGGCACAGCAGTGGCAATCTGCTGTCTCTCTTGTCATATAAAAAGATAGGAGGACAGGGAGTAACAGCACAAAAATATGCTCCAAGTGTAATATTTATTACTAGTTGAACAGCCCGTTACACGGGCCACAGTGTCACTGCCATCCGGTCGCGGGATAGTCACGCGCAGTAGAGACTGCTCGCGCCACGGCTGATACAGAGCTGGACGCTCCTTTGGAGCACCCAACTCTGTATCAGCCACGGCACGGACAGTCTCTACTGAGCATGACTGCACCACGCGCAGCAGTGTCTACTGCGCATGTCGCGGTGTTACACACAATTTAGCAAATTATTATATAGGATGCTTCAAATGAATAAAATAGAACAAGAATATACAAAAATGGCCTAAAATGGATGTAATATTGGGAACTACAATATGAACGTATTGGGTCAAGTATTCATAATGTATAGCATGAAAGAACAGTGTGTGTCCTAACTCTGTCAAGTGGAGATGGTATGAATTTTCCACTTGCTTGTCAGCTTGGGATACCCCTTTGCTGACCACATTTACATGTGAGTACATCGGAGTATCCTATTATGCCAGCTGTATCATCAGTATTACACAAGTGGTTCTTATTTAACTGGCAGTATTACCTGCAAACATGTGGTAAGGAAATGTGAAATACATCTGTAACCTAAATATGGGGAAAAGAAGGTATATTGAAGATCTACTGTTAATTTGGAAGGGAGCAGAGGAGCCCCTCAATGATTTCTTGAAGACATAAACAACAACAAAATGGGTCTGTCTTTTACCAGCAATTGAAGTAGAGAGTCTATTGTATTTCTGGATCTCACACTTGGGAATGTAGAAAACTATATTATCTCTGATACTTATAAGCATAAAAAAGTATACGTTAATAGATATATAGAGGTGAATAGCTCACACCATCCCAACTGGTTAAAAAGTGTGTCCTACAGACAATTTTATTACTACTGAGAAACTGTACCAATCAGGACACATATAAGGAACATGCCAGAGACCTAAGCAACACATTCATTCTTGGTATTGAGCTGTAGTAACTGTTCTTTTTTTCTTTTTTTTTCTTTTTTTTTCTACTCTTTTATGTATTTTGTCTTAGATCTTCTTTCATGCTATAAATTATGATTACAGGACCCAATACATCCATATTGTAATCACCAATATTACATCCATGCTGGTAGGACTTCAGCCTCTGAACTCCATTGCACAGCTCAGTACCTTGGAGTGGGGCACAACTATCTATTTGTTGCAGTCACCATGGCCTGGTGTTTTATTTTAAGGCCATTTTGTATATTTTTATACATTCTTGTTCTGTTATTTTATTCATTTTAAGCATAACAAACTACACTTAGAGCATGTGTTTGTGCTGTCCCTCCCCACACTTCTCTCGTTTTTTCTTTTCTATATGGAAAATAGGTCTCAGAGGTCCTGAGACAATGGGACTAGCAGCAAAAATAGAGTGGGGAAGGAGGAATACAATAGGTAAGAGAAGACATGGGCGCAGTTTCAGTAGAAACTTCCCACATCCGGAGACTCAGCCCTGGAGACCCGGTAAAGTAGTGTCAAAATCGGAGTCTCCGGGGTAAATCCAGAGAGTTCCCAGCAATGTCCATTGGCTTTCGAAAGTAAATGTAGCGCTGGTTGTTTACTTGTCTCCCTATCATGTCTGTCAGAAGGTGGGAAAAGCAGGGGGTGAAAATTGTGCCCATGCAGTGCCCTTATCAGTTCTAGTGGAAACATTTAAAAGAATGGCAGTAGATCCAGTGAGCCAAGCAGTATAGGCTACTAGCAAATTCCTATGACCCCAGGAACAGTCTGTATTTATCACTCCCTTTCAGCTGTATGCATTTTGTGTGATGTTCTTTAGGATGAAAATGCCCCTGCTACATTCCAGATGCTAGTGAATCGGCTGTTAGAAGGCCATGAGGAATGTGCACTAGATGCTATTGCAGTGTTCAGTAAGACATGGGAGGAACACCTAGTACATTTAGGTAGGGTTGTGGCTGGCATTAAAGATGTAGGGCTGACTATTAAGCCTGAGAAATGCCAAAAGACTGAGGTGCAGTTCTTGGGACACTTAAAGGGGGTGGGTCTTTGCAGTCTAAATCTAGTAAGATGGCACCTATCACTGTCTGGACATCCCCAAAACAAAGGAACAGGTGATGTCATTTCTGGGAACCGAAGACTATTAATCAAAGTGTGCCCAACCTTATACTAACCTAGCTAAACCTCTCATAGACCAGACCAAGAAATGGTTGCCATAGTTGAGAAGACAACACATTGTAAAGCCTTTGCCACCTTTAAAGCAATGCTACCCAATGTCCCTGTACTGCAGGCCCCTGACTTCAGTAGTAGGTTTGTGGTACAGACTGATGGGGGGGTAAGAACAACAATACTGCAGCTGAGAAGGATGTTACTGCTTAGAGAAGTGGCTTATTCAGCAGTGGAAATGGGTTGCTTTGATATGGTGTGGGCTTTGCAAAAGTTACAAATTATTTTTATGGGTGTGACTTTACTGTCATAACTGATCACAGCCCTCTTTTATGGCAAGTTGCTCGGATGGAGTCTCACGCTGCAGCAATATACTTTCACTGTGCAGCATAAAAAGTGCAGCCTACAAGGGAATGCTGATGGTTTCTTCTGTCAGGGGGGAAACTGGAGTGCATGTAGACAAAGTGACCAGCTTGGGATTTAACCCTTTTGTCACCATCTTTAACAGGGAGGTATTGTGCAAATGCTTCATTTAACCTACTCCAAGGTATAGGCAGTGTTAGCAAATCATCCTGTTTGTACAATACAATACAGTTCTGCTTTGTAGTGCAGAGGAGCTCTATTAAAACCTTAAAGGAACACAAGTAATAAACACAGCATTAAATAGTATAAGGTGACTTTCTAAGTAAAGCAACAATGTATTGGGTACCTCTCTGGCACTCAAATGTTAAATAGCATGTACCCCAAGCTAACATGCATAATAAATGTTTATTTCTCTGTCGTCCAATACAGGTTACTGGTAACTCTGGGAGGCGATGCGCCCCTTAGTAGGCAGGAACATTTCTCTAAATGTATGCAGGGGGTGGAGCCTCCCTTCCCTCCTTGGCTGCAACTAGCCAACCAGCTCCAGAAAGATTTATTCTTTGGTGAAGACACAGGCAAGAGAACAGTTCTGCTATAGTTTTAGCTATTTTTTTTATTTTTCTGTTAGCTATGGTAATCTGCCTAATGGTGGTATTCCATAACTGACAATGCCCTTAGATGTGGCTAGCTCAGTAACCAGGTGCTTTTTGTGAACCTTAAGCCCTGGGGGGAAAATCTTGGGTTCAAGTTCTTTCCTCAGGAGTTGCCCACTGAGGCTTCTTCTTAATACATGGTAATCTGAAGACAGAAGATCTCCAGGAAAGGTGAGCTACCCTTTGAGTGCTGCAGGTCCACTTGTCCCACAGTGCCCCTCCGCACAGGGGTTGTATTCTGGAGTTCCTATTGCACACTCCTGCACTCATTGGGTATATTTGTGTGTCTGTTGGGTGTTTGGAGCAGGTTTATGTGGTAACTTAACCCTTTCACTGCTGGTTTGGCATTTTATTGGGGGGTTTTATGGCACTTTTCCTACTGGACTAGTGTTTTCTGGGTGTCTACACATGTTCCCTTGATGTTTTACACCTTTTTCATGTTTTACTTTATTTTTGGTAAAAATTGTGTACTGCGCCTTTAAGTCGCGCTTTACTGCATAGACGCCATTGTTCCATTCACCTCTATGGGACTATACTGTTTGGGACGTATCTCTGCAACCGTTTAACCTAGCGACTTCAGAGATGGCTAATTTTAGTTGTCTACCCTTCCTCTATCATCCGGTTTATATTTCAAGTGTGTTGGGGGGCTCAGGGGGCTTCGAGCACTGTTTGGGATACTTTTTTGGGGAAAAACTACATTTCCCGTGAGCATTTGGTTCATGCCTATTTTCTGATTGGCTCCCGTCGTGGCAGCCATTTTGTGAGCATTTCTAGCGAGTATCCTACATAGGGCTTGGACTCTCCTTCTCTCCTCTGCAGATTAACCCTTCACCTGCCAGATAAGTCTATATTTCTGGGGTGAAATTTTAATCTTACACACACTTTAATTGGGTGATTTACTGTACAGTTGGTTATTTTGACATTGTGAGTATGTCTGTACTGCTGGTGCTAGGGGCTAGACCTAAGACTAAGGATGCTGGGGTCTCAGTTTCCCCCAGTTATGCCCAGCATGTTCTGAAGTTCCTGACCGCAACCCAGGGACCTCCAGCTATGCAACTGAGCCAGTTTGGGTGCAAGAGTTTAAGGCTGCGACTAGGGACCTTAGGTCCACATTACAACGCTTTCCATCCCAGATACAGGGGGCCCTTCAGAAATGGCAGGCCCCCTCCAATATCAGCTCTTCCCTGCCTAAACCTCAGGGGGCACCTGATGTGTCAGATTCCTCTGAGGAGGAACTGCTGTTGGATTCGGATGTTGAGGATTGTTCAGTTCTGGAGTCTTCTCTGTGTCTTGGGGACCCCTTTGAAGCTGATCCTGACCTCTCTGCTGAGGGTCTGATCAGGGCCATCTTAACCACCCTCAACATTCCCTTGGTTCAAGAAATTCCTTCTGATCCCTCTGATGTTTTTCAGGAAATCCCCGAACAAGACTGCTTCGGTGTCCAGGAAATTTGGCAAGCTTTACCCCTTTTCTGATGCTGCGCTTGCTGAGTGGGTGGATGCACCTATCTCCAGGCTATCTAAATATGCTGCCTTGCCAGTCTCTGATGCTTCTGCTCTGAAGGACTGGACTGACAAGAAACTTGAGATTTCCCTCAAGTCCATTTTTGCCACTGTTGTTATCGCTATGCGTCCAGCATTTGCTATTGCATGGGTTAACCAGGCCATTGCAGTCTGGACTGAGCAACTCAACACGGCTGTCCATCAGGATGCGCCTACTTCGGAGAAATTGCGTCTTCTTGCCAATATCTCTGAAGCGCAACACTATGTTTCTGCTGCCGCCTTTGATGCTGTCCGCATGATGGCTAGGGTTTCTACTACACCTGTGGTGGCCAGACGAGCCCTTTGACTCAAGATCTGGTCTGCTGACACTGCTTCCAAGAAAGACTTGCTTTCCCTGCCCTTTCAGGGTACCTTCTTGTTTGGGCCTGATCTTAAAGGGATAGTAATACTTCGTTTTAACTTTATTTTATTTTGTAGGCATTAAAAAAACATGAAGAACGATATAAGTCTTATCTCTCAAACCTTTATGGTTTAAGAGATATTCACAAGCAAAGTTTCCCCTTCCCGCCCCTTTTTCCTAGTGTAAGCCATCTCTTCTCAGATGTGAATCTGGTTGTAAGACCAGACAGATAACAGCAGGGGACAATCTTCTTTGTATGAAAAGAATGAAAGCCCTTCCCGCCTTGACAAGTTTTTCAGCTTTTTCCCTTATCTTAATTGAAGATTGTCCCTCTCTGCAGTCTACCTGGGCACCTCCCTTCTGATGTGACTGAACAGGGGGGGGATACTTTGCTTGTGAATATCTCTTAAACCATAAAGGTTTGAGAGATAAGACTTATATCGTTCTTCATGTTTTTTTAATGCCTACAAAATAAAATAAAGATAAAACGAAGTATTACTATCCCTTTAAGGAATTGATCAGTGAGGCCACAGGGGGTAAGAGTACTCTTCTACCCTTGGTCCCTAAGAAGAAATTGCCGCTTAAGCGTAACCAGTATTTTCATTCCTTTCAGAATGAGACACATCTGGCAAACCAGGCGGTTCCCTCAGCTCCACGTACCACCTCCAAGCCCAAACAGCAATGGAAGCCCAAGGTCTCTTCCAAGCTCAAGGCTTCCAAGACTGCTTCTGCATGACTCGCCAAACCCGGGTCCACACCCGGCTGTGGGTGGTCATCTGCGACTCTTTCACAGAGTTTGGGAGGATTCAGTGATGGACCCATGGGTTTTATAGGTAGTGTCAGACGGGTACAGGATCCCTTTCTGTTATCTTCCTCCTTTTCTCTTTCGTCTTTCTCCTACTCCTCGGAGTACCGAGAAACGCCGTCTGTTCGGCACTGTTCAGGCTCTCCTGGACAAAGACATCCTGGAGCCAGTGCCTCTTCCAGACAGGGGTTCTGGGTTCTATTCGAACCTCTTTGTGGTCGCCAAAAATGACGGCAGATGTCATCCTATTTTGGATTTGAAGGATCTCAACTCCTTTGTGACCCAGACTCACTATCGGAATCTCTGCGTACAGTGATTGCTGCCATGTCCCCGGGGGAGTTCCTTGCGTCTCTGGATCTTCAGGATGCATATTTACACATCTCCATTCATCCAGAGAGTCGACAGTACCTTCGGTTTGCTTGCGACAGGGGACATTTTCAGTTCTTAGCTCTTCCCTTTGGTCTGACGATGGCTCCACAGGTTTTCCAGTGGGGCCTTGATATCCGTCCTTCACCAGGACGGCATCAGAGTGACTCCTTACATGGACGACTTGCTGTTGAAAGCCACATCTGAGGACCTTCTTCATCAGCAAGTTCAGACCTGCATCCAAGCTCGCTCCCATCACGGATGGATCATCAACTTGGACAAGTCGGATCTGGTTCCGTCTCAACAACTGGTCTTCCTGGGCCTTCTCTTCAATACACAGAAGTGCATGGTGTTCCTCCCTGACGAGGTGGCTCACCAGAGCTCCCACAGGGTTTCGGCGATTCTGTCTCAGAATCCTGTTCCAGTTCCGAAACTGTCTTCTCTGGTGGGGAAGTTCATATCCACTATAGAATCGGTCCCATTTGTAATGGCGCACACCAGGAACTCCAGAGGTTTGTGATACAGGTGTGCAAGGATCGGTTAGATCCTCAGAGGACATCAGTTTCCCTTCCTCTTCATGTGGAACTGAGCTTGTCATGGTGGCTAGACCTTTTCAACCTCCTGAAAGGAAGATCCTTTCTGATCCCCTTCTGGACCACGGTGACGACGGACGCCAGACTCTCGGGCTGGGGAGCTGTCCTGGGTTGATTCAGCGCTCAGGGGAGATGGTCCATGGAGGAGTCCTTCCTTCCGATCAACATCTTGGGGCTTCGGGCGATATTTCATGCCCTGCGTCATTGGGTGTCTCAGTTGGAAGACTTTCCAGTCCGAGTGGAGTCCAACAATGCCACTGCAGTGGCCTACATCAACAAGCAAGGAGGATCAAGAAGTCTCACTGCTTGGTTAGAGGTCAAGGCTATTTTGTCCTGGGCAGAAGAGCATGTTCCTGCCATATCCGCAGTGCACATTCCAGGCAAAGACAACGTCATGGCAGAATTCCTTAGTCATCACACAGTGGACAGCGGAGAGTGGGAGTTACACCACCAGGTGTTCCAACTCGTTGTTCAGAAATGGGGTATGCCTCACATCGACCTGATGGAGACAAGACACAACAGGAAGGTTCCAGTGTTTTGCTCTCGGTGGAGAGACCCTCTAGCTCTAGCTGTAGATGCAATGTCCATTCCGTGGATATTTCCTCTGGCCTACATATTTCCTCCCCTTCCCATGTTGACCAGGGTGTTAAGGAAATTGCAGATGGAACGTTGTCCAGTCATCCTGATTGCTCCGTATTGGCCTCATCAGTCCTGGTTTCCGGAGCTTCTGGCTTTCGGCTCCCCTCCCATACGGATCTTATTCTGCAGGGTTACCTGTGGAAGGAAGATGTTCACCAGCTCTCTTTGAGGGCTTGGAATTTCAATCCTCAATATTAAGGAAGAAAGGTTTTTCTTCTGGTGTGGTGGCTACTATGCTTAGTGCTCGTAAGCCTGCTTCTTCCAAGATCTATCACTGTGTCTGGTCGACCTTTGTTTCTTGGTGTGCTGACAGGGATATGTCTCATGATTTTGATCTACCCACTGTCCTGGCCTTTCTGCAGGACGGTGTGGATAAGGGCCTCAGTTTGAGTTCTCTTAAAGTTCAGACTTCTGTGCTTTCTGTTTTCTTTCAATATTGCATTGCCGTCCTTCCCAATGTCAAGGTTTTCTTCAAGGGCATGTTTGCCCTGCCTTCCGGAGTCCCGTTTCTCAGTGGGATCTTAATTTGGTTTTGGGCATTCTTCAATGCCCTCCCTTTGAGTCCTTGGCTACTATTCCCCTACGTCTTTTGACCTGGAAAATTGCCTTTCTTGACCTGGAAAATTGCGGAGTTACAAGCTTTTTCCTGTAAACCACCATATCTGGTGTTTCACAAGGATAAGGCTGTGCATCACACTTCCAAGGAGTTTCAATCCAAGGTGGTCTCCGAGTTTCACATCAATCAGGAGATTGTGGTTCCTTCTTTCTGTCCTAACCCCTCCTCTGACAAGGAGAGAGATCTCCACTTGTTGGATGGGGTACGTTGTCTCAAGTTTTATGTCCATCGCACTAAGTCTATCAGGAAGTCTGACGCGCTGTTTGACATTCCTGAGGATCCGTCTTGGATCAAGTCCACTATTCGTAGAGCCTACGAGTTGAGGAATAAGCATGTTCCATTTCGAGTCACGGCTCGTTCCACCAGGTCAATTGGGACCTCTTGGGCCTATAAGAATCAGGCTTCTGCTGATCAGCTGTGCAGGCCGGCCACTTGGTCCTCTGTGCACACCTTTTCGAAGCACTACCGTGTGGATGTGCTGGCTTCGGCTGACGCCAGCTTTGGGAGGAAGGTCCTGGAGGCAGTTTTGCCTGTCTATGATCTTCTTCTTAGGTTCTTGGTGCTTCCTTACTGTTGAGCCCTGTTGGCTCTAGTTCAGTGTGCTGTGTACAGTTCCTGGGGTGTCTTACCCCTGTTTGGTGTACGTTGACACTTCAGTTTTGTTGGGCTATCTTGACCTGTTGGTCCATAGCTGCACTGGTGACTTTAAGGGCCTTGCGCCTGGTCCTTGCCTTTTTCCCGCCTCTGGGGAACTCAATGGTTGGACATCCCAGAGTTACCAGTAACTTGTATTGGACGACAGAGAAAAGAGAATTTTAGTCTTACCTGTTAAATCCTTTTCTCTTAGTCTATACAGGTTACTGGACTCCCACCCTGTCAAGAGACCATGCTTGCCTCTCCTGTGGCAGACAGTGGGGGTCCTTCGGGGTCATGCTCACAGGAGTCTTCTTCCCTTCTACTATCTAGTCATAGTGTCTCAAATCTTTCTGGAGCTGGTTGGCTAGCTGCAGCCAAGGAGGGAAGGGAGGCTTCACCCCCTGCATACATTTAGAGAAATGTTCCTGCCTACTAAGGGGCGGTTTGCCTCCCAGAGTTACCAGTAACCTGTATGGACTAAGAGAAAAGGATTTAACAGGTAAGACTAAAATCCTCTTTTCAAGATCCAAAACAACTAAATTATATAGGATCTGCTTCTAAAAAAGGAATCCTGTGGCTGGAACTGCAGAACTTCATCCACGAAGCTGATCACACAAAGGTTTGAAACACAGTGGTGTGTATCACAGTAAGACTTGCAGTAAACAGGAAACACAGAGCAAGTGTAGTCAGATAGAACACTGGTCCTAAAGCCAGGAAGCAAAGATTAGATGTAGTCAGTCTGAGCAGGTATTCTAACAAGCAGTGAAGCGTAGACTTAGTCCATGATTGAATTGCAGCTGATATTTATCAGCTGCAATGTAATTTAGGCTGTAGTCTATAATAAGGTTAAAAACAAAGTTACTATAGCTTTTATAGAGTGCATTACAAATATATTCCCTTCTGAGCACAAGTTGACACTGGCAAAAACACAGGCACAGTAATACATTTCTCATACCAGCTGAAGGAGTCATCTTCTTTATAGAGAAAGCACTACAAAACAAACACTCACTATATATATATATATATATATATATATATATATATATATATATATATATATATATATAAAGTCCGTGAAGGAGGCACTCTCAACAAACTGGGCGATTGCCTGGGTGCCAAAATGAAGGCATGAAGTCAATAGGTAGAAATCAGCACTCTCAGGTCTGCTCTCCAGTGTTACAAGTCTTTATTAAAGGATCAACGTTTCGATCCCTGACTGGGATCTTTCTCAAGATAACAAATACAGTGAACCATCCCCCATTTTATACCCTGTGACCTTTAGGATCGTGAACACCCTGCCAAAAAAAAAAAAGTATATACACAAGATAAAAAAATAAAAATACAATGACATACCAACATACATAATCACCATTGCTGACTTTTAAAAATTATTCAAGTGCATAGATAAGTGATAGTGATCTAAAAACCTAGCTAGGAATGTACCAGACTATGACGTAAGCAACAATGTAAATACATAAACTCTCTCTCAAACAAGGTATGAAAACCTCAAGAGAACAAGGAAAAAAAGAAGAAAAAAAGAAAGACCTGATATATTGGTCTAAATGTTACTTATTACGTGAAAACCCTAGGCATCAGTGTTGTAGTATGCTACAATGTTACTAGAGTTAGTCAATTCCCCGAGCATCCATCGGCGGGTCTCCCAAGCATTGCGCAGCCTAATGGTAACATGATACAACCAATCTCAGGTCATCAAGATGAATAATCCCTTTATCAAGACAATTGTCTGTATATGTGGAATACATGCTATAATATCTATAATGTTACCCTTAATCTACCGCGCTTGCGTTCTGCCAGAGAGTTCTTCTTTTAAATAGGACAAACCCGTTGCTTGACAAAATCTACCCTGTTATGCAGCGAAACTTAAAATCTGACAATACTAACAAAAAAATCAGATGAAATAAATTGGTACCTCGTACATCCATAGAAATTAACAGTATCAACAGATCCTTGTCAGCATATTGCCATATTCACTAGACTGCATCAGTAGATGCTACAACTGCATCACTATGTCATGACAGTTGCCAGAGGTGATAACCCTTATAAGTATTTTCAAACAACCTGATATGTTAGTCAGATGGATATGTTAGTCAGATGTAACGGAGAACACTAGAAACACCAAGAGGGACATTGTCACCTGAACATTTCCAGAGACGCCACTGGGCCTGCTATTGAGTAGCTGCCACATAGGGGTGTCATCACGGTATCTGGTGTACTTAATCTGCTCGTGTGTTGCCCTGTGTCCTCTCCATACATATCACCCACACAGCACTGGTTATCTGTGAACAAAGAATGTATCTCAATACTGCCACGGGCTGCCTACCAAAGGTCTCGGTGACAGGAGGCATGACATGCACCACTGATATAATGAATCATAAAACAATGATCAAATATTCAATGGGGACAAACGTCAACAATATTGAAGCTCACCACTTATAGGGATCAGATGTATAATCCCCCTAAATATATCTATGCATCGAATTATAGAGATCCTAGACCTGCAGAGGATGTCATACAAATAATATCCCAAGTACATAGCTCACAAAATAATCTGTTCCCATAGCTAGAGATCGACCTAAAATAGGCATACCCTAAATCACATGATCTTATATACATATCGGTGTGTGATTTATCACAATGTCACAATCATTTTCAGTTCTGTTACTTTTGCAATCCAGAAGATAATTACGAGCTCACTCTCAGTGAGTCTCACACCACCTTTCTATTACATTCATCAGCAGCTATCAATAGTTATATAGTATCAATCTCTCTGGTGTCTATTAGCTGTCAATCAATATTGCTGGAGCTCATCTTCAATGCTATACATGTTGCACGCCGCTTGTATATTGGGATCCTGTTACTCACAAGAACCTGTACTGGATTCTTGTATCATCCATCCTCCAATCGATCAGGGATTGAAACGTTGATCCTTTAATAAAGACTTGTAACACTAGAGATCAGACCAGAGTGCTGATTTCTACCTAGTATCTTTATATATATATATATATATATATCCTATATAATAATTTGCTAGTATGTTTGTCAGAAGCCGTCATGCGCAGTAGAGACTGCCCGAATGCACAGAATGCTGGGAGTTCTGTGCTGTTCGGTCTCTACAGTGCATGACTGCGTCGGCGGCAGGACTCAGAGCAGGACCAGCTTCTTAACATCAACAGGAACTTGGCCCGTGTACACACGCACACACAGTTTGTTGAGGAAATAATGCATTCTCAGGAACATTTTGCACATAAAGTACTCCATGTTTTACTTATTCAACAATTTGTCCAGAGATTATGGACTTTATACACAGTTCGTTGAGGAAAGACTGCATTCTCAGGAACGTTTTGCATACAAAATATTGAATAAATAAAACACAGAGTGCTTGATGTGCAAAACGTTCCTGAGATTATAAAGGCCATAATCTTTGGACAAAATATTGAATAAATAAAACACGGAGTACTTTATGCGCAAAATGTTCCTGAGAGTGCCATCTTGCCTCAATGAACTGTATGTATTTTTGCTTTTCTGTTGTGCACGTAGATCAGTTCACAGTGTAACAGTGAATGCATCTCACCACCTTTTAATTATATATAAATATATAATATAACATAGTATTACAAGAAATGCAGCAGCTCTTATCATTTCAGCCAGGCATAGCTGATCTTCCTCGAGGCCTTGAAGAAAGCCAGCTATGCCTGTCTGAAATGTAGATTTATATTAAAAATTTGAACTTTTCTTGAAAAGGTCCTGAAAGTACTGTTGCATTTCCTGTGACACAGTATGTAGCCATGCTCCAGCACACAGTCCATTATTTGCCCTGCAAGTGTGAGTGCTCCCTACATCTGCTTTTATATTTATATATTTACACACACAATGCATTGAGTTGCAAAGTGCTGGATACTTGTGTGGCACTCAAAGATTTATTTATTTTAAGTTCAAATCTTGTGGTGGGGCATCAGGACTCCCCCTGGTGCCCCCAGTTACTGATCTCCCAGCCGATTCAGCTGGGAGATCAATAGAGGCAACACAGGAGAGCAAGAGAGCTCTCCTGCATCCATCCTGGGTAGGAGTGAGCGTTATAGGCAAAGCCTCGAAGGTCCATGAGGGAAAGCCTCCCACATTGACGCGAGAGTGTTTCCTATCACACAAACTCCTGCCCAGTACTCCAGGAAGGATGGAGGAAGTGGGGCTGTCTTGTTCCCCTGTGTCGCCTCTGTTGATCTCCCAGCAGAATTGGCTTTCAAAGTATTAGATTAGCCAACTTTCTTTATTTAGTGTTTTAGTTTTTACTGATACTATGCTAAAAATAGTGACTGGAGAAAAACGTGTGTCTAAGTCAACAAACTGTAATATGGACTGCATTTTATACAAAATATGCTTCAATTTCATCATTTTATTCTTTTTTCAACTTTTTTTCCTCTGAGCTTGTAACAATAACAGGTCATGCAATATTGCCACTATATATATACAATACTATATTTAACTGCATTCGGTTTCCATCCTGGGTCATTACAGGAAACTACACCCATTTATTTGCTGTATATTGATTGAGCTGCTTCTATGAATGTGCAGCCTCTCATGGATTTTCAAGAAACTGGAAGTCCAAATGTATGAAAGCTACTCAGCTAGTTTAATATATTATTGAGTGCTTTTGTCAGATATCCCTATCATCGAATCCTGTAGAAACAAATTACAGCATCACATTGATAGTATTACATTTAGAGGCTTTTAAATCAAAATAGAATCCAATGGTGTTTCTTATCTTTTCAGAAAATAAAGTCAGCTTGTTTTAGTCTAAAACCAGTGATAATATATTTCAAACACAAACGTGTTAGACTTTGGGGGAGATGCACTAAGGTGTGATAAAGAAGTGATAAAGTGGAGATGTCTTCTCCAGTGATATCACTTCTCCAAGTCCCATGTAATTCTATGGAATAACTGCAATAAGATCTTAGTGCGTAGGCTCTTTAGAATAACATAGAAACTGGAGAAGTGCTATCACGTGAGAAGTCATCTCTGCTTTATCACCTCTTTATCACACCTTAGTGCATACGAGTTTGCAGGGACTTAAGAAGCTGCAGGACAGATGTCACAAGTGCATTGACTTCCTGGGGGAATATGTAGAATAGTGTGGCAGTTACAGCTTCCTAGCTCATTTTTTTCTGGGTAAGGCTCAATACTTATCCGCACCCCCTCGTAACCCCCTTTGTCTTCTAAAGCCTTTTGTTTAGGTATTAAGAAAACATATTTTCACATTATATGGTGGCAGACAGTTTAATATACATTGAAAGTTCTTTTTTTCATAGAAATACTAAAATAGGAAAGCACCAACCGTGTATATGCATAAACAACAAAAAATAGATATGCAGACTGCCACCAGATCCTAAAAGGGCACTTATCAGAAAAATGCAGAGGGGTGGGTACAAAAAGATAAATGGTAGATGCTACCCCTTAGATAAATTCCAGACTGATTTAAGGTGCAAGTCAAGCTAAAGACTTGCAATTCTGGGGCAAACCAACTACACTATAAGGAAGAACTGAAAATTCCTAACAACTTAAATTATTCTTTTAACCCCTTGAATACTAGAGAAGTCTGAAGTGCATTGCTTTGCAATGTGCTGGAGACCCCCCTCTATATTCATACGGTTAAATGTCCCATTTAAAGCAGTGCAAATTTGGGGTGTTTTTATTTGACCCCCTGTTGTTTTGTTGGTTTCTTCCAGAATTGCACGTCTTCAGCTTATTGGATTGCACTTTTCTTCCATATTCTGGGTACTTTAGACAAGGTCAACAAATATTTTGAGATCAGCTTTTGCTTTTGTGAATATTTAAGCTGTCAACATAGGAGACTACTTCTATCATAATTTACCCGCCACTCAACCACTCTGCCTAGATTAACAGTGGAGTGCAGGACACTACAGGTAAGTAACACAGATAGCTTCAACTAAACTAAATCACAGCTCGGCTGTAGTTGCCTGTGTGAACATACACTTAGTTGAAGTTGTTCAACTGACTTCCTTCCAAACATTCACATACTGTATACTCTAATGGCCATAGAGTGGAGGAGTTCTGGGGCAAAGCATTTGCACTAACTGGGAGGACTAAAATCCCCATTGACTTAAATGGGGATTTGAACCCCTTAAATGCTAGAGAGGTCTCCAGCACATTACAAAGCAATTTAAATCAGTGGGAATTTTTGAACTTTTTAATTCTTCCCATAGTACAATTAGTTTGCCCCAGAATTCCTCCACTTTTCGTTTGAACATACGGCAACAAATCCTTAAATCATACTACTTAAGTTCAGAGACTTGAACCTTTAACCCATTTGGGCTTCTCATGCCTCTTTATTGCTCTCTGAGCAGTATGGGTATCCCGGCCTTCTCCTCTTCTTCCTATCCACACAGATCATTAGAATTTTGAGCAATTTTCTTTCCAAGACCGTAATTTTCAGTTCACCACTCATCTCTTTGCATTGGTGTCTGCTCCATCGATATTCTCAAAGGTCATGTTAGCCCTGGCAGCTCACACCCACTGACTCCCTATCTGGACAGTCTTTTACTAGAGGCTCCTTCACATGAGCCGTTGAACATTCAGTCCTTCATGTCCATTCAGGAGCAACACGATTTTGTTTTCAATCTCAAGAAATCTGCTCTAGTTCCATCCCAACTCCTTTACTTGCTCAACATCAAATTATAAACTCTTTAGGGTAGGCTTTTTATGCAGAATAACAAGATTTGATTGTTAACCCTCTAGATGTCTCAGGCAGCTTCTTGTCCAACTGCTACAGTCCAGGAGTACATGAAGGTACAGGGCTACATAGTCTCTGCCATGAAGGCAGTCCAATTTGCTCAATTCCACAACTGGGAGGTGAAAATGGAAATTCTCAGGAATTGAGCCAAACAACAGTGTCACCTTTCCTGTGTCATGCCTCTGTACGATAGGGAAAAGCATACCTTTATTGGTGGCTTTAATGCTGTCTTCTGGGTCATAGACATGATGGGTACCAGTCTGACAGGCTGACAGGGTCACCTGACTGAGCAGGGTCTTTGGACCAAGGAAGAGAGCATTATGTTCTTCAGTGTTCTTGAGCTTCAGGAGATTCAGCTAGCTCTGATGCATTGGTCTCAACCCCTCCAGGGATCTCCAGTGTGGATTCAATCATACAATACTACGCTCAGTAGCTTATATCAACCACCAGGGATGCACCAGGTGTGTGGCTACACGGGCCAAGGTTCAAATGATTCTCACATGGGCAGAGACTCCCGTGCCAGCTTACTCAACCATTCATATTTTGGAGGTAGACGATGTTGTGTCAGACTTGCTCAGTCTCCAGTGTCTGGATCCCAGCAAATGGGAGCTCAATCAGAAAGTCTTCAACTCTGTTGTTCATCAATGGGATTTCCCTGTGGTGAGCCTCATGGCCTCCTGGGTAAAGCACAAGTTCCTCAGTCCTGTGCCAGGTCCCTGGATCCACTATCCCTCACAGTAGATGTGATGGCCATTCCATGGTAATTTCCTCTGAGGTGTGTGTTCCCTTGATTCCCAGGGTATTGAGGAAGATCAGAATGGAACGTGTCCATGTCATTTTAATTGCCCCAACCTGTCCCGATAGGGCCTGATTTTCAGAGCTCCTCTGCATCCAGACCTCTTACCAGGGTCTGCTTTACCATCCTCATGTGGAGAAGTTGACTTTGATGGCCTGGCTTTTGAGGCCAACACCTTGCGAAATAAGGGTTTTCCTAATTATGTTATTGCTACCATTCTACTAGCTTGGATGTTAGTCTCCTCCAAGGCATATCATAGGGTATGGTCCCTGTTCTATAAGTGGTGTGTAAGGAGCAAGGGTTGCAGCTGTGACCCTTTTGTCTTCTGTTGTTTGGGCCTTTCTTCTGGATGGACTTTAGAAAGGGCTTGGTCTTAGTTCTATTAAAGTTCAGATTTAGGCACTTTGTCTTAATTGCCCAATGTGCAGACTTTTGTCCAAGGGGTTGCTCATGTCCACCTTGTGTTTCGAGAGCCCACTCTTCTGTGGGATGAGAACCTGGTTCTGGGAATATATAATCAGATGACAGAGCTTGGCACTGGCCCCCTTCTAATACAAAAGGCAACCTTAAAATCTAGACAAGTATCTAGTGTATAATGTGAAAAACATTTAGTGGTGCTTTATCAAGCTAACGATACCCAACCTGGTTCTGAGAGTGCTTCAGAAGGCTACTTTCAAGCCTTTGGTTTCCCTGTGTCTCATGACTCTCAAGACCATCTTCTTCTTGCATTCTAGATTTGCCTGGTGGTCGAACTGCAAGCTTTTGTCTTGTAATCTCCCTTTTTTTGTATTCTACCCTGACAAGGTGATTCTGAGGACTCCTATAGGTTTTGTCCCTAAAGTTGTTTCTGTGTGTCACAGCAACCAGGAAATTGTTCTCCTTCTATGTCCAGTGCCATCCAATAGACATGGTTGGGAACTGCCTCTTTTGGATGTGGTTAGGTGCTTGAAATATTATTTTAATCACACACTGTCTTTTCTGAAATCTGATTCCCTGTTCATCATTCATGAAGGCCCACATCTAAGGTGACAGAAGCCTTTTGGATTGTCGGGTGTATGTTCTTAGGAAGAACCCCTTTCCCTTTTGGGTTATGGCACATTCCAACAGGTCAGTGCCCAGTCTTCGGCCAAAAATCAGGCACAACAGAACAGATTTATGTGGTGGCAATGTGGTCTTCCTTTCACACATTTGTCAAGCAATACTGTGTTAATGTGTTGGTTTCAGCTGAAGACTGCTTCGACTGAAGGTTGTACCGGCTGTTGTGCGTTTTGAGCGGTCCTTCTTGATTTCTGATTGCACCAGGTTAGTAGTGTTGGTGTCCATTGTACATGTTGTACCAGCTCATTTCCAATTGAACCTGGTCTGTGTACTGAGGGGTTTTTCCTCTTTCCCTGGAATCTTGGTGTATGCTTTTGCATTTCCCCATAGTTACTGTGTTCCATATAGTATGAAAGAGAAAAGGCTTTTTTGGGTCCTTACTGATTAATCCTTTTGTCTTAGTCTATGTAGAATACAGAACGTCCCTCCGGAGAAAAAACACTGGTTCAAGTCCAGGACTGGGGGTCATTTTAGGTTTTCTGCTCAAAGCATTCCCTGTCTTAATCCTTTTCTGTTTCTTGTCTTTATCTGTGATTTGCTCTGTGGCAAACTGGGCAGGGTGAAGTGGTACCGGATGGGAGTCTGCTCAGAGAGCTCTTTTTGCAAGTGCCCTGCCCTCCTGCAGAGGGGGCTTCACCCCATTGTTCCTGTGTATCATATAGACTAAGAGAAAAGGATTTACTGGCAAGTACACAGGTATCTCTTTTCGTACAGACTCTAAAACAAAACATTATAGTAATTGTTTTAATTGCTTAATGATCCTGTCTTATTGAGGTTAGTTGAAATGTTTTTTAATTCATATTGAAATACAGCAATTATTTGATGTTTTTAGCATAACGCTTTTAATACCAGCCGTGTATTCAAGAGTAAACAAAAATAATGAACAGCCCCCAATATAATACTGGGATTTTGATGTAATAAAATATGGGACTCCTACTATATGTAAGGGAAAATCATGATCCATTGCAATCCCAGATGCATCAATAAGCTGACAATTTCTAAACACAAAACCTTGAATATTTAATTTGGTGTATAACAATCATTGTAATCATTTGAGAGTGCTGGACAATGTTGTGTAAATATTTTCCAGTGTAAATGTTGAACAGACAAATTAGAATGTATCTCTTAATCTCTTTAATAACTGCCATTCTAAACTGTATTTTACATAAATGAATTTTGTGAATCACATGAAGCTCAGTAATGAATGCTTCCGTTTCCGGGCATTCACTGAGGTTGGAGTAGGCATTCTTTGGCTCTCCAACTCTTGGGGTATATAACTTTCATCAACCAATATGATGGCATGCCAGTTAAAAAAGAGGTAAGAGCGTGTCCTAAGCTTTTTATTTTGTACATGAAGAGTTTCATTGTCTTGCCTCGGGGGGGGGGGGAGTAGTAGATATCAGGTTCTGCCTGAAAGTCCATACTGATGAGTGGCTTTAATACAAAGTGTTGGTGGCACACCACGTGTGCTGTCAGATTACTGCTGGAGGCAGAGTTTGTGACAGTCAGGGAATAGAGTGGGAACTATTGATTCTTTTGTTACGGAATTGTCAGAGGGAGTGGAAGTGTGAGACTTCTAGCTACAGGGAGGCCTGTTGGATAAAATACACATCCGAAATCCATCTTGAATTATGTTTTCAGTGCAGCTGGTTGACATTCTTCCCAGATAAACTACTGCCCAGATCTGAGATTTGCCTGAATTGCTGTGTGCTATGTTAGTCTAAGTGTATCCTTTAATTTAGAGATCCTTGTTGGGGTTTTTTTCATTGTGTATGGGTTTTACATGAATTTGTTTTATTTCAAATTTTAGCTGCAACTTTTATCTCATGCTTTAACAGAGTCATTAAACGTTTCTTGGCTAGGTTTAGAATGTACTGCTAGAGGTCTTAAGGCTCTAATATACTGTTTAGTGTTGTGGATTGGAGAATCACACTGCTGCCTTGGTCACCCCATCACTGCATTGTTTTAGAGTATAGATTGTAGTCTCAAACAGTTTGAGAATCAAAAGTTACCTACCAAAGCAAGAAGGTTTTGGTTCCCAAATCCAGCACTTGGGACACATAAACAGTGCAATATTTTAGATTCTGATTGGAGCACAGGGGGGCTCAATTAGTAGAAGGGTCATTGTGATTGATCTACCAATGCAGATGATGATGATGATATTCACCCCTGCTCATATGAGGTAATCCTGGAAATGTACACAGTTGATTTGTTCCTAAAACTGGAGCTGGGAAACACTGTACTATGGTGAAATATGCTACTCCACTGAGAGAAATATCTAGTGTTCCTGTTTTATTTTATGGGTCATCTGCAGTAAGGCTGGGGTAGTCAGTTGCTGGACCTCCACCTGTAGGAAACTTCAACTGCCTATATCTTCTACAAGAAACACAGGTCTTTTCAAAATTATAACATATTGAAAAACTGCATAAAAAACGTTTGTGTGACATTTCAGCAAACAACACCTCTTTCACCAGGAACAACAGACGTGGTGGTGGGAACTCTCACGGTTTAGGACAGTAACGAAGACATCACTTGAACATAAACATAGACACCAATCGGGTCAATAAAAATAACTAGATTGAGTCAGCCAAAGCCTATAAAGGGAGCAAAAATAAGAAACATATGTGAAAGTAAGCTCCACATTAAAAACTAAATGGAGAAAGACAAGTACTATAAGAAGCTATTAAAACTAAAGTCCCTCTGGAGAATCTTTTTTCCCCAGTCACCACATTTACTTCTTTTCATAACTTCCTCTGGCATGTAACTAAAGGAGTGTAT
The DNA here is from genome assembly GCA_037306005.1 of Rhinophrynus dorsalis. Classification (NCBI taxonomy): domain Eukaryota; kingdom Metazoa; phylum Chordata; class Amphibia; order Anura; family Rhinophrynidae; genus Rhinophrynus; species Rhinophrynus dorsalis. The sequence continues at coordinate 290,609,735 of CM074720.1, forward strand.
CCTGTGTCCAATAAAATGCATCACCATAGGGGAATTATTCAGCTCCTTCTCAGACAGGGTGCCAGACAGGCCTCTTAATATTGCAGAAAGAATTGATAATTGACATTCATATGCACCCTTTCTACATATTGGAGAACTAGTCTGTTATCAGGATTTAAAGAGCTGGGATGAGTGCCTCCAACTGATAGATGTTAGGGTGCACCGAATGGAGAGTGATGCTTGTGATCATAGACAGTTATAAGGGTGTCTTTACTGTGGCTAGAAAGGATGAGTTGGTGTTGACTGCAAGCTCAGGTATCTGACCCTGGATGAGCTGTATCTGGATGAATGCACTTATGTACTGGAAATATGTGACAGCACTCAAACTTATATTTAGGATCCAGTTGCAGTCTGCCTATAACTGAAGCCAGTTCACAGGCTACTGTCCTTAAAAAAAGGCACTGCTTCTGTGAGAGAAGCACTCTTTTTTGCAGCTATGATTCTGTCCCTTTAAGTAAGGCTTTGCCTCTTAGAGAGCATTACTCTGCAGTTGCAAAAATGTGGAATTATGTCCCTTTAAACAAGTCACTTCCTCTTTTAGCAGCAAGAGAACTAGCACAAACGATACAGTTGGTACTGACTTCAGTACAGCTGATAAGGACTGTGGCAGAGAAAAAATCTGCACAGCACATAGCAAGCAATACAGTTGATATGATCATCAGGAGGCAATAATCTGTAGCTGCAAGTGGTATCACAATGTCTCAACTGACTGCAATGAAAGGGACTTAATCATAGCAGTGCTACTGAGAATTAGTGATTATTTTAGTAATGAACAGACTCATTTCAGGTGAAAGCCAAGGTCAATACCGTAAAGTCAATCAAACCAAGCTGGGTATTAAGAACTGAAGCTGAAGAGTAGTCGGAAACAGAGCCTGGTCAAGCCAGATGAGACAACTGAGGCATGGTGCCAAAATGGGAATCTGAGAAAGTATCCAGCAATTGAGCTGGGTCTATCTAGAATAAACAACTGATGTGAGGTACCAAGAGAGTGATCAAAGGGAGTAGATTTTAGACAAACCCCAATTGAGAACTAGAATGCACAGGAGAATACCCACATAAGGTAGGTAGCCTGAAGAATGGAACAGTTAACTGAGTAAAGGTGTGTTAAAGAACGATAAAGAAGCCAAGTGGAGGTGAAACTTGCATGTAAACAGAACAGGACAGATGTTTATTATATTTTTGAATTGTACCAATAAGTGGTTTTATCTTTTCAATATCCAAAATGAGGACATTCCTCAATTGGGTGTCAAGAACCACTGGCCAAGTTGTTTCTTATGGTTCCAGCAAAACACTTAACTCTCTACAACTTTCCTCCGTAGTTAATTTTGAATATCCCCTTTATTGGAATTGTGCTGCTATTGTCTCTAAACTCTCACGGATGTCATCTTTTCATGAGCTGATTCTTTTTGTCCTAATCATTTGCTGGAGGTCCAGCAATTGACTACCGCTACCTTAGTGCATATCCCCCTTCAAATAGATACTGTGAGTTTATAAATCTTCGACAAAGTAATGGAGTATTGCAAGTTCATGTAAATGGCAGCTTCCTATTTGATGTTAACTGAATGTTTATAGCACAAAAAATATCACCTGGACCTGAAGTCCAACATCTCTTTGAGGACCATTGTTCAGTTTTGTGAAAAAAGCTTATTAAAATGTTTACTGGATTTCTAACAAATTAGCATTCAGCAGGATACATCCAAATCTCTTATTTGCAATACATAGGCCCAATGGTTATTAAAAAAGTGCTCATTTAAACTTTTGAGTGCCAGAGAGTTATCCAAAGCCAATTGCAAGGTATTGGATACCTCTCTGGCACTCAAGGATTAAAAGGGAATATCCCATGAGTACAGTTTACTTCGATGCTTACCCAGTCCCTCACCAAATTCTGAAGGGTGAAGCCTCTGCTTTGTTCCAGCTTGATCAGCAACTAGGATTGTGTCTGAGTAGTGACAACCTTCCCAGCTGTGCTCACCCATGTAGTAGTGTTGCAGGTTTAGGGATGAATATTATCCCAGCTCAGAGCTAGTAATCCTAACTGCTGATCAAGCTGGAAGAGACCTGAGGCTTCACCAGGATCTTGAGAATTCTGTGAGGATTTGGGTATGTGACATTTCCATAACTGTGCCCCGGGCAGATGAGCACTTTATGGTCTTTACTTCTCATTGACTGTATTATTTTGTTTTCAGTCTGTTCTGAACTGGTGACTTGAATATTGAATTTATCCACTATTAATGAAAAAAAACCTATGTCTCGTTTTGCAGTTATAAACCACCATTGCCTTACTTTTTCTTTAATAGTTCTTTGACAGAGAAAGCACTTCTGCTATAACAAAAAAAAAATATAACCAGACTGTTTTATATATGCTATTAATTTTCAACATGATAGAGGACATTTTCAGGAGACGTGTCCTGCTTCAGGCAGGGGAATTATCTTTGGTGCTGTAATATACTTTCTTTCAGCTTGAAATTAAATGAATCACTTTTAAATCACTTATTTTTTACTGTTATTATAAACATATTTTCCTGCTCCCCTTCAGACATTCATGTTGATTGCTTTTTCCATTATTCTTTATTTCTTGGGTTAACAATCACACCCCTATAGTACTTTACTTAAAGTACACAGTATGAGCGCTAGTTTTATATCTGTGTGATTAACATCTAATATCCCTTTATTTCAACAAATTACACCACCACTTTTGGGAGCTTCTTAATGATGGAAATTGAAATCATCCCCCCCCAACCAAATGGGCCTCATGCAGAAATTAATTGTGAAGGAATTCTGGGGCAACCAACTACATAATAGGAGATAAATACAAATTCCCAAGGATTTAAATGGGACTTTTAACCCCTTGAAAGCATAGCTTATGGGACTGACACAAGTTCTGTCTTGAACCAAGGTGCAAAGGGATAATTCATAGCAGTTGTTACATTACTGTGCACTTTGCCAGCGAGGTGCAGATGATCAAGAAAGACACCATGTGACTTTCATATACAGTATAATATATATAAATAGACTATGACTGTAAACCTTGTATAAGACACCTTGAGAGTTATGCACTAAGGTGTGATAGAGATGTGGTAAAGGACATCAGACTTCTCCAGTTATATCACTTCTCCAGTGCCTATGTTATTCTATAGAGCCTATGCACTAAGATCTCCAAAACTGGATGCATCTTCTTCATTGGCTCCATAAAATAACATATGAATTGGAGAAGTAATATTACTGGAGAAGTATTTTCCTCTTTATCACCCCTTAGTGCATAACCCCCCTTGCATTTTAGCATTCATTAATTTTCCATGTAATTATAAATGGACTTGATCATCTAAAACAGATTTTGTGCTCAGATGTTTTTGTTTCAAATCACTGGTTAGTATGCGTAAAGAACATCTTTCCTTGCCTCATTGAGCATTCAGGTTATATCCAAGGATTTGGTTTTCTTGTTAAAGTAAATTAAGAAATGTAATTTCAACTAAGGTTATGCTAGTGTTGTAACAAGGGACCTTGTGAACAGTTCTGAAGACAAATGAAAATGGTCACAAATCTTCAACTATATGATTGTTTTTGGAGCAAAATTCATTAGAAGAGTGAACTAAGTACCTGCTATATTACAGACATTATTATACACATGCATGCGTACAAGAAGATTGCAAATGATGAGTTCATTTAAACAACCTGACATCTTAACCCTTTGAGTGCCAGAAGGGTAAGCAGTGCATTGCTTCGCAATGCGTTGCCTACCCCTCTGGCACTGAAAGGTTTAATGGTTATATCCATTAGGCCTCTCAGTGTCAGAAGGGTATGCAAAGGGTTAATTGCTTATACTCCTCTATTATGCAAGGAATAAATTAAGGCTTGCTGTATACAGCCTTATTCACAAAATAATTTTTGAGAAATTCTGGAGCAAAACAATTGCACCTTTAGGGAGAAATAAATATTTTGTAAGCTCCCATTAATTTAAACTAGTATTTGAACTCCTTGAATGCTAAAGTGGTCTCCAGCACATTCAATTATAATGCATTGGAGACCTCTAGGGATTCATTTTATAAACACTGTTAAAGTGACAGCATCCTTTTTTGGTTTTAGGATGAAAATGAAGACAAAAAATGTCACATTATGATTCTTTAATTTCCCCTGTTCTGCAGATGGTTTGAGTTAGAATTACTCCATTTTCTATTTGAACATAGGTCCCTTAATGTCATTTCACAAATCAATACGCACCATGAGGATTTTGAAGACAACCAGATTTATTATTCTTGAGCAATGAACCACATCATGTATAGATACCCAAAATCATTATATAAAGCAGTATCCATCATTATCTTTGTATAGATACCCAGCATTATTTATCAAACAGACCAGAATTTACAGATATCTTTAATTATAGGTGATGTATACCCAAGTAATAAGTGGCTCTGATTTTGTTTAATAGGATGATTTACCTTAGAAGGTACATCTAAATCATTTATTTTTACACATTTCACCTGTCCTGATCTGTACTTCTAGTTGTCTATTTACAGTCTAATAAGTACTGATGAAAAGTCCATCCATTCAGGTCTATGGATACATTCATTTTTCTGTGAGGAAGTATGACCTAGGGTAGGCTTCAGTAGAGATCATTATACACAAGGAACTTATGTAAAGCAAAAAATAAATAGATACGCCTGACTGCGGTATGAAGGCCGACTGCCTAGATCAGTTTGTTAAATAAATTAACTCTTTGAGTGCCAGATGAGTACACATTGCAAAGCAATGTGCTGCATACCCCCTGGCACTCAAAGATTTAAGGGCCACTTGTATATATGTTATAGTCCCCTTTAAGCACAGATGAGATTGTTCATTTTTAATGTCCACCTGTGCTGAAGCAGCGAAATCCTTAAAGGGATGGTAATGTCTACAATAAAGTTTATCTCCGAGACTTCTCTATTATGTATAACACTTTGTGCTATGTTTAAAAACCTTGCCCCCCCCCCTTGACGAAGGTGGATTTTCTTCGCTTACTGAAGATTGACACTTGCCGCTCTCTATCTGGACCACTCTTAGATGCAGCGTGACTCAGCCAGAAGGAGCGGGATGGGGATCCTTTTACACTGAATATCATTTGAAGTACAGAACAGTAAGTTATTAAAGGGTCAGTAATGCCTGTATTTAACTTTATTTAATATTGCAGAGGTTACAAAAATAAAGAATTTGTAGAAAGTGCCATCTCTCAAACCCTTATGGTTTGAGAGATATTCACCGCTAATATTCACGGCTAAAGTTTCCATTTTCCATTTCTCAGCTTGAAAGCTGACATCAGGAGATTTGAGTCAGCTGACTCGAGGAGGCTCTTCAGCAGAGCCAAAATCACATTATTATTACTACAAAGAATAGAATCTTAGAGTTGGCTAGAACCAAAGGCCTAATAATGTAGGAGAATGGCAAGTTATTTTTTTAGACTTCCATTGAAGTAGAGAAGCAATATCAAAACATTTACTGAGGCCAAGCAAAAGTTGTGTAACTGCCAATTATAATACTCTGTGTTGTACCCTGTCTAATTCAGTGACCATTGATCATGAAGCTTTGTTCTTCAACTCATCTCGTGAAGTTTCTGTATGGTTCATTGATCACCACCCCTCCAGTTAGGTGAAGTAGTTGAAGCAAATTTTTTCTTAGTTAAGGGACCTTAAAGAGACCCTTCTGTCCTTAAAGAGACCATGGATTAATCATGCTAATTTCTTACTGTATTCCAGCTGCAACAAGTGTTTTTCTGTACTGTCATGTAGGAGCTCTGATTTTATTGACACTACATTCAACTACAATGTAGGATCCTGTAGCGGATCCTACCCGTTATTGGGAGCTCTTGTCAGGGCATGGAACATATTCACCCCTGGGCTCAGGGGTTATGGACAAGGAATAGACATTTTTCCTGGCTGGACAGCCTTATGGAACTATGCATAAGACTTTTGATAGACTTTATGTGAATGGGGCTAATGTACAAAACTGCCCTACATTAGACTGCTGGCTTGCTTCCAAGGGAAGGGGCAGTGAGGGGTTAATTCTTTGAATGTGTAATGCAGTCCCTCAAGCCATTGTATTGTTTATTGTAAGATGTATTGAGACCCCCTGCTGTGTGTTAATCCATTCACGCCCCTCAATCTGTGAGTCACCTATTGTATAACCTGAAACTCTGTTGCCAGCCCTTTTGTTTCATATGTTGTGAGTTGATTACCTCTGTGAATGCTCCCATTATGTCAGCCCTTACCATTTGCTGCTGGATTGTATTATCTCTGCCCCTCAAGTCTTTGTTCAATCAAACCCTTTTGTATCTGAAATGTAATCATGTCTGAGTCATTGTATCTGTTAAGACCATCTGTTGTTGGCTTTTCGTCTGATGTATTATGATTGGATCCTGCCCTTTTGTATCTGGTTTCACCCATCAGTTCAATGTAAAGATTTGTATATAAATATCTGTAGCTTGTGTCAATAAAGGGAGTTCTGTTTGGAGTGAACAAGGAGTCCTGGAGTCTTGTATTGCTTATGGTCTAAAGTAACCACTCTGATACCCATCTGCGCCAAGTATCCTGAATCGTCGACCACCTGCTGCCAGTTTCCTGTGACCTAACTTCGTGGACTGTCAGGCGGCGACGTGGACTCTTCCATGCTTCCCTGCTTCCAGCGATCCTGCGACTGTTTCCAGTGACTGTCCATACTTCAACTGGTGCATCCGGCGGTGCTTATCTGCGTCGAGAAGGAGAGACCCAGGAACGACGGCGGAAGGCGACGCGGTCCCTTCTCAGCTTCCGTTACAAAGCCATAATACTAAATCCCTATAATTAATATCGAAAAACCCTCCTCCAAGTGATTCCGTATTGATGAACTTGGCCAATAAAAAGGTTTCTGAATCCCCCTCCTCACACTACTCACAATGTATACAGGGAGAATTTTAATGTGGCCCTATGCCACACTGCACAGGCTTCACCCTAGCATCGCTTACTAGGGTAAAGCCCTAACTCCTCTGCTTGGAGGCCTAGATGGATGTCCTAGCTTTATCTGACATTTGGATTTGAAACACCCATCCTCTTGGAAGAGCAGGGCACCTTCTATACATCTGACATATTACCGAGGATGCACTGTTTAATACCCTAGACATATTAGATATTTTTTACATCTTCTCGAGTTTCTCTGTTAACAAAAGAATATCTACAATATTTCCTATAGACCAGATCCATCTGCTTCCTCCCCTCTAGCACTTCGTTTCAACTTAATTGGTCACATTTCAAATATTTGGTATCTAGGTTTTTTGCAGTTCTGTAGATATATCCTAGAAATATTACCTCTCAATTCCTTAACAAATGTGGGTTAAACCCTAGTCTACATTTTCTTTTAAAACAATGGACTCAAACTTGCGTATGTATTGCCTTTCTGGTGTGGATGCTGAAAATCCATTACTAAACAGTTCAGATCTATTATGTTCTCTATTTATTTGGGGCTATTGGACTTCTGGTTTTCCCTTTCATACTGCAATATTGGCCTAGCTCTGCTCAGTTTATACTTATATCTGCCTGCCAACCCGTCAACATATTTTAGATTATGGATCCTTCCACAGACCAATAATCCTGCCACTGTCATTGAGGCAGTGCTGACTGGACTCATGAAGGGACTGATATTCCAGGGACACTCTTAATACCCTCAAATTTCCTCCTACATGCAAACCATGTTGAAAGTGTGGCCTACCCTAGTTCCCATTTGTTTTTCAACTCCCGCTTCCTACACATTAGTGAAGAAATTATTTTGGCCAAAACTATATGAGGGAAGTACTGGAAGATAAAGATCTCCAGCCCTTAGCTGATTTGCAATACCTTCTGTTTGCCTAAAATTTAAATTTTACTATTAACAACTTCAGGGAGCCTTTGTTGACTAATTCAAATCTTAACATTCTATGCCTAGTATATCCTTTGTTGAACTATTATATGCTTCTAAGCTGCCCAAACCCAATTCTATCTTTTACTCTGAATTACAGAAACATACCCAATCACTTTGGAGACATTTACATCTTTTTTGGCAGAGTGATTTACACAAGTTTTCTGATGAAAAGTGGATGAGTTGGTTACATACTTCCTAGGTCTATAAATTCATCTAAAGAGGCAATTATATTGTTGAGGCTTCTCCATAGAGTATTGTTCACTGTCTCATCTGTGTAATATCATCCTCTTACCAGGCAATCTCTGCTCCAGATACTACAGCCTGGAAGGTACTCTCTTTGGTCGTGTCTCAGATTGATACCTTTCTGGAATTACATTTTAAAATTCCTAAGTACACAACATGAAATTCCTGTTGTCCGTAGTCCTATGGTCAAAATTTTGGGTCTTGTCGAAGACCTTTCTACGAATTATTCCCTAATGTTTTCTCATGTATATATTTTCTTCATGTGCTTTAAAAGACATTCTCCTCAAGTGGAAATGTCTTAATCTGCCATCATTTAGTCACCAGTAAATGATTCATTGTTCTTCTACAAACTCATTTACTTGCATCAAGGATGCCCTAGACAATTGATAAAGTATGGGCAGACTGGTAAGATTTCCTGCTAATGTCCCTGTAGTAATGTTGGATTTCCAGTGCTTTATAACTGGATATACACGCATGAGCCCCTCTATAGTTACTTTCTGTACTCTGATCACATGTGTAATTTAATTTTCACTGCTTACACCTTCCCCACGCCTGCAGCCCTCTAGTTTGACTTCATCAGGTTGCCACTTCTGCCTACTACATGTAGCTGTGGTCCATTATGGATCTATTGTAATCATGGAAATGTTTAAATATCATTGTTATTATTACTACTGCTATTCCTAGTCTCTTCTCTTTTTTCTTTTTCTTTTCTTCACTTGATTTTTCTTCCTTCTTCATTTCTCCGTTTATGATTTTTTTAAGTATTTGAAAAAGCAAAATAAAGCTATAGATAAACAAAAGAAAATTTCAACATGGAATTGGTCTTGGAGGCTGAATTATTTTTCACCTATCATGCAGCCGGTTTTACTCAAGTTCCTCTTATTAAATCAGCCATTTTGTGTACATCAGTTTACTCACATCTAAAAAAATCAGGGACTCCCAGCCTAAAGGAAAAACCTCAGACAACTGGTTAATAGCCTGTCTCAGTTTGGATGTAATCCCACTGTTCACCACAGGAATGTAATTTTTAAAACAAATACAAATACAAAAACCAAGCCAAATACAACCGAGGAGACAAACATTCCCATTAATTTAAATGGGGCTTATAACCCTGGAACTTCCAGATAGTCTCCAACATGTTATGAATGAATGAGTTTGAGACCACTGTACCATTGAGGGGGTTAAAAGCCCCATTTTAATCAAAGTCTACAGTAAACTCATGTTTTTAGCTTATAAACCCACTTACGTTCATTGTGTTCTACAGTATAAGTGGTATTAGGTATATTTGTTTATGTATTTCATTTTGCTAGGTTGTGGAACTGGGTAACAGATGTTTATTTTGATAAGCATGATATGTATCAGTTCAAAAGTGTAATTGCAAATAAGGGCCACATGATTAAATTTTGAACTGAAGAACACAAATCATTGCCTTTCTCTTTATAACATAATTACAAATGTTATGGAATTACATCACTGAAACCAAGGCCTGTGCAGTCCCATTTACTTGAGTGTTTTTGTTTGCTGCTTGAATTATCATCTTAATCTCCTACTATACTGCTTTTGTAGAACCTAGAATGCCCATGGAGAGAGCTCTTAGAAAGAGGCATGACAGCAAGGATAGACATAAAGGAAACAGGACCTCAGATAAATGGAGAGAAATAGGTGACGAAAGTAAAAGCGTATCTGTGGGAAGATAAAATGAAGGGGAGGAAAAGAGGACGATGAGGGAAGGCAAAGGTAGAAGAAAGAGTAGTGGAGTTAAGAGAAGGCAGACAGGGAGTTGTCAAGTAGAAGGGGTAGAGAAATTGGAGGTGTATATATTAGACACGAGAAAGGAAGAAGAAAGAAGGTGAAGACTGAGTGGAAAAATAAATGAGGGGACTGAAGTGGGTGCATGAAAGAACTGAATAAATTGAATGGAATAAACACTTTCCCCTCTGTGGCCTTTTGGCAGAGCAGGAGGGGAATAATCCTGGTAAATTCTGGAGGAGATCACACACACATGGAGCTGTTACTAAGCACAACTTTCCCTACTCAACATATACACTTCTACCCAGCATATTTCCTTGTTGTCATCAAAGCAAGGTTGAGCAGGGAGGAAATTAATGAGTGTGCATGAATGTACCAGGGACCTCCAGTTCATCTCTAGTCATACAATGGTCTGATGACTAGAAGAGCCACATGAAGCCTATACCTGTCACCCCTCTCCACAGAATTGCACTGCACTGTCTAATGAAGGGACTACTAGGCAGCAAGAGGCAGTTGATTGTCTGCACCTGCATTCAGTGTTATTACAGGTATATAGCAGGGTGAGGTCAGTCTGCAGGAGTCATTGCTTTCAGTTAGAATCAGCACACAAGGTCATATACAGAAAGACAATGGAGTAATTCTGGAAGAAACCAACTGCACTCTGGTCAACAAATAAAAAGTATCATTGATTTAAATTGGGATTTTAACCCCTTGAAAGCTACTGAGGTCTACAATACCTTGAGAAGCAATGCACTTGAGACCACTCTAACATGTAAGGTTTTTAAAGCCTAATTTAATTCAATAGGGTAACAGAGAGAGAGATTCCACTGCTCACACACATACACTGACAGTTTTGTTCCACTGTCCATCGGAAGTTACAGACCCACTCATATACTCTATGACACCCTAGGCTTGTTTGACTGTCCAACTGGTAGTTACAGAAATCCATATACACTGTCTGAAACCTCAGCACTGTTTCAGTGTCTTACTGATAGTCACAGCTGCATACATACACTGTATGACACTCCAGCTTTGTTCTACCATCCATTCGTAATGACAGACACATGCACAGGCTATCTGCTTCCCCAGACTTTTTCTACTGTCCACTTTCTGCTACCCAGCGTTGTTACACTGTCCCACTGCTGATCACAGACCCACATAAACAATGCCACCCCAGCCTTGTCCAGCTATTAACTGTCTGCCATCCCCACACTGTTTGCTTCTCCAGCATTGTTCCATTTTCTAACTCAACATCTTCGCCCCACTCTCCAATGGTAGTGACAGACTCACATACACTGGTTGAGAAGTCATAAGTGACTTGTAAAGTGATTTGTTCAGATGAGTAGAGGAGATTTGCTTCCCTGCCCACTAATGTCCAAATCACTGGCCATAGCCTGGGAATATATATATATATATATATATACTTATGACTTCTCTACTAGTGTATGTGAGTCTGTCACTGTCATTTTCAGCAGTTATCTATCCACTGCAGCATGAAGGCGTCCTCAGCAAGCCTCTAACAATTTCAGTCCTGTGCCTTTTGTTGCCACTACGGAACAACAAATTTGGCAATTTCATCTACTCATCTTATCTTTGGTCTTCTTCTTGGATGTTTAGAACCAAGTAGAATCCATTCCAAAATGTGTTTGGTACATCTACCATAAGATCATCTTGCTATGTGGCCTGCCTATTTCCATTTCATGTGCATTACTCTTTTGATTAAATCATAGACCTTTGTTTGCTGATGAATCCAAGCACACATTTTTTGGTCTCATTTTGTTATGTTTAGAATTTGCCGCTCCATACTTCTCTGTAACCTTAAGTTTGTATGGCTTTGGCATTCAGTGCCCATGTTTTACAGCCATACATAAAGACTGGGAGGACACACTGGTCAAAAACCTTTCGCTTGAGGCAGAGTAGTAAACTTGTCTTAAAGACAATACTACTAAGTTTTCCAAATGCTTGCCATCTCAATTTTATTAGTCTGACAATTTCTATCCTGATGTTTCCATTTGTTGACATTTCCTGTCCAAAGTAAACATAATTGTCCACTACTTCTAGTTCTTGTCCATCTCCTGTGATTTTCCTTGGTATGGTAAATTTGTGAAACATGACTTGCATTTTGTTGATATTCATCTTCAGGCCAAAATGTTTGATTTCCTGTTGTAGTTCTTCAATGCGTTCTTGCAGTTCTTCAGAACTACTGGCAAAGAGTATGATATTGTCTGCAAAATATAAGTGATGTAGGTATTCTCAATTTATTTTAATTCCTTTTTTGTCACACTTTAGCTTGCAGAAAATTTCTTCTAAACAAGCTGAAAATAGTTTTGGGGACATTGTGCCTCCTTGTCAGACCCCTTTTTTCTATATTGATCAGGACTTTATCATTGTTTACCTGTGTTGATGCAGTTGCATTTTCATATGTTGACTGCAGGATTTTGATGTAAACTCTGTCTATTCCTTGGTTGCTCATGGCATAAATTACTGCTTGCTTTTTCACTGAGTCAAAGGCCTTTTCGTAGTCCATGAAAACTATGCATAATGGAAGGTTGTATTCATTATGTCACTCTATAACTTGTTGCACTGTCTAGATGTGGTCCATTGTACTGAAACCACTCCTAAAGCCTGCTTGTTCGTTAGGTTTTTCCGCGTTAAGTATTGTGTCCATTCTTCTTGATCTTACCTTTGTGAAAACCTTGCAGACCACTGACAATAGGCTTATTGGTTGGTATTTTTTTAGATTTATCAACTTCTTTGTGCAATATGATGGCTTCTGCATTTTTCCGTGTTTCAGGTAATTTGCCAAATAGTAGGCATTTAGAGAATAGTTTAGCTAGGACATTGAACAACGGTTGACCTTCAGCTTTCAACATTTTGAATAGTAACTTTGTCAGGTCTTCTTGCACAGCTTCAGCCTCTGACACTGCATTCAGTTGTTGTCGTTCATCCTTATAAAGATTTGAATACAATTCTTCCACTAGTTGTAGTATTTGTTGTTGAGTTTATGCTGTTCTGCCATCTTCAATCTTTAATGCAAAATTGTGGCTCCAATGTGTGACCACCTTTTGTTTTGCTTTCTTTAGCCCTTGATTTTTTTCCAGTGTCCTTTTGATGAGTACAACATTAAACTTAAGTGTTTCTTCTTTAATGTACTTCCTTATGGTCTTGCACATTTTTACATATTCTACCGTTTTCATAATATTACTGCTGTGCTTCATTTCACGTCACTTTTTCATCATGGCAACTGTTTCTTTTGATATTCAATTTGGGATACCTTGTTTTACAGCAGGTGCAAATGCATGGGCAGTGTCTATGATAGTCTCAATAACTTTTTAATTGTGGGTTGAAATGTCTGTGCCTGGAAGGTCTTGCAACACAATGAAGTGATTAGACAGTGCTATCTAAAATTCCTTATGATTTTTAAGTAGCTGGCTAGAGTCGTTCTTCAAGTCTGTTGATTTGATAATTTTCTTTGAAATCACCCATTACAAATTTGCAGTTGTAATTGTCCTGTTAGTAGAGGCGTAATAAATCATTATAAAATTCTTCATCTTCATCATCATTGTGGCTACTTGGGCATAAACCTGAATGATTTAAAGAACATAACGACTGTTTAGTTTGATAACACAGGAAGCGATTATTTTCTGAAATACTTTCTACTTTTATGACATAGTCTGTCAGTCTTTTGTTAATCAAGAATCCAATTCCTCCACATTGTCCATAATTTGTTCCTTTACAGTATAGCCAGTGTCCATCTTCTAATTTGACTAAATCTTCACCTTTTTTATGAGTCTCACATAAGCCAATGATATCCCAGCTGATTTGATTTAGTTCTTGTTCAAGTTCCTCCAACCAAGAAACCGGACTCATAGGTAGAATGTTAAGCATTCCAATGTCTAAAGACAAATGGCAGCCTTGTAGAACCTAGTGATTCTTAGCACCCTCTGCAATTGAGCTGGTCTTCCTACTGCCATAGGAAGTAGCTCAAAAAGCCTTAGGGGAATGAAGCCCATTGTTTTTTTTTTAAAGCCATGCTGAGGGAATAGACGATAATCTGCCACACTAGTCCAGTGAGGATTAGCAGATTTTGGATCAATTTAGTTTGGTGTCTTGACTTTGATCTGTACACATTGGGTGATCCTGCCAAGAGTTTATGTTCCCAATGGCATAGTTCTTGGCATCACTAACGATAGAGCATTGACCCATGGGAGTGATATATACTGATATATAAAATATAATATTATGCAGTCCATAAGTATTTGATACAAGTTTTGTTATTTTTTTCTGTGTCAGGTTTAATTTGAGGGTATATACATCCATAAAATGTGAACTGTATAGGAATTACAGCTTTTTATTCATAGTCCCTTAATTATTTGTCAAAAATGATTTGACAAATAACAATCTTAAACAAATTCATCATATTTAGTATTTTGTCATTTTCATTCATTGACTGAGTAAAGACATCACCAGACTCTGGGTATTTATACAGCAACTATCTTCAGTTCCTGTTTGTTTTGGGAGATTTTTCCCTTCAGCAAGTGAACTGCTTGCTGAACTGGATTCTTGTTGTGTGATTGACTTGGCTAGGCTAGAATGTTCCACTTTTTGGCCCTGAAAAACTCCTTGGTTGCTTTAGCATTACGTTTGGTTTTATTGTCCTGCTGCAAAGTGCCTTCCAGCAAGTTTTGAGGCATTTGGTTGGATCTGAGCAGATAAGATGCTTATGTTCGTTTCAGAATTTTCCTTGCTGTTGCCTCTGGCGTCTCATTATTATTTAAGACAAGTGAGCCAGTTCCAGTGACAGCCGTACATGCCCAAGCCATAACACAACCTCTACAGTGTTTCACAGATGAGTTAGTATGCTTTGGATCATCTGTGGTTCATTTCTTTCTCCATACTTTCCTCTTTCCATCCCTCTGATACAGGTTAATCTTTATCTTATCTGTCCAAAAGACTTTGTTCCAGAACTCTACAAGTTTTTTTCTGTAATTTTTATCAAACTGTATACTGGCCTTTCTGTTCTTGAGGTTTAACAATGGTTTGTATCTTGTGGTAAACCCTTTTGTGTTAGGCTGGGGTACTATGGTACTCTGACATGTCTATTCTTACATCCTGAAAAGTGTTTTTGATCTGTTGTAAAGGGGGTTTTCTTCACAACTGCAAGAGTTCTTCGATTATCCACTACAGTGGTCTTCCTTGGTCTACCAGGTTGTTTTCTATTGCTGAGCTAACTGGTACATTCTTACTTCTTAACAATATACCACACAGTTGAAGTTGACACACCTGATGTTTTGAATATGTTTTTTCAACCTGCTTTACTGGCATTGACAGTAATAGACTCTAAATGCAAATGCCACACCTAAAATCACCTCTAGAAGTTTTGTTAGCTCTCAAATACATGAAGGAATGATGCAATGACACACACCTGGTCAAGAAACAATTGAGCATCCAATTGCCCATTTGTTTTTTGTCCCCTAAATTGGAGGAATTATGTATAAAAAGGACTGTAATTCCTACACTGTTCCCTTTATGGATGTAATACCCTGAAATTAAAGCTTATAGTCCATACTTTACCCTTGTAGGCACTGTTTTATTTCAAATTTAATGTGCTGGAGCACAGTACCAAAACAAAAACACCTGCGTCATTGTCCAAATACTAATGGACTGCACTATACACACACACACACGCACATACATACAGTACTCAGTACTCTGCAAAAGTTTTAGGCATGTGTGAAAAAATGCTTTAAAGTAAGAATGCTTTCAAAAATAGACTTGTTAATAGTTTATAATTATCAATAAACAAAATGCCTAGTGAGTTAACAAAAGAAAAATCTCAGTTAAATCAATATTTGGTGTGACCACCCATTGCCTTCAAAACAGCATCAATTGTAGGTACACTTGCACATAGTCTTTTAAGGAAATTGGCAGGTAAGTTGTTACAAACATCTTGGAGAACTAACCACAGTTCTTTTGTGGATTTAGGCAGCCTTAGTTGCTTTTCTCTCTTCGTGTAATCCCAGACAGAACCGATGATGTTGAGATCAGGGGTCTGTGGGGGCCATACCATCACTTCCAGAACTCCTTGGTCTACTTTACGCTGAAGATGGTTCTTAATTACTTTGGCTGTATGTTTGGGGTCTTGTCATGCTGCAGAATACCTTTTGGGCCAATCAAATGCCTCTCTGGTGGTATTGCATGATGAGATAAGTATCTGCCTGTGGTTAGCATTGAGGATGCCATTAATTCTGACCTAATCCCCAACTCCATTTGCAGAAATGCAGCCCCATACCTGAGAGGAACCTCCTGCAGACACTGATTCGTGTACCGCTATCCAGCTTTCGGCAAACAAACTGCCTTTTGACTCATCAGTCCAGAGCATCTGCTGCCATTTTTCTGCACCCCAGATCCTGTGTTTACGTTCATAGTTGAGCCATGTGGCCTTGTTTCCACATTGGAGGTATAGCTTTTTGGACGCAAGTTTTCCATGAAGACCACTTCTGTCCAGATTTCTCTGGACAGTATATGGGTGTAAAAGGATCCCACTCTTTTCTGCCAATTCTGAGCTGATAGCTCTGCTGAGTATCTTCCGATTGTGAAGGGAAGTAAGCATGATGTGTCTTTCATCCACTGCGCCAAGTTTCCTTGGCTGACCACTGCATCTATTGTCCTCAACTTTGCCTGTTTCTATGTGTTTCTTCAAAAGAGCTTGGAAAGCACATCTGGAAATCCCTGTCTGTCTTGAAATTTCTGCCTGGGAGAGAACTTGCTGATGCAGAATAGCTACCTTGTGTCTTGTAGCTGTGCTCAGTCTTGCCATGGTGTATGACATTAAACTGCCTTCAGCAACCTTACCTTGTTAGCTGAGTTTGGCTATTCCTCACCCGATTCCTTAATGATTGTGTTTCTACCTACATATTAAATTGATGATCATTAGCACCTGTTTGGTATAACTGTTTAATCATACACTTGACCATATGTCTACAAAATCCCTGACTTTATGCAAGTGTTCCTAGAAGAAATGCTGTTTTGAAGGAAAAGGGTGGTCACACCAAATATTGATTTGATTTAGATTTTTCTTCTGTTCATTCACTATGCATTTTGTTAATTGATAAACTATTAACATGTCTATTTTTGAAAGCATTCTTACTTTACATCATTATTCCACACCTGCCTAAAACTTTTGTGTATATCTATATATCTATTTATCTATCTATGTATGCATGATGAGGAGTCACGCTAACATGGGCAATGCAAGTACAGAGTACTTAGAGATACTTTTGGAATTGGCTGTTATATATATTTTTTATAACTTATAATTTAATTATAGTGTTTAGATTGAGGGGAAGGGTACAGAAGAGAAAAAAGGTGGAAACAGTAAGTTATAAATCAACTGGTCACAGGTGGCCTTTACAGCAATTTACATTTGCTAGTATAGTAGAGAAGCTGAATCTAGTGGGGTGGCTTGAGCAATAAAGTACACACAATGTCTGGTCAGATACAGCCAAGTCAGTACCCTGTAGTTACTAAGAGGCCAGTAGCTAGTAAGGAAAAGACACTGGATGGGTGACTTGGATATTTGACTGCTAAAATCTAGTCAGTAAAACTGATTGACTGATGTAGATGTATGAAAACATATAGCTCACCCATGTTATAAAGAGAAAAGTGGGAAAAATAAAAAATAAAGGGGGGAGGGGAATGGAATAGAAAAAACTCAGTAACAGTAAATGGAGAAGGGAGGGAAATGGAGAAGAAAAGTCAGGAAGGGAGTGTGTAGAATGAGGTAGGGGATAGGTGGGGCTCTCTGGAATTGAGCCACCTTTGGGGTGGGGGGCTGCAAATTCCAGCGAAGACTACCAGACCTGAGCAAATTTTGCCTGAGAGTCAAAAAGAAGAGCATTTAGACTTTCCATAATATTGATTTCCCATAAACTTTGAATCAAAGTCTGACTGTCCAGCAATTGGCTTTTTTTTCCAGTGGGAAGCCTGATGGTTTCTGGCTGCCAACAATATGTATGATACAAAAATTTTTGTCAGTTGCAGCAAGCCTTCAGGAACGAGCCCCAGCAGCAACCTTCAGGGATCCCTAGTAGGGAGACCTGTAACTAAATGTATCAGAGATTCAGCTGTACTCCAGAACTCTTGGGCCACTGTACAGGTCCAACAGATGTGAAATAGGTTGCCCCACTCCTAACAACCCCGGAAACATAATGGAGATCAAGTCGGATAGATGGGTCAAATACCATCTCTATAAGAGTGGCTCTTTCCTTGTGAAGGGTGTAAATGGAACTTCGCTCAGCATTAATCCAAATCCTGAAAAAGTATTCTGTGGGAAATTCTATCCCGATATCAGCTTCCCAGACCAATATTTGTTTAGATTTACTTTCTTTAATGGGACATAAGCCCCTAATAAATATGAGAAAGGAGGCTAGGAGCATTTGTAACCCACAGCACAGTCTTTCAAACCAGGTCAGGTCCAGGAGAGTAAGTTCAGAAAGACTAGATCAAATAAAACGAGTTACCTTTAAGTACCGTAAAATTTCTCTGCAGATTGGATTTGTCAGCTAGTGAGGAGAAAGTCAATAGTTCATCTCCCTCTAGTTAGTCACCCACCCTAAGGGGATAGAGAAGAGCCCAGTGGTGAAAGTTCCTAGTACCATATCCTGGAAGGAGTGCTGGATTATCGAGAATAGGGGTGAATTTAGAGAACGGATGAGTTAAGGATTTGGAAAGAAAACCGAAACCCACAGCTTAAGGGAGTAATATACCGTGAGGGCTAAGAGTGGAGAGTGGCCTAACTTCCCTGGATATCCAAAGGAGGTGGCTTATGGGAAGTGAAACAATTTAATGTTGTTCAATAGAAACCAATGAAAGAGTGTTGTGAAGGTGCCTTTGTAATAACTGTGCTAACTGAGCCTCTGGATCCCTAAGTATTTAAATTGGGTGGATGGCCATTTGGAGCCAAAATTTAAAGCTAACAATTTTTTTTGACTGGTGAGGCACATGAATGGTCAAAGCCTGTGACTTGTTTTCATTTTTCTTGAATCCTGGAAGAGGTTCAACCATCAGCTAAGGTAAAGTCGTTAAGGGTTTAGTAAGAGTCAGGAGAATGTCATCAGTGAATAAGGAATTTGTGTTCTGTAGTGCCTTTAGTTGTCTCATCACATCTGGGTTAGAACGAATCAATGTTTGACCAAAGGCTCAAGACTGAGTACAAAGAGAAAGGAGAGAACGGACAACTTTGGTGAGTTCCTCCCCATATATGGATCAGGGGTGAAAGAGCTCCAGAGAAAGTTGTAGGAGCTGAAGGGTCAGAGTTGAGTGCCCTAATGGCCAGAAGTAAATGTCTCAGGAAATGAATTCCCTTAGTGTGGCTATCATGTATTTCCAGTTGAGTCTGGTGAATGCTTTTTGAGCATCCACAACAGTAGCATATTTGAGAGACATTGGAACTGAGCATGGTGGATAATATTTATGGTCTTCCTGATGTTGTCTGAGGCCTGACACCCCTAAACTAACCCATCTTGTTCAGGATATACTATGGATGCTAAAATAAGAGATAGCCTATTTGTGAGAACTTTCTCAAAATGTTGATGCTGTGTTAATGAGAGAAATAGGAATGTAGGAGTCACAGTTGGTAGGATCTTTGCCTTTTTATGTATGAAGACTACTGTGGCTTGAATCATTGACAAAGGAAGGGATAGGTCCTCTCAAAGGGAGTTGAAAACACGAAGATGCAGTAATAAGAAGGGAGATGAGATTTTTAATATTTATTCATAAAACCATCTGGGCCAGGTGCTTTTGACAGCATGTGTTATCTCCAGGGAGCTGAACAGGGCATCCAGAATATCCCTTTGATTGTCAGAGACATAGGGAAGGGACGACTGTTGGAAATAGGGGAGAACTTTAGATGGAATAGCCTCTGATGCATGTGTATCAGAGTATAAAGATGTGAAGGAGGAGGAAAAGGTGGATGATTTTAGGTGAGAGTACCATATACCATAGAGTGAATCTTATTATACTTTTGTACATGCCGCAGTTTGCAGGCCTGCATCGTATGGGCCTTATTGGAGTATTGATAAAAATGTTGTTCTGTCCAACATGCATTCAGCTGGCCCTGGAGCTCAAACATTTTGGTCAACAGATCAGAGGAAGGGGATGATTTATGTCACTGAGACAGGTTGGATAGGGCTGGAGATAGGAAGTTTATTTTCTCTGCTTATTGGAGGTAATGAGTATAAGCTCCCATTGCAGAGTAGCCTTATGTGCTTTCCAGAATGAAAATGGACCATCACGCTACATTGAGGGAGAAACAATAGCCTAGAGCTTCCATGACCCTGATTTGGGTCAAAGGATTGGAACGCAAAGTATTGTTAATTTTCCATAAGCCAGAGCTGCAAAACGAATCTATGTCAGAAAAGTAGGCAAATACTAATGAAAGATCAGATCAGGAGACAATGTGGATCAGAGAGGAAAGGAGATTGGGAATAATGAGTTGGCTGGCAAAAAGGAACCCGATTCTAGAATAGGTAAACTGGGAGTCAGAGACGCTCAACTAGGAACAAGCCTTCAAAACAAATTTGCAGGCTCTCTAGGAGTGGTGTCCTTCCCAGGGTACAATATCTTTTAGCCCACTAGTGCCATTCACAGTGAGGAAATATCTTAAAGCATATAATACTGGTCCTACATAACAGCAGTCTAGCCGCAAAATGCCAGGCAATTCCTGTCTGAACAAGATAAGCAGTCTCTTGTAGAGTTCTTCTCCATAGAGCCTCGGTGACATTTTTCATCTCAAGGCATTTAGAGAACCTACTAAGTGCTATATCCACATACAACCCATGGTTAAAAAAGTTATAAAAATTAGAATACAAAGTATGAGACACTGGAAGCTCAATGACCATAGAATGTGATCTATGCAGCAAGATATGCAGTGCTTGCAGCATAGATAACAGTAGAATATATAATTTTTTTATTGAAGACACTAGACACCTCTAATGCATGGATCATGTTCTTTGCCCATCCCTGAGATTCTAGCGTTTGTGGTACTTTGTATTGTTTTATCCCCCTGATAAGTGTTCAGCTATTCCTTTCTTTGCATCTTTTGTGACAGGTTTTTAATGAGATAAGGAATGATGAATATTCATATGTATACAATAGTGGAGGTATCATTTTGCATATGTTTGTGCTTTGAGTGGTGCTGGATGCTTAATTTACCTTATTCAAATAGGTTAATTAGTTACTAATCACTTTTCAGGCTTTCACGGTTCTTCTTTAATTTTTCATGTTTTCTTATTTTTAAGGAGATGCTCTTACATATGTGGATACACTGGGAGGACATCCATGTACTTTTATAATTTATGTCTTCATCTTTTATCTATTGTTTTGGCACGATTTCATGTTTGTAATGTTCACTGGGTATTTAAGGGGGTGTTTGCACCAAGTCAGTGTATTGTTGTATAATATATACTAGCAAGTGTGTCGCACGGCTTTGCTTGTTTGTTTTTTTTTTTTATTGTATTAAAACTCAGACCTCGTAGTGGGGCATCAGTACGCTTCCTGATGCCCCCAGCCACTGATGCCCTGTAGGCCCCTGGCCACTTGTGTCAAAATCTCTGCAAGGAGTTTGCCCTCCCTCAGCATGGCTGACACACACACTGTTAGACAAATACACACTCTCTCTCTGTCTCTCTCTCACACACACACTCTCTCTCTCACTTTCTCTCTGTCACTTACTCTGACTCACACTGGCCTCAGTGGCAGCCATTAGGTACATTGTTAACCACTTAAGTGCCAGAGGGTTATGCTCAGCAATGTGTTGCCTGCTGTGTTTCATAACTTTGGTGCAGGACAGAGCAGCATCATCGGTGGAAGCTGACTCCCCAGGACTCCATATATTCCCTAATAAATTGTGTAGTAGTTATACCCAGATACAAAGTTATGTGTCTTATGAGAACAGTTGGATATACAACATGTGGTCTTCCTCCTTTGGCACAGTGCAAGACTACATGACCCTTTTGCACCATGACCCCCATTGCGCCATTGTCCATTCATCCTACTTATATGTGATTGCACTTTGTAAAGGTGCTCTATCTATGCACCAGAAATTGCCACCCTGACACTTTGTTTACACATTTCAAACTTGCACCTGAAACCACTCACCCTCGCTCATTTCCACCACTTTCAACTGCTCCTCAGCAGCAGCTCCCTCCTCGCATCCTAATGAACTCGCATACTAATTATTTTAGGATTTGTAATAGAATTTTAACCAGTGGAGTGATTTCCAGTAAACAAACCCATCTAGCTACAGGTGAGAATTGATGTGAAAAGTTAGTATTCTGAATACTACTATTGGTCACCATACACCCACGGTGGCTAAGACCTTTCTACCTTACAGACCATACATTCTACTCTATGGGGGTGCCCTGTGCTTCCTGCTGTTGTGTCGGGCCAGCCGATTAGCTTAGGTTCTCACTACTTGCATTTCAATGTAATGTGCATATGATTAATTTTCTTCATATACGCCTTACTGTTTGCACTTCTAAATTGTGCATCTGTTCTGGCTAAATCAGAGTACCATACCCCTTGAGTGGTCACAGGTACATTTGTATCGCTCTTTAGTGTTTAATTACCATTGTTTATATTTCTTCCTTTTTATGGGGTGATATATTTTATGTGTATATCCTATTTTCATTATTAGCCATAGCTTACTGCATTGTATGTATGTTTTATATCTCATCAATTCATTTATTTTATGTTATTTCATTTTTTACTTTGATATATCACACATAGATATGGGGTCTTTGATCTGATACATTACCCGCTACACTTAGATCTCTTGTTCTCGGTCTCCTTTCTATGTACCAATTGCTTGAGAGGACTCCAGGCTTCTGACAGCAGCACAGTGTACCTACACATTGACTTCTTCAAACCATCAAAGGCATTCCTCCTGTCATCTCATTTCATAATTCCCATTACCTTTATCTCATCTACTGACAGTACTTATTTAAGACCAGACTACTATCCAAATTCTCAGTTTTTTTTTCTGACTCATACAAACTGGTTTAAGTACTATATGTGTAATTTTTTATAAATTATCTTTTATTGATTATCAACAGATCTATTTGCAAATGTATTTTATTAACAATGTCTCCTTTTCATTTATGAACTGTAACCATATTTGACTATATACGCCTGTGTATCCACTACCATTATTAGGGGGATATCTAGTAGTAGGAATTAATATTAAGCTTGTATATCATCTCTGAACATATGTGTTGCACTAACAGTATACACTTATCACACTAAGGTCAAGTAGGCACTCAGATTATTTTGTTTTTATATGACTGACATACCTTGGCATTAATATAGCCAGCAACTTCTATATTATATTCTAGTTAAAGTATCAATTTCATACCTCCCAGCATGTCAACTTGCTGAAGATGGACACAGCCATTTGTAATTAGTTGCCTATATAGTGTAGTACATGGTACCAAGAAATTAGAATTTATTAGTGTGATCCACAATCTGGTACTTAATGAAAATACCTTAACCGTATGAATGACTGAGAGCCGTTCATTAGCAAAACGGTAACTATCAGCCTAAATATCTTAGGAATGCAGGCAACATTTTTATATTTGAAAATAAAGAAATATAGTACCCCATAAGTTCTATTTATGTGATACATTTTGTATCATTATATCCAGTAGAGGTTTTCTGAGGAACTGACAAAAGACACAGTGAATGCATACAAATTAACATGAAAATTATGCATATTTTGCTTGAAAACTATTGAACAAATTTGTATCAACCATGCAGGGCTTGTAGGGACTGGTTTGCAACTTGGAATCCAAAATTCATCATGCTGCTTAAAATGTTTAAACATTTGAAAAAGCAGCATTAAACATAGTAGTGTCCTTCAAAGTTAAACTATGGCAGCTGCCATAAAGAGTACACTAAATAATGCATGTGGTTGTGTCAGTAATTAATAGAGCACCTTGATATCATAGCTCAGCTAGTGCATAGTAGCCTTGGTGATAAAAGAGGTAACACAGCTCTAGTGATAAAAGCAATGATTTACCCCTGACAAAGTCTCATACCTTATTCTACAGCAAGAGCTGGAACTGGACACACCAGGGTATACTGATCCCCATATGACTGTCCAGCTCAGCTCTATTCACGTCACCCATGTGAATATAACCTGAAAGACAGAGATAAGAATGAATTGATAACAGTTTGCTTTTCAGAGCTACATTCATGTAACTCCAGTCTTAGAAAATGTGAGAGGAGCAGTTCTGGAGTAAATCAACTGCACTATAAGAGAAGCCCTATAACATATATGTTTTTATGAAAACGTTTACCGCTTCTTTAAAGTATGGCCTAAGAATAAGTGGCTCATGTCTGCTAGTTATTTCAGTTTTAACCCATTTCAGTCTAACAACTAGGGTCCCTTATGAGCCATTAAGGACTATTAGGGCATACTGTTTGGTTTTTAGGTGTGACATATAGGCAGACTTCAATAGTGATCATTATATACAGTATTATGCAGTAATAAAAAGAATACTAAACAGATTGGTCTGACTGCTCTATGAAGGACACCTACCTAGGTAAGTCAATGTGATAAATTAATTGACCTATTCCTAAGGTACTGATCCTCTTTAAATTAATGGCGTTGCTCCAAACTTTATACTGTTTTGCTTTCTGCATAACACCTTTAGTTTTAATGAAAATACCCTACTAAACTGAACTGTACAATGATGTATGTCTCCTTTCAAAAAGAATTGTAGTATTAATTAGTCTCCGGGAAGAGGATTTGCTTTTCTTAGTCATTATGTTTTTATATTAATGTGCTAAATACTCTAAAAGATCACAGCTGGTCCTTATTATAAAGTATTGATCACTTAGTATATACTATTTATTAGGTACCAGTTATGGGCCCCACTAAAAATAAAACCTAATTAAAATGTATGCACTAAATAATGGATGAGGCGGTGTCAGTTATTAATATACAGAGCACTTCGATATCATAGCTCCGCTAGTTCATAATAACCTGGATAATAAGAGGTAACAAACACCAGTGAGACTAAAGCAGTGATTAACCTCTGACATCATTCTACAGCAAAAGCGGGTCCATGACACACCAGTGTATTCTGTTCCCTATATGATTCTTCGTTCTCCTACTTCTTAATTATATGACATACATACAACCACAGTTATTCATTACTAAATCTGGGAACTTACAGATGTGTTTCGTTTTTATGCAGAACACGTGTGTTGAATGAATGATTTGCCTTTTGTTAAAGAGAAAATTAAAGGATAGTGTCCCACAGAGGTTAATCTATGACTGTGACAGGCATTTATGACTAGCATGGTGATGGGCTATATTCCAACCCAGGGTATTGTTATTTAGAGATCTTATGCCAGATTTATTTGCCACTGAGGGATACTCAGAATTTCCTTTTGACTTCATGGCTATTAAGATTGCTGTGGCTGTATTGCCACTTATTTCAAGGAACATTCTCTTGTCCCCCATGCTGAAGTGGGCTTTTGTTTTCTCTGGTTACTCCACAAGCTCTTGGTAATTATGGTGCTGCCATCTTGTAAGCAGTTAGGGTTGTGACCCCAGGTTGTACCAATTGACGTCTTCCCCTGCATACCATAGAACATGACATAGGTCCCCAGACTTTGTGAACCTAAGGAATGGTTGAAGAGATCACATGTTGCCTCACGATATAGAAGTAGCATGGGAAAGTCTGTTAGAACTTGTAGAAGGCAGTGATATCTCATACAGCATTAGGTAGAGAGGTGGTCCAGAGTTATAACTTGTCAGATAACCACATTTAGAGTCAAGGCTAGACTAACATTTTGCTGGTCAACTTCTGTGTGAGTGAGTCATAACAATGATACTCTCTCTGTTCACATGTGAGTAACATACTTGCCAACATTTAAAAAAAAAAAAAAAAAAAGCTTCCAGGGAGACACTTCCCCTGGTCAGTCACATAGCAAAATGTTACTAGAGGTCTGTATTACTGAGTAGAGCAACAGCAGCAGAAAACTTCATACAAGAGACTTTATTTGCTCTTATACAGCAGAGTAGACATTATCCAAAAAAAATTACTATATACCATTATATAACTTTATGAAGATCACATCCTATTAACATTTAAATTAAAAGGACATAGGATATGGAGTAGAAATTCAATTTAAAAAGAAATATGAAAAAAACAGGGATAGCAGGATCCCAGAACAAGGGATTAAAACCAGGACACGTCCCTGCAACTGTAACAATTGCCAGGTGTAGTGTTGCAGTGTTCCTAGTTGGAAGGCTGTGTTCTGTTTGTCTGTTGTTGTATGTGGATATCCACACTATCACAGTGCCCATGATTGCTGCATTCATGTGTCTATTACCTGTAGGGGGCTCCCATTGGCTGTCTGCCTTCAGCCCGCCTCACATTGCCTTTTTAAACTCAGTCTGGGCACCCTCTGGTTGCCCTTTCCTGTTGTCTCTGACAGCAGCCTCTTTCACCTTGCTACTGTTGCTATTTGGGCCTGTTGCTGTGTTCCTGAGTTGCTGAGTCATCCTGTTCCTGAGTTCCTGCCTGCTGTGTCAGTTCCAGTCCGGTTCCGGTTGTCTTCGTGAGAAGTTGCTGTTCCTGCTGCCAGTCTTCTCTTGCTGTTCCTGATCCGGTTGTCCATCTCTGCTGGTTCCTGTTCGTTTCCTGCTTCCAGTTCCTGCACCCGCAGCGACATTGTCATCAGTCACCTCGGCGACAGTCGCTATCCTGCTGGTTCCCAGCGTGCAGACGCTGGTTTGCTCTATTAGCCCTGCGGCTACACTCACAGCCTGTTGGCTGCAGCGTGCGGAAGCTGGTTTGCTCCATTAGCCTTGCGGCTACGCTCACAGCCTGTTGGTTCCAGCGTGCGGACACTGGTTTGCTCCATTGGCCTTGCGGCCTATACACAATACTGTAGGTTCCCAGCGTGCGGACGCTGGTTCGCTCTTTGGTCTTGCGGCCTATACTCTATCTGTTGGTTCCTAGCGTTCGGACGCTGGTTCGCTCCATTAGCCTTGCGGCTACATTTACAGCTTGTTGGTCCCAGCGTGCAGACGCTGGTTCGCTCCATTAGCCTTGCGGCTACATTTACAGCTTGTTGGTCCCAGCGCTCGGACGCTGGTTCTCTCCATTAGCCTTGCGGCTACATTTACAGCTTGTTGGTCCAGCGTGCGGGTGCTGATTCGCTCCTTGGCCTTGCGGCCTATACGCTATCTGTTGGTTCCCAGCGTGCAGATGCTGGTTCACTCCATTAGCCTTGCGGCTACATTTTACAGCCTGTTGGTCCCAGCGTGCGGACGCTGGTTCGCTCCTTGGCCTTGCGGCCTATACTTGATATTGTTGGTTCCCAGTGTGCAGACGCTGGTTCGCTCCATTAGCCTTGCGGCTATACTTATCAGCCTGTTGGTACTAGTGTGCGGACACTGGTTTGTTCTTTGACCTGACGGCTTTGCTATTACTAGCCTACTCCCTCCAGCGTGCGGCCGCTGGTTTGCCCCACTACCTGGCTCTACATTATTGTCTGTTGGTTACCAACGCGCGGGCGTTGGTTTGCTCCATGACCTGTGGGTTTACTCAATATTATGCTTGATGTTTCCCAATGTAAGAGCACTGGTTTACTCCTTGTCTCTTGCTCTTGCACTTGAGGCTTCTCAGTGCACTGTCCAGTCCTAGACAGCTACCATTCTGATGTACATGGATACTGAGTGTTAGACTTTAGTGAAACCACTGACCTGGTAGCCTTTATATTTGTCACTACTGTCTATTGACTATCTGACAGTCCCTGAGGTCATTGTGGTTGTCACCTTCCTTTTGGGCTGCCTTGCCCGGTATATTGGTAAGGCCGGTAGAACCTTCTATTATTCCATCTCAAGGTTGCCTTACCCGGTATTGGCAAGGCCGGTAGAGCCCACTACCTTGGTATTCCGTCTGGCTGCCTTGCCCGGTATATTGGTAAGGCCGGTAGAACCTCCTATTATTCCATCACAAGGTTGCCTTACCCGGTATTGGCAAGGCCGGTAGAGCCCACTACATCTATTCTATCCGGCTGCCTTGCCCGGTATATTGGCAAGGCCGGTAGAGCCACCTATTGGTATTCATCCAGGTTGCCTTGCTCGGTATATTGGCAAGGCCGGTAGAACCTGTATTGCTACTGTTATGGACATTTGCCTAATCTATGTATTGTCTGTATGTGTATAAAACCCTATGGGATTGTCTTAAACTTTTCAATAAAGTTGTGTTTTTACCTAACCTTACGTCTGAGAGTCTTAACAAACCGTGACACACAACAAGGAGTTTCAGAGCATGGTACCTTGTGAGAAGCTGAAGGATAGCTATATCATAAAGGGCCCCAACAGATCTGAATAGAGGCAGGACTATTAAGTGGGATTCTGGACTCTGTAGAGAGGAAGACAGAGGATGGTGGAACTATCAGGAATTTTAAGATCCATCAAGAATTCTTAACAAGAGCTGTGTGTGTGTGGTTATGTGTATGTGTATATATATATATATATATATATATATATATATATACTAGCAATGTGGGACGGCGTTACCCGTCAGGCTATATAGGGAAGTAATGCACACACACAGATGCGAGACACACACGCACAGAGATACACACACGCATGCACTGAGATGCATAAAGAGTCACACAGTCATATCCCGGGGTGTGAGTGGCATTCATGTAGTTGAAATGCACGTGGTAATTGCACATACTATGGTGGAAGGTGGATCGTGCTGGCTCCCAGGGTGTAAGTGAGTGTGAGTAAGTGTGAGTTATTGTGTGTGAGTGACTGCGTGTGAGTGATTGCGTGTGAGTGAGAGTGTGAGTGATTGAGTGTGTGTGTATGTGTGAGTGTGTGTGTGTGTGAGAGAGAGTGTGTGTGTGTGTGTGTGTGTGAGAGTGTGTGAGTGTGTGTGTGTGTGTGTGTGAGAGTGTGTGTGTGTGTGTGTGTGTGTGTGTGAGAGTGTGTGAGTGTGTGTGTGAGAGTGTGTGTGTGTGTGTGTGTGTGAGAGAGAGTGTGAGTGTGAGTGAGTGAGTTATTGAGTGTGCGAGTAAGTGTGTGTGAGTGTGTGAGAGTGCATGAGTGTGTGTGAGTGTGACTGAGGGTGTGAGTGAGTGTGTGAGTTTGTGTGAGTGTGTGATTGAGTGTGTGTGTGAGTGACTGAGTGTGTGATTGAGTGTGTGTGTGACTGAGTGTGTGTGATTGTGAGTGATTGAGTGTGAGTGAGTGTGTGAGAGTGTGAATGATTGAGTGTGTGATTGAGTTTGAGTGTGAGTTTGTGATTGAGTGTGTAAGAGTGTGTGTGATTATGTGTGTGTGTGAGAGTGTGAGAGTGTGATTGTGAGTGAGAGTGAGTGAGTGTATTTGTGTCTGATGTGTTTGTGTCTGTGGTGTAGGAGCGAGTGGCAGCCATTTTGTTTTTTCAGTCACGTGGATAGTGGTGCATGCACTGAGATGCATAAAGAGCGACAGAGTCATATCCGGGGATGTGAGTGAGTGTGTGTGAGTGCGTGGCATTTATTCATGTAGTTGAAATGCATGTGGTAATTGCACATACTATGGTGGAAGGTGGATTGTACTGGCTCCCGGGGTGTGAGTGTGAGTGAGACTATGGTGGAAGGTGGATTGTGCTGGCTCCCAGGGTGTGAGTGAGAGTGTGTGATAGAGTGTGTGTGTGTGTATGTGAGAGTGTGTGTGTGAGTGATTGAGTGTGTGAGTGATTGAGTGTGAGTGTAGGTGTGAGTGATAGTGTGAGTGTGTGAGTGAGTGATTGTGTGTGATTGAGTGTGTGTGTGAGAGTATGTGTGTGATTGAGTGTGTGTGTGTGATTGAGTGTGTATTATTAAGTGAGAGAGAGTGTGTGTGATTGAGTGTGTGTGAGAGTGAGTGTGAGTGACTGTGTGCGTGATTGTGTGAGTTAGTGTGACTGTGTGTGGGTGACTGAGTGTGTGAGAGTGAGTGAATCTGAGAGTGTGAGAGTGAGTGATTGAGTGTGTGAGTGAGTGTGAGAGTGAGTGAGTGTGAGAGTGAGTGAGAGTGAGTGTGTTTGTGTCTGTGGTGTAGGAGCGAGTGGCAGCCATTTTGTTTTTTTCAGTCACTTGGATAGTGGTGGGCGGGCTGGATAGTGGGGGCAGGCCAACTCCCTGTATGATTTAAATCACTCCCCCATTGAATCACCCAGTGGGAGCAGTAACTCCATCTTACTTAAGCTGAGGTAACATAGTAATATAACACACGGTGGCTCTTCAGTTGAGGCAACGTAGCAATATGCTGAGTGAACAAATAGAAAGTGGTGTTTGAGGCTTGCCCTCTGTGACATACAGCAAAGCGTATCTCTCCCTTTAAGGAGAAAGGGCGGGATGCAGGAAGTGGAGGAGTGACACTTGAAAACAGACAGTTAGTGAGGTTGACTGAAGAGATGAAAAGACTTAAATAAAAGAGTTGCTATTAAGTTTATCCCTGAGTTTGTATTTTATGGAAACATTATACCCTCGTACTGAAACAGAGTGTATAGAGGGTTACAATTATCTGTGGAGGTGACACAGTGTGTATGGAGGGTTACAATTATCTGTGGGAGGTGAAACAGTGTGTTTGTGAGGTCATGATCCTGAGTGAGAGTGTGTGTGGAACGGGAGAAGTTACTGATGTCCCCTACTTCAGGAGCGAGTGGCAGCTATATTTTTTTTTGTCAGTTGGATAGTGGTGGGCGGGCTGGAGGGGGCAGGCCAACTGCCTGTATGATAAACATGCCCCCATTGAATCACCCAATGGGAGCAGTAACTTCCCTTTTGAATCACCCAATGGGAGTTGTGTCTCCTAATTAGACATAAATTATGTAATGAGGCATTCTGTTCAATGTGTGTGTGTTTTCTGAGGAGACATAAATTATGTTCTGTGTGTGAGGTACCATAAATTATGCAATGAGGCTTATTCTTTTATATATATATAGATAGATGACTGGGCACTCCACATCCACTGTGTATACCTTTTTATTTCCATGTTGCTCCAGAATTTCACAATAACTTACTACAAGCTTTATATGGAATGAGTGGGCACTCCACATCCACTGTGTATATATTTTTATTTCCATGGTGTTCCAGAATTGCACAATAACTTACTGCAAGCTTTATATGGAATGAGTGGGCACGCCACATCCACTGTGTACATCTTTTTATTTCCATGGTGCTCCAGAATTGCACAACAACTTACTGCAAGCTTTATATGAAATGTGGGGTGGAAGCACTTGCACTTCTGCAGTAAGTTGCCTAGGTGCTATCAAGTGGCTGGAGCATTTATCAAGGAAATATGATGAAGCACTCGCAGGACTTTAAAAAAATGCGAAATTAATGAAAAAACATATTGACGTTTCGGCCAGACAACGCTGGCCTTCATTAAATTTTGTATTTTTTTTAAAGTCCTGCGAGTGCTTCATCATCTTTCCTTGATATATATATATATATAAATAAATAAATATATATATATATATATATATATATATATATATATATATATATATACTAGTTGAACAGCCCGTTACACGGGCCACAGTACCTCTGGCAGCCGGTCGCGGGTCTCCCGCGTCTCGGCTGATACAGAGCCTCTGGCAGCCGGTCAAAGGGCAGTCACACGCAGTGGAGACTGCCCGCTCCTCGGCTGATACAGAGCTGGACGTTCCTTCGGAGTGCCCAGCTCTGTATCAGCCGCGGCGCGGGCAGTCTCTACTGCGTATGACTGCCGCACGCGCAGTAGTGTCTACTGCGCATGTCGGGCGTTACACACAACTTGGCGAATTATTATATAGGATATATAATACAAACACACAGAACTTACAAAAAGACAAAATGATACCAGTGATACTGGTTTTATTATGCTCTTGTTATACATCCTTAGTACCTTATCACAATTTGGTAGGTTTGTGTTGTCCTTTATTAACCTCACTGACAGGGCATTACCATCTGCTCCACTATCAAGCTGGTATTTCACAGGCTTCTGATCCAGTATAATGGCTGCAAACAGCCATGCTGATCGTTTCCACTTTTTCCCTAATGCACAGTGATTAAGTGCTGGCTCCAATGTCAGACTCAGAATATCTTCATATATTTTGGAGTCCTCTGTATTCTGCCTGTACATCTGTTCTCATCTGCTTTGGATTTTAACTGCACTGATTCTTAAAATGGTTAGGCTTACTACATGGTTTGCACTGCTGCCCAAAGGCAGGGCATTTCTTGTACAATCTCTCAAAAGGGACTGACAGCGCAGGCGCACAGACGTCACTGTGACGAGATGTCTGTGCTTCCTGCTCCCGTGAGCCTTGGAAAAACGGCAAAATCTTTGGAACCAGGTAATATTTCTGGTGACTAGCGCTACTAAGCAGCTAGTCGCCAGATGAAGACTGCATTCATGTAAAGTTATTGCGGGGTGGTAGTTCCCCTTTAAGTCAGTGGTTCTCAAACAGGGTGCAGTGGCACTTTTAGTGTTCTGAGCACACCCAGTTAAGGTGCCACATTTATCCATAAAGACCTTGGCAAAAATATGAATGTGGATTTTGAAATATGCTTTTGCAGAAATAGTTATGCTCTTTATTCTCATTCTGATTTTGAAACCTAAGAATCATTGTAAATATATATTTTTGACTTTCAAAATACCATTGAGAAAAGGCCCTATTAAATCTAGACTGTAGGTTAGGATTGTCTTGAGCAAGAAAGATTCTGTTGTTTAAAATGGGCCTATCACTTTGAATTCATGTTAACATTTCTGAAAATGTAAAAAATGCCTTTGTATCATGAGCCGAAAGGCCAGCAGATGCATACTTTTAGAGATGTTAATCATACCTTAATTTTTGTATTGTGAGCTCTCTGATTAAGCTGTTATTGCAAAACATAGCTTAATTAGCATATGAAACCCCACTGAGGAGACTTACAGTTTTTTCAGAATTAACTGTAGCAATATCTCCAAAACTGCGCATCTACTGACCTTTTTGGCTAACAAAAGACTTAGGCTGTTTTGAATTATGTTTTCAAATGCGCAACCTCCCTTTGGACTACATATTCTGCAAGTGCATAATATGTAAAGTCAAGTTCCTATCAGTTATATTTAATTATTTTTAAGCTTCACTAAATGTGTTATATTTTTATGTTCTTAGCAAGGAGCTCAGGGACAGTAATACAAAGTTGTGCTATCCATTCAGCACTGAGTGATCTGTAGGATGTAATGGAGGCAGGTATTTCTGCTGCAGAGGTAGAACAATACTGCACCACTGTCTCTGTTTCCACAGTCCCTATAATTCAGGGAACTCAATGTCAGGGACACAGTGTAAAAAATAAAAATAGTTGAAAAAAAAAAAAAAGTTAATCAGTGGGTCATTCATTGAGACTGACTCAGGCATCAGGAATCAGGGAAATCCTGACATCCTGGTCTGTTGGTGGCCCTTGAGGACTGAACTTGGACAGCCCCGATTTAGCGGAATATACAGTCGAAAAGGCGCTTGATTCACTTTAGATTCAAAGTGTTAGGTAAATGGCATTCAGGATAATTTAATTAAATGCTTAAAATGTTAATACACATTCAGACTGAACCATGAGCCTTAATTTTGTTTGTAAATGTTCCGCTCCTGTGGAATAAACAGCATGCCATGCCTTTTTTCTTTGCGCATGTTTAGCAAAGAGTATAGTCTCAGGTAGTGAATATTGTGCTTAGATTGGGCTTTATAGAGTACAAAAAGCCATCAACATTTACAGCCCAATCTCCATCCAAACTAGCAGATCAGCTAAAATCACTATTTAATATTGAATGTCACACTTCAAAACAGGTAACTTTAGTAACAAAATATGGACAAAGAAGAAGACCAAATATAATATGTAATGACTGTTTTATATTAATATTGAACTACTTGGTTGGACCTAGCTTATGGCTGTTGTCAACACATTGGTACCTACTTAGCCAATGGATTGCTTCCCATACAGGTAACTTTAGTGATCGATGGCACTGTATTCCCCTTCTTCTACTCCACCCTAGTATTAGAGTGACCAGGGCTTACACTGCCTTTTACTGGTGTAGTACAGCGTAGCTAGAATTTGTTGTTGGGCTGTACCAAGGTATTTCTGGAAGATATTAAATATTTATGTTTGATTCGTGTTTATTACTATATATCATTCAATTAATCTCCCATTAATCCTTCACCAAGAAGGGGCATAGGGAACGGTTCTTTAGAAAGCATGAAACTAACCACATACCTAGATACTTTGATACAGAAGGTGAGTCACTGAGGCTGATTAACTAAAAAGCATAATTCTACAACAAAGCAACAGCACCAAGGGGGACAAATAAAACATCCAATTGATATTGTTTGGACTTTTAACCATTTTAATGCTACAGTGGTCTACAATGCATTGTGAAGCAATCCACTGGAGATCTTGTTAGCATTCATGTTAAAATGTGGAATGTGTGGAATTTTTATAGTATAGTTAGTTTGCTCCTGTTTTACTTCGTACTCTTGGCAGACATGCCCTGGAGATTGCACCACCTGTATAAGGGGATGAGTAGGGAAGACAATAAACATAGTGGGAAGACAGTAAGCAGAAAAGAGGATATTCTGCCCCTCTCCATGGTAAGGACCTTTCCACCACCCTCTTTGTCATAGTGGAAAGGAGAGAATGATAATCTGTGTATTCATGCATGTATGCATGTGTGATAATGTGCATGGGTCATGATGACGTATGTGTGAGTGCCTCATGTCATCAGCTCAGGAATGTAGGAAAAGCAGAGTGGGAACAGTGGAATCTTGTGTTGGAACATGTTGCCAGAAGATTTTGCTCTGGGCTTTGCCTTCCGGAGGTAAGGTTCATCTGCATTACCTCTCAATGGGAATTTCTGCCGAGAAAAACAAAGACATATTCTTTATGAAACTTCTGTGAGGAGGAAATGCAATGTTCCACAAGCTAGGACAGACTGAGGAAATCCCATTCTCATGAAGACCTATTATAATAGGGCATGTGAAACCCGAACAATGAAAAAATTGTCAGGTTCTCACAAATACAAACATGTCTAATGTATTCTCTAAGTGGTACCAAGTGAAAACCTTTGTGTTACCAAAAATATATATAAAAATGAGCAAATTAAAGTAAAAACAGATATGTGGCTGATCGGTTTAGGATACCTGGCCTCTGTGGACCCTGTCAATAAAGGTGAAGTGTAGGGTTGCCACCTTTTGTTCAAAAAAATACCGGCCAAGGCATTCCCTCCATAGACATTGGAAAGAAGCCAATTTTTTACCGGCCTGCCGGTAAAATACCGGCTGGGTGGCAACCTTAGTGAAGTGCCCTACGGCTGTCTGACCTACATCTTCATCATGACAATACATGGCCCACACACTCTAGCAAATAGGGGATGAATCATGTATGCATGTCAGCATGACCCTGGTTGTTTCCTTTGCATCTCCAGGCCAGCCATCATGCTGAATTGGGTTTCCTGGGATATGGTTCAACCCTAGATTAGTAGCCAGTAGGCCATACTATCAAAATGCAGAAGGTAACCTCCTGGGAGTTCCATGGAAACTTAATTTCCATGCAGTGGCATAACAATAGGGGTCGCAGGGGTCGCACCTGCGACCGGGCCCATCACTCTCAGGGGCCCGGCCGCCCCCTGTGACCCACTCGCCACACGCCCGCAGCAACCTGTAAACCAGGGCAGCACTTTGCACAGCTGATCTCCCGCACTAGTAATGCAGAGAGCTGAGAGATGACATAATCTCCCAGCGCTCTGCATTACTAACAACCACGCGGGAGCTCCAGTCAGGGGTCTGTGCAGAATCTCTTGTCACATACCACTACACCACCAGGGACTCGAGGTAGGAGGACGAGGGGGTCAGTAGGGGCATTGTGGAGAATGTGGGGCATTGTGGAGAATGTGGGGCAGTGTAGATAATGAGGGGAATTGTGGAAGGGGCATTGTGGATAATGAGGGGCAACGTGGAAGGGGCATTGTTTAAGGCACAATGTGGAGATTGAGGGGCAGTGTGGAGAATGAGGGGCAATGTGGAGAATGAGAGGCAATGTGGAGAAAAAGGGGCATTGTGGAGAATAAGAGGCAATGTGGAAGGGGCATTGTGGAAGCGGCAATGTGGAGAATAAGAGGCATTGTGGAGATGAAGGGGCAATATGGAAAATAAGGGGCATTGTGGAGATGAAGGGGAAATGTGGAGAATGAGGGGCATTGTTGAAGGGGCATTGTGAAAGGGGCAATGTGGAGGTAGCCAATGTGGTTGAAGGGGGCCAGTGTTGTCGGGGGCGGGGCCCATGGCAATTCTTGCATCAGGGCCCGGTGGCTTCTAGTTACGCCTCTGTTTTCATGGGCATGTTATGGAGGCATTTATGGTTGGCTGGTACTTAATTCTTAATGGTGGTGATGTGCAGGATAGCATGCACTAAAGCAATTAAAAGCTGTAGAGTACACAGAGGAAGCCAACATCATAGTGCCAGGAAATGAGCTATGCCAACATGTTTGTAAATGTATCCCTTTGTGTTACAAAATAAATAATGAACAATACAGATCAAAAAGGATTGCCAGGATAGCATGATAAAAGAGAATACGTGAATTAATATGTGCTTGTAGGAAATTAGAAAACTACTACTTCTTGTTAAGTTTCCTTGGTAACAATATGTCCAATATGAAAGCCAATAGTAATGTTTTTTTTCAATCCTGACCTTATTAACTCCATGGATAAATAATGGTACATGATCCTCAGTCTGGAACTGATACCATTATGTATAGCTTTACAGAAGTGCGTGACAACTGGATAATCTTTCAATTCCAGAATGAGATTCTCTGAAGTCTCCCTGATCCTGGATTTGTGTTTCTGTTATATGCTTTTTAATGGAGTTGGCGACGCCTCCCACAAACGCTAAGACACATAACACTACAGAACTTACCAGATAGTGTAAATCCCGTGTCACAAATGAAATCAGAAACATATGAAACAAAATTCCATTACTATATCACTGCTCCCATGTTCCGGCTATTTGACTTCACTAGCTGCCACAAAGTGGTGGAAGATGCAGTCTACTCTCATCTATGTCTGTGTCCTTCTTCAGTATATAATACCATGTCGTCAGATATCCCTGACTTATCTGTTCCTCCAGATAAACCCATCAAAGTAACATTTTTATTTTTTACATGTTACATTTCTTTATTTATTACATTCTAGGGGGGTTCCAGTATCTCTTATATGCCATTTTTCAACCATGTTGAATCTTGGAACTTCAGATGGGTAACAGTTTGCACCCAGAAATAGGTGTAAAGTTGCCTGTTTGCATTGCTTGAAGACCTCGCCAGCATTCAAGGGGTTAAAATCCATGGAAGTTTATTTGTTTCTTACAGTTTGCCACATATTTTCTCCACTTTGTTTTGTGCATACTGCCTACTCTGACGGCTAGTGTTTCATATGCACAAAGTAAGAGAGGAACAACTGTGGAGTACGCCTACTGCACCACAGAGGACATTGATTTAAAAGGGATTTTTAACCCTTAGATAGGGAGAGCTCAAATGCTTTAAAGTTCTCTCCAGTATGGAAAAAAAGCCTAATTTAAATAAATGGGAATTATTATTATATTTTTATTGAGTGCCATATATCCCGCAGCACTGTACAAAATAAGGGTGAGAATGTAAAATGAGACACACACAACCTAATGGACACAAATAGTAGTGAGGGCCCTGCTAGCAAGAGCTTACAATCTAGAGAATTATCATTTGTCTGCAATGGTTCCATTGGTTTCCTTCATGAATACAGCCCAGTGTGCATGGCAATACAAGTGAACCAAATGTAATGGGGATATAAATAACTGTGAGACAGCACTGAGTCTAATACTTTACTTTGCATTCTGCAAGAGAAGTAGATTGATTAATTAGTCAGGCCAGCAAACACTTCATTGTATATGTATTTATAGGACACTTGTTACTGTTGTGTTGACTCATTCTAATACAGAACATAATCAGAACAATTAACTTGTGGTTAATGAATAGTTTTGTTTTTATTATCCCCTTGGATTCTAGGTCTCCAAAGCATTGTTCTGCAATGCATTGGACAACTGTCTTGCATCTAAGGGGTTAAAATACCCATAAGTGGTTACATTTTTTTTCTCATAAATAAATATGTTCAATTTACAATAATCAACCTTAGTACACTATATTCGCCTGAGTTAATGATAAACAAAATGTACAAACTCCCAGATCTAATTGACCCAGAACAGTAATAATCCATTGTCAGATCACCGATATGCATAATGAGTCCGGCTACCTAGGCAGATTTACGTAGAAATGTATATCTAACATGAGGGATAATTAATCTGTGATAGGGGGCAACGGAAGATCTCATGAAAGTTAAGAAGGTGCTAATGAATACAAAATGTATGACCTAGGTGTGAAAGGAAATTCACTTATTACCAGCTGTTTTGAATTTGTGCTCCCCCCTGCCCTATAATACATTTGTACATAGGAGTGATAACTTGCATTAAGAACCAGAGCTGTATGCAGCACATTGAGAAGCAGTGCATTGCACAGCCATCTGAACCATAAAGGGTGAAAGGTATAATCATGATTTAGATTTTTATATCTACATTAGAGAAGAGTCAACTAAGGGGGATAAGATCACTGATATATTGTAAATCAATACAAAGACTGTCTGGGAAAATATTTATTGAAAGAACAAAGTAAACAACAACAGGTTATCCAATAAAATTAGAGGTAAGGTGTGTTTGACTAAAACAAAGGCAGGGTTTTTCTGGTGTAAAGGCAGTAAGGCTGTGCAGCAAGGCTTTGCCTCCGGAAGCCATGTTTGTAGATACTGAAGATATTTTTAAAAAGTGTTGGATCCCGTTGTAGCTCAGAACAAAATAGAACGTTATGACAGTTTCAATTTAATTTATTCTGCTATTTATCTGGAAAGGACCTTAATAATACTCTATGTGCTAGATTCCATTGCAGGTATTAACTGTCACTGGATTCAGCTTGAGAATTCACCATAGACTTATTATCCGCAGTGCAATCCAGGACTGTTTCATGCTGCCTGTTCTCATTTGATCTAGTCCATCAAAGCACGCTGATAGAGTGCATGACTGATATTTTTTAAAGGATCTTTTTGCAGATGTAGCTGAGTCACATACTCTTTTTTTACATATTTTAGGTGCAGATACCACTAAAATTGAAAGAAAGAGGAGAAATTATTCAAAGTAAGTATACAGAATGAAATAAAACGAATGCTAGAAGGTAAAATAAGTAATCCAGGTGACATCATTCACACCCTTTCCACCCACCCAAAAATAAATTATGTCCCTCAAACTTAATCATGGAGGAGAGCAGTGAAGGGAAGAAAACAGGATGTAGGACTTAACCTGTGGGCTTCCATTTAGTGGGGACTTTGGTGAATGGTGGTGATTGAGGACCATTGTCCACCAGGAATTGCAATCATGTTCTTGTAATACACAGGTGATCACTTCCCCCATTCAGGATTGTAAGAGTCACCCTCATTTGAAAGTGAGAAGATCTCTCTTTTAAATGAGATAGTACTCATGACAGTTCTCAGGTCAGGGTACACATGGCTATTTATTGGAGAGACTGATGGTGCTTTACTTCAGTCCTTAGTTGGACTATTAAATCCTCAATTGAGTTGTTTCTCTTTCAAGTAAGAGTAATCAAGCCTATGCTATCTTGTCAGGGCTGCTAGGACAACTTGTCATGCTGTTAAAAATAAAGATAAGAATTTCTGGGAAGAACATATGACATCCTGTCCACTATCACTTCCTCAGAAAGACTAGTGTATACCTAATCCTGGGAAAAGGAACTCAATGTTGTTCTTAAGGATGACACCTGGACCAATATCTGGTGCACCACTCTTTCCTTTTCCCTCTCTGCCCAAGTCCTGGAATCTATACATTTCTCATACACTGGTATTATTCTCCTCTCCCTACAACTAGTTCCCTCTGTTGGAGATGTACCCAACATAAAGGTATACCGATCCATATTTGGTGGACCAGCCCCATTATAAAACTCTTCTGGGATCAATGCCTGGCCCGTATTGAAAAAAGCTAGGTATAGTACTGTCTAGGGATCCCTTACAGATCATCTTCTATAGTCATCAGCACCTCCACAAAAGCACTATTATTGTTCAAGTTGAATGCATCTAAGACCTGAATTCCTTCCCTATGGAAAAACAGATCTCCCACTACCATCTGTAGCTGGATACAAAGGGTAGTTGACTAAGTCTCACCCCTAAGACTGACTCTTCTGTGCCAGGTACTAGATCCAGACCTTCTCTCTACATTTTTTTGCTTCATTTCTCATTGCTTTTTCATCACAGCAACTATTTCTTTTGATATTTGGTCTGGTTTTTCTTGTTTTACAGTAGGTGCAAGGGCATGGTTGGGCAGCAGCTACAATGTCTCAATAACTTTTTCATTGTAGGTTAAAATGTCTGCATCTGGAAAGCTGTATAGCACACTTAAGCGATTAGACAGTGCTAACTCAAAATTCTCAAAAAACAGCTGGCTATTGTCAACCTTCACATTTGTTTACTAGATCATCTTTCTTTCTTTCTCAGTCAATTTTGATTTTTGCTGTCATTACATGATGGTCACTTCCAACGTTAAAACAATTTAAGACTGAGCAGTCAGTGAATTAAGCTTTATTATTAGTGAAGTATGAAGTCGATTTCACTTATATTACCATTAGGACATTTCCATGTCCATTTTCTCTAGGCTTTTTTCCTGTAGAATTAAATCTTTTGTTCTTCTTCAAATTGGATAAGTGGTCTGATTTTTCCCCATTTTGGATGTTATCAATTCTTGCATTGAATTCCCCCATTATAAATTTGTTGTGGCAACTGTCCTGTTTTTAGAAGTGTAATAAATCATCATAAAATTCCTCAACTTCATCATCACTGTGGCTACTTCTGGGGCATAACCTTGAATGATTTGAAGAACATAGAGATTGTTCAGTTTCATAGCACAGGAAGCAATTCATTCAGAAATACTTTCTACTTTTATGACTGAGTCTGTTAGTCTTTTGGACCACTGATCCTCCACATAGTCCATCATTAGTTCCTTTATAGTATAGCTAGTATCCAGCTTCTAATTTGAGTAAATCTTTGTCTTTTTATGAGTCTCACATAAGCCAAAAAATTCCCAGTTGATGTTATTTAGTTCTTGTACTAATTATGCTCTCTGTATATATATATATATATATATATATATATATATATATATATATATATATATATATATATATATATTATTTTTTTTTTTTTTTTTTTTTTTCTTCCTTCAATGGAGACTATCGACATCACTTACACATCACACATGTTTAACAAATTTACCATACAGAGGAAAAGCACAGTAGAGGGCCAAGAATCTGAAGAAGTTGACAAGTATGTTTACCTTGGACAGGAAATGTCAACAGATAGAAACACCATGATGGAAACTGCGCAACAAATAAAACTGTGCTGGCAAGCATTTGGAAAACTTAATAGTACCATCTTTAAAGGTATAGTAATACTTCGTTTTAACTTTATTTTATTTTGAAGGCATTAAAAAAACATGAAGAATGATATAAGTCTTATTTCTCAAACCTTTATGGTTTATGAGATATTCACAAGCAAGATTCCCCCTCCCACACCTTTTACCTAGTGTAAGCAATCTCTTCTCAGATGTGGAATGCAGTCCATAGACCAGACAGATAACAGAAGGGGACACACTCTTATTCCTATGAAAACAATGAAATCCCTGCCCCCTTGACAAGCTTATCAGGTTTTTCCCTTATCTTAATTGAAGATTGTCCCTCTCTGCAGTCTACCTGGGCACCTCCCTTCTGCTCTGGCTGAACAGTGTGACATTAGTAAAAGGGGCGGAAGGGGGATACTTTGTCATTGAATTACTCTTGAACTACAACTCTGACAGAACTGAAATAACACTCTCCAAAGTCCAAATACTATGATGATTAATTAGAGCTGCTTTTATTATGAAACATTACTATCCCTTTAAGACAAATCTACCACTCTGCCACAAGCTAAAGGTTTTTGACCAATGTGTCCTCCTAGATGTTACATGTGTCTATGAAACAAGGACACTGATTGCAAAAGCCATATAATAATTTCAGGTTACACAGAGAAGTATGGAGCGGCAAATTCTAAACATAACAAAAAGGGACTGAAAAATGTGTGCATGAATTCGTCAGCAAACAAAGGTCTGAAATTAAATAGGCAGGCCACGTAGCAAGAAGACCTGATGGTAGATGGAAAAAACACATTGGCAACAAAAGGCCAGGATCAAAGTTGGTAGAGCCTTGCTGACAATTCCTTCATTCAGTTTCCCGCGCATTTCTTCCTTTAAAATCTCTGCTGATAACATCAAAGACAGCCCCACTGGAGGAAATGTGAAGTGTCACCATGAACTCAGAGGACTGAATGGGATTTCAATAGTTGACATCAACAGAGGAATACTCTGCTCCTTGCAACTGCAATACAAGAAGCTTGCCAAATGGATTTATCATCTGGTCATGATTATAAGAGACCCAAGCACAAATGAACACAAAGGTGTTTTATTTTCTAGATTCTGTGCTTATCTAAAAATGTCCCTAGGAGGCATTATTCCTTTAAATGTTGCTCAAAATGTTTTGTAGCATGGTGAGAGCTTTACAGCCTAACATCTTGTCATCCACTTCAAGAAGAAACATGACAGCATGAAAAATGATATATCTTCTAATTAAACGCACCTGTTCTCCCTTCTTCCCACTGGTCTGCTGTGTAAGCCATATGTGACTGCTCCCTTGTGAGAGTGACTAAGCAGAGCTGTGTCTTTCTCATTCACAGGCTCTACAATAATCCCTGTCCATTCATACTTCAGTCATTCCTTATCATCCACTCATTTGTCAAGCTTAAAGGAGCAAAAAATCTTTATGGAAATATTACTGTATTTGTGTTTTTTCCTACTGAATAAATCAAGGATACTTTCACTGCTGGAAGATGATTCTGTCAAATTTTATTACAGAGCAAATGTTCATTTGAAATTTTTTTGTTAGCATTTGACTTCAAGATTTTTCCCATGGAGTAGCTCTGTCGCTATTACTGCTTTTGAAGTGCTGAGTATAGCAGACACAACATTTCAAAAATTGGATGTAACAACAGCGCCACCTGGCAGAAAAATATCTTAAAAAAAAAAACTCAAGCTGTCAAAAAGATGCATGTTTGTTCTGTATTAACTTTAAGAAGACATCTACCAGCATCGGCAGTAGGGATGGGCGAAAGTTTTTTCCTCAAAACAGAGATTGGAGAAAAATGGCACTTCCTGCCTAGCAATACATTTCCAGCATAAAGTGCCTTTTTCCCTCTCTTTTTCCTAGCTCATTGCATTGAAATCAGTGAGACTACTTCATTTCTCCCCACCACGTGGCAATGTTCTCTTCTTTTCCTGCAGGCATATAAAAGGGTGTCAGGTTCTCACAGCATGCCATTCTGTGTTTGCGAAGGGAGAAAGCAGCACATTTTCGAGCTAGAAAAGGCAGGCTAATAAAGATGAGTCGAAGCTTAGTTTAGGGAGTATTTTAGGTAGGACATTTGTTTTCTGCATTACGATAGCCTAGGGCACTCCAGGGGAGAAGAAGGGAGAAAGGAGGTTGATCCCAAAATTTGATATGACTGACTGGCAAGAAACAAGCAGCTGTGATCCAAGCTGCTTCCTGATCTAGCTGTTAGTATCTCTGTGCTGAGGGAGTTTAGGGATTTGAGAAGGGAGCAAAGGAGGTTGACCCCAAATTCCCCAATATTGTGTCTGACTTATTTGATTTGAAAGACACAGGCAGCTGTGGTCCAGTTTCCTTGCTTATCTTGCTGTTATTATCTCTGTGTTAAATGTGTCTGGGGGTGTGAGTGAGAAGGGAGCAACGGAGATTGACCTCAAATACCCAAACATTCTGTTTGACTGATTT
The DNA here is from genome assembly GCA_037306005.1 of Rhinophrynus dorsalis. Classification (NCBI taxonomy): domain Eukaryota; kingdom Metazoa; phylum Chordata; class Amphibia; order Anura; family Rhinophrynidae; genus Rhinophrynus; species Rhinophrynus dorsalis. The sequence goes on from CM074720.1 coordinate 290,653,692, forward strand.
GATTTGAAAGACATAGGCATCTGTGATCCAAGTTCCTTTCTGATCTTGCTGTTATTATCTGTGCTGGGGAAGTCTGTGAAGAGAAGTTGTTGATTTTTCTATTTTAGATTTAATTTTATGTTTGGACAGTGATATGATGGACAACATAGTTTTAAAAAAACAAATAAATAATAAAAAAAAAAAAATATAAGGTGATAGATGACTGGGAACATAATGTGAGATGTGTGACTGAGGCAGACTTGATAAATAGACGATATTGAGTATTTTGATGAGGGCCAAGGCAAGACATCACACTTCATCAGTTCTGTTGTGTACTTTAGTGTAAAAGCACAAACAGTAGTTGAGTAATATCCAGCCAAAGAGCAAGGGAGAGGGGGGAAAGGTGGAGCAGTAAAGGGACGTGGGAGTAAAGTGGTAGCTCAAAAACTTACTGCAGCCACAGTTGCAACAGCGTTGCTATAAATGATGATGATCCCTCTCCTTCCAGGGAGGATGCAGTATGTCAAGGTTCCACCAAAAGTTCCACCACCACCAGCACCAGTACTATAAAAAAATATAAGAAGAACACTGAAGATGTCTATGACACACAACCGACACACATTACACATGAGACTCACCCTTTGTCCCTAAGGGTAGGGGCACTCCATGAGGAGACGCAACAGTTTCAGGTGGTACAGTCTCCCCATCATACCATCATTGTGGGTTATCCCTGGTTGCAGACTCACAACCCAAGAATTGATTGGCAGACTTGCGATATCCTGTCATGGTTTTCTCAGTATACAAGATCTTGCCTCCAGCAGCCTACCAGGATATTGTGTACCTCAACCTCGTTACCTGCCGAGTACCAGTCCTACAAAGAGGTAATCAATAAGGTAGAAGCCAGTATGTTACCACCACATAGGACTTACGATTGTGCTGTTGATCTGGTGCTGGGGGCCAGAACTCCTAGGGGCTGAGTATACCGCTTGTCAGTAGAGGAGTATAAAGCTATGGAGGACTATGTGGCTGACCCTTTATCCAGGGGCATTATCTGGAAGTCTTCTTCACCTGTGGGTGCAGGCTTTTTTGTTAAGAAAAAAGATGGGGAACTCAGACCATGCATCAATTTCAGAGGTCTGAATAAGCTGATGGTAAAGAAGGCCATGAGTTGAAGACAGCGTTTAACACCCGTAGTGGGCACTATGAATACTTGGTAATGCCTTTCGGTCTGTGCAACGCTTCCACTGTCTTCCAAGAATTTATTAATGATGTATTGAGAGACCTGCTACAAACTTGTGTGGTAGTATATTTGGACAATATACTCATCCATTCTCCCACCTTGGAGGCACATAGAGCAGATGTAGCAACTGCTAAGAGAGAACAAGTTGTTCTGCAAACTTGAGAAGTGTGAATTCCACAAATCCCAGGTGACCTTCTTGGGATACGTGATTTGATCCACTGGACTGGCCATGGATCTGCAATGGCCTCTTCCTGTGGGGCTACGATCCATTCAGAGGTTCCTGGGCTTCACTAATTATTATAGGAAGTTCATACAAAATTTTTCCTCAGTCGTGAAACCTCTCACTGGGCACCTGAAGCACTTCATGCTTTTGAGGACTTGAAGTCCGCCTTTGCAAAAGCCCCGATATTATACCACCCGAATCCCACCCTACCATTTACACTGGAGGTGGATGCCTTGGAGTCTGGTGTAGGCACTTTGCTGTCTCAGAGCGTGGGCCCTTGGGAGACCATTGTTGCCATGCGTTTTTTTTCTCTAAGAAATTGTCAAAGGCTGGGAGAGTATATGATGTGGGCAATCGTGAATTACTCGCCATCATCTTGGCTTTGAAAGAATGGCTTTATCTGTTGGAGGGCACCACTGTTCCGATCTTGATACTGACTGATCACAAAAACCTCACATATTTGTTGGAGGCCAAGAGGCTGTCTTCACGTCAGGCCAGATGGGCCCTATTCCTTTCGAAGTTTAATTTTGTGGTTTCTTACCTTCCGGGTACCAAAAATATTAGAGTGGATGCTCTCTCTCAACAATTTGGGGCAAAATCCCAGGAGGACTCTCCTCCGGTGCCTATTATTCCTCCTATCCGCATCTTGGCTATGATCCGTACCAGTATTACATCTCCATTGGGCACAGAGATTTTGGTTGTTCAAGCTTCCTCTCCGGCAAAGAGGCCTAATGGGAAGTGTTTTGTGCCTGAATCCCTCTGTACCAGACTGCTAGAAACATACCATTCCTTGAAGGCTGCAGGGCATGTCGGGAGCGACCAACTGATATGGTCTATGTTGAGACTCTTTTGGTGGCCCAGCTTGAGGGCAGATTGATCCGCTTTTGTTGCCACATGTTCCCCTTGTGCGCTGACTAAGAGTCCGAGACATCTTCCAGTTGGTCTTCTGCAATCCATTCCTAATGGGGAATGTCCATGGTCACACTTATCGATTGATTTTATGGTGGAGTTGCCTGTCTCAGAGGGCTGCACAATCATCCTCATGATTGTGGATAGATTTTCCAAGATGGTCCATTTTGTGCCTCTGAAGGAAGTCCCCTCCTCCAAGGAGCTGGCCGAAATCTTTGCTAAGGAGGTGGTTCCTCTCCATGGGATACCCAAAGTGCTGGTCTCAGATCGTAGGAGCCAGTTTGTGTCATGCTTTTGGAGAGCCTTTTGCGGACAGATAGGCATCCAGCTCTCATTCTCCGCAGCTTACCATCCACAGTCGAACGGTGCTGCAGAAAGGTCTAATCAGGCACTGGAACAGTTTCTCCAGTGTTTATCTCTGATAATTGGGCGAACCTGTTACCGTGGTCAGAGCTTGCCAGAAATAGTGCTGTCAATTCCTCCTCTCGGAACTCTCCCATTCTCATTAACTATGGGTACCAGCTGTCTCTCCTGCCTGAGTCCTTTGTAGCTCAAAATATTCCTGCTCTGGAGGAGCACTTGAGGGTGGTCTACTCCACATGGGTACAGGTTCAGAGATCCCTGCAGAGTTCCAATGTGTGCTATAAGAGACACGCAGACCGTAGGCGTATTCCTGCTCCAGTGTTCTCAATCTCCGGGGCCCGATTTGTGGGTCCCTTTCGGGTTCTCTGCAAAATTAACCCTGTGACCTATGCCCTCGACCTTCCTACTAACATGCGTTTTTCCAATTGTTTCATGTGTCTCTACTGAAACCCTTGGTCTTAAACGACTATACTACCACTCCTGTCCGTCTCAGACCTGTCCAAGAGGGGGATCATGAGGAGTATGAAGTGCAGAGTCTTCTGGACTCTAGCAGTGTCATTGGTCAGATACAATATCTGGTTCATTGGAAAGGTTATGGGCCTGAGGAGCATTCCTGGGTTGCCAAGAGAGATCTGCATGCACCTGCCCTGCTCTGTGAATTCCACTCCCGCACTTCTTCTGGTGCTGGTCCTCATCAGGCTGGGGAGAGGTCGTTAAAGGGGGGTACTATCACAGTCTCCATTTGATGCCTAAGGGATCCTGTGCTTCTTACCTCTGTATGGTCGCCAGACTGCATGGCCTCCGGCCACTTCCTCATTGCTTAAGTTATGTTACAGGCACTGGCAAGGACACCTGTTTATGGGCCTATTCTGTTGGGCCTAATTGGGTCCCACCTTCTTCTGCTCCTTTATAAACCCCATTGAGGCTAGGACTCATTGCCTTTACGTGGTGTTCCTGTTAGTTACTCTTGTGCTCCGTTGCGACCTGTGCTTATCTGAGAATCAGCTCTGTGTATGAACCCGGTTTGTCTGACTACCCACATCGGTTCTGACCTGTGGCTCTGGCGACTAACTCGCTCCTTGTTAACCCCGGCTTGTCTGACTACCCACAATGCTTCTGACCTGTGGTTCTGGCTGATTACTCGCTCTGTGTATGACCCCAGCATGTCTGACTACCCACATCAGTTCTGACCTGTGGCTCTGGGTGACTACTCACTCTGTGTATGACCCCAGCTTGCCTGACCAGTGGCCCTGACTACTACTAGCTCAGTGTAGCCTCCGGTTGCCTTCCCTGTGGGCCTGGTTACTCTTGCTCCTTGTAGTCCTTGGCTTGCCTGATCAGTGGCCCTGACTACTACTCGCTCAGTGTAACCTCAAGTTGCCTACCCTGTGAACCTGGTTACTTTCGCTCCTTGTAGTCCTCGGCTTGCCTGACAGGTGGCCATGGCTACTACCCGCTCAGTGTAGCCTCCAGTTGCCTTTACTGTGGGCCTGGTTACTTTCGCTCCTTGTTGTGCCCAGCTTGTCTGACTCTGGCTGCCTACTCGCTCCCTACACTACCTGCTTGCCTAAGCTGTAGTCTCTGTGCCTCTGGGCTCTGGTCTGCTCTCGGTCTCTGTTGCCTCTGTTCGCAGATCAAGTGGTGACTTACACTATTTCTACCATTCATACTGTTGTCCCACTCGAGTCGCTTCCCTGTCGCAACATCTTGCAGTAGTGCAGTGCACAGCACAGTTTGCAGCTCCGGAGGGACCTTGGGTCCTATTTGCCTGTGTTTGGGGTTATGTTTGGGCTAAACCTTATTACTGTATATAATAAATAAAGGTGGTTATATTTTATCTTTGTGTCTGTCCTTCTTTGCCTGGTTACAATAACACAACTGCTGAAAGTCTGTGTGTGTAGATTTTGTTATATGTCCAAGACTTAAGGCCTAATAAAAGGTATCTGAGTACATTTAAAGGCTCAATCAAGTTTTGTTATGAAATTCATATGGCTACTCCTGATGAGTTAAAAAAGAGGGACTGCCACTGCTTGCAGTTGCTTTATTTGATATTGTTTAATTTACTGACTGAACCCTGTCACTTAACTACATATCCCTCCACACTTGTATGCTTCACCTCCTTAAAGAGTAATTAGCATGTTTTAATATGTGTACTCCTATTGGCAGTAGACTGGTAGAATAAAAGTTATAACTCTATTTGCTGAGTATCTTAAGATGCAAGCTTTGAAGGTCTCTAAGATCTCTTCTTCAGGCATATTTAGAATGAAGGCTGAAAACAAAATACATGAAAGGTTATTCATTCATACAAACTGTTTTTAAATTCCTCTGGAAGTGAATCCCATATAACCATTGTCACAGGAACCACCAGGCCCTTGGTTCCTGGAGGGGCCTGGGGGCCAGCCCCTTTCCTACAGACTATGGACTCTATGCCTGGGGAAGCGGCTTTCCCAGCGTCCCAGTTCCCTCGTGGGTCTAAGTCACCCTTTGCTTCTTGATGGGCACAGGGTGTCACAGAAAAGGACTGCCTTTGGACTGACTGGGGGAATCAGCACAGGGACATGTGGTGACGTTCACCTCCAGGACTATAACATGTAAAATACTGCTTATTGTATTGTATATTGTGTGGTATAATGTAATAGTGTGTGCTGTTGTACTATAAATTCTGTAAAGGGAATTGGTAGGTGGGAGTGGAGTGTGATAAGGAATGTTAATTGATTCCTGCAGTGCTTCCTTGACCAATCAGGGGAGGTTATTTATGAGCTAGTTAAGAATGTCTATTTTTCAAGCCCTCATTTGCATACTTATCTTGATAAGGGTGTTGGTGGCTGATTGGTCAAGCATAGAAATACTGTCCCAAGTCCTAGTTTGCATGCTGATCTTGATATGAATCTATAAGTGTAAATAAGCTGTGTGTTCCATTCAATAAAGAGAGCTGATTCTGAAACAGTACACTAGTCTTGCCTGGTAACTGGGGGGGGACTGTGATATTCCAGCAGAGCAGCCTTGTTCAGGATTGAAGGAAGCAGCGACTGATGGGGACACCCAGAGGGGGGTCCACTGGTACCATCACAGCCATTGCCTGTACAAATCATTCCCTAGACTCCAGCAGAATCATCTGTTTCTAGCTGGCTAAATGGTACAAGATGTATTCCCCTTTTGCTATTCCAGTAAATCTAGTGGGGAGTGAATTTGCAACTGCAGCCAAAGATAACTAAGTCTATGGAATGCATGGATTAACCCTCTGAGTGCCAGAGGCATGCACCACTCGTTGTGAGGAGTAAAATATGTTTTTTGTTTGGGATAATGTGACATAAATTCCTTGTCACTGTTCCATAAGTCTATGGAATGCATGGATTAACCCTCTGAGTGCCAGAGGCATGCACCACTCGTTGTGAGGAGTAAAATATGTTTTTTGTTTGGGATAATGTGACATAAATTCCTTGTCACTGTTCCATAAGTCTATGGAATGCATGGATTAACCCTCTGAGTGCCAGAGGTGTGCACCACTCATTGTGGGGAGTAAAATATGTTTTTTGTTTGGGATAATGTGACATAAATTCTTGTCACTGTTCAGGATACACAAAAGAGTGTTAAACTTGGTTATCAGTTTATATTCCCCAGATCTCTCTGTCTTAAGATGTCCCATCAGTACAGTCACCTTGAGATCATTAATACTGTGATCAGTTTTTGCAAAAATATTGACCCACTGGAGTGTCTCTTCACACTGGATGCCTATCTAGCACAAAACAATATTAAAAATTATGACAGATGGCTTCCAAGCAGATAGGCTGTTGATCCAGGGAACTACTTGACTGACATTTGGAGTTAGGAAGGAATTTTTTTTTACCCACTTGGGGCTAAATTAGAAATTGCTCCAGAGGGCTTTTTCTTTGCCTTCCTCTGGATCAACAGGGGTGTTTTTGGCATGGCCTGAACTTGATGGACGCGTATTTTTTCAGCCTCATCAACTAAGTTACCTATGATAATTCATCAGTTTTCTTAGAGTTTTTCCTGTCTCCCCTACATATAATCCTATGCTGGGACACTTCCCCACATGATGAGCACCAGATGATCCACATGAGAATTTGCCCTCGATGTTGTGGTTTGTGCCCTTGATATTTTGGTTTTGGTTGGAATGTGGTGTGGGCACCTTGTCTGTGATACACAGATATACACAGGTCCCACGTGTCTTTGTAGACAGGGAGAAGTACCATTTTCTGTTACATTATTAAGGGAGCTCTTTACCACAAGTTGTTTCAGGTTTGGGGCATGGTTTATAGGAGAGAAGCTGAGGTTTTTGGAATATTTTTTTAAATCTGTCGTCAATATATAGTATTGTGTGGAGATCTTTTGAGATTTTTGCACAATAATTCAAGCTGGGAGTTGTGACTACTGATGTCACTCTGCTCTTTTCCTGGGGTTATTTTTATTCCAGGAGATTTCTTCTGGCACACTGGTGATTCTCTGAATTTGGATGCCAGTGACCTTGGCATTGTATCCATGACAGATAAAATAGCTCTTGATTTTTGTATCACTTATCTAGCTACAAAGAGATGCCTCTACTGAAGCTATGGAAATGCTAACACAGAAATTTGAGATAAGGGATTCACTTCCAGTGGAATTTTAAATTAAAAACAATTTGCGTGGGTGAATAATATGTAATGTATTTTGTATTCAGCTTTCATTCTAAATATGCCTGAAGAAGAGACCTTAAGTGTCTTGAAAGCTTGCATTTGAGAGCTATTTAGTTAGCAAATAAAGGTATCACGTTTACTCTGCCATTCTCATATTTTTTTCACTGCTAACATGGTACCACCTTTTACCTATGCTCCTATTGAATAACACATATAAAAAGACAGTTCTGTGTGTCCCCTGATCCACCTTGGCTCACAATGCAACCCCAGCTTCATTGTCAGGGAAAGGGAACAGGGAAGCAGACCTGCTAATACAACACTATTCATGTTATAGTTGCCCTTTAAAGAAGAACTCTACACTGTGTGTTCAGTTATTAGGCAAGTTGTATTTGTGAGGGTGAATTTTATTATTGAACAACAACAGTGCTCTCCGTCAATCCAAAATGTTAAGAAACCTTAAACCTGAATATTTAAGAAAGTAAATTGAGGTAGTGGCCGTTTTAGAATATCTATGTGTGCACAATTATTGGGCAACTATTAGTGTGCACAATTATTAAGCAACTATATGAAAAATAATCATTTTCCCATTTATTTTCATCTATTAAAGTGAGAATACTAAACAAACAACTTAAAGTTTACAAATAAGCATTTGTGCCATTTCCAAAAAAAAAATCAGTGACCAATATAGCCACCCTTCTTTTCAATAATAGTCATAAGACTTCCATTCATGGAGTCTGTCAGTTTCTTGGTCTGTCAACTTTTTGTGCACCAGAAACCACAGCCTCCCAGACACTGTTCAGAGAGGTGTACTGTTTTCCTTCAGTGTAGATTGGAAAGTTATCAATAGGGGTTAGATCAGGTGAGGAAGGGGGCCATGTCATTATTTTATAATTTTTAAGGCCTTTACTGGCTAGCCACAGGTGGAGTACTTCGATACATGCAGTGGAGCATTGTCCTACATAAAAATCATGGTCTTCTTGAAAGATGCAGACTTTTTCCTGTACCCCTGCTTGAAGAAAGTGTCTTCTAAAAACTGGCAGTAGGTTTGGGAGTTGAGTTTGAGTCCATCTTCAACCCAAAAAGGTCCAACTAGCTCATCTTTGATAATACCAGCCCATACCAGTACCCCTCCTCCACCTTGCTAGCAACTGAGTCGAAGTTGAGCTCTGTGCCCATTACTGATCCAGCCATGGGCCCATCCATCTGGACCATCAAGAGTCACTCTCATCTCATCATTCCATAAAACCTTTGAAAAAATCTATCTTGAGATATTTCTTGGCCCATTCTTGACATTTCAACTTATGTGTCTTGTTCAGTGGTAGTCGGGTTTCTGTCTTCCTTACCGTGGCTATGTCTCTGAGCACTGAACACCTAATACTTCTGGACACTCCAGGTAGGTTGCAGTTCTGGAATATGACAGCACTGGAGGATAATGGGTTCCTGGTAGCTTCATGTTTGATTCTTCTCAAATTTCTGGCAGTTAATTTGAGTCTTTTTTCTCAACACGTTTCTTGTGACCCTGTTGACTATTTGCAACAAAATGTTTGATAGTTCTGTGATCATGCCCCGATAGCTTAGCAATTTCAAGAGTGCTGCTTCCCTCTGAAAGACTTTTTACAATTTTTGACTTTTCAGAGTCAGTTATATTTCTTTTTCTGTCCATTTTGCCTGAGGAAATGAAGCTTCCTAATAATTATGCACACCTTGACATAGGGTGTCCATCTACTTAGGCCACACCCTCTTGCATTACACAAATACACATAAATGTGTTTATACAGCTTGGAGTTGGAAAATATGCATAAAAATGATGATATGGTCAAAATACTCGCCTAATAATTGTGCACACAGTGTACAGCTATAGTAATGAGTGGCTGTTAAACTGCTTATCGAAAGTAATTATATAAATGTTCTATATATAAATACCTTAGCATGTTATCTACAGTTTTATCCATGGTTATCTGTATTTATTGATCTACTTGTTAGGTTGTCTTTCACACTTCCTCTAACAGCCTGAAAGAGAATTCATATAGAGTCCCACCATGGTCTATTAGAGCCATGTAAACATTTCAGGTTGTGAAATTAACCCACTCAGTGCTTTGCAATGCATTTCACACCCTCCGGCACTCAGAAGTTTAAACTGTCCCACTATACAGCACAACATAGTTCCTGTGCAAAAAAAAATGTAGGAGTAGAGGAAGGAAATGATGGATTGATGAAATCCAGGAGTCTACAGGATTTACAATGCAAGAGCTGTCCAAGAACAATCCAGGCCATACAAAGTGGAGAGCTCTAGTCCATCGGGTCATCAAAAATCGAAGACAGCTGGATGGAATGTGATGATGATGATACACATTTTCTGTAAATCTCTGGTTATCATATGGAAAGGAAACCATACAATAGACAATTCGGGGTAGTGCTAAAAATATCTGAACACTGGGAAGAAGAGTAGTGTATAGTCCAATAGTCCAAATAACAGTTAAAATAACAGATAAACCAAAAAGAGAAACCAAAGAATATATATATATATATATATATATATATATATATATATATATATATATATATATACACACACACACACACACACACACACACACACACACACAATTAAAAAAGGAGTAAATCTGAAAACAAGTAAATATATAGAAAACAAGTCCTTATACTTTATAAATGTCAAGTGATTTGAATCATGATAAGAAAAAGTCACAAAGGGACTTAAGAATAGTCATGAACAAGTCCCTACTACCTTGAAAATGTAGTTCAAGTAGCAGATACAAGATGATGACAAGGTGAATGGGATGAGAATTGGTAGATGAAAATGATAATATGAATATGAAGTGGAAGTAATGGAACATTTCCCTAGATGAGCAATCTTCAGCCCCTGTACTGCTACTCCGAATGTGATCCTGCAAGCGACCAACAGAAATCTATCCAAAAAATACAGATAGCGCACAAGGTGGAGAAGGGTGCAAATCTAAGTGTAGTATATTATTAAATACAATAAAAATCACCAGTGAACATAATGCATACTCACATTTTCCCCATATAGGGATAAAAGCATATTGGGCTGCCAACCCCCTAATTAGCCACGAAAGCTGCATCCTTACACCACCAAGGTACCTGATTGTCGGCCTCCAGATGTTATGGACAACCTTTCCTATGTGACAGATGAAGTTTACTTCTTTGAATGTTCGAACACTATGCAGATTTTGTGGCTAATTAGGGGGCTGTCACCCCAAGATGGGGAAAATGTGAGTGTGTATTTTGTTCATAGATGATTTTTATTGTACTCCATAAATATCACCATCTGTCTCATCAGCTCACTTACCTTGTGGCCGCCTCACTCTCTCTCTTCCGGCCTTTCGGCGGGTATCTTGTTGGGCACCTGTGCAATGTGTCTTTAGCTGCGCATGCGCAGAACCGCTGCCATTTCCTCCCATTGTCTGTGATCTGTCTAGGGCACCTTCCAATTGGGCAGGATCTGCCTATTGGATTTGGCTCCCAGATGAGCCCCCTCCAGGCTAACTCCCCTGATCATGGCTCTGCTTCACCTTCTGGCTACTGACTCGGCTACTCCTCTGACCACGGCTCTGCTTGACCTTCTGGCTACTCTTCTGACCATAGCTCTGCTTGACCTTCTGGGTCAGCTGCTCCTCTGACCTCGGCTCTGCTTGACCTTCTGGCTACTGACCCTGCTACTCTCCTGACTACAGCTCTGATGAACCCCAGAGCCTGATCCACTTACCCAGTATTATTCTTGTCCAGTTCTGTTCCTGCATACCCTGGCCCTGGTTGTTCACGGTTCCCAGAGTACTACCATCCTGTCTGCACCCCGGCTCAGCTGGGGTGGAACAATCTGGTTTCATGACCAGCAGCTTTATACAGCTTCACCTGCAGCAAGAGAGTACCTGACATGCCATCACCAATCCCAAGCATTGTTCCCAAGCAATGCACCCAGCACCTGAACTAGTGCCAGGACTACATAGATTTCTACACCCCGCAGTGACAATAAAATACTATACTTAGATTTGCACCCTTCTTGTCCTCTCTCTGTATTTTTTGCCTAAAGGGAGCTATACTTATAGGAGCATATGACCTTTGTCTAATGAAATTATTACCTAGGCTTGTGGCCATCACTTAGCTTAGGTACATACACCCCAGACAGCAAAGCTAATAGTGATGCAGGACTCCAAAGAGCAGGGGGAGGTGCACTCTGTGGCAATGCTATGGCCTTGGGGATGGAGACACACATGGCTATATGTACTAAGAATTAGATATGCAAGCGGATGGGGAAAGAATTTACACATTAACATAGAGGGTTGTCAAACTGCAGGCGATGTGGAAGGGATGCCTTCCCTTACACATCAACAGAAGTTCAACAACCATGAAGTCTGAGAACATTCTCTCTGCTCCCCACTTGCACAATGAGGGAGCGGAAAGGATACACTCTGACTTCAGCAACACAGGCAGCATCCTTCTCTAACCCTTTACGTGCCATAAGGATATGCATTGCATATCCCTGTGGCACTGAAAGAGGTAAAAGGTTTGTTCTAAAAGAGTTTTGCCTTAACACTTTGATTCATGCAGTGTGTATCTTTTATAAGCTTCCCAATTAACCCCTTTGATGCTAGACACCTCTTCAATGCATTGTATTGCATTGCATCCAAGGGACTAAATGGCAAATAATAGGAGCCCTTGTCATTCTGTCAGTGGAGAGTCACATAAACAATAATCCTATATAAGAATAATTATAAATGTCCTAAGCAGTTTGTTTACTGGTAAACACAGCTATTACAGGGTCTTCTGGCCCGCAGTTCCATCACCATGGGACAGTTTTAACACTGCAGTTTCTAGACAGAAGGTCTGGTTATTATTATGGTTTTGTTATTAAATTGAAGCTTTCATAAAAATTCAACTTATTTTGAATAAATGTATTTTAATAAATCATGAGTCCTGTTTACGTTTTGGTTTTATTTATTAACCCTTTGAGTGCCAGAGGGGTACACAACGCATTGCAGAGCAATGCTTTGCATATCCCTCTGGCACTCAAAGGGTTAATAATACTGATATTCATGTCTAAAATGTGTTATGAGTCACATGATATATCAGTCATCCACTGGGGAACCAATATTTAATTTGGAAAAAAAAAAGAGTATAGATTTGTGTTATTGTTGCTTAATTATATGAACAGATCTTGAATTAATGGATTATGAAAGATTTCCCCAGTAATCACTAACACGAAGCTTTGAAAATGAATTTAGTTGTCAGTTTTTGACTTCTAATTAATCTTTAGTTTTTCATCACAAAAACCTGCATGAACAATATAAATGTATTTTACAGAGTGCTACAAGTATGACAAATTATGCAAACACTTTACATATTCTCATTAACTGTACATAATTTCATGTATGATTGCACCAAGTATTGTTCTACCACAGTTATAAGAAATGATTTGTAAACAAGCAAGCTATGGATGAACTTCTTGTCTAATGACTGGGGGTTTCTAAATTCTAGAAATGAGCAGCTGAGAGATAATGGAGTTTATAATATTATTTGTATAAATTGAAGAAAACACTTCTATCTGAATGACAGTGAGACTCATGTACTGTCAGAGCCGGATTTACATCCCAGGCTCCCTAGGCAAGGCACTCTAAATGCCCTTACCTCTGTTCTTGGCCACACTCACCACTCCTTACATGACCCCGCCCTTAGTCCCTTCCAGCGTTTGGCCCATAACAAGCCTGCAAAGGGGTATACAACTGGAGTAGGAACATTGAGATTGCTTTGGTCTCACCCACTCACCCAGACACTTGCCTACTCTGCCTATAGGGAAATCCAGCCCTGTGCACTGTAAAGAACTGGAGTAATTCTGGAGTAAACCGTCTCACTCCACCATAGGGAGGAAATTAAAGTTTTAAATAGGCCTTCTAATACCTTGAATGCTATGGGGGTTAGTCCCCTTTAAGTCAATGAGAATGTGTGTAATTGTTATTTTTTCCCTTTTGGGGCATTTTGTTTACTCTAGAATTTCTCCAGTGTCTCTCAGTACCTCAGCTTGTTTTTGCAAGCCCTTTTGGTCAGTCAGGGGCATATAAAGCCTCATTACCAGATAACCACGGATTTGTTCCAACAGACATAGGAGTTGTAAATCTGGCATCCACACACACAAATAAAATATCCCATTTACACAGGTAGAACCCACACAAACCTACTGCTGTATGATTATAACCTGATCCTTTTAGAGAAAATTGTTGGTAGATTAAAACATATTGAAAAGTGCTATTTTTTTTTTACTTTTATGTTTTTTGGGGGTTTTTTTTACTATAAGTAAATGAATATATTTTTTGTCCATATAATACTTTTTTGCAAAGAATTATTTAGAGCAGGAATGTCAAACTGAGGCCCACCAGCTGTGGGTTACTATAACTGTAATCATTCCCAGGAAGCCTGAAACTGACCTGAAAATGATGGTGATTGTAATCCACGACTGCAGAGCATCAGGTTTCCCATGCCATTTTAAAGGTAACAATACCCTAGCAATAATTGTCTCTTAATGTAACTATCATTAGGAACTACCTAGTTGGGAGTATTCCATACTACAGTCCTATACATCCGTGTGTAATGTTTTGATTAACTAGAGACTAAAACAAACTTTCAATGCAATTACATTATATATATATTTAAAATATATGCATGACAGCTTTATGAAGGAAACATAGCCCATTAAAGGAACACTAATTTTTCTCAATAATAGACAGCCAAATACCATAAATTACCAGAGAATTCTAAGGCCACTATAAATCAATTTTACATACATTGGTTCCCCATAATTAATCTTTAATTTCTACTGGATATCATGTGTGCTGAGATGTATATGATTGTTTGTGGCTGGACTACAGGACCCTAAGCTCCTCCCACTGCAATATTCTTAATATGGCAGACCTTAGTTTGGGGTCCAGAGTCCAGCAGTAAAGGATCATGTTCATCTCTTTGAACACAATATCAAGTGCTAGTTAATTATTAATGATTGGGAATCAGGTCATGCTGATTTAGGATTTTCTGCCCAGATTAACTCATTGCGTGCCAGAGGGGTATCCAGCACTTTGCATTACATGAGTTGGCTACACCTCTAGCACTCAAAGGGTTAATAAGTGGGGGTTTATCGTTATGAGGTGATTGCATAAGTGAAGCAAAAAATAAAATAACACTTAAGAATATTAAAAAGGGAGTCTGTATTTCACATCGAGGAACATGAATCATATCCACATCATCGAATATTTATAGAAAACTTGAAGCTGTTTGAAAGACTTAACCAGTTTCTGCTTTGGTTGTATGGTCTTTACCTTTTCAATTTCTTCCCATTCACATATAAGAAATGTACAAAGTGCAATTCTGGAACCAACCAAATGCACCATGGGGGACAAATGACAGTTCCAAATATTTAAAATGTGTCTTTTTTTATTACTCCCCCATGGCGCAGGTAAACTGCTAATCTTTAACCTCATAAATAAGGCTCCAAAATATAAGCATGCATTCCTGATAGGAGTGGGATCTCCATTGACGTTGTACAGAGATCCCAGTGCTTGGTCATAAGACAATATTCACCACTGCAGACTTTATGGTGAATTTACTAATATGATTCTACTCTAAGCTAGGCACTGGAATCTAGTTACTATTTCCTAACACCAATGCATTAACCTATTTATGCTAACACAATATTTATCCCCTAATTAACGCTGCTTTGGCAAGTGGAAGGCATTGTGGAAGTTATTTTACCATTTCCTGTGTGCCTTGTTTAATGCCCTGTATTGGTCCTTTGACTGACAAAGGATGTGTGCTTCTATTGACAGCCCTACTACCCTGAAGGGTGTTAATTTTCTTTAAAAAAAATAAATGTAGTGTGTTTTACCATCTTTTTATTAAGTGGTTTGTAGTCATTACACACTTTACAGTTGATTTGCTCATAAGTTTTGTTAAGGGTTTTTGGTAATTTAGTAAAAGCTACTTTATTTTGAATGATGATACATTGAGGCCCAACTCATTTATCATAGTCTGCTTCTGTGCATCAAAGATAAAACATAGGCAAGAGAGGAAATGTGAAATATTCAGGGAGAAAAATTTCCTCTACAAACTTTTTTCCACAAATACCAATCTAAGACCCTGTTCACATGGGTGACTTTAGAGCAGTATAGTTACTGTATGTTTGTGAAACAAAATACTCCCTTTGGTGCTGTTCACATAGGCAATTTTAACCATATGTAATGCACCCTAAAGAAGCATGCTATAACTTGAATGTTCTGTTGCACTGGGTATATCAAAGTTGCAGCATGCCTGATCTGCAGCATACCCTATGATTCACTACAATGATCATTCACACTGGAGTTTGCCTGACCCATGAAGGTCAGCCTTATGACACACTTCCACCCCCCATGTGAGAGGATTGCCAAGGGAACACAGACATTAGAGGTAAGTAAACATGGACAGCTTGGTGTTACAGCTTACCTTGTTTTCAGTGTCATCTGCAGACGCGGGGCTTCAAGCATGCAGCAGGCCTCTGTTTTATGTACCATGCTTCCCGTAGTCCCCTCCTACCTACTTCCTTCCTCTGAGCTGCTCCTCCTACCTACTTCCTGAGTAGGGGTTTAAAGGACAGTCTGAGTCCTGACTCAATTGCCCTTGCGTTGTTGTTCATAGCAGTTCTCTTACCTTGGGCTCTGTGTATGACCTGGCTAGTCTTCCATGCAACCTGGTGCTGACCTGTGGCTCTGTCTGACTATCCTTTTGTCTATCCCTATAGTGGACAACCAACCTGGTGCAGACCTGTGGCTGACTACCTGAACTGTGTATGACCTGGCTTGTCTGACTACCCCCTCTGGTGCTGAGTTGTGGCTCTGTCTGACTATTTTTATGGTTTTTCCTTGTACCTAGCAGACACCCAATCTAGTGTGGACCTGGGGCTCTGGTAGACTAGCTCCAATACTGACTGCAGGCGTCAGTCAGGTATCCCTTTCCTTATACTGACTGCAGGCATGAGTCAGATATCGCTCCCTACTGACTGCAGACATGAGTCAGTACTCTCGCTTCGTCGGATCAAGATCCAGTGTTCCTGTTCCTGTTATTGGTTCCTGCAGAGACTACCAGTGGTCGAGGCCTAGTCTCCAGCAGAGTGGTTAAGCTTGGCAGCCTACTATTCCTGATAATAGTGCTCGCTGGCTTGTAACCCTCTGCTTGCTACTTGTGTATCTAGTGTGCTCTACGTTTCTATTATTAATAAATTTTGCATTTAACTATACCATACTGTCTCCTGAATGTTATTGGTAAACCGTGACACTTGGCTTGCCCTAAATCAGAGAGTAGCCAAGTCACCTATGTAAGCAAGATCTTATGAACCTTCTTGACAAGAATGTAATTGCTTAAAAAATGCAAATATACCTGTGCTCTAATCAGACACATTTAGAGAAAAAATGTAATAAATACTTTTAAAATTGTTATATAAGAAAGAGAAAAATCAAGCCACTTTGGAAACTAAGTAGAGAAAAAGAGACAATATTCATTACATGTCCAAAATAGTCATGGACTAATTCCAGTGCTATGTGGAGTGCAGCTGATTAAACTGTAAAGGAGAGAGTAAACATTAAGAAGGGAAAGACTGTGTCTGTGAATAAATGCCTTATACTGTGAAATATGTTAGTTTCTTCCCTCCCATCGGTGAGAACCACTTGTGCATTCAATTTATTTTTTAAAAGATTATATACATATATTGTTTTATGTTTTTGTGCCAATACATTTTAATATTCTTTTTTCATATTTACTGTACTTGCTGATACTTCTTCATAGTCCGTTCAATAGATGTTTAGTACTTGGCTAACTCTTTGCTTATTAAAGTGGACCTATCATCTTAAAGTGTTAGTAATGTCGAAAAATGTCTTATAATGGATTTGTAGAGGCTAAAAAAAGATTAACATTGCCACAAACCCCATCTCTCAAACCACTATGGTTTGAGAGATATTGCCAATTAAAGTTCCCCCTTCTCTCCCCTTCTCCTGACGTCAGCGTCTAGCTGACAGCAGGAGATCCCAGTCTGGAGATCAGCCAGCGGCTCTGCAGCAGAGCTGAAATTATTAGAAAAAAATTACTTCATTGGAAAGGTCTACAAAGTGTGCTTGGTTTGCATGAATACTTTGTAGACAATTCCCATGAAGTAGTTCTTTTCTAATAACGGGATTTCGGCTCTGCTAAAGAACCTCCTCGTGTCAGCCACCATGGATCCCCTTCTGTCAGCTTTACAGCTGACATCAAGAAAAGGGGAGGGAAGGGGGAACTTTCATTGTTGATATCTCTTAAATCACACTGGTTTGAGAGATAGGGTTTTGGCAATGATAATCTTTTTATAGCCTCTACAAATCTATTACAATAAATTTTTCGACATTACTAACACTTTAAGATGAATTTATTACATTTTAAAGGAGCCATAAACAACTTGCCTGAAAGTGACAGGTCCACTTTAAAAATTATCTGGACACGTATCACACATGAGTATGACTTCTGATGTTATTTTACTGTAATACTCATAAAAAATATATTAAAGAAAAAACAGTTTAGCGAATGGATCTAATTACAGAAATTATTGAGGAATACAAATCTATGACGTCACATACTGACCTCTAATTAACCGAACCCTTGATCTTAAGCTTCCTCCTTCTGTTGACTTTTTGTGCTGTGCACTCCCTCTTTAACCCTTTGAGTGCCAGAGAGTGCGAAGCAATGTGTTTTGTACCCCTCTGGCACTCAAAGGGTTAATAACCACAACAGGTACATGAGGTTTTATTATTAGAAGGTATTGATATTCCTTTAAAGTGACAGTTAACCTCCTTCTTTCTGCAAATTGTCTACTATTTATATTATTATTGGTTTTTTTCTCTTCACTTTTTTATATACTGTATATGTATATATCGCAACTTTTATGTTTCTGACTGAACTCACTGAATTTCTCTTTACAGAGAGCTTTCTGTCAGGAAATGTGAAAGAAGGGTTAGTGTTACGGTGTTTCACCATACCTGCAGCACTGAGTTTTTTTGTATCCTGTATTGTAGTGTTCTTGAGCTTTTCAGCAGCAAGCAGCCCCACAGTTGTAAAAATATTCATAACTACCCCAACACTCAATTGAACTTTATGGAAACAATTTGTACACATTAAACCCTGTTCCAAATTATTATGTAAATGATATTTTTCTCATTTACCTAAATAATTGATGTAAATAACAGTCAGCATAATTGTCATGTTTTCAACTATTAAGAGTACAATTCAAATTTTATCGAACAAACCTCCTAATGATAACAGTATTTTTTTTAAACATAAAAAACTTACAATGCACTGTTCCAAATTATTACGCACAGTAAGTTTCAAAACACTTTATAGGTTGTAAAGAACTGAAAATTGTCATTTGTTGTGTTTGCAGCATATTTACTGAAATAAAAAGCTATTTCAATCAAACTTTTAACAACATTTTAACTTTTTAAACATTTTAACAGGTCACTTTACATTTCAACATAGGACCCCTTATTTGATAGAAGCTTCACAAGTCTTGCATCCATTGAACTTGTGAGTTTTTGGACAGTTTCTGCCTGAATTTGTTTGCAAGATGTCAGAATAGCCTCCCAGAGCTGCTGTTTGGATGTAAACTGCCTCCCACCCTCATAGATATTTTGCTTGAGGATGCTCCAAAGGTTCTCAATAGGACTGAGGTCAGGGGAGGATGGAGGCCACACCATGACTTTCTCTCCTTTTATCCCCATAGCAGCCATTGATGCAGAGGTATTCTTTGCAGCATGAGATGGTGCATTGTCATGCATGAAGATGATTTTATTACGGAAAGCACAGTTCTTCCTTCTATACCAGGGAAGAAAGTGGTCAGTCAGAAACTCCACATACTTTGCAGAGGCCATCTTTACACCTTGGGGGACCCTAAAGGGGCCGACCAGCTGTCTTCCCATGATTCCGGCCCAAAACATGACTTCACCACCGCCTTGCTGACGTTGCAGCCTTGTTGGAACAGGGTGGCCGTCCACCAACCATCCACTACTCCATCCATCTGGACCATCCAGGGTTGCACGGCACTCATCAGTGAACAGGACTGTTTGAAAATTAGTCTTCATGTATTTTTCTGCCCAATGCAGCCATTTCTGCTTGTGAGCATTGGTTAGTGGTGGCCGAATAGAAGGTTTATGCACAGTTGCAAGACTCTGGAGGACTCTACACCTTGATGTCCGTGGGACTCCAGAGGCACCAGCAGCTTCAAATATCTGTTTGCTGCCATGTAATGGTATTTTAGCAGCTGCTCTCTTGATCCGATGCATGGATCTGGCAGAAATCTTCCTCAATGTGCCTTTATCTGCACGAACCCATCTGTGCTCTGAATCAGCCACAAATCTCTTAATAGTGCGATGATCACGCTTACGTTTTCATGAAATATCTAATGTTTTCATACCTCGTCCAAGGCATTGAACTATTTCACTCTTTTCGGCAGCAGAGAGATCCTTTTTCTTCCACGTATTGCTTGAAAATGGTGCTCTTCTTAATAATGTGGAACACCCACCTTTAGTAGTTTTTCCTTAAATTGGGCTCACCTGGCAATCTAATTATCACAGGTGTCTGAGATTGTTTTCAGTGATCAAAAGAGCCCTGAGACACAATGCCATCCATGAGTTAAACTGAAAAACAAAATATTTAATCTTTGTGACACTTAAATATCATTTGCATAATAATTTGGAACAGGGTGTAGTAAAACCCATTATATGGCTGGAAATGGACATCTGCTATTAGAACACACAAACATACCCCCCAGATTTCCACACTCTTGCCTACACTCAGTTTATCTCTCTCTCTCTCTCTCACACACACACACACACACACACAACACACTTGCTCTTGTCCACACTCTCACATAGAGGCACATACTCCCTTTCTCTCGCACATCGTTTTATTTTTCAGAACTGAATTTCAACAGGTAATTTATAGGTTTAATAAGGTGCAAGAACATGAACGTTTTTTGTGAGGTGAGGAAATGTGGATGTCTGGCTTCAGTATCATTATGAATTATATTGTTTCACACACACACACATGCACACAGCCCCCCAGAAACAAAAATACACTCCAGCACGCACACACACGCGCGCACACACACACACACACACACACACACACACACACAGAAACCCCCAGAAACAAAAATACATTCAGACACACACACACACAACCCCCCAGAAACAAAAAATACACTCAGACACACGCCCACTGTCTCACGCACAGGCACACTCTAAAAGACACACATTTAAATACATACACATACACATACACTCACTCGCTCATTCTTGCTCTCTCTCTCTCACTCTCTCACTTACATGGAGCCCAAGGGAAATGGGGGACTGACATTCTGTTAGTTTGGGGCTGGAGTTACCTACCCATGCTCCAGTTGCTTCACACCACGTTGCTCATCAGGACACTTCCCATTGAACTGTTTTAGGAACCTTGTTCCTATTCACTTCCTCTGTCTGATATTGTGCAGTGGTAAACTTTGCTTAACCCTTTCAGTGCCAGAGGGGTACGCAACGCATAGCTTTTCAATGCGTCGCATACCCCTCTGGCACTGAAAAGGTTAATTAAATGCAAAAGCATTTATGTACTGGCACTAAGCAGGAGAATCTGCCTTCAGCATTGAAGTCTTGGGCTGGTATTCAACCACATTGTGGAACCACAACCACAATTTGTATGGTGTTGCCAGGAGGTACTATATTGAGATCAGGTTCTCCTGTGGCAATTACCCCTGCCTGTGTCAAGTATTCAAAAACAATAAGAAAAAAGTGGAGGGAGCGATAATAATCCCTTGATGCTGAGAAAACAGATATTTGTGGGGCAGGTGAGGACCAGCTGTTTTTCCTTGTGGACCTAGTTGTATCGTTAGTGAAAGTAATTATTGGTCAAGTACCCACAGGAGTACAAGTAAAACAGGTTGAGAAACTATGCTGTAACTAAGGTTTTTGAGCTGTAGGGATGGTGTTACATTGTATCACTGCCCCTGCTTTCACAGTCCCTGACAGGAATCTGTCTGGAAACGGAAATTCCGATAGCTCCTTTTAAGGGACATAAAAGTATGCACTTACAGTCTATATAATGTTAAAAAGGAGGTTGACTGCCATTTAACTACAACATTCAATGATTTTTCACCCTGTTAAAGATAAAAAAATATATATATTTTAGCATTGGGGTAACTGCTGTGCCCAAGCATAATTTGATTAATCTCATGAAATGAAATAAATCAGGAAAATGCTTTCCTGGTGACAGTTTTGATATAACAAATGATAAAGGAAGCATGTTGCTGCTGAGGACAAGTGAAAATAAGTGAATGATGAAGATTCACAATTACAGGAAGCAACTGCCCATAATATTCTAACAGATAGGAAGTGTCAATCAATTCTAGGGTAAAACAAATGCACTCAAGGGAACATATACACATCACCATTGATTTAAATGGGGCTTTTAACCACTTGAATGCTGGGGAGGACTCCAGCGTACTGTGAAGCAATAAGATGGAGACCTCTCTCATTCAAGAGGTTTATAGCTCCGTTGAAATCAGTGAGAATGTAGGGAAAGTTTTATTTTTTCCTTTTGGTGCAGTTGGTTGCCCCAGAATTAGTTTTGTGTTATGCATAAGGCCCTAATTCACTCAAGCCACAATAGTGGATGTTTACGTTACTGTTATATTATGAAGATTAACAATTATTATCTTAATAATAATAATAATTATTATTATTAAGAAATAATAGCTTTCAGGACATAATTACAAAGCGAGAAATCTCAATGTATTCTTCCTGGTAAAGCATTTTCTAAATAATAAATAGATAAAATAAAACTAAAATATTTTTAGTCACATTTATGTTTGGTTGGACTTGTAAACACTGTTCCAGTTTTGGCAGTTATGTAATGCAAGTGTACACAGTATTAGATGAAATTGCTGCTGTAATAAATCACAAGAACGAGGGCCTTCCCAATGACAGCCATGCTGATGATGCCTGTATGTGATGTTAATAATTAATCGCACCATTCTACAGAACCTAACAACATGATATTGTAATATGAAATCTCAGGCCTGGATTTCCCATTAGTCAGAGCAGACAACTACCTAGAGCATCTCTGAGTGTCCTCAGCCATATTAGCAAATCTACAGTTAGGTGCTAGCTCTGAGACAAAGATATTGAAACCTCTTGACCTCCATGTGAAATTTATAGCATATCAGTCAGTCACCACGTTTTGCTGCTAACCATAGAATCACACCAGCTGTTATGTAACCTATAAAAATGGGGTACCACTTTTCTTGGGCTGGCAATAGGTACTGAATACACAAGGAAATTCCATGGTTTTCAAGATATTTTCTGTGCCAACAGTTAAAAGGGGTGAGTTTATGTGATTAGTGAGGGTTGGGGCAGGTGGCTATGAGCAGTGATAGGTGAACCTAGGAATCTTTGATTATGGGAGCCTGATATGTAAATCTGGCCCTTCTCAGGCTATGCTTGTAAGATACAATGCTGGAAATAAATTATTTCTCTTAGTGACCACATGTTAGGGCAATACCAATAGATATGCAACAATAACCACATAATTAAAAATTCTTGTTCTCCCTAATCCTAATCCCAAGAGAAGCTGAATCACACAATTGTCTATTTTGCTGCAGACAGAAGAAACATCAGCTACTATAACTATTTAACCCTTTGAGTGCCAGAGGAGTACGGAATGCATTGCAAAGCAATGCATTCCGTACCCCTCTGGCACTTAAAGGGTTAAGAACCAGGTGGGTATAACTCACATTGTGCAGAAATGCATTGCACATCTCTCTTGTCCGTAAAGGTTCAGTTATGCATTTATGTGCACAAAAAAAGGAGCAACACAGCTGCACTACAAGTGACAAATACATATTTCAACTGAGTTACATGGGGCTTTTAGCTCTGTAAATGCTAGAGAAGTCTATAATGAATTGTTTGAAATTCACATGTAAAGGGATAGTAAAACGTAATAATGAAAAAGCACATATTGCAGAGTTTATTCTGCTGAATAAATTAAGGGTTCTCCCAATGCTGCGGGATGTTTAATTCAAAAGTTATTACAACCCAAAACTGTCATAGTTTTTGTACAGTATATAAATGGCCTGACATTTTACAGTGACACTGTTCCTGCCATATTCTATGGAGGTTTATGGTCAACTGACTTGAGCTGTCCATAGACTGCTGTAACAACAGCACCACCATAATACTTCAGGCCATGGAGGTACTGCACTGAAAATTGCAAATTTGAGCTGCAATAATTTTTTAATAAAACTTTCCAAGTAGTGGGTATAACCTTGCTTTATTCAGTAGGTAAATTCTGCAATGTATGTTTTTAAAAATTAAGCATTATCATCCCTTTTATGCAACTAAATGTTTTGTTTGTTACCTATGGTGCTGTTAATTTGCCCCAAAATTACTCCTGTTTTACATTGTGGATAGGGCCATTAGTTCTACACAACATGTGTGTTAGTTTAAAGTGACTGCACCTGTAGGTGGTTGTGATATAAGGGTACCAGGTTTTTTAATGAAATCCAGGGACACTTTTCTCCACAGGCAGATTGTAAAAATACATTTTTATGGCATATTTCCATAGATTATACATTGTATTTAGAGTGAATAGGAACATAGAAACATACATTTTGATGGCAGAAAAGAACTATCTGGCCCATCCAGTCTATTCATTTCCCTATGACAAAATTTTCAGTTTTCATACTTCACATAAAATACTTATAGTGGATGTAAGAAGTCTACACACCCCTGTTAAAATGCCAGGTTCTTGTGATGTTAAAGAATGAAACAAAGATAAATCATGTCAGAACTTTTTCCACCTTTAATGTGACCTATAACGTGAACAGTTCAATTGCAAAACAAACTGAAATAGTTGAGGGGAAAAATAAAAAAATAATAAACTCACAATAACCTGGTTGCATAGGTGTGCACACCCTTAAACTAATACTTTGTTGAAGCACCTTTTGATTTTATTACAGCAGTCAGTCTTTTTGGGTAGGAGTTTATTAGCATGGCACATCTTGACGTGACAATATTTGCCCACTTTTCTTTGCAAAAGCACTCCAAATCTGTCAGATTGTGAGGTCATCTCCTGTGCACAGCCCTCTTCAGATCACCCCACAGATGTTCAATTGGATTCAGGTCTGGGATCTGGCTGAGCCATTCCAAAATGTTAATCTTTTTCTGGTGAAGCCATGCTTTTGTGGATTTGGATGTGTGCTTTGGGTCATTGTCGTGCTGAAAGGTGAACTTCCTCTTCATCTTCAGCTTTTTAACGGACGCCTGAAGGTTTTGTGCCAAAATTGCCTGGTATTTGGAACTGTTCATAATTCCCTCCACCCTGACTAAGTCCCCGGTTCCAGCTGAGGAAAAACAGCCCCAATGCATGATGCTGCCATCACCATGCGTCACTGTGGGTATGGTGTTCTTTGGGTGATGTGCAGTGTTTTTGCGGCAAACATACCTTTTGGAATTATGGCCAAAAAGTTCAACCTTGGTTTCATCAGACCATAACACATTTTCCCACGTGCTTTTGGGGGACTTGATGTTTGTTATTGCAAACTTCAGGTAGGCTTGGATGTTTTTCTTTGTAAGAAAAGGCTTCCGTCTTGCCACCCTACCCCATAGCCCATTCATATGAAGAATACAAGATATTGTTGTCACATTTTTGGCCCTGTAAGCACTGCTGGGAGGCTGTTTCATGAGTCCATCACCTTTCTGTAAAAGTAGTACTTACACACGTTACTTCTGAATTTTCAATCCGCTGACTTTTAAATCATGACCCCTTGTTATAGTCATCTTTTTTTTTTTTTGAAAAATGTTTCCCTTCTGAACTATATTAAATCCCTTAATATGTACAGCTTTGAGAAAAGGAAGGAGAGGGGTGATATCACAGAAACCTTTACATTTATTAAGTTCTTGTCTATTCTGCTACCTTGTGTCATGAAGACCATGCACCATTTATTTGGCTCTTCTGTGAACTGCCTCCAGTTCCTATATACACAATATATATATATTATTACTCACATTCAAAAACCACAGAAGAAAATACTTCTTGCATTGTTTGTGTAAATAAGACTATCAGACGTACAAAAAATGATGAAGAGAAAGATTTCAGGTAGGTGGCATAAGCAAAACATACAGCAATTAAAATGTAGTGCAACATAAGTGCAATACCCTACTGCACAAGATTACACCATTACATGTGAACATCAGTGCATTACTTCTTAACACAACATCACCAGTTCATTATCCCATACCATGAGACCATACATACTCAAACATTAGCCCATTTTTTATGAAACCACAAGTGTGTTACTCCATGCCATTACATAACTGCAACATTATATATAGACCATTGGTATGTTTCATCATGATATTCAATTTTTTTGATATGTACATCAACAGAATGCTTTGGATGATTGTTCTACACATTCTGTTGTGCAAATGGGAACCCCCTTCCTCTGCCCTCCACAAGGAAGAGGATGTCAAGCAAACAAACATTAATATGGGGTCTGGAGCCCCCATAGTAAATCAGTAGATGCCCACAGAATGGGTATGTTCTCTTTAGGAGTCTATGTGTAAAAAAAACAACATTATGAGGTCTGGAGCCCCCATATTAATTCACTAGAAAACCTGAAAGGCGTCCCCGGAACCTCTTACAACCCACTTGCCAGCATGGTGTGTGTATGTCAAACATATACTTACCCTGATGTTGGAGGTTCAGCTCTGTCCAAAACACCCTGTGCCTCCACATTAAAACCTAACGCTAACTTGCCGCTGCTTATATAAAAAAATCACCTACTCACCTACGCCATCCTCTCTAGGGGATAAAATTACACAGAGATGGGCTTTTATATATTACATAAAGTACAGAATGCCCACTCTAGTAATATCATCTCCTAGCCAATCACGAATGTAACCTGGTCCCTCAGATACATGACCTGTATTACCAGAGCAATGAGATTGTTGTGAGGAGGGGTTAACAATTTGTGTGGATGGAGAGGCTGGTGTGGTGTGTGGGGGGGTGACAGGGGTCTTTATTTTTTTTAATTAATGGGATAGTAATGTTTCACAAAAAAACAGCAGCTACAATTAATCTTCATAGTATTTGGGTCATAGAGAGTGTTATTTGAATACACTGTCAGAGTTGTACTTCAAGAGAAATTGAATGATAAAGTATCCTCCTCTCTCCCCTTTTGCCTAGTCTAAGCAAACTCCCCTCAGATGTGGAGTCTGGTCACTTGACCGGACAGCTCGCAGCAAGGGACAATCTTCTTACTGTGAGCATAAGGAAAACCCTGCACCCTTTGCCAAGTTTTTCAGGTTTCTCCTTATGCTCACTGAAGAGTGTCCCTCTTAGTGATCCATCTGGACAGTCTTGCTGCTCTGAGTTGAGCAGTGTTACATCAGTAAAAGGGGCGAGAGGGGGATACTTTATCATTCAATCACTCTTGAACTACAACTCTGACAGTATTGAAATAATACTCTCCATGGCCCAAATACTATGAAGATTAATTTGAGCTGCTTTTATAGTGAAACATTAATATCCCTTTAATAAGGACTTATAACCAATGATATTTAAGTGACAAATGGATCATAGTTTGGAAAACTAATTAACAATAAAAAACATAGTATAACACACAATATTCGACTGTAGACCATATTCACAAATTAAAAGTGAATGAATTATGAGGCAAACTACCTGCACCACAGGAGAGAAAACATCCTATTGATTTAGATGGGGCTTTTAACACCATAAATGAAAGAGGTCTCCAACACACTGTGCAGCAATCAGGATTCTTTATCATTCAATTACTCTTGAACTACAACTCTGACACTATTGAAATAACACTCTCCATTGCCCAAATACTATGAAGATTAATTTGAGCTGCTTTTGTTCTGAAACATTACTATAACTTTAACAATGGCTTTAAACCTTTCAAAATTGCTGTAATCCAGCAACAGTGGGGTTAACTGTGGCAGGGATGTGGGAAGGGTGCTTGGGCACAAATGAGGTATCAGGCAGTGGACTGATGAGCTATTGTTTCCCCCACCCCCTGGTTTCTTCAGCCTGATCCAGCCTTCCAGCCCAAAGCAAGGCGCTGAATTCTCACCACTTTCCCTGGGTTTCCTTGCCTCACTTTGCAGCACTCCAAAAGGACCTCAATGAGGCATTTTTTTAAATAAAAAATGCAATTTGGCAATCCAATCCTGTCCTTTGATCAGAATGTGATTGCAGAACTGACCAGCTAGAAATATCTGCCGAATCAGAAAATACCCATTCAGCAAATGTTTCCTGCTAGAATGGAATCTTGGCCTTAGTTCAGACTAATGAGAGATGATGTTTATGTCAGAATCACAGACATTTAATGGCCATACTTTCAATCACTGTCCATTTAATAACAGGAAAGCACATCTACAATGAACACTCAACTGCAGTATGAGAATGAAGATCTTGGAGAAACTCCACAAAGCTCCACTGACATTTCTGAAATGCATTTAAATGAAACAAAGCAAGCAGTCATGTTTAAATGTCAGAAAACTACACTGTCTAAATTAAGTATGTTAATATGAACTTTAAGTGGAGTAGAGACTTTAATTGTACTTGATTGAAATAATGTATATTGTTAAAAGAAAAAAAGGAGATAATGGATATTTTGATTATTAGTTGGTATGATCCAGTTTCAACCTGTTATGTCTAAGATGGTTTGATCAAGGGTCATACATAGACATGAAGTGCATTCCTTCCAGGAAAGGTGATTTATGCTCCTGAGTAAATGTTATGACTGCTGTGTTATCTACTGAAATAACAGATTAAACAGTAAAAATCCTCTGGATTAACCCCATGGGTACTAGAGAACAAAGCAATTGGAGAACTCTCTAGCATTCAAAGAGTAAAGTCACCTTTGCTGTTCAGCTTCTACTGACTGAAATAAGTTTGCAATCAAATGCCACAAGTGAATCAAACTCAACTTGAAGTGTACATTTTCTTTCTAAGACATAATTCCAACTTTTGTTTGAACACCTCATATCGATGTAAATACCGTGGTATGTAAGATTGTATCTGCCTTAGTCCCCGGTGACCTGCTAAGCTGATTGATGGATGGGGCAGCATAGTGCGATCCTGAGTTCAGTACAGTACAACACATTTTGTTTAGATGACTCTTCACGGAATATGTTGTACATTAAAAATTATCTACAGGTTTGTTACATTTAGCAGAAGGAGAAAGTAAGCCTATATTTAACCACAAACTGATCCTGAAAGTACAACCATTTAACAAATATATAAAAATCTGTTTCTGGTTAGCTGTCTCCCTTGCCAATCCTATGAAAGTTGCTGTAGTGAGATTCACCACCATCGAGTTGCAATGGTTCCCCGACATGCACAATGCACTGAATCCCACAGGCAACTCCAAGCAGAATTTGCTAGTAATGCTGCATCTAAACAAATATATTGCTTGAGTGTTCAGCAATCATTTCTTCTTCCCCAAACAGTCTGATAGTGTATAGTGAAGTGGAACAAAACATTAATTACCAGATGACTGTTTTAATGTATGTCATATTAAATATTCACACATGCAGACAGGGTTGCAGTTACCCCTTATACTCAATTACTTCTCACCAGATCAGAGAGAGTCAAATGGGGTTAATATACAAATCTTCCAGTGCAGAGAATTAGCATGCAATGGCAATGGTAGCACATAGGGGTATGAACTAGAGCTTATGTTCACTGTAATACATACCAGCACACACACACAAACACATTGTGCTGTCATTAGGGTCTTAAAGCCGGCATGCCCCTTATGTAGGGTTGCTTTAAGACACTGGTGGGCCCTGGGCAAAGCTCATGCTAGTGCTCCCCCCCTTTACAATCCCACTAGATAAAAAAAGCACAGAATGCCACGCAAAATGCAATGTAACTGTTTGAACAGTGATTCAAAGCAAACTTACTACTGAGTAAAAGATACATTTGTCCCACTCACCTTCTTATTAAGAGCTATGCTTCTATTTAAAATTTCAGAAAATCCAGTTAAATGCCCTTACCCATACTGGAATGTGCCTACCAGCCAGGAGACAGAATGATGACCATTCTGTTGGTTCTGTCTGGTGATGCCTGTGATTGAACATGATACTTTGGCAATTTATGTGGTAGCCGAATGACAGAAAATGGTCATTTACTGTGCTCCTCTCTCTCTCTCTGCCATGCGCTTCTCTCTGTCAGATTGCCATTGAAAATCTGAGGGTGACTTTCAGTGGCAGAGCAAGCATGAAGGGACTGATGGCACAGGTGAGCAGACTGCACTAACCTGGCCGTCAGTCTCCTAAAATAGGATTTCTTTTTAATAGGCCACATTTGAGAGGTAACATATATATTATAAAGCTAGTTGCTACCTGCTTAATTATTGTAGAGCAATTTTATATCGGATGAAAGTTTCACTTTAAATGGAGCACTCTATTGGAAGGCATGCATCCACATAGAAGCCCCCTGTCAATATAGCAACCCAGTAAATGTATGATGGACTGGCAAGAACCTAAAAGCTGCTTAGATATTCGTTTTAGCCACCAAAGCCCTGGCGCTAGCTTTCCTAGCCAAACAAACCATCTCATTAAAAGATGTGTGCTACACCCGACTCCATTCTTCACTAATATCATCATTCACTGAATCTCCTTTCTGGTATGAGAGGTGACTTATCAGGTGGAATTTTCCCAGCTCTTTTTTGAACACCATCTCCAATGGCAAAACCCTGAGATTGTCAAGCAGTAGCTCCTCAAAAGGACCATATATCCTGCCAAAAAGCACATCCTTGGATCCCCAATCATTGATACCCCCTGCACTAGCAAGGGAAACAGACCCATAACCACAGCTGACCCTTGAGATGACACAGCAACAAACTGACTCAAACCACCAGAAACAAGCATCAGTAAATTGATGTGACCTTTATTTCCAATAAGACCCATGCCCCCCCCTCAAAACCCAGACTGACCTGTACTACTCGTACTGCTCAGGTTACCCCAACTAGCCAGTAAGTACCTGACACCTGCCATAAAACCCTGCCCCTGGGAGCCCAAACACCGTTGCCACACATCCAGGCCCTGTTTATCCCTCGTGTCTCGAGCATGTGAATGTACAGTGTGGTGCGTGTCAACATGTTGTGATCGCTCACCTGTAAGCTGCTCAACCAGGCAATGTTGGATGGCTGTGGAAGTAGAACTCTGGGAGATCTGCGTTGAAGGCCCTGCTGAAATGGAATCAGCCTCCCAGCCCACAAGGCGGCAACCTACTGCCAAATCAGGACAGGAGAGGCATCCCAATCTAACAACACATCATGTAAACATACCCCCACCACCACATACACACTGGATAGAGCAGAAGTGGTGGCCAATCTATTAGGAAATTCCCAGGGGAATGAAGGTCTTGCACTCCTGTAGGACCTCACATGGGAATGAGAAGAATGATGAGAAGCCACCACCAAGCAATCAATCATTCTCCTATTGGGGGAAGAACGAGAAAAAATCAAGACAGCAGAGGTATCCCAATCTAACAACACATCATGTAAACATACCCCCCCCCCCACCATATACATACTGGATAGAGCAGAGGTGGTGGCCAACCTATTAGGAAATTCCCAGGGGAATGAAGGTCCTGCATTCCTGTAGGACCTCACATGGGAATGAGAAGAATGATGAGAAGCCACAACCGAGAATGAGAAAAAACCAAGACAGGAGAGGTATCCCAATCTAACAACACATCATGCACACATACCCCCACCATCACATACACACTGGATAGGAGCTGAGCCAGGGGAAGTCAGAAGATGAGCTTGTGCAGAAGTTGGATCCATGGAGGAAAGAGAAGGTGCAGATGTGGAAGCTCTGGATGGAGAGGCAGAGGAAGCCTCCCCAAAAATTGTTAATAGCTGGAAAATATTTTTAATAAATGAAACTCATCTAAGGTGCTATGAACACTGTCTGGTGTCATAAAAATAAAGCTATACATACATAAATAATAGGCATTTTTAAAACATCTTGCAAAATTACCTATATTGTTTTATGGTGACAATTACAGTATAAGCAATCAATCATTCTCCTATTGTTATTAGAGGATTCCACCACTAGGTGTTATATTTTAATGTTGTTGTGTTTGCGTTTATGAATAAATGTTTCCATTTTATACTGTATATATGGTGTTGCTTCATATGATTATATAAGCTATACAGTACCATATTTCATAAGAGGCAGGGTAAGCAAGTGCCCAGAGACCCAAATGTTCACTTGCCCCTCAGCTGTGCTGGCCAAACCCACATTCTGAATTGTGGGTGAGGCTAAATTAATGTCAACGTCCCTGCACCACGCTATGTACCCCTTTACAGACTTTTAACTCCTTGGATGCTACAGAGATCATCACTGCACTGCAAAGTAATGCAATGGAGATCTCTAGCAACCAACGGGTTAAACCTTGTTTATGCCCATGCTTTTTATAGTGTAAAGGTATTTTCTGTACCAGGAAACAGTGGATGGGGCTAGGGGCAGGGTCATGCAGGGAGTGGGGGAGTGACCATGGTTGGAGCTAATGGCACCTAGTGTGCCTTGCGTAGGGAAGCCTGAGATGTAAATCCGGCCCTGAGTCTATAATTCATTATTAATCGATTCATTTCATCAGGCTCCATATTTCACCCCTGCAAGAGGTGTTGTTACAATCTACAATTTATGGTTTCCTTTTACTTTGTTTAGTAGTTTCAATTAATTCATTTTACCTTCTACTATTTTGTTGACAATTTCTGGGTTTTTTGTTTTTTTTATCTCTTTTGCCATTTATTTTATTCAATTTGTTCACTACTTATTTTTAAATGTCTACTAGCGTTGTCTACTAGGGTTGACTTTTAGGGAACATTTCCATTTTGTGTGTCTTTTTCCCCATTCTCCATAGGGCATAGTTTCCCATTATGCAACAGTTGTGGATGTAATGAATAAGGGGCCCGGTGCTAAATAATTGTTGTGCCCCCAATTCACAAAAAACCAATGGGAAGTCCTCAACATTGAATGGGTCCCTACAGATGTCTGGGCCCAGTGCTTTGTATCTGCTGAATCGATGTTAGTTTAGCCCTGGTCAACTGCATGGACTAGAACACCACATTTTGTGGGGGCGACTCAGCTGTGGTGGCTACACCCACATTGTGATTTGTTGATTTGTCCAGAGCAGTCGTAATGCCTCAGCACTAGATATCCAGTCCTGGTTTATGGTGACTGTTGTATTTACCACTTTGATGTCTAACTTGTCCAGTTCTATTACCAGTTTATATACAACTTTACTGGCTGTTATTTGGATACTAAAGGGATCTACAGTGCCCTGTATCCAAGAGTTTAAAAGCTTTTTTTGTGTTTGTATGGTATAGATTAAGTTTATTTTATGTGATAGTGGATGGGGATAAAGGCTAGTTTATGTATGGAATGGCAGCGTGGTCACAGGTGAGGCTAGGAGAGTCTAGGATGCTTTGCCTAGGGCACCTGAATCTCACTGTTTATCATTGGTCCTAGAAAGGTGTGAGTTATAGTCCCACAATCTTTATTATGCATTCAAATCCAATATTGCCTGTAAGCTAGTGGTAGACATCCTGTGGTCATCCAGCTGTTGTTGGTCTACAGTTTGAAGGCAGGGGATGATGTGAGTTGAGGTCCAACAGCAGTCTGCATGCTGTCCACCAGTGCTCTCTCTACTGTGGGGGTAATGTAATAATCCACCAGCATAGTTCATCTAACAATAAAGAGCATGTGCCTGCCCTTCCGGAATGCACTAAAGCTTATGATCATTTTAGTGAAACCATTGGAAACACTTTAATGCAAGTAAGCCTCAAATGTACCACACCTATAGCATACAAAGGCTTTTTTTTACCAGATTCTTCTTCACCTTGTAGTAAATAGAAAGAAACAATATGCAAATGAACAGAATGTCCAGAAAAGACTACACTCCGATACTACCATTCCCTTGGAGAAATAGGTTTAAAGAGAATTCTTGGAGCAGACAGTATAGTAAATATGCTTTAGACAGCACACAAAAATCCTTTGGAGAATATATTTTAGCAAAAACAAGCTCCTTGGACTATTCTGTTCATGTACTGGTCTGATCTTGACAAACACCGATTTTAGGACATTAATAAACCTTTTTTTTGGAAGCCAATGAATGCCATCACTGACGAAAGTTTTCTGACAGTTCATCATTTGAGATTTTCTATAACCCTTGCCTTGAGACTTGTATCTCACCCTTCTTCCTTGCTGGTTTTGTAGTGCCTTAGGGCTCGATTTAAAGGCAGCCGTTAGCAAAAAAAATCACTAACGGGTGCGTTAAGTGTCATGTTGCAATTCAAAGATCCGTCTAAACAACAGCTAACGGCAGTTGCAGAATCCTTACGGCCGATACACTAACGTGCATTCAGACACATGGAACAACATAGCCCAGAGCTATTCAAAGGCTTGCGGTACTGCTAACGGCTGAAAAAAAGACACACCTAACGGCTAAAAGTTAAGACCCACTTTTTTTAGCCGTTAGACACTTAACGGCCAAAACAAAACACCTGTTACAGAGGAAAACACACCAAATGCTTACCGCACAACCATGTAAATGGGAAAATTAACCCGTGCAATGCCAAAACAACACAAAAACATGCACACACAACACAAATCACTACACAAACAACAACAACCAACACCACAGGGACAACAACACACAAAAACAACAACACAACATGGCACGGAACAATGGGGGTCATCACACAAAGCGGACACCTGCAAATACAAGCTCACCTGGGCAACATCAACACGCCACCTGCACCCCACAACTGCACGTCCGCAAATGGCACACACAGAACAAGCACAACACACCACATCTTATAACACACACACACCTGCTAACACTTACCTGGACAAAAACAACTCACCATTGGTCAGCACTCACCTCATCAACACACCTACACAACGCCCTAGCAAGTACTTAAAGGGACAACTCAACACACTCACTTGTGGCTTGTTTTCCACTCAGGGAGGGAGAGAGAGATAGAGAGAGATAGAGAGAGAGAGACAGATAGAGAGAGAGAGACAGATAGAGAGAGCAAACAGTATGTTGGGTTACATATT
Organism: Rhinophrynus dorsalis; assembly: GCA_037306005.1. Classification (NCBI taxonomy): domain Eukaryota; kingdom Metazoa; phylum Chordata; class Amphibia; order Anura; family Rhinophrynidae; genus Rhinophrynus; species Rhinophrynus dorsalis. The sequence continues at coordinate 290,688,276 of CM074720.1, forward strand.
GTTGCGAAGGCTGCGGAGAAGGCGTGCAAGGGAGAGAGCTGGGGAACATCAGCAACCTCCAAGCACGCCTCATCAACAGCCTCCACCTGTTGCAAGTGAGGAGGCTCTGGCTCAGCAGCCACACAGGAGCCCATCCCCACCCGGAGGACACCTGCCTGCAGATGCACAGCTGCAGCAACAGGATGCTCCCCAGCTGCCACAGGGACCCCTGCAGCAGCCCAGGATGCATAGACGACCACCAAGGCCCAGGGTATACCGTCCAAGGGTCACTCTCTTTGGAATGACCGATGACGAGGTTATTGATCGCTACAGGTTGAGGCCACACAGCATCATAGCCCTGTATGAGGTCATCAAGGAGCAGGTGGATCCCATATGCACCCATAACCATGCTCTAACTGGCCTTCAAAAACTCCTGTGTGCCATACACTTCATGGCAAGTGGCGCCTTTCAGTCGACAGAGGGTTACGCATCTGGCATGTCCCAGGCCACATTCTCCAGGGTGCTGGCCCAGGTCTTGCCAGCCCTCAAAGCCAAGGCCAGTACCTACATACGTTTCCCCATCACCGATATGGAGTGGACACATCTGAAGCAGGGCTTCTATGCAAGGGGAGGCATGCCCAGGGTCATGGGTGCAATAGATTGCACCCATGTCCGTATCAAAGCACCAGCACGTCAGGGACATATGTTCCTGAACCGCAAAAACTTCCACTCCATGAATGTGCAGATGGTGTGTGACAGCAACCTGGCCATAATGAATGTCTGTGCGAAATTTCCCGGGAGCTGTCACGATTCACATATACTCAGAAATTCATCTGTGCAGAGGGATTTCGAAAATGGGACCTATACAGGCGGATGGCTTCTGGGTGAGATAACAGCACCAAATGACACCACATACACATGTGCTAGTACGTTCACCACAGAAAACAACATTTACACAATATGTGCTCCTTGTCACACCATGTCACTCACTTTCCACAGGTGATGCTGGCTATGGATGCAAGCCATGGCTCCTCACCCCGGTCGCCAATCCCCAAAACGATGCCCAGGAACGATATAACCAGGCTCATGCCAGAACACGGAATGCCATTGAGCGGACCTTCGGCCTCCTCAAGTCCCGATTCCGATGTCTGGACCACTCGGGGGGAGCATTGCAGTATGCACCAGGCAAGGTCTGCGACATCATCGTGGCATGTGCCATCCTACATAATATCGCGGTGGACACCAGACTTATCGACGATGTCCATCCCCCACCCAGACCTGAAGACCCTGTGGATATCGTTGAGTGTGAGGAAACCCCAACAGGGATGCAGACAAGGGACAGATTGATCAGGGATCACTTCTGCTGTGAGTATAATACATGTATGCACACAATCCATGCATACACACCCACCACAACACACATGTTCTGTTTCACCCCACAGGATCAGTGACACAGCCCTGTCACTGGCTGCAGTATGGACCACCAGCATCAACTATTCCGTGGACCAGTCAGATTGGGCCTAGAGATTCCGAATACACCTGACAACCTGTCGTCCATGTTGATACTGCTACCTCAAGGATATCATGCATGCCCCCCCTGGAAACCAAGGTACAACACTTTAACCTTGTTCAGCATATCCCACAGCTCCCTAGGCACCAACTAAAGTGTTCTGCTAGGATCAGACCCATAGCAACCATGGTACCCCTGTAGCAAGGGAGTCTCATCCAAGCCAATGCATCGGATAGAACTCTGTCACATAAGGGGTTCAGGGGGCATTCGTGGGGACATGGGACCAGTAGCTTGCTACAGTTGAATAAAGCAGCAGAGGGGTGGATCGACAGTAATAGTGTGTTACACAACATGGAGCTCATGAAATGTGGATCACATCTCCATGGACACCATGCTGCCCTGTGTGTGTGTATGTGTGTGCAGTGATATGTGCCCCAGAAAGAAATACACACATTAACAAATATGTCCTACTAGCTCCATGAACCAAACATATTTGGCCTGTCTCTGACAGTGGCAGCCCAAATATATTATTTTCAGGAAGCTATTAGGACATATTTGTTGATGTGTGTAACCATGTCAGGGGCAAATATCCCTAAGGATGGTTAACATCCCCTTAGTTCCCCCCATGATGGTTCATAGACCAGTACACAACACATTACAAAGCAGTGGTTTGTGTAGACTTATGTAACGGGAAAGATTAAGAGGATCATGATGTTGTAGCTGTTGCATGACGATCACTTAGAGGGTGATGTTCCATATCCTGTCCTCTTGTCCCACAGGCATCCATAGCACGATCCATCCTTGAACAGAGGAGTTTCCATATGACTGGACTGAAGTCTGGACAACACTTCCATGAAGCTGACCCCTTGGCGTTCCAAGTGATTGTGTTGGTGATGCAATGTTTGACCTGATGTTCACAGCAACCTCTACTGGAACATTCACATATGGACACAAATTTATGTGTGTACTAACATCCAGGTATCAGACCTGTACAGTAAGACTGCTCATACACAGATGCCAAACGATGTAGACAACACATGAGCAGTTCACTAGCATTTCTAATGTAATCCTATTTAGTTCAGATGTACCTTTTTGTGCTCATACAAGTGTTTAATGCATATTGGCTACATACACAAGAAACATCACTACTCAATCCGTGTCTGTATGAATGAATGTTGGATCAAACACCTGTCAATGTGGAACCGTACCCAAGGCTAGAGTATCCCTCATACAAAGGAAGGCATGATTTACATCACAGGAGTCCACTAGTTGCCTGACCATGAGTGGACTTTGTGATGTATACATGCAATGACATGATGGCAGTGATACACTGATGTGTGTTGTGAGTGATTAGCTGGTGATACAGGGGACACACTTCCACTGTGATGTGATGTCCATGGTTTGTGTGTTGCTCAATATAATCAATGTCCTGAGATTGCTGTAGGTTGTCATATCTCAGTACATGGGCTACATCAACAAAAACAACCATGTGGACAAGTGTTATTACTGGTGAAGTGTGTTATAACCTTAGTTAAACAACAACACAACTTAAAGGGATAGTAAACCCTGAAAATAAGTTTATTTCACATTGTAGCCCTTTAAAAACCATGAAAAATGATATCAGTCTTATCTACCAAACATATATGATTTGGGATATAAGACTTATATCATTTTACATGTTTTTTTAAGGGCTACAATATAGAATGAACTTATTTTCAAGGTTTACTATCCCTTTAATACATAAGCCAATGCTCAGCCTAAGGTTCCAATGTGCGTGCTACACAATGAAATCTTAGGAAGATTTTTGGGTTATGCAGTAAGTTAGGCTGTGATTCAAACTCCTGTTGTGCAACTGACTTGCTGGAGAACACAATGCTCACCCTAGGATCACAATGTGTAACACACACATTGAGATCCTAGGGTGTACATTGTGTTCCCCAGTATGTCAGCTGCACAATAGAATTTTGATTTAAAGACCATATTGATGCATGTTCAATCTGTCCTGCTTGTTATTTCCCTGCTAAGTCGCATAGCTGTTAGTTTGGTTTTCCCCTCAAACACAACAATTGATGCAGACGAATGTTCAGTGTTGCACCAGTTGTTGTGCTAAGGGGTATGTTCTGATCAAATCTGACACACATCATGGCCATGTAACACTGTTGTGTTATATGGCTACAGGGATGGGTTGCCAGGTGAATTTGGACAACGGTGTGGGTGTGTGTGAACCCATGTTGTAACATCACACAAACATTTCCCCCAGGCAGGAGTTGAGTTCACTGCATTGTTTGGCAATGCATTGGAGACAACCCTGCCACCCAATCTATAAGTGATTACACAGCAGATCAGACAGGATTCAAAAGCACAATTTTCATTTATTGAGGGGGCAGATGACAGGTTGGGCCTTTCATTTCTTTTTTTTTTGGGGGGGGGCCTTAGACTTGGTGCCAGAGGTGGATGCCCTGGCTGATTGCCTTGTCACCCTCTGTCCCCTAGGTGTGGCTTCTGGGGTAACACTGGAAGGGGTGGTGGGTGCAGTGGACCCCTCTGTGGAACGCAGGTTCTCCCTCTCCATCCTCAGGTTCTCCCTGCGGTTAATCTCTCGCAACTCCACAAGCACCTGTGCAAACATGTCCATCATCCCCGTATGTATCTGGTGGAGTTGTGTGTTCCCCCTGGCAACCTCTGACTCCAGAGCTTGGATTCTGGTCTCCAACCTGTTCGTGTTCCTCCGGGATTCCCTCCGGTTCCTCGTGAGGTTGTCGTTGGTGGCGTGGGTTGCCCGGAGCTGTCCTCTTTGAAGGGCCATGCACTGCTGGAGATGGGAGTGGCCGGTGACACATGTGCTGTTTCCCCAGCTTCAGCTGTCTCCTCAGCCTCTGTTTCCCCAGCTTCAGCTGTCTCCTCAGCCTCTGTTTCCCCAGCTTCAGCTGTCTCCTCAGCCTCTGCTTCAACAGGTTCAGCTGTCTCCTCAGCCTCTATCTCCCCAGCCTCTGCTGTCTCCTCTGCTGGTACTGGGTGTGCTGTGGCTGCTACTGCTGTTTGTGTCGGTGGAGTGGCTTGCACAGACGGTGTGTGGGTGCCCACCACATCAAGGGACCCACTGCTGCCCACTGATGTCTGTGCTGGTTGAGGTGGTGGGGTGAACAAGTCCCTTGGCTGAGGGCGCTGGGGCTCCCCAATCAGGCCCAGGTGTTGGTAGTCAAGTGGCCAAGGGTCATACCTTGGCCAGTGGTAGGTGCTTGGCCCCCACCTGGGATCATACCTGGGGCCATGCTGGGGAGCCATCCAGGAGGGTAGATCCATCTCGGTGGAATATGGCCCATATTGGCTGGTGGCCACATTCCCGGGCAGCCATTGCCTCCCTGGTGGTGGTGGTGCTGCTGCTGGAGGGTAATAGCTCCCGGTGCTAGTGGGATGCATCCATCTCTCCCCCTGAATCCAGCCGCTGTACATTTGTCGAGCATCCTGTGGTGGGGCAGCCAGTTGAGAGGCAGCCAGTTGAGAGGCAGGCAGTTGAGAGGCAGGCAGTTGAGAGGCAGCCAGTTGAGAGGCAGGCAGTTGAGAGGCAGGCAGTTGAGAGGCAGCCAGTTGAGAGGCAGGCAGTTGAGAGGCAGGCAGTTGAGAGGCAGGCAGTTGAGAGGCAGCCAGTTGAGAGGCAGGCAGTTGAGAGGCAGGCAGTTGAGAGGCAGCCAGTTGAGAGGCAGGCAGTTGAGAGGCAGGCAGTTGAGAGGCAGCCAGTTGAGAGGCAGGCAGTTGAGAGGCAGGCAGTGGTGATGCAGCCAGTTGGGGAGGAGGTGTGGTGGTTGTAGACGCTTCCCAGTGGCTAGTCCCCTCCTCTGTATCCTCCTCACTGGGTGGTGTGGTCGGCTCCTCCACGGGCTCCTGCTGCGATGGAGGCCCATAAGCTGTGTGGAGAATTGAGATTGTGTGATTAGTAAACGTAGCCATGATGGGATTAATGGGATACTAATACATGAAATGCAGAAAGGGAAATATATGTTTTGTGGTTTATCACCCTGAGTGAAACAAGGGTACTCCCACTGCTGGAGGAGGTTTTTGTTCAAAAAGTCTCCCAGCTCAGAGTAAAATTGCTTTGGTGCTATATCCCAGTGGCCTGAAGTTGTACATTGGCACTGTTGCTACATTATCCTATGAGAATTTATTGCGTCTGGACGTAAGCTGTCCATAGGATGGTCTAGCAACATCGCCATTTTAGAGTTCCAGGCCACTGTGATATTGCCGCTGGAGTAGTCAACTATGAGCTGTGCTACATTTTGAATGAAACACCTTTGAGCAGTGGGAATACCCTTGTTTTGCTCGGGGGATGAACCCTGCAATATATTTTTCTTTTCACATGTTAGGTATTACTATCCCTTTAACGGAATAGCAATGGTTAATTTCACCATGATGTAATATTGTAGGCATTGTAAGAGATAGATGTGGATCGATGTTAGTCCTATCCCTCCAACCCACATGGTTAGACAGATATTGCTCTATTTGACAGTCATTTTGACATGTTTGACAGTCATTTCACCACACAGAGGCTCTTCAGCAGAGCCTAAATTGCCCCATTCAGAGATGTAAACCTCATTGGAATGGTGAACAGAGTGTGCTTGCAAACCTGGCACACTTTGTTGACCATCTCAAAGATGTCTCCATCTCTGAATGGGGCAATTTAGGCTCTGCTGAAGAGCCTCCGTGTGTTCTAATGACTGGAATCTCCAGCTGTCAAATAGAGTGATATCTGTCTAACCATGAGGGTTGGCGGGATAGGACTAACATGGATCCACATGTTGGTGAAATTAACAATTGCTATGCTATTACAGTTACATACAAGGAGAAATGGTCATATATGCATGTGGATGTGTACCTTTCATATGGATATGAATATATCCTTTCCAGATATGAAGCCAGAGATCATTTCAGTAGGTGTGATTGCCTTACTGGCTATATATGTGCACCCATCAAAATATACATTGGATTGATATGATGGATATGAGCATACCTCGTATATCCCATCTACGTAGAGTGGGATATACTAGGTATGTGTATTTGGATGGTATCAATGTAAGTTAGTTTCTGATGGATGCACATATCTGGCCAGTAGGGCAATCACAGGCAGTGAGATGATCTCTGGGTTCACATCGTGTTGGGACATATTTTGAGCCATTTGAAAGGTACATATCTGACCATTTTCTTTGTGTGCATATCTTTGTTTGAACAGATGTGCAGTGGGAATCAAGTGTTATTCAACCTTATCTTCTTAGCTGATCCCGTCCAATTCACAATTTTTCATTACTTGACAGGTGACTCTCTGGTTGTCAGGATCATATCCTATGCATTTCATTGTAGGGCATGGGATACCACCCTGGCAATCAGAGATTGATGAACTGGACAGGATCCTGTCCATGTCGTGTGTTCCAGTTGAATCCTGAAGGGCAACAATCACGCCAGTAGTGAGGGATATCTCTGATTGAGGCCTGTTTTTCTTTGAGTATGAGCCCATCCATCCTTCTGAGTGAGGCAACCATACTCAATCCGAGATATCTAACATTCATGGCCTGTTGGTGACCAAGGTACAATGGATGATATTTGGTTCCCATGTGTATCCTGCAAACAGTGTCTGGTGTACCATCCATCCATGGCATCAGCACCCCTGAGGATCCATGTGGGAATCAGATGTGAGATATGTCATTTGAAGTTAGGGTAAATGATTGCAGACACAACACCAAGGCCTACTTTTTCCCCCTTTAATTCTGGGGTATTGTTTGAGGCCTGTGTGTTGCACATACAAGCAGTTATTCTCAGTGCCACTGTGATGTGTGACCTGCTCCATCCTTTTTGTGATTCAGTAAGCGGTGTTGTTGACATGATGGAGTGTACATAATGCTGACTTCTCCAGTGATCTCATTTCCCCATTTCCAGTGTTTTCTATGGAGTGTATACGATGGGACCTTAGCAACTTGATTCATGTTATTGCATATTCTCCATAGGCTAACACTGGTATTGGTGAAATGAGGATGTGTGAGGGTGAATTTCTCTCCACCATGTGTTTGTCACCGCTTAGTGAATGTCCCCTGTGTAGCATGTGATCGTTGGCCTATTGACTTGATTGTTGTCTGGTTAACCCTTTGAGTCCCAGAGGGGTTGCCAAAGCATTGTTGATCGATGCATTGATGATCCCTCTAGCACTCAAGGGGTTAAGTGCTGACATCCCAGCGGGGACATGGGTGACATTGTGTGTGAACAGTGATGACAGTCGACATTTGGAACTGCATGGTTTGTGTACTGTGTGTGATGAGCACAGCGACAGGAGGGTTGAAGTAGGACTTGGACAGGTTTGTTCCAAGTTGGACCTTGATATTTGTCCTTGTGTTGTGTCCTGTTTTTAACCCTCAGGGTGCTGTGTTGGTGCAGTTGTGTGCATGAATGATGGACATGTGTTGAGGTGTGAGTGTGTGTGCAGCTGGTGTTGGTTACTGTAGTGTGTTGTTCTGTAGTGTTGCACTTACCGGTAGTGTGGAGGGTCCTCTCATCCCCAGTGTCAGCTCCTCCAACAACCCCCTCGATCAGGGTTGGGGACATATTCTGGCGCACCATCTCCTCCCAGCCGCAGAAGGTGATAGGGACAGGTGGGCCACCTCCAGTGCCTCGGGCGTGCTTGGCGAGTTCGGAGAGCTTGGTCTTGACCACCCTCCGGCAGTCGCCCCATCGCTTCTTGATGGACTCCACGTCCCGTCTGCATGGAGCCACCGCGTTGACCCGGCTGCAGATCTGGTTCCAGGCTGCTTTCCTCCTCGCTGACAGGCCAGGGACCTTCGCTGTCGGGTGGAGAACACTCTGCCTCTCCAGGACAGCTTCCACAAGAGCCGTGTTCTCCTCCTCTGTATACTTTGGGTCTCTGATCCTGGCCTCATCAGCTCCGGCATGGGATGACTCAGAGCCGGAGTGCCCTGCCTGGTCTGACCCTGACTGTGTGGGGTGCTCCCCAGCAACTACCCCTCGTCCCACTGCAGGTTCTGTCCCTGTCCTGCGTGTTCCTGCTCTTGTGGGCCGGGTCCCCCTCCGCCCTGCGGATCTCCCTCTCCCACCCCTGCTCTGCTGAGGGATCCCCTCCTGATCTTCCTCCTCCTCCACTACTCTCCCCATCCCTCTCTCCTGTCCTCCTCTCCTCGCCATCATTCACCCAGTCACACCCAGGCACTCCCACAGGCCCTCACAGACACACTCGATCCAGTCACTCTCTGTCACACACTTTCACTCCCAGATTCACACTGTCAAAAATAAAAGTAAAATGTGTGAGGTGTTATAAAATAAAAGGACTATGTGTATGTATGTATGTGTATGTGTTTGTATGTGTGTATGTAATATGTGCAAAGGTGTGCTATGTGTCGTATTCTGTGCAATGCTCTCCTCTCTCCAAACTCCAAAACTCCTCTACCTCCAATGAACGCTCCTGTCTCCCTCTCTCTGATCACTATCCTCCGCTCCTGGGTCCTGATATCTGGCTCTGAAGAACTCGATAACAGACAGTGTGTGGCGGTTATTTTTGGGTATATATAGGTGTATTTGAAGTTATTTGATACATTGGGGCTTTGGGATTGGATGTGTGTTTGAATTTGTTTTGGCATCAATCATGGTTGCTTGACAACGGCAGCCGTTATGTTACATGTTGTTTGGAGCTCAGTTATCGTGTGATTTGTCCGCCCGTTGTGCATTAACATGAGCGACAACGGGTTTTGTGTTACGTGTTTTTTGTGTGCCTACGCTCGATAGCTATTCTCGTAGAGTAGTTATTGAATCTGCCGTAACTCCTGTATTATTTGCGAGCGATGTGCCTTTTTCACTTAGCGGCTGGTTTAACGGTTGCCTTTAAATCTAGGCCTTAGTCTTTTGTTTTGGCGCTATGCTGTGTATACGATTTTCCCTTCCATGATAAAACTTAAAATGATCTGTCACCTGTCTGAATTCTCACCTTAGTGGGAGCATGCATCTTGACAGTATTTTTAAGGATTCTTCCTTCTCATTATTGCATTCCACCCCTTTGTTGGGAGCTGATATGTTTTGGCAGACCCAAAAAGAGGAGTGAAGAGGAGGGATAAAATTAATTATGAAGCCAGTGCTGTTAAAATAGTTAAACTACTAAAATAAATATCTCTAAATCCACAAACTGAAAAATAAAAAACAATGTATAGGCTGTTTATTATGGAAATTCAATAGGACTTCCATAGTTGAACAAGGGTTCTATGATATTTGTCATTTTTATTTTGTCCATAACTTTTGGTTGCAGAAGTTAAATTGGTTGAAAATGTGGATTTCAGGTGAGATTGTCAGTCCCTTCCAATACTATAGGTTTCATAAAACAATACCAAACTGCTTATTAAAAAAAGAATATTCCCATTAGACACAGTGTTAAAATGTAGTCAGACCTACAACCCAAACATCATAGCATCAGAACTGAAGATATAAAAAAAAGAGCATGATATATGCAGAAATAAAGTAATGCACTTACAAGAACCCTACTTGGGCTATGAGCATATAACAGGTCACATCCCTTATAGCCAAAATGGACTGTGTCCTCACTGACCTCCTGCTGAACCAGATCAATTCTCCTTTTTTGTGTGGAATTAACATTGCCTCTAACAGGTAGTAGCTGTTAAAGCTGAAGTATGGTACCGCAAAATGGAAAAGATGGTGTTTTCCAGGTTACTGATGTAAAGATTTGTGGAGATGTGAATCCACACACTGGAAGCTGGTAACTGGGGAGAGATGGCTGCGGAGCGGGGCAACTCGCAGGGGCCATGGATGGGACCTGTAACTAAGTGAACGTAAGAGTGGCCCAAATGGTTTTGCAAGCTTACTGTCTGCTTTCTCTAGGGCATATTCTGACCCTAGAGATAAGGAGAGAACCACTCTCTGGATCATGTTGGTGAATGCCAGATCTCTCATTCACTGCTCCTCTTTGTTGCATGATACAATTGAGGTAAGTAAACCTCATCTTGCGTTCTTTACTAAAACTGGTTTATATGTGTCATTGATCAACTGATAACCGATTTGGTGCCTTAAAAGTGTTCTGTGTCTCAGGATCCATGACCAGGTAAGAAAAGGGCAGGAGAGTTGCCTTGGGTTTTCAGATCAGATCTTGCCTGCGTCAGCCAACCAGGGTCTAAGGTGACGTATTTGAGTACAAGACTGTACTTTGTACAGTTTTGTATTTCACCTTTGAGTACATTGTTAGAGTTTCCTCATACAACTGTGCTGGGTGACCTCAACATATGTGTTAAGGACCCCAAGGACATCATGGTGACATAGCTTTTAGTCACCATGGGGGACATGAGTTTTTGCTAGGGCTTACACATGATCATGGCAACATTTCTCTTTTTTCTCCCCATGAACTGACCAAAGGCTGATCTAGACAACAATCTTGTGGCATACCGCAGCCCCCTTCCCCAAGTAGCATGGTAGCCTTGGGGCCTTGGGGTTTCCTGGGTCAATCAGAAGGGGCTATTGGAAAAATCTATGTTTAATTCAGCCTTGGAGGTTAACCTTTCCCTCTTTCCTGTTACCAACACGATCGGTGCTTGGATGAAACTCTACAGCAGGGTGCTCCACTCAACAATTGATGAGGTCACTCCTCTGAGGTTAGTCCCTGATGTGAGTGTTTTGACTGCTCCTTAGTATCCTGGGGAGCTTCTGGCTCTGAGACTGGAGTGCCACAGGAAAGAGCGCTGCTGGTGCAGATCCCAGTTCCAAAATGAACTCCTGGATCTGCCAGCAAGGATATGTGGGCAGCCTTCAGGGTTAAATCGGGGGACATGTCTTGCAGTGGTTGTCCTCTTTCCTGCGCATCAGGATACAGCAGACAGCAATGGGATCCCATTTGTTGCAGACTGGGCACATCCCATGTTGGGGTTCTAAGGGTTCCATTCTGTCACCCCTATTGTTCATTGTGTATATGGTTGCTAGGGGAAGTTGCCCAGTGGCATGGGTTGGAGTGCCATCAGTATGCTAATGACACCCATATCTATGTGTCATTCCAGGGTAGCACAGTTATAGCCTTGAGAGTGCTGGTTGACGGTTTGGCCAACTTTGCTAGGTGTCCAGTTGGCTGAGGCTAATCCCAGGCAAGACTAAGGTGATAATTGTAGCCTTGAAAAGTAGACCATAGCAGGGACAAGGGGTGGTTCTTATCCCTCTGATTAATGGGGTGAGTCCTCAGCCTGTCCCAGTGGTTTGAAACCTCGATTTTCTCTTTGACCATAGCCTTTGCATGTAAGATTATGTTGTGGCCACAGTAAAAGCTGGATTTCATTATCTGAGAATTTTTGTATGTTTGCATCCTTTGTCTCTTCTAGGGTTTTGGATTAGTTAGTTCATGCAATGTGTCAACAAAGATGGATTATGGGAATAATCACAATACGACTTTGAATGGTACAGAATGCAGTTAAACAGATGCTGAGAAGTATCTCTAAATTTGAATATATCTCTCCCATCCTGTGAGAGCTGCATTGGTTGCCAGTGGTCACGTTAGGTAAAAGTTGTCTATTATGTCTTATGTGCCGATTTGGCTGTAGAGGCGATGCAGGGGAGCAAGAAAGCTCCCCTGCTTCCATTGTACCCAGAGTAACGGGTAGGAGTGGGAGGGATTGGGGAACCCTCTCTCTGGCAGTAAGCCCACCCTAGGCTGTGTGGCTGCCACTGATCCAGAAACCTTTTTTGAGGCACCCACAATGGGGCTAGCATATATTTATATATATATATAGAAAGTAAAGTAATAGATAGCACTCACAGGAACTTCAAAGCAAAGAAATCAAATGATGTTTATTCTGATCGACGTTTCGGCTACATTACATAGCCTTTATCAAGATGACAAAACACCCGCAGTGTACTCCTTTAAATAACAAATGAACATTCACATACACCAAAGAGGCGCCAAAACACCCTAATTGGCTTAATTAAAATCACAAGTGAAGTGTGTATACGTGAGAAGAATGACATTCGACTAAACCAATGATCGTGTTAGATGCAACAATGTAACATAACCCACTGTTAAAAACATAAGTTTACAATTAAATCGGAGAACAAGTCCTATATAAACAGAAAAAATACCAAATTATCAAACGACCTAGCCTTAAGCTTTCCACACACCTCAATAATATCAATGAAATATTAAAATAAAAATAATTGAGACAAATGTGGTGTGGATTTGCGAGGCTAGATCGGAGACACATAAGAAATTCAAAAATACAAAAATACAACCTACTCCCAAATAATTATGCACACACTAATATCATCAATATGTAGCAGACATAATGTAAACAATCGTTCCAATACGTGATTATACATCTTGTTAGAAAAATTGAAATAACAACTTACCGCTTCACATAGCCCTGGAATCTCTATCGTCATGCAACACTTACAAGCTTCAGGACTGATTTATATAGATACCAACAAATAGCCATGTGGAGTTGAGGGCATGTGAGCGTGAAGAGTTAAAATTTAGACCGGGTATCAAACATCTCATCACAGATGTCTGTTAAAATACGAATATTCTAGATGTTAAAGTGTCAACACTTAAATTGTAGTATATAGGTATATCTATTGAATGCACTGTGTATCGCGCTTAGCCATCCACTGTAAATCATCGTGTCCCATATATAGAGAATAAATCTAAAGGTGCCAGATCGTGAAACAATACTGATAAAAAATTAAGGAAACCACATATGTTGACAGAGATGATACAGTGGCGGTGCCCGATACAATAAAACTATCTGGAGCAAACACAGGAAAAATGTATGGGAAACCAATATCATCATACCGTATAAATTGAACATTAGGAATAAGCTCATATCAGTAAAATTATTTACTTTCTTCATGGGTCATAATATAATACTCCTAACAAAAGGACAATGAGGAAAATCAATGTCATGTGTACAATAAAGATCCAATCCAATTTGTTCAAAGTCCAAACAGCTGGAGAATCAGCATTGCGCATATAGTCAAAGTCTAATTCCATTATTGAATTGAAATAGATTCACATCAATCTCACTCCAGAAAAATCGGTAGAGCATAATCAAAGCGCTTAATAATATGTGAATATCCATATCCGTGGTAGTCTTCTTTATTAGGAAATAATATATATCCAAATATAGGTGATATATTTATATTATATCGATCCAACAACTTGAAGGCTTGTCCATGGACTTATTAGGTATCATATGGGTTCCAAATATAATTTTAGACGCGGTAACCCTTCCACACCATGCGACAATTGCCCTTCAGGTAATCAAGTGATCAAGTTTGTAATCCACTGGATAAAAGACAGCAAATCTGGAGATTAGTCCATGGACTTAATGGGTGACCTTGTGCAGGGATTTGAAAGTTCATTATTCTTTATCTTGATATTCACCCAGCTACAAGGATAAGAATGTCCCCACCATGTGACAATAATCAACCAGGTAGTAGATAAGGGGTTCATATGAATTCCCAATAATGGATAGATGTAGTTCCCTTTGCCGCATGACTTCTGAATCGGATCAGTAAGGGAATAGTTTATCATGTTAATAGAAGCAAGCATAGGATAATTTTTCATTTAGCCCAAGTGGAGTGAGGGTGCGAAGTCGTTGAATCCATTTAAATTCTTTTTGATGCAATAATTTAATCCTGTCACCTCCCCTAGATGGTGGAGGTACATGATCAAAGATCATACATTTAAATGAAGATAGAGAATGTGATTGTTCCAGCCAATGACGGGCCACTGGTTTGTCACTAGATTTATCCACAAAAGCTTTATTAATGGTGGCTCTATGATTGGCGATACGTTCTTTGAAGGTGGTAGACGTAAGTCCTACATATAATTTCTTGCAAGGACAGATAATAAAATATATTACAAACGTACTGATACATGTCAATCTGTATTTAATATTGATCTTAGCTCCATTATTGGGATTAATAAAGTGGTCTCCTGTAAGCATGCTTCTGCAGGTAATGCAGTCAGTACATCTATAACAACCAACCTTAGTATGACTGAGCCAAGTAGTTTTTACATTAGTGTAACAATGAGTGGGATCTGAATTCACTAGTAGATCCCTTAAGTTGGGTCCTTTTTTGTAACTCAACATCGGTTTAGTTGCAAATATTTCTGGTAACATGGGATCCGTAGCTAAAATATCCCAATGATTCCTAATGGCCTCTGTTACTTGTTGGTGGGCCGTGGTATATGTGAGGGGAAATACCAATCTGTTTAATTTGGTTCTTTCTACAGTGGGAGGATCTAATAATTCATCTTGAGTAAATTTAAGTGCTCGCTGTAGTTGTGTGTCAATTTCTGCTTCAGGGTAACCCCTGTCCAGGAATCTGTTCTTCAATTCATCCATTTGAGTATATGCATTCTGACGATCACTATTATTCCGTAGGACTCTAATCATTTGGGAATATGGTAGTCCTTTCATAGTATGTTTAGGATGGAAGCTCTTTCTATGAAGTAGTGTATTTCTGTCAGTGGGTTTCCTGAAGTTGGTTGAGTGTATATATCCATCCTCTAACCATAAGGAAACGTCCAAAAAATCAACTGTCACATAATCTGCTTTCATGGTGAACCGTATATTACTAGGTAATGTGTTCAAAGTCTGTACAAATATTTGGAGGTCTTGCATATTACCCTGCCAAATCATAAATATATCATCTATAAATCGAAAATATTTAATGATCTGCCTTTGATGTTCTTTAAGTATGTGAGTTCTTTCATATTCATACATAAAAATGTTGGCATATGCTGGGGCCACATTACTCCCCATCGCTGTCCCAGAGATTTGTCTGAAAAATTTATTTTCAAACTTGAAAAAATTAAGTGTTAGGCATAGCTGTAACATTTCAAGAAGAAATTTATTGGGTGGACGATCACCCGAAGGATGATTAGTCAATATATTTTCTATTGCTTTAATCCCTTCATTCAAGGGAATGACCGTGTATAAACTACATACGTCCATAGTCACCAATATAATGTTGTCCCCAAGGGGATCCAAACTTTTTAATTTCAGCAAAAAATCCGAAGTATCCCTGATATAACTGGGAATCAAGGGCAATAAAGGTTGTAGGTGAAAGTCCACAAAGCAGGCCAACGGCTGTAATAATGATCCTCTGGCCGAGATGATAGGGCGTCCAGGTGGAAGAGTAGCGTGCTTGTGTATTTTGGGTAATGTGTATAATACTGGTGTCTTAGGACTATCAGTGGTCAAATACTTGGCTGTTTGTACATCAATCCATCTGTTTGATTTTGCAACATTTATTAGTTGGTCTATGATTTTCTTATCATTGATAGTGGGATCTTTTTCCAAAATGGCATAAGTTGAGACATCATTTAGTTGTTTAAGGATGTCTTGTCTGTAATATTCATAGTCCAGGATGACTATAGCGCCACCCTTATCAGCCGGTTTTATAATTATGTTTGTATTTTTTGCTAGAGTTTTAATGGCTTCTTTTTCTTGTTTTGTGGTGTTGTAAAATTGCCTGTTATTGGTACTTGTCATCTTCTCATTCTCATACTCAAGTAATCTAGTAAATGTTTTAATTGACGAATTCGTATTCACAGGCTCAAACGTGCTTATTGGTCTAAACTTATTATAACCAATATTGGAGTCATCACTATTTTTAAAATAATCCCTCAGTTTCATATTTCTTTGGAATTTGTGTAACTCAATGTCGAACTGTATGGGATCATGTTTCATAGTGGGGACGAAGGATAAGCCTTTAGATAATATGTTTATTTCAGTCTGATTAAGAGTGTATTTACTTAGCTTAAAGATTATTTGTTCTTTTTCTCTTTGGGTATGGCTCCTTTGGCGCCCCCTCCTGCCCCTTCTGGGGTGAGGTCTCCTTTTATGGTGCTTGTCTGAGAGCGTGTGCTGATTCTTAAAAAAGGGTTTTGTGATGAGTTCTCCTGAATATTAGTATCACTGTCTGAAGCTGATGAAGTTGCTGATGTTTCATCTATTGTGTCTGTTGGATGTGGAACTCTCTTAGTTTTCTTAAAATGAGATCTTTGTCTGGATTGTGTTCCCAGTAACCAGCGATATACTCTATGTTCCTTGTAATCTGTTTCAACTTTATCAAATTTCTGTTTTTTGAATCTATGCAGATCTTCCGTATAAACATTTAATTGATTTTCTAATTTTTCAATCCATTTACCTGGTTTATCTTGTGTCAATAAATCCTTATGTAAACCTTCAAATGTCTGTAGTTCAATGGTGGTATCATTAAGTTCTCTTTTAACTTCATTTATTACTAACAGAATTAAGTCCAAAGAACATTTATTAAGTATCCCACACCACTTCCGACAGAATTCTGGATTGTTTCGTCCTATAGTAGGAGTGTTGTTAATTCTAAATCCTCTGGGAATGTGTTTTAATCGGTAATAATCCGATAAGTAGATGCCATGGAGTTTAAGATCAATAGAACGTTTAGACAATTTTAAAATAGTGTGGTAAGTATCCACTGGTCTTAATTGAGTGATTCGGTTTGTTGCACTTTCTTCAAATAAAATGCTATTAGCATCAAGTTCAGTGAATGATATGGCTTCAACGGGAGTAGGTATGAATGTAGGTATAGGGTTGTCTTCCATAATAGTTGCACGATAAAGGTGTAGTATAGGAGTGAACTTGATCAAATACAGTCAATATATGTAAATAAAGTTCAGGGTGCCCACCGTAGTAACAATGCAAACAAAATCCCATTCAGTGGCACTCACTGTTAGTAGTCTCAATGCCCGGGTGCAATCCAGTAAGCGATAAATCCAGAAAGTAAAGTAATAGATAGCACTCACAGGAACTTCAAAGCAAAGAAATCAAATGATGTTTATTCTGATCGACGTTTCGGCTACATTACATAGCCTTTATCAAGATGACAAAACACCCGCAGTGTACTCCTTTAAATAACAAATGAACATTCACATACACCAAAGAGGCGCCAAAACACCCTAATTGGCTTAATTAAAATCACAAGTGAAGTGTGTATACGTGAGAAGAATGACATTCGACTAAACCAATGATCGTGTTAGATGCAACAATGTAACATAACCCACTGTTAAAAACATAAGTTTACAATTAAATCGGAGAACAAGTCCTATATAAACAGAAAAAATACCAAATTATCAAACGACCTAGCCTTAAGCTTTCCACACACCTCAATAATATCAATGAAATATTAAAATAAAAATAATTGAGACAAATGTGGTGTGGATTTGCGAGGCTAGATCGGAGACACATAAGAAATTCAAAAATACAAAAATACAACCTACTCCCAAATAATTATGCACACACTAATATCATCAATATGTAGCAGACATAATGTAAACAATCGTTCCAATACGTGATTATACATCTTGTTAGAAAAATTGAAATAACAACTTACCGCTTCACATAGCCCTGGAATCTCTATCGTCATGCAACACTTACAAGCTTCAGGACTGATTTATATAGATACCAACAAATAGCCATGTGGAGTTGAGGGCATGTGAGCGTTAAGAGTTAAAATTTAGACCGGGTATCAAACATCTCATCACAGATGTCTGTTAAAATACGAATATTCTAGATGTTAAAGTGTCAACACTTAAATTGTAGTATATAGGTATATCTATTGAATGCACTGTGTATCGCGCTTAGCCATCCACTGTAAATCATCGTGTCCCATATATAGAGAATAAATCTAAAGGTGCCAGATCGTGAAACAATACTGATAAAAAATTAAGGAAACCACATATGTTGACAGAGATGATACAGTGACGGTGCCCGATACAATAAAACTATCTGGAGCAAACACAGGAAAAATGTATGGGAAACCAATATCATCATACCGTATAAATTGAACATTAGGAATAAGCTCATATCAGTAAAATTATTTACTTTCTTCATGGGTCATAATATAATACTCCTAACAAAAGGACAATGAGGAAAATCAATGTCATGTGTACAATAAAGATCCAATCCAATTTGTTCAAAGTCCAAACAGCTGGAGAATCAGCATTGCGCATATAGTCAAAGTCTAATTACATTATTGAATTGAAATAGATTCACATCAATCTCACTCCAGAAAAATCGGTAGAGCATAATCAAAGCGCTTAATAATATGTGAATATCCATATCCGTGGTAGTCTTCTTTATTAGGAAATAATATATATCCAAATATAGGTGATATATTTATATTATATCGATCCAACAACTTGAAGGCTTGTCCATGGACTTATTAGGTATCATATGGGTTCCAAATATAATTTTAGACGCGGTAACCCTTCCACACCATGCGACAATTGCCCTTCAGGTAATCAAGTGATCAAGTTTGTAATCCACTGGATAAAAGACAGCAAATCTGGAGATTAGTCCATGGACTTAATGGGTGACCTTGTGCAGGGATTTGAAAGTTCATTATTCTTTATCTTGATATTCACCCAGCTACAAGGATAAGAATGTCCCCACCATGTGACAATAATCAACCAGGGTTACCGCGTCTAAAATTATATTTGGAACCCATATGATACCTAATAAGTCCATGGACAAGCCTTCAAGTTGTTGGATCGATATAATATAAATAAATCACCTATATTTGGATATATATTATTTCCTAATAAAGAAGACTACCACGGATATGGATATTCACATATTATTAAGCGCTTTGATTATGCTCTACCGATTTTTCTGGAGTGAGATTGATGTGAATCTATTTCAATTCAATAATGGAATTAGACTTTGACTATATGCGCAATGCTGATTCTCCAGCTGTTTGGACTTTGAACAAATTGGATTGGATCTTTATTGTACACATGACATTGATTTTCCTCATTGTCCTTTTGTTAGGAGTATTATATTATGACCCATGAAGAAAGTAAATAATTTTACTGATATGAGCTTATTCCTAATGTTCAATTTATACGGTATGATGATATTGGTTTCCCATACATTTTTCCTGTGTTTGCTCCAGATAGTTTTATTGTATCGGGCACCGCCACTGTATCATCTCTGTCAACATATGTGGTTTCCTTAATTTTTTATCAGTATTGTTTCACGATCTGGCACCTTTAGATTTATTCTCTATATATGGGACACGATGATTTACAGTGGATGGCTAAGCGCGATACACAGTGCATTCAATAGATATACCTATATACTACAATTTAAGTGTTGACACTTTAACATCTAGAATATTCGTATTTTAACAGACATCTGTGATGAGATGTTTGATACCCGGTCTAAATTTTAACTCTTAACGCTCACATGCCCTCAACTCCACATGGCTATTTGTTGGTATCTATATAAATCAGTCCTGAAGCTTGTAAGTGTTGCATGACGATAGAGATTCCAGGGCTATGTGAAGCGGTAAGTTGTTATTTCAATTTTTCTAACAAGATGTATAATCACGTATTGGAACGATTGTTTACATTATGTCTGCTACATATTGATGATATTAGTGTGTGCATAATTATTTGGGAGTAGGTTGTATTTTTGTATTTTTGAATTTCTTATGTGTCTCCGATCTAGCCTCGCAAATCCACACCACATTTGTCTCAATTATTTTTATTTTAATATTTCATTGATATTATTGAGGTGTGTGGAAAGCTTAAGGCTAGGTCGTTTGATAATTTGGTATTTTTTCTGTTTATATAGGACTTGTTCTCCGATTTAATTGTAAACTTATGTTTTTAACAGTGGGTTATGTTACATTGTTGCATCTAACACGATCATTGGTTTAGTCGAATGTCATTCTTCTCACGTATACACACTTCACTTGTGATTTTAATTAAGCCAATTAGGGTGTTTTGGCGCCTCTTTGGTGTATGTGAATGTTCATTTGTTATTTAAAGGAGTACACTGCGGGTGTTTTGTCATCTTGATAAAGGCTATGTAATGTAGCCGAAACGTCGATCAGAATAAACATCATTTGATTTCTTTGCTTTGAAGTTCCTGTGAGTGCTATCTATTACTTTACTTTCTGGATTTATCGCTTACTGGATTGCACCCGGGCATTGAGACTACTAACAGTGAGTGCCACTGAATGGGATTTTGTTTGCATTGTTACTACGGTGGGCACCCTGAACTTTATTTACATATATTGACTGTATTTGATCAAGTTCACTCCTATACTACACCTTTATCGTGCAACTATTATGGAAGACAACCCTATACCTACATTCATACCTACTCCCGTTGAAGCCATATCATTCACTGAACTTGATGCTAATAGCATTTTATTTGAAGAAAGTGCAACAAACCGAATCACTCAATTAAGACCAGTGGATACTTACCACACTATTTTAAAATTGTCTAAACGTTCTATTGATCTTAAACTCCATGGCATCTACTTATCGGATTATTACCGATTAAAACACATTCCCAGAGGATTTAGAATTAACAACACTCCTACTATAGGACGAAACAATCCAGAATTCTGTCGGAAGTGGTGTGGGATACTTAATAAATGTTCTTTGGACTTAATTCTGTTAGTAATAAATGAAGTTAAAAGAGAACTTAATGATACCACCATTGAACTACAGACATTTGAAGGTTTACATAAGGATTTATTGACACAAGATAAACCAGGTAAATGGATTGAAAAATTAGAAAATCAATTAAATGTTTATACGGAAGATCTGCATAGATTCAAAAAACAGAAATTTGATAAAGTTGAAACAGATTACAAGGAACATAGAGTATATCGCTGGTTACTGGGAACACAATCCAGACAAAGACCTCATTTTAAGAAAACTAAGAGAGTTCCACATCCAACAGACACAATAGATGAAACATCAGCAACTTCATCAGCTTCAGACAGTGATACTAATATTCAGGAGAACTCATCACAAAACCCTTTTTTAAGAATCAGCACACGCTCTCAGACAAGCACCATAAAAGGAGACCTCACCCCAGAAGGGGCAGGAGGGGGCGCCAAAGGAGCCATACCCAAAGAGAAAAAGAACAAATAATCTTTAAGCTAAGTAAATACACTCTTAATCAGACTGAAATAAACATATTATCTAAAGGCTTATCCTTCGTCCCCACTATGAAACATGATCCCATACAGTTCGACATTGAGTTACACAAATTCCAAAGAAATATGAAACTGAGGGATTATTTTAAAAATAGTGATGACTCCAATATTGGTTATAATAAGTTTAGACCAATAAGCACGTTTGAGCCTGTGAATACGAATTCGTCAATTAAAACATTTACTAGATTACTTGAGTATGAGAATGAGAAGATGACAAGTACCAATAACAGGCAATTTTACAACACCACAAAACAAGAAAAAGAAGCCATTAAAACTCTAGCAAAAAATACAAACATAATTATAAAACCGGCTGATAAGGGTGGCGCTATAGTCATCCTGGACTATGAATATTACAGACAAGACATCCTTAAACAACTAAATGATGTCTCAACTTATGCCATTTTGGAAAAAGATCCCACTATCAATGATAAGAAAATCATAGACCAACTAATAAATGTTGCAAAATCAAACAGATGGATTGATGTACAAACAGCCAAGTATTTGACCACTGATAGTCCTAAGACACCAGTATTATACACATTACCCAAAATACACAAGTACGCTACTCTTCCACCTGGACGCCCTATCATCTCGGCCAGAGGATCATTATTACAGCCGTTGGCCTGCTTTGTGGACTTTCACCTACAACCTTTATTGCCCTTGATTCCCAGTTATATCAGGGATACTTCGGATTTTTTGCTGAAATTAAAAAGTTTGGATCCCCTTGGGGACAACATTATATTGGTGACTATGGACGTATGTAGTTTATACACGGTCATTCCCTTGAATGAAGGGATTAAAGCAATAGAAAATATATTGACTAATCATCCTTCGGGTGATCGTCCACCCAATAAATTTCTTCTTGAAATGTTACAGCTATGCCTAACACTTAATTTTTTCAAGTTTGAAAATAAATTTTTCAGACAAATCTCTGGGACAGCGATGGGGAGTAATGTGGCCCCAGCATATGCCAACATTTTTATGTATGAATATGAAAGAACTCACATACTTAAAGAACATCAAAGGCAGATCATTAAATATTTTCGATTTATAGATGATATATTTATGATTTGGCAGGGTAATATGCAAGACCTCCAAATATTTGTACAGACTTTGAACACATTACCTAGTAATATACGGTTCACCATGAAAGCAGATTATGTGACAGTTGATTTTTTGGACGTTTCCTTAAGGTTAGAGGATGGATATATACACTCAACCGACTTCAGGAAACCCACTGACAGAAATACACTACTTCATAGAAAGAGCTTCCATCCTAAACATACTATGAAAGGACTACCATATTCCCAAATGATTAGAGTCCTACGGAATAATAGTGATCGTCAGAATGCATATACTCAAATGGATGAATTGAAGAACAGATTCCTGGACAGGGGTTACCCTGAAGCAGAATTTGACACACAACTACAGCGAGCACTTAAATTTACTCAAGATGAATTATTAGATCCTCCCACTGTAGAAAGAACCAAATTAAACAGATTGGTATTTCCCCTCACATATACCACGGCCCACCAACAAGTAACAGAGGCCATTAGGAATCATTGGGATATTTTAGCTACGGATCCCATGTTACCAGAAATATTTGCAACTAAACCGATGTTGAGTTACAAAAAAGGACCCAACTTAAGGGATCTACTAGTGAATTCAGATCCCACTCATTGTTACACTAATGTAAAAACTACTTGGCTCAGTCATACTAAGGTTGGTTGTTATAGATGTACTGACTGCATTACCTGCAGAAGCATGCTTACAGGAGACCACTTTATTAATCCCAATAATGGAGCTAAGATCAATATTAAATACAGATTGACATGTATCAGTACGTTTGTAATATATTTTATTATCTGTCCTTGCAAGAAATTATATGTAGGACTTACGTCTACCACCTTCAAAGAACGTATCGCCAATCATAGAGCCACCATTAATAAAGCTTTTGTGGATAAATCTAGTGACAAACCAGTGGCCCGTCATTGGCTGGAACAATCACATTCTCTATCTTCATTTAAATGTATGATCTTTGATCATGTACCTCCACCATCTAGGGGAGGTGACAGGATTAAATTATTGCATCAAAAAGAATTTAAATGGATTCAACGACTTCGCACCCTCACTCCACTTGGGCTAAATGAAAAATTATCCTATGCTTGCTTCTATTAACATGATAAACTATTCCCTTACTGATCCGATTCAGAAGTCATGCGGCAAAGGGAACTACATCTATCCATTATTGGGAATTCATATGAACCCCTTAACTACTACCTGGTTGATTATTGTCACATGGTGGGGACATTCTTATCCTTGTAGCTGGGTGAATATCAAGATAAAGAATAATGAACTTTCAAATCCCTGCACAAGGTCACCCATTAAGTCCATGGACTAATCTCCAGATTTGCTGTCTTTTATCCAGTGGATTACAAACTTGATCACTTGATTACCTGAAGGGCAATTGTCGCATGGTGTGGAAGGGTTACCGCGTCTAAAATTATATTTGGAACCCATATGATACCTAATAAGTCCATGGACAAGCCTTCAAGTTGTTGGATCGATATAATATAAATATATCACCTATATTTGGATATATATTATTTCCTAATAAAGAAGACTACCACGGATATGTATATTCACATATTATTAAGCGCTTTGATTATGCTCTACCGATTTTTCTGGAGTGAGATTGATGTGAATCTATTTCAATTCAATAATGGAATTAGACTTTGACTATATGCGCAATGCTGATTCTCCAGCTGTTTGGACTTTGAACAAATTGGATTGGATCTTTATTGTACACATGACATTGATTTTCCTCATTGTCCTTTTGTTAGGAGTATTATATTATGACCCATGAAGAAAGTAAATAATTTTACTGATATGAGCTTATTCCTAATGTTCAATTTATACGGTATGATGATATTGGTTTCCCATACATTTTTCCTGTGTTTGCTCCAGATAGTTTTATTGTATCGGGCACCGCCACTGTATCATCTCTGTCAACATATGTGGTTTCCTTAATTTTTTATCAGTATTGTTTCACGATCTGGCACCTTTAGATTTATTCTCTATATATGGGACACGATGATTTACAGTGGATGGCTAAGCGCGATACACAGTGCATTCAATAGATATACCTATATACTACAATTTAAGTGTTGACACTTTAACATCTAGAATATTCGTATTTTAACAGACATCTGTGATGAGATGTTTGATACCCGGTCTAAATTTTAACTCTTAACGCTCACATGCCCTCAACTCCACATGGCTATTTGTTGGTATCTATATAAATCAGTCCTGAAGCTTGTAAGTGTTGCATGACGATAGAGATTCCAGGGCTATGTGAAGCGGTAAGTTGTTATTTCAATTTTTCTAACAAGATGTATAATCACGTATTGGAACGATTGTTTACATTATGTCTGCTACATATTGATGATATTAGTGTGTGCATAATTATTTGGGAGTAGGTTGTATTTTTGTATTTTTGAATTTCTTATGTGTCTCCGATCTAGCCTCGCAAATCCACACCACATTTGTCTCAATTATTTTTATTTTAATATTTCATTGATAGTATTGAGGTGTGTGGAAAGCTTAAGGCTAGGTCGTTTGATAATTTGGTATTTTTTCTGTTTATATAGGACTTGTTCTCCGATTTAATTGTAAACTTATGTTTTTAACAGTGGGTTATGTTACATTGTTGCATCTAACACGATCATTGGTTTAGTCGAATGTCATTCTTCTCACGTATACACACTTCACTTGTGATTTTAATTAAGCCAATTAGGGTGTTTTGGCGCCTCTTTGGTGTATGTGAATGTTCATTTGTTATTTAAAGGAGTACACTGCGGGTGTTTTGTCATCTTGATAAAGGCTATGTAATGTAGCCGAAACGTCGATCAGAATAAACATCATTTGATTTCTTTGCTTTGAAGTTCCTGTGAGTGCTATCTATTACTTTACTTTCTGGATTTATCGCTTACTGGATTGCACCCGGGCATTGAGACTACTAACAGTGAGTGCCACTGAATGGGATTTTGTTTATATATATATATATATATATATATATATATATAGAGAGAGAGAGAGAGAGAGAGAGAGATGTTGAATGTTAAAGGGAAGGACCCAGGAGAGGTGAAGGTAGAAAGAGCTGGGATTTCTCATTTTGTGGTTAATTTACAATATTTGTTTCTGAGTGCATCAGCTGTACGTTTATTAAAACCCCGTGTCTGCTGATATACTGTAACGTGAGGCTTTTTTTCTTTGCTTGTCTCTGCCTTCCCAGGCATCTCTTCATTGTTATTAAAAGGCCATGAGAGGCAAAATGAATGGTGTGTGTACATCTTACCATATGACTATGTGCTTTTTTACTTTTTATGTTTGTTGCTGCATTGGCTATACTTATCTTTCTAACATTTTATTTATGCTGACTATACTATGGGGCTTCCTAGCTGACTTCTCCTTCCTTTTTTTCTACCAAAAGCAATGTGTTACTTATCCACTGCCTACCTGACAGTCAGTTGTTCTTATTTTTATCAGTCAAGTGTGCTTCATCTATCTAATATACACGTTTGATGAACCTATAAGACTAAGCTACATGTGCCACAGTATGCTTCGAGCATCCACTTCTATCTCTTCTGTAAAAATATACTACATACAGTATATGCTAATACTTAATGGAAACTGTAACCCTTACTTGAAGAAGAGGTATGAAGTGGGGCTCAATACACACAAATACTCAACAGAAGAAGAGGGACTAAAACAATAAAAAAACAGTTCTGGATATATATATAAAAGGGGAAGATTGTCTTATAGAGCAATGAAGACATGTAATTAGTAGCAAATTAAATGATGGTGATGAATTAGGAAAGGACCACTCAACAGTTCTCTCCACAAGCTGTACAAGAGTACTACTGATCAGTCGCAATGCAGCTCCTTGCATATGGCCTTATCCACACATCAAATATCTAACAATAGGGGCACAAAAGGGGAGATACCAATCTAAATGTAACATCTTTATTAGAAAATATTCCGCACACAAATATACTGATTGCACTTACAGACTGAGTAATTGAAACCAGCATATATCACTCCTGGCCCATAGACCTGTGATGTTGTGCCTGTCTCCCACCCATCGCCACTACAAAGATTGCAGGCAGATACCCGCATCTGTTGTACAGCTCTTGTGCACATACATCCAAGCAGTCACAGTTCTGGATAATGTAGTATTGGGGAACAATGCTAAGCCACTATTTTTTTTGGTGTGCAGTACATCTATGACCTGAATTTTTACAGTGGTTATTACACCATCCTATTGAGGTTTATGATCAACTGACCATAGATGTCTATAGTAACAGTGCCACCATAACATTTTAGGCCACAAAGGTACCAAACACAAAAAAGTCTGAACTGAAATAACTTTTGTCTGAAACACCTCTCAGCAATGAGGAAAACATTGTTTGCTCATCAGAATTAACCATGCAATACATAATATTTTTTCTATATGTATATGTATTCCATATTAAGTATTACTATCCATGTAAATTTAAATGTAAATATTTCATTAACAGGGGCACTTTTTAATATGGTGTATGAGGATGTATAAAATATGGTCCCATCCCAAGCAAGATGATGTTAATCAGGGGTTAATAAGGGGTTCTTGAGTAGGTTAATAAGTGGTTAATGTTTTTCCTACAAACCTTCTGTGCATAAAGTGTTTATTATGAGATTTCTGTGGTTGGTCTTCATTATGTTACATTATGTTACAGCGTCAAGGTCAAAAAGTGCTGATTTTGCAGCCTGCAGAACACAAGGTTGTGACGTAGGTGTTTATGTTAACCCTCGCAGCTGCAGAGCACGAGCTGGGGATGTAATTGTGACGAAGTTTGTTAAGTGAAACCTGATAGGTTAAAGCATCCTGGTCAGGATGTGGTCAAGGTGTGATAGAGGGTATACATTGCTGGATGCTGTAGATATTTTTCAGAGCTTTATCTGGAATGTAGTCCATGTCATGTTGTGTACGTGCAAGATAGTATGGATGGTGGTCAGAACAATCAGGGGCTCCCATATGTACTGAGATCATCTGCTGATAAGTATCATGATTACTGCTAATAAATTGTGATTTTTCCTGTAACTTTTGTGCACCTTCTATATAACGTTTTCCTAATTATTAGAATTCTGTACAAGTCACAAAATTGCAATTACGTTTATTATTTTATATCTATACTGTTGTAAAAGCCCGTGTACACAGGCCAAGGTCCGGGTGATATTAAGAGGCCAGTCCTGCTCTGTATCCTGCCGCCGATGCAGTCATGCACTGTAGAGACTGCCCGAAAGCACAGAATGCTCCCAGCGCAGAACTCCTAGCATTCCTACACCTCCCAGCATTCTGTACGTTCAGGCAGTCTCTACTGCGCATGACGGCTTCTGACAAACATTCTAACAAATTATTATATAGGATAATTGAGGGAAGTGGGGTTTATTCAAAGTACTAACCTCTTCAAAGATGGCATGAACATGTTTTTAAACCCTTGAAGTCCAGACTGCTACACAACTGATTGCAAAGTGGATGCTATAAATTATTATTATTACAAATGTTTATTTCTTCTTGTAACACTTAAGGAAACACCTATAAGTTTAGCCAAAATTGATGAGCGCTCTCAAGTGTTTTGTTTTTATTAAATACATTTGTTTTAGTGCCAAAGTGGTATTCAACTCATTGCAAAACACCTCTGACACTCAGAGGGTTAGACAACGCAGAGGTCCTCACTGCAACACAAAATTTGTGCTATATACTCAAGAACAAAATTCTGTGGAAAACCAACTCCACCATAAGGAACAAATAAAGATCCCAAAATTCCCAATGATATAAAGGGATAGTAATAGTTAAAATGTAAAAAAAAAAAAAGTTGTACTTTTTATCCCTCTGTGTAAAACAAGTGTACTCCCACTGCTGAAAGGGGGTTTAATTTAAATGTTATTAGAGGTAGAAGTTAATTTTTTAGGTGCAGTATCACAGTGGCCAGAATTTGTACATTGGTGCTGTTGTTACACTATCCTATTGAGATTTATTGTTCATAGGATTATGTAGCAACAGCACCACTGTAAAATTTCGGGCCACTGAGATATTGCATCTAAAAAATGTCAAGTCTGAGTTGTAATAAGAGAATGTAATATTATCTCAGCATTAGAAAAGCCTGCCTCTAGTCTATTATACAGTATACAGAGCCCTGAATGCTGCAGGAGTAGTGCTACATTGTCATAGTTGGGAGCACTCCGGGTTTTGCCCCAGAGACTTTGGTTTGTGCATCTAAATACCGGGTTTCCGGGGCAGATGCTGATTCTCCGGATGATGAGAGATCTGTGCATTTGTGATCTGTTCCTAACACTCCCCAGCCACTTTGCCTTCTTCCCCAGCCTATTATTAATTTTTTTTTAGTCCTGCTCCCACACGTCATTAAGCTCTGCCCCTTTCTGACATGATTTGCGCCTTTCATCTCCTTCACTGGCACCGCAGGACTCCCCTCTTCAGGGAGTCTATAACCAGAAGTTCCCAGGTATGTACATTGTATCACTATTCCTGCTTTCATAGTCCCTGATAGAAAGCTCTATAGGAACAGAAATTCAATTAAGATCACTGTTAGGAACATAAATGTTTAAAAAAAACAGGTGAAGATGAAAAAAAAGAGTGTTGGCAGGTTGAGGTTACATATTTATGCACTTGTGGAATATGTAAAGTCAAAGAGAAGTTTGACTGCCACAAAGAGATAGTAATACTTAAAATAAAAACAAAAAATGTATGTTGTAGGGTTAAAATAAGAGTACTCCCACTGCTGAAAAGTGAGCTATTAAAAGGTTAGTATCTCTCTTTTCACATTCATTGACAAATACTCACTGGAACAAACTCAATCCTCTTCAGCTCACTTAAACTATGACATTTCTTCTTCACTACACCAGAGGTCCTCCAATTAATGTGTAAGAGGAGACCACAGACAGTACACATTCTAATGTATATTCCTGACACACCAATAAGCACAAGTCTACTTACAGAAATGGAACCACACAGGGATCACTGTGAGACTCCAAAGTAATTTAAATACATCCCAACATGGCTAAAGGGGGGCTATTTTTAGGTACTGGTAATGTTGCTGGAGGCATAACTGGTGAACGGGGCATTACTGAGAATCTTTAGGCTACTTTATAACCTGCTGACAGTTCTTTATAAAAGTGAATAAATGGTTTAGAACAAGACTGAAGCATTTTATTTTACACATAAGAATTTAAAAGCACATACTGAATGTGAGATTTATTGATCTAGTGTAGAGCAATGTGATAAATAAACATGCTGCATATTTTGATCTCTTAAAAAGAGGGACACCAGTGTAGTAAAGAGAAACAAGAAACAGGGGAATTTGGGTCTCAAAGATGGACTGTCCCACCTAACAAGTATATTTGGAAGGTAAGGATTTATAAAACCAACTGAAGTTTTTCTTATATACAAATACACTGTAAAATGGTATATGTCCCCCACTGTCTCACTCAAATTAGATAACTCAGGCAGATCTCAATTATTGGACAAGAGACAGCAGTGAATCCATAGCATATCTTCCAACATTTCAAACGGAGGTGTTGCTGGGAGTGTGGCTGATGGGCAGGAAATTACAGAGAATTTGAAAAGTTATTTCAAGAACTACTGCCATCTCTGTGTGTATTTGAATACATGATTCAGAGAAAGCAAGACCAAAGTATTTTATTCACTCAGACTAATTTATAAATGTGTACTGAATTTTACGAAAATATTGGTGTTTTATTGCTGTGGAGAAATGTGATACACTTATATACACACCGCACAGTCTGATCTCCTAAAAAGAAGGTCACTAGGGTGGGAAAGAGGGACAGAGGGATTTAGGTCTCAGAGAGGAGCTGCTCCTTCTAGAGAGGGACACTTGGGAGGTATGACATAGGATCTACAATTTTACAGTGAATAGCACACAGTCTGTTGCTGTACAATAAAGCTTCTGTTGGTTTTAAAAAAATATGTTCAGCATTACACAAC
Organism: Rhinophrynus dorsalis; assembly: GCA_037306005.1. NCBI lineage: Eukaryota > Metazoa > Chordata > Amphibia > Anura > Rhinophrynidae > Rhinophrynus > Rhinophrynus dorsalis. The sequence continues at coordinate 290,718,863 of CM074720.1, forward strand.
GATTCAGATGTGGTCTAATAATTTCTATCAATAAAGCTCTTGAAACAGAATTTCAGTGAGCTTAATGTCAGGAACATAAAAGTGAAGGGGCTCGATACTGTTAGTCCAGGTATTTTTAAAGGGATAGTATTGTTATATTTTTAGGAAATGGATTCCTGAAGCTAACAAAAATCTAAACTAAATAACCCAAGTCCTATCTCTCAAACTGCTATGGTTTGAGTGATATTCAGTAGTAAAGTTCCCCCCTCCCTTCCCTTTCCCTGACGTCAGCGTCAAACCAGGCACACTTTGTATACCATTCCAGTGAAGTAACTCTGTTTAGGTCTCTCGATCTCGGCGTTGCTGAAGAGCCTCAGACGACCCCGGGACCGGATTCCCCTGCTGTCAGCTAGACGCTGACGTCAGGGAAAGGGAAGGGATTTGAGAGATAGGACTTGGGTCATTTAGTTTAGGTTTTTGTTAGCTTCAAGAATCAATTTCCTAAAAATATAACAATTCTATCCCTTTAAAACAGGTGGTAATGGTTTTGACAACACAGTTAACTGTTCTATAAACTGTGCTGTCAACACCAAAAACCGGGCAAAAATGTTCAATGGGTGGGAAAATTTCACCCGCTGAACATTAACTAAAAATAGTCACTTTTGCTAGCCTTTTCCATGTGGTGGCTTCACCACATGTATGGGACACACTTTTCATGGTGCGAGAAGGCAGGTGCAGAGCCCAAAACAGGGGGTCAAAATCACCGGTATTTGTTTCCAGCACATACTTGTGGTTGAAACAAACAAAAAGATTAACCCTTTGAGTGCTAGTGGGGTATGCAACTCATTATATAGCATTGCATACCCCACTGGCACTCATAGGGCTAATCCACAAACAGTTTCACACATGTCCCGACAGTTAAAAAGTAGCAGTAATCCTGATGTCCAGCGGGGCTGAGGCAGGCGTCTTCTTTTCTTCAGTCTTCTTTTCATCCTCTGATCTTTCTTCTCTGAAAATAAAAAAAAAAATAGTGTTTTGTAATTTAAAATATACATAATATTCCCCCAAAGATGTACTGTTAACCGTTTGAGCGCTGGAGGGCAGTTGCCTGAGTTAGTCTGCTGGAATTTTGAACCGAAACGGGCTTTTAAATGCCAGTCGTGGTTCAAAATAGATTTGCAGTCTCCTATTGGCTGGGAAGTGCTTATGCACCTCCCAGCCAATCAGCTTCTAGCATGGGGGATGACTAACCTAGGTAGAAGTTGATTGGATCAGAGGAAGAAAAGAAGACTGAAGAAACGAAGACAGGTGACAAGAAAGAAGGAAAGATTAATGAAGAAGTCAGACAGCGGATGACAGATGTTACATTTTCTGACTGGTTTTAGCGCAGTTTGTGTTTTTTTCCTTTTGATTTTCCCACAACATCAACAGTTTGTGTTTTTTTCCTTTGATGTTCCCACAATTCGGGCTATTTAGCACGAGTTGTGGGAACAAAAAACCATAATGTAAATCGACTGTGCCTTTAAAGGGATAGTAATACTTAAAATGTAAAAAAATATATGTTGTAGAGTTTATCCCCCTGAGTAAAACAAGGGCACTCCCACTGCTGGAAGGTGTTTCATTAAAAAGTTATTAATTTTCAAAGTTGAATTTTTTAGGTGCAATATCACAATGGCCTGAAATTGTGCAGTGGCACTGTTGCTACACCATCCTATGGAGATTTATGGTCAACTGACCAGAGCTGTCCATAGGATCGTGTAGCAACAGCGCCACTGTACAATTTCAGGCCACTGTGATATTGCACCTAAAAAATTCAACTTTGAAAATTAATAACTTTTGAATGAAACACCTTTCAGCAGTGGGAGTAGTCTTGTTTTACTCAGGGGAATAAACCCTACAACATATTTTTTTTTACATTTTAAGTATTACTATCCCTTTAAGGCAAGGCCCTCATGGAGCTGTTGAGAGCTCAAGTTTAATATTAAGTGCTTATTCCTTTAAATTTATAATGTAAATAAATAAATAAAGAATAGAAAATGCTAGACGTTTTCGCTCTTCCCGCCTAGGTATGCGATTGGCTGGGGAGAGTGTTTCTCGCGCTCGGTATAGCTGTTTGGGCGGGAAGAGCAAATATAAATACCGTGCAAGAATGCTCTTTTTCAGGTTCTTCAGAGCGATCCGGTGTGTGAAGTATCCCGACACCCGCCCGCCCAGGGATGTGAATACTTACTTGAAGTAATTTTGTGTAATTTGTTTTATAAAAAAAATAAAAAAATAAAAGAGAGTATAATAATAATAATAAAAATAAACAAATAAAATAAATAATAACAGAATTATATGTATAAATTAAAAAATAAATAATATATATTTGGTTGTCGCAGTATGGAGGGTTAGTTATAAGTTAAATGGTAACTTATGGTGAGCTCTTGGCTGGTTTGGTATTTTTATGGGTTTATCTGGCTGGTTATGGCGGATAAACGGTTAATGGTATTATTATTAATTTATTTAAATGTTATCTATTGGTTACATAATTTTAATAAATACTGCGGCCTTACCACCATCCTCTAAGAGTCTGTGTCTTTTATTTTAAGTTAAGTGGGGTTTAGTGTTTAGAATGCGAGCATACAGCCTCCATGAGCATTTTGCCAAAACGTGAGTTTTGGACAACACTCTTTTTTGCCATGTACCTCTCCAGCAATAGAATAGCTACATGGATGCATGGCTAATTTTGTCTTTGGTTCTACTGTTTTTGCTATTACCACCTGTTTTTCTGGGGGGTAATAGTATGTAGCCCAGTGGTAACAGCATGGAGCCCAAGATGAGAAAAAAGTATAGACAATTGCCAATTTGACTTTATATTTTAGACACTTGCAAAATATGTAATCACAAAGGTGTATTACCATCACTTAAATTGTGTTTTAACCTTGTTAAACGGTAGTAAATTGAGAGCGCTTTAGCATTCAAGGGCTTGAAATTATGATTTAACCATTTAGGAACCTGAGGGGTGTGCAACGAATTGCTTTGCGATGCATTAAACGGCGCTCTCTAATCTTTAAATGATTATTAAATCAATGGAGAAAGGGATGTCTTCATTCGTCCTTTAAGCTTCCATTTGTGTACTCTGTAATTGCATCACTGTTTAGTTTTGTGCCTGGGACCCATAATACAGGGAACAGAAATGGCATTGTAGAGCGAAGTAGTCGTTGCATTAGCTTAAGAGGTTAGCATTTTGAATAAAATGTATTTTCACAGCTGAATATTGTATTTTACAAACTAACGTTTTCTTCACCTACTCTCATTTTAACCCCACCCCTCCTTCTTCACCTCCGCTGTCCCTTCTTTCTACCCTTGCCTTCTATGTGCCTCTCCTCCCTCCTGCTGTCCCTGTCCGTCTCTCCTCCCTCCCCCCGTGTGTGTCTCCAGTAGTCAGTGTAGAGCTGCTGCAGGCGCTGTTAGGAAGGGGAGTGTGCGCGGCTGCTTAGGGCTGCAGCCTCCCTCTTCAGCCTATTTTAGTCACATCTCCCCGGCCACTAGGCAGCTTCTCCTCAACTCCATGTCAGTGAGAGGAAACTTTTCTGCCCGGGGAGCCAGGCCAGTGTCCACACTCAGCAGGTAAGGCTAATATGGGACATTGGGACTGTGTGACCAGGGGGGTCCTGTGTGAGGCGGCTCGTGGGAGACTCTTCGATCCTCACGCTAAACTTGGGCTATCGGTGTGTGACCTGAACTACAAGTACCACTGATTGACTCACTGCACAAGCGAGAACGTATTAAATAATCGTAGCACTGCACAATTGTAAATAAAGCATGGCAATAATGTGTTTTTTATTGGCGGCTTTTGTATAGCGAGTGGTTTTGATAAATGAGAATAGGAAGAAGGACAATTAGGTCTCATTTAAATAAGGAGTGACAGGGTCCTCCCTCCTATCCTCCTGGGTTTAATCTTTGCAGTGTTGCCCTAGGAAATTCCCATGTCCCTTGAGATATAAATTGAGATGTGTTTATCAGTTGGAGGCATCCACATCCATTATTGAAAAACATATTGCTGTTGTTATTATTATTACAGTTGTAATTATTATCATCCTATTAATATCATCCAAGCCTATTGCATTCAGTGTGATCTTTTAGAATTACAGTGTGTAAGTATAATTAAAATTAATATAAATACAAATGTAATGAATGCATTCTGGACTGTATAGAATCTGCTAGTATAACGTTGAAAAAATCACCAGTTTCTCACACTGGGCCATGTACAAAAATACAAAAGTTGAGTAATTTTTAGGCAATTCAAATGCACCGTAGTGGACGACTAGCTGTAACTATACATAAAGGAGACATATTCCCTTACAAATCATGGGCCCCTGGTGCAAGTTTGGGGCAACCAACAGCACCATATGGAACAAATAAAAATACACATTGATTTAATTGACACTTTTAGCCCATTCAATGCTGGATAGGTCTTCAACACATTGCAGATCAATGAATTGGAAACCTTTCTAGTGGTCACATGATAAAAGCCCCATTTAAATCAGTGGAAATTTTAAGAATGTTTATTTCTGAGGTAGACTAATCAGAAATATAAGTAGTCTATGGCATAGAAAGCAGATTAAGTCATGATATCTTGGCTTTTATGAATAATGTGTACACCTGTTTAATGTAAGGGCCTGTTCACTCAGCCTGCAGTGGTTCTCAACCAGGGACATTAAATTAGGGTGCCCCAGGTTTTCTATGAAGACTGACAAAAACTTGAATATTGTGTTTTTAAATGTAGACCTATGGAAATTGTTATGCACAGTATGTTTAGTTTTATTACTATGATTTTGAGGCCTAATAATATCTGTATATTTATGAATTGTACCATTTATTATGCCCTTGGTAAATTACATTAAACATGTTAGTGGTACCCCAAACTCCCACAAGGGGTGCCTTGAGAAAAAAAAGGTGGAGAACCACTGGTCTGATGTATCATATATGTAGTCAGTACGATTTCATAATCAAGTGCCCCTCAGCCCATTTTGTATTGTAAAAATGTGTGCACAGTCTTTGTGCAGTGTCCTGTTTGTGGTTCATTGACCATTTGATTGCCACAGAGGTATCCTTCACATTGCACTGAATTGCTTTGGATACCTATCTGGCACTCAGAGGGTTAAACTGTATTTTGGTACTTTACAAATAAAATTAACAATAGAAGTAATAATTGCATTTTAGCCATATATCCTCTTAACCCCTTGAATGCCAGAGGGGTACTCAACACATTGCAAAGCAATGTGTTGCATACCCCTATGATACTCAAAGGGTTAAGAGCTACTGTGATATACACTGCTTTGTTTTGTATTCCTGTAAAGCAGTGGTAGGTAATTGCTGGACCTTCAGCTGCTTGGGACTACAATACTGTTATCGGCAACCTGCCAACAGGAGGTTGGGAGTTGTAGTCACCTTCATCTGGAGGCCCAATAATTGACTGCCCCTACCGTAAAGTGATCCATACACTCAGTGCTGACAGTGTGTAGGCAGTTTAATCATTCAAATAGGCCACAACTATGTATAATGTATTAAACCTTTGAGTGCTTTAGATATCCCTCTGGCACTCAAAGCCTAAACCTTGGTTTATGTTTACATGAAATCAAACACAGTCATATGCCTTTAACCTTTAGCTGCCAAATGAAAAAATATAAGACTCTGTACTCTGTTAAGTAAAATGTTAGCTGTGTTTTTACTCAGAAATCAGTTCAAAGCATGACTGACAAGAATAAAGGCAGGTAACATCATCCTGCATAGGATAAAGCATAGTTACTTTTGTGAATTAGAATTTAATGGTTTTTATTTTACCCATTGAGGACCAGTGTGGTATGCAATGCATTGCAAAGCAAACCCCCTTGAACGTCAAGCAGTTAACCCCTTCAGGGCCGGAGAGGTATTGTACTGCACTCAAAGAGTTAAAGGACACTAACCTCTCATAATAATAACTCCCCCACACATGTTAATCTGGACATAACATTGTAATGGCCACTATGAATCAATTCTGTTCGAACTTAATCTTTAATTAGTAGAAGATATGTCCCCATGTCTGGTTGGATATTATGGGAGTTGTAGTCCTCAACAGCTGGAGGTCCAACAGTTGACTAGCTCTGAGTCAGACCCTTGGCCTGCTTAGTATATTAACCCTTGAATGCTAGAGAGGCTGTCAATGTGTTGGAGACCTCACTGGTACAGAAGGGGTTAAAACAATCACTATTACTAAATGTAACTTGCTTTTATTTGAATGGGAATATTGTAATATTCACAGACCTGACACTTAGTAATAGTAGCCATTTACTGTAAAGTGGACCTGTCACCTAAAGACAACTTTGGTTTGTTTTACAGAAAATTCATATCTGCTTGGATTTGGAACTAGCAATTTTTTTTTATAAAATATAAATAACTAGTGTAAAAGCCCGTGTACATGGGCCAAGGTCTGGGTGATGTTAACCCTTTGAGTGCCAGGGGGTACGCAACACATTGCTATGCAATGCATTGCGTACCCCTCTGACACTCAAAGGGTTAAGAGGCCAGTCCTGCTCTGCATCCTGTCGCCGATGCAGTCATGCACAGTAGAGACTGCCCAAAAGCAGAGAATGCTCCCAGCACAGAACTCCCAGCATTCCTACACCTCCCAGCATTTTGTGCGTTCGAGCAGTCTCTACTGCGCATAATGGCTTCTGACATCCTAGTGAATTATTATATAGGAGGATTGTTGAGGAATTAACCTGTATGGTGTGGTGGCACAGTGTGACACTTTATGCTAATTACCTGCAAATCACACTTACCAGTCTCTGTGCTATTAGAACTGTCCCCAGTGTGTGGCACTGTCTAGATGAGTGTTTCAGTCTGTGCCATCAGGGCCAACTCACAGCCCACTAAAAGGCCAGGATATGAGGAGTGTGATAATACCAGCCCAGCACAGAAACAAATTAGCATAAATTGTCAGACTATGCCACCAACTAATAAAGTAACCTTTTTCAAAAACTATTGGCTCATATAACATGTAGGCAGTTTTTGGTTCTCTTTAAAAAACAAGTAGAGCTATATCAGAGTGATGGGTACAATTTTGTGCTACCGGTTCCCTGAAAGTAACTTTTAATACATATTGGAAATAATGTCAGTGGAGGCAGACGTAATTCTTTGTCTCTGGACTCCAGATCCTCAATTTCTATCCTTCCTTCAGGCATGAGAGGGGATTTTGTAACCTGAAGTTCAACAACAGAGATTATGAAATCCAGTTCTAATCAAAAATACACTTTTGGGAAATAAATGTCATGCCCAGATTGAGGGGCTTTATTATTAGTTGGTGTTCCATTGAGGTATGTATATACCTTTAATTATATAGCACCATACATGTACACAGTGTTTTATAGAAACATAAATGATAGAACAGTGCAAAAATACAGAGAAAAGAACACTAAAGTGCAAACATTTCATCATTTGTGTGGAATAAGTGCAGTCAAGTAAATCATACACTGGGAAGGGATAACTGCTCTAAACTGCTTACAATCTAATAGTAACAGTGGCAATATATAGAGACAGGAGGGGGATAACATACAACTTAGTTATAGGGGAAGTGCATAGTGATGTTTATGTAGATGTAGGTGTGGACAAAGATTGCTTATTTATTTCTGAGATGCCTTCTTGAGCATGTGTGTTCTCAGGAATTGTTGAGTTTAGTCAAAGGGGCAGTCAATGAATAGGTTTATAAACAGGGGCTCTAGTTGTGTGAGGATTAGACAGAAAAAACTTCAGTGAAACTCAGGCATCTGAAAGGGGTTTAATGCGTAATGAGAGAAGAAATGTAATATGAAGCAAGAAGGTTGTTGTAGCAAATACTGGACCTTATGGACAGCCAGGAAAGGGATTTAAGGAGGACAGGAGAAGTTAAATGGGAGCAAGGGTAGTTAGTTACTCTTGCAGCTGCATTAAGAATAGACTGTAATGGAGAACGACTAGAGGCAGGAAGACCACAGAGCAGTCTGTTCTATAGAGAATGATGGCCTGGGTGTATTAGATGCTAAACATGCTGGTTTTCAGCAGTCTGGGTGAAGCTATTTTCATTTACAATCCTAATTTTCTGGTCAGGAGGCTGTTCTTTTGTCATGTAAACCACAGCAGGGCATGGGGATTGCAAAAAAAACACTATGTCCCTAACCTTGCTGAAAAATTGCACATGAAATATATATCTTAAAGAAACACTAAACTCCTAATAATACACTACTATGTTCAGAATATTCTAATAGGGATGAGAATTTGGCCCTTACGCATTTGTTCATTCTTCAGTCAGTTGTAAATGTTATGTTGCAATGCTTTGTACGCCTTTCCAGCTTTCAAGGGGTTAAAAGCTCAATTTAAAGTAGCAGTGGCAGCACTGATATCTGCAGTGCGAACTGAAAGAAAACAGGTGTGTTCTAATCCAGGGCTTAAAAGTTGAAGTCTTTTGCTACTAGCCAGACCTGAAAAGTTACTCGTCACTGCAAACCATAACATACCCACCAGGACTGAATTTCTACTCTCCAGGGCTAAATTTTCACTTGCCATTGGCTAGTGGCGAGTGGAAATTTTGAGCCCTGTTCTAATCTATGTGAACTCTATTCCCAGAGCTCTAGAGGCACTGCCGGGTGTTTAACCCTTTAATGACTGTGGTCCTGGGGCATGGATTTCCTTTAACCCCGCAAGGACCAGCGTGTGCACGCGCGGCCGGCACTTGAGGACCACTGGGCTTTTTTTTTTTCCAGTTCAAGGCATCCGGAGCGGCGTGCAGCCAGGACCGTCACTGGTCCTTAAGTACCGGATCACCGTGACGGTCCTGGCACGTTAGTGACCGTTAAGGGGTTAAGGACTGCTTTGATCTCATTCAGCAAGCTGGCACACGTGACTGCTCACATGTTTCGACTTGCCAAATGGGGGTCTGATGCTGATTGCTCTGGTCTTTAAGCTGCCAGTTTCAGACTGGTAGCGGTCCCAGGGCTCCCCCAGGAGAGCTGTGAGCAAAAAACCCATGACATGCTAGGTTAGAAGGGTCTTTTATTGATCTTTTACTGCTCATTTAAATCAGTAGGAATTGTTTGTGTCCTCTGTGGTGCAGTTGGCTTACCCCAGAATTATTCCACTTTTACATTTTTCCATACAAAATTATGTACTGTGTTCTACTGACAGGCCAGAGTTTTGTGGCCGTATTCAGTATTCAGGAAGCTAAAGAGGTACAATCCTACAGCAAACTAAGTGCACCACAGAGGGCAAATACAAATTCCCAAAGCTCCATTGCCTTAAATGGGGCTTTTTACGCCTTATATGCTAACAGTGACTAACAGTGCAAACAATGTGATGGAGACCTGTCTAACACCCAAAGAGTTAAAAGTGCCATTTAAGTCAGTGGGACCTTTTATATATCCCTCTGTGGTGCAGTACTTTGCTCCAGAATTGCACCTCTTTAGCTTTATGGTAGACCCACCTTGAGCAAAGATAACTGAATCAATATGACCAAGTTCTTGTGGCTCAAACATGGATAGCCATGGAATATTACCTGATGGCAACACTTGAGGACTAAAGTTGCCCAGTGTAAAGAGGATATATACCTGCTCAGGTACTGCATCAACGTTCCAGATGTGTATTAATCATAAGTGCCAGAATGCTGGAGCTGAGAACTCAAGGACCTACCCTAGTATATAACACTTCACAAACAATTGTATCACTTAAAGGAGCAGTAAACCTCTTTTTTTTTTTTTTTTTACATGAAACATTTGTCATATAGTTTTTCTGCTGTTTAAAACATGGATACTTCCACTGCTGCGAGATTGTTCATTCAAAAGTTATTACAGCTCAAACTGTTAGCAGCAGCACCAGCTGGTGTCCAGAAGACAATTTTATGTTATAATGCATTCTATGGGAGAGCTTGAGATTATGGCTCACCAAAATAAGTGATAGGAAAAGTATCACCTGGCTCTTTAACTTAAAAAAATCAATGCTCCTTTGTTAACCTTTTGAGTGCCAGGGAGGTTTGTAACACAGTGTTCGGTTCCAGAGTGGTATGTGACTCCATTGTGAAGCAATGCGTTGCATACTCATCTGGCATTCAAAGGAATAAAGGGCAAGGGAATGGGCTCTATTATGTTACCTGACAGCTATAAGATTCTAGTTCCCATAGCCTAAAACGCTGCCATTCTCTCCATTCACCCTGCAGATCTCCATGAGTTTGGCAACTTGAATTTCTAGCTGTCAGGTAAGATCCTTAATTTATAAAATCCTTTCCTCTGACACTATGCTGCCCCTTTAAGAAACTAAAGGGCCTTTTATTATTAACCTCTTGGGGTCTAGAAAGGTCTCTCATGAAGTTAACATTGTTCTTTTGACTCTGAAATGTGGATTGTTTAAAACTTCCTTTCAGTTTTTTCTTTTTTCTTGTTTTTTTAACTTGTTAAATTGTTTTAACTGTCCTTTATTGTTTGTGCAAAATGGCCATTAAACTCTCATTAGATTAATGATAACTAATGGTGTTAATACAGTAATGGGGTTGGGAATGATTGCTCTTTTGATATTAAAATCACTATGATCAGAAGCCTAAGGCAGTCTGGTGCATTATAGACAAGCAAATAGACGCCTGAACGAGGTCTATAGCTTTCACTGACTAAAGAAAAAAACAGGAGCTTGCAAGTACATACAGCAAAAAGGATGGTCACAGCGCACCGTACATGTTATGTTAACCTTGATTACCAGAAAAATACACCTCTGGCACTCAAAGGGTTAAGGTAAAGGGATAGTAATACGTAAAATATAAAAAAATATATTTGGTAAGGTTTATCCTCCTGAGTAAAATAAAGGTACTCACACTTTTGAAAGGTCTTTTTATTCAAATGTTATTGCAGCTCAAACTTGAATTTTTTAGGTGCAATATCACAGTGACCTGAAATTGTACAGTGGCGCTGTTGCTACACCATACAATGGACAGCTCTGGTCAGTTGACCATAAATCTCCATAGGATGGTGTAGCAACAGCACCACTGTACAATTTCAGGCCGCTGTGATATTGCACCTAAAAAAATTCAAGTTTGAGCTGCAATAACTTTTGAATAAAACACCTTTCAGCAGTGGGGGATATACACTACTCTCTCCCTTTCTCTCTCTATATATTATATATATATATTTTTTCTTTTTTACATATTAAATATTACTATCCCTTTAAGCTCAAATTATTCTTGTGTATATGTTCCCTTGCAAGAACCACCACCTCCTAATAATAACGTTTCACTTATCTTACTGTAGCCATAAAATCCGAATTAATTTTGCCCTCTGCAAGAAATAGCATCTTCAATCTGTATAAATCCTTGGTTAGGCCTCATCTAGAATATGGAGTACAATTTTGGGCACCAGTTCTTAAAAAATACTTTGTTGAACTGATAAAGGGTTTGGAGGATCTGAGTTATAAAGAGAGGCTAGTCAAACTGGGTTTGATTACATTACAGAAGAGACGTCTATGGGGTGACATGATTACCATTTACAAATACATTCAAGGTCAGCACAAAGAACTATCCAATTCATTTTTACACAAGGAGCTGAGATAATACAGTGCCTTGCAAAAGTATTCACCCCCCCACCTTGGCATTTTTCCAGTTTTGTTGCATTACAACCTGGAATTAAAATTGATTTTTGGGGGGTTTGTATAATTTGATTTACACGACATGCCTACCACTTTGAAGATGCAAAATATGTTTTATTGTGAAACAAACAAGGAATAAGACAAAAAACAGAAAACTTGATAGTGAATAACTATTCACTTCCCCAAAGTCAATAGAGACACCTTTTGCAGCAATTACAGCTGCAAGGCTCTTGCCACTGGGATTTTTGCCCATTCTTCAAGGCAAAACTGCTCCAGCTCCTTCAAGCTGGATGGGTCCCGCTGGTGTACAGCAATCTTTAAGTCATACCATAGATTCTCAATTGGTTTGAGGTCTGGGCTTTGACTAGGCCATTACAACACATTCAGAGGTTTCCCCTTAAACCACTCGAGTGTTGCTTTATCATATGCTTAGGGTCAATGTCCTGTTGGAAGGCAAACCTCAGTCCCAGTCTCAAACCTCTGGAAGACTGAAATAGGTTTCCCTCAAGAATTTCCCTCTATTTAGTGCCATCCATCATTACTTCAATTCTGACCAGTTTCCCAGTCCCTGCCTATGAAAAATATCCCACAGCATGATGCTGCCACCACCATGCTTCACTGTGGGGATGGTGTTCTCGGGGTGATGAGAGGTATTGGGTTTGTGGCAGACATAGCGTTTTCCTTGATGGCCAATAAGCTCAATTTTAGTCTCATCTGACCAGAGCACCTTCTTCCTTAAGTTTGGGGAGTCTGCCACATGCCTTTTGGTGAAAAGCAAACGTGTTTGCTTATTTTTTTTTTCTTTAAGCAATGGCTTTCTTCTGGCCATTCTTCCATGAAGCCCAGCTCTGTGGAGTGTACCACTTAAAGTGGTCCTATGGACAGATACTGCAATCTCTGCTGTCGAGCTTTACAGCTCGTTCAGGGTTATCTATGGTCTCTTTGTTGCCTCTCTGATTAATGCCCTCCTTGCCTGGTCCGTGAGTTTTGGTGGGTGGCCCTCTCTTGGTAGGTTTGTTGTGGTGCCATATTCTTTCCATTTTTTAATAATGGATTTAATGGTGATCTGTGGGATGTTCAGAGTTTGGGATATTTTTTCATAACCCAACCCTGATCTGTACTTCTCCACAACTTTGTCCCTTACCTGTTTGGAGAGCTCCTTGGTCTTCATGGTGCCGCTTGCTTGGTGGTGTTGCAGACGCCGGGGACTTTCAGAACAGGTGTGTATATTTATATAGATCATATATATATATACCTTGACAAAGGCCACAGAGGTTGGCCGAAACGTTGGTCTAAATAAACTACAAATATTTTCTGCCTATGAAGCCAGCTGTGAGTGCTTTTCTACTATGATGATTTGTATATGAAATTTTTCCTTGGATCAGCACCCAGACGCAACTAAGGGTTTAGAACAGTGAGTGCTACCATATTCTGCATTTATCTATATATATATGTATATATATTTTTTTTTTTTTTTTTTGATCATGTGACAGATCATGTGACACTTAGATTGCACACAGGTGGACTTTATTTAACTAATTATATGACTTCTGAAGGTAATTAGTTGCACCAGATCTTATTTATGGGCTTCATATGCACGCACCACTTTTCCATTTTTTATTTTCTTCATTTCGCACCAATTTGGACTATTTTGTGTATGTCCATTACATGAAATCCAAATGAAAATCCATTTTAATTCCAGGTTGTAATGCAACAAAATAGGAAAAATCCAAGGGGGTGAATACTTTTGCAAGGCACTGTAACAAGAGGTCAACAATTAAGACTAGAGAACGGCGCTTTCTACTAAAACAAAGGTAGGGATTATTTACAGTATGGGCGGTAAAGCTGTGGAATTCTTTGCCTCGGGATGTTGTACTTTCAGATAATGCAACTGCTTTCAGAATAGCAATGGAAGCCTTTCTAGAACAGAACAATATTGAAAATTATGACAGATAACTTCAACGCAGATAGGTTGTTGATCCAGGGAACTATCTGACTGCCATTTGGAGTCAGGAAGGATTTTTTTTACCCACTTGGGGCTAAATTGCAAGTTGCTTCAGAGGGATTTTTTTTCTGGATGTTTTTGGCAAGGGCTGGATGGGTGAATGTCTTTTTTCAGCTTCATCATCTATGTTACTATGTTACAATCACTCCTGGAGATCATGTCTATACAGGCTGACCTAACTACTGTTAGCAGGACCACAGGACACAAGCTCCAACTACTACCATGCTAATCCTAACCCTTTAAGGTGCAAAGGGATGTGTAGCATTTTCTTTTCAATTCATTGTGCAATGCTACGCTCATTAACTCTTTGAGTGCCAGAGCGTACTCTGACACACAAAGGGTTAAAGGGTTAACTAGGCTCTTGCATTGTGCCTTCTTCAGTTTGAAAAGGAGTGACTGATTATATTATTTCTTGAACAAAGGCGAAATAGAAAAATTCATAGGAGCCATTAGGATCTGATCACAGTAATAGAACTATCATACTTACATAAGTTATACCCAATGCATTATTAGTAGCTTGTTAATAACAGAAATAGCATAATAAAGTTGCTTAAGTGCTGGCATGAGTTGGAATCATAACATCGTATGAAACTTACATCAATAGGGCAGCACAGACACCTTGGTGTAGGGGGATCTGTGCACCTACGCTGTCCATCCCTGCCTATACCATATGGTACAGTGCAACTTCCTCTTTGGCAAATAACCTATCAGTAAAGAGAAAGGGATGGACAGAGCAGGCTCACAGATCACTCTTCACAAGATGTCTACGCTGTCCTACTGATGTGTTTTATACAATGTTATGATTCCAACTCATGCCGGCACTTAAGCAACTTTATTACACTATTCCATTATTGATAAGCTACTAATAATTAATTGTGCATAACTTATGTACGTGTGATGGTTCTGCTTTAAGTGCGGAGTATTATTAGTAGGTTACTTTCCCTTTAAGTACATATATAATGCACATGTGTATACATTTACATATGGGAAACAATGCTGTAAACCTATCTCCAGCAAAAAAAAAAAAATCAAAGCTTGTAATGTTTTTGAGGTACTCCCAGCATTCTAGTCTGCAAAATGCATAAATAAATAGTACAGTCACTTTTTAGATTCCATAAAGAAAAAGTATAAAGGAGAGTCCAAAGGTGAGAGCACCAAATGCCCCCCAAAAAAGGAGCCTAATTAAATGAGCTTTACAAGCACAGCAACAGTAAATAAAGTGCATCATAGCCAATGAGGAAAGTAGTCCCCAATCATGTGATATCAATAGTTGCAACATGGTGATATACATCAAAGGCTGTTGCTCTGCTTGTTGCTCCTATCACTCCTGACAAAGCTATTTAGGTGGAGATACGCGTTGGTGCCGGTCAGCTAGGCAGGCTATTCACTACGTATTTCCTGTGTGCCATTATCTTGTCTCATGTTTCGTAAGTATACCAGTGTAATTTTTTAAAATGATTTTACACATTCTTTTGCAATTTATACTTTGGACATTACACTTCAGTAGGTTTTCTCCTCTTTTTTTTGAGAACCTCTTATATATACCATTTGGTAAACTTGATCTATGACTAGACTAATGTATTATTTGGAATATGTCATTTATCATGATTTGTGCTCCTGGCTTCCAGGAACTGAAGCTTGAAAATGATGTGACCTTTATTTTGGGGTGCCCAACACCCTAAGGCTGATATGAATATGATAGCCTGATTAGAGAGCCAACCTTTAGAACTTGTTAATGAAAAGGGAAAAGTCATGAGATGGGGGGGAGGGCTCACTGACGGTAAGCACCCAGTGAGAGACGCTGCTGCCGATTTATAAAAGCTTGCTGCCCCCCCCCCACAAATTAACTTAATTAACTTAACCCAGTATGTACTCTGTATATCTTTTCCTTTACCACTTTAGACTGTAAGTTTTCTAGCAGGGACCCCACTTTCAGTGTTTTACTATGTGAAGCACTTGTCAGCCTGTATTGTCCAAACCCTTAAATTGTAAAGCATACGAAGTGGCAATATATAAATAAACATTCATTAATTTATTGTAGTTGAAAAACTTTGCTTTTTACATTAGCAGTGTCTTCTAGTGGTCATATGTCAATTAATTAATGTTATTCTAGTGCAGTGTTGAGTCACCGACAAACAGTTCTCCAGAGAATGTGATAGAAACAGCTGAGTCACTTCCTGTCAGAACTTTTAGGAAAACATCCGGTTATAATTTATTTCCTGACGATTTGAACTGTTATAATATTTGTATAAAACTGACGATGGTAGGAATACCCTTGTTTTGCCTAGCAGGAAAGCCAAAATAGGTTTTCATAAATAAATAAATATAAAAAAAAGATTACTGCGCTCAAATTCTTTACATTCTTGGATGCTAGAGAGGTCTCCAGTGCATTGTAAAATGTCTCTAGGATCCAAGGGATTAAATATCCAGGTAGTAGTTTTTAATATTCTTATTCCCTAGTAGTCCTTTGGATGCTAGCACCTGAGGGGTTGAATTCAATGGTATCTGTTTTAATGTGTTTATTCCCTAGTAATCAATTGGATGATAGCATCCAATGGCTTAAATACCCAAATAACAATATCAATTATTTTAACCCCAAACATTCATTGGATCCTAGAGAATCTTCAAGTTATCTGTGCAGTAATTGAAGAGTTAATTACATGTGAATGTAACCTCTGCTTTGAGATGTCTTGCAAACCCCACTGGCACTCAGAAGGTTAACATTTTGAGATGGAAATGTTTGGCCTGCACCAGAATTAAAACCAAAAGCAACGTGGTGGCCTCAAGCATGTAGTGTCGGAGCCTCTTGGTAGACATGCATGCTGTATGGAAATTGCTGCATGATTGACAGCTTTGGATGCTCTCTACTGATCATGTGCAGCCATTACATTATGAACATAAATTCCATTGTTTTGGAGTTTTTTTTAACTGAAAAGCTAATATAATGATGAAGTGCCCATCTCTGTTCTGTTTTTATTTTTCAAACATTGGGAGTAAAAGGATTTAACCTATCACCTATCTTTGGACTGGGGAAAGTATCATGATGAAGTTGAAGATCTTCCTTCTTTTCCTACTCGTTAAGTACTATGGACACATGCGACTTTTAGCATTTCTCTGTTGCGCTATAATTCCCTTTTTTATTAGTTACTTAAATGCAAAGGTTAGCTTGGGTTGTGTGTGCGTGTATGTATGTGTGTGTGTATATATATATATATAATATAATATAATATACACATTAGGGTTAAAAAGTCTGTCCACTAGCACAATCTGCTTTTATGTCAAAATTTGTGAAAGACTAATTGTTTAACCCCTTAACGATGCATGACGTACATGTACTTCATGGGGTTGTGGTCCCTAAAGGACCAAGGACGTACATATATGTCATGGAATTCCGGGCTCCCCGCGTGGCTGCATGCTGTTAGGAGAGTCTGGAATCGAATGGGGAAAAAAAAATGCTCCATGGTCCTTAAGTGACCGCACTGTGCGTGCGTGGCTGGTCCTTAAGGGGGGTAACAAAGTATACAGTATTTCCAAAACAAAAATACATAATTTTCAATAATAAAAGTAAAAAATCTGTTTGTTAGTTCATCCAGAAAATAAAAAAAATCTCAGTATTTGGTATGTTCACCATTTGCCTTAAAATCAATGCTTTAAAGGGATAGTAATACTTAAAATGTAAAAAAAATATGTTTTAGAGTTTATCCCCCTGAGTAAAACAAGAGTACTCCCACTGCTGAAAGGTGTTTCATTCAAAAGATATTAATTTTCAAAGTTGAATTGTTTAGGTGCAATATCACAGTGGCCTGAAATTGTATAGTGGCGCTGTTGCTACACGATCCTATGGACAGCTCTGGTCAGTTGACCATAAATCTCCATAGGATGGTGTAGCAACAGCGCCACTGTACAATTTCAGGCCACTGTGATATTGCACCTAAAAAATTCAACTTTGAAAATTAATAACTTTTGAATGAAACACCTTTCAGCAGTGGGAGTACTCTTGTTTTACTCAGGGGGATAAACTTTGCAACATATTTTTTTTTACATTTTAAGTATTACTATCCCTTTAACTCTCTCTCTGGTTCAGCTGGGCTTGAATTGTGGATGCAGATGCTGTTCTATTCTGTGATGATGTTTTCCTGATATATTGTCCTTGTAATGGTGTGGTCACTTTAGCTCTGCTTGGTCTTGCTTTGGATGAAAATGATTTGGTTTCAATAAATCTTTCAGTATTCGTTGTACTGCACCCTTTTTCAGCACTCAGGAGAACAAATGGTCCTCGAATTGCTTCACTAAGCTCCTTTGACATGAATACAAAAGGTATTTCAACTTATGTCCTTCTTCAAAGGCGCTAACAGAAGCACTAGTAGAAGCACTAGTAGAAGCACTAGTAGAAGCACTAGTAGGACCATACTAATAGAATTGATATCAGGTGTTAACTGTTAAAAGACAAACACAACTCATATGATATCCTTTGATTGAAATATATAGTGTCACAACAGTTTTGAAAATTATAAGCAAATGGTGTGTGAAGAGGATATTCATATAAATGGCAATTTCACAAAAAGATTTAACAAAGACGTAAAAAACTGATTTGTTTCAGTGTTAAATAATGTATTCCTGAATAATAATTATCAACTAATTATAATATCTTACTACTTTTTAATAACTGATCAAATGGTCCTGTATAGTCTAGGTGGGTCTAAGTGCCCTCAGCATCATATATATCTGTACACTCCACTGTTTTCTTATCGTTCTAGAGTAACTGACTACTGGTAATGCTAAGACTCTTCTTGCTGCTTCTGCCTTCAGGCCATGCTATTAGTTTATAATATCCAAGTGGGAATATACATGCAGGCACTTTTAGTGTCTCAGTCTAGTACCTTATAGGTAATTGTTTTGCAAAGCATTGCTCACCCATACTGCAGTCAAAGGGGTGAATCTGGTTGATATACCTTTTTTCAAATATGGTAGCCCTAAGTTTTTAGGAAAAGAAAAATGGCAAATAACATAGAATCGTTATTGGAACGTAACTAAGGAAGCACTGTTTGTGTTCAGGTTTCTTCTTGGGGCACCAGCCAATACTGGGACGGCACCAGATTTCCATAATACATAATTAGGAACATTATGGCAAAACATATATTTCATAATTCTTCACTGTCAAAATGTGTAAACAGTAAAATTGTAGTGTAAAACAAATGTACACAAGGTTACACTTGTCTTTGAAAGAAGCCAGTTTTCTGAGAATAGCTCGGCTTGCTTGCCCTATGAAGCAGTCTACACAGTGACTCCTATCAGCAAGAGACATTCTCAGATACAGAGTAGTGTAACTTTTCCACAGTGGAACAGGTAAGCAGAAGTAAGCTATGCCTGCGCATGTAGCAGATGGGTCACATTTGGCCTATGAGACATATGTTGGATTGCCATGGCTTAGACTTTTGTGGTGTCGATTATTTTGGCAAAAGAAGAGACGCTGTCACAAGTATCTCACACAACAATGGGCAATATACAGTAAATGCTAGAGTGAACAGTATAATGTTGTACCTGTATAGTAATTCACTTATAATATTGTTATAAAGCATTTGTCCACAATTGCAGTAATGATATTTTGCACAGTTGTTCATGTTTCATTGCTATTAGAAACTTACGGCTGTGCATACAACAAATCATACACCATGGACACACATGTACCTTATACACAATCCATACCCCATACACCTCATTCACAAACCATATCCCATGCACACACAGGCACCTTATACACAAACCATGCCCCATGCACACATCTGCACTTTACAACCAAACCAATCCCCATGCACACTTACGCTTTACACACTAACTATACCTCATGCATACACCTGAACCTTACACACTAAACACACATCAATACACACACTTGCACTTTACACACTAACCATACCCTGTACACACACACGTGTCTTACCATAAACCATACCCATGTACACATCTGTAATTTGTGCGCTAACCATACGCCGTGCATACACATGCACCTTATGCGCAAAACGTAATCCATGCACACGTTTATTTTAAGCACAAACTGTACTCTGCGTAATACGAATCATACACCATGTACACACATGCACCATATACAAAAAACCATACCCCATGCACACGACACATGAACCGTGCCCCATGCACACACATTCAATTTGCATACATCCATACCCCATGCATACACATGCTTCTTACACACAAACCATCCCTCATACAAAGATGCATCTTACACACAAACCATACCCCACACACATATGCAGCTAGTGCACACACACATGCACTGTACACACTAACCATACACCATGTAACATACACAATATCAATACACTATGCCCCCACATTCACCTTACACACTAACTATACCCTTTGTATACATATGAAGCTTACACCCAAGCCATACCCCAAGCAAACACCTGCACCTCACACACAAATCATACCCCATGTGCCTGCACACCTGCATCCTATACACTAACCATACCTCATGTAAACACATGAACCTTACATGCAAATCATATCCCATGCACACGCATCTTACACACTAACCATTCCTATGCATGCACATACGCCTTACATAAAAACCATAGCCCATGCATGCATATTTACAGGCAAATCATAACCCTTGCATGCACATGCACCTTACACACACTGGCATGACTAGAACCTACTGGACCCCATGGGATAAATGTGCGGGTTGTGCTCTCTCACCTAAATGGAGTGGGCCAAGATTAAATAGCACATGCCTAAACAGACATTATTCAAAGTTCTGGAGGAATTTTAAGTTACTTTGCAATGCATTATACACCTTTCTGGTACGCAAAAGGTTAATAAAGGGAAGGGTCTCTTAGCACTATTTTTATCTTACTGGCTGGCAGCGTGTATGTTTTATGTAAACAGCTATCAGCTGAGATAGGAAAATAGTCTATTTTTAAAGAGTCTCTGGATAGTGCAAAAGTTGATGGGCTGCCTTGGTTGCTGAGCCCTGTCACAAATGCACCCCTTGTAGTTAAGTCTTTGATCACACCCCATGTACACATATGTACCTTACACATTAACCATACCCCTTGCACATTCATGCACCTTACACACTAAACATATACTATGTACTTAAAACCCATACCCTGTGTATGTGTGTGTATATATATATATATATATATATATATATAACTCTCTCTTTGCCACCCACAGAGTTAAGACTTAACTCTTTGGATGCCTGAGATGGTTCAGTGAATGTTATAGCTGGCATCCAAAATCTTAATAATTAGAATAGTTAACATACATAGCCCTATTACGGTCAGGAGAGTGTGCCTGCATTACAGATTCCTTTGGCACTCCAGAGATAAGCAAAATATAGTGCTCCATAATAAATGCACACACGTGGCTGCCTATAACTGATAAGTGAAAAACGAGAAGTGTGACAGATGCACAATGACAATGAACATAATTTAATAGTTTGCTTTTGACAGTTGCTCTTGTGAACATACGGTAACTATTAGGGGATGAGAGGGTGTGTTAGAAGTGATTGCAGCAGCATTATGCCAGTGTGTATAACACCAGGAGCAGGTAACCTGTAGCCATCCTACTGTTGTTGGATTACAAATCCCATAATCCTTTGGCAGCTTTTAAAGGCTTCAGATTGCCCACCAGTGCCCTGCACAACAGAGCACAGCCTCTTGACCAGAAAATTGGTGCAAAGAGAAGTGTCTTCCTCCAGTCTGCTGATAAAATGTGCATGCAACATGTATGTGTGTATCTATTTATATAGCACCATACATTTACAAAGCTCTTTACATAAATTGTAATAGTGCAGTACAAGTACCAAAATACAGAACTGGGTTAAGAGCATCAGGCTACAATGCGATCATTGCATTATAAACAGGGGGGAGTGCAGGAAAGGGAATCATACTCTGATAAAGGGTCTCTGCCCCAAGGAGCTTACAGTTTAATTAGTAATCATAACAATATACAGAGACAGTAGGAGGAAGATCATAAATACAATTACAAGGCTTCAGTGAAGGAAGTGCAGAATGACTGTAATGTGACTATCAGTGTGCACAAGGATGATATTGTTACTGAGATGCCTCCTTGAGCAGAAGATGCTTGAAAGTGATGAGTAGATGATTGGAATGCCCTCCCTATCACCATTCACCAAAGACGAGGGGCAGCCAGTGAAAAAGATTGCAGCTGAGAGATGGCTCGAATTATGCAAGGAGAGGGCAGAAAGAACCCTTGAGGAGAACGCAGGTGACGGGAAGGAGTGTAGCAGGAGATAAGAGCAGAAAGCGACTTAAAGGAGAGGAGAAGAATTTTGTAAGAAATAATACGTGACCTTGACCTTTTAGGTAGCCAAGAGTAGGAATTCAGGAGTAGATGAGATGGAAGATATATTCTTGCAGCTGAACTGAGAACAGACTAAAGTGGAGAAAGATGAGTGGCAGGAAGACCAGAGATTAGAATGTTGCAATAGCAGAGTCTAGAGAGAATGAAAGCCTGAGTGAATTTCTGCGTTTGACTTACAGAGGAAAGGACATATTTTGGCAATATTTTTCAAGAAGTGACAGGTTTTTGTGACACCTTGGATATGGGGGGGGAATGTCAAGGTAGAATAGTTATGACCCCAAGACAGCATGCTTTGTTACTGAGTGGATGGATGGCAGAATTGTCAACTGTGATAGAGCAAGGGGTTGGGAGTGGGTCTTAGGAGGGTACAACCTGTTGTGCCTTAGCCATATTACGTTTAAGATGGTGGGCCATCCATAATTGAATTGCTATGATGCACTGAGTGATTTGAGACTTCATAGCTGGAGTTAGGTCAGGGGAAGAGAGGTAGATTTGTGTATTATTTGCATAAATATGGCAATTAAAGCCAAGAGATGATATGAGTTCACCAAGTGAGAGGGTGTAGAGGGAAAAAGAGAAGTGATTCCTGGACTAATCCCTGAGGTACACCTACTGAGAGGTCAAGGGGAGATGAGAAACGTTGGAAGAAGAAACACTGAAAGTACGGCTAGAGAGATAGGAAGAAGTCCATTCTAGAGCTGTGTCAATGATGGCAAGGGTATGCAATGTGTCCAGTAGGAGTTCATGAATGACAATGTTAAGGGCAGCAGATAGATCTAGTAAGATTAGTATGCTGTATTGTCTTTTGCTGCGTGTAGGTCATTAGTCATTTTTGTTGGGCTATCTCTGTGGAGTAGTTGGAATGGAAACCTGATTGTAATGGGTCAAGAAGAGAGGTGGAATTGAGAAAAGAGATTAAGTCTGAGAATACATGGTATTCCAAGAGCTTAGATGCAAAGGGGAGGAGTGAAACTGGACGGTAATTTGAAAGACAGGTGGGGTTGAGGGAGTGTTTTTTGAGTATAAGTTTGACTGTTGCATGTTTGAATGAGGAGAGAAAGATTTCAGTAGAAAGAGAGGAATTAAAGATATTAGTAAGGCTGGGAACAAGAGTAGCTGCAAGATCCTTGATAAGGTTAGAGGTCATGGGATACAGGGGGGCACGTATTGGGCAGAGAGGAAGATAGTAAGAGAGATAAATCTCACTACAATACCTGTTTCTGATGGTGCACAGAAAGAAAAAAGAGAAAAACGGTAGAGCACTAGTATAAATAAATAAATAAATACATTTAATAAGTAAATACACATGGGATAAAATAAACCTAGAATAACCGCTAATAAATAGTCCCTTTGCATCCAACGAGACTATTAACGCTGTAAAAAACAGAAAATTCACTGAAAAATATTAAAACTGTATGTCAAAAAATGGATAAAAAGTACACAGTTCACCCCAAATGTGATATATAGCTTCAAACCTGTCTATTCTGAAATGAATACCAAGTGTTGACTTCCAATGAATCCGAGTGGGCAGGTGTCATCATCTCATGTCCTGAAGAGCTGGACCCACCACAGCCTGTGTTGGCGTCTGCATCTTGGTTCTTACCTTACGGACAACCCAGTGCAAGGGAGGGCAATATGGTAGTAGGTGGGTTTTTGAGTTCTTATCTCCTTCACATCTTTTTTTATCACTATGTTGTAAACAAGGAGTAGAGAAAATAGTGTGATTTAATGCCATTTTCCTACACATGCTATGGGGAAAGAATAAGGGCCTTGCTGGAGTTAAAGGAAATGTACCTTTTTTCAAGAGTGCAAGTGTAACTAAAAGCTGCTGGGCACCAGTAAAAAAAAAGACTGGGCCCATGCCCAACCCTGCACATCCCTGCCCATCCAGATTTATCCACACTCTCAAAGCCAGAGCTTCTAATTCCTACCCACCCCCAAACTGGATTATCAAATGTATTTTTCCAACTAGTGTCCGTAGTACCATTGAACATATCCCTGACATACAGTATCAACCTTATGCAATAGATTTGAACCTGTTCAACAGAATTGACATTTCCCACCTGCAAATACTATAGTAAACCTTACAAAATAAGCAATATTAACATGTGGAGAAGCTCATAAGGTTTTCTCCTTTTAATCAAAAGCACTCAGACTATTGGGTGTCCATTTAAAAACCTATGACATAAACAGGGGTAAGAGGAGCCAGGGAACCAAAATCACCAAAGTCAGTTGGCAGTTGTGGACACCCTTCTATCCCCACGTCCATCCTCTTGTACAGCAGTGGGAAACCTGTGACCCTATGGCTACTGTTGGCCGACAACTGTCAGCCAGACAGTATTGAACTGGGGATAATGAGAGTTAATCATGAACATCTGGAGGGACACAGATTGCCCACTGTCTTCTCAAAGGATGGGATACTTGTGGTGGCATTAACCCATTAAGAGCCAAAGGGATATGCATTGCATAACACTCTATCACTGAATTGTTTAACCCTCTGAGTGCCAGAGAGGTATTCAGTGCATTTCAAAACTGTTCATTGTATACCCCTTTGGCACTCAGACAGTTAAACCATCAGGGTGCTGGAAGTAGTATATACTATGGAACTACATCTGCACTGATGTCCCTTCCTTCCCTGTGTATACAGCAGAGCACCTGCTGTCCCACATGTTTCTCTGCTGCGCATTGGTTCCTGTAGTGATGAACTCTGTGCCCATCTGAGAAGCGTGGGAAATACCTGCTGAGTTGTATACAGAGTGGATGGGACAGATGGCACCACAGTGCTTCAATATGTATAAAATTTAAATAAATGATAATTTGTCATTTATTATAATACATTAACTGTTTATGGATCTCAAACCTTTTGTAGGAAAGGACTGTTTTTAATGGTTTACAGTTGAGAACCTCTTTCCACACTGAAAATGAATACATCACAGTAAACGTGATAACACAATAATTCAACATATATACACAAATAATTGCTAGTTGAATCTCACAAGCACAAGATCATTTTCTTAAATACATTTTATACTAACATAAAAACCAAAGAATGAATCATAGCTAAGAATTGTGTGTTGTGTTAAGTCAGTAAAAAAATACTGCAGTGCGTTCTGTGATAAAACATAGTGTATCACACCTGTCAGTGCCCTAGGTGCTAAACCATATCAAATAACTCATCCTGAAGCCCACTGTGATAACACATGTCCTTTCATCCCCACGTGTCATATCATACACCCCAAAGCCACCTTTGATAAAACATACCATATCACATAACCCAAAGCCACCAGTGATAAAACATAATATATCATACCCCAGCCTTGTTCTGCTGTCCATTGGTAGCTACAGATTCACACATACACTGTGTGACAATCCAGCCTTGTTCCACTTTCCAGTGATAAACAAAGTATCACAAATAACCTTTCTGATAACTCAGTCCTGGTCTGTTATCCACTGGTAGCCACAGAATCACACATAGGCTATCTGCTGCCGCAGCATTGTTCTGCTGTCCACTGGTAGCCACAGAATCATTTTCTGCCTGACACCCCAGTCTCGTTCCACTGATAGTACAGGACCACACACACACACATACATATATATTATATATATATATATATATATATATATATATATATATATATATATAATTATGTTTGCTTTTGCTGTCTGAAACTCAGCCTTGTTCCTTTGTTCATTGGTAGCCAGAGAAACAGGTTTGCACTGCTTGCTTCCCCAGCCTTGTTCTTCTGTCCACTGGTAGTCACACAATCACAAATATATTGTCTGACACTCCAGCTTTGCTCCACTCTTCCACTGGAAGATACAGACCCACACATAAACTGACACCACCATCTTGTCCCACTGGTAGTCAAACACCCGCACATACTCTGCCTGAAACCCAGATTTGTTCCACTGGTAGCCACTGAACCACATATACACACCCTGAGTTCTCAAGCCTTGTTCCACTATCTTCTGGTAGCCATGCATTTTATGATCCCACTTTTGCTTTCCATTCAGTGTGAAGATGATCCGCCAACAACACCTTGCCTTCTCTGGCAATTCTGGGTGCAGTGAAGTCAGATGACCCCCCAGTGCACTCAGTACTGGCAGAGGAGGAATGGAATGCAGATTGTGCGGGCACTTGACCATTATCTACAGAAAGTTGCAAGTTTTCAGTATTTTGTTTTCCCTGTAAGGGTGTCTGGAGCTGTTTAACCCCCCCAGTGCCCTCATGAGCATGTAGAACAGACCCTCCCCTTGGAAACAGAGCTTGGTCACAGCGACATCCTCTGTACTCCTTATAGTTCTACCAATGTTCAAAATATGATATCCAGGACTATTTGAAGTCATGAAGTCAGGATCACATGGCACAAACTCACTACACATGGTAATCCTAACTTTTTATGCACTAGAGGGCTCTGCAGTGTGTTGCTTCACAATGTATTGCACACCCATCTAGTCCTTAAAGGGTTAACCTAGCTCATGCCGTCAGATTTAACCCGGCTCATGCCATCTGACAGTTTTTTTTAATAATAAAACAAACTGCCAGCAACTGTTCTGTCCATGTACATAGACACTCTTCTCCTTTGAAGTCTACTATGGTGGAGCATATACACTGGTATTCCCTATCAAGTTCATACACTAGGGGCGAAATGTTAAAAAAGTCATCATAATGTAAAAATTGTCGGATTATGAGTTGGTGGTAAAAGAAAGACACAGTTTTCAGAAGTAAATCCGTCGCGTTTGAAAATGCATCTAAAGAATTTAAAATGAAGGTACGGAAAATTTTGATGAACATTGCATTTAAAAATTCTGATGTTAAAAATGTCTTTGATTTTGTCTTTGAAATGAAAAGCTTCAAAGAAACAACGACAAATTGCTCCTCACTCCTGCTAACAGTATTTTAATTTGTCTTTTCCAAGTTTAGACCATTTTTATTTTATTGGGAAAAAAATTACTCTAATAGACAAAAAAGTGATGTTTAAACAAATATTTTTTTCTGAAAATACCTTACAATATGACGGTAGATTAAACCACGCCCATTTTTAAAATGGCTTTTTCCCTTTGACGGAGATGGTGGAATTGGATGCAAAAAAATGACGGAAACGTGTTTGAGAATTCACAGACCATGTCGTATAAACTTTTTTATTCTGATTACAGACAATTTCAGTTACCACCACTTTCTGAACATCTCCCCCTTTTAAAGTGCAGTAATTGGCATTGGAGCCCAGCACCAGTGGAACTGCTCTGGTGTATAAATACATTCACTGCAGGGTCCTTCACAATTTGAGATATAATGTCCCCTGGATAATTTGATGATTTCAAACATTCCGAATGTTGTAGCATATCATTCGTCTCTCAAGACATGCTGATGCCACATTACCTTTTAGCTAACAGTAAAATACTTGACTCGTTTAACCCTTTAAGGACTATATGACGTGCTATGACCGTCACGGTCCTTATACCCTTAGGGACCAGTGACGGTCATAGCACGTCACATACTTTTTACTTACAGTGCTCTACCGGAAGCGCTGTAAGTAAAAACGGGGCCTAAAATTGATCGCTCCAAGACCGGAGAGATCTCTCTTAGGCCTCAAAGCGGCGCGCTGGTACGCGTAACAGGTCACGTGTACCGGCGCGTCTGCAAGGATCAAAGCGGCCCTTAAGGGAAGGTAACTTCCCTGGACCGCTGGTCCTTTAGGGGTTAACCTTTTGAATGCAGCACATTTCAAAGCATTGATTTGTGCACACCTCTGGCACTCAAAGGTTTATTATCCCTTACACGTCCCTCTGACATGCAAAGGGTAATATAACCATTATTGTCGTCTTTCTTTTTTCCTGTTCAGTGAAAGGGGTAAGTAGAACTGGATGGTAGAAAGAGAAAGCAAAACAAGAAGTAACAAAACATTGTAATTAGATGGGTTCCTTATAAACAAAATCCATTGTATGAATAGATTCAGTATAACACATTATTCCATATGTCTATACCGGCAGGAAGAGGAAAGACAAAAGGTTTTCTAGGTTTCAGTAATGTGTCCGTGTTCTTGCTGAAAATGTAATTACTAGACCTCTGCAAATGTGGTACCTGGAACTATGAACAGTTCAGCTATAGTGAACTTTTGATTCTGATGCAGATTGTTTTGTTGGGAATAAAGTCTGTGCTAATAGTCCTGTATTCTATACAAGGTGAAATGTTACTGTGGTGGCTTTCTCCACTCTTCTATTGTTGTCAAGTAAAGCTGTAGATCAGTGGAACTGAATATAATGTTAACCCTTTAAGGTAGAGAGGCATGTGCAACGCATTGCTTTGCAGTAAGTTGCATTCCTGTCTGGTCTTTAAAGGATTAAGTGTTATATAAATGTAGTGTGTATATTCTTCCATGGATATTTTGTTTTAATCCCTTTGTTGCTAGAACCATCTCCATTGCTTGTCTTGGACATATATCCAGTGGTTTAAATGCAGTTTAGTACACTAAAGAGGTGTGATTTTGAAACAAACCAGCTGTACCATGGTGGACAAATTACCATTCCCATTAATTTAAATGGGGCTCTTAAGCCCTTGAATGCTAGAGAGGTCTACAGCATATTACAAAACAATGCATTTGAGGCGTTCAAAGCCCCATTTAAATCAATGGGAAAGTTAATTTCTCCCAGTTAGGGCTGCAACAACTAATCGATAAAATCGATAAAAATCGATAATGAGAATCATTGCCAACAATTCTCATTATCGATTAGTTGTGCATCGATTAGTTGTGGCGCCCAGCAGCGTCTCCAGCCGCCATAGGTTGTGAAACGCTAAAAGTCTGCCGGATGCAACTGTCTTCCCACTGGCCGCACTGATGACATCCGGTGCAGAACCACGTCAAACGCGGAGACGCCGCGTGAAGCATGCTAGGATTTTCTTCCTCTGTTCTGAGGCCAGTTTAAAACTGGCGCCCAGACTGAGGAAGAAAACCCCAGCATGCACCACTCTGCATCTCCGCGTTTGACGTGGTTCTGCACTGGATGTCATCAGTGCAGCCAGTGGGGAGAAGGAGAAAGATGAGCGAGTGAAAGAGGTACAGGGGGGAGATGTACATGGAGGCAGAAAGAGAGGCACAAAGGGGAGAAAAGTACAAGGGGGAGAAAGAGAGGTACAAGGGGGAGAAAGAGAGGTACATTGGGGAGAAAGAGGCACAAAGGGGATAAAGAAGTACAAAGGGGAGAAAGAGGCACAAAGGGGAGAAAAGTACAAGGGGGAGAAAGAGAGGCACAAAGGCGAGAAAAGTACAAGGGGGAGAAAGAGAGGCACAAACGGGAGAAACAAGTACAAGGGGGAGAAAGAGAGGCACAAAGGGGAGAAAGAAGTACAAGGGGGAGAAAGAGAGGCACAAAGGGGAGAAAGAGGCAAGGGGGGAGAAAGAAGTACATGGGGGAGAAAGAGAGGCACAAAGGGGAGAAAGAGGCAAGGGGGGAGAAAGAGACAAGGGGGGAGAAAGAAGTACATGGGGGAGAAATAGAGGTGCATAAACCCCATAGTAAAATAATAACAATGACACATGTTAATGTATAAAGTTTTTTATTCTGCTTTTGTTTGTTTTTAACCCTCAGTTTGTTCATTAAATCGTTTTAAATAATGAAAAATTAGCATATTATTTTTTTATCCGATTAATCGAAAAAATAATCGACCAACTAATCGATTATCAAAATAATCGTTAGTTGCAGCCCTACTCCCAGTGGGAGAGTACATTTGCTCCAGACGTGCTCTTTTGTGTACTGAATTACTTAGCAGAGGTGGCTTTGGGCAGGTGCCAAGGGCGTAGTGCACACAGCACCACAAATTCACCAGCCTTGTGATGTGGCCCCAGTGTTGGTGGCTGGTTGGGAAGATCAGATCTCTCCTAACCGGCCAACTGAGATCTGTATTTCCTCCAGCACAAACCACTATATTACAGCTCCATCATGGACCCTACATGCTTGGATAATACAGAGTGCTTGGATACAAAGTCGTATTTCAGTGTTCTGTACCATTAGGGTGCAAGGACTTTGGATATAGAGGTCGGTGCCAAAGGAGGCACAGACCTCTTGCTCCAAATGCTAGACCACCCCTCTTCTGTGACATGAAAGGTAGGCAAGCAGGAGGGCGGCCTCAGGAAAGAGGGGGTGACTGGGGAGAGAAGGATAAAATGGAAGAGAGAGAGGGGAGTTAAAACTGAGAGAATGGAGGAGGGGCAGAGGGGAGAAAAAACTGAGGACGAGAAAGAGGGGGAAATAGACTGGGGAAGATATTATGAAAGATGGGAGTGAGAAGGGGAAAGACAGAGGGGAGATAGGGGGTGTAAGACTGGAGAAAAGGGGAGAAAAGACTAGAGAGGCATATATGGTTTAGAGATTACCACTGGACAGGAAAATAAGTGTGGGATGTCAGTGTATTTATGGTTCTGTTTCTACCAGTGCACAGTGGAACAAGGCCAGTTTGCTAGATAATGTTGACTAGGGGGGTACTGTTGGAAGAAGGGATAATGGGGGGGAGTGACAGGGGATCAAAAATGTGGAGTTGGGTATGGAAAGGGGGAAAGAGACTTGGAGAGAGACAAAGAGAGGGTATAAAAGACCATAGGTAAAGGGAAAAATACTTTGGGGGAGGAAAGTATGGTGTTACATGGTGGGGTATTGCCATAATGACCTTATGTAATGGTGTATTGCTAGTCTGTTATAATGGTGAAGTGCCCTGCTGCCATGCTGGTCTTCTATAATGGTAAATGCCCTGCTGGTCACCAAAAATGGTGTATTGCCTTGCAGTTCTATAATGATAATTGCCTTGCTGGTTTCCTATTAATGGTAATTGTTCTGCTGGTCTCATATAATGGTATACTGCCCTATAACAGGAGTGCTCAAACATATCCTCCCTGTGTGTGTTGGAGTGTGTTTGTGTGTGTGTGTTAATGTGGATGAGTGTGTTTAGTGTATGTTCATGCTGGAGAGAGAGGGAGTATGCCTGCCTGTGATTTGTGTATGAGAGAGAGCAGTCAGGAATATCAAGAAAACTACTGTGTGTAGCTGGAGTTACCTAGTTATGTAGGTGTCCTCAATACAGCAGTCAGGTATTGCTATATAATTACCGAAACATACTGCTTATGACTTACATGAAGCTGTTGATGCTTTATATTTTTATATTCTGAAATGTGTTTATTCAGAAGTTATTACAGCTACCAGTGCTGATACCATCCTATGGACAACTCTTTTCAGTTGATCATTAATCTCCATAGGACTGTGTATCATCAGCTCCACTGTAAAATTTCAGGCCATTGTTATACTGCACCAAAAAAAATCCAGGTTTGAGATGTAATAACGTTTGAAGAAAACAATTTTCAGCAGTGTGAGTACCCTTGTTTTATTCAGGAGATAAACTTTACCACATATTTTTTTACATATTAAGTATTACTATCCCTCTAAACCAACTGGATTTTTGATTTTCCTCTTGTGGTGTAGTTGGTGTGGTACTCCAGGTTTCTTTGGAACGTAAGGTCCTAAGAGTTTTTTGTGTATGTGTTTTATAGGCTAAGGGTTTTCCTGTGCCATTGTATGAGGATTGTTTATGTGAAAAAGCACACTTGTTAGTCATTTTTGTTTAAAACAATAGTTTGAGATAATTTTGTCAGATACTGCATGCCTGCAACATACTTAGTTTCCACACTGCTCCATATCCCAACTGCCACTTTCTGCCATCCAGTAATAGCTGTTTTGCATAGACTGACAAACTATTGTTTGGATTAAAACGTGGCTAACAGAAATGTAGGTGATTATGAGAAAGTTTTCAAAATTGCTTATTTGTCACAAAGTGTCAGTTCCTCTATAAAAGATCTATATGAAATATGTATACAGCATTGGTCTTCTATTTATTTTTTTTGCTATATCTTTCCCCAGGCAATATTTATACCATAAACATATTTAAAGCACACTTTTGGTCTCATGACTCATTTGTTTGTTTTATAGGGAATTAAAATCTTCCTTTGCGTTGTACTAGACTGTATGATAAATAATTAAGTCTCTTTGAGGTAATATGTCTCAGTCTTTGCTGATGACACTAAGCTGTGTAAGTAAATACATACAGAGCAAGATGTTTTTTCTCTGCAGAGGTATTTAGATACACTGAGTGGATGGGCAGAAAAGTGGCAGACATGTTTAATGTAGATAAATGTAAGGTTATACATTTGGGCTGTAGAAAGAAACATGCTCCATATACACTAAATGGGAAACTACCTGTAGAATCCTCATTAGAGAAGTACTGGTAGTTGATAGACTTCACAGAGTGTGCAGAGTCACTCAGCTGCTGCAAGAGCAAATAGGATAAAGGATAGCATTAAAAGGGGTATAGCATGCATGGGATGCAAATATATAAACATATATGTATAAATCCTTGGTTAGGTCTTATCCAGAATATGGAGCACAGTTTTTGGGCACCAGTTCTTAAAATAAATTTTTGAACTGGAAAAATTGCAGAGACGTGTAACAAGATAGACTAGAGGAGAGATGTCTAAGGGGTGATATGTTTACCATTTACAAATATATTCAAGGTCAATACAAATAACTCTACAAGGAAGTATTTACTCAAAGAGCTGAGCAAAGAACAAGAGGTCATCCATTAAGACAAGCGGAAAGGTGCATTTGGCTAAAACAAAGGCAGGGTTTTTTTTACAGTAAGGGCAGTAAAGTTATTGCATTCATTGCTATGCTTGACAATACTGTAACTGCTTTAAAAAAGTAATGGTGCCGGGCTACACTCTCACATTTACATACGGAGTTGCACAGGCACTTAAGGTGGCAAGACCAAATATATGCTGGCATGGGAGGAGGACATAGGCTCTGAACTCCATCTGGAATCCTGACAGAAGATCTGGGTAGTTGTGGCCAAGAGTTCCATTTGCATTCTTCATAAAGAGGGCCTCCAAACTACTCTACCGGTGGTTCTTGACCCCTGAATGCCTGCATAAGATCTACCCCGGCCAGTCCCCTCTGTGCTTTAGGGGCTGTGGCGAGCGGGGGGACTCTTCCATATTTGGTGGTCCTGCCCTGTGGCTAGAGACTTCTGGAGAATGGTGGGCTCACTGGTGTCCACACTCACGTCTTTCCCCTAGCTACCTGATCCCTGGTGGTTCCTTCTGGGACTGAGACCTCTGGAGGTGCCAAACAATAGCAGTCGTTTGATTTCACACTTGCTCCTAGCTGCTGGGAATGCCCTGGCCTCCTACTGGAAGCGACCAAGGCTTCCGGTCCGACAAACTCTGTTGAAGTCAATTTGGAATATTTATATCTTGGGGAGGATGACGTCCCTGCTTTCAAATACTCAAGAGTGCTTCAGACAGATTTGGGAACCTTGGTTGGCATGCCATGACCAGCAGCGCCTGCCATAGGATGGGGCAAGGTTGGTCTCTGGGTCTCCCCCACCTGTTATCTCTCCCTCTTCTGGTGTTTCCCCACTCCTCTTGGGTATCTTCCCCTCTTTGTAACTTTCTTTTTTTTTTTTTTTGATTTTCAAAGCTTTGTTGAAAATATAAGCACATATATAGTGAGAGAAACTGCATCATAAATACAGTACAAAATAGAAAATATGAACATCCTTACATACTGATACATATATGGTGCAGAACATCAAATTCGTCCAGTAATGTACATGAATAAGAGCATAATAGCAGATATAAGCAAAAGAGAAAGAAGGAAAGAAGAAACAATAATGCCAGGCATTAAAAGTTGGGCAGACTCCAGTAACTTAACTTGAATTAAATGTGTTTTGATGCAGCTATAACATATTAAAGAGACAAATAGCATCCGCTATGAGGCAGTGAATCAACTAGGTGAATAATCCAAGAGGCATATGGAACATCCAGCCTAGCATGTTAGGGTCATTTAGAACATTAGGCAGAAATTCAATTAGGTGGGTATTCCAAAGAGAGTGAATGAAAGGAGAAAAAGCGCAGATTCAGAGTAGAGTGAAAGCAGAGAATAGAATAAATAAGGAAAAACTAGAGAATATAGAACCGTGGACAGGATGAAAGGGTGGTACACCCGATATCCTGGCTGAATATCACGGGTAGGCCTCCAAGAGGCCTTGGGAGTGCATGAAAACCATAAAACTGTAAAACAGAGCATGAATGGCTATAACTCAAAGCCGAAACACCTTTTGAATTTCAATATCATCCTACATAATGTGATAACACAGCGTGCGTATATACCGTAAAACAGATTAGCAAGAACAGCAGTGAGGATGGTAGATAAGGACAACTAAGATTACGACAATTCTAATTGTGTCTGAAATATACAGTAATGTTGGATAGGGCGCCCTTAATGAAGTGAAGTCCCAGGATCCTATGTTGAAAGCCTTAGTGGAGTATCATCATATAACATATAGTGTACAATTCAATGTCCCAAACCACTGGCAGCCCTCCGGGCCCAAGAGCCCCCCCCCACACACACAATTTCAACATCAACTGCCTGGAGTACAAAGTAGCACAAAACCCTGTGTGAGGGTGCACAGTCCACACAGTACATTGTGAGCAAATAATCCCAGGATTGTAGATATTGATCCATAATGTAGTTAAAGAAACGCAGCAAGTACCTTCATAGCAACCATAATCACTGCCATCCAGAAGGAGCGAACTATGTCCACGAAACACACTAAATTGCATCAAAGAGAGGAAAAGGTGTGAAAATAGTGTAGTTACATAGCAGAGTATCGATTCCAGGATCCCAGGTTAAGACATCCCATCCAGACCTTGTTGTCTCTGAAAGCCTAAGGGCAAGCACTAGCCACAGTGTCAAGGCATTCACAATTACCCGAGAAGCACTTGGCAGGGACTCCAGGCAGAGTTGCAGTATATCCTTCAGTGTAAGTCGCACAGGAAGAGATGTCGGCGTAGTGTGAAGATACAATATAGCATTCCATTTTTGGCTTGTCGAACATGAAACATGAGTCTCACAATAATCTTGGACTCCCTCCTTGCATCCAAAATTGTACTCCAAAAGCATATCTGGGAACCCAGGAGGTTGGGACAGCTTGTTTTCTAAGCTTGCATCCTGAGTAGCAAGGACCTCCGTTTCCCGCTTCAGATTAGAGATAGGTCGGCTCAACTGCCCACATTCCATTTCCATACCTGCCACCACTTCACTCATGACGGCTTTTATTTCCCAGACCAAGGCCATAAGGTCTTCCCTGGTTGGCAAGTGTATGAGGTCGTCCAACAACAAAGGAGCGTCAACTGCCATAGTAGCTCACCTTGTCCTCAGGCCCTTATGACGCAGCAGGGTAAGATAGGGGTAACAAGCATCTCCTGTATGTTATTTAAACCATTTCTTCGGTACACACCGCCAGGACAGAACTAATAAAGACCTCCGTTTAGTAAGTAAAGAAATAATCAGCATAAGAACAGCTATATTTAGAGAAAAAACAATTTCTCTGCCGGAGCCACAGCAAAACACGTCCGCTTCTTCAGTCAGCTAGCTCCGCCCCCCTGTAACTTTCTATATATTTTCTTTTCTTCTCACTTCCCCCACCTTCATAACTTGACCTGTCGAAACCTGAATGAAGGGCATTGAGATAGTCTCCCCTTTCTTTGCTTGATCTGTACTACTTCTAGTCTCCTGACTGCTCTCTCTTTTCTCTCCCACTTTCCCTCAATGTGGCAGCATATAGCCTCTATATCTGGGGGTCCATATGAACTACCCACAACCCATTTCTTCAGCAGGCTTCCATGTTGCAATGCTGTTGCCCCACGTTTGGTTAGACTATCCTGGGCTTGCAAACCCTTGACACTTGAACCTCTTCCCTTGGCTTTGTCGGTGTACTAACAATAACTATACTCTCATGCCCAATGGCGTTGCGGGTGTACATGTCAGCTCCCCCCCCCCCTCATTTTCGCAATGCCCTAATTGCTCCCCTCCCCTTCCGGCCCTCCCTGCCTCCGGCTGTCCTCCCTAGTTTAGCGGAAGGTCCTGCTTAAGGGGGGAGGGGACTGGGAGAAGTGCAAATCTTTGTGTATTAGTACGTTACTCTTCTTGCTGAATCTGGAGTGGTCCAGTTTACCGCATCTCACCTTTCACGGAAGTTTTGTATTCTAATGTCTAATATTGCAACATGCTGTACCCTGTTTCCCAGTATCCTTTTCCATTTCTGTACCCCACCCTTTCCCTTTCTTTGACAAAATTTCAATAAACTTAAGTTATTAAAAAAAAAAAAAAAAAAAAAAAGTAATGGGTCTGTATCTAGCACAGAATTATATTGAGAATTATGACAGTTGGCTTCAAAGCAGGTAGGCTATTAATCCAGGGAAATATCTGGCTGCCATTTGGAGTCAGGAAGAAATTTTTTACCCACTTGGGGATAATTGGCAATGGCTTCAATGGGGTTTTTGTGTGCCTTCCTCTGGATCAACACGTGGGGTTTGGTATGTGCTGAACTTGATGGATGCATGTCTTTAATCCTCAACTATGTATGTTACTGTGTTGTCACCTTCAACCCACTTTGCACACCACGTTACCACACCTCACCTAAATAATCCTGCCCTCCCAGATCTAGCCCCACCTACAGGAATCATGGCATGTGGTTACTCCCACACCAGCCATTTTTAGTTCTCTGGATGCTGGGAACTATTAAAGGATCTTGTACAGTTCTGGAGGGAAGCACTTTTCTGAAAAAAATGAACACTAGAACAAGAGGACATAATCTAAAAGTCGAAGGTAGAATATTCAAAAGTAATGTAAGTACTACTTTACAGAAATGTTGATAGATTCGTGGAACAGCCTCACAGCAGAAGTGGTAAAGGCTAATATAATTAGGGAATTCAGAAATATCCTGGATATAGACATAAGTCTGTTCTGAGAACTATGCAAGATTATACATTTTAACCATTTGAGTGCCAGAGGGATATCCAACAAATTGTGAAGCAATGTTTTGAATAACTGTCTGGCAATCAAAGGGTTAATTACATAGGAAAATGGATACACTGGATAGGCCGATTGATTCTTATATTCTATTAGGCAGTTGTACACCATTAGTTGTGTGAAAACTGACTTCTCCTGGGAATTCCAGCAGAAGACAAAATGTCATTTTCCCCAACATCTTCCCACAGTAGAATTTTTTGCCCAATTCCTATCTTCCAGTATTTGCAGTTCTTCAGATGCTGATTTATAACATTAGGCTGTTTGAAGTAAAACTGTCACATCATCTCCTGATAACAACCTCCACAGAGCCTACAAGTGCACTCTAAAATGAAAGATAGTGCTATTGCTTCTGTGTCTCATCTGTAAACCAATTTTGTCTATGCAGCGCTCTCTGTTCTCATTGTCAGAGGGCACTAGCATGCACCAGCAAGGCAATGGATACCCATTATGCATGGCCTGAAGATCATTATTTATTAATATTGTGTTTCAGATCTTGAAATAGACTTCTGTTTGCCTTGAAGTAAAGCACAGCCATTGTTTGAAAATGATAGGATTTGCAAAAGGTTATGTATGCAGAAGCATATTTACATCAATATACAGAAGTGCTAATGGGACTTGTAACTTAGCATTTATAGTAACCGCATAATTTGGGAGGTAAAAAGATCTGTAGGAGAACTGTAATGAGCAGAGGAAAATATATCACTTTATTTTTAGAAAATCTCCTCTGATTATCTTAAAACACAATAAGTTAGTTAACACCTATACATGCAAGTGTGAATGTTCCAGAAAGCAAATCTGCTCAGAATGCATATGCAAATGTGTTTAGAGCAAGTCATATCAAACTTCTGTGGTAATAATACAGTGGTTCTCAACCAGGGTGCCATGTCACATGGGGGCACCGTAGGCATCCACTTAGGGTGCCAGTTTTTTTGTATTACGACTTTGACAAAAATGTGAATGCTGAGTTTCAAATATGTATTTATGCACAATATACGTTTTGATTAAGAGCCCTAAGAATAACTATATATTTATGTATTTGTACCCTTCATTTTGTCCTTAGTAAATTGCCCCGAAATGTCCAGATTTCATGTTAAGGGCATCTTGAGCAAAAAGTGACTGAGAACCACTGATATAGGACAATGATATGTGAGTAATTAAAGGGGGTGCAGTGTGTATAGTTATGACTGAGCCCAGCATCCAAGATGACCCATCCGCTCTGCAGTCTGCTGTGAATCCTTACAATGAGACCTTGACTGGTGGCTTCTGACATCACCACACATGGCTGCTGTGAGCCAGTAAAATAGCGTTAGCATTGGTAAGCTCCTACCCTTTTCTTCATTAAACGTTTAATCACAAGAAAGTTGAGCAGTGCATTTCAGTGGTCTGTGTTGGAGCATGTGTATTCGTGCCTGGGCCCAGGCTCAAATTTCACCCAAAGACCCAGTGGGTTCTAGTTTTGCCATTGTAATTAGTGCCTAGAAAAGAAAATATTATTATAATGCCTGTACTGAGATACATATAATTCACAGTGATGCACAAGAAAACACATTAGGACTATACCAGTGGTTCCTAAACCTTTTTCTGTGGTGGAACCCATTTTTCACTGTCGTCCAATACAGGTCACTGGTACTCTGGGAGGCGTAAGTCCCCTTTAATAGGCAGGAACAACTATGCAAATGATTTGCAAGGGGCGGAGCCTCCCCTCTTACTTAAGCCACCTTCTGGCCAGAGCCACTTAGATTGATTTGTTCCTGGAGTGCCTTGCACACCAGGTAGAGAACATCTATGCATCTTAGTGTTTTATTATTTTTCTATTCAAATATGGAATACCACCATTAGGAGGGTGACCATGGCTGTGAATTGCCCTCTTTAAAGTGGCTGGTGCAGCTTCCAGGGATTTTCTGTGGACCTTATGCCCTGAAGAGGGGACAGCTTTTGTTAAGCAGCTCCCCTACTGGGGAATTTACCTCTGGTTCTTTCCCACCTTATCATGGTCACCTGAAGACAGAAGTCCTGCAAGAAAGGTGAGTCACCCCTTGAGTGCTGAAGGTCCACTTGTCCCCACAGTGTCCCTTTGATGGGCTTGTATTTGGGAGTTTCAATACACTCCAGCACTCATAGGGTGTTTTTATTGCATTATTACTGTTATTCTGCAATTTCTGTGGTATTCTCTGGGTTTTGGAGCCTTTGATATTCGTTTACTCATGTTTCTTATGTGTTTCATACTTGTTTGGGCACTTTTTAATGTTTTCTCAAACTTTGTTAAAAATGGTGTTCCGCGCCTTTAAGCGCGGCTTTTTCCCGCTCAGACGCAAGGGCTCCTTTACTCTCTATGAGAATTCACAGTGTGGGACGTATCTCTGGAACCGCTTGTCACAGCAACTTCAGAGAGGGCTCATTTTAATGCTAGGCTCCTGCTCTATCATCCGGAATGTGTTTTATGTATGTGGGGTGTTCAGGGGGGCTTCGGGCACTGTTTGGGGTACTTGTAAGGGAAAACTACATTTCCCATGAGCGCCTGGTTCACGCTCGTTTCTGATTGGCTATCATGACGGCCGCCATTTTGTGGTACTTTTCCTAAGCGAGTACACTACGCAGGGACCGAGCCTTCTCTCTCCTCAACAGATTAACCCTTCGCTGGCCAGATAAGTCCGAATTTAGACATTTCTGGGGTGAAACTTTAATCATTTACACTTCTTCTGGGTGATAGTGTTATTAGTGGGGTATATTGACGCTGTGAGCATGTCTACTTCACTGGAGCTAGGGGCTAGACCCAAGTCTAAGGAGGATGGGGGGTCTGCTACCCCCATGGCGTTTTGCTCCTCTTGCCACATTGGGCTGTCTAGCGATAATGTGGGGGATCTATGCCCTAATTGTACTGGTCAAGATAGCAACCCTGGGCTTTCCAGCCACGCTATTGAGCCATCTTGGGTGAGGGAGTTTAAAGCTGCCACTGGGGATCTCAGATCCACGCTTCAACTCTTTCCCTCTCAGATACAGGGGGCTCTCCAGGTCTGGCAGACCCCCTCTACCATCAGGACCTCCCTGCCTAAGCCACAGGGAGCTCCTGATGTCACTGATTCTTCTGAAGAAGAACTCTTACAGGATTCTGATGCTGAGGAACGTACTGTTATTGAATCTAACAGGTCCATTGGGGACCCCTATGAGTGTGACCCTGAAGTCTCGGCTGAGGGTCTGATCAGAGCGGTTCTGAATACGCTCAACCTTCCTCTGACTCAGGAATCCACGTATGATCCTACTGATGTTTTTCAGAAAAAGCCATCTAAACCAGTTGTTTGTTTTCCAACTAACCCTACTCTTGCCCGTCTGGTCTCTGAGGCATGGAAGAATCCTGATAGATCTTCCTCTGTCTCTAAAAAGTTTGCTAAACTTTACCCCTTTCCTGAGGCTGAGTTGGCAAAATGGGTTCATCCTCCCAAGGTGGATGCTCCTGTTTCTAGACTATCCAAGTCTGCCGCCTTGGCTGTCTCTGATGCCTCTGCCTTGCAGGATTGGACAGATAAAAAGCTAGAGCTTTCTCTTAAAGCTATTTTTGGCTCCATTGGCACTGCCATGCGCCCAACCTTTGCTGTGGCTTGGGTTAATAGAGCCATTGCGGCCTGGACTGAACGACTGACTGAAGCAGTTCGCCAGGATGCGCCAGTATCTGAACAGTTGCAGCTCCTTGCTAATATCACTGAAGCTCAGAACTATGTTGCTGACGCTGCTTTTGATGCTGTGCGCATGATGGCGAGGGCCTCCACTTCTTCTGTGGTGGCTAGACGCGCTCTTTGGCTGAAAATTTGGTCTGCTGATACAGCCTCCGAGAAAGCCTTGCTTTCCTTGCCCTTTCAGGGGAATTTGCTTTTTGGGTCTGAACTCAAAGAAATGATCAGTGAGGCTACTGGCGGTAAAAGTACTCTTCTACCCTCAGTCTTTAAGAAAAAGTTTCCAGCCAAACGCAATCGGTCCTTTCGTTCCTTTCAGACTGAGACACGCTCCTCGGCCCAGACGGGTCCTCCCGCTACGCGCTCCTCCTCCAAGCCCAAACAGTCCTGGAAGCCCAAAGTTGCCCCCAAGGCCAAGACCTCCAAGACTGCTTCGGCATGAC
Organism: Rhinophrynus dorsalis; assembly: GCA_037306005.1. NCBI lineage: Eukaryota > Metazoa > Chordata > Amphibia > Anura > Rhinophrynidae > Rhinophrynus > Rhinophrynus dorsalis. The sequence continues at coordinate 290,759,839 of CM074720.1, forward strand.
TCGCCGAACCCGGGTCCGCATCCGGCTGTAGGCGGTCGTCTCCGCATCTTTCGCCGGACTTGGGAGGAGTCAGTGGCGGACCCATGGGTTCTTCAGGTGGTGTCAGAGGGATACAGGATCCCTTTCTCTTCCCTTCCTCCTTTTCGGTTCCATTTTACTCGTCCTTCTCAGGAACCCACAAAAAGGCGTCTATTCGACGACGCTATTCAGGATCTCTTGGACAAAGAGGTCCTGGAGGTGGTTCCTCAAGGGGACACAGGTTCAGGATTCTATTCCAACCTGTTTGTGGTAGCCAAAAAGGACGGAGGAGCTCGTCCCATTTTGGATCTCAAAGATCTCAATGCCTATGTGGTGACTTCCCACTTCCGCCAGGAATCTCTGCGTTCTGTGATTGCAGCAATGTCTCCAGGGGAGTTTCTTGCCTCCCTGGACCTTCAGGATGCTTATCTTCACATCCCTATTCATCCAGAGAGCAGGCGGTATCTCAGGATTGCCTGCCACAGGGGACACTTTCAGTTTGCAGCGCTCCCCTTTGGGCTGACTTCAGCCCCTCAGGTCTTCCAGAGGGTGTTAGGCTCCATGATAGCGGTGCTCCATCAGGATGGGATCAGAGTGACCCCCTACATGGACGATCTCCTACTGAAGGCCTCCTCAGCGGAGCTTCTCCGTCAGCAATTACAGAAGTGCATGCACACCCTGAACCGTCATGGCTGGATCCTGAATCTGGACAAGTCGGACTTGATTCCATCTCAGAGGCTTCTGTTCCTGGGTCTCCTGTTCGACACTCGCCAATGCATGGTGTTTCTTCCAGAGGACGTGGCTCACCAGATAGCCGTCAGAGTGGCTGGGATTCTGGACATGGACGAAATTCCAGTACCGAAGTTGTCGTCTTTAGTGGGGAAGTTCATTTCCACGATCGAAGCAGTCCCATTTGCCATGGCGCACTCCAGGGAACTTCAGAGATTTGTGATCCAGACGTGCAAGAATCATCCGGATCATCAACATCTGTCTGTTTCTCTTCCTCCTCATGTCGAGTCGAGTCTGCACTGGTGGTTAGATCTCTCTCATCTCCTGAAAAGGAGATCCTTTCTAGTTCCTCATTGGACCACAGTCACAACGGATGCCAGCCTTCGGGGCTGGGGTGCAGTCTGGGGTCGCTTCAGTGCTCAGGGGAAATGGGGTCTGGAGGAATCCATGCTCTCCATCAATGTTCTGGAACTTCGAGCTGTCCGGCTTGCCCTGAGGCACTGGGAGTCTCAATTGACCGGTCTTCCGATCAGAGTGGAGTCCGACAACGCCACGGCGGTGGCTTACATCAACAGGCAAGGCGGCACAAGAAGCGGTTCCGCCTGGTGGGAGGTCAAGGATATTTTGTCTTGGGCAGAAGATCACGTGCCTGTCATCTCTGCAGTTCATATTCCAGGCGTGGACAACGTCATGGCAGACTTCCTCAGTCGTCACACCGTCGACAGCGGAGAATGGGCTCTTCATCCAGAGGTGTTTCACATGCTCACTCAGCGGTGGGGGATGCCTGTGGTGGACCTGATGGCTACCAGACACAACAGGAAGGTTCCGGTGTTTTGCTCCCGGTTGAGGGACTCCCTGGCTCTAGCAGTGGATGCCTTGTCGATCCCTTGGGACTTCTCCCTGGCTTACATCTTTCCTCCTCTTCCTCTATTGATCAGAGTTATCCAGAAGTTGAAGAGGGAGCGTTGTCCTGTCATCCTGATTGCTCCAAACTGGCCTCGCCAGTCCTGGTATCCGGAGTTGATGGCCATGTCAGTGACGGATCCGATCCCGCTTCCTGCCCGTCCGGACCTACTTCTTCAGGGATATCTGTGGAAGGAGGATGTTCACTCTCTCCATTTGATGGCATGGCGGTTGAATCCTCGATTCTAGCAAAGAAAGGATTTTCTCCTTCTGTGGTGTCGACTATGCTCAGTGCTCGTAAGCCTGTGTCTTCCAAGATCTATCATCGCATATGGTCAACTTTTGTGACATGGTGCTCTGATAAGAAGTTATCCCTTGAATTCCATCTTCCTACTGTCCTGGCCTTCTTGCAGGACGGTGTGGATAAGGGGCTCAGTCTGAGTTCCCTCAAAGTTCAGACTTCTGCCTTGTCTGTGTTTCTCCAGGAAAGGATTGCTATCCTTCCTGATGTGAAAGTTTTCTTCCAAGGTGTGACTCATGTTCGACCTGCCTTCAAGAGTCCTGCTCCCCAGTGGGACCTCAACTTGGTGCTGGGAGTTCTCCAGCGACCACCGTTTGAATCCTTGGCTTCCATTCCATTACGTCTCTTGACCTGGAAGATGGCCTTCCTTTGGCTATTGTTTCAGTTCGCCGGGTAGCAGAGTTACAGGCCTTGTCTTGTAAACCTCCTTACCTGGTGTTCCACAAGGATAAGGCTGTGCTTCGCACTACCAAGGAATTCTTACCCAAGGTTGTGTCCGAGTTTCACATCAATCAGGAGATTGTGGTTCCCTCTTTCTGCCCTAATCCTTCATCTGACAAGGAAAGAGATCTCCATCTGTTGGATGTGGTGCGTTGCCTCAAGTTTTATGTTCATCGCACCGAGTCTATCAGGAAGTCTGACGCTCTATTCGTCATTCCTGAGGGGCCTAGGGCAGGGAGACCGGCTTCCAAAGTTACCATTGCCTCTTGGATTAAGGCTACTATCCGTGAAGCCTATAAGTTGAGGAATAAGCATGTTCCCTTCCGGGTGACTGCCCATTCCACCAGATCTATTGGGGCCTCTTGGGCCTACAAGAATCAAGCTTCTGCTGATCAACTGTGCAGAGCGGCCACTTGGTCCTCTGTGCACACTTTTTCTAAGCTCTATCGAGTTGATGTACTGGCTTCGGCTGATGCCAGTTTTGGAAGGAAGGTCCTGGAGGCAGTCTTGCCTGTGTAGGTCTTCTGCTCTGTGATCCTTAGTGCTTCCTTACTGTTGAGCCCGGTTGGCTCTGGTTCCGTGTGCTGTGTTAGTTCAGGGATTGTTCCCTTGGTTGGTGTCCGTTGACACTTACAGTTTGGGCTATGTTATTAACTGGGTCATAGCAGTTCTAGTGACTTGGGCCTCGCGCCTGGTCCTTGCCTTACTTCCCGCCTCTGGATCAGCTCAATGTTTGTACATCCCAGAGTACCAGTGACCTGTATTGGACGACAGTGAAAATAGGATTTTAGTCTTACCTGTTAAATCCTTTTCACTTAGTCCATACAGGTCACTGGTCTCCCACCCTGTCAAGGGACCAGTCTTGGCTCTCCTGTGGCATCCAGTGGGAGACCGTTCGGGCATGCTCACAGGAGTCTTTCTTTTTGCTTACCTGAGGTCAGTTTTAGGGTCTCAAATCAATCTAAGTGGCTCTGGCCAGAAGGTGGCTTAAGTAAGAGGGGAGGCTCCGCCCCTTGCAAATCATTTGCATAGTTGTTCCTGCCTATTAAAGGGGACTTACGCCTCCCAGAGTACCAGTGACCTGTATGGACTAAGTGAAAAGGATTTAACAGGTAAGACTAAAATCCTATTTTTTCAGGAACACTTTAATCCATGGGCAAAGTGGGCATTTGCTCAGGGCCCACTATAACAAAGGGGCCCATTGATGAAGGCACTATTACTAACCATGGGGACAGACAGGTAGGAAAGGGCTGGTCTGGGACAGCATTGTTGGCAGTACTCTGCTTAGCTACCTCCAGTCCCATAGAGTTTCAGTTTCTGTGCTCTCGCCAACACCAAAAGTCACCCCTGGATATTCAGTGGCAGTCTGGCAGAGAGGGAGGAGCATGACAGAGAGAGGAGCACAGTAAAGGGGTTTGGGGTCTCTGTTCCTCCTGCTCAGAGAGAACAGTGTGGCGGAAAGAGTTGCAAGGGTTTTCCAGTTCCAGTCCTGCTTAGAGCAGCCAGGCTACCACCTGACATATCAAAGTTTCTTCCACTGCAGGGAGCATCAGACAGTGGAACTCTGGAACCATCCTAATTCCATCCACACGGGGAGGTAGGCACAAACTCCTCCCCAAAGTGAATAGGGGCATTTCATAAAAGCAAATGAAATATTAAATCGGAGCATAGCTCCTAAAATTAAAGAGTGGGCCAAACCTAGCCTACATATTTTACTCAGTAGTAAAGTTGTTTTCACTGTTTGTTGCCAGCAATGCACTGCACGCACTTTTGGCACTCATATGGTATAAAAAATAGACTGTGAGCATGAAATCTGTAAAATATAACTGTCCCAAATAATTAATTCCTTGCCCTCCTCCTTTTTGAACCCATTCTTCATTTCTTGTCATTTATTCCTCCCTTTTGGACACTACTCAGGCACTCAGAGTGTCAATATAATGTGTGATGTTCTTTCCCACTTTCCCGTATCTCCCCCCCCCCATTGTAATCTATTCCCCCCATTGCACCCTCACCCCATCTTATTCCTCTGTCATGTCTCTCCACACCGTTGCCTATCTCTATTTCATTTATTTTCCATGTGGCCCCTTTCTCTCACCCGTTTCCACAATTGCCTTTACTGCTCACCTTTCCTTTTTTCACCCTTTTTCTTCCCTCTTCTTTGCCCTTCCTCTTCCCCTTTTGCCCTCCTCTTACCCTTTTGCCTTCTATCTCTTCCCCCAGCTGAAATATAACTACACTAGTTTTACCATAAAACTCACAATTCTGTGACTACCCATTTGTAGTTATAGAATTGTAAGCTCAGTGGTATTGCTAGTGTAGCTATATTTAAATTGTAAGCTCTGTGGTATCAATATTGTGGCTCCATTTGTGGTAGCCCTTGTGTGGCTCCAATTTGACTGTAAGCTTAGTGGTATCATTATTGTAGCTTCATTTGGATTTTACTAGTGGGACTGTGAGAGGGAAGCACATACATGAGCTTTGCCCAGGGTCTTAAAGGGATAGTAACGTCACATAAACAGTAATAGCTATATCGTAGCTATAATAAAAAGAGATTACCTGAGGTTATTCCTGAAATATATGAAAATAAAGTTCTCCTGTCCCTCCCCTTTCTGCTTGACAAGCTGTAAAGCTGTCAGAAGCAGATTCTGGCTGCAACCAGATGGCAGCTCTTCAATTGACCCAACACAACGATATCTAAAAATAAATACTTCATTGGAATGGTCTACAAACTGTGCTTGCAAACCAGGCACACTTTGTAGACCGTTCAAGTGCAGTATTTATTTTTAGATATCGCTATGTCGGCTCTGCTGAAGAGCTCCTGTCTGGTCCCGGGACTAGGATCTCATGCCATCCGCTATACAGCTGACGAATGAGAAAGGGGAGGGAGCGGAGAACTTTATTTTTTACATCTCTCAAACCATAAAGGTTTGAGAGATAGGAATAACCTCAGGTAATTTCTTTTTATTATAGCTACGATATAGCTATTACTTTTTATGTGACAATACTATTCCTTTAAAGCAGCCGTGCATTTTTGTCATTATAACATATATTTCGGTTTCATCCAATATGGAACACAGGTACCATGGGACTGAGTCCCTCCTTGGAGGGCAGGCCACCTCTCAAAAAGACAGAGTTTTGTGACTGGAGACTACCAGCCAGTCCTCCAGCTCAACCCGCCCCTCTGCATTCCACAGTTATGATGTGTCCTCTGAGGTGAAAACATGGCCAGTTTTTTTATTATTTTCTGATAGATATGGGGCTGTCAGAATTCCCCCATTAGGTGGGTTACCATTGCTGGGCTTCCCGTGGAGTAGATTGACCAGTGTGCATCAGGTCCCTTTCCCCAGCAGAGTCCCTTGGGGCTCTTCTCCCTTCACAATGGTAACCTAAGGAAAGAATATTGTAAGTAACCATTTGAGTGCCTTGGTCCACATTGTCCCTACCTTGTGCCTCTCCATACAGAGGTTTTCTCTGAGCCCTTAGGCTCTTGCACTCGTGTTAGGTATATATATCTAGCTGTTCATTATCTGGGTTATGGATCAAGGATGGCTGCATTTGGGATAGTTAACCCCTTCCCTGCCATTCTGTCTGGGTTGGGGGCTTTTCCCTTTAGAGGCCTGTCTGTGGGTACTCGCCACATGTTCCCTGGGGTCACTGGGTTTTTTTGGGTACCTTGGTAAACTGTCCTTTTTCAGGAGTGTGGCCCCATAAAAAACAGGTTCCCGTGCCGTTGCAATCTTTGCTCCATTGACTTGTATGGACTAATTTCATTGGGACATATCTTCAACTGTTTGACATAAAGAAGTCAGAGTGGGCTATTTCTTCTTTTCATCTCATGCCCTTTCATCCGGTTCATGTCCTGCATGTCTTGGGGGTCTATGGCAATCTGCGGACAGAGATGTAGGAGCTGCTAGGCAACAGCAACAGACAAGACTACGTTTCATCATGTCCTTTTTGTAGGCTTTCTTTCCATTGGCTGCTAGATTTGCAGGTGCCATTTTGCTTCCCCTATGCAGATTCAGACTGTCCTTGCTTTCCTTCTCCAGATTAACCCTTCACCTGCCAGATAAGTACCTTTTTTGGCTTTCTAGGGTGAATTATTATTCTGGGGAACTTTTACTAGTGGTTTATACTAGTCTTATACACTTGTCCTGTAAAGATGTTGGATTCTAAGGGACATGGGGCTAGACCTAAGGTTGAGGACTCAGGGGTTCACTTACCCTCTTACTGTTCTTAATGTCAAACAGGGCTTCCCAAAGAGTATTCAGGTACTCTTTGCCCCTCATGTACTGTTGCCCCTAATACCCCTCTGGGGCCCGCCAGCACTGAACAAGAGCCAGCTTGGTTAAAATCGCTGTTATCTACATTAGCCCAGCTTCCATTCTCCCTCCAGGGAGGTCCTTCAATCCTGGAAGCCCCCCACTACATTTAAATATCTGGCCCCCAGATCTCAGTGTTCCTACGTTTTTAGGGACTTCCTCTGAGAAGGAAATGTCAGAAGGGGAGGATGCGGATACAGTAGGCCTGAAGGATACAGCGGATAGAAAGCTGGATTCTATCCTCAGGACTAATTTTGCACCACTAGGGTCTCATTGAGGCCTATTTTCGTCCCTGCCTGGGTGAACAGCTGATGGAGACTGTCCGTGTTGATGCTTCCAAGGAGGATCTGTTTAGCCAACATGAAAGATGCTAACATTTATGTTTTTGAGGCAGTCAGGTTGTTTGCTAAGGCCTCAGCCTTTTCAGTTACTGCGAGACATACCTCGTGGCTTAAGATTTGGTCTACGGATCAGTCCTCCAAGAAGTCACTGGTTTCCTTACCCTTTCAGGGCAAGTCCCTATTTTGACCTGAACTGAAACAGATCATCAGTGATGCTACTTGGGGGCAAGAGCACCTTGTTGCCTCCAATTCCCTCTAAATGTCCTACGATGGTGAGAGAACTGCAGTTCCCTGTTTGTCATTCCTGAGGGTCCCTGGGCAGGTCAGGCTGCTTTCAAGGTCACTGTGGTCTGTTGGTTTAAGTCTACCATATGTTAGTCTTACGTGCTCCTATAGAAACCTGCTCCCTTCAAAGTCACAGCGTACTAGGTCTATGGGGGCCTCCTGGGCCTACAAGAATCAGGCCTCGGCTGTGCAGTTGTGCAAGTCAGTGACCTGATCCTGCTTGCATACCTTTGCTAAGCACTATCATTTGGATGTCCTGGCTTCGGCCAAAGGTCCTTCAGGTGGTTCTACCTGTCTAGGGACCTATTTTTTCTTGTGCCTTACTGTTGTTCAGCTGTTAAAGCCCTGTTGGCTCTCATTGTGTGCTGTGCAAGTTTAGTGTCCACTGACACTTTGTTTTCCTTGGGCTGTTCCACTTCTGGAAAGACCTTGGGAACGCCTGTATCATGGGGACAGGCGTCAGGTCCTTTCCTCTTCTTCCCACCTCTGGGTGCTTAGTGTTGGTATATCTCCATGGTACTTGTGTTCCATATTGGACAATACGGAAAATAGTATTTTAGTGTTCTTACCTATTAAATCCTTTTCCCTTAGTCCATATACAATGCATGATTCTCACCCAGAGAAAGGGATCTCTATCTATCTCAACTGTCTCCACATGGGAGTCCTTGTTTAGAGTCTCTATTCTCACAGGAGCTTCCTTCTTCTTTTCTTGCTTGCCTTGTTGGTGTGGTTTCGACCACATCATAACTGGAGTATGGGGGTGGGGAAAGGGTTGAGCTGAAGGAGTGGATGGGAGTATCTTCCTAAAAGACTGTCTTTTTTTATGTGTCCTGCCCTCCAAGGAGGTACTCAGTCCCATGGTACCTGTGTTCCATATGGACTAAGAGAAAAGGATTTAACAAGTAAGAACACTAAAATCCTAATTTTGAACCCTAGAAAAATCTATTTATGCTATATTGATATGAAACCTGAGTCATGTTTTGATTAACCGTTTCAGACTATAACTTCCAAACATATTATTAGCTACACATAGAAAGTGATAGGTAGCCAGTCTTTGGACCTCAAAGTATTGGATACTACAACTCCCATCATCTTCAACCATGGTGGGTGCAGTAGTCCCCAACAGTTGGTGGTCCAAGATTGACTAGCCCTAAATTAGGCCATTATACTTTAATCATTTGCATGCTAGAGACATCTGGAACATATGTTAACAGGAAACAGCCATGTTTATCAGTCTATCTGGAGTTCCAGGGAACAGACTTTTATTGTAATACTAGTTGAATAGCCCGTTACACGGGCCACAGTGCCACTGCCATCCAGTCGCGGGGCAGTCATGCGGAGTAGAGACTGCCCGGGCCGCGGCTGATACAGATCTGGGCGGTCCACTGCGGCGCGGGCAGTCTCTACTGTGCATTACTTTGTCGTTACACACGTTTAGCGATTTATTATATAGGATATATATAACAGGGCTCAAAATTTCGAGTCCTGAGCTACTAGCCAGGCCTGAAAATGTTACTCACCACCAGTTTCCACTCCTATCCCACCCATATCCCTGCATTTAACCCCACCCATATCCCTGCCATTAACCCCACTCATATCCCTGCCTTTAACCCCACACATCTATGTGTGGACCCCTAATATCTCCTAAAGAGGGACACTTGGGAGGTACAGACCTCTAATATCTCCTAAAGAGGGGCACTTCAGAGATATGGCAACATAAGGAACAAATGAAAATTCTCAATGATTTGAACTGGGCTTTTAATTCCCTGAATGCTAGATGGGGCTCCAAGACATTGCGAAGCAATGCGTTGGTGACCTCTAGCATTAAAAGGGTTAAAAAGTCCCATTTAAAACAGTGGACATTTGGATCAATTTATTTGGACCCTATGCTGCAATTTGATCAGCAGCCTTAACCCTTTGAATGCCAGAGAGGCATGCAAAGCTATGTGTTTTGTACCTTCTGACACTCAAAGGGTTAAAACTAAGGTAGACTAGTCCCTCCCATTAAAGCAGAACAAAAGCCTCATTACAATTAAAGAAGAAAGTAACACACAGCTGACTTCGCTGTCATTCATACTACTAGGTGTTTCTTGCTGCCCTCTTACATAAATTGTGTCAGTGTCATGTATCTGAGAGACAGAGAGCCATATATTCAGGATAAGGGGGCAGGGTGTCCCATCACAGTTGAAAACTCCACAGTGTGTCTGTCTTCACTTCCGCCGGCTTTCTATCCTCCACCTCACCTCTCTCCTAACCAGGCTCGTCCTTCCCCCACCAACAAAAACACTTCTTCTCACCAGGCTTCTCACAATGTCAATCTGATGCATTGGATACCTTTCTGGCACTCATACGGTTAAACCCCAGCTCGTGTGCACACACACATGTGACCCTCCTCCAACAGTTCTCTGTCCCTTTAAGTTCCATCAAAACATAAATAAATGCATGCATCTAGCGGTTATAAGCTTCTTTGATGCAAATCAACTTGTAAGAAAACCTCCATTTGAATGCTGGGTACCCCATTATACCTGTGAGGAAACAGAAAATCATTTCCCCTGTGGTAGTTAAAAAGTTAAACTGTAAAATAGAGATTGTTAATTGCTAGACCTCCAGCTATTGGGGACTCCCACAATCCCCAACCATAGTCATAAACTATGTGGAGACCACATGTGCAACGGCTGTAAGTATTGTAAGTATTTAGTTTAGATCACATTAGGTACATTTGGACATGCCATTAAGTTCAGTTGATGGTAACCCTTTGGAACCAAAGATTCTGAGTGCCAGAGTAACCAACGCATTACTCTACAAGGGTTAACTAATAAGTCATATTGGATGGCTTTTAAATGAAAAAAGCGAAACACGTTACAACAAATTATTAATGTAACCACTACTTAAAATGCTTGCACTAATGTAAACATATTACAGTATAGTTACTGCTTAGGCAGCGTTTACATCACTGGACTAATACGGCTACAATCTTAACTCTCTCTCTCTCAATATATATATATATTAAAATCGATGTGGCAAAAATTACCTCTGGGACAAAACAGCACTTATAGGACCTATATTAAGGGAAAAAAATGTGTTTTTTTTATTGTTCAATGTTTCGGCTCCATTACTAGCCTTTCTTAAGACCAATGGAGCTGAAACGTTGAACAATAAAAACCACATTTTTTTCCGTTAATATTAGTCCTATGAGTGCTTTTTTTTGTCCCTGATTGTAACTTTTACCACATCAATTAATTTATAATTGTTTTATAAGGTGTGATAAGTCTTCTTCATTCTTTCCTCCCAATGCCACCCTTGACCAGATTCTTTTGGATGAGTGCAAGTCCTTAGACAAGAGGCGGTTCATCAACAAAAGGTTCTTTTAGCAATATTCCTTTTCTGAAGCAGATTTGGAGCAGTGGGCCTGGCCTCCAACCGTGTGCATTCCTATCTCTGGGTCTACTGCTTTGCCTTTGGCGGATGCAGCAGGTATGACGGAACCAGCTGACAGGAAGCTGGACTCTGTCCTCTGGGCCTCTTTTGTGGCCACTAGAGCAGAACTCAGTGTAACGGTTTGTTTGACACACAGACACAGTAGGTTTGGATAAAACACAGTTTTATTAAACAATTGAGATCACAATAACCCTCACAGGTCCTGTAATATACACTTAATATAGTACAGCCACTCGACAGGTTATACAGAGGTAAACCCACACAGGTCCAGTATAAGTAAAGAGTCCATAGAACATTATACTGACACAGGTCAGGCAGATCTTGAGTGAGTCCCAGTGTATCGGTGCTGCATGGGTTAATAGCAGACAGAGAGCGTTGACAGGCCCATGTGTGGGACCCTTCAGAATTGTACAGGTAATTGTTTTACAAGCAAATTCTTCCTGGTAATACTGGTAGGGATCCAGAGAGTGGTATGAACCATTATCCCTTTCCTGAACTAAGGAAGAGTACTAATATGGGCCAAAGTGACTATCACTGGCCAGACGAACCTGGTTTGAAAAGCAAACTGTGATTATGTAGTTCTGAGGCTGCCAGAGGAGAGGAGGATAAGACTGAGGAGGTAGACAGCTTATGTGCAGTACTGTGGTTGACAGAGGACAGTGGTAAATTGTGGCTAACAGTGGGCCTTGGAACATGGCTGGGAAAGCAGACTGTGTATGTGTGGTTCTTTGGCTACCAGTGGACAGATGGAAAATGATGGAGAAGCAGTTAACATATGTATAATCCTGTGGCTGCCAGTGAACAAATGAACAGTGTTAGCTACCAGTGGCTGTGGTATATGGCAGAGTAAGCAGACAGTGTATATGTGGTCCACTGGCTGCCAATGGACAGGGGAAACAAGGCTGGTGACAGACCACAGACAGTGTATGTGTAGTTTCTGTGATTAACAGTGGACAGTGGAAATGGCTGTTGTTGTGTGTGACTGTGAGATATGGGCAATACTATTAAAATCCCAGGAGCCTTGGAATCAGGGCTTCTAAAATTTCACTGCCAGCTTCTTAATTTTTTAAACATTTTAAATACACCTTTATACATTCACCCCTTTACTGGCTCCAAAACTGCCCACTCTCTCATAAATATAATTGTCTTGCTCCAATAAATCTTCATATTAATTAAGATAGTTATCCTTCCACATAGTGGCATGCTTAACCTTTTCTGATTTACACCCTCTGAAACTCAAAGACTTAAATAAATTTAAGAAACAACAAAGACAGCAACAATATATATGAAAGAAACTCAAAAAAGGACAGAAAGCATGACAGGAAATGCAGTAAATGTTATGGGATAAGAATTGTTTGGGTTTAATTGGATTATGCTGACAGTGTGGTTAATTGAATGCTGTCACATCTGATGTGCTGGTTGTCAATATTTGTTAATCAAGAATGCACTTCAAGTCAAATTTACTGGTATAATAACAAACAAGAGTGTTTTAATGAAAATCTGAATTAAATTGCAGCAGTGATTTGGTGATTCCAACCAGGAATAGCCACAGCACATGATGCCACAACAGAGGACAATGCATTCAAGGCATCTGTTTTGCAGAGACAGAAAGACCTAGGCTCAGTGTGAGATGTATGAAATTGCAGCTTAGAACAAATTAAGTGAATGAGAGACTTTTACTACAAACCTGGTTTGAAAAGGTAATTTACAGACAGAAAGTAGCCATTGATGCTGAGCCTCCTTATAATTTGTTGATACACTGATGATACACAAGTAAATTCAATGTGCATAAGAATTCTAAGTGATATTTCTGCAATTGCTTAGCTCTGCCTCTTTCTGCTTAGATGTGACTTGGCTACACTACATTTTATCAGTGGAGAGATATGGAGGTGTGTCAGAGTGGGAGTGGCAGAGAGGTGTCAGATGACTGTCCCAAGTGAGTGTCAGTCATATATTATTGGCTGATGCCCACATGTAGATGAACATCATCCCAGCATTAGTGTTGAGTGTGTGAACGATCTGTGCAGCAGCCCATCGGACTTCATGCAAATAAGGCATACTGAAACTTGTATCTCCCCAGCACATGAACCTATACAAATTGTAGCATACTTCATTTTGGTGCATTGTGTTGTGTTGCATTGAGAGCAGTTTGTTTCACAAGAGTGCATTAACCATTTGAGTGCCAGAGGGTACGTCATGCATTGCTTTGCAATGCGTTGCGTACCCCTCTGGCACTCAAAGTGTTATGTGCATTGTTAATAAGGTTGTGTTAAAGTCACCTGTGTGAACAGGACCTAAAGCAAGGGTGTCCAAGTTCGATTGTCAAGGGCCATCAACAGGCCAGGATTTAAGGATTTCCCTGATTAACCATAGGTGAATTAATCAGTGGATCATTCATTACTAGTTGAAGAGCCCGTTACATGGGCCACAGTGCCACTGCCAGCTGGTCACTGGGCGGTCATCCGCAGTAGAGACTGCCCACGCCGCTGCTGATACAGAGCTCAGTTGTGGCACGGGCAATCACTACTGCACATGACTTTGTCGTTACACACGTTTTAGCAAATTATTATTTAGGATGATTAACCCACTTATCCTCAAACCAGGAAATCGTTAAATCTTGGACTGTTGGTAGCACTTGAGGACTGAACTTGAACACAACCATCCTAAAGGGTTTGAGTAGCAATAAGCTACTTGTTAACCCTTGAAGTGCCAGAAGTTGTATGCGATGCATTGCACATTCGCCTGGTGCTTGAGGCACCAGATTGGCCCCAAATTTATTCTTCACATGAATTTAACCCCAAGCATACACCCAAAGTCATTAAGAATTATCTTCAGAGTAAGCAACAAGGAGTCCATGAAGTGATGGTATGACCCCCACAGAGCCCTGTCATTGAGTCTGTCTGGGATTACATGAAGAGAGAGAAACAGCTGAGGCTGCCTAAATCCATACAAGAACTGTGGTTAATTCTCCAAGATGTGAAGAACAACCTACCTGCAGATTTCCTTAACAAACTGTGTGCAAGTGTACCTAGAAGAACTGATGCTGTTTTGAAGGCAAAGGGTGTTCACACCAAATATCGATTTGATTTAGATTTTTCTTCTGTTCACTCACTATGCATTTTGTTAACGGATAAATATAATCTATTAACATGTCTATTTTTGAAAGCATTGTTACTTTACAGCATTTTTCACATCCGATTAAAACTTTGCACATTGCTGTATATATATATATATATATATATATATATATATATATATATATGTTCTTTTCTTACCTTACTCTCATTTTGTATTGCGGAAATATGTACAGCACTTTAATTGCAGTAAAATTGTCCTTTTAACGTACTTACAAGTAATTTGTGTAGATACGTTTCCAAGATGATCAAGCTGTTGAAGTATTAATTTTCACAATACCCAATGGTAACATTTTGCTAAAGGCTGGATTGTGATTTCACATGTAATAATGGCAACAGCTGAACTTGTCTATGCTTTCATGTTATACATGTTAATTCATGAGGTGACAGCCTACAGAAATAGCAGCTGTGTAGTGGTTACTCGGATCTCTTCTGTCTTCTTATATCATGCTATTTCTTGTTCTAGTAATTTGTGTTAAGGGAATATGCCTATAGGGAGATGACATACCAAGTGTGACTGGGAATCCACACTCTTTGAAGACAACAAATAAGCCTACTTGACATTGTGAATGTATGTCATGTACAAGGTTAGGCACATCTTGTTCACCTGCTGTTGGAGGCAAAAACTTCCATCATCCCCAATGACTGGTTGAGGATGATGGGAGTTGTAGTCTCTAACAGCTGAAGACCATTGGTTGCCTACCCCAGAACTAGTATTTCTCACAGCACTACTGTGAAGAAAATGATGCGTTGCATTGCACTATTGACTGTTTTTCCATTTGTTTTTCCAGACTGTGACCAGTTTCAAATGAAGATATCATGGATATATCTGTATCTGAAGCGAGTCTACCTTTCGTAGTAAGAACTGTATTTTGTCTGAGGTTCTCCATGCATTGACGATGACTACACCGCTTATAGATATGCATTGGATTCAGTTAAAAATGGATAAAGAGAAGCCTCTTGTCGAGGTGTCATGATCTGCTGGACATCACTGATGTACTATTTTGGGAAACAAAGAAATGTAGGAACACACGATGCATGTTCAACTCCAGAAACTGTAAACAAATGCAAGTTACAAATGCAGTCCAGACTGTAGAAGGCAACCTTCTATAGCCATGGGAGAAAATGTGAGTTTCTGGGAGAGCCTTGTCATTGGGCACCCAGTGTGTGTCGACTGGAAGCAAGAGGCAGAAGGATCCATTTACCATCTGGCCACCATTCTCTTTGTATTGGGCTGCATGGGTGGAAGTGGTTTCTTTGGGCTTCTCTATGTGTACATTTTCTTTGCTTTAAGTTTTCTCTGCACTTGTATATGGGCCTGGCTGGATGTCTGTGCTGCGGATGTGTTCTCCTGGAACTTTATCCTTCTTGTGATCTGTATTATTCAGATTATTCACCTCGCATATCAGCTGCGGAGTGTCACATTTGATAAAGAGTTCCAAGATGTATACAGTGCAGTGTTTCAGCCCCTGGGGATCTCACTAACTGTATTTCGGAAGATCATTTCCTATTGTAATGCAGAGGTGGTGACACTGGAGAGGGAGCATTGTTACTCTATACAAGGAAAGACTCCCATAGATAAACTCTCTCTGCTCGTGTCTGGAAGGTTTGTTTGATTTCTCATTTTTGGATCTGTACATATATGATAATGACAAAGCAATAATGCGAATTTAAAGCTATATCATTCAGACTAGCCAGTTTTGCATATAAAGGGAAATGTGCACAAACAAAAAGGATCAATTCTGGAGCAAGCCAACAGTGCCATATAAACAAATAAAAATTCCCCATATTACTTTGGATTTGAATGAAGCTTGTAACCCCATGAATGTTAGTGAAGCAATGTGTTGGTAGCTTATCTAGTTTTCAGAGGTTGAAACCCCCACTTACATCAGTGGAAACATTTTTGTCTGCTATGGTGCAGTTGGTTTGCTCTAGAATTGCTCCTCTTTTTCTGTCTGGATATGGGCCAAATGTCCTGCGACCGCACTGGTGCAACA
Organism: Rhinophrynus dorsalis; assembly: GCA_037306005.1. NCBI lineage: Eukaryota > Metazoa > Chordata > Amphibia > Anura > Rhinophrynidae > Rhinophrynus > Rhinophrynus dorsalis. Next base: position 290,775,745 of record CM074720.1, read on the forward strand.
CTTCTGAAAAGTAAACTATACTGTGGAGGTTTCCAAACATTTTACTCAATGGCCAGATTGAGAAAATAAAGATTTAAATCCTACTAACTAATATGATAGCATTAAAGGGGAAGGATAGCATTCATACAGACCCTTTTAAATTCTAGGCTGTACCACATGTCCTATGGGAACACAGTTCCTATAACACTAAACTCCTCCACAGAGCTCCTGTAAGCCTTGCAAATCATGGTGATCTGCAAGGCTGGGCGACATCAGAGACACTCATGAGAGCGAGGCACTCATGGGAGTTTGCTTTCCTCAGTGTGGAAGCAAATTGGATGGAAGATCAGCAGATCAGCTGGCATGGGCTTCTCTTGAGTTGACTACAGAGGAGAGCAATTCCCATGAGCTCCTCATTCAGCCCTGACATCACCCAGCCTTTCAGATTAAAATGGTCTTGTATAGACCCTATACTGTCCCCTTTAAAGGATACCTACACCACCTAACTTACATTGGCCTGAAAATTATAATGATTCCTATGCATTTTACCCTTGTGTCAGTCCTGGATGGCATGCCCATGGAGGTAGACGTGACAATTCTGGCAGTTTATTCAATTGGTACACTATTTAGGGCAAGCCAGTTGCACCACAGGGAACAAATAAACATGTCCATTGATTTAACCGCTTTAGAGCCAGAGGGGCATGCATGTTGCATACTCCCCTGGCACTCAAAGATTTAAAGCGTAACGATCACCATCATAATATTGCCCCCCAATCCTTTGCTAATATTACGGTAGGTAAAGCAATACTTTTATTATGCTGAAAGTCTGCGTTATTAAAGAAAATCAACATTAACTGCAGGCATCCAGGGCACAGAGCTTACATCAGAAGCTCTGTGTGCCTGCACCTTCAGCAACTTCCGTTACCTTAAGGTAACCAATGAACGTCGCCACCAATCCGGGCAGTGCACGGGACAGACAGCGCAGAAGATAACTTTCCTCTAACACGTCTGCGTTAGATGCCTGCAGAATCTGCTTTACTTAATAATGTGGACTTATTCAGCATAATAAAAGTATGGTTTTACTTATTGCTACATTAGTAATGGATTTGGGAGCAATATTAAGATGGTGATAGTTCCACTTTAAAACGGTTTTAACCCTTGAATATTAGAAGTCTTGCAATTCAGTGGAAATCACTTTAGCATTCACTAGGTTAAAAGCACAATTTAATCAATGGACATTTTTATCTTCTTTTATATTTTTGCCTCAGCATAGCTCTACTTTTAGTCTGTGCACATGATCCTGGTGCAATTGCTTTATACTGGATTTGCCTTTGTTTTTATTACAGACTGTTTTTAAGGGAAAGCAGTATTCTCTTACCTTCATAAAGACCAGGAGGGGGGGTTGCAGTGCTTTGCTTTGCAATACAATGCTCACCCCTTCTGCTCCTTGTAGGGTTACTGTTAACTGTGTATAAGTTGAATTACCATATGTAAGCTAGGATTTATAGACCTGCTTTACTTCTTAGCAGCTCTTGGAAATAGAAATAAAAGACTCAACAAAATAAGAAAAATTCTGCCTCTTGACATCATGCCCTGAACCATGTATCAGTCCAGTGGATCAAAACATTCATCTGGGCAGATGTCAGGAGGACTCATGCAGCCATAATATGTACGCAGAGAGCAGGAGGTAAGCAACTTGTGTGCACGCACACACACGCTTGAGAGACAAACATCAACATCTACAAAGAGGACTGAGAAAGAGTGCAAACCACAAGAGAACTAAAAAAAATAAGGATCACTGTATGTGAGAATCTAATGTACTGATGTATCACTAAAAGTTCACTCCTTACTGGGGCGGCAGTAAGGAGGAGATGTTCAAATCTCCTCGATACTGCCAGTCCCAGACATACAAGAAGGCACGATTTTGACAGGAGTGAGCAGAGAGTTTGCCCGCCCTGAGCTTCCCCTCACCAGGATTGTCCTACAACCCATCCACACACACACTGTCTGTCAGGCAACCCTCACTAGCAATGCACTTCAGAATTTCACGTTTATATGCCACTCTCTTTGAAGGGAGCTATATTACAAAGTGCCTACATTTACAGCTTCTAACCTCCTTGCTATCACAAGCATTGCCAGTGACTGACTAATACAGATTTCTGTATCAAGAAGAGCTATTCAGCCGACACCAACTTAATTATATGGTATAAATAAACATTCCCTGAATGCTGCAGAAATCTCCAATCACATGACTATGGCTTAAAAGACACATTTAAACAAAATGAGTTCTGTAACTTTTTAGTTTCACATTGCAAACCTCATCCACACACCTCTCAACAACATTACCTGGGTGCTGATACAATAATGGGCTCCATCCCACCACATATTACAAGGAAGTGTTGTTATTCTTGAATTTTTATTTACTCCATGATGCTAATTGCAACAGCTCATATTTTTTTACAATTTAAGCCACAGCTGCCCAAGGTGACGGTGAGACCTTCCAGCTGTTGCTGACTGCTGGAGGATGTTGGGAATTAAAGTCAGGGAGAATTTACTAACAGTTTTATGTGTACTCCTGCTCTCCTTCCCCTCAGTGTCCATCTCCTAATAAAAAAAAAAATAAAAAATCTGGCGACATAAGAATCTCGGAGCATCAAAAGGGCGAGATTCTCATGTTGCGGGCTTAAGCGTCGCTCATTTGAGTGCCCACATCATTCTCATAAACATACCTTGCTGAAGCCAGAACAGTTCTGCTCTCCTTCCCCTCCGTGTCGCCTCATAATAATTATAAAAAAACATATGGCAAAGACACAGGCGCGCAATTCACCCTTACAGAAGTTAAATATACTTCTTTGCAGATGGGTATTTTTTTTAAAAAGGGGATGAGAGCTGGAGTACACACCAAACTGTTATGACTTCAGCAAGGTATGTTTATGAGAATGTTACAGGCGCTCAGAACTGTTCTGGTTTCAATATGAGAATGATGTGGGTGCTCAATTGATGACGCTTAAAGTGATAGTAATGTACAATAATAATGATATTTTGTATTGTAGATTAAAAAAAAATATTTGCAGCAAATCCCTCTATGGTTTGAGAGATATTCAAATTTAAAGTTCCCCCCTCCCTTCCCTTCTCCTGACATCAGCTGTGTAAACGAGAAGGGGAGGGAGGGGGGAACTTTAAATGCAAATATCTCTCAAACCATAGAGATCTGAGAGATGGGATTTGCTGCAAATATATATATATTTTTTTCAAACTAGGCACACTTTGTAGACCTTTCAAATTAAGTAATTATTTTTAAATTACGAGATTTCGGCTCTTCTTTAGAGCCGACAGCTGGTCCCAAGACCAGGATCTCCTTCTGTCAGCTAGAGTGCATCTCATTCAAGATCCTTCTCTACTCTAGCACTTCTCACATTTCCACACCGATCTCCCGCTATACCCCATCCTGCCACCTACGATAATCCAATGACATTCTCCTCTCAACTCCTTTTGTATCTACAACTCTATCTCGTATCAAAACCTTCTTGCTTGTGGCTTTTTATCCATGGAATGCTATACCTCCCAGCCTGTGCCACTGCACTTTTCTTGTGGTTTTCAAGTCTCACTTTAAATTACACCTCCTCAACAAGGCTTCAACAAGGTAAAAAGCACTGACTTCATACAACCAAGGCTCTAATAATTTGCTTCTTTATGTTCATTATGTTCTACATTTGATATAGAAGTCTCTAAGGGTCACTTGGATTTTCTGGGAGTTCACTTTTGATCTGTCTTATGAGTCACTAATTTTACATTTCTGTCACTCTTCTGTTTAAGAACTACGCACAAATGTCATAATTGCATTTGTAACATGTTGATATATATGCCCCATAGAACATGAGAGTGCAAGATGCAGAGTCAAGCAAAAATATGTGAGAGGCTCTGAGGACGAACAAAAGCTGTAATGTCTGTTCTGTGGCTATCACATTTTAGCTTTCTAGTGCACATTGCAGAGGATACATTTTCATGTTTATATTAGAATAATCTGACCCAAAAGGACAGTCCAGTTGCAGAATGACAGGCAAGTTCCCTCTGCACTGGAAATAGCAGCCTGCCCCAAAAGTATGTTTTGTCCTTGTTTGGGGGTTCGTCAGTGAGTTGCAACTGGTTTTCCTAAGGTCCACCTTTGCTCCTGCTGGAACATCCTGAAAACATGCACTGTTGGTAGCTCTTGAAGACCAGAATTGGCTACCACTGGGACCTAAACACTGATAGCAAGGGGACAGCAAGAGATGTTTAGGGAGAGGGGGCAAAAGAGATAGACAGTGAGAATGGGACAGTGATACTCATCCTGTTGTGAGTCTGAACATAAAAGTGTGTTTGTGGTACACACAGTAAACCATATTTATCAATAATTCACTAATCAGATTCAATTCTGAAGAAAAAACACTCTACCATTCCTGGTGTTTAAAGCCCCTTTTAAATCAGTAGGAATTTGTGGCATTTTCATTTCACCCCAAAGCTGCAATCTCCCTCCCCCCAGAACTGCACATCTTGTTACTGCACATCTTGTTTAATAAGGCCCACTGTTTTTATACCTACACCCATACGTAGAATAGTCCCACACACACTCATACACTGGCAATGTACCCTCACCAAAAACACATGTATTGTCACAAATAGAGAGCCTAATGTACTGAGAAAAAGTGGTGCAGCTATGCATACAGGGAACATGTGTGTTTATGTATATATTATATATAGACACTTTGCCATGCCCAGTTTTTATCTGGCTTTGACCACAGTCCTTACCTTAACCCTTTGAGTGCCAGAGGGGTACACAGTGTTTTTGCACTCAAAGGATTAAAGACACATAAGTATATACATTTGGTTTTGGGTTCTTATGATGAAGCTGTTTAGTTTAATAATTAAATATGTTACTAATATTCAAGCCAAATACAAATAGGAAGTTTGATTTATGAAAAAAGACTATTTGGGTGTGTTTATTTTTTGGAAAAAGAGTATTTCCAAAGTGAACATACCCAAATAGTCTCTTCCATTTTTGAAACCCCTGGATGCTAGTTATTTGCATTGACCTATATGCATTTGATATATATGTATGTGTGCGTGTATTATTAGTAATCTGTATATACCCACTATTTTGCCTTCTAATGCCAGGATATATGCAGAAGATTTGATTTACAGTTACACAAAATAAAAGGCTGAATTACCTAACATGATGTAACAAATAAGACTTGGATCCCGACTGGATTGTGTCTGTAACCTGCTCCCCTAAATGAAGCTGATGAGCTGTGCTGTACCGGCTCCAAATCAGACTTGGATGCGCAGGCTTATTTTGGGTGTCATGCCACATGTGACATAGCGATGTGACCACATGGCAGGCATGAGTGTGACATGTTTAAGAGCAGCAGTCATCCTATATTATAATTCTCTAAGGATGTTTGTCAGAAGCAGTCCTGCACAGTACAGACTGCCTGCGCCGCTGCTGATATGGAGCAGAGCGCTCCAGATTCAGACCGGAGGCCTCTCTGCCTCTTCCTGGGACTGCTTGGACTCATATAGGTACCATGGGGAGGCAACAGGTCCTCCCAGTAGGCTGGAACAATTCTAGAAGAAGTGCAGGGGTGGAGCCTCCCCCTCCTCCATATCAGGCTACCTCACTAGCCCCTGCCCAGATAGACTTTTTCCATGTTCCTGGTTAGGTGGCTGAAAGCAGTTCTGCCTAGTTTTTAGTACTTTTATTATTTTTTGCAAGATATGGGCAGGGCCGGCGCTAGCATAAGGTGGCTTAGACAGCCGCCTTAGGGCGCCGCAGCAGAGGGGAGCCTAAACGGGGAGAATTATTTTTTTTTATCCATTTATTTATGTTTTTTTCTGTGTCTCCCCACTGCGCGCAGTGATGACAGCCGGGACCACGTCACACGCGGAGATGCCGCGTGGAGCATGCTGGTGTTTTCCTTCCTCTGTTCTGAGGCCAGTGCAAGTTTAAAATTGGCGCCCAGACTGAGAAAGAAAACCCCAGCATGCACCACGCAGCGTTTCCGCGGTCCCGGCTGTCATAAGTGTGGAGAAGAAGAGAAAGAGGCATAAGGAGGTACGGGGGGTGGGAGATAAAGAAGTACATAGGGGGAAGAAAGAGAGGTACAAGGGGGGGAAGAGGTACAGAAGGGAGAAAGACACAAGGGGGGGGGAGAAGTACATAGGGGGAAAAAAGGTACGTGCAAGGGGGGGAGGTACAGAAGGGAGAAAGAGGCACAAGGAGGGGGGAGAAGTACATAGGGGGAAGAAAGAGAGGTGCAAGGGGAGGAAGAGGTACAAGGGGGGAGAGGTACAGAGGGGAGAAAGAGGTACAAGGGGGAGAAATAGGTGCACAGGGTGAAAGAAGTACAAGGTGAGAGAAAGAGGTGCAAGGGGGGATAAAGAGGTGCAAAGGGGAGAAGGCACAAGGGGGTGAAAGAAGTACATGGGGCGAGAAAGAGAGGTGCAAGGGGAGAAAGGCACAGAGGGGTGAAAGAAGTACAAGGGAGGCAAGATGGAGAGAAATATATTATTTCTCCCCCTCTTGCTTCTTTATCCCCCCCTGCCTCTTTCTCTTTATTCCATTCTTAATTCTTCCTCCCTCTTTCCCATTTATCTTTTTCCACTACTTTTTTTTACCCCCTTGCCTCTTTATTCCACTCATTATCCCTTATTTTACCTCCCTCTTTATCCCCCTATTGCTTTTGTCTCTCCTCTTGCATCCTTCCCTTGCCTCTTTATCCTTCAACTTGTACCTTTCTCTTTCTCCCCCCTTCTTGCCTCTTCTCCCCTTGCGTCTTTATCCCCCTTCTTTATCCCTACTCTTGCATCTCTTTATCCCTTCTCTTGCATCCTCTTTATCCCTCTCTTGTCTCTTTATCCCTCATCTTGCATCCTCTCTATCCCCTCTCGCTCCTTTATCCTTCCTCTTGCATCATCTCTCTTTCTCCCCTTCTTGCCTCTCTCCCATTCTTTCCTCTCTCTCTCTACTTCTTTCCTATTTCTTTCCTTCTTGCCTCTCTCTCTCTCTCTCTCCTCTTCTTGCCTTTCTCTTTTCTCCCCCTCTTGTGTCAATGTGGAGGGTAATGAGGGAGAGAGCAGGTGGCAATGTGGAGGCCTGTAAGGGAGAGAGGAGGTATCGAGAGGCGTCCAAGAGAAAATCCCCCCACACCAATCGTTACGAAACAGATTAAATATGTTTTGCTGCCATAGGTGTTAGCCTTGAGGCCTACTTTGGCTCCCGTCTGAGTTAACAGAGTGATTGCTGTTTGGGCTGAGCAGCTTACTGATGCTGTCCGCAAAGGTGCCCCTAAGGAGGACCTTTTGGCCCTTTTAGCCAACATGTCTGAGGCTCAGAGCCATGTTGCTGAAGCTCTTTTTGATGCTGTCAGGCTTGAGACTAAGGCTTCTGCCTTTTCTGTTGCTGCTAGATGCACTTTGTGGCTTAAGATTTGGTCTGCTGACCTTTCATCTAAGAAGTCACTGATTTCGCTCCCCTTTCAGGGCACACCCCTCTTTGGGCCTGAACTGAAGCAAGTAATCAGTGAGGCCAGTGGGTGGAAGAGCACTCTGTTGCCGTTCCCAAACACCCTAATTTGGCAATGAAGCAGTGTGTAACGGTTTTTAGGACACTCAGACCAGTATGTGAAATAAAACACAATTTATTCAGAGTAATAATAATGCAAATGTTCGCCCTCTAGTGGCGGTTGAAATAAACACACAGTGAAGACTGATATGTTACAAGTGTAAATGCACAATAAGATGACATGTACAAATACTATGAATAGAATGGAATATCTACCCCAAAGGGTTAAGAACTTGATAAACAGTCAGTCTCAGATGTGGAGGTTTGGCACGCCCTGGGTGTTATAAGGATGCGCTGGTAGACAAAGTTCACCATGTACTGGAGACGAGACTGCCTAGCCAAAGTGACCGAGTAGTAAGCAGAACAGGGATCCCGATAGCCCCCTCGGGCGTACCTACTGGATCTGCTTCTGCGAATGCAAGTGAGAATAGCCCCCTCGGGCGTAACGGAAACCGGCCTGCAATGCAAGAGCTACTAAGCCTCCTCAGACTTAACCGGATACCGGTATTGGTAGTGCTAGAGCCAATAGCCCCCACGGGCGTATACACCGGATCTGCTAGCGCTGAAGCCTTCTCTCAGCCGCCACTCTGCTTAATGGATATCGCCCAGTAACCAGCAATAGGAGAGAGCCTATGGCGCCCAACCGGCCCACAGTACGTGACTACTCTGCAACGGAATGGATAGAGTCGCCGACGGTGAGCGGCCAACTCAGCAGACGTAGCACCGAGAAAGAGGCTCTGTTCTGGGAATCGAGAGAGTGAGAGCAAGGCGGCACTGCTAGGGTTAATAAGCACGTTTACTCGAGGCTTCAGCAAACAACGAGGCTCTGCAGGATGAGGGAGGCACACTGAGGCACACACAGCTCTGCAAGGATAGCGGTACACTGCACTGATAAAAGGCAACACCAGGCAAGGCGGTCACACTGTGACTGGCAACAGCAGATGAGAATGTCGCGGCGGCGACAATTGGAATGCAGGTCACTGGAACAGGCTGGAAGTCTATCTTCGGAGCAGGAAGTCAGCCGGGCCGGGTCGGAGCACGCAGGAGGTAGTCATACAAGCCGGGTCATACACAAACAGGAACATCAACCAAGCCGGGTCAGGATCCAGAGGTGGTACGCAGTCAGGCCGGGTCATACACGAACAGGAACACTGGAGAGTAGTCAGGACAAGCCGAGTCGGTACACAGAAATCCGGAACACAGGAACACAGCGACAGCACTACTGGCTCAGAAACACCACAAATGGGCATCTGACAGGTGTCTGGGCCAGGCATAAGGTGGTCACCGGGGCGGGCCAAACTGGCTCAGCAAATCAGAGCGAAGCACAAGAAAGGGTGACAAGAATCACAGGCACTGTGATACAGTGTCTTTTTCATCCCCTCCAAAGTGAAGAGCAAAGACCGAATCCAAGTAGGTCTCAGGCCAGCACCCCAATCTCCACAACAGTGGTGGTCAAAACACTCCTCCACCAAACCCAAATCCACCAAACCTTCTTTGGTATGACTCACTAAACCTGGTCCGCCCCTACCTGTGGGGGGTTGCCTGCAGCATTTTTCAAGCTTTTTGCAGGCTCTGTTGCAGATAAGTGGGCATTACAGGTGGTTTCAGGAGGCTACAGGATCCCCTTCATATCCCTGGCTCCCTTCAGATTCTTCCTTTCAAGGATCCCCTCTAGGTCAAGAAAAGCTGTGTCTTTCCGACGGGGCCGGTGTAGGCTCTCTTGTACAAGGGAGTCTTGGCTCCAGTTCCACCTCAAGAGAGAGGTTTAGGTTTTTATTCAAACCTCTTTGTAGTCCCCAAGAGGGACGATGGCAGTCACCCCATCTTGGACCTCAAGGATCTCAACTCTTTTGTGGGCCATACTCACTTCAAGATGGAGTCTTTGCTCTCTGTCATCGCAGCAATGTGTCCTGGAGAATTTCTGTCCTCTCTGGATCTTCAGGATGCTTACCTGCACGTTCCAATTCATCCTGATAGTCAGAAGTACCTCAGGTTTGCCTGCGCCTTGGGGCAATTCCAGTTCACCACTCTGCCCTTTGGGCTTACCACTTCTCCTCAGGTGTTCGCGTGGGTCTTAGGAGCATTGATTGCCTACCTGCATGCCAGGGAGATTCAGGTGACTCCTTACATGGATGACTTTCTGCTGAAGGCTCCTTCCAGGGACCTTCTGGACTGTCAGGTCCAGAATGCGCTCAGATTCTTCTCCGTCACGGCTGGATTCTGAATAGGGACAAATCTTCTCCGGTTTCTTCTCAGGACCTGGTTTTCCTTGGTCTTCAGTTTGACATCTGCCAGGGTATGGTCTTCCTGACAGAGAATTCTGATCAACAGATCATATGTTGGGTGTCCCGGGCCTTGGAGTGGACCTCCGCTCCGGTGCGTAAGTTCTCATCTCTGATGGGCTGCTTGATTTCCACCATGGGGGCGGTTCTGTACTCCATGGCTCACACCAGGGAGCTCCAGAGGTTCACCATCCAGGCTTGCCATGGGAATCCAGATCTATTGGATCGTCTGGTCTCTTTTCCTCTGGAAGTGAGGCAGGACCGATCCAACCTGGAGAAGGGGAAGCCCTTCTCAGCCTCTATGGCTGGGGAGCTGTCCTGAGTCACCTGGGGGTTCAGGGCCGATGGACTGTGGAGGAGACCCTCCTGCCCTTCAGTATCCTGGAGCTCAGGGCTATTCTTCACACTCTGGTGTACTGGTCCTCTCGACTGAAGGGATGTCTAGTGCACATCTAGTCGGACAACGCCATGGCTGTGGTATACATCAACAAGCAAGAAGGCACAAGATGCACTTCTGCTTCGTCTGAGGTCAAAGCTATTTAAGCCTAGGCAGAAGAACACGTTCCTGCCATCTTCGCTGTGCACATCCCAGACATAGAAAACTTCCTGGCAGAATTTCTCTGTCGTCCAATACAGGTTACTGGTAACTCTGGGTAGGTGATCCGCTCCTTTAATTGTAGGCAGGAGCAAGTCTAGAATTGTATGCAGGGAGTGGAGCTTCCCTCCTTGGCTGCAGCTAGCCAACCAGCTCCAGAAAGATTTTTTCCTTGGTGAACATAATACAGGCAAGAGAGCAGTTCTGCTTTAGAAGTTTTTTATTTTTCTTTTAGAAATGGAATACCACCATTAGGCAGATTACCATAACTGACAATGCCCTTAGATGTGGCTAGCTCAGTGACCAGGTGCTTTTTGTGGACCTTAATTGGGGGGAAAATCTTGGCTACAAGTTCTTTCCTCAGGAGTTGCCCACCGAGGCTTCTTCTTTAAACATGGTAATCTGAAGACAGAAGATCTGCAGGAAAGGTGAGCGACCCTTTGAGTGCTGCACGTCCACATGTCCCACAGTGCCCCTCCGCACAGGGGTTTTCATTTGGAGTTACTATTACACACTCCTGCACTCACTGGGTCTATCTGTTTGTCTGTTGGGTGTTTTCGAGCAGGTTTATGTGGTAACTTAACCCTTTAGCTGCTGTATTGGCTTTTTTGGGGGTTTTCTAACACTTTTCCTACTGGTTTAGTGTTTTTTGGGTGTCCTAACATGTTCTAGTGATGTTTTAGGTATTTTAGTTTTACACTTTCAATTTTGTAAAATTTGAGCTCCGGCGCGCTTTACCGCATAGACGCCATTGCTCTATTCACTTCTATGGGACTGTACTGTTTGGGACATATCGCTGCAGCCATTTAACCTAGCAACTTCAAAGATGGCTCATTTTACTTGTCTGCCCTTGCTCTATCATCTGGTTCATGTTCTAGTGTGTTGGGGAGCTCAGGGGGCTTTGGGCACTATTTGGGGTATTTTTCTGGGAAAACTACATTTCCCTTGTGAGCTTGCGTCGCATGCTCGTTTCTGATTGGCTCCCGCCGCGGCAGCCATTTTGTGCTATTTCCAGAATGAGTATCCTACACAGGGCTTGGACTCTCCGTCTTTCCTCTGCTGATTAACCCTTCTCCTGCCAGATAAGTTTATTTTAGCGATTTCTGGGGTGAAACTTTATTCCTACACACTGTACTTGGGTGATTTCTTATACAGTAAGGTTTTCTAACACTGTGAGAATGTCTATACCATTGGAGCTTGGGGACAGACATAAGACTAAGGATGATGGGGTCTCTGTATCCCCTATTGTGCATTGCTCTTCCTGTCATTCAGGGTTACCTAGAGAATTCTCAGGTCATTTATGCCAAGCATGTTCTGATGTCCCTGAGAGTCTTCCAGGGACCGCAAGCCATGCATTAGCGCCAATTTGGGTGTAAGAGTTCAAGGCAGCTACTAGGGACCTTAGGTCCACATTGCAACTCTTTCCATTCCAGTTACTGGGGGGCTTTCATTCTTGACAGACCCCCTCCTCCGTCAAGTCTTCCCTGCCAAAGCCTCAGGGTGTACCTGACGTGTCAGATTCCTCTGAGGAAGAACTGCTGCTAGATTCAGATGCTAAGGAATGTTCTGTGGTGGTCTCTTCTCAGTTTTTTGAGGACCCTTTTGAGGCTGATCCTGAGCCCTCGGCTGAAGGCCTAATCAGGGCTGTTTCAAATACCGTAAACATTCCCCTTATGCAGGCGGTTCCTTCTGATGTATTTCAGGAGCCTAAAAAGCCCCTTACTTGCTTTCCACCTAACCCTACTCTTGACCGCCTTGTGTCTGAAGAGTGGAAGTCTCCGGAGAGGAAACTTTCTGTCTCCAAGAAACTTGCCAAGCTTTATCTCTTCTCTGAGGCTGCGCTTGCTCAGTGGGTTCATCCTCCAAAAGTGGATGCTCCTATCTCCAGGCTGTCCAAGTCTACTGCCTTGCCAGTGTCTGATGCGTCTGTTGTACAGGACTGGACTGACAAGAAACTTGAGGTCTCCCTCAAGTCAATCTTTGCCACTGCTGGTACTGCCATGCGTCCAGCGTTCTCTGCAGCATGGGTGAACCGGGCTGGTCTGGACTGAACAGCTCACCCTTGCTGTCCATCAGGGTTCTCCTACTTCGGATATGTTGCACCTCCTTGCCAACATTTCTGAGGCCCAGCACTATGTTTCTGCTGCCTTATTTGTTGCCATCTGTTTGGTGGCTAGGGTTTCCACCATGTCTGTGGTTGCTAGACGGGCCTTTTGGCTCAAGATCTGGTGTGCTGACACTGCTTCCAAGAAAGCATTCCTCTCCTTACCTTTTCAAGGCACTTCTTTGTTTGGGCCAGATCTTAAGGATCTGATCAGTGAGGCCACAGGGGGTAAGAGTACACTTCTACCCTTGGTTCCTAGGAAGAAAAAAATACTTAAGCGTAACTGGTATTTTTGTTCCTTTCAGAATGAGACACATCCGGTGAACCACATGGTTCCCTCAGCTCCGCATACCTCTTCCAAGCCCAAACAGCAATGGAAGCCCAAGGTCTCCTCCAAGCCCAAGTCTTCCAAACCATCTTCGACATGACTCACCGAAACCAGATTCACACTCTGCTGTGGTATCACGGTGCCTGTGATCCTTGAGCGACATTCTTCCTTGTTTACACTGGCTGCATTCTTAGTGGCTCAGGGCTGTTGCTCCTCCCAGGTTTTGCTTTCAAATACACCCTCCTGTCACTATACCGGTGCCCTTTCTTGGTGTACCCGTATCTAGCGTTCTGAAGCTCTTGTTCCTGTTTCCCGTGTATGATCCGGCTCGCCTGACTACTTTTTGTTCCTGACGTTACTGATTTCGATTCCGATGCTGACCTAGGACTGGCTGACTAACTCCTTGTGTACCGAACAGGCTTGGCTGAGTATCTGATTCCGTTACTGGCTAGGACTGGCTGACTATCCCCGTGTGTACCAAACCAGCTTGGCTGAGTAACCGATTTCGTTGCTGACCTAGGACTGGCTGACTAACTCCTTGTGTACCAAACTGGCGTGGCTGAGTATCTGAATCCGTTATGTACTGGGACTGGCTGACTACTCTGTGTATTCCGTCCTGGCTGGGCTAGTTCTGGCCGTCCATTTAGACTGGTTGGATCCTCCGTGTGTGCCGACCTGATTGAGTTGCTGTACTTGCCACTACCGGGACTTGCCGTTAGTCCTTTTGGTCCATTAGGGCTACCGATTACTGTCAACCTACGTTACGTGCGCACTTGCCATATTGCCGGTCGTCCCATAGCTTTTAGCCATCTGGAGCTTGCTTGGGCCTATCACTCACCAGTGTCTGTGTTGCCTCCGGTGACCCTGTGCTATAGGGTCCAGTCTAATCCAGACTTCTGCCTGAGTTGCCTATACCTACCCTAGTGATCTAGGGCCCATTATGGCCAGTGTCTGGTTTCCATTGCCCCAGTTAACCCTAGCATGCTAGGGCCAAGTCGCTGCCAGCTCTCGATCTCTGCTGCCTCCGTTAACCCAAGCATTCTAGGGTCAAGCCACTGCTAGAGTTGCCTCTGTGTTGCCTCAGTAACCCTAGCGTTCTAGGGTTGTCCGTTGCCTAGCCTTATCGGTGTTTCCTCATTAACCCTAGCGTTGTAGGGTTGTACCGCTGCCTAGCCTGATTGGTGTTGCCTCGTTATCCCTAGCGTGCTAGGGTCCTCTCGTGGCAGAGTCCTGCCCATGTTGCCTCCGTTAACCCTATCTGGGTCAGTTCTCTGCCAGAGTCTTTGTTGCCTATACTCCCCTAGGCCAATAGGGGTTTGCCCTGCAGCTGCCCTTCGATGATGCCACCTATTGCGGAGTGGGGCTGTTGAGGAGTTCCTGGTTCCTGCCTGCTAGTCCTAGCTATTACAGTTCTGACATATTATTTCTCTGTGTGTTTTTCGCACCCTGACCCGTGTCAGATGTGGAAGGTACTTGGTACGGACCTCATCTGGACCTGAGTGGGGTACTTGCTTATTATTTCTCAGTAAAGCTTTTTAACCTTACCTGACTGTCTGAGTGTTCTTTACAAAAACTGTGACATGTGGGTGGTCGTCTGCGTAACTATCACAGCATTGGGAGGATTCAGTGGCGTACCCATGGGTTTTACAGGTGGTGACGGATGGGTACAGGATCCCTTTTGTCTCTCTTCCTCCTTTTCGCTTCTTTCCTTCTCATACGTCTCAGGGCACAAAGAAACGCCGACTGTTCGAGGGCGCTGTTCAGGCTGTTCTGGACAAGGATGTCCTAGAGCCGGTTCCAGTTCAGGACAGAGGTATAGGTTTTTACTCAAACCTCTTTGTGGTCTCCAAGAAGGATGGCGGTTGTTGTCCCATTTTGGATTTAAAGGATTTCAATTCCTTTGTGATCCGGACTCATTACCACCAGGAGTCTCTACGAACTGTGATTGCTGCCATGTCCCCGGGGGAATTCCTTGCATCTCTGGATCTTCAGGATGTGTAGTTATACACATTACAATTCATCCAGAGAGCCGGCAGTACCTCCGATTTGCCTGCGACTGGGGACATTTTCAGTTTTCAGCTCTTTCATTTGGTCTGACGACAGCTCCTCAAGTCTTCATCCGTTTACAGGGAACCTTAGTGTCCATCCTCCACCGGAACGGCATCAGAGTTACTCCATACATGGACAACCTGCTTCTGAAAGCCCCTTCTGCGGAACTTCTTCTTCAGCAGGTTCAGCAATGTATTCATGCTCTCACCCATCACAGGTGGATCATCAACTTGGACAAATCAGATCTTGTTCCATCCCAGCGTCTGGTCTTCCTGGGCCTCCTCTTCAACACCCAGAAGAACATGGTGTTTCTTATGGAAGTAGTATCTCACCAGATCGCCCACAGGGTTTCTGCGATCCTGGCTCAAGAGCCAGTTCCAGCCAAGAAGCTGTCATCTCTAGTGGGGAAATTCATTTCCATCATAGAAGCGGTATCGTTTGCCATAGCGCACACCAAGGAACACCATCGGTTTGTGAGCCAGGCGTGCAAGGGTCAGCTGGACCTTCTGAAGATGTCAGTGTTCCTCCCTCTTCATGTGGAATTGAGTTTGTCGTGGTGGCTTGACCTCTCCAATATACTGAAGGGAAGGTCCTTCCTGGTATCCTTCTTGACCACGGTGACGACGGATGCCAGCCTCTCTGGCTGGGGAGCAGTCCTGGGTCGTCTGAGTGCTCAGGGTCGGTGGTCTCTGGAGGAATCTTTCTTTCCCATCAACATATTGGAGCTTTGGGCGATATTTCATGCCCTTCGTCATTAGACATCTCAGCTGGAAGACTGTCCAGTCTGGGTAGAGACCGACAATGCCATGGCTTACATCAACAAACAGGACAGAACAAGAAGTCTCGGCGCTTGGTTAGAAGTCAAGACTATTTTGTCTTGGACAGAAGAACGCATTCCTGCCATATCCGCAGTGCACATTCCTGGCGTCCTGATGGCGACAAGACACAACAGGAAGGTTCTGAGGTTCTAGCTCTGGCTGTGGATGCAATGTCTGTCCAATGGTTATTCCCTCTGGCCTACATTTTTCCTCCTCTCCTAGTGTTGCACGGGGTGTTATGGAAATTACGACTGGAGCGTTGTCCAGTCATTCTGATTGCTCTGTACTGGCCTTGACAGGCTTGGCTTCTGGATCTGTCAGTGGCGGAGCCATTCCTGCTCCCTAGATCTTCTTCTACAGGGTTACCTGTGGAAGGAGGATGTTCATAGTCTAGCTTTGACGGCTTGGAAATTGAATCCTCAGTACTGAAGAAGAAGGGTTTATCTTCTAGTGTGATGGCTACTATGCTTAATGCCTGCAAACCGGTTTCTTCTAAGGTCTACCATCGTTTTTGGTCGACCTTCCTATCTTGGTGTGCTGATAGGGACCTCTCTCAGGATTTTGATCTGCCTATGGTCTCTGGCCTTCTTCCAGGACAGTGTGGATAAGGGCCTCAGCTTGAATTCCCTTAAGGTTCAGACTTTTGCTCTCTGTGTTCTCTTTCAGAGACGCATTGCTATTCTTCCTGATGTCAAGGTTTTCTTCCAGGGCATTGCGCATACACGTCCTGTCTTTAAGACTGCCGTTCCTCAGTGGGATCTTAATTTGGTCTTGGGCTATCTCTGATCTGATGGTTCCTATCTGCTCTGGTGACTTTTGGGGCCTTGCGCCTGGTCCTTGCCTTACTTCCCACCTCTGGGAAACTCAATGGTTGGACATCCCAGAGTTACCAGTAACCTGTAGTCGAGACAGAGAAAAGAGAATTTTAGTCTTACCTGTTAAATCCTTTTCTCTTAGTCCATACAGGTTACTGGTCTCCCACCCTGTCAAGGGATCATGCTTGGCTCTTCTGTGGCAGACCGTGGGGGTCCTTCGGGGTCACGCTCACAGGAGTCTTCTTTCCCTTCCACTATCTAGTCAAAAGTTAGTGTCTGAAATCTTTCTGGGGCTGGTTGGCTAGCTGCAGCCAAGGAGGGAAGGTAGGCTTCACCCCCTGCATACAATTGTAGAATTGTTCCTGCCTACAATTAAAGGGGCGGATCACCTACGGAGCGTTACCAGATATTTTGCTTTTGCTGGGGGGACCCTCTGGCATTTGCAGTGGATGCTCTGTCGATTCCATGGTGTTTCCATCTGGCCTACATCTTTCCTCCATTCCTTCTCATCCCCAGGGTGCTGAGGAAGATTCGGATGGACAGTGCGGTGGTCATCTTGATTGTTCCCTACTGGTCCAGGCACCCTTGGCTTCCGGAAATAATGGCCTTATCTGTTCAGAATCCATTTCCTCAACCACTCAGACTGGATCTCCTCCTTCAGGGTTACCTCTGGAGGGAGGACGTGGAACATCTGGCTTTGACGGCATTGCTTTTGAAGCCGCCATCCTGAGGAGGAAGGGCTATTCTCCTGAGGTGGTCTCCACCATGATCCAGGCTAGGAAGCAGATCTCTTCCAAAGCATACCACAGGGTTTGGTCCTTTTTCCATTCTTGGTGTGTGGACAGGGATCTGTCCTCGCAGGAGTTTGGTCTACCAGCGATCCTGTCTTTTTTGCAGGTTAGCATGAACAAGCATCTCAGCCTTAGTTCCTTGAAGGTGCAGACTTCAGCTCTCTCTGTTTTCTAACAGAGACGTATTGCCATCTTGCCAGATGTCAGACTTCTTTTAAGGTGTTGCCTTTCCTGGTTTTTCATAAGTATAAGGCTGTTCTCTGTACCTCCCAGGAATTCCTTCCTAAGGTGTGGTCTCTGAGTTCCACATCAATCAGGAGATTGTTGTGCCTTCCTTTTGTCTTGACCCTAAATCTGACAAGGAGAAGAATCTCCACTTGTTAGATGTGGTATGATGCCTTAAGTTCTATGTGCACCGTACTGAGTCTTTCCCTAAAACTGATGCACTATTTGTTATCGTTGAGGGTCCCAGGGCTGGTTTGGCTGCATCCCAGGTGACTGTCGCATCCTGGATTAAGTCTACACTCCACAAGGCTTATGAGTTCTGAGGGAAACTTGTTCCCTTCCGCATTACAGTACACTCCATCAGGTCTTTTGGGGCCTTCTGGGCCTACAAGAATCAGGCCTCTGCTGATCAGCTGTGCAAGGTGGCCACTTGGTCTTCTATGCACACCTTTGCCAAACACTAATGTGTGGATTTTCTGGCTTTGGTTGAAGCCAGCTTTGGCAGGAAGTCCTGGTGGCAGTCTTGCCTGTTTAGGACTTTATCATTCCTTCACCTTATAGCTCTTTAACTGTTTGAGCCCTGTTGGCTCTTGTTTTTGTGTGCTGTGTTATCAGTTGTTCTGTGTCCGTTGACACTTAGTAAGTTTGGGCTGTTCCGTGTCCTGGATAGTCCAGTGAAACTCAGGTGTTTTTCCCACCCTGGGAGCTCAGTGTTGGTACATCCCCATGGTACCTGTGAGTTATAATGGATGACAGAGAAAAGAAGATTTTAGTCTTACATGTTAAATCCTTTTCTCTTAGTCCATATAAGTCACAGTGAAAGGGACCTTGCTGGTTCTCCTGTGGCTGAATGGAGGAGTCCTCTTGGGTTTCTCGCTCACATGAGTTTTCTTCTCTTCCTTCTTGCTATCTTACTTACCAAGGTTTTTCACAAGTCTATCTGATTGGGAGCTAGTGAGGTAGCCTGATATGGAGGAGGGGAGGCTCCACCCCTGCACTTCATCCAGTATTGTTCCAGCCCACTGGGAGGAGCTGTCGCTTCCCCATGCTACGTGTGAGTTATATGGACTAAGAGAAAAGGATTTAACAGGTAAGACTAAAATCTTCTTATTTTTGAAAAGTAGACAACACAGGCTTTCATTTTATGTGTGTTTTCAGATTTTCCATGCATCCGTTTTACCACCAATCCCTTGTAACACTTGATGCAAGTAAAAAACTTTAGCATTTTTCACACTTAGATTTCAATGTTGATGTAAATTTCCAGCACAGGATAGGGGAAGATTTTTAAAAATACATTGATTAGTATTCAGCTCCTTCTTCTGAGTACGGCTATACCCCATATGCATAGATTTCTTAGGGTTTGGGGGAGCTACGGGGCCCAAATTGAAACATGCGTGTTTCCAGTTTCGCACTTTAAATTTTCACAGCATGCATCACTGGTGCCTTGTCTCTTTTGGGGCTGTGTACCAGTGTTCCCCTTTAAAATTTCCCCCCAAAAGTGAATATTTTTGAAAAGTAGACAACCCAGGCTTTCATTTTAGGTGGTTTTCAAATTTTGCACGCAGCCATTTTATCACTTGATGTAAGTAAAAATGTCAATGTTTTTCACACTTTTCAATGTCGATGTGAATTTCCAGCACAGGATAGGTGAAAATTTAACAGCAATGCATTGATTAGTGTTCAGGTACTTCTGCTGAGTATGACAATACCCCATATGCATAGGTTTCACAGGGTTTGGCGGAGCTACTGGACCAAACATTGCAAAAATTGCATTTTCACAGCTTTACTGAACAGGTGCCATGTCTCATTTGGGGCTCTTTGTCAATGCTGCAATTAATTTTACACCCAAATCTATATGTTTTAGAAGAGTAGGCAACCATAGATTTAATTCTATTCACATATTGGAAATTTTTTCGCTGCCACTCTATCACTAATCCCTCTCAAATCATGCAGTAAGGAAGAGAAACACCATTTTTTTCCCACCTATATTTTAGTGTTGCTGTGGATTTCAATCAAAGGATATTGGCAGATTTTTTAATTGCTTCACATTAATGTTCAGCTATATCGTCTGAGTACAGCAATACCCCATATGCACAGGTTTGTTAGGGTTTGAGGGGAGCTACTGGCCCATGGAACATGTGTGTTTCCATTGTCAGACATGGAAAAAACTTAGGGTGCATTGCTTCTCATTATATTTTGATTGAGTTAGATCTAAGGAGGGGAGTGTTTTGAAAAATAAAAAACAGGATATTTCAGGGGGAAAAAGTGGCCAAATAATAAAATAACCTTTGCAGCACTACTGCATTGTGCCTGCATGGTATTGCTTGAAGCAGTCACCAATGCAGTGGCTAGGTTTGGAAGGGCAATCGGGACAGTAAGTCATGGTATCTGTCTTTATTCCCTTGCTGTAGCAAACCCTGCAATGCTTCTGTGGTTTTTTTCTTTTGGGGGATTTTATAAATAAAAGTGTACTACTCCGGGTCTTGGTAGAATCATTTTTGGATCTGAAACTGTAAAAAACTACATTATGGATTGGGGTCTGCCAATTTGAAAAGTAAAAATGAATTTGGTAATGCAGTCTGCATCATATAGATAGCAACTTTTTTGTACCATGCCCTACACTTTCTCATAGTGAGGTACAGCTGCATTAGTTGATCACACAGATCAACTCCCCCATGTTCTTGTTATAGTCTCTGATGCAGACTGGCTTTCTAAATACACCGCTCCTGCCATGAACAGAGACTGCCACAGTTCTGTCCTCATGCATGGTGGTCAGCATGTAGACATCTTTTTTGTCCTTAAACTTAACTGCCAGCAGCTCTTGTTGGTACAAAGCTGAAGTCATCCTGTTTTTTAGTTTTTTATCTTCCAGTTCTTTGGGCATCTCCCTGCAATTACGCCTAACAGTGCCACAGGCCACGGTGTCAAAACAAAAAAGTGACTTAAATAAAAGGTGGCTGGTGTAGTAGTTATCAACAGATAACTGATAACCTTTATTTAATAAGGGTTAAAAAGATCCCAAACTATTTTCCCATTTGTTCCCAGAGATGCTGGATAACCAGGAGGATCAAGTTGGCTGTACTTGCACTCATAAATTCTAAATACCTGGATATAACTTGTGGGAATGTTGCACAATTTATAAAATTTAACACCAAACTTGGAGCCCTTGGAGGGGATATACTGCTTGAAAGCTAACCTGCCCTTATACTTCATTAGAGATTTATCTATGCTTATTTGTTTTTGGGGCGTATATACTCGGGCAAACTTTTCCTGTAAATGATTTATTAGGGGGCGCATTTTGTACATGAATAAAAACACCTAGAGAAAAAAGTGGATAATTATAGGGCACTCATCTTCCTCACCATACTAAACTGAAATAATAATAATTCAGAAAAAATTATACAAAAATATAAATTTATTAAATATCACAACCATTACATGAACACTCAAGGGCATGGATGGTGTCACAGCTTACCTTGGTTTCAGCGGCCGTTCTGCCATGCGGATGACGCAGGAAGATTGTAGGGTTGGACACATCAGAGCAAGATGCATCATCTGCAGGCACAAGGCTTCAGAGTGAAGCAGGCCTCTGTTTTATGCCATGCTTCCTGTAGTCTCCTCCTACCTGCTTCCTTCCTCTGAGCCTGCTTCTCCTACCTACTTCCTGAGGAGAGGTTTATAGGGCAATCTGAGTCCTGACTCAGTTGCCCTTGCATTTTTGCATAAAGAAGTTCTGTTTCCTTGGGCTCTGTGTATGACCTGGCTTGTTTGACCATCCAATCTGGTGCTGACCTGTGGCTCTGTGACTATTCTTATGCCTTATCCCATTATAGTGGACACCCAATCTGGTGCAGACCTGTGGCTCAGGCTAACTGAACTGTGTATGACCTGGCTTGTTTGACCATCCAATCTGGTGCTGACCTGTGGCTCTGTCTGACTACTCTCCTTCCTTATCCTTATAGTGGACACCCAGTCTGGTGCAGACCTGTGGCTGACTACCTGAACTGTGTATGACCTGGCTTGTCTGATTACCCTCTCTGGTGCTGACCTGTTCTCTTGTTGATCCCCTGTACCTAGCAGACACCCAGTCTGGGGCTTTGGTAGACTAGCTATTATACTGACTGCAGGCATGAGATAAGCATCTGCTTTCTCCATACTTTGACTGCAGGTGTGAGTCAGGTATCCTCTGCTATATTTCTCAATGCAGGCGTGAGTCAGGTGGCCTCCTCTCCATGTTGGACCAAGACCCTGTGTTCCTGTTCCATTCCAGTTCCTGCTCCTGGTTCCTATCAGAGACTACCAGTGACTGAGGCCTAGTCTCTAGCAGTGTGGTCTTCCTTGGCAACTTACTACTGCTGATAGTAGCGTTTACTGACTGTGACCCTCTGCTTGTTCCTGCTGTTTACTTTGTGTGCTACCTTATTGTATATTAATAAATTGCATTTTTACTATACTGTACTGACTCTTGATTGTTTCTGGGGAAACCGTGACAGATGGATAACATAACATAAAGCCCCCCAGTCTCCAAGTCCCACTCTGGAAACAAACGCTAATATCTTAAAAACAACCCCATGCTAAAGATGCCAGCATTTGCATATCTAAAAGTCAATACTGTCCAGAATAAATACTACAATATAGTGATTGACTCCGATATAAAGAGGACTCATATCTATCCGTTGAGGTTGAGTATCAAAGTTATTTCCTTATGATAAACAGAATATAACAGTATCCACATTTCTTCAGCACAGTATTGTGTACACTCAATCTCGGGAGCCCATTTTCACACTCAGAACGGGGATCCAATGCCAAGTTCATGCTCTTAATTCATCTGTATACATGTATATATGCAGTCCGCATAGGGACACTTGGAGCTAATGATGTGATCATACACGACACTAAAAGGAACTCTCTCACCAGTTCCGTGTCTCCAGCTCAATCATTCCAGCGATCACTCTATGTGGCTAGACTCGTAGATGTCATTCTGGCACGGAGCCTCCAATTCTGTGATAACCACCACAGTCTCCTTCAAAAGGGTATTCCCCCGTTGTGTACAATCTGAACAAACTGTGCACTCAATTTCAAGGATATCCATATAGTCATATATAGTCGTCAATGCAGCAAGCTTAGGAGGGTAACAGCATCAATATGTTTCGCTCCCAACTTTGGAGCTTTGTCAAGATTAAAATCACTTAACCTAACCTTCGCTTAAGTACCTATTATCCGGAAGTAATCACCTCCAATTTAACAGCTATTTGAATCCTATTCTCAGCCCAGTCTGCCAATACAATAGCCATGATATTAACCCTTTTTGCATAGCTAAGTATTACTTAGCCATTAAATAGAGGTATGCACACATATTATCACTGTGCCCGTGCTTCCTGTTTGGAACGGCGACATTCTGATCATTGATGTTCTCTAATTAGCTGGTCAGGATTGCTTCTATTTGGGCTTGCCTTTATATACCCTGGGACGTCCTCCCAGAGGCACCCTTTAGTGGTGTATGAGTTCCTGTGTTATTCTGGTGTTATTGCTGATCCGTGTATGACCTGGCCTGCCTGACTACGACTACGTTCCTGTGTTCCTGTGCTGCCCTGTTGCTGACCGTATCTGGCTGAAGAACCCGCTCTGTTGTTGACTGTATCCTGGCTGAAAACCCACTCCGTTGCTGACCGTATCTGGCTGAAGAGCCCGCTCCGTTGCTGACCATATCCTGACTGAGAACACGCTCCGTTGCTGACCGTATCTGGCTGAAGAACCCGCTCCGTTGCTGACTGTATCCTGACTGAGAACTCGCTCCGTTGCTGACCGTATCTGGCTGAAGAACCTGCTCCGTTGCTGACTGTATCCTGGCTAAGTACCGCTCTGTTGCTGACTGTATTAGGCTGCCTTCCATGCCGTGGCTGATGCTTATCTTCGATACCAATCCACGTTACTTCCGTAGGCCATCCGTACTCTTGGTGACCCCGTGAGGTCAACGGTTTTCAGGGCCTTGCAGTATTCTTGGTGTGCGCCGCAGGGCTCTGTTTTCTGTCGACTTAAGGCTGAGCCTTGTACACTAGCTGCTCTACAGCCATCTAGGCGGTGTGCACAATCGAAGTGCCGGTGCAGTTTTCTTAACACTGACTGAGTTACTCTGATCACTTTCTGTGTCTGCCTCCCTAGTAGCGTTGGGCTCACTCCCTCTGGGAGTTGCAGTTACTATCTGGGCATTGTCCATTAACTCTGTATGTACCTGGAGCTGCCAGGTAAAGCACTTCGTTCATTACTGCAGAGCATTGGCTCAAGAGCCAGCGTTGCATATTCCACCTTGCAGGCTGAAGAGACACTGGTTGCGTTCCTATTACCTACTATATATCGATCCACCCCTAGCGTTCTTGGGTTTTCCAATAGCAGCTGCCTAGGCCTCCTGTAACCCTTTCAGGGTTGGTATGCTAATCCATGGTTGCCTTCTGTCAGCAGTCTAGGCCTTGGTCAGTGTTGCCTCGCTCCAGTTGGTCTGTGCCCAGGCGTCTGGGTTGTGCCTGTCCCCCACTGTGGATTTCACGTCACTGTGGTCCTGTTGCCATTCCTGGACTGTGCACCTGTTGCCTTGCCGGTACTGCCAGAGTCCTTTCTGTTAGCCAGTTCTCAGTCCATCCGTTGCTCTTACGGGTTCCAGTACCCAGGCGTCTGGGTATCCATTCCTACTCGTGAACCTCCTATGTTGGCACCTACCCATCAGTTCTGGGACTGTACCTTGAACATCTCGGTTGTTGCCAGTTCCTGCCATTTATACGTATAAAATTACCAATACCATGATTGTCTTGTACAGTCATATTCACTGTATCTGTTGGCAATATGTTTCTGTTCTGTTGTGGGTCTTGGGGCCTACGCTTGTGTATGCACCTTATTCTAATAAAGCTATTTTAACCTTAACATTCTGTCTGAGTGTTCATCAAAAACCATGACACATATACTCAGGCATATTTGTACACTATAATTCTACATATTCTGTGTGTGTTAATACTAAAACTTCTCATTCATACATGTATATCTGAGTATATCCATACAATATCTAAATGCATTCTCTATATACTGTCATAAACCCACTTTTTTACTGATAATACATAACCACTTTATATGGCCGTTGACAACCTTTTATCAATCCTTTATCTAAGATAAATCCACAAAAAGCCCTCTCACATTATTCAAAACAAAAGTTTATATCCATGTCCTGAGTCATCCATTGACCATGAATACCCTCAAGACACATAACCATCCTCGCGAAAGGAACATATATAGTTGTCACCCGTACCACACTTTATCATAATTAGTTCACTTTAAAAGTCTTCAGTATATGTTTCTATCTTACAGGAATACATTAAATCTTAACTCATCATTCAGCCCCTTAGGCTGCAACGCCCCTAAATCATAAATCCACCGGGATTCTAATTGTAACAGTGCTTTGTCCCTATTCCCTCTCCTTTTGTAACTGGGATATACACATGAACCCATCTGGTGAGCTTCCATGTTTTTCTTCTCGCCACTGGACTTTCAACTCTATTATGTTATTATGTATCGAATGTGTTCCAGCAATCTTACCCTAAACTGTCTCTTTGTTTTCCCAACATAAATCATCTGGCAAGGGCATATTAATTGATAAACTACCTCTTCTGACTTGCAGTTATAGAATTGTTTAATCATATAACACTTTGTAACTCATTTTGTGCAGCCTGCCTACTGGGGGTGTTTTTTGGAGAGGAGCAGGGTATTATCACTAAAAAGCATAAAGCGCAAAATCACTTCAAATCTAGACTTTGTCATTGTATTGGAGAATATAAGGGTATCATATATGGGGTTTTTGCTCCAGTAGGATCTGATACTTGGCTTTTTTATTATCCCCATTGCCATTATTAATACCCATAATTGCTTAAACTCTAACGGTCTGTGGGTTTCCATACTGCTTAACAACAAAAAGCTGATATGTTGGCGGCAATATACTGGGCTGCATACAAATTTGTTTGTGACAATTTCCCCCAAATTTTCTTCCTCCAAAAACAAACTGATCAGGGGTAAATCCTGCCACATCCACTTGAATTCCTGGGTTGTGAATTCTGGAATTTGTGGGCATAAATTGATTGGTGATAGACATTCATTAGGATCAGGAGGAGTGGTAGTACTTGTGGCAGGACATGTCTTAGGACAGCTCTTGGGGTATTTCTTAGGGCACCTCTTTGGGCAGGTCTTTAGGCATTTGCTGGGGCAGCTCTTCGGATAGTACGTCTTTTCTTTACAGAATGCCCAGCATCATCACTAGAGCTCTCACTCTCTGAAAACTGTGTGATATCAAAGTCTGCTGCAGTGTCTGTGGCTTCTGTCAGACACCAAAAAGGCTTATGCCTCTTCAAAACTATACCTCCGCTGCATTATGTGCACCTACCCCTACCTAAATACATTTCTAATTTCTCCTAAATAACTACCCACCCACTTCTTAACTATTACTATGTAAATCCTATACAATTCCTAACTCTATACTCCTATACCTGACTCTAACCCTAAACCTCACCCTAAGCCATGTAAACACTAATCCTACCCACCCAAACTTTCTGAATAAAAAAGAAATGACAGTAATAAAAAAATTTGGGACTGTACCTTGAACATCTCGGTTGTTGCCAGTTCCTGCTATTTATACGTATACAATTACCAATACCATGATTGTCTTGTCCAGTCATATTCACTGTATCTGTTGGCAATATATTTCTGTTCTATTGTGGGTCTTGGGACCTATGCTTGTGTATGCACTTTATTCTAATAAAGCTATTTTAACCTTACCATTCTGTCTGAGTGTTCATCAAAAACTATGACACATATACTCAGGCATATTTGTACACTATAATTCTACATATTCTATGTGTGTTAATACTAAAACTTCTCATTTATACATGTATATCTGAGTATATCCATACAATATGTAAATGCATTCTCTATATACTGTCATAAACCCACTTTTTTACTGATAATACATAACCATTTTATATGGCCGTTGACAACCTTTTATCAATCCTTTATCTAAGATAAATCCACAAAAAGCCCTCTCACATTATTCAAAACAAAAGAACTCCCAGCATTCTGTGTCCCAGCTGCCGTGTGTTCAGGCAGTCTCTACTGAGCATGACTGCTTCTGACAAATATTCTAGCGAATTATTATATAGGATATCTTGACCTAAATCTATCACTAAGCTTTCCCTAAGCCACGTATACCCTGATCCTACCTAACCCAACTCAACTACCTATATAAACTATGTTAACTATTCTAAAAGTCTATAATAAATCAATTTTTAAATTAAATAAACGTTTTTAATCTTTTTTTCTCTCTATACTACTCCTAAACCTAAATCTAACCCTAAACCTTTCCCTAACGCCTGTATAACATAACTTAGCTAACCAACCCAAGTATCTATCTAAACTAACTCTATTTCACTAAAATACCCTAAAAAAAAGCTAAAATACAAAGGGGCAACTGTACCCATGATGGTCCAGGTACGTCTTTAAGGGGTTAACGGCTCTCATGTTTAGCATTTTCTGTAGGGAAACATCTTACTTTTCACTTAGTGGTAAGAATAAATAAGCTGATAAATTGTTAAAAGGTTTACAGAAAAATGATTCCTGAATTGTACTTTTATTGATTTTTTTTTGTTTTTATATCATTATTTAGATATACACAGTCTGCCTATAAAATTATCTTTAGACAGACATTTGGCAGACAGTTGATGCACAGATATTTATAGCACTGCAAAGAACACTTGCTGACATGCACCTATGTGCATATCAATGAGTTTCTCTCCCACTGTCACTATATTGGTGCCATCCAGATGTTCCGCTCCTACAGAATGGGTCATGCTGTCACATTGCCGAGACATTGAATGTGTTTTTCACATGAGACACATTTGTCAGTTTAGTTTAATACATTGTTGAGCCCTTTGATTACAAGCTAGCAGATCTGGTGCAAGGATTTACGCCACCCTAGGCAAAACCTAATTTTGCCTCCCCTTGGCTCCGCCCTGTATGCCCCACCCACTTATACTCCACCTCTTTTAATGATTGTTACTTTAGCACCTTTTATGCGCTAATTAACAGATTTTTTTTTTTTTTTTTGCAAATCTGGTGTACATTGGGTTAATCCATTCATTGGGTTACATACCACTCTTTCATACAGGGGATTAATCCATATATTAGGTTACATACAACTCTGTGGCATTCAAGGGGTTAATCCATACACTGGGTTCCATACAGCTTTAACAAGGGGTTAATCTATACATTGGGTTACATACAGCTCTCTCTTATCTAAGAGAGAGCTGTATGTAACCCAGTGCATGGATTAACCCCTTGGATGCCACAGAGTTGTATGTAACCTAATGTATGGATTAATCCCCTGTATGGTAGAGTGGTATGTAACCCAGTGTATGGATCTCACCCCTTGTGTGAAAGAGAGCTGTATGTAACCTAATGTATGGATTAACCCCTTGTATGCCAAAGAGCAGTACGTAGCCTAATTTATGCACTAACCCCTTGTAAGAGTTTCACAAGGGGACATGGTAGGTGTTAATGCATACATTGAGTTGTAACTTGAATTTGGTTATGTAATAAGGGGATAGTAATATTTAATTGCGGCTACAACTGGCAACATCCTCTGTGTCCGCTTGTATTTTCTTAAAGCTCTTAACGTACAAGTCGAATTTGGATACAAAACAGTAACATAAGCTGTGAGGTAAAGAGTACCTGGTGAGAGATTCTGCACTCTCTGTCTGATGGTGTTAGTATGTTCCTGCTCTGATTCACTTGACATCGCTGCACAGCGTGCTCACTCACTGCTGCTTCTACTGATGAGGGCAAGGGTGGATTACAGTGTGCGCTCCGTGGTGCTTATCTTATGATGTGCTGCGCACATGTGGCCAAAGATGCTGCAATGAGAGCAACACGGCTGAGGGCTCAGTGGGGTAAGGGAACTAGGGAAGGATGCCCATTCGACTGAAAGTTGTTGAGGCATTACACGTGACGTGGTCACCCTAGCAGCTCCTCTTTCTCTTCCTACACACAGCAGCCACCGAGGGGCATGTGGCGCAGCACCACCAGTAGATGTGTACCCTAGGTCAGCGCCTACCTTGCCTATAGGTGGCAATGGCCCTGCAAGTGACGTATAATGTTGGATACATCTGGATAATCCTCTGGCACTGAAATGGTTAAAGGGGATTTATCACCCCTATACAAGTTAGCATAAATTGTTAGCTTATACAGCGAACATAAGTAAGCTCCTGTTCGCCCAAATTGAAGTTATAATATCTGCCCTGGACCTACTTCTGGACAGACTGCGGTTACCAGTTCTGTACCACAGTCTGTCGCTCTGCCTCTGCTCCCCTCCCTCTATCCAGCCTCCAATGTCAGAAGCTTTCTGTCTGTAAGCTGGAGCTGTCTCATTGGTGAGACCGCTCCAGAATGAGACCGCTCCAGCTTACAAACAGAAAGCCTCTGACATTGGAGAGAGGGGAGCAGATGCAGAGTGCCAAATGTGCCTAGCAATGCCAGTTTAACCCTTTGAGTTCCAGGGGGCATGCAATACATTGCTTAGCAATGGGTTGCATATACCTCTGGCGCTCAGAGTGTTAACCTACAATATAGCTAAGCTTTTTTAGTGCTTTCTCATCATAAAAAGGCTGTTCTTTGACAGCATGGCAATTTTATGCTAGAGCAGAACCAAAAGCTTGTCGATGACGGGAGTTGTAGTCCACAATGGCTAGGGGTCTGATGGTTCTATTGGAATCTTTATGCCAGTTGTGCTGGAAGAGTTTATCATGTGTACATTACTGCAGGCATGTTGTATTATACAGCAGAAAGACATTTTAAGATGCAACTAATAGGTGGAAAAGTAACATTTCTGCAAGATACAAGTGCAGGAAAACTAATGCAGCACAGTGGGTGTATTTGGGGGGTTATGACAAGTTAAAAACTATATGCAGAAAGAAAAAAGTAGAATACCAACTTGTTAATATCAATGAAACGTTTAGTCCCTTGAATACCAAAGGGATATCCATGGTATTGCTGCACAATGCACTTGAGACCTTCTAGTATCCAGTGGTTTAAAAGACCATTTTAAATAAATGGGAATCATCATTTCCCCCATGGGAGCACTGCCCATCTCCACTAGCACTGACCAGGTTTAACCCTTTGAGTGCCAGAGGGGTACGCAATGCATTGCAAAGCAATGCGTTGCATACCCCTCTGGCACTCAGAGGGTTAATGTTAGTGAATGGAGGATGTAATGTAGGGCTAAGACACAACGTGTCTCCACAGCACGCCTTTATTAGCGTACTCTATACATCTAAATCATTGAAATGAGTGTTCTGTGCAGAAAATAGCTAATACAGCATTATTTTTTCCAAATCAGGAAAGTTGTTGGTAGGTGATAGGGTCCCTTTTAAAAGCTACATTTATGTCAATGAGAATTTTTATTTGTCTTCTGTTGTGCAGTTTGTTCCAGAACTGCTCCATTTCTATTTAATATATCAGCTTTCCTGTAGCCCTCTGCGCCTTGTATTAAAATGCAGTGTGCACAGATAATTAAGCTCATGTAGCATATGCTTTTATCTCCCCTTGGAAGATGTTTAATCCCTTACTTGTTATTGTGTGGCTATCGTTAATTTTCCTTTCATAAATACAGAGTTGGCATAATTAATACAGTTACCCAACTATCCAAGAAAAGCCCCAGTGGCTAGCTTTGCATCCACAAGTAGTCAGTCATTTGCATTCCATAGAGAGTTAATATGTGCTTTATGAAATCGAGACCAAGGAACAAATTCATGACCATGCAGAAAACAAAGGATGAATAATCCTGGAGCATACCAACTGCACCATAGGGGACAAATAACAATTCCTCATTCTAATTGAATTAAACAGGGCTTTCAACCCTCTTAAGATGTCTTAAAACACACTGTTTGCATTCACTGGGTTAAAAGCCCTATGTCATTATTTGGGGAATTTTATTTGTCCCACATAGTGCAGTTGGTTTACCCCAGAGGGTTAAGGCCTTATGGATCAAAGCAAATCAACTGAACCTCAGGGAACAAATACTAATTCCTAAAATTAACATTAATTTAAATGTGCCTTTAAAACTCTTGAATGCTAGAGAAGTCTCAAACTATTGCTTCACAATGGGTTGGGGGCCACTGTAGCACTCAAGGGGTTAAAAGGCTAATTTAATTCAACATAATTCTTTATTTTTCCCCCATGGCTTCCTTTGGTTTTCCCCAGAACTTGAATAGAGCTTTGCAATGCATTGGAGATCTCTCTAGCATTCAAGGGATTAAAGGGCCAATTTAATTTAACAGGAATTTCTATTTGTCCCCTATGGTACAGTTGGTTTACTCCAGAATAACTCCAGCACATGTATAAATAAGGCCCTATGTGTGTTAAGGATATGTGCATTTTACCCAGATTGTCTGAACACAAATTAAAATATGTATGTGGGGCAACAGTTTCAGTTCCAGAATATGTTTATATCCTTTAACTCTCCGAGTGCCAGAGAGGTATCCAATGCATTGAGGACCTCTGTGAAGTTGGCTGGCGCGCTGGCACACATGAAAGATGACGTTTACCGGCATGCCGAACAGGGGTCAGGGAGAGCCTGCTCTAGTCTTGGAGCGGTCGGTTTCAGACCCCGCTAGTGCTTACAGTGCTTGTGCATGCACGTTATAAGCACAAAATACATGATTTGCTAGGACTGTCACTGGTCCTTTAGGCAAGCTTACTGGTGACGGTGCTGACACGTCACCAGTCATTAAGGGGTTAAAAACCAATAATATTCTGTTCTTTAGATATATGACATTTTTAAATGGTCCAGTCACCCTAAGACAAATTTGGTTTGTTTTACAGAGAATTATAATTTTCCTGGTTGTTGTACTAGGTGTTTTTCTATAAAATAATTGTTTTTATGAAATGAACCTTTGCATTGGTGGCGCAGTGTGGCACTTTATGCTAAGTACTTGCATATTATGCTAATTTGTTATTTTCAAAAGCCGAACATATCTCTGTTGTAGTAGAAATGTTTCTAATTGTGGGCTTTGTCTAGACCTAGGTAAAATATCCTAGCACATGGTCAATTTTAGCTGGTCTTTGAGTCTGCTTGGCTATTCTTACACAGCAGAGCTGCTATACTTTGAAAATATCACTTTTATGTTCTCTGCAGAGAAACAATGATACATTTTACCACAAAGCATGTTTCATACATTTTATTATTGTGCCAGACCATAGTGTGAGTCTGAATAATTAAGCTCCAACCCAATGCCTCATGCCTCAAATACAAGACTCTTGTGGTGGATTTTCTCCACGCATTTTCATTGTGCAGGATTTCTGGGGGAAAGTTTTATGGTTTTCTAGACTCAGTTTGCCAAGTTAAGCTACCACTAGATACACCACATTTCTGCTTGGCATCTATCAAACACACATTCCTATATCAAGGCATAATCTTTGTTTAATTGATAACCTGATTTTGTTTGCTCTCAAAACCATCCTAGGTCAATGGACATTTAATTCAGCCCCATCCTTTGGCATTTGGAAAGACAAAACCATTTATTTCATTACATTTGTGGGAATCTGGGGTCCTTTTATCAACTACCTTATGAAACGAACCAGGATGATTTTTATTGCTTTTAATAAAATGTAATGTCACCTCCAGTTGAGTGGGGTTCAGGTGCTGTACATGTGGGTGAAGGGAGGAAGCGTGGGGGGAGAATCCACCAAGTTAGTATATATAGTTCTTTGGTGTTTGTTTTCTATTTTTTTTTCTCAGTGTTACCTAGCTTGGGCATTCTGTTGAATGTTCTGTTCTCTTTGACAGCTCTGCCCTGTTCTCTGAATACAGAGGTGTTCCTTTGCGTGGCACCTACCACATTGGGAGACTAGTAAAAAGATTTCCATCATCTAGGGTTTGTCTGGAGCGATTGTCCAGCAACGATTATGGTGGGGCACGCGGGTGGACCCCTTTCATGCAACTGAGGTCTCCCATGACACTGCCTTGATATAGATGTTACATTACCCTGTAAGGCATTTTCTCTGCTATTTTGTCTGTACGCATGCATAACATATATGATTTCTACTCACTGTACAGAGCTGCTGTTCTTTGTATGTATATGTATGTCGAAAAAATAAAAAGTTATTTAAAAAAATTATTCATTTGTTACAATCCTATAATCTAATCCTAAACCTTCTTTTTAACATATGTAAACTGTCCTATTCAGAGAACATTTATTTAATTATATTTGTTTGGGTACAGAAAAAACTTATCTCATCCAATTTACAGACAATCCTAGACAATCAAAATAAAAGATAAAAGGCACTAACTCTCACCTGTGGATAACCAATATACGATACACTCAGGACTATATACTAAAATATGCACTATATAGAATGTTTCACAATATCATTATGAAATATAGGGTATTTAATTGGATATAACTTTAGTTCATTCTTGATGTTAGTGCTCCTTTAAACTAGGCATGTCAAACGTGCCTGTGGGCCCCATGTGACCCTCTGCATACTAGTCTGTGATCATGCTCCTCATAGGGCCTAATGACACTGAATACCAGGATATGACATCATATCCTGGAGATCTGCAGTAGCTGAGCATGCAAGGACCTCTGATATAGAGGTCTATGCTCGAGGAGACATAGACTGTTGCTCCTAATGCTGGACCACCAGGGATGACGGCCTCCGGTGTCAGACATTGTAGGCAAAATTCAATGACTACCAGTGGACAATGGAACAGGGCTGGGAAAACGTGTCTGTCTGTGGCTGCCAATCAAACAAGGGTAGACAAGCAAATAGCCGAGGGGTTGGACAGTGCATGTATGGTTCATTGGCTACCAATGGAACAAAGGCTGGAGAAGCAGACCATGTATGTGTGTTTCTATGACTGTCAGTGGAATACGGCTGGGTTGTCATACAGTTTGTGTGGTTCTGTGACTACCAGTAGACAGTGACACAACTCTGGGGTATCAGGCAGTGTGTGTGTGATCCTATGACTATGTGTGTGTGATCCTATGACTATCAGTGGCCAATTAAATTTGGCTGGGTTGTCAGAGTGTGTATGTGAGGTTCTGTGACCAGTGAAAGAAGGTGGGTTTTCAAACAGCATATATCTGGGTGTATGACTGCCAGTAGACAGTTGTCACGGTTTTTGAAGACTCTCAGACTTAAGGTTTGGTAAAATAACTTAACTTTATTAAAAGTTAAAGGCAGTCCCCGTAGGGTAAACATACATAACAATACAACAGTAATATAACATATAATAGGTTCTACCGGCCTTGCCTAAATATCGGGCAAGGCAACCCAAGTGACAGTTTTAATGACAGGCTCTACCGGCCTTGCCTATACCGGGTAAGGCAACCGTGAGATGACATATACCGGTTCTACCGGCCTTACCAATACCGGGCAAGACAGCCCCACGGAATGCTGAATGTAGGCTCTACCGGCCCTGCCAATACCGGGTAAGGCAACCTTAAAGATAGTGAATTACAAGGTTCTACTGGCCTTACCAATACCGGGCAGGGCAGCCCAAAGGAGTACTGGAGTAGGCTCTACCGGCCCTGCTAATACCGGGTGAGGCAACCTACAGGATGGTATTGTCAAGGTTCTACCGGCCTCACCAATACCGGGCAGGGCAGCCTGAGCGAGTAGACCAGCTGTCAGGTGACTAAGACAGCACAGAGTAGAAGTATAGAGGTCTTACTCAGCAGGAGTCTATTGTCAGGGAAAGTCAAACAATTGCAAGGAAGTGGACAGCGACTGACCACAGTACTGGATGTTCAGGAGCAAACCAATGTCTGCATGTTGGGACTAATGGTAATAGCGCCACCAGGTTTAATGGAGCAAACCTGCGACCGCACGCTGGAACCAACAATGTATATCGCAACCAGATTTAGTGGAGTAAACCAGCGTCTGCACGCTGGGACCAACAACGTATATCGCAACCAGGTTTAGTGGAGCAAACCAGCGTCCGCACGCTGGAGCCAATAATGTATCTCACAACCAGTTTAGTGGAGTAAACCAGTGTCCGCACGCTGGGACCAACAATGTATATCGCAACCAGGTTTAGTGGAGTAAACCAGCGTCCACACGCTGGAGCCAATAATGTATCTCACAACCAGTTTAGTGGAGTAAACCAGCGTCCACACGCTGGAGCCAATAATGTATCTCACAACCAGTTTAGTGGAGTAAACCAGCGTCCACACGCTGAAGCCAATAACGTATCTCACAACCAGTTTAGTGGAGTAAACCAGCGTCCACACGCTGGAGCCAATAATGTATCTCACAACCAGTTTAGTGGAGTAAACCAGTGTCCGCACGCTGGGACCAACAATGTATATCGCCACCAGGTTTAGTGGAGTAAACCAGCGTCCACACGCTGGAGCCAATAATGTATCTCACAACCAGTTTAGTGGAGTAAACCAGTGTCCACACGCTGGGACCAACAATGTATATTGCAACCAGGTTTAGTGGAGTAAACCAGCGTCCGCACACTGGGACCAACAATGTATATAGCAACCAGGTTTAGTGGAGTAAACCAGCGTCCACACGCTGGGACCAAAAATGTATATCGCAACCAGGTTTAGTGGAGTAAACCAGCGTCCGCACGCTGGGACCAATAATGTATCTCACAACCAGTTTAGTGGAGTAAACCAGTGTCCGCACGCTGGGACCAACAATGTATATAGCAACCAGGTTTAGTGGAGTAACCCAGCGTCCGCACGCTGAGACCAACAATGTATATTGCAACCAGGTAGTGGAGTAAACCAGCGTCCACACGCTGGGACCAAAAATGTATAATCGCCACCAGGTTTAGTGGAGTAAACCAGCGTCCACACGCTGGAGCCAATAATGTATCTCACAACCAGTTTAGTGGAGTAAACCAGCGTCCGCACACTGGGACCAACAATGTATATAGCAACCAGGTTTAGTGGAGTAAACCAGCGTCCACACGCTGGGACGAAAAATGTATATCGCAACCAGGTTTAGTGGAGTAAACCAGCGTCCGCACACTGGGACCAACAATGTATATAGCAACCAGGTTTAGTGGAGTAAACCAGCGTCTGCACGCTGGGACCAACAATGTATATCGCAACCAGGTTTAGTGGAGTAAACCAGCGTCCGCACTCTGGGACCTACAATGTATATCGCCACCAGGAACCAACAAAGTATGATCAGCAGCAAGAAGAACAATGTCGCCAGAGCGACGGCTGGAGCAGGAGATTCAGGAACTCAGTAAGATTAACCCGCGAGGTGCTGGAACACAGGAACACTGGAACTCTGGAACACAGGAACACTAGCATACAGGAACACTGGAACTCTGGAACACAGGATCAGCAAGTACAGCAGGAACAGGCCCAGAAGCCTGACAAGCAGGTCAGGCAGAGTGAAGTCAGAAACACCACAAAAGGGCAACCTGGAAGTGCTCAGCCTGGGTTTAAAAAGCCTGTGTGAGGAGGGCTAATCTCAGACAGCCAATCATGATACTCAGCAAGTGACTGACACTGAACAGCACCAATCACGGGCACCGTGATAACAGTATAACAAGGCTGGGGTTTCAGACAGTACATGTGAGTTTCCATGATGACCAATGTATGTGTTTCTGTGATTGTCAGTGAACAGTGTAACAAGGCTGGGGTGTCATAGAGGGTATCTGTAGTTCTGATGCTACCAATTAAATCTGGAAGAAGGTTGGGGTGTCAGAGTATGTGTGGGTTTTTTATCACCAGTGGAACAAGGCTTGGGTGTCAAACAGTGTCTCACTGCTCCAGTAAAGAGTAGGAAAATGCTGGGGTGTCAGTGCATTTCTGTTTCTGAGGTAACCAGTGGACAGCGAAACAAGGCCAGGTTTTCAGACACTCTATGTCAGGGTCTGTCACTACCAGTGGACAGTAGGACAAGACGGGGTGCAATACAGTGCATGTGTGGTTCAGTGTCTACCAGGGGAACAAAGGCTGGGGTGTCAGACAGCACATGTGTGGTTCTGTAGCTAACAGTGGAACAAAGGTTGGGAGAAGCAGACCGTGTATATGTGGTTCTATGACTGCCATTGGAATACGGCTGGGTTGTCATACAATTTTTGTGGTTCTGTGACTACCAGTGGACAGTGACACAAGGCTGGGGTATCAGGCAGTGTATATGTCTGGTCCTATGACTATCAGTGACCAAAGACATTTAGCTGGGTTGTCAGAGTGTATGTGAGGTTCTGTGAACAGTGGAAGAAGGTGGGGTTTCAAATCAGTTTATATTTAGTTCACTAACTGCCAGTAGACAGTATAACAAGGATGGGGTTTCAGACAGTACATATAACATTCTGTGATTACTAATGGAACAAGTCTGAGGGGTCAAACGATGTATGTGTGGTTCAGTGATTGCCAGTAGACATTGTAACAAGGCTGGGGTGTCATAGAAGGTATCTGCAGTTCTGAGACTACCAGTTAAATCTGTAAGAAGGTTGTGGTGTCAGAGTATGTGTGGGTTTTTTACCACCAGTGGAACAAGGCTTGGGTGTCAAACAGTGTCTCATTGCTCCAGTAAAGTGTAGGAAAATGTGGTGACAGAAAGTGCAATTGTGTTTCTGAGGACAGTGCAACAAGGCCAGGTTGTCAGACACTCTGTGTCAGGGTCTGTCTCTACCAGTGGACAGTAGAGCAAGACTGGGATGTTGGACAGTGCATGTGTGGTTCTGTGATTGCCGGTGGATAGTATATGTGTGGTTCTGGGAATACCAGGAGTTCAGAGTGGAAACATGCTGGTATGTCAGAGAGTGCATTTGTATTTCTGAGGCTAACACTAGGATACCTGAAAAAAATGTGGGATATCGTATTGTAACATTGACACATTTATAACATTTTTGATGGAAGTAAATGTCCTGAGAGTGTGTTTTCATATATAGGGATATATATCTATGTATATAGGGAAGTCAAGCAAGCGTTTGGAAAACTTAGTAGTACTGTCTTTAAGACAAAGTTCCCACACCACCTCAAGGGAAAGGTTTTTGACCAATTTGTCTTTCCAGTCCTTCCTTATAGCTGTGAAACATGGACACTGAATGCCAAAGCCATACAAAAATTTCAGGTTATGCAGAGAGGTGTGCGGCGTTGAATTTTGAATATAACAGAAAAAGACCAAAAACATGTGCATGGAGTTGGACCGTGGAGTTGGGACCTGCCTGAAATGGAAAAGGGCAGGTCCCATAGCAAGAAGACCTGACAGCAGATGGACCAAACAAATTTTGGAATGAATTCCACTGGATACTAAACACCCAAGAAGAAAAACAAAAACAAGATAGGCAGATTAAATCAAATTTGTTGGCACACAGTGGCAACAAAAAGCACAGGAAGGAAGTTGTTGGAGGCTTGTTGAGGATTGACGACAACTGAATATGATGACATATATTATTAGTGAATGGTGCATGATGTTGCCCGTGCAATTGGGCACACCGGGCACTGATCGATGCAGTGGTGATTCACAATGCATTGATTTTTCATTGCCTCCCCTCCCACTCCTGTGAAAATCATTACCCTGATTTGCTGCATACCGCCATTATCTGACACCATGCTGTCCCAGGGAAGGCCAGACAACGAACCAGAAACCACTCTGATTTTTATAGATACATACTGTAAAATCTTAGATTTAATATGCACCTGTGTATAATACACAGGTCTAAATTATAACCCATATTTTTGGAAAAATAATTAGTTCATGTTATAATACCCACCACCTGTTGCTCCCTCTTCCCCCGTAAAAAATCAGTGTCTCCCTCAATCTCTTTTCCCCTTTCCACCCTCTCCCACCACAATACCATTACATGTGTGACCCCACCTTTCTTTCTTTCTCTGTACCCACCTACATAACCAGGACCCCTGTCTGGAGGCAGCTTTAACATTGGGGCAGTGGGTTGCACTCTTGCATTCAATGCCTGTTTCCTCCACATGTGCCCCCCTTTCCATCCCTGCATACATTCACATTGAATCTATGGTAGTGCCTTGCCATAAGGTCCTGACAGAGCAACCACTTTACACTGCAGAGGAGTTTCAAGAGTGGAGGAAGTGGGCGTCATTCTTGAATTCTTGCTCCAATGTCACTGCGGTATCCAGAGAGGATGGGGGAGCCTGGATTTTAGTTGGGTTTGAGGATGTTAAGGGGGGCACATGTGTAATGGTGTTTATTTGAGATCAATAGGGGTATTTCATTTTCTTTTTATAATACGCACCCCCACTTCACATACAGTGAAATGGGGTAAAAATGTGTGTTATTATACCCAAGATTTTATGGTATATATATATATATATATATATATATATATATATATATATATATATAGTAGCACTTAATCTGTCAACATATTGGTCCACACTGAAATCTTTATCAAGACAAGTGAATGGTGCAATGTTGTGGCCATATAATTTTGAGCATACGGCCTTCAACTGCATTTGAGTTTGACATGCCTGCTTTAAAGGGCAACTGACATGATGAAATCATAAATATTTATTTTAAAGCTGTGTCTTTTACTAGTTCATAGCTGCTACTTCTACCTCTGTGAGTAGTAGCATTACTATCTTACAGCCCTCACTGTACAAGCCACCTCTGGACTTTTCCTCCCCAGAGCTGAGGCTATGAGCTCTGGAGAGGTAGATGATTCTTGTTTGCTACAGTGATTTCACACCCAACTGCACAGACATTAAGAATAAGGTTGCCACTGACAGCTGAAGCTTTTGCAGGAATATATTACAGTAGATTTGAACAATCAGGTATTTAAGTTTACAATGCTGCTGCTCACAAATAAGGGTTAGTAGCAGTTAGCTAGTAAATGACTTTGCTTTATCTCGTCTTTTTTCATGTTGGTTGTTTTTTTTTCTAACTCATGTTTGCTACAATCATTGCTCACCCAACTGCACAGACAATAGGAATGTGGATGCCACTGACAGCTGCAGCTTTTTTCACGTTAGTTGTTTTTCTTAGAGCTCCTGTTTTTCTCTTATTTCTCTATATGATATGGAGCTATTTCAGCAAAATGTTATAGTTTGAGAAAAATCTCATGGCTACTTTTACAGAAATGGTGTTGCCTGAAAACTATTTCAGCCTCTTTAAATGACTGTTCAAAGGGTTTGAGAAATAGCTATAGATTACCTTATCGACCATTTTATCATGTCAGTAAGAGGTACTCCGTTCAAGACAGGATCTTATTAAGAGGTCCAAAAATGTTAATTTCTCTTACGTCCAATATGGATGATCATTACCATCATCTCTCCAGAATATGATATCATCTGTATAACAGAGAAATAGGACCAGGTTCACCCAGAATTTATTCTTTGAGCCATATGTATTCCTCCTCAAAGCGCCCATGAAGATGTTGGAGAAACTCAGGGCGAGCCTGGTCTCCTTCGTTGTTCCCCTAACTTGCTAATAAAATTTGCCCAAAAATGAAAAAAATCATGTGTCAGAATAAATGAAATTGAATCTAGTAAGAAATTCCTCTGCTGGCGAGGCATAAGGAAATACTGTTCCAAATAAAACTCCAGTGCCCTAAGTCCATCTACATGCCTGGACGTCCATTGTCATCCAGACATAGTCTGGCTGCGAATGGACGTCACGCAAGACATTCAACAATTGTGTGGTGTCCCTAAGGAAAAATCTTAAACCTACTTTCTCTGTCGTCCAATACAGGTTACTGGTAAATTTGGGTAGGCGATCAGCCCCTTTAAATAGGCAGGAACAATTCTAAGAAGTGACTGCTGAGCGGAGCCTACCTCCTCTCCTTAGCTTGCAGCTAGCCAATCAGTTCTGCTATAGTTTAGTTTTTTATTATTTTCTGTTAGATATGGTAGACCACCATTAGGTGGGTTACCATCACTGACAATTCCAATCACCCAAATGTGGATAGCTCAGTTTACCAGGTGCTTTTGTGGACCTAAGCCCTGGGGGGAAAATTGTGGCTGCAAGTTCTTTCCCCAGGAGTTGCCCACTGAGGCTTCTTCTTGATATATGGTAATCTGAAGACAGAAGATCTGCTGAAAAAGGTGAGCACCCTTTGAGTGCTAAGGTCCACATGTCCCATGCTTCCCCTCCGCACAGGGGTCTCATTTGGAGTTCCTATTACATACTCATGCGCTCATTCGGTTTATCTGTATGTCTGTGGGGTGTTTGGAGCAAGTTTCTGTGGTAACTTAACCCTTTTGCTGCTGGTTAGCATCTTTTGGGGCGTTGTGGGCATTTTCCCTACTGGGACCAGTGTTTATTGGGTCTGCTGACTTGTTCTAGTGGGCTTTTGAGTGGTTTTACATTTTGGTATTCACCTTGTTAACTTTGTGTTCCGCGTCTTTAAGGTGCGCGTTTACCGCATAGACGCCATTGCTCCATTCACTTCTATGAGACTTTACAGTTTGGGACATATCTCTGCAACCGCTCCCCGTAGTGAGGTCAGAGATGGCTCATTTGGTTGGTATGCCCTTGCTCTTTTATCCAGTCAATGTTCTGGGCATGTTGAGGGGCTCAGGGGGTTTTGGGCACTGTTGGGGTACTTTCAGTTTAACTACAATTCTGATTGGCTCCCGCCACGGCAGCCATTTTGTGCCTTCGCTGATCAAGTATCCTACTCAGGGCTTGGACTCTCCTTCTGACCTCAACAGTTTAACCTTTCACCTACCATATAAGTGTAATTTAGCATTTCTGGGGTGATTTTATTTATCATACACACTATTTTGTGGGTGTTTCTGATACTTTGACCGTTTGACTCGGAGAATGTCTATTCTGTTAGACCTTGGGGCTAGGCCTAAGGCTAAGGAGACTGGGGAGTCTGTGTCCTGCATTGCTCATTGCTCCTCATGTCACTCAGGGTTACCTAGAGAATACGCAGGTCATGTTTGCCCAGCATGTTCTGCTGCCCCTGAATCCCCTGCAGGGACCTCCAGCCATGCTCTAGAGCCAGTTTAAGCATTTAAGGCTACTATCAGGGACTTCCGGTTCACCTTTGCAGGGCGGTCTTCCACTCATGGCAGGCCCCCACCCCTATCAGATCTTCCCTGCCTAAACCGCCGTGGTACCTAATGTGCTTGATTCCTCTGAAATGGAATTATTGGTGGATTCTGATGATGAAGACTGCTCTGCTGTCCCTTACTCTCAGTTTTTTGGGGATCCCTTTGAGGCTGATCCTATTCCCTCAGCTGAGGGCCTGATCAGGGCTGTGTTGAACACCCTGAACATTCCCTTAGTGCAGGAGGTTTCTTCTGATCACTCCAATGTGTTCCAGGAGCCTGTTAGGCCCCATACTTGTTTTCCACCTAACTCCACCCATGACCGCTTGGTGTCTGAAGAGTGGAAGTTTCCAGACAGGAAACAGTCTGTCTCTAGGAAATTTGCTAAGCTTTTTCCGTTCTCTGTAGTGGCCCTAGCTCAGTGGGTTCTTCCTCCCAAAGTGGATGCCCCTGTCTCCAAGCATTCTAAGTCTACTGCCTTGCCTGTGGCTGATGCATCTGCTCTGAAAGACTGCTCTCAAGGCTATTTTTGCGATGGCTGGTTCTGTCCTGTGCCCCGCTTTTGCTGCGGTGTGGGTGAATAGAGCAGTGGCTGTTTGGCCTGAACAGCTCACTTCATCTGTCCGTCAGGGGGCTCTTACTGCTGACATGTTGCGGCTTCTTATCAGCATCTCTGAGGCTCAGCATTATGTTTCTGCTGCCCTGTTTGACGCTGTGTGTATGGTCGTCAGGGCATAGACTATGTCTGTGGTAGCCAAACGTGCTCTTTGGCTCAAGATCTGGTGTGCTGACACGGCCTCCAAGAGGGCTTTCCTATCCTTGCCCTTTCAGGGCACCTCACTGTTTGTGCCTGATCTCAAGGATCTGAT
The DNA here is from genome assembly GCA_037306005.1 of Rhinophrynus dorsalis. NCBI lineage: Eukaryota > Metazoa > Chordata > Amphibia > Anura > Rhinophrynidae > Rhinophrynus > Rhinophrynus dorsalis. The sequence continues at coordinate 290,818,232 of CM074720.1, forward strand.
CAATTAAGTCACTGGAGGGAAGAGTACTCACCTGCCAGTGGTAAAGAGGAAGACGGCACCTGTCAAAAGGAATTGGCTTTTTCATCCCTTTCAGGCTGACTAGAGCCAGGCGACCCATGCAGTGCCTCATGCTCTGCGCTCCTCATCTAAGCCTAAGCAGCAATGGAGGTCCAAGTCCTCCGCTAAGCCCAAAGCTTCCAAATAGTCTTCTGCATGACTCTCCGAATCCGGGTCCCCTCCCGCAGGTAGGTGGCCGCTTATGCCACTACCTTTCAGCTTGGGAGGCCTCTGTGGTGGACCCGTGGGTTTTGCATGTGGTGGCTGGGGAGTACAGAATCCCCTTCACCTCCCTTCCCCCTTCTCGGACCTTCTCTTTTCGCTCTCCTCTAGGAGCAGAAAAGCGCTGCCTTTTCGAAGGAGCCATTCAGGCCCTTCTGGACAAGGCGGTCTTGGAACCTGTTCCTCCTCAGGAACAGGGGTTGAGGTTCTACTCCAACCTCTTTGTGGTTTCCAAGGAGGATGGCCATCCCATTTTGGATCTCAAGGAGCTCAACTCCTTTGTGGTCAGGTCCCAGTATTGCCAGGAGTCACTACGCACTCTAGTCGCTGCCATGTCCCCTGGAGAATTTCTGGCCTCACTGGATCTTCAGGATGCTTATTATTATGCTTTATCACCATTCATCCAGAGAGTCTGCAATATCTCTGCTTTGCCTGCGGCCGAGGGCATTTCCAGTTTTCAGCCCTCCCCTTTAATCTGACCATGGCTCCTCAAGTCTTCAACAGAGTCCTGGGATTCGGCATTGATTTCCGTCCTCCATCGGGACGGCATCAGAGTTACCCCGTACATGGACGGCCTCCTTCTGAAGTCATCTTCTCCAGAACTCCTTCATCAGCAGGTGCAGGATTGCATTCATGCCCTGTCCCGTCATGGGTGGATCATCAATCTGGACAAGTCGGACCTTGTTCCTTCACAGAGGATTCTGGGCCTCGTTTTTGACACCCAGAGAGGGATGGTGTTTCTCACGGACAAAGTAGCTCATCATATAGCACTGAAAGTCCAAGCTGTCCTGTCTCAGGATCCGGTTACAGCCAAGAAGTTGTCATCCCTGGTGGAGAAGTTCGTTTCCACCACAGAAGCAGTTCCATTTGCCATGGTTCATACTAGGGAACTTCAGAGGTTTCTAATTCTAGCATACAGGGGTCGACCGGATCTCCTGGAGAGGTCCCTATCTCTCCCTCTTCATGTGGAGCTGAGCCTCTCATGGTGGCTCAACCTGAACAATCTCCTGAAAGGCAGGCCCTTCCTGGTGCCATTCTGGACAACAGTGACGACAGATGCCAGCCTCTCCGGATGGGAAGCAGTCCTGGGGCACTTGAATGCTCAGGGCCGGTGGTCCCAGGAGGAATCTCTCCTTCCCATCAATGTCCTGGAGCTTCGGGCGGTATTTCATGCCCTGTGACACTGGACACATCAGCTGGAGAATTGCCCGGCAGAGGAGCAAGTCCCTGCCATTTCCGTAGTTCATATTCCTGGCGTAGACAGCATTCTGGCAGACTTACTCAGTCATCACACAGTGGACAGCGGAGAGTAGGAACTGCATCAAGAGGTGTTCGGCCTCATTGTACAGTTGTGGGGTCTTCCGTGCTTCAATCTGATGACAACAAGACACAACAGGACGGTTCCAACGTTCTACTCTCGCTGGGCGAATCCCCTGGCTCTAGCAGTGGATGCCTTTTCGATCCCGTGGAATTTTCCTCTGGCATACATCTTTCCTCCCATTCCCCTGCTGCACAGGGTGATATGGAAACTGCTACTGGAGCGCTGACCCATCATTCTGATTGCTCTGTACTGGCCTTGGTAGGCTTGGTTTCTGGAGCTTCTGGATCTCTCAGTGGTGTAACCTCTTTGACTTCCCTCCTGTCCTTCCTCTACAGGGTTACCTGTGGAAGGAGGATGTTCATTGTCTGGCTTTGATGTCATGGAGATTGAATCCTCAATTTTGAAGAAGGTTTTTTTTTTTTTTTGGTGTGGTGGCTACTATGCTTAGTGCCCGTAAGACGGTTTCCTCTAAGGCCTACCATCGAGTTTAGTCTACCTTTCTATCTTGGTGTGCTGATAGGGACCTGTCTCAGGATTTTGATCTTCCTATGGTCCTATGGCTTTTCTCCTGGTGATTGTATCTGTTCGCCGTGTTGCGGAGCTGCATGCCCTGTCTTGTAGGCCACCCTTTTTGCTGTTTCACAAGGACAAGGTGGTGCTTTGCACTTCGCAGGAGTTTCTCTGAAGGTGGTGTCTGAGTTCCACATTAATCAGGAGATTGTGGTTCCTTCTTTCTGCTCTAACCCTACTTCTAACAAGGAGAAGGATCTTCACCTGTTGGATGTTGTGCATTATCTCAAGTTCTATGTGCATCGCACTGAGCTATTGAGGCAGTCTGACGCTCTTTTTTGTCATTCCTGAGAGTCCCAGGGCAGGGAAGCCTGCTTCCATGGTAACCATTGATTCTTGGATCAAGTCCACTATTCGTAGGGCTTACGAACTTAGGAAGACACCTGTTCCCTTTCGGGTCACAGCTCATTCTACAAGGTCTATTGGGGCATATTTGGCCTACACAAATCAGGCCTCTGCTGATCAGTTGTGCATGGCGGCCACTTGGTCGTCTGTGCATACCTTTTCCAAACACTATCGTGTGGATGCGCTGGCATTGGCTGATGCCAGTTTTGGGAGGAAGATTCTGGAGGCAGCCTTGCCTGTCTAGGATCTTCTTCGTCTCTTCAGTACTCTTTCACTTTTGAGCCCTGTTGGTTCTACTTCAGTGTGCTGTGTAACAGTTCCTTGGGTCTGTTTTTACCCCTTTTAGGTGTCCGTTGACACTTTGCGGTTATTGTTGAGCTATTCATGGTACATTGGTTCATTGGTGCTCTGGTGACTTTGGGGGCCTGCGCCTAGTCCTTGCCTTTTTTTCCGCCCTGGGAAACTTAATGGTTGGACATCCCAACGTTACCAGTAACCTGTATTGGATGACAAAGAAAAGAGGATTTTAGTCTAACCTGCTAAATCCTTTTCTCTTAGTCCATACAGGTTACTGGTCTCCCACCCTGTCAAGGGACCATGCTTGGCACTCCTGTGGCAGAACATGGGGGTCCTTTCGGGTTCATGCTCACAAGAGTCTTCCTTTACCTTCTTACTACCTAGTCAGTAGTTTTCAAATCTAACTGGAAGGGGATTGGCTAGCTGCAAGCTAAGGAGAGGCGGTAGGCTCCACCCAGCATTGTTCCTGTCTACATAAAGGGGCTGATCGCCTACCCAAAGTTACCAGTAACCTGTATGGACTAAGAGAAAAGGATTTAACAGGTAAGACTAAAATCCTCTTATATACCACTAGAGGTGCAAATCCACAAAATGCGAAAAGGTTGGAAGTCAAGCAGTCAATGCCAGAAATAATTGGTCAGCCAGGAGGGTCGACCAACCCTTTATGAATTTAAGGTAGGTGATAATACACTGCTACTATTAACTCCATGACACACAAAAAATCATGTTCGGATTTGAAGATCACACCTCCAGTAAAGACAGTGTTAACCAATCGATCGAACTCAGATCTATATTGGGAGAGAGATCCCTAGTCAGGACAGAGTATTCATGATCTTCAAGTATACAAAATGCCTCTTTAATATAATCACCTCTGTCCTGAATGACAATCCTCCCCCTTATCCACAGGTGTAATAACAATATTCCTATCCGAACGAAGACTTTTAATAGCCAGTTTTTGTTGTGAAGATAAATGTTAGAATAAACCTTATATTTAGTCTGCTAGAGTTAATTTCAGATCATTTAGAACAAGATAAAATGTTTCAATGCGACTACCTCTGTAAAGTATTGGGTAGAAATTTGATTTGGGCTTGAGGTTTGTTGAAATGGGGTCCTCCAAAATAATTTTCTCTAAATTGATTTCATAAGTATTTGACATTTTAGTGTCCCCTTTAATTTTAAAATATCACTCTAAAGTCAACTTTTTAATAAACACATTTAAATCCTTAAAGATTTCAAAAAGATTTGGAGTAGCATTTGGACAAAGTGATAAGCCATAACTCAATAATGAAATCTCATGCAGCAGCCGTGGCAGCGCTGTAAGGATGATGGGAGTTATAGTGCAATACTCTTTTTGAAGCAATAACCTCATCCCAGTCTTGCTGAGCTCTGACTCAGCTCTTCCTCCCCTTCTCTGTGTGCAGAACACGCAGTAGTATAATTGATGTGTGGCAGGGAATACGTGTGAGAAGAGACGTCTGTTACACTGAAACTTATAGTGGGGACGCTACCTTTCTCCAAAAGACTGACTAATTTGTAGAAACTTTTTACTGTAGGACCAATCGGGATTGTTTATTTGCAATATGAGTTTTCTTGTAACTGGTCCACTGATCTCTTCTTGAAACAAATGAGTCTAAAACATTGGCTTGGGCTCTCTAAGTTTACAAACCAAACTGTGTATTAATTGCACAACGTAACACCAATTTCTTATTACTAACTGCTGGCTGAGATGGTGCTATGACTCTGCTTAAAGATGTCCAACCTTTCAGTACGCGTCATGAGAATATCGCACTGTCATGCGGTGCAAGATTCTCATGTTGCCATTTTTATCATGGTGACATAGTTAATGTGTCATGTGGTTGCACATTCTTTTGCGTGCAACCTTTTAAAAGGATACCACTTTAAGGTTACCATATGCCTAGCATATAAGATCAGGATGAAACCTGTTCCCTTCAAGATCACATCGCATTTCACCAGACCTGCGGATGCTTCCTGGGCCTACACAAACCAGGCCTCAGCTGAACATCTGTCCAAGGCTGCGACTTGGTCCTCCTTGCATACTTTCACGAAAATCTACTGTGTCAGTGTCTTGGCCAGAAGGTCCTTCAGGCAGTTTTGCCCAAGGACCTTTTTCTGTTCCCTAATGTCAATTGTTGGTCAGTAGTTTCTGTGCCCTTTTGGCTCTTATATGATGTGTTATGCTAGGTCAGTGTCCGTTGACAATTTTTTTTCTGGGCTTTCCAGATTTGGAATATTCCTGGGGTATGCTAGTATCACAAGGGACGTGAGAGAGGTGTTTTCTCCTTTCCCTCCCCGGGAATCCTAGCTTTGATTTAGCCCCATGGTTCCTGTATTCCATATTGGACATAAAAGAAAATAGGTTTTTAGTGTTCTTAACGTTAATCCTTTTCTTTTTAGCCATATGGAACACAGGTCTCTGACCCAGAGAAAAACCCTTTCTCTGTCATCCAATATAGCTTACAGGAAACTCTGGGAAGGTGACAGCCCCTTTATGTAAGCAGGAACAATTCTTGGAAAAAATGTAGGGTGGAACCTTCCTCTCCTCCTTAGCTGGTGACTGACTTCTCCCTTCCCAGTTAGATGTGTTCCTTGTATAGAGAGAGGCTACAGAGAACAGTTCTGCTTACATTTTAGTTTCTTTTGTTATTTTCTTGTTAGATTAGGCCCGTTACCATTACTGACTTCCCAATGGTGGATTGCTAAGTTAACAGGCGCTGTCGTGGACCTTACAGCCCTGGTGGAAAACCTTGCTTGCTATGTCTTTTTTTCTTGGAGAAGCCAACTGAGGCTTATCTTTTTCTCAATGGTAATCTGAAGGCTGAAGACCTGAAAAAAAAGGTGAGCAATCCTTTGAGTGCCATGGTCTATTTGTCCCACTGTTTCCCCTCCACACAGGGGTCTCCTTTAGGAGTTCCTACTCTTATACTCCTGCACTCATTTGGGTTTTATCTTCCTGTCTGCTTAGAGTCCTTGAGCATTTTGGTTTTTCTGTGGTACTTTAGTTCCTTCCTTGCCATGTTAGTTGCGCTGGCGGATGTATTTCTCACATTTCCCTTGGGATTCAGTGTTTGACTATTTTTCAGGTGTTCCTTATGGGTTTTACTTTTTTGGAATTTTTCATTTATTTGAATTCTGCTTCTTTAATGGGTTTGAATTCTGAAGTACTGAGAGAGCAGTACGAAACGCGTTAGAACGGACTCCTATTATATGTTTATTGGAGCGGAATATCAAAGGTTGAAAGAATTCAAACCCATATAAGAATTGATGTACCTCCAGGGGTCTTGAAAGAACCGGTTAATTGAGCTGCAGTCAATAAAAGTGCAAGAACGCGGGGAGAGGAGAGAAATCTGTCCCGTGTTTAAAAATAAGGAATCGGGAGGAGAGAGAATCCTTCCTGCGAGTACATAAAAGTGCAAGTGTGCGGGGAGAGGAGAGAAATCTGTCCCGTATTTAAACACAAGGAGTCGGGAGGAGAGAGAATCCTGCCCGCGTGTACAGAATAACTGCAAGTCGGGAGATGGCACACTCTGCCCGCTAATGTCAGTGCAAGAGTTAAAGGATTGAACAAAGGAGCGAAAACCCTGCTCACGTGCACAGAGGAACTGCAAGTTGAGAAATAAATACTCTGCCCATCAATACTACTCAAAGGACTGAATAAAGAATCATACCGGACATTACACCAACGGAGGTAGATATATCCGAATATATAAGAGACTTGGTGCAATAGACTAGAGGAGATATATCCTACCCGCAGGTTATATAACCAAAAACACTCCATTTAAATAATATATGGGACTTTAATGTTATATTTTAATATTGTGTTTTAAAACAGTGATTGTTTTGAATCTGCAGAATTGTTTATAAATAAATCTTCTAATATATATTTATATAGTAGTATATGGTTATAATTATCTTTGAGCCATTTATATATGATATAATACTTTAGTTATAGATCTTAGTGCTTTAGTCCACTTAATCTTCTACTAACATTTCAGAGTTCAGCATTACGTTGCTGATGCTATCTTTGATACTATCAGACTTGAGGCAAAGGCCTCTGCCCTGTCTGTGGTCGCCAGGCGTTCCCTTTGGCTTAAGATCTGGTCTGCTGACTCGATTTCCAAGAAATCTTTGGTTTCCCTTCCCTTTCTGGGCACATCCATCTTTGGCCCTGAGTTGAAGACTCATCAGTGAGAGTAGGGCAAGAGCACTTTGTTGCCATTTGATGCAAGAAAAAACCTCAACTTCGCAGGCACCATCTTTTTGTGCCTACCAGGTCGAGACTCGCGGAGCGACCCTGGCAGTTCCTCAGGCCCCACGCTCCTCCTCCAAGCCCAAACAGCAGTGGAGGCCCAAGCAGTCCTCCGCCAAGCCCAAACCTACTTTGGCATAACTTGGCAAACCCTGGACCGCACACACCAGTAGGTGGTCACCTGCGGCACTTTCTCAGTGTTTGGACCGACACCATTGCGGATCTGTGGGTTGTACAGGTGGTTTCCGAAGGGTACAGGATTCCCGTCACATCTCTTCCTCCCTTCCGGTTCTTCCTTTCTCACTGTCCTCAAGAACTGGCAAAGCTTTGTCTTCTCAATGGGGCCATTCAGACTCTTTTGGACAAGGAAGTTCTGGAACCACTTCTCCCGAACCAGGAATAGTTTTGGGCTTCTATACCAACCTGGACCTCAAGGATCTCCATTCCTTTGTGGCCAAGACTCATTAACACCAAGAGTCCTTATGGTCAGTCATTGCAGCAATGTGTCTAGGGGAATTTCTGGCATCCTTGGATCTGCAGGATGCCTACCTGCACATCGCTATTCATCTGGAGAGTCGGCGGCACCTTAGGTTTGCTTGCCACAAGGGCACTTCCAGTTTTCGGCTCTCCCCTTTGGTCTGACCACAGCGCAACAGGTGTTTATTCACGTCTTGGGTGCTTTAATTTCTGTAATGCACAAGAGGGGAATTCACGTAACTCCATACATAGACAACTATCACAGTTCTCTCAGCCAGGCAAGGAAAGGGTGAATGAGAACAATGACCCACAGGCTACGAGGCAGAATCGAAACCCTACAGCAGAAGGCCGGGAGTCTGAGAGCAGGAGTCTATAAGTTGGCCAACAGTAATGTTATGCTGTTAGTCGACTAAAAGCTGCAGAGGCAGATACTGGAGTCGAAGATAAGCTGGAGTCAAACAGAATTGATGTCGACTACACAGGGTCGTAGACAGGCAGGGAGTCAAAGGATAGCCGGGTCCGGAACACAGGTAGTCGAACAAACAGATAGTCGATACCTAGGGGGAGTCGAGAAGTGGAGAGTCGTAGTCGAGCCGGAATCGGTACACAAGGAGTCAAAACAATCTAGCCGGAGTCGGTACACAAAGGGTCAAACAGAAGACTGGAACAGACAGTCGAATCGCAGGAACAAGAAGAGAGGTCGCAGACAAAGCCAAGGTCAGATATTCGGATACACGAAGTTCAGGCAAGGGTCACAACAGAAATCAGGAATACAGGTAAGCTTGATACACAGGTACTAGGACGCTCAGCACAGACCATGCGAGGGCGGGGATAATAGGAAAGTCCCAGGTATTAGTAGGCTATGGACAGGTGTATGAGTTCTGTAATCAGGAGTAAGACCGCCTTGAGGGAGGAGGAGCGGATGGATTTGTGACACAGCTTGCTCTTGAAGGCCCCATCCGGAGAACTCCTCCAGCAGTAGGTGCAGGACTGCATTCATACACTCACCCATCACGGTTGGGTTCTGAACATGGACAAGTCAGACCAGATCCCATCTCAGAGACTGGTCTTTCTGGGTCGTCTATTGGTCTTTCTGACAGAGGATGTTGTTCAACAGATCACCAACAAGGTTTCCTCAGTTCCTCCATTAAAGCCAAGAACTTGACCTCTTTGGTGGGGAAGCGGATTTCCACCATAGAGGAGGTACCATTTGTGATGGCTCACACAATGGAACTACAGAGGTTTGTGATTCAGGTTTGCAAGGGGAACCCAGATCTCTTGAAACGGTCTGTTTCTCTTATCTTGCATGTAGAGCTGAGTCTTCGTTAGTGGCTGAATCTCTCCAACCAGAAAGGAAGAGCGTTCGTGATCCCATTCTGGACCACAGTGATGATGGATGCCAGCATGTCTGTTTGGGGAGCGGTCCTGGGTCACCTGAATGTCCATGGTCATTGGTCACCAGAGGAATCTCTCCTACCCATCAATGTTCTGGAACTCCGGGCGATATTCCAAGCTCTGAGATACTGGTCGTTTCATCTCGAGGGCTGTCCAGTTCCAGTCCATTCCGATAATGCCACAGCCATGGCTTACATCAACAAGCAAGGCGGCACCAGAAATCCCGCATCTTGGTTGGAGATCAACACGATTTTAACCTGGGCCAAAGAACATGTCCCTGCCATCTACGCAGTACATATTCCAGGCTTAGACAATGTCTTAGCCGACTTCCTAAGTAGACACATTGTGGACAGTGGCGAATGTGTGCTTCATTAGGAGGTGTTCAACCTCATCGTTCAGAGATGAGGACTTCCATGGATCGGCCTGATTGCCACCAGAAACAGCAAGGTTCCGATGTTTTGCTCCCGCTTGTTGGATCCCCTGGCTGTAGCAGTGGATGCTCTGTCGATTCCTTGGCAGTTTCCTTTAGCCTACATTTTCCCTCCTCTCCCCCTGTTCCCCAGGGTGCTGAGGAAACTACGAATGGAGAAGACTCCAGTCATCCTAGTTGTTCCCTACTGGCCCCGGCAACCTTGGTTCCCGGAGCTACAGGACCTGTCTGTATGCAAACCGTTTTGGCTTCCACGCAGACCGGATCTCCTCCTGCAGGGTTACCTGTGAAAGGAGAACATGGAGCATCTGGGTTTGATGGCTTGGCGAATGAGTAATCTATTTTGAGGAAGCCTGTTTCATCAGAAGCCTGTTTCATCAAAAGCTTACCACAGGATATGGTCTGTCTTCTACTCTTGGTGTGTGGACAGGGATCTGTCCTCACATAAGTTTGATCTGCCGACTGTCTTGTCCTTTTTACAGGATGAGTGAACAAGGACCTTAGCCTGAGTTCTTTGATGGTCCAAACTTCAGCTCTCTCTGTCTTTTTTCAGAGGCACATTGCAGTTATTCCAGATGTCAAGGTTTTCTTTCAAGGTGTTGCTCATGCTCTCTCTGCCTTTAAGCATCCCTATCACGGTGCCCGTGATTTATTGTTTACATTTTTTCTGTCAGTTATCCATGTGAGGTCCTCATTGGTTGCCCTGTGTTTAGCCCGCCCAGTATGGCCTTTATATACTGGGCTCCGGCACCCTCTCACTCCCTTTGGTGGTGTTCCTGTGCCAGTTCTATGTTTGTATTGAGGTTTCCAGTGTACCGACTTGGCTTGCCTGACTACTCTCCTGTTCCTGCGCCTGTGTACCGACCTGGACTGCCTGACTACTCTCCAGTGATTGTTCCTGTGTACCGACCCAGCCTGGCTGACGTTCCTGCTACCGTGTACAGACTTGGATTTGCTGACGTTCCTGCTTCTGTATCCTGACCCGGCCTGGCTGACGTTCCTGCTCCTGGATTCCGACTTGACAGTTTCCCATTGTGGCCCTGGTCGCCTCGGCGACATTCTACCTTCCGGTGCCTCACCTTGTTTGGCACCTCTGCACCCGCAGGCTTGCCTAGTATTCCCATTTGGCTCTACAGAGCGCCTCTGGCCTAGTCCTCCATTCCGCAAAACCGGTTGCAAGTGTTACCTCCGTGATTGCACTGGTATACTGCCATTGGTTCGCTCCACTGTGTCAAAACCAGTTGCAAGTGTTGCCTCCGTGATAGCACTGGTACATTGCCATTGGTTACGTTCCACTCTGTCAAAACCGGTTGCAAGTGTTGCCTCCGTGATTGCACCTGTATACTACCATTGGTTCGCTCCACTTTGTCTAAACCGGTTGCAAGTGTTGCCTCCGTGATAGCACCGGTACATTGCCATTGGTTACGCTCCACTCTGTCAAAACCGGTTGCAAGTGTTGCCTCCGTGATTGCACCGGTACATTGCCTTTGGTTACGCTCCACTCTGTCAAAACCGGTTGCTAGTGTTGCCTCCGTGTCACACCGGTAGCGCTCCTGTTTTACTTCAGTGGACTGGTACTCGCTGTGAACTCAGTCTTTGGCGTGTTCAAGAAGCAGCTTATTACCTGCACATATGGGACTGTTTCCTTTCTTGATGAACGTTAACTCCTGCATTGCTGTAACCTGGAAACTTCATCATCTGCCTGACCCGTGTCAGCATAAACTGTTTGCCTCCTATATTTGTGCTGGACCTGTGTGGGCCTAATTAACCTGTCGTGTGTCTGTACTATAAGATTTATATTACAGGACCTGTGAGGGTTCTTTATGTATTATTGTATTTAATAAAACTGTGTTTTTTATCCTCACCCTGTGTCTGTGAGTCAAACAAACCGTTACAATCCCACTCCTCAATGGGACCTTAATCTGGTTCTGGGGGTCTTGCAGCGGCCTCCCTTTGAGTCCTTGGCTACCATTCCTCTTCGTCTTCTGAGTTGGAAGATGGCTTTTCTCTTGGAAATAGTCTCTGTTCGCAGAGTCACTGAACTGTAGGCTGTGTCCTGCAAACCACCTTTCCTGGTGTTTCACAAGGACAAGGCGGTTCTTCGTACCTCCCGGGAATTTCTTCCTAAGGTGGTTTCTGAGTTCTACATCAATCAGGAGATTGTTGTGCCTTCTGCAGGCTTTGTCCTGACCCAAAAACTGACAAGGAGAGGGATCTCCACTTGTTGGATGTGGTGCGCTGCCTTAAGTTCCATCAGACTGATGCACTTTTTGTCATCCCTGAGGATCCTAGGGCTGGTAAAGCTGAGTCCAAGGTGACTATTGCTTCTTGGATCAAGTCTACTATTTGCAAGGTCTATGAACTCAGGAAGAAACCTTATTCCTTTTTGTGTTACAGCTCTTTCCACCAGTTCTATTGGGGCCTCCTGGGCCTATAAAAATCAGGCTTCTGCTGATCAGCTGTGCAAGGTGGCCACTTGGTCTTCTGTACACACTAAACACTACTGTGTTGATGTTCTGGCTTTGGCTGAAGCCAGCTTTGGCAGAAAAGTCATGGAAGCAGCTCTGCTTGTCTAGGATTTTGTTTCCTGTGTCTTAGAGATCTTTACCTGTTGAGCCCTGTTGGCTGTTGTTCAGTGTGCTGTGTTCACAGTTACTGGTATTCTGTATTACAGTTTAGTGTCTGTTGACACTTAGTTGGGCTATTCTATATCCTGTATAGTCCATGAGAGCTTTGGAGTCATGGGGAGTGGCGCACTGGTCCTTACCTTCTTTCCTACTACTGGGAACTCAATGTTGGTACATCCAGTAGTTACCTGTAAACTATAATGGATGACAGAGAAAAGAGGATTTTAGTCTTTCCTTTGAAATCCTTTTCTCTTAGTCCATATAGCTTACAGGCCTCCCACCCTGTCAAGCTATATGGACTAAGAGAAAGGGATTTAACAGGTAAGATTAAAATCCTCTTTTCTCTTGTTGCTTTCCCTTACAGAAGAGTCTTCTTAGTGTCTTCGTCATGGGGGCTTTCTTCCCTTCTTCCACACTTTTTGTGTGGCTTTTGTCACATGAATTCTGGGAGTTTGTAGGCGGGATTGAGTTGGGGGAGGAGGATGGAGTCTTCACCCCAAAGACACATTCCCTCTGTTTCACATTAACTAAAGAGAAAAGAATTTAACAGGTAAGAACACTAAATTCCTATTTTTACTGTGTTAACTAAAACTTGGAGATGCCAGGCAGAGGATAGTCTAGTTATTAGCTTCAATGCAGAAAGTAATTCTTATCCTAAACTTTGAGTAGACTAGTTTTACTTCAAGGCCAAGAGCCATATACAATAAGGAGATGTGATTCTAGAGCAAACCAACTGCACTACGAGGGAAAAAAATAAATGTGTTGGAGACCTCTCTATCATTCAGGGGTTAAAAAACTTATTTAAAATCATCAGGAATTAAAATTTCTCATTTATGGTACAGTTGGTTTGTTCCAAAATTGTACATATTTAGCTTACTGAACACAGTCCCAAAACTGAAAAATTGAATGCATCACTTAAAGCGAAACTATCTTCCTAATAAAATTGCCAAAAAATAGATTACCAAGCTAGCCATATGCAAAGTTATACTATCCTTAAGCGCAGTAAGTCAGCGGTATTGAAGAAAAAACACAGGAACCAGAGGACAGACAGAGCAGACATCTTAGAGGAAATCTGCCTCTGAGTCTGCACTGTTTGTCCCGTTCTCTGCCAGCATTGGTAGTGACGTTCCTTGGTGCCTTAAAGCACTGGAAGGGACTGACTGAGCGGGCGCACTGAATGTCTCTTGTAAGGTCTGTGCAGCCCGATGTCTACAGAAGATGTGTTTCAATACCGCTGACTTATTGCACTTAAGGATAGTGTAACTTTGCATATTGCTAGGTTAGTAATCTATTCAGGGGCAATTTTATTAGGTTGAACATTCCGCTTTAAGAATGAATGAATTATGATGTGTACTCTTGTTCGTCAGACTGAATATACATTTGTGCTAATTTTGCTTATCTTATTGATTTGACAGGATACGAGTGACAGTTGATGGGGAATTTCTTCATTATATTTTTCCTCTTCAGTTCCTGGATTCTCCTGAATGGGACTCACTTAGACCTTCAGAAGAAGGTGTTTTTCAGGTAAATATATAGAAGTAGATTTTAGAAAAATAACATTAGATATGTGTCAGATTCTGACATGGATCTGTGTATAGGTAAAATATTGTTGGAGAAGAGAGAAAGATAGGAGAGGTATAAAGACTGGGGGATTGAAGGGGCAGGAGAGGAAGGAGGAGGTAAGAAAAAAAGAAAAGATAAAAGGAGAGGGAAGGAGGACAAACTGAGGAGAGGTGGGGCATGAGGAGGTTACAGACTGAAGTAAGCATAATGAAAGATGGATTTATGAGAGAGGTAGCTAGGACATTTTATTTGTTAGTTTGGAAACCCCCTCTTTTACCATACTGAACTGGTAGGGAGGGGATACTATGATGAACAATGGAGCTGTGCCAGAAGTGAACAAGATAGCTCCCCTACATGACACCAAATCACAGGGCAAGAGGGGAGAGGTCAAGGTAAGTGCTAGCATGAGGTATGACTCATGTCAGAAATTAATCCTGGTACCTTGATAAACACCTTCATAATGATTGGTTGTTGTCTATCTCTTATCTGATCCAACAGTGTGCAAGTCAAATTCTCCATTGTACATTACTGTTCCTGTGTTATGCTGCAGTGTGTCTGCCAATCTGACACTGAATGATACAACCATGTATATAAATATAACTGGGAGGTATTGCAGGGTGCATTATCTTTTTAAATGTAACTCATGCACTAGAGGATCCCACAACAGACAAGTGAGCCAATTAGCTGTCTCTGGTAAACTAATCAGCAAGTCACCAGAAGGTGATCATCAGAGTGCCAAAATTGATTTATGTCCTGAAACCTACCACTGAGAATAGATCACAAATGGAGGTACTATAAATAAGAAGTCAGTTCGCCATTCAATACCTCGCCTCCATCACATCACAGTGAGATGAATCATTTGAATAATATGTTTTGCTTGGTGGTAGACAGAGGTGCTGATGAATGGACACATTCCTCTTTCCATATATTCATTAGCACAGTCATGCACTTGACTTTTTTGCCCCCAAGGTTCATTTGGTTTGTCCTAGCACGTTCCACTCCCTCCTCCTCTTCCAGCTCAACCACTGCCTTAATTCTCAAATTCACGTGCTTTCTTTTGCAAGAGGACAATTCATCATTTTCATATGGGGCTTTATAATCTCCCATTAGAAGGGCTCAAATCACTGGCTTCCCTGGAGTTGAATTGCCCAGTTCATACAAGTTTCTATTTGAACCATTTCGCTGTGGCTGTTGACTTTATTATAAGTGTGGGAGCCTGAAGGCAGAAGACTGGCGAGTAACCATTTGAGTGCCATGGTCCTACTGTGTCTCACTGTTGTCTCAGCTCCACATTCTGTGGTTATAATGAACTCATTCCTTATTGGATTTCCTTTCCTATATGTGCCTGTGTAATAAAGTTGGCTTCTCTGCTTGGTTTTTCAAATTTAACCCTCTCAGTACTAGTTAATATATTGGAGGCTATTAGACACTTTACTTCTGGATTCTAACAGTTATTGTGAACTTTATTTGTACCCTATCAGGCGTGTCAATTTTTTTTTTTTTTAAATGTTTACTGTATATTGAGTAATTTTGTTTCTAGGTGCATGGCCCCTTTAAGAAACTGAGTCTGCGCCTCAGCCATCTTTGCCTCCGAGAAAGATTTTGTGGGACATATCTCTTCACCTATTTATGAGCTCCTTTTTCTCTGATCATCCATTGTCATATGGTCAGCATCCTGACTATCCACTGGTTAGTATTTTACCATGTTACACAGCTGGAGAACAATGGGTTTCTTTGTTTAATGTAATAGTGGAAACTACATTGCCCATAATTCTGTTTCCTGGGCTTGTTTCTGATTAGACGCCCCTTCATTACTTATTCTACACAGAGGCTTATTCTCCCGCTCTCTCTCTCTCTCTCTCTCTCTCTCTCTCTCTAACTCTCTCTCTAATTTAACCAATTGCATGGCAGATAAGTATTTTCTGGGTCTTTCTTGGAGGTTTGTATTAGACTGTTTTCATTTTAAACTAGTTATTGTCTAGTTTAAGCTATTTTCTCTGAACATGTCTGACCCTAAAGGGCATATTGGGTTAACCAAACCCAAGAATTCATGGGGTACCCTAACACCTCTCCCCCAGACTCATTGTTCCTCATGCTATGCTAGGCTTCCAAGGAAATATTCTGAGTCCCTGTAGCCCTCCTGTGGCCCCCTACTACATCACTGGGGCCATCCAGCACTGATCAAGACCCAACGTTGGTTAAAACCCTGATGCCCTCACCCATTCTGTTGGTCCTCCACTTTTGATGACCCATTCCCTCGATCAGGCAAGTTGATCCTTTTTTTAGGGGCCAGTCTAAGATAGTTATGGAAATGTCTGATGAAGAGTTTGACTCAGAAGAAGAAGAAGAAGATATGGACTTGTCTTTGTCTTTTGGGGATTCCTATGAGGTTGACCCTACCCTCTCAGCAGAGGATATCTTCCATAGGTACAAGAAAGACCCTCCAATTTTCCCTTCTAACAGGACCTTAGTCCAGGTTCTGTTGGAGGAATGGAAAACACCAGATAAGAGGATTTGTTTAATCTAAACTATACCCCTTTACGTCTGAGGCCGTTGATCAGTGGGCTTCTTCCCTTGCTATTCACCCCCCTAACTCATGCTTGGCCAAGAATACATCTTTCATTGGCAGACACTGTGGGCCTTAAGGGTCATGCTGACAATCACCTTGATTCTCTGTTAAAGGCAAACACTGCAGCGACAGGGGAGCCCTGTGACCCATTTTCTGCTCTTCATATGTCAAAAGGGTAATAGTTGTTTGGGTTGAGCAGATTTCTGAAGCCATATGCTCTGATATTCTTAAGGAAGACCTTTTAATGCTTGTGCAGTATTTTGGGAGCAAATGCTGAAGCTGCCAGGTTTTCTGGTAAGGCCCCAGCCTTATTTTTTCTGCTCTCTGCACCTTGTGGTTGAAGATGGAGTCTGTGGGTCAATCCTCCAAGAAATCACTGGTTTTTCCACCCTTTGAGGGTAAAAATCTATTTGGACCTATTTGGATTTGAAATGCCTTAACCACTGCATGGTTACTATGCAATTCAGGATGAAATCTTTGCTGTCTGTTATCTCATATTACTGGCCTCTCTGGATCTTCAGGATATTTACATATATGTCCCTATTCATATTCACAATATTCACATTTAGTTAATTTTGCCTTTGCTGCAGTCAGTCCCAAGTCACTGCACTGCCTTTTGACCTGGCCTCAGCTCCAAGAATGTTTATGAACATCATGGCATCGCTAGCCTCTTACATCAGTTTGCAGGGAATCTCACTGACTCCATATGTAGACTATCTTCTGATCAAGGCTCCTTCAGAATAAATCTTGTCCATCCGTATGGAAAATGCTTCCGCATACCGGTGCACTATGGTTAGGTTGTCAATCTCAAGAAGTCTTCTCTGATACCATCCTAGGTCCTGTTCTTCTTGGGGATGAAGTTCGAGATCATCCAAGGACAAATAGTTAGACAATGTCTACAAAAAACAAATTGCACTCATATTTATATATTGCTGTGCCAATGCATATGCACAACACAGCAAATATCGCATGCAGAGTTATCTTACCACCCTTGCTCGGTACACCTACTATCAGATCCTCCTCTTTTGGATCTCCTCCTCCTCTTTTGGATCTCCGTTACACTTTGATATTTTCTTCCAATAAAACTGTAGCCGCTTAAACAGTTAAATGTGGTTAAAAAAAAAGTATCAATTTATTAAAAGAAAAGCATTATTTACAGACCATATATAGGTGCTGGTAAAATAAAATATCCCACTAAAAACGCATTTTGCATTGGTTACCGCTGCTTTTTCATTAATGCAGGTAATAAATATCATGACAGACAGCAGCCAGTTGCTTACATCAGTCTCAAAGGAGGAACTCGAAATGTGTCAGCCTGGCCAGAGGTGAGAGAACTCCTTAATTGGGAGGAAAATAATTTTCTCATATCTTCAATATGGAACATACCATGGGGTTGAGTCCCTCCACCTGGAGGACAGGGCACATTACAAAAGACAGGCTCTTTGGGGTGGAAACTCCCTCTTCTTCCAGCTCAAGCCCCTGCCCGTTTCCCAGAATTCATGTGTCCTGCAAAGCAGTTGGAGGGGCCATCTATCACGGTGCCCGTGCTTTCTGTCAGTCTCTGTGTGTTGTGCTCCCATTGGCTGAGCTATGTTTGGCCAGCCCAGTATGGCCTTTTTATACTGGGTTCTGGCACCTGTCTGGTGCCATTTCGTGGTGTTCCTGTACCAGTGCTGACTTGAGTTGCTGTGTTCCCGTGTGCCGACTTGGCCAGTCTGACTACTCTGCTTCTGGTTACTGCTCCGTGATCCGACCCGGCCTGGCTGACATTCCTGCTCCGTGACCTGATCCAGCTTGTCTGACGTTCCTGCTCCGTGACTCGACCCGGCCTGGCTGACTTCATGCTCCGTGACCTGACCCGGCTTGTCTGACGTTCCTGCTCCGTGATCCTGCCCGGCTCTCCAGTTCCTGCTTCGTTGTGACGCTTGGGCGACATTCTGACTTACGCTTGTCTGGGCCTACCAGAGTGTGTCCGTGCTGCCTCCATTAACTCTTGCAGAGCTACTGTTGCCTCCGTTACTGCTACGGCAGTGTATCTATTGCTGAGCCTTCCGTTAACTCTTGCAGAGCTACTGTTGCTTCCGTTACTGCTCCGGCAGTAAACCTATTGCTGAGCCTTCCGTTAACTCTTGCAGAGCTACTGTTGCCTCCGTTACTACTACGGCCGTGTACCAATTGCTGAGCCTTCCGTTAACTCTTGCAGAGCCTACTGTGGCCTCCGTTACTGTTGTGGCAGTGTGCCATTGGTTGCGTTTCCGTTCAGCTCTTGCAGAATACTGTTGCCTCCGTTACTGCACAGGCAGGGTGCCCTTGGCTCTATTCCATTCAGCTCGTGCAGAGTATTGTGTGGCCTCCGTTTACTGCTACGGCAGGGGGTATAAGTCTCAGCTGTGCTCCGGCAGATCTATAGTGCTCTGTCTCCATTCTAGCAGTACAGTCTCCTTATCGCTGTTATTCCATCATACTGGGTGTTTCTGAGTACTCACCACATCAGAGACTGATTATATCTATTGGGACTTTAACCCATGCTGTGCTGGGTATTCACCCTGTCATGCCTGACCTGTGACAGTATACGAACTCTCTCACTATTATACTGGGCCTGTGTAGGCATAAGTCTAAATCCTGTATTGTACCTGTCTATTCTGCTGAATTACTCTATAGCCCGTCAAGGGTAATTCTCATTGTTTTAATAAAACTGTTTTTTATCCTAACCCTCTGTGTCTGAGTGTTGAACAAACCGTTGTACCATCCTATTAGTTTATTTAGGTTTTTATTTGTTTTTCTCTAGATGTGGAGCTGTATAATCCCCCATTAGGAGGACTACCATCACTGGGCTTCCCTGGAGTTAGTTTACCCAGTTCACAGGTGCTTTGTAGACCATTCTTGCCCTGTGAAGGTTGATGTTATGACAAGTCTGTTCCTCATCGCTGATTCTCATTATAATTCTGCCCTCACTTATCATGGTAGCCTGAAGAAAGAAGATTGTTGAGTAACCCTTTGTGTCCGTTGGTCCACTGTATATCCCATTCTGAGCTATGCTTTACACTCAGTGTAACTATTCTCTGATTTGGCACTAATTATGGCTCTATTATATCTTAAAGGGTCTTGGAAAAACAGATGGTTTCTGTCTTTTCTGTTTGTTAACCCGTTCACTGCTGTTTTAGTTATAGAAGTGTGTTGAGTGCTTTGGGGGGGATTATTTTGCTCCCCCAATTCTAGGATTTTAATTTTTTCCCTGGAGGTTTGGGGGGCTGGATTTCCTTTATTTTTTATTTGAGATCTATTATAGTGTAGCAGCTTCTTTAAGAACCAGAGCCCGCCTGCGGCCATTTTTGTGCTATTGACTTCTGTGGGGGAACTTCTCTGGGACATATCTCTGCAACAGTTCGGGAGGATTCTATCATCTTGTCCACTTTCTGAGTGTCCACGGAGCACCAGTGGCCAGAGTAACAAGTGTTGCTAGGCAACAAAAAAGAGAAGAGACTACATTTCCATTAATGCCCATTTCCTGGGCTTTCTTCTGATTGGTTGACACTCTAACTGGTGGCCATTTTACTTCTCTCTTGCTTATTGCAGAGGCTGACTGTCCTTGCTCTCCTTCTGCAGTCTATCCCTTTGCATACCAGATAAGTTAATTTTTTTTGTGTTTCTGGGTTTTAGATTTGTTCTGGGGACATTTAATCTAGTTTTGAAATTTTGAAACTCTCTCAGGAACATGTCTGTTAGGAATATAGGGACAGCCAAGGCTAAGGATTCAGGGGCTTCTTCCACACCTCACTCACTGTTCCTCATGACATACTGGGCTTCCAAGAAAATAATTTGGGTCTTTATGCCCCTCTTTGTGCTGTGGCCCCTTCTACTCTTCTGGGCCCCTCCAGCACTGAACAAGCACCTGCATGGGATCAAATACTATCATCAGTGGCACAAATCCCTTCTTCAGTTCATGGTGTTCTCTGTTCTTTGAAACTTCTCCCCACCTTCAAGTAGGTTGACGCTGTATCCAAGGGGCACACTCAAGTTATTGGGTCATCCTCTGCTGAAGAACTGGACTCAGAGGATGATGAGGAAGTATGATGATATGGATTCTTCCTACTCTTATGGAGATTCCTTTGAGGCTGATCTGGTCCCCTCTGCTGAGTGGCTCATTAAGGCGGTATTGGAGACCCTTCAGGTCTAAGATGCCGCAGATGGGGGCTCTCCCTATCCGGACATTTTGCAGGAGAACCTGTTTTTTCCCCCCAGTAACACTTTTGATAAGATCCTTATGGATGAGTAAAAAAAACTCCTGATAAGAGACTTTTCCTTAACCCCTTCAGTGCCAGGAGCTTGGGCCATTTCCTGTACCCTGCAGGCCAGACACATTTCAACATTTTTGCTATCCTCCTCTTTAGGCTTGATTTCCGCTGGGAAATTTATAGTTACATATGGGAAACTACATATCGTTTTTTTTTCAGAACAAATTGAGCTATTTCTTGGTGCCTTACATGAAGTGAATTGGGCATCGTGGAAAAAGCTATGATGTCATAATTACAAAAGTAAGTGAAAACATACTTATTTTGCTAAAATAACATACTATATATCAAAAGCATTTACCTTGATTGTGAAAGTTTCATTTAATTGAAAAAGCACCGAGTCCCCTGTGTACAAAAATACCAAATTTGTATAATTTTACTTATGTCCATGGCTAGCACAGAGCCCTAATCACCAGGAGCGCAAAATTGCATTTTCTCTGTCATCCAATGTAACTCACAGGTACCATGGGGAGGTGACACCTCCTCCCAGTGGGCTGGAAAAATTCTAGAAAAAGTGCAGGGGTAGACCATTCCCCTCCTCCATATCGGGCTACCCTAGCCACTCCACCAGATAGATTTGTTCCATGTTTCTGGTTAGAAGGCTGAGAACAGTTCTGCTTAGTTTTAGTTATTTTATAATTTTTTCCCACAGTTCCCCTCCACACAGGGGCTTTCTGGAATTACTTATAACTCCTGCACTCATGTTGGGTAATGATCTGTCTGTTCTCTGGGTCTTTGGAGCTGTTTTGTGGTAATTAAACCCTTCCGTGCCATGCTTATTGGGTTAAGGGACTTAGGGCTCGATCCAAATGTTGGCGTTAAAACCAACGTGAAGAAAAAAAACTGCCTTCGCTTGTTAAGCAAGACCAGGTAGCGTGAGATTCAAATCTTCCTTACCCAGAAAGCCTAACGAGCGATAACCAACAAAATACACGTTAACCTTAAACCTGCGTCGCATAGAAAATGTTACCTAAAAACACACGATAAAAATGTTACCTAGCACCACAGCCAATCACAGCACTGCAAAGTATCAAGTTCAGTCAGAAAATCCAAAACCCACGTCTCCAGTTCTGAACAGCTTTCTCTGTGCTTCCCTACCCAGCCACTAGGGGAACACAGAGAAGGCTTTCAGCACCATGGACAGCTTTGAATGCCATAGGGATGTGCACTGCTCACCCCTGTGGCATTCAAAGGGTTAAAATCAATAAAACTAGTACACCAAGCACTACACAATGCCCCTTCCACATCCCCCCCCCTTAGTATGTCACATATATTCCATATATGTGACATACTAACCACATCCACCTCAAGGACTTCCATGTAGTGGACAAATCTGTCTTTTATTCCACAATTAACCCTTTGAGTACCAGAGGTAGGCAAGCATTGCTTAGCATGTTTCCTACCCCTCTGGTACCCAAAGGGTTAATAGGCAAGGTATGGACTACATACCTTGCCTATATATATATGTGTGTGTGTGTGTTTGTGTGTGTTTTAAACTTTTATTTTATTAAAATACTATTAGACAGTTTAACTTAGACCTCATTCATTTTTAACCCCCTACCTCCTGTGTTACATTGCTATTAGTACTTTTGCTCCACTCTTCTTCAAACTGAGAGTGGAGCAAAAGTACTAAAAGCAAAGGGACAGAGTAAGTAGGGCATTATGAATGGATGAGATCTAAGTTAACCCTTTGAGTGCCAGAGTGGTACGCAACGCATTGCAAAGCAATGCGTTGGTACCACTCTAGCACTCAAAGGGTTAAAATACAACTGAGGGAGCAGGCTGCACTGTGACTGCAGTGCTTCCCTCAGCTTCGTTTATAAATTGTTCATTTATTCTTCATTCCATTGCTGCGGGCGGCTGTGAAGCCCGCAGCATAAGAAAACCCTGGGTACTAGTGAGTTATTGGAGAAAGCGGGAGGAGGGGACAGAGACATCGGAGGAAGCGGGTGGTAGGCTTGTATTTGCTGCCCGCTTCCTCCAATACCTCTCCTCTCGCGTTGGCATTGTGCCCAGCTGCCTGGCGTCGCCTTGTGCAATTCGTCCCTTTTCACAAGGCGTTGTACGTTGGGCACAATGCCAAGGTGAGAGGAGAGGTATTGGAGGAAGCGGGCAGCAAATACAAGCCTCCTCCTCCCGCTTTCTCCAATAGCTCACTAGTACCCAGGGTTTTCTTATGCTGCGGGCTTCACAGCAGCCCGCAGCAATGGAATGAAGAATAAATGAACAATTTATAAACGAAGCTGAGGGAAGCACTGCAGTCACAGTACAGCCTGCTCCCTCAGTTGTATTTTAACTTAGATCTCATCCATTCATAATGCCCTACTTACTATGTCCCTTTGCTTTTAGTACTTTTGCTCCACTCTCAGTTTGAAGAAGAGTGGAGCAAAAGTACTAATAGCAATGGGACACAGGAGGTAGGGGGTTAAAAATGAATGAGATCTAAGTTAAACTGTCTAATAATAGTATTTTAATAAAACAAAAGTTTAAAACACACACAAACACACACACATATATATATAGGCAAGGTATGTAGCCCATACCTTGCCTATTAACCCTTTGGGTACCAGAGGGGTAGGAAACATGCTAAGCAATGCTTTCCTACCTCTCTGGTACTCAAAGGGTTAATTGTGGAATAAGAGACAGATTTGTCCACTACATGGAAGTCCATGAGGTGGATGGGGTTAGTATGTCACATATATGCAATATATGTGACATACTAAGGGGGGGATGTGGAAGGGGGCATTGTGTAGTGCTTGGTGTACTAGTTTTATTGACTGTAACCCTTTGAATGTCACAAGGGTGAGCAGTGCACATCCCTATGGCATTCAAAGCTGTCCATGGTGCTGAAAGCCATCTCTGTGTTCCCCTAGTGGCTGGGTAGGGAAGAGCATAGAGAATGCTGTTCAGAACTGGAGACGTGGATTTTTACTCTTCCTCCAGAGCTCTTCTCCAAAAAAAATAGGCGTTAGATTTCTGGAAAGAAATGTTGCAATTTAACGCGAGTTAGCCCTAACTCCAACATTTGAATAGCTTTTGGCGTCGCTTGTACATTATCCTCTATGGGTGAGATCTTGCTGTTCTGGCGACGGGCGATGTCTGTTTCAGAACTGGCGTCGCTTGTTTCTAGTAGAACATTTGCATTGCTCAGTTGACGTTAAAACCAGAGTCTCCAGTTTTTTCTGGCGACGCCAACATTTGAATCGAGCCCTTAATTCTCATTTTTCCCTTAGATTCATGAGTTTATAATCTTTATTAAGTGTTTCATATGTGTTTTTAGTACTTTTTATTCACTTTTTACATTTATTTGAATTCTGTACCATTAAGGGTCCGCTTTACCGCCTAGCCACAATTGCTCCGTTGACTTCTATGGGACAGTCTTCTTTGTGAAGTATCTCTGCAACTGCTTCATGTACCGAGTTTAGAGACAGCTCATTCTTCTTGTCTCCCCTTGTCCTGTACTCTGGTTTGCATCTTCAGTGTCTTGGGGATCCCTAGGGTGTTCTGGTTATGTTTTTGGGATACCTTCGTGAGAGAAACTACATTTCCCATAACGCCTGTTTCGTGGGCTTTTCTCTGATAGAAAATGGCGTCCAAAATCACAGCCTCTCTCTTTTGGGCTGAGTATCCTACGCAGGGCTTGGATCCCTTAACTCTCCTCCTCAGGTTAACTCTTCGCCTGTAAGATACTTCTCCTGTTAAGATGGAAGATCAGAAGGGACATGGAGCTAGGCCTAAGGCTAAGGACTCAGGGGCATCTTGGACCCCCCCTTGCTTACTGTTCCTCATGCC
Source organism: Rhinophrynus dorsalis (assembly GCA_037306005.1). Taxonomy (NCBI): domain Eukaryota; kingdom Metazoa; phylum Chordata; class Amphibia; order Anura; family Rhinophrynidae; genus Rhinophrynus; species Rhinophrynus dorsalis. The sequence continues at coordinate 290,842,456 of CM074720.1, forward strand.
AAACGGGGCTTCCCAGAGAGTACTCAGGTCACTTATGCCCCTCATGCACTTTGGCCCCTGCTTCTCTGCCAGGGCCCTCCAGCTATGAACAAGAGCCACATTGGATCAAGGACTTAAAGTCCTTTATGGCACAGTTTCCTCTCTCTCTTGAGGGGGTTCTTTAGTCTTGGAAGCCAACCACTTCTTTGAGGTTTGTGGCCTCTAAGGCCCCTGGTATTCCTGATCTCTCTGATTCCTCTGAGGAGGATTCTTTTGAAGAGTCTTTTGGTGAGTGTGCAGGAGGGGCTTCTTCCCATACCTATGGTGACCCCTTTGAGGCTGACCCTGGACCCTCTGCTGAGGGCCTCATCAAGGCGGTTTTGACTACCCTTAACATTCCTATTAACCCTGTAGAAGTACAGTTTACTTCTGACATCTTTCAAAGGCACAAGAAGTTCTGCGTTATGTTTCTGCCTAACCCCACTCTAGATCAGGTTATCCTGGATGAGTGGAAGATTCCAGACAAGTGTCTTGCTTTCTCCAAGAGATTCTCTAAGCTGTATCCCTTTTCTGATGCAGCCTTGGCTCAGTGGACTACGCCTCCTCAGATGGATCCCCCTATTTCTTGACTGTCTAAATCCACTGCCTTGCCCTGGGCGGATGCCACGGAACTTAAGGACTTAACTGATAGGAAGCTGAAAACTATCCTGAAGTCTACATTCACTGCTATAGGTGCCTCTTTGAGGCCTACCTTGGCACCTGTATGGGTTTAGCAGAGCCATTGCTGTTTGGACTGAACAGCTTACTGACCCTGTCCGCAAAGGTGCCCCTAAGGACTCTCTTTTTCCCATTTTATCCAACATGTCTGAGGCTCAAAACTATGTGACTGATGCCCTCTTTGATGCTGTCAGGCTTGAGGCTCAGGCTTCTGCCTTTTCTGTGGTTGCTAGAAGCACTCTGTGGCTTAAGATTTGGTCTGCTGACGTATCATCTAAAAAGTCACTTATTTCTCTCCCTTTTCAGGGTATGTCTCTTTTTGGGCCTGAATTGAAGAATATTAGTGAGGCCACTGGGGTAAGAGCACTTTGTTGCCTCAGGTCCCCAAACATCCTAATCTGGTGAGGAAGTAGTGGCTTTTTCGTCCCTGCCAACGTGAATGAAAAGGCTAAATCAAGGTGGGTCTCAGGCCAGCACTCAGCGCTCCACCTCCAGGCCCAGGCAACAGTGGAGGCCCAAGCACTCCTCAAACCTTTTTCAGCATGACTTGCTGAACTCTTATCCGCATCTACCTGTGGGGGGGTCGCCTGCAGCATTTTTCAAGCATTTGGGCAGGCTCTGTTGAGGATCAATGGGTATTACAGGTGGTTTCATAAGGCTACAGGATTCCCTTCACACCCCTGCCTCCTTTCAGATTCTTCCTTTCTCGTTCCCCTCAGGGTCAAGAAAAATTAAGTCTTTTCAACTTGACGGTGCGTGCTTTCTTGGACAAGGGAGTTCTGGCTCCGGTACCTCCGCAAGAGAGAGAGGTTTAGGTTTTTATTCAAACTTCTTTGTAGTTCCCAAGGATGGCAGCAGTCACCTTATCCTGGACCTCAAGGACCTCTACTCTTTACTCTCTGGATCTGCAGAATGCTTATCTGCATGTTCCAGTTCATCCAGACAGTCAGAAGTATCTCAGATTTGCTTGCACTCTGGGACACTAATTCACCTCTCTCCTCTTTGGGCTCACCACTGCTCCTCAGGGGTTTACACGTATCTTAGACGCCTTGATTGCCTTCCTGCACATCAAGGGGATTCAGGTGACTCTTTAAATAGACAACCTTCTACTGAAGGCTCCTTCCAGGGATCTCCTGGACCTTCAGGTCAAGGATTGTTCTTAGATCCTCCTCCAACATGGATGGATTCTGAACATGGACAAGTCTGCTCCAGTTCCTCCTCAGAATCTTGTTTTCTTGGGTCTCCGGTTCGACATCTGTCAGGGCATGGTCTATCCGACAGAGGACTCTGTTCAGCAGATCAGGAACAAGGTGTCCCATGCTCTGGAGTGAACCTCAGCCCCGGCTCGCAAGTTCTTATCCCTTGCGGGTAAGAGGATATCTACCATGGAAGTGGTTCCGTGCACCATGGAGCTTCAGAGGTTCACTATCAGGGCTTACTGGGGGAATACGGAGCTCTTGGATCGTCTAGTTTCTCGTTCCCAGGAAGTGAGGCAGGACCTCCTCTGGTGGTTGGACAGCTCCAACCTGAGGAAAAAGAAACTCTTTGTTGTCCAGTATTGGCCTCAGTTGATGATGGACACTAGCCTGTCCTGGGTGTTCATGGACCATGGAATATGGAGGAGACCCTCCTACCCATCAACATTCTGGAGATCTGAGTGATTCTTGATGCTCTGGTGTACTGGCCCTCTCCACTGAGGGACTGTCCAGTCCATGTCCAATCAGACAATGCCACGGCAGTGGCTTACATTAACAAGCAAGGAGGTACAAGAAGCGTTTCCGCTTGGTTAAAGGTCAAGGCTATTTTGGTCTGGGCAGAAGGTGTAAAGAATGTTCTGGCGGACTTCCTCAGTCTCCAGACAGTGGACCCCAGGGAGTGGGAGCTCCATCCGGAGGTCTTCGATTTGCTGTCCCAGAAATGGGGGTGTCCTTGAATAGACCTGATGGCTACCAAGGACAACAGGAAGTTTCCGATGTTTTGCTCTCGCTGTGGGGATCCTCTGGCGTTTGCAGTGGGTGCCTGGTCCATTCCTTGGCACTTTCATTTAGCCTACATTTTTCCTCTCCCCAGGGTTTTGAGAAAGATTTGGATGGAAGGTGCATCAGTCATTCTGTTTGCTGCTTATTGGAACAGGCAACCTTGATTTCCAGAACTCTTGGCGTTGTCTGCTTAGGATCTGCTTCCTTTGCCAAGCAGACCGGTCTGCTTCTCCAGGGTTACCTCTGGAGGGAGGACGTGGACAGTCTGGCTTTGATGGCATGGCTGTTGAAGCCTCCATCTTGAGGAGGAAGGGCTTTTCTCCTAAGGTGGTCTCCACCATGATTCAAGGCAGGATGCCAGTTTCTTCTAAGGCCTACCACTGGGTTTGGTCTACCTTTCATTCTTTGTATGTGGACAGGGATCTGTCCTCACAGGAGTTTGACCTTCCGTATATCCTATCTGTTTTGCAGGATGGTGTGAACAAGGGCCTTAGCCTTAGCTCCTTTAAGGCCCAGACCTTTGCTCTCTCTGTCTTTTAGCAGAGATGCATTACCATGTTGCCGGATGTCAGGGTCTTCTTTCAGGTTGTCGTTCATGCTTTCCCTGCTTATAAGGCTCCCACTCCTCAGTGGGACCTTAATCTGAACTTGGGTGTATTGCAGCGGCCTCCCTTTGAATCCTTGGGAACCATTCCTCTACTTCTTCTGACCTGGAAGATGGCTTTTCTTTTGGCTGTGATCTCTGTCCTCAGAGTTGCTGAGTTGCAGACATTGTCCTGCAAACTGCCTTTCCTTGTGTTTCACTGGGCTGGCTTGGCTGCATCCAAGGTGACTATTGCATTTGGATTAAGTCTGCCATCCACAAGGCTTATGAGCTCAGAAGGAAACCTGTTCCCTTCTTCATTACAGCACACTCCATCAGGTCTGTTGGGTCTCTTGGGCCTACAAGAATCAGGCCTCTGCAGAACAGCTGTGCAAGGCAGCCACTTGGTCTTCTGTGCACACCTTTGCCAAACACTACCGTGTTGATGTTCTGGCTTCGGCTGGAGTAAGCCTTGGCAGGAAAGTCCGGGAGGCAGTTTTGCCTGTCTAGGACTTTAATTTTCTGTGCCTTATAGCCCTTTAACTGTTTGAGCCCTGTTGGCTCTTGTTCTTGTGTGCGGTGCGATTTGTTATTTAGTGTCCGTTGACACTTAGTTTGGGCTGTTCTGTGTCCTGGTTAGTCCATGGGAACTCTGGTTTCAGGGGGGACCGGCGCCTTGGTCCTTTTCCTACTTATTCCCACCCTGAGAACTCAATGTTGGTACATCCCCATGGTACCTGTGAGTTATATTGGATGTTAGAGAAAAACTTCTTCTGTAGGTATCCAGGGCACAGTGCTTCCAAGAGAAGCTCTGTGCACCTGAGTCTTCAGCAACTTCCATTACCTTAAGGTAACAGAAATAAGTCACCACCTATCCAGGCAGTGCATGGGACAGACAGCACAGACTCAGAGGTACCTTATCTCTAAGATGTTTGCAATGTTGTCCACTGGATGCCTACAGAAGAAGCTGCATTACTTAATAATGTGGACTTTCAGCATAATAAAAGTTTGGCTTTACATATCTCTACATTAGTAATGGATTTGGGTAGCAATAATATGATGGCGATAGTTCCGCTTTAACCCCTTAATGACCGGCCGCGCATGTACGGTGCGGTCACTTAAGGACCAGGAGCCTTTCTTTTTTTTCGGAATCTGATTCCAGACTCCCCGAACGGCGTGCAGCCGCGCAGGGAGCCCGGAATTCCATGACGGCCCAGGACCGTCATGGGTCGTTAAGGGTATAACAACCCATGATGGTCCAGAACCGTCATGGGTCCTTAAGGGGTTAAAGTTAGAAGATGCTGCTGCTACAATTCTAGGCGCTACATTTATATTTACAAGATATTGCATCCTGCTACCTTATCAGATCTGGAAATACAATTAGGAGTTGATGCTAGAAGTGTTATAATTAACAAAGGAGAACTGGTGTATCCTTTGATGGTGTCAAATCTACAGAAATAGGTAATTATAATTATCTAACAAACTGATGACTGTTTAGTTAATTACATTTTCTTTATGCAAACTTCATTCTATAAGACCAGTCAAATTCAGGTTTGATAGCTAATTTAATGCATTTAATAATACATTTGTTGGAACATTAACATTATGGCAGGTATTAACTACTTTTTATAATCAGCTACCCTTGTTATCGTATTCAAATTCTGATGAGAAAGTGTCAAATAAAACAGGAGTGGAAAATTTCTGGTAGCACTAGCTCCTGAAATTTTACGTCTGGCTCTGAATATTGGGATTATTTTTATATGCCTCTGTGTACAAATACCCATTTACTAAGCCATCTGCCTGGCTCCTAAATTAAAATGTTGATGCTCATCTTTTGTCTAAAAACACAGGATTTGACAAGTCCCAAGTGTCATCTCCCAACTTGATAAGTGTGACCACGATAAAGTTTTTCTTGGTTTCAACCAATGGCAAAAGGAGCGTGACATCACTGCTGGTGTCTTCGCTCGCAGGATTTCATTGGTGCAGGGCCAGATTTATAATTAGGCAGAGAAGGCATCTGCCTACAGGCGCACCCCACAGAGGGGTGCCTGTCATTGGAATCGTGTTTTTATACGCCTTGCCTGGCGCCGCAACATGGTGAAGACAAGTCTGTGCCTTCTTTGGCATGAACCTGTAGCTGCTGAGCTCCTTCGTCGGGTCTAAAGTAATAGACGCTGGGAGATGACATGGTATATGGTGATGATGGGGGCAATGTGGAGATGATGGGGGCAATATGGAGCTGATGGGGGGGCAATGTGAAGGCAGTATGGTAAATGGAGATGATGGGGGCAGTGTGGAGATGATGGGGGCAATATGGAGTTGATGGGGGGCAATATGAGGGCAATATGGTATATGGAGATGATGGGGGCAATGTGGAGATGATGTGGACAATATGGAGCTGATGGGGGGCAATGTGGAGATTAGGAGCATTGTGGAGGTGTCCAGTGGAGATGTCCTTTGGGGGGGGGGGGGGGAGTTTCAGATTTCTGTGCCTACAGGCTCCTGAGATGTAAATCCACCCCTGCATTGGTGACACTGGGCACTTGCTATACAAAACAACCTTCTGTGAGTAACATCACTAAGAGAAATGCATTTAAATTGTTTGAAACATCTTGATAAAACATTTCAAAGCAGTGGGATTAAAACTGGTTATATTTTTCAGTTCTCTACAGCACATCTTATTTAGAGCTTGCATGATATGATTGATTAAGCAAATATTGTATTGCAATAGCAAAAGTATGTACTACAGATTTTCATAGTAAAACAATTTAATCTTGTTTTACAGGTAACTCTTACTGCGGAAAGGAATTGCCGATATGTTACTTGGAGGAGGAAAAAACTGTATTTGCTCTTTGCAAAGCACCGTTTTATCTCAAGACTTTTTTCAATGTTAATTAGGAACGACATTGCTGATAAACTGTATGCATTGAATGAAAAGGTCTTCGTGGACAGTGGCTTTCGATTTGACATCAGGCTACCTAACTATTACCACATGGCATTACCAGACCAAGCACATTTGACAACTCCTATTATTCGTGTTCATGATTTCTCCTTAAGGAGACATCCTGCCAATAGACCATGACTAGCTGCTCCATTGTATTCCTGCAATACACTGTGATATTTGTCTCCATAACAGCCATTCATCATCAGCACTGCACAGCAAATTAAACATGGTCAGAAAGTGCCATTTGCTACATTTTTTGACAGGCAGTACTTATTCTTTATTATTCCCTCTTTTATACAGAAAGGCTTACTCTGCATTCACTAACTGCTTTACATGACTGATTATAATTTTTTTATATATATATTTATTGAAATTATGTAGTTACAAGACCATTGATGTTAAAGGTGTTATTTTTTTGTACTATACTATATTATTTTGATTCATAGTATTCCAGCAAAAAAGTGTATCACCTTTATACCTTGGAATACAAAGCATTTTAGTGGTTTGCAATGACATGAAGAGCATTGTAGACATCTAAAAAATAAGAAAAAAAAAGAATTTGCTTCTCAATAATAGTCTATTAGAGTTTCTTATGAGATGATTGTTGATGTAATTAGTTTTGTACTTGTTCATCTTAAAACAGTTGCTCTTTCCTCTGAAGTCCATAGTAGGCAATGGTCAGTGGTACTGGGCATAAGCAGTTATCAGTGATAATTTGGAGTTTATACATTTATAAAGAATCTTTTTTAACCCCTTGGGTGCAAGAGATATCTCCAGTGCGTTGTTTTAGAATGCATTGGAGATGTATCTGGCATCAAAGAGGTTAATATGGATTTGTTTTCAGATTCATGATTCTGATACATGTAACTGTTAGATACCAAATGTTATCAGTAAATAGTCCTTTTCCATTTCTTAGCTATGTTTTTATTTTGCATCATGAAAGCCAGTTAATGAGAAAACTATTTCTAATGCATACTGTAACCTAATGGCAAAATGCTTTTATCTCTGTCTTCTGTCAGCTAAGAATTATGACTATACAGTTAATATTTGCTAGTTAATTGAATGTAAACAGGAATAGTTTTTGTAATATATATTTGTATAATAGCCATCATGTGAAAATGGTGTACCCGTGTACATGAGTGTATGTGTATGTGTGTGTCAGTATGAATGCATGTGTGCTAGTGTGTTTGCAAGTGTACGTGCGACTGTTTTGATGTGTTGGATATAAGCAGGTTTAAGCTTTTTAGCATCTAACTAGTATAAACATTCACAGTATGATGGACACTAACAGTTCTGTATGCTATGATGTGTTGTGAATTGTCATATTTTTATTACTACTGGGATTTAAACTCAACTTTAACCTAGTAGTAATAGAAATGACATTTATGAAATCAAATCCCATACAATATTATATAGAAGTGGGTTTAAGAAAGAAAGATGTTTACATTATTGGAGATTGCTTTTTTGACAATGTTTGGTGCCTGAGAAGGATCTAGAACCTGGATTACTCTGTGAGCTGATACTTAACCATAACCAGTTCCCAGAATGAGTGAGGCAGCATAATCTCTGCTGTGTATTCCTTACAGTGGCTGCTACTCCAAGTAGGTGTTCACCACTCTATTAAAAGACTAATGGGAAGAAGGTTTCAACAAACAGTGTGTTAACAACCTCTATGTTAGTTCTTCTCATCAGAATCCAAATATATTACACACGGATGCACATTTTGACCATCTGAAGAGACTAAAACCAGAATCTTAGTTGTATAGCAAATGCAAAAAGTATCAAATATAGTCGTTTAGGAACACTTTGTGAAATTCATACTCTGATTGACAAATTTCTAATAAATTACAGCAAGCCTATGTTACTTTTACTCCAGATTATGAAGGTGAATGATTCCCACACACATTTACGTTTGTGTTTAGATAAGATATATAATATATATATAATATGGCCAAGACAATGAACAGTGGTCAGTACTGGCGTTCTGCCTCCAACCAATCGAAGAAATAACAAAGCATGTTCAGTCCATTTCCATTTTAAATCTACTTCCTTACTGAAGAAGAGGGCTACTTTACAAGCTCACCCAACTATCTTTCTTTTATTATATTTCTGGCTAGATAATCCAGCCACTATTATGCATCTCTAGCTTTGGCTATGGCTTCTGCATACTAAATATCAATGTTTTAAATTGTGTCACAAATGTCTGCTGCACACAGTCTTCACAATAAACATTAAAAACATGCAAACCCATTATTATTCACAATAAAAAAGTTGTTCTCATTTAAAGGAGAATGAATTGACACCTCAGTAATGACCCCCACTTACCTTACTATATCCAGAAAATGTGAATGGCCTCTGAGATTTCCCCTTGGTCATTTGTACAATAGATAACATTTTCAATCAGTCCTAGAGGTCATTTCCACGGAGGTGGATAAGACAGTTGCTATCATGCTATCATGTTCCAACTTCTTGTCCTATGCAAGCAAATTGACCACATTGTGCTTCATGCCTAAGTTTCCTATAGAATTTGATGGTATTCTGTGTGCCTCTTGCTCTGTGGCCCATACTCGACCTTTGTGGCCCTTCCCTGTTGGGCAGGAGCCTATATGGTTCAAGGTCTTAATTTCCTCCTTTCTCCCCCCTCATCTATTCAAGGGGTCTTAAATTATTGGACAGTAGGGCACCCTGTGCCCCCAAAAGGCGCTTAAGTCATGTTATGGAGGGTGATATCCCCATTATTGGGGATTCCTCTGCTGTAGGAGAAACAGATGCTCATGGCCTAGATCCATCCTTCAGTGTGGGGACTGTTTTGCGGAAGATCCCAATTTTCCTGCTGAGGGTCTTATTCTGGTTGTTCTAGATACACTAAGCTATCGGAGGACTCCGATTCTAGTTCATTTTCCCCTGACATTTTCAAGAGACAAAAGAAGGGGGGGGGGGTTCTGTTTTTCCACCTCACTATTCCTTAGACCAGGTACTCCTGGAGGAATGGAACTCTATCGTTTGTACACTTTTTCTGCTGACGTTTTAGCACAGAAGGCCACTTTTTTACCTTACCAAGACTGCAGCTTTACCTCTTAAGGATTAGGCAGATAAGCAGCTAGATTCCTTTTTGAATTTTAATTTTGCTGCTTCTGGTGCCATCTTTCCCATGTCATGTCAAGGTGGACCTTCACTGGTGGCTTCAGAGGCCTCATCTGTCTTTGCGATGGCCACTGGGTATCACAAATTGGGTCATAGTTGTGATAGATGCCAGCCTAACAGGTTGGGACATCTCTCTGGGCCGTCAGACCGCTCAGAGTCGTTGGACCAGGGTGAAGAGCACTCTGCCCATAAATGTTCTGGAGCTTTGGATGACTCATCTAATTCTGCAGCATTGGTATCTTCCCTCCAGGGTTCCCCAATGTGAATCCAGTGAGACAGTTTGATGGCTTACATCATCCGCTCAGTCAGCTAGTATTCTAATCAGTAGTCCAGGGGACTTTTGTGTACCTATCCATAAATCCTTTTCTCTTAGTCCATGTGAAACTAAAAGGAAAGGAGAGAAATCTAAATGTATTCTTCCTGGTAAAACATTTTATAAATAAATAAATAAAAGCTTCCCTCCTAGAGAAAAAAAAACAATGATTTGAGTCCCAAGAAGGGTAAAATGTCCTCATGGGTTCTCTGGTTCAGGGGATTCCCCTTTTTGTTCCACTTCTGTTTCCTTTCTTTAAATTTTGATATACTTTAAAATTGAGCATGTCCAGGCGGGGGTACAATGGTTCAGGCTAGGAGTCTCCTCCTCAGTGACTGTTTTTGTTCAAATGCCCTACCCTCCTGAAGGAAGGAACTTTACCCCATGGTTCCTATTTTCCCCAAGGACTAAGAGAAAAGGAACTACACTAAAACAATTGAGTGATTATGGACACTCAAAGATTTCATTGTTCAGGTATAACCATACAAGATGGTACTGGAAGTAGTTATCTTACAGCAGTGGTTCTCAAACTTTATGTGGAAAATCCCTTTTGTTGCAAATGAAATCCCATTGGAACCCTAGCAATTAACCCTTTAACCCCTTGGATGATAAAGAGGTGTCCAACACATTGTTTTACAATGTTGTTAGCCCAAGGGGTTAACATTGTATTAGTCTGAACCAATGAACCACTGGTACTTCTTCAGGGACCAATGGAGTTCCCAGACAGTTCATGAACCACTGCCTTACAGCACTGTTAAAATAGCAATGCAGTTTGAACCATTGAGGACCAGAGGGGTGCGTAATGCATTGCTTTGCAATGTGTTGAACACCTCTCTGGTCCTCAAGGGGTTAAAAAAACAAATTGTACATAGAATTTAACACTTTGAGTGCCAGAGGGGTATGCAATGAATTACATCACAATATGTTGCATAGCCCTCTGGCACTCAAAGTGGCCAAAAAACAAAACTGACACACACAAAGTCTGTCCGTGTAAAGTGAATCTTTCAGTAAAAAGTGGATAGAAAATGATCTGTGAATTGTACTACTATTCAGATTAGCATCAGATGAGTAAGTAACAAGATGCATTTCTTTGAAAACTGGAGTTGCTGCAACTATCCCAGTTCTGCTTGGCAGGTGTGCAAAGGTCTGTTGAGGGAATATGTATGGTGGTGGGTAAATGTCTGTGATGTCACATGATGGATTGTGTCCACAGGATACTAAAGTTGCAGCTCTGGAGCAAACAAACTGCACCAAATGGCCCAAATAAACATACCCACGAATTTCTATTAATTTAAATGGCGCTTATAACTCTTTACTGGTAGAGAGGTCTCCAACACATTGCTTAGAAATTGATTAGAGAGCTAACTGCCATTCAAGGGGTTTAAATCAATGGGAATTTGGGGTATGTATATTTGCCCCTATAGTGTAGTTGGTTTCCTTCAGAATTGTATTTTTTTTTTGCTTAGTAAATTACCCCAATGGTCAGTAAATAGTTTGCTGAATTAGATACATAATTCCATGTTTGTTTTATTGACATGGGGTCCAGAACCTCCATATTGATTTGCTTAAAGGGTTAGTAATGTCTAACATTTACTAACCCTAATATTGAAGGTATTAAAAAGATAATATTAATGTACCAATCGTATCTCTCAAACCTTTACGGTTTGAGAGATGTAAGTGCTGAAAGTCTCCCCCTCCCTCCCCCTACATGCTGACGTCTGGAGATCCCAGTCCCACACCAGCCGGTGGCTCTTCAGCGGAGCTGAATGAGCACTATCGAAGAACAAATCCTTCAGTGGAATGGTCTGCAGTGTTCTTGCTAACCAAGCGCACTTTGTAGACCGTTCCAGTGAAGAATCTGTTTTTTCGATAGCGCTAATTCAGCTGTGCTGAAGAACTCCAAGTCGGCCGACACAGATCCACTGCTGACAGCTTTACAGCTCGTCATACATAGACAATATAGAACGCAAAGGAGAACAATCTAAAAGTGGAGTTTTTATTCACATCCGCAACTTCAACAATATAAAACGCACGTACAATAGTATATAAAAAAACAAGCTTCTCTCTCTCAGCGATCCTGTCGCTGATGCAGGATTCTCAGTCCTTCTCCTCCGTACTCCCAGCGTGTCCTTACTCTCCAGGGCACTTGTGTTCTTTCCGAGAATCCACCTCCTTTCTCTTTCCAAACAGCGACAACCGGACTCGCTATTGCTACGCAGAATCTCAGTTACTGAAGTTTGTCCCTCGCTGCAGCCATCAAGTCGCACAACCTGATATCAGATTCCATGGGAGGCGGCCAGAAAGGGGCAGGTGGGAGATCTTAAGTGCTTCATAACTTTGAACTATCACTGAGTTGTATGTGGCTGGCTGCAAAAATGTGGCGTTCCCTTTTGTTATATTTTATTGGGTTATGTTTTGAGAGTGCGGTTAGTAGCCTAGTAAGGTCTGTAGCTAATACATATATATTATTCAAGGTCCAGTGGAGACTTAGCTCCTATCTCATAGAGCGCCATTATAGTTTGGTGAGTGTTTACAGCTCGTCAGCAGGAGGGGGAACTTTCAGCGCTTATATCTCTCAAACCTTAAAGGTTTGAGAGATCCGACTTGGCACATTAATACCTTCAATATTAGTTAATGTTAGACATTACTAACCCTTTAAGCTTCCTTATCCTACAAGTCTCCATTTTGCAGTTAAAGACAAAGTAGCTGAAAAGCAGAGAAAAACTGCTACTCACACAGAACACAGTGCATTTTGATTGGTGTTTGTGGGGGGCATTTGGGATCATGTGGGAAAAGGTACCAATCATAGTACAGTTATAGCTATGTGTCAGAGGCATATTTTTTATTTTTGTAGTTTGTCAGGTGCAAAAGGGTGATAACAAATCATGATGGTTATTATATTAAATATAATTTTAAACACATTATTTATTTTATAATGTACTGTAGCATAAGAACAGTATGTGCATTACTGTCCATTTAACTGTGATCCAGACTCTAGTGTATTTATTACTTTCCTCACATATACACGGTGCTTTTTTTCTAAAACTAAAGAGGCGCAAGTACTATAATAAGTATAAATGTTTATTTTTGGAGAAATATACTGTACCGGATAATGAACCGCTTGCATAAAGACAAAAAAGTGAAGTGATTCTAGGACAAACCAAAATAATTTATAAAATCCCCAAATTCCCATAGATTTAAATGTGATTTTTAAGCCCTTGAATATTAGAGGTCTCCACACAAAGCATACAAGGGGTCAAACCCCTATTAAATAATATTAATTATCCCCTAAGGTACAGTTGGTCTGCACAAACACTGCTCCAGTATTACCTTTTTTATTTTTGTAAAAAATGTGGTTAGTACTGCATACCATTATATTTGTACCCTGAGCCTATCATTCTCTTACTGCAGAGCAGGATCAGCTATCGGGAGTTTGTTTTTCAGTGAAATTCTGTATGTTTCACTTCTGTACTTTGTTAATGGCATAGTAAAGTTTTTAGGGTGTGTCCTGCTAAGTAAAACAAGGGTACTCCCACTGCTGTGAGATTTTCATTCAAATGTATCACAGCTCAGACTATTAGCAGCAGTGCCATTTGGTGAATAGAGACTAATTTATTAACACCTTAAGGACCGGTGACTTCCCAGGACTGTGACTGGTGGATTTGCGTTAAGGACTGTTGATGGTCCTGGCACTTCATGGAGTTCTGGGGTGGTCCTTAACGGCAGCCCCCACTGGATCAGGGTCGTTAAGGGGTTAGTAATTTACTGTATTTGAGAGCTTGAGTAACAGACTATGGCCTACATTCAATTATTCCTGCTAAAAGTGCCAGTAGGGCAAAACGGGCTACTGACCATACAACTTTTTTTAATAAATTGGTATTCAATTGATCTGCCAAATGAAATCACAATGAAAGTTGGACCACAGAAAATGACCGGTGACCACACATCCATGGTGTGTTTTAAGTTCCCAAAATCCATGCTAAATAGCGTGAGTAATGGGAGCATCAAAGGAAATGGACTAACACTCGGCTTGACACACTGTCAGGCACCAAGTATGAGCTCAAACACTAACCCTTAAAGTAAAGGGCCACAAAACAAAGACTAGCCTAACACCCAGAACCCAGAGATGTATAACACCAATCATCCACTGTCTGTCTTCATCTCTTCCTTGTTTCAAATAGTTTCCTGTAAAGAGAAAAAAAAAACATTAAACACTAAATTTTGCCCAAAAACATAACTGGGAAATATGTGTGTTGTGTACCTCTCTGGCACTCAAGATGTTAAAGTAATGCATATATCCCAAGTTGAAAGACAATATTCCCCAAAATGAAAAGGCATTGTCCCAATCCTTTTCGCAAAAAAAGATTCTTCATTCTAAATAGAAATGTTAACCATAAACCAAAAATGTTGTTTTTAAAAAAGATCCCAAGTTATTGGCTCCGACTCTATCACCGGCAGGGACTGCAGAACATGAGGCTAGCATCTCCCCCCTCCCTTTGGTACTTTTTAGGCTGATGACCAAGACAGTGTGTGGGAAATTAGAACATAGACTATCTTTTATATGGACCATTTGTGTTAAAAATGTCTCCCAGATGTCCATTGGCTGGGATGTGTACTTACGCACCTCCCAGATAATCAGCTCCTACTTGGGGGGATGATGAAACCCACTAGGAGTTGATTGGCTGGGAGGTGTGTAAGCTCACACCCCAGCCAGTTGATGCCTGGGAGACATTTTGAACAGAGGTTTGCCATATAGCAGCCAGTCTGTTAAAATTTCCCACACACTGGCTCTGGCATCGGTCCAAAAGGTAGCAAAAAAGGTGGGGGTTGTTAGCCTCATGTTCTGCCGACGACGACAGTGGAGGAGGCCACAGCTTGGGATCTTTTTTAAAGGCAACAATATTTTCGCTTTATGGCTAAAATTTCTATTTAGAATGAAGAATTGTTTTTTTGCGAAAAGGATTGAGACAATGCTTTTTCATTTGGAGGAATATTGTCTTTTAACCTGGGATATATGCATTACTTTAACACTTTGAGTGCCAGAGAGGAACGCAATGCATTGATTTGCAATGTGTTGCGTACACCTCTGGCAGTCAAAGGGTTAAACAATACACATTTCCCAGTTATATTTTCTGGCCAACATTTTATGTTTAATTTTTTATTCTCTTTACAGGAAACTATTTGAAACAAGGAAGATAAGAAGACAGAAGAGACGAAGACAGAAGATTTTGAGATTGATGTAGACGGAAGATAAAAGAAGATGGACAGTACCTGAAGACTCCGCTGGACATCAGGATTAATGGTAAGTGTTTATTGTCAGGGGTATATCCCACTGGCACTCAAAGGGTTAATACTACTAACATTTCAAACATTTTGGGAGTGCTTTGGATGTATTTATATGGGACTTAGGACCCCATATCAATATATCCCATGGCAACTTAGGGCTTTTTGTAGGCTTTTCTCATTTCAATTTCTGCGTCAGCACTTTTGCTTCCCAAAAAACCGGGTGCAGATTTTCACCCTAACTCATCTTAATGCGTAACTCATTGAATTGAATTGCAAATTCCGAAGTTTTGTAATGTGTTTCCACTTAAGTGTCTGACGTGTGTTTTTTTCTGAATGGGATTTTTCATAGCACTGGTATTTGAATTGCATACCGTGCTTGAAAATAGGCCGGCAGGTTTTTTTTTTGTGTGTGTGTGGGCGAGGGTCAACCTCAATTGAATCGAGCCCATTGGCTCTACATAGTAAGTGATAGGAACACCACCACCACCTTGCAGTTGAATGTAAAAAGCAAGTTTAAAATGTAATTATTTTTTAATCTCCCAGTAAGAGTTAACTTGTTTTATTCAGCAGGAAACACCCTGTAACATACTGTGTAATTGTTCATAAAAACATTTCTCTCTCCCTCGTCCAATACAGGTTACTGGTAACTCTGGTTACTGGTAACTCTGGGTAAGTGATCCGCCCCTTTAAGTAGGCAGGAACAATTCTAGAATTTATAGCAGGGGGTGGAGCCTACCTTCCCTCCCTGGCTGAAGCTAGCAAACCATCTCCAGAAAGATTTGTTCCTTGGTGAAGATAACACAGGCAAGAGAACAGTTCTGCTATAGTGTTAGAAACTTTTTTATTTATCTGTTAGATATGGAATACCACCATTAGGCAGATTACCATAACTGACAATGCCCTTAGATGTGGCTAGCTCAGTGACCAGGTGCATTTTGTGGACCTTAAGCCCTGGGGGGAAAATCTTGGTTACAAGTTCT
Organism: Rhinophrynus dorsalis; assembly: GCA_037306005.1. Taxonomy (NCBI): domain Eukaryota; kingdom Metazoa; phylum Chordata; class Amphibia; order Anura; family Rhinophrynidae; genus Rhinophrynus; species Rhinophrynus dorsalis. The sequence continues at coordinate 290,858,381 of CM074720.1, forward strand.
TTCCTCAGGAGTCGAGGCTTCTTCTTTAAACATGGTAATCTGAAGTCGAAAGATCGGCCGGAAAGGTGAGCAGCCCTTTGAGTGCTGCAGGTCCACATGTCCCACAGTGCCCCTCTGCACAAGGGGTTTTTCCTTTGGAGTTCCTATTGCACACTCCTGCACTCATTGGGTCTATCTGTATGTCTGTTGGGTGTTTTGGAGCAGGTTTCTGTGGTAACTTAACCCTTTAGCTGCTGGATTGGCTTTTTGGGGGGTGGGTTTCTAACACTTTTCCTAGTGGTTTAGTGTTTTTTGGGTGTCCTAACATGTTCTAGTTATGTTTTAGGTATTTTAGTTTTACACTTTCAAATTTGTAAAATTTGAGTTCTGGCACGCTTTACCGCATAGATGCCATTGCTCCATTCACTTCCATGGGACTGTACTGTTTGGGACATATCTCTGCAACCGTTTAACCTAGCGACTTCAGAGATGGCTCATTTTACTTGTCCACCCTTGCTCTATCATCCGGTTCATGTTTCTAGTATTTGGGGGGCTCAGGGGGCTTCGGGCTCTGTTTGGGGTACTTTTCTGGGAAAACTACATTTCCCATAAGCACTTGCTTTGTGCACTTGTTTCTGATTGGCTCCCGCCACGACAGCCATTTTATGATCTTTCCAGAACGAGTATCCTACGCAGGGCTTGGACTCTCCTTCTCTCCTCTGCTTATTAACCCTTCACCTGCCAGATAAGTTTACTTTAGCGATTTCTGGGGTGAAACTTTAATCCTACACACTATAATTGGGTCATTTCTTATACAGTAAGGTTATTTGACTTTGTGAGAATATCTATACCGCTGGAGCTTGGGGCCAGACCTAAGACTAAGGAGGCTGGGGTCTCTGTATCCCGCATTGCTCTTCCTGTCACTAAGGGCTACCTACAGAATTCTCAGGGCATTATGCACAGCATGTTCTGATGTCCCTGCAAGTATTCCAGGGACCTCCAGCCATGCATTAGAGCCAGCTTGGGTGCAAGAGTTCAAGGCTGCTACTAGGGATCTTAGGTCCACATTGCAACTCTTTACATCCCAGATACAGGGGGTCTTTCATTCTTGGCAGGCCCCCTTCTCAGTCAAGTCTCCCTGCCCAAACCTCAGGGAGTACCTGATGTGTCAGATTCCTCTAAAGAGGAACTGCTGGTGGATTCAGATGTTGAGGAATGTTCTGCTGTGGGCTCCTCTCAGTTTTTTGGGGATACTTTTGAGGCTGATCCTGATCCCTCCACTGAGAGCCTGATGAGGGCTGTCTTGACTACTCTTAACATTCCCTTCATTCTGGAGGTTCTTTCTGACCCCTCTGATGTGTTCCAGAAGCCTAAAAAGCCCCTTACTTACTTTTCACCTAACCCCACTCTTGACCACCTTGTGTCTGAGGAGTGTAAATCCCCTGATAGGAAACCCTCTTTGTCCAAGAAATTTGCCAAACTTTATCCCTTTTCTGAGGCCGAGCTTACTCAGTGGGGTCATCCTCCCAAAGTGGATGCTTCTATTTCCAGGATATCTAAGTCTTCTGCCTTACCAGTCCCTGATGCGTCTGCTGTGAAGGACTGGACTGACAAGAAACTTGAGGTCTCCCTCAAATCCAGTTTTGCCACTGCTGGTTCTGCCATGCGTCCAGCATTCGCTGCTGCATGGGTGAACCAGGCCATTGCGGTCTGGACCGAACAGCTCACCCTGGCTGTCCTTCAGGATGTTCCTACTTGGGATAAGTTGCGCCTTCTCGCCAACATTTCTGAGGCATAGCACTATGTTTCTGCTGCCTTATTTGATGCCATCCATTTGGTGGCTAGGGTTTCCACCATGTCTGTGGTGCCCAGATGAGCTCTTTGGCTCAAGATCTGGTCTGCTGACACTGCTTCTAAGAAAGCATTGCTCTCCTTACCCTTTCAGGGTACCCCCTTGTTTGGGCCAGGTCTTAAGGATCTGATCAGTGAGGCCACAGGGATATATGAGTACTCTTCTACCCTTGGTTCCCAGGAAGAAATTGCCGCTTAAGCATAATCAGTATTTTCATTCCCTTCAGAATGAGACACGTCCGACGAACCAGACGGTTCCCTCAGCTCCGCATACCTCCTCCAAGCCCAAACAACAATGGAAGCCCAAGGTCTCCCCCAATCCCAAGGCTTCCAAGCTTTCTTCGGCATGACTTACCAAACCCGGATCCGCACTCTTCTGTGGGTGGCCGTCTGTGACACTATCACAGCATTTGGGAGGATTCAGTGACAGACCCATGGGTTTTACAGGTAGTAACAGAAGGGTACAGGATCCCTTTTGTCTCGCTTCCTCCCCTTCGCTTTCTTCCTTCTCACACTCCTCAGGGCGCAGAGAAACGCCGTCTGTTCGACTACGCTGTTCAGGCTCTTCTGGACAAGGACATTCTAGAGCTGGTTTCAGTTCAGGACAGAGGTATGGGGTTTTACTCAAACCTCTTTGTGGTCTCCAAGAAGGACAGCGGCTGTTGTCCCATTTTGGATTTAAAGGATCTCAATTCCTTTGTGATCACCAGGAGTCTCTACGCACAGTGATTGCTGCCATGTTCCCAGTGGAATTCCTTGCATCTTTGGATCTTCAGGATGCGTACTTACACATTGCCATTCATCCAGAGAGCCGACAGTACCTTTGATTTGCCTGCGATAGGGGAAATTTTCAGTTTTCAGCTCTTCCATTTACTCTGACTACTGCTCCTCAAGTCTTCCACCATGTCCTGGGAGCCTTAGTGTCCGTCCTCCACCGGAACGGCATCAGAGTTACTCCATACATGGACGACCTGCTTCTGAAAGCCCCTTCTGCGGAACTTCATCAGCAGGTTCAGCAATGCATTCATGCTCTTACCCATCACAGGTGGATCATCAACTTGGACAGGTCAGATCTTATCCCATCCCAGCGTCTAGTCTTCCTGGGCCTTCTCTTCGACTTTCAGAAAAACATAGTGTTCCTCACGGACGAGGTGGCTCACCAGATCGCCCACAGGGTTTCTGCGGTTCTGGTTCAAGATCCAGTTCCAGCCAAGAAGCTGTCCTCTCTAGTGGGGAAATTCATCTCCACCATAGAAACGGTCCCGTTTGCCATGGGGCACCTCTCGAACCTGCTGAAGCACAAGTCCTTCCTGGTTTCCTTCTGGACCATGGTGATGACAGATGCCAGCCTCTCCGGCTGGGGAGCGGTGCTGGGTCACCTGAGCGCTCAGGGTCGGTGGTCTCCGGAGGAATCTCTCCTTCTGATCAACATATTGGAGCTTCGGGTGATATTTCATGCCCTTCAACATTGGACATCTCAGTTGGAAGACTGTCCGTTCTGAGTAGAGTCTGACAACGCCACATCAACAAGCAGGGTGGAACAAGAAGTCTCGCTGCTTGGTTAGAGGTCAAGGCTATTTTGTCCTGGGCAGAAGATCACGTTCCTGCCATATCCGCAGTGCACATTCCTGGTGTAGACAATGTCATGGTGGACTTCCTCAGTCAACACACAGTGGACAGCGGAGAGTGGGAGCTGCATCCAGAGGTGTTCAACTTCATTGTTCAGAAATGGGGTCTTCCTTACATCGACCTGATGGCGACAAGACACATCAGGAGAGACCCTCTGGCTCTGGCAGTAGATGCGATGTCCATTCCTTGGTTATTTCCTCTGGCCTACATCTTTCCTCCCCTCCCAATGTTGCACAGGGTGTTACGGAAATTACAACTGGAGCGTTGTCCAGTTATTCTGATTGCTCCATACTGGCCTCATCAGTCTTGGTTTCCGGAGCTTCTGGATCTGTCTGTTTCAGAGCCATTTCTGCTCCCTTGCCGTCCGGGTCTTCTTCTACAGGGTTACCTGTGGAAAGAGGATATTCATCGTCTAACTTTGACAGCTTGGAAATTGAACCCTCAAAATTGAAGAAGAAAGGGTTTTCATCTGGTGTGGTGGCTACTATGCTCAGTGCCCCCAAATCTGTGTCTTCCAAGATCTACCATCGTGTCTGGTCGACTTTTCTGTCTTGGTGTGCTGACAATGACCTGTCTCAGGATTTTGATCTGCCTACGGTCCTGGCCTTCTTGCAGGATGATGTGGGTAAGGGCCTCAGTTCGAGTTCCCTTAAGGTTCAGACTTCTGCTCTGTTTTCTTTCAGAGGTGCATTGCCATCCTTCCTGACGTCAAGGTTTTCTTCTAGGCCATTGCTCATGTTCATCCTGCCTTTAAGATTCCTGCTTCTCAGTGGGATCTTAACTTGGTTTTGGGCATTCTTTAGCTCCCCCCATTTGAGTCTTTGGCTACTATTCCTCTACGCCTGTTGACTTGGAAAATGGCCTCTCTCTTGGCGACTGTGTCTATCCGCCGTGTCACGAAGTTACATGCTCTGTCCTATAAACCACCCTATTTGGTGTTTCACAAGGACAAGGCAGTGCTTCGCACCTCTCAGGAGTTCCTCCCAAAGGTGGTTTCGGAGTTTCACATCAATCAGGAGATTGTGATGCCCTCTTTCTGCCCGGACCCCACCTCTGACAAGGAGAGGGATCTCCACTTGTTAGATGTGATGCTTTGCCTCAAGTGTACATTGCACAGAGTCTATCAGGCAAACAGACGCGCTGTTCGTCATTCCTGAGGGTCCTAGGGCAGAAAGACCTGCATCCAAGGTGACTATTGCTTCTTGGATCAAGTCCACTATTTGTAAGGTTTACAAGCTGAGGAAGAAGCCTGTCCCTTTCAGGGTCACGGCTCATTCTATAAGATCTATTGGGGCCTCTTGGACTTACAAGAATCAGGCCTCCCCTGATCAGTTGTACAAGGCGGCCACTTTGTCGTCTGTGCACACTTTTTCAAAGCATTACCGTGTTGATGTGCTGGCATCGGCTGATGCCAGCTTTGGGAGGAAAATCCTGGAGGCAGTCTTGCCTGTATAGGATCTCCTTCGGTTCTTAGTGCTTCCTTCACTTTTGAGCCCTGTTGGCTCTAGTTCAGTGTGCTGTGTAACAGTTCCTGGGGTGTTGTTACCCCATGTTCAGTGTCCGTTGACACTTCATTTGATTTGTTGGGCTATCTCTGATCTGATGGTTCATATCTGCACTGGTGACTTTGGGGGCCTTGAGCCTGGTCCTTGCCTTACTTCCCGCCTCTGGGAAACTCAATGGTTGGACATCCCAAAGTTACCAGTAACCTGTATTGGATGACAGAGAAAAGAGTATTTTATTCTTACCTGTTAAATCCTTTTCTCTTAGCCCATACAGGTTACTGGTCTCCCACCCTGTCAAGGGGCTCTCCTGTGGCAGACTGTGGGGGTTCTTCGTGGTCATGCTCACAGGAGTCTTCTTTCCCTTCACTATCTAATCAATAGTTAGTGTCTCAAATCTTTCTGGAGCTGGTTGGCTAGCTGCAGCCAAGGAGGGAAGGTAGGCTCAACCCCCTGAAATCAATTCTAGAATTGTTCCTGCCTACTTAAAGGGGCGGATCCCCTACCCAGAGTTACCAGTAACCAGAGTTACCAGTAACCTGTATGGACTAAGAGAAAAGGATTTAACAGGTAAAACTAAAATCTTCTTGTTTCTTTAAATCATTTGATATATTTGTAGAATCCGAACGGCTTTCTCTTTTTAGGACTACTTCCTATATTTCCAAGGAATATGCCTCACATTCCCATTTTACCATGTTATCCCTTTTTAGGACAAGAGGGGTGTCCTTAAAGGGTTAATAAGAGATGCACAAAAACACTATCTGCTGATTTGCATTTCAACCAATACAACCTTTTAGCTAATATAACACAAGCAATGTATTTTTTCATAAATATTCCTTTTATTGTATTAATATTTCAAATACTGCAATTACAAGGAGCTCCATATACCTCATTACATCATGAATGAAATTATATATATATTATATATATAGATATATATATATATAGATATATATTTATTATATGAAAATGCTGTAAAGTAACAATGCTTTCAAAAATAGACATGTTAATAGTTTATTTTTATCAAATAAAATGCACAGTGAGTGAACAGAATAAAAATCTAAATCAAATATTTGGTGTGACCACCCTTTGCCTTCAAAACAGGATCAATTAAAAATGAAAAGGACAGTAATGACCCATAGAAAAATCTTCATATTTGGTAGAGGTTAAAAAAATTATTTATGTGGCGCAAATCCTATCTCTCAAACTGCTATGGTTTGAGAGATGTTCACATTAAATGTTACCTTTTTCCTGCTGTCAGCTGTAAAGATTCATGTCGGTTGACTCGAGGAGTCTCTTCAGCAGAGTCAAAACTGCGTCATTTAAAAAGAACTACTTCATTGGAACGGTCTACAAAGAGTGCTTGCAAACCAGGCACACTTTGTAGACCTTTCCAATGAAGTAATTGTTTTTAAATAACACGATTTTAGCTCTGCTGCAGAGCTGCAGGCTGGTCCCCGGACTGGAATCTCCTGCTGTCAGCACAGCGCTGACTTCAGAAGAAGGGGAGGGAGGGGGGAACTTTCAATGCAAATATCTCTCAAACCATAGGATTTGCTGCAAATATATATATATATTTTTTTTTTTTTAACTTCTACAAAACAAGGAGAATTTTTTATGGGACATTAGTGTCCCTTAAAGCTGTGTTATGTGACATATCAACAGCAATGACAAATGTACAATAGATATAAAACCCTGCGCATTCTTACAGTGGCTAAGCCTGGTATTGACTGTAAGATAATCCGATTGACCAAGACTGAGCAACTACAGACCTCTCAGGCCTTTGACAGGCCAGGTTTTAAGGTTATTGCTTGAGCACAGGTTAATTAATTGGTTGCAGTCAATGCAGAATATCTACAAAACCTGACATGTTTGTTATCTGGAAGAACTGGAATAGTCACTTCCTAAATAAGTAATAAACTTCAAACTAATTTTAAAGTGACAGTCAGCCTAGTTACTGACTGTTATACAAGTGCAAAGTATGTAATGTTAAATTGCCTATACATTTTTTTCATCTCTACCAATTTTATATTATTTATATATACAATATTTTTAAATGTCTACAGAGACCTTTCTGTCAGGGACTGTGAAAGTAGAGGTATACCACTATTCCTGCAGCAAGCAGTCAGCGCTCTGTATGCTATATTTAATAGACCGAAGGCAAACATTTCTGCTGCAGGGAAGGTTGTTTCATTTTTTCTGATTTCACAATCCCTAACGGAAAACTCTCTAGAAATAGAGGTCCAGGGAGCTCACTGCCAATGGCATAAAAGTGTGAAAACAATGAGCAAAGGTGAAAAAAATGCAGGCAGTTTGACATCACATATTCCACACATGCAGAATATGGAAAGTCAAAAGGTAATGTCTCTAAACAAAAATGTGTTCCAAGAACAGACAGAAAAACCTTTTCCCCCCTTGCACTCTTAAACAATATTAGAAATAATGTGTGAACTATATACCAATGTAATTTATATTTCATTTTATATAAGTGCTTTTTCACTCTTCTGCATTGCTTTATGACTTGGACCTCCCATATGCATGCAAAAGCAAAACAACATATTTCCAACCCAACTGCCTTACCAACCAAAAGATAAACAGGTTAATCACATTACTTATGACCTATACACCGAATACTATTTTTAACAAATTCTCAAGGGTGTGATATTTATAAGGGTGTGAGCCCTATTCATTTTTAATTGGTGAGGCTGATGTACTAAGAATTGAAGCAATTCATTGGTGTACAATCCTATATAATAATTCGCTAGGATGTTTGTCAGAAGCTGTCATGCTCAGTAGAGACTGCCAGAATGCTGGGAGTTCTGTGCTGGGAGCTTTCTGGCAGTTTCTACAGTGCTTGACTATCGGCGGCAGGACGCAGAGCAGGACTGGCCTCTTAACCCTTTGAGTTAACCCAATGTGTTGCGTACCCCTTTGGCACTCAAAGGGTTATCACCCGGATCTTGGCCCGTGTACACGGGCTTTTACACTAGTAGGGGATAAACAAACATTTCCACAATGCCCAGTGATTTAAATGGAGCCCTTAACCCCTTGAATCTTAGGGTAGTATTAAACACATTGCAAAGCAATGCTTTGAGGGAAATCTCTACCATTCCAATGGTTAAATCAGAGGCAGGGGAGTTATTTGTCCACTGTAAAGTAGCTGGTTTGCTCAAAAACGTCTGTTTTACTTTGTACATAGCCACTCTGTCCCTTTAAGGAGCACTAAAAATGTTGCACCTTTCCTTTAACCCTTTGAGTGCCAGAGGGGTACACAATGTGTGCCCCTCTGGCACTCAAAGGGTTAAGCAGCTGCTTTTAAAATAGACGCATAATAATAATAGCATATCCTTTCCTTTTGCTATCAAAAATGTCCATTTTTCACTTATAAAAGCTCAGATCATATTTCAACCTTAGTGCACTGGCTCTATGTAAGTGCACTTCTAATTAGCCTCCATCACTTCTGCCTGGAATCCACTGCATGAATGCATAACTTCTCTGTGAGGAAGAGCTTTCCAATATACTTATAACTTTCTAGATTCATCAGAGCCACCTCTTAATCCACCACATTTTCCTCTACTTCCTTGAACACTGCTAAAAGCTTCTGCTCTATGTTGTTTATTTTCTCTTTCAAGCATTTTTAACTCGGTGGATGCTACAGATGTGCTAATGTATTGATTTGCATTGCATTGTAGAGGTCTCTGACATCCATGGTGTTAAGGCAGTGGTGGGTAACATGAGGCCTTCCAGCTGCTGCCAGACTACCACTCTCTGGCTGGGAATGATAGAGGGCCTCACATTACCCATACCTGGGTTAAAGGGATAGTAACACTTAACACCTGCTGAAGTGTTTGATTCAAAAGTTATTGCAGCTCAAACTTGATTTTTTTCAGGTGCAGTATCTCAATGGCCTGAAATTGTACAGTGGCGCTGTTGCTACACCATCCTATGGACAGCTCCGTTGACCAAGTAAACAAGTAAAAAAAACACAAGAAGAAAGAATCTAAAAGCAGTGTTTATTGAAACATAGACAAGTGCACATACATTAAACACTCACAGGATGTATGGTGTCATCAAGCCTCTCTCCCTCTCTGTTCACCGTGCAGCCACAGCGTCTAGTTTTCAAGTATATCTTCCCCTTTTCCAATACCACCCGATCCAAATGGATACTGTGTACAGCGTTGAGTGTGATATTAATGCCAGTGTATCCATTCCATGAATGCAATAGTATTTCAAACGGCTCAGGTGAGGAGCTCTCAAAGCGGGGCTATTGTTCTTACAAACTACTTCACATTCTTCGGACGTCACAGGAGGAGTGACCAAGAGAGACCTAGTCCGATATCTTCCCTCCTTACTCTTCCCCATGCGTATCGTGGTCTCTCACTGTCCACTTCCTCAGGGTGTTTACAGAACCTCTAAAGGGATCCTCCTTTTATACTAATACCCTTCATACAAACTAACGTTAAAAATAAACATATGTTACATAAAGTCATTGTATCACAAGGGATTCTATTCCTCTAGATCGCATTATGTTACTTTATATGTGTATATATATATATATATATATATATATATATACTAGTTGAACAGCCCGTTACACGGGCCACAGTGCCACTGCCACCCGGTCGTGGGGCAGTCACACGCAATAGAGACTGCCCGCGCAGCGGCTGATACAGAGCTGGACGCTCCTTCGGAGCGCCCAGCTCTGTATCACCCGTGGCGAGGGCAGTTTCTACTGCGCATGACTGCAGCACGCGCAGCAGTGTGTAATGCGCATGTCTCGGCGTTACACACGATTTAGCGAATTATTATATAGGATATATATATATATATATATATATATATATATATATATATATATATATATATAGAGAGAGAGAGAGAGAGAGAGAGAGAGAGAGAGAGAGAGAGAGAGAGAGAGAGATATTCCATTACCACATCAATACATTCAAACAAATTAAAAGAAAAATGACAAAAAAAAAAAAAGATATGCGTTTGGAAGAGTAAGGAAGGAAGGTATCGGACTTGGTCACGCCTCTCGTGAAGCAGTTTGTAGGAACAATACTCCTGCTTTGAGAGCTCATCACCTGAGCCACTTGAAATACTATTGCAGTCACGGAACGGATACATTGGGATTAATATCACCGCTGGTTTTGTTTTCACAAGTTGGGTAACAGGATAGCAAAAACTGACTTTAAAAAAAGCCTATTTTATTGTAGGTGCTGGTAATAGAATCGAGCCCTAAAAGTCTCAAGTGTTTTGAATTTTCCATTCAATCTGATTTAAAACACTTTATAGTGTATACTTGTAGATTGTACTGTAATTTCATTTCAAGGAGAGTGGTGCAATTCTGAACAAACTGATTTGACTGTAAAGGACAAACAACATTTCCCTAAATTACGATTTTATTGGGCCATGAATGCTATAGAAACGTTGCATTGCATTTAAATTAGAAAGCAATTCATTGTATATAAATCAATGGGGATTTGTATTTGTCCTCTATGGTGCAAGTGGTTTTTGTGCCAGAATTGCTTCACTTTGTACAAAAGTGGAGCAGTGTAATTCTGGGATAAATCAACATCACCATAGGGTCACATAAAAATTCTCTTGACTACCATTGATTTAAATGGGATATTTTAATCCCTTGAATATTAGAAAGGTGGAGACCTCTCTAGTATTCAAAGGGTTAAAAGTTCCATTGAACGCAACTGCCTGTAGAACTTCAGATGTGAGTATTCTACTTATGTGTTTCTTGCACATGTGGACTATTCATTCAACAATATTCAGTCGTGTGAAAAAGAAAGTACACCCTCTTTGAATTCTATGGTTTTACATATCAGGACATAATAACAATCATCAGTTCCTTAGTAAGTCTAAAAATTAGGTAAATACAACATATGACATATTACACCTTCTCATGATTTATTTAACAAATATAAAGCCAAAATGGAGAAGCCGTGTGTGTGAAAAACTAACTACACCTTACGATTCAATAGCCTGTAGAACCACCTTTCTCGGTGGTCCAATACAGGTTACTGGTAACTTTGGGTAGGCGATCTGCCCCTTTAATTGTAAGCAGGAACAATACTAGAATTGTATGCAGGGGTGGAGCATACCTTCCCTCCTTGGCTGCAACTAGCCAACCAGCTCCAGAAAGATTTATTCTTTGGTGAAGACACAGGCAAGAGAACAGTTCTGCTATAGTTTTAGCTATTTTTTTTATTTTTCTGTTAGTTATGGAATACCACCATTAGGCGGATTATCATAGCTGACAGTGCCCTTAGATGTGGCTAGCTCAGTAACCAGGTGCTTTTTGTGAACCTTAAGCCCTGGGGGGAAAATCTTGGGTTCAAGTTCTTTCCTCAATAGTTGCCCACTGAGGCTTCTTCTTAATACATGGTAATCTGAAGACAGAAGAGCTGCAGGAAAGGTGAGCAACCCTTTGAGTGCTGCAGGTCCACATGTCCCACAGTGCCCCTCCGCACAGGGGTTTTCCTTTGGAGTTCCTATTGCACACTCCTGCACTCATTGGGTTTATCTGTATGTCTGTTGGGTGTTTTGGAGCAAGTTTCTGTGGTAACTTATCCCTTTAGCCGCTGGTTTTGCATCTTTTGGGGGTTTATTGGCACTTTCTGTACTGGGTTCAGTGTTTTTTGGGTCTGCTAACAAGTTCTAGTGATGATTTATGTAATTTTAATTTCAGCTTTGCAAAACTTGTGTTCTACGCCTTTAAGGCGCACTTTACCGCATAGACACTATTGCTAAATTCACTTCTATGGGACTGTACAGTTTAGGACATATCTCTGCAACCGCTCAATGTAGTGACTTCAGAGATGGCTCATTTTAATTGTCTGCCCTTGCTCTGTCATCAGGTTAATGTTTTGTGTGTGTTAGGGGGCTTAGGGCACTGTTGGGGTACTTTTTCTGGGAAAATTGCATTTCCCATGAGCGCTTGCTTCACACGCTCGTTTCTGATTGGCTCCCGCCGCAGCAGCCATTTTGTGTCTTTTCCTGAACAAGTATCCTACGCAGGGCTTCGTCTCTCCTTCTCTCCTCTGCAGATTAACCCTTCGCCTGCCAGATAAGTGCATTTTAGTGATTTATGGGGTTAAATTTTAATCATACACGCTGTATTTGGGTGATTCCTTATACTTTAAACGTTTTAACACTGTGAGAATGTCTAATCCGTTAGAGCTTGGGGCCAGGCCTAAGACTAAGGACGCTGGGGTCTCTGTGTCCCCTATTGAGCATTGCTCTTCATGTCATTCAGGGTTACCTAGAGAATTCTCAGGTCAATTATGACCGGCATGTTTTGATGTCTCTCCCAGGGACCTCCAGCCATGCATTAGAGCCAGTTTGGGTGCAAGAGTTCAAGGCTGCTAGAGACCTCCGGTCTACATTGCAACTCTTTCCATCCCAGTTACAGGGGGTCTTCCACTCCTGGCAGACCACTTGTTCCATCAGATCTTCCCTGACAAAACCGCAGGGAGTACCTGACGTATCAGATAGGGATGGGCGAAACTTTCAGCCTGAAACTGAAATCGGCGAAAAATGGCCCTTTCCGCTTGGTGAAAAATTTCCCGCAAAAAGTGCAGATTTTCTGCTTTTTTAGCCCACTGAAATCAGTGGGAACATAGAAGTTACACACAACCCATTACAAATAATATTTTATTTCCCAAAGGCACAGTATAAAAGGGGCATGAGGGTGCCTATATTGGTCGGGTGTGGGGAAAGAATCAGTTGAACAGGGGATGATTTTTGGGGGGTTGTTTATTGGGATTGGGGGGCATTTAATAAAAAAATCCTAAATAAAATAAAAACCATAAGAAATGGTATAAAGGGGTCTGAGAAGGGTGTCTGTGTTGGTGAATGAATTAATCATTTGAACAGGGAATTTGTTTGGGGGGGATCCTTGACTGCTATTGGGGGGACAGTTAATAAAAAAATAAATCAAGAAAATAAAATAAGACATTTGTATTTAAAGTGACAGAGACAGGAACCCCCTGACATAAGCTGCCACTGGGGTGGACTGATACTTGACTTGATAGAGTATTTTGTAGAGGGATGATTTGTTTGATTTGTTGTTATAGGCCTTTGTAGGATTTAGACTTATTAGAAGCCCAAACCCTGAAGAAACATTGATTTGTAGGACTTAAAGGGATAGTAATGCTTTATTATTACTATCCCCCCATATTGTAGATATTTGAAAAAGAATTTAATAGCTCCCAGGTTCATCTCTCAAACCTTTATGGTTTGAGAGATAACCAAAGGCAAAGTTCCCTCCCCCTTCCCTGAAGTCAGCGTTGTATTGACTGCAGGGGAAGTCTGTCGTTCGACAGGCTTGCGGCTCTGCAGCTAAGCTGAGAACCCGTTAGTGAAAAATAATTATTTCACTGAAACGGTTTTCTACATGTGCTTGGTATGCAAGTACATGTAGAAGGTTGTTTCAGTTAAATAATTACTTTTCACTAAAGCAATTGTGGCTCTGCTGCAGAGCCGCATGATGAAAGTCAGACCGGATATCCCTGCAGTCAGCACAATGCTGACTTCGGGAAAGGGGGAGGGAGGGGGTACCTTTGCCTTCGGTTATATCTCAAACCACAAAGGTTTGAGAGATGAACCTGGGGGCTATTAAATTATTTTGTAAATATGTACAGTATGGGGGATAGTAATAATAAAGTATCACTATCCCTTAAAGCTTGTTTGACACAAGCCCTAAGGAAACATTGATTTGTAGGACTTAGGCTTGTTAGAAACAAACCCCCCAAAAATTGTTTATTTTTTTATAGGACTAGTTTTTATTTTTTTATTTTATTTTTTTAAACACAAGCCCTGAGAAAAAAATAAAAATGCCCTACTGGCCTAATGCCAGCAGGTCATGTTGGCCAGTGGCCACTGTCAAATGTCCTCCTGAGTCCTGAGTTGCAACTGCTGTTCGTACTGCTGCTGCTGAGTTGTTTAAGCAGCAGGATGATTAGTCTGCTGAAAGGGAATGAGGTCAACAATAGCAGTAACATGGAAGATGGATGATGAAGGTTCCATTTGCCATGACTGGCTCCAGTGATGCTCCTGAGGCAGTAGCAGGAGAATAAGTAGCTCCCATTATTTGTGGAGAAAAGACCAAGTTGGCCATTAAATCTTCTCCACCTGCCCCTCCTCCAAAATCATCATGGGTGTGTTATTAAAATATATTTTTTCCCTTGACAGCAGGATCAGTGGGTCTCCTCAACAACTACAATGTGCACAGTATGTGCGTGGTAGATAACATCTGGGGGCACAACTGTATCCAAACACCATGACACCTGAAACCAAGTACTGCCGCTGTCACTGTACCCCTTTTCCACACCCGCTAAGAACACATGACAACTTGCTGACAGTTTAATAGTAGTGATGAACCCTCCCTGCCACCATCTTAGCATTTTCTGCAGGATGGAATCTCCTCAGATGCTGCTTGATGCACTGATTGAGATTCTCCTCCACCACACTGGCATGTGTGGTCAGTGCACCACACAGTGTGCAATGGGTAGAGATGAACTGCTATATCCTAAGATCAACAGAGTGGCTATCATTTGGTGGGGGAGGTAATGAATGAGGAGGATTGTTAGAAGATGTAGTTACCCTAGAAGGTGATGGTGAGCTAGTTGTTTCACTCGTTCTGGAACGTCACGTTTTTACTGTATAGAAAAAACAAAAACAATGTAAATCAATGGGCGAAAACTTTTTAGCCATTTTAAAAATGGCGAAAGATTTTGGCCAATGGGCGAAAGATGCGAAAATTTTAACCGCTAGCTTTAAAGCAGATTTTCCAGTGAAAAAGCAGATAACAACATGGTTTTCGTGAAATTTCTCACGGGAACACGGCAATAACTTTCGCCCATCTCTAGTATCAGATTCCTCTGAGGAGGAACTGTTGGTGGATTCGGATGTTGAGGAATGTTCTGCTGTGGGCTCCTCTCAGTTTTTTGGGGACCCCTTTGAGGCTGATCCTGATCCCTCGACTGAAGGCTTGATCAGAGCCGTCTTAACTACCCTAAATATTCCCTTAGTTCAGGAGGTTTCTTTGGATCCCTCTGATGTATTTCAGGAGCCTAAAAGGCCCTATACCGTAAAATCTCGGGTATAATACGCACAATTTTACCCCTCTTCACCTTATGTGAAGTGGGGGGTGCGTATTATACCCGAGAGTTTTTTACAGACTTTAAAAAAAAAAAAAGAAAAGTTAGCGCTTCCTGCTCCCTCTCTCTCCCTGCAATCTGGTGATTAAGTAAGACTTACTTTTTGAAGCTTTTATGGTGTACCGGTATCTGAAAATAGATCCCTCTCTCCCATCTCCCTGCGGGCGGCACGCTTGCATCTGCCACCCGCTTCCTTCAAATCGGCTTTCAGGACCTTGAGATCCTCACATAGGAGGAAGGTCCTGAAAACCGATTGAAGGAAGCGGGCGGCAGATGCAATCGTGCCGCCCGCAGGGAGATGGGAGAGAGGGATCTATTTTCAGATACCGGTACACCATAAAAGCTTCAAAAAGTAAGTCTTACTTAATCACCAGATTGCAGGGAGAGAGAGGGAGCAGGAAGCGCTGACTTTTCTTTTTTTTTCTTCTTTTTTTTTTTTAGTAAGGGGAAAACAAGGGTGCGTATTATACATAGGCACTCTTGTTTTCCCCTAAATCTTGGGCATAATAAATACCTGCGTATTATACACAGGTGCGTATTATACCTGAGATTTTACGGTACTTGTTTTCAACCTAACCCGACTCTTGAATGCCTTGTGTCTGATGAGTGGAAGTCTCCAGATAAGAAACCTTCTGTCTCCGAGAAATTTACCAAGCTTTACACCTTCTCTGAGGTGGTGCTTGCTCAATGGGTTCATCCCCCAAAGTGGATGCTCCTGTCTCCAGGCTATCTAAGTCCACTGCCTTGCCAGTTGATGATGCGTCCGCTCTGAAAGACTGGACTGACAAGAAATTTGAGGTCTTCCTCAAGTACATTTTTGCCACGGATGGTACTGCCATGCGTACAGCGTTCTCTGTGGCATGGGTGAACGGGGCCATTGTGGTCTGGACTGAACAGCTCACCCTGGCTGTCCATCAGGGTGCTCCTACCTCAGACATGTTGCGGCTTCTTGCTAACATTTCTGAGGCCCAGCACTATGTTTCTGTTGCCTTATTTGATGCAATCCAATTGGTGGCAAGGGTTTCCACCATGTCTGTGTTTGCCAAATGAGCTCTTTAGCTCAAGATCTGGTCTGCTGACACTGCTTCCAAGAAAGCCTTGCTATCTTTGGCTTTTCAAGGCACCTCTTTGTTTGGGCCATATCTTATGTTTCTGATTAGTGAGGCCACAGGGGGTAAGAGTACCCTTCTGCCTATGGTCCACAAGAAGAAGACACCTCTCAAGCGTAATTGGCTTTTTCGTTCCTTCCAGACTGAGACATGTCCGGCGAACCAGGAGGTTCCCTCAGCTTTGCGTTCCTCCTCCAAGCCAGTAAACTGAACAAGCCGGCTCTTAGGAGGCTATATTGAGCAGAATGTGGGAGGAGTTTCATCACTGAGTGTCCTGTCTCTCGGAGGAGGTCTTAATGTCCTATTGGTCCCTGCATCCCTTAACTGGACTAAGAGAAAACTTTATAGGTAAGTGAAAACAATCCCAAATTGTATGTTTTAGATATATTAAAGACTGCCTGACTAAAAAGAACCTCAGTGTGCGTACCCCTCTGGCACTCAAAGGGTTAATATTTATACTTTGATATTTATGAATCAAGTTTGCTTTTGGAATTAAATTGTTTTTTTCTAATCTATCTAAATCATTCAAATATATCTAATGTAGTTATCTATTTAGCATGGGGAAAACAAGGTGTTATATTTCAGCTGTTTTGAGTTAAAATATTTGGGAAATTAGAGAAACAAATGCTTGAATGACCATTGTTCATTTCCTTGGAGATTCCTACTAATCAGAAAGATGTCAGTGCAACACAAGAGATCCCAGGAAATGTTTGACAGCAGCAGCTGCTACAGTAATTGTGGTCCTGGACAACAATATGATACAACAGAATGGATAATTGTTCTGAAATATTATACTGACATTTATCTGAAAATTATTAAACAAGTTATTTAATAAAACAAAGAAACTACAATGTAATTGTTTTGGGTACACACAATACAAGAAAAAAAGCATATAAATTAAAGGCTAACTGGCTGCATGTTTAGCTGTTGAATGTTAGGGAGTTCTCCAGCACAAGCAAAGTAATAAGTTGAAAACATGTCTACTATCCAACAGAGTTAAAGGGATAATTATGTTTCACAATAAAAGCAGCTCAAATTAATCTCCATAGTATTTGGGTCATGGAGGGTGTTATTTCAATACTGTCAAAGTTGTAGTTCAAGGGTAATTGAATGATAAAGTATTCCCCTCCCACCCTTTTATTGTTGGAACACTGCTCAACTCAGGGCAGCAAAACTGTCCAGATGGATCGCAGAGAAGAACAAACTTCAGTGAGTATAAGAAAAAAAACCTGTCAAGGAGGGCTTTTCCTCACAGTAAGAAGATTGTCCCTTGCTGTGAGCTGTCTGGTCCCAGGACCAGATTCAACATCTGTGGGGAGGTGGCTTACACTAGGTAAAAGGGGAGGGAGCGGAATACTTTATCATTCAAGTACTCTTGGACTACAACTTTGACAGTATTGAAATAACACTCTCCATGGACCAAATACTATGAAGATTAACTGGAGCTGCTGTTTTTGTGAAACATTACTATCCCTTTAAAATGTGAGGTTATATCAGCCGATTCCAGTGTTAGTAGAAAATTATATTTTTTCTATGTCTTATCACTAACATGGCAGTTTCTTAGTTAAAGGGACAGAAATGTCCCAAAAAGAAAAGTTCCAGTTTTGTACAGTTTAAAATATTAATCAATACGCTCGAAACCCTATCTCTCAAACCACTATGGTTTGAGAGATATAGGGATTCAAAGCCCTCCCCTACTCCTGATGTCAGATGCAAAGCTGACAGCAGGAGAATCGAGTCATATGACTCGATAAGGCTCTGCAGCAGAGCCGAAATCGGGTTATTGCTAAAGAATTCATTCATTGGAAAGGTCTAAAAAGTGTTCCTGGTGTGCAAGCGCACTTTGTAGACCTTTCCAATGAATGAATACTGTTTAAAGGGGAACTACCACCCCGCAATAAGTTCACATTATTCAATTCTTCATCTGGCGACTAGCTGCTTAGTAGTGCTAGTCGCCAGAAATATTACCTGGTTTACAAGATATTCCACTTTTTCGGAGGCTCACAGTAGCAGGAAGCACAGGCATCTCGTCATAGTGACGTCCGTGCACTTGCAATGTCAGTCCCTTTTGGAGCCAAGTGGAATATCTTGTAAACCGTGTAATATTTCTGGCGACTAGCGCTACTAAGCAGCTAGTCGCCAGATGAAGAATTGAATAATGTGAACTTATTGCAGGGTGGTAGTTCCCCTTTAAGCAATGCAATTTTGGCTCTGCTGCAGAGTCGCCTGCTGGTCCCTGGACCGGCATCTCCTGCTGTCAGCTAGATGGTGAAATCAGGAGAAGGGAAGGGAGGGGGGAACTTTGAATCCCTATATCTCTCAAACCATAGCAGTTTGAGAGATAGGGTTTGGAGCAGGCATCCACCAAGGATCTCTTAATTGTGAATGGTGCCTTAGTTGTGTTGGCCATGCCCTTTTTTTGCTGTGATGCCAGGGTGACCAGTATAGTTCATAAGCCCCCTGCACCAAACCCCTTTTCCTGGTTTATGTTAAATGTTTTTTTACTAGTTACGATATGGCTGTAAGGCATGGTTATATATTCATTTGGCTGGTTTACCAGTTTAACTACTAATTTGTCAAGTGTATTTAAAGAGGAACTATCACCTCTGACTAATTTACTCGTTTGATTAATCCCTTCTTTGTAGTGTTAAATCAGTATATTGTTTTCCTCGGTTCAACCCCGTTGAGAAGATATGTAAGAAGAAAACTGTATAGTGTGATGTCAGGGCTCACTAGTTCTACCCCTCTCTCCCTACATATCACCCACCCACTTTCCAATGTGCAGCTCTGACCTGGCACTCTCTCATAGGTATGCGCGTTCAGGTTAGAGAGAGTGAGAGTGCATTCACTGAACGCCATATCACTAGCTGCCCGCTTCCCTTGCCAAACTTAGATCGCCAGAGAAGCGGGCTGCATTTATAAATAATATTGGTTGCAGAGCTGTAAGTATAATCATTATATCTGTGTATATGATAACAAATATGATTTTATTTTTTTAATGCAATACAATAGGGTAGTGTGATCACTATCAATTACCCAATAACTTGATTTTTATTTTAATCAAATTAATTGTATACATTGGAGTTCCCTCTTCAAAAAATGTTTTGGTTTCATCAGTTATCAATATATAAATATATAGGTATAGATGGATATATCTGATCCCACAGAGTTATTCCATGTGGGAATCCATGCAGGACATTGAGCACGGGCACAGGCAAGTAAACTAGATATTTGCACACTACCTATCTCATACAAACATGCACACGGCTAGCCATAAAAATAGGGTGACATATTTTAAATGCCCCTTTAAAGTGATTTAACGGGAGATTGCTGCCTATCCAACCACAGATCACAAAAGTTGGCTGCGCTCTCCCTACGGAGTTCTGAGGGCAAATAAGGTGCTAGATATGTTTAGTATTTGACTTGGTGTGCATTGCAAAACTGTTTTGTGAATGTCGTTAGCGGAATTAAATTAGAGAAGTTCTGCTTTAAAAGTTTATTTCCATTACTTTGCTGGATTATATAAATCAATGGATGCTACAGAAGTCTCAAACATTTATTCATTTTGTGGTTATATGTTATCAGACAAGGTATTTTTTGTGACCGTTAACAATGGAAGGCGCTGAATTCAAGGTCATGTGATAGGTGGGGGTGTGACCATTGAATAAGTATGTTTAAAATGGTTTACCTATGGACCCTGCACTGTTAATTTTGCCCTGGAAGCAGTGTTATGGCACCTCCTGGAACAGAACGTTTGTTCAAAAGGAGGCCTTTTAGAAGTAAAGTGCAATATGATCTTAGAATGCTGGCCTAAAATGTAAATTAAAAAAATAACTAAAGGCCACACCCTGTATCTCCTCCAAAATAAATTTAATAAGATATAATAATAATCATGAGTCCTGTATTTTCTTATTTAGTTAATTTGGACTCTGTGGAAGTTTCGCTGTGGTAGGCTGGCAAACACTGACATTTTTTTAATCCAAATCCTGAAAGTCTTACATGAGCATTTTATCACTACTGTAGTGCTTTAATGTAATCTAGTCACAAGAGGCCATGCTTTTACTATACTGGCAGCCTCACCAACCGATATGACTACATTGATATCACATCATTACCCCCTTAGATCAGAGATGGGCATCCTGAGGGCCTTTAGCTGTTCAGGAATATGTTTCACATCATCCTGGCTCGGGGTGATGGAAGAACAATTCCCATCAGCCCCAGCCAGCCAACAGCTGTCTTGAAATGATGGGAATTGTAGTCCTGAACAGCAGGATGGTGTCAGGTTGCCCACCACTGTCTTAGATACTAGAGAAGTCTCCAACTCATTGCTTCTCAGCTGCAGTGCTCCTTGGACCCTATGTACAAAGTCAAAAGTGGAGCAATTCTGGGGCAAACCAATTGCAATATAGGAACAAATAAACATTTCCATTGATTTGAATAAGGCTCTAAGAGCAGGATGCAAGAGAAAGATTAGACTACATAGCATACCCCTAAGTTAGCAGAAATGTATAATTAAAAGGCAGTTGAAATTGTTGATTCAGGATTTGAGGGGGTTAACATAACCAGACAGCACAAATGGATAATTAGCAAGCAATCGAAAAGGAGAGTCGATGCAGGATATGAGAGGTTAACATACCCGTACAGCAAGAGTGGATAATTAATATGCACTTGAAACAGATTGTTGAGGCCAGATATGAGGGGTTAACTTACCCAGATAGTTAACAGGAATGGATACTTACCAAGCAGTTGATACAGAATATGAAGGGTTAACATACCCAAACACTTAACAGTAATGGACAATTAATATGCAGGTCAAACAGAGTTGATGCCCAATATAAAGGGTTAAAATACTAGAGAAGAGAGATGGACAGAAACAGTACTGAGAACATAGCATATTTGTGTCTCTGACATTAAAAGGGTCAAGTCCTACTTCACCTGAATGCTTCACTTAGATGGATGAACCCCCTCAATGAATGTCACCCTGTGTTCACTTGTGTTCATGTGAGCCTGGGGACAGATTTCAGTGTCTCTGCCTTATGGGACAATTGGTTTGTTCTACATTTGCTCCAGGTTTCTATTTGGGGATATGGTCCAAAAGGCAGCAGCAGGAAAGCAATGCTCCGTAGTATTCAAGTGGTTAAATGCTCCATTTAAATAAATGGGGATTTTCATTTTTCTTTTTTTGCCTTAGAATTGGTATTTGCATACTGCTCTTACAGTCTTTCATAGAAATCAATGATCTTGCCTCTGAGGCCATTATATTATCAGCAATTGATAAAGAGGTCTAGATGCCTATGTCACTGGAATGTGAACCATAAGATTGGAACTGAAGAATGTTTGACCTTGGACAGTCATTATCTCATGACACCCTTATAAGGCACTGGTTAAACCACTGCCATACATTAGAGGGCTGCATGGCCTATATTGGCAGAGCTAGACTGAAAAAGTAATTATCGGATCTTCTAATGCACAATTTACTTCTATTGATTCCTTTAAATTTCCTCACAGAAAAAAAACATCTTAGTTAGGAATATTTAATTTGATGCTTAGGGCCTTATGCATAAAAGAAATAAAGAGCAATTCTGAGGTAGACCAACTGCATCATATGGGGATAAATGGGACTTTGCATTGGAAACCTCTTGCACTCAAAGGATTAAAACCCCCATTTAAATCAGAGGGAATTTGGGGAATTTTTATTTGTCCCGTATGGCGCAGATGGTTTTTTTGTAGAATTGTTCTTCTTTTCAATGCATTGCATACCCCTCTGGTCTTCAAGGAGTATAAAAATGACCCATTTAACCCTTTGAATGTCAGAGGTACGCAACACATTGTAATGTGTTGCGTACCCTTCTGGCACTCAAAGGGTTAAGTCAATAGTAATTTTAGGAATCTTTATTTGTACTGGTGTCATTGGCTTGCTCCAGAAAACCCCTCTAGCGTATTGAATACAGTGCATAGGGTCTAATATATCACCACAAACTGGAGCAATTTTGGAGCAAACCACCAGCACAACAGGGGTACAGACAATCATTCCCAAAATGCAATTTGTTTTAAATGGGGATTTTAAACCCTTGAATGCTATAGATCTCCAATGCATTCAAACTGTTAAAAGATGAATTTACATCAATGGGAATTGTACTTGTCCCTTATAGTGGATGGTTTGCCTCAAAATTGTTCTGGTTGCTATTGATATATAAGGCCCTTTAAAGTGAGGTCCAGTTAGAGAGGAAGAGAACTTCAGAAGGTGCTTTATTTTAATAACTATTATTTTGGTCTAATATTCTGTACATAATCGTTAGTTTTATGGAAGAAACATTTGCTTTTTGTTCTGCATCTTTCCCTGTACGATCATGCCTGAAGGTTACACTGATTAGAGCAACAAGATTAGTTATCTTGGTAACATAACACCATCACATACATTGCAGTGACAAAACTGAAGAGTGTGGCTGATATTTTCCATGTCTAGATAATGATAGTGTCTTTTTTTACATCTGCAAAGAAGGTGTGAATAATACTTGGTGTCCCCAATACAAAGCTGCACTGACTTGTGCTTAACCTAGAGAAACTAATTCAAGTCTCAACAACAGAAATTTCAGTGCTGGAAAAGAAACTTTATGTAAATGTGTAATGGATGTTTAGTTTCATTAATACAACACTTAATGGAATGTCAGTTAGCTTTCTCAGGGAGTATTTCTATGATTATCATACCATGGATAACAAGCATTGAATGATTAGTGACCCATCCAGTCTGAATCTGAAATTCAGAAATGTATTATTCTATTTTTGGGGATGTCAGAGTTGCAAACTCACAAACAATTTAGAGCAATTCAGAGGCAAACAACCCAGTAAACAAAACAGTAGAAAAAAATACCCAAATAGGACCTTTGATGCCCATTTAAAAGAATAGGATTGTTTGTTTCTTCTCCATGTTGGTTTGCTCCAGAACTGCTCCAGTTCTGTTAAGTACACCAACCTTGTTGTGGATCAATACATTGATATTAAAGCCCCAGAGGTTTTATTTGTCCTTTATAGCAGTGGTTCCCAACCCCCTTCTCAGAGACCACTAACAGGCCATGTATTTAGGATCTTCCTGCTTGTGCATGGGTGAGATAATTAATTGAGCATATGATTACCTCACCTACATATTATAATCCAGAAATGTGTAGTTTGCTTTGCTTATTGCTAACCTCCATCTCAGTGTCCATGAACAAGCCCAATTTGCATTGCTACATTGCTATATGAGAGAGAGCTATCCAGACATTATATGCTAAAATATGTGTGCATGTACTTGCAGGATAACTTGAACACATAACCAGCTCCTAGTTCAGATCATACATAACACTGGATGTGCATGTGCTAGCCTACTCATACTTGTGACCTTATATGTATGGACACTTTCGGATCTGCACATAGCCCTGGCTCCTATTTAAGAGCTCTTTGCCTTAAGCAACTTACTTAGTTTTAGTGTCTTGTTCCTAAGGCTTGGTTCAGATTTTCTTGATTTGATCTTTTGCTTACTGCTGACTCTCTTAGAACTCCACTTTACATATGATTCTGCTAGAATCCCACCTGTCCCTATCTTTGGGCTGTCCATGATTTTTCTATAACTCAGCCTTCCTTGACCTTCAGCCTGTATTTGGATTCCACTTTTTCCATGTCCTCCGGTACCTCGTTCAGTTGTCCACTGATGGCCTTATAACCCTTCGGGCTCACCCTCTGGGTTCAAGTGGTTGTCATTGTGTGGCATGAATTTGAAACTCAATGGTATTGGCCATATCAATTCTTCTAAAGTACCCAAAAATGTGTGAAATTGTAGAGAAATTAACCCTAAGTCCAGTGGATATGCAACACACTGCACAGTGTTGCATACTACACTGGCACTCGCAGGGTTACATCCCCTACCGTTAGCACCATCACATGAAAATAAACACTTACCTGTCATCCACTGTCAGTCTTTTTCTGTTATATTCTCTCTTCCATTTCCTCTTCTTTCTTTTCTTCTTCTTCTCTTCTGTCTTCTAATCTTCTTCTTCAAAAATATGCCACTGAAAGTGGAAAAAAATGTCAAATTAAACATGCCCCCAAAGATTTTGCCACAAAAATATTCTGGTCTTAATGCTTGGAGTGCCGTGAGGGTGGTCTGCAATGCTTTGTGTACCCCTTTAGCATTCCAAGGGTTCATTTTTTTATATGGCCAGTCTCTGTTCAAATGGCTCCCACTCTACAATTGGCTGGTATGTGTGGGGGGGGGGATGACAAAACTCTCTAGAAGCTGATTGGCTGGGAGTTGAGTAAGAATTCCTACCACCGCTGGCACAATAATTTACTGTATGTAATGCCTGCATACTATTATGACAGGTATGTTATAGCTCTGGATTATGGGTGTTAGTACAGTGTTAGGGCCAGTATTGTTAGGGGTAGTGTAGGGTTAGTGTTTGGGAGGGTGACTGTGTGTTGAGCTCACGCTCAGTGCTTGACAGTGTTTCAAGCACCAAGCGTTAGCTGTTTTCCTTTAATATTCCCATTTTTAACTCTACTTAGCATGGGTTTTGGGAAGTAAAAACTCACAACGAACATTTGTCCAAAAGTCAGGTTCTGCAGGCCCTGAAATATGCATACTTCCTGTGTGTCCTTGGATAAAGTCTGGTCTGGTTAGCCTACTATAAGCATATATATTGCTAATAGTGTGCATTAGTGACCTAAACAGAAACATTATTCAGATTTACACATATCATCTATAACTGTGTATATTTACTGTGTGTGCGTGTGTTAAATATACCTGCAAACTTTCCCCATTTACAAATAGAGTCCATTGTTTTAAAACTATTTCAAACCCTTATTTTGTATGCTTGTAATTTAAGGGTTAATAAATTATTCCCCACATGTCAATATTGCTTATTTATTATTATTTAAGGGGCACCAATCTGGGAAGACTGACAGCACACAGGCCACCCAGGAAAATGGAGGTGATGGTATTACCCTGCCTCCAGTTATGCACCATCTATATTTATGTCCCACCTCCAGTTATTGCTCTATTCCACAGTCCCAGCCTACCCCCTTTGTGAATATTATAAATGACATTAATGTGAAGTAAGGCAAGTGATACCGCAGGGTTAACAATTAAAAATGAGCTACAATACTAGTGTAGCTCCATTTCAGCTGTAAGTTCTGTAGTATAACTTGTGTAGCTACATTTGAATTGTATTACCTCAAAATGTAGAACTGAAAGTTAGTTACAATAATTATACCACATGGTTTACAATGGAAATGGAGCTACATTAGTGATAAACAGAGATTACAACTGAAATGGAGCAACACAAGTAATACCACAGAGCTTACCCTTGAAACTGAGCACTACAAGTTATACCAGATAGCTTACAACTGAAATGGAGCTACAAAAATTATATCATAAAGCTTACACTTGAAATGGAGCAAAACAATGATATCCCATAGTTTACAATTGAAATGATGCTAAAATACTAGTTTTGCTTCATTTCAGTTGTGAGCTTTCTGGTTTCACCCGTGTAGCTCCATTTCAGTTCTAAGCTCTGTTGTATTACCTATGTAGGCACATTTAAATGGTAAGTTCTATGGTATGCCTTGGATAGTTCCAATTAAATTGTAATCTCTGTGGTATCACACACACTATCCCTCCCCTACCTATTTTTCTCTCTCTATCTCCAGAACAAGAGGTATGCTTGAATTTGCTACCCTCTTCAATGAACTGCCTGTCCGGCCTAGGACAGGCTGGCCTGGGGGTTGACTGGCTGGCCTGGGAACAGTCTGGCTGGCTAACTGGCTTGGGGGGCATCTGTGCTGGCTCAGGGATAGCCTGGGCTGGCTGGCCGGCATGGGGGCTGGCCAGACTGATGGATGATCTGAAAATAAGGCATCTGTGCTAGCTGGGGAGCAGTCTGGGTGGGCTGGCTGGCCTGGGGGCTGGCCAGAGTGATGGCTTGTCTGGCCTAGGGGCATCTCTACTGGCCCAGGGACTGGCTGGCCAGTCATTGTGGCTGGCTTCCTGGCCTGGGGGCATTGGTGCTGGCCAGGGGCAATTTGGGCTGGTTGTCTGGGCTGGATGACTTGGGGGTGCTATGGTATGGCTGGCCCAGGGGAAGACTGTCTGACCTGGGGAAAGAATGGGTTAACTGTCCTGGGGGGCATCTTTACTGTCTGGCCTGAGGACTTGCTGGCCTAGGTGGCTGGCTGGCAGACCTGGCGGATGACTGACCTGAGAGAAGTCTGGGCTGGCTGGGTTGCCTGGGGACTGGCTGGACTGGGGGATGGCTGGCAGGCCTGTGAGCATCTGGGATGGCTGACCTGCACAGCTTCTGGGCTAGCTGGCCTATGGATTGGCTAGCTTTGGGGGACTGGCTCGCTGGCCAATGGGGACTGGTTGGCTGGCTGGCCCAGGAGGCTAACTGGCAGGTTGGCCAGTGGGGCTTACTGGTTGGAAGACCTGTGGAGAAGGTTTGCGGGCTAGCATGGGGGAGGGGGAGTTCGCTGGGTGGTTAGCAAGAGGGGTTTGGCTGGCCTAGAGGGTTGGCCTAGGAGACTGGCTGGCATTGGGGTTGATTGACCTGGGGCTGTTTGGCTCACAGGTCATGGGCCTGGCTGTCTGTCTGGCCCAGTGGGGCATTCTGAGCTGGCTAGTTGGATTGGTGGCTGACTGGTCCTGGGAATTGCTGGCTGGCCTAGGGGACTGGCTGGTTTTGGGGATGGCTGGCTTTGGAGCTGATTTTTTTCCAGACATGGGGGCTGTCTGGCATGGTAGGGCAACCTAAGCTGGCCTGGGGCAGGTTAGACCGGACTGGCTGGCTGGCCCTGGGGCTCTCTGGGCTGGTTGGTCTCAGTGCTGGCTGGCTGGCCTGAAGACATCTGTGCAGGCTGGCTGGGTGGGTGGCTAGTATATGGGCTGGCTAGCTGATTAGTCTAGAAGGCTGGCTGGCCTGGGTGATTGGCTAACAGGCTGGCTGGAGAGCTGGTTGGTCTGGGGAAATCTGGGCTGATTAGCTGACCTTCTTGACTGGCTGGCCAGCCTAGTGCTGGCTGGCTCTCAGGCTGGCCTAGAAAGCAGGTTGGTTGGCATGGGGGTGTGTGGCACTGTCTGGCTGTCTGACCAGGAGGTGACTGGCAAGCCTGAGGCTGGCTGGCAGGCCTGGTGGGCTGGCTGTGACTTGGGCACTCTGAGGTGGCTGCCCCATGGACAGTCATGGGTGGCTGTCCAGGGGCAATCTGGGCTGGGTGTATGTGGTGGGTACTGGTTGGCCTGGGTGCTTGCTGGCTAGCCTGCGGGGCATCTTGGCTGGCTGGCTAGTCACCTGAATTATCACTGCTTTCATGAGATTTATAGACTTCTCCAGGAATGACAGGCAGGAAATCACGCAGACATCTTTCCTTAGTGATGTCTGCACGCCTGCGCTGTCAGTCCCTTTTGGAGCCGAACGGCTCCTAGCAACGCCTCTTAGAGCAGGCTGGAATTGACAACGCAGGTGCACAGACATCACTATGGAAAGTTGTCAGCCTGTCCTGCCTTTCATTCCCGGAGCAGTCTATAAATCTCATGCACGCGGTAATAATTCTGGCGACTAGAGCTACTGATAAGTTAGTCATTAGATTATTTGGGACCATGTTTCTAAAGGATGGTAGTTCCGCTTTATTATAGTATTAAGAGCAATAATTTCTTAACACATAAGGTAGGCAGGCAGACAGGCAAGCAATGTAATAAGGTGGAGGAGCAGCTAGTCGCCAGATGGGTAATTATTTGGGGCCATGTTTCTAAGGGGTGGTAGTACTGCTTTAAAGTGTTTGAGGGGATATCTCCAAAATAAGGAGCTCATTTGACCCTCCACATCTCCTGCCAGAAGCAGAATATTTTTTTCTTGTGAATAAGGGTACATTCCCTAGGCCCTGTGTGGACTACAGAGAACCAATTGCAATTACCATGAAAAATTTGTATCCTCTTGCGGATACCTGATTTTTTTCATCCATATTTGGTAAACCACTGTATTAGCCAAATTGGATTTAAGAGTGGCCTAAAATTTTGTAAGAATAAAAGACAGCAATGAATAGAATACGACCTTCCAGACATGATAATGGCAGTTTGAATAGTTAGATTTCCCTATTGCAATACCACAGGGACAATCCAGCATTTTGTAACTTATATTTCCAAAGTCTACTTGATAGATTCATTGTCATATACTTGGATGATATTCTGTCACGAACTTGGAATATCTGTTGGCATGTAGCTCTGAATAGATGTGAAGCTTATCAATAGAACCTCTGTTGATCTATAGATTTGAAGAGATGGGAAGCTTATCACTGGACAAAGAGAACAAATGACAGGCTAGGGACAGAGATAGAGGCAGGCTAGGGCAAGCTGATCTGCCATTGGAGTACAGGAGACAGGCTGGTGAATGCAATCAGCAGTCAGAGAGCAGGAGGTAGGCTTACAAATTAAATCCACCGTCGAAAAGCAGGAGTCAGTCTAGCTGGGTTGGCAACCAGGAGTCTCAGAGGAAGCACCAAATTGCTAGACAGAGGATTAGGTCAAGGTGGAACAGGGAGCAAATGAAGTAACAAAATGCTGTACCAAATTGAGTGGCAAGTGGGAAAGTCTAGAAACAATGATGAGTCATGATCAGTATGCACTATCACAAATGGACTGAAGCTCAATAATCAGGCAAGTGACTTTCTGACTATCAAACTATTTAAATTTCTCAGGGCTAATCATGTCTCAGGGGTGTAACACATTCTGATTTTCTCTTCTACTTTGGAGGAACACTGCAGCCATGTCGAAAAGGTCATCTGTCTGATAGGACTAAGCAAACTGTATGCCAAACCCAAGTAATGCACGTTTGAAGCCACAACTTAGAATTTCAGGGATAAAAATGGATCCCCATAAGATCTCAGCAATTACTGACTGGCTCACTCCTGCAAATACTAAGGTAGTCCATGGTTTTCATGGATTTGCATGCTTCTAAAGGAGATTCATCCAAATTTTCTCCATTGGTCTATCCTCTTATCCAGTTATTTAGGTTAGTTGGGTTTGCTTTTGATGCTCAAAATGCATTTGAGGTGAGCCAAGAAAAGCTATTGGTGGAAGATGTAATAGGGTGTGATAAAGCTGTGATAAACTGTGATGACTTATCCAGTGTTCTAAACTATCCAAGTACAATGTTATTCTTTTGAGCCAATGCTCTAAGATTTCTCTAACTTTAGAGACCTTAGTACATTGGCTCCTTAGAATAATATAGGACTTGGAGAGTTTATCACACTGTAGAAGTTATCTCCACTTCATCACATCTTTATAACCTCTTTATCACACTTTACTGCATCTCCCCACATGTTATACATTCACTTATTTGGTACTGAAATAATTTTCACAAAATATGCAATGCGACTAGAATTTCCTGTTATATATAGAGGAACAACGCTAATGGCATTTAGTAGGACAAACCAAAAAAAGCTGCAGGTTTTTTCACATGTAAGTGTACTGTATCTGAGAAGATTCTTAATATAAAACAGGGAAGCCTCAGAGTGATATTACCAAGGGAAGTGTTACTGTCACAGTCTATCCTGAATGTGCTAATTGTGCTAAAAACATACAAAGACACATTCTCATTTTCTAGTTTGAAAGAAGGAATTCAAGTTTAAATAAAGGCAATTGATGTACAAATACAAAAAAGGGATCACTGGCCATCATTACAAATGTTGGCTGTGTTGAAAGATTGGGAAATAAATGGGATACTGAAGGACAAATCAGAAGGTCAATAAGTCTACTCTAATCAAATGCATTAATGTTTTTGTGAACTCAGGTCACCCAACAGGGTGATATAAAGCACGGGTGTTGAAGTTCAGTCCTTAAGGAGTTCAGACTCATTTAACCCCTTAAGGACCAATGCCGTGCTAAGACCGTTATCTGTGAATTTGACTTAATGGCAGATGACGGTCCTGGCACATCACATATTTTTTGCTCACAACTCTCCTGCAGGAGTAGTAGCCTGTGGATTCGTACACACTGCCTGGGTCTGGGGGTCCAGACTCAGAGGCCAATGGTAAGCCCCACAGATGGCGGAATAGGCTCCACTCCCCTATTTGTAGTGTGATATGGGCCTTCGAGTATTATGTTGTGTACTCTATTGTTGCTATATTTTACCTCCGATACTACCACTTATGTTTGAATTATGATAGGAATTTTGATGCAGGAAATGTGGGTTTTTTTATACTTCACCAATGTGGGCCTCTGGCCTTATTTTGCCTTAGCATTACCTTGGGCACACTCTTTGGATATTGCTGTTTTTCTGCTCTTTCCCTTTTGTTTCCCCACCCCTTCCTCTACCAACACTGTCCCCGCCCCTCTTTTTCTTGCAAGCATTTAGGGCCCTGTTTTGGTGACTTGTTAACCGTATGCACAGCAGATGGCTGTTGATGTGGGGCCTACTCCTGACTGTTCCAAGCCAACTGACATACACTTGCTACTTCTCCCTTTGTTTTTTGTATCCATTCTTTAAATGTGAAGGGCCTAAACTCTCTCCATAAACGTGGTATGTTGTTCAATGACTGCAAACGTCTCAATCCCCAACTGGATTTTCTTCAGGGGAAGCATTTTGCCCAGTGGGACAAATCCATAACCTTCAATGCTGTCTACCCCACTCAGTTTTTTGCACTAGCAGTCGAGAAAAAGACGTGTAGGCATCATCATTTATAGGTCCTTCCCTGTGACAGTGACAGACTGACGGATGACAGCAGCTGCTACCTCTTTCTTAGGGGGAGGATGGGTGAGATGCACCATACCCTGGCTACAATATATGTCCCCGACTCTGGTCATGGTTCCAGCTAAACTGCAGACTTTCAGAAAGGGCTTGTAATAGTGGAAGGAGACCTGAATATACTGTCGAACCCCTCCTTGGACTGCGCCTCCAGATGAGCTAACGTCACAAACCAATATACGTTAAATGAATGCTGCGTTATGCTCCTTGGGACTTATAGATGCATGGAGGTCACAACACCCCTCGACTACACTTTATAGATTTTACTGTCCTCCTTTCAACCCCTACTCCCGCATTGATTATATCCTGGTCAGTCTCATATTCACTACCTCTGTTAGGGTAGATGACTTGGCAACTGTTACATCTCTAGAGTCCCTCATCAAGGAGTTTTTGGATTTCAATCTGCCTTTAGTCTCCTCTGCCCTGATTGGGAATCCTTGAAATGTTATGTACGAGTCTTGCTCATCACCCTATCCTCTCGGAAAAAGGCCTAGAAGAAGAGAGAAAAGTCACAGACTTATTGAAAGTGATAGGATCCCTGGAGACTCCCATTGGAGAAGGGAGACAAAGAGTCTCTAGCTGCTCTCCAATTACAATGATCCTGTTTGAATACTCTTTTACGTTCAACTGTGAGTTCCTCCTTTGAGTGGTCCAGAAGGAACCATTATGAATGTGATAATGAATGTGGCCTCTTACTGACCCTTCAGGTGAAAGACCAGCAGACCTCAACTATTATAGCTTAGGTAGAATCACCCCAGGGCCAAATTGTCCATGAATTCCCATCTATTACAGGAGCTTTCCAACATTACTATACTCAACATTGGACTGGTTCAGAATTTCAGAAGCTTTGTACAAGCCCTATACACCAATCCATCAGCACGTGTGCAGTATAAAGGCACACTTTCACAACCCTTTTTCTCCAGATGCCCTCTTTCTTCTCTTATTTTTATGCTAACAATCAATGTTCTATCTGTCTACATTCCTTAATCACAGGTATTCAAATTCGTTCCACAGAGTACAAGATGTCAGTATTTGCAGAT
Organism: Rhinophrynus dorsalis; assembly: GCA_037306005.1. NCBI lineage: Eukaryota > Metazoa > Chordata > Amphibia > Anura > Rhinophrynidae > Rhinophrynus > Rhinophrynus dorsalis. Next base: position 290,890,434 of record CM074720.1, read on the forward strand.
GATCTGCTACTGACTGTTACAAACCCTCTGCACTCTCTACCTGCATGCATCAAAGAACTCACAAGGTTTGGCAGTCTCTAGGCGGTCCTTTTTACCTGGGACATCGTTCTTAGGAAGACCAGACTATCCTTAACCCACTCCTCCCTGACCTCACTCATAGCTAATGATTACTTTCCCCTGGGCAAGACAGGCACAGACCTTGTACACTGGCTATGTGTGGCCCATGTCACACACCAATATAAGATCTTTCCCTTCGAGACCCTTAGAGAGAAATATGATTTTTCCTCCAAGGAACATTGAAGAGATATATTATATACACACATTTATATACACACACACATACACACCGTTTTATTAACACACATCCTCATAGGCAAGATCTCCTGTGTGACCTTACTACCTGTGAGATAGCTTGCCTTAAAGGGATAGTAATGTTTCACAAAAAAAGCAGCTGGGAATGATATTCACAGGATTTGGGCTGTGGAGAGCTTTATGTTAATACTGTCTTAGTTGTAGTTCAAGAGTAAGGGTGGCATTGAGCTCTGTTTCACATTTCCTTTTAGGAAAATAGGTAGAGAAGTCCACCTTGTCTATCAGGTTATGGTACTGGGCAGATACTAAACAGAGTCTTATAGGTCCCTTAAAGCGATAGTAATGTTTAAAAAAAAAAAAAAAAAACAGCTCCTATTACTATTCAGATTGTTTGGGCCATGGAGAGTGTTATTTCATTACTGTCAGAGTTGTAGATCAAGAGTAATTGACTGATACAGTATCCTCCTCCTGCCCATTTTATTACCCACTAACAGTCTTTTAGCCATACGCCTCTCCTATTCCCCACCATGCCTTCCCACCCCCTCCTTCTCCCTTCTGCCTCCCAACCTATGTTTTGCCCTCACTAGCTTTCCCTTCTCCCCCCTCACTATCCACCTACTTTATAATCTACCTCTTTGTTTCTTTTCTTGTACGATTACATGAGTGTTTCGCTACATTTTTGAGAATATCGGAGGACCCAGTGTAGCCCAACTGCACATGGCACAGTGGACCACGAATCCTGAGAAATCCTAGAATGGTACAATATTCTGATCTACCCACTCTTATAATTATTTTCCAATTCCTTATTACTTTGAGATTAACTAAATGTGTATGTGTTGCGAGACACAGTGTGGCGTGTCTGTGGTATGCATCATATGAGATTGCTGTTGAGTGTTTTACCTTTGTTTTCTAAATATTTACTTTAATATAGCTTTGGGGAAAGAAAAAGTAAACAAGTCTCAGGCTCCAACTCTAACAATACGCTATATTAAAGGATGGTATATAACCGCAACATGCATTCTTTTTTTTAATCTGTATCCTGGATCCCCTTCCACTGGAGGGAACCAAAGCCTGTCAAGTGGAGACTAGGGAGGTGGCTACTGTGTATATACTGCTGATAGTATTGTAATGACAAAATGTGTTGCATGGAAAGAACCAGTTGGGTGGGGTTGAGGGATAATAATCTCATAATCTCCATTACATATATACACTTTTCGGACCCTGTATATATTTTGAGCCACATCCATACACAAAAAATACTGAGCCCCATTCTGCCTTTATATTATTACAATGCCCCATTCTGTAGTATAAATATTCTGGTATCCTCTCACTGCTTTAGAAACCTCAGCTCAACAACTCCCACGAGTGATTTATGCAATCAAAAACTTTCAAGGAAATCCTCAGGAATAGCGGATTTTATTTAGGATGGAATTACTAAAGTTGTCTGGTTAATGGTTATATCCAAACAAAGTTACACTGTGCACAGTTATACAACCAAGACATTGAAGGTTGTTTTATTTTATTTTTTCCAAGAAATAATCCATTTGATTTCAATTAAATATTTTTGGTTACAATATCTTATTAAAGGGGCCTGACAATTTGTTTTGATTTCAGCCTTTACATCAACAAAAACTGCAATTTCAATAAGGGTATGTAGACTTTTGATATCCACGGTATATAAAATTAGTGTTTGAGACATCAGTCACTCTGCAGAAGCAATGCTGTGAATGCAGATTTAACTGATGCCAAGAAATTATTATAAGCAAAGAGAATACTTGTTATAACACAGTAGCAGCTGTTACAGCATACTAGACTACTCAGGACTACAAAAGTGTTTACACCAGGTACAAAACTCATAGTGAATCTAAGCACATAGAACTGGTTTTGTGTGTTGGATGGTCCTGTGACTGCTTAACATTTTGTATACAAATTTTTTTATATGTGTTTTATAAACCACTTTTCTTCTCATTCTCCAGGCATAGGGCAATGAGGATGTTCTGGGGCATACTTAGGCTCAGGTTATATATGTCTGGGTGCAGAATAAATAAGGGCAAAAGGGTGGACTAATGGGGTTGTTCACTTAGATCATTTACTGTGGTGGAGTTGTAAACTGAAATGTACTTGAAATGGCTTGGCATATTAGTATGAATAGTCACTACACAGTGGGAGTAGTTCAAAGTTACAAGACCAGCGTTAAGACAAAGCTAATATAGGTTTATAAAAGATGACAGTTGGTACAGTGTTAGCCATAGAAATTCATAATATATGTTTAGAATTTAAACTGTAGTAACATGTAGCTGAAAACCTGATTTCCTTGGCTCAATCCCCCTGAAATATATGCCTGTCATGCAACTGAATAATGCAGGCCCATATTAAGAAAACTCCTGTTTGATGGCACTTTAAAGGGATAGTAATACTTCATTTTAACTTTATTTTATTTTGTAGGCATTAAAAAAAATGAATAATGATATAAGTCTTATCTCTGAAACCTTTATGGTTTAAGAGATATTCACAAACAAAGTATCCCCCCCCTGTTCAACCAGATAAGAAGGGAGATGCCCAGGTAGACTGCAGAGAGGGACAATCTTCAATTAAGATAATGGAAAAAGCTGAAAAACTTTTCAAGGGGGGAAGGGCTTTCATTGTTTTCATACAAAGAAAATTGTCCCCTTCTGTTATCTGTACTGTCATACAACCTGATCCACATCTGAGAAGAGATGGCTTACACTAGGAAAAAGGGGCGGGGAGGGGAACTTTGCTTGTGAATATCTCATAAACCATAAAGGTTTGAGAGATAAGACTTATATCATTCTTCATGTTTTTTTAATGCCTACAAAATAAAATAAAGTTAAAACGAAGTGTTACTATCCCTTTAAGTCCATAGTCTTACTTAACTTGCATATTAGGCGGTGTGTTTTCTAGAGCTGGAAGGTTGCCTTATAGCAGATGACTTGCTAAAGACCTACATTTTACAACCCATACTGCAACCTTTAGGGACTTGCTTTTTTACCAGTTTACGTGCCTCTGCACATAGCTACTGGCACCCCATTGCCAACAGGAGATAATAGCTGCTAAGTGGACTAAAATTATCATAGGAATACTGGTTGTAATGTGATGCAGATAAGGAAAATATAGAACTGAAAAACTTGGCTCACTATAAAAGTTTGATGTCCTTCATAAAAGAGAATTGGCTTAAAGTGTATCAATTTTCAAATACCTCTTTTAGAGCTGCAATCTGTTTGCTTTTTGTCCAAAACACATAAAATGCCACCAACCCACTGGCAAGACTATAATTTTTGCTAGAGATTCCTGTTTCAGCCCCTGGCAGCCTTCATCAACTAGCATTCTTTGTTAAATACATAATAAGGGAGAATTATTTCCTTCAAGTGTTCCATTCTACAAATATTAATATCACACAAAACGACATCTGATTCAGTCTAAGGAACTCATTGCCCAATTTTTATTTCACTTAATTTGAAGCAATATTCATTTAACTAACTGAGGTTACAGACAGGCAGCAGACAATATTGTTGGTTGTTTGATAGGTTGAGGTCACCCTTAATTTATTTTAGAACTGCAAAAACATATAGGCCTCTATCCAAATCTTGGAGACAACTGTTTTTCCTGCTGACGGCACTTTTTCCAGCACAGTAAGCTATGCAAAAGTCTGTGCTGTGAAAAAATACCGGCAAAAAAAAAGAGCCGTTGTGTGATATAGTTAAAGGGATAGTAATGTTTCATAATAAAAGCAGCTCTAATTAATCATCATAGTATTTGGACTTTGGAGAGTGTTATTTCAGTTATGTCAGAGTTGTAGTTCAAGAGTAATTCAATGACAAAGTATCCCCCTCCCGTCCCTTTTACTGATGTAACACTGTTCAGCCAGATCAGAAGGGAGGTGCCCAGGTAGACTGCAGAGAGGGACAATCTTCAATTAAGATAAGGGAAAAACCTGAAAAACTTGTCAAGGGGGGCAGGGCTTTCATTGTTTTCACTGTAAGAAGATTGTCCCCTGCTGTTATCTGTCTGGTCTATGGACTGCATTCCACATCTGAGAAGAGATGGCTTACACTAGGTAAAAGGGGCTGGAGGGGAAACTTTGCTTGTGAATATCTCTCAAACCATAAAGGCTTGAGAGATAAGACTTATATTGTTCTTCATGTTTTTTTAATGCCTACAAAATAAAAATGAAACGAAGTATTACTATCACTTTAAGATATGTTTTCATCCATAGAAAGTGAGGAAAACACTAATTATCAATTAAAATGTCTGCGTTAGCCATGATAACCCGATAAGGGACTCAAGTTATTGCAGAAAAGTTAAGAGCCACTTTTTTCTGACTTGAGTCCCCTATCAGCTCTTTAAACAGCCGACGCAGAACCCTGAATCAAAAAACATCAGTGGATGTATTGATATGGGGCCCTAAGCCCCACATCAATACATCCAAAGTATGAAAAATGTGTCTAAAGTTAGTAGAATTAACCCTATGAGTGCCAGTATAATTACCCCACCGGCATTCATAGGGTTAACCCGACTAAGTAAAAAAAAAAAAAAAAACATCCAATTAAAAGTAACACTTACCATTAATCCTGATGTCCAGCGGAGTCCTCAGCTTTCTGGTTATCTTCTGTTCTTCTCTTCTTTCTTCTGGTATCTGTAAAAGAAAACATAGTATTAATACAATGCATCGCTTAACCCCTTGAGTGCCAGAGGGGTATTCACGCATTGCAAAGCAATGCATTGAGGACCTCTCTGGGGCTCAGAGAGTTAAACAATGTATTAGTGCCCCTGTGTATAATGAAATATGCTGCCATTGTTATGTGAAGCAAGTATATTAAAGTTGCACAATCTTATGTCCCAAACACTGCTGAAAATATACTTAGCTTTGGGGAATTAATAATGTCCCCGCCACTGTGTGCGGCTGCAGACATCCCTGTGTAGCACAGACATCCCCCCTACTGCTGCCTCATGGGCCGATGCTCATTCCGCAATGGAGGAATTTGATCAGAGACTGCCTTTATATAGGGGCAGCCTCTGATCTAATTCCCTCACAGCCATTGGCTGAAATGTGCTTTTGCACATTCCAGCCAATCAGATTCAAGCAACTGTGCTATAATCTGATTGGGTGGGATGTGTGTAAGCACATATCAGCCAAATGCCTGTGAGGGAACTGGAGTAGAGGCTGCCCATATATAAAGGCAGTCTCTGATCAAATCCCCTCATTGCGGAACGGGCATCAGCCCATGAGACAGCAGGAGTGGGGGTTTTTTTGGCACACAGTGATGTTTCCGCCGTCGCTGCTGCCTCTGTGGCCACACACATCAGCGGGAACATTATTAATTCCTCAAAGCTAAGTATATTTTCAACATTTTTTGAGACATATGATTTTGCAGCTTTAACATACTTGCTTCACATAATAATGGCAGCATATTTCATTATAAACAGGGGCACTAATACATTGTTTAACTCTCTGAGCCCCAGAGAGGTCCGCAATACATTGCTTTGCAATGCGTTGTGTACCTCTCTGGCACTCAAGGGGTTTAACGAGGTGTTGTATTCTGCATTGTATTAATACTATGTTTTCTTTTACAGATAACAGAAGAAAGAAGGACAAAAGATAAGACAGAAGGAGAAGGACAGTGGATGACAGGCAAGTGTAAGACATATAAGTTAACGATCGGTGCTTGGCAGTATGTCAGGCACTGATCTTCAGCTTTTTTACTGTTAAGTTCCCAATACGGCCATTATTTAGCGGCGTTATGGGAACTTAATGCACAAAACGTACATTGTTCTTTTAGCTAGTAGGACATTTGGCTACCGACCAAGACATTTTCTTTTTGTCGGTCGGTATCCATTTTGCCCTACCGGCTTTATTAGCGCAAACATTTGGATCGAGCCCATAATGCAGTGGTAACTAAGATAACTATGGAATCAAGTATATCACACTGATGTAAATATTTATGCAAGAAAGCTCCATGACCATACCTCCTGTCAGGCTTCCATAGTGAATATGGCTCATATTACAAGAAATCACAGCAATAAATTGAGATCTGGTACCTTAAGTGTTTTATGTAGTGTGTCACCCACTTATTTCTGCTGTAAGCAAGCACAGCACGATGAGAGTGCATGGTCATAGCAAGGCACATCATAAAAGCGGTGATAAATATTATTGTAATGAGAAATCTGCAGCAGTCATGTGAGCTATTGTACTGTAGGCTACATATGGATAACCAATAGCCTCTACATTGCGATCATATCCTGTTTTATAAATTCTAACTTGATGCAATAATCATTATTTAAGCAGGTGGACAGAGGAGGAAGTTCCTCCGTTACTGTAATCCACCCCACCCAATACGTACCCCCTGGATCCCATGCCCTCTCACCTCAGTGAGTCTCTTGCAGATACTCTTGTTCAAGCTTTACTAATATCTTCAATTCTTCACTTTCTACTTGAACCTTTCCTTCCTCATTTAAACATGCTACAATCACACTTATACTCAAAACATCCTCCCTTGACCCCACCTTCTTTCGAGAAAAGATTTAGTTTCTCTCCTTTCCTTTGAATGTAAGATCCTGGAATGCCTTGTATACTCATGCTTAATCTCATTATTCATTTCCAACTCTCTGCTTCATACGTTAAAGCAGGTTCCCGTTTCAACTACTCCACAGAAACAGCTCTGCCAAATGTTACTAATGACCTACACACAGCTAAGGACAAAGGCCAGTACAGTATACTAATCCTACTAGACCTGCTTGATGCCTTTAACACTGTTGATCATGCACTCCTACTGGGCACACTACACACACTTGGCATCCATCACAAAGCCTCCTATCTATTGAACCCTACTTACAGTGTTTCTTTTTATAACTGTCTCTTCTCCCAATGACCTCTTAGTGGGTATGCTCACCCTCTCCCTATACGGTCTCACTTGGAGACCTTATTTCATCTCGTAACTTTAATTGCAATCTCAAGTTAACCTCTCTTCCCCTGAGTTCACTCCAGCAGTACAGTCTCAAGTCACTCAGTGTCTCACGACAATCTCTTCCTGGGTGGCCGACATCCATTTTTAATTCAGTATGAGCAAGGAAAACTGATAACTGAATAGTGACTTTAAAGGCATAGTAATACTTTGCTGATGACACTAAGCTATGTAAGGAAATACATACAGAGCTCGATGTTTTTTCCCTACAGAAGGATTTAGATAAACTAAGTGAATGGGCAGAAAAGTGGCAGATGTCATTTAATGTAGATAAATGTAAGGTTATGCATTTGGGTTGTAGAAACAAACTTGCTACATATACTCTAAATGGAAAACAACTTGGGAAATCCTCATTAGAGAAAGATTTAGGTGTGCTGATAGACAATAGTCTTCACAGCAGTGTGCAGAGTCACTCAGCTGCTGCAAGAGCAAATAGAGTACTATCCTGCATAAAAAGAGGTGTAGAAGCAAGGGATGCTAATATTATCCTACCTCTGTATAAATCCTTGGTTAGGCCTCATCTAGAATATGGAGTACAATTTTGGGCGCCTGTTCTAAAAAAAGACATTACTGAACTGGAAAAGGTGCAGAGACATGCAACAAAACTGATAAAGGGATTGGAGGATCTGAGTTACAAAGAGAGACTAGCCAAACTGGGTTTGTTTACATTAGAAAAGAGACGTCTAAGGGGTGATATGATTACCATTTACAAATACATTCAAGGCCAATACAAAGAACTATCCAATGAATTATTTATGCAAAGAGCTGAGCTAAGAACAAGAGGTCATCCATTAAGACTTGAGGAAAGGCGCTTTCGACTAAAACACAGGCAGGGATTCTTTACAGTAAGGGCGGTAAGGCTATGGAATTCTTTGCCTCGGGATGCTGTGCTTGCAGATAATGTAACTGCATTGAAAAAAGCAATGGATGCCTATCTAGCACAGAACAATATTGACAGTTATGACAGATGGCTTCAAAGCAAATAGGATATTGAGCCGGGGAACTATTTGACACACTCACACACACACCTACATTGGAAATTGCTCCAGAGGGCTTTTTTGTTGCCTTCCTCTGGATCAACAGGGGTGTTATTGGCATGGGCTGGACTTGATGGACGCATGTCTTTTTTCAGCCTTATCTACTATGTTACTATGTTACTTAACCCCTTACTACCCGAGGACGTCCCAGAAGTAATTTAAACAAATGACAAAAACGTTTGGTAGGCGTTAAGTGCCGCCGCATGCGCGCACGGCCGGTCACTAAGGGTTTAATTTGTAAAAAAATATACATATATTGTAGTGTTTATCACCCTGAGTAAAAACAAAGCTATTCTCACTGCTGAAAGGTGTTTTATTCAAAAGTTTTTACAGCTCAAAGTTTAATTTTTTTAGGTGCAATATCACAATGGCCTGAAATTGTACAGTGGCGCTGTTGATACACCATCCTATGGACAGCTCTGGTCCGTAGACCATACATCTCCACTTTGAGCTGTAAATAACTATTGAATGAAACACCTTTCAGCAGTGGGAGTACTCTTGTTTTACTCAGGGGGATAAACCCTACAACATATATTTTTTTACATTTTAAGTATTACTATACCTTTAAATTTATGTGGTATTATAGCTCAATTCTACAATACCATGCAAATTTAAAGTCACTATTTCATTTATCAGTTTTTCTTTTTGTATTTTATTATCCCCAGAGGTTTTTTCACAAGCTATTGTCTCTTTCTACCCCTCATTTTTTATTTTTAATTAATTCAGGTGGTGGATCCGGTTGCAATGACTGACTGTTAACCCATTGGTTCCCTTGTGGTGGCTTGCAAGTTGGTTGTCTAGCAAATCTTTCGCTTGCCCACACATTATGTCAATTTTTATTTCTTTTTGTACTGTGATTTATGCATATATTATATGATTTGTTCCACTCTAGTTAGTTGGTTTCCCATTTGTGTTTCAGTGGGCGAGCCTATAACACTGGTCAGACAGTAATGCTCATGCCAGGGAATGGGCTGACATTTTTGGCCCAGGCATCAATAGTGTAAAACATTGGATCTTTTAGACTGGTTATACCCTTTAGGACACATTCGACCGTTAATCTTGTATTTATATATTTTTATTTATTTCTTCATTTTAATACATATTTTAAGAGTCATATCTATTAGTAAGATTTTTATAATTACTTTTGGCTCTTGTGATAGATATCCTTTATAGAATAAATGGTGTCCATCCTCTAATCTGTCTAAATTTTCTTTTTATTAGTCTCACATGAACCAATAATGTCCCATCTGATGTTATTAAGTTCCTGTACTAGTTCCTCTAAGCATAAAACCATAAAAGATTGAATGTTAAGCATTCCATTGTCTAAAGCCCAAAGGCAGCCTGATAGAACCTGGTAATTCTTAGCACCCCGTACCATTGAGCTGGTCTTCCCGTTGCCGTAGGAAGTATCTTGCAAGCCTCTGGGGAATGAGGGCCATTGTTTCTGTTGAGAAACCATGCTGAGGAAATGGGCCATATTCTACCACTCTGGTCCAGTGTGGGTTGGAAGATTTTGGATCAAATTAGTTTGGTGTCTTAGCTTTAATCTGTCCACCTTGGGTGACCCTACCAGGAGTATATGCTCCATGTGGCATAGCTCTCAGCTTCATTGACATACACAAACATTCCAACCACAATAACACATTGACCATGACAGTGTGTGTGCAAATTGTGACATAAGTACCTTTTAATGTGTTGTACCCTCAGTCCTGGGATCAGCCTTCTAGGTTGCAGAAACACTTCACACACGGGGGTGGTTAAATCAAGTCTGTGCCTGTTTATTTGTATCCAAGTGGTGAGACAGCAGCTTCACAAACAAAACAAAATTCTTGTTCTACAGCACTGGTTCTCAACCCATGCCCTCAGTGGCTACTAACAGGCTAGGATTTGAGAATTTCCTTTTAAGAGCACAGGTGAGTTAATCAATATGACTGAGTCTCTGATCAGCACACTTGTGTTCTAGCAGGGAAATTCCTAAGTCCTGGCCTGTTAGTGGCCACTGAGGGCACGGGTTGAGAACCTCTGCTCTACACAGCATTAACTAAACATATTAGCTCCTGACTGTATTTGGACTACTAGTCAGATTACCAGCTCAAGAGATAAACATCCAACAGCACAGTCCAGCAGGCACAGGTTAGCTCCACAATTTGCAGGCTTTCAGAGGTTAAATCCTTCCTCTCTGGGAACTCAAACAAAAAGACAGAGTGCAGTGCTCAGTGCAGGGGGAAGTATATGACTGCTTGCTGCACTAATTACCAGATGCAGGTGGGTGAGGAATAGGGAGTGATAGAACTCCTGGTGTGGATTCCTCACCTGATGCATGCCAGTTACTGTGAAACTGTGGAATGGAGCACTGACCCAAAATACATAGTTTTGCAATATACACCAAGTTACCTACCTATACAGTACATTCTATTTTACTGAGCTAATCAGGGTACATACCCTGCAGGATTTGGGGAGATATATATACACCCTCTATTCTGTCACTATGGGGTGAAGGGACCCGCCACAGTTCCCAAATTAAAAACAAAAAGACAAACAACAGTCCTGCTCTGCTTCACACAAATTACTCAAATGTGAACCCTTTTATAGCATATATTATACTCAATTATTAATTCACTTTTTTTAAAAAAATGAGGAGTTGTGGTGCACAATTTTGTGAAAATATGTTTAAAGGGATAGTAACACTTCGTTTTAACTTTATTTTATTTTGTAGGCATTAAAAAAACATGAAGAATGATATAAGTCTTATCGCTCAAACCTTTATGGTTTATGAGATATTCACAAGCAAAGTTCCCCTCCCCGCCCCTTTTACCTAGTGTAAACAATCTCTTCTCAGATGTGAGTCTGGTTGTATGACAGTACAGATAACAGAAGGGGACAATTTTCTTTGTATGAAAACAATGAAAGCCCTTCCCCCCTTGATAAGTTTTTCAGCTTTTTCCATTATCTTAATTGAAGATTGTCCCTCTCTGCAGTCTACCTGGGCATCTCCCTTCTGATTTGGTTGAACAGGGGGGGGATACTTTGTTTGTGAATATCTCTTAAACCATAAAGGTTTCAGAGATAAGACTTATATCATTCTTCATGTTTTTTTAATGCCTACAAAATAAAATAAAGTTAAAATGAAGTATTACTATCCCTTTAAGCTCACTTGCCACACCAAGAAACCCCTTTTTAAGAGAGTCCTATGTATTACATATTGCCATCTGTGACAGGTACAGGAGTTACTGAATGGTAGAGAGAGGATTAGGCACTGGGGATACGATTATCCAGCCATACAATAAGATAATAAACTGAATTTGTTAGAGTGGTGACGGTGCACAAGCATAGAACAACAACTACAGGCAAATAAACGTGTAAAATATAAGTACTACACGCTTCTGCTATTCTCTTTTTGATGTACCATAAAATTGTACAGATTACCAGGAGTTCCAGTTAATACTCACAGTCCATTTTATGTTTATTCTGGAGCTTGAGCACAGTCCAAAGAGACGCAAGAGTGGGGCACACCGCCCACTGCACATTCACCAGGTGCTTGATTACATGAAGTTTCTTTGTACCTTGCAGTCCTGACAGAGGGTTTGGAGAAGGTGTCCCAAGGGATCATCCACAGTACACTTTCCTTATTCTTGGACCGTAGCCATTGGAGTTTAGCCACTTCAGTGCCCCCTCAACCTAACTCTTCTGATGAGGGTGCAAACTGGTCCCAGCTTCCCCCATACTGCCTTAGAAAGCACACGGGCCAGTCAAACTCCAGACTGGACCCAGGCCTCTCTCTATTTTGCAGAGGCCCTCCCTCATGTTTCTACATCTCCAACTCTCTTCACATTCTTCTTACTGAGTTTTTTCTCTTAGACTTTCCTTGCTACCCCACTCCCAACAGGATCTGAAGTCACAGCTCCCATTTACAATATAAAATGGCCGAAGGTTCAGTAATGAATCCAGAGGCCATCATAAGGGGGCAGGCCATGCCTTCTTCTTCCCCTTCATCTGGGGGGGGGAGGACTGGTGGGACACAGGATGGAAAGCAGGGGGAAGGTTAGGAAATAGGTGAGGTAAAGGGAAGGGGGGTTAGGGAATAAAAGGTGGCACTAGGAACAGGAGTTAGGATCTTACTGTTTGCATGCTGTTTCCCACCCACTCTAACCCTGTTAGTTTTTCTCTCCAGTTCCTAGTGTCTGCAGCAGAAGTAGCATCCACCACAGAAGAGGTTACTCATAGGCCAGATATCCATGGCATGGGATTACAAGTCATCTGTGGCCACAATGCTGTGCTCCTGGGCCCAAACAGTGCGGTTTAGCCAAAGATGGTTATGGTATGGGTGGTTCACTGACTCGGTGGTCAGGACACTCGGAGGGTGGGCTAAAAGCAATGATGCACTGAGATGAGTGGAAGGGCTAGCCATGGTAGGTGGCCATAGTCTAGTTTGCCTCCCAGTGAGTTGAGGTATCCACCACTGGTGGCCAGTACATGCGTGTTCCATGGCAAAAGGTGTCTGGAAGTTCATTAAGCCCTCAGCTTCCCAGCAGGTGGCAGGCTTTGGTGAAGACCATGCCATGGCACCACACTGGGGGTTTGGGGGGTGGACCAGGGTCCATTAACTAGTCAAACCCACTTAATAATGCTGTGACCTCTTTATTTGCCATGTACATGGCTGTCTGTATTGTTATTTCTGTGTGCTGTGTTATTTATTTTGGGGGGGGGGGTGAGTAGAGCATGGGCATTGGTACCTTAACCCTTTGCATTGGATACCACTCTGGCACTCACTGAAACGGTTAATATTTTGCATAGCCTGCTATACAGGGGTAAGGAACACACATTTAACTCACCCAGGTTTTTTTCTACCCCCCTATATCTGCCTAAGTGTTAAATCCCTTTCCTCAAGTTCTGGTAGTGATCCACAGGGGGTTATTTAACCCCTTAAGGACCCTTGATGTATCAGGACCGTCACGGTCCTTGAACTACTCAAGGACCGATGACGGTCATGGTACGTCATGTACTTTTTACTTACAGCGCTCTACCGGGAGCGCTGTAAGTAAAAATAGGGCCTGAAATAGACCGCTCCAAGATCGGAGCGATCTCTTTCAAGCCCCATAATGACGCGCCGATACACGTGACAGGTCACGTGTACCGGCACGTCCAAGTGCGCCTATGCGGTCATTATGGGACGGAAATGTCCCATGACCGCCGGTCCTTAAGGGGTTAATAACCCTGAATCTCTTGTGTTAGCTAGACTACATGGCACCATCACTCTGTACTTCAAACATACATATTAACCCTTTCAGTGCTGGCAAAGGTCAACAATCTCTAGTACAGGCACACATGGAGGACATTTACGGTTGCAAGAATGGGAAGATATAGTGTAGTCAATGGGGGTCAATGAAAACAGAAAGGGTTAATTCTCAGGGTGACAACCATTCTGTCACACCATCTCTTATGGCTTACAAACATGCTCTATATTAAAAGGAGAATCTATCTAATGCCTTATGGCTGAACTTACCTGCTCTCAACCAGGGTTCACCTGCAGCAAGTGGGTGGGTGGAGACGTCAAGAACTAGAATATATCCACCAGTCCATTTATGTAGACATCTGCCCCACCCACTAATATAAACCGCGTGGTGCCTGTATATTACAAATTCCAATATGTATTGAGTTTCATTTACTCAAGTAACTTGAGTGATTAAAGGCAAACATAAACTAAGCAAGCTAGTTAAAATAATGCATGTACTATGCCTTTAAAAAACCTCTTGCAACTATCAGCACTTGTGCATATTTAAACACATTTGAGTGCACTTCATTAGACCATCATTGTTATTCATAACAACATTTACTGGAATATGATGAAAAAGCAGCTAAAGTGAGAGGGAAAAAATATTTTGTAAAGACAAGGAAAAACTCACAGCACCAAAATATAATATATATATATATATATACACACACACACACACACATTATCCTGCATTTCTTCATGCAAATTACCTAAAGGCATATAACTGAACTGGTGAATATATACTGGTGAATATATTCCTATTCTTGAGGTCCCCATCAGTAACAAAGGCATTAGATGGATTCAGCTCTTAATATAAGTATTTTTGTAAGCCATGAGAAATAGCAATATGATATAGACTGGACTTGCTTAACCACTTGAATGACACAGGGCTGAGCAATACATTGCCCTGCAATGTGTTGCGTATTCATTGACACTCAAAGGGTTAAAATGGGGTGTCTTGGTATGGCAAGCGACTGTAAGCATACTTTGGCCAAACTATGCAACAAAACCCATATTTTTGAAACAGGGAATTCATTTCTGGGTATAATATGCTATAAAAAGGGTTCCCATTTAGGTAATTTGTATGAAGCATAGCAGGACTGTTGTCTGTCACTGGAAACACATACAGTGAGCTCTCTGTCTGGAATATAAGAGTGTAACAAAAATAGCAAAATATGAAAAAACTACTAATAAAAATTGTAAGCAACTTGACTTTAAATAGGCATTTGCAGGGCATGCAAAGTCAAAAAGGAGGTTGACTGCTAAAAGAAATGTTTCAAAAATGTAATTGGCTACACAAATAACAATCAACCTTGTATGTCAATGGCTGAACATACTGTTACTCTGTAGCATTTCACCAGCCTAAAACAACAAGCTGACAAATATGTAAAGTGTATTTATACTCAAACTCTGTCCTTCATTTTCTAGCAGATATCGGTTAACCCTTTGAGTTCTATATTGCTCCATAATGCGTTGCACATGCCACAAGCACTTGTTGAAATAGACAAAAATCATTTAGGAGGCTATTTTCACTTTCCATTATGTGAACCCTTTGAATTCCATAGACATATTGAGAAGCAATGCATTGCTTACCCCAATTGTCCTCAAGAAGTGAATGGAGCACTGACAGGCAAAGAACAACAAATAATGAAATTATTTAGACATCTTCTTTTAGGGAGAAAATGTTATGGGAAAAATATTCAATCTGTTAAACTCTTCTAAAATGTAGAGGTTTTTGTAACCTCTTGGATACAAAAGAGGTGTCCAACGCGTTATGATGGAATGCATTAGCGACCTTTCTGATATTTAAGATGTATCAGTAAGCGTCTCAGACAGCCCTTTTCCTGGGGATAAAATAACAATCCATAGTGTATGGCTACTTTAACCTCAGCGCCGCCCTGCCATATTCATATCTGATACAGGTCCCCACATTAATGGAGAAGTCTAGTAAACTTAAATAAAAGGACATTAAAGTTCAAAAAGAATGAATCCACCTTAATTTCAGATATTACGAAGACAAGTTACAGAGTGCAACACCCCCTACGTGGTGTATGCAGTGAGCAGCTTTCCTACAGTTGTCTCTGTTTTCTGTCACTTATCTAACCTAATCCCAGCAATGTGCGCTAGAGGTGCCTCCCCTCCCTCCTGCTGTCCCTGTCCGTCTCTCCTCCCTCCCCCCGTGTGTGTCTCCAGTAGTCAGTGTAGAGCTGCTGCAGGCGCTGTTAGGAAGGGGAGTGTGCGCGGCTGCTTAGGGCTGCAGCCTCCCTCTTCAGCCTATTTTAGTCACATCTTCCCGGCCACTAGGCAGCTTCTCCACAACTCCCTGTCAGTGAGAGGAAACTTTTCCGCCCGGGGAGAAAGGCCCGTGTCCTCACTCAGCAGGTAAGGCTAACTGGGACATGGGATCTGTATGACCAGGGGAGTCCTGATTGAGGTTTAGCTGGCGGTGGGAAATGGGAGTCTAATTTGCACTAATGTAGTGGTATGGTCAGAAGAGCAATTGTCACTGAAGGACTCACTATATAGTGCTAGTATGCTACAGCACAAATGGGTCAGGGAAATAATTTAAAAAACACGACCGAGAACAGTTTTTTAATATTTATATTGCATTACTGGAAAATAAAATCACCTCTGTGTATTGTTTCATTTGTATGTGATGTAAATTCCCTGGGGTCTTCTAGTTTCCTAGAGTAAGTGACTATTACAGCTGGTTGTGCATGTAGTTAAAGCAATTCTCTAGACAGTAATGCAACATAAATCCACTTCTTTATTATCCACTCACACCCTCTGTATTCCCATATACACAACCTGCTGGTCACTGTGGATCTGTACTTGTACTTTGTAGTCTAACACAAGTGATTGACTACAATGGACTGGTGCATGGGCAGAACGACTCCCAAAGCTGGCAGACTTGGCAGTAACATGAGGAGGATGTTTGCTTTGATGAATATTTGATGACATCTGCTAGACCTGTTCTTTTGTAAATATATAAAGTGGCGTACCTAGTCATTGGAGGGCCCTTTGTTACAGAAACATTTTCAAAGGCATAAGTAGAACCTATTGGACCCTGTGACTGATGGATGCTGGGCCAGGGTTCAACTGTACCCCCTGTATTTGCACACATACAGAGCGAGAGAACAGGATTTTATTTATAATTATGAAAATCCTATTGGGTTCAATCATATGTGTCCATCCTGAGATGCGGAGGTATATATGGAAATCAGTAATTCTGCATTACTTTATTTCTTCTTGGTTGCACACCCATCTGGTCCTCAAGGGGTTAACCTGCATTCCTTGGATTGTGAAATGTGTTGCACACAGTTAATTTCTACTCTGTATCACAAACAGGCTATATATTATTATTATCTGAGTTCCATAGGAGCGTTAACACATTCTGGCACTTATTGTCAAATGTTTTTAAGCACAGTTAATGTATTTCCTAATAAAGATTGGTGCATTCCAGTTGTTTTAACAATCTTTAACCTGGCCAGTTTAAATATTTTGGTAACTGTTTGTTCACCATCTGGCTATTCTTTTTTTTTTTTTTTTTTTTTTTTTTTTATAGTTTTAACATGCTGAGTGATAATTAGTGTGCTGAGTGTGTCTCTGGCACATACAGCCCACTATTGGAATTATGAAGTTGCCACTGTTACCTACCATAGGTTTTCTACTTTGAGTATGGGTCACAGGTAACAAAAGGTGGGGTGCCTCATATCTATACCTCAGGGGCATATTCAGGATGAACAATTCTGGGGCAAACCAACTGCATCAAATAGAACACATGAGAATTCTAACACATTTAAATGGATCTTTTGATCAACTGTATGCTAGGTAGTTCTCCAATGTGCTGTGAAACAACACACCGAAGACCTCCTTAGCATTCAAGGGATTAAAAGCCCAGTCCAAATCAAAACTTTGGAACTTTTTATTTGCCTATATATGCTTTGCTCTAGAATTGCACCTCTTTGGTTTCCTGAATATATAACATAGTCTGTCTTTCTCCCATGTTCCCACCATCATCCATTCCCTTCTACCGCTTGATTATATTCCCACCTTTTCTACCACTTGTCTGCCTTTCCAAGTCATTCTCCATTTCTCTCCTACCATCTCACCCTAACCCTAATTCCTGCCTCTTCCCTTCTTCTATCCTTTTTTCGTCTACCTTCTATATCTTTTTCTTTCTTATCATCTGGCATCCAGAGGATCAAGGTTATGGGGCATTCATCAAGCTGTGGTAAAAGCAGATAAGATATACTGCTCTACACCAGTTCTTCACCACAATCATCTATGGGTACCTTCAGATATCAGTCGATGATTGGTTGTATATATCCTTACCTTGTGCATGCAAGCTAAGGAAATGTGATGAAAATGGTGACACATACATAAATGTGTGTATGTTTGCACTAATGGATCTGAAAGCTTCAAACTGGTGGATGGAATTTATGGAGCTACCTGACTAGCACTCATTGAGGAATAAACAGTGATCATATATGAACCGACTATTGCAGAACTAGAGAATGGCTACTGTGCAAGGAACTCATTTCTTGAGCATTGAGCCATTAGTGGCTTGATTAATATCAGCCCTAGTGGCATCAAGGGGTGAGAATCCTTCCAAACCCAGTTTTATATTAGGGACTAGCTGATAAAGCAGTAAGACTTTTTACAATATTTCGATGTCATTTCTGTAGAATGACATAGGATCTGGATATTTTGCACGGAGTAATGTTACTTTGTGCATATATACTGAAAATAGGGGTGAGAAACAATGGCTGTCCAGCTTTTGTGGAACTACAACTCCCACCATATTCAGCTAGCCAGTGGACAGCTGATGGTGATGGGGGTTGTTGCCTAATAACAACTGAAGAGCCACTGTTCCAAGCAAAGTACCCAATGCCTATCTTCTCTGCAGGTTGATACTTCTTTATTCTATGAATAAATAAACACATTGGTCCAAGACATCACAATGTTGTCAAGATGGTGATGATAAAGTGCTTTAAATGATAATTTTAATATTTTCCGTATTTCATCACTTAATGCCTAATGAAATACCAGGACCTTCACACAATTCAGAAGAAACTGTGATCATAGTGGGGAGACTGTTGCTGACCTCTCCAGGACCAGATCATTCAGGTCCAACCATTCCCCTTTGGATCCACACATGTGATCACTGCTACAGCGATCACATGTGCAAATGGAGCCATATGACAAAGGCAGTGTAAGTAAACATTGTCTATACCACTGTTTTCTGTATCTCTTCTCCTCCTCACTGTAACTGTGAGGCAGATAGCGACAGATACGCATCAGAACACTTCAGATCACTAAGGAGGGGGCATTTTTGTTTTAGGTGGTGGTTCAAGGTGCAGGACTGGTGGAGAGAGAATTAACCCCTTAAGGACCATTGACGTGGCAGGACCGTCACGCTGGTCCGGCACTTAAGGACCAGTGACAGTACTGGCACGTCATGTACTTTTACTCACAGCTCTCCTGTAGGAGTGCGGTGAGTAATACTGTGCACTGAAGTTGATCGCTCCAAGACTGGAGAGATCTCTTTCAGTCCCTCCTTTCGGCGTGCCGCCCCACGTGATCAGTCATGTGGGATGTCACGTCAAACTTTTCTATGTGGTCCTTAAGGGACAGCACACCCCGGGACCACTGGTCCTTAAGGGGTTAAACATATTTTTTAGGTTACTTCTTGATCTATTGACACCTTTTAGTGCAGCTGAATAAATGGTTTCGAGAAGGGTCAAAGTTTTTTTATTTATACAGCCTAATTGTTATCCAGTCCCTGTTAAAAAAAAAATGCACTAACTGAGCACAAATCATCCCAGAAAAACCTATAAAAAATGTATGGTTTTTTTCCACTTTTTTATATTATTAAACTAAATGATTAGGATACAAATAAATATGGCATCAAAAGAAAGCCCTTCTTATCCTTAACCCCATGCTCCGTGGTCCTTAACTGACCACGCCGATTGGCTGGTCGTTAAGGGGTTAAAAACCTGGATATAGTTTGTGTATGTATACTAAAGGAATTAAAAGAAAATATGGCTGAACAAAGGGTTATAAAAATGCCAAAATTGCTCTTGTTCTCTAGTGTAAAAAAAATCTCTTGTCAGAAACTGGGTAAATACAGAACAAAAATCATGCAACACCAAAAAAAGCGGAAAAATAAAAAGTACATATAGCTATAATTTGTATTAACCCCTTCGCGTCCAATGATGTACCCGGACCTTCAAGCTGGTCCGGCACTTAAGGTCCAGTGACGGTCCTGGTACGTCACATACTTTTACTCACCACGCTCCTGTGCAGTGAGTAATACCGTGGACTGAAATTGATCCTTGAAAGACCAGATAGTTTTCTTTCAGTCCCCCGTTCGGCATGCTGGCACACGTGATCAGTCACGTGGGACGGCACGTCGAACTTCCCTATCTGGTCCTTAAAGGACAACACACCCCGGGACCGCTGGTCCTTAAGGGGTTAATATTGTTAGCAATCTAAACCATGATATTTTAATTTACACTATATTAACTCTAAACTGGTTTACAATATTTTCTATGCTGAGAAAGATATTGCAACAACTGCAGGAAAATTTGAGAACATTGAATTTTGTCGGTTTTAAAACATGCAGTCTTAAAGGTAGATAGTAATAGGTAAAATGTAAAAAAAACTATATATTGAATGGTTTATCTCCATGAGTAAAAAAAGGGTATTCCCACTGCTGAAAAGTGTTTTATTTAGTAGTTATTACAGCTCAAACTTGTTTTTTTTTTTTTTAGGTGTAGTATCACAGTGACCTAATATTGTACAGTGGCGCTGTTTGTACACCATCCTATGGACAGATCTGGTCAGTTGAGCTGTAATAACTACTGAATAAAATACCTTTTCAGCAGTGGGAGTACACTTGTTTTGCTCAGGGGGATAAACCCTACAATATATTTTTTACATTTTAAGTATTACTTTCCCTTTAAATAGTGCGGGGCCTACTGGTTCATGGGAAGGATGGATTGTTTCTAGGCCTATATGTTTATAGGACAGATGAAAACAAACTGATGCAATCTAATGAAAGCCATGACATTCTCTAATCACAACCAGTTAGATACAGCATCCTAGATTTGGCCTTTTATATGGACAGCTGTGATTTATTAACCCTTTCATAGAGTGTTCAACGTATTGATTTGCAATGCGTTGCATACCCTTCTGGTCCTTAAAGGGTTAAGGATCACCCCTCTGGTTCTTAAAGGGCTAACTGGAATGCTATATAGGCAAACCCAGGATTCACAGAGGGGTTTCCAAAATAAATAATGAATAAAATACCTATGATTTGGTTTGTGTAATTCTGTATTCAAAAACCATAACAGCTGCCTGAGCATAGACCAGGTTTAGGCACTTTGCATCCTTCAGTTCTGTTGGATTACAATCCCTGTCATCATAACCAACCAAGCATAAGTTCAATGGGAGTTGTAGTTTGACAACAGCTGGCCAGCTTCAGGTTGCCCACCATTTGCAGATGCTTATAATGGCAATGCACTTTTCTCAATATTGGGAAATTAAAACTTTGTATTTCTTTCACCTTATATGAGCAAATTAGTGCAAAGGGTGTTACTTGGAACTGGAAACCACCTCTACATTTACTATTTCACTAACAGTATCACCTATTCATACCTGGGAACTTCTTCTGTTGAGACTCCTGAGAGGGCTCATGGGCTGCAACTGGGAATGTCTAAATTATGTGAATCGCATCATAAAATGGGCAGGACTTAATCGGGGGTGGGGGGTTGCGGGACATGGTGGGAAGTAGGCAGAATGTATGAGAAGTGGGTAGAGTTACTCGGGAACTCACCAATGCCTGAGAATCAACATCTGTCCCCAGAGACCCAGTAATTAACTCCCGCAGTCTCCAGGGCAGATCCGGAGAGTTCTTAGGTATGCATTAAATGTTCCACAATTCAGCTTCAATTGAGTACCTTAAAGGGATAGTAATGTTCCACAATAAAAGCAGCTCCAATTAATCTTCATAGAATTTGGGCCATGAAGAGTGGTATTTCAATACTGTCAGAGTTGTAGTTCAAGAGTAATTGAATGATAAAGTATCCCCCTCCCGCCCCTTTTACTAATTTAACACTGCTCACCTCAGAGCAGCAAGACTGTCCGGATGGATCGTGAGCATAAGGACAAACCTGACAAACCTGTCAAGGGGGGAATAGTTTTCCTTATGCTCACAGTAAGAAGATTGTCCCTTGCTGTGAGCTGTCCGGTCCCAGGACCAGATTACACATCTGAGTGGAGGTGGCTTACCCTAGGTAAAAGGGGCAGGAGAGGGATACTTTATCATTCAATTACTCTTGAATTAAAACTCTGACAGTATTGAAATAACATTTTCCAAGGCCCAAATACTATGAAGTTTAAAGTGTTAGTAATGTCGAAAAATTTATTGTAATAGATTTGTAGAGGTTAAAAAAAGATTAGCATTGCCACAAACCCCAACTCTCAAATCGCAATGGTTTGAGAGATATTGGCAATGAAAGTTACCCCTTCCCTCCCCTTCTCCTGACATCAGCGTCTAGCTGACAGCAGGAGATCCCAGTCCAGGGATCAGCTGGTGGCTCTGCAGCAGAGCTGAAATCCCAGTATTAGAAAATAACTTCATTTTAAAGGTCTACAAAGTGTGCTTGGTTTGCAAGCACACTTTGTAGACCGGTCCCATGAAGTAGTTATTTTCTAATAATGGTATTTCGGCTCTGCTAAAGAGCCTCATTGTGTCGGCCGACACGGATCCCCTTCTGTCAGCTTTACAGCTGACATCAAGAGAAGGGGAGAGAAGGGGGAACTTTCATTGCCAATATCTCTCAAACCATAGCGGTTTGAGAGATGGGGTTTGTGGCAATGTTAATCTTTTTCTTTTTTTAGCCTCTACAAATCTATTACAGGAAATTTTTCGACATTACTAACACTTTAATTGGAGCTGCTGTTTTTGTGAAACAATTCTAATGGCCACTGTTTGCCAAGTTTGCATGGGTTGGTGCTACAAAATTAATTTGAATACCATGTCCATAGTGACAGATATATCTGTTTTTTGCAAGACTGCAGGTCTTAAAATTCCTCTTAGCAAGATTTCAGAGTGAGGAGTTTGTGTCCTGGAGTTCTGCAAAAAGGAATTATGCCTTTCACAGTGGACATAATCCTCATCATCTTCAGCTGTTGTAGATCCGATGCAGGATGAAGGCCTCCTCCAACAAGTTTCCAACAACTTTGCCTTGTGCTTTTAGTTGTCACTGTGTACCAACAAATTTGGTAATTTCATCAACCTATTTTGCCTTAGGTTTTCTTATTGGGCATTTAGTATTGAGTGGAATCAATTCCAAAATGTTTTGGTCCATCTGCTGTCAGGTCTTCTTGCTATACAACCTGCCCATTTCCATTTTAGGCTCTTTACTCTTTCAATTATGTCATAAACCATTGTTTGCTGACGAATCCATGCACACATTTTTTGATCTCTTTTTTGTTGTGTTCTGAATTCTATGTTCCATACTTCTCAGCGTAACCTTAAGTTTTTGTATGTCTTTGGCATTCTGTGTCTTTGTTTCACAGCCATAAGTACAAATCAGGGGACATATTAGTCAAAAACCTTTCAATTGAGGTGGGGTGGTAAATCTGTCTTAAAGACAATACTACTAAGTTTTACAGATGTGTACTATCCCACTTTTATTCTTCACTCAGTTTCCATCATGGTGTTTCCATCTGTTGATATTTCCTGTCCAAGGTAAACATACTTGTTCACCTCTTCTAGTTCTTGGCCATCTACTGTGATTTTTCTTGGTGTGGTCAGTTTGTTAAACCTAACTTGCATTTTGTTGATATTCATCTTCAGACCAAAATGTTTACTTTCCTGTTGTAGCTGTTCAATGCCTTATTGCAGTTCTTCAGGACTACTGGCAAAGAGTATATATTGTGCAAAATGTAAGTGATTTAGGTAATCTGCATTGATCTTAAGTACTTTTTTGTCTCAATTTTGGCAAAAATTTCTTCTAAACAAGCAGAAAATACTTTGGGGTAAATTGTGTCTTCTTGTCGGATGCCTTTTTTCTATGTTGACCTGTACTGATGCAGTTGCATTTTCATATATTGTCTGAGAGATATTGAAGTAAACTCTATCTGTTCCTTGGTTTATCAGAGCATCAGTTATTGCTTGCTTTATCATTGAGTCAAGGGCCTTTTTGTAGTCAATGAAGGATATGCATAATTAAAGGTTGTGTTCATTATGCCGCTCTGTAACTTGTTGCACTGTCTGGATATGGTCCATTGTACTGAAACCGTGCTTTATCTTGTGCCTCATTAAGTATTGTGTCCACTCTTCTTGATACTACCTTTGTTAAAACCTTGCAGATGATTGGCAATAGGCTTATTGGTCGGTAGTTTGTTTTAGTCCGCCTTATCACCTTTTCTTGTGCAGTAGGATGACTTCTGCATTTTTCCATGTTTCAGGCACTTTGCCAAGCAGTAGGTGTTTTGAAAATAGTTTAGCTAGGGTTTTGAATAAGGGTTGACCTCTGGCTTTCACCATTTCATAACTGGCTTTACAGGCCCATCTGCTTTGTAATTTTCATTTGATATTTCTGCTTCTACTTCTTCCAAAACCTCTGGCACAGCTTCAGCCTCTGGCACTGCATTCAGGTGTAGTCATTCATCCTTATAAAGATTTGAATACAATTCTTCTACTCGTTTTGCTATTTGTTGTTGAGTATTTACTACTGTACTATCTGTGAGCTTTAATCCCTTAAGGGCGTTAAGGACTGGTGATGGTCCTGGCATGTCACGGATGTTTGTGGTCATAGCACAGCTGCATATCATGCTGTGATCACAGAACACAGCTTTGCAAAAAAAAAAAGTGCCATGGTCCTCTAGAGCATCCCACCATCCCACCCCTGGACCGAGTGGTCCTTAAGTGGTTAATGCAAACATATGGCTCCCATTTGTTTTGCTTTCTTTAGTCCTTGATTTTCTTCCAGTATCCTTTTTGGAGCTCAACAGTGAACTTGACTGTTTCTTGTTTTAATGCGCTTCCTTAGGGTATTGCATATTTCTATATATTGTACCATGTTTCTAATATTACAGTTTTACTTCATTTCTCGCACATTTTTCATTATGGCGACTGTTTCTTTTGATATTTGGGTTGGATTTTTCATGTTTCACAGTAGGTGTAAGAGCTTGGGCACTGTCTACAATAGCCTTAGTAACTTTTTCACTGTGGGTTGAAATGTCTGTGTCTGGAAGGTCTTGCAGCACACTAAAGTGATTAGACAGTTCTAACTCAAAATTCTTATGATTTTTCAGTAGCTGGCTAGTGCTGATCTTCACGTTTGTTGTTCTGATCATTTTCTTTCTTTCTGTCTTGCAGTCAATTTTGATTTTTGCTCTCACTAGACAATGTTTGCTTCCAATGTTAAAACGATTTAAGACTTCGCAATCAGTGAACATCACTTTATTATTTGCAAGTATGACGTCAATTTCACTTGTATTACCACTAGGCCTTTTCCATGTCTGTTTTCTCTGGACTTGTAGAATTAGTTCATGATGTACAGATATTGTTCTTCTGCAAATCTGATAATTTTTTGCCTCTGTTGTCTTTTTTCCAGCTCCATGTGGTCCTATCAATTTTTTACCATTTTGTATCTTACCAGTTCTCACAATGAAATCTCCCATTGTAAATGTGTAGTGGTAATTGTCCTGTTTGAAGAGGCATAAAAAATCATCCTCATCATCATTCTTCAACTCCATCATCACTGTGGCTACTTGTAGGGGCATAAACTTGAAATGACATTAAGAACCTAATAGCAACTGTTTAGTTTCATAGCACAGGAAGCAATTCTTTCAGAAATAGTTTCTGCTTTTACAACCAAATCTGTCAGTCTTTTTTTAATCAAGAATCCGATTCCTCCACATTATCCAACATTGGTTCCTTTATAGTACAACCAATGTGCATCTTCTATTTTAACTAAATCCATCTTTTTTGAGTCTCACATCCTATATAATAATTCACTAAATTGTGTGTAACGCCGCGACATGCGCAGTAGACACTGCTGCACGTGCTGCAGTCATGTGCAGTAGAGACTTCCTGCGCCGCGGCTCTGTATCAGTCGTGGCGCGGGCAGTCTCTACTGCGCACGACCGCCCCGCGGCCAGGTGGTATTGGCACTGTGGCCCGTGTAACGGGCTGTTCAACTAGTAAGATGATAATGCAATAGTCCTCTAAGTGCAAAGCTATACTCATAGATTTAATATTATGCTCTCCAATATGTAAAGACCAAAGGCAGCATGATAGAACCTGCTAATTCTTAGCACCCTCTGTTATTGAACTGGTCTTTCCACTTCTGAAGCAAGTAGCTCTAAAGCCTTTGGGAATTAGGGGCGTTTTGTTTGTTGTGAAGCCATGCTGAGGGACTGAGTGGTAATCGGCCACACTTGTCCAGTGCAGGTTGGCAGATGTAGGATCGATTTAGTCTGGTATCTTAACCCCTTAACAACCCCTGACGGTCATAGTACGTCATGGGTTGATCTGACTTAACGACCCATGACCGTCATGGAATTCCGGGCTCCCCCCGCGGCTGCACACCATTTGGGGAGTCCGGAAGTGGAAATTAAAAAAAAAACGCTCTGTGGTCCTTAACTGACTGCACTGTGCTGATTGGCCGGTCGTTAAGGGGTTAACTTTGATCTGCCCACTTTGGGTAACCCTACCAGGAGTATGTGGTCCCGATGGCATAGTTCTTGGCTTAAGTGACACTCAAACACTCTTGCCACTATAAAGCATCGATTCATGGGAGTGCATAGTTCACTGCTTCATTTACTTTATATCCAGTGCTAATTATAAATTAATGTTGGGGAAGAAATACACACAAATTTGATTCATGGTGGCCATTCAAATGTTATGCCCAAGATGAATATTATTAGGAGGTGCCAGTGTCTCTTTAAATAATGTTCAAGAACACGTTTTGTGGTAGAGTATATACCTGCTTATTTACCTATTACTCTTGTACTCCACAAAGCAATGAAAGAGTCGTGAACCAAAACATGTGTTTTAAATACAAACTTTGGGAATGTACAGATCTGCTACTTTGGGACTAGCCTCCATCACATGAGGCTGATCTTTGATGTACGCATTTTAGCAGGGGATGCATCTATGTTTAAAACAGTTTGTGTGTGTATGTATCACGGTGCCCGTGTTATTCAGTGACATTCTGTCAGTTTACACTCCTGCCTAACACCTATTGGCTGAACTGTGATTGTCCCGTCCAGTACTGTCCTTAAATACTGGGTTCTGGCACATCTCCAGTGCCCTTTCGTGGTGTTCCAGTACCAGCGCTTGTTCCTGATTATTGTGTGCTCTCAGTGTATCGACCCGGCCTTCCTGACTACTCACCATCTCGTTTCCTGCCTGTGCACCGACCCGGACTGCCTGACCATTCTGCTTCTCATTTCCTGTGTACCAACCCGGCTTGGCTGACGTTCCTGCTCTGTG
Source organism: Rhinophrynus dorsalis (assembly GCA_037306005.1). NCBI lineage: Eukaryota > Metazoa > Chordata > Amphibia > Anura > Rhinophrynidae > Rhinophrynus > Rhinophrynus dorsalis. The sequence goes on from CM074720.1 coordinate 290,917,551, forward strand.
TACCGACCCGGCTTGTCTGACGTTCCTGCTCCATGTACCGACCCGGCTTGGCTGACGTTCCTGCTTCATTGTCCGACTTGGATTGGCTGACGTTCTTGCTCCGTGTGCCGACTTGGATTGGCTGACATTCCTGCTCCGTGTACCAACTTGGATTGTTCTACGTTCCTGTTCTGTGTGACTCCTTCCGGTTGGGATGCTGCCTCCTCTGCACGCTCTGACCAGTCTCCAGTTAAGGATAGTGCTTGTCTCTCGCTGTCTGTGAAACAGCTGTGCAGATTGGTCTTGGTTGCCTCCGTGTCGCCCCGGCGACATTCCTAGTGGTCTGCCTTACGAATCGTTCCAGGTTGGATGCCTCTCAGGGCGAGTTGCTCAGTTTTCTGTTACTACTACGACAGTGCCCATGCTGACCAAATTCCATTACTGTTACGGCAGTGTCCAGTTGCCTAGTCTCCGTTACTGCTACAGCAGTTTCCAGTTGTCTAGTCTCCGTTACTGCTACGGCAGTGCTCAAGTGACTCAGTCTCCGCTACTGCTACGGCAGTGCCCCTATTGCTCAGTCTCCGTTACTGCTACGGCAGCGCCTCGGTTGCTCAGTCTCCGTTAATGCTACAGCAGTATCCAGTTGCCTAGTCTCCGTTACTGCTACGGCAGCGCTCACGTGGATCAGTCTTCGTTACTGCTACGGCAGTACTTAGGTTGCCTGGTCTCAGTTACTGCTACGGCAGTGTCTAAGTCACTCAGTCTCCGTTACTGCTACGGCAGTGTTCATGTTGCCTAGTCTCCATTACTGCTACGGCAGAGCTCACGTTGCTCAGCCTCCGTTACTGCTAAGGCAGTCCACAATTGTCTGGTATCCATTATCTTGGGCGTTACTCGTATTAAAGCTCTCACCTCTGTTTGAGTTTCTTAAAAGGCCTTACTACACAAAGGCCTGTCAACATTCTCTGTCTGCTATTAACCCATGCAGTACTGATATACTGGAACTCACACAAGATCTGCCTGACCTGTGTCAGTATATTGTTCTATGGACTCTTTACTTATACTGGACCTGTGTGGGTTTACCTCTGTATGACCTGTCTAGTGGCTGTACTATATTAAGTGTATATTACAGGACCTGTGAGGGTTATTGTGATCTCAATTGTTTAATAAAATTGTGTTTTATCCAAACCTGCTCTGTCTGTGTGTCGAACAAACCTTTACAGTGTGTGTGTGTGTGTGTGTATGTGTATATATATATATATTTTTTTATTTAACCCTTTATTTAACCCTTATTTAACCCTTTATTTAACCCTTTAAGGACCTGAGGTTTGGAACATTTTTTGCCTTTCTGGACCATGGGTGTTTTAACACTTCTACTGTGTTTGTGTTAAGCTGTAATTTTCCTCTTACTCATTTAATGTACCCATACCCACACACACCAAAGCACTTTTTTTAGCTTGTACAATCTTTTACACGTCTACAAATGCTAAAAAACCCTCCTGCTAAATAGATTATAATATTTGTTTTGAGTTTAGAAATACCCAATGTTTACACATTTTTGCAATAACTAAAAGTAGCAAAAATTGAGGTGTTCTAAAACTTTTGACCGGTAGTGTGTATGTTTCGCCTTTTCCCTTTTAACATGTTCCCAAAGCTGTTCAATGGGGTTGACGTCCGTTGATTGCGGTGGGAAAGCCATGCAAATTAGCACTCCTTGCTCTTCCTTGGACTTCAGATATGTCTGGCACAGCTTCACTGTGTGTTTAGGATCGTTGTCCTACTGGAAAATGTTTGCTCTTCCACAAAACTTTAAACTAGAAAGGATGGTGTGCCTTTGCAGAACAGAGTGGTACTTCTTTTTAACCCTTTAAGGACCAGCGGTCCAGAGAAGTTACCTTCCCTTAAGGGCTGCTTTGATCCTTGCCGACGCGCCGGTACACATGACCTGTTACGCATACCGGCGCACCACTTTGAGGCCTAAGAGAGATCTCTCCTGTCTTGGAGTGATCAATTTTAGGCCCCCGGTAGAGCGCTGTAAGTGAAAAGTACGTGACGTGCTATGACCGTCACTGGTCCTTAAGGGTATAAGGACCGTGACGGTCATAGTACGTCACGTAGTCCTTAAGGGGTTAATCAATGTGTAGTTGATCTTATGCAAGTCACCAACTCCAGAATAGGCAGAGCATCCCCACACATATACTAGTCTTCTGATGGTGTGGTCACTTTAGGTCTGTCTGGTCTTGCTTTGGATGAAAATGATTTTGATTCAAAAAATCTGTGTGTACCGTAAAATCTCGGGTATAATACGCACAATTTTACCCCTCTTGACCTTATGTGAAGTGGGGGGTGTGTATTATACCCGAGAGTTTTTTTTCCCAGACTTTAAAAAAAAAAAAAAAAAAAAAAAAAAAAGTTAGCACTTTCTGCTCCCTCTCTCTCCCTGCACGATCCGGTGATAAAGAAAGACTTACTTTTTGAAGCTGTAATTCAATATTTGTATGGTGTACCGGTATCTGAAAAAAGATCCCTCTCTCCCATCTTCCTTGTGGGCGGCACGCTTGCATCTGCCGCCCGCTTCCTTCAAATCGGCTTTCAGGACCTTGAGATCTTCACAGGGCAATACCATGGGAGGAAGGTCCTGAAAACCGATTGAAGGAAGCGGGCGGCAGATGCAAGCGTGCCGCCCACAGGGAAGATGGGAGAGAGGGATCTTTTTTCAGATACCGGTACACCATACAAATATTGAATCACAGCTTCAAAAAGTAAGTCTTTCTTTATCACCGGATCGTGCAGGGAGAGAGAGGGAGCTGGAAGCTCTAACTTTTTTTTCTTTAGGAAGGGGAAAACAAGGGTGCGTATTATACATAGGCACTCTTGTTTTCCCTTAAATCTTGGGCATAATAAACACCTGCGTATTATACACAGGTGCGTATTATACCTGAGATTTTACGGTATGTATGTATGTATGTATGTATATATGTATATATATCAAAATATGCATATGTGAAACCCCTAATACTCCTGCTCTGTTAGTATTCCCCCTTCCTGAGAGTAAAAGGAACAGAGGTTATATGTAGCTGTTTCTTGCTCTTCTGATTAATATCTGTGCTACTACAAAGCAAATGTGTCAATATAATTTCACATTTGTATCAGACTTCAGACTTATGCTTTGTGAGATAGGTATAATTTGTACTTTCTAGTGAAAACTCTATATATATGTTCCCTGTATGTTGTATCTGTTTAGCTAGCCAGACGAAGGACCAGATTTTGCCCATATCTACACTCACTTTAGTGCGTCTCACCAAACACAGTCCTCTGTTATTGGGAGTTATACACTAAGGTGTGATACATTTGCTGCGCCACTTTTTACAAACATCTTTACTCCATTTCAGAAAAAAACTAAACAGTGTTAAGAACTCCTAAACTGTCGTTAAGACTATTATAAATACCGATGACAAACTTAAAGCCATTTTAATGCTTCTTTCTATTAACGCCATTGTAATAAATCTCCCCCATAGGCCCATATTTATAACGGCAAACTGAAACATAATGGACAAATAAAAATTCCTGTTAAATTATTTTTTTAACCCCTTGAATGCTAGACAGGTAGATACCTTACTAGCATTCAAGGTATTAAAAATCTTTATTCAAGTAAATGGGAATTTCAGAATTGTATTTGTTCCCTATGGTACCAGAATAGCTCCAGTTTGCTATTATATAAATGGGCCTTATTTCTTCATTGTAAATATATCGTAGCATAAATTAGCACATTGTTTTTGGAAATATACAGTCAATTATCTTGACTAGTTTAACACTTTGCATGCCAGAGGGGTTTGTACCCCTCTGGCACTCAAAGGGTTAATATATACAAGCCTATTTTGGTGGGATTCAACAGTTCTACTACACATTTTGAGGCTGATTAAGTCAAGGATTCCATGTTAGTTGATGATTATCAATGGTTTTAACCACAAGTTTTCCCATTCTCGTCACATAATTGCTGCACATCTTTTTATTAAACCAGCCTCTATTTCATTGGTTCTCAACCAGAGTGCAGTGGCACGTTGAAGTTCTATAGGCAACAGGATTGGGTGTTGCATTTTATTTTTCTATGAAGACTGACAAACATGTAAATCATGGATTTTGAATGTGTATTTATAGAACCCGTTTAGCACAATATGATGTCTGTTCTGGTTGTGAGACTTAAGATGAAGTATATATATATATATATATATATATATGTATTTATTTGCCCCTTTCATTACGTCACTGATTCCTATAAAATGGCTTAAAAATTGCAGACTGTGTTAGGGTTTCTTTGAGCAAATTAAGTTTGAGAACTACTGCTCTAGTTCTTCTAAGTAAGAACACAACTGAGTTTACAATAACATTAAAATCATATTCTTCAACTACCCATTAGAGAGACAGGTGATAAATCATCAAGGAGAGAGGCATTTATCAACCTTTGAAGAAATGCCCTCTCTTTTGATTCTTATGACAAGCCTGTTCTCATTTAGCTCTACCTTTTAAGTTTAAACCGACATCCGTTAAATTATTCACCAAACATTGTTATAACTTTCCACTGAAATTTTGTTACAACAATAAACCAGATAGAATCATAAAACATCCATACTGAAATGTGTCCTTTTACGAGTTATTTTATATTTCAAAATGTAAATGAGTTTTTTTTTCTCCTAGGGAGAATATAACAATCAAATTAAAAATGAAATGTAGAGATAGGTCTCAGTTTCATAAGGAACTGGTAACTAAATTCTGCATGTTTTAATAGGAAATATTCAAGTGTCACTGGAAAGAATGTGCATGTATATAGCAGCATAGAATAATACATGGAGCCATCCGTGGTTTCTGTTTGTAAGTGGGACATTACTCATGTTAAAATGGAATTGTTAGTAGACACAACGTGCGAGCATAGGGAGGACTGATAGTGTAATACTGGAGGAAACAACTGCATCATAAAGTAACAAATACATTTTCCCAAACTTAACATTAGATGGGACTTTTAACCATTTAACTGCTGGAGAGATCTGCATTGCTTTGCTTCTCAGTGCATTGGAGACCTCTAGCATTCAAGGGGTTGGTAGCCCCATTTAAGTTTTTATATTTTAAAACTTAATTAAAGAGGAACTCTCACCTCATTTAAGGTGATCCTTATTCGATTGTTGCTTCCCAATACATGTTCAATCTGGTGTTTTTTTTGTCTTTAAAATTGCTCTTGTTAAGGAGAAATTAGCCTCTATAATGGTTCCTCATGATGACACTTCAGGGCTCTGTACTGGAGCCTGACAATCTTTGCTTCTTCCACTCCCCAGTTGTGCCTTCCTCTGATGGTGGAAGCCTGCATGTGACCTGGTGTGCTCTCTTGCCAGTTTGCGTCCAGGGCAAGTGGTAAAGTGTGGTAAATTGAGAGCACGTTATGTGCTCCACGCTTATAAAAAGTGCCTCCCCAGAGGCAAGCGGACTGAGAGTTCCAAGTGGCAATACCTGTGGTTATTGGCTTGATATAGCTCCATTATTTAAAATGTAAAAAATTAATTTACCAGGTATGACAATGCTCCAGCCCCTTTTAAAGCCTTCTTATGTGTCATGTTAACCATGAAGACCAGTAAATGTACAGTTAACGAAGTATTCATACTTGGTATGTATGCCAGTGAATGCTAATCATGATACTTGTGCAGTACCATTGGTGTTGTATATGCTAATTAAGGTTTTCAGTGACATGTCTTATGCTAATAATGATTTTAGTGACTGTCCATATGCTAATTAGGCAGTGTTCTGCACCAGGAGATTTAATTTTTACCTTTCCTAGAAATAAAAGTGTGAATATATCCTAAACTACAAATCTGCTGGACTTCTGGCTAGCACTACATATAGCCAAGATGACTGTTCCAATTTAAATCAGTAAGAAAGCTTTTTTTTCCCTGTGGTGGATTTGGATTTCTCCATAATTGCACCAATGTGTCTTACTATGCTCCTGTATTGTAGTATTCAAAACAAGGGCATGCTGTGTCTGTTTGATTGATCTAAATTGCACTTTGAGTATGAGCTTCTCAAGCCCAAGTCAGCTCTGTACATGATCATGAATTATGCTTTCTGTCTGTAAAAAAATGTACTGCGCAAGCACAAAGGCATAATTAAATATTTCAGGAACGCAGGCATATTTATAAAAGTGGTAAGCAAAAGTGGTGCTTGCAAACCAGGCACACTTTGTAGACAGTTCCAGTGAAGTATTTATTTCTATATCGCACTATTTCGGCTCTGCTGAAGAGCCACAGGATGGTCCCAGGACCAGAATCTGTTTCTATCAGCTAGATGGTAGACTTCTTGTGAAACGGGAACATTAGATGCTTCGAACTCTCAAAATATACAAGTTTGAGAGATGGGACATACCTCATTCTATTCATATTTTTAATCTCTACGATATTAAAATTAGTTACATTTAAGCAATACTATCCCTTTAACAGCATTATTTTGCTCTTGCTAAGTCAGTTTTGTCCATGCCTATAGAGTTGCAGTATAAAGAGAGCTTACGGCATTATGTGCAGATAACGTAGGGAAAATAATTTTGTTCTTTGAAATGAAAACTGACTGCTCTTCCAAACAGAGCCATGTTTTGGTATGGAAGCCTTGAGCATCTCAGATGTTACAGAACATGACAACAATTAATTGTCTTAGAGGAAACAGAATTTCATGACTCACATTTTCCACAACAATAACTGGAAGAATGTGGATACCCTTCAGAGCTGTTTTTTCATTTGTACTGAGGTGTTACATCTATGGTAAATTAATAACCTAGTTTTTATAAATTCAGATACTTATTTAGAATGGGTAAAGTCAGATACTTATTTAGAATGGGTAAAGTGTTCTTATTTTAGACTGAATTAAGATGGTAACTACCACCACAATACAATATTTGCAGCTAGACACAATGTTCAGTGATTTATATAATGGAACAGTAAATCTACATTTAACTTTTTATATTTTAGTAGTAAATATTAATTTATTTTATGTGACTTTATTAGCTAGTTCAGTTCTGTTTCTCTCTTCCTCTCTCTACTGCTTTCAGTGAACTAAGCTCCCTCTTCCTACTTACAGATCAAAAGAGATATCTGTATGTCTGTGTCTCAGTCTATTCGGTCCCTTCCACCCAGGTGCACCAGTGTGTCAGTGCTATGTTGGTAATGTCATTGCCATACCATTGTGAAAGGTACAATGCTGGGGTATGGTGCTATTCACATGAGTGATTATTGCTTTGTGTGCAATCTTTACTCTGTTAACTCAGAAATGCAGTAAAGACACAGCAAGGAAGGACTGCATAGTGGCTTGTGGGGCTGCATATCTTTCACATAACCTCCAGTGAATAGTCAATCGATGTAGGCAACAGCCAACAATATTTGGGTTGAGCTCACATGGATTGGCCTTTAAGAACAGCGCATCTTGCTTTCAGATAGGAGGTGGAATGCAGGAGAAAGGTCAGTTTATAACAGGACTGTTGCAGGTTGCTGCTACAGTTCTGTTCCCTGTGTGGTAAATTCCTTATGGTAGTGGGGTAGTGGTATCACAGTTAAACTTCAGGCAAGAATTCAATATCGAATTTTCATAACCACTGAAAAGAATGAGGAATTTGGCTGAAATGTTGGTTTCCAATTCAGATTGCCTGTCCTATAAACCCTACAAATTTGTATTAATCTGTGGAGTAGTTTATCAGCACGAAGGAGCTGAGCAATATATTAATTTCACATGTTAACACTATGCTATCATGGAGTTTTTTTTCTTCAGACTTCTGCAAAATCTACTGAATAGATTGACATCAAAGTTCACACATAAATTTATTGGGGTACGCTTCAGTAACTCTTAAAGGACCAGGAGGGTGTGCAGCTCATTGTTTAAAATTAGGGGGAAAATGTGCTCTCATTCCTCATATTTACGTGTAAAGTTAGCATTTCATAGATTGGACATAGATTTTTATTAAGTTGGAGAAGAAATACAGACATGCAATCATAAATATCATTTTTGAGCATGGACAGAATGGTCTAAGACTGATCACATCCCCACTCTGTTCAAATATTTTTTTAAATGAGCATGGTGTTCATATATGGGCAAAAATGGAAATTAAAGGCAATAATATTTTTATTATAGCCAAGTTCTAACTCAAACAAACAAAATATAGCAAATTAAGGGCTAACATTTGACAAGCATTAACACTGCACATAATTATTGACTTTAATAACATTACAAATGCGCAGAGCAAAGGGGATGGGCACCGAGTTGTCTGTGAAACATTATTCTTGGATTCTCATTGGGTTTTATTTTTTTCAGTTAACCAGCCTAACACAAGGTAATAGAGTGAGACACACAATATTATTATGATCTGCTGCAAATAGAGTGGGGTCACCGTCATTTTACATTGCTCAAGTAGAGGGCAATCACATCACTAAAATCAGAAAGAAGAAGGGCATTCAATGGGTACAATTCCCTGGAAATACGTAGTTCTTATTTTGTTTAACAGGATTATTTACCTAGGTAAGTGTCTTTCACACAGCAGCTTTTAATTGAATTTCAGGATCCAGGGAGTTTTCTGTCTTTTTGACACTGCCCCTCTTGACGAAGTGAAAATTGTTCCTCGATGCGCTCCATCTGGCTGGCTAAGAGAGGCAGCATGATGTAAGTGAAAGGGGAGATCCTTAAGAAATGAATTACTTTTGAAATACAAAACATAAACTATTGAAATACAGCGCTACATGACCCTTATTATGTGAGTAATAAAAAATAAATAAGAGGCGCTTCAATTGACAATACCAAATTACAGGTGGTATATAAATGGTATAAATGTATAGTGTGTGAATAATCACAAACATAAATCTGATAATATGAAAAAATGAACCATACAAGATCAACAATTATCTGCAAGCTGTATACAGTGTGAAAATTATACTCACAAAACATTTAAATACTGACAATGATATATGCAATGGTCAATATACAAGAGGAATCAGTATATTTCAAAAAGTGACATTCCATACTCTTTTAATGTTACAAAGCAGATCAACACAATACATAATATAATGATCAATGTATTCTGTATATTCCCCCAAAATATATAAGGACAATTGTATTCTGCAAAATATATAAAAATTATACTCACAAAATCCAAATTCTGACAAAGATAAAGGGACTTATTCAAACTTAGTGTCTCTAAAATTCAGATCAATGGTCACTTAAAAAAGATTGAAAATAAACACAAAGTTTGTATAATAAAAAACTCCAAGTCAGTCAGACAAGCTGGAGACGCATGTGAGGAGTACAAAGACTGTCCTCACTCGGTCAACTACAACATATCCCAATCATATCCAAAATTAATGGATAAGATGGTATGCTCACAATGGTGATCTTAAGTATTTAAAGGGATAGTAATACTTCATTTTAACTTTATTTTATTTTGTAGGCATTAAAAAAACATGAAGAATGATATAAGTCTTATCTCTGAAACCTTTATGGTTTAAGAGATATTCACAAACAAAGTATCCCCCCCCTGTTCAACCAGATAAGAAGGGAGATGCCCAGGTAGACTGCAGAGAGGGACAATCTTCAATTAAGATAATGGAAAAAGCTGAAAAACTTTTCAAGGGGGGAAGGGCTTTCATTGTTTTCATACAAAGAAAATTGTCCCCTTCTGTTATCTGTACTGTCATACAACCTGATCCACATCTGAGAAGAGATGGCTTACACTAGGAAAAAGGGGCAGGGAGGGGAACTTTGCTTGTGAATATCTCATAAACCATAAAGGTTTGAGAGATAAGACTTATATCATTCTTCATGTTTTTTTAATGCCTACAAAATAAAATAAAGTTAAAACGAAGTGTTACTATCCCTTTAAGTTCAGACTAAATGGATACCATTTTGCTTGAGCTGGCAATACTTTGAGTACAACTGGAAATTCCAGGGTTTTCAAAGTTATCTTAGAAAATGGGAAAATGTAAAAAAATGGCTTTTTTCCTATAGTGTCATCTTCTGGAAACATTTTCCTTACCAATATAGGGTTAAAAAAGGAAAGTGATGAGATTGATTGTCTATTTTTAAATAATATGCTTTGTCTACCTTTTTCCCCATATATGTAACTAGCAATGTGGGACGACGTTGCCCATCATGTTATGACCGTTGGAAGTACGTGTCTGAAATGCAGACACACTGATAAACACAGACATATGCAACACACAGTGAGCGGAAGAAACATGCAAAAGACACCTACACACACCGGAGATACACACATGTAACGGAGATGTAGACACACCCAACAGACATGCGTAGACACACATGCGCGCAACAGACATACTCACACACAGGAAACAGACATGCACACACACATGAATGCACACACATGTAACAGACATGAATGCACACACATGTAACAGACATGTATGCACACACATGTAACAGACATGCACGCACACATTCAACAGACACACACACACACACACAAGGGACACTGACATAGTGATAGCTGGTACACCCTACATTATGTCAAACCATACCAGTTTGATACCATTTTTCTCTGACTGGCAACAGGTATTGACTACAGTAGGACATTCCATAGTTTTTAAAGATTTCAGTATCTTTGAAGTGGTGGTAGTGTTATAAAATACCTTTATCTCCACATTCTGGAAACATTTGTGCGCACCAGCTTAAGGGTAGAAAGGGAAGTGAACCCTCATTTGATGCAGTGGGTTGACTTCTTTCCAAATAGGTATGCTCTGTCTTCCCTTTCTTCATATATTTCATTACAGCCATTTTAATACATAATTGAAGAATAAAAGAATAATGGCAGATGTTGGTAGGGGGGTATTTTATTCTTCTGGCACCCACTGTGGTATATAGCTCTTACCAATGGAGTGTTATTTCTCTCCAGATAGGAGCTGCTAATGAATACAGCAGGAAATCCCGTTGTTTTCCAATATTTAAGTACCATTTTGAAGAGTTAAACATGGGGGAAAAATGCATATTTTTTCCTATAGTGCCATCTTCTGGAATCATTTGTGCGCAGTGGACTAGAGCTAAAAAGACAAAGTACCCCTGATGAGATGCAGAGGATTGTCTTCTTTCCAAAACTGTATGCCTTGTCTACTTTTTTATTTTTCTGTAGTTGTTACAAACATTTAAAGGGATAGTAATGTTTCATAATAAAAGCAGCTCTAATTAATCGTCATAGTATTTGGACTTTGGGGAGTGTTATTTCAATACTGTCAGAGTTGTAGTACAAGAGTAATTCAATGATAAAGTATCCCCCTCCCGCCCCTTTTACTGATGTTACACTGTTCAGCCAGAGCAGAAGGGAGGTGCCCAGGTAGACTGCAGATATGGAAAATCTTCAATTAAGATAAGGGGGAAAAACCTGAAAAACTTGTCAAGGGGGGCAGGGCTTTTCTTGTTCTCACAGGAAGAAGAATGTCTCCTTCTCGTATCTGTCTGGTCTATGGACTGCATTCCACATCTGAGAAGAGATGGCTTACACTAGCTAAAAGGGACGGGAGGGGAAACTTTGCTTGTGAATATCTCTCAAACCATAAAGGTTTGAGCGATAAGACTTATATTGTTCTTCATGTTTTTTTAATGCCTGCAAAATAAAATAAAGATAAAACAATGTATTACTATCCCTTTAAGTGCAGGTGTGTCCTAAAAAGGCAAGAAAACAGACACATTTTGGTCAGTGTAGTTTTGTGGTCTGGCACCCACTGTGGTATGTCATCTCATTCCAGTTAAGTACCATCGTACTGTGGAGGAATCTGGCTGCCTAACACAAAATGGTATTCCATGGTTATCAGGGAATTCTGTATATTTGAAAAAGAGTAAATGTGAATCCCTCCCTCCCCCAATTCTTGCTATAGCCCCGTTTTCTGTCAATTTTCATAGCAAACCACCCTAGAGGTAGAATTGTAAGTGACGAGTTCCTGAAATTGGAATATTGTGTACTTTTAAAAGATATATTACATGTAGGGTTACATGGTTTATTTTTCATTATTTTGTGCCTCAGTTCTAGAATGGTGCAAAATGGGAAAATAATTGCTAATTTGTATAGGAATACCTCCATAAAACAATAAATGTTGGTGTTTTAGAAAGGTAAATGCTAAAATTAGATCCATAAACATTTGTTCATGGAACATAGCCAACTGTCCTGGAGTGTATTTTTTCTATCATTCATTGAAAACTTTTTTTTTTTTGCATTCTGGGTAAAATTATTTGGTCAGAGTAACAGATATCTACAAACCAATGGTAGCTTTTGAAACTACATAGTCTGCTGAAGCAACAGTGTATGATGCGTGGGTTGTTCATTCAAAAGTGTCAACATTTTTCTCCCATTACTCCAACCTTTTCATGGCGAAATTGGAGGAGGAGCTCTTGTCCACATGCCACAAAAAGCCTCTGGTCTTCCTTCGTTGCATAGATGGTATCTGAATCATTTGTCAGATGAACTTTTGTCATTTCCAAAAAATGACAGTGCTTTACATCCCATCGTTAACATCAAACTCGGCCATTAATCCAAAGAAACTAACTTTCTGGATACCACAGTCATTCTCAAGGGGATACCACAATCTGGTCCTCATGGGGTTAATCTGGATTCTGAAATAAATGTAGCATCTGTGTTCTATCAAAAGTATTTTCCTTGTAGTTTACAGTAAGCAGTCTGCTCCTCTGGGGCCCCCATGTGTTCACAGAGGGAAATGCATGAGATTGCATTTCAGAGTGTTCTTTTTATAGCAATCAATTTTTGCTCATTTGTTGTGATATATAAAAGCTTTCTTACAGTATAAGGTACTTGCTATGCACATTTACTTTGTATACTTTAGGTCAGCAGTAAAATTCAGTAGAAGTCAGGGATCAAGAGGTGTAATACTCTTTTATATATTTGTGTTTATTCTCTTAATTATGTGGAATGCTCCACTTTCATATATAGGAGCAATCTGAACATTTTACAAAATTTTCATCTGTTTAATCTCTCAACTGATGCCATAAACTCCTTGGATGTTAGCCATGTCTCCAAAGCAGTGCATTGGAGATGTCTCTAGATCCAAAGGGTTAAGGTAGTAGATGTTGTAGAACATTTTTTTTAATTGTCCAATTTGACAAAATGAGTATGTGTTAATAATAGCCCCTCCCACTTCTGATGTCTCCTTTTCATGATCAGGCTTCAGCAATTCACAATGAATGATTTCTTTAGCAGAAATAGGACATTTACTATGAAGCAGTGCAGATGGGAGAGGTATTTCCCATTATACTTCTCACTTTTTGGTCAGGAGGCTGTACGCTACAGTATAAAACGCAGCAGGAAATGAATAAGCAAGGGATATTTCCCTCAGACTGTGGAAACCAGTGCATGCAGTATCATATTTTAAATGATAACCAACACCTTCTAATAATAGGCACCACCCAGGTGCCTTGGCCTTAGCCTTCTTCTAGAGAAGGGGGAGAGTGAATACTTGGAATGTGTGAATCTTGCTGCAGTGAGTAAGTGCTGAGAATTATATAAAAGGATGTTAAATAATAAGGGGTTAAACAGGGTAACAAACATTCCTTTATTAACTTAATATTTGTACATTAAAAAAAAAACCTTGACTTGTCTTTAACCCTCAGAGTGACAGCTGCTCTCACTGACATTCGCTGTTTCACTTTGGCCCACTGTTCAACACCACAGCTGCCCTTTGGCCTGCCCTCCTTCATATTCACTGCTTCCCTTTGGTCCATCCCACCCGCTAAAAAAAAACACACACATACACAATCCCGACACAGAGATTGCACACACATCTCTAATTACTGCAAAAGTCCTCCTTCACTTTACACCTCTCTTCCTGCCAGGCATACACTTTACCACAACCTCTGTCGCTGCCAGATCTATTCACTATGTCACAGTGTCTGCGTTTCAAGCCCTTTCACCCGTTCCATTTAACCCGCTCCTTCCCTGTCATTATAGCCCACCTGCCATCATTTTTGATGATTACTTTCTGTTCAGGGATTCATTTCAGGCTGCCCCCTGTCCTTTTTGTCATTTAAATTAAATTTAGCCTGTCCATATTCCTTTTTGTTGAGCACCTCCATTTTAATGCTTCAATTAATATTACTTTCACTGTCGTCCAATACAGGTCACTGGTACTCTGGGAGGCGTAAGTCCCCTTTAATAGGCAGGAACAATTATGCAAATAATTGCAGGGGGCAGAGCCTCCCCTCTTACTTAAGCCACTTTCTGGCCAGAGCCACTTTAGATTGATTTCTTCCTGGAGTGCTTTGCACACCAGGTAGAGAACATCTATGCATCTTAGTGTTTTATTATTTTTATTCAAATATGGAATACCACCATTAGGAGGGTGACCATAGCTGTGAATTGCCCTCTTTAAAGTGGCTGGTGCAGCTTCCAGGGATTTTCTGTGGACCTTATGCCCTGAAGAGGGAACAGCTTGGGTTAAGCAGCTTCCCTACTGGGGAATTTACCTCCGGTTTATTTCCATTTCATCATGGTCACCTGAAGACTGAAGTCCTGCAGAAAGGTGAGTCACCCATTGAGTGCTGAAGGTCCACTTGTCCCCACAGTGTCCCTTTGCTGGGCTTGTATTTGGGAGTTTGCAATGCACTCCAGCACTCATAGGGTGTTTTTATTTGCATTTCAATGTTTAATGCAATTTCTGTGGTATTCTCTGGGTTTTGGCGCTTTGGGTATTAGTTTACTTATGTTTCTTATGTGTTTTATACTTGTTTGGGCTATTTTTAATGTTTTATTAAATTTCCCGCTCAAACGCTATGGCTCCTTTACTCTCTATGGGAATTCACAGTGTGGGACATATCTCTGGAACCGCTTGTCTCAGCAACTTCAGAGATGGCTCATTTTAATGCTAGGCTCCTGCTCTATCATCCGGAATGTGTTTTATTTATGTGGGGTGTTCAGGGGGGCTTCGGGCACTGTTTGGGGTACTTGTAAGGGAAAACTACATTTCCCATGAGCGCCTGGTTCGCGCTTGTTTCTGATTGGCTGTCATGTCGGCCACCATTTTGTGGAACTTTTCCTAAGCGAGTACACTACGCAGGGACCGAGCCTTCTCTCTCCTCAACAGATTAACCCTTCGCTGGCCAGATAAGTCCGCATTTAGACATTTCTGGGGTGAAACTTTAATCCTTTGCACTTTTTCTGGGTGATAGTGTCATTAGTGGGGTATATTGACGCTGTGAGCATGTCTACTTCACTGGAGCTAGGGGCTAGACCCAAGTCTAAGGAGGATGGGGGGTCTGCTACCCCCATGGCGTTTTGCTCCTCTTGCCTCATTGGGCTGTCTAGCGATAATGTGGGGGATCTATGCCCTAATTGTACTGGTCAAGATAGCAACCCTGGGCCTCCCAGCTACGCTATTGAGCCATCTTGGGTGAGGGAGTTTAAAGCTGCCACTAGGGATCTCAGATCCGCTCTTCAACTCTTTCCCTCTCAGGTACAGGGGGCTCTCCAGGTCTGGCAGACCCCCTCTACCATCAGGACCTCCCTGCCTAAGCCACAGGGGGGCTCCTGATGTGACTGATTCTTCTGAGGAAGAACTCTTGCAGGATTCTGATGCTGAGGAACGGACTGTTATTGAATCTACCAGGTCCATTGGGGACCCCTATGAATGTGACCCTGAAGTTTCGGCTGAGGGTCTGATTAGAGCTGTTCTGAATACGATCAACCTTCCTCTGACTCAGGAATCCACTTATGATCCTACTGATGTTTTTCAGAAGAAGCCATCTAAGCCTGTTTGTTTTCCAACTAATCCTACTCTTGCCTGTCTAGTCTCTGAGGCATGGAAGAATCCTGATAGGTCTTCCTCTGTCTCCAAAAAGTTTGCTAAGCTGTACCCTTTTCCTGAGACTGAGCTGGCTAAATGGGTGCATCCTCCCAAGGTGGATGCCCCTGTTTCCAGGCTATCCAAGTCTACCGCTTTGGCTGTATCTGATGCCTCTGCCCTGCAGGATTGGACGGATAAGAAACTGGAACTTTCTCTTTAGTCCATTTTTGCCTCTATTGGCACTGCCATGCGTCCAACCTTTGCAGTGGCGTGGGTTAACAGGGCTATCGCGGCCTGGACTGAACGACTGACTGAAGCAGTTCGCCAGGATGCACCAGTGTCTGAACAGTTGCAGCTTCTTGCTAATATTACTGAAGCTCAGAATTATGTTGCTGACGCTGCTTTTGATGCTGTGCGCATGATGGCGAGGGCCTCCACTTCTTCTGTGGTGGCCAGACGCGCCCTTTGGCTGAAAATTTGGTCTGCTGATACAGCCTCTAAGAAAGCCTTGCTTTCCCTGCCCTTCCAGGGGAGTTTGCTTTTTGGGTCTGAACTCAAAGAAATGATCAGTGAGGCTACTGGGGGTAAAAGTACTCTTCTACCATCAGTCTTTAAGAAAACGTTTCCAGCCAAACGCAATCGGTCCTTTCGTTCCTTTCAGACTGTGACACGCTCCTCGACCCCGGCGGGTCCTCCCGCTACACGCTCCTCCTCCAAGCCCAAACAGTCCTGGAAGCCCAAAGTTGCCCCCAAGGCCAAGACCTCCAAGACTGCTTCGGCATGACTCGCCGAACCCGGGTCTCCAGGTGGTGTCAGAGGGCTACAGGATCCCTTTCTCCTCCCTTCCTCCTTTTCGGTTCCATTTTACTCGTCCTTCTCAGGAACCTACAAAGAGACATCTGTTCAACGACGCTATTCAGGATCTTTTGGACAAAGAGGTCCTGGAGGTGGTTCCTCAGGAGGACACAGGTTCAGGATTTTTTTTCCAACCTGTTTGTGGTGGCCACAAAGGACGGAGGGGCTCGTCCCCTTTTGGATCTCAAAGATCTCAATGCCTATGTGGTGACTTCCCACTTCCGTCAGGAATCCCTGCGATCTGTGATTGCAGCTATGTCTCCGGGGGAATTTCTTGCCTCCCTGGACCTTCAGGATGCTTATCTCCACATCCCTATTCATCCAGAGAGCAGGCGGTATCTCAGGATTGCCTGCCACAGGGGACACTTTCAGTTTGCAGCGCTCCCCTTTGGGCTGACTTCAGCCCCTCAGGTCTTCCAGAGGGTGTTGGGCTCATTGATAGCTGTGCTTCATCAGGATGGAATCAGAGTGACCCCCTACATGGACGATCTCCTACTAAAAGCCTCCTCTGCGGAGCTTCTCCATCAGCAACTTCAGAGGTGTATGCACACTCTGAACCGTCATGGCTGGATCCTGAATCTGGACAAGTCGGACTTGGTCCCTTCTCAGAGACTTCTGTTCCTGGGTCTCCTGTTCGACACTCACCAATGCATGGTGTTTCTTCCAGAGGATGTGGCTCACCAGATAGCCATCCGAGTGGCTGGGTTTCTGGACATGGACGTAGTTCCGGTACCGAAGTTGTCGTCTTTAGTGGGGAAGTTCATTTCCACGATCGAAGCAGTGCCATTTGTCATGGTCCACTCCAGGGAACTTCAGAGATTTGTGATCCAGACGTGCAAGAATCATCCAGATCATCTACATCTGTCAGTCTCTCTTCCTCCACATGTCGAGTCGAGTCTGCACTGGTGGTTGGATCTCTCTCATCTCCTGACAGGGAGATCCTTTCTAGTTCCTCGTTGGACCACGGTCACAACGGATGCCAGCCTTCGGGGCTGGGGGGCTGTATTGGGTTGCTTCAGTGCTCAGGGGAAATGGGGTCTGGAGGAATCTCTTCTCTCCATCAATGTTGTGGAACTACGTGCTGTCCGGCTTGCCCTGAGACACTGGGAATCTCAACTGACCGGTCGTCCGATCAGAGTGGAGTCCGACAACGCCACTGCGGTGGCTTACATCAACAGGCAAGGCGGCACAAGAAGCGGCATCGCCTGGTTAGTAGTCAAGGATATTTTGTCTTGGGCAGAAGATCACGTGCCTGTCATCTCTGCAGTTCACATTCCAGGCGTAGACAACGTCATGGCGGACTTTCTCAGTCGTCACACCGTCGACAGCGGAGAATGGGCTCTTCATCCGGTGGTGTTTCACTTGCTCACCCAGAGGTGGGGGATGCCTGTGGTGGACCTTATGGCCTCCAGACACAACAGGAAGGTTCCGGTGTTTTGCTCCCGGTGGAGGGACTCCCTTGCTCTAGCAGTGGATGCCTTGTCGATCCCTTGGGATTTTTCCCTGGCCTACATCTTTCCTCCTCTTCCTCTATTGATCAGAGTCATCTAGAAGTTGAAGCAGGAGCGTTGTCCTGTCATCCTGATCGCTCCAAACTGGCCTCGCCAGTCCTGGTTTCCGGAGTTGATGGCCATTTCAGTGGTGGATCCTATCCCACTTCCTGCCCGTCCGGACCTACTTCTTCAGGGATATCTGTGGAAGGAGGATGTTCACACTCTCCATTTGATGGCATGGCGGTTGAATCCTCGATTCTATCAAAGAAAGGATTTTCTCCTTCTGTGGTGTCGACTATGCTCAGTGCTCGTAAGCCTGTGTCCTCCAAGATCTATCATCGCATATGGTCAACCTTTGTTGCATGGTGCACTGATAAGAATTTGTCACTTGAATTTCATCTTCCCACTGTCCTGGCCTTCTTGCAGGACGGTGTTGATAAGGGGCTCAGTCTGCGTTCCCTCAAGGTTCAGACCTCTGCCTTGTCTGTGTTTTTCCAGGAAAGGATTGCTATCCTTCCTGATGTGAAAGTTTTCTTTCACGGTGTGACTCATGTTCGGCCTGCCTTTAAGAGTCCTACTCCCCAGTGGGACCTCAATTTGGTGCTGGGAGTTCTCCAGCGACCACCGTTTGAATCCTTGGCTTCCATTCCATTACGTCTCTTGACATGGAAAATGGCCTTCTCTTGGCTATTGTTTCAGTTCGCCGGGTAGCAGAGTTACAAGCTCTGTCTTGTAAACCTCCTTACCTGGTGTTCCACAAGGATAAGGCTGTGCTTCGCACTACCAAGGAATTCTTACCCAAGGTTGTGTCCGAGTTTCACATCAATCAAGAAATTGTGGTTCCCTCTTTCTGTCCTAATCCTTCATCTGACAAGGAACGTGATCTCCATTTGTTGGATGTGGTGCGTTGCCTCAAGTTTTATGTTCATCGCACCGAGTCTATCAGGAAGTCTGACGCTCTATTCGTCATTCCTGAGGGACCTAGGGCAGGGAGACCGGCTGCCAAAGTTACTATTGCATCTTGGATTAAAGCTACCATCCGTGAAGCCTATAAGTGAGGAATAAGCATGTTCCCTTCCGGGTGACTGCCCATTCCACCAGATCTATTGGGGCCTCCTGGGCCTACAAGAATCAGGCATCTGCGGATCAGCTGTGCAGAGCGGCCACTTGGTCCTCTGTGCACACATTTTCAAAGCACTATCGAGTTGATGTACTGGCTTCGGCTGATGCCAGTTTTGGTAGGAAGGTCCTGGAGGCAGTTTTGCCTGTTTAGGTCTTCCGCTCTGTGATCCTTAGTGCTTCCTTGCTGTTGAGCCCGGTTGGCTCTAGTTCCGTGTGCTGTGTTAGTTCAGGGATTGTTTCCCTTGGTTGGTGTCCGTTGACACTTACAGTTTGGGCTATGTAATTAGCTGGTTCATAGCAGTTCTAGTGACTTGGGCCTTGCGTCTGGTCCTTGCCTTACTTCCCGCCTCTGGGTCAGCTCAATGTTTGTACATCCCAGAGTACCAGTGACCTGTATTGGACGACAGTGAAAATAGGATTTTAGTCTTACCTGTTAAATCCTTTTCACTTAGTCCATACAGGTCACTGGTCTCCCACCCTGTCAAGGGACCAGTCTTGGCTCTCCTGTGGCATTCAGTGGGAGACCGTTGGGGCATGCTCACAGGAGTCTTTCTTCTTGCTTACCTGAGGTCAGTTTTAGGGTCTCAAATCAATCTAAAGTGGCTCTGGCCAGAAGGTGGCTTAAGTAAGAGGGGAGGCTCCGCCCCCTGCAATTATTTGCATAATTGTTCCTGCCTATTAAAGGGGACTTACGCCTCCCAGAGTACCAGTGACCTGTATGGACTAAGTGAAAAGGATTTAACAGGTAAGACTAAAATCCTATTATTTCACTGACACTGTTCACTGAGACACCAGATGGGACAAATGCTGACCTACAGCAAAATACTTCAATTGCCCGCCATTTTGTGCATCAAGGAAAACTGGTGACTAGTGAACACTCTCCTACCCCCCCCCCCCATTTAAGGTAAGCCATGAGACTACCTATTATAGGATAGTCATCTGTTTACAGACTAGAGATTAGATAATGTCTAAGGGGGAGGAGACTGAATGTAACATCATACATGTTTGCTGAAAGTAGCGCAAGTATTATCACTGCACTTTATACATTGTTATACAGTAAGTGTATTCTCACAGTTGCCAGTAATCGGCTATTGTAGATTTATACACTCAGAACATAATCACATTGTTTAGAAAACTGTCACGAGTCTACCCTGTGATTCCTACTGAAAGAGGCATCCCTCCCTATTACCACTTCTAATGGAAAGACGGACATGCTAAGTACCATGAATGTTAGAGTTTTGACTTTTTGTAATAAAATGGGAAACTAAAATTGAATGTGTAAAATGCATAGAGAAATGCACATAAAGATGGTGCAATTCTGAAGCAAAACATACTGCTCCACAAGCAAATAAAAATGGGCCCTATAACCCCGTGAATGCATTTCATCATGTTTGAGACTTTTGCAATCAAGGCGTTAAAAGCCCCATTTAAGTTAAATGGAATATGTATTTGTCCCGTATGGTAGGGTTTGTTTGTTCTGAAATTGCTCCTGTTTTTGCGTCTGCGTACAACACACTATTCCCTACATAATGTCTAGGGCATTACTGCACCGGCAAAGCCATACTACTGTTTGTTATTTGTCCTTTAAATAAAAGCAGTCGCTTGCTTCTGTCAGTGGCAGAAACAGAAGTTGTGCTCATACTGGGAGAGTAATGCTAAGAATAGATTCTGAAAGGGTGCCATATTCTCACACAATATGAAAAAAGCCCTTATCTCAGTTCAGTTTATCTCTTTGCCAACAGACGAAAGTCCTGGGATAATGGCCAGAACAACCACAAATCAGCTAGTCCTTACAGGAAGGTGTCAACAAACTTAGAGTATAATATTACAAAGTGAACCTCATCCAAAAAGTAATAGGCATATTTTTCTCAACCAAAGTAAATATCAAAAGTTATCATTTTCTATCCATGAAAAAGAATATTTGTAGAAATCTACCAAAAGTAAGAGTTTTCAGTATAATGCTTAAATATGTACTACTCTGCATTATCAGTGATGACATATGTGGTCCTCAAGTCCAACAAAGAGCCACACCTTAAAGAGTTAATAGGGGTGGAATAAAGTAGATTAACCCATTGGATGCTACAGAGCTGGGGTGGACAAAAATATATTACATTTCAGAGCCAGACAGTATGTTTGGAAGCTAACCATTGAGTTTTAGGAGCCA
The DNA here is from genome assembly GCA_037306005.1 of Rhinophrynus dorsalis. Taxonomy (NCBI): domain Eukaryota; kingdom Metazoa; phylum Chordata; class Amphibia; order Anura; family Rhinophrynidae; genus Rhinophrynus; species Rhinophrynus dorsalis. The sequence goes on from CM074720.1 coordinate 290,938,973, forward strand.
GTGAAGAGGTGCTTGTGCTTAAAGGAGATCTCTCACCCCTATAAAAGTTAGGCTTAGTAGATACAGTATATAGCTATAATGTTTAAAATGTTAATTAGTTTTTTTAAAAAAAATTCATTATGTGGGTTAAAACTACTGTTTACATAGTGCCCTGCGCCCTACTTCCGTATACACTGGTCTTGCCACTCTGCCTCTGCTCCCTTCCCACTACCCAGCTTCCTCCGATGACGGAGGCTTTCTGTCTGTAAGCTGGAGCGATGTCATTGGCTAGATATCGATCTCTGGCAATGAGATCGCTCCAGCTTACAGACAGAAAGCCTCCATCATCGGAGGAGGCTGGGAGTAGAGGTAGTCCGGCAATCTGTGGCAAGACCAGTGTATGCGGAAGTAGGGCGCAGGGCACTATGTAATCAATAGTTTTAGCCCACATAGCGTATTTTTAAAAAAAACTAATTAATGTTTTCATCATTATAGCTATATACTGTATCTAATAAGCATAACTTTTATAGGGGTGAGAGATCCCCTTTAAATGTATCTAAAATGCCCCAAAAGTTAGGAGCCAGAAGTAAATTGTTGTCACAGTGTGGACCATAGTGGCTCCGTCCAGCCCAGCTGAACTTTGCTCGCTCGCTCGCTCCCACCCAGCTGAACTTTGCTCACTTGCTCCCACCCAGCTGACTTGGCTTGCTCACTCCCGCCTAACTGAACTTTGTTCGCTCACTCCCACCCAGCTGAGCTTTGAGTGCTCATTCCCATCCCAGTCCAGCTTTGCTTTCTCCACCCCTCACAGCTGAGCTTTTGGTACTCAGATCCAACCAGCTGAGCATTTGCTTGCTCAGTTCTGCCCAGCTATGATTTTGCTTGCTCGGTATCACCCATCTGAGCTTTTGTTCTCTCCCTCCTGCCCAGCTGAGCTTTTGCTCCCTCCTGCTCAGTTGGGCTTTTGTTCACTTCGTCCTGCTCAGCTGACCTTTTGTTTGCACAGTCCCACCCAAATGAGCTTTTGTTTGCACAAATCTGCACAACTGAGCTTTTGTTTGCTCAATCCTGCCCATCTTAGCTTTTATTTGCACAATCCTGCACAACTGAGCTTTTGCTCTCTTTATCTCACCCAGCTGAGCTTTTGCTCTCTTTATCCCACCCAGCTGAACTTTTGGTCTCTTCATCTCACCCAGCTGAGCTTTTGGTCTCTTCATCCCACCCATCTGAGTCTGTGCTCACTCCGTCCTGCCCAGCTGAACATTTTGCTTATTCAGAGACCACACACACACATACACATGCACACACACCTTCCCTCCGCTCCTCTCACACACACACACACCTTCCCTCCACTCCTCTCACACATACACAGACACATCGGCTTTCTCTTCCACAATATTTGGAACAAATCTGCCTCCACACACAATCAAAGTCTACCACTTATCTTTCCTGTTAATCCACTATTTCTGCTCTGAGTGCTGTGTGGAACTTACTTTTTTATGTATTCTTCCCTTCTTCCCAGGACCACCACCACCATGTTGCAGGCTTGATTCAAGTCAGTTTTATTTTCCATTTGGCATTCACTCTGGTCATCTACTGTGAGAGACATTCTTCTCAGGAGCAGCTCCCTCTAACAGGAAAACTAACAGATGCCAGTTGGAAAGCATTGTACAGTGTTCTAGCACTCAAACAGTCAATACAGTATATAGGTTAAGCAAATCTAAAATGTATTCACAAGATACAGATGGATACATACAAGTAATACACTAGCATGTTCTTCTGGTTGACATATTTGCATTGTCGGACTATTTATATGAAGGAATCCAAAAGGTTAAAACAGAGAACCACTCAGTTTGGATTTCTTCCCTTAAATAGGCAAATGACAATAAAATTATTTGAGAACTTTATATTTTATTATGTATTGACACTCTACTACACAGTAACAAATTGATCAGAGTAATCAAGCATTCATATTTGTGCGAAAATGTATATCTTTTATTAAATAAAATATACTATATATATATAACAAGTATCAGCAACAATGAAATATATGAGTGATTAGCAATTATAATAGGTACATAGAAAACCAAACCACACTTATAACCATGAGGATTACCAGCGGTGAAAGGGTTAACCACACATAGGTATATTCAAAGGTATTAAATAACAACAATTGCACTCAGTAGCATAGAAAAGGTTAATTGATTCTTACAATTAATATAACACAGTTGGCAGCAGTGTCTCTGAATACCTCTGCCCCAGTAACTGTATAGACTATGCTAATTATGATGTAAGGGGTATTGTGAGATGAATTAAATAATTCCTCTAACAATTCCTTGTATCATATATCAATAATAATCAAATTTAGGGAATAACTGGAATAGAATCCCAGATTTAAATCACTATAATTTAATTATCTACTGATTTCAAATATTGCATACCTTTAAATAAATATATAAATTGCAAATAATATAGTCAATCAAAGATTATACAATTAATCTACCAAGAATTAGTCCAATAACATATGTCTAGTAAGTATACCAACTTCATGCAACATATATCATAATTTTGACTATTACAACATATATAAAACCTATAGGCACTCCAAGGATTAATCCACTGGTTTAAAATAGGTGCCTCACCCAGAAGTTTCTTTTGTCTATTGGAAGTGAATACTTCCAATTTACAAAAGACAAGCTTGGTACCCTCATAAAGGACTTTAGAATGCACACCACAAATAAATAGACAAACAGCAGTTAGAGAGTTAATAAATTAATTCCAAGAATTCCCTTGATTAAATATTAGCTATTATAATTTTACCAGAAACACAATATTCTAGACATAACAAAAATTATATTAACCAATATATACAAGGATAAATATATCTCACTGCTAGTGCTATTTTAAGATCTCTCTGGCAATTAATAACAATAAATTAATTAATTCTTTGTAATTTCTTAATTAATATGCTAAATATAGCTGATCATAATATTTGCCCTAATAAAACTGGACAGGCTTTTATGAGAAAATATATAAATAATTTTCCTCAAATATCAAGGAAATATACTTATTTTGAAATTAGGCAGAATTAGAATAAATAAAATATAATTACCAGGTCAATCAGTGTGGATTCTTGAAGTTATTAGGGATGGAACCATGAACCAAGAGTGCAAACCGGAAACTCAGCCTTCTTTAATCAGGAACCCCAAGAGATGTGGTTAGATGTTTTCATCAGGAAGCCAAAAGGGCTGAAATCATCCTATTTTGGCATTATATTAGGCAATTTTGCCTTATCAGTAATCCCCACCTTTTCCAAGTGATTGGACAAAGATCCAACTCATTATACCGTGACATCACCAGTGTGCCCTGATTGGATGTTAATATATTATGCTAATCATATAAGAATATAACAATTATGAGTATTTGACAATATAAATGCTGCAGATGGCGCCATTACGCTGTATTAGAATTTTACATGTGACACCTAACATGGCATATGTCAAGTTAAGAGAGAGGTCAGAGTGTATCAGAAACCCCATAAACCATTCATTTTGCTAAGTTTTTCTCATAGTGAGGCTATGTCCATCTCAGACTTCATGTCTCCAATTGAACATCAATCGGCCATTACTGTCACTCAGTTATCTCTCCCTCATAGAGGCCCATTATGTTAACATGAGGTAATTTGAACACATTTTAAACACAGGTTTTTCAGTTAATTTCTCTATGCTCCACCAGGACAAAGTCTCTGACAGCATTAACGTATAAAAGCCAAGGGCCTTTTTCATCAAAGTAAAAAGGTACAATTCTGGAGCAAATTAAATGTACCATGGGAGGGGAGGTTTAACCCCTTGCCGACAATTGGCTTACCAGGTACTTCCTGCAAAAACTGTCACTTAGTGACAGAGGACGTACCTGGTAAGTCCTGGAAGTCCAGATCTCTGTGCGGCTGCACGCCGTTCAGGGACTCTGGAATCTTTTAATAAAAAATAAAAAAAAATGTTACCCGGGCGTTAAGATGACAGCCGCGTACCCACATGGCTGTCACTAAGGGGTTAAATACAAAAAAATTACATTGTCGTAAAGTGGGCTTTTAACCCCTTGAATGATAAAGAGTCTCCAGTGCATTGCAAAGTAATGCTTTGGAGACCTCTGCAAGAGGTTAAAGGGATAGTAATACTTCGTTTTAACTTTATTTTATTTTGTAGGCATTAAAAAAATATGAAGAATGATATAAGTCTTATCTCTCAAACCTTTATGGTTTAAGAGATATTCACAAGCAAAGTTCCCCCTCCCGTCCCTTTTTCCTAGTGTAAGCCATCTCTTCTCAGATGTGAATCTGGTTGTAAGACCAGACAGATAACAGCAGGGGACAATCTTCTTCCTATCAGAACAATGAAAGCCCTGCCCCCCTTGACAAGTTTTTCGGCTTTTTCCCTTATCTTAATTGAAGATTGTCCCTCTCTGCAGTCTGCCTGAGCACCTCCCTTCTGATCTGGCTGAACGGGGTGGGGATACTTTGTTTGTTAATATCTCTTAAACCATAAAGTTTTGAGAGATAAGACTTATATCGTTCTTAATGTTTTTTTAATGCCTACAAAATAAAATAAAGATAAAATAAAGTATTACTATCCCTTTAAAAGCCCCATTTAAATTAAGGAGAACGTTCATTTCAACCCTATAATGCAGTTGGTTGCACCAGAATTGCACCTGTTTAGCATGATAAATAAGGCCCCATGTGTGTTCAGGTAACTTTTCCCCATACATCTGAATCAACCTGATTATAGCTGCTTTACCATGCCTGCTGTAGGCTAGTCCAGTGTCTCTGAGAGCCTTTAAAGGGAGCTTAAAAAAAAAAAGAAGCTAAATGCCACAAATCTTATTTCTCAAACCGCTATGGTTTGAAAGATATCCTCCGCTAAAGTTCCCATTCTCTTGATGTCAGCTGTAAAGCTGACAGAAGGAGATCCGTGTCGGCCGACAAGAGGAGGCTCTTCAGCAGAGCCGCAATAGCGCAATTTAAAAAGAAATACTTCTTTGGAACAGTCTAAAAAGTGTGTTTGCATTCCAGGCACACTTTGTAGACTGTTCCAAAGAAGTATTTCTTTTTAAATTGCGCTATTGCGGCTCTGCCGAAGAGCCACCTGTCAGTCCCCGGACCAGGAACTCCTGCTGCCAGCTTACAGCTGATGTCAGGAGAAGAGGAGGGAGAGGGGAACTTTAGCGGATGATATCTCTCAAACATAGCGGTTTGAGAGATAAGATTTGTGGCATTTAGCTTATTTTTTTTTAAGCTCTACAAAACTCTAAAAAAATGTTATGGGACGTTACTGTCATTTTAATTCATGTTTAGAGACTGACCTCCTGTACGTTTATGGAAAATGCTGCTCTCTTTTTATCCTGCTTAAATCATTGATTTTTTTTTTGCACTGTGCCAAAAACTATTACACAGTGCTGATCTAATTGCATTCAAGCTAAGAAGATTATTATAAAGACATAATATTGTATTATCCCATTAAATACATGAAAAAAGCTAAATTAAAGGGAAATTAAAATAAAAAAGGGAAATAAAATATTACATCTCAGATGTCTTGTAGTTAATTGCTGCTATCCCACCTCTGGCAGAGCAGCATTATGAAATTATAGCCCTGTGCAGTTTGTCCCACATCCTGCAAGAGTTGAAACTGCTTGTGGTAGCCTCAGTTCTGTTGACTCTGTAGGTGGTATTGGTTAACAGCAGCCAATAGCAATCATTCGTGCTCACAACACAGATGGGGAACCTATACAATGAGGGCTGTATATTTATAATACTGCTGCTGGCGGGGGTGGGTTTGCACATATTAACTATTAAAACACTGAGCTCTAACATATATTTCTTTGGGATTTTAGCTGTCTACAGCTGATATTGTTAAAGATGCAGACTGAAGTCAATTGTAATACATTTTGTATAAAAGACATTGATACCTTAATGTATAGGTTCCACAGAATAAAACTGGAATTAGAGATTTTTTTTCATTGAGTGATCATCCTCATTTAGTCCCCCTCCCCAAATGTAAATAGATTGACTGGAGCATCCCTTGGAGGGGGTGGACTGATTGAAGATAAGGGCATAACTAGAACTTTCTGGGTCATGGTGGTGGGGGGGGTGAAAGTTGAATTTGTGCCACCTCACACATATTCTCAGCCCCACCACCACATGGTGTGGAGCAAGTCTGAAAAAAGCATAATGCGTTTGGCACTGGGCTTCACGAAGTTAAAATAAAGCTCCTTTTAAATCAGTGGGCATATATGTGTTACCTATGATGCAACTGGATCACCCTAGAATTGTTAATCTTTTACTTTACGCACATACCCAGCATTCTTTTATTGTAGTGCTCATTTTCCAGCATTGTCCCTATGTTTCTTATATAGTATCAAGGGTGGCACAGTTGATCTCCTGCTAACTTCAAGGGATCCTTAGGGCTTGATTCAATAAAGCATGCTAAAACTGCCAGTAAAGCAAAAACCATTATCAAACATTAACGGTATCTTTGTAGCGCAGCTATGCAATAAGCTACTAGAAAGGTCAACGAGCGTACGACACACAAACACACGTAGCCTTAGAAAATGCATTGCAGCTCCTTTTTTTTACCTCACTGTGCATTCATTTCATTCGCTAAAGAAAGCCAGATATGTCAGTGTCAAAGGAAACAAGCTAACATTCAACGTTATCTAGCGAAGCTAAACGTTCTCAGTACAAGTTCAAAATCATAGGTATGAACACATTGAACACAACTCCTGCACATATTACTTGATGAGAAAGTGTTTGAGCAGTGCTAACCAGCACATCCACATGCAAAACAAAATATCTGGAAGCTGTGGTTTGGCTATGATGTGAGTTGAAGTTTAACAATTACTGATGGGAAAAATGTCACAATCTAAGCTTGCTCACACACAGGATCACTGTTAACACACAGGGGCAGTAGAACTCCAACACAAGGGTTCACCTTCTTCACATACTATCATGTCAGGCATATGGCACATAGATCACACTCTGCAAAAGCACAACTCATGATACACAGTGTCTGGAACACAAGCATATCTTTCAAGGAAACCAGTGTGCATTCCCTAGGGTGTGTGTTCAACAGGGGTGTGCTTCTGGGTGGTGGAGGTGTCTGGGGACTACTGGGATGCCAGTAGTCATTCAATGCATCACACATATATGTGTTGGGTAACCCTCTTGCATTCCATACTTCAGGCTGGCTGAACAAGATCCACAGGTTGTTCTGATATAAAACTGCTCAGACATCACCATTTAACTATCTTCATGATGGGTTCCTTCTCAGTTAGATTGTGATGAGGAGGTGCATATCCTGGCTGTCCAAGATTCCAAATAAGGGACATGTGGAGATTTCAGGTGATGTCATTTCTGTTTGGAAAAACATATGGATGTTGTGCGGGTCATCAACACATTGCTCATCATGGTGTGGATGACCTCTGATACAGTAATTTTGTGTCAGGGCAAACATATATCAATTGCTCAGTGGGGATTGGTCATGTCACTCCTTTGTGCCATTGTGTAGGAACAGATGTACCCTCATCAAGTCCCACCATATGACTCATGTCAGTCACATCATGATGCCATTTGGTATTAACAGACAGTAGAACTAGGGAGCAGCAAGAGGAACACTATATGGAATTGGAGTCAGCATTTCACAAGGGTAACTTGGACATTCCTCTGTTGCATGATGGGTCATGCCATGGATGCCTGTGGGAATGAATGACAGGAGTTGAAACTTTGCAGCATAACTGTCTGGCACTCAAAGGATTAACCATAGTTAACCTATTAACCTTTTGCAGTCTAGAGGGGTATACAACCCATTACTCCATTTGCAGCCATGCAGGGAGCCCAGAAATCCCTGATGTGCCAGGACCTCCAATGATCCTTTACATACTTTTTCCCATGACGGTCCTGGCACGTCATGGGTCCTTAAGGCCCAAACCCCTGTTGGACCATGGTATATTGGCATGGATTGTTTGAGGATGATTTGTGAGCTTCTTGTCTGGGGTTGATAGGTTAAAGTTGGTTGTCCAGGACTTATTTGTATGGCGTGCACATTTGCAGAGTATTTCCTTGGCATTCCAGGGCTTCCTTTTGACTTTGCTGTCATTGTGCTATATCCTAATTGTTGTTTGAGATGTGTGTGTTTTTTTTACCTTTATTGTGTGCTATATGCCAAGAAAAAAATGTATCATTTAGTGTTTGTTACCACTGACCACAAAGAAATGAATCGCAAATGGGTAGAGCTGTTTCATTGTTCTCAATGGGAGATATATTACTGGCCATTGTCATATTTAATCTCAAGTTAATGGTTAACAGCACTGGTTATTGGATGGCTTACTGTGCTAGCAAAACTACAGATGGCTATTTTGTTTTTTTTATGATGGTAATTGAATCAAGCCCTTAGAAGGTTTGAGAACAGTGGGCCATCAATAGCGACACATTGCACGAACACAGTGGTTCTCAACCTTTCTAGTGCTGCGACCCTTTGATAAAATTTCCCAAGTTGTGGCGACCCCTAACAGTAAAATTATTTTCGTTGCTCCTTCATCGCTGTAATTACTGAATTACTCTGTTATAAAGAAATCCTTACTGTTCCAAGGCTGGAAGCCAGACACCAGCACAGACATCTTGTTTGTGCGCCTGCGCTGTCCGTTCCGGTCTCTCGGACAATTACAAGTTTTACAGATTAAAATAGAAGAAAAAACAATTTTCTGATGGTTTTAGGTGACCCCTGGCAAATCGTCATTCGACCCCTGAAAGGGTCATGACCCACAGGTTGAGAACCACTGCACTAACAGCAGGTGTGAGTATCGGAACAACTGAAGGTAACACTAACTGCATTACACTAGTGTTTACAAACAAGAGCTGAATGCCTGATCAACTTGTTAATGTTCTAAATTTGTTTAGGGAGAGACTGAAAATGGAGCAGTTCTGGAGCAAGTCAATAGCACCATAGGGAACAAATGAAAATTCCTCAAATTCCCAAGACATAGCTGGGGTTCTCAACCAAGGTGCTATGTGTTGTTCTACCCCTTCAGTTAAATAAAGCCACTGATAACAACTGAATGTTGAGTTTCAAATATATATTTATGGAAATTGTTATGCATGTTTGTTTTTGTTATTCTGTAAAACTGTATATTTTATGTATTTTAACCCCTTTTTTTTTACCCTAGTTAGGTACGCCCTGAATGTTCCAGACTGTGCATTGAGCAAAATTGAGAACCACTGATTTGTAATCTTTTGAATATTAGAGAAGTCCTCAACACATTGCTTTGCAATGTGTTGGAGACATGTTTAGCATTCAAGGGGTTAAATGTGGAGTTTAACTCTTTGAATGCTAAGGTGGAATCTGTACTGTAGAACTTACTAGCACTGCAGTGGTTAAAACCCCATTTTAAATCAATGAGTTGGTTTTCCCCAGAATTTCGAGTTCAACAGCTTCAGTTGGGGAGATGGTGGTGATGGGGTTATTTAACTAATACGATTCACGGGAGCCATTTTTTTTTTTTTATTCCAGTGTCTCATCACAGAAAATGGACTGTGCTGGCAGATTCAGACATTCTCTCCAGTGTGTTTTGTTGGCACAGATATTTGTGAATACAGGGCAGGGGAAACACTAGACAATCTCTCAGGGCAGCAGAGCTAGAGGAGAGAACTCACACACATTGCAGGTTTTAACCCTTTGGCTATTGCATTTGAAACATCTCTACCAATAAGAGTTTGATTTGTCCAAGTTCACATGAGCAATATTAGCACAGCAATTTAATATCTGTGTTCATTTATCCAAAATAAAACACATGCCCATGTACTGGGCTATTCAGATGGACGATGTTGTCTCCTATGAAAGTGCAAATGCAGTTGCATACAGAGCAAAATGCAGTAAACTGGCAGCAAAGCTACAGCCAGCTGATTTGTTGTGATCCTCATTGCCTTAATCCAATCAGTGGTGGTCCATATGTGAGCAGTCTAATCATAGTAACAAAGTAAATTAGGTTGACAAAAGGCACAATCCATCAAGTTTAACCTTTGCTTCACAACCCAGAAAAATTAGAATAATGTAAGCTTTCCTGCCACCAAATAAGTATTACTCTATTTACCAGAACTTCCTGCTTTACCGTATAACCCTGAATGTTCACTCTTAACCCTTTGAATGCCAGAGGAGATGTAACACATTGCTATCCAATGCATTGTGTACCCCTCTGGCACTCCAAGGGTTAAATGTATCCATTTGCCATGACCACATCCTTAGGCAAAGAATTCCACAATTTAACAAACCTTATGGTGAAAACATCCTCAGCTGAATTGATACCTCCTTTCTCTAATCTTAAGAGGTGGCCCCTAGTTAATTGATCAGGCCTTGGAATGAAAAGCTCAACAGAGAGATCCTTGTATTGACCTTGTATATACTTGTACAGTGTAATAGGGGCTCCTCTTAGTTGTCTTTTCTCTAGAGTAAGCCAGATTTGTCTAGACTTTCCTCATATGTCAAGTCATTAATTCCCTTAATTAATTCTGGTGCTCTTTGCTGTACTCTCTCCAGTTATAGAATATCCTTTTTCAGAACTAGTGCTCAAAACTGCACTGCATATTCGAGGTGATTTGTACAGTGGCAGAATTATGTTACATAGTTAAGTAATTACATAGTAGTTTAGGTTGAAAAAAGACTTGCGTCCATCAAGTTCAACCCTTTTCCTATTCCTGTTTACCTCTGTTGATCTTGCTTTAATACTCATTTTTATGCAACAGTGCTTAGTTTGCTTTTGCTACTGCTGTTTGACACTGTTCACTATTTCCAAGTTTGTTGTTTACAAGGATTGCCTGGTCTTTCTCTAGCAAAGAGTCTCCTAAAATGATTCTCATTAAGTTCATAAGTAGCATTGGGAGTCTTTCTTCCCAGCTGCATGACTTTAAACTTTCCCTCATTAAACTTCATATTCCATTTGTTTGCCCAGGCTTCCAGATTATGTAAATCATTCTGTGTAAACAAACATCCTGTCCTGAATTTATTACCCTACATAATTTAGTGGCATCTGCAAATTTTGAAATTGTGCTTTCTATAACTATTTCCAGGTCATTTATACACATGTTAAAAAGCAGTGGACCAAGTACTGACCCCTGAGGTAATCCACTCCCAACTTTAACTGTATTGGATAATTTTTGATTTACAATAATGCATTGTACCCAATCCTTCATTCAGTTTTCTATCCAGTAGCAAAGGTTATCCCATAGCCCCAATTTCCTTGTGCTATAAACCAGCCTCCAGTGTGTCCCTGTATCAAATGCCTATTCAAGAACTAGATATACTACATTTACCTCGTTACCATTATTTTGGTTGCTACTTATTTCTTTGTAGAAGCTCAGAAGGTTTTGTTTGGCAAGATCTATTCCTCAAAAACCATGTTGATTTTTGCTAACAATCTTATTTTCTGCAGTATAATCCAGAATATAATCCCTTATTATCCCTTCTAGCAGTTTTCCCACTAAAGAGGTCAAACTCACGGGTCTATAATTGCCAGGTTTTGTTTTAGTTCCCTTCTTAAATAAATGACGTAAAGTTGATACATTTATTGGCTAACTAAACAGATTTAAAATGCAAGCTTTCAAGAATTCTTAGGTCTCTTCCTCAGGCATGTTATATCTGAGGAAGAGAGCTAAGAAGTCTTGAAAGCTTGCATTTTAAATCTGTTTAGTTAGCCAATAAAGGTATCAACTTTACTAAATGTTTGCCTCCTGTATTTCTACGGCTACCACGGTACCAACTCTCTTCTTAAATACAGGCACTACATTGGCTTTACTCCAGTCTTGTTGGACTGAGCCTGTAGTGAGTCTTTAAAGATTAAAAAGAGTGTTCTTGATGACATTTCACGGAGTTCTTGAAGAACCCTTGGATGTATACCATCAGCACCAGGTGCTTTGTCAGTCTTAATTTTGTCCAGTCTTCCCATGACCTCTTCTTGTGTTAAACCAATAACTGGTAATGGAATGGATTTATGTGTTACTTGTTGAGCCTCTTCTACCATTTCTTGTCCCCTCATATGTACAGATGCAAAGGAAATGTTTAGAACATCAGCCTTATTCCTCATCCTCCCTAATCAACTCATCCATCTCATTTTTGAAAGGTCCAGTTTACTCCCGTCTAAGTTTCTTGCCTTTTATGTATTTGAAAAGCTTTTTTGAATTAGTTTTGCTCTCCTATCAAGTCGAGTTTCATTATCTATTTATGCTACCCTAATTGCCTTTTTGCAATCTTTGTTTTACTCTCTTTATTTCAAGAAAGAATCATGGTCAGGAATTAATTGCAGATGATAAATGTTATCACTGGTTTTATCTTATATATGGGAGGATTTGTGGATAAAAGCAGCGATAATCATCACCTACACTGAATACAACCCCACGTTTTAGCTGACACCGATGTGGACTGCGGATTGGTGACACTTTTGACACACTCATCCAGTGATGGAATTGCTGGGTAATGCAGGGAATCATTAGTAAGGGCCTTATTCATCAAGCTAAAGGAGTGTAGTTATGCAGCAAACTAACTCCTCCATAGGGTGGAAAGGAAAATTCTGCAGATTCCCATTAATGTAAATGAGGCCTTTTACCTCTTGAATTCAAGAGTAGTCTCCAACACACTGCTTTGCAATGTGTAGAAGATCTCTTACATGTAAAGTTTAATTCTCATATTTAGATGGGCAAACATGATAAAAAGCCCTGGGATTCCCACTGCAGTCCCAAAGCAGCTCCTATCAGCCATTCAGGAGGAGTTTATAAAACAAACCACCTCAGCTAAAACACAACCTGGAAATATGTCACTTCCAGTGCCAACTTTGTGGGTTGTGTGCCCAATCCCCATAGAGTCACACTGTCAGGATATTAAATAATATACATAAATTTTATGGGGGCCTGCACTACAAAGGAAAGGAGGCGGCAATACTTCAGTCTGTTAGTTTAGTATCTTTCAGGGGGACCAATGAGGGAACTTTGGGAGTATCATTTCATAGCCCTCTTCTGCTCCCCTTTTCATTCACTGTAGCTCATGATGCAGCCCTGGATTCATTCCAAGTGATAGTTGTCCTTTAAATCAGTGGGAATTGGCAACAATTTTATGTCAATCATATGACTGTGTACAGTGTATAGTACTGATGAACCCACTTCCAGGAGGATATAGATACTCAAAAGAGAATTCAGAGAAGGGCTACTAAAATGGTGATAGATTTACAGGAAAAGAAATATCAGGATAGACTGAAGGATCTAAACATGTATAGCTTGGACGAAAGAAGAAGAGAGGGGATATGATAAAAACATTAAAATACGTGAAGGGATTCAACAAAGTGCAGGAGGGAAGCACATTTCAAAGGAGTAAAAATGTTAGGACAAGAGGCCATAGTCTAAAACTAGAGGGACACAGGTTGAGATGTAATATAAGAAAAGTTTACTTCACTGAGAGGGTAGTAGATAAGTGGAATAGTCTACCAGCAGAAGTGATAAAAGTTAATACAGTGATGGAATTTAAGCATGCATGGGATTGGCATAAGGTTGTCCTGAACATAAGACAAGACCAAGGACCAAATAATGTTTGAGGTTTTTAAAGTAGGAAAATGGGCAGACTAGATGGGCCAAATGGTTATTACATGCTGTCAATTTCTATGATGCATTTGGTTTCCTCCAGTATTCCACCACTAGCACACTAAGCATTGCTACATATGAGCAATGTTCAAGTCTCCCTCTGAACTCAGCCTGTGTATTTGTATCTTCTGGAGGGGTTTCTATTGACCTTTTTTTTCCTATTCCTCAGGATTTACAACAATGGATGCAGAACACATATTGATCACCATGCTGCCAGTGGACTTGACCACAGAATTCAATTTTACCCAAGTGGCTTTGAATGAAAATGAAACATTGTGTGAAAACTGGAGAGAGATACATCACTTGGTTTTCCATATGGCAAATGCATGTTTTGCAGCAGGATTGGTTCTTCCAACCACGCTGAATCTTCATATGATTTTGCTACGTGGCATGCTGTGTCTAGGTATGAAATGCATGGATTTTCATTTATATGCCAAGTGTAATATGAAAAAAAAAGATTTTATCTCTGCCTTTAATCCCTTGAACACCAGAGAATTTCTTCACTGCGTTGTGAAACATTGTGATGCAGATGTCTCTAGTTCCCAGGGGTTAAACCACAATTAGAATGAAAGTTGTTAGTGTTAGAAAAGTGGTGGTTTCTTTTTCCATAAAGAAGTAATGCTAGTTAATTGCAGCTACCCCCCACCATTGTAAGAGCATCATAAATTTATAGCACTTAATTGTATAGGTAACCCTAAAGTTTATAGGAAAACTTAAGTAAACCTAAAGTCTCATTCTTTTTGGCTGTGCAGAGGAGTCTGTTGTCAAAGCAGATTATGAGCATACCTGGGAACTTTCTCCTCTGGAGTTCCCGGAGGGGAATCCTCTGGTGCAGCTGGGGGATAACATTGACGCAAATCATATCCAAAAAAGGGTGAGGCTTACTTGCAAGTGTAGGTGCATCACAAAAGTGGGCGGAACTGGGTGGGGAAGGAGGAGAAGTGGGAGAAATAGGGTGGGAAGGAACAGAAGTACACAGAGTTTCAGTGGAAACTCCACACATCTGGAAAATCAGCCACTGTCCCCGGAGACTCGGTAATGCACTGGTAAAAATGGAGTCTCTGGGGCATATCCGGAGAGTTCCTAGGTATGATAACGAGACTCATAAACTTCCTGTCTGAAGCTCACAGTACTAATTTCTGTATGTACAGTATTGTGCAAAAGTTTTAGGCAGGTGTGAAAAAATGCTGTAAAGTAAAAATGCTTTCAAAAATAGACATGTTAATGGTTTATTTTTTTATCAATTAACAAAATGCATAGTTGGTGAAGAGAAGAAAAATCTAAAACAAATCAATATTTGGTGTGACCACCTGTTACGGTTTTATTTGACACTCAGACACAGTTGGTGAGATAAAACACAGTTTTATTGTTTTATTGAACAGACTCAGAAATGATAACCTTCACGGGTCCAGTAGTATATATATATACACAATATAATACTGACACAGGACAGGTTACAGCAATATATATACCCACACGGGTCCAGTATATGTACAATACAGAAATTACAAGTTCAACCAAAACTCTTCATTTTAAAAAAGCTAACTTCAAATTGTTAAGGGCTTCAATGCAACACATAGACTGGGATATTTTATTTAAAGGCAAAAATACTGAGGAAAAATTGTCAGAATTCAAATTTAGGTTGCAGAAATGTACCCAACAGTATATACCAATGGGGAACAAATGCAAAAGAAGTATGTCACAGCCAATGTGGTTAACTGCACATGTAAAGAAGGAAATGGCAAGGAAAAAAAAAGCATTCAAATTATTTAAGTCTGAAGGAACTGAACAATCTTTCTTAAAATACAGGGAGTGCAACAAAGATTGCAAAAAGGCAATTAGGGTAGCAAAAATAGAAAATGAAACTCGAATTGCAAGGGAAAGCAAGACTAATCCAAAAAAGTTTTTCAAATATATAAATAGCAAAAAACTTAAGAGGGAGTGCATTGGACCATTCAAAAATGAGATGGGCGAGTTGGTTAGTGAGGATAAGGAAAAGGCTGATGTTTTAAACACTTTCTTTGCATCAGTATATACAAGGGAGCAAGGAATGGTAGAAGAGCCTCCGCAAGTAACAAATAAAACAATACAATTAATAGATATTGGGTTAACTCAAGGAGATGTCATGGGAAGACTGAACAAAATTAAGACCGACAAAGCACCGGGTCCTGATGGTATACATCCAAGGGTTCTTCAGGAACTTGGTGCAGTGTTAGCAAAACCCCTATATTTACTCTTTAAAGATTCTATTACCACAGGCTCAGTGCCACAGGATTGGCGAAGAGCTAACATAGTGCCTCTATTTAAGGGAACTAAAACAGAACCTGGGAATTATAGAACAGTGAGTTTGACCTCTGTAGTGAGAAAACTGTTAGAAGGGATAATAAGGGACTATATTCAGATTACAACACAAAAAATAAAGTCATTAGCACAAATCAACATGGTTTTATGAAGAATAGATCATGCCAAACTAATCTTTTCAGCTTCTATGAGGGGGTTAGCAGCAACCTTGACAATGGCAAGGCAGTAGATGTAGTATATCTAGACTTTGCAAAGGCATTTGATACAGTGCCATACAGAAGGCTGGTGTATAAAATAAGGAAATTGGGGCTAGGAGATAACCTTTGCAATTGGATACAAAACTGGCTGAAGGATAGGGAACAGTGTGTGGTTTTAAATGGAAAATTCTCCAGTACAGTTAAAGTGGAGAGTGGAGTACCTCAGGGTTCAGTATTAGGTCCGCTGCTTTTTAACATGTTTATAAATGACCTGGAAATAATATCAATATCAATATTTGCAAATGATACTAAATTATGCAAAGTCATTAATTCAGAACAGGATATTTTCTCTCTACAGAGGGACTTACATACAATGTCAGACTGGGCAAACATGTGGAATATTAAGTTTAATGTGGGGAAGTGTAAAATCATGCATTTGGGAGGAAACAATCCCAAGGCTACTTATAAACTTAATGGAATCATTTTAGGTGACTCATTGCTAGAAAAAGATCTGGCTATCCTTGTCAACTACAAACTTGGAAACAGTGATCAGTGTCAAACAGCAGTAGCAAAGGCAAACAAAGTCCTGTCTTGCATAAAAAGAGGTATCGAAGTAATAGTGGATAACATTATTTTGCCATTATACAAATCATTGGTAAGACCTCACCTTGAGTATGCAGTGCAATTTTGGGCACCGGTTCTGAAAAAGGATATACTAGAACTAGAGAGGGTACAGCGGAGAGCAACAAAATTAATTAAGGGAATGGAGGGCTGGGCATATGAGGAATGACTAAACAAACTTGGTTTATTTACTCTAGAGAAAAGATGACTAAGAGGAGACCTTATCACATTGTACAAGTATATGAGAGGTCAATACAAGGATCTCTGCAGTGAGCTATTTATTCCAAGGCCTGATCAGGTGACCAGGGGACACCCCTTGAGATTAGAGGAAAGGAGGTTTAAACTTCAGCAGAGGAAGGGTTTTTTTACGGTAAGGTCTGTCAAATTGTGGAATTCATTGCCCAGGGAGGTAGTTATGGCAGATACAATGGATACATTTAAGAGAAGATTAGATACGTTTCTTTCAAAAGGGAACATACAGAGTTATACTGTTTATCAGTAGGCTGATCAGGAAGGTCTGATAAAGACTAATTTATTTGGTAGCAGGAAAGCTATAAAATTCTCAGTTACTGAGGTATGAGGCGAAGGTTGAACTTGTGTCTTTTTTCAACCTAATTTACTTTGTTACTATATTACAATATACTGACACAGGTCAGGCAAAGTTCGTGTGAAACTCAACCGAGGCAGCAATAAACGGGTTACTATTAGGCCAGGAATGCTGACAGGCCCTAATAGTGCGAGGCCCTTAAGACTCTCACTCTGCAGAGAGTGCTTAAATAGTGAGAAACGCCCAGAAGACAACGGTGGCCCAGTAATGGAGGACTGAGACAGTATGCCCGGGATAGCACCCAACTGAAACTGCACGGTAAAATAGCCGGTGAATAACGGCACCTTCCCCGAAGGGGTTAACGAAAGCTAAGACCAATGTCGACTGCCCGTTGGTAAGCACAGCCTGAGGCGCCCAATGTAAGACCAACCTCAGCAATTTGGCAGGAAGGAGGGTCAAGCATACCGTGTTGCACAGATGGGAACAGACACCGGAATGTCGCCCTCGCGACACAGACTGGACTGAGACTATGCTGCAGGAATGGCACTGAGGTACAATGGTACTGTCCGGAGACAGAAGCCCAGAGGAGAACCCCAAACCGAGGACCGGAATGGGAACCACAGGCAGTAGAGATACACAGGAGATGTAGCCCTAACGGGCCGGTACACAGGCAGGAACGTCAGCCAATCTGAGTCAGTACACAGAGCAGGAACGTCAGCCAGGCCGGGTCGGTACACAGTGCAGGATTGTCAGCCAATCCGAGTTGGTACACAGAGCAGGAACGTCAGCCGGGCCGGGTCGGTACACAGAGCAGGAACAGATACAGCAGAGTAGTCAGGCAGTCCGGATCGGTACACAGGCAGGAACGAATACAGCAGAGTAGTCGGGCAGTCCGGGTCGGTACATAGGAATCACACGAGAACTGGAACAAGCGCTGGTAACAGAAACACCACGAAAGGGCACCGGAGAATTGACAAGGCCCAGTATTTAAGGACAAATAATGGGCGGGACAAAGTCACTTCAGCCAATAAGCGTCAGCAGAAAACAAAGACTGACAGAATGTCGCCAGCATAGCCCGGGCACCGTGATACCACCCTTTGCCTTCAAAACAGCATCAATTCTTCTAGGTACACTCGCACACAGTTTGTTAAGGAAATCGGCAGGTAGGTTGTTCCAAACATCTTGGAGAACTAACAACAGTTCTTCTGTGGATTTAGGCAGCCTCCGTTGCTTCTCTCTCTTCATGTAATCCCAGATAGATTCAATGATGTTGAGATCAGGGTTCTCTGTACCATCACTTTGAGGACTCCTTGTTCTTCTTTACGCTGAAGATAGTTCTTAATGACTTTGGCTGTATGTTTGGGGTCATCATCATGCTGTAGAATAAATTTGGGGCCAATCAGATGCCTCCCTGATGGTATTGCATGATGGCTAAGTGTCTGTCTGTACTACTCAGCATTGAGGATACCATTAATTCTTGTACCACTCTCCAGCCCTTCAGCAAACAAAATGCCTTCTTCTACAACCAAATATTTCAAATTTTGACTCATCGATCCAGAGCACTTGCTGCCATTTTTCTGCACCCAGTTCCTGTTTTTGTACATAGATGAGTAGCTTGGCCGTGTTTCCACATCGGAGGTATGGCTTTTTGGCCTCAAGTCTTCAATGAAGACCACTTCTGACCAGACATCTATGGACAGTAGATGGGTGTACCAGGGTCCCACTGTTTTATGCCAGTTCTGAGCTGATATCACTGTCTTGAAATTTCTGCCTGGAAGAGACCTTTCTGATGCAGTATAACTGCTTTGTGTCTTGTTGCTTTGCTCAGTCTTACCATGGTGTATGACTTTTGACATTAAACTTTCTTCAGCAACCTCACCTTGTTAGCTGAGTTTAGCTACTCCTCACCCAGTTTTATTCCTCCTACATAGTTGTTTCTGTTTCAGTTAATAATTGTGTTTCAACCTACATATTGTAGTGTATCTAGAAGAATTGATGCTTTTTTGAAGTTAAAAGGTGGTCACACCAAATATTGATTTGATTTAGATATTTCTTCTGTTCACTCACAATGCATTTTGTTAATTGATAAAAATAAACTATTAACATGTCTATTTTTAAAAGCAAACTTTTGCACCTTAATGTATATACCAGTATTTGTCCAGTGAAACCTACGTAATTAGGAGAAATTGTGCAATTCTGAAGCAAAGCAGACAAAAACACACAAACGCACGCACACATACTTTGTCTATATTTTTTTTAACAATAGACACTAGGTAAACACGCCATTTATTTAAATGTGTTTATCACCAAAAGGGCTGAAAATCAAATGTAACTGTTCCAGCGGCAGAAGTGTAATGAATACAATGCTCTGTAAGGCATTGTTACCTCCTGGCACTGAAATGGTTAAATTAATGTGATTTTTTTTTTTCCTTAATGGTACAGTTTGTTTGATGCAAAATTGCACCTGCTGTAGGTAAAGAAATTCATATACACAACACAGACAGAAACAGATGGATCTTTGAGTGTAGGGTCTGATTTACATAGACACACATACGCAAACAAAACGTGTGTGTGTGAGGGGGATTCTGTAGCTGTGTTTCTCTTTTTTCACATGTTGCTCAGGCTCCGTTCCCCTGCATGTGCCGCAGAGGTTATTACTATGTCTGACAGTGCATAACTCACATAGCAGTGTCAGACATAGAGATAACTCCTCTGCAGATGCAGGAAATGGAGCCGGTTCAGCATATGGAGAGATAGATACAGTGTTTGAGCACAAGGGGTGGGAGAAGTTTGGATGGTGCAGTCAGGCAAGTGGAGGCATTCATCCAGTAGCAATAATGGAGATAGAAGTGGCCTGTGTGCATTTTAACCTTTTGAGAGCCAGAGAGGTACGCAACGCATTGAAAAATATTTTGGCTTGTTCCTGCATTACGTTGTCCTCCTCACATTGATATTGTGTGTGTGGCGTGTGTTCAGGTTCTGGTGCAGTATGAGCAGTGCTCTTTGAGAACATGATGTCTCACAGCTGATAAGCAGTGCCATAGTGTCTCAATGTGAAGCGGCACCTTTATATGGATCCTGTCCCTTTATGAAGCCAGGATACACACACAGGCCCTGCTTTGCATGGGACAGCACTGCACTGCTTACAGCTGTGGGACGTCATGTTCTCAAAGAGGTCCGTTCATACTGCACCAGAACCTGAACAGCCTGCCCACTGTCAGATGGTCACAGGCATGGTGCCTAGAGAAGTATAGCGAAGGGGGCAAAGGGAACAGTATTGCAATTAGCATGGAAGGTGTTATTAACTTGAGAAATAGGGGAATGGGTACGTAGAGCGGCGAGCAAAGTAAGTGTCAATTGTTCTAATTGCACAGCTTGTCAGAAAGTGGAGCCAGAGGTGAAAGGAGTAAGTGTGAAAGTGGAGTACGTGTGGCCCTCCTGGCCACTCATGTCAAAATCACCATTAGGACAGGCAGTATAGAGGAGATTTGAATAACTCCTCCTTACTGCCGCCCCTGGGTGTGTGTGTCCACGGAAACAGACTTTTGGTCACATGATACTTCATCTTATCCTATATAATAATTTGCTAAACAGTTTGTAACAACGCAGTCATGCACAATAGAGACTGCCTGTGACAAGGCTGATACAGAGCGAGGCGCTCCAAAGTCAGACCGGAATGGGACACACACCAAGAGAGAACAAAATGAAGTAATTTGCTCAAGGCATGTGTGGCTCTCAGGTGCTGCTCATGTGCCTAGAGGGAATCAGCTGCACCCCACTGATGAGATCCACATAGACCGAAACGTACGTCTGGGGTTGTGCTGTTTCTCTCGTGCAGAGAGGATTTGCTTGACATTTCGAGGCTGGACTGCCTGTGGGTGGGACCAGACTGATGTGAATATGGAAATTTCCTCTCTGCAATGGCACGTGGGACCGAAAAACCTGACTTGAGCAGCACCTGAGAGGCCACACGTGCCTTGAGCAAATTACTTCATTTTGTTCTTTCTCGGTGTGCGTTCGTCACATTCTTCATTTTTGTACTATTATTTTCTTCAATAAACTGGTTAACTTACTTGTACTGTGTTGTGTGATTATTTGCCTGGGTTATCGTGACAAAAATTCCAGTTTCAGATCTAGCTAAATTATGCCCAAAGGGCTTAAGGAAGCCTGCAGGGAATGAAATGCCATTTTCAGAAGTATTTATGCTGGGTCATGCAGGAAAGGGAACCATCCAGAAAAAGGCAGGGTGCAAGGTGCTTCCTCACACAGGAAAGAGGTTGATGAGGATTATGATCCAGTTTTCAGGATCAGGAATCGGATATGTCCTCTGAGGAGGAAGGAGAAATTGTGGAAGACACTGGGGTGGATAAAATACATTATTTTGTTAAATCTGAGGAAGACCTTAGGGCTATCAGAGTCACAACAGGACCTTGATATAATGGACTCTGCCTTCCTGGGCAAGAAGAAAGCAGTCACAGTTTTTCTGGTCCATCAATTCATGTTTGATTTAATCGGAATAAAATGGAAAATGGGTAACAGAAGATCAGCAGTGTCCAGAAGATTTAAGAGGATGTTCTAATTTGATAAGGAAGATGTAAAGAATTGGACCCCCCCCCAAAAAAAAAGGTAGCTATTGCTCATTGGCAAAAAAAAACTGTCTTTCCTCCATTATGTGACTCTATGGAGCGCAAACTAGATGGAGCTTCGAGAAAGCAATTTTCTGTCCTAGGTGAAAATATGAAGGAAGACACATCCATGGCATGTGTGGCATGTACAATGCGCATTTGGCTGATAGAGTTGGAAGATAAAATAGTCATCAGTGTGCAGATCCAGGCTGCTGAAAGAGGTTGCTTTAATAAAAGACGCTACTAGCTATTTCTGTGATGCCTTTCTTGATATTATTTGCCTGATTTCCAGATCCTTGGCTCTCTCCATTGCAGCCAGTAAGTAATTATAGCTGAAACCATGGGGTGCAGATATCTCTTTTAAGAGTAAACTAGTATCTCCACCCCTTTTGGGCTCTTTCCACTTTGGGGAACAACTGGAGGATATTATAAGTAAGGCACCAGGAGGAAAAAGTTCCTTTCTGCCTCAAGAATGGGAAATAGGTTTCCTCTTCCAGCACAGTCAGCCTTTTCAAGATCCGGAACACAGGTCTTTTGTGACCAAAGAAAATTTTACACAGGAAGACAATTTGGGCTAGATTTAAAGGTTTGCGGTAAAACAGCTGGTAGGGCCAAAGTGAGTACTGACTGACATAATAAAATGTCTAAGTCAGTATTTAAAGGCTCTATCAGCTAAAAGCACAATGGACATTAGGCCACAGAAATGGTCTTGTGGTTCAACGTCCATTTTGTGTGTTAAGTTCCCAAAACGCCACTAAATAGCAGCAATATTAGGAACTTCACAGTAAAAAGTTACCTATTGGTGCCTGACATGCTGCCAAGCACAGATCTTTAACTTATATGTGTTACACTTACCTGTCATCCACTGTCTGTCTCCTTCTGTCTTCATTTGGAATTCTCTTCTCTTCTTTCTTGTATCTTCTTTCTTCTAGCTTTAAAAGAAAAAAATATTAATAAAGGTTTTTTAGAAATATAGTGGACAGTAATACATTGTTTAACCCCTTGAGTGCCAGAGGGGCACACAACGCATTGCTAAGCAATGCTTTGTGGACCTCTCTGGGGCTCAAAGGGTTAAACGGTGTATTAGTGCCCGGTTCCATAAAAATATGCAGCCATTATTTTAGTTCCAAATAAGCCAAGTGAAATTTAAGACATTATAGTAATCAAACTTGCGCAGTATAATATGTCCGAAAATGAATTCTTAAAAAACTTAGCTTAATAAACTGTCTCAGCTGCTGTGTGTGGCCTCAGAGGCGGCGGCAACGGAGACAGTGCTATGTGTTACAGGCTCCCCGTTCAGTCCCTCATGGGCAGATGCCTGGTCTACAGTGAGGGAATGTGTACAGATACTGCCCTTATATATGGGCAGTCTATGTTCAAATGTCCTCACAGCCATTGGCTGAGATGTGCTTACGCACATCCTAGCCAATCAGATTTGAGCAGCTGTGCTTTAAACTGATTGGCTGGGATGTGCGTAAGCACATCACAGCCAATGGCTGTGAGGGAATTTGAACATAGACTGCCCATATATATGTGTGTGTGTGGGGTTCTGGCATTTTTCAATAGCACTGATCTTTAAATCACTTACAGTGCTTGAAAAAGTTCAAAAGGGCTATACAAAGGAGTTCAACAAGAAGCCCCAGTATAAGAATGAATTTCAATGAAGCACAGCGGGCTCTAGTTCAGATCCCAGTGTGTGGCAGCCTGGGATTGCTGCTACCTATCTGGAAGAATCGGTTGGACGCGACTGCCTGGGTTTTCCAGATTCTGGAACTAGGGTACCTGCTGGAATTTCATACTGTTCCATAGGATCAAATATTTTAAAAAATCCGGATTGCCACAAAACACCAAGAAGAAGGAAGCCCTTTTGTCATCTCTAAGAGATCTACTTTTCAACTGAATAATGGAGCCAATTCCCCTATAGGAGAGGGATTTGGGGTATTTACTTTACTTTTTTAATTGTGCCAAAACCTTCAAGTGTTTTCAGAACGATTCTGGACTTAAAGTTTGTGAACTCCTCCATCAGGAAGGTGAAGATAAAGATGGAGTCAGTAGCGCTGAAGATCCGTGCCCTCTCTCCAGGAATGTTTCTGACATCAATAGACTTGAAAGATGCACACCATCATATTCCAATGTATCCTTCCCATCAAAGATTCCCAATACAAAACAGTCATTTTCAGTGTACAGCTCTCCCCTTTGGCCTGTCGTCAGCCTCTAGGGTTTTCATGAAGATCCTAGCCCCTGCCTAGGGAAATTAAGGGAGAGAGAAATAAACATTATAGCGTACCTAGATGATCTTCTAATAATGTCACTCATAAGAACAGTAAGGGTTAAAAAACAAGGAAAATTCTTCAGTTCCTGCAAGACATAGGCTGGCTGCCAAGTCTAGAGAAGGGTCCACTCAGGCCCTCTGAGTCCGTTGTCATGCGAGGAATGAGACTGAACACAAGGATAGCGAGGGTGCAGCTATCCCCGGAAAGGATCATTAGTCTGAAGAGAAGGGTACTAAACTTCACGAAGCCATCAACCCGCATTGCACAGGATGTGATGGAAATACTGGGGGTTATAACCTCAGTAACCCAGATTGCTCCTTGGTCAAGATTGCATGCAAGAATCCTTCAGCACGATTTCCTGAAGTTCTGGAAAAGGGATTATGGAAATCTTTTGCAAAGAATTCCTCTGTTACCCTCAGAAAGACTGATGTTACAGAGTTGGCTGGAGAAGACAAATCTCCAAAAGTGTGAGACCCTGCTGGAACTAGTATGGGAAATAATATACACAGATGCCAGCATTGATGGATGTGGAGGAATCTGTCAAGGCAAGATGGCTCAGGGAAGATGGAAAGCATTGGTTGTTTCACATAAATATCTTGGAAATGAGAGCAGCGAAGAGAAGTCTCATGCATTTCAGCCAGATTCTTCAAGGGAAGCATGTTCATGTCAGGACAGATACTGTTGCGACCTTAACTGTACATGAGAGCTACACAAAAATGCCTAATCCCGCAATAGATAAATGTGACAAATTGACTCATAAATGAACCCACATACAGATAGGTAGGCAATGTAACTGTAACACAAAAAGGCACAATAAAATATATAAAATCTTCTCATGACAAAACAGCATAACTGATGAGAAATTGTATGGATTAGTTGATGAAAATGAAAAGGTGCATAGATAAGACGTAAGTATCTCCTTCAAAGTTAGATGCAAAGAGCAACCCATGCATAGTCAAAGTCAGGGAGAGTCAGCATGTCATCAATAGTAATCATGAGATCGAGTAATGTGGATGATGATATGTAGCAGTATAATGAACCTGGATAACTGCTAATAAATCCAAGTGTATCTGGCTATCACTCCTGTATCTTTCTGACAGCCACATAAAAGCAGTGCTTATCCTTAAATATGGTTATAGATCTCACCCATCTTCACAAGACCAGAGGAAATCAATGCCCATAGATTACCCTTCTGTCCTCAAATTGGTGCAATCAAAACTAAGGGGAGAATGTTATGCATAAACAGATTATTACATAGGCGATAGGTATAAAAACAAATTACAATTTTCAGAAGCCAGCTAGCAGTTTTAGGAGCCAGTAAAGGTGTGGGGTGTATTTAAAACACATCCCAAAATTAGGATGCAGGACATATTACTTTCATTACAATTGATATTCTTTAGCATCCAGAGCTCTTATGTGGAAGCGTCAATTTTATAAAGGTATAACGTTATTTACTGTACCAGTCTCCTACAAAAGGGAGTGGCAGTTGGTAATGGATAGCAATGTACCTTGTTAGCTGTAGAAAAAGCAGGAGACTGGTAGAGTAAAAGTGATACCTTTATGTTTCTAAAGGTATAAAGTGATTTACTGTACCAGTCTCCTACAAAAGGAAGTGGCAGTTGGTAATGGATAGCAATGTGGAATGTTATTATCTGCCAGGAATGCCTGCCAAGTTTGTATTAGCTAACAAATAAATAAAACTAATATCTTATAACCATTTGAGTGCCAGAGGACTACACAACGCATTGAAAGTAATGCGTTGCATACCTCTCTGGAACTCAAATAAACTATTGTTTAAAGAATCTAACTAAAATATGGGTGCTTTTGAAACATCATTCAAAATCCCATTTGCTGCAAAGAGACAGTTCCACTTTAAGGCAGTGGTAGTAAATTGTCAGACCTTCAACTTCAGATGACTACAACTCCCATCATCCCTAGCCAGCTATTGACTGGTTAGAGATGATGGAAATTTTAGCCCTCAACAGTTTTTGGTTCCACAACTGAAAACTCCGGGTTAAGGTATTACTTCAGCCCATCTCAAATCACCTACAAAATACTAATCCACAAGGCTTTATACACCGAGCATGTGCGTATATAAGAGTGTGCCTGTGAATAAAAGGGTGCATTGCCCTGAAGTACTCGGTTTATACGAAACATAAGCAAAAACAGATTATCTTTCATTTAATTAAATATGTCAGTCACTTTGAAGTCAGTGCAATGACACTGAGATCCCAACTTTTCAGACTGAGGGAAGAAAATATAAATAGGTCAAGGATTTGATATTGGCTGGAATAAATGTCAGAGCTTGACACAAGATTTGTGGCTTGGTAGGCATCCTGGTATAATGTGAGCCATACATCAAACATTCGTTTACATCTGACATATTTCTTTGTTGATATTTAGAAATGTGATAGTTCAGAGTCACTGGAAATGCTCATTTAACAAAGAGACCCTTTGATGATATCTTCCGTGGTCTTTAACTGGTTATTAAATAGACAGTGATCAAAAGCATTTTATATATCTTGCACTAAGTTGTTTCAGTCCAGTCATTTTAAGAAAAATAACTTGTGCTCCTTGATGACCGTGCAACATTTCAGTTAGAAGATTAATACATTGATTATTAATAAATTATTCCATTGCTTCAGGGATACCTGAGCTCATTTAAACTGTACTGACATGAGAAAGCAGCGTTAACCCTTTTAGTGCCAGGGACTGCAGAACATCATGGCGCAGTGTTTTGCACTTTCCTGGCTCTCCAAGGGTTAATTATGTTTGTAGATGCTTGTTTTTTGATGCTTTACATATATTTTATCTTGCTAAAATGGGATTGAAAACAAGCTAATAAACACAGTGTGACGGAATGGTTGTCACCCAGAGAATTAAATGTGTCTGTTTTCAGTGATCACCATTGTCTTAACATGTGTTCCCATTCTTGAAACATTAATGTCCCCTGTGTGTGCATGCATTAGAGAGTGTTGGCCATTTACCAGCATTGAATGGGTTGGTTAGTGTGTATGATGTACAGAGGGATGGTGCCATCTAGTCTAGCTGACTACAGAGTTTGTGTTATGAGATAGCCAGTGTTGGTCAACTAGAGGGGGGTAGGGCAAATCTGTGTGTGGAATGTGTGTATCTTCCCCCTCACATCAGGCTAAGCAGAAAGAGACCTGGTAGATGGTACCTGTGACATCAGATCCTGTAGGGGGTGGGTAGAAAAAGGCTAGGAAGAGAGAGAGAGAGAGTTGTAAAATGTAGGCCCAGGAGAAAAGACCTCTCCATAATGGTGGGAGGCCTAGGGTCCATGGGCATTCTAAAGGAGTACTGCAGAAACTGGGACTGGTGAGTGCCCTCACCAGAAGAGTTAGAGTGAGCGGGCACTGTAGGGCCAGGTGCCCTTTTCAGTTGTGGGCTGTAAGTCAAGGCGGCTTCAGCCACAGAGAGTACCCTGATGTACCCACCACAAGGATCTTAGGATGTCTTCCCCAACACCTCTGTCAGGACTAAAAGATACAGGGAAATGTCATGCAATCCAGCACCAGGCGCAGTGGGCGGGGCGCCCACTCCTGCCTCTAGTGGGACTATGAGTAAGCTCCAGCTTAAAGCTAAAATGGACTGAGTATTATTTGTAACCCCTGGCGGCCTGTGCAACTTTGCTGACTCACCAATTACTTTAATGCATTGAAATGCACTACATTCACTGTGAGCCTACAGCTAAACCAATATAACCAATCTATTCATATGATTGGAAATCAAATGGCGTCCGTGTGCACAACACACTAGTATTGCTCTTTCCCCACAAATATTAATAAGGCAGTAAACCATGAAACTAAAAGGGATTTTAAATGTATTCCTCTGTATGGTGGCTTCCATTCACAATTTAGCTAGAGGCCTCAATAGGTTCTTGAACCACTGAGTGCCAGACACATTGCAGTGCAATACAATGCAGCACAGCAAGATCATGTCTTTATAGACTTATTTTGCAAGTTATACATTGGTCAATAATGCAATATATTATGCAGTCTTGTATGCTTATGAAGCGTACAGGTAAATAAGACCATAAATTAAATTGGTAGATTCCCTATAGTTTCCCAGTTACTGTGTATATACCCCACCACCACCCAATCTTACATTCATAGATAAGGCATGTTTGGGGCGGTGTGTGTGTAGGGGGGGTTACACTTTTTCAAGCACATCCTACCTTCCTTTTATGTCCCACTGAGCCTTGTTCAGTCAATGCAGTGTTTGGAAGTCTTCATTGCCCATCCAATTTATCTTAGGAGCAGCTAACTTGATGGCAAGTACCATTTGTCCCATCTAGTCTGTGCTTTCTTCCTACTGTAAAAACATCAAAGCTTATTTGGTCCTTAGTCTTGTTTTATGTTCAGGATAGTCTTATGCCTACCCCATGCATGCTTAAAGGGGAACTACCACCCCGTAAAAACTTAACCTGGATTGATTCTTCATCTGGCGACTAGCTGCTTAGTAGCGCTAGTCGCCAGAAATATTACCCGGTTCTGAAGATTTCGGCCTTTTTCTGACGGTCACTGGAACAGGAAGCACGGACGTCTCGTCACAGTGACGTCCGTGCCCTGCGCTGTCAGTCCCTTTTGAGCCAGCCGGTTCTTGTAACCACGTACCTTTCTACTTTTGGCACTAGTTTCATATAAAATGGAAACAAAAAGGGGGAATCAATCCCAAGACTTTAAGCTTCTTGAGTCAGCTTGTACATAGCATTACATTAGTATCCCAAATCCTGTAGACTTTCTTTTATGTTTCTGCTACATTGTGCATCAAACCAGACTCTTATATTTAAATTGGCATATTAGGGATCCACTTATGCAGCATTCACTGCCTGTCTTTCCCCTGTTTGTTCTGTTCATATTTTATTTATATTGGATTTTGTTATTTAAAATGTGTCATTGTCTGCATATCAATGTAGTATTTGTTCTCTACCTGTTGATAGCTTGATTAGAAAACATGGTGGAGGTTATTAGTGCTATTTAACTGAGGATAATCAAAAGCAAATAGGGTCCCAGGAAACAAAAGACTGTTGTCTACCAAAACTGTGACCAGTGCTGACATGTTAGACATATGGCTTAACCCTTTGGGGACCAGTGCATTTTGAAGCAATGCGTTGTACACTTCTCTGGTCTTCAAGGGATTCAAACCTATGTGCAGCGATACTTATTTGAAGGTAAATGTGGGCACATACAGTTGAAAAGTTGTGGGAAGAGGTTTTCTCCTAGAATGGGGGAAACATTCTTAATAAGTTCAGGATTGGGGAGCTTATCTGTGACAATCTTAAGTGGCCTCACACATTTAACCCTGTCAGTGTCAGAAGAATGGCTAATGTTGGACAAGCCTCTCCTGCTGAAAGGTTAAAGTGTACAGTTATTTATATTTTCTTCATTTGTACTTCTGTACCTTGTTGGTGCATAAGGAGAAACTAGGAGCAGAGGATTGGAACACTCCTAAACTTCCCTGCATTTCCTCAGTGCATCATAGGTGGTGTAAGGAACAGCAGCAGCACTGATTAGATTCCAAAGGCTTTATCAGCTCTTAATCATATTAGTATCTCCTCCAGATTGATTTGTCAAATTTACCCGTTTTTGTTGTAGCTTTTCCTCAGCAAAAATGTAATTTGTTAAACGTACTGTCCCGCATGTATAAAGAGAAACTAGTGTAATTGTGAGGCAAAGCAGCTGTGCAGTGTGTAATAAATGTTAATGGCCATTGACTTAAATGGAACTGTTACCCTTTGTACGCTAGTAGAGGTCTCCAGTTTGTTGTGAAACGATGTGTTGGAGGCCTCTCTAGAATGAGAGGGGCTCATTTTATAAATATTGTGGAATTTCTTTTACCCTTTTTGTCTTGATACATCTGCCCCCACTGACTTTATCGTGAATGTTTCCAGTGTAATTCTGTTGAAACATATTTTAGGTTTGGACATGTATTGGCCTGCAACTTAAGCCAATGGGCAGGGCTGGGTTTGCACTTCAAGTGTCCCTAGGTAAGGTACCCCTGACACACATAGCCCCACCCATTGCCTGACTCTCACTCCTCATGTGACTCCATTCCTATCCATTCCTATCCATGCTTGTCTGGCACAGAAAATACCCTTAGCCTGTAACATGCAAGCACACACATGTTAAAGACACATTACTTCTCTGTGCACTGGAGCCCCCTCTAGCACCAAAGTGGTTAAATATTAAAGGGGTATGTGTACTTTGATGTTTTTTAACAGCTGCCATACACCAGGAGGGCATTTCTGGGGTAGAAATTATGAGATGTTCTGGCCACACTCACACAACTCACAAGGTGGGTGTGGCCAGTATAGCTGAGGCTACCCCCAAAGTGTGGCATTCAAGTACGAGGTTGCCTAATTTGCTTAACTCTTTGAGTGCCAGAGGGGTATGCAATGCATTCCGTATCCATCTGGCATTCAAAGGGTTAAATGGATAGTAATATATGAAAATAAATGGAGCATGCAGTAGAGTGGAATACCTCTCTACTGCATGCAGAGTGTTATTCCAATAGTATCTGACTTGTAGTTCATGAGTAATTTAATTATGTAGGATCTCCCTTCCGCTACTTTACTTATGTAATGCTGCCTTTCCAAGCTGGTCTGGATGGAGTGCAGCATGGAACAATCTTCAGTGAGCATAAGGAAAAACCTGCCCTCCTTCCTCAAAAGAGGCAGGATTTTCCTTATGCTCACAGCATGAAGATTGTCCCTCGCTGCGAGCTGTCCGGTCTGATGACCGGATTCCACATCTGAGGGGAGGCACCTTAGAATGGGTAAAAGGGGTGGGAGGGGGATCCTTTTATAATTCAATTACTCATGAACTACAAGTCGGACACTACTGAAATATCTATCTACATGTACAAAAAACTATACAAATTAATCAGAGCTTTCATTTATTTTCATATATTACTATGCATTTAATGGGAAATCTGACCCTGCCTTTCATTGCCAAAGGGGTGTCTAAATGCAGTAGCAGGTTACTCCTTGTATGAAGATTCTTTTGTGGTAGTTTTTTTACCTAATTGTATATTGTTTGAATAAATATGGTACAATGTTGTATCTGCTTTCCAGGAGCTAATGGCTTCTACTTTATTCTTTTTTCCTTCTTACACACAGGATGTATTTTCTTCATACTTTGGGCAGTACTTTTCAGATGTGCTTTGGACATAATGATATGGAATGGAGTATTCCTCTCTATCAACTTTATGCATTTTATATACCTGATTTATAAAAAAAGACCTGTGAGTATTGCTTGATACATTTTTTGTATTAGTTGAAGGAAATGTTAACCCTTTAACAGCAGTCCAGGGAAGTGACCTTCTCTGAAGGACCGCTTCAGTCTTTGTCACTGTGCTGGCACACATGACCAATGACATGTACCGGCACGCAAACGGGTCTGAGAGAAACCATTCTGGTCTTGGAGCTGTCAATTTTTTTAGACCCCTTATATGCTTACAGTGATCCTGCAGTGCTGTAAGCACAAACTACGTGATGTGCCAGGACCGTCACCGGTCCTTCAGGGGAAAAAATGGTGACATCCTGGCACTTCACCGGTCATTAATGGTTTAAAGGTAGGAGATGTGCATTTATGCTGTGTTGGTTCTCATGAAAAACAAACTGTTGTTAATTGGATACTTTTTTGGGGGGTATTGACTCGTGTATGACACAAAAGGGCTTATGAACAAAGACAAAACTGGAGAAACTGGGGCAACTCAACTGCACCTTAGAAAACAAATGAAAATTCCCATTGCTCTAAAAGGGGCTTTTAACCTCTTGAATGCTAGAGAATTCTCTAATGCCTTGCCTCTCTTACATTCAAGGGGTTAAAATACTGATTTAAATGAACAGGAATGTTTATGTTGCCTCATGTGCACTCCATACTGTTTATAGTAATAAATATTTAGCCTCTTGGAAGTACAGACCACTCCAAAGCACGGCATTCAATATGTCTCTGTCATCCTAGGGATCAATCAATATTTCAGTGCTACTAATGGGCTTTACTCTAGTCAATGAATAGGTGAACAGATTGCTGTCAACACAGCATAATGTGTATTAACCCTTTGACTGCCAGTGGGGTACACAACGCATTGCTTTGCAATATGTTGCGTAACCCTCTGGCACTCAAGTGGTTAACAGTGCATTCTGAGCTCCGTAGGTCTCTCTTTCAGGTGAACAGCTGAAAAAAAAATCCAATAGCACTGTGAAAGGTGAAAAAGTGAAAACGCTACTACAGAACAAAGTTTCACAATTTTTTGTAAAATTATGTCTTTTTTTTTGCATCCAGGTGTCATTGTTGATCTTAATGCTGAGTGTCACAAACACAAGTAGATGCATCAACAACAATACCATCTCACAGCAGAAGGCATTAGACAAATTCCACGTGCACTATTTAATAACTTTTGAAAGAAGCACCTCAGCAATGGGAGTATATTTATTTGAAACAATATGAAAAGCTCTAAAGCACTCATTTTTAAAATTGGTGATTGCGGTGCCTTTAAGGTGTATTAAGCTTCTTTTAAAAGAAAAAATATATATGCCAGAGTTTTTCTTACTGAGTAAAACAGGACAATTCCCACTTCTGACAGATGTTTAAAGGGATAGTAATACTTAAAATGTAAAAAAATATGTTGTAGGTGTTATCCCCCTGAGTAAAACAAAAGTACTCCCACTGCTGAAAGGTGTTTCATTCAAAAGTTATTAATTTTCAAAGTTGGATTTTTTAGGTGCAATATCACAGTGGCCTGAAATTGTACAGTGGCGTTGTTGCTACACCATCCTATGGAGATTTATGGTCCCGGGACCAAAGCTGTTCATAGGATTGTGTAGCAACAGTGCCACTGTACAATTTCAGGCCACTGTGATATTGCACCTAAAAAAATTCAACTTTGAAAATTAATAACTTTTGAATGAAACACCTTTCAGCAGTGGGAGGACTCTTGTTTTACTCAAGGGGATAAACCCTACAACAATTTTTTTTTACATTTTAAGTATTACTATCCCTTTAAAGGGATAGTAATGTTTCATAATAAAAGTAGCTCTAATTAATCATCATAGTATTTGGACTTTGGAGAGTGTTATTTCAATACTGTCAGAGTTATAGTTCAAGAGTAATTCAATGACAAAGTATCCCCGTCCCGCCCCTTTTACTAATGTAACACTGCTCAGCCAGATCAGAAGGGAGGTGCCCATGTAGACTGCAGAGAGGGACAATCTTCAATTAAGATAAGGGAAAAAGCTGAAAAGCTTGTCAAGGGGGGAAGGGCTTTCATTGTTCTGATAGGAAGAATATTGTCCCTTGCTGTTATCTGTCTGGTCTATGGACTGCATTCCACATCTGAGAAGAGATTGCTTACACTAGGTAAAAGGGGTGGGAGGGGGAAACTTTACTTGTGAGATAAGACGTGTATGGTTCTTCAAGTTTTTTTAATGCCTACAAAATAAAATAAAGATAAAATGAAGTATTACTAACCCTTTAACCCTTTGAGTACCAGAGGGGTATGCAACGCATTGCTCTGCAATGCGTTGCGTACCTCTCTGGCACTCAGAGGGTTTATTCAAAATGTATTACAGCTCAGACTTTTTTTTATATTAGACTGCAATTTCTATTGTGGTCACCAGGTGGTGCTGTTCATATCACTACTACTGTGAGCCTTATTCTGTGACTCAAGATTTGCACAGAGAAAAACAATTTTCCTTTTGGACACTAGTTGGTAATATCCCTATACCCGTTTGATACCGAGATAATACGTTTGAGCTGCAATAACATTTGAATGTAAAATTTCCTAACAATAGGAATACCCTTTGTTTTTCACTGCAGGAAAACCCCTATAATGTATCCTTTTTTTTGTTAAAATGTTTATACAGCCTTAAAAATTGTAAATGGGATAAAATGTGTAGTTCTTTTTAAGAACAAAAACTAAGGAGAAAAGAGAAATATGTGAAATCATTTTAAATAAACTGTTTGACAAATGGAGTAATCAGATATTAGGTTGTTTGCCAGGAGCTTAAGTTTTGTATCTTGAGTGCTTAAATGCTCCGAAAAGTCCTCTCATTTAAATCTTGAGCCAGTTCCTATCTATGAAGTAAATGTCTATGGGCACAATTTCCTAAAAAAGATGTGCCAACACATTTATGCTATGTGTTTTTAACCCTTTCGATATTAGAAATATCCTTAGTGCATTCAATATGTAAAATATGTTGGTCATATGTTCTTACATTTTTATAACTTGCACAAGTCAATATGATTCACATTTATTGTTATACGTGCGGTATTAACCCCTATGGTCCTCTTAGATTAACAGAAATAAGTCTAGCTAACCTGTTTATTCCTGATGTCAGATGATAATGCATTGTAGGCCCTATTCATTAATCTAAGGAAATGCAATTCCGGAGCAAACAAACTGCACCTCAAGGGAGAAATGAAAATTCCCAATTACATAAATGGTGCTTTTAACCCCTTGAATGCTGTAGAGGTCTCCAGCATTGGAGACCTTTGTAGCAATCAAGGAGGTAAAAGCCCCACTTGAAACAGTGTGAATTTGGGTAATGTTTATTCATCCCACATGGTACAGTTGGCTGTCTCCACAGTTGCACTTTCTAGCTCTTTGAATACACCCCTTTATGGTTAATGCAAGCCATCTTCATACATATGTCAGGTGGTATTGTCCAAACTTCTTTCTGCTTCTGTTCATAAGGAGAATACGCTTCACCTTTTTTTTTTAATATAAAGTTTTATTAAGAAGAAAGATACAGATACAAGTCATAAAGATAA
The DNA here is from genome assembly GCA_037306005.1 of Rhinophrynus dorsalis. Classification (NCBI taxonomy): domain Eukaryota; kingdom Metazoa; phylum Chordata; class Amphibia; order Anura; family Rhinophrynidae; genus Rhinophrynus; species Rhinophrynus dorsalis. The sequence continues at coordinate 290,973,978 of CM074720.1, forward strand.
ACAATGGTTACAGATGTGTAAGAAGCAGTACAAGAAAATAGTTCTGTTGATAGCAGCACACCTACACAAAGGTGCGCAAAGTTATCAAAATAGCACTTAAGAAACCATTGTTATAATGCAAATATCTGCCAGATAGGCAAATGCGAGCTACATATGTGAGACAGAGAAGACCAAGAAACAGAGATAAGAAGAAAGAAAGTGTAGAGGGAAGGAGAAGAGGGAAAAGAGTGAGGGATAGAAAGCCAAAGTAGTGAAGAGTAGTCAAGTAGAGGATTAGCGTTGAGGATGAGTATAAGGTGAAAGAGGGGAGAGCCAGAAGGGGGACAAGAGTCCCAGCAAAAGGGCATGATGAATGATGATGGGGTCAGCCACACAGTGCTAAGAGAGAGGCCAAGTGGAGTGTCAGATATGTAAGCCGAATACAGAGTGGCATCAGGAGGACAAGAGGATTAGTCTGTGGGAGCACAACCAGGGAGACCAGATATCATCAAAGGAAGGCTCGTCTCCAGAGAGGAGAGAAGTCAGCTTCTTCATAGCCATAATATCATGGACCTGCCATAGCCACAAGTGCTCGGAGGGGGAACAGGTGACTTCCATAGCAGTGGGATACACATTCTAGCCGCAGCAAGAAGATAGGAGAGCAAGATGTGCATAGATTTGGAAAGCGGGAGCTTGGTAAGTTCTAAAGAGAAGAGCAGAAGATGGGGGGAAAGCAGGATCGTCACCCCCAGGGCGGGCAGAGGAGATGTCGCGAGAGACTAATTCCCAAAAAGGGAAAATGAGTGGACAGGACCACCAAATGTGACCCATGGTGCCTTGAGCAGCCGCACATCTCCAGCAATCAGGAGACACAGTAGGATAGAAGTGTTGTAACTCGGCAGGAGTACGGTACCATCTAATTAAAATTTTGTAATTAGTTTCCAAGGCAGAGACATTCCTAGAGGAATGAAGGGAACAACGGATAGCCAAGTGCCATGCATCCAAGGGAATCTGAACCTCAAGGTCCGACTCCCAAGCTACACATGAGTAGTCCCAATTCTCCTGTTTATCCAGGAGTAAATCATGAAGCTTAGACACCGGCCGCAGGGTAGCAGAGAGACTCAAAGCGGGTAAGCGGACGGAACGGAGAGTTTTTGAGGATGTGCATAAAGGAAATTGTGTTCAACTTCTTCTTAATCACGTTAAGCCAAACAACTGATACCCAACAGACTTTGAACCGATGAAGCCCAAACCGACAATATATTGCATTATATGCACAGTAAAATGAACATGCAGCACAGATTGAGAAGGGAAAACTGAAATTACAGCTTTATTTATTAAATACAGTACTATGCAGATGGTTATTAAAAAATGCTGCCTAAAACTTTTGCATAGTACTGTATAATAAAGTGATTTCTCACAAAGGAATCCACCACTGTGTATTGTGGTTCCAGCATGTGTCACCCATCTTTTGCCACTTGAGGTGAAGAATCTCCTCATCAGAAAACCTGTCTGTTTCTTTGCCCTCTAACTCTGTTAGTGCAGGTTTAGAATCTCTGCCACACCTGGGAAACTTTATCCCCTGACCTCCTCATTTAAGTGCAGTGACAAATATTCTTCAACTCTGTATACAAACCTGACTATACATGTCATTGCTGGGCCATGAAAGTCACCATTACCTTCGGGCTATGCCTCCCACTCAGATTGGCCATAAAAGCATGTATTAATGGTGCTACTAGATATCCTGTTGTCTGGGTTGTGTCCATTGTCCTGCCTTCAGCATCCAGCTGTGACTTCGCTGTCATATTCGAGTCATCTTGTGCCTGCTGTGGTGAGAAGGTGTGAATAAGAGAAAGACAGATGTTTGTCTGAGTGGCACAGTGCCCTCCTCTTTAAGTGCCAGAAAGGTATCCAACACATTGTAATACAATGCGTTTGATACCTCTTTGCCATTTAAAATGTATTTTCCAACTATTCCTTCTCTCCTTGTTCTTGCCAAAAATGGTGAAATGGTCCTCTTCATTTCTTCAAGAGTAGGCCAGCCCAACAGTAAGGCTCACCATGCTCTTACTGGACCTCAGATGTATGCAGAATCGGTCATCTTACACAAATCACATTCAGGCATATTTAAAATGAAGGCTGAAAGTAAAATTCTTATGTCCCTTGTCTGTATAATTTACTCCTTAGGCTCCAGCAGAAGGGTCTTTTTGTAGCTGGCTAATATTTATTTACTTTTTGATGTGTGAATAGCTCCAAAAAAGATGGATAAGTCTATGCAATGTATGGGTTAACCCTCCGAGCTCCAGAGCAGTCCAATGCGAACAATAAAAGAGAAACCCCAGTGGGTCAACATTTTTGCAGAACTGATCACAGCATTAAAGATCTCAAGGTAACTGTACTGATGGAGACATTGTAGGACACAGAGAGAGAAAAAGATCTGGGAATATAAATTGATAACCAAGTTTAACATCCCAAACTGTGCCATGACAAGGAATTTATGTCTCATTATCCCACATAATAAACATATTTTGGGCCTTTTGGGGGCCGGGGGTTCACAATGCAGTGCAAGTAATGGGTTGCGCACCCCTCTTTGGTGTTACATTCCATAGACTTAACCATCTTTGCTGGAGTTATTCAAACTTGAAAAGACAAATAAATCTTTGTAGTACTTAGCCACAAAGGGACACCACTACTGGATCCTAAGAAATACATTTTACGGACAGAGGAGATAAGAATTTTACTTTCAGTGGAATTTAAATGTAAAAACAATTTGCATGAATGCATAACCTGTCGTGTATTTTGTATTCAGCCTTCATTCTAAATGAGCCCGAAGAAGATACCTAAAGTGTCTTGAAAGCTTGCATCCTAGAGCCACTTAACCAATAAGGGTATCCCTTTTACTCTACCAGTCTCCTCATCTTAAGTAGGCTCAATGTACGCTGCCTGCTTCAATTAAAATAAAACTGCCAGCAGCTGTCATGTCTGTCTCCATAGACATCTAGGATTGATTGAAGATGTATCTCTTGAAAAAAGACAAAAGTACATAATGCAGAGTCCATTAGGATCCTAGTAAGGTAATTATGTGTGTGTGTTTGAGAGGGTTATCATTAAGAGGTGTTACTTCTCCTTTAACTTTGCATACCATGATTTATTTAAAATAAATATTTCATCTGGCATGTTTTGATAAGCACAGTAACACATAGTTTCACTTCAGTGTCCTTGCTGCCCTCTCCTCATGTCAAAATTAAATTACTGACAAATCCCAGAGGGATGCCATGTACAAAACTGCAATCTTTGCTCTACTTTTCAGCTTAGAGATCAGTTAAAGCATATTAAGTTTCAAAAGTGTTCTCTACTTACTGCAATTTAGTAGTCCAGGAGAAATATAATTAAGGGAAATCAAAATCAGAATATAATAATCACATTATATTCAAGAAGCTGCAAGGTGAAGACCCTGGGACTGTGAAGAACATTGTGTACTGTACTTGTTGGGTAATCTCCAGTGACTTTACAGAGGTAATTTGCCATGGCTCATTACAAACTGGTGTCTATCCTTAAAGCATTTGATCTAGAACAGTAATTTCCTTTTTAATATATTTCATGATTTCAAATAATTTTATGAGTTTACATTAATACTACATTGTGTTTCAGAGTCTTTGAAGCGTCTTTATCTGAGTGTGTACGCTTGTAGCACTTGGAGCTAATGTTGGAATATGCAAGCACAGCTAAATTTCTTCTGTTTGCCTTTGGCTTAAAAATCATGCTACCACACTTTTGTTTATGTATTAGAGCTGGGTCGGGCAACCTGAGGCCCTCCAGCTGTTGAGGACTAAACTCCCATCATTCCTGTTGGCTGTCCGGGGATGATGGGAATTGTAGTTCTCAACATCTGGAGGGACTTAGGTTTCCCATTCCTTTTCTAGAGAGTATGGTGGCTTCAGTGCATACTAGAACACATTCTGCCATTATTAAGACTTTAATGGAAGCAGGTGCTGAACGCCAACCCTATAGCATGCAATATGCTCTGTCTTGTTAGTATATATCTAGAAATCAGGCCCAGATGAAAGGAATGCCCTGAAATGCATGTTCAGTAACCCTTTGAGTGCCAGAGGGGTATGCAACGCATTGTTTTTGCAATGCGTTGTGTACCCCTCTGGCACTCAAAGGGTTACTGCAAGCAGTGTAAAGAGGAACATTTTCTCCCTAGAGCAGTGATTCTCCGCTCCAGTCCTCAGGGCACACCAACAGGTCATGTTTTCAAGATATCCCTAATTAATCACAGGTGAATCAATCACAATGACTGAGCCACTAATTACTCACCTGTGATTAAGCAGGAATAACCAGAAAACCTGCACTGTTGTGTGCCCCAAGGACTAACAGTGAGAATCAATGCCCTAGAGAGCTAAGTACGTAGTAGTTGGATCAAGCCTGCAAATACCAGTTCCTGCACCTATTTTAGGGTGAAATCACGTAAGTACATCCCCTGTGTTCAGTGTTCAAAATTAGAAAAGAGGGAGTTATTCTGTGAAAAACTGACATTAAAGGATTGATCTCCTTAGTGCACTAGTGGTATATATGTACAGGTACAGTCGCTTGAGTTCAGATCCTCTATATTGGTACAGAAAATGGCCTGTACTGTCAAATTTGTACATTCTCCTCAGTGTGTGTTTTGTGACGTGTGTGTAAGAAAAATATCACTGAATATATTTGAAATGGGTTGATTGATTTATGCTGTTAGGTGGTTTTTAAGTGGCATAGCAGAAGGTAAGCAGTTAAAGTAAATAGGAATCCAGAGCTGTTGAAACTAGGTTAGTAATCAGTGGACAAGGCAAGATCCGAAGTGTTGCTCTATATTGCTGTTCTCTACAGAAAAATCTTCAGTTTTTTTTATCTTTTACAAAGAGATTCCCAAAGTCCAATGTAAATTATTAGTAGTACACCATGGAACCCAGTTGTACCATTACTCATAGGGAAATTAGCTCCATTACATTCCTTAATCTGCAAACAAGATTGAAGGCCTCTGAAGTGAGCTTGGGCTAAGGAAATGCATAAGGTTTGGTGTTCTATGCCTTCTCACTGTGTGTGTTTATATATTGCCTGAAAGACTTTATGGCAAGTGGACATCTGGAAATAAGTGTGGCTTTATACTTTAGCTCCCTCCAGTGAGTACCCAATACAGAGCCATGAAATGTACTAAGAACCCAGCATAAAGAGGACTTTGCATAAGGATGCTTTTACTTTATACATGTTGCATTTGTTTATGTCTATGTCCATGCCATTGACTAAGATAGGATACGCCAGCCAGTAGGTGCTGAATGGAAACTGAGTATTTCTATATTGTATTCATGTATAAATTGATAAAGAAATTAATCCAAGGACGAATAGCTAATACAAGACAGAGTATGTATTTGCTTGCACACTTAGCCTTTCACTGTTTGATAGTACACTCATGATTGTATTTTTATTTCAATAGGTGCTAGAGAGGACTCCTGCACACTGCTTGGAGAACACATTAGCATCAAAAGAGTTAATGGAGTTGACTCATTTCTCAACCTTATCCCTATGTCACTCACAGTATTAATTTGAATTATAAATTTTGTTAAAATGTGCATTGCCATTTAGAAAGAATCATCTCTTTCTGAACTTTTTTTAACATTAAAATTTTGAAGTATTAACTTACTGCCCTGACAATCTTTTTTTTTTTTTTATTCAAGATCAAGATTGAAAAGCAACTGAGAGGTATCTACCACCGGATGTTTGAGCCTCTTCATGTGCCTCCTGAGTTATTTAAGAGACTTACTGGGCAGTTCTGCAGCATTCAGACCTTAACAAAAGGCCAGACTTACGCTGTAGAGGACAAAACATCTGTGGATGATCGTTTAAGTATACTGCTCAAGGGAAAGTAAGTATTGGTTTCAAGTCGCTTATGTGGCATTAGTCATATCTAAGAGTCTATTCCAGGGGTTAGCAACATTAGGCCTTCCAACTGATGTGTACTACCGTTCTTATCATCCCTGACAAATGTTCAATGGTTGGTTATTGAGAGTTGTAGTCCTCAACAGCTTAAGGGCCTCAGATTGCCCACCCCTGGTCTATTCTGTCTGCAGCATCCTATCGTCAGTCCTCCAGGCTATTCTAGATCACTGCCTCACAAAATGATCAAATATAACAGACTGGATGAAAGACATCTTCTTAGGTAAAGTAATATGGTAAAAGAAAGTGAGTCACTTTTTTAACTCTTCACCATTAATCCTGTTACTGCTTCTACAGGGTAGGTCTAATGAGGGCCTCAAACTATGCAATATTTTGTAAAAAGACTTCTAGCCATATCTAGATGATTACTGACTATTATACCCTTGGCCTTTGAAATAAAATACAAAGGACAGTGAATAACTCATTTAGGGCTTGATTCTATTGCAGGTGCTAATTTTATCTCTACTTTTACCTCCAGTTTTCCCCATAGAAAATGTTTGCTAAAACGGGTGTTAACATTTATCTCCTGCAACAGAATCTAGCCCGTAGTGGGGGGTGATTGAGGAATAATCCAAACAATTTTTCAAAATTCTCTATATAGCCCAGTAGTGGGGTGAGCGTGCCCAAAAACAACAAAAAGCAGCCCCCTATCACAACACCCTATCTTCAATGGTGATAACAAAGAAATAACATATGTATACTAGAATATAGAGTGCTAATGTTGTATGTGGGGGAAAAAAAGCCAAACGTTGTATACAAATGTATCCCAAAAAAATTATTTGATCAAATCCCCCAGGTTCTATAAGACCGCAAGTTATAACCACATAAAAGAGCCCCTTAAAAACCTCCCAACATGGGTAAAGATTAAAGTACACACTTGGGTGGATGTACCACACACGTTACAGCGATGTTCGCAAACGCTCACCGGTAGGAGACACCTACATTCGGTCACACGTCACCCTTCAACCTTCCGCCCGTAACCCGGTCCCAAAAAATTCAAGAGACCTATTCGGTCGGAATATTTTGGGGATCCTGCAATCACCGGATGTATATATCTCCACACCCGCGAGACAATGCCACCATCGCATGCAACATATCAAGGAATAATAAACCCGATAACTACTATATAGTAAAGTCAATAAAAGGTTAAACTGTGTCCCTCGACTCAACACATCCTACAGCTGCAAATCTCAAATATATACTAAATTAATAATGTTTTAATAATGAACACACAGAAAGAGGTACTATAGTAAGACAATGCTTTGTCTGGACCATACCCAAAGAGTTAAACTGTGTCCAATGATGCCACCTTGTCTTAAGGTACTAATACCAATATACTACAAATCAGTTCGTATATCATCACGAAACCATAATTCCAGTCCGAGCTACAACTGGTATGTATATTCAGAATGGGCAAATAGTAAAAAAATATCCCAAAATCATACACACAAAATATTATACATAAAAAATAAAAAATATAAAAAAGTATAAAAAACTAAACATCGGCCCCGTGCTGTAACCGGATAATCTCAGGGTGAATTAAAGATTTCTCCACGATTCCTCTCCATCCATTGCGTTTCCAAGCACACTTGCTTCTTGCTTATCATCCCTGAGGAAGAAGCAAGTGTGCTTGGAAAAGTGTTGGATGGAGCGGAATCGTGGAGAAATCTTTAATTCACCCTGAGATTATCCGGTTACAGCACGGGCCGATGTTTAGTTTTTTATACTTTTTTATATTTTTTATTTTTTATGTATAATATTTTGTGTGTATGATTTTGGGATATTTTTTTACTATTTGCCCATTCTGAATATACATACCAGTTGTAGCTCGGATCGGAGTTATGGTTCCGTGATGATATACGAACTGATTTGTAGTATATTGTACACAAGGCGGCGTCATCTGACACACTATAACTCTTTGGGGTATGGTCCAGACGAAGCATTGTCTTATTGTATTACCTCTTTCTCTTTGTTCATTATTAAAACATTATTCATTTAGTATATATTTGAGATTTGTGGCTGTAGGATGTGTTGAGTTGAGGGACACAGTTTAACCTTTTATTGACTTTACTATATAGTAGTTATAGGGTTGATTATTCCTTGATATGTTGCATGCGATGGTGGCATTGTCTCGCAGGTGTGGTGATATTTGCATCCGGTGATTGCAGGATCCCCAAAATATTCCGACCGGATAGGTCTCTTGATTTTTTTTGGGCCAGGTATCGGAAGGAAGGTTGAAGGGTGAAGCGTGACCGAGTGTAGGTGTCTCTGACCGGTGAGCGTTTGTGAACATCTCGGTAACGTGTGTGGTATATCCACCCGAGTGTGTACTTTCATCTTTACCCATGTTAGGAGGTTTTTAAGGGCCTCTTTTATGTAGTTATAACTTGTGGTCTTATAGAACCTGGGGGATTTTATATAATTTTTTTGGATACATTTGTATACATTGTTTGGCTTTTTTTCCCACATACAACATTAGCGCTCTATATTCTAGTGTATACATACGATAATCCAAACAATCTTTAATTGAGAATGTGCCTACTGAATACTGTAGAGTGCTCTGCAGGACCTTACCCTACCAAGTGTGCGATCTCTTTTAGCTCTCTGGTGCTATTTACAAGAAATAAAACACCTGCAACTTACTATTGAATTGTCAGCCTAAGAGAGCTGAACTAGTTAGGACACCAACAGGAGAGGGAGTGCAAGAGAGCGCTGCTGGACAGCAGAGCAGGCAGAACATAGGCTGCCTATTTGGAGACCTTGCTGCAGCTAGGGACAAGTTAAAGGTGCCACAAGGTTGGATGACAAACCCCAGTGGAGCTGGAAGTGGGCCCAGGATAATCCCACAATAAACAGCATCAACTCTCCTGCAGGGGAGAGTGCTGGCTAGGGACTACGGAGTAGCGAGTGAGGTTAGAGTACAACGTCTAACAAGAGTAGCAGAACTCTCCTAGTAATACACCTGCACAAATAAAGTACAATAGATGTAGAGAAGGAGAGAACTCCTCATAGAAAGGAGAACCATCTGATGTCCAGCGAGACTACTGGATTAGACTGGAACAACTAGTGCTGGGAAGGAGAGTACTTGAAGGAAGTCATTCAGGCTGGGTTGACAGCAATCAGGTCAAGGCTTAAATCGACTGGCAGAAGAATGGTCAGGTCTGGCAATGGTTGGTAAACTAGAATATCAACAAAAAAGGCTGGAATCAGTAGGCAAAAGGATGGTCAGGAACAGGCAGAAGTCATCAAAGGAATGGCATTAATAAGAGTCAGTAATGGTCAGTAATGATAGCAGGAATGGCAAAAGGGAGTCCAATAACTAAGAACATGGAGGACCAACAGAATAAAGCTCCAAGCTAAGGGCACATGGAAGACTGTGAAAGTGCGCAGACCGAAGCGGGAAGTGCCCAGATATAGGTGCTGCATGCTGACGTCCCAAATTAAGTGACACAATGTCAAGGCGCAGTCAAATGGAGCAGGGAAGCAGAAGCTTCATGTCACGAAGCACATGGTGACAGTTGTAAAAAGACTGGAACTTACATCTAGGGTTCACTGCTTCTCTGGTTCAGAAAATAATTGCCTGTCATTTTGTGGCTAGACTGCTTTTGGGGTAGGATCAGTACTGTGCTACAGCATATTTCTTCCATGTTTTAGTACTTATGAGCTATAAGAGACTACACCCTGTGAAACATAAGGTCCTACACAGTAAAAATACACATCTATAGCCAATGTATAAGCCTCACTTATGAAATAAAAAATACATTAATAAATTGAACAAAGACAAAATTTCATTGTCATAAAGCACATCATCTGAAGGTTTGTTGTAGCTGGCGCTCTCCCATTATTCTCTACTTAATAAAAAAAAATACACGTAGATAATATGCATTTAAAATATTCACTTAGGAGCCTCTGCTTTCTACAGAACACAAGGCATCCCTGGTATCATTTTATTTGCAGTTTTGTGCTGTGTTATCAGAGGCTCTGAGTGATTGCTTTATCTTATCAGTGGAAAAGTAGAACCATCATTTTAAAGCTCACGGCTATGATGTAGACTTACTATAAAGATACGTGAGTAGCATAAGAAAATGAATACTGATGATTTTTCCTTTTAGTTATTTTTAACCCTTTGAGTGCCAGAGAGTTACGCAACGCATTGCTTTGCGTACCTCTCTGGCACTCACAGGGTTAATATTTCCTGAGATCAAGAAATGTCTCCATTTATGTTCGTTCAAATCATCGCCTATATTTTTTTTTTTCACTTTGATGGCCCTGACACTAAGCTTCCTGAATCTCTACTCTGTGAGCTTTCTGGTCAGTCAACCATCAAGGCAGAACAGTGATACAATGTAACATATCACTACAGAGTGCTCTGTATGCTATCTTTTTATATTTTATCTTTTTCTTATCCTGTCTTGTTCCTGACAGAAAGCTCTCTGGAAACCGATAAAGGTAGCTAAATATCAGGGTTAAGATGGAAAAAATAAATAAATACATAATTAATTGTAGGAAATTTGACTTTACATATTCTGCACTTGCAGAATATGTAAAGTCACAATAAAGGATTACTATCCCTTTAAATAGGCAAGTTTTTTTATTTATTTCTTTTTATATGAGACAGGTCCACTTAAACTGCTTTTCAAAACTACAGTTTAAAATACAATGTTAAGATTCAAACTGTGTAATAACTACTCTGTTATTTTGTATTCATGTAAATGTTCTCAGAATGAAGGTTTCGTATCGTGGCCATTTCCTTCATAATATTTACCCTAATAGTTATATTGATTCTCCTGAATTCCGATCAACCGAGATGAACCGTGGCGAAAAATTTCAGGTAATCCATTAAGTCAATTTGAATTTACAAATCTGACTTTTAATGATGCTTTAAGGTTGTTTAAAACTAAAAGAATAAGTATTTTTTTAAATTGTTTAACAGAAGTACTTTACTAGGCAAGAGTCATTCATATAGTAGACAGACATTTCTAATATACTTTTTTACCACTGAATGTCTTCAACTACCTGTAACTGCAGAAATGAATTTGGTAATTAGATCCTTTTTGTATTGCTGATCAGAGAAATATCTGGTATTGGGGAGTGACTTATAGACACTGAGTTACTGATTCAAAGGGGCACTGTAGGATACTGTGTTTATGAACAAACACACTGGGCCATATGTACATAGGAAAAAGTAAGGACATTTGGGGAGCGACCTCTGTATCGTAGGGAACAAATAAAAAATTCCCTTTGATTTCAATTTATTATTTACACCTTCAATGCAAGGAGACACAACACAAAGGAAGTGGGCTCTTCAATATAGTATTGTATTAAAAATAATTCATTGTTGGTGTAATCACAAAAGATGTGGGCTCATGAGATCCTCTATTTTCTGGCTAACAGCTTCAGGGGAACACAGGTTCACCTCTGTTTGAGCAGACAAGTAATACTGAGATAAGTATGTATAAAAATATATAAACGTTAAGGTACGCCAACAATGAAACTATATATAAAATCAAATAATTGTGTTCTACCAACACATTTCTATGTCTTCCCAACCATTATTATTATTTATTACATTTGGAATACATTACATTTTATATATTTTTAATTACACCAATTACAATATTATCTGTCTGCTCAAAGAGAGGCAAGACTCTGTTACCCTGAAGAGTTTAGCTGATAAATAAAGGATCTATGACCTGCCAACATATTATGTGAGTACACCAACTATGAATTATTTTGTATACATATATCCTACTATATTGAAGTGCTCCTTTGCTGTGTGTTTTATGTTCTGGTTGTTGTGTTCTTGTCTTCAAGGAATCCAACCAGTTTACCTGGTGGACACCTGAGTACTAAGGCAATGGAATATCTGGGTGAAGGCAGTTGAATATCCCCCACTGGACTTCTTTTTTCACTTTGCAATAACTTAAAAGCTGTGCAGGAGCAGCTATTGCATGTTTTACCCAGCGAACTTAATGTTTCACCTGGAGACGTGGAGACAGTGGTCCTAAATCCGGAGTCTCCAGGGGAAACCCGGCAAGTTCCCAGGTATGCCTAAGAGTCACCCTCTTTGTGCTTTCTTTTTTTTCCTTGAATGCCAGACAGAACTCCAAGGCATTGTGAAGCAAAGTGTTATTGCCATCACTAGCATCAAGAAGTAAAAAGCCCTGATTTTTATCAGTAGGAATTATGGAAATGTATATTTGTTCCCTGTTGTGCAGTTGGTTTGCCCCATAATTGCTCCACTTTTGCTTTTGTGAAGAAGACTCATTGTTTTAAAGGCCATCGGACCTGTTCCTCCAAACACAGTGCAGGAGAGGCTTCTTTTTATAGTGTTCTTTTTGCTGTAGCATACTTGCCATCTCTAAGCTGGTGGAGACTGAAACTACAATGGTTGGAGGCTGAGTTACTGCTCCAACAGCTGATGATGTGGAACATTGCTAATGTTTTTTATACAGCAAACCAGGAGGTCCCCTCTGGCAATAGAACCTCTGTCGGTGATTTGCGTAGTGGTCAAATTTGTCCATTTCATGAAGTTTTTCCACTCCATACGTGCCACCCATGTTTATGTCTGTAGTAGACTGTGAAAAGCCATGGAGTAAACACATAGGGGCGCCAACATTCTATGCACCTCTGCACTTCAAATGGACATAAAAGGACATGTGGTTCTGTTGCAACAACACATCCGTCTGTGACCAGAAATCTGGCTGCTGATTTATTTTTCATTGAGATGCAAAGCACATTTCTGTCTTTTACAGGGAATAATTACAATTATGGGAATAGCAGTAATCATTTCTCACAGGGAGTGATACTAAGATATTTATCAAGCAGACATTGCTGCTTTAGCAACTGTCCCTGTAGGCAAAGTGCAACGTTGAAGACTCAGGTCCTATCTTCAAAATATGACTGTTTGGAATTCTGATCTAAATGTAATCAGTTTTAGCTTTATCTACTTATTTTGGACCAGAGTGTTTAAAAGCATAACATCACTTTTCAAAAAGTTATGGCATTAGCACCATTAAAGAAACTTTTTTTAATGAAAACCTGTATCTTATAGAGCTTTCCTGCTCAGTAAAACAAGGAATCTCCAGTTTGTCAGTCGTTATAATCAAATGTGATAATTCAGCCTGATAGTGTGACTCAACAGTTTCTATCATATTCTGTGGAGAATTGTTTTATGGTGACTCACCTCTCCCAGTGAATGCAACAGAATAACGAATTGGAATCTGATCACTAGAGGGCACTGATAATGTGAAAAACAAAGCATTTAAACTGTAATAACTCTAGAAATATTCATCTCTCAGAACTGGGAGTACCCTTGTTTCAAAAGCTCTATAATATGTGTTTTCTCACAAAAACATTCACATGTAGGCTGTATACATAGAGCTATGGTATGTATTCAGACATTTTAATATAAAAATCATTTTGATGGCAATTTTTATGGTTAAATTTGGCTTTAGTTGTATTCATATTCTTTGAACAAAAGAAAAGTGGAGCAATTCTGGGTCAAACCGACTGCACCATAGGGAACAAATAAAAATTGCTAACATTCCTGTTGATGTAAATGTGACTTTTAACCCCTTGAATGCTAGAGAGATTTCCAGTGCATTGCTTCACAGTACAATGGAGACCTTGTTAGCGTTAACTGTGATGAAAGCACCATTTCAATCAATATAAATGTTTGTTTATTTCTCCCCTATGGTGCATGTACAATTGCCCCAGAATTGCAGCACTCTTGTGCATAAGGTCCCATTTACTTAAAACTATCTTTCATGATCTTAACTAGTATAGAAATGACATTATCTCTTAGAAAATGTGTTGTTAATATATTTTGGGCACTAATAATGATACTAGCACCAGGAATTTGAACATAGGTCTCTGTGTGTATAAATTGGTACATGTGCATCTATAGTGTCAACTGGAGATCTGCAGCCATAGGCAGATATAATAAACTGAGCACCTACATAGATCAGTTCCTCTGTTAACCAAATTAATAGCCACTTATTCCTTTAGATGTAGTTACATTTAGTAATTTTCTGTGAAGATATGAAAATTCTCAAGGTATGAAATCCAAATGTTGTCATTCAAAAGTTTGAGTTGATTAGATTGAAAAAATTGTCATGTTCAGACTAGTTATACTTGAGCTTGAGGTGACTGTATTAAGAAAATTGGCACAATGCTGGAGTGAACAATCTGCATCACAGTGTACAAATAAAGATTCCCTAAATTCCCATTGATTCAAAATGGAACTTTTAACTGTTGTCATTGAACTGATTAAAATCTCCATTTAAGTCATTGGGAATGTCTGCCAGTCTCCTATACTACAGTTAATGTACTCATCTTTTATTTTCTACTTAACCCTTAAAGGGGCAAATGGTTGTTTAATGCATTGCTAATTGAATGTTTAGTAAATACACCACTGTAATTTAAAATTATGCCCATAGAGTTAATCTTGCTTAAACAAATTAATTAAATGAATTGTGAAATGCGCTAACCACACAAAAGCATTCATAGTTCATGAAAATGAATGTGTTTGTTTTTGTCAGTGTTTTTCAAACTCTATAAATGTATATGCTACTGAACAATGAATATTTTATGTTCTTTTAGAGGTAGGATCAAAGTCGAAGTAGCATTCATAGTGTCAATAAAATCCATTTATTGTGCATGATTCAATTTGCTTAGACTGAAATGATTTTTATTGCTGAAAAAATCATTCAGGCAAATGAAGACAAGAGGAGCGCAGCTTAAATCAACTTTATTAACCGATGCCTGTCAAGATCAGAACTAAACTAACCATCGTCATACTGCACGGAGATGGGAAAAATATTTTTAAAAGCTCCATTTATGTAGTGTAGTACTAAAAAGAATTGGGAAAAACCAACATCACCTTAGTGGACAAGTACAAATTTCTGTTGATTGAAATAGAGCTTTTAACTTCTCGAATGCTAAAGAGAGTTCTCCTCACAATGTGTAGGAGACTTCTCTAGCATTTGAGGACTTAAAGGGATAGTAATGCTTGCTCTTAAAGGGACAGTAATGTCCCATAAAAAATTTTTAGCGTTTGGTAGAGGTTCAAAAAAGAAACTATTTGCCACAAACCCTATCTCTCAAACCACTATGGTTTGAGAGATATGGGCACTGAAAGTTCCCCTTCCCTCCCCTTCTCCTGATGTCATCTGTATAGCACATTTTGTAAACCTTTCCAATTAAGTAATTATTTTGAAATAACGCAATTTCGGCTCTGCTGCAGAGCTGCCGGCTGGTCCCCGGACCAGGATATCCTGCTGTCAGCACAGAGCTGACGTCAGGAGAGGGAGGGGGGAACTTTCAGTGCCTATATCTCTCAAACCATAGTGGTTTGAGAGATAGGACTTGTGACAAATAGTTTCTTTTTTGAAGCTCTACCAGACATTTTTTATGGGACATTACTGACCCTTACTTTAATATTGTAGATATTTAAAATATAAATTCAGTGATGAATGTGTTCTCTCAAACATGTATAGTTTGAGAGATATAAGCTTTTAAAGTTCCCCCCTCCAGCACAGCATGAGGTCCTGGGACCAGCCAGTGTCTCTTCGGCAGAGCCAAAACAGTGCTATCTATAAAGAAATACATTGTTGGAACGGTCTACAAAGTGTTCCTAGTTTGCAAGCACACTTTTTAGACCATTGCATTGAAGTATTTCTTTTTAGATAGCACTGTTTTGGCTCTGCTGAAGAGCCGCCAGCTGGTTGCACAACCAAAGTCTCATGCTGTCAGCTAGAGCGCTGACGTCTGAGAGGGGAGGGAGGGGAGGAACTTTAGAAGTGTATATCTCTCAAACTATACATGTTTGAGAGACCGGACGTACATCACTTAATTTATTTTTTTAATATCTACAATATTAAAGTTTGTTAAGAGCAAGCATTACTATCCGTTTAAAAGCCCTTTTTTAAAACAGTGAACATTTGGTGATTTTTATTCTGTGTAGCACAGTGGATTTGCTCCATAATTGCTCCAGTTCTTAATTCATTAGTTTCATTCTTTTCATTGACTGGAGACTGAAAAAATATTAGCATTCTGTTCAAAACATACCTTAATGACCTTTATGAATCAATTCTGGGTAGATTGGTTCCCCAAGATTCATTTTTAATTAGTGCTGGATATCCTGTTCAGTGAGGCTGGATTCTAGGACCCTAAACTCCTTCCACTGATTTATTCAGTGGGAGGGGTTTGGGGTCCTGGACATATTGTTCAGTATCAATCATAGACTAATTTTGGGGAACCACAACCCAAAACCCAATTTCAGTGTAAGACTGCAATGTTAGCATCGATTGTGTTACAACAGAAAAGCAACCGTTCCTAGTTTTCTTGACCTATCCTTATCTTGCAGTTATTCCCATGTTGTAATAGCAAGTGACACATTAGCAAGTGTTTCTTGATAAAGAGTTATTAAAGTCTGTCCACTAACCCACAAATAGTGCAGGTTTTCAGATTCCAACTCGAGCACGAGTGGATCAAACAATAACTCCGTTGTATTGATAGACTCTCCAGTACTAGCAATAAAACTACTTGTTTTAACCCTTTGAGTGCCTGAGGGTTATCAAACGCATTGCAAAGCAATGCTTTCTATACCCCTATGGCACTCAGAGGGTTAATTTATGGAGGTCTTTCTTGCTTGTTGACTAGATTTAGGAACCCAGATGGGTTGTGCACTGAGATGAGAGAATCTCTGCATTGGGATAAACTCTCTAATTCCTGTGTTATTTTATGCAGCTTATGCACTGGAAGAACTTATATATTGAAGAGTTTATTACACTGGAAAGTTTATCTCGCATTTATCACACATTAGTGCACCTCCCACCCCTGTTTTCAAAGGCATTATTCAGATCTGTCCCTGAAGGCTACTGGCCTGCAAGGCTAATAAGTATGTTCTCATTAACAGGCAAGTAATCGGTTAATTTTTGTGCTATGTATATCACTGAACAAACTGCATCTTTCAGCGTTCTCTAGAAAACTTGGCTAGACTGTACAATCTAGTCAAACATGTTCTAAGGCAATGGTTCTCATCCCTAACCATCAGGAACAATTACCAGGCAAGGCTTTTAGGATTTCCTTGCTTGAGCACAGGTGAATGAATCAAAATGACAGAGTATCTAATTAACTTGTCCTTTAGAAGGGAAAAGCTCATATCCTGTCTTGCTAATGGTCCCTGATTACTAGATTTGATAACTTCTGTTCTAGGGTTCATATTCTCAAGCTAAGGTCTGTGGTCTGTCCGTTGTCACCGTAGACTTAATACATCAAAGCAGTTTTAATGTATGTTGTCAGCTTTGATGAAGTCTGCTGTAAGGTTGAAATATCAGCTAACCTCTTGGATACTAGATATTTCTCTGCCTTAGAGACAGCTTTATCACCTAAGAGGTTAAAATCATATATTATGGTTAACAGGCTATGTGAAAGGAAGCACTAACATATATTGTTACTCAAATAACTATTGTGGAAATTACCTTTTTAATGCCAGTGAAAGCTGCCACCATCTGTGAAATTCCATTTAACCCTTTAAAGATCAGAGAGTGTGCATCACATTAAGAAAGGATGAAATTGTCACCCATGTTATAGTGCACATTACCTTTTTTCATAGTAAGCCATCTTGTAGATGCACCCAGACTTTTGCCATTTCTGGAATAACCTTTTGGGTGAGTAGAAACCCCCCCAAAAAAACAGTGTGTGATGAATGCACTTCAACACAGAATAAAATTAAGTGTTTTGTTCAAGGTAAGATAACCTCTCAGGGGCAGGTCAAGTCTTTCACTCCCATGTGTGATTGCAGAGAGGAAATGTCCATATCCATATCAGACTGGTTCCGCCCTCAGTCCATCTCTGAAATGTCAGGGAAATCCTCTCTGCACGAGAGAAATAGCACAACCCCAGAAGTACGTTTCGGCGTATGTAGGACTTGTCAGTGGGGTGCAGCTGATTCCTTCTGGGCACACGGAGAGTAACAGCCTTTGAGAGAAAAATAGGATAGAATTACAAAGCACTGTCTTTAAACGGTTAAATGGACAGTAATTTTAAATATGTTTGATTTTTATATGGGCATGCTGAGAAACCCTGGAACGCGTTATTAGCTTATTTCCTTAGTCTCTTTGTGTAAATTTACAATGACTCCAACTTGAATATAATTCATATTTTGCACTGCAAACAAGTAGATTCATCCTTTGAGTGTCAGAGGGGTGTCCCGCACATTGCAAGGCGTTGAGTGAGACAACACTCTGGCACTCAAATGGTTAAGAACTGGAGCAAGTCTGGTGCAAACCAATTACATGGTAGGTGACAAAAACTGTCATTGATTTCAATAGAGCCTTTAACCCCTTGAATGCTAGAGAGATCTCCAGCACCTTGAGAAGCAATGTGATGAAGCCCTCTGTGCTAGTTGGGGAAATCTAGCTTTAAAGGGATAGTAATACTTAAGTATTACTAATCCCTATATTAAAGTCCTATTAAAAATAAATGTATTGCCCCCAGTGTCATCTCTCAAACCTTCATGGTTTGAGAGATGATCACTTCTAAAGTTGCCCTCTCCCTCCCACTTCCCCGTAGTCAGTGTTCTAGCTGACTGCAGGGAAGCCAGTTGTACGACTTTCAGGTGGCTCTCCAGCACAGCCGCTATTGCGTTAATAAAAAAGAAAAACTTTCACTGAAATGGTCTTCTACATGTGCTTGGTTTGCAAGCACAGGTAGAAGACCGTTTTAGTGAAGGATCTTTTTTTTTTTATTAATGCGATCGATGCTCTGCTGTAGAGCCGCCTGATGATCTATGACCGCTACAATGCTGACTTCAGGGAAGGGAGAGGGAGAGGACAACTTTAGGAGTGATCATCTCTCAAACCATAAAGGTTTGAGAGATGACACTGGGGGCAATACATTTATTTTTAATAGGGGTTTACTTATAGGGATTAGTAATACTTAAATCCCTTTAAATCTTTACGTGGTACAGGTGGTTTGCTCTGGAGTTGATTCAGCTTTTCTTGTTCAGGGTTTTTTTTTCTCAACCCTTTCAGTAACAATTGAAGATTATTCTAACCCTGTGATTGAATAATCAGAATTTTATTAACGACAGGAGATGAATATTTTGCATCTCTTTCTTTACTGAACCTCATAGCAGCAAAGGAAAAAAACAATGTAAACTGAACAACCAATCAGAAACAGTCGTAGTACATATAAATCCACCTCCATAAGACCTCTTCCTTTGGCATGGAACCGAATGCAGAAACAACCCAAATTTTGACTTTGGAATAACTTCGCCATTGGGATAAATGATGACCAGAACGCCGACTTCAAGGGACTGCATTCATCAGAGACTTTGGTAACCACCAACAAGGTAACCACCGACAATCAGGAACAGGATTGTGGAGAATAGAACAGCATATACACCAGATCCGATGATGGGTTAAGCTGGGAAAAAAGAGAAAACCATGACACCAACTGGTACCGGAGGTTTGTTATGACAAAAAAGAATCACACAACAGTAAATTAACAAAAGCATAACGTGAATAAAATTGAGACAACTATAAAAGGTAAGGATTCTTATCTAAAACAGAACTAAAGGCAACTAGAGGTGGTGATCAAGGATCAGAGGGTGTGGGAAGCCCTCCGGTTCCTGTAGAAGAAGAGGGATCCAGGGCAGGGCAAAGGATCCATATGGGACATTTCCAGAAGGGATGAGAACCATGGCTGTGCTGGCCATAGGGGCGCGATCAACAGTAGGGAAATCTGTTGGTGACGGACATAGTGGATCAGTCGCAAAATAACTGAAAAAGGAGGAAAAGCATACACCCCGTCTGGGGCCAGTTTAGGGAAAAGGCATCTGTCGCTGTCGCTTCAGGGTCTGGGAGCCAACTGAAGAAGATTGGTATCTGAAATTTCCATCTGGAAGCGAACAGATCCCCAGAGAATGGCCCTCTGAGGCGAGAGATAGTCGAAAACACATCCCTGTCCAGCATCCAATCACTGACGTCTCTCCAGGATCGGGAGAACCAATCCGCCATGGTATTGTCTACCCCAGGAAGGTACTCTGCAGACAGGGAGATCCATTTGTGAAAACAAAACTGAACTAGGTCTGGTCAGAGTGGACAGAAGTTCCGACCATGCACCACCCAATTTTTTGATATAGCACACCGCTGAAACATTGTCCATGCGCAGTAGAATGGAACAATGAGAAAATTCTTTGGAGAAGCTGAGGAGTCCACAATAAGATCCAGGCAATATATGTGTAAATCACTCTCGTCCCGAGACCAACGCCCACCAGGAGTGGAACCTGCACAAGAGGTGCCTCTGGTCTGGTCTGGCCCCGAAAATCGCTGTGCCATTCCATGCCTCCATGTGTTTCAACCACCAACTGAGTTCCACGCGCACATCCTCCTGTAACGGAACTAACTGATCGTAAGACATATGGGCACAAAGATGCCTGGCCTTCAAGCGTTGCATTGCCCGATAGTAAAGAGGGCTGGGGAAGATCGCTTGGATTTATGATGATGAGACCCTCTGTCCTGGCAAGATGTCTCAAAGAGACATATTCCAAGCTGAGAACTTTCCTGATTTCTTTCTTTATGTTGGAAATTTTGGAGGCAGGGAGTTTGAGGAGAGAATTGAGGGAGTCTGTCTCAAAGCCTACGAATTGTACAAGTTGGGATGGGGAAGTTGCCTACTTCTCTAGGTTGATAATTAATCCCAATTCCTGTAGCCAGTTGATAACCCAGTCTGTCTGATGGTGAAGGTACCCCGGGTCCATGTAGAAAAGGAGTATGTCGTCGAGATAAATGATCGATTGGACACCCTGCGAGCGGAAAAAAGCTATCACAGGTTTCATAAATTTGGTGAAACACCAAGGGGCCGAACTTAAGCCAAAAGGGAGGCAGGTGAATTGCCGAAGTTGGGAATGCCAACAAAACTGAAGGAATTTTCTGCAGTCTATGTGGATTGGAACCGTAAGATACGCATCTTTTAGTTCTAACCTCATGAACCAGTCTCCTCCCCCTTAAGAGGTCCCGAAGGAGATGGATACCCTCCATTTTGAAGTGGCGACAGACCACATACTCATGTAAGGCTTTTAGGTTGATAACTGGGCAATGTTCCCCTGAGTTCTTGCGAACGAGGAAGACATTGCTAATAAAGCCGGTGGGGTCTGAAGCCTTTGAATTGCGCCTTTGTCCCTGAGAAGGGATATATCTTTGTCTATGAGATGTTTAGTCTCTCAATTGGCAACCAGGGGGTGGGGGGATGGGGTTGGACCAGGGTAGACACAAAGTCTATGGTAAAGCCTTGAACCATCTGGAGAACCCAGCTGTCTGAAGTGATAAGGTGCCAGCATTGGGAAAAGACTGTGAGCCAAGCAGCAGGGGAGCAAGGGGAGAACACGGCATTGGTGGACTTACCAGGAGCGAATCTTGAATGTCCACGTCCTCTTGCACGCCCTCTCTGGAATCCTCTTGATGACGGAAAGGGGGTTCTGAAGGTGGGGTTGTACTGGGTGTAGGGAGCAGGCCCATAGATATATCTGGAGCCAGAAAAAGATCCTCAGCTGGCAGGGCGGCCCCATTGTCTTCTAGCCCTGAGGTTGGAAGAACTTCTTAACGGAAATCTCCACTTTATTCATAGTGGTTTAAGTACTAGCATGTTCGCGTAGTTCAGATATGAAGGGGTCCCTGAAAATCTTGCCCTTTGCTTTGGGGCCAGGTTCCTTATCGGCCATATCAGCCAAGCGGGAATCAATTCTAAGTAGAGCAGACATAGCTGCATTAGCGTTGCCTAGCAGACATAGGCCCCTCTGCACCCAATCCCTCACTAGGCCAGGATCTAAGGGGGAATTTTGGGCCACTGCCTTGTCCGCAAGGACAGAAATTTGAGTCATGGGGCCTGAAACGTCAAGCAATTTGTCCTGAGCCAATTTGAGGCCCGTCTCCAAGCACTTACACTGGTCTCTGTGCTTTTAATTCATGTAAGTAATCATGAATGCGTCAAATTCCAGGGTAGAATAGTGGGTCGAGGGCACTCAGCTCTAAGCTTATTGCGCACCTCCTTATTGAGGGCCTTGCACATCCAGAGTAGCGTGCTCTGTGGTCTGGTGGTGTCCATTTGGCCGATCGGGGATGGCGGATGAAGTGGAGATCAAATAAAGATTCACCCTGTGGAGTGAACATCAAGTCTGCTTCCGAAGGATCAGTGCACTGTGCTTCAGACGTGGTAAGGGGCTCACCCTTGCCAAAATCTTGTGCCAAATGAGAATCTAATTCCTTGTCAGAGGAGCAACCTTGCTCATGTCCTGAAGGAGATGCATGATCAGGGGCATCCCCCGAGGGGGTGCAGCAACAGAAAGCCCAGCCAAAGCGTCTCTTGGGGGGCGGGGAACCTGCAGAGCCCTCTGAAATAAGAGCCTGGAGGGAGGCTGAGACCTTGGAGGCCACAGGCACAGGTGGGGCAGGAGTGATATTTGCCAGTGCCTCTTTAATTGCTGCCTGAATCCAGGCCTGGATATCAGTGGGAGGGGAGCTAGGGTCAGAGGGCGTAACAGATATAATGAAGTGCTAAAATAAAGCAGACTAAATATCACTGAGTATGGGGCTCACCTAAAATGGAGAAGGGACTTGAAATGTATAATGAGGATTATGGAGCTCACCCACAATGGAGAAGGCACTTGAATGTATAATGAGGGTTATGGGGCTCACCCTCAAAGGAGAATGCAGAAACACTAATGACTACCAGGAATAAGCCCCCACCAAGATGGCCGCCGCACACTCCGCTAAATGGGATAAAACTGTGCGAGTGAAACAGAAAGTGAGCACCAGGTAATGAGAGGGGAGGCAAAACGCTAACACTGGAAGAGCAAAAGGTATGCACAAGGAGAGAAAGGAGCGTTGGATAGGAAAAAAATGTACCTGTGTAAGCGGTTGCCGAGATCTCGCAAGATTCAAGATGGCGGCCGCAAGAACCAAGATGGCCACCAGACACAATGGCAGAGCACCAGAGAAGTGTGAGGAAAACATAAGGGAATTAGAAGAAAAGGTAAAAAACCAAAGTGGGGAGGGAAAAAAGGCCACTAAGTAGTGGGAAAGTAATAAGGACACCGGAGGAAGGGAAACATACATACACGGCTAAATAGAATAGTGATTAGAGAGTTGGTGAGAAAGGTAAACCTGGAAGCAGTAAACTTAGAAGAATACCCACAGCAAATATAATAGGACATTAGAGTTGACTGACCTGCATGAGGAGCAGCAAAGAAAGAGGGAGAGGGCTTATGGAGGCGGACTTATATATACTAGGACTGTTTCTGATTGGTTGTTCAGTTTACATTGTTTTTTTCCTTTGCTGCTATGAGGTTCAGTATAGAAAGAGATACAAAATATGAGCCCCCTGTTGTGCCATAAAATTACTTTAATTTTAATAAATGTTAATAAATACACTGACATTCAATTTGTTTTGATTAAATATTTACAACATAATAAAATCCCTGTCACTTGAGTAGTAAAGTGTAAAAACTGCTATTGGGTCTATCTGTGCTATTTTAAATATAGCACTGACACTGTAGTGGTCACAACTCAGATTCCAGTCAGTCATTTTTAGGGTGATACCATATCTCTGTATTAGATTTAAAGAAAATTGTCTAGGCATTTGCTTCAGTTTCAAGATGAATTCCATGTTTCAAACAATTCCATTCACACTCCCAATTCACTCCCCCAGACACACAAACACACATTAATAATAAAATACAGAAGGGGAGGTATAGCAATCAATGACCAGCTACATCAGCTAGGTCCACTATCCACTGCTTTCTGCTTGTCAAATGCACATAGCAAACCACTTTCAAATACTTGGGTAGATGCAGCTTGAAAACAATCGCTATTCAGAATTAAGCTATTGTGTTATGTTGTGCTTCTAATTTTACCTACAGTTTATTACCCTACATAGAACAAAAGTTGAATAGCTGCATGTTAAGCAATCCCTAGCAGTGAATATGATGTCATCAGGATGAGCAAATAATATGGCAATGTGTTTTTGTTTTTCTGATGTGTAACTTTTTGACATCATGGAACAAGTTTCAAATAGGAAAGAAACAATGCCACTTATACTGAGCCAAGTGCTGACACTTTACCATTTTCATCTCAAGAGGGTGTGTTGTCTTGCGTTCTACTACACATTGATTACAGGAAGTGGCTGTTAGAGAGAGGATACAGTCTATTTTTACATTATTTTTATATGTTGAATGTGATACAATTTGAGCATGGCTATATCACTAAATCTAGAAAAGCAGAAGCGGTGCTCTCTCAGTGCAAAGTCTGAATGTATTTTGGCTAGATGGATTGGAATCAAAGCCAATTATTACAGTTTAAACTCTTGTTTTTGTTTTACATTAACAGTGCCCTCTAGTAGTCACATCCAATTGCTTATTCTGTTGCATTTTCTGGGAGAGGTGAGTCACTGACAACAGTTCTCCATATACTGTAATAAAAACTGCTGAATCATTCTGTCGGTTTGAACTTTCAGAATGTAATCACACTGTAACTCACTTCCTAACAAGTTAATCTGTTAGAACATTTGAATAAAACAACTGTCAGTGGTGGGAGCACCCTTTGTTTACTTAGCAAGAAAAGTCTTATATAGGTTTTCATTAAAAAAAAAAACTGTCCTGCTTCTTGTGAAAAGCAGTGTTTTTATGCGCTGAATGGACCTGCACTTTCTATGAGAAGTTTCCAGTCCTGCTTATGTACCAGGCTTTTTGAATGACAACATCCAGCTGCATGTGCTTCTTTGTTACAGTTTTGGAGTATGCTGATACTTTGCTCCATTTATGGGCTATGTACAAACTAGATGCAAAGGAAATAGGCAGAGATGTCCTCCCGTTTCTTACTCCTGCTATAGTTGTGGCATTAAAGAGCAGTAAAGCATAGTGATGATTTGAAAGGGCATGTTTTGATGAGATCAGTGATGAAAGTACTAAAGTCCATACATTTTGAGTCACTCTCCAGTTCATCTCTAAATTTTAAAGTATTGTGTGACGTCTTTGGCCTCTTCTGGCATGGCGTTTGAATGACTGGGATTACAATGTATGTGCATGTGAAATCACAGTAGTACTGCAGGTTTGCGCGGTGGTAGGGGAGATTGTTTCAGCTCAGCGACTATTATTCCAGTCAACAATCAAGCTCAAAGAGACCAGAGACTTCACCTGACCTTTCATAATTCAAAGAGGCATCATAAAAGTGACTCAGTTAGACTTTTAACTTTAACACATGAACTGTTGTATAGCCTTTACACCTCCATTATGTTTTGTTATGTTTCATTTTTAACAAAACCACTCCTGTATGCCTTTTGGGGTTGTGGAGGCAGAAGGCCACTTGAAACACAACTTAAAAATATGTGGCTTTCAACCTTCATAGAGTCTCTTTGCTGGGCTTTCAAGCCAGACACATATGGTCTATGGGTATTGTGTCACTAAGAGCAAGAAGACTGAACTGAGAAAATTAATTCTTGCAGTTCAGTCTTTTCTCGTGGGATCAGCAAAGGAGCCCAGAGGGGTCTCTTTTCATAACTCTTTTATGCTCCCCCTTGTGTTTGTCAGGGTTCACAATGCTACTGTTGCTTTATTAGCAGGTTTGGTCCTAGGGCTAGGGTTGCCACCCAGCCGGTATTTTACCGGCAGGCCGGTAAAAAATTGGCTTCTGTTCAATGTTAAGTCTATGGAGGGAATGCCATGGCCGGTATTTTCTTGAAGAAAAGGTGGCAACCCTACCTAGGGCAGCAGATCTACTGACAAATCTCTATCCAAATGGTATTTGCCATTTAACCATTTGAGTGCTACAGATTGATCCAAAACACTGTGATGCAATTCCTTGGATACCTAGTACTAAAAGGGGAAAAGGGTTGTTCACTTAGATGGTATGCACTGAAGGAGCTCTGGGCCTCATGTGTAAAGGCAAAAGGGGCAAACCAACTGTACCATTGGAGGCAAATAAACATCCCCATTGATATATATGCATCTTTCAACCTCTTGAATGTTAGATAGGGCTTGTTTTCCAATGCACTGGAGACCTTTGTAGCATTCAAGATGTTAAAAATCCCATTTTGCTATGGAACACAGGAACCATGAGTAAAGCCTATTGCTTCAGGAGGGCAGAGCACTTCCAAAAATGGTCTCTGAGGTGGAGACTCCTGCTTTCCCGCCACTTTACCCCCACCATGCAGCATACAGTTTTGAGTGACCTCATCAATTGAAGGGTGTATGGGCACTGCTCCCTTTGTCTTCTTTTTTATTTCTATTAAGTATTAAGATGTCACAGATTTAGCAAACTTATATAGGCTTGTGTTTTGTGGTCTCATTCTATGATTCATTCTCCTTGTCTGCTACACCTGGCAGCTATGATGAAACAAAATCATATCATGGTATTCAATGGACAATAGTCTTCAGCATTTGATCCAAATTAGTACTGTCTGGTAGTGAAACGGTTTTGGCAATTATGGTCACTTTAACCACTTAAGGCCTACACGGTCCAGGGGTGGGTGGCCCTAGAGGACCATGGCATTTTTTTTTACTGATGTATTCTGGGATGGCAGTGCAGTGTATGGCCACTCTGACATCCCAGAATTTCATGACGGGCCAGGATGGTCATCTTTCCTTAAAGCACAAACACCGATGGCGGTCCTGGCATGTCATCGGTTGTTTAGAGGTTAATCTTTTCACTTAATGGAACACATATACAAAGTCAAATGTGAAGCAATTATGGGCAATCCAACTGCACTACATAGAACAGATACATTTCCTATTAATTTACACGGGGCTTCATTTTAACGCCCTGAATGCTTGCTAGGTCTTTAGCGCATTGCTTTGTAATGAGTTGAAGACCTCTCTAACATGGCGTTTAAAACAATCAAAAGGGATTTTGGATTTGCTCCCTATGGGGTAGTTTCTGTTTCCCAGACATGCCTCCATGTTTTTTACATTTCTAGAAATCCAATTATAAACAGAAGTTAAATACAAAAAGAAAACCTCTGTTCTGTAATAATATTCTTCTGAAAAACATATCCTCAATTTAATGTTCTTTCCATTTATTTCCTTAGGTCACAATCACTGCGGATGATGCCTGCACGTATTTATGTTGGTCTCGGGAAAGGTTAACTTATTTTCTAGAGTCTGAACCTTTTCTCTATGAGATATTTAAATATTTGATCGGAAAAGACATTACAAATAAACTATACTCACTGAATGATCCAACATTAAGTGACAAGGTAAGACTTCTACTGTATTCATGCAAAAATGTGTATGCATCTTAGAAATCATCTGCATTACAGACCCAGTGACATTACTGTACTATGAAATGGAGCAAACCAATTGATTTAAATTTTACATTTAACCCCTTGAGAGCTGGAGAGGTTTCCAGCGCATTGCATTCCTTTCTCTAGTATTCAAGGGATTAAAGCCCCCTTTAAATAAATTGGAATATGTATTTTCTCCCTGTGGTGCAGTTGGTTTGGTCCAGCAACCTCAATGGGCTTTATTCTATTAACTGCTATAACAAGATTTTTATGAGCGATACAAAGGGGTGGACGGCAGTGCAATCATGCTAAAAGAAAACAAAAAGTGGAAACGTTTTTACATCTATTATATATGCATATAATAGATGTAAAAAATAAAGGTGAATTGACCAATAAAAACATAACTATTGAGAAAAGAGTGAGTGACTGCTTCTCAGGGAAGAGCTAGCATATAGTATTTATTCACAAAAGAGTAAGGCATGTATAAAAAGACACAAAACATGATAAAACAATTCTTGAGCCATCACTAGAAGGGCTGAATATAGAATGAAATATAGTAAATGCTATAGGTGTGCCCTTATACAGGGAAACTGAACAGCAGCTGTGATGAATACTAGTGGATACACAAGTACATAGCTATAGAAAAGATGAGAAAAAACTCAGGTACAGGTGTATCCTTACACTCAAGAAGTCTTGGTTCAGCTTTTCAAGTGTAATAAACCAGCACAGAAGATATCTTCATTTAAAATGTCTGGATGCTGAATCGGATGCTCTTTGTGGTGTTGTACTGGAGTCAGTTTTACACGGGAATGCTATGTGCAATCTGAGTATCATTGGGAATAGCTCCAACAGACTAAAAAGATTAGAGGTCTGTTCTATAGCAGGGCATCTCAATAAGGATAGCATCACTGTGTTATTGTTTGCTTATTTTTCTTATATAACTTATAGGGCTCTTTTTTTCACTCCATTCCTCTCGGTTGATCCCTCTGCAAAGAATTTTAGCCCTGGTACAATTACTTGTTACTATAATGAGCTTTCACTGTCGTCCAATACAGGTCACTGGTACCATGGGATGTGTAGTCCCCTTTAATAGGCAGGAACAATTATGCAAATAATTTGCAAGGGGCGGAGCCTCCCCTCTTACTTAAGCCACCTTCTGGCCAGAGCCACCCATATTGATTTGTTCCTGGTGTGCTTGCACACCAGGCAGAGAACAGCTATGCTTCTTAGAGTTTTATTATTTTTTATTCAAATATGGAATACCACCATTAGGAGGGTGACCATGGCTGTGAATTGCCCTCTTCAAAGTGGCTGGTGCAGCTTCCAGGGATTTCTGTGGACCTATACCTGAAGAGGGGACAGCTTGTGTTAAGCAGCTCCCCTGTTGGGGAAATTACCTCTGGTTCTTTCCCTCCCTATCATGGTCACCTGAAGACAGAAGTCTGCGAGAAAGGTGAGTCACCCATTGAGTGCTGAAGGTCCACTTGTCCCCACAGTGTCCCTTTGATGGGCTTGTATTTGGGAGTTTTAATACACTCCAGCACTCATAGGGTGTTTTTATTGCATTATCACTATTTATGCAATTTCTGTGTTATTCTCTGAGTTTTGGAGCATTGGGTATTCATTTATTTATGTTTCTCATGTATTTCATGCTTGTTTGGGCACTTTTTAATGTTTTACTAAACTTTATTAAAAATGGTGTTCCGCGCCTTTAAGCGCGGCTTTTTCCCGCTCAGCAGCAGAGCTCCTTTACTCTCTATGGGAATTCACAGTTTGGGACATATCTCTGAAACCGCTTGTCACAGCAACTTCAGTGTAGGCTCATTTTAATGCTAGGCTCCTGCTCTATCATCCGGTTGGTGTTTTATTACTGTAGGGGGCTCAGGGGGGCTTCGGGCACTGTTTGGGGTACTTGCATAGGGAAAACTACATTTCCCATGAGCGCTTAGCTCGCGCTTGTTTCTGATTGGCTGTCATGACGGCCGCCATTTTGTGGTACTTTTCCAAGGCGAGTACACTACGCAGGGACCGAGCCTTCTCTCTCCTCACCAGATTAACCCTTCGCTGGCCAGATAAGTCCGTTTTTAGACCTTTTCTGGGGTGAAACTTTAATCTTTAACACTTTTCTGGGTGATAGTGTTTTTTGTGGGGTATATTGACGCTGTGAGCATGTCTACTTCACTGGAGCTAGGGGCTAGACCCAAGACTAAGGAGGCTGGGGGGTCTTCTACCCCCATGGCGTTTTGCTCCTCTTGCCACATTGGGCTGGATTGCGATAATGTGGGGGATCTATGCCCTAATTGTACTGATAAAGATAGCAACCCTGGGCTTCCCAGCCACGCTATTGAGCCATCTTGGGTGAGGGAGTTTAAAGCTGCCACTAGGGATCTCAGATCCACGCTTCAACTCTTTCCCTCTCAGGTACAGGGGGCTCTCCAGGTCTGGCAGACCCCCTCTACTATCAGGACCTCCCTGCCTAAGCCACAGGGAGCTCCTGATATCACTGATTCTTCTGAAGAAGAACTTTTACAGGATTCTGATGCTGAGGAACGTACTGTTATTGAATCTAACAGGTCCATTGGGGACCCCTATGAGTGTGACCCTGAAGTTTCGGCGGAGGGTCTGATCAGAGCGGTTCTGAATACGCTCAACCTTCCTCTGACTCAGGAATCCACTTATGATCCTACTGATGTTTTTCAGAAAAAGCCATCTAAACCTGTTGTTTGTTTTCCAACTAACCCTACTCTTGCCCGTCTGGTTTCTGAGGCATGGAAGTATCCTGATAGATCTTCCTCTGTCTCCAAAAAGTTTGCCAAACTTTACCCTTTTCCCGAAGCGGAGCTGGCAAAATGGGTTCATCCTCCCAAGGTGGATGCTCCTGTGTCTAGACTATCCAAATCTACTGCTTTGGCTGTCTCAGATGCCTCTGCCTTGCAGGACTGGACGGATAAGAAATTAGAGCTCTCTCTTAAATCTATTTTTGCCTCTATTGGCACTGCCATGCGCCCCACCTTTGCTGTGGCATGGGTTAATAGGGCTATTGCAGCCTGGACTGAACGACTGACTGAAGCGGTTCGCCAGGATGCGCCTGTATCTGAACAGTTGCAGCTTCTTGCTAATATCACTGAAGCTCAGAACTATGTTGCTGATGCTGCTTTTGATGCTGTGCGCATGATGGCGAGGGCCTCCACTTCTTCTGTGGTGGCTAGACGCGCTCTTTGGCTGAAAATTTGGTCTGCTGATACAGCCTCTAAGAAAGCCTTGCTTTCCTTGCCCTTTCAGGGGAATTTGCTCTTTGGCTCTGAGCTCAAAGAAATGATCAGTGAGGCTACTGGCGGTAAAAGTACTCTTCTACCCTCAGTCTTTAAGAAAAAGTTTCCAGCCAAACGCAATCGGTCCTTTCGTTCCTTTCAGACTGAGACACGCTCCTCGGCCCAAACGGGTCCTCCCACTACGCGCTCCTCCTCCAAGCCCAAACAGTCCTGGAGGCCCAAAGTTGCCTCCAAGGCCAAGACCTCCAAGACTGCTTCGGCATGACTCGCCGAACCCGGGTCCGCATCCGGCTGTAGGCGGTCGTCTCCGCATCTTTCGCCGGACTTGGGAGGAGTCAGTGGCGGACCCATGGGTTCTTCAGGTGGTGTCAGAGGGATACAGGATCCCTTTCTCTTCCCTTCCTCCTTTTCGGTTCCATTTTACTCGTCCTTCTCAGGAACCCTCAAAAAGGCGTCTGTTCGACGACGCTATTCAGGATCTCTTGGACAAAGAGGTCCTGGAGGCGGTTCCACAGGGGGACACAGGTTCAGGATTTTATTCCAACCTGTTTGTGGTAGCCAAAAAGGACGGAGGAACCCGTCCCATCTTGGATCTCAAAGATCTCAATGCCTATGTGGTGACTTCCCACTTCCGCCAGGAGTCCCTGCGCTCTGTGATTGCAGCAATGTCTCCAGGGGAGTTTCTTGCCTCCCTGGACCTTCAGGATGCTTATCTTCACATCCCTATTCATCCAGAGAGCAGGAAGTATCTCAGGATTGCCTACCACAGGGGACACTTTCAATTTACAGCGCTCCCCTTTGGACTGACTACAGCTCCTCAAGTCTTCCAGCGGGTGCTGGGCTCCTTGATAGCGGTGCTCCATCAGGATGGGATCAGAGTGACACCCTACATGGACGATCTCCTACTGAAGGCCTCCTCAGCGGAGCTTCTCCACCAGCAGTTGCAGAGGTGCATGCACACCCTGAACCGTCACGGATGGATCCTGAATCTGGACAAGTCGGACTTGATTCCTTCTCAGAGGCTTCTGTTCCTGGGTCTCCTGTTCGACACTCGCCAATGCATGGTGTTTCTTCCAGAGGACGTGGCTCACCAGATAGCCGTCAGAGTGGCTGGGATTCTGGACATGGACGAAATTCCAGTTCCGAAGTTGTCGTCCTTAGTGGGGAAGTTCATTTCCACGATCGAAGCAGTACCATTTGCCATGGCCCACTCCAGGGATCTTCAGAGATTTGTGATCCAGACGTGCAGGAATCATCCAGATCATCAACATCTGTCTGTTTCTCTTCCTCCTCATGTCGAGTCGAGTCTGCACTGGTGGTTAGATCTCTCTCATCTCTTGAAAGGGAAATCCTTTCTAGTTCCTCATTGGACCACAGTCACAACGGATGCCAGCCTTCGGGGCTGGGGTGCAGTCTGGGGTCGCTTCAGTGCTCAGGGGAAATGGGGTCTGGAGGAATCCATGCTCTCCATCAATGTTCTGGAACTTCGAGCTGTCCGGCTGGCCCTGAGGCACTGGGAGTCTCAATTGACCGGTCTTCCAGTCAGAGTAGAGTCCGACAACGCCACGGCGGTGGCTTACATCAACAGACAAGGCGGCACAAGAAGCGGTTCCGCCTGGTGGGAAGTCAAGGATATTTTGTCTTGGGCAGAAGATCACGTGCCTGTCATCTCTGCAGTTCACATTCCAGGCGTGGACAACGTCATGGCAGACTTCCTCAGTCGTCACACCGTCGACAGCGGAGAATGGGCTCTTCACCCAGAGGTGTTTCACATGCTCACTCAACGGTGGGGGATGCCAGTGGTGGATCTGATGGCTACCAGACACAACAGGAAGGTTCCGGTGTTTTGCTCCCGTCTGAGGGACTCCCTTGCTCTAGCGGTGGATGCCTTGTCGATCCCTTGGGACTTCTCCCTGGCTTACATCTTCCCCCCTCTTCCTCTATTGATCAGAGTTATTCAGAAGTTGAAGAGAGAACGTTGTCCTGTCATCCTGATTGCTCCGAACTGGCCTCGCCAGTCCTGGTTTCCGGAATTGATGGCCATGTCAGTGAAGGATCCAATCCCACTTCCAGCCCGTCCGGACCTGCTTCTTCAGGGGTATCTGTGGAAAGAGGATGTTCACTCTCTCCGTTTGATGGCATGGCGGTTGAATCCTCGATTCTAGCTCAGAAAGGCTTTTCTCCTTCTGTGGTGTCGACGATGCTCAGTGCTCGTAAGCCTGTGTCTTCCAAGATCTATCATCGCATTTGGTCTACTTTCGTGACATGGTGCTCTGTCAAGCAGTTGTCTCTTGACTTCCATCTTCCCACTGTCCTGGCCTTCTTGCAGGACGGTGTGGACAAGGGGCTCAGTCTGAGTTCCCTCAAAGTTCAGACCTCTGCCTTGTCTGTGTTTTTCCAGGAACGGATTGCCATCCTTCCTGATGTGAAAGTCTTCTTCCAAGGTGTGACTCATGTTCGACCTGCCTTCAAGAGTCCTGCTCCCCAGTGGGATCTCAATTTGGTGCTGGGTGTTCTTCAGCGACCACCGTTTGAATCCTTGGCTTCCATTCCATTACGTCTTGTGACTTGGAAGATGGCCTTCCTTTTGGCTATTGTGTCAGTACGCCGGGTGGCAGAGTTACAGGCATTGTCTTGTAAACCTCCTTACCTGGTGTTCCACAAGGATAAGGCTGTGCTTCGCACTACCAAGGAATTCTTACCCAAGGTTGTGTCTGAGTTTCACATCAATCAGGAGATTGTGGTTCCCTCTTTCTGCCCTAATCCTTCATCTGACAAGGAAAGAGATCTCCATTTGTTGGATGTGGTGCGTTGCCTCAAGTTTTATGTTCACCGCACCGAATCTATCAGGAAGTCTGACGCTCTATTCGTCATTCCTGAGGGGCCTAGGGCAGGAAGACCGGCTTCCAAAGTTACCATTGCCTCTTGGATTAAGGCTACCATCCGTGAAGCCTATAAGTTGAGGAATAAGCATGTTCCCTTCAGGGTGACTGCTCATTCCACCAGATCTATTGGGGCCTCCTGGGCCTACAAGAATCAAGCTTCTGCTGATCAACTGTGCAGAGCGGCCACTTGGTCCTCTGTGCACACTTTTTCTAAGCACTACCGAGTTGATGTACTGGCATCGGCTGATGCCAGCTTTGGAAGGAAGGTCCTGGAGGCAGTCTTGCCTGTGTAGGTCTTCCGCTCTGTGATCCTTAGTGCTTCCTTACTGTTGAGCCCGGTTGGCTCGTGTTCCGTGTGCTGTGTTAAGTTCAGGGATTGTTCCCTTGGTTGGTGTCCGTTGACACTTACAGTTTGGGCTATGTTATCAACTGGTTAACAGTTCTAGTGACTTGGGCCTTGCGCCTGGTCCTTGCCTTACTTCCCGCCTCTGGATCAGCTCAATGTTTGTACATCCCATGGTACCAGTGACCTGTATTGGACGACAGTGAAAATAGGATTTTAGTCTTACCTGTTAAATCCTTTTCACTTAGTCCATACAGGTCACTGGTCTCCCACCCTGTCAAGGGACCAGTCTTGGCTCTCCTGTGGCATTCAGTGGGAGACCGTTCGGGCATGCTCACAGGAGTCTTTCTTTTTGCTTACCTGGGGTCAGTTTAGGGTCTCAAATCAATATGGGTGGCTCTGGCCAGAAGGTGGCTTAAGTAAGAGGGGAGGCTCCGCCCCTTGCAAATTATTTGCATAATTGTTCCTGCCTATTAAAGGGGACTACACATCCCATGGTACCAGTGACCTGTATGGACTAAGTGAAAAGGATTTAACAGGTAAGACTAAAATCCTATTTTTTTGCCATGTCTAGCCAGTTTATGCTAAACGATCTAACCAACCATAGCATAGAGAAGAATCAAAATTCCACAAATGCTTATTGATTTAAATGGGGCTGTTAATCCCCTGATTGCTAGATAGGTCTCCAGTGCATTACAAAGCAGTGTGTTAGAGACCTCTCTACCACTCAAGGGAAAAAAAGCCCCATTTAGACTAATGGGAAGTGTTTTTTGTCCCCTCTGATGTAGTTTGTTTGACCCAGAAATTCTCCACTTTTCCATCACAGTGAAACTTTCCTTCATACTCAATTTTCTTTATACCTGCTTGTGGCAATGAATAAACTGGGGAATTTTTACTAACCCATAAGTTGGTAAAATATGGCTCACAGACAAATGTACTATGACCCTTGACTCTGAATGGCTTGACACATACAGCAGTACATCTGTACATCTTCTGCCTTTCTCTGCAGAGGAAAAAGTTGTGCTTTCTGGTAAAATGTATCACCCCACTAGTCCAAAGAGCAACAGAACTGATTTTTTTTCTGTTATTGTATTGTTCACCAGAGGTGTGTGCAAAATATTACTTCAAAATGTGTTGCATAGCCTTCTGGTCCTTTAAGGGGTTAATGTATTTGGTGCTCAGAAGCACAAGGACAGACATATAATACCCTCTGTCATTTCCACTCACATTTTTCTCAATTCCAGTTAGCAGAAAGGAAGGCAGACATGATTCTTTGTTGCAAGACTCCTAGGGGAGATGCAGTATAGTTTGATACAGAGGAGTGAAAATCTCTCAAGTTCCTATGTAATTCTGTGGAGCCCAAGCACTAACATTTGTCAAGTTGGCAGGTCCGGATTTACATCCCACATGCCTCTAGTCAAGACAATTTAGATGCCCATGGCTCTATCCATTGCCACACCCCCACTTTTCACATTGATCTCATCTACTGTTCCTTAGTACAAAAAATACCCTTAGCCTAAAACAAAGAAACACAAAAAAGCTATTTCCCCTTGGTTGCTAGCGAACTTTCCCATGCATTGCCTTGCAACACATTGGAGACCTCTAGCATCTAACCAGATAAATAACGGCCAGTTAAATGGTATATCAACTGGTGCAAGGACAGTTGAACTGTACTGGCCACACCTACAACTTATTGGAGCTTTAGACAGTTGCCAACTCTGCCTAATGGGAAATCCAGCCCTGCAAATTGAAGAAATGTTTAGTGTATAGGCTCCATAGAATAATAAAGGAATTGGACAATGTGTCACATAGGATAAGTTATTTCCTCTTTATCACGCTTTTGTGCATAACCCTCCTTGACTATAAACTCCTCTCACTAAAGTTTTCCAAAGACTTCATTAGGAGGAATTTACAGTCCGGGTTGTGAAAAAAATGATTTGTCTGCCTCCGTGGATACAATCTCCAGTACTAATCAAAGATTAATTCTGGAGAAACAGTCCACATAACATTGATTCAAAGTGACAACTGGCATTTTCTGTCCCAATTAAGAGAAGTGGAAGTTTATTATTAGGAGGTGTTTGTGTTTATTTAACCCCCTAAGGACCAGCGGTCCCGGGGTGTGTCTAAGGAACAGATAAAGAAGTTTGATGTGCCGGTATATGTGACTGATCACGTGTGCCGGCATGCCAAATGGGGGACTGATAGAGATCGCTCCGGTCTTGGAGCGGTCAACTTCAGTCCCCGCTACTACTCACAGCGCTCCTGCAGGAGCGCTGTGAGTAAAAAATATGTGACGTGCCAGGACCGTCACTGGTCCTTAAGGGAAAAACAGCAGTGACGGTCCTGACACGTCACTGGATGTTAAAGGGTTAAGTCTCAGCCTTATATTTGCTCCATTTTGATTTTATACATACACCCCAATACTTAATTGGTCTTCACTAATCATTTCATTATTTAACATGTTGCTTTTAAAGACTTAGAGCTGTATTCAGTAAGATAAAAAAAAATTGCAATTCTGGAGCAATCCAGTTTCACCATGCGGGACAAATAATATCCCCCAAATTCCCATTGCTTTGTAGAGAGCTGCAATCTCTTTAGCATTAAGGTGCCTCAATGCAATAGGAATTTTAATTTCAGCAGCCAGTTTGGTTTGCTCCAGAACTGCACCTCTTCATATTTCTGAATACAGCCCTTAACTCTTTGAGTGCCAGAGAGGGGTCCCATGCATTGTTTCACAATGCATTGGCAATCCCTCTGTCACTCAAAGTGTTAATTCCTCATAATTTGTCCAAGTACTGAAATGTAACTGTCAGTTTCCAGTCTTCCCTCCTTTTAAACACTTTTTGTGAGAGACAAAGTGATATGTAGGAAACAGTCAGCTATATAATTGCACTTAATGCGTGTCTAATTCTATGTCATTCACATCTAATAGCAAAAAAATTGGCAGCTAATGAAAATTGAGTATTTGCTGCCAGAATCCATTAGTTATTTCTTGACATTTAATCATTGCTAATTGCTTAATATGATGTGATATCACTTTAATATCATATCACATTTAAAATTGGTCATTGTTTTGGTAAAGTACAATATCTTCATTATGATGTAAAAGCCTGTGTACACGGGCCAAGGTCCAGGTAATGGTAACCCTTTGAGCGCCAGAGGGGGGTACGCAACGCATTGCTTTGCAATGCGTTGCATACCTCTCTGGCACTCAAAGGGTTAAGCAGCCGCTACCTCACTGCTCCGAGTGATGCAGTCTTGCGTTGCCGCACTCACGCGATGCAATCATGTGCATTAGAGACTGGCCTAACGCACGTAGTCTCTACTGAGCATGACGGCTTCTGACAAACATCCTAGCGAATTATTATATAGGATGTGATAATTTAGCATAACAATTATTATTTATCAATGTTTTATCTTCCTGTTGCTAAAATTAATTTAAATAGAAAAGTATCAAATAACAACAATATTAGATATTAATTGTTATGTGTCTGAAACTGTAAAGATATTTATGTCCTCTGCTGTACTGGCTTCCACCATCTTCTCATATGTTTAACCCTTTATGGATTAGAGGGGAGTGCAATACACTGTGAAGTAATCCGTTGCATACCACTCTGGTCCTTAAAGGGGTAAGAAAGGATAAAATGACTTTAGAATTTCAAGATAATGATAGTACATAACTTTTATGAAAAGCTGATGTATTTGTATATTGAATAATATTGTTACTTACAAGAGATTATTTGAACCAAACCATTGTCCCGCATATGTGATAAACATTTCACCTCTTCATGGAACTGCCTTCTTCTTGGGTGACCAGTGGAGGCATTTTTCATGGAAGACCTGTTGGGGTAGACTTCATGGAAGACCTGTGTGGGCAGTCCATCCATATGTAGTACATCTG
The DNA here is from genome assembly GCA_037306005.1 of Rhinophrynus dorsalis. Lineage (NCBI taxonomy): Eukaryota > Metazoa > Chordata > Amphibia > Anura > Rhinophrynidae > Rhinophrynus > Rhinophrynus dorsalis. Next base: position 291,011,613 of record CM074720.1, read on the forward strand.
TTATTATACACAGGATTTTGGACCGTATGCTTGTTTCTACTGATTTTGTTGTTTCTTTATTGCCACTGATCTTACCTTAAAGTGTATCTGCCATCTAGTTAATTTTCTATTGTAAAGGTTCTTTCCTCTTACGTCTAATATGGAACACAGGCACCATGGTGTTGTGTCGCTCCTCCTGGAGGGCAGGGTACATCAGAAAAGACAGAATATTTGGGGTTGAGACTCCCTCTTCTTCCATCAGCTGCCCATTTCCCAAAATTCATGTGTCCTACAAAGCAGCTGGAGGTGCAGTGGCCATTTGGTTAGTTTTTATTAGGTTTTTTATTATTTTTTATTTAGATATGGGGCTGTATAGTCCCCCATTAGGCAGGCTATCATCACTGGGCCTCCCTGGAATTTAATTGCCAAGTTCACAGGTGCTTTATGGACCTTTCTTGCCCTGTGGAGGAAGACTTTATGTTAAATTTGTTCCTCATGGCTGTCTGTCTGACATGTTGCCCTCTCCCATGATGGTAGCCTGAAGACAAAAGATTGGTGAATAACCCTTTGTGTGCCTTTGTCCACTGAGCTATCCTTTACACTTTGTGTATCTATGCTATGATTTGGCACTCATTATGGATATATTCTCTCTCAAAGGGTCTTGAGATTCAGATGGCTGCTGTCTTTTTCTTTTTTTTCTGTTAGTTAACCCCTTTTCACTGCTGTTTTGGTCATAGGAGTGTTGTGGGTGCTTTGGAGAGCTTATTTCTGCTTCCCCATTTACTAGGAACTTATTTTGTCACTCCTCCAAGTGTTCCCTGGGGGTGTGAGGACTGGTTTGTTTGTTTTTTTTTTTTTTGGGGGGGGGTTAAGGATCAGTTTTAGTGTATCTGCTCCTTTAAGAACCAGAGCTTGCCCGTGGCCATCTTTTCTTCATTGACTTCTATGAGTGAAACTTTTTGGGGACATATCATTTGGTCAGAGGGCTCTATCATCCAGTCCACTTTTTGATTGTGCACAGAGCTTGCCATAGGCCAGTGTCCAGAGTAACAGGCATTGCTAGGCAACAAGCAAAGGAGAAGGCTACCATTTCCTTTCTTCAGATTGGCTGACACTCATGCTAGTGCTAGTGTCCATATTACTTGTTTCTTGCTTATCCTACTCAATGAAAGACTCTACTTGCTCTTCTTCACCAGTTTAACCCTTTTCATACTAGATAAGTGCATTTTATGGGTATTTCTCGGTTCTTGCTTTATTCCGGAGACATTTAATCTAGGTTTACTAGATTTGGACTCACTCTCAGGGACATGTCTGACACTAAGAGTCATATAGGGAAACCCAAGACTAAGGAATCAGGTGCTTCCCTCACCCCCTTGCCAACTTACATTATCCTCATGCCATACTGGTCTTCGAAGGGAATATTCTGAGCCTCTGTGCCCTCATGTGCTGTGGCCCCTACCACCTCTCTGGGCCCCTCCAGCAATGAACAAGAGCCTGCATGGGTTAAGACACTATTTTCAACTGTGACACACATCCCTTCTTCAGTTTAGGAGGTTCTAATTCTTGGAAACCTCTGTCACATTTAAACAAGTTGACCCTGTATCCAAGGGGCACACTCAGGTTATTGGGTCATCCCCCTGAAGAAGAACTGGACTGGAGGATGATTAGGAGTATGAGGACATGGATTCTTCTTACCCTTATGGAGATTCCTATGAGGCTAATGCGGTCCCTGTTGTTTAGGGGCTCATTAAGGCGATACTGGAGACTCTTCAGGTCTCTGATACCTCAAACTGGGCTTCTCCCTCTCCACACATTTTCCAGAGGTGCAGGAAGAATTCCATAGTTTTTCTCCCCCGTAACACTCTTGATCAGATCCTTATGGATCAGTGGATCAGTTGACTTCTCCCTCTACCATTGACCCCCTCCCCCCATTTTGCTTTTGCCACTTTTCTGGAGAAATAAGATCTTGTGCTGTCCCAGTCCAAGAGCACTTTTGTGGTTTGTATACCAACCGTTTTGTGATTCCCAGGAAAGACTGCGGCTGTCATCCTATTATGAGCCTCAGATGTCTAGACCAGTATGTAGTTTCTACGCACTTCAAGATGGAATGTTTGCATTCTGTCATCACAGCAATGTGCCCAGGGGAGTAACTGGCATTTCTGAATCTTCAGGACACATACCTACACATCCCAAACCACCCAGACAGCCAACCCTCTCTGCATTATGCTTTTGATTCCAATCACTTCCAGTTCACAGCTGTGCCATTGGGCCTTGCTTCAGTGCCCAGAATCTTCACAAAGATCATGGCAACCTTGGCCATGTACATCCATGCCCAAGGCATTTCTCTGACTACATATTTCGATGATTTCCTTCTCAAGGCTCCTTCAGAAGAACTCTTGGCTCAACATATCCAAGAATGCACCTACATTCTGGTGCATCACAGCGGGATTCTCAGTCTCAAGAAGTATTTTCCAGTTCCATCACAGGTTTTGGTGTTCCTTGGCATGAAGTTCCACACCCTTCAGGGGAGAGTCTCTCTCATGGAGGAGAAGATTTGGATTTTGTTCCAGGAAATGTCTTAGGCACTGGATTGGCAGTCAGCTATGATCAAGGACTACATGAGTGTCCTGGGTAATTTGGTGTCAGCTTGGGAATTGGTCCCTTACTTACAGTTCCACATGATGGAACTTCAGAGGAACATCCAAAGGTCATGGTTCAGGAATCCTGAGGATCTCTCTGTTCAGATAACTCTGTCTCCGGAAGTTAGGGAAGACCTTCATTGGTGGCTCCATCTGCTACACCTGGCAATAGGAAAGCCCATTATCATTCTGGAGTGGACCTTGGTGACAGCGGATGTCAGCCTGATGGCTGGGGTGCAGTCTTGGGGCACTTGGGTGCCCAGGGCAGGTGGACAGGGGAGGAGAGCCTACTCTCTATCAGCATTTTGGAATTAAGAGCAATTTACATGACTTTCTTTCATTGGTCCCATGTTCTTACTGGATTCCAGCAATCGGGCAATGCCACAGCCATGCTGTACATCAATTTCCAAGGGGGAACCCAAAGCAAGATAGCATGTAGAGAGGTGAAGGATCTTCTCAATTGCGCGGAAGCTCACATTCCAGTCATCTCAGCCGTACACATTCCAGAAGTGGAAGACATACTGGCAGACTTTCTAAGTCGTCAAGACATAGATCCAGGAATCTGTGAGCTCCAACCAGAGGCGTTCCACCTGATAGTTCAACACTGGGGGATCCCAGGGATAGACCTAATGGTGACCAGGGAGAACAGAAAGACTATGAAAGGTTGACTTTACCCCCTGTAAGGACCAGAGGTTTTCCCAGTGCATTGCCCACCATTCTAGTCCTTGAAGGTAAGATAATCACCTTCCTTGTGAGTTCATATAAAGAATACCCATAAGAAAGTAATATGGAATTCTTTGTAAAGTAGATAATACCATTCATACAGTTCAGATAAGACCTGATCATGCATTTGTGTAAAATATGCATTCAGGTCCTATTAATGAGCATCAGATAAATGTAAAGTGTGCATTAGCTCAAATTATTTTGTGTAACATTAGATTTCATGCAAATAGGTTAATTTGTGCGTGAGCATTAAGAAAATTCTTCATGTTTGTGTGTATGCCCTTTTTTTAAAGAAATATATTTTTAAAAAATTGTTTAATTTATGTAACAAGTAAACACAAAATAGAGCATATCTGACCACACATATTTCCTATGTCATTGCAGGTTGCAAAGAAAATAGATCGCCAGCCTAGTCTCTGCTCCCAGTTGTCTGTTATGCAGATGAGAAACAGCATGGCTAGCACCAGTGACAGTGAAGATGGCTTACATAACTTTCTAAGAGGGACGTCTACTGCCTCTTCACTGCGTAAGTAGCATTGCAATAAGAAATGTGTTCTTCAGTGTGTATCTAGCTAAATTGCCAAGTATAAACTGTAACACAATTTATAGCTATGACAGATACTGACATTGAAGTTTTTTGTTTTCATGCAAAAGTAGAGAAAAATAAATCTAACTGTACTTCAGATTTACTTGGATGCAGTAAAGTCCTTCAGTCCAGTTGGAACAATGCATTGAAGACCTCTTGAAAACGACAGTAATGTTTCAAGATAAAAGCAGCTCCAATTAATCATCATAGTATTTGGGCCATGGAGAGTGTTGTTTCAATACTGTCAAGAGTTGTAGTTCAACAGTAATTGAATGATAAAGTGTCCCCTTCCCACCCCCTTTACTGATGTAACACTGCTCACCTCAGATCAGCAAGACTGTCCATATGATCGCAGAGAGGGAGAATCTTCAGTGAGTATAAGGAAAAACCTGTCAAGGGGGGCAGGGTTTTCTTTATGCTCAAGTAAGAAGATTGTCCCTTGCTGTGAGCTGTCTGGTCAAGGGACCAGAGTCCACATCTGAGGGGGAGGTGCCTTACACTAGGTAAAAGGGGCTGGATGGGGATACTTTATCATTCAATTACTTTTGAACTACAACTCTGACACTACTGAAATAACACTCTCCGTGGCCCAAATACTATGAAGAACGCTTGATTGGAGCTGCTTTTTTGTGAAAGAGTACTATCCTTTTAACATCGAAGGATTTAAAGTGGAACGGTCACTTTCTATTAAATAGGTGACTTTGAAAAATATTTCAGAATCATCTATATTTATGTTAGCCATTTTTTATGTAAAACAATAGTTTGATCTCTTTAGCTTTATGTATTTGTCAGTTAATGCAAATCTGGCAGACATGCCTCCTCATACGAACACCCACTCCCTGATGGCCAGTAGATGCTAATGTGCATAAGCTAACAAATAACTAAGGCTAAATATCTCATAAGCTATTGTTTGATGGACCTGTGCATTTTTTCAGCTTAATTTACTATGTTACTATGTATGTATATAAAATGGCTAAGATAAATATAGGTGATTTTGAAAGTTCTTTCAAAATGTCATATTTTTTACAAAGTGACAGTTCTACTTTATATGTGAACATTTGAATAAAGATTCACTCAACTATTTTTTCAACTGTCATGCTTGCACTTACATTTTAGAGCCTGGGTTGACGTCAAGGTTCTTTGAATGGATCATTTTAAGTGACCATTGTCTCCTTATTTAGTATGAATCTGTTGTTCTTCTGAAATAATGTTTGGATTCCTAGTTCTTACACATATGAAAATATTCTTATCACTAAGGGGAAATAATATCTCCTTCTGCTATAGCTAATGTGACAGTATGTAAATGGTTTTATAATAAAGTAATTACTTAACTTGTTTAAGTGCACAGTGGTGTGTTGTATACATTTGTAGGTGTGTGTGCTAATTCATGAATGAAAAAGGTTTGTTTAGAGCATTTTTGCAAATGATTCTGTGTTTTAGGAATTCCATGGGCTCCGGGTGAGTTGCAGATTATATAAGTCTTGGATAATATTCTATGCTAGTCATGTTGTGAGCCAGCTTTTGTTTCAGCAGCAAAAACACTGCAGCTATGGAGTTAAACATTTCTCTTTTACAGGTGATACATGTATGCTATTCCATACCTTTCTAATTAAATAAAAATGCAATTTTACATGAGAAAGAGAAGTGAAGGTGACAAGATGCAAAATGTAGATCAGAGACCCAGTACAATAATGGCAGCTCTACTAGTATTGATTTGAGGCAAAATGCTTGCATCGCATCAACAAAAAATTGCAATCATATTAAACCATAATGTATCTTCCGTAGTTCTTAGAACATTAGCTTCATTGTGTGTGTTGTGTGCTCAGATACACAAACATTAGAGAGACCTGTTGGCCACTACACTATGAGACTAGGATGCAACTACTTGAGACAAGAAGACCATTGTAACATGACATGTGACCAGCTGAGCACTACTTCAGACCAGCTGAGCATTTACCCCAAAAGGCAAGCAGAGAATAACCTCTTTAAGAGACTAGCAGAACATTGCCCCATTTCATGAGAGAAGCTGACATTACACAACAGCAGCAAAGCATTGCTCCAAAGCTTATTGTTTATTGTAAGGAGTGATGAGCTAAATACAGAACTGAAGTGGGGAGTAGCAATGACAGGCAACTGCAAATATGCAGCATGTTCCTCAAGCCATTGGATGGGATCTTGTAGGCTAGGGTACATACAAAAAATGAAAGAGAACAGAATGTCGTGCTCCTCTCTAAGCATAGTATGTTTAAAGGTCAAAAACCAAAAAGGGGCGCTCCTAGTGTAATAGTTCCAAAAATACGTATACCACCACCATTTATACACCAAACTCACAATTGGTAAAACCACTATAAGTGGTCAGCCTAGCGAATGGAGGAATTCGGACTGCCCCCACTCAGTCGCTCCAATATAATTGTAGAATGCTGCTCCCAACAAAGAGGTAGGGATCTTTAAATGGACCCCTAACAAAACAGAAAGAAAAACCCAGAAGGGGCGCAATACCAAATAATAGATAAATAATCCCCAATATTAGGAATAAATACTCACAATATATGGAGTACCCGGTTGAATCTACTTACAACCGGTATAGCAAGCAGGGATTTTTAATTCGCCTTGCTTCAGATATACTGATCTCTGGATAAACTACTGGAATCTATGGATCTCTCTTAAAAGTTTAATCCAGTTCAAAAATATATAAACATTAATATTAAAAAATAAGCCCCAACACTAATCGCGTTTCGAAGCACTGCTTCTTCATCAGTAGCGTAAACAATATAAATTTGGGCTCAAAAAATAAAATCAATGACATATAAATATATTCATGGGAGAGACGCCACGCACCCGGAGCGCTCCAACAATGGAACGCAAACCAAAAGTAAAGAGACTCTCCCCCTGCCCCCGATCCGTGTCCCAACACTGGAACGCAAACCGGAAGTAGAGAGAGAGCCGCATCACCACGATGTAACCTCCCCAAGACACCAACATGCGCTCAACCACGGAACACAAGTTAAAAACAAGAGGACCTCGCATACAACCGCAACGATCCTCTATGTGTGGGGAACATGTCCAAAAACCCCAACCAATCTATATATGGGTCCAACGGGGCTCAGACATGCCCCCCCATCACTCTGATGTAATTACACAATATTTCACCCAAATACACTAAGGGATCACAATTGGAGCCTAAATGAAAAAAATGGGAACAGAGTGGATGTTAGAAATACATATTTAACAAATCCATATTCCAGATAAAATGTAACAAAAAAACATTACAAAAAATATATCAAAAATAAATACAAATAAAAATACATGAAAATATATGAAAAAAACAAAAAATGGAAAAAAATAAAAATTGAAAAAAATATAATAAGAAGAAAAATAAAAAAATAGACATTAGAATATAATGAAAAAATTATAAATTATAATATTTATAAAAATAAATTATAATTGTATGTGAGGTCCTCTTGTTTTTAACTTGCGTTCCGTGGTTGAGCGCATGTTGGTGTCTTGGGGAGGTTACATTGTGGTGATGCGGCTCTCCCTCTACTTCCGGTTTGAGTTTCAGTGTTGGGACGCGGACCGGGGGCGGGGGGAGAGTCTCTTTATTTCCGGTTTGCGTTCCATTGTTGGATCGCTCCGGGTGTGTGGCGTCTTTCCCACGTGGCGAGGTAGAGCGCCAAGTTTTTCTGGGATGCTATGAAAGGGATTATAAGGGGAGCCTGGAGGATGGGGTAAGTGTGGATGAATATATTTATATGTCATTGATTTTATTTTTTTAGCCCAAATTTGTATTGTTTACGCTACTGATGAAGAAGCAGTGCTTCGAAACGCGTTTAGCATTGGGGCTTATTTTTTAATATTAATGTTTATATATTTTTGAATTGGATTAAACTTTTAAGAGAGATCCATAGATTCCAGTCGTTTATCCAGAGATCAGTATATCTGAAGCAGGGCGGATTAAAAATCCCTGCTTGCTATACCGGTTGTAAGTGGATTCATCCGGGTACTCCATATATTGTGATTATTTATTCCTAATATTGGTGATTATTTATCTATTATTTGGTATTGCGCCCCTTCTGTTTTTTTCTTTATGTTCAAAGGTGCTTGCTTCAACCCAAAAATTTCCATAGAAAGGGGTACTCACATTTCAAAGCAGCCAGTCCTGCCTCTAGGATAAATCGCCTTGACTGGATCTGATCTTCAGTGGAAGAGTGGAGAAAATGTGGGAGAGACCTGGACTGGTGTTCAAATCCAGTCAAGGCTATTTTATCCTAGAGGCAGGACTGGCCTCTTTGAAATGTGAGTACCCCTTTCTATTGGGTTGAAGGAAGCACTTTTGAATATTCTACACTTTGAGAGGACCTTGCAGTTTTGTTCTTTTTCATATAAAGTTGAAGTATACTCTAGGAATAAGTGGCGCCTGATAAGTTACAGAATGACTTACCTAGGTAAGCATCCAGTCTGGTATATCTGTACACTGTTTTATTTGCAGTTGATCTGTCATGTATTTTTCTCTTAATTGATTAATTTTACAACGCTATTCCAGTCCATTGTTTTGTTATGAGATGGTGTGACCTAGAGGTAGACTTAAAAACAGATCATTGTGTACAGTTACCCACAGACATAATGCATAACAAAATAAGGGTACTCCTACTTTTGGAAGATGTTTCATTCAGATGTTATTACAGCCCAACATATTTTTATTTTTTAATCAAACTGTTAGCATCAGTGCCAACTGGTGTAAACAATGCACTCTTTTGAAAGAAATAACTTTTGAATAAATCATTTCCAGCAGTGGAACTACCCTTCTTTTACTCGGCAGGAAAAGCGCTATAACATATATTTTTTCATAAAAAATTTACAGCTCTTTTAAGACTAATAAAAGCAATAAACTTGCTCACTGCTGTCACTTTTCCATTTACAAGAGGCATTAAATTCTGATATATGTACTTTCTCTTACAGGCCGTGAAATAAAATGTTATGCACTGTCAACAGTTTCCAACTCTAACAATTACAAATTGTTTGTCTATTAATAAAAACTAACCATTTACTTTTATATTAAGGAAATAACCACCAAGAGTTCTATAATGCATATGGAGTGGGTCGTATGACGCATGATGTTTTCTGTTGATAACCTCATATTAAAAACCGAGAATCATACAGAAGGTATTAATTGGTAATTTTTAGAACTTTTATTATTTGGACTTTTTATTTTAATTTATTAATATGAAATTAAACACATACAAACCTGGTAGAAGTAACCAGTAATTGGTATTTTAGTGCAAATGAAAGAGAGTGAGGATTATATATTACGAAAATTGGTGCAATATTGGTTCAAACCAGAGGCATAATTGAGAACAAATAAACATTTCCATAAATTTAAATGTGGTTTAACATTGTTAATGCTAGCGAGGTCATTGTTGCATTGTATTGGAGCCCTAGCATTTAAGAACTTTAAAGGATAGTAAAGTCTAGTAAGAATAAAAGCTAATATTGTAGCAATTAAAATAATAAACTAAACAAAGTTAGTCCTATCTCTCAAACCTTTATGGTTTGAGTGATATATATATAAAGATAAAGTTTCCCCCTCCCTCCCCCTTCTGTGACGTGCTCTCTAAAGCTGGTTGCAGGATATCCTGCTCCCAGGACCAGACAGAGGCTCTTCAGCAGAGCCAAAATAGCGTGATAGTGACACAAATACTTAATTGAAATGGTCTACAAAGTGTACCTCTTTAGCACACTTTGTAGAAGGTTCCAATGAAGTATTTGTGTCATGATCGTGCTATTTTGGCTCTGCTGAAGAGCCTCGTCTGGTCGTGGAACCAGAATCTCGGGCTGACAGCTTTACAGCTCATGTCACAGAAAGGGGAGGGAGGGGGAACTTTATCTTCATATATCTCTCAAACCATAAAGGTTTGAGAGATAGGACTAACATTGTTTAGTTTATTATTTTAATTGCTACAATATTAGCTTTTATTTTTACTAGCCTTTACTATCACTTTAAAGGACACATAATGGGATTATATAGAATATTAATTTGTCCCATATTGTGCATTTGGTTTGTTCCAGAACTGCACCTCTTTCCCTTAGTACATAAACCTCAGTGTTGTTTTTAATGCATGTTTATGTACTAATTCAAGTGTTTAACACAAAATATGAAACAGTTTAACATTCATTTATGCCCATAACTGAGCAGCTTCATCTACTGTAGTGTAAAGCAATGTTTCCCAACCCTCTCCTCAGGGGCATCTAACAGGCCATGGCCTCAATACTGTTCCCACCAGTAAAACAGAAACCTACTTTTGTCCCGCAGCTATCCTATAGCTGGTCTGGTACATGGAGCAACAAGTGTTGGTGGCCAAAATCCACATTGTGGCCAAACGCTTGTTGCAGATAGGGAGTTGTGGGAAAGGAAAATAGCCAACTCTCCTTGTTTAATTCAGTGTCAAACAACGAGAGTGAGCTCAAAACAGTCAACCTCCCCCCATCTCCCAAACACTAACCCTATACTATCCCTAATTTGTCACTTAAACAATACTAGCCCTAACACTATCCTAACAACCAGAACTGTAACATTTACCTGTCATCCACTATCCGTCTTTTTCCTAATAATGTCCAGCGGGGTCCTCATCACCCTGGTCAGCTACTGTCAGTCTTCTTCTTTAAATTACATCTGCCATTCACTCGGTTTATCTAAATCCTTCTGCAGAGAATAAAACATCCAGCTCTGTATGTATTTTCTTATGTAACTTAGTGTCATCAGCAAAGACTTAGACACTACCTTCAGTTCCCACTTCTAGATTGTAATAAACAAATGAAAAGAAGCCTTAATTTATGCAATACTCTGGTTTTACCGGTAGAAATAGAATCGAGCCCTCAGTCTTTTAGTTAACTCACCTGTGTACAAATAGGGAAATCCTAAAGATATGCCCTGTTAGGTGCCCTCTGAGGATAAAGTAATGGAGTGTCTGAAACTTATCTCTAAGGAGGTATGTATGAAAATGATACATTTATTAAGTTAAGCAATTGCCATTTCTTAGTGCAATTATACCTTTTAGTACATTGGTGGAATTTTACTCGAAGTATGTTTTAATTTAAAGAAGACGTTTTAAAGAATAGCAAAAAGGGGCTACAACGAGGGCCTTTTCCACCGAATAAAAGATTAGCAATGTCTCCCCTGCTATGTAGTTGGTTTGCTTTAGAATTGCTTAATTTTTATTTAGTGGATTAGGGCCCCAAGTATGTAGTCATGTTAAAGGGGAACAAACATCCCTGCACAACCTGGCTTAGTAATAAAGCACACATTCAGGTGGATGTACTAATCAGAAGTGGAGCAATTGTAGAGCAAAAAAATACTAAAATTCACACTGATTTTAAATGGGACTTTTAACCCATTGAATTCAAGATTGGACTCAATTGTATTTCAGAGCAGCGTGTTTGTGTCCTCTCTGACATTCAGTGCGACAAATTTAAATCTGTTGTATTCCATGTGATGTAGTTGGTTTGCAATATAATTGTTCCAGTTTAATGTGTGTTTGGAGGGAGGTTCAACTCCTTTGTAACACATTATAATAACATAGTTCTCTATCCCAGTTGTTGCATTCTAGTATAGTATGTCACATCACAGGAGGAGGGGCTACAAGAGCCCTCTATTTCAATTGCCTCTTCCTCTAAAGCCCTCTCTCAGTTCTGCATCGCATGATTAATGGTTAAAGGAGCTACCAATGCAAGGCAGGTTATTTTAAAAACTGTACAATAGAGTTAGGAGTTGTTTAGTGTTAAAGCACACTATATGTGCTTTGATACTATACTTAATAGTTTGGTGGGGGTGATGAGTGTTCCTTTACAAATATGAACACCTAGAAATTGAATCCAAACAACTGTTTCAGATTGATTATATTTTTTATACTTCAGTTTGCATGTTTTTGTAGGATATGTTGACCACATACTGAAGATTTCACCTAACCATTATCATCATCTACCTTAGAGTAACCATGTCTTTCTGAGGTTCTAATGCTGTGCTTCTTCCCTCTTTCTCTTGATATGCTGCAAGACACCTCTGAATTCTCTTCCAGCTCCATCATGCACTAACAATGCATCTGAATAGTAACAGCCTGTGCATGCTATCAATCTATACATTCCATTTACTCCCCACAAACACGCCTTCGTGATCTGCTTTCTGCAGTTCAGACACAGTGAGACCTTGGCTCCATGTGAATTGTGCTAATTGCCTGCTGAAGAAATGTTAACACATTCTATTTATATATTCATGGTTGGCTTACTTTTTATTTATTTATTTTTATTGTTTTTACCCCTTAAGGACTGGCCGCGCATGCACGTGGCAGTCATTTAAGGACCACAGAGCATTTTTTTGTTTTTGTTTTTATTGAATCTGATTCTGGACTCCCCAGTGTGCAGCCGCGTGGGGAGTCTGGAATTCCATGACGGTCCTGGTACGTCATTGGTCCTTAAAGCAAATCCAGCCATAACGTACCAGGACTGTCATGGGTCCTTAAGGGGTTAAAGGGATAGTAATGTATGGATATTAAGGCAAGGTCGGCTATTCAATATATTTATTTTATAATGAAGTGTCCATAATGCAAAAGCAGGGTGATGTATGGAAAAGCATACCTCCCAACATTTGAGATGGCCAAAGGGGGCACTTATTTTCTCCAACTGCCCCCCCCCTCTCATTTCAAAGAGGCCTCAATTATGCAGATGAGAAGGTTGAGGACTTTGGGCTAGAGAGAGATGGACCTGAGCTGAATGATTGTTAGTGATAATGAGCTCAGTCAGTATTTAAAGCTTCAGTGTCAGAAATGCAAACAATGACATTATTATTGTGGATATATAGCGCTTGAAAATATAAATGCACACATTTTAACAATAAACAGCTAACTTACTTCACACTTGTTCTTTACACAGTGCAGTAAATGTTCTGTGTTATGTCCTCGTTTAGATAGGAAGGATAGCTACCTTGGGTGTTATGCCTCCTCATTAAAGTCAGTATAACCTGAGATTCCAACTATGCTCTCTCTGGCCATTTTTGTACATTTTGAAGATAACAACAGGATCATTTATTGGGTTTCTAACCTTAAAATTGTGCATGACATTTTGTTGTTTCTAGTCTTTTTTAATTACAGGAGTGCCAGTAATTCATTGGTTAGCATGAGTTAACCCTTTGAGTGCCATAAGTATCCAACGCATTGCATTGCAATGCATTGGGTACCATACCTCTCACACACTGACTCTGAAGTGGTTGATAGAAACATGATTGTTTGGTGCCAGAGTCTCTCTCACTCAATGACCCGCAGCGAGAATTCTCCATGTGATACCTGGGTATAAGCCCCCCACCACCCACAGCAATTCACTTTTCACACTACATTTATTGTAACTCTGCAACTGCCTGGTTAAATTAAATTAGTACCTGTGGAATGACTTCTGTTCATACGAGTCAGTGTGTCTGGCTCAGCTCTGTCCACGTGATGTGCTGAGTGCGCTGCTCAGAGCTCAGTTCTTGAGGACTCCAGTTAATCAGAGGTGGGTAAGGATTGTATTACTGCGCATGATACTTGCGTGTGCATATTATTAAGCAAGACAGTCATGCGCAATCTACGATTTGTCGTGTGTCCACTACAAGGATTCGTAAGAGTCCAGGCAGTGCTTGGGGAGAGTGGCAGAAGCCTGGGAAGCTGGGACATTCTGTTAATGTGGCAGGACAGCGGGATTGGGCCCCAAAATCGGTATTGTTCAGAGTAAATCGGGACAGTTGGCAGCTATGGAGAAAGGACAATTTAAAATAGATTGAAGACTGCAACATTGTGGACAGTTAGAAAGGTACACTTCATTATGAAAAAGTATATTGAATAATCAACTTTGTCTTAACCCCTCAAGGACCCATGACGTGCCAGGACCGTCATGGGAAAACATCCCTAAAGGACCCATGGCGGCCCTGGCACGTCAAGGATTTCAGGGCTCCCTGTGGAGCTGCACACCATTCATGCGCCCGGTCCTTAAGGGGTTAATATCCACACATTACTATCTCTTTAATTGTTGTCGACCTTTTAACTGAAAATGGTGTCACCTGAAAATCATTTTAACCCTTTGATTGGCAGAGGAGTGTGCAATAATTTGCTTCACAATGTGTTGTGCACCTGTCTGAGGCTCTGGGAGGTCAATTTACTAGCAGGTGACATAATTTCCAGTAAATGAATTGCACAACTCTGGCATTCAAAAGGTTAAATAAAGGGTGACCAGAAAAACATTTGGAGCCTGACATGGTTTTAGGAACCAGTGAAGAGGAGCATTCACAGATATATATATATCCTCAGAATATAGTAACTGATACCTAGAAATGTAGTAATTTCTGTTGTGCTATTCCTTTTGCACTGACAGAAACTCCTCATTTAATTTCCTTTAAATGCTGAGGGGACTGTGTAAATGTGCTTATACTCTAATATAGGCAAAAAGTACCTGATTATGTGCCCAGTGCCTGCCTAATGCCTTTGTACAATATTTGTATGCCAAATAATGGCAACTTTCAGTCTCTTGCCCCAAGACAGTTTTGCAGTGTATGGACATTTTGAGGTATGCCATTGTTCTGTGATTGTTTTACTTCATGTAAATGTAATAGGCCTAAATTCTTCCATTCTCTTGGTGATTCACTAAGTGGTGATAAAGTGATGACTTCTCCAGTTTATTACTTTTCCAGTTCCTAAGTTATTCTATGGAACCTATTCACTAAGATCTCCTAAGTTGAAGAAATCATAGTGCATAGGCTCCATAGAATAATATAGGAATTGGAGAGGTGATATCTTCTGGAAGTCATCTCCACTTCATCACCTCTTTATCACCACTTAATGAATCTCCCCATTGGTATTGCAGAAAGTCTTATTGTGGCAGCATTGTGCGAGCGTCTTTCTACTAAAGGACTCTATTCACACACAGTTATAGGTGCAAGATTTTGAAGCTGGAGTAAAAACAACAGCAAATGGGCTTCTCTGGTGTACATTCCCCTCAAAGCAGACTACTGACTGACAAAACATAATTTAGAAAAAATATCCATTTGAACATTTGCTACTGATCATTGTTTTGCAAACAGCATTTTCTCTCTGAATACAAAGAACAGCTCCTTTATTGCTCCTACTTTTAGGCATATGGTAGTGAAAAAAGATAACTGACAGAATTTTACTTTGTCTCTAAAAATGACAAATTTTAGTCATATGGTAGTGAAAAATTGCTACCTGACAGCATTTTATTTTTGTCTCTAAACTGACACATTGTCAAAGAAATAAAGGCAATTTTTTTTCAGTTACCGTTGTGAAAGATAATCTTAGAGAAATTGTTTTAAGATTTGAAAACCTCATGATTGTATTAATGTAAAAGAAAAATGACCACCAAAATAAAAGTGGTGGAATTCTGAGACAGCCCAACAGCACCGTGGGGAAAAAAATAAAAATGTCCTGAATTTTCATTGATTTAACTCTTTGAGTGCCAGGGGGTATCCAACGCATTGCAAAGCAATGCGTTGGATACCCCTCTGGCACTCAAAGAGTTAAATTACACTTTTAACGAAGTTACTGCTAGAGATGTATCCAATGCATTGCAAATCAATGTTTTCAACACAACTTTAGCATTCATGGGGTTAAAAGCTGTATTTCAATTAATGGGAATTTTTATTCAACCCTTATGGTACAGCTGTTTTTCTCCAGAATTGCACCTGTTTAGCTTGATGGCTGAAACACTTGTAGGTAGTCATTGTGATAAAGGGCGGGACCTAACTGCATTAATTACATCATCATGCTGTAGGAGGAGTAAAGTGATGTAATGGGCACATAAAGTGAGTGTGGGGGCTTCTGGACAGATAAACCCTTGGTTATCCAGAGAAGCAGAGTATGTCCGAGACCTTGATACCCAGTAGTTGTTAGGAAATCTGTAAAGATCCAAAGTACGCTGATTATTTTATCACCAAGAATGATTTTTACAATACCCAGTCTTGCTGATAAGCATCACCTCTAAATTAACTATTTTAGTGCTGGAGGAGTGTACAACACATTTAATTGATCTATTTAAAGCTACCACAACCTTGAAAAGACATAATTTCACTGGGATTAATATGGCAATAAGCTGCCTCATGTGTAGAGTATAGTTTGTCAAGGTTTCCATTTTGAGTGTTTGTGTAATCATGCTTCTTAGTTATATATTTATGTAGCAAGAAGTAAAGATTATCACAACATACATACTATATTTTAACTTCTTTGATGCTAGAGACATCTCGAGCTGTTGGTTTACAATGCATTCAAGATGTATCTAACATCCAAGTGGTTCAACATTTTAGAACAACTTGTCTTGGAAATAATGAAGAAAGGAAATGACATGGAGCACCTTCTTACTCTAGAGTGAATATACACATTGAGGCTGAACTAAAAGTAACTGAGGCAAATCAACTGCATAGGGGACCAATACAAATATCCTCTGATTTAATTGGGTGTTTAACCACTTGAATCAAAAGAGTTCTGCATTGTGCTGCTTTGCAATCAAGGGTTTAAAAGCCCAATTAAAATCAGTGGGAATATTGTGAATTTGATTTCATCTTGTTTAGTTGCTTTGCTCAAGAATTGCTCTAATGCTTCTTATTAATTCATGGTCTGTTACTCATACAACCATCTTTTTTTTTTTTTGTACTGTGGAACTCTAAGTTGGCATTTGTTAACCGTGTCACTAATGTCTGCTGCTTTATACAACATGACTGATGTCACTGTTTAGTGCTAACCTTGTAACAAACAGGCATCTATCCTTACAATAGCAGCTAAATCAAGCATACACGCAAGGTCCTTAACAGCCAATGTTTAATACTTTCCAATTTTTCTAACATGTCTGTGCTAGATTTATTTATGGAATTCACTGCCTAAAGAGGTGGTGCTATCGAATACATTAAATGCCTTTAAAAAGGGCCTAGAATATATAGGGCTATGTATATTAGTACCGGGATTAATATTTATTTTGGGCTTGTTGATCCAAAGAGAAATCGCATTGCCATTTGGAGTTGAGGGAATTTTTTTCCCCAATTCAAGGCAGAATTTGAAATTGCTGAAATAAGGTTTTTTTTGCCTTCTTTTGGATCAACAGCTGTAAACAAGAGTAGGAAAAGGGTTGAACTTGATGGATGCAAGTCTTTTTTCAACCTAAATTACTATGTACTATATAACTATTGTGTTACCAGATATCATATCCTTCAAGTTTTACTCTAATCAGATCATGTGCACGTGTGAAAAAAAAAAATAAGTAAACAAAATACAAAAAGTTAGGTTTGTAGTCCACCTTATCTATTTATCTGGGGTTGCCTTCCTTCTACCAGTTTCTTCATTTAAACTTTCCACTGATGATCAGTGTTTCATAATAAAAGCAGCTCCAATTAATCTTCATAGTATTTGGGCCATGGAGAGTGTTATGTCAGTATTGTCAGAGTTGTAGTTGAAGAGTAATTGAATGATAATGTATCTCACTCCCATCCTTTTTACTGCTGTAACACTGCTCAGCTCAGCAGGGTGGTGTCCAAGTGAATTGCAGAGAGGGACAATCTTCAATTAACATAAGGGAAAAACCTGTCAATGGTGGCAGGACTTTCATTGTTCTCACAGTAAGAAGATTGTCCCTTGCTGTGAGCTGTCTGGTCTGTGGACCAGATTTCACATCTGAGTGGAGGTGGCTTACACTAGGTAAAAGGGATGGGAGGGGGAAACTTTATCGTTCAATTACTCTTGAACTACAACTCTGACAGTATTGAAATAACACTCTCTATGGCTCAAATACTCTGAAGATTAATTGGAGTAGCTGTTTTTGTGAAACATTACTATCGCTTTAAGCCACTGAGGGAACTGTAAAGAAGCAGCATGAGCAGAGGGAGGGCTAGGTGGTATTTCAGCAGCTGACATCACAAGAGGAGAAGGGGTCGAGAGCAAAAACTAAATAAAAACACATCTGTTTTATCCCTCCCTTAGCATGCTGCTATATATATATATATATATATATATATATATATATATATATATATATCAATTTAATCCTAGGAGACACTTTATCTTCTGTATATTAAATTAAAAAATTACAATTCCCAATGATTTAATTTTTTTTTTTTTTTTTTACCCCTTGAATGGTATAGAGGTTTCCAACGCATTAAATCCCCATTTAAACCAATGGAAATTTGAGAAATATCATGATTCACTTGGTTTACTCCAAAATTGGACACTGAATACAGCCAATACCATTCACTTCAAGTCTGCATATTCGTTTGTTCTAGTTGATGTGTTAATATATTTTCATTTAACCCTTTAAGGACTGGGTGTTGCAACACATTGCTTCTCCATGTGTTGTCCACCCCCCTGGTATGTAACTCTTTGCAATGCTTTGCATACCCTTCTGGCACTCAAAGGGTTAAAGAGTTAACATGAATGCTGATAAATGGCTTTTGCATATGGGGCTCCTGATACATTAGTACTATGTGCATTAGCAAGAGTAGTCCTCATAGCTGAAATATAAGGTCACATTGTTATTGAGTCTGCTCCAGTAAATCAGTCATATAGCGTATGGTGCCTTCTGTAATATTTGTATGTTTGTGGCCACTTTTACAGATCATTCTCCTGGGCTGAGACCTTCATCAAAGATGAATCCAATAGAAGAAGGTGTTGAGGATGATGTGTTCGAGCCAGCATATTCACGTACACCCAAAATCCAGAAGCTGCCCTAAAGCAGCACTTCCTGAGGCAGAATGTGTCCATTATTAGGGAAGATAATGACAGAGCTGATGAAACAGCAACTTATACCTCTGTTTTTCATCATAAATGAATGCATATTTGGCTGTATTCAAGCTTTAGTTAAACAATTCTGGAGCAAACTAACTGCACTGTAGAGGGAGAAATCAAAATCCCTAATAATTGATATGGGCTTTAAACCCCTCAATTGCTAGTGAGGTCTCCAATGCATCGCTTAAGCAATGTGTTGTAGACCTCACTAGCATTCAAGGGGCTTATAACCCCATTTAAATCGAAGAGAATTTGCAGGGTTTTCATTTAGGCAGTTGATTTGCTCCAGAATTGCCCTTCTAACGTATTGAATAGTGTCCAAACTCTTATAACTGTTTAAGGGCCAGTTAGGTGTGCAATGCATTTCTTCTCCATATGTTGCACACCCCTCTGGTATTCAGATGGTTATTTTCACACCCCCCCCCAAGTCAAATGAGTAAAACATTTTTATGGGTCACTTCATGACTGAAAGGAAGTTTAGTAATTCCAGTTATTTCTATGAATTAAACAGCTTATATGTAGAAAGGCAGAAGTGAAGTGATTCAGGAACTATCCAACTGCACCAAAGGGGACTAATAGAAAACTATAAAGTGCTGGTAATGTCGCACAATAAATGCATATCCAATTATCCCTTCAAGGGATAGTAATACTTAATTTTTGCAGGCAATAATATTGTATGTATTACAGAAATAAACCAAAGTATATATATATATATATATATTTTTTTTTTCATATAACTTTAATAGTTTAAGAGCAATTGCATTCTAAAGTTTACCCCTCCAACCCTTTTATCTACATCACCGCTCAAGCTGTCAGACTTGGGATTCTGGTCTCCTGATCGGACTGATCATCTGGAGCCTGAAACAGGAGTGGATACGAAGGAAATCTTCATGACGACGGTCTACAAAGTGTGCATGGTTTGAGGCAGTAGACCGTCGTCATGAAGATTTCCTTCGTATCCACTCTTATTTTGGCTCTCCAGAAGCTCAGTCCTGTCCACAGAGCAGAATCCAAGTCTGTTAGCTTGACCATTACGTAGATGAGTGACGTTGGGAGAGGGAAACTTTAAAATATAAATACAATAAAACAACACCAATATGGACATTTTGAAAGGTACAACACATTATAAAAAAGTATAAGGAATAACTGGATATGCATTTATAGCTTGACATTGCTATCTCTTTAAAATGCCCATTGACTTTTTAACTTCTGGAATGTTAGATATGACAAAGCCCCACCTAAACCTTTCAGTTTCAGAGAGGTAAGTAAAGACAAAGGCAAAAAATGTAAAATAAGCTCTCCGCCATTCTAGTAGCCTAGAATTAATTGAACGTCCATGCCACAGTACAGAATCTTACTAAAAATATTGCTGCTGGTCCAATAGGTCCATGGAAATGAATCTTCACATTTCACTGGAAGAATAAACAGGAAGAGACAGTGCATACACTTTGTAAGCTTAATCGTATTAACCAATAGTCTTCACCATCTCCCCAGGCTGGTACTAACATTTTTTTGTGAGGCTTCCTCTGCCTCCAGAGTTGGTTGCCTAAACTGGCTGTAGTTACCCCAGGCTACACTGATGGACAATCATCCCTGATTCCATATTAGGAAAAACCTGCCCTCCTTGTCAAAGGAGGGCAGGTTTTTCCTAATACTAACTGAAAATTGTCTCTTGTGATCTGCAGTCAGATCTTGGACTGGTACTCAAAAGGGTAAGAGCTGTATCTAAAAGATATTGTTTAAAATATATATATGTTTAAAAGGATATATATGTTTAAAAGGATATATATATATATATATATATATATATATATATATATATATATATATATTTCTACAGGGCTTATAATTTTAAGTCCTTTGCTACTAGCCAGACCTGAAAAGTTACTCGCCACTGCAAGCCAAAACATACCCACCAGGGCTGAATTTCTACTCGCCAGTGCTAAATTTTCACTCGCCATTGGATAGTGGCAAGTGGAAATTTTGAGCCCTGATATATATATCTCAACTCGTTTTGTGGTTCTAATATTCTGTGCCACTTCATCAGGAACTTAAAATATATCACCTTATATAGTATAGCCAGATGGGAAAGATTTTGGCGGCTCTCTTCTGTGTTACCAAAAAGTGATACCGAAACCATCATTGCAGCTTGGAATGTATTGAGGGCAGAGATTGTCTTCTAGACACAATCTATAGTCTGTTGAAACCTACAAGTATACTAATCAACCAATCCATGGCTATATAATATTTTTCCTAAGATACGTAGGAGAAAGTTTGTAACTAATCGAGTATTAATCTCGCTCCTTGATATTCCAAAAATTTAAAATGAAGTATATACAGTACTGTGCAAAAGTCTTAGGCAGGTGTAAAAAATGCTGTAAAGTAAGAATGCTTTCAAAAATAGACATGTTAATATTTTTTTTTATCAATTCACAAAATGCTTAGCAAGTGAACAGAAGAAAAATCTAAATCAAATCAATATTTGGTGTGACCACCCTTTGCCTTCAAATCAGCATCAATTTACATTTGCACACAGTCTGTTATGGAACTCAGCAGGAAGGTTGGAAGGTTCGTTGGAGAACTAACCACAGTTCTTCTGTGGATTTAGGCAGCCTCAGTTGCTTCTCTCTCTTCATGTCATCCCAGACAGACTTGATGATGTTGAGATCAGGGCTCTGTGGGGGGTCATACCATCAATTTCAGGATTACTTGTTCTTCTTTACACTGAAGAAAGTTCTTAAACATTTTGGCTGTATGTTTGGGGTCTTTGTCATGCTGCAGGTTAAATTTGGGGGTCATCAGATGCCTCCCTGATGGTGTTGCATGATGGATAAGTATCTGCACATACTTCTCAGCATTGAGGAGACAATTAATTCTGACCAAATCCCCAACTCCATTTACAGAAATGCAGCCTCAAACTTGCAAGGAACCTCCACGATGCGTCACTGTTGCCTGCAGACACTCATGCTTGTACCGCACTCCATCTGTTTGGCAAGCAAACTGCCTTCTGCTACAGTCAAATTTTGACTTTTCAGTCCAGACCACCTGCTGCACCCCAGTTCCTATGTTTTCGTGCATAGTCTTCCAAGAAGACCACTTCGCTTGGCCTTGTTTCCACACAAGTCTTCAAAGAAGACCACTTCTGACCAGTCTTCTCCAGACAGTAGATGGGTGTACCAGGGTCCCACTGTTTTCTGCCAATTCTAAACTGATGGCACTGCTAGACATCATCTGACTGTGAAGGGAAGTAAGCATGATGTGTCTTTCATCTGCTGCACTAAGTTTCCTTGGCCGACCACTATGTTTACAGTTCTCAATGTTGCCTGTTTCTTTGTGCTACTTCAAAAGAGCTCGTCCAGCACATCTGGAAACCCCTGTATGCCTTGATATTTCTGCCTGGGAGAGACCTTGCTGATGCAGTATAACTACCTTGTGTCCAGTTGCTGTGTTCAGTCTTGCCATGGTGTATGACATTTGATATTAAACTGTCTTCAGCACCTTGTTAGCTGAGTTTGGCTGTTCCTCAACCAGTTTTACTGAAATATTGATTTGATTTAGATTTTTCACTATGCATTTTGTTAATTGATAAAAATAAACTATTAACATGTCTATGGCAAGCTGGTGAGATAGCTCAGTGGTAAAGTCCCTGACTAAGGAGCCTATTCCAACCGCAAGGTTGCAGGTTCAAATCCCAGCAGGGTCAACTCAACCTTTCATCCTTCCGAGGTCGATAAATGAGTACCATTAATTGGGTAATAATAACATCTATTATTTCAGCTGCCGATTTGGTTAATTCCGAGAGCGTGCGCTGAAAGCGCTTTGAGTCCCACTGGGAGAAAGGCGCTATATAAATACTAGTTATTATTATTATTATTATTTTTGAAAGCATTCTTACTTTACAGCATTTTTCACACCTGCCTAAGACTTTTGCACAGTACTATATGTATGTGTGTGTGTATATATATATATATATATATATATATATATATATATATATCGTAAAATAATATCAATAATAATCATATATATCATTTCTGAACATATAAGGGAAACAGAATACTAACTCTGTGTCAAAGCAAAATTTCCAAATGATATCGCATATGAGATATAGCCAGATTTATTTATTAGGATATATCCGGCAATCACTTCCTTCTGTCTGATGTTTATTCCTGCCCTTCAACTATAAAAAATAAGTAAAGGCATAATACATAGGTTTCACTATACAGAACAGTGAACTTCCTTCCATCAGTAACTCATTATTTCTTGTGGTTAAGATATACTCATAGTTAATAAGACACCAACTTCTTATATGCATGAAGCTATATCTAGCTCCTCATTCAAACCCCCTTTTTCCATTGTGTCCAATGTATAAATCCGAAAGGTTGAACAATTAGACCTCATAGAAAAAGAACAAGGGAGCACAGAAGTAAAATTTCAAGGAAGTTAGATCATGGCGTACCATCACATTTTCTGAACTGTGAAAAGGCAAACTGCGGCAAGAGCAGTTAAGCCGGAAGTAGGCTGCTGGGCATAGTTTAAACTGTAATTTTCCTGCAAATAAAGGTTTTTTTTTTTTTTTAATAATAACGTTCTATAATTATTCGTTAAGTATTTTACATAATGATCAAGACTTGTAAAGTGGTGATAGATCCACTTTAAATAAATATTACATTTATGAATGGAAGAGATTTCTAAAAATCGATAACTGAGACTCCCAATGTGATTTATAAATCTCCCACTGACAAGGGTTCTCCTGTGATTAAGGGAAGATTCTTATACTATATAAGGAGGAAACAAAGCAGGGACATGCACTGGTTAAATTAACAAGAATGTTTATTTGATCCCTTTGGCACAGTAGGGTTGCCCCAAAATTACTATACTTTGATTTTATGTGTACCCAGATGTGTTATTTTTTTCTCTCTTGTACACAACTTGATATTCTGCACATAATAGAAGTACATTATGGAAACCCGACACAAGCCTTAAACTACTGTTTTATTGTCCTTAGAGCACATATTGAAATAATTTATGTAAAAATATATTTTTGGGACTGCACCTCAAAAGAGGTCAAATGTTTCACTTTTAATACAGAATGCGGTGTTATTAGTAAATATTTATATAAACTATGGAACTTGCTTTAAAATTCATTGTCTTGCATAAATAATTTCCTGGTAATCATTCTGTTTTATGATTTTAGCCTTGATTTCTTCTAACCTGTATTGTACACATGATTTCCTGTAAGAAGGCCAAAGTGTTTATTTGGCTAATATTAGCCGCTTGCATCCTGTAAACTATAAAAGCAAGTACAGATGCTTGATTTTATAGCCTACTTGTAATCTCAGCAGACTGATTTTGCTGGCAGATTGTACACAAGCAAGGATGATTACAGATCACAAACTCTACACATATACGTACATAGTCATGGATAGTCAACTTTTGGACCTCCTGCTGTTTTAGAATACAACTTCCATCGTTGGAGATGATGGAAATTGTTGTTCCCAATACCTGGGAGGAGATTCACTAAGCGGTGATAAAGAGTTGATAAAGTGGAGATAACTTCTCCAGTTTATTACTTGTCCACTTCCTATGTTATTCTCTAGAGCATATGCACTAGCATATCCAAAGGTGAAGAAATCTTAGTGCATAGGCTCCATAGAATAACATACAAATTGGAGAAGTGATAAATTGGAGAAATCATCTCCACTTAATCACCACTTAGTGACTCTTCAACCCCTGGGCCTAGATGCACTAAAGGTCGATGTGGTGTCGGTATGATATTGTCGCTGTGTTCAAATCACTCCAACAATTCGATCTGCACACATATCGACATAGTCACAAAAATTGTCAGATGGAAGGAGAGGGATGGACAAGGTCCCTATTAGCATATATTTCAAAGTGCTGTTGGTGTGGAAGGGATCTCCTTCCCTCACACATCACCAACACTACGACAGTCTGAACAGCATTCTCTGTGCTTCCCTGCCCAGCCAGTAGGGGAATACAGAAAAGGCTTTCAGCACCATGGACAGCATTGAATGCTATAGGGATGTGCATTACACACCCCTGTGGCATTCAAGGGTTACAATAAACAGAACTAGTACACCAAGCACTACACAATGTCCCGCCCCTCGACATCTCCCCCCTTTAGTTTGTCAACATATATATTACATATATCTGACATACTAACTCCATCCGACATTCACCTTATTAACTCGCATATAGCAGTCGAACCTGTCGACTTTGCACCTGTTTAACCAACACCGTACGTCCAAACCAGTCAATAAGTAACATGAGATACATGTAATGTGAAGGAAAAACATAACGGAACACATTAATTATTGTTAACTGAAGTTCAAACTCACAGCCAATCACAGCATGCCAAAGTATCACATACATTCAAATTCACATATGTATACTCATGCCTTGTCTGTGTACTATGTTTTGTTGAGCTAGGGCACAGGACCCAGGAGAGGAGGATAGCGTTTAGAGTGAAGCAGAGAGAGAAGCATACAGAGGAGCAAGGTAGAAGGAGTTTGGAGAAGAGCGATTTACATCTAAAGATACACATCACACTTTTGCACATATTCCCTACACCCATACAAACACACCCACACACACATATTTATATTTTATTTTGACAGTGTGAATCAGTGAGTGACAGAGAGTGAGTGGGATCGACTGTGTCTGTGAGCGCCTGTGTGAGTAAGTGGGTGCATGATGGCGAGGAGGGGAGCAGGAGAGAGGGATGGGAAGAGTAGAAGAAGAGGAGGAAGGTCAGGAGGGCATCCCTGGACAAGGTAGGAGCGGGAGATCCGTGGGGTGGAGGGGGATCTGGACAAGAGCAGGCACACAAAGGACAGGCTCAGCTGTGTCAGTGGGATGATGGGTAGATCCTGCGGCCCGCCACTTACAGTCAGGGTCAGGACAGGCTGAGCCAGCATGCTACAGTTCTGACACATCTCAGGCTGGTGCTGAGGAGAGGATGCATGACCCTCAGGACACATATGAGGAGAACAGGGTGCTTGTCCAAGCTGTCTTCAAGAAGGAGAACATCCTCTCTCCGAGGGAGAGGGTCCCTGGCCTGGCTGGAAAGAAGAAGTCTGCATCCTTGGGATCAATGTTTTTTTTTTGGATAATAGACATGAGTAGGGGCAAGCCACTATAGTAGCAAATTAAATACACCAAGCAGAGGCAACATGGGTGGTTAGTAATTTGGATGTGTTAACAATATGATCAGGTGGAAGAGATTTCTCCAGTGTAATGATACTTCTGTTCCCTAGGTTATTTCTATGGAGCACATGCACGAACATGTGTCACAACAGAGTAATGTCATTGCTAGACTCCATGATGTAACAGGGGAACTGTGGATGTGATATACCTATAGACATCATCTCCACTGTACCACTTCATTATAAACTCCCTCTAACAACCCACTGAGTCCCTGTCATCATTGCATTACATCAACACATCACCAAGACCAACAATGTTTAATTAGTGTTGCCCTGTGCTGATGTACAAGCCTCAACATGTATGAACTAAACGTCAACAGTAACTTTGGCTCCATCAGAATATGTTTAAGCCACCATCAATATGAAAAAAAGTTGTATGGGTATGGTAGACTTTAATATGTGAAGCAAAACCTTTTACAACATAAAAATCTTGGCAATGTATAGCTGAATTAGAGTATCATCACATAAAATGTAGTTATTGCACCACATCTCTCTACATGAGTAACACGTGTTCTGCTTAGGTGTTCTACCAAAGATATTGTCATTTTAATGATGAGCAATCTTACGTTTCCAGGGCTTAAAAAAAAAAAAATTTGCTACTAGCCAGACCTGAAAAGTTACTCGCCATTGCAAGCCATAGCATACCCACCAGGGCTGAATTCCTACTTGCCAGGTCTACATTTTCTCTCGCCATTGGCTAGTGGCGAGTGGAAATTTTGAGCCCTGCATGTTTCCTAACCAATAATCCTTTAGGGAACACATATAAATGAGTGTTAGTTAAATATGTGGCTGTTTCAATACAGTTTTCTTAGAATTTCAGGTTTAACAGCAAAACAACAACACAAGTACTTCTTAACACTTCAATATATGAGCTACATGGAGGTGTAGTCATGTCTTCAGGATAGTCAAGTTGAAATTCCTTGTTTCCCTGAGTGGTCATGGTACAGATGCCTGTGGAAAGGGATGACAGATTTAGTAAGTTCAATGTGTAACTTTGTGTCATGCAACAGATCATACACTATTAACCCTTTGCATTCCGGGTGGGGGGGGACAACCCATTGTTCAGAAAGGTGAGGAACACTACTGGTGAAGTCATAAGGTTGCGAATAAGGGAATGCTGAGCAGACATATGTATATGTGCCTAGGATATCGTATCAACACTTCACCGAGTATGTGAGCATGAGCACAGCACAATGAGACAGTGGTTGTGTGCTTGCCTACATTATGGAAATAATATGATATGCTTCCATATACCATACATCAAAGTAGACTACAAATCATGAAAGGAATAAACATCAAAAGTGTATACATTAACAGACTACTTACATGACTTATTATCTTGAGTGGTAGTCCAGCAGGGTTAACTCTTCCCCATCTAAGATATTCATCACTCAATTTCCCCTGTAGCACCATGACACTTTCTCATCTGGAATATGGACCACTACATCAATATTGTTTGCGATCATCACTTGAACACAGCAATGTAAGAAACGTGCATTGTCTTGTACCTTTGTTGGCATGGAGGATGCATGATATCCTTGAAATGGCAAAGTCGACACGGAGGAAGGAATAGCTGGTGTCTGTTGAATCCACAACCTCAGTATGATACGTCCATGGAATGGATGATGCATGGGATCCTTACTGCTGACAAAACTCAGGCCTGTGACTCTCATTGATCCTGTGGGTTGAAACAGAACATTTGTGTTTTGTGTAGTTTGTGTGATCATGGACATCCATGGATTGTGTGGATGTCTTTCTCATACAGCTGAAGTGGTCCCTGATCAGCCTGTTACGTATCTGCTCCCCTCTGTGGTTCTCTTCATTATGTGGTTGTGGAACAGGGACATCCACAGTGCGGACTGGCTCATGTTCATCCACAAGACCTGTGTCCATGGCTATGTTGTTTAGGATGGTGCAGGCTAAGATGATGTCACAAGCCTTTGCGAGGGCATACTTCGGGACACCCCCCCCCCCCCCCCGAATGATCCAGACAATGCAATCTAGCTTTGAGCAAGCTAAATGTGCACTCTGTAACATTTCATGTCCTGGTGTGAGCCTCATTATATCGCTCTTGTGGGGATTGCTTAGTGGTGTCAGTAGCCATGGCTTGCAGCCATAACTAGCATCACCTGTGGACAGAGAGTGGCATGGTAAGACAGGTGTACATGTTATGTGAATGCAGTACTTGTTGTTTATCATGACCATGCTAAGCTGTGTTTCTATGAGTAGTGTGAGTGCACCTGTTGCTGTGGTGTGGTGTCTGTTGTGTTGACTCACCTAATAGCCATCCTCCAGTATATGTCACATTTTCAAAGTCCCTGTGTACGGAGGGGTTAGTGAGGACATAGGAGTTGTGGCAACTTTCAGGTTATTTGGCACAGACGTTGGTTTTCTTCATACTGGAATCACAGACCATCTGCACATTAATAGAGTGGAAATTCTTCTGGTTTGTGTACAGATGGGCCTCTTGTGCAGGAATTAGTATTCGCACATGTTTGCAGTCCATTGCACCCATGACCCTGGGCATGCCTCCCCATGGTAGAAATGCTGTTTCACTCTGGTCCACTCCATGTCAGTGGTGGGGAAGTGGATATAGGTCATGGCCTTCCTCTTGAGGGCTGCCAAAACCTGCGCCAGCGCCCTTGAACTCGTGGGCTGTGAAATTCTAGATGCAAAGCCTCATGTGGACTGAAATGATCCACTTGCCATGAAGTGGATGGCATACATCAGCTTTTGCAATCCAGATATGGAATGGTTGGTGTGGGCCATCAACCTGTACCTGTCTCTGACTTCTGCGTCCGTCATTCCCAGAAGCATAACCCTTGTACGCAATATCCTTGGTTTGCACTGATGTCTGTCATCTCTGTGCTGCTCCACAGGTCCCTGTGGCAGCTTGGGAGGATCAGCTTGCAGCAGCTGGAGAAGATCAGCTTGCGGCAGCTGGGAAGGATCAGCTTGCAGGAGCTGGGGTGCTGTTGCCTGTTGTGGTTCTCGATGGGGAGATGGGCTCCTGTCCAGCTGGAGCATCAGCATTGACAGGTGTGCTTGGGTGAGGAGGGTGATCCATAGCCCTTCCATGCCTTTGTCTCTGCAGTAATGGGTATGGAAACATACCTCTAATCTCTCTCTGTCGCTCTCTGTGAGTGGTCTCATTATAAACATGCCATGTCTGAGGATGGTGCGATGTCCCTTTAAGACAGCGGCAAGGTGTTGTCCAGATGCAGTCATAAAGTCATGGATGACCAATGTTGTGTGTTGACCAGGTAAGTGTTTACCATTGTGTCTTGTTGTTTGTGTGATTTGGCGTAATTGCTGTGTAGCTGTCAGGTGCATGTGTGATGGTGTCTGGTTCCATTGGCTGTTGATGTTGCCCAGGTGAGCTTGGTTAGCTGTGGGTTTGACAGGTGTGCGTGATGTATGTTAACCCCTGTTGTGATGGGTTACAACATTGCATGACAGGTGTTCCTGTTTAGAACGGGCACTCCCTCTTTGGAAGGCAAAACCCTGTGTCCCTCTGTCCCAGCCTGGTGTTCATCCTGTTATGTGATCAGTCTGTGTGGTGTGCATATCTGTGTATGACATTGATCCACAGCAATGTTATTCACGTTGATGTTTATTTACACTTCTGTATATGTTTACATACATTAGTCTGTATACAGTATATATTGTGATCCTGTTTGTTATCAGTATTGAGCTACACAAAGAGTTGTCAGTGGGTCATTATATGTCTTGTTAATTGATTGCAGGGCCTTGGCATTAGTTTTATTTTTCTCTTGGCATTGCAGGGGTTAATTTTTCCATTTGTATACGTGTGCTGTGTGTTGTATGAGCTGCTGTTTCATCTGACGGTGGTTTTTCTTTTCCATTTTTGTGGATAACGGCCAACGTAACTGGTTCTTATATTTAACCCCTTAACGACCGGCTGCACAGGCACGCGGTTTCACAGAGCATTTTTTTTTTTTAAGAATCCGATTGCGGACTCCCCGAACATTGTGCAGCCGCGGGGGGGGGGGCTGAATTCCATGACGGTCATAGTACGTCATGGGTCATTTAGTCAGATTCCTCCATGACATACTATGACCGTCAAGGGGTTAAAAGTATCATTTTCTAGTCCATAAACAGTACTGCACACAATCGAATGGCTCTGAGGATTGCTGTTTCATGGTCCTCTATGGACGATATATTAACATCCGTTGTGATTTGTCATATGCCCTTTGCTTTTGTTGAGACGTCTTATTGAATGGCTTAACATGCTCACTAAACTACGTTGCCTGTTTTTTTTTGCGTCAGAGGATATCGAATCGAGGCCTTGGTGTCATTACTGGAAGAGTACAGCATAATTTCTCAATCCAAAATCAACTATAATAAATCTGAGATTTTACACATAAATATCCTTCCCTCACAAATTGCACATTAGAAACTTAATTTCCTCTTACAATGGGCTGAGTAGAAAATTAAATAACTTGTTTATCTCACTAAGGATCCCAAATAGTATATCAAGTCTAATATTATAATACTGAGGGGTTCTCAGAGACTGTATTTAGAATGTGTAGAAGACTTAACTCCCAACAACTGACACTGCTGTATTCAGAAATATAGTATAAATTGGCAATCACCAACCATAAACAAAAGTGAAATTTAAAAAAATTTGTAACCTGTGTTTTTATTCCTCAACATGATGCCATTTGTTACAATTAGAAGCACATCATATTACTCTGAGGCTGATGCTGTATTAACCCCTTAAGGACTGGGAAACTCTGAGGTGGATTTCACTTAAGGACCGGAGCAAATCTGACCTTTTTGACTATGTCTTTGTTCAACAGTGTTTTCCCTCTAAGGCTTTTATTCCATCCACATAAATTATATACTGTTAATTACGCATAAATAGGGCTTTCTTTTGATACAACATTTACATGGATAACCCACCATTTACTTTATTAAAATTAAATAAAACCATAAAAAAATGTAAAAAAAATGCCATTTTTATTTTTTTGCTTGGCATTATTTGGGCACAATGGGTTAAATTTTTATGGAGACTGCATGAAAGTTATGACTGGTCAGTCATGCCAGTTTTAAGTGGGCACTTTTCCCCTTGGATGAAAATCCCCATATCCCTCTTTCCCTCCCTATTTTCTCACTTTTTCATTTATATGATTTGGAGGTGTGTATAACAATCACATTGCCATTATTTTTTTTTTACACTTAAAATATTTATTTTATTAGTACAATTTTTTTATATATATTTATTATTTTTTAATTAAAAAAAAAAAAAAGTTGATTTTAGCAGGTCAGAAATGGACCTGCATCCAGCCAGCCTCCAACACCAGCACTGAAGAGGTTAATACCCTCATCTACTGCATTGTTTATTACACTGTGTGTCTGTTCTCTGTTTCTCTCTTCCTTACTTTAATAGTAAGGAAGAGAGAGGCACAGAGCAGACACAAAGGCACTGTGCTTGACACACTGCCTTATTCAATCTAAATGCCGGTACATGTGATTGTTCCTGCAGCGATCACATAAACCCGGCAGAAGTGACAAGCGCTGAGACTGAACGCTCCGGTCCTGGAGCGCTCAGTCTCAGTCTGCAATGAATGATAGCAGCTTGCACGGAGGCATGCTGCTATCATTTAACCCATGATGTGCCAAGACTGTCATAGGTCCTTAAGGGAAGTTTACCCATGATGGTCCTGGCACGTCATGGGTTGTTAAAGGGTTAAGGAGGACTGGTGGGAGATGCACTTCGAAGTGATAAGTGGCCAGGTTGGTGATATGGTGGTGAAGCAGTGTCGATAACATATTGACATCATGCATTAAGATGTCTTTCCCATCATATCCCTGGCCACCAGCCAGACACAATCTGTCGAAATCACAATTAATCCACCATGCATTCAACATGTTTACAGTTTTGATCAACAACGGCTCAGAGAGGATTTGCTCAGACTTCAGGGTTGTCGAACTGTAAGGAAGGGCATCTTGATAAATTCCCAAAGCAGTGCTGAAATGACTATAAAATGTATTGTGAGTCCTGATGTTATGACCAGGGAAGCTGACTGTGGCGACTGAAAAGAGACCACTGGTGCTCTCCCATAGGTCCCCAAGACAGGCTGGATTGTGAGATTTGAAGTACCAGAGATCAGTCTTGTTCACTGTGACTGCATACAAGGTAGTGAAGCACTTATGCCAGACACTGGGTTGCTTTTCCATCTGCTGCCAGCTGATGGGGTTCATTTTCTGACCTCCTCCCCAACCCTAAATGGATATTAGAAGCCATATGGGACAGCAATATGCAATGCCAGGATTTTTACTATGTTTACATAGGAGCAGATTTGCACTTTAATAGAATATTTCTGAGGAATCAGGCCTTATGCAGAAAGGAAGAGTAACAATAATCATTATTATAAAACCTCAGACAGTAGTAAAAAGGAATCACATATAGAAATAAACCCCTGAAACCATTAGGGGCAATATGACTGAGGATTTGAATGATATGCAGCCAGACTTCATAGTGAGTGAACAGAAATATCTAAATCAAATTAATATTTGGAGTGACCACCCTTTGCCTTCAAAACAGCATCAATTCCTCTAAGTACACTTGCACAAAGTCAGGGATATAATCAGGTGTATGTTAAAGAAATTATACCAAACAGGTGCTAATGATCATCAATGTAATATGTAGGTTGAAACACAATAAGTAACCAAAACATAAACAGCTATGTAGGAGGAATAAATCTGGGTGAGGAACCGCCAAACTCAGCTAACAAGGTGAAGTTTCTGAAGACAGTTTAATGTCAAAAGTCAAACACCATGGCAATACTGAGCACAGTGACATGACACAAAGTAGTTATACTGCATCAGCATGGTCTCTCCCAGACAGTAATTTCAAGGCAGACAGGGGTTTCCAAATGTGCTGTCCAAGCTCTTTAAAAGAAGCACAAAGAAACCGGCACCATTGAGGAACGTAGATCCAGTGGTTAACCAAGGAAGTTTGTTCTCCGAAGGGCTGGAGTGTGGTAAAAGAATGAATGTCTGTAGGCAACAGTGAAGCATGCTGGAGGTTCCTTGCAAGTCTGGGGATGCATTTCTGCAACTGGAGTTGGGGATTTGGTCCGAATTAATTGTCTCCACAATGCTGAGAAGTACAAGCAGATAGGTATCCATCATGCAATATCATCAGGTAGGCATCTGATTGGCCCCAAATTTATTCTGCAGCATGACAATGACCCTGAACATACAGCCAAACAATAAGAACTATCTTAAGAGTAAAGAAGAACAAGGAGTTCTGGAAGTGATGGTATGGCCCCCACAAAGCCCTGATCTCAACATCATCGAGTCTGTCTGTGATTACATGAAGAGAGAGAGAAGCAACTGAGGCTACCTAAATCCACAAAAGAACTGTGGTTTGTTCTCCAAGATGTTTGAAACAACCTACCTGCTGAGTTCCTTAAAAAACTGTGTGCAAGTGTACCTAGAACAGTGTTTCTCAACTCCTGCCCTCAGGACGCACTAACCGGCCAGGACTTGGGGATTTCTCTGCTAGAGCACAGTTGTGGTGATCAGAGGCGCATTCACATTGATTAACTCACCTGTGCTCTAACAAGGAAATCATCACATCCTGGCCTGTTAGTGGGTCCTGAGGACAGGAGTTGAGAAACACTGACCTAGAAGAATCAATGCTGTTTTGAAGACAAAAGGTGGTCACACCAAATATTCGATTTAGATTTTTCTTCTGTTCACTCACTATACATTTTGTTAATTGATAAAAATAAACTATTAATGTGTATTTTTGAAAGTATTCTTACTTTATAGCATTGTTTTCACACGTGCCTAAAACTTCTGCACATTATTGTATACTGCTGCCAAAAAAAATATATATACTGTCAGCCATACAGTACTAGGAGATTTTGCCTCTGAAGTCCAGAGAACGTAAATAAACACTCCATCAGTTGTGCACTCTCAAATTTTATATGTATGTGTGATATTTTATTCCCTGTTGTATGCATGATAGTAAAACTAATCATGCTGACATAACTAGTAATAATAATAATACATTCTGACATCTTTCAACTTGACACAGGCCCATCAAGAAAAATTCCATCTATTTCTCTACTATTCTCAACACTTCCCACAAAAATGGATTTGATAGCACTAAAATAAAACACATCTTTTTAGCCAGCAAGAGAACGCACTCTAGTGGACAAATGTCCAAACTTCTACCAGCTCAGGGTGAAAAAGAACAGTATTTATTAATAAAATAAACATGAGGAATTTATTAGTACAATAACAGTATTATGTTCAAATGAAAGTAGCCATTCTGTGGAAAAACAACTGCAGAATAGGGTACAACTAAAAACTTGCATTGATTTAAATGTGGCTTTTAACCCTATGAATGCATTGTTAGTGATCACTAGTATTCGAGAGTTGAAGTCAGTGGGAAGTTTGGAGATGTTTATGTAGCCCATATAGTGCAGTTGGTGTACCACAGAATGACTCCACTTTTCTTTTGAACATGTTAAACTCTCTTGGCGTCCCATACAGGCTGATGGACTTGTAAGAACGGGAGCAATTCTGTAGCACACCAGGGACAAATAACCATCCCCAAAATTCCTACTTATTTAAATGGGATGTTTAACTCTTTGAATGCTAGAGAGGTCCCCAAAGCATTGTAAAGCAATTTAACCCCTTAACCCCCGATGATGTGCCAGGACCTCCACAGCTGATCGGGCGATACTCTTTAAGTGCCAGAGGGGTATGCAATGCATTACAGAGCAATGCATTGCGTACCCCTCTGGCACTCAAAGGGTTAAGGACTAGTGATGGCCCTGGCACATCATGAAATTCTGGGATCACATTGCAACTTCACGCCCAGAATGCACTGGTAAAAGAAAAAAGTGCTGTGGTCCTCTAGCGTGCTCCACTCCCGGACCGGGTAGTCCTTAAGGGGTTAAATCAAAGGAAAAGTCTTCTGTGTTTCTATGGTATATATGGCTTGTTCTAGAATTAGTAGTGCCATCAGCCTCATTGTGTCACAGTCATAGGGGATAAAGAAAAATGACCATTTATTGAAAAGAAGCTTTTAACTGCAAGAATGCTATACAGATTTCCAGTGCTTCGTGGTATGTTGGCAATGACTAGCATTCAAGGTGTTAAAAATACTATTTGAATCAATAAGACATTTCTGACTGTTTACTACTTGGTTTGCTCCAGTCTGTTTTTATACATAAGGCCCTTTGTGCAGTACTGAGTTGTGCCAGGATTCCTAACTGGACAGCAACAGATGCAACATAGAGACAGGAGCAGTAATCCTGGTATTCAGTATAAAGGAATTATACAGGGAAATATATATGTATTATGTATATTATGGGAAAATATATTTTACAGGGATAGTAGCCCCTAATATGTAACAAATATATATTGTAGGGTTTATCATTGTGAGAAAAACAAGGGTACTCCTGCTGCTGAGAGGCTTTTTATTAAAAAGTGAATGCAACTCAAACTTGAATTCTTTTAGGTGCAGTATCTCAATGGCCTAAATCTGTAAAGTGGCGCTGTTGCTACACCATCCTATGCACAGCTCTGGTCAGTTGACCATAAATCTCCTTAGGATGGTGCAGCAACAGCTCCACTTTACAATTTCAGGCCATTGAGATATTGCAGCTAAAAATATATTCAATTTGAGCAGCAACAACTTTTTAATAAAAAACTTCTCAGCGGTGGGAGTACCTTTAATAACCAGGGATGAGCACTAAAACATATATTTATTTACATGGTAAGTGTTAGTATACCTTTTACTTTCATAGATATTCAGATGTATGCAAAAGTTTGGCCACCCTTGCCAAATCACAGGTTTGGTAGATTTTTTAAGTGAAAGAGAGTTTTACACATTATATACATAGTTACTCAAACAACAAAGTTTTACCTAATTACATTATGTATTATTTAGCCTGACCTTGCCATATCTTTCTTATATGCATGTTTACTTATTATTCTTTGATGACTGTCATTCTCTCCCTATCTCCTCTTCTTGTCTTTCTTCTTTTAACCAAAACCTTCTGATGGCCCACTCTCAAGTATCTCTCTAATGTCTGTCTGTTTCCCATGGAGACTGAAAGAGGGAAGGAGGCTGACAGTGGAGGAGGAGAGACTGAGAAAGGAAGAGAGAGGAGGAATAACTCAGGGGGCAGAGGGAAATGAGACTGAGAGAGGAAAGGAGGCTGACAGAGGAAGAACAAGGAAGGAACTTGAGAGAGGTAGAAAGATGGAAGGAGACTGACAGAGGGAGAAAGAGAGAAGGGGCCTGATGCAGGGTTGTAGAGGGAAGAAGTCTGAAAGGGGGGGGATAGGGAAGGTTATTGACAGAGGGGAAGAGCGGGAAAGAGATCAACAGAGGGAAAAAGTGGAAAGGAGCCTAGGAGAAAGAGGTAAGGAGGCTGACAGAGAGAGAAAGAGGGAATGAGTCTAAAAGAGGGAAGGAGAATAACAGGGAGAAAGAGGGAAGGAGGCTAAGAGAGGGAAGAAGACTGATATAGGAGAAAGAGGGAGATTGAGGGAGGGAAGGAGAAATGTTGCAGCCAAATCAATAAACACCAGATAATAATAATAATAACAACCATCCCTTCTCACTACTTGCCAGCTGTTACCATAAAATCCCAATAATGTCTAGTACACCCTCACAGAAGAGGCACAACTGTTTGAAAAAAACTGAAAAAAATAAGATATGCATATAATTACAGATATGGGAACTGCAGGGTTAGATAAAAAGACAGGTAAAAAAGACAGTTTATTTATCTTTAGACAAAACACACAAATACAGAACTGAAAAGCTTATGGGTACCATGCTCCATAAATTCATATAGCAATTAATAAAACATAATTAGACATCCATTGACATACTTCCCAATTCATGTATCTATAAATTAGAAAACATCCCATTTACTGACTGAAACTTTAAGACATCTACCTGTTTGCACTTACGTAGATTTGTTTTGAGGATTACTGATTCATTTGTATCATCAGTGAGTGTGAACTAGACATTATTGATATTTTCTCTTAACAACTGAGGATGTCCTGCACTACTTAGCTTATATGGCAATAGTGGGGATAGCATAATAATAATAATATTTTTATTATCATTTCAAGTTGAGCAGGGATTGTTTGTTTTTTTGTGTCTTTGCAAATATTTGCCAGCTACCTCTGGCAAAAGTAAGAAATAACTGAACATGGTTAGTTCACTGCCATTTTAGTACTAAACATTAGATGGAGAACTGAGCCCTAGTTTCTGATGTCAAAACAGGAGCTGCAGTACAACTGTCTCAGAGTTTATATATACAGATATATTTCTATATATCAATAGATATCTGTATACACCCACACACAATCACTGCCCCGGTGATTTACCGTGGGGCAGTGATTTTGACAATAGTCACCCCTGTCAAAACTGATACAGCAAGATTCACAGGGGCGGTGATTTTCACATGCATAGCTAGGGAGCTGAAGCCCTCCAAGTCACTCCTGTGAAATCTGCTGCAATGAGACTCATTGCCATCAACTAGCAGAGGTTCCCCGATGTGCACATAGTGCGAATTCGACAGGCAATGCCATGTAGCATTCTCTAGAGTAAATATATCATTTTTAATGGGCTGTTCTGACGATAATGCATTAACCCTCAACCTCATGCACCAACCAAGATATTTTAATCCTAACACCAAGATTCTAACCCTATTAGAGGAGGTTTAGACTTCAGCAGATGAAGGGGTTTTTCACAGTAAGGTATAATAAATTATGGAATCCCTTGCCCAAGGATGTGGTTATGGCTGATACAATGGATACACATAAGAGAAGATTAGATACAGTTCTTTCAAAAGGAAACATACAGGGTTATACTGTATATTAGTAGGCAGGGCCTGTATTTGTGGGAGGGGCTGCAAGCCCTTAAATAGCTGGCCACAGTCTCTCCCACGGGACGCATCGTCACTTGTGCGTCTATACGATTGTGTCTAGATGAAGAGTATCCCGTTTCAAAGCAGAAGCCCTTCACACTCCAAATACGTCATTTCCGTCTCGCTTGTTGCGAGAGGTAAGAGCCACTACAGGCATAACGCCCATACTAGGCTTCTGTACCCTGGCCGCATAATGGATCAACAAGCTCCACATAGAGAAAAAGGTACAGCGATTACCTTCCTACATGCAAGGAATATATCACTCGCTGCTTACATTCTGTATAAAGCATCATGGGAACGGTATTCCCATCCATTTCTCCAAGATGCAATCCCGTATTTCTCTTGCCAGCATTTTCCTTCCCCTTCCTGTGTATAGGTTCATCTCTCAAACCTTTATAGTTTGAGAGATAACCGAAGGCAAAGTTCCCCCCTCCCTCCCCCTTCCCTGAAGTCAGCGTTGTGATGACTGCAGGGATATCCGGTCTGACTTTCTTCATGTGGCTCTGCAGCAGAGCCGCGTTCGCGTTAATGACAAAGAATTATTTCAGTGAAACGTTCTTCCACATGTGCTTGCAAACCAAGCACATGTAGAAGACCGTTTCAGTGAAATAACTATTTTCACTAACAGGATCTCGGCTCAGCTGCAGAGCTGCAAGCCTGTCGTAAAATCGACAGATTTCCCCTGCAGTCAGTACAACTCTGGCTTCAGGGAAGGGGGAGGGAGGGGGGAACTTTGCCTTCGGTTATCTCTCAAACCATAAAGGGGGCTCTTAAATTATATTACAAATATGTACCATACGGGGGTAGTAATAATAAAATATTACTATCCCTTTAAATAAGAACATAAGCCTTAAATGTATTCTCCCTCTCCTATATATGCAACAATCAAAGTATTAAACTATCAGCTTTGTTCTTATTATATACTACTCTTCATACAGGTTATTTGCAAATCTATTACAAACACTAACTGTACAACAAATTTACAATGAATTTACAAGTAAGGATATATGTAAAGTATGTAACATTCCTCAATGCAATGCCATAACAAGTTTAAAGAGACCATAATGCTTTTCAATTTGAATGGCGGTTTTGCACTCGTGATACGTTTCTTGCTCACTCATATAGGTTGTTACACTACTGGAACATCGGATCCATACAACTGGTTCTTCCTTCCATAATCTAAAACAGGTAAGTCCTACCTAGGGGCTCAGCTCCCATTCACATGCATAATACTATTCACAACACGTACAATAGTTTGTGGAAGCCAAATGTTATGACTTCCAGTGAGTATGATACTAAATATCCTTGGTGACCGCATCAAATACAATGGTAATTAGTTGTCTTCTTCTTGTTTATCAATATTCTTCTTACATCAACTACAGATCCCCTGGATCACAACCCTTTAACCTCTTAACGACCCTTGACGGTCATAGTACGTCAAGGGTCGATTTGACTTAACGACCGATGACATACTATGACCGTCATCGAATTCCGGGCTCCCCCCGCGGCTGCATGCCGTTTGGGGAGTCCGGAATGCAACGGAGCAATAAAAAAAATTGCTCAGTGGTCGTTCAGTCGGGTCGCGGCACGGATTCCCCGGTCCTTAAGGGGTTAAGGTTATGCAAAATCAGGAGACCAGGTCCATATCATTGGTCTTACCATACCAATAAATCAATCTACAAATTCTATTAAGGTATAATCCCATTCCCCTAAAGAAATATACTAAGACTCATACCTCTCAAAGCCATCTAACCAGCTTTTAACCCATAGTCAACTAAATCAGCCTAAGACAAGGTAAGGAAACCATTCACTTCAATAGGGTTAATTTCACCAAGGCACCGTATGTCCAGGAGAGACTCCCATCTCCCCCGAAACAACTAATTCACTCACATAGGCAGAGACAGCGAGAAGGACACACCCATACCGCAAGCTGCCCAACTATAAAGGGATACAATGCGGTAATAGGGCCCTGTCTCACAGCTCATCTCTACCACATTATTCAGATCATGAACACCATGCCAGACCCCAGAACTACTAGATGATCCAGTCAATGCGCATAGCTATTAGGCAGGTATCTGACAAACTGGTTCAGGGCTTTAGCACGGCAAGATCATCTACCACTTTTTCTAAACCCATCACTCATGACACGCACCACTTTCACTCCCTCCCTCAATCTTATCTTAATCACAAATTCCACAGAAACAGGTCCTCCCCCAGGCAGAACCTTAACCTAAATAGAGGCAACTCCACACCTTTCAGAAGCAAGAATACCAAGTCCGATACCTTACCTCTTCGCAGAGGCTGAAAGTTCCCCAGACAAATACCTCACCTCTTCACAGAGGCTGAAGGTCCCAAAGATAGATACCTCATCGCAGAGGCCGAAGGTCCCACAAATAGATACCTAACCTCTCCTCAGAGGCCAAAGGTTACACCATCAAATAGCTCACCTCTTCACAGAGGCAGAAAGTCACATAAGCCAGTCACCTTACCTCTCCACAGTGGTCAAAGGTCCCCTCGGTCAGTCTTCTAAAGTTAAGAAGCGAAGTTACTAGGCAGAATAATCAACCATATCAGGATATATCAAGTTCCCCTCTCTCTTTTCTGTTCACTACAGTTCAACATGGAGAACAACAATCAAGCCTTATCAGATACTGAAGCCCCCCCAATGGAAAACCCAGTCCCTCCCCCACGAAACCCATCACTCAGTGGATGGACAGTGGGAAAATTAATGGCCGTATTGACTAGTCTTCACATCCCGTGCCCAGCTTCTGCCATGAAAGCCAAACTATATTGAATCTTAATGTCATCCCCCACCCCAGCCCAGCTGCCCCCCCACCATCACTTTTTCTCCCCAACAAACAACCTAATTAATAAACAAT
Source organism: Rhinophrynus dorsalis (assembly GCA_037306005.1). Classification (NCBI taxonomy): domain Eukaryota; kingdom Metazoa; phylum Chordata; class Amphibia; order Anura; family Rhinophrynidae; genus Rhinophrynus; species Rhinophrynus dorsalis. The sequence goes on from CM074720.1 coordinate 291,052,379, forward strand.
TTAACCATATCACCCAACTTCTAAAAGAGATGGGGTCAGCTATATCGGACATTCAAAAAAGAGTGTCGTCCCTGGAACACACCTCACAGCCCATGAATCAGGAACTCCAGCCAATACAATACATCCAACCAAGTACATCTCAAGCCGCTTGCCCAAAATTTTCACCAGCACACGTGATTCCACCTCAGATTAGAAGAGACATCATTAAAGGAAAGGAAATTAACTTAGTCTCCATACTGATTGCTTCACAAGACTTATCTGACAGTAAAGTCATTAATTGCAGTGATGTCTCGGTTACCCTCTGATCAAAGAACCCCAGACTGTCCAAAAAACTCATGGTCACGGAGTTTGTTCTGGCTTTTGGCATCTACAGAGACATATTGTGTACAGCATTCCCTCACAGACTCCAGGAGCTAGATCACTATTTTCACCTATTGGGCGATGTGGCGCATAAATGTGGTGGTAGTACCTTTTATTACTATCACCGGTCCTTTGCCGCCAAGTCGGCTGCAGCATTGCTGCAATTCAACTTCATGGCCGATTGGAACAGTTTGGACACTGAACTATTTTGCAGGCACTTCGCTGGGCTCAAAGCCCGGTTGTGCCTGCATTGTCAATCATCATATCACTCCTCCTCCCTCTGTCCATCCGCCCCCCCAAACTACAGTCAGTCAAACCAGTCAGCTCACTCAATCAGCAACAAAATCAGCCCTGTTGCTCATCATCCCTACCATCATTCAACAAACTTGGCCGGCCAATCCACTACATCGGAGGCACCCTGATATGCAACAACTTCAATTCCAAGGAGTGCTTCTTTAGTGGATGCTGGCTGTCTCATACATGCTCCAACTGTTAAAAAAAGCCCACTCTAGGACCAAATGCCCACGTTTCAATCATATCAGTAAAAGTCTGGGTGGAATATATCTTTCATTGCTTCAGTCTCTCCTCATTTCTCACCCGAATCCCTTAATGAAAGAATACATAATAAAAGGATTTAAAGAAGGTTTCCACACAGACATCATAGCCTGCCCATCCACCTCAGTAGAATGTCCCAACTTAGTATCCACCCTATCAGAACCAACAGAACTCTCAGCTCTCCTAGCCAAAGAAGCAGAAAATAAATTTTTAATAGGCCTGTTCCCTTCCCCCCCTTTCCCCATATGGCGCATCATCCCGCTTGGTCTCACAACAAGGAAATTCTCAGATAAAAAACTACTGATATTAGACCTTTCAGCTCAACACTCCGCATTTGTCCCCAGTATTAATTCACTAATCCCCTCAGAATCCTTTTCACTTCAATACGCCACCATAGATAATGCCATTAGTCTCATACAACCAGCCCTCCCAAACTGCTGGCTAGCAAAAACAGACATACAAAATGGGTTCAAGCTCCTTCCAGTACACCGCTCACTCTGGCACCTTCAGGGAATGAAATGGCTAGGACAATATTATTTCGAGATTACACTTACATTTGGTTCCCGCAGCATCCCCAAAATATTCAATGACTTTGCAGACATTCTCTGCTGGCTTCTGCTCAACCACTGCAGATGTCCAGCAGTAATACATTATTTAGACGATTTCCTGCTCATTGACAATACACCATCCACTACCTCACCACCATCATCCAACCACACTCAAATGAAAGTCCACTCCTTCCACTCCTATCAGGCCCACTAACTACAACCTCATTTACCTACTACGTACGCACCATTCTGTCACACTTAGGATACAATTCAGGACAATAATTTAGGATAGGAGCAGCATCATCAGCATCCAGAAATCAAGTGCCTGCTCACATATTACAAAAGCTTGGTAGATGGCAATCCGCATGCTTTAATAGATACATACCCAATCCAAATACAGAAATCCGCAGAGCAGTCACCAACCTAGCAAAATAATGTCATCTTAATGCAAGTATCAATAAATGAAGTTATCAGTACAGTCTTTCTTGTCGCCTCATCCCCTGAGGCATAAGATAGCCGAGGGGGACAGCAATCCTCATACTACCATACTCTGGAAGCCCTGACCACAAGTGAAGAGGGAGGGGTTGCAAGCCCTTAAATAGCAGGCCACAGCCTCTCCCACGGGACGCATCATCACTCGTGCCCCCCCACCAACACCCCTTTTTTCTAAAGGACTTACTAAGGCAGCCTCTTTTCAGGTCACCTTTGTCGCCTCATCCCCTGAGGCATAACATAGCCCAGGGAGACAGCAATCCTCATACTACCATACTCTGGAAGCCCTGACCACAAATGACTAACTTATTTGGTAGCAGGAAAGCTATACAATTCTCATGTCACTGGGGTATGAGGCAAGGGTTGAACCTGATGGACTTGTGTCTTTTTTCAGCTTAATTTACTATGTTACTATTAACCTAACCCTAATACTAATATCTTAAACCCAACCATCTTATCCTAAACTAATCCTAATATCCTAACCATAATATTATTATTCTAACATCAGAACCCTATGCCTTATCTAATAATAAAGATGTAATTCATATAAAAATATGACTCAGATCATATTAAACTGTCTGTTATCTTTCCTACCTGCCTAAAGCCATCAGACTTTGACAGTAATCCTTCTATTGACAAATGCATTAGAGAAGTAGAATACTTTTTACGGATCTAATTCCATTTCATGTTTAAGTGTTAGTGTTCCTTTTAAAAAAGGCCTCTTTTTTAAGTTTTACTCCTGGCAGAGTTTATCAAAACTTCTAGTGGTCTAGCCAAGTAAAATCTTCAGTTGTATTTCTAGAAACTAACCACCAGAGGGCACTTGGAGATTTGTTTTGTCTATATTATCTAGTCCAGATTTTCTCACAGTCCTAGAGACACACCAACAGGACAGCTTTTCATGATATTCCTGCTTAATCACAATTGAGTAATCCGTTCTAGGTCATTGTCATAGAATTGATTAAGGATGTCCTGTCCTGTTGATGATCCCTGGGAAATGGAGCGGAGAATCATTGTGCTAATCAGTTTCCATTTACAGATGTCTCCTTTTCCTTAGATAAGGGAGGATTCTGCCACTTAATTTCTGAAACTATTTTTTGGATTTTGAAGTGACTCCAAAACATACTTAGTTCAGCAGTATTGACTTTAACCTACTGAATGCTAAATATGTCTCCAACACTTTGACACTCATGTTTTAAGGACAACGGGAACAATTCTGAAGGAAACCAACCTCTGTAGCATTATAGGGGTTAAAAGTGCCAAATAAATAAATGACAATTTGTATTTATTCTCTGTGGTGTAGTTGGTTTGTCACAGTATTGCTCTAGATCATAGTACTTCAGCTTCAAAGTAAAGTAATTCTTTGAAAAATTTGCATTCAAGGGGTTAAAGCAGCGATTTGAAACTTCAGTTTCTGGGACACACCAATAGGTCAATTTTAAGACTATCCCTACTTTGGCACAGGTAAATTAATCAGAGAGAGTGATCCACCCAGTGGGGGATCAGAGAAGATCTGCTCAGACTTCAGCACCACAAACCTTTAACCCTTTTGAGTGCCATAGAGATGTGCATTGCACACCCCTGCGGCACTGAAAGAGAATAGCACTCAGACAATCACCACTATACTGAGCTCCTTCCTTGGCAACAGAGTTCATACATACCACCGACTCCCTTTTTTTTTTTTTTTTTTTGTGTGAAAGTATTTTACCAGGAAGAATACACTGAGATCATCGCTCATTTTGAAGTATGTCCTGGACTCATTTTATCTACCTCAGACGGGTGAAAGGCTGAGCTTGCCTTGCCGGGACTAGAACCTGTGACCTTGTGGTTCGAATAGATTCTACAGCAGGTGCATTAACCAAGTGAGACATCTAACTGGCAAATCCATCCCCTTATCCCCTACAGAATCTTTCTGGCAATTATTTTTGTCACATTTCCTCCCCCTCTGTCATCCACCTCCCCTCATCCTCATTCCCTTTCTCCACTCTGCCATATCCCTCATCCCTTTCACCATTTTCCCTATACCTCTCCCCCTCTGTCATCCACCTCCCCTCATCCTCATTCCCTTTCTCCACTCTGCCATATCCCTCATCCCTTCCACCATTTTCCCTATACCTCTCTCCCTCTGTCATCCACCTCCCCTCATCATAATTCCCTTTCTCCACTCTGCCATATCCCTCATCCCTTCCACCATTTTCCCTATACCTCTCTCCCTCTGTCATCCACCTCCCCTCATCCTCATTCCCTTTCTCCACTCTGCCATATCCCTCATCCCTTTCACCATCTTCCCTATACCTCTCTCCCTCTGTCATCCACCTCCCCTCATCCTCATTCCCTTTCTCCACTCTGCCATATCCCTCATCCCTTCCACCATTTTCCCTATACCTATTTCCCTCTGTCATCCACCTCCCCTCATCCTCATTCCCTTTCTCCACTCTGCCATATCCCTCATCCCTTCCACCATTTTCCCTATACCTCTCTCCCTCTGTCATCCACCTCCCCTCATCATAATTCCCTTTCTCCACTCTGCCATATCCCTCATCCCTTCCACCATTTTCCCTATACCTCTCTCCCTCTGTCATCCACCTCCCCTCATCATAATTCCCTTTATCCACTCTGCCATATCCCTCATCCCTTCCACCATTTTCCCTATACCTCTTTCCCTCTGTCATCCACCTCCCCTCATCATCATTCCCTTTCTCCACTCTGCCATATCCCTCATCCCTTTCACCATCTTCCCTATACCTCTTTCCCTCTGTCATCCACCTCCCCTCATCATCATTCCCTTTCTCCACTCTGCCATATCCCTCATCCCTTCCACCATTTTCCCTATACCTATTTCCCTCTGTCATCCACCTCCCCTCATCCTCATTCCCTTTCTCCACTCTGCCATATCCCTCATCCCTTTCACCATCTTCCCTATACCTCTCTCCCTCTGTCATCCACCTCCCCTCATCCTCATTCCCTTTCTCCACTCTGCCATATCCCTCATCCCTTCCACCATTTTCCCTATACCTCTCTCCCTCTGTCATCCACCTCCCCTCATCCTCATTCCCTTTCTCCACTCTGCCATATCCCTCATCCCTTCCACCATTTTCCCTATACCTCTTTCCCTCTGTCATCCACCTCCCCTCATCCTCATTCCCTTTCTCCACTCTGCCATATCCCTCATCCCTTTCACCATCTTCCCTATACCTCTTTCCCTCTGTCATCCACCTCCCCTCATCCTCATTCCCTTTCTCCACTCTGCCATATCCCTCATCCCTTCCACCATTTTCCCTATACCTCTTTCCCTCTGTCATCCACCTCCCCTCATCCTCATTCCCTTTCTCCACTCTGCCATATCCCTCATCCCTTCCACCATTTTCCCTATACCTCTCTCCCTCTGTCATCCACCTCCCCTCATCCTCATTCCCTTTCTCCACTCTGCCATATCCCTCATCCCTTCCACCATTTTCCCTATACCTCTTTCCCTCTGTCATCCACCTCCCCTCATCCTCATTCCCTTTCTCCACTCTGCCATATCCCTCATCCCTTCCACCATCTTCACTATACCTCTCTCCCTCTGTCATCCACCTCCCCTCATCCTCATTCCCTTTCTCCACTCTGCCATATCCCTCATCCCTTCCACCATTTTCCCTATACCTCTTTCCCTCTGTCATCCACCTCCCCTCATCATCATTCCCTTTCTCCACTCTGCCATATCCCTCATCCCTTCCACCATTTTCCCTATACCTATTTCCCTCTGTCATCCACCTCCCCTCATCCTCATTCCCTTTCTCCACTCTGCCATATCCCTCATCCCTTCCACCATTTTCCCTATACCTCTTTCCCTCTGTCATCCACCTCCCCTCATCATCATTCCCTTTCTCCACTCTGCCATATCCCTCATCCCTTCCACCATTTTCCCTATACCTCTCTCCCTCTGTCATCCACCTCCCCTCATCCTCATTCCCTTTCTCCACTCTGCCATATCCCTCATCCCTTCCACCATTTTCCCTATACCTCTTTCCCTCTGTCATCCACCTCCCCTCATCATCATTCCCTTTCTCCACTCTGCCATATCCCTCATCCCTTTCACCATCTTCCCTATACCTCTCCCCCTCTGTCATCCACCTCCCCTCATCATCATTCCCTTTCTCCACTCTGCCATATCCCTTATCCCTTTCACCATCTTCCCTATACCTCTCTCCCTCTGTCATCCACCTCCCCTCATCATCATTCCCTTTCTCCACTCTGCCATATCCCTCATCCCTTTCACCATCTTCCCAACAGCTCTCTCCCTCTGTCATCTGCCCAAGCACCTTCTTTCACACTGCGCAATCCCCTCCCAATCTAAGAAGCAAAAAGTCTGGATGAAAGGACATATACAGAAACCTTGTGCCACCCAAAATAAACTAGCACGTTCAGAGGTGAAGAATGATGCAAGGAAAATGAAAGAGAGGGAAAAAAACAACCAACCAAAGTTACATCCTATATTATAATTTGCTAAAAAATTTGTAACGACACAGTCATGCGCAGTAGAGACTGCCTGTTACACTGCTGATGCAGAGGGGGGCGCTCCAAAGCCAGATCGGGTCTCTGCGCAGAGAGGACCCCGGTCTGAATTCGGAGCATCCCGCTCCATATCAGCTGCGGCACGGGCAGTCTCTACTGAGCATGACTGCACCGTGACCGGCTGGCACTGTGGCCCGTGTAACAGGCTCTTCAACTAGTAATAAATAAATGTCCAAATCAGTCCATATAACAACCAAATAAAGCAAAGCAAACCTTGAATGAAGTCCAACAGTTCACTTGTATGAATATGATCTCAAGAAATGGTGTGAAATAAAGAAGGGAGATGGAGTGATCAGATGAAAGCAGATTCCACAATAGTCATCCTAGGGAGCGTTGTATAAATAAAACCTCCTCTTAACCCTTTGAATGCCAGAGAGGTACACAACGCATTGCTTTGCAATGCGTTGCGTACCTATCTGGCATTCAAAGGGTTAACTCCTGAGCTGCTAGATTCAATTGCCTCTGTATAACAGTGAGAACAGAGGACAATAACCAGCACTCACTGAGTTATTATTACACTAGGATCCTAGGGGTCTATAACCCTAGTTGGAGCAATAATGGATACCTCTACAAGGTGAATTAACCCTTTGAGTGCCAAAGGGTTGCATACCTATCTGGCACTCAAAGGGTTAAAGACTAAATTTTTAGGTATCATGGACCAGAGAGAGAACATTTATAGATGCAGATTTGGGGTACAGAATATTTCAGGCCATTAACCTCTTAAGGATTCTTATTTGAATCCTTAAAGGCTGTGGTATGTCATTTTCCTTCCTCTGTGTGTATTTAGAGTACTCATGCAAACTATGTATTGTTTCTCTTGGGATAGAATAAGTGAACTATATATATAACATATATCTCCATATCTATATCTCTATATATCTATATATATATATATATATATATATATATATATATATATATATATGTGTACATGTATGTGTGTGTATATGTATATATATTTGTATGTGTGTGTGTGTGTGTATGTATGCATGTGTATCTGTTTGTATATGTGTGTGTATATGTATGTGTGTGTATGTATATATGTATATATATATGTGTATATATGTATATATGTATATGTATGTATATGGGTGTATATGGGTGTATGTTTGTATGTGTGTGTGTGTGTATGTATGTACACATATGGGCGCATATTGTATATAGGCCTGCATGCACATGCTGGATTGTTGGATGGCAATTCTAGCACTCCTAACATGTGCAAACTTTTTTAATTCTCGCCACTCCATTATCATCTCCTGCATTTTTTTCCCTCTCCCCCCCGCTCCAATCCTTACAAAAGGTATTTACGACCTTCTACAAGTAGAGTGTAGATGCTCTGACCTTATCTGCTGTTATGTTTTCTTAAACCTACACACAGCCAAACTTTGAATTTTATGTATCACTGTGAATTCTGTGTCCTTTTAGTCAGAAATGCTTTAGACTTGAGAAAGGGAGGTTCTCCCGAAAGCTTGTCAATCCAAAATTCTGTTAGTCCAATAAAAAAGGTATTACACGATACTTATTTTGTTTGTTATTTTACATCTGCATCACTGGACTAATACAGCTACAATCTCCACTCTACTAGCCAGGGCTAAATTTTCACTCTCCATTGGCTAGTGGCGAGTGGAAATTTTGAGCCCTGTTATAGGACCGGCTAGGGGAACATAGTCCTCTCTACTAAAGGTAATGTCCCTCGCCGATGGAATTTGGGATACCCCCTGCCCCCCAGGATTCATAATAGAAAAGGTTGCCTATCAGGATTATTGTTTCCCAACATTATTTAATAAATAGACTAGTTAAAGGGATAGTAATGTTTCACAATAAAAGCAGCTCCAATAAATCTTCATAGTATTTGGGACAAGGAGAATGTTATTTCAATACTGTTAGTGTTGTAGTTCAAGAGTAATTGAACTAAAAAATATCCCCTCCCGTGCCTTTTACTGATATAACACTGATCACCTCAGAGCAGCAAGGTGGTGTACAGATGGATCTCAGAGATGGACAATCATAAATTAGCATAAAACACCTGAAAAACCTGTCAAGGGGGCAGGGTTTTCCTTATGCTCACAGTAAGAAGATTGTCCCTTGATAGATCTGTCTGGTCTCAAGACCAGATTACAAATCTGAGGGGATATTTATCATTCAATTACTCTTGAACTACAACTCTGACAGTATTGAAATAAAACTCTCCATGGCCCAAATACTATGAAGATTAATTGGCGCTGCTGTTTTTGTGAAACATTACTATCCCTTTAAGCAAATATCAAGAGTTATCAAGCAATGCTGTTACCTGAAGTATACAGGTACTTATTGCATGCTACTCAGTCTGTGCCTTAATTGTCTGCAGGGTCAATACAGTGTCCTCCATCCAGTCCTTCATGTGCTGGATTCTAAAACCATTGTGTCACATGATCTCCTGGGCTGTGGTTCTGAGAGCAGATGGCCTCACCTCATAAGTCCGCCTGGTCCCTCTCCTTGTTGCTTCCTGGACAGAAATGATGAGTTACAGGCTTTAGCTGACCTTAAATGAATCTGAGGTGCTGGATCGCCCCTGTTCTGCATACAAAGGTATATGGGAAGTATTCAGGGAATATGGTGTCTCTGAACCTTATTGGCTTTAAGCTCACTGTATGGCATTACATGGGCATGTGAATGCCAGCATTCATGTATATCGGAGTGTCTATTGCAGTGATCATCCAAAAAAGATGGAGTCTGCTGCTAGTAATTAAATGTTCTTCCACTGAAGGATAAACAATAACATTTTGTTGGTTCCTCATGAGGTTCCTACAGTGGTTGTCTTGCAAGCCAGTTCAGCTCACAGCAGTGACAAACAGAGGAAGAAAAAATAATTGGGACCAGCTCTTTAAATATGCAATGTTTCTGCCAATTTACCCCCCACCAGATCACTCATGTGGTTCCTGTTCCTATCAATTTTAATATGTCCCTTTATTCCTTTTTCCTTCTTTCTTCCGTCATCATTGAGCTGTGATTTCTTATTTATTTCTGTAGTGTTATTTGTATTTTTTCTGCACAGTACTTTATTTTCTCTGGTTGTTTGTCCTGCATTCTTGGTGGGCAGTGGATGCTGGCTTTGCATAGTCCTACAACTATAACAAGTAACATTCATTCAGTAGATAGCGCTTCCAGTAGAGTTAGAAGCTTTGTTGATCATAATGCTTATTAATTCAATTGTGATATTAATTAATTAATAATTAATATTAATTCAATTCTTGATAATACTTTGATATTGTATAATGTATCATGTGTACACTTTTTTTTTATTCAATGTCAGTATGCAGTTACGTTTATATAGGTGAGTTTTACATATTGGGGTGATATCATTGCAGTCATTCTCTGGACTGCACGATGATGACATCAGTAGTGTTTGGGTGTCTTTTTCCATTTGTGTGAGGCTATTTATACCTGATTTTGTATTTGTTGTCTTGATAAATTTGCGTGATCACTTTATTAAAGACACACAGGTGCTGCCCTTCTTTTTTTAAATGTATCAAAGTTAATTCATTGCTGCCCATTGACAAAAGATCTGTTGTATTTGTTTATTTTGAATGTATTTCACACACCCCAGACACACACATACACCCCATTCTGAGAGACATGCGCGTGCGCGCACACACTCACACACACACACACACACACACATAGACTCATCAGAGTGAGACATACGCACACACACTCATCAGAGTGAGACATACGCACACACTCACACACACAAACACACACACACACACACACAGACTCATCAGAGTGAGACATATGCACATATAAACTCATCAGAGTGAGACATACGCACACACATAGACTCATCAGAGTGAGACATACGCACACACACACACACACAGACTCATCAGAGTGAGACATATGCACATATAAACTCATCAGAGTGAGACATACGCACACACACACACACAGACTCATCAGAGTGAGACATATGCACATATAAACTCATCAGAGTGAGACATACGCACACACACACTCATCAGAGTGAGACATACGCACACACACACTCATCAGAGTGAGACACACACACACACATCAGAGTGAGACATACGCACACAGAGACTCATCAGAGTGAGACATACGCACACATATATCAGAGTGAGACATATGCACACATAGACTCATCAGAGTGAGACATACGCACACATATATCAGAGTGAGACATATGCACACATAGACTCATCAGAGTGAGACATACGCACACACATATTAGAGTGAGACATACGCACACATAGACTCATCAGAGTGAGACATACGCACACACACACACACAGACTCATCAGAGTGAGACATACACACACACACACTCATCAGAGTGAGACATACACGCACACAGAGACTCATCAGAGTGAGACATACGCACACACACACACACACACACACTCATCAGAGTGAGACATACTCACACATAGACTCCCCAGTTACTGACACAAAGAGATGTTTGACTTTTAGCAAAGGTTTGTAAGAAATGCAAAAATAAAGAATTGTGTAAATAAGTAAACATATTAATTCCTAACCTTTGCCAATGGCAGGAACTCTGCTGCACGCCATTCACCTATCAGTCTGTACTGCAGTGTCAGTATTGTTATGAGTAAAAGAGGGGTGCACAGCACACACAGCTCTCTCTATTTTATTTTGTGGGCATTAAAAAAACATGATGAACGATGTAAGTCTTATCTCTCAAACCTTTATGCAGGGCTCAAAATTTCCACTCTCCACTAGCCAATGGCGAGTGAAAATTTAGCCATGGCGAGTAGAAATTCAGCCCTGGTGGATATGTTTTGGCTTGCAGTGGAGAGTAACTTTTCAGATCTGGCTAGTAGCAAGGACTTCAAATTATAAGCCCTGCTTTATGGTTTGAGAGATATTCACAAGCAAAGTTTCCCCTCCTGCCCCTTTTACCTAGTGTAAGACATCTCTTCTCAGATGTGGAATCCAGTCCATAGACCAGACAAATAACAGCAGGGGACAATCTTCTTTCAATGAGAACAATGAAAGCCCTGCCCCCCTTGACAAGTTTTTCAGGTTTTTCCCTTATCTTAATTGAAGATTGTCCATCTCTGTAGTCTACCTGGGCACCTCCCTTCTGATCTGGCTGAGCAGTGTTACATCAGTAAAAGGGGTGGGAGGGGGATACTTTGTCATTGACAGAACTGAAATAACATTCTCCAAAGTCCAAATACTATGATGATTAATTAGAGCTGTTTTTATAATGAAACATTACTATCCCTTTAAGTGGAGAAGCCCCACACTGCCAGTTATGGATTACTTTGGAACATCATAAATTAATTTGTTTAGAAGGGGGTGGTGAGAGATAAGGGGCAGTGACAGAGGGGAAGAAAGGGGTGGTAAGAGCAAAGAGGGAGAGCGGGGCAATGGGGGAGCAGAGAGAGAGAGGAACAGGGAGGGGAGAAGGAGAACATAGAGGCAAAATGAAGGAGAAACAAAGAGGTAGAAAGGTTAAAGGGAGGAAGTAAGGCAAAGAACATGGGAGAGAGAGACATCGAAGAAAGGGGGACATATGAAGGAGAGGCCTTCAGACTTACATTAAATGAACTGTACATTTTGTATGCAATAAGAGGCTGGTCACTCACCTCTCCCATCTGGAAGTAGAAGCTGGCACTTCTAAAGGTCACTTGAGGAGAGGGGGAAGGCAATACATCAAAGGGAAGAGGGTGGCCCATCTTCTATTCTGCATCACGTCCTTCTTTCCTTCTTTCACCTTACTTGCACTGGCAGCACCGTGCTACAAAGTGTTGCATTGTTTAACCCTTTGAGTGTGATAGTGATGTCCATCACTGGCAATCAAAGGGTTAACCTGTTCACTGATTATGGGGAGTGGATGAAGCAAGGGGGATGGGGAAGTGATGAGGCAAAGGGGACAGAGAAGGGGAAGGGGGTTGTGATGAAGGTGGAGTTGATGAACCCAGAGGAAGGAGACAAAGCAAGAGTGAGGTGATGAGGTGAGTGGAGTGTGATGAAGGGGAGAGGAGTCAATGAGGGGCAGGCAGTTGCCAGGGGAGGTAATGAAGCAAAGGTAGGGTAAGTCAGTGAGGCAAAGGGTAGGGTAGAAGGAGGGTGAAATGGGGAATTGACTAGTAGGAGGAAGTTGAAGAGGCGGATGGAAGGGCATAAGTAGGGTGAAGTGTTGAAGGGGAGAGCGGGAGAAGGGTGAAGTGGAAACAGAGAGGGTGGGATCCCCATGCAAGTTCTTGCAGTGATTTGACAGTAGTGACCCTGGGGGCTTTGCCTCCCTGTCCACTTCAGTCAAAATCCCCAGTCCTGGAAATTGACTGCAGGGATGACTAACTTCACCTTCCTGCTGGCCCTGGGAGTGGCTGACACTGAACCACAAACATTTATACAATATATACATATATTAAACAGATTGCTATATAGCTAGCTAGACAGACAGACAGAGAGAGAGAGAGAGAGAGAGAGAGAGAGAGAGATAGATAGATAGATAGATAGATAGATAGATAGATAGATAGATAGATAGATAGATAGATATTAGCCTGGTACTCACAGTGATCTACCATATTGCCTGAGTGCTTCCATTGTTATATGCTAACATTCTATACATACAAAGTAATATTTTTGTATTATTTTCACAAGGCATCTTTCAGTTGCAATGGCATAAGCAGCAGAAGGTGTGTTGTCAGTGATTCAGAATTTGTCTTAGGAGAGATCTGTAGTTTGAGAGTAATTTTACACTGAGTCTTTGAAAGGAAATGAGTTAAATTGGAGAAATGTGAATGTTTCCATGGTAACACAAACAGGCCACCACTTGCCTTGTGATGAATGCAGTTGTCGATGCTTATAGATTGGCTTCTGCATGAAATAATGTAAGGGAGGAAGTAAGGATGTAACATAAGACATGGCAAAATGAACGTCATTGATACACTGGCCCTTAGTACAAGGGCTTTCAATGAAAATGACTCCTATTGAAACGTAAAACCATATCTGATGAAATGTGTAGGTAAAAAATGAAGTCAATAATCATTTTATGTAGGATCTGTCATATAAGATGTGCTTTGATTATGTATGCATTTGTTTATGGGCACAATAATAAAAATAAATGAAAATACACGGGTATAGTAACAAAAAAGAATACCTTAGGGCCATATGCACAAAGATATGCAGCAATTATGTGGAAAACCAATTGAATTAGAGAGGGCAAATAAAAACCCATGTTCATTTAAATTTGGCATTTAACCCCTTGCATACAACTAATTTCCAGTGTATTCCTTCGTAATGTATTGAAGACCTCTCTAGTACTAAAGGGGTTAAAAGCCCCATTTCGATCTATGAGATTTTGTATACATTGATTTTCCCCAGAATTTCTCCACTCTCAATTGTGTATATGACCTTAGAACTTTGAGTGCCAGAAAGGTATCCAATGCATTGCACTGCAATGTATTAGGTACCTCTCTGGCACTCAGAGGGTTAATTGAGAGACAGATCTGACACTACACTACAATCTATGGAGATTTATGGTCCATAGGATTGTGTAGCAACAGCGCCACTGTACAATTTCAGGCCACTGTGATATTGCACCTAAAAAATTCAACTTTGAAAATTAATAACTTTTGAACGAAACACCTTTCAGCAGTGGGAGTACCCTTGTTTTACTCAGGGGGATAAACCCTACAACATATTTTTTTTTACATTTTAAGTATTACTATCCCTTTAAGAACGAGTTGCTGTGAAAAATTAGAGGTTAAATAACCACTGAGTGCCAGAGAAGTGTCCAAAGCATTGCAAAGCGTGACACATAGAAACTATAGTATATGAACTGTCCATTCAGAAGGAAAATAGTGTTTTCTTAGACAACAAAATTCAAGTGCAGCCCCTCCAACAGACAGTACAGTATATAGCAGTGCCCTCAATACGGTAAAGTAGAAGAATAGTGCCCCTTCAATAATATCTTCTTCATAAACCCCCACACCCAGCGGTGGTGCGATTGTGTGGAAAACCCACTGCCCTATAGGGAACAAATGGTAATTCTCACCTTAAATGGGATTTTTAACCCCTTAAATGATAGAAAGGTCTCTAGTGCATTGCTTTCCAATATGTTGGAGAACTGTCTAGCAAACAGAGGTTTAAACCCCATTTAGAGCAATGCGAATTTTGAACATTTGTATTTCTTCCCTATGGTGTTGTTGGTTTGTTCTAGAATTGCACCATTTTCGTAGTACATCAGCCTGACTGTGCTGCATGAAACTGGTCACCTGCAGTGAGCTGGGTGCTGTGAACCTCCTCTGATTCACCGCTGTCCCTCTAACAAAGTAAAAGCCCCTGAGGAAGAGAACAAAGTGAGATAGATACATGATTGAAGGCAATTGTATCTGCTGGGGGCATTTATATTTTGCATCATAACCACTGACTCCTAGAATGTTTGACTTGATTTTTTAATTAAAACATTTAAAAAAACTACTATGGAATGCATAATTACAACATTTTTATAGTTTAAAAACTTGATTATTTTACATTAATAGTGCCATCTAGTGGTCAGATTTCAATTAGTTATTCTATGGGAGAGATGAGTCGCTGACAAACAGGATGTTGAGTCATGCTGTCAAGAAGTCACTCACTTCCTGACAATCTGAACTGCTATAGTATTTGAATAACACAACTTACCATGATTGGAGTACTCTTGTTTTTTTTTTTGGGGTGGAACTGCCTGTCTGATATGCAGATCCTTATGTCCCTCTTTCTGTAACAGCTTTGTAGGACACTAAGACCAGCAGGTTAGAATAAAACACAGTTTTATTAAAAGACAAGAAAGACTGCCTTCTCTAGGCAATACAGAATAACTGAAATGAACAGTAAAGTACAGATGCCCTCTCAGGCCCAGTATACAGAGAAATAAATATATACTGTCACAGGACAGGCATAAGTAACATACAGGGTACTCAATGGTTAAAGTGCCTAGAAATCAATCAGTCTCTGTTGTGGTGTGTTTGACACGCCCATAAGATGGTAAAGGAGCGATAAGTGGTGCTAGATGAGAAAACACCAGTACAGAGACTACTGCTTATGCTGAGCAGGGAACTGAGGCCACAATACTCTGCAAGAGCTTAATGAGCTAGAGCCACTAGCACCCCAACCGGTGCGTGAACGGAGAGCAAGTGCACTGTAAGAGCTGAGGATAATAGAGCCAATAGCCCCCATGGGAGTTGTAAGGGAGACCAACTACACTGCAAGAGCATGGCTGTATAGAGCCAATGGCACCCACCCGGTGCATTAAACGGAGACCAAGGACACTGCGAGAGCTGTGGATAATAGAGCCAATAGCCCCCACGGGCGTTGTAACGGAAACCAATTACACTGCGAGAGCTTAGCTGTATGGAGCCAATGGCACCCCCACGGGCGCTGTAACGGAGACCAACTACACTGCAAGTGCTTAGCTGGATAGAGCCAATGGCACCCCCACGGGCGCTGTACGGAGACCCAAGGCTCAGCAAATGTAGCAGAAGGCTCAGGGTAGTGGAAGCAACGGCTCTGCAAGTGTTAACTGAGGCTCAGTGAACGGAGACAACTGCTCTGCAAGTGTTAACGGAGGCTCAGTGAAAGGAGACAACTGCTCTGCAAGTGTTAACGGAGGCTCAGTGAGCAGAGGCACAGCTCTGCAAGTGTTAACGGAAGGCACAGTGCTCTGTAAGTGTAAAACGGAGACCCAGAGTAACGGAGGCAGCAGGCTCAGCAAGAGAAAACGGAAAGGCCCAGTACAGAGGAGGCAAAGACACAGTCAGCCCTGCCACAAGCACAGCGGAAGTCAGAATGTCGCCCAGGCGACAATGGAACAGCACACAGCGGGAACACAGGCAGGGTCAGCCAGGCCGGGTCAAATCATGGAGCAGGATCGTCAGACAAGCCAGGTCAAATCACGGAGCAGGAACATCAGCCAGGCCGGGTCAAATCACAGAGCAGGAACTAAGGAGCGTAGTCAGATGGGCCAAGTCGGTACACAGGAAGCAGGAACACTGGAACACAGCTAAACAGCAACACTGGCTCAGGAACACCATGAAAGGGCACCTGACAGGTGCCAAAGGCCGAGTATAAATAGGCCATACTGGGCGGGCCAAACAAGCTCAGCCAATGGGAGAGCACCACAGCAAAGAGTGACAGAGGAAGATCACGGGCACCGTGATAGTACCCCCCTCTCAAAGACCCCCTCTCCTAGCAGGAGGTCTAGGTTTCTGGGGATATTTAGAGTGGAAATTGCGCAATAATCTAGGCGCATGGAGGTCCTTCTGATCTACCCAAGAACGTTCTTCAAGGCCATAGCCCTTCCAATGGACCAAATATTGCAATTGCCCTCTAAATCTCCTAGAATCAATAATACTCTGGACTTTGTACTCCTCTTGGCCTTGAACGTCCACCGGCCCAGGGACCACCAGAGTGGTAGTGTAGCGGTTGCAAACCAAGGGTTTTAACAGAGACACATGGAACACATTATGTATGCGCATAGAAGCTGGGAGTTCCAATGCGTACGAGACAGGGTTCACTTTGCGGATAACTTTGAACGGACCAATGAACCGGGGAGCCAACTTATTGGAAGGTACTTGCAAATTGAGATTTCTGGAGGAGAGCCATGCCCTGTCCCCAACCTGGAAGGAGACCACTGGCAGCCGTCTACGATTGGCATGCCGCTGATGTCACTGGAATAACTGACTGAGGGTCCTCTGAACCTGTGCCCAAGTGGAGCGGAGCTGCTCAATATGCTCGTCCAGAGCTGGAATTTGCTGCGACCGAAATGAGTCCGGGAGCAGGCACGGCTGGAACCCGTAATTGATGAGAAACGGGGAGCTCCCGGACGATGAATTAACTGCACAATTCCAGGTGAGCTCTGCCCACGGCAACAGGTCGGCCCAATTGTCATGATGATCGGTCACAAAGCATCCCAGGAACTGCTCCAGTCCCTGATTGGCACGCTCAGCGGCCCCATTGGTCTGGGGATGGTAGGCGGAGGAAAAGGACAATTGGATGCCCATCTGGCTACAGAATGCCCTCCAGAATCTGGACATGAACTGGCTACCACGGTCAGACACCACCACTCTGGGCACCCCATGCAAGCGGAACACTTCTCTGGCAAAAACTATCGCCAATTCCTGGGCCAAAGGAAGGCCAGAGAGGGGCACGAAATGAGCCATCTTGGAGAACCTGTCGACCACCATTAGGATAAACGTGTACCCACTTGACACTGGCAGTTCTCCCAGGAAGTCAATAGATATATGGGACCATGGACATTCGCCATTAGGCACATGTTGGAGTAGGCCCACTGGGAGGTGTCTGGGGGTCTTGGCACGAGCACAAGTGGCACAGGCTGCAGTAAAAGTGGAGAAATCGGCTCTAAGGGAGGACCACCAAAATACTTGTGATAGAGACCATATTAACTGATCCCTCCCGACGTGCCCAGCAGCCTTAGAAGAGTGGTATGTCTCCAGCAGACGGGTACGGAATGGCTCATCCACAAAACACTTGCCAACTGGGGTTTCTGGGGGAGCCCTTGCCTGAGATGCCAAAATCTCCTCCCCCAGTGGCGAAGTGATGCTAGTACGTACCGTGGCCAGGATACGATCTGGCTGAATAATAGGTATGGGTTCTTCATCCCTCTCAATGTCCGATGCAAACTGTCTGGACAGGGCATCCGCCCTAACGTTCTTTGAGCCTGGTAGATAGGACACTACAAAATTGAACCGAGACAGAAAAAGTGCCCACCTAGCTTGTCGGGAGGACAGCCTTTTTGCTTCAGAGAGATAAGTAAAATTTTTATGGTCAGTTAGGA
Organism: Rhinophrynus dorsalis; assembly: GCA_037306005.1. Lineage (NCBI taxonomy): Eukaryota > Metazoa > Chordata > Amphibia > Anura > Rhinophrynidae > Rhinophrynus > Rhinophrynus dorsalis. The sequence goes on from CM074720.1 coordinate 291,070,700, forward strand.
TTAACACCGGGGTTCTGGTATCTTCCAGTAGGTGACGCCATTCTTTTAATGCAAGAATAATAGCCAGAAGTTCTCTGTCACCAATTTCATAATGGCTTTGGGCACTAGAGAGTTTTTTAGAAAAGAACCCACAAGGTCTCAAGGTGCCACCCCCCACAGGACGCTGGGAAAGAACTGCCCCAACCCCGACTTCGGAGGCATCAACCTCCAAGGTGAATGGCAGGGCGGGATTGGGGTGGGACAGTATAGGAGCAGAAGCAAAGGCGGATTTCAGAGTCTCAAAAGCATTTTCAGCTGCCTCGGACCATTGAGAGGGATTAGCGCCCTTATGCGTAAGGTCAGACAGAGGTTTAACAATAGTAGAAAAGTTCTGGATAAATTTCCTATAATAATTGGCAAAGCCCAAAAAGTGCTGGATAGCTTTTAACCCTTGGGGCAAAGCCATTGTAGGACTGCTGCAAGTTTGTCCTGGTCCATAGCAATGCCATCTCTAGAAATTACGAACCCCAGGAAGGGTACTTGGGGCCTGTGAAACTCGCATTTTTCTAATTTGCAGAACAGTTTATTTTTGCGTAATCGAAGCAAGACCTCAGAGACATCCTTAATATGCTGTGTTAGGTTAGCAGAGTGAATCAATATATCATCGAGGTATATGACCACACAAGACTAAAGCATATCACGGAGGATGTCATTAATGAACTCTTGAAATACCGCAGGTACATTACATAGACCAAATGGCATCACTAGATTTTCATAATGCCCTGACCTGGTATTAAATGCCATCTTCCACTCATCCCCAGCCTTAATTCTGATCAGGTTATAAGAGGCCCGCAGATCAAGTTTCATAAAAATGGAAGAGCCCTTCAACCTGTCAAATAATTCCGTAATAAGTGATATGGGGTAGGCATTCTTAGACATAAGCTTATTCAGCCCACGGTAATCAATACATGGTCTTAGTTCGACACTTTTCTTTTTTACAAAGAAGAAACCGGCACCAGCCGGGGAAGTAGACTTGTGTGTGATTCATCTTTTGAGGGCGTCGTCAATATAGTCCTCCATAGCCTTGTTTTCATCGCAGGACAATGGGTAAGTGCGACCCCTAGGAGGCACCACGCCCGGAGGCAGATCAGTAGCGCAATCATACGGTCTGTGCTGAAGCAATGCGCTAGCCTCCCCCTTATGAATACGTCACTGAATTCACGATATTCAGCTGGCACGGAGGGAGAGGTACATAAAATCTTGACAGGATGTGACAAACAGTTTTTCATACAGTATTCAGACCATGATCTGACCTCACATCTCTGCCAGTCAAACTGGGGATTATGTGATAGCAGCCATGGGAACCCCTGAATGACTGCCTGATAAGGGGAACGAATTATTTGAAAATGTAATTCCTCCTTGTGGAGAGCCCCAATAGACATAATAATAGGAATCGTTTCCAAAGTGATAAATGCAGGTTCCAAAGGTCTACCTTCAATAGCTTCAATGGCTAAGGGAGTGTCCCTTTTGACCAACGGAATTTTGTGCAACTCAGCAAAAGAGTGATCCATGAAGTACCCTGCTGCCCCAGAGTCTACCAGGCCCATCGCCTCCACAGACTGATCAGCCCAAGAGAATACCATCTGGATGGTAGGTTTCTGTGTACTTGAGTCTAGGGACTGCTGTACGCCACCTAGGGCCTGTCCCCCAAGGTACCCTAGGTGCGTCCGTTTCCCGGCTGTACCGGATATGTGCGTAATAAGTGCCCAGCTTTGCCACAATATAAACATAGGCCCTGCCTTTTACGGTGCGCCCGTTCCTCCTTTGTGAGTTTGGTGAACCCAAGTTGCATTGGTTCACCAGGTTCGGGTGAACGTTCAGGAGGAACGGGAGGTGAGGGTGGGTTTAAAAGACTGCCATGCCCATAATTTCTGGATCTCGCCCTTTTAGCAAAACGCCTTTCACGAATGCGGGAGTCAATAAGCATGACATAATCAATGTATTCATCCAGGTCACTGGGTACATCTCTGGCAGCTATTTCATCTTTGATGGAGTCAGACAAGCCTTGAGCAAAAGCTGCCACTAATGCTTCGTTATTCCATCCCACCTCTGCTGCCAATGTTCGAAATTCAATGGCATAATCGCCCAAGGTACGGTCACCCTGTTGTATCTCCATCAACCTTTTGGCAGCAGAGGCAGCTCCACCAGGAACCTCAAACACTCTGCGGAACTTTCTTACGAACTCACTGAAGTTCTGAGTGCAGGGTTTGGCATTCTCCCATAGGGGACTGGCCCATGCCAGAGCTTTGCCCATTAACAAGGATATCATAAACCCGACCTTACTCCGGTTGTTAGGAAACGCATGATGCATCAGTTCCAGAAATATCTCTAATTGATTAATAAACCCCCTGCATAGGGTAGGTTCGCCATCATATCTCAACGGTAACGGCGCCACTGCCGTTAAGCCTCTGATAGGTGCAGCAGGAACCACAGAATGGTTATCCGGTGTCGAAACTGGGGGTACCACCGGATTCTGGTTAGGTTTGTCAAAGTGTACCGTACGCTCAAGTAATGTCTGTAAGGCCAGTGCCAACTGATCCAAACGCTGCTCATGAACATCCATTCTCCAGTGGATGTTTTGTGTATTACCTTCACCTTTACTGTCTGAGGTCATGGCCCTTTCGTACTGTAATGGTTTTGTAGGACACTCAGACCAGCAGGTTAGAATAAAACACAGTTTTATTAAAAGACAAGAAAGACTGCCTTCTCTAGGCAATACAGAATAACTGAAATGAACAGCAAAGTACAGATGCCCTCTCAGGCCCAGTATACAGAGAAATAAATATATACTGTCACAGGACAGGCATAAGTAACATACAGGGTACTCAATGGTTAAAGTGCCTAGAAATCAATCAGTCTCTGTTGTGGTGTGTTTGACACGCCCATAAGATGGTAAAGGAGCGATAAGTGGTGCCAGATGAGAAAACACCAGTAATAGAGCAGGACAGAGACTACTGCTTATGCTGAGCAGGGAACTGAGGCCACAATACTCTGCAAGAGCTTAATGAGCTAGAGCCACTAGCACCCCAACCGGTGCGTGAACGGAGAGCAAGTGCACTGCGAGAGCTGAGGATAATAGAGCCAATAGCCCCCGGGTCAAATCACGGAGCAGGAACTAAGGAGCGTAGTCAGACGGGCCAAGTCGGTACACAGGAAGCAGGAACACTGGAACACAGCTACACAGCAACACTGGCTCAGGAACACCATGAAAGGGCACCTGACAGGTGCCAAAGGCCGAGTATAAATAGGCCATACTGGGCGGGCCAAACAAGCTCAGCCAATGGGAGCGCACCACAGCAAAGAGTGACAGAGGAAGATCACGGGCACCGTGATACTTTCCTACCCTATTGTTCCTCTTTTTAAGAGATCACACTGTGAGGTGTGTATATAAGTGTATCATACTGCTCCACAGCAATACAGTTCACATTAATGTTTCTTTAAACTTCAGCATATGTGTTTATATATTAGTCTGTGTACATAAAATACTTTGATCTTGTGCTAAATAATTTATTCTGTTACGTAGGGGTGTCAATAAGTAATGAAATTAGCTAAAAAATTTCAATATTCTACCCATCAGTGTTGCCCCCAGCAACACCACCTAAAACAAAAGTGCGATTTGGCAATTTGAAGTGTTGGAAACTGTGTTTTCTGTCTGTCTCTGACTCGTGATCATATTGAGGAGGAGAGAGGCAGAGAACAGTGTTAAAGGCAATGTTTTCTTGCATTTCATTTGTCATTTGGCTCCATTTGCACATGTGGTAGCTGTAGCAGCAATCCCGTGTGGAAGAATTAGGGAACGGCTAAAACTGACTGGGGCACTCTGTGATCATTAACCTGCGACTTGCCATCATCCATCCTCAAAGGACAGAATTCTTTGACATCCTTGCACATCACCCAGTGCTTTTATTTCATATTGATTCCTTGGCTGCTAGATACTCTTCAACACACTTCTCCAGTATCCAAAGAGTTAATTACATGTGTGTGTAAGAAAATATGGTCTGGCTTTGACTGGCAGGGGATGATGGGAGTTGTTCTCTGACAGCAGCTGGCCTCAACACTAGTCTCTACTGAGCATGTGCAGCCATTACATTATGGTAGTAGTTTTGAACCAGGGTACCCTGACACTTTGGTGGGAATCAGATATCCTCATCCTCACTCTTTTGTACAAGGGCTTTGATAAAAATGTAAATGTTGAGATTCTAATGTATATTTAATGGAATGTTTATGCAGAATATAATCGTTTATCTGATTGTCATTTTTGGGAATTTAGTCTTCTGGAGTCCCTGAAGGGGTGGTGCCATTTAGGGATTTAAATGACACAATTTGTATCAAAAAGGTGGGGCTTACTCATGAGTGGGGTCAGGGCTTAATTGACATGTCACAAAAGTGGGGGAACTGGGTGGGGAAGGAGAAGAAGAGGGTGGGAAATGAGAGGAACCGTGTGGGAAGGACCAGAAGTGGGCAATGTTCCTTATGAAACTCCCCACCGCTGGAGAATCAGTGTCTGTTCCTGGAGACCGGGTAAAACCAAACTCTCAGGGGCAGATTTAGAGAGCTGCTGATTTATATACTTATGTGTCTGTCCCTTTCCTTGTGCCCTTGACAAATTATATATAAATGTTAGGTGTACCCTGACAATTCCAAATTGTGTTTTAGGGGTGCCTTGACCAAAAAAATATCGAGAACCACTTGCTTGGGCTGTAGGTCTGACTAAACTTTTCATGATGGCAAGTGGGAACAAATGTATTGCTTTATTATGTTTACCAGATCATCCCTTTAACCCTTTGAGTGCTAGAGGGTGATGCAAATAATTGGTGATTAGGCTAAAACAGGACACATAAAAAATGCCTACCACAGGGCTCCAGTGGTTAATTATTATGTTGCAATAATTCCAGTGCATCAATGCAGCCAGCATTTTTCATTTGTCCTTTTTTAAACTCTTGGACTGCAAGAGGGGTGTGCATGATAATTTTGCCACTGTACAAATCATTGGTAAGACCTCACCTCAAATATGTAGTGTAATTTTGGGCACCAATTCTGAAAAAAAATATTCTAGAACTGGAGAAAGTACAGCGAAGAGCAACAAAATGAATTAAGGGAATGGAGGACCCGATGTATGGGGAAAGATTAGACAAACTTGGTTTATTTACTGTAGAGAAAAGATGACTAAGAGGAGATCTTATCACAATGTACAAGTATATGAGAGGTCAATAAAGGGATCTCTCTAAAGGGATCTCTCTGGTGAGCTATTCGTTCCAAGACCTGATCAAATAACCAGGGAAAACATCTTGAGATTAGAGGAAAAGAGGTTTCAACTTCAGCAGAGGAAAGGTATTTTTTTTGCAGTAAGGTCTGTTAAGTTGTGGAATTCCTTGCCCAAGGATATTGTAATGGCAGCTACAATGGATATGTTTAAGAGAAAATTAAATATATTTCTTTCAAAAGTGAACCTGAAGGGTTATTTATACTGTGTATTAGTAGACAAGGATGTTCTGATAAAGACCAACTTATTTGGCAGGAGGAAAGCTTATATAATTCTTGTTTCTCTGGGTTATGAGGCAAAGGTTGAACTTGAAGGACTTGTGTCTTTTTTCATCCTTATTTACTTTGTTACTATCTGACAACTCTACTACTTGAGATTATGCAATCAATTTTTTTGAAAATAGGATCTATATATTGAATCCAAAATGTAACCTTATTTCTCTGCTGCTATAAAAAGGTATGGGCAAAAAAAGTAAAGTAGAGCAGTTATGGGGAAATCTGGCTTCACCATAGTGGACCAGTAAACATTTCCATAATTCCCATGGGACAATTAACCACTTGAATTCTAAATAAATCATCAGCGCATTGTGAAGCAATACACTGGAAACCACTATAGCATTGAAGGTGTTAAAAGTCCCATATGGTGCAGCTGATTTGCTCCAGAATGTCTCATATTCCATTACTGCACTTCTTATTCCCATCATCCCCTCATAAAAGTCACATGAACGTTCCCGTATGGGGGAGAATTATAAAAATGATCTTTTATTTCACACATATAATGACTTCACATAAGCATATATGATGTTGCATTTAACCCCTGAATGGGTCAAATCTTATTAGCAGATGACATTTTGGTTACTTTTGTTTCATAGCTATAGTCCCAGACAACTGGAAAGCCAAAGGCTGCCTATCCCTACTGAAAGGTGAGTACATTTTAGCAAAGCAGCACTGATAGGGTTAAAATGAGGAAGGACTACATTGTGCATCTGTTTTTCCAAAACAGGCACCCCTAGGTTAGGCACTCTAGATACCCTTAGCTCAGCCCATGACCACATCCCCACTCCTCACATCACTCTGCCAACAATCCCATCCCACTGTAACCTGGCACAGAAAATACTCTTTGCCCATAACAAACAAGTACACAAAAAGCTTTGATCCCCTTGGTTACCAGAGAGAGCTCCAATGCATCGCTTAGCAATGCGCTGGCGACAGTGGAGTATCTAGTCATTGGAGGGCACAGTGCATCATTGGCGGGCCCTAGTGCAACACAAGAATACTTTCATTGATCTATAAATATAGCCTACTGGACCCTGAGACCGTTGGGGCCCCTTTGATGTTAAGCCAGGGCCCAATGGCACATTCTGTAGCTGAGTTCCTGATTGGAGATCTCTCTAGCATTCAAGGGGTTAAATAATATCCAGTACTTGGGTATATAAACTGGTGCAATGACAGTGAGTTTCCACTGGCCACGCCCACAATTTAGAATGTGGGAGTTACATAGTTACACAGTAGTTTATGTTGAAAAAGTCTTGCGTCCATCAAGTTCAACACTTCTCCTATCCAAGTTTACTGCTGTTGATACAAAAGAAGGCAAAAACCCCTATATTCAGCAATTTCAAATTCTGCTTTCATTGGGGGGAAAATCCTTCCTGACTCTAAATGGCAATCTGATTTCTCCTTGGATCAACAAGCACTACCTAAATATTAATTCCAATAATAATATACATAGCCCTTTATGTTCTGTTCTTTAAAAAAAAGTATCCAGGCCCTTTTTAAAGGAATCTAATGTATTTGATAGAACCACCTCCTCAGGCAGTGAATTCTTTACCTTTATTGTGCTTACCGTAAAGAATCCCTTATGCTGTTGTAGGCAAAATCTCCTTTCCTCAAGTCTTAACGGGGGACCCCTTGTCCTTTGTACCATTCTGTTAAAGAACAGACCTTTGGAGAACCCTTTGTATGGGCCCTGAACATATTTATATAATGTTATCATATTCCCCTAAGGCGCAATTTTGTTTTCAAAAACTTTCCATTCAACTTATTAGTTTTGTAATCCTCCTCTGCATTCTCTCTAGTTCCATAATGTCCTGTTTCAGAAAAGGCTCCCAGAATTGAACAGCATACTCAAGGTGTGGTCTTTCCATGGACCTGTAAAGAGGCATAATAATATCTTCCTCCCTTGAGTCAATACCCCTTTTAATACATGCCAATATCTGATTGGCCTTTGAAGCCGCCAGCTGGTACTGCACGCAACTGCTAAGTCTATTGTCTACCATTACTCCCAAATCCTTTTCGTTAGTAGATTTCCCCCAAAGAAACATAATTTAAACTATATGTTGCATTTTTATTATTATACCCAAAATGCATAACCTTACACTTGTCTATATTGAATCTCATTTGCCTGCCTAGTTACTCAATTTGTCCAAATCCTCTTGTAATGAAGACACATCCAGTTCAGACTCTATTGCCCTAGACCCAGGACAGATCCCTGAGGTACTCCACTTATCACATTTGTCCAATTGGAGAACTTCCCATTTGCCACCACTCTTTGCATTCTGTCTTTCAGCCAATTTCCAATTCATTCACAAATGTTTGCCCCTAAGCCTATATCAGTCAATTTGTACAGTAACCTTTTGTGTGGAACCATATCAAATGCCTTAGCAAAGTCTAAATAGATCATATCAACCGCAGCACCCAAATCTATATTTTTACTCACCTTTTCATAAAATGCAATTAAGTTAGTTTGAGAAGACCTGTCGTTCACAAAGCCATGTTGGCTCCTGCTAATGATATTTCTGTTCAAGATAAATTATTAAATGTATTCCCTTAGCAACCCTTCAGTTTCCCCACCACAGCAAAGCTGTGGCACTCCTTCAAAATTTGGAGCTCTAGACAGTTGCCTACTCTTTCTAATGGGAAATCCTTCCCTGCTTTTTATAAATCTTTCGGTGCTGAGTTGCTCACAGCTAATCACTTTACATGATGGGTTGGGAATACAACTTCCATCATGTGTTGATAAATCCTGCGTGATTTCTCTTTTTCACAAGATGTGTGTTAATCACTAATAAAAACTATTAATAGTCATGTAGGTCCTAGAGAAAGTATGGTTCATTGCACTTGATGATCCCTTTTAACAGCTTCACTGGTAAGGACATGGTGTGTACATCTTCAGCAGATTCCCCAAAACTTCTAAGGATGTGGACAGTCACGTCCTCTGGGTTTCTACCAGGGACTGAGAGTTATCTTGTCAGTAGTCTTCAGTCCCCAGTAGCTCTGCCACTGGTGGAATTCTATCTCATAAATGGCATTACTCACAAAGTTCATGCTGTCATTTATGCAACAGGAATCAACTGGGCCACACAGTATATTATTTTTAATAAAGGAGGGAAGAGGGACAGGCTTAATAAGAGCCTATTTCTCAGCCATTGCTCCTATTTACACAGAAATACACTTGTTTGAAGAGGGGATTCCTCTCTTTCAAATAAGGGTGTACTTGGTAATAAGGTAATAATGTCAGGTGATCACACAGTAACCTGACATTGTACATGTAAACAAAGCAGATTGTGCTAGACATGGTTTTGTTTTTCTGGCACCTCCTAGTATACCAGTTTATATTAATGGGGTACTATTTTTATTGGACTGATAGTATATACTGATTAAAATATGAAATTCTCTGGTTTTCAAAGATATCAGTTTCTTTGAAGTGAGGAAAGTTTGAAAAAAAGATCTACAATATTTTTCCAAAACCGTTACCTTCTTGATTTGTGCACATAGCCTGGGGAAGAATGCATGTTACCCCTCATATAATGCAGTGGGTTGTCTTCTTTCCAAAATGGTGTACCTTCTCTACCCTTGTCTTCATGTCTGTAGTTGTTATTCATTTTAGTACAGGTAGGTCATATATGAAGAATGTATGAAAAACAACAGATTTTGGTAAGGGTAGTTTTGTGCTTCTGGTACCCCCATTGCTACAACAATTCCAATTGGCTGTTATTTCTTTTGGGAGAGGAGTGTGTCCTTCATATCAACTCACTTCAGCAGGCTACCATTTTATCGGGTGGCCTCTAACTACCTAACCTAATATGGTTTTGCATGTTTTTTGGCATAAATTCTAAAAAGAAAATACTTTTTCCCATAAATCACTAACTTATGGAGGTTTCAAAGCAAACCAGGCTTTAGTAGAAATACAGCGGACCAGTTCTTGAAATTGGAATTTTATGCACTTTTAAAAATATATATATATGCAGGATTACATGGTTTAGTTCTCATTATTTTGTGCCTGGAATGCAGCATTAATGTTTTTTCAATTACTTACTTTTATAGGAAGACCAAAAAACATACAAATGTTTGTGTTTTAGAAAAGTGAGTTGATATTAAACTTAGAACCATGAAAATTTGATAGTGTATTGCATAAATAGTTCAGGACAGTTTTTTTTTTCACTTTAACACCTTATTAGAATTTCAGTAATAACACTTGGTTAATTGACACATTTTGTTCCTTTGAAAAACTGAAATGAAAGTATCTGAGGTTGTGAAGACTCTAGTACTGTTAAAGTAGTTCAGTAAAAAGCACCATTGGTTACTACCAACATGATGCACTGATCAGCAGTGTACCTGAGTATTCTGCATCTCCTGCTAAACAAACAAAAAAAAGAAGGTAGCAGAAGATACCGAGAGAGGAGTAATTCTGGAGTAAACTAACTGCAACACAGGAGACAAAAAAATGACAACATTTTGATTTAACTAAATTGTGCTTTTTAACTGCTTGAGGGAGATTCACTAAGCACTGATAAAGTGGTGATAAAGTGGAGATGACTTCTCCAGTTTATCACTTCTCCAGTTCCTATGTTATTCTATGGAGCCTATGCACCAGGATCTCCAACGGAGAAGAAATCTTAGTGCATGTGCTCCATAGAATAACAATGGAGTTGGAGAAGTGATGAACTGGAGAAGTTATCTCCACTTTATCACCTCTTTATCACCACTTAGTGAATCTTCCCCCTTGGGTTTATGCACTAAGGAGGTAGAAAGAGGAATTAAAGTGGAGATGGCTTCTACAGTGATATCACTCCTCCATTTCCAATGTTATTCTATACAACCTATGCACTAAGATCTCAGAAGCTGGAAAGATCTTAGTGCATAAGCTCCATAGAATAACATAGGAACTGGAGATGTGACATTACTAGAAAAGTCATCTCCACTTTATCACCTCTTTATCATGCATTAGTGTATCTCTCCTTTTGAATGCTAAAGAGGTGCGTAACACATTTCAAAGTAATGCATTTGAGAACTCTCTAGCATTCAAAGGTTAAAAGTAACATTTAAATCAATGGAAATGTTTTATTTGTCTCATTATACAGTTGATTTGCTCCAGAACTGCAACACTTTGCCTTTATAGATTTGGTCCAATATGTTGGATCACACTTTCTGCCTTAATAAGTATCATATTTAGAATTTTTCATTCTGGTAACAATTAGCTATTGAACTCAAAGCACTGGCGAGTCCCTCTAGTAAAGAGTTATAGTGAGGGTACCATATTAAAATGTTCTAACTCTCTTGGTCAATGATGTTCAGGCCATGGCAGAACCTTTCCTCATGCAGTAGAATTCAATTAGCTCTGCTTTGGCAGGATTAGATTTCCCACTAGGGGGCACCAGGGTGCCAAATCTCACTGTTAAAATAATACAAATTGGGATTTATGTGCAAAATAAAAGATGAGCAATTCTGGGACAAACCAACTGTACCATAGGAGAGAAAGGAAAATTGCCAAATCTCCCCTTAATTCATATGGGGCTTTTCAGCCCTTGAATGTTACAGAGGTTTCCAGTGCATTGCTTTACAATGCATTGAAGCCCTTTCTAGCATTCAATGCATTAAAACCCCCATTTAAATCTATGGGAATGTTTATTTCCCCAGTATGATGCATCCACGTGAACCCTCTTGTCTTTCCATACCCCAATACTGCTACAATTTTTCCTAATTTCTCATTTCTCTGGGATATGAGTCAAAGGTTGAACTTGATGGGCATGTATTTTTTCATCCTAATTTATTATGTTACTATGTGCACGTCTCTCTCTCTTTTCAGCACATTTCCCACAGCTGGCTTCAGCAAATGTATTGTTTTTCCCACACTGTCCCACACTGTTAGCACTGCACCACTGCCCATCCTGTCATTTATAGATGTATACTAGCAGTTTTGGATGGTGTTGCCCGTCTACATATTTTGATGGGTGTATACTGTAATTGTATTTGTTATTTGTGTATGAAAATATGCTTTAAAGGGATAGTAATACTTCGTTTTAACTTTATTTTATTTTGTAGGCATTAAAAAGACATGAAGAATGATATAAGTCTTATCTCTCAAACCTTTATGGTTTAAGAGATATTCACAAAGTATCCCCCCCGTTCAACCAGATCAGAAGGGATGTGCCCAGGTAGACTGCAGAGAGGGACAATCTTCAATTAAGATAAGGGAAAAAGCTGAAAAACTTGTCAAGGGGGGCAGGGCTTTCATTGTTTTCATACAAAGAAAATTGTCCCCTTCTGTTATCTGTCTGGTCATACAACCAGATTCACATCTGAGAAGAGATGGCTTACACTAGGTAAAAGGGGCGGGGAGGGGAAACTTTGCTTGTGAATATCTCATAAACCATAAAGGTTTGAGAGATAAAACATATCATTATTCATGTTTTTTTAATGCCTACAAAATAAAATAAAGTTAAAACGAAGTATTATTATCCCTTTAAAGGGTCTCTTTGTAAACTCTACTGGTATTTATATTAATTGTGATAAGGGGGTCAAAAAGAAGAGGGCTCACAATGGGAAAGGTAGGAGGGGAAAGGGTTTGAGTGGCAGATGGAGATAACTAAATCAGATCTCAAACTATAAACCTATATGTAAAACATAAAGCACAAGGTATATGTAGTTTAAATAACATACAGTTAGAGTAAAAGTATGCGGTTAAAGTGTATGGGCAAAACTTGCTATACTGCAAGGAGAGCACTTTTTAACTGATAGTTAATATAATTTGGGTAATTACAAATGAAGTTGGAAATTACTGTGTCAAAAATTAATTAATTAAAAACATTAAGCAATAATTTAGGTGTGTTATGTACAAATATTGCATCTTGTTAAAAACAATGTATAAAACATGATAGAATACATTTTTACAAAATCATGCAGTTCGCTACCTTCATTCAATGTTTTAGGCTATCATGTATAGCAATATACAAATTGAAGATACATAGATTAAGCAGTAGAATGATGCATAAAAGTTGGCAAGCTTAAAAGTGTATGTTACTTAAAATGTAGTAGTAGCTGGAGCGCCTTCGTGTGCTGCATAGGTAACATTTTCCTTTCATCGCACTTTGTGGCTGGTCCTAGTGTTGATCAGTGGAATCCCCTAATCTGCACTTCATTTACAAAGTAGAGACCTGTGTCCTGTGTAGAATCCAGGGGTTACGTAAGGACACAGGTTTATCACTTCTCCAATTCCTAGGTTATTCTATGGACCCTATAAACTAAAATTTCTTTGGAGACCTTAGTGCATAGGCTCTATAAAATAACATAGGAACTATAGAATGTCACTGCCGCTGTGTTCTCCTGGGCCACGGCTCTAACGGGTTTCAGTTTTGGGGCCCATATACGCGGTCCTCATCCGCCTTCAGCTTGGCAGATGTGCATGCGCCCGGTTCGTTCCACCATAGGTCCTAGGTCCCACTTGGCTCAAAAACGAGCCCATCTCTCTCAGCTCTCCCATTGGCCAGTCTCTATATTTAAACAGGCTGCCCCACGCTTAGGGCTCCCGTTCCACAAGCTATTCCTAGCTAGTTCCTGGGCTCTGGACGTTAGTCTGCTACTTTATCTTTGCTCCTGGCTTGACCCTTGGCTTGTCTGACCACGTCTTGATCTCTACTCCTGGCTTGTTCCTTGGCTTGTTTGATTTCCATTCCTGGCTTGACCCTTGGCTTGTCTGACCACGTCTTGATCTCTGCTCCTGGCTTGACCTTTGGCTTGTCTGACCACGTCTTGATCTCCACTCCTGGCTTGACCCTTGGCTTGTCTGACCACGTCTTGATCTCCGCTCCTGGCTTGATCTTTGGCTTGTCTGACCATGTCTTGATCTCCGCTCCTGGCTTGAACCTTGGCTTGTCTGACCACATCTTGCTCTCCACTCCCGGCTTGACCTTTGGCTCTGTTTCTCACCACGCTTGATCTTCTCTCCTGCTTGAATCCTTGGCTGCGCTTGACCTCTGTTGTGTTCCCTGTTTCCCTATTTGGTGTCCTGCAGGTTCTGCTGGCTTGGTTTTTCAAACGGTTCCTAGGTACTCCTATCCTGGTTGCACTTCGGCTCAACCGGGGTGGAACAATCTGGTTTCACGACCAGCACCTTTAACCAGCTTCGGCTGCAGCAAGGGAGTACCTGGCACACCGTCACCGCTCACAATCTCCGCACTCTAGCATTGCACGCTAGCACCTTCAACCAGAGCCAGCACCACACGGTTTCCTAACCGCCGTGTGCATGACAGAGAAGTGATAAATTAGAGAAGTTATCTCCACTTTATCACCGCTTAATGAATCTACCCCCAGGAAGATCAGGTGTAAAAACTGATTCTTGTGCCCTGTGACTAAAAAACGCCTGGCTACTAAGCTTTTTACACCTAAAATGTTCCACTTTGAGCCAAGAGGAGAGCAATATTTGAGCACATGGGAATTTCAGGGGAGTTCTGTTTCTCTGTGGATTGTTTATCATTATGTATTAGGATGTTGCAGTGGAAATCAGCAAAAAAGTATTCTATTTTCTGGAAAATGCAATAGTGGCAGTGTTCAGTCATTGTATCCACTTGTGGATTTGTATATCCCTACACACACACACACACACACACACAATTTCACCAGAAGGAATAACAATAAGTTAGAGATTATTCATAGAAGGGCTACTAAATTGGTACATGGCCTAAATAAGTGATTTTCCAATGTTAGTAGAGATGAATCCCCCAGTGATATCACTTCTCAAATTCCCATTACATTTTATGGAGCCAATGAACTAAGATTTCTCAAATGGGAGATATCTTAGTGCATTGGCTCCATAGAATAACACAGACAATTGACAAGTGATATCACTGGAAAAGTCTTTATCACCTCTTTATAACATCTTACTGTATAAGCCCCCAATGTGTAAGTTTTCATGATATTTGTGCTGGATCATAGATGGGTAATTAGTGGCTTAGTAATTGTGATTGATCTACCTTTGCTTAATTAGGGATACCCTTAAAATCTGACCAATTAGTGTGTCCAAGGACTGAACCTGAGAGTTAAAAGTCTAAATAACTAAACATAAAAGAAAAGGATCTTAATATGTATAACATGGAGGACAGAAGGTAGAGCGTGATAAAAGTAAAATATTCAAGTATATTAAGCATATACCAAAGTTTAGAAAACATCATTTTCAGAAGAAGTTGAGTACTAGAATAAGAGGGAATGACAAAATAGAGGGTGGAAAATGGAGAGAACATGAGAAAAAAACTACTTAATGGAAAGGCATAGATACATAGTATTTCCTCCCAGTGGAAGTGGTAGAAGCTGAAACAAATGGATTTAAGAATTCCTGAAATAGATATATAGATATTCTAAAAGTTAAATACATTTGAGTTTTTTAAACAGATAGGAACATGGGCGAGACTAGATGAACAAATGTAATGTTATCTCCCCTCAAATTTTATGTTTATACTAGGCTGACCAGATCTCCCCTCTAACCGGGGACACATAGGAAATAGCCATTGTTCAGTACTTCACTGAAATCAATGCAGTCCTTCAGCATGCATTTCTCCTATGCGTCCCCGGTTAAAGGTGAGGTCTGGTCAGCCTAGTTTATATGCCATGCCAGTAACACAAGTGTTGTAAACATACCATTGTCAATCACAAAGGACGTGTTTCATCATGCACCCAAAAAGGAAGTAACTGTGTGCTACACTAGATAAGGTGACTGCAACAATTGTTTCCGCTGCCACTTTAGTACAAGCCACCCCTTGAAAAAACCCGCCAAATGTCCCTGATTTCCAGGGACAGTTCCTGGTTTTGCTCTCTTCCCTGGATCCTGCTGTCTCTGCTTTTAAAATGAATGTAAGCCCCATATTCATTGTGTTTGTTGGTTAAAAGATAAGAGGTTATGCTCATTTACATAAGTTAATATTGTTTATTTATATAATTTCATATAGCGTTTAGGTGAGGGTAATAATGCATTTTCTGCTGTGCAAGTGCAGCTGTAGATCTGCACAAGGGTTTTTTGCTGACACAATGCTGTACAATATTATGGACCTCTAGTGATGCTCTTTAATGTAACTGCCTAGGTGAAAACTGTCACTGAAATTGTTTCCAAAATGTAGGAAACTATGTTTGACCCCTTAACGACCAGCCGATTGGCCATGGAGCATTTTTTTTTTTTTTTTTGCTGTTTCCGGTTCCGGACTCCCCGAACGGTGTGCAGCCGCGGGGGGAGTCCGGAATTCCATGACGGTCTTAGTACGTCATGGGTCGTTAACTCAGATCTACCCATGATGTACTATGACCGTCAAGGGTCGTTAAGGGGTTGAGCAGTATTTTGTCATGAAAGACAGAGGGCCATATGTCCAAAATAAAGTACAATCGTTCTGGGCAAACCAGAGGCACCACAGGGGATGAATAAAAAGCCCCAGGGTTTTAAATGAGGCCTTTTAACCCCTTGAATGCTAGACATCCACAACAGACCCCTTTGTTTTGGGGACCTCTCAAGCATTCAAGGAGTTAACTCTGAGTGCCCAAGGGGTGTCCAATGCATTAAGAAACAATGTGTTAGATTCAAAGGGTTAAAGCCCCATTTAAATCAATTAACTTTTGGTCCAGAATGACTCCACTTTCCTTTTGTACATAAGGCCCAGAAAATGTTCGGAGCCAATAAATAAATAAAGATTCCCCTTGGATGCTACAACCATCTCTAGCACCCTACAGGTTAAGCAAAGGGAAGTAGCACAGTTGTGTTTACTGTAACATAAGATCAAAATAGATGTCATAAAAAGCATGGCAAATAAAGCTATAACGATGCAGAATGACCAGTATATACAATGACTGTGAAATTATGTGAAGACAAACATTTTTACTGAATATTAGAGCTGCACCTGCTATGAATCTAGCTTGCTACTATGCAGCTGTTGTAATCAGGGTATCCAGGCTGCTTGACTGAGCTGCAGTTAATTAGTTCTCTCGCTGCATTATTCAAATAGCTTCCTGTCAATGCCCATTGAGGTTTCACAATTGCTCAGGCTTCTCTCCTCATAACCTCTTGTGTCCAGTTTTGATCTTGTTTGCCTGTTTGTTATGCTGCTGCTATACATAATGGGGAAAGTCTTGCCTTCATAACGTCAGTCCACTTTCAGTTACAGAAAGCCGCATGGTTTTAGAATTCCTGTATTACCACATAGGGAATTAAAGGACTGCATTCAATAAGCTGAAGAAAACCAATGGTGCCACAGAGGAAAAAATAAACATCCCCCAAATGCCTGTAAATTTAAATGGGGCTTTTAACCCCTTGGATATTAAAGAGGTCTCCAAAGCACTGATGATCTTGGGTCATATTCCATATCTTAAAGGGTTGCAGTTCTGGGGCAAGTCAAATGCACAATAGAGGACAAATAAAAATTCCCCAAATTCAACCCCATGAAAGCAAGACAGGTCTCCAATGCACTGAAAAGCATTCAAGGGGTAAGGGTAAAAACATTTAAATCAACAGAACTGTTCATTTCTCCACTACTGTGCAGCTGGTGTGCACCAGAATTGCACCTCCTTTAGCTTCCTGAATATGACCTTAAATATCTGCCTGAATGTTATAAATGTGAAGGAAAAAATTGGAGACCTCTCTAGCACTGAAGGGGTTAAATGTCCAATCTAAATCATTAGGCATTTTCATTTGTCCCCTAGGGTTTAATTGGTTTGCTTCAGAATGGTACTGGTACCCCTTTAGCTTACTGAATAAAGCCCAAACTTACCTCATTCTCACAACATCTGCTCCTGTAGTTTTCATAGATGAAACGTCTGCTGCCACTCTGAAGCCTCTCAAAGCTGCTTCTGGGAATCAAAATGCTGAGACCTTTTGCTCTCCTATCCCACTGGCAGCAGCTGATGTCCGAGATCGAACAGTCTGGTCACAGCTTGTGGTCATGTGCACCTCCCTTCCACTCAATGGAATGTGTATGACTTTGGTAACATTCTTCCCATTGATCTCTATATGATGATTCTACTATGGGGAATTATGCACCTGGCTTCATGGTTAGCCAAAGAATGAAAAGGTTTGGCCGAATGCTTTAGTACAGTGCTGAAAATGACTATAAGTGTCAGTGTTTTGTATCCCTAAAAGAAGCTTTAGATTCTTCACAAGTCATGAAGCATGTTGTCCCATGAAAACACCAGGGGCCTTATTCATTAAGCTGAAGAGGCGCAATTCTGGGGCAAATGAAAATACAAATTACTGTAGGGGGCTTTGTACTCCAACTGCAGATACAGGAACAAATAAAAAATCCCACTGATTAGAGGCCTGTCTAGCATTCAAGTGGTTAAAAGCCCAGTTTAAATCAATGGGTGTTTGGGGGGATTTTTATTTGCCAGCATGGTGCAGATGGTTTATCCCATATTTGTCCCTCTTTAGTTTGCTGAATATGACCATAAACAGCAGCATTAGTTGTGTGCTTAATTTCCTGAATCTATGAGCAGTATTCAGTGTAAGCTTAAGAGGGGACATTTCGGAGCAAGCCACCTGCACCAACAAGCAAGGGCAAAATCTATAGGGGCTATTAGGAATTTCTGGACAAAGAGTAGTATTAAGAGGTGTTCTTCTTTAAGAAGTAGTAGGCAATCAATACTAAGAGTTATTTCAGAGATGTCCAAAAAGAAATCTTGATGGCCATTTCTTGTCCTCAAACATGCCCAGTCTGGCCCTTCATGCATAATCAATACATCAATAAATGTTACCTGGTACCAAACATAATAATCATCATTACCTGATCTTGAACAGTCAGGCAGGCACCTAGCGCAATATGCAGGATTCTGCAACAAATCAACTGAAGCATAAGACACAATAAATATTCTCATTGATTTACAAGGGGAATTCAAAAAAGTAATTTAAAGTAATGGGGTTTTGGAAATTTGTATATGTTTCCTAAGGTACAGTTGGCTTTCTCCAAAATTGTTCTTCTTTAGCTTCCTAACACGGACCCAAATGCATAAACATATTTGGACTGCATTTTTTTCCTGCTTGTCTTTAAAGTTATTATTATGTTATTTAGTAGTATGTAGCCACTGAGTCACTGGTAGAAAAAGGGGAGTCAACCAAGATTTATTTAATACATACACATATAGATAGGTTCAGATCAGGGAATGTGAAAGTCTCTATTGTACAGCATCGAATTAGAGGATATGTTTGGGGAAGCTGTTCTGCGTGTATAAAGGCAATGTAAACAAATTCTGTTTCAAACCAGCAGCATCAAAGGGAAAAAAATAAACATTCCCGTTGGTATAAATGGGACTTTTAACCCCTTAAATGATATAGAGGTGTCCAACACATTGCAAAGCTATGTGTGGGAGACCTTTGTAGCATTCATGATGCTAAAATCCCAGTTTAACTCAATGGGAATTTTTAGGTGCAGTTGGTTTGACCCACATATACACCACTTTTATTTCTAACATAAGGCTCATTAACCCACTGAGTGCCAGAGTATTCTCAACACATTGCTTTGCATTGCGTTGAGTACCCCTCTGGCACTGAAAGGGTTAACTGCTGAGACATAAATTGATGCCTGTAGGGAGTCACTGTGAAGTACATGGCCATATATACTACATATATGCACGTGTGACTCCCCCATTACAGTGACAGAGGCCCAGGGAGGAAGCATGTGCCACACTTTACCTTGAGCCATTCAGAGCTTCACAATCTCACATGTATTTAGTATCACATGGGGGAGACTGCAGGTAGTCATAGAAAGGCACAAGTCTGGATTACAGGTGCGAGGTGCCCAGGAATAGGCTAACTCACTGGCACACCCTAGCAGGCCTGCCCTTGCATGCAGCAGATATAATTTGGTAACAGAACCACAATCTCTTTAGACATTTCTTTCTTCCCTGCTTTTTCTAACTTTTGTCTCTTTCCTCTTTCTCGTCCATGTCACAAGCTATGGCTATAGGCCCTGCTGAGCCAGTGGGGAGAGTGTGGGAGGGAAAGGGTTAACACCACCAGATCCCTGGTTACCTGTTACTATTCCTAGCAACCACCAAATTAACCACTGAAATCCCTCCTGCACCCCAGTACTACAATTTGCTGCCACCACCAAGACTTTATATCTGGACATCTAAGGTTATCCCAAACACAACAGAATACAGTATAAAATCACCTTAATAATCAGACATATAGAATTAACTCTTTAGTAACATGTGCTACCTGAGCTTCCTTCAGAGTAGTGAGTTCATATTAGAGAACAGAGACAAGAGCTGATTAATTGAACATTTAATCTGAAAAAGTCTTCACAGTTCTGGTTACATAAATACAGAAATAAAGGGCATACACAAATAAAGATTACACATAAGCAAAACAGTCCATAAAATAAAACAGGAGAAACACAAGAGATCCCTATATACAATTACTGATATATTAGGAGTCCTTGTGGGAACTTCAGATAGTAAAAGTTCTCCTTTCAGTAGTTGCAAAGAAATTCACCTTTTTTTTTTATCCAAAAACCCATATTAAATACTTTCCACAGTTCCTTCTAAGAGGCCAAACCCCCTGGGTGTTACCTGGGGGGAGGTTTGGCCTGACAGTTTACACATGTTCTCTGGATAACCCCCCCATCAAAACAGAGGGCCCACTACCTTTTTATGGCAGTTACGTCCTGCTCTGGTGATTGCTATCTGCTCTACAAAATAAATATACGAATTATACAAACCAGAGGCCCTGCAAAGGCCAAATCATGCCTTGACATGACACCTCCCCCTTAAAATGGTGGACAGAGGGATCAAGCCACAGGCTGATCAATCTGTTTACCATTTAACCTCTATTCCCCCCTGATGAGACAGGCCATCTGCATTCCCATGTAATCTGCCTTTCTCCCTCCCTGAGCCCCAGCATGTTTTTGAGAAGGAACTCCCAGTATAAAATATTGTTATCCCAATATAACCGGTGCCTATCCAAGTCAGCACCTGGCTGTTCAGCGCAGTGTCTCAGCCCTTCAAGGGAGGGGTCATTGTGCATCGCGTCCAGGAAATTTGTATTGCACTCCCCTCACCTGGCTGCACCAGAGAGTACAGCTTCTTCTGGCAGAACATTGTGGGGTGGGATGCGGTCTACCCCTTTCTCTGCCTGCTGGGCAGACAGCTTGACCCTTTCATTACCGTACTCCTCATGTTCAACAGCTGCAGCCCTGGCATACTGCTGAAATGTTACTCCTGCTACCATTGGTATACCTCCCTTGCTCCCAATTTCCTTCTGGGAGCACAACCTTTGCTCTCTGCAATCCCCATCCAGGGAACATGTTACAGAAGGAAAATCTCATTCCTCCTCCCCCTTACTCCCAGACATCACCGTCTCACAGGATTTAGACACAGGCAAATCAACCCTGACTCCTGGTTTGAGAGATATTTGCATGTAAAGTTTCCCCCTCCCTCCCCTTCTCCTGACGTCAACGCTCTGCTGACATCAGAAGATCCTGGTCCAGGGACCAGCTGGCGGCTCTGCAGCACAGCCAAAATCGAGACATACTTCATTGTAGACCGTTCCAGTGAAGTAATTATTTTCCAGTATCGCTATTTCGGCTCTGCTGAAGAGCCTCCTCGTGTCAGCCGACATGGATCTCCTGCTGTCAGCAATGGCCCAAGCAGGATCAGCAATGCTGTTTTTTTTTTTGTTTTTTTTTTTCATTATAGGCAGCATCAGCAAAAGTGGCAGCGGAGGCAGCAATAACAGGCAGGATATTATTTGATTTATTTTTTTAATTGCAGGAGACACAGGAAGACCAGGGTAAAGAAGAGACTGCTGAACCTCCAACTTCGAAGTGTTATATGTGTACCGAGTGGGAATGGGCCATAGAATAGTGTTATAATTATGGGGCGGGATTAATCCTTTGAGTGCTTTTCAAGGCATTGCATACCCCTCTGGCTCTCATAGGGTTATTTATTGTTTTGTTTTAATTATGCGTTTTGTAATTTGGATGCACTGATATGGGTTGCTAGTGTAGGGATGCCTGGTTGTGTGTGATTTCACTTCTTTACTACTGCATGATGGTGGTTTTTACCACACTTTATGGACTCAACGTTTATATTAGTTAGGTGCTAAATCACCAGTAGAAAAGACAGTCCCTAAACACATTTTAATACACACATGTAATAGAATGGGACATTGATTAGGCTGTTACATTGCTTTCACAGGGTGCTAATGTTGCTCCCACCGTGCTTTTCTAACTGGTGGTGGTTTGTCACAGCATAGGTATTAAAATACCAAAGTCTGACTTAAAACTACTGCCGTGAGTTTAATTTCACTAATGACCCTGATAGAATCGAACAGCTGGGGCATTTCCATGAGCACAGAGAACTCATCTCATCTCAAACAGAACCAATTTCAGTTCAGGGGATCAGCATCAGTGCCACAATGTACTACCAATGTACTACCAAAATATAAACATTACTTTCTCAAATACAAATTATTTTACAGAAACATGCATAGTACAATATATAGGCAGATTTTAATTTTCTGCAAAACCTAAACTTGATCTGTGACCAGAGAACAGAGTGCAATGCTTTGTTAATAAAATTGCCACCGCTATGGTATTCACTCACTATTATTCAGAATTTGTTATTTGGGTTCTAGTAAACCACATTTCTTACTGACATCAGACTTTGATATCTGATAGCACATGGTGGTTATATCAGCGAAGACAACATGGCTAAGAACTTAGATGTACGGTAATTTGTATCTAGACAAAGCACAAGATTCATATAGGTGAACGTGTAGAGGATTAAATATGGGAATGTGAATTTCAGTGGATAGGAACTCACCAGTGTAGTTGTTTTTCCATTGCTTGCTGCTGCTCCTCCAGGGGGCAGCACTGATCCACAACCAGTGGACAGTGCCACCAGCTGAACCAGCACATCCTTATCCTCAGTGCTTGTACTGTGCAGCTGTTCTGCAGGGAACCAGTCTCTGCATCTTTGTGCAAAAATACAATGTTTGTAATAGGAGATACATCCATGAGTTTTCTCCTTTACTTGTGTCTCTCCATTTGTTGAGATTTTTCTTTAAATCGTTATTATAGTTCAAAAGTACTTTTTTTTCCCCCTCGAACTGTTACTAACAGCTCCATCTGGTGTGTAAAAAGCATTTTTATAATGCATTATATGGGAGATCTTGAGTCATAGACTACTGCTATTTTCTATTATGGTCATCAGGTTTTCTGTTCCTATCACATACTGTGTATAGGAACAGAAAACCTGATGACCATAATAGAAAATTGCATTCTAATTTGATGAAACAAGTTTAGCTAGAAAATTTGAATGAAAATGAATAAAAAAGTACCATTTTTTTACTCAGTAGGTAAAATCCTACAACATATTTCTCATAAAATATTTTTTGCCTTTATAATATAGATTTCATAGAATAATTTATTACAATCAGACATCTAAATAAATATGGGGTACTTGATGGCAAAACGCTTTCTAAATAAATAAAAATTAATTGTATAACAGTAGAAGACATGGGGGACGAAATTAGATGTACTTTAATTATATTGACTATTGTGTGACTGAGGAATGTAACAAATTATACAACATTAAATATGGGGCAGTGAATTTGAGTGGATAAGAACCCACCCGTTTAGTTGTATTTTATCCTTTGCTGATCTATTTTTTTCCATCCCTTGCTGTCACTCTATAGAGCACCACAGATGCATAGTTTCTAATCAGGATCACCCCCTGGACCAATGGTAGGAAACAGGTAGCCCTGGGGCCTAATGGGGCCCTCTCAAGCTTCTCCCATGGCCCCCCAGTCTATTCTCTGGAACAGATAAAATAGGAAATCATTTTCCTCTACCATATCACATACACACTAGGCTCACCCCAAAAAGGACACATAGTAACATAGAAACATAGTAAATTAGGTTGAAAAAACACACAAGTCCATCAAGTCCAACATTTGCCTCATAACCCAGAGAAAATGAGAATTACATAAGCTTTCCTGTGCCAAATAAGTTGGTCTTCTGAACTTCTTGTTTTGCTTACTAATACACGGTATAACCTTGTATGTTCCCTCTTCAAAGAAATGTATCTAATCTTCTCTTAAAAGAAGCCATTGAATCTGCTATTACCACATCCTTGGGCAAGGAATTCCACAGTTCAACAGACAGTACTGTAAAAAAAATCTTTCCTCTGCTGAAGTTGAAACCTCCTTCCCTCTAATTTCAAGGGGTAGCCCCTGGTTATTTGATCAGGCCTTGGAATGAAAAGCTCACCAGAGAGATTCTTGTATTGATCCCTCATATATTTGTACATTGTGATAAGAGCTTCTTTTAGTCATTGGTTCTCTAGAGTAAATAAACCAAATTTTTCTAGACATTCCCCATACATCAAGTCTTCCACTTCCTTAATTTTGTTGTGTTTCTCTGTTCTCTCTCCAGTTTTAGAATATACTTTTTCAAAATTGGTGCCCAAACCTGCAATGCATATTCAAAGTGAGGTCTTACCAATGATTTGTACAGTGGCAAAATAATGTTATCCACTCTTTCTTTGATACCCTTTTTATGCAAGACATGACTTTGCTTTTCCTAAAGCTATTTGACACTGGTCACTGCTTTCAAGTTTGTAGTTTACAAGGATTCCCAGGTCTTCCTCTAGCAACAAGTCTCCTAAAATGATTCCATTAAGTTCATAAATAGTACTGGGATTTTTTCTTCCCAAATGCATGACTTTACACTTGTCAATCATTACCGTAGGAGAGGACAGGAGTACCAAGGAGAGATGGACGGAAAGTTCCTCCAACAAGGGATAGCCGAGCAAGTCGCTAGAGGGCAAGGCTTGGGTACAGTGCTTGTGATGTGGCCCCCAACAGAGGAGCTGAAGGGTAACCCAGGATAACCCCTACTGAGACAAGCTATACTAAGCTATCCCCAGAGAGAAAAACACACACTTTAACAGGATAATTAAAGAGGTACTCACTAAGGGTCCAAGGAACAGGAGGACACCAGCAGGGATGGAACAGTAGAGCTGGTGGGAGAGAGAGAAGTCAGGAACAATCCGGGTCATGCACAGGGAAAGCCATGAGGAAAATCATCAGGCTGGAGAGTAGTGAGGCAATCCCGGTCATACACAGCAAGGTTCAATACATCAACGTTTAGCAAAATCAGCAGGCAGGAGAATAGTGAGGCAATCCGTGTCATACACAGTGAGGATACAGCAAAATGGCAGGCTAGAAGAGATGTCAGGAAGAACGGGTCTTAAAAAAGGAATCAGATGCTGGCACAAAGTAAAGGGGTCTACTAGACAGTCCTGGTCAAAAACAATATACAGCAGGCTTCGGCAAGGCACAACTTGAGCAAGGCAAGAAACTGTATAACAAAGTGTTATTCTGAGCTGAAGCCAGTCCTTTAAAGGCACCAACTGAAAGTGGAGCCCAGAGCGAGACATGGATGCTGGCAGAGCAGAAAATAGCCATATAGAGGAATAAACCAGCCAGAAGGCTGAGACAGGGAGAGCATCAGCTCTGTTCTCCTACATTAAACTTCATATTCCATTTGTTTGCCCAATCTGCCATTGTATGTAAATTCATAGAGAACAAATGTAATGTTCTGAATTTATTACCCTGCATGATTTAGTGTGATCTGCAAATATTGATATTTTGCTTTCTATATCTATTTCCAGGTCATTTATAAACATGTTAAAAGTAGTAGACAAAGTACTGAACCCGGAGGTACTCCACTCTCAACTTTAACTGTGTTGGAGACTTTTCTGTTTACAACAACACACTATTCCCTATCCCTCAACCTGTTTTTTTATCCAACAGCAAAGGATTTCCTTTCTTATTTTATACCCCAGCCTCCACTTTATCAAATGCCTTTGCCAAATCCAGTCACAGTTGCTTCTGTTCATCCCCAGAAGAGCCATGGCAGAGGGGAGGGGCCCTTACAACCACACAGGGACAGGTGCCTAAACACTACAACAACCAAACACCCTCTGGAAGAGAAATAAGTTCATCCTCCCACCAGTCTAAGAAAGGGAACCCCAGCAAGCTCAATCCAAGAGAGCCTTGTGTAACGGTTTGTTTGACACACAGACACAGTAGGTTTGGATAAAACACAGTTTTATTGAACAGTTGTAATAACAATAACTCTCACAGGTCCAGTAATATATCAGCAATATAGTACAGACACAGGACAGGTTACAATGAGGTATACCCACACGGGTCCAGTATATGCAAGTAATACAGAATACAATATACTGACACAGGTCAGGCAGTTTTCGTGTGATACTCAAGTTAGGCAGCACTGAATGGGTTACTATTAGGCCGGGAGGACTGACAGGCTCTAATAGCGCGAGCCTCCCCCCTCCTAGAAGAGGGACCTGGTTTCAGAAGGTATTTGGAATGGAAACTGATCAACAATCTAGGAGCATGAAGGTCACTCTGATCAACCCAGGAACGCTCCTCAGGGCCATAGCCCTTCCAATGGACCAAATATTGCAATTTTCCTCTAAATCTATGTGAATCAATAATACTTTGGACTTCGTACTCCTCCTGACCCTGAACTTGCACAGGACTGGTGACTGCAGTAGTGGTAGTGTAACGGTTGCCTATCAGAGGTTTCAGAAAGGATACATGGAACACATTGTGAATCCACATAGATGCTGGGAGATCCAGAGAGTACGAAACAGGGTTAATTTTGCGGATCACCTTAAAGGGACCAATGAACCGGGGAGCCAACTTATTACACAGAACTTGCAAATTGAGGTTTCTGGAGGATAGCCATACCCTATCCCCAACCTGGAAGGAGAACTATCAAGGTGCCCGTGCTCCCCTTGTTATTGTTTTCCCGTCAGTCTACACTGTGTGTGCTCCCATTGGCTGTCCTGTGTTGGTCCCGCCCAGTATGGCCTTTATATACTGGGCTCCAGCACCCATACGGTGCCCTTTTGTGGTGTTCCTGTACCAGTGCTAGTTTCTGCTCAGTGATTCCCAGTGTACTGACTTGGCCTGCCTGACTACTCTGCGTCTGTTCTCCTGCTCCTGTGTACCGACACGGATTACCTGACTATTCTTCAGTGCCTGCTCCTGTGTACCGACCCGGCCTGGCTGACATTCCTGCTCCTGTATACCGACCCGGCATTGGCTGACGTTCCTGCTCCGTGATTCAACCCGGCTTGGCTGACGTTCCTGCTCCGTGATTCGACCCGGCTTGGTTGGTGTTCCTGACAGCCTATTGTCGCCTTGGCGACATTCTTATTCTCCAGGTTATCCGGTTCCTGTTTTGTTCAGCAGAGTGCGAGAGTCAGTTTCTGTTACTGCTGCGGCAGTGTGTCTTTGGCCTAGTCTCCATTACTGCTCCTGTAGGGTGTAAGTGTCTTCCTCCGTTACTACTCCGGCAGTGTGCCATTGGCCTAGTCCTCCGTTACTGCTCCTGCAGGGTGCAAGTGTCTGCCTCCGTTACTGCTCTGGCAGTGTGCCATTGGCCTAGTCCTCCGTTACTGCTCCTGCAGAGTGCAAGTGTCTGCCTCCGTTACTGCTCCGGCAGTGTGCCATTGGCCTAGTCTCTGTTACTGCTCCTGCAGAGTGCAAGTGTCTGCCTCCGTTACTGCTCCGGCAGTGTGCCATTGGCCTAGTCTCCGTTACTGCTCCTGCAGAGTGCAAGTGTCTGCCTCCGTTACTGCTCCGGCAGTGTGCCATTGGCCTAGTCTCTGTTACTGCTCCTGCAGAGTGCAATTGTCTGCCTCCGTTACTGCTCCGGCAGTGTGCCATTGGCCTAGTCTCCGTTACTGCTCCTGCAGGGTGCAAGTGTCTGCCTCCGTTACTGCTCCGGCAGTGTGCCATTGGCTAGTTTCCGTTACTGCTCCTGCAGGGTGCAAGTGTCTGCCTCCGTTACTGCTCCGGCAGTGTGCCATTGGCCTAGTCTCCGTTTCTGCTCCTGCAGAGTGCAAGTGTCTGCCTCCGTTACTGCTCTGGCAGTATGCCATTGGCCTAGTCTCCGTTACTGCTCCTGCAGAGTGCAAGTGTCTGCCTCTGTTACTGCTCCGGCAGCGCACCGTTATACCTTGTCTCCATTATTGCTGCTGCAGAGCGCAAGTGTCCGCCTCTGTTACTGCTCCTGCAGAGTGCAAGTGGTTGCCTCTGTTACTGCTATGGCAGTGAGTCATTGGTCTAATCTCTGTTACTGCTCCTGCAGAGTGCAAGTGTCAGTCTCCGTTACTGCTACGGCAGTGTTCTACATTACTCTATTCCTGTTAGTACTCTGGCAGTTTACGTTTGATCTGCTAGCCTGTTCCTGGGTGTTAAGCATCCTGAAGCTCTCTATATAGAAAGAGCTCTATCACAGAACTCTGAACACATGGGACTGTTTACACTCCTTGAAGACCTTTAACCCATGCAGTACCTTTATCCTGGGAATCCAACATATTCTGCCTGACTTGTATCAGTATAGACTGCTATGTACCTTATGGTTGTACTGGACCTGTGTAGGCATATATATTGTTAACCTGTGGTGTGTCTGTATTCTACTGGACCTGTGAGGGCTCTTATTTTATTGTGATTTCAATAAAACTGTGTTTTATCCTAAACCACTGTGTCTGTGTGTCGAACAAACCGTTACAAGACCGCTGGCAACTGCCTGCGATTAGCGTGGCGCTGATAACGCTGGAACGAATTACTGAGAGCCCCCTGAACCTGTGCCCAGGTGGAGCGGAGTTGCTTGATATGCTCATCCAGAGCTGGAATCTGCTGCGTCTGTAATGAGTCTGGGAGCAAGTATGGCTGAAACCCGTAGTTGATGAGAAACAGGGAGCTCCCGGACGATGAATTAACCGCACAGTTCCTGGCAAACTCTGCCCATGGCAACAGGTCGGCTCAATTGTCATG
Organism: Rhinophrynus dorsalis; assembly: GCA_037306005.1. Taxonomy (NCBI): domain Eukaryota; kingdom Metazoa; phylum Chordata; class Amphibia; order Anura; family Rhinophrynidae; genus Rhinophrynus; species Rhinophrynus dorsalis. Next base: position 291,099,123 of record CM074720.1, read on the forward strand.
ATGATTGGACACGAAACAGCGTAAGAATTGTTCCAATCCTTGATTGGCATGCTCAGCGGCTCCATTGGTCTGGGGATGGTAGGCAGACGAAAAGGACAGCTGTATGCCCATCTGGTTACAGAATGGTCTCCAAAACAAAGGAGACTAGACTGCAGAGAGAGACGGTCCGGAAACAGAGGATCCTGTCACAACCCCGACCGGAGACTGGCTAAGGCGTAGCAGGAGGGATACGCAACCACAGGAGCCCAGCCGGGCCGGTTTGGTACACAGAGCAGGAACGCCAGCCAATGCGAGTCGGTACACAGAGCAGGAACGTCAGCTGGGCCGGGTCGGTACACAGAGCAGGAACGTCAGCCAATCCGAGTCGCTACACAGAGCAGGAACGTCAGCCAATCCGAATCGGTACACAGGACAGGAACAAGATGCAGAATAGTCAGACAGTCCGGGTCGGTACACAGGCAGGAACAAGATGCAGAGTCATCTGGCAGGCCGGGTCTGTACACAGAGATCACACGAAGTACAGGAACAAGCGCTGGTACGGAAACACCACGAAAGGGCACCGGATAAGTGACAAGGTCCAGTATTTAAGGACAAATACAGGGCGGGGACAAATCACTTCAACCAATGAGCGAGATCAATAGAGGAAACTGACAGAATGTCGCCAGCATAGCACGGGCACCGTGATACCTGGGTACCATGACTAGTACATAAAAGACTCCTGACTGTGTGGGAGAGAGGGCCACTCCTGGGCAGCCCAAGCTGCAGAAAACAGCCCAGTAGAGCCTCTAGGGACTAACTTCCTGTTTTACCTTGAGCTGTTTGTGGGGGGATTTAGCCTCTGCAGCTGTACTGGAGGAAAAAAGGCACTGAGGTTCCTTTTCATTGGGTCTATTAGAGCTGCTACTGAAGGGACAGACCTTGCTCTACTCTCTGACTTTGCTGCAGTGAAAAAAATAGTACTTGAAGCCTTTGACTGCACCCCAAAAACCTTCAGATCTCATTTTAGCAGATCCTCCAGAGCAGTCTTCATAAGGGTCATGGGCTCATGGAGATAGCTCTGTAGATTACGTAGTCTGTGAATGGAGGGGGAGAAGGCTATAACAGCCGACTTCATAAGGGATTTAATTAAACAACAGTTTGTTCGGACATGAAGGTTGTATTGCTAGATGAAGGATGAGTATGCCTTGAAAGTCCATACTTGGGAGAACATAAACATATATAACCTGAAGGGTAAGGGGATGTTCAATAACTTTTATCTTTTCATTAATCCAGGCATCCAGAGTACTCCAATTCTCAGCACCAGTGCATTCCACAACAGCTGTCACATTTGAAGGCCTCAGGTAACCCCCCCCAACAGAAAGTGGGATTCAAACGGGGAGGGAAGAACATCCCCAGTAGGAAGTGCTTTAGGCGCCATGCTGCGGACTACTGGAAAAGGCACTGTCTTCTGAAAGGTAAGTGAGACCAGGGTGAGGGAGTACACTTTGTCACTGGGGTAGAGGACTGCTCAGTTTCTGAGGACTGTGAATTTGGTGTAGACACTGAAAGGCTTCAGCAGTTTGAATCAGAGGCTGGTACTAGTGTAGGTAAATGGACACAGGCTCTACCAGAGAGTGGTATCAGCTGGACCCTGGTCAATGGCACAGAGGTCCCTCAGGACCAGATGCTAGGGTTGGGCGTGGGGGGTAACCTAGGCTAATGGCAGCTAGGAGGCAATTCACCCTGCCAGGGTTCACCTTCAGTGGGAATGTGAGGAAGGATTGGAAGGGTATCCTTAGAATAGTGGGGGTATGCAAAACTCTCCACATGCCTCACATCATTGGCACTGGCTACTTAGAGGAGTTGTCTGCAACACTGACCAGGAGCCAGTCTGGAAAGTAGACTGCTCCTGCTGGGAACACTGACCCATCCAGCACTAGGCCAAACTTTCCTGATTCTAGAGTCTAGAGGGGCATGTCACTAGGACTATTTACAAATGTGACTGTGGGCAGACCAAAAAACATGCAGGGCCAGGGCCTTGGGTTGATGGGGGACCATGGAGTTGGAATGCCTGGCCATTTAGACTCTAGGTTCCTTGGAACTTCATGACCCAGAGGCTTTGCATGCTGCCCTTAAGGAGAATATGACTCTGGTAAGGCTTAGAGCTGAGGCTGAGCCACATCACCCTTAAGGTAGTCTGCAATTGGACCCTGCACCCAGGTTCAGGGTATAGTGGGAAAATGGACTACTTTACAGTGAGCCTTCTGAAAGGTGCCTAACTAATCCCAGATCTGAGGAGTGTGAGCCTAACAATCAAATGGAGGAGGAGATTAAGTTCCTGATCTCATGCAGAACTGCATAGGGGACTCCAGAATTGACAGTTAGTCAAAAAGCTGAGCTGCAGCAGGTTTAGGTCCCCTACAAGAATATTTTCCACAGCCTACCTGGAAAAGTGAAGGGAGTTAAGCACAATGTAGACATAAAGGACGTTATGCCTTTCTGGGCAGCCCCACTGCCCTATGGGAGAGGAGTGCAGGAAATGTAGATCTGAGTATCATCACTAAACCCAGTGGTGACTGGACTAACTATTTTATTGTATTGTAGAAACCATATAGCTCCATCCAGTTCTGTACTGACAATAGAAAGCTAGTCTCTAAGGGTGATGCATATCCAACGCCCAGGGTCGATGAAATCATAGACTAGATCCTGCCCAGTTTATCATAACAAGTGGCCTGAAAAATGGGTACTGGCAAATGAAGCGGACTGACAGGGTCAGATTCAGATCAGCCTTAACTGGTCCCCTTAAACTCTATGAGTACAAGTTCATATTCTTTGTCATGAAAAATGCACCTGGGACATTCCAACACCTTATGAACCAGGTCCTAAATGATTTGGAGGCCTTTATCCTGGCAAATTTAGACAATATTGCAATCTGCAGCCAGGACTGGGAGTCTCATCTCCACCACCTACAGGTAGTGCTGGCTCATATTCAGGAGGCTGGGTTAACAGTAAAAGCACAGAAGTGCCAGTTCTCTATAGGGTTGGGAACCTACCAGGGAAACATCATGGGAAAGGGACACTTGAAGCGTAAGGTTGAGGCCATTGAGGCTTGGCATGTGTCCCAAACCAAGAGACAAGTGAGAGCTTTCCTGGGGACTACCGAGTATTGGGTCACACCTTTGCCCCAGATTATTCTGCTCTTGAATTTCCTCTGACAGGGCTGCTAAGAAAAATGTCCAGACAGGTAGAATGGACCCCTGCTTACCAGAAGTGCTTTGACTCTCTTAAGAGAATCCCATGCCAGGAGCCTGTGCTTATATCCCTGATCCAGGAAAGCCCCTCTGTGTACAGACTGATGCATCAGAGACAAGAATTAGAAAGGTCTTGAGCCAGAGGAATGAAGGGGGTCAAGACAGGCTTTATACATACCTTTCCAGGAAGCTATATTGCCCCGGGAGCAGAAGCAGTTAGTGGCTGAAATGAGTGCTGGGCAGTTGCAGCCATATTTGTACGGGGCCCCTTCATAGTCCAAACTGACCACAATCCTCTGACCTTCCTGCACTCATTGGGGGATTCCAGTGGAAAATTCTGCAAGGGAATCAGTTTTCAGTTGAGCACTGTGCTGGCTTCAAAAATGCCAATGCAAATAGAATGTCTAAGATATTGATTGATGAGGGTGACTTGTGCTTGAACCTGAGTAGACTGGCCCCTTCTTAACCTCTTAATCTGGGGGAGGTATGATGACATGCCAGGGAGAAAATGGAGGTTTCTTGAACTTTTAATTTGTAGGGTAAGTGCTCAAATGGGTGTCCCTGTGATGCCTTGTTTTCTAGCCAGTCTGTGCTTTACCAAGGTTAATTTACCATTCTGCCCAACCCCCATCTTCAAATTCTTAGAATTCCCAAAGCACAAGCAGTGAAGACATACCAGGTGTAGCTTCAGAGATGTGGGGTGAAGGAAGATTTGTTTTATCAGACATGGGGCTCGATTCTATTATCAGCGCTTAAAAAAAAAAATCAGGCGCTATGTTTTTTTTAAGTCAGTTTTTGGTATCCTATTACCCTACTTGTGAAAACAAAATCAGCGGTAATTACACATACCGCCAGTCAAAAAAAAAAAGCCCATAGGGATCAATTAAAAACAACGTGCAAGCAGTATCCTATTACCCATGCTTAGTATTAGCGCCTGTTTTGTTTATACAAGTTGGAAATTCTTCACCTCAGAGGTTGAGGCGTTGAAGCCATAATGACAGTTTCAAAATCATCTTGTTCGAACAAAAGCAGTGTAGAATACAGTATACACCCTAGAAATCAGACCCAGAGTGCACCCTTTGACATATTAACCCCCCTTTTAAAAGATTCGACTTACAGTGCTCCCATGACTTTCTTTCACCATTTATATACGACATTTTTCTTCTTCCTTTTTTTCTTTTTTTGCCGACATGCCCTCCTATTTTGTATTGCAAGATTAACCCTATAAGTACCAGAGAGGTAGCAACACATTGCAATGTGTTTGTTACCCCCTGGCACTCAAAGGGTTAAAGTAATTAGTGGAAACAGTGCTCCTCAATATTAAATAAACCCATATCTTGATTCTTTTTTTATAGTCCTGTAAGAAGTTTATTGTAACATTAAATAGTTATATAGTAGATAATAGATATAGTTATAAAGCAAAAATATATAATATATAATCAATATCTGCACAGGTGTTGTTAGAACCTTTAAGTCCTCATATAAAATGATGTATTGAGCTGATCAACATTATGTTGGAGATACTGGTCATGTTGAGGAGATTAGTATCTCCAATGAGACAGGATATGTTTAAACTTCAAGTCATTATCAACAAAACTCTATTTTATTAGATCAGCTCTTCTAACTTCCATTATCCGTATGAGCCACCCTTACACTGCAGAGTTCTCACAGCCAACATGTGCATATATGGCTTGCTGCCAAAAGCGGACAATAAGTTCCAATCAGCTTTTGAAACAGTGTGCTCAAGAATACTTTGTTGCAAGAGCTGATTGGAACTTATTGTCGACTTTACGCTGGCTGTGAGAACTCTGAGGCTTCTACAGCCTAGGGCTCACAAACAACCAGCATTGTAAGTGTGGCTCACCCTTCCACCTGGGCCAGTCCCCCAGCGGGTGAATCCCCAAATCGTCCCTCCCCTTACTCCGGGACTCATCGTCCCCCAACCATCCCTTCATTCCTCCATCTCTCTCCCAACTTATGCCTTATTACTCATCCTTATACTTTAAGAATACCAGAGTGACTCTAGTCCCCAAAAACTGATATGTCCCCTATTGGGGGCTTAATCAGTCACCGGGATCTAGATAACCATCAGTCTGGGGTATCCTCCATTCCGTTTCTCACCCCCTACTCAGCAGCCATCTCCCCCCCTTAATCCTCAGCCTCTTCCATTTAACAAACTATTCACCTCATATAATGTTGAATAAATGCCACTCCCCTCCCTGCAGTTACTGCCCAGTCACCCATACTCTGGAGAATCCGGTCACATCTCCAACAGGGAGGATCAGTAACCTTCAAAAATCTTAACCCCTTATGTGGTTCCACCTCCCCCTTGGAGAGGCTCCCCCCCCCCCCATTTCTCTGATCTTCTCCCCTTCAGTACGTGAAAAATAAAGGGGATAAAATTGTCCTCCCTAATTCTATACCCAGCCAATAGTTATTACCCTCAATCATTGCTATCTCCTTCCTCCCCCTCCCCCCAAACTCTCATATGTGCCAACCTTATGTACAACCCCATATCTCCCCCCACCCCTTCTTTTTCCCCTTATCTTTCCTTCTTTCTTCTCCTTTCCTTCTTCACTACCTCAAATTTCACCTCCATTCCTTATCTATTTCCCTTCTATTACTATACCACACCATAACAAAGAAGAGAAAAAAAAACAAGTTACCCAACCTCCCTCTTCCCTCCCTCCCATATATATGCCCTTCTCCAATTGAATGACTCTCTTTAATTCTCATGTAATTGCTAAACCCCCTGATTTACTTAATAGTTTACTAGCCTTACTCCCTCATATTCAGCTCAATTCTAGTGATTGTGCCACCCAATTCTTTGCCTTTGTTACGGAGTCAACAATCAATTTCAGTGGAAAACTCCAATTATATCTTATATTCTTTTGTCTAAGCAGCAATGTAATTGCATTATATTCACTATGCTTCTGCCTGGTTAAAGGAGATAGGTCTTGAAAGAACTTTAAGTCCTTATAAACATCACTTTTTGACTTGAAGGCTCTTGCAGCTACCATTATCTGTTGTTTCACATAGTAAGAAGAAAACAGCACTATAATATCTCTTGGTTTATCTTCAGGCACCGACTTTGGCATAAATATCCTGTGTACTCTTTCTATGACAGAGTACTATTGTTTTATTAGAAAACACTGCATCTCGATCATGAACTGCCCAAGAATAACACCACATAATTCATTAATTTTAAAAATATATAACAGACAGCTAGCTCTTCATGTTAATTTCAGGGAAATAAGTGGAAAAAGACACCAGACAAAATTACAATGCATTCTACTGACATACAAAATCTATGTGGCCACAGAATACTATTTATACTATTATGTTCACTATTATATTATACTATTTATATTCAGAGTGTCTTCACCGGTTAACTGCATTTGGGTTCAGTTTATTACTTCTCCTGCCTAGGGGGATTCCTCTTTTAGGGCATACCTGATCTGCTTGCTTCACCATTTTGTATATTTAACTCTGAGTGAGGTTCCTCTCAGAGCACATTCCCCTAAGCAATCAGGATATTACAGACAGAGGAATATGGGTCTCAAAAGGAGACTGTGAGGTGTGTTATTCTATGCAACCTATGCACTAAGTTTACATAGATGAAGTCTTGGTGCATAAGCTAAAAAAGAATAATATAAGGACTGGTAAATTTTACATTGGAAAAGTTATATAGTAAATCAGCATTCTTGGCATCCCACTAACATATGAGAATTTAAATAATTCTGGGCACTGACCATGTCATAGGTATGAAATGATGCTGTTTTTATGCACTTAAAGGAAAACAGACAGTGCCTTCCTAAGGATGAATCCCAGTATTACAGTCTTTTTAAAATGTACCTCCTTATTACTCACATCCAGGGCAGGTTCACAGAGGACTTTATCAACCACAAAAATACGTGTATTGATAAATCCTTCAAGAAACTTAAGGGAAGACTGAGGTCCAAATCAGTACATACCCTTTGCCATGTATGGAGTGGAGCTTTTTAAACTCAGAGTGTGCCACTGGGTATACTCAGGGCTTCCAGGTATTCTAGGAGAGCCACCTTGACCTGCCAGATTGCCCAGATTTTCTGGAAACCAAAGACAAAATAGTTTAGGGCCATAACCATACCTCCCAACATTTCAAATTGCCAAAGAGCGATACTTGTGCTTTAGGGGATGTTGCTGGGGGAATGGCTAGTGAGAGGGGCATTACAAAAATGTTTAGGTTATTTCATGACCTATTGACACCTCCTTGTTTAACCTAATAAATAACTTATAACAAGACCAAAGTATTTTATTTACAGACTAATTTATAAACTCCATGTACGGATGTTTAAACAAACATTAATGTGAGTTTTATTGCGGTGGAGCAATGTGATACACTTATATACACACATATCACACAGTCTGATCTCCTGAAAAGAGGGACATCAGGGTGGGAAAGAGGGACAGAGGGATTTGGGACTAAAAGAGGGACTGTCCCTCCTAAAGAGGGACACTTGGGAGGTATGCATAACCCCTTGCTGAACAAAGGATAGCACTGTAGAGTGAATAATTACTGTTCCTTTGCTAAAAAGGATATTCTCTTTATGGATATTGTTCCCTATGGGACAAAGGATAAACTGAATTGGTTTCCCACTGGAGCTGCTCAATACCTGGCTTAAAAGTGGGAATACTTAGGCTCAGTGCCATGGGACTTGCAACTTCCCAAATAGTTGACTAATCTATACGTATGTGGTATGTGGTGTAATCTTCTACAGTGATATATTTTATCTTCCAGAGATTTCCCAAAAACAAGTCATACCTATGCATGTGGGGCATTTCTGCATTTTGGATATGTAACTGGAAAGAAACACCCTGGGTCTGTTTCTGCCTGAAATCTTAGCAACATTGCAACCTGTGTGACTAAATGCCTGTATAGAATGTGCTTATAATGTCCCATGTAAAACATCTTGGCTTGCCTGCTTTTCAAAAATATATACATTTATTGGGCAGATTTGGGTTCTGTGACCACTGTTAAAGTTTAAGGCTCAGCATATCAAATCAAATACTTTTGCAGTAATATCCCTTCTCCAGTTCCTGTGTTATTCTTTGGAGCCTATGATTTTTCCAGCTTTGGGGGTCTTATTGCATTGGCTCCATAGTAGAACATAGAAACTGGAAAAGTGATCTCTGCTTTATGACCTCTCTTTATCACGCTTTAGTGCATAACCCCACTTATTGTTAAGCAATGTGATTGAAACCTCAAGAAATCAAGGGGTTAAAAGACTCACTTAAATCAATGGGGGGTTTATTTGTTCCCTATGGTAGAGCTGCTTTGATCCAGAATTACTACATCAACCTCAATGGTGACCTATAGGCAGGCAATATATTAATCAATCATATTATAGATGTTGCTATAACATTAGTGATCTATCTGCCAATAAAGAATGTTCTATTGATTTTCTGAGCTATAGAAAAGTGTCATTTCAAAGATTGAGAGTTTACAAACATATGGATAGACTGTTAATCTAGAATGATGGCTATAGGTCATCATTGTGAGTGCAATACAGATACAGGAGATCTCATTGTACAGATCTTCCTTTTCAGTTTTTATTTTTTGTTTGCTGCGGCCACAAAGCTTTTGTATATTATACAATACTTTCTGTAACATGTATTTTACTTTTATATTTTGTCTTTTCCACTTATTTCACTGAAAGTAATAGGAGGTGCTAGGTATTATCTTGTTTTATACACACATAAGTTGACATACTTAGATGAACTGGGGTCATTTTGAGACATACCAACTGTATCAAAGTTAAAATTCCTATTGAGGGCCCCTTTTACATTAGTGGAAATTTTTATTTATCATCAACTGTTCCATCGATTTGCCCCAGAATCACTTTTTAGGTGCCTTTAGTTAACATACAGCACTGTAAAAAAGTCTTAGTCAGGTGTGAAAAAATGCTGTAAAGTAATAATGCTTTCAAAAATAGACATGTTAATAGCTTATTTTTATCAACTAACAAAATGATAGTGAGTGAACAGAAGACAAATTTTAAATCAAATCAATAGTTGGAGTGACCACACTTTGCCTTCAAAACAGCATAAATTCTTCTAGGTACACTGGCACATAGTTTGTTAAGGAACTTCACAGGTAGGTTGTTCCAAACATCTTGGAGAACTAACCACAGTTCTTCTGTGGATTTAGGCAGCCTCAGTTGCTTCTCTCTCTTCATTTAATCCCAAACAGACTCAATGATGTTGAGATCAGGGCTCTGTGGGGGCCATACCATCACTTCATGGACTCCTTGTTATTCTTTCTTCTGCTGCACTAAGTTTCCTTGGCCGACCACTGCATCTACAGTCCTCAATGTTGTCGCAGAGTGCTAAGTTGGTACCCACTTACCAGCTACGGATCCCCCCCAGATTCCCAGTGCAGTGTAGCTAGGGCTTTAATGGCTTCACCTGGTAAGCCTAGAAATGGGGGCCCAAGTGTTGGATAAAAGCAAATGGCACTCCATTACATGATGTGTGACATTTGGGCATGCATCCAAATTGATGCTTAGATGTTTTCCCATGTTCTATGAGCCTGATGGATTCTGGGACCTGCAGGGCATATATAAAAGAGGGCTTTAAGAGCAGCATGAATGCAGGGACCATATGGAGTGCTGAGGGAGCCAGAAATGTGAAGTTAGATGGCTGGAAGGCCACATTTGAAGCAATTTAGATGTAGGCAGATAAACAGATAGACAAAGCTCTGTAATAGGGTCATACCGGAATTGATTCATTGGAGGGGGAGTGTCTTTGAGGGAGTTAGTGTAGCTGTGAGTTAGAAAATCAAGCAAGGGTCAGTTTGTTGTACTCTGCCGAGAGGTACAATATACAGTAGGTTAGGACACTAGTATAGCATTAAAGCAAAGTTCCTGTGAGAGGCAGTATATTGGTAGAACTTTAAGTGGGGAGAGATTCAATGTGTGTGTGTGACTCATTCCCAACCTTTAGAGTAAAGTAGATATACTGTGTCTATTAGAGTTACAGCATCTGGCTGTTTGGAGGGACCCTAAAGATCATCCATAAGAAAAGAGATTGACTATGAGGCGAAGAAAAATAACTGAGCTAAAAGGAAATAAAGGAAACAACAAACTCTGGTGGACCCAAAGGGAAGTCAGAGCTTCAAAGGGTTATCAGGACTGCCCCTGGGAAGGGATCCTTTCAGAGCTGGATGTGGGAACTTGGAAATGTGGACTGAGACTCTTGGGTTGGGAAATGTAAAGTGTTTTTTGTACTAGTTAGTAGTATTGTTTATTGTATGTTTATTATTGATTTAATACAAATTGTAGATTCAGTCTATCTGAAGTAACCATGTTTGTTTCAGTCTCAGTTTACCCTGCTAGTGGAGGCACTGTGTCATAATTTGGGTTGCACAGTCAGTACAGGCTTATCCATACAGGGTTGCGGAAGACCAAGATCTCCAGAGTGAGATAGCAGGTATATACACTTACCGTTAAATCCCGAGTCCTTGTGGAACACAGGAACGATGGGGTAAAGTAGCTTCCTCGAGGAGGAAAAGTACTTGCAGAGACTCTTCCCAGCTCCACTTTACCCATACCCAGCAGAAACAGCCTTGGTTTCCAAAGTGTAACAAAGATTCAAGCAAAAAAATATAGGGTAGGAAGGTTGTCACCACAAACCCAAATGACCCCCCCACAAAAATGTTTTCTCCAGAACAGGATTTATCAGTAAGTACACAAAATCCCCTTTTCTCTTATGTTCATTATGTAAAATAGGAATCATGGGGAAATAACACTATCCCAAACAGGATTCCAGAGAGGGGGAGAAAGTCTCCCAACAATAAAACCACAAACTAAAAAACTCAGGTGTCGATGGACACTGACACACAAAATTTAAGTAACAGTAGAAGACTTTCTAGAGACAAAGGCAAAGAGGTATCTACACAGGCACAACCACCTGAAGGACCTTTCATCCAAACCTGGCCTCAGCTGAGGCAGGACACAGAATCTTGTAATGGTTAGCAAACACATTAAACAACGAACACGGTCTTGTATAATTGTTCCGCAGAGGTAGTTCTGGCAAATGGTCCTCTTTATCCAAGTGGCCCTTAGATACTACTTGGCCTGCACATGGGCCCTCCGGGGCCACAAAAAGCAAATCTGATTCATGAAAAGGTTCAACACGGTGAGTGTAGTATTTTAAAAACCTATGTTCAAGCAGTGAAGCTCTTGCTCTGATCTGATAGACAGAGCCAAAGAGAAGGAAGAACAATATTCTGATTTTAAATTCAGAAACCACCTTGGGATGAAACTCAAAAAGTATGAAGAGCTAGCTTACCTGCATGAAACATCTGAAAAAGGGGGGGGGCTAAAACACAAAGCAACACACACCAGACTGACACAACTGCTGTCTTGAGTGTCAAACAGTAAAGATACACAGAAGTCAAAGGCTAAAAACATATCCCTTTGTAGCACTCCAATGACTAGTCCCAAAAGACAGGGTAAGACATAAGCATTAGTTTTAATGATAGAGAAATCAAAAATTGGTATGACCCTTGATGCCCAGACTGTAGCAAATGCTGACTGTAAATTTTATTTTAAGGTTGGAATCTAGACATTTGCAGTTGCAGTTGCATCTTGTACCTGGAGAGGAGAAAAATAAGGGGGGTTAGCTCTGGGCGGAGTAAACCAAGCCTGCAAACAGCTGAGGGAAAAAAGGATAAAGAAAAGTACCTGGATAAAAAGATCAACAACTTCTGATATCCCAGTGGTGTCCTCCAGGGAATCCCCCTACCCTGTTTCATTGTCCTCCAGCAAGGCATTCTCCCAACAGTGATAAAAGGTAACTGCAAAGAAGAGCCAACCCCCTTCTTGGAGGGAGATGGGGAGACCTTGATCTAGTGTATCAAAGAAACCCGAGATAGACACAGGCCTAACAGCCATAGGTTACAGAAGTGATTTTAACCCAAGCAAGCTACCAGCAAGAACAGCCATGCAGTCTGACCCATAGAAAAACTGGTCTGTCAAGATATACAATTGACCACTGCAAAAACACTGAGCAAGTTTTGGTGGTCGTCTTTGGGTTCCCCCATAGTTCCCTTTGGCCTCTGAAGGAGCACAAAACCCCCAAAGAAAACAACCCCCACTCTGGAAGTCAGTGTCCACTTGAGGAGAGCCCACTGTAAGCAGTGCTTCCTGGGTGAAGCCAACTGAAGAAAAGGAAGGATGAAGAATCCCTCCAAAGCTATGTTAACCAAACCAGATGTGAAAGAGACAGAAAGAAAAATAAATAAATGGCATGGTGGCTCTCCAGCCACTGCAGCCAAATGAAACAAGGCATGTCAGGGGGCCCCATTCAAAGGGTCCTCATGAAGAGGTGGCATACAATTATGCTGGCCCCGTGGCCCAAAACCTACCGGTGCCACACGATAACGGAAAAATCAAAATGGTGCACTAGTCACTGGCACTGAGCACAGCCATCTTGGGGGGAGACCCCATCTCAGAGGTCCCCATACTGAGACGGAAAGCCCCAGCAATGCTGATCTGATCCTGCAGCCGAGAGCTCATCCGAAATTACAGGATAACTGAAAGAAGGAGGTGAAGCTACATAACCAAGACTTGTAGGCCACTTTTACAGCAGAGGCTGCTTCTTTCTGCTGGATAGGGGTATCCAGAGATAATGGTTGCAAGAGCCCTGCCTTCTATAGGAAGCTGCTTTACCCATGGTTCACATGTTTCACAATGGATTAAAGAGAAATATATCTATTTTTAATTATTTTAATAATAAAATATAACATAATAAAGTATTATAAAAAAAACTCCCATTGATGGAAGATGCTTCAATTCATAAGTTATTATCTCTCTTATTTTTTATTTTCTAATCAAACCATTGGTAACATCTCCAACTGGTGATGCTTTTGATAGGAAAGCCTGAGCTATAGAGTAAAGCTCTCAACAGAATGTGAGAGCAACAGCATCACCAGGATACACCAATAGAGAGTTGTTTAAGATTAAATTTAAAAAATGTAGTTTATGCACTAATAACTTTTAAATGAATATTTTTCTCAGCATTGAGAGTACAGTTATTCTACCGAGAAGGAAAAGTCCTACTTTATATATTTTCATAATACAACTTTACTGCTCCTTTCATTTTCAACTCTTAGTAAAAAGGAGACAGTGAGTCAAGTTGGGGTATAGACGCACTAAGGTGTGATAAAGAGGGGATAATGTAGAGATTATTCCTATGTTATTCTGTGGAGGCAATGCACTAAGATTTCTCCAATTCTGGAGATCTTAGGGCACAGGCTCTAGATAATAACATGCGATGGAGAACTGATATCACTAGAGAAGTAATCTCGGCTTTATCACCTCTTTACCTCACCTTAGTGCATAGCCCCCATGCTTTCCTTATGGTATTACTTTTTAATCTTTATTTATTTTAAGCCATCTTCAGTTTATGTTGTGTATTTGCAAGGAACAGGCTGGAGGAAATGGCCAGCACACAAAGCCTTGACTCAATTAGATCTGATGGCTGAAAAACAGCCAACAGCATATTTTCTAGCATGGTAAGCTATTCAATTACCTGTGCTATGAAAAAATGCCAGCAAACAAAAAACAAACAAACCTGTTGAGTGCAGTTTTTGCCCATAGAAAAAATGAAAAGTCCGCAAGATGCAAATATCAATACATCCACAGTACTAAAATAATGTGTCCAGTGTTAGTAGAATTAACCCTATGAGTGTCAGTGGGGTATTCTTCCGACTAAGGTACAATGCAACAGCCCCTGGAGAAAAAAAAAACAAAAAAACAAAAAAAAAAACACCATTAATCCTGATGTCCAGCAGAGTTTTCAGCACCATGGTCAGCTACTGCCATCTTCTTCTTCCATCTTCTTCCTTGTCTCTTCTTTGTCTGTTGATTCATTCCTTTAAAAAAAATATATTACATGATGTGGCACAAACATAACCCTGTCATCTGTCCACAGTTTAACGCCTTAAGTGCTAGAGGGGTACGCACCACTTTGCAGAGCAATGCGTTGTGTACCTCTCTGGCACTGAATGGGTTAAACAAGGCACAGATGTCAGGGTTCCAGATAATTGGATTTTAGTCTTACCTGTTAAATCCTTTTCTCTTAGTCCATACAAGTTACTGGTAACTTTAGGTTAGGCGATCAGCCTCTTTAATAGGCAGGAACAATTCTGAGAAGTGACTGCTGGGTGGAGCCTACTTCCTCCTCTCCTTAGCTTGCAGCTAGCCAATCCCCAACCAGTAAGATTTGCAGACTAACTATTGACTAGGTAGTAAGAAGGTAAGCATGAACCCGAAAGGACCCCCACGTTCTGCCACAGGAGAGCCAAGCATGGTCCCTTGACAGGGTGGGAGACCGTAACCTATTTGGACTAAGAGAAAAGGATTTAACAGGTAAGACTAAAATCCTATTTTCTCTGTCATCCAATACAGGTTACTGGTAACTTTGGGATGTCCAACCATTAAGGTTCCTACGGCGGGAAGAAAGGCAAGGACCAGGCTCAGGCCCCCAAAGTCACCAGAGCACCAATGAACCTACAGATCATAAATAGCTCAACACTAACCGTAAAGTGTCAACGGACATTGAACAGGGGTAAAACAAACCCCATAAACTGTTGCACAGCACACTGAACTAGACCCAGCAAGGCTCAAAGGTGAAAGAGTACTGAGAGACTTAAGAGATCTGAGACAGGCAAGGCTGTCTCCAGGATCTTCCTCCCAAAACTGGTATCAGCCGATGCCAGCACATCCACACGATAGTGTTTAGAAAAAAAAGTGTACACAGACGACCAAGTGGCCGATTTGCACAACTGATCAGCGGAGGCCTGGTTCTTGTAGGCCCAAGAAGTCCCAATAGAGCTCGCAGAATGAGCCATGACCCTGAAGGTAAGAGGCTTCTTCTGAAGATCGTAAGCCTTACGAATCATGGACTTGATCCAAGAAGCGATGGTAACCTTGGAACTAGGTTTTCCTGCCCTAGGACCCTCAGGAATGACAAAAAGATGCACATAGAACTTGAGACAGCATACAACATCCAACAGATAAAGATCCCTCTTTGTCAGAAGTAGGGTTAGGACAGAAGGAAGGGACCACAATCTCCTGATTAATATGGAACTCAGACACCACCTTTGGGAGAAAAACTTGAGGTGCGAAGCACCGCCTTGTCCTTGTGAAAGGCCAAAAAGGGTGGTCTACAAGACAGGGCATGCAGCTCCGCAACTCGGCGAACAGAAACAATTGACAGGAGAAAGGCCATCTTCCATGTCAGCATACGTAGAGGAATGGTAGCCAAAGACTCAAACGGAGGACACTGAAGTACTCCCAAGACCAGGTTAACATCCTACTGAGAAGCAGGGGACTTAAACACCGGATGGGTATGAGCAACACCCTTGAAGAAAACCTTGACATCAGGAATGAGAGCAAGACGCCTCTGAAAGAAGACAGAGCGCGCAGAAGTCTGAACCTTAAGAGAACTCAGACTGAGGCCATTATCCACACCATCCTGGAGGAAGGAAAGAACTGTAGGAAGGGCAAAACCTGAGACAGGTCTTTGTCAGCACACCAAGACAGAAAAGTAGACCGAACTCAATGGTAGGCCTTAGAGGAAATAAGCTTACGGGCACTAAGCATAGTAGCCACCAGGCCAGAAGAAAATCCTTTTTTATCCAAAATTGAGGATTCAATCTCCATGCCGTCAAAGCCAGATGATGAACGTCTTCCTTCCAGAGGTAACCCTGTAGAAGAAGGTCCAGACGGGATTGGGGGGGGGAGGTCAAAGAGGTTCTGCCACCGAGAGGTCCAGAAACGAAGCCTGTTGGGGCCAGTATGGAGCAATCAGAATGACTGGGCAGCACTCCAGTCTCAGCTTCCGAAGTACTCTGTTCAACAGGAGGAAAGACGTATGCCAGAGGAAACGTCCACGGGATCGACAAGGCATCCACTGCCACAGCCAGGAGATCTGCCCAGCGAGAGCAGAACTTTGGCACCTTCCTGTTGTGCCTGGTTGCCATTAGGTCGATGCAAGGAAGACCCCACTGCTGGATGAGGAGGATGAACACATCTGGATGCAGCTCCCACTCTCCACTGTCCACTGTGTGTCGACTGAGGAAGATTGCCAGAACACTGTCTACGCCAGGAATATGAACTGCGGAAATGGCAGGGACATCCTCCTCTGCCCATAATAAAATAGCCTTAATCTCTAGCCAAGCTGCGAGACTTCTTGTGCCGCTACCACAGCTACAGCTGTGGCACTGTCCAATTGTACCCTGACAAGGCAATCCTCCAGGTGCCATGTCCAGTGATGTAGGGCATGAAATATCACCCGAAGCTCCAAGACATTGTTGGAAAGGAGAGATTCCTCCTGAGACCACCGGCCCTGAACACTCAATGCCCCAGCACCGCTCCCCATCCGGAGAGGTTGGCATCCGTCATCACTGTGGTCCAGAAGGGCACCAGGAAGGTCTGCCTTTCTGGAGATTGTTCAGGTTGAGCCACCATGAGAGGTTCTGCTCCACTTGAAGAGGGAGAGATAGGGATCTTTCCAGGAGATCTGGACAGCCCCTGCATGCCAGGATTAGAATCCTCTGAAGTTCCCTGCTGTGAGCCATGGCAAATGGAGCTGCTTCTATGGTGGAGATGAACTTTCCCACCAAGGATGACAACTTCTTGGCTGGAACCGGATCCTGAGACAGCATAGCCTGGACCTATCTGATGAACCACTTCGTCCGTGAGAAATACCATCCCTCTCTGAGTGTTGAGGAGGAGGCCCGGAAAGACCATCCTCTGGGAAGGAACAAGGTCTGACTTGTCTAAGTTGATGATCCACCCGTGATGGGAGAGAGCATGAATGCAGTCCTGCAACTGCTGATGAAGGAGTTCCGGAGAAAATGCCTTCAGAAGGAAGACGTCCACATACGGAGTCACCCTGATGCCGTTCTGATGTAGGACAGAGATCAATGCTCCCAGGACTCTGTTGAAGACTTGAGAAGCCGTGGTCAGGCCAAAGGGGAGGGCAGAAAACTTGAAATGCCCTCGCTCACAGGCAAAGCGGAGATACTGCCGACTCTCTGGATGAATGGTGATGTGCAGATAGGCATCTTGAAGATCCAGAGAGGCCACAAATTCCTTAGGAGACATGGCCACTATAACTGTGCACAGAGACTCCGGTGGTATTGGGGCCCAATACAAAGGAGATGAGATCCTTCAGATCTAAAATGGGATGACAGCCCCTGTCCTTCTTGGAAACCACAAAGAGGCTGGCGTAGAATCCCAAGCCCCTCTCCTGAAGGGGAACTGGCTCCAGGACCTCCTTGTCCAGAAGGGCCTGTATAGCTTCCTCGAAAAGGCGGCACTTTTCTGCTCCCAAGGGAGAATGAGAAGCAAAGGTCCTGGGAGGAGAAAGAGAGGTGAAGGGAATCCTGTACCCCATAGCCACCACCTGTAAAACCCACGGGTTCACCACAGAGGCCTGCCAAGCTGAGAGGTAGTGGCGTAAGCGTCCACCTACCTGCGGGTGGGGACCCGGGTTCGGCGAGTCATGCAGAAGGAGGTTTGGAAGCCTTGGGCTTTGCGGGGGACTTGGATCTCCATTGCTGCTTAGGCTTGGATGAGGAGGGCGGAGCCTGAGGGACCGTCTGGGTTGCTTGGCTCGTGTCTGCTTGAAAGGGACACGCGCCTTCTTCCTCAGGACCACTGGCAGGTGATTACTCTTTCCTCCAGTGGCCTAGTTGATGAGATCCTTGAGCTCAGGCCCAAATAGGGAGGACCCCTGAAAAGGCAAAAACAGCAGACCAGATCTTTAGCCAAAGAGCACGTCTGGCTACTACAGACATGGTAGATGCCCTGGCTACCATACAGATAGCATCAAACAGCGCAGCAGAGACAGAATGCTGAGCCTCTGCAATTTTAGCGAGAAGTTGCAACATGTCAGAAGTAGGGGCCCCCTGACGGACAGCAGAAGTGAGCTGTTCAGTCCAAATTGCCACAGCCCTATTTACCCATGCAGCAGCAAAGGTAAGGTAGAGGGCAGAGTTTTTGCGAGCAGAGGCGCCAGCCACCGGCAAAGCATTGGACTTAGAAAGCCTGGAAACTGGGGCATCCACATTGGGGGGATGGACCCACTACGTGAGGGCAGTCTCAGAGAACGGGTAAAGTTTAGCAAACTTCCTAGACACAGATGGTTTCTTGTCTGGAAACTTCCACTCCTCTGACACCAAGCGGTCAAGAGCGGGGTTAGGTGGAAAACAATCATGGGGCCTAACAGGCTCCTGAAACACATCATAGGGGTCAGACGATGCCTCCTGCACCAAGTGAATGTTCAGGGTGGACAACACAGCCCTGATCAGGCCCTCAGCCGAGGGAATGGGGTCCGCCTCAAAGGGGTCCCCAAAAAACTGAGATGAAGGAACAATTGAACAGTCATCTTCAGATTCCACCAATAATTCCTCCTCAGAGGAGTCAGACACATCAAGTACACCCGGCGGTTTAGGCAGGGAAAATCTGATAGGGGCGGGGGTCTGCCACGAGTGGAAGACTCTCTGTAAAGTGGATGGAAAGAGTTGTAAGGTGGATCGGAGGTCCCTGGTAGTAGTCTTAAACTCTTGCATCCATACTGGCTCTAGTCCATGGCTGAAGGCCCCAACAGGGATTTCAGGGGCAGCACCACATGCTGGGCAAACATGACCTGAGAATTCTCTAGGTAACCCTGAGTGAAATGAGGAGCAATGTGTAATGGGGGACACAGACACCCCAGTATCCTTAGTCTTAGGTTTAACCCCAGAGTGTAATGGAGTAGACATTCTCACAGAGTCAAGCGGTCAAAGTATCAAAACACCTACAAAATAGTGTGTATGATAAATAAATGCACCCCAGAAACGCTAAATAAGACTTATCTGGTAGGCAAAGGCTTAAACTGCAGAGGAGAGAAGGAGAGCCCAAGCCCTGCACAGGATACTCGATCTGCGAATACACAAAACGGCTGCCGCGACGGGAGCCAATCGGAAATGAGCACGCGAAGCTGTCGCTCATGGGAAACGTAGTTTCACTAACAGAGTACCCCAACAGTGCCCGAAGCCCCCTAAAGCCCCCAACATCCCCAGAATGTTGACCGGATGACAGAGCAAGAGCAAACCCACAAAATGAACCATCTCTGACCTCTCTGAGTCAAGCGGTTGCATAGATATGTCCCAAACTGTAAAGTCCCATAGAAGTGAATGGAGCAATGGTGTCTATGCGGTAAAGACGTGCTTTAAAGGCACAGAACATAAAGTTAAAGGGATAGTAACACTTCATTTTAACTTTATTTTATTTTGTAGGCATTAAAAAAACATGAAGAATGATATAAGTCTTATCTCTCAAACCTTTATGGTTTATGAGATATTCACAAGCAAAGTTCCCCTCCCCGCCCCTTTTACCTAGTGTAAACAATCTCTTCTCAGATGTGAGTCTGGTTGTATGACAGTACAGATAACAGAAGGGGACAATTTTCTTTGTATGAAAACAATGAAAGCCCTTCCCCCCTTGATAAGTTTTTCAGCTTTTTCCATTATCTTAATTGAAGATTGTCCCTCTCTGCAGTCTACCTGGGCATCTCCCTTCTGATTTGGTTGAACAGGGGGGGGATACTTTGTTTGTGAATATCTCTTAAACCATAAAGGTTTCAGAGATAAGACTTATATCATTCTTCATGTTTTTTTAATGCCTACAAAATAAAATAAAGTTAAAATGAAGTATTACTATCCCTTTAACAAGGTGAATACCAAAACATAAACCCACTCAAAAGCCCACTAGAATTAAACAGTAGACCCACTAAACATTGGTCCCAGTAGGGAAAGTGTCCAAAGCGCCCTCAAAACGTGCTAACCAGCAACAAAAGAGTTAAGTTACCAGAGAACTTGCTCCAACCATGTCAGACATACAGAATAAACCCAATGAGTGCATGAGTATGTAATAGGAACTCCAAATGAGACCCCTGTGTGGAGGGGAAGCATGGGACATATGGACGTCAGCACTCAAAGGGTGCTCACCTTTCTCAGCAGATCTTCTGTCTTCAGATTACCATATATCAAGAAGAAGCCTCAGTGGGCAACTCCTGGAGAAAGAACTTGCAGCCAAGATTTCCCCCCCCCCCCAGCACCTGGTAAACTGAGCTATCCACATCTGGGTGATGGGAATTGTCAGTGATGGTAATCTGCCTAATGGTGGTATTCCATATCTAACAGAAAAATAATAAAAAAGCTAAAACTATAGCAAAACTGTTCTCTTGCTTGTGTCTTGACCAAGGAAAAAAATCTTACTGGTTGGAGATTGGCTAGCTACAAGCTAAGGTGAGGAGGTAGGCTCCACCCTGCAGTCACTTCTCAGAATTGTTCCTGCCTATTAACCCCTTCGTGACAATGGACGTACATGTACGTCCTCTGTGGGTGTCACTTAGTGACAGAGGACGTACATGTACGTCCAGGAAATCCGGATCCCCGCGCGGCTGCACGCCGTTCGGGGACTCCGGATTCTGTTTAAAAAAAAAAAAAAATGTTAGACGGACGTTAAGTGACGGCCGCGTCTGCACGCGGCCGTCACTAAGGGGTTAAAGGGGCTGATCACCTACCCTAAAGTTACCAGTAACCTGTATTGGACGACAGAGAAAATCACCCAATCAATATGGATCATAACAAAATATTTTCCCCCTAACAATGTTAGCAGACGTGTCCAAAAATATTAGTCATTAATGCCCCTTTGTTTTCTCCGCCATCATCATCGTCAGCAGAGAAAGCATGTACAAGCATGAATAAACCTATACTCATAATAGCCCTTAAGGACTCTGTGTGGACCTTCACATATCATTTATTATTTAGTAGTCTACCCTAGTAAGAAAGAGAAAAAAATGTCCTCTGAATAAGAGCTTAAGAAAGAAAAAAGAAATCTGGATTGTAATAATGTTTGAATGAATCAGCAATGGAGTACCTTTGTTTAACTCAGCAGGAGAAGCCCTGGAACAAACACTATATAACACCATATAATTATAAAATGCTGCTGCTTTCTTAAAGGGACAGTAATACTTCGTTTTAACGTTATTTTATTTTGTAGGCATTAAAAAAACATGACGAATGATATAAGTCTTATCTCTCAAACCTTTATGATTTAAGAGATATTCACAAGCAAAGTTTCCCCTCCCGCCCCTTTTACCTAGTGTAAGCCATCT
Organism: Rhinophrynus dorsalis; assembly: GCA_037306005.1. Classification (NCBI taxonomy): domain Eukaryota; kingdom Metazoa; phylum Chordata; class Amphibia; order Anura; family Rhinophrynidae; genus Rhinophrynus; species Rhinophrynus dorsalis. Next base: position 291,120,569 of record CM074720.1, read on the forward strand.
CTTCTCAGATGTGAATCTGGTTGTAAGACCAGACAGATAACAGAAGGGGACAATCTTCTTTGTATGAAAAGAATGAAAGCCCTGCCCCCTTGACAAGTTTTTCAGCTTTTCCCCTTATCTTAATTGAAGCTTGTCCCTCTCTGCAATCTACCTGGGCACCTCCCTTCTGATCTGGTTGAACAGTGTGTGGGGGGGGGGGAGACTTTGCTTGTGAATATCTCTTAAACCATAAAGGTTTGAGAGATAAGACTTATGTCGTTCTTCATGTTTAATGCCTACAAAATAAAATAAAGATAAAACAAAGTATTACTATCCCTTTACGTGGTTCTGTTGTTGCTGCAGCCATCCCGTGTGCTGTAATTCATGGATGTTAGTGTTGACGTTGTATTTTGGGAATGGATCAGTACATGAAAGAGGACCGAGGGAAGGTAAGTCATGTAAACAGCTTACAGTATATTTTACAGAGGCAACTTATGAGACTCACATGAGGTCTTTTATTCATTTAACCCTTTGAATGCCAGAGGGGTACGCAACGCATTGCAGAGCAATGCGCTGTGTACCTCTCTGGCACTCAAAGGGTTAATGACAACTATGAGAACATAACTGACAGATTCCCCTCAAAATATCCCTGATCAATAAAAATCCATTAATTACCGGAAATATTAGGGGCTGTAAATGGTAAATACATAATACATATTAGTGTGTCATAGTAAGGAGTAATAAAACAATGGGTCTTATGTGTAAAGGCAAAGTGGTACAATTCAGCTGCAAATAACTCCACACTTTAGAGGTCAAATACAAATTCTAAAAATTCCCATTCATTTAATTTTAATCCTTTAAGTGCAGAGGTATCCAGCGCATTGCTTTGCAATGTGTTTGATACCTCTTTGGCACTCCAACAGTTATGCACTTAAATGGTCTCCAATACCACATGCATGATCTCACACACATGTACACAACCACTAGGGAGTGAGGTGTACCCACACCTGAAAGAGGGAAGGCCCATGTTTTTTGAGGATGGTATTTTCAAAAATACTTATATTGGGTGGTCAAAAGTAAATATACTTTTATTTGGAAAAAAACAAAAGTAGAATACATAGTTTTCTGCTTCAGGAACCCCCTACATTAAGTCAGTTTATACTGCGTGTGTACCAATTTTCTTTGGCTGAAAATATGTGCCAAATACAGTAGGTCATTTGATAGCTCCCCAAGATTTCTGTATCTTTGAAGTGAAGGAAATGTAAAAAGTTAAAAATAAACACTATTTCTCTATACTGCAACTTTCTGGAAATACTTTCTGGGTAGAAAGGAAAGTATCCCCTCATTTAAAGCAGTGGGTCATCATCTTCCCAAAATGCTATGCTTTTTCTACCTTATCTTCATATCTGCAGCTATTACACCAACTTTAGTATGGTCAGGTCATATTTGAAGATTGTAAGAAAAACGACAGCTCTCAGTAAGGGCAGCTGTGTGCTTTTGGCAACCCCTGTCATATGCTAGCTCTTACCAATGGGTTGCGGTTTCTCTCAGGAGGTGAACTTCTAGTGAATACAGTAAAAAAAATAATCAACAATTTTCAAAGATTTCAGTATATTAAAAAAAAAAAATGCACATTATTTCCATTAGCCCGATCTTCTGGAAACATTTGTTTGCACTGGACTAGGAGCAGAAAGGCAAGTGGCTCCTCATTTGATGCAACTGGCTGTCCGTTTTCCAAAATAGTAAACATTGTCTACCATTTCCTCATGTCTGTAACTGGCATAAACTTTTAAGTGCAGGCAGGTAATCTTAAAAAATAAAAACAAACAATATGATAGGTGTAGTTTAGTGACCCTGTTACTTCCTACAGTATGTAAAAGAATACCACTGTGGTAACATTTTTCTTGGGCTGGCAGTAGGTATAAACTACAGTAGGAAATGCCATTTCTAGCATCTTTGAGGTGGTGGAAACACGAAAAAATATACGTTTCCTATAGTTCTTCTGGATGGAAACATTTGCGCTCACCATCCTAGGGGTAAAAAAAAGGCAAATGACCCCTCATTTGGTGCAGTAGGTTCTCTTACATATATATTATACACACTGCCAATTTTTTCTACTGTAAAAACCTCTACCCTTATTTGGTCTTTGATCTTCTCTTAATGTTCAGAATAGCATTATGCTTATACCATGCATGCTTAAATTCCCTCACTTTATAAATCCATAACACTTCTGCTGATATTATTCCACTTATCTACCACCCTCTCAGTGAATTAAAACATTCTTGCATTACATCTAAGCCTTTGTCCCTCCAGTTTTATGACCTCTTGTCCTAACATTTTTACTCCTTTGAAATGTACTTCCCCCTCCTGGAATTGTTGAATCCCTTTGTGTTTTTGAATGTTTCTATAATACCCCCTCTTTCTTGTCTCTCCTTCAGGCTATATATGTTCAGATCCTTTAATCTTTCATTTTTATCATGTAAGCCATTCACCATTTTAGTAGCCCTTCTCTTAATTCTATCCAATATATCTATATCCTTCTCGAGATTGGGTCTCCAGTACTGTATACAATCCTCTAGGTGATATCTAAGAAGAGATCTGTAAAGTGGCATGAGCACTTCCTTCTTTCTGCTACTAATTCCCCTAGCTATACAACTCAGCACCCTGGTTGTATTCCCAGCTGCTTTTATTATAATGGCTGCCTACCTTTAACTCATCAGAAATAATTACTCCCAAGTCCCTTTCCTCTATCATTGACAGCACAGTACCCTTAATACTATATTCTGCCTTTGGATTTTTACATTTATCAACATTACACTGCAGCTGCCATGCTTTCATCCATTTTTCTAAAATATCTAAATTATTTGCCATTTCCCTTATTCCCCCAGGAATGTCTACCCTGTTGCAGATCTTTGTAGCATCTGCAAAGAGGCATACCTTACCTTGAAGATATTTACCAATATCACTAATAAAAATATTAAAAAGAATGAACCCCAGAACAGATCCCTAAGGTACCCCACTAAGAGAAAAACTCCTCCATCTCAGTCTAGTACCCACAGGACTAAACGAACATTGTTCTAGTATCTGAGAAATAAGGTAAGAAGGATGCTTCAACAGGCAGAACAGCCTGAAGGTCCTTCTGACCAAAACAGGCTTCAGCTGAAGCCAGCACATTCACATGGTATTGCTTGGTAAAGGTGTGTAGACATGACCATGTCACCACCTTACACAACTGCCCAGCAGTAGCCCGATTTTTCTAGGCCCAGAAGGCACCCGACAGGTCAAACAGGAGTCCAAATAGTAAAACTGGGTCAATACCAGAATATCACATGGTAAAAGTAAGCTGAGTGGTAGGAACAGGGACAAGGTGACTGAGAACTGAGGTAAGTGCCCATCATGTCTAAATACCCAAAAAGGTGTAAAATATGAGCATGCATGGGCTGCGTGCTTTCCAAGTATAATATGCAGAGTTCTCTTTTGATTCCTTTATTCTGGTGAAACAGGAAACTTTGCAAGGCCAGTATGTATGGAGTCTGATAAATGATTAAATTTACTTATCGATATTTGTATTTCTTCTGTGTACCTACAAGGCATTATGCATGGGATTATTTCTGCCCTCCAGCTGGCTAGGACCAAAAGAAAGATTGAAAAGGATGCTCCGGAGCATGAGGCTTCAGTTCCCTTTTGGATAAGCTGTGAAAATACTTAAGATAATATGGTTAGTAGGGTGGTATGCCTTGTAGGTACACAGAAGAAATACAAATATCGGTAAATAAATTTAATCATTTTTTCTGTGGACGGTCCAAGGCATTATGCATGGGACTTAAAAGCAGTGACCCCGTGATTGGAATAGGGTGGGAATATTCTTACAGAATAATGATGGACCACAGCCTCCAGGACTTTCCTGCCGAAACTGGGATCTGCCGAGGCCTGGATATCCAGTTGATAGTGTTTCATAAATTTGGATATAGAGGACCACGTAGCGGACTTGCAAATATCCAGAGAGAAGGCTTGAGCTCTTTCGGCCCAGGAGGTGGCTACAGCCCTGGTTGAGTGTGCTCTGATGTTGGAGGGTGCCGGAAGTCCGGAATCCACATAATATCTCCTGATACAGTCCTTAATCCATTTGGAATTGGATGGTTTGGAGGCAGCTTTGCCTTTAAAGGGGAACTACCACCCCACAATAACTTTACATTAATTCTTCATGTGGCGACTAGCTGCTAAGTAGTGCTAGTCGCCAGAAATATTACCTAGTTTCAAAGATTTTCCAGTTTTTTGGAGGCTCACAGTAGCAGGAAGCACAGACATCTCGTCATAGTGACGTCCGTGCACCTGCGCTGTCAGTCCCTTTTGGAGCCTCCATTAATTACATTACTATGGGCACAAAATACTAATGGCCTCTCAATGTTTACCTTGCTCCTTGATTTAAGAGATAACATCTTCAAGTCCAGAATGTCATTCCCATGGCGGGAGATATGACAATTGCTAGCAGAACCACAGGACACAAACTTCAACAACTGCAGATAGCAAATACTTTAAAGCGGAACTTTCACCTAAGCACAAGTTTGCTTTAATCCATTTATTATACTGATTGTAACTGTGCTGGGTTTAAAAAAAACAAAACAAAAAAAAACAAAACTCCGAGATATATAAGTCTTTACCTTTTCCCTCTTGACGTCTTCTCATTCTGTGCTGATGAGAATACAGGAGAGATCCTCCTCCCTGCTGGTCTGTCAGTAAGCAGGAGAACTCTCCTTGGCAGAGATCAATATCTAGCCAGTGAGAGTACTCCAGCTTACTGACAGACCAGCGGAGAGGAGGATCTCGTGTATTCTCATCGGCAAGATGGTGCCGATCAGAATGAGGAGAAGAGGGAAAAAGTTAACCCTCAAATTTCATTTCTATCGCTTCTTTTAAAAAAAACAAAATCCAGCAGTTAGAATCGGTATAAGTGGATTAAAGCAAACTTATGCTTAGGTGAAAGTTTCACTTTAAGGAACAGAGGTTCACTCCTTAATTAGGTTCTCATGCACTCTACCTGTTTCAGTTTAAAAAAACTGTCAGCATCTGTCATCGGTCCCTCCATGCACATGACATCTAGGATTGGTTGAAGAGTTTCTCTCTTGATCCAAGTACTAAGGCCAAATTCCACAGGGGCCATTAGGATTTTCTGGCCATGGAAAGGTGTGTGTTTTGGGGGTTATTTTTAGGAGGCATTAATTCATTTTTAATCACAGGCCTCTCCTATAGTTGCCAATCTCTTTAAATGCATTACCAACAGTGTGAACTTTGTTTAAAAAAATAAATAAAAAATCAACCAGATGTGTTCTTGACATTTGTGTGAATGTCCATATTACTCCACCCAAAGTTCCTCTGCTATAATGCAACCATTTCCAAAGTGAATAAACATTGAGGAAAGTCTGGAAAATAAATATATATTCTCAAACAGCATTGCTTTCCACTAATTTACAGTAAAGAACATAATGAAGTAGTAAATAATCAAAAATTCACATCTTTACTTTGTGTTTTTTTTCAGTCACTTTGTAATTATTTTTTTTTTTTAACAAGTTGTTTTGCCTGGCCCCCATCACTATGCTACTAAGGCAGGGGTGTCACTGGGGGAGGGCTAAAGCCCCAAGTGTAGCTGTGGGTAGCCCAGAATATTGTGGCCCTGTGGGTAGTCCCCGAATGTTGTGGCAACTTTTATGTCAGCCTTAATTAATTTTTCAATGGTAGCACACTGTCACTGGCCTCCTAAACAAAATAGGAATCAAGGCACGGGCAGCATTACCTAAGATGCGCCCTGCCATCCAGTTCCTTTCCAACATGTTGCATAGGCACTGCAGCAAACAAAAGTTTTGACTGGATAATCCTCTCTCATTAGCTGTCAAGTGCATGTAATATGGCGTGGTACTATTATGCATGGATGGTCATGGATCAGACCAGTGCAAAAACATCAAAGCTGGATCTGACAGCAGAAGGAGCATGCAGTGCAGAGCGCAAACTGGAGGAGAGGAGACCTGATTTCTCAAAAACCCAGTCTGCCCTCAGCCCCCTCTGAACAATGGAGTATGGTGGCCCTGAACAAGAAGGCGTAGGACTGGAAAACAGAGAGGAAGAATTAGGAGACCCGCAGAGTGGAGTCAGAAAAAGAAGGGAGGAAAGAAGTCAAAGAGATTTTGATGGGGAGTTAAATATAGAGGAGATGGGAATATGGGGTGGAGTGTGAAAAGGTGGTTAGAATATGTTTTCTAATAAAAGTGAATAAGATCAAAGGGGCTCTCATTCCATGTCTTTTGGCTATGGATGCATCGATTGGCAAATATCCACCCACCACACACAGATGCCATCTCTCTCACATAGCTACAATATGTGAGAGAGTGAGGAAGCATTAATCCTTTAAGTGCCAGAGGGGTGCGCAGTGCATTGAGTACTCCTCTGGCATTCAAAGGGTTAACACTTGCATACTCTCCTTTTTCTATTATAGGTGATGTTATTGGCTAATGGAAGGCCATTCACAGCTTTGTGTGCTTAAAAGTTAATGGTTCCTGCCAGATATTATTGGGCACAGGTGGGTGCAACAAATGTTTTATATTGTTTCTGCCATGAGTAGAAAGCAGAACAGGACATGTGTGGTATGTTAGGATAAAAATGTTCCCAAACTTCATTTTAAAACACTTTTCATTTTCAAGTAAAGTCCTTCAACTAGTTATTCTATTACTGTACTGCCAGAGTACAGCGGGAGGGACACAGCAGAATGGGACACTACAGGGCCACTTCTACTGAATGTATGAAGAGTTGTACTAACTACATTAGAATTTGAACTAACCGTTGTTGCCGAATACAGAGATAGGTTAGTAATTCTCAGCATTCGTTTTCAAGACACTCTACATTAATGTCTGTGCTACAATACCAGTGGATATATATTGCACATGTTGGTGCACTAAGTGCTAGGTTATTAGTTTTTGGTGAATATATTAACACACACACACACAAACACATTACGCTGTACTGGGAAGAAGAGGCCATTTTGCTTCACTCCATTACCACATATATGCATTTTTACATGTACCAAGGACTATAAATAGAAACACAGAATCTGCAAGCAAATAAGAATCATTCGGCTCATCTAGCCTGTCCATTATTCCTACTGTAAAAAACGCAAACTTTGGTCCCTGTCTATCCCATACATGCTTATGCTCACTCACTGCCACTTCTGCTTATAGGCTATTCCACTATCTAACACCCTGTAAGTGAAGTAAAACGTTTACATTAAATCTAAACCTTGGTCCCTCTAGTTTTACACTATGACTTTGCATCCTAACACTTCTATTCCTGTACTTTGTTGCATCCCTTTATGCAGTTGAATGTTTCTATAATGTCCACTATATCTCTCCTCCAAGCTATACATGTTCAGAACCTTTAGTCTATCTGCATAATTTTAATCTGTAAACTGTTCACCATTTTAGTAGCCCATCTCTGAATTATCACAAGAATAATAGGGTCTTCAGTACCATAAACAATACTCTAGGCAAGGTCTAACCACTGAGATGTGTAGATTGGCATGAGTACTCTCCTCTTACTGCTACAAATGCCTATACTCTAACACACAAACATATAACCTGGGCCAGATACACATCTCAGGTGACCATGGGCAATTTACCTTTGATGCCCCCCCCCCATCCTATACAAACACACATAAAAACCTTGGCATTTACTACACTAAAAACAAAAAGACATTTTACACAGGACACACACCCACAACTCGGCATGGTGGATATATATGGCAAGCACAGCTAAGGACCCATTTAAAACTTTAGAGTGCCCGACGGGTACGCTTTGCAATGCGCTGCGTACCCATCTGGCACTCAAAGGGTTAACATTCAAAGTCCAAACCTATTGTCGAATAGAAAATTTAGTCCTGAAAATGACCACCTTCCAAATACAGTTGGTGTAAAGTAGACAAACGTTTTTACTGTGTTTATACGCGTCTCACCTCCATGCGATGAACAACCCTTTGGAAGACCAGAAATTAGTATACCGTGTTCTTTACTTAAAGTTTGAGTGTGCAAGCAAATAAATAATACTCCCTAAGGTGTACGTACTCAGTATGTGGCAACTTGTTTACAAGCCTAACATATAACTGTAGGGCAAACAGTGCGTTCCGCACGTGTTTAGCGTTCAAACCATGCCCCGAAGTGAAGGATAACTTTCAAATCACACTTGCGATGCCATTCCTTAGCACCACCGAATTGTCACACAGCGTCGCCTAATATCGCTTTACTCTCTTCATAACTCAGATAATTATGCATGTGATACATTCGCGCAGATAACAATTGACTCCACCCCCTCCCATTCATAACGTTGCAAACAGGCACGTCCCCTAAATGTGTGTAAAGTTGTACCCTCCCCCAGAAGGTTGGAGCAGCAAAGCACCGCCTCGTCAGTGTTTCTACCTCACACTGATATTATTGTTGGTGGGGGTTTTTTGTGTTTTTTTTTTTATTTCTCTTTCATTTTCACTATTGGGAGGTTTGATTATGAAAACAAGGGGTCCAACGAATCCTCAGTTTTTGTTCGACTACAACTCCCATTGATGCTGAGAGAACTTAGTCCAAAATAGCCTTGTTGTCAAACGTTGCCCACCAATGTGTGTATTAAGCCCCTACCCCGTCCGCGGTGCATGCGCAGTTTGATCGCACACCCCTCTAACGACTCCCTGTGCTATGGTAGAGCTCAGACCATTTGTGCCCCGGGCAGTAAGTAAAATACGTTTTTGCTTGTCCGCAATGTCCGGCGCTTGCTCTCGCGTGGCTTGTTTGTTGCTCTCTTATTGCAGCGTCTTTTCCGCCACTGGGTGTCTTGCGCTCACATCTCCTTTTTGTCCTTCCATCAATCACCGACCGTGTTAGTGATGTAGCGTACTAACGCCTTGTCTGTTCATTGGGACCAAGCAATCCGGATATATACAAAGGTCCCTCTCCAGTCATGCATAGTAACTACTCGTGCTGCGGGGTTTGGATTGTAAAACAACTGACAGACGTATAGATGCATAAACATGCAATATAAGACCTCCTAGCTGGGCCATATTTCTAAAGTACGTGGTGGCAAAACTCGTTTATTCCAACAACCCACTGACAAGTGCATATGTGATTATTCCATATATACGTGATAAACGCACATTTTCATTAGTTAAAATAAAATGGATGGTGGATAATTAACCCTAACACAGAGTGGGATGCGTTCAACGTATTGCCTTACAGTGCGTTGAGCTCCCCGTTGGTTCCTAAGGTGTTAGCCATTTGAATGCCAGAGCGTTGGATACCTCTTTGGCACTCAAAGGGTTAAAGACTCATGTAGCGATGTACATGCCCATATAAAATCGGGAAAGTTGATTTGTTATTAAATAGAGGAAGCTTGAACTATAAAGAAACTACCGTGTGTGACTCTTTATACTCATTAGTGACCCACACATTGTAGCATTTGTAACACAGGCCCTTATTGATATACTACTGCCAAAGCAGATTGATATGTGGGATCATCAAATTAAGGGGTCAGAGGTCACTAACTAGGGCGGAGGTCAGGCAGCTCATTTTCAAGCAATCAGTTTAATTTTTCCAGTTGTGAACAAAAGCTTAATTATTTGGGGAAGATATCTATAAGAGGCTGTATCCTCCCTCTTCACTTGCTAAAATATTATATATTTATTTACTTTTTTAAGACAACAACAAATGTAATGGAGATACATACAATGTATCAATGGTCATATGTATTATTATAGATTGCACATGTCTATACTTTTTAAATCTTATTTTACAGTTTGCACACTTTCAATTTAGAGAAAATAGAAACAACTCACATATAGAATATCAGAAATATGTGCAAAATAGTGACACCAAGGAATTGGCTCATCAGGAATCCTAATTAAAACCACAATAGGAAGAAAAGTAAGAGCCCTATGGTCAAAAGGAAAGTGAAGGAGAGAAATTCTCATTGATTTAAATGAAGCTTTTAATCCCTTAAATACAGAGAAATCTATAGTGCATTGCAAATAAAGTGACCATATATTCTTTAACTAAAGGATGCTTCTGAAAACTTTATTCTTCAGTATTTTATAGGAATCAATGCAACCCTTCAGTATGTGTTTGTATTAGCATCCTGTATTTAAGGGATATGGTGACATTAATGGAAAGCAATGTGTTAAGGACCTTTCAAGGAGTTAAAAGCCCAATTTAAACAAATGGGTCTTTAAGCCTTATGTTTAAAAAACAATATTTAGATATTCACACCTTAAATTAGGTACATTTTAGCATCAATATTCTTTAGACCAGATATCCATTTAAATGCTGTACACTTTTCAAAAACACATAATGTAGGGTTGCACTGATGCCTGTGCAGTTCTGAAGAATGAACATTTCATAAATGCCTTGAATATAAAGGCATATCTGGTCGCCTTATCAAAAGCATACCATCAGGTTGACAATTGTATGGTATTAATACAATTTTGTAAAAAAAAAAAAAAAAAAAAAATAATAGTGGAAAACCTTACTGTAAAATATAGAGGACATGCATAACTATACATGCATGTTAATTACATGTTCATGGTGATTTTTGGAGTTAACCTGAGTGAATACTTTAACATGATTTGTTTGTACTTTGTTTTATAAATTTACTTTTATGGTCTTAACTAGTATAACACTGTTACTTTGTCTCAAAAATGTCTATGGTGAAATATTATAATAATAATATTTCAACACAATTTTACTTTTGCACACAGGGCTCTTTAACTGAGCGTTTTCTAGAAGAACCAATACATTTTAACCCTTTAAGTGCCAGAGGGGTATGCATTGCTTTGCAATGCATTCCTCACCCCTCTGGTACTCACACCATATCCACTTGCTGTTAACTTGAACATCTGAATTTTATAAAATACATTTCAAGGTTGTGTTAATAGTGCATACAAATCAAATTTTCAGTGAAGAATAATACCTTTGAATTTTTATAATGCGTGTTGGTTTATCGTAGGGTTACCAGACCTCACCTTTAACCGGGGATGCATAGGAAAAATGCATACTGCAGGATTGCTTTGATTTCAGTGAAGTACTGAAATATGCCTATTTCCTATGTGTCCCCTGTTAAAGGTGAGATCTGGTCAGCCGAGTATATTGTTTGTCTGTGAGCTTCTCAATTACTCTAACTGATTTGTAAATTTTCTTAAATCAGTGTATCTGCAGTTCTTATTTAACATAATATAGAAAATTAATATTGGTAAGAACTACAAGTAGTGCATATTAAGTCAATGTAATAAAATCAGTCTTCTACAAAACAATAGTAATGCTCTTTCATTAACCTTTTCTACCTCTGTAAATTAGAAGGACTCATGTTATTTTTATCAGCATTTTTGTGGTAATTAATTGACTCAGCTGGTGTTTTATTTCCTATGGACAGTCAGTTAACATATTGTATCGCTTGCATTCATTTGTCCTTGTAAACAACATTAAAATGATTCACAAGTGGAAATATTTGCAACATGGTAGAGACATATTACAATGACAGTAACATTTTCATTTTGCTTTTACGTATACTATTTGTAACTTTTTTTCTTCATTTTCACCTTTTTCCTCATACTTCCATAGAGCTTTCTGGTCAGTGACACTGAAAACAGGCACAGTGTTGCAATGTAACATTGCCTACATCACTTGCTGTTGTGTATGTTCTATGTAATAGACTGGGTGGAAGAATCTTGTACATACATTGTATCACTGTCCTTTCTGTCATGGTCCCTGTTAGAAAACTCTCCAGAAATAGAGCCTGGAGGCTCACTGCCAGACACATAAAAATGTAAAAACAATGAATATGGGGAAATAATGAAAAGTATGGGCAATCTGACTTCACATATTATTCACTTGCAGAATATTTAGTCAAAATAAATGGTGCTGTCACTATAAGTTCTGTTGTAATGTAATTGTGACAACACCCAGGGTTATACCAAAGTGAGCTAAAACAAAAGAGCAAAACTCTCCATTTCTTATGTATCCCATGGACCCTATTCAGTATTTTTTTTTTTTTTTTCAAATTTGAGAAATCTTGCTGTATAGAAAACACATAGAAACTAAATAATTTTATCAGACACACAATAGTTTCTCATCTTTACTGCAGCTTAGTTTATCTTCCCCTGGAGTGGCAGAGTCATTTAAAATGCACAAATAAGGTTACAGCACATAACTGTTAAGGTGATAAAAAGATAAACCCATAGAGTTCAAGCATAGTCAGTACAATGTTCTTTCCAGAGAATGCCAAACAACCCCCCCCCCCCCCACACACACACACACACACACACACTGAAGTAATTTCAAAGTTTGGCTGAGGTGGGAGATAACTAGGAATTTGTGAAATCATACATCAATGTGTGTGAGCATTGCTAGCTTATAGAAAGCAGCACCTTTTTATTCCAGAATCATAAACATGACAGTCTGTAGCTGTACAGTTAAAGTAAATATGACTATTTGAATGTATTTAAAATGGAACTATTTAAATGCATATATTTGTCTGTCGCTGTGTTTTTTGTTTTCTTGCAATATTGATTATTTTACTTCATACATAGATTACTGTATTCTTGTTATATTACATTTTCACAGGAGAGATCTATAGTCAGAAATATGTTTTGTGCATTTTGAGAACAATCCCATTCATTTTTTTTGGTATTTTATTCAGTAGTAATTGTTTACAAGCCCAGTCATTATAGGGATGAATTATAGAAGGAACATTTTAGGCTTTTAAAATAGAAGACAGATAAGAGAAAAGACCATTCTTATTTTATTTATTTTTTTTTACAATTATGTTTTACTTGCAAAAACTATTGTCTGTTCAAAAAAGAAACTTACAACATGCTTGTGTTCCCTTGTTATAGTAAAAAGTGTTGCTCAGAAATATTTTTTCTTTATATATTGAGTGAATTTAATTGCAATACAGACATTATAATCTACAAATTGAATGCCAAATGTCAGTCAACACTGTAAACCCTTTAATAAAATGTAGATCAGCATTTTGGTGCCGTGCACTAAACAAAATAAATTTAAAATATTTTTCATTAAATCTATATACATTATGATCACAAGATTGTATAATATTTAAAAATGTAAATAAGCATGATTTATGGTACTTGTGTGAATACATTATTTATGTGTCCAACTTCTATTGTCATGATTCTACCATAAGGAACATGCTGGAGTTCTAACAGTTACAGTCACACCAATACCAACATATCAAATTAAACTGATAGCTTAAGTTTTTTTTTTTTTTAAATCAACCAAGTTCGTTATCAATTTGCTCAAGTTAGCAAAAAAAAAACAAAAAAACAACCCACAAAACCTTATTATAATTCTTCTATGTATATCCTTGCTGATTACAAATATATTTAATTTCCTTTTAATTAAATATGGTGTCATAATAGCTATCCAAAAATGTTTGCATTTCATAAACAGAATTGTATGAAACAAAATATTCTTATTTCAACAATACTTGCTGTTTTATTTTAATTACACATTACTTAATCTAAATTGTTTCACAAGTGTCAAAATCGTATTTTAAAATTTTTTATACTGTTCTATTTTGTGGATACTTAATATCTAGCATCTTTGGTAGTTTCAGCAAATACATGTATCATGTTATGTTTAGATTCACCTTTTAAATGTAAATGCTTATTGTATAAGAATCATCAACAATATGTGACGTATGCTGTAAATTTTATCACAGTACGCATTTTAATAGACTTATATTTTCTCTATATGATTAACATTTTTTAAACAGATGCTAAATAGTTTAGATGGACATGGTTATAATTTGTGAATGATAAGATTCAATCAGATATATAATCATGTATCTCTGCCATGGGCTAAGTACAATTTCCTGCAATACATTATGCATAATCACACCCACAAGAGTCTTAAATTGCTAATGTTATAATATAAAGCTACTTAAAACCTTAAATGAAAATATAAAGAGAGAGAGACGATACAGAACTCTGCACTTGTCTTTATTTCTATCTTTTCAGCCTATATTGGTATAATACTCTTACTGATTACAGGCAACTACTGTACTTGCTGTGTAAACATCTGTCACTGGAACTAAATTTAAACTTTCCTCCCCTGGACACAAATCAGAAATTCAAATCTGTGTGGTATTATATTATTTATCTTTATAGCATAATGATGCACACTTTTTGCCACCTTTAGATCTATTTTTTTAATTTTAGGATCACTAAATTACATATTGATCACCATAATACAAATATTAAATATAATTATTTTAATGGTGTATTCAAAATAATTCATACAGTCCAGTACATCTGGATTGTAATGTTATCCTTTTAAATGTTAACATTTTGTTTAGTCAGTAGTTAAAGTAGAACAAATCATGAAGAACATCAATGAAAGTCATATAAAAAAAGCTGCAGACAACTATAAACATAGTGATGCTCAAAAGGCACAAAAGAGGCAGAGTGGTAATCCATCAGAAATACATAGAAAAGGGGAAAACACAAACACCTAGATATTCAAAACAGATTAGGTTTATTACTGAAGTACAAGCCTACCAGGTGCAAAAGTAGAAATATATGGGCAAAGGCTACCTTTAACACATTTTTAACCTAGGGGTTGAAAAATGCCAGGTGCCTACACACTTTCACTGACTGCTAAAACACCCAGCTGGCTCCTAGGAAGAATTACTTGGCTGCAAATGTAATTATATTTTTATCCATCCCTGTTTCAACCTTATGCCGCTAACTAAAGTCAAGAAGCAACTCATTCCAATTTATTAATTTAGCTGCTATTTCCTCTTTTCTTTTAGAGATTATTAGATTGCATTAATGAGATACATATCTTAAACTGCTGTAAGTTTATATAACAGCACAATAAGGAAGACCACTGTGACTTTGATTTCTAACCTTTTCAGTATAGTATCTTAAGCATCTCATACATTTCATTCCTTATATCAATGGACAGGTATCCAAAATTCTGTGGCATGACAGTTTTGGGTTTTAATAAAAATTGCAGGCATGAAATTATACCTTTTTCCTACAATTAAACAACAAATCATAAAATCACAGACAAAACCAAGGAAGCAAGATTCCTGCAGGCATCACCTGTGTGTCCAGAATTACATTTTCTCAGGGCTAATATAAGTCAAATCACTCAGTTTGTGCCTTCGTTATCGCCAGTTACATTGTTTATAAAATATTCTGGCCCAGTAACAAATATTACACATTTGTTTAATCAATAAATGTATCAGATATGGTAAGATTACAAACATTAAGAAAAAAAAGCAGTTGTAATTTTTTTTAATGCCTTTATTTGTAAGCATGGCATGAAAGTACATTTTAGAACATAAAAAGCAAGCTCAGGATTAACAAACCTCCCCCATCTTGTCCTAAAGGGGGTTTAAATGGCATTAACCCACTGCGTGCCAGAGGGGTATGTAACACATTGTTTAGAAATGAGTTGTGTACCACTCTGCTACTCAAAGTGTTAAGACAGTATCTAAATTCAAAATAAAAAGTGCTGAAATATATAAAGGTTTATCCACTATAGTTGCATTTTGCACATCATAACTTTTTGCGAACCAGATTGGTATTAAGTGCCTTGCTCAACCATCTGGCACTCAAATGGTCAAATTATTTAAATTTATTTTAAACTACATGTTAGAACTGTGCGTGTGTATAACTGCAATATTATAAATGATATCCTTATAAAAGGATAATTGATCTACAGATGATTACTTAGTAATACGCTAAGGCTGGGATGGCCAGACTTTAGTAACCATGGTATTCACGTTTTTCATAGTTATCCTAGCATGATAACCTTACCAGCATGCATCAACAGTCACTTGCCATTACATTCAAACATGTTGCACAACATATGTATGGTTATATTGCTTATATTAGACCAAAACATACACAATTTTGTTAAAAAAAAACAAACTGAAAAAAACAGAACAAAAAAAAAAAAAAAACACAAAAACAAATAATTCTGGGGCAAACTATCTGTTTTATTGAAGACAAATACAACTTTGTAAATTTTCCATTGATTTAAATGTGTTTTTTGAATGCTAGAGAGATAGTCAATGCAAATATTACTCAGCATGAAAATTCCTGTAGTTTACCAGTTAACACTTGGTGATCTACTGGAAGATCGCAATGTACCTATCAACTACCCCTGCTATGAGGTATGAATCTTCAAATTCTGTTCTCAAGTCTCAACAACATTGCTGCTATTAAAGGAGAACATCACCTCTGTAGGCAGGGATCTTTCAGCTAGTCTGTGATTAATAAAATATTGTAGCAGATGAGTAAAAAATGGTGTTCTCTATATTTATCATTGGCTGGAATGGTGATTTCATCTCCTCACTCTTATTTTATGTTTCTGACTGGTAACCCTCACAGATCTTTTCTAGTAGGAACACGTTTCTCTTAGTTTAATAGAAGGGCTTACTTATGAAGAAGTCCTTCATAAGGTGACCACATATCTCTTTTTTCCCTTTGGTGTCAGAGGTATAGCTAACAGATTGGGGGAGATGCACTGAAGGTCGATGCTATAGCGATATGATTTTCTATGTAGGCACGCATCTCCATATGCACTAAAATTTAGGGATGCGAGGGGAGGAGAAGGTCCCCATTAGCATACAAGGTTGTTGAACTGCTGTTGATGTGCACATCACCAGCAGTACGACAATCCTGAAGTTTGAGAGTATTCTCTGTGCTGCCTCACTTAGTCAGTAGGGGAACAGGAACAGAGAGGATCCTTTCAGCACCATGAACAGCATCACTCCCTTAACCCTTTGAGTGTCATAGGGATTTGCATTGCGCCCCAGTGGTACTCAAATGGTTAAAAAAAAGTACATCAAGCAGAACACAATCATCCTCTCAGATATGTATCATATTTCATACATGTTGTGCACTCCCAAAGGAACAAGGCTGGGGGTCTGGCGGCATCCATGAGGCTTTGTGCCTACCAGCTGTCCCCCAGCCATGTTCCCTTGCCCACTGGTAGCCATAGAACCCTATGTACACTGCCTGGCCCCCAGACTTAATCCCTTGCCCACTGATATCCCCATATCCCCATGCACACTGTCTGACTCCCCCAGCCTTGTTCCCTTGACTACTGGTAGCCACAAATCCCCATGGGCACTGCCCGGGCAATGGAACAAGGCTGAGGGGTGTCAGTCAGTGTATGTGGGGCTAACACACAATGGTGATGTTCTCTATTTTGCCCCACAATACTTATGTTCAACATGCTGCCCCTCCATTAAATTATGCATATGCTGCCCCCTCACAGTTAATATCCAACATATTCTGCCCCATATACATGATCACTCCCCTTGTATAATTTTTTTAAAATGCACATATTGCAGGCTCTCTCATCCTGCACTATACTCTGTTTTGTTTTGAAAGAAAATCAGACCTTCCAGGGGGCATTGGGACCCCACTTGATGTCCCTCTTGCATTAATCACCTATCCAATAGGATAGGTGATCAATGTGGTGACCAAGATGGTGATCACTGCTTTCCCCTACTACCTCCTACTCATCCCAGTGTTTTATGAACTACCTGGTTGAGTAGGAGGATCCTCAAGACCTACGTGATGCAAGTGGGTCTTGAGGATCTTCCTACTGAACCCAGTCATTCATATAATGCTGGCTTGAGTAGGAGGTAGTCAGGGAAGGTGGTGATTACCTTCCTGGTCGCCACATTGATCACCTGTCCTATTGGATAAGTGATCAGTGGCAGAGGGACATCAGGAGGGGTCCTGATGCCCCCCAGAAGGTTTGATTTTCTTTCAAAACAAAACTTAGCATAGTGTAGTTTTTTATTTTTTATTTTTTTTTTGGGGGGGGGGGGCAGGAGCTGTGTGGGGACACCATATGTCAAATTTTACTGGGGGGGGGGGGGGGCAGCAGCATATGTTGAACATAAGTATTGTGGGGCAACATGGGGAACATTACCATTGTGTGTTAGCCCCACATACACTGGATGACATCCCCCAGCCCTGTTCCCTTGCTCAGGCAGTACCCATGGGGGATTTGTGGCTACCAGTAGGCAAGGGAACAGGGGTGGGGGGGTGTCAAACAGTGTACATGGGGATCTGCGGCTACCAGTGGGCAAGGTAACAAGTCTGGAGGCCAGGCAGTGTTAATGGGGTTCTATGGCTGCGGGGCAGCTGGTAGCTACAAATTCCCATGGATGCTGCCAGACCTCCAGCTTTGTTCACTTGGGAGTAAACAACATGTATTAAATATGATACAGAGCTGAGGAGATTATTGTGTACTGCTTTGTGTACTTTTCTTTTAACCCTTTGAGTGCCACAGGGGTGTGCAATGCACATCCTTATGGCACCCAAAGGGTTAAGGGAGTAATGCAGTTCGTGGTGCTGAAAGAATCCTCTCTACACCCCTACTGCGCAAGTGGATAAGCAGAGAGAATACTCCCAGATCAGGATTGTCTACTGCTGATATATTAGGGAAGGCATCCCTTCCACATTGCCAGCAGTTTGACAACCCTCCATACTTATGATTGATTGACAGCTGTTTGTGCATAGGAAACTACAGGGAGAACTCAACTTATTCAGCCTCAGGTAGGAGAAGTTGAAACTGTGAATTCCGACACCAGAGGCTGCTATCGGAGTTTAGTGCATGTGGTGAAGTGCCACACTAACATATAAACACACCCCCATGAATAAAATGTGGGCAGATTTTTGCCAGATTGATGGAGATGTAATTTTGAATATACTTTTGTGCATACTGTTGATACGTGATCTATACTGCTCTGACAGGACACTGACATTATGAGCCCACTTCGACCTTTATTGCATCTCGGCCATTGTGCTGCAATGAACTGGATACCTCTCTTGCGCTCAAAAGGTTTCAAATCATTTCAAATCATATTTATCAAAATCCCCCACTGTAGGGTTGCACTGATTTCCATTTTTATAAGTGTCCTTGATTTAAAGGTATATGTAGTTCCTTAGTCCTTTACACAGCAGTCATGTATATCTATATACTTTTTCCACTCTATAAGAACAGACTGGGGGACATCTGTTGCCAACAACTAATCTACATACTACGTGTAGGACCCTAAACTAAGTTCATCTGTTATATTCAGGGCCACATATTTGAATAAGTACAATTTGATTTTTGTTCACAGTACTGTGCAAAAGTACTGAAAAATTAAGTATGTTTTCAAAATAGACATGTTAATAGTTTATTTTGATCAATTAACAAAATGCATAGTGAGTGAACAGAACAAA
Organism: Rhinophrynus dorsalis; assembly: GCA_037306005.1. Taxonomy (NCBI): domain Eukaryota; kingdom Metazoa; phylum Chordata; class Amphibia; order Anura; family Rhinophrynidae; genus Rhinophrynus; species Rhinophrynus dorsalis. The sequence continues at coordinate 291,139,845 of CM074720.1, forward strand.
AATTTGCGTTACAGCTGACATCAGGAGAAAGGGAGAGAGGGACGAACTCTGTTCCTGTGTTTGAGAGAGAGAGTTTGCACCATTCTTCTTATTTTCTTCAGCTCTATGAAAGTATAAAAAGTTTTTATGGGACATTACTGTCCCTATAATGCTGAGAAGTACAGTCAAATACTTATCCATCATGCAATACAATCAGGGAGGCATCTGAATGGCCCAAAATGTATTCTGCAGCATGACAATGACCCCTAACATACAGCCCAAATCATAATGAACGATCTTCAGCATAAAGAAGAACAAGGAGTCCATGAAGTGATGGTATGGCCCCCACAGAGCCCTGATCTCACCATCATCTAGTCTGTCTGGGATTACATGAAGAGAGAGAAGCAACGGAGGCTGCCTAAATCCACAGAAGAACTGTGGTTAGTTCTCCAAGATGTGACGAACAACCTACCTGCTGATTTCCTTAACGACCCTTGACGGTCATAGTACGTCAAGGGTCGATTTGACTTTACGACCGATGACGTACTATGACTGTCATCGAATTCCGGGCTCCCCCCGCGGCTGCATGCCGTTTGGGGAGCCCGGAATGCAACGGAGCAATAAAAAAAAAAAATGCTCCGTTGTCATTCAGTCGCGTCCATGCGCCGATTCCCCAGTCGTTAAGGGGTTAAAAAAACTGTGTGCCAGTGTACCTAGAAGAAATGATGCTGTTGTGAAGGCAAAGGGAGGTCACACCAAATATTGATTGGTTTAGATTTTTCTTCTGTTCACTCACTTTGAATTATGTTAATTGATCAATATAAACTATTTTATATATATCCTATAACATAAAGTGGTAGAATGCGTTGCTCCCTGTGAGCGTAACCACACATGTGCTGTTCCAGCAGTCTCTACTGTGCATGTGTGGTTTCGCACACAAGGGAGCTTCGCTGTGAGCCGTCTGGAGCTTCCCGTTAACCCTTTGCGTGCCAGAGTGGTATGCAACGCATTGCAAAGAAATGCGTTCCGTACCACTCTGGCACTCAGAGGGTTAAGGATCAGCGACATCGGCGAGTCTCTACTGTGCATGACTCCAGTCATGCGCAGTAGAGACTCGCCGAACGTACTGATCGGCTCACTGCCTGTCTCTGCTCCAGGGCAGCAGCCAGGGCCGCTGGGTACACCTAAGCCCGTGTATACGGGCTTTCATACTAGTGTATATACATATTATATATATATATATATATATATATATATATATATATATATATATATATATAAACTTTTCAGTTAAAGGGACATTAATGTCCCATTAAAAAAAAAAAATTGTGTTTTGAAGTATTTAATACAAAATAAATTATATGGCACAAATCCTGTCTCTCAAACCTTTACGGTTTGAGCGATATTCACTTGTAAAGTTCCACTCTCCCTCCCCTTCTCCTGACATCAGTGTCTAGCTGACAGCAGGAGATCCCAGTCCTGGCACCAGCCGGCGACACTTCAGCAGAGCGGAAATCACAACATTGGAAAATAATTACTTCACTGGAAAGGTCTACAAAGTGTGCCTGGTTTGCAATCGCACTTTGTAGACCATTCCAATGAAGTAATTATTTTCCAATATTGCGGCTCTGCTGAAGAGCCTCCTCATGTCGGCCGACATGGATCTACTGCTGTCAGCTTTACAGCTGACATCAGAAGAAGGGAAACGTTACATGTAAATATCTCTCAAACCATATGGATTTGTGCCATATAATTTTTTTTTTAAAAGATTATAAAACACAATTTTTTTATGGGAGATTACTGTCCCTTTAATGATTGTGTTTCAACCAACATATTAAATTGATGATCCTTAGCACCTGTTTGGTATAATTGTTTAATCATACACCTGACTATATGTTTACAAAATCCCTGTGTTTTAAAAAGGCTGTGTTTGTCGCACCAGAGAAAGATCTATTTCCATGGGTCATATGGTTGCAATTAATGCATCTATTTTGTTGACATCTGTAGGTGCCTCAAGAGAAGGGTATGTTGGTCTTAGTTGTTTCTAATATTTTTGGGTGCCCAGGTGCTGTATATGATCTAATGCTTCTGTTTTTTCTGAATATGATGCTTGGATATTTGTCAGTGTATTGGGTCCTGCTGTAAAATTTTTCAATTTTTTCTAAAATATTTTACATTTTGCATCCTTGTGAGTTAAAATGAGTACTATAATCTGTATTATTAGAATTTAATGTGGCTGCATTCTTAGCTTTTTCTTTAAGATCCCATCCCTGTCCAGGTTCCTGGCCCTATTAAATGCTGTATCTAATAGAGGTTCTCCATAGCCCTTATCTCTAAAATTGTTGTTTCAGTGTTTCTCTTTCTCTATCAAAATCTTGAAGGTCGCTACAATTGCGCTGTAGCTTGTGGAAGTAACCAAATGGTATATTAGTTAGCTGTTTCTGATAGTGTCCACTATCAGATCTGATATATTGGTTTGATGCCAGAGGCTTACGGTAGATGGTACTATGGATTTTCCCATATTGTCCGAAAAAGAAAGTGAGGCCCAGGAACTGTATTTTTTCCTCTTGTAATTGGACTGTAAACTTTAGTACACTGTCGTTACTGGTAAAATCTTGAATCATCTTGTTGAGCTCCGCTCGGCCTTCCTTCCAGATCATTGAAATGTCATCATAGTACACAAGACTGCCACCCTTTGGATCCCTGGATCTTCAGGATGCATATTTACATGCGTCAAGTCACCCAGACAGCCAACTCTACCAGTGCTTTGGTTTCAGTTCCAGTCATTAACAACTGACAGCTCTACCGTTTGGCCTGGCTTCAGTGCCATTCATCTTCACAAAGATTGCAATGTTCAGGACTGCACCAGCATTTTAGTCCATCATGGGCGGATTCTGAATCTGCAGAAGTCATCTCTGATTCCTTTCCAGATTCTGGTTTTCCTGGGTATGATGTTTAACACCCATCAGGAGGAATGGCATCCTCCCAGAGGAGAAGATCCTGCTTCTGTCTCAAGATGTGACTTGGGTGCTGGAGTGGTCCTCGGCCACAATCAAGGCCTACATGAGCATGTTGGGTTAGTTGGTGTCGGCCATGGATTCGGTTTCAGTACTCTCAGTTCCACACTAGAGAACTTCAGAGGGACACTCTCAGGAATTGGTCCAAGAATCCAGAGCATCTTCTTCAGTAAATGTCTGTCTCTCTCTCTCTCTCTCTCTCTCTCAGGAGGCCAAGGAAGATCTCTGGTGGTGGTTACATTGGCCGAACCTGGAACAGCGGAGTTCCTTTGTGATTCCAGACTGGGCTCTCAGGAGCTGGGGAGCCGTCCTGGGTTACCTAGGTATCCAGGGCAGGTGGAGTCTGGAAGAGAGTCTGCTGCCAATAAGTATTCTGGAACTCAGGGCAATTCAACTAGCCCTCTTTAATTGGACCCCTGTTCTCTCAGAGGTTCCGGTGAAGGTACAGTTGGACAATGCCTTCACCGTGGTGTATATCAATCACCAGGGAGGGTCTCACAGTGATGTTGCTTGGAGGGAAGTGAAGGATCTCAGCTTTGGGCAGAGGCCCAAGTTCCGTCCAACACAGCCATTCACATTTCAGGGGTAGAAAACATCCTGGTGGACTTTCTAAGTCACCAAGATGTAGATTTGGTAGATTTTCCCTCCATGGAAGAGGGGACTGATTTGTCTCCTTTGTGCCACTCTCTCTGCAGCTTCTCGTTCTGCCAACCTTTCTCTGGGGAGGGGAGAATTGTTTTGCAAGTGGTATGTCCCCCTTTTTATGCAAGACAGGATTTTGTTTACTTTTGCTACTGCTATTTGACACTGGTCACTGTTTCCAAGTTTGTAGTTTACAAGGATACCCAGGACTTTCTCTAGCAATAAGTCCCCTAATATGATTCCATTAAAGGGATAGTAATGTTTCACAAAAACAACAGCTCCAATTAATCTTCATAGTATTTGAGCCATAGATAGTGTTATTTGAATACTGTCAGAGTTGTAGTTCAAGAGTAATTGAATGATGAAGTTTCCCCCTCCTGCCTCTTTTACCTACTGTATGCCTCTTCACCTCAGATGTGGAATCTGGTCAACAGACCAGGCAGCTCACAGCATGTGACAATCTTCTTAGTGTGAGAACAATGAAAACCTTTCCCCCCTTTACAGGTTTTTCAGGTTTTTCCATTATCTTAATTGAACATTGTCCCTCTCTGCAATCCATCTGGACACCACCTTGCTACTATGAGCTGATCAGTGACTGACTCCTGGCTTTGGCTGACTACCTGCTCCGGTCTGACTCCTGGCTTTGGCTGACTACCTGCTCCGGTCTGACTCCTGGCTTTGGCTGACTACCCGCCCAGGTCTGACTCCTGGCTTTGGCTGACTACCCGCCCAGGTCTGACTCCTGGCTTTGGCTGACTTCCGATTCTTCCTTTACCCATGGTCTACTGTGTCAGCTTGCTCCCTCCATTGCCTGGCACTGCCTTGTTCGAGCGGTGCTCAGTCTGCGTCAGTCCGTGTCACTGGCCTTCCTGCTGTCTGTTGTTCCGCTCTAGGCCTTTGGGTACCCTAGCGTTCTAGGGATTTGCTGTCACCATTGTCTGCTGGTTACTCTAGAGCATTCTAGGGATTCAGTCACCACTGCCTGTTGGTTACCCTAGCATTCTAGGGACTACCTTCTCTGTACTGGACTACCCTAGCGTACTAGGGGATTTTACCTTTGTTCACAGGGGCTTCCCAGCTCCTCCTGCACCAGTAGCTACTATTATTTATTCGTATATTCAGTCAGAGTGGTGTTTGCCTCCCTACAGTCAGGTGATCCAGTGCTGCCTCCATACCTGGCTAGTGAGGGTTAGGGAAGTGCTCCGGCAAGGTTCTTACACCTGGTCCTATAAGGGTTGGGGAAGTGCTATCTTTATTTTATGCTAATTCTCGATAAAGTTATTATTTTACTGTATCTGTACTTCTCAGTGTCTTTATTCAAAGTCACTCCGTGACACCGGTGCTTTGTCAGTCTTAATTTTGTTCAGTCTTCCCATGACATCTTCTTGAGTTAACTCAGTATCTGATAATTGTATTGTTTTATTTGTTACTTGATGAGGCTCTTCTACCATTCCATACTCCCTCGTATATACACTGATTCAAAGAAAGTGTTTAGAACACTGGCCTTTTCCTTATTCTCTCTAATCAACTCACCCATCTCATTTTTGAAAGGTCCAATGCACTCCTTCTTATGTTTTTTGCTATTTATATATTTGAAAACCTTTTTTGAATTAGCTCTACCTTGCAATTCGAGTTTCATTGTCTATTTTTGCCTCCCTAATTGCCTTTTTGCAATATTTGTTGCACTCCCTGTATTTTAAGACATAATGTTCAGTTCCTTCAGACGTAAATAGTGGAAATGCCTTTTTTCCCCTTGGCATTTCCTTCTTTACTTGTGCAGTTAACCACATTGACTTTGATTTACTTCTTTTGCATTTGTTCCCCATTGGTATATACCGTTGGGTACATTTCTGCAACCTAAATTTGAATTCTGACCAATTTTCCTCAGTATTTTTGCCTTTAAATAATTTATCCCAGTCTGTGTGTTACATTGAAGCTTTTAACAATTCGAAGTTAGCTTTTTAAAAATTAAGAGTTTAGGTCAAACCCATACAGTTTTGCTTTGCCAGACTGATCTCAAATGTAACCATGTTGTGATCAGTTTTTCCCAAATGTTCACTTACCTTAATACTGGATACCATTTCTATGTTATTCGTTATCGCTAGGTCCAATACATTGTTATTTCTTGTTGGCACTTCCACCATTTGTGACATGTAGCTTTCCCTGCCTCCCTTAGCATTCTGACAGGTCTCATTTTTCCAGTTGATATCTGGATAGTTAAAATCTCCCATTATTATAGTATGTCCAAGTAGGGTAGTTTTGCTCATTTGCAATAGCAGTTGGGCCTCATTATTGTCATCAATATTTGGTGGTTTATAGCATATACCCAGAAACACCTTTTTTTTTACCTTTTACAACACATTCAGTCTCAATTTCTACCCACAAGGACTCCACATTATGGCCAGTTTCCTCACTAATATCATGCCTCAAAATTGGATTTAGCTCTGGTTCCAAATATAAGCGCATACCTCCCCTGTCTCCCCTAAACAGGGAATAGCCCTCTATGTTTACAGCCCAATCATGTGTATCATTCCACCATGTTTCATGTCCAATTGCTCATTAACCGCCAGCAATTCTAGTTCTCCTATTTTATCAGCCATACTTCTTGCATTTGCTAGCATACAGTTAATTCTGAAGTCTTTACATATTTTACCCCCTACATGCCTTTTTTTTAATACATCATCATTTAACCATTTGAGTGCCAGAGAGGTACGCAACACATTGCTTTGCAATGTGTTGCGTACCCCTCTGGCACTCAAAGGGTTAATAGGAGTTCCTCCCTATTGACTACATTTATCCCCACCCTTTCTTCACCCCCATAATCATTTACTTTGATCCAGTTTCTATGTACTCTATCTACCCAATTTTTCCTATAGCAATGCTTGAGCTGTGCATTAAGTTCCCTCTGCCTACCTGCAGTGGCACATGGCACAGGTAGTATTTCAGAAAACACTACCATAGAGGTCCTTGCCTTGAGCTTGCACCCTAAATCCCTGAAATCATTCTTTAGGGACCTCCAACTTCCTCCTACTTTGCCAATATGTACTAAGACAGCTGAATCTCTTCCAGCCTCTCCCAATAATTGGTCATCCCTGTCCATAATATGCCAAACCCGAGCACCCGGAGAAAACATACTGTTCAGAATTCACGTTCATGGTGGCAAATTACCCTATCCACCCTCCTAATAATAGAGTCCCCTATTACCACCACCTGTCTTGGTTTCTGTTTACTCTGCATCCCATCTAACCTGGAAGGAGGACTGTTCCCCTGGCTGCTAGAGGAATCAGGCCTCCCCAGTATTGCCAGGTCTGAGCTATCCTCATCAACATCTTCACACAATCTTGCAAATCTGTTGGACTGAGTCAACTCAGAACTGGCCTTCCTCTTGCTCTGCCCACTACCTCCCCTCCTTACTGTTACCCAGCTGCCTACCTGTTGCTCCTAATCTACAACGCCACCCTCTTCACCACTAACCCCGCATACTACCTGCTCTGTGAGTTCTAAACTCCTTTCCAGGTTTCCATTGTCACTCAATGTTGCAATATTTATTTCCAAATCCAATATCTTAGACTGTAAAAAGAAAATATGCTCACATTAGCACAGCGGTATGACCCCTGGAACGATTGCTCCAAATGTTCAACATGTGACAAAGAGGTGCACTACATGAGTTTGTCTAACCTGCTGTCACTCATGCTTGATTTTACAATCCAAATAGATTTATACTGTCCTCTAATGCTCACTCTAAGGTAAAGTACGCCAAATTTAAACGTGAATGCAGTAAATCCCTTGAAATTAACTTCTCCACAGAGTTCTGCTGATTTCCTACTCCTGCTTTTATTCTTACTCGAGATTCTTTCAAATTCCCACTTGTCTGCAGTCCACTTATATGCAGCCTCAAAGAGCAAGCTCAGATGAGCTATGACACTTTATTTAAAGTAGCACCACATCCAGGTGACTCCCCTTAGCAATCACCCTTAATCACACAGTACCAGAGAAAAACCACAGTACGCACAACAGTTGTTTTTTTTAACCCTTGCAATACCCAGACAAAATGTATACTTTTTTTTTAACCCTTAATAAACACTAAACACATTCGCTTGTACTTAACCAAATTCTTTCAAACTCCCACTTGTCTGCAGTCCACTTATATGCAGCCTCAAAGAGCAAGCTCAAATGAGTTATGACACTGTATTTAAAGTAGCACCACAGCCAAGTGACTTCCCCTAGCAATCACCCTTAATCGCACAGGGCCAGAGAAAAACCCAGTAAACACAATAGTTGGTTTTTGACCCTTGTAATACCCACACAAAATGAATATACTTTTTTTTTCTTTTTAACCCTTAATAAACACACAATTCCTGCTTGTACTTAACCAGATTCTTTCAAACTCCCACTTGTCTGCAGTCTACTTATATGCAGCCTCAAAGAGAGAGCTCAAATGAGTTATGAAACTATATTTGAAGTAGCACCACAGCCAGGTGACTCCCCCTAGCAATCACCCTTAGTCACACAGGCCCAGAGAAAAACCCCAGTAAACACAACAGTTGTTTTTTAACCCTTGCAATACCCACACAAAATGAATATATTTTTATTTAACCCTTCATAAACACCAAACCCTCGCTTGTACTTAACCAGATTCTTTCAAACTCCCACTTGTCTGCAGTCACTTATATGCAAGCCTCAATGAATCATGTGCTAGCCTGCCTCTGAGACAACTGTTCCACAAAATCTCCAGATGTGAGTCTGAGATGACATCCTTACCCTTTTTGAGCTATGTTATTTCCTCAAGGGGTCTTGCCATGGAGCCAAACAAGTTGACCGCTGTCACTGATTGGCCCTTACCCCATGGTCTTAAAGCCATTCAGAGGTTCGTAGGCATTGCAAAATACTATCGGAGATTTATTAAGGGCTTCTCAGCCATCATCTCCCCCATCACAGCCATGACCCTGAAAGGAGCAGATCCTCACCGGTGATCATCAGAGGCTTTGAAGGCATTCAAAACCTTGAAGGGTGCCTTTTTCTTCCTCCCCATTCTCATATACCCTGACCCGCTGGCACCATTTGTACTCTAAGTGGATGCCTCTATGGTTGCAGCCGGAGCAGTCCTCTCCCAGGGATCCACTGAGTCTGGTATTTTGCACCCATGTTAGTATTTCTCTGGATGTTTTTCCTCTACTGAAAGACACGGGCAACAGGGAGCTGCTGAAGGTAAAACTAGCTTTAGACAAGTGGATGTATTTATTGGAACTATCTCCACATGTGGTGACTATATTAACAGACCACTAAAACCTCCAATATCTGACTACAACAAAGTGGTTAAATGCCCACCAAGCACGCTGGTCCTTATTCTTTTCACATTTTGATTTTATTATTTCGTACACCCCTGGTACGAGAAACGTTAAGGCTGATGCTTTGTCACATCAACATGAATCCCCTAGTCTTCGCCTGATGTCTCCTGAGTATAGTATCCTCTACTCGGATTTTATCTGCTTTGAATACTGGCCTCATTACCACTATAAAAGAGGCACAGGTAGAGAGATTTCTTCAGATGTATCCCCACCTCCAGACGTATACTTTGTACCTGAACAGTTCCGTCCAGACGTACTCCACTGGGGTCATGGCTCTGTGGCAGCTGGTCAACATGGCATACTTCATACCCAGTATCTTATTGCCAGGTATTTCTGGTGGCACAGATTTAAGGACGAAGTGTCATCTTTTGTTTCCTCTTCTCCTATCTGTGCCCAAATGTCACAGTACCTTGTTTCCAGTGCCGCCGCTTCAGAGACGCTCGACGTCTTTCCACACATCATCTGCAGGCAAGAGGCTTCAAGCATGCTGCAGGCCTTTGTTTTATGTGTGTTTGTTTCCTGTAGTCTCCTCCTACCTACGTCTTCCCTCTAGCTGCTTCTCCTACCTACTTCCTGTGGAGGAGTTTAAAGGGCAGACTGAGTCCTGACTCAGTCACCCTTACGTTGTTGTTCTGAGCAGTTCATTTTCTGGTATTCCTGATTCCTGTGTATGATCCGGCTTGTCTGTCCATCCATTCTGTATCACGGTGCCCGTGATTCGTGCTATCTGGTGTCTATCACTTGCTGGAACTACTCATTGGCTGTCTGCTATTAGCCCTCCTCACTTTGCCTTTTTAAACCCTGGTTGGGCACTCCCAGGTTGCCCTTTCGTGATGTTTCTGACCTCACCTGTCCTGACCTGCTGTCAGGCTTCTGGGCCTGCTGTTCCTGCGTTCCGGTGTTCCAGCGTTCCAGTGATCCTGTGTTCCGGTGTTTCTGTGCACTATTGTTCCGGTGCTCCGGTGTTCCTGTGTTCCAGCACCTTGCGGGTTAATCCTCCTGAGTTCCTGAGTCTCCAGCCTGCCCGTCTCTCCTGCCGGTAGCTCTCTGTCAGCGATTCCAGTGTTCCAGTCACCTGTCACCGCATTAGTCTTGCTCCGGTGGATTCCTGCTAGAGTACAGGGCTCTCGCTCTTGCTCAGTCGCTCCAGCGACATTGTTACTATTCCGCTTCAGCTGTAGTGGCTGTTCCCAGCTAGCGGACGCTGGTTTACTCCATATTGACCTGGTTGCGAGAATTACTGTTGGTCCCAGCGTGCGGACGCTGGTTTACTCCATATTACCTGGTTGCGAGAATTACCGTTGGTCCCAGCGTGCGGACGCTGGTTTACTCCATATTAACCTGGTTGCGAGAATTACTGTAGGTCCCAGCGTGCGGACGCTGGTTTACTCCATATTAACCTGGTTGCGAGAATTACTGTAGGTCCCAGCGTGCGGACGCTGGTTTACTCCATATTAATCTGGTTGCGAGAATTACTGTTGGTCCCAGCGTGCGGACGCTGGTTTACTCCATATTAACCTGGTTGCGAGAATTACTGTTGGTCCCAGCGTGCGGACGCTGGTTTACTCCATACTAACCTGGTTGCGAGAATTACTGTTGGTCCCAGCGTGCGGACGCTGGTTTACTTCATATACCTGGTTGCGAGAATTACTGTTGGTCCCAGCGTGCGGACGCTGGTTTACCCCATTAAGCCTGGTTGCGCTCATACCGTTGGTCCAACACAAGGACGTTGGTTTGCTCCTGAACACTAGTTCTGAAGACAGTTCGCTGTATGCTTTCTTATGCAGTTGTCTGATACTTCTGGCAATAGACTTCTGCTGCGATTAGGCCATTGTATCTATTCTTATCTGCTGTCATAGTTACCTGACAGCTGGTCTACGCTTTGGGCTGCCCTGCCCGGTATTGGTAAGGCTGGTAGAACCTTTGCACGTTACCTTCTTGAGGGTTGCCTTACCCGGTATTGGCAGGGCCGGTAGAGCCTATACTCAGTCTCCCTTGGGCTGCCTTGCCCGGTATTGGTAAGGCCGGTAGAACCGGTACATGTCACCTCACGGTTGCCTTACCCGGTATAGGCAAGGCCGGTAGAGCCTATTGTTATTGCTACTGTCCCTTGGGCTGCCTTGCCCGGTATTGGTAAGGCCGGTAGAACCGGTATATGTCACCTCACGGTTGCCTTACCCGGTATAGGCAAGGCCGGTAGAGCCTATTGTTATTGCTACTGTCCCTTGGGCTGCCTTGCCCGGTATTGGTAAGGCCGGTAGAACCGGTATATGTCACCTCACGGTTGCCTTACCCGGTATAGGCAAGGCCGGTAGAGCCTATTGTAATTGCTACTGTCACTTGGGTTGCCTTGCCTGGTATCATTGGCAAGGCCGGTAGAACCTTTTCTACTACGATTGTTGTAGTATTGTTATGTATGATTAACCCTACAGGGATTGCCTTAACTTTTTCAATAAAGTTACATTTTTACCAAAACCTTAAGTCTGAGAGTCTTCAAATCCATGACATTCTGGTGTTGACCTGTGGCTCTGTCTGACTATTCTCCTTGGTGTTCCGATTTGGCTCAGATATTTTTCTGGTGCAAACCTGTGGCTCTGGCTGACTACCCGCTCCGTGTATGACCTAGGCTTGTCTGACTACCCACTCTGGTGTTGACCTGGGGTTCTAGCCACTGTGCATCCAGCATACATACGCTCCAGTGGATATCCTGTCTGGTGCAAACCTGTGGCTCTGGCTGACTACCCGCTCCGTGTATGACTTAGGCTTGTCTGACTAGCCACTCTGGTATTGACCTGGGGTTCTAGCCACTGCGCATCCAGCATTCCATCGCTTCAGTGGATATCCTTTCTGGTGCAAACCTGCAGCTCTGGCTGACTACCCGCTCTATGTATGACTTTGGCTTGTCTGACTATCCTATCTGGTGCTTACTAGAAGGCTCTGTCTGTTCGCTCAGTTTGTTGGTTCCATTATTCAGACATCCTTCCTAGTACTGACCTGGGGCTCTAGCCGACTCCTAGCTACTGACTGCAGGCTGAGTCAGTATCTCTTGGGCGTAACCTTACTACGAGACTCCAGTGGGCTGAGGCCTAGTCTCGGACAGTGTGGTGCAGAGATTGGGAGACTGCTAGTCCTGATACAGTGCTCGCCGTTTCAATCACCCACTGTGTGTATATTTATATATTGCATTATTCTCATAATAAAGGTTCTATTAACTATACTGTCTGACTCCTGGTTTTGCTTGCCAACGTAACACCAAATGAAAATACCCCAAACCCATCCTGTGGGTGTCTTGCAACCCTTAACCTTGCCAGCTCTTCCATGGACACAGATCTCCATGGATTTTGTGGTGGATCTTCCTCTTTCCTCTGGCAATACAGTCATATGGGTCGTGGTGGACCATTTTTCAAAACAAGGGCACTTTGTACCGCTACCTACACTCCCCACATCCTTATCACGGGGCCCGTGATTGACCTCTGAGAGTGCTGCTGCGAGGTGTGGGCAACATTGTCTTTCACTTCCTGAGTGTCGCTCTTATGCTCATTCGTTATTCTTGTAGGCCTATGGTTAATTTCCAGAGTGAGTCTACTCCTACTTGCTAGGCCTTATAGGCCTCAGTCTACCAGTACTCCTTTGCCCTTTGTGGTGTACCTGTGTATTTGCTCTTGAGATATTCCTATGCTCTGTTCCGTGTATGACCTCTGGCTATGTCTGACTCCGGTTGCTCTTGATCCCTGACTTGTTGAAATCCGCTCCGGTCTGACCCTTTGGCTTCATCTGACTACCCTCTCTGGTCTGACCCTTTGGCTCCTTCTGACTACCCTCTCCGGTCTGACCCTTTGGCTCCTTCTGACTACCCTCTCCGGTCTGACCCTTTTGCTCCGTCTGACTACCCGCTCTGGTCTGACCTTTTGGCCCCGTCTGACTACCCGCTCCGGGCTGACCCTTTGGCTCCGTCTGACAACCTGCTCTGTGCTGACCCTGGCTTGACTGACTATCTGATACAGTACTGATCTTGGCGTGGCTGACTTACTGCTCTATGTTCTCGCCCCTTGGCCTGACTGACTCCTTTCTCTCACTAGACCGTGTTCTGGCTGTTCCCTCTGGTACAAGCTGTTCTACGCCCACTGTGCCAGAGTTTGTCTCTGGCTATTCCATCCTGCTTGTTACTACCGATTAGTGCCTTGGGTACTCTGTACTGTTGTAGGGATTTCTGTCACCATTGCCTATCGCTACCCTAGCGTTCTAGGGATTCCAGTCACCACTGCCTATCGCTACCCTAGTGTTCTGGGGTACCCGTGAGTCGCTATTGCCTGTAGGATTACCATAGTGTTCTAGGGAAGTTTCTCTCGCTTTGCTTGGGCGTTTCCGCTTCACACAAACTAGTAGCAACTACTACATTTGCTACCAGTACCGTCTGTAGTCAGATTTGGATCAGCCTTTCTTCTGTCAGTGGATCCTGTGCTGTCTCCATACCTGGCTAGTGAGGGTTGGGGAGGTGCTTGTGCATTGTCTGCACACCTGGTCCTGTGAGTGTTGGGGAACTACTGACCATAACGTTTCTGTTCTTATTTTTAATAAAGATATTGATTTTACTGTATCTGTACTTATCAGTGTCATTTTTCTTTCACTCTGTGACAGTCCTGTGAGCTGGCTGACTTCATTTGGGAGATCTATCGGTTTCATGGGTTACCTCAACATGTCACTTCTGACACAATTTGTGTCCCATTTCTGGAGGGAGTTCTGTTCCAGGATAGGTATGCAATTGCATCATTCCTTTGCGTACCATCCACAAACAAATGGCCAAATGGAAAGACTTAATCAGAATATGGAACATTACCTTTGATGCTACTGTTCCTAGCAACAGGACGATTGGACTTGGTTGTTGCCCCTGGTGGAGTGTTCATACAACTCTCTCCTTCAGACCTCTCTGAAGTGTTCAGCGTTTTTTACTTTTGGGTTACAATCCTCTGACCATTTCTCTTTGTCCTCCTGTGTCGGATGTTCCCTCCGCTTAGTCTTTTACCAGGGACTTGGTGGCTCATTGGCAGGCCATACGTCACACACTCTTCTCTTCCCAGATGTGTCAAAAGGTGGCTGCAGATCACCATCAATCTTTAGCCCCCAGATAGATCCAGGAGATCTGGTTTGGCTTTCAGGCCAGGAATATCAGGCTCCGTCAGCCTTCTGACAAACTGGGATTCCTATATCTGGGTCCATTCAAGGATGAGACCCATCTCTCCCCAGTCTCCTACCGTTTGAACCTTCCAGAGTCCCTGAAGATCCGCCCGGTCTTTCATGTTTCCCTTCTGAAGCCATTCGTGGAGGCTCATGCCTCTTCCCCCCCCCCCCCACTACTCTGCTTCCTGTGTCTGCAGATGATTCTGAATTTGTCATTGACGCGGTCCTTGATTCATGCATCTCTTGTGGTGCCCTTCAGTACCTTGTGAACTGGAAGGTCATGGCCCGGAGGAACGTTCATGGGTGGTGGCAGCGGACATCCATGCCCTGCCCCTGGTCTGCCGGTTCCACCAGTCCTTCCCATTCAAGCCTTCTCTGGCCTCCCGGAGGTAGTCCCTTGAGGGGGGTTAGTGTCATGATGACACATGATGACACCCTTGTTTGGGCTTATATCAAGCACTGACAACCTTGTGTCAGTGTGTGATCAAATTGTTCTGAGTATCCAGTCTTTGGAGTTTGTTCCTAGTGTTTCCAGTGTTTGACCTGGCTTTCCTTGACTATGTCTCTTGTCTCCTGATTCTGTACGAATCCTGTGTTGGTTTTGATCTCTGCCTGTTATTTGACTGCCTGCTGATTTTGTACCATACTGCTGATCCAGTGTTTGGCAGAGACAGCTGTATATCTGGTAGGTTTAATATGCTGATTCGCGGCCTGCACCTCTACCTGGCTTCGGACACAGCAAGACCTACTGGGAGCAGCCACCAACTACTAGCACTGTTCTGAAACCTGCAAACTCTAGCTCCTGGCTTACTGGGGCCTACCTAGTAAGTATTCCATATGGTCTCCTGTCATTGTATATTGTATTTATATCAAATCAGCAGTCTGCTACTTCTTATGGGGATTCCCTTCTGCAAGGTGTTCTCAGGCAGCTTACACTGGGCGTTCCGGTCAAGAAGTTTACACTGTGTTCCTTAACGGATAAAAGAGAAAATAGGATTTTAGTGTTTTTACCTGTTAAAGGGATATTAATGTCCCAAAAAAACGATAAGCTAAATGGTAGATGGAATTAAAAAAGACTTAATGCGCTACTTCCTAGCTTTCAAACCTTTACGGTTTGAGCGATATTTGAAAATAAAGGTCTCCGCTCCCTCCCCCTTCTCATGCATCAGCTGTACAGCTTCCGGGATCACACAGCGGCTCTTCAGGAGCGCTGTCATCGAGATATCTAATAATAAGTACTTCATTGGTATGGTCTACAACGTGCGCCTGGTTTGCAAGCACGCATTGTAGACCATTCCGATTAATTATTTATAGTTGGATATCTCGATGACAGCGCTCCTGAAGAGCCGCATTTGGTTGCCTGACCAGATTCTGCCTCTGACAGCTTTACAGCTCGTCAGGCAGAAAGGGGAGGGAGCAAAGACCTTTATTTTCATATATCTCTCAAACCATAGAGGTCTGAGAGTTAAGAAGAAGCACATTAAGTCTTTTTTAATTGCATCTAACATTCACTTTATATTTTTTGAGACATTACTATCCCTTTAAATCCTTTTCTCTTTAGTCCATATGGAACACAGGTCTCTCACCCAGAGAAAGGGACCTATGTGATATGGCTTTCCTGGGCAGACGAGTCCTCTCAGGAGATCTTCTCCTTTTCTACCCCGATTTCTTTCCTTTTTCTGTGGCTTTGGTCACAGGAATTATGGGAGTTAGTGGATGGGAGGAGGTTGAGCTGGAGGAGACAGTCTCCACCTCAAAGACCCTGTCTTTTGTGATGTGCCCTGCCCTCCAGAAGGAGCGACTCAACCTCATGGTACCTATGTTCTATATGGACTAAACAGAAATGGTTTTAACAGGTAAAAATCCTATTTTACTCATTATATTAAAATGAAAAATGATGTTTATGTTTTTATATTTGTGCTAAGATTCGCCAACCTCTATAACCCCTTAAGGACCCTTGACGGTCCTGGTAGGTCATGGCTGGATTTGCTTGAGGGACCGATGACGTTCCAGGACTGTCATGGAATTCTGTGCTCCCCGTGCGGCTGCATGCCTTTTGGGGAGTCCGGAATCAGATAAAAAAAAAAAATGCTCGGTGGTCCTTAAGTGACTGCCGCATGCGTGCGCAGCCGGTCCTTAAGGGGTTAAATGTCTATGTTTTGGAGTCCGACATCAGACGAGAGCACCCTACATAAGTGATGGGACTGATTTCTTTGTGTCCTCTCTCTCCCACTTATACTAGCAAATTGTTTTGGCAGAGGAATGTCACGAGAGGATAAGAAGGGGAGAAAACACTGAAACTCTTGCTCGCTCAGGTATGTAGTAGAAGAGTAGACAGCAGAATTTAAGGATCAATAAGAGGGAAGGGCTGGGAATGCTTACCCTCAGTAGAGTGTGCAGCTAGAAGCTGCTAAGTGCACATGATAAGGAGAAGACTGAAGTCCCTCTCCTTGATAATATTATGGATGTGGGGAGGAAAATGGTCCAGTTGGAGGACCATCCCATTTTTTTAATTAACACATTGAATGCATTTTACACTCAAAAAACAACATTTTATTAAAAACATTTGTGATATTCCACCAGTGGGGTGTGTTACGGAGTCAAACATGGTGTACTGATTAAAACGGTAAATGAAGTCGACCAAGTTCAACTTTTAGAGATTAAAAAATAATGGTGCATCTTTTTAAAGTGGTATGCCCACGTTTGTCATAAACACTTGGAGTTCTATCAAGAAAGGTGGAGATTAATAAATCAAACTATTTTCCACCTAGATTAACATAATAACAGAAAAATACATTAATGCATTGGAAAATGTCCAGAGATTGTTTCAGACCTTCTGTTTCCATGGAAACTGGACAAGTTTACTGAGAATATGCAAATATAATGCTAAGGGTTAACCAGTTTCTAATCCCCACAAACAGCAGCCTCTCTGCAAAAATAACAATGTGTAAGAACAAACAATACACAGCTTACTGTGAAGATAAAATATAGTACAATTTGGAGCTAAACATGCATATACACTAGAGTAGAGTCCATATAGATATAATGCCCATCATTGCCTTTGTACTAGTGGCACCTCAATGCATGTGGATACTCTGATTTCTATGTACTTACCTCCCCAAAGTTTCCTAGGGGTCAAGTGTAAGGACATCTGAATGAACCTCAATCCCCGGCCAGGAAAAAAATGGTATCTAGTTCTTGAAGAACTTGCTGCTCCCTCCTCCATATTTCTTTTGTATGGTGATTTCATTTTGAAGCTTAGTGGATCTTTTTGTTGTTCATCAAAAACATGACACTCCATTCATCTACAAAATGTAAAACAACTACTTTTGTATCTGCCTTGGAATCACAAAAGCCAGCCCAATAACAAAATTACTTACATGAATTGTGGCCTGAATGACCTATAAACAACGGAGCCAGAACTGGGCACAACTATGTGTGGTACATGCGATTCCTGAAACTGTGCACACATATGTATTCTGTAACACTAACTTCCCTTGTTGTTATGGTGAGTAAAATGTTTCCTGAGTGCGTAAAACCTATTTTTTACTGACATGCACGTTTGTATGTGTATATCAACCTTGAAGCCACTGTGATACACCATTGTTTTCAAGGCCCCTTCCTTGCACTATAGTATGTCCAGGATTGCGACTGCTATTTGTTACAGAGCCATGACTCCTAGGAACTGTTTAGTTCACACGTGTCTTCTTTTCCGGGTGGTTTACAGACAGGTACTGGGCATTGGATATATAAATGTCACCCTCTATTTGGTGACTCTTAAGCTTGCGATATCAGAATGTCACCCTTTTGATGCGGGCCACATTCTGATGCCTCCCTTTTCATTCAGACAACATTTTTAACACGCCTTTGTGATGATTGCCAAATAGATGGCGACATTTCAATAGGATACCCCATTATTCAAAAAGGTGGCAAGAGCTAAACCAGGACATTATAGATCTGTGAGTTTGACTTCCGTAATAGGAAAGATATTAGAATGGTTACTGATAGTATTCATGACTATGTGATAACCAACATTATTAATAGGAGCCAATGTGGTTTTATGAAGAATAGTAAATGTCAAACTAATTTACTTGTATTTTATTAAAAGGGTAAGTAGTAATTTGGAAAAGGGAATTGTTTTTGATGTAGTATACTTGGATTTAGCAAAACCTTTTGGTTCTGTGCCTACTTCAATTTGGGAGGTGATATCTGTGCATGGATAGAGAAATGATTAAAGGATAGATGGCAGAGAGTTGTAAATGGAACCTTTTTCAGTTGGTCTAAAGTTGTAGGTGGAGTTCCTCAGGATTCAGACCTGGGTCCAATGCTTTTTAACTTGTTTATTAATATTCTTGAAGTGGTTTTAGAAAGAAGTGTCTCAGTATTTGCTGATGACACTAAGTAGTGTAAGGAAATACATATAGAGCAAGATGTGTTTTTTTTCTCTGCAGAAAGATTTGGATAACTGAGTGAGTGGGCTGAAAAGTGGCAGATGAGGTTTATATAGAAGAATGCAAGGTTATGCATTTGGGCTGCAGAAACAAACATACTACATATACAGGGAAAGCACTTGGGGTAACCTCATTAGCGAAATATTTAGGAGTACTGATAGACAGTAGACTTCACAGCAGTATACAGTATTCCCTAGTCGCTGCAAGAGCCAATAGGGTACTATCCTATATAAATAAAGGGGTATAGCTGCACAGGATAGGAATATAATTCTGCTTCTATATAAATACTTGGTAAGGCCTCATCTGGAATATAGAGTACAGTTTTGGTTACCAATTAAAGGGGAACTACCACCCCGCAATAAGTTCACATTCAATTCTTCATCTGGCAACTAGCTGCTTAGTAGCGCTAGTCGCCAGAAATATTACTCGTCACTGTGACGAGATGTCCGTGCTTCCTGCTACTGTGAGCCTCCAAAAAAGTGGAATATCTTGTAAACCGGGTAATTATTCTGGCGACTATTGCTACTAAGCAGCTAGTCGACAGATGAACAATTGAATAAGGTGAACTTATTGCGGGGTGGTAGTTCCCCTTTAAGAGATCTTATTAAACTGGAAAAATTGCTGAGATGTGCAACAAAACTGATAAAGGTATTGGAGTTAGAAAGAGAGACTTGCCCGAGTTGTTTATATTAGAGAAGAGATGCTTAATGGGTGATATGATTACTATTTACAATTATATTCAAGGTCAATGCAACAAACTCTCTAAGGGACTATTAATCAGAGCTGGGGAAAAAAAACTTTAAAGTTGCTAAAGCATAGGCAGGGATTTTGTTGAATAAGGATAGTAAAGTTATAGAATTATTTTCCTTGGGATGCACTGCTTGCACACAATGTAGTTACTTTCAGAAACATAAGATACCTTTCTAACTCAGAACAATATTGAGAATTATGGTAGTTGGTTTCAAAGCAGATAGGATGTTGATCCAAGGAAATGTCAGGAGAGAATTTTCTTTATACCCCCTTGGGGCTTAGTATCACGGTGCCCGTGATTGCTGGCTTTTGCTGTCAGTCAGGTGTGTGAACTCTCCATTGGCCACCTGTCTATTGCCCGCCCAGCATTGCTTATATAGACTGGGCTAAGACACCCTTTGGTTGCCCTTTCGTGGTGTCTCTATATCAGTAGTCACCTGCCTTTATACCTGTATCCCTGGGCCTGTTCAGCTACGTTACCAGTGTCAGCGATTCATCTAGACGCCAGAGTCACTCCTGCGTGGTTCCTGCCTCCGTTCCTGATCCGGTTGGGCTGACGTTCCTGCTTCCGTTCCTGATCCGGTATTGCCGTTGTTCCTGCTCCGTTCCTGACCTGGGTTGGCTGTCCTGCTGTTCCTGCGTACTGTCCTGGCCTGCCTGTCGTTCCTGCGCCTGGATCCTGACTGCCAGCCTTCCTTCGACTTGGGTCGCCTGGTTTACTCCATATTCACCGGGTGCTAGCTGCCTCCATTATTGCACCGGTTGGGCATTCCAGTTGTCCAGTACGTGGTACTAGTTTACTCCAATACACCGGTTTCTGCTGCCTCCATTATTGCACCAGTTGGGCGATACTGTTGTCCAGTACGCGGTACTGGTTTACTCCATTACACCGGTTGCAGCTGCCTCCTTTACAAGCACCGGTAGGACGTAGTGTTGTCCAGTACGCAATATTGGTTGACTCCATATTCATCGGGTGCTAGCTGCCTCCATTATTGCACCGGTTGGGCGTTCCTGTTGTCCAGTACGCGGTACTAGTTTACTCAAATACACCGGTTGCTGCTGCCTCCATTATTGCACCGGTTGGGAGATACTGTTGTCCAGTACGCGGTACTGGTTTATTCCATTACACCGGTTGCAGCTGCCTCCTTTACAAGCACCTGTAGGGTGTTTCCGTTGTCCAGTATGGGGTACTGGTTTACTCCATTACACCGGTTGCAGCTGCCTCCTTTACAAGCACCGGTAGGGCATAGTGTTGTCCAGTACGCAATACTGGTTTACTCCATATTCACCGGGTGCTAGCTGACTCCATTATTGCACCGGTTGAGCGTTCCTGTTGTCCAGTACGCGTTACTGGTTTACTCCAATACACTGGTTGCTGCTGCCTCCATTATTGAACCGGTTGGGCGTTACTGTTGTCCAGTATGCGGTACTGGTGTACTCCATCACACCAGTTGCTAGCATCTACATTACAGCACTGGTAGGGCATTCCTAGTGTTGTCCAGTACGCGGTACTGGTTTACTCCAATATACCGGTTGCTGCTGCCTCCATTATTGCACCGGTTGGGCGTTACCGTTGTCCAGTACGCGGTACTGGTTTACTCCATCACACTGGTTGCTAGCATCTACATTACAGCACCGGTAGGGTGTTCCTAGTGTTGTCCAGTACGCGGTACTGGTTTATTCCAGATTCACCGGTTGCTAGTTGCCTCCGTTATTGCACCGGTTGGGCTTCCCTGGTTATCCCATACATGATACTGGTTTGCTCCACTGTACCAACCTATGCTGATGTTTCCAACTATACAGCACTAGTGGAGCTGTCCTTCAGTCATTTAGGCTGCCTTGCCCGATATATTGGCAAGGCCGGTAGAGCCTCAGGCAGATTGTTGAACCATCCTACAGGCTGCCTTGCCCGGATATTGGCAAGGCTGGTAGAGCCTTATTCCTGCACTTGTGTCATCTTTCAGGCTGCCTTGCCCGGTATATTGGCAGGGCCGGTAGAGCCTTGGTCATATTGTTGTACCATACCATAGGCTGCCTTGCCCGGTACATTGGCAAGGCCGGTAGAGCCTACCATACTGTATCTTGCATAAGCTACTGTTTGAACCTATCTTCCTGTTCAGGACCCGCAAGGGCTCCTATTAAACTTTTCAATAAAGTTTGATTTTTATCTTACAAAACAAACCGTGACACTTAGTTGGAAATGGCTTCAATTTTTTTTGTCTTTGCCTTCTAGATCAACAAGGTTGATATAGCAAGGGCTGAACTTGAAGGACATATCTTTTTTTCAGCCTCATCAACTATGTTACTATATAATTTCACTGCCATGCTGACCTACCCTTTTTCACTGAGTGTGGTTTGCATATTTCGCATGTAGTAAAATACACAAGAACAATGGTACTTTACTCCAGTCCTTAGTACCCCTCAACAGCACTGTTTTTCAGTTTTGAGCATTCCTTGTGACAATTTTTTTATGATTCTTTCTTTGACTGAGAAGGTTTTGCATGCATGATAGACAGATGTTTTATCCTAATTACTTTGCTCCATTGAGAGCACATTGTATGCACAATTGTCTTTTTTTTTTCTTTGATTAAAGGGATAGTAATGTTTCCATTCAGACGCAGCTCAGATCATTCATCATATTTAATACTACTGCAGTATGATGCTCTTACTCTTCAAAACCTGCTAGTTAGGATACTATGTATAATATGGACTGTAACTCCTATATGTTTCACAGTTTATGGATGTAAACACCCTTAAATTAAAGCTGACAGTCTGCACTTTATCCTCATAAGCATTATTTCATTTCAAATCCAGTGTGCTGGAATATAGCGCAAACAACAAAACCTGTGTCCCTATCCAAATACTTACGGACTGTACTCTATGTATGTGTGTGTGTGTGTGTATATATATAATAATTCGCTAACTGTGTGTTTGTCAGAAGCCGTCATGCACACTAGAGACGGCTGTGCGAGCTGCAGTCATGTGCAGTACAGACTGCCAGTGCCGCGGCTGATAATGGATCGGGGCTCCGAATTCAGGCCGTAGTCCTCTCTGCACACCGAAGAGGTGCGCAGAGAGGACTATGGTCTGAATTCAGAGTGCCCCGCTCTGTATCAGCCACGGCGAGGGCAGGCTCTACTGTGCATGACTGCACTGCGGCTGTTGCTTGGTGGCACTGTGGCCAGTGTACAGGGGCTCTTCAGCTAGTGTGTATGTGTGTGTGTGTGTGTATATATATATATATATATATATATATATATATATATAGTAAAATCTCTAAAGCCCAACCAGAATATGAAGAATACTACATGTGCTGAAATGGAAAGCTGTGTCAGGAAGCATCTCTCTTATAGATTTACACTTTTTATTTAGAAACTAGTTGAAGAGCCCATGTAAACGGGCCACAATGCCACCCAGCAATGTCCGCAGTGCAGTCATGCGCACTACAGACTGCCCGCGCTGTGGCTCTGAATTCGGAGTGCCCCACTCTGTATCAGCCATAGTGCGGGCAGTCTGTAGTGCGCATGACTGCAGCATGCACTGCCGTCTCTACTGCGTATGACAGCTTCTGACAAACAATTTACCAAATTATTACATAGGATAAAATACATTTCTATACTTTGAACTGTGAAAGGGCAACCCTCGTCACTGTTGCAAGCTGGCCACAGCTGACTTTGTAATGCTGTAGAGCAGGGGTAGTCAAGCCCTATTGCCTGATTAGGGATTATGGGAATTGTAGTTCCTAGCAACTGGAATATAAAAAATGTACTACCTGTGCTGTAAGGCATAATCACAGAAACCTGGCTGCTTACTAAATGGTTTCACTTGAAATGTATATTGCACTCCAAGATCTCTTTAGGGGGTTAATTAATAGACAGAACAAGGATGGCACTACCCTCCCCCACTAAGCTCTGATCTGTCGATTATAATGATCAAACATCTGATGCTTTATCAATGATAGATTGGAAGAAAGAGGATTGATTGAGAGAGATCAATAATTCAGCAGAGCTGTATTTATTCTGTCACTAAAGTTGCTGGGAGCGATTGATTAGAAATTTGAGCACTGCCCAGTCAATAATATGAACTACATGTCTCCAAAGCAGAAAGTCTAATTAACCTGATCATCAAGGGCCACATAGTTACTTGGAGTCATTTCTATTGACCTCTTTGTGCAGTATAAGCAAAGCTGAGGAATAATAACTCGTCCTCTGGTTACTATTTGTCATGAAATATTAATAAGTGGAAAGCACACCTTCTATTGTGTAGGGAACGTAAGGTTTTCTGATGAGACACCATCTATTGTATGAGAGAGGCTGCCAGTGTTTACACTTCCCCTTCAAAATGGGAGAATTGCCTTGATTAACTGCGATTTCTGCTGGGTTTCAGCTTCCGAGCTGTTAACTATGTAAATGTTGTAAGAGAAAATGAGAACAAAAAGGCACAGGTCATCGGTTCACAATAGTCCTTATAATTCAATTTTATTGTTTCTAATGTGGTGTTCAAAGTAGTGTAAAGTAATTAAGAGAAACAGAGAGCTGACTGCAACTGCCATGGTACTGACCAGAGATCTAACTTCTAGGTGCTGCAGAAGATGATTAGACCTTTCAAGAAGGTGTCCAAGGCATCAGGTCAGTTCATTGTGCATGCTTGTGTTGGCATCATTTCTCATTAACTTATTTCTTGCCACATCTGTGCTTTATCTAGCAACTAGTGTAAAAGCCTGTGAACACGGGCCCAGCATTCTGTACGTTCGGGCAGTCTCTACTGCACATGACTGCATAGGTAGTCTCTACTGCGCATGACTGCAAAAGCTTGTGTACACGGGCCAGCTTTCTGTGTGTTTGGCAGTCTGTACTGCACATGACTGCATCTGACAAACATACATCTGGCCTTTTATATTATAGGATGATTGCACACCTGCCACTGAATACCAAATACTTCCTATTGGTTATGTAACAAATGGCATGTTCCCGGTTATATCTGTATTTACAGTTTATGTAATCAACAGCAAGGTACATTGGTGTGGCAGGAACACAGATCTACACATACAGCTGTGCTTTACCAACACCCAGGGCCGGATTTGCCATAAGGCAAAGTAGGCACCTGCCTACAGGCGCACGCCACTGAGGGGCGCCTGCCAATGGGATGCTTTTTTTTTTATTCTTTAAAAAAAAAAAAAAAAACTAGCCCCCTCGCTGGCTGCGCTGGCGCCCACTCCATGTCGACCTCATATTTCACCCCCTGTTGTCTATTTCCTACCTCCCTGGCAGAACAGGTCTGTGCCTCCTTTGGCACAGTCCTGTAAGTACTGAGCTCCCTCGTCGGCTCTGTAGGAATGCAGAGCGCTGGGAGATGACATAATCTCCCAGCCCTCTGCATTCCTGAATAGCAGACCGCGCGAGAGCTTCAGCAACTACAGGACTGACTGTGCCAAAGAGGCACAGACAACAGATCTCCTGCCAGGGAGGTAGGAAACAGACAATGGGAGGGAGGCAGGCAGGCAGGCAATGTGAGGGCAACATGGAGATGGTGGGGGCAAGTTGGAGCCGAACGGGGGCATTATGAGGGCAACATTGAGATGGTGGGGGCAATTTGGAGCTGGTGGGGGGCAATTTGGAGATGGTAGGGGCAATGTGGAGGGCAATGTGAGGGTAACATGGAGCTGATGGGGGGCAATTTGGAGATGGTGGGGGCAATGTAGAGCTGATGGAGGGCAATGTGAGGGTAACATGGAGCTGATGGGGGGCAAGTTGGAGCTGATGGGGTCAATGTGAGGACAATATGGAGATGGTGGGGGAAATGTGGAGCTGATGGGGGCAAGTTGGAGCTGATGGGGCAATGTGAGGACAATAAAGAGATGATGGGGGCAATGTGGACATTAGGAGCATTGTGGTGGTGTCCAGAGGAGATGGCCAATGGGGGGGGCCTTTAGATTTCTCTGCCTACAGACTCCTGAGATGTAAATCCGGCCCTGCCAACACCTGAGGTATCTGTAAATTATCCTGCTGAACACTGATGTGTGATTTACAATACCGTGAATGAGGCTATAACTAATCTACTTTCAACCTGATCACTTTCCCGAGTATGACCTTTCACCTCACTATCATTAAATAGGACTTAATAATTGCAAGTGTTAAACTTAACGCTTTTGGTGTCAAAGCTTTTCATAAATGTGGCCCCTAGCTTTTTCAGCTGAATGTGGTTACAATGCATTACATATTTAACCCCTTAAGGGCTGTGCAATCCAGGGGTGGTGCTCTCTAGAGGACCACGGCACTCTTCATATCACTCTTGTGAGTTTTTTGCTACGATAGTACACTGAATCCCATCTGTCTATACAGATGATAACATATACAGCATTCTTGTATACTCATTAGAATCAAAGAGGCTTTCTAGCAATATATTACTTTCACCTAATGGCAGATTAAGAAACCTGTGTTAACTTTTACTACCCATTAACCCTTTGAGTTCCAGATGTATAGTACATTGCATTTGACACCAGATGGCACAACATTTTTATTACAATGATCAATTAAATCATCTGAATCAAGAAGTTAAATGTATAGAAAGATAACCACACAGAAAGATGAAGTTATCAGGTGTATGTGTTAAAGCGGAACATTCATCTTCATAATATTGCCCCAATACATCCTATATAATAATTTGCTAAATAGTTTGTAACGACGCAGTCATGCGCAGTAGAGACTGCTGCGTGTGCTGCAATCATGCACAGTAGAGACTGCCCGTGACGAGGCTGATACAGAGTGAGGTGCTCTGAAGTCGGAGCGTCCAGCTCTGTATCAGCCGTGGCACGGGCAGTCTCTACTGGGCATGACTGCACAGCGACCGGCTGGCACTGTGATCTGTTTACACAGGCTCTTCAGCTAGTTACTAATATAGCGATAGGCAAAGGAATACTTGTATTATGCTGAATAAGTCCATGTTATTGAAGTGATCCAGCTTCTTCTGCTGTCATCCAGGGCACAGAGATTACAAGAGAAGCTCTGTGCACCTGCGCAGGCTGCAGTTTCCGTTACCTTAAGGTAACCAACGAACGTCACCACCAGTCCGGGCAGTGCACGGGACAGACAGTGTGGACTCAGAGGTAACTTTCCTCTAAGATGTCTGCGCTGTTGTCTGCCGGTGGCTGCAGAAGAAGCTGGATTACTTCAATAATGCGGTCATATTCAGCATAGCAGAAGTATGGCTTTACCTATCGCTATATTAGTAATGTATTGGGGGGCAATATTATGAAGATGAAAGTTCTTATTTAAAGGAATAGTAACGTTTAGTTCTACATATATATTGTGTCAATACATAAAATGTACAATTAATTTACCTATACTTTATATTTTTATTCAGTTTATTTTTATACACTTTTATGACCCTGAGAGTGAACTACTTGGATCTCAGTCTCCAGGGAGTTTTCTGATAGATAGATAGATAGATAGATCACCAAAGAAAGATGTAATGTACTTTTATAGTCTACCTGCAGCATTGAATGCTCTGTATTCTTCCTGTTTCATATTGTATTATTTTTTTTCAGTTTATCACAAGAACTACTATCCTGTTCCTTGACAGGAAGCTTTCTGCAAAGGGATCCTGGGAGCTCATTGTCAAGGACATAAAAGTGAAAATAAAAACATAAATAAATAAATTAATAATAATAATTGGCAATTTAACCTGCTGGAGATGCCTTGTCGATACGGACTCAATTTTTCATATTTGGTGGATCTGTCAGAATATTGCTCCCTTTTGGAAGAAAATTATTCAATATATTAACAACGCTTATGATCTTTCCTTGACACATGACCCTGCTTTATGTTTATTGCTATACGATAGCACTAGGACTAGACCAAGTCGCAAACGTTGCAATGCAATCTACAATTTACTATACTTATCTAAATCTCAGATCCCCCTCAAATGGAGATCAAGCGAGGCTCTTAGCCCTTCAGAATGGTTTATTAAGATAGAAAACCGGCTACAAATTGAAAAATGCTTTGCTATCACAGCCCATTCCTTACCGGACTTTATCTCTCGATGGTCACCTTGGCTCATATACCCGAAATCCAAAGGTCCTGTCATTAATTAGCAGAAGGAGGAGTAGGCCTTAACTTTCATCATGGGATCTTCGGGTCTCCGGAGCTCCCTCCACCTACAACCTTAACTACCGCCATAGTTGACTAATTTTTCTTGGTTCTGAGCTCTTCTGAGCTCTTCTTTACTCAATAGAAGGTAGTAGCTCTGGTCTCGTTCCCTCAATCCCCCCTTCTCACCTTCACCACCACTTTCCTATACCACCCCCTTTTTTCCCACTCTCCTTTTTTTATTTTATCCTCTGTCTCTCTCACACTTTAACTATACTCACTTATGTCTTTCTTTCTGAGTACCTAGTTCTTGCCCTCCAGCACTTATACAACACCATGATGCTACCTTTCCCTTTTGCTGATGTGCATTGAGCCTGATCACCCCCCTACGCTCTCATATGTTGGTCCCATAGGTGATATGGGTTCTTATTGGCTTTATCTCTTTTCTCATTCCCTCCCTCCTCAGCTGTCCCCATCCCACACGTCTGCATCCACATAATGTTATGTATTATTTTGAATATATAGTTTCATTGCATATTTATTGCTGCCTACCGCATTACCCACTGGAATACTTTCCCGTCCTTCCTACTTTACTTCATGGTTCATGCCTGATTTATTGTATCCCGTTTGTTTTAACACAATAAAAATGTGTTTATAAAATAAATAAATAAATAAAATAATAATAATAATAGGCAATTTGACTGCAAATACAATGTACTTGTCAAGGAGCACTGTCCAGTCATTCTGATTGCTCCGTACTGGCCTCGACAGGCTTGGTTTCCGGAGCTTCTGGATCTGTCAGTGGTGGAGCTATTCCGGCTCCCTTGCCGTCCAGATCTTCTTCTACAGGGTTACGTGTGGAAGGAGGATGTTCATTGACTAGCTTTGACGGCTTGGAAATTGAACCTTCAATATTGAAGAAGAAAGGGTTTTCTTCTGGTGTGGTGGCTGCTATGCTCAGTGCCCGCAAACCTGTTTCTTCTAAGTCCTACCATTGTGTCTGATCGACCTTTCTGTCTTGGTGTGCTGACAGGGACCTGTCTCAGGAATTTGATCTGCCCACGGTCCTGGCTTTTTTGCAGGACGGTGTGGACAAGGGCCTCAATTTGAGTTCCCTTAGGGTTCAGACTTCTGCTCTCTCTGTTTTCTTTCAGAGGCGCATTGCCATTCTTCCTGATGTCAAGGTTTTCTTTCAGGGCATTGCTCATACTCGTCCTGTCTTCAAGAATACTGCTCCTCCGTGGGATCTTAACTTGGTTTTGGGCATTCTTCAGCGCCCTCCCTTTGAGTCCTTGGCTACTATTCCTCTACGCCTGTTGTTGTGGAAAATGGCTTTTCTCCTGGAGTTCGTGTCCCTTCACCGTGTCACGGAGTTACATGCTGTGTCCTGTAAACCACCGTTTTTTGGTGTTTCACAAGGACAAAGAGGTGCTTCGCACTTCTCAGGAGTTTCTTCCAAAGGTGGTTTCGGAGTTCCACATCTATCAGGAGATTGTGTTGCCTTCTTTCTGCCTTGACCCTACCTCTGACAAGGAGAGGGATCCCCACTTGTTAAATGTGGTGCGTTGACTCAAGTTTTATGTCCATCGCACTGAGTCTATCAGGCAATCTGACGCGATGTTTATCATTCCTGAAGGTCCCAGGGCAGGAAGACCTGCATCAAAAGTGACTAATGCGTCCTGGATGAATTCCACTATTCGTAAGGCTTACAAGCTCAGGAAGAAGCCTGTTTCCTTTCGGGTCACGGCCTCTTTCTACTAGATCTATTGGGACTCCTTGGGCTTACAAGAATCAGACCTCCGCTGATCAGTTGTGCAAGGCTGCCACTTGGTTGTCTGTTCTCACCTTTTCGAAGCACTACCGTGTTGATGTGCTGGCATCGGCTGACGCCAGCTTTGGGAGGAAGATCCTGGAGGCAGTCTTGCCTGTCTAGGATCTTCTTCGGTTCTTGGTGCTTCCTTCACTTTTGAGCCCTGTTGGCTCTAGTTCAGTGTACTGTGTAACAGTTTTGGGGTGTTCTTATCCCTGTTCAGTGTCCGTTGACACTTCATTGTTTTGTTGTGCTATCTCTGATCTGATGGTTCATATCTGTTCTGGTGACTTTGGGGGCCTTGTGCCTGGTCCTTGCCTTACTTCCCACCTCTGGAAAACTCAATGGTTGGACATTACAAAGTTACCAGCAACCTGTACTGGACGACAGAGAAAAGACGATTATCCTTTTATCTTAGTCCATACAGGTTACTGGTCTCCCACCCTGTCAAGGGACCATGCTTGGCTCTCCTGTGGCAGACTGTGGGGGTCCTTCGGGGTCATTCTCACAGAAGTCTTCTTTCCCTTCTACTATTTAGTCAATAGTTAGTGTCTGAAATCTTTCTGGAGCTGGTTGGCTAGCTGCAGCCAAGGAGGGAAGGTAGGCTCCACCCCCTGCATACAATTCTAGAATTGTTCCTGCCTAATTAAAGGGGTGGATCCCCTACCCAAAGTTATCAGTAACCTGTATGGACTAAGAGAAAAGAATTTAACAGGTAAGACTAAAATCCTCTTATTTCCTTACAAAGTTTAGTGTCATCAGTAAAGACTGAGTCACTACTCCTAGATCATTAATCAACAAGTTTAAAAAACATTGGGATCAGGACTGAATCCTGTGGCTCAGCTTTAGACCAACTTGAAAAACAACAACTTTGCCATCTGTCATTTAACCAGTTCTCAATCCATGCACATATACCAGCTCCAAAACCAAAGCAGTAACCTACTGTGAGGCACAGTATAGGAGGCTTTAGCAAAATCCAAGTATAATACATTAACAGCAATACCTTTGACTTCTTACCCGTTTGTAAAATGCAAGTAAATTACTTTGACGTTATCTATTCTTCATAAAACCATGCTGGCTCCTAATAATAAAGTTGTTGATTGAAACAGTCCTGAATACTATGGGTTAGTAATCCTTCTAATATATGTTATCTTATGTCCTATGTGGTACTATGGGGTAAAGTCGTTTTCTCCAGGAGGTGAATACTTCATCCTATATCCTCTTTACCCCTGCCTGTACATGTTTAAAGGTGACTTTCCAACAGGATGGATGCAGGGGCAAAGCTTCTCTTTAATTTTTATTTTATGGGGATATGGGGCTGTATCATTTCCCCATTAGGCAGGCTTCTATCTCTGACCTCCTTCGAAGGACTGAGCCAGAGCACACACTTTAAGGGCCTAAGTCTGTGAAGGATGGCTTGCATTATCAGCCTTTTTCCCTCATGGCTTCTTCTGAAGCAGACTTGTCACATGGGAGCTTGAAGACAGCATAGATTAGAATCTCTCTATTTGAGAACACAGGTCTTGCAAGTATGTCCTTATTTCTCTGTTTGGTAGCCACATTTCTCTGTAGAGTTGGAGCTTGACTGGCAGTCAAAAAAAAAAGATGGGCTTTGGCAGCACATACGTTACATTACAGAGTATGTTTCTATGTTCCTATTTTTTTAACTGCACCAGTGGGATTTTTATTTAACCCATGCACTACCTTTATGCCTTGATATTCTTTCCCTTGTCCTATTCTGCTATATCTGGGACTCTTTATTTTGGGTTCAGTCCTATAATGGCAATGGTGTATTCATACTTTATTCACTTTAATTAACTAGTAGTCACTTTTATATATTTTACTTCACAGTGCCTTTAAAAATGTGCATGTGAGATGCCCATATTAGAAGGAACATATGACTTCTAATAGTATTGGACGGAGCCATTCAGCTGGAGAGCCACTGCACCATTTTAAAAATGTGAAACTACATTTCCCAGAAGCCCGTTCCTCCTGGACTTTTTGACAGGTAAAGAGGTGGTCCTAGACTGAGCCTAATTCTTTTGGATTCTGCTTGCAACACAGGCTGGTCTTTACCTCCTGCTTACCACATTAAACTCTTGGAGTCAGATAAGTCCTTATAAAGGGAAAGTAATGTTTAATTATTCAAGTAAAATTGAGTCTTCTCTATTCCTTTTTATAACAATGTGTAGCAAGAAAACATTATTAAAGGGGAACTGCCGCCCCGCAAAAACTTTACATTAATTAAGTCTTCATCTGGCGACTAGCTGCTTAGTAGCACTAGTCGCCAGAAATATTACCTGGTTTCAAAGATTTTTGAGTTTTTCAGAGGCTGACAGTAGCAGGAAGCACGGACATCTTGTCATAGTGACGTCCGTGCGCCTGCGCTGTCAGTCCCTTTTGTGTACCCAAAATAGAAACAAAAAACATAGATATCACTCAAAATAAAGTAATAATATGTATGCACACTCACATTTAGGTATTGCTGTATAGATACCTATGTACAAATACAGCTAAATAGGCTTACAGGGAATCCCAGTACAGTAACTGGACAGTATGCATGCCAAGTCTCTCATGCAGGTCCCTTTTTCAGGTTCGTGCCACTCGATAGTGATCTCTACTTTGTAAAGGGTAAGCAAAGAAGAGGAAAGCCGCTCCAACAACGTTCTTCAAACGTATACAAATGTATTCAATTTAAAATAAACAATACAATATAAATCCCACTCTATAAGGGTTTTCCTTATAAACACAGAGGTTTGCCCCTTGCTGCATCCATCCGGTACCACAACTGGATTAGAGATTCAGTGGGAGGCCACCAGAAAGAGATGGAGGGGGATCCTTCTACAGTTAATATCTTATGAACTACAGAAATGTAAGTTGTTTTAAAATAGCTCAGTTTGTTACTTTTACTATAAAGAAGACTCCGTGATCTAGTTTTTTTCTAACATTACTATCCCTTTAATAAGGGAAATCCTTAAATCCTGGCCTGTTGGTGGCCCTTTACGATCGAACATGGACATCCCAGATATAGAACCATCTCTGAGCGCCATCAGGTTGACTCCTCAGATTGCTGGTGCCAAACTGAAGAAGAATGAGGTGAAAATGGTGAGCTTTGCAGACATTTTAGACTTTCTTTCCTCTCCACTGACCTCCCTCCCATCTCTAGCAGATCTTATACAAGAATTTAGCATAGTCTCGCAATCCAAAATTAACCACTCCAAATCAGAGATAATAGACATTTATAGCCATCACAAGCCTTCCTCCTTCAAAGCAGGTTTGCTTTTACTTAGACTACAAATATTAACTATTAGGGAGTCCAGATCTCTCTGCTCTTGGACAGGCTGGTGGAATTAAATTTCCTTCCCATCTTGAGAAATATATCTCATGTTGGAGAGATGGTGTGGCTTGATGGTATCATGGCTGGGGAGAATTGCTTTGGCTAAAATAGTTGTCTACTATAATACTATACCTTCTTCGACCAATCCCTATGCATTCACCTCAAAGTCTTAGAAAAAAAACCAGTCTGATCACTACATTTATCTGGGCTTAGAAAAAAATTTGTATGATTTCTCAGACTGTCCTAACATACTTCAAACATCTGGGTGGCCTCTCTTTTCTGGACTGTAAGAAATATAACGAGGAGGCTGCACTCTCCAAACTCCTACATTTCCCTCCCTCCAACCCCAAAGTTTGGGTACTGTGGCTCTTGATTTTTTCCCTTACATGGCTTTTTCCCAACTGCTCTGATCCAGAACCCATCTTTTGCCCCTTTCCATACGTTCCCTCTTATCTTGGGCCATATATTGTCCCTTTGGCATTCGTTAAATTGAATCTTTCACTGGTCAGTGTAGCTGTCTTCTGCTTTTGGTGGCAGGCAGCCCAGATATCCCTCTGGGCTGTCTAGACTTCAGTTTCAGGACCTGGACCAGATCCAACTTATTGCTGGATATAATTTTGCCACATGCTATAGTCCTCTACATTGACTAAACAGTTTATGTAGGCCCTTATCTCAACTGGAGGTGATGCTTTCTCAGCATTCTACTCTTAAAAAATTCTTCCTAAATTTTACAATTTATTTATTCATCCTAAAGGTCCTACTAGCCCATCTTATAGCTAGCAGAGGCAAAGATTTAGATATGTCCATTTCTATGTCCCAGATGTTCAGGCATTCTTACTAACTTGCTATGGACTCCTCTACAACGGAGGGGAACTTTAAAGTGGAACTTTCACTTAGAATGAATTCGTCCTCCAATAATTAAACTTATGGCAACTAGCTTCATAATACTTCTTTTACCTCTCAGAAGTGCCAGATTCTAAAGTAATCCTTAATCTTCGGAGACCGGAAGCCAGGCATCAGTGCAGACATCTTGTCTTAGAGACGTCTGCGCGCCTGCATCTCCTCTAAGAGGCAGGGACTGACGGCGCAGGCACACAGATGGCACTAACCTGGCCATCGGTCTCTGAAGATTAAGGATTACTTTAGAATCTGGCACTTCTGAGAGGTAATAGAAGTATTATGAAGCTAGTTTCCATATGTTTAATTATTGGAGGACGACTTTATACTTCGTGAAAGTTCTGCTTTAAATTTATTTCCATATGGTATTTGACCATACAGATGGTCTCTTATACACTCTACCAATAGAGTAGAATAGTAGCAGAATTTGAAGATTTGGTTTACACGACAGGTACATTTCGCAAGCACACTTTGTAGACCATTCCAATGAAGTAGATATTTTTCTCTCTCGCAATCTCTGTTCTGCTGAAGAGCCTCCAATGGTCCCGAGACCGGATTCCCCTGCAGTCAGCTAGAGCACTTTCATCAGGGAAAAGGGGAGGGGGGAACTTTGATGCCGAATATCTCTCAAACCATAAAGGTATGAGAGATAGGACTGGGGGCATATAGTTTAATTGCTTAATGCCTACAAGATTAATTTTTTGTAAAAAAATTGGTAATACTATCCCTTTAAGTACCCTTGGGTGTATGGCATCTGGTCCAGTTGCTTTATTCACCATTATCTTTCCAGTGTTCTTTTGGATTTTACCCTCAGTAGTCATGTATGTGATGGAAGATATTCTATGATTCTCCCTGTTTGCCCATAACCTGCCATTGTTTCTTCCTTTGTATATATAAAAGAAAAGAAAGTGATTAAGGTGTTAGCTACTGCATTATCCAATATTAACCTTATTTTTATTGCCAGTTATATACTTACAGAATCGTTTAGAATTTTTCTTGTTCTCTTTTTGAAGTGCTTGTTTACATATTCTGTTACAGTCCTTTTTAATGATCCATCTGATCCTTCTGACAAACCGTTCAAAAGCCTGCTTAGTCTTTGTTTCCCTACAAATCTCTTTATTAGGCTACATTGGTCTTAATTTGCTCCTTTTGTTTTTACTCCCCAATGATATATATTGACACTAAAAGCATATTGAACAAATCCCAGCTTTCTTGTGCAAGAGATTATATCCCATTGAATATCCTTTAATGCTGCTTTGAGCATTATAAAATACATCTTTTTAAATTTAAATGTTTTGGTTGAACCCTTATTAATAGGTTTCTCTTAACAAATTTCAAAAGATACCATATTGTTGTCATTTTCTGACTGAGAAGCCTTTTCCATTTGTAACAGGCAGGCTTCTTCCCACTTCCCAGTATTAGGTGGCTTATAACAAATTCCCACTAATATATTTTTATTATGTATGCCCCCAGTGTATGTATTTAAACCCACAGGACCTCTACATTTTCCCTGGACCCTTCATTAATAGCATTCTTTATACTAGGTTTTAAAGGGACACTAATGTCCCATAAAATGTTTATTGTATTGTAGATTAAAAGAAAATAAATTCTGTGCTGCAAATCCCATCTCTCAAACCTTTACGGTTTGAAAGATATTTGGTCCTAAAGTTCCCCTCTCCCTCCCCTTCTCCTGATGTCAGCTGCAAGCTGACAGCAGGAATTCCCGGTCTGGGGACCGACAGGTGGCTCTTTGGCAGAGCCACAATAGCGTGATTTAAAAAAATGCTTAATTGGAACGGTCTACAAAAGTGTGCTTGGTTTTTAGACCGTTCCAAATTGTGCTATTGCGGCTCTGCTGAAGAGCCTCCTCGTGACGGCTGACACGATGTCAAGGTTTTGCTGAGCAGCTCTATTCTGCCTATTGATTCTGATGTCTGAGCTAATCTAGTGCTCTGCTATCCACTGCTGCTGTCTTCTGAGTTTCTGGCTCAGGCTCATCAGCTGACTTCTCTGATTGCTCACCTGACTGTTATCAGCCAACCCTCCCAGGGTATTTAAAACAGCATGGCTCACTTCCCCATTGTCCTTGTGTTTGTTTGCTGACCTGTTGCTGCTGTGGATTTTCCTGCGCTCCTGTTTGCTGTGTTCCAGACCCTTGGCTTGTTCCAGACTTTGCTGACTTCTGTGCTTCTGACCCTTGGCTTGTTCCTGACATCGCAGACTTCTGGTTTCCTGACTTTGGCTCGGCTGAATCCTGTCTTGGTTCCTGACCCTGGCGTGTCTTTTGGTTTATGCTCTTGGATCATGCTTCTGTTTTTGTTTCATTAATAAAGGTGTATAGCATTTTACACTTTTGTGTCATATCTGGTTCCTGGTCCTTAACACACGAATCTCCTGCTATCAGCTTTACAGCTGACATCAGGAGAGCGAGAACTTTACCGGCGAATATCTCTCACACCGTAAAGATTTGAGAGATTGGATTTGCTGTACATAATTTATTTTTCTTTAGTCTACGAAACAAAAAAATATTCTTATGTGACATTACTGTCCCTTTAAGGCGGGGAGTCTAAGTATTTTCAGTCATGGGCCACATAATCAAAAAAGCCAGAAGTATGAGAGATGCATTATTTTTATTATTGATAATGATGGTAATATATGGCTTGCCAACTATTCATCAATACATATTTACTTATTTATTTATTGATCAAGTTAATGACAATACTGATATTTAACAGACATTTATTCTTGAACTGAAAGGTACTAGCAAGCAGAGGATTAGTTCTTACTGGCCTACTGGTTTATGTGGGCTAGATAATTAGGATAAAAAAAACTATATAGATTTTTAAAAAAAATCTCAGTACGGGCCACACTCTCGGGTCAGGTAGGCCACATTTTGCCCATGGGCCGCATGTTGGACAGCCACGTTAATTAGGCATACTTTACATATAGGAATACCCCACACCTCTAATTAAACCTATTTCTCCTAAAATGTGAATAACCCTCTATATTGACTGCCCAGTCAAATGTATTATCTAACCATGTTTCAGTAACCCCAATAAATTGATACTACTCATTCACTGCAATCAGTTCCAGTTCCCTCATCTTACCAGCCAGACTATGAGTATTTACATGCATATTTTATATTACTACCATTCTGAAGAACTGCATTCTTTGAAATATTTATTCGCTTTTTAGAAAGCTGTAACATAGTCACCTCCATACTAGATGAACTAGCCCATCCCCTCTCACCACCCACATACCTCTTCTCTAATATGATTTCCTTTACTGCCTACATCCTGTGTTGGATCACCCTTCCCACCCTTTCCTAGTTAAAAGTCTGCTCTAACCAACCTAACCCCTAGCACAGTAGCCCCCTTCACTAAGTTACAATCCATCTCTACTATAAAGATTGCCCCAAGAGAAAAGATAGTCAAGTGCTCTAGAAAGCCAAACCCCTCCTGCTTACACCACATGTAATCTCCCATTGATGTAGAACCTGTATTATTTCAGAATATACTACCTTAGAGGTCCCTTACTTAAGCTTATGACCTAAATCCCAGAAATCCTTCTAAAACTGACCTCCATTTCACACTGACTTTGTCATTTATACATCACTAAGTTGACATCAGTAAATGAAATAGAGAAAGAGTAATGGTAGTAATGGATTGAAGCAACAACCTCTACTCTGTTAAAAAATTAGCTATTGTTGCTTCAAAAAATGCCTGCTAAATTTTCCCTGTTTCATTTACTGATGTCAACATGGTGATGTATTAATGAACTGTTAGAAATAGTTAATTTTATCTTGATATGCTTATCTTTTTCTCTACTTGTGCCTTAGTAGACAGCTATTTATATCTGAGAGGGTGACAGATACGTGGAAATGCCTACCAGCAGAAGTGGTAGATGTCAGTACAATAAGGGAATTCAAGCACTCGTGGGATATGCATAAGGCTATCCTGAACATAAGACAAGACCAAGGACCAAATAAAATTTGAGGTTTTTACAGTAGGAAAAATGGACACATAGATGGGCCAAACGGTTCTCATCTGCTGTCAAATTCTGTGTTTCGATCTAGTATGCAAAGGGCTATATTCCATATTTTATTTCTTTATATTTTGTGCCTTGATCTGGGTGGACTATTTTTATATGAACAAGTAGAGTGCCTTGAACCATTGTGTTGAAGACATTTCAATAAATATCTGTATATAGTATGTATAATACTCCATTTCCATCATTGTTTGAATGTCTATACTTTGGATACAGCTGCCTCATCTTGAAACATGTCTAAGCTCAGTACAAGATCCTTGCTGTCTACTTTATTCATGCTCTTCTCTTTTCCTGCATGCTATGTATCTCTATGTGGGAATCTGCGGGCATTTAACTCTGCTCCATATCTGCAAATGTGGAATGAACTGCAGTCACAAAGCAGGGGAATTCCAGAGGAATGTAACCTCTGTTGCTGGACTACAGTTCCACTCATTCCCTGCTGGAGAACAGCAAGCTGAGGATGATTGCAGTTGTAGTAAAATAACAGTTGGATGTGTCCCGTCACGGCTTTAGGGTGATGAATCTTTTGTGATAGAGTCATGGCAGACTGTGCAGACAACAAAATATTCATGTATGTGAAAATGCAATTATGTCTTGTTATATAAAACAACTGCACTGCAGGGAACAAATAAATTGTCCTTTGATTTAAATGGATCTTTTAACTCTATGAATGCTAGAGACGTCTAACCCACGATGCATGCGTTGGATACCTCTGTACCATTCAAGGGGTTAAAAGCCCAGTTTTAGTCTCTGTGAAATAGTACTTGTTCCCTATGATGCAGCTGCTTTGCCCCAGAATTTTTTCTATACAAAATTGTAGTGCCTTGTCTAGTGTATCCATTATGTGCCAACAAATACAACAAGTGTTTGCCTGCTACACTATTTGTGTTTGTGTAGTAAAGTCAGTTAATTGTTTTCCCATTACAACCAATATGATCACTTATAATCACTGTGATCACTTCACAGATTCATCAGACTTGAAATTATTGATGAATTACTTGTTTTACATTTCTATTACATTTTATTCTTCCTCCTTCTGTAGAGGTAATTGGGGGAAATAAGAGGCATTCTTTTGAAATGCTGACAAGCATAGGCTTGGAAATGAAGATTTTACCAGCTTTTTTTTGCAAAAGTCAGGTACAAAGGGAATTTTAATCAGGTTAACCCTGAAAGGACCAGAGGGGTATGCTATGCATTGTGCCTCCATCTGTTCTTTAAATGGTTAAAGTATTACTGTCATTCATTGCATCCTGAATATTCTGACCCAGCACAGCAGGATGATCCTAGTAGGGAAGCAGATGCTGGCCTGTTGAGAACCCCAAGAAGGATTATCCTTGAAAACCACAGGCCTCATGCAGAGTTTAACATTTAACCCTGTTGGAGTCAGCCACATTGAGAAGTTACTTCCTATGTATTTTGTAAGCCACATTGAAGCATTACTTCCCA
Organism: Rhinophrynus dorsalis; assembly: GCA_037306005.1. Taxonomy (NCBI): domain Eukaryota; kingdom Metazoa; phylum Chordata; class Amphibia; order Anura; family Rhinophrynidae; genus Rhinophrynus; species Rhinophrynus dorsalis. The sequence goes on from CM074720.1 coordinate 291,178,834, forward strand.
TGTATTTTGTCAGCCATACCATACTTCCAATGCATTTTAATACCTCTGTAAAAGCAGAGTGTTCCTTGTATTGTAGTTATTGTTAAGGCTGTTTGCTGTGCGTATCGCAATTGTTCCAAACCCTCTACTCAAGTAATCCTAACAGGCCACGTCTTATAGATTTCATTTATTGTGCAGAAGTAAGTAAACCTGAGGATCAGCCATTTTATTAACTAATCTATGCACAAACAGGGACATCCTGAAGACATTGCCTATTAGGCACTACTATGGAGAGGGGTAAATTCCACTGCTGTAGAAAACATCCAAGCAGACATTCAGCAGTATGGAAAAAAGGACATACACTCTTTTGGTCTGTAGCCATTGCTTTATCTTGTGGTTTATAAATACCGATTTAGTATTAATAATCATTGAATTAAAAACACTAAGAATTGCCTCTGGGTGCAAGGGCTAAATTCAGATTTTTTTTCTATAAGATTAAAACTAGTCATTCACACTGAATGGATTAAAGGGGAATTGTGCCCTGGATATAGGTGCCTCTTCATTTGTTTAATCTTGTAGATGCTAAAGATTTCTGTGTGTTGTAAAGCAATACATAGGGTATGTCTTTAGAATCCAAAGGGTTAAAGAAACAACCAGTAACAATAAACCCATACCTTAATATGGGCAGAAAATCCCAATGGTCAATACGAATCAATTCTATGTACATTTTCTTCTCCAAACGTAATATTTCATTGTTACTAGATATCATGTCCATGGAGGCAAATTTGCTTGATAGAACTCTTGGAGTTAACTTCTCCCACTGATGCCTTCTTAGCAAGCCTACTGTGGAAAGAGCAACAAAGAATCAAATTTTCCTCCATGGGCATAAAATTTGGTACTATTTAAAGATTAATCATTTACACAGAATAATTCACCAAAGAAATTAGCATTTTCTGCCCAGACTAAGTTAAGTGGGGGTTTATGTTTAGGGGGTGGTCCTTATCTTTAACCCTTTGAGTGTCAGGGGCTTGGGCCATTGTTAGACCTTTTAAGCCAAACACACTTTCATCAGTTTTGCTATCCATCTGTTTAGGTATGATTCCTGTACATAACTTTCACTGTCATCCAATACAGGTTAATGGTAATTTTGGGTAGGCGATCAGCCCCTTTAAGTGGGCAGGAACAATTCTGAGAAGTGACTGCTGGGTGGAACCTACCACCTTTCCTTAGCTTGCAGCTAGCTAATCCCCTTCCAGTAAGATTTGTTCCTTGGTCAAGACACAAGGCAAGAGAACAGTTCTGCTATAGTTTTGGCTTCTTTATTATTTTTCTGTTAGATATGGAATACCACCATTATGCGGATTACCATCACTGACAATTCCCATCACCCAGTTCAGTTTACCAGATGCTTTTGTGGACCTAAGCCATGGGGGGAAAATCTTGGCTGCAAGTTCTTTCCCCAGGAGTTGGCCACTGAGGCTTCTTCTTGATATATGGTAATCTGAAAACAGAAGACCAGCTAAAAAGGTGAGCAACCCTTTGAGTGCTGTGGTCCACATGTCCCACGCTTCCCCTCCACACAGCGGTCTCATTTGGAGTTCCTATTACATACCCATGCACTCTTTGGGTTTATCTGTATGTCTGTTGGGTGTTTGGAGCAAATTTCTGTGGTAACTTAACCCTTTGGCTGCTGGTTGGCATACTTTGCAGGGTTGTGAGCACTTTCCCTACTGGGATCAGTGTTTATTGGGTCTGCTGATTCGTTCTAGTGGGCTTTTGAGTGTTTTTACATTTTGTAATAACTTTTCAAAATTTATTTCCCGCGCCTTTAAGGCGAGCTTTTACCATATAGACGCTGTTACTCCATTCACTCCTATGAGACTTTACAGTTTGGGACATATCTCTGCAACCGCTCCACACAGAGAGGTCAGAGATGGCTCATGTTGTTGGTCTGCCCTTGCTCTGTCTTCTTGTCAAAGTTCTGGGCATGTTGGGGGCCTCAGGGGGCTTCAGGCACTGTTGGGGTACTTGTACGAGAAACTACAATTCCCATGAGCGATTGCTTCACTCGTTCATTTCCGATTGGCTCCCGCTGCTGCAGCCATTTTGTGCCTTCTCTGAATGAGTATCCTACGCAAGGCATGGACTCTCCTTTTCTCCTCAGCAGTTTAACCCTTTGCCTGCCAGATAAGTCTATTTTAGCATTTCTGGGGTGAATAATTTATCATATACACTGTCTTTTTGGGTGTTTCTGATGCTTTGACCCTTTGACTCTGTGAGGATGTCTATTCCATTAGACCCTGGGGGTAAACCTAAGACTAAGGACACTGGGGCGTCTGTGTCCCCTGTTGCTCATTGCTCCTCATGTCACTCAGGGTTACCTAGAGAATACTCAGGTCATGTTTACCCAGCATGCGCTGCTGCCCCTGAGTCCCCTGCAGGGACCTCCAGCCATGCACTAGAGCCAGTTTGGATGCAAGAGTTTAAGGCTACTACCAGGGACCTCTGGTCTACCTTACAACACCTTCCATCCACTCTGCAGGGGGTCTTCCACTCATTGCAGGCCCCCACACCTATCAGGTCTTCCCTGCCTAAACCTCCAGGTGTACCGGATGTGTCTGATTCCTCTGAGGAGGAATTATTGGTGGATTCTGATGATGAAGACTGCTCTGCTGTCCCTTCCTCTCAGTTTTTTGGTGACCCCTTTGAGGCTGATCCTCTTCCCCCAGCCGAGGGCTTGATCAGGGCTGTGTTGACCACCCTGAACATTTCTTTGGTACAGGAGGTTTCCTCTGATCCCTCTGATGTGTTTCAGGAGTCTGTCCGGCCCCATACTTGTTTTCCACCTAACACCACTCTTGACCACTTGGTGTCTGAGGAGTGGAAGTTTCCAGACAGGAAACAGTCTGTCTCTAGGAAATTTGCTAAGCTTTATCCATTCTCTGAAGCGGTCCTAGCTCAGTGGGTTCATCCTCCAAAGCTGGACACCCCTATTTCCAGGCTTTCTAAGTCCACTGCCTTGCCTGTGGCTGATGCATCTGCTCTGAAAGACTGGACTGACAAAAAACCTGAGACCTCTCTCAAGGCCATTTTTGCAACGGCTGGTTCTGCCCTGCTCCCTGATTTTGCTGCGGCATGGGTGAATAGGGCTGTGGCTGTTTTGACTGAACAGATCACCTTAGCTGTCCATCAGGGAGCTCCTACTGCTGACATGTTGCGGCTTCTCACCAACATCTCAGAGGTCCAGCATTATGTTTCTGCTGCCCTGTTTGATGCCATTCGTATGGTGGCCAGGGCATCCACCATGTCTGTGGTAGCCAGACGTGCTCTTTGGCTCAAGATCTGGTCTTCTGACACTGCCTCCAAGAGGGCTGTCCTGTCTTTGCCTTTTCAGGGCACCTCACTGTTTGGGCCTGATCTCAAGGATCTGATCAGTGAAGCCACTGGGGGGGGGGGAAGAGTACTCACCTGCCAGTGGTCCATAGGAAGAAGACGTCTGTCAAGCGGAATAGTTTCGTCACTTCTAGGCTGAATTGTGTCTGGCGACCCAGGTGATGCCTCAGGCTCCGCCCACATCATCCAAGCCTAAGCATCAATGGAGGCCCAAGTCCTCCGCTAAGCCCAAGGCTTCTAAACCTTCTTCTGCATGACTAGCCGAATCCAGGTTCCCACCCACAGGTGGGTGGCCGCTTGCTCCACTACCTCTTGGCTTGGGAAGCTTCTGTTGCCGACCCATGGGTTTTGAAGGTGGTGGCTGTGGGGTACAGGATTCCTTTCACCTCCCTCCTGGACCTTCTCTTCAAGCTCTTCTCTGGGAGCAGAAAAGCGCCGCCTTTTTGAGTGAGCCATTCAGGCCCTTCTGGACAAGGCGGTCTTAGGACCAGTTCCTCTTCAGGAAAGGGGGTTGAGATTCTACTCCAACCTCTTTGTGGTTTCCAAGAAGGACAACGGCTGTCATCCCATTTTGGATTTGAAGGATCCTAACACCTTTGTGGTCAGGTCTCAGTATCGCCAGGAGTCACTATGCACAGTGATCGCTGCCATGCCCCCTGGGGAATTTCTGGCTTCTCTGGATCTTCTGGATGCATACTTGCACATTACCATTCATCCAGAGAGCCGGCAATATCTTCTCTTTGCCCACGGGCATTTCCAGTTTTCTGCCCTCCCCTTTGGACTGACCACAGCTCCTCAAGTCTTCAACAGAGTCCTGGGAGCCTTGATTTCCATCCTCCATCGGGATGGCATCAGAGTTACCCCGTACATGGACGACCTCCTTCTGAATGCATCTTCTCCAGAACTCCTTCATCAGTAGGTGCAGGAATGCATTCATGCTGTGTCCCGTCACGGGTGGATCATCAATCTGGACAAGTCGGACCTTGTTCCTTCCCAGAGAATGTTTGTTTTTTCTGGGCATCCTCTTCAACACTCAGAGAGGGATGGTGTTTCTCATGGACGGAGTGGCTTATCAGATAGCACTGAAGGTCCAGGCTGTCCTGAATCAGGATCCGGTTCTGGCCAAGAAGTTGCCATCCCTGGTGGGGAAGTTCATTTCCACCATAGAAGCGGTTCCGTTTGCCATGGCTCATACCAGAGAACTCCAGAGGTTTCTAATCATGGCATGCAGGGGTCGACCGGATCTCCTGGAGAGGTCCCTATCTCTCCCTCTTCACGTGGAGCTGAGCCTCTCGTGGTGGCTCAACCTGGACAATATGCTGAAAGGCAGGCCCTTCATGGTGCCATTCTGAACAACGGTGATGACAGATGCCAGCCTCTCTGGATGGGGAGCAGTCCTGGGGCACTTGAATGCTCAGGGCTGGTGGGACAGGAGGAATCTCTCCTTCCCAACAATGTCTTGGACCTTCGGGCGATATTTCATATCCTGCACTACTGGATGCGCCAACTGGAGGTCAGGGTCCAGTCAGACAATGACACAGCGGTAGCCTACATCAACAAGCAAGGCAGCACAAGAAGTCTTGCAGCTTGGTTAGAGGTCAAGTCTATTTTGTCCTGTGCAGAGGAGCATGTCCCTGCCATTTCCGCAGTTCCTATTCCTGGTGTAGACAACGTTCTGGCAGACTTCCTCAGTCGACACACAGTGGAGAGTGGGAACTGCATCAAGAGGTGTTCGACCTCATTGCCCAGTGGTGGGGTCATCTGTGCATCAACCTGATGGCGACAAGACACAACAGGAAGGTTCCGACGTTCTGCTCTCTCTGGGTGGACCCCCTGGCTCTAGCAGTGGATGCCTTGTCGATCCCGTGGATTTTTCCTCTGGCATACCTTTTTCCTCCCATTCCCCTGTTGCACAGGGTGATAAGGAAACTGAGTCTGGAGTGCTGCCCAGTCATTCTGATTGCTCCGTACTGGCCTCGACAGGCTTGGTTTCCGGAGCTTCTGGATCTCTCAGTGGTGGAACCTCTTCTGCTCACCTCCCATCTGGATCTTCTTCTACAGGGTTACCTGTGGAAGGAGGATGTTCATCATCTGGCTTTGATGGCATGGAGGTTGAATCCTCAATTTTGAAGAAGAAGGGTTTTTCTTCTGGTTTGGTGGCTACTATGCTTAGTGCATGTAAGCCTGATTCCTCAAAGGCCTACCATCGAGTTTGGTCTACCTTTCTCTCTTGGTGTGCTGATAGGGCCTGTCTCAGGATTTTGATCTTCCTTCCAGGATGGTGTGGATAAGGGTCTTAGGTGCTCTCTCTGTTTTCTTTCAGAAGTGCATTGCTATTCTTCCTGATGTCAAGGTTTTCTTCCAAGGTGTTGCTCATACCCGTCCTGTTTTTAAGACTCCTGCTCATCAGTGGGACCTTAACTTGGTTTTGGGCATCCTTCACTGCCCTCCCTTTGAGTCCTTGGGCACTATTCCTCTACTTCTGCTGACGTGGAAGATGGCTTTTCCCTGGCAATCGTGTCTGTTCACTGTGTTGCGGAGCTGCATGCCTAATCTTGTAGTCCACCCTTTTTGGTGTTTCACAAGGACAAGGCATTGCTTAGCACTTTGCAAGAGTTTCTCCAGAAGGTGGTGTCTAAGTTCCACATTAATCAGGAGATTGTGGTTCCTTCCTTCTGCCCTAACCCTGTTTCTGACATGGAGAATGATCTTCACCTGTTGGATGTTGTGCATTGTCTCAAGTTCTACGTGCATCGCACTGAGCCCTTGCAGCAGTCTGACACTCTATTTGTCATTCCTGAGGGTCCCAGGGCAGGGAAGCCTGCTTCCAAGGTAACCATTGCTTCTTGGATCAAGTCCACTATTTGAAAGGCTTACGAACTTAGTAAGAAGCCTGTTCCCTTTCGGGTCACAGCTCATTCTACAAATTCTTTTGGGGCTTACAAAAATCAGGCCTCAGCCAATCAGTTGTGCAAGGCTGCCACTTGGTCGTCTGTGCATACCTTTTCAAAACACTATCATGTGGATGTGTTGGCATCGGCTGATGCCAGTTTTGGGAGGAAGATCCTGGAGGCAGCCTTGTCTGTCTAGGATCTCCTTCGTCTCTTCAGTACTCTTTCACTTTTGAGCCCTGTTGGCTCTAGTTCAGTGTGCTGTGTAACAGTTCCTGGGGTCTGTTTTTACCCCTGTTCGGTGTCCGTTGACACTTTGCAGTTATTGTTGAGCTGTTCATGGTCTGTTGGTTCATTGGTGCTCTGGTGACTTTGGGTGGTCTGCACCTGGTCCTTGCCTTTCTTCCCGCCCTGGGAAACTTAATGGTTGGACATCCGAAAGTTACCAGTAACCTGTGTTGGATGACAGAGAAAAGAGGATTTTAGTCTTACTTGTTAAATCCTTTTCTCTTTCCATACAGGTTACTGGTCTCCCACCCTGTCAAGGGACCATGCTTGGCTCTCCTGTGGCAGAACGTGGGGGTCCTTTCGGGTTCATGCTCACAGGAGTCTTCCTTTACCTTCTTACTACCTAGTCAATAGTTAGTTTTCAAATCTTACTGGGTGGGGATTGGCTAGCTGCAAGGAGAGGAGGTAGGCTCCATCCAGCAGTCACTTCTCAGAATTGTTCCTGCCTACTTAAAGGGGCTGACCGCCTACCCAAAGTTACCAGTAACCTGTATGGACTAAGAGAAAAGGATTTAACAGGTAAGGCTAAAATCCTCTTTTCTAGTTACATATGGAAGATCATAAATATTTTTTTCAGAACAAAATTGAGCTTTTGCATGGTTATGCGCATGAAGAAGTACATTTTGCATAGTGTAACATGCTATGATGTCACAATTACAAAAATATATTAAAAAAATGTAATTATTTTGCTAAAATCACACACTATATAAACAAGAACATTTATGTTGACTGTGAAAGTTTCAGTTATTTGAAAAAGCCTTGAATCCCCCAAATAAAAAAATACAAAATATGTATAGTTTTATCCACTGTCATGGCCTGCACACAACCCTAATTACCAGGAGAGCAAATTTATATTTTCAACTTTATGAACAGAAATGCACATTCCACTGGTTACATGGTTAAATCAAGTCTCAAAATTTCAAGTCCTGAGCTACTAGCCAGGCCTGAAAAGTTACTCGCCACCAGTTTCCATCCCTAGCCCCATCCATATACGTGCCTTTAACCCCACCTGTATCCCTGCCTTTAACCCCACCCATATCCTCGCCATATATTTATTAAGTGGAGAAACTTCCTTAAAGTGATAGTAATACTTTCATAAAAGTATTTAGAATTTTGTAGGTATTAAAAAACTAAATTAATTCCACCCGGTCCTATCTCTCCAACCTATTCCTATTTCCCTCCCCTTGCACGTACGTCAGATTTCCGAGTTAGGGAAGGAGATCCCAGTCCATAGACTGTCCTGCGGCTCTTCAGCAGTGCCATGATCATGCTAGGTAGGCAGAAATACTTCATTTGAACGGACTACAACGTGTGCTTGCAAACCAGGCACACATTGTAGACTGTTCAAATGAAGTATTTCTGCCTACCTAGCATGATCACGGTGCTGCTGAAGAGCCGCAGGATGGTCTGTTAAACGGGATCTCCATGTCTAATTCGGAAATCTGACATACGTGCAAGGGGAGGGAAATAGGAACTTTCAAAGCTTATATCTCTCAAACCATAGAGGTTTGGAATTAATTTCGTTTTTTAATACCTACAAAATTCTAAATACTTTTATGAAAGTATTACTATCACTTTAAGCACATCTAGATTTCAAGGAGAACTTTAACCATTTACTCTTAAAATTGCATCTCTATAACGTACATCAGTCTGGATACAGACTGAGTTTTCTCATCACTGGGACAATCATACATGTGGAAACTTATGATCAAATGATGGAGAAGGAAGCGAGAGAGATACATGATGGAGATGGGGTAGGTAGAGACTTGATATGGAGTAGGGGGAGAGAGACACATAATGGAGATGGGGTGAGCGAGACATGATGGAGATGGGGAGAGAGAGACTTGATGGAGAAGGGGGAGAGAGAGTGGAGATGGGGGGGAGAGAGAGACATGATGGAGAAGAACGAGAGACACACATGCTGAATAAGGGGGAGAGAAACATGTGCTGAATAAGGGTGAGACAGACATATGATGGATAAGGGGAGAGAGACATGATGGAGAAAGGGGAGAGAGAGACAGGATGGAAATGGGGAGAGACAGACATGCTGAATAAGGGGGGAGACAGACATGCTGAATAAGGGGGGAGACAGACATATGATGGACTAGTTACAAAACCCACATACACAGGCTGATCTGGAGCGGAGAGCTCCGGATGGCTCACAGCCTGTCTGTGCTCCCGGCTCCGGGGCAGCAACGGAGGCGCTGGGTGACAGTTTGTCACTCAGCCGCCTCTGCTGGTGCCCCAGAGCTGGGACCACAGACAGACTGTCAGCCTTCTGGAGCTCCCCGCTCCAGATCAGCCCGTTCTGTGAGTCTCTACTGCTCATGTGCGGTTACGCACACAGTGAACAACGCATTCTAGGACTTTATGTTATAGGATATGGGGAGAGATACATGATGGAGAAGGGAGAGTGGAAGACATTAGCAATGCATTAGATGTCTTTAGCATTCAAAGTTAGTTTGTCGGTGAACCTACTCTAAAAGGAATTTGCTGCCTTGTGAAAATAGTTTTCTCTGTCGTCCAATACAGGTTACTGGTAACTCTGGGAGGCGTCAGCCCCTTTAAATAGGCAGGAACATTCTCTAAATGTATGCAGGGGGGTGGAGCCTCCCTTCCCACTCAGGCTGCAGCCCAGCTAACCACCTCCAGAATTGTTTGTTCGTGGGTGTGAACACACCAGGTGGAGAACATCTTTCGTTAGTTTTAGTTTCTTTTTTATTTTTCTGTCAGATATGGAATACTACCATTAGGCGGGTTACCATGACTGACAAATGCCCTCCAATGTGGCTAGCTCAGTGTCCAGGTGCTTTTTGGTGGACCTTAAGCCCTGAGGGGGAAAATCTTGGGTACAAGTGCTTCCCCATGGATTACCCACTGAGGTAATTCTTACTACATGGTAACCTGAAGACAGAAGATCTGCAGAAAAGGTGAGCTACCCTTTGAGTGCTGCAGGTCCACTTGTCCCACAGTGCCCTTTTGCTGGGCTTGTATTTGGGAGTTCTCACTGCATACTCCTGCACTCATTGGGTATATATGTGTATGTCTGTTGGGTTTTTGGAGCAGATTTATGTGGCAACTTAACCCTTTGTCTGCTGGTTTGACATGTTTGGGGGGGGTTTCTGACACTTTCCTTACTGGGTTAGTGTTTTCTCAGTATGCACACATGTTCTCTGTATGTTTTTCATGTTATTAACTTGTAGTTTAACTTTTATTAAAATTGTGTACTGTGCCTTTAAGGCGCGCGTTACCGCATAGACGCCATTGCTCCATTTACTTTCTATGGGACAAAACTGTTTGGGACGTATCTCTGCAACCGCTTCACATTTTAATTGTCTACCCTTGCTCTATCATCCGGTTTATAGTTCAAGTGTGTTGGGGGGCATTGGGCACTGTTGTGGGGTACTTTTTGGGAAAAACTACATTTCCCATGAGCCCTTGATTCGCTCCTAATTTCTGATTGGCTCCCGTTGTGGCAGCCATTTTGGGCACTTTTCTCAATGAGTATCCTACACAGGGCTTGGACTCTCCTGTGCAGATTGACCCTTCGCCTGCCAGAACAGTCTATATTTAGCGTTTCTGGGGTGAAATATCAATCTTACACACTACAATTGTTTGATTCATTGTACAGTTGGTTATTTTGACAATGTGAGAATGTCTATACCGCTGGAGCTAGGGGCTAGACCTAAGACTAAGGAAGCTGGGGTATCAGTATCCGCCGTTGCGCATTGCTCTTCCTGTCACACAGGGCTACCTAGAGTGTTCTCTGGTCATTTCTGCCCAGCAGGTTCTGAAGTTCCTGGCAGCAACCCAAGGCCTTCCAGCCATGCTATTGAGGCATCTTGGGTGCAAGAGTTTAAGGCTGCAACTAGGGACCTTAGGTCCACTTTACAGCTCTTTATGTCCCAGATACAGTTTGGCAGACCCCCCTCTACTATCAGATCCTCCCTGCATCAACCGAAGGGAGCACCTGATGTGTCAGATTCTTCTGAGGAAGAATTGTTGCAAGATTCGAATGTTGAGGTTGGTACTATTTTGGAATCTTCCAGGTCTCTTTAGGGACCCATTTGAAGCTGATCCTGAAACCTCTACTGAGGGCCTGATTAGGGCTGTATTAACCATACTCAACATTCCCTTGGTTCAGGAGGTACCTTGTGATCCCCCTTATGTTTTCAGGAGCTTGCTAAGCCCCTTACTTATTTTCTTCCTAACCCCACTCTTGACGTTTGGGTTCTGATGCGTGGTATAACCCTGACAAGTCTGCTTCTGTGTCCAGGGAATTTGCTAAGCTTTATCCCTTTTCTGAAGCTGAAATGGCTAAATGGGTCCCTCCTCCTAAGGTCGGTGATCCCATTTCTTGACTACCTAAATCCACTGCTTTACCTGTCTCTGTTGATTCTGCACTGCTAGACTGGACTGACAAGTAACTTGAGGTTTTCCTCAAGTCCATTTTTTGCTTCTATTAGTGCCGCTAGGCGCCCAGCATTTGCTGCTGCGTGGGTTAACCGGGCTATTGCAGTCTGAACTGAGCAACTCACTACGGCTGTCCGTTAAGATGTGCCTACTTCAGAGAAATTTGCGTCTTCTTGCCAATATCTCTGAAGAGCTACACCATGTCTCTGCTGCTGCCTTTGGTGCCATCCGCATGATGGCAAGGGCTTCTACTACTTCTGTGGGGGCCAGGCGTGCGCTTTGGCTCAAGATTTGGACTGCTGACACCGCCTACTCTTAAGGAACTGGGCCTACTCTTAAGGAACTAATTAGTGAGGCCACTGGGGGTAAGAGTTCACTTCTACCCTTGGTCTTTCAGATGAAGTTACCGTTTCAACGTAAACGATCCTTTTGTTCCTTTCAGACTGTGGCGCGTTCGACAAACCAAGCGGTTCCATCAGCTCTGCGTCCCTCCTCCAGCTATGAACAGGACTGCTTCGGCATGATTCTCAGAACCTGGGTCCGCATCCCACTGTGGGTGGTCGTCTCCACCTCTTTCGCGGGATTTGGGAGGATTCTGTATCGGACCCATGGGTTTTACAGGTAGTGTTAGAGGGGTTCGAGATCCCTTTCCTTTTCTTCCTTCTTTTCGCTTTCATCTTTCTCGCTTTCCTCAGGAAGTCGAGAAAGGCCATCTATTCGAAGGAGCTATTCAGACTCTTCTGGACATGGATGTCCTGGAGCCGGTGCCTCCTTCAGACAGGGGTTGGGGTTTTGCTCACACCTCTTTGTGGTGAACAATAAGGACAGCGGATGTTGCCCTATTTTGGATTTGATCGATTTCAATTGCCTTGTGATCAAGGCTCACTATCGTCAGGAGTCTCTGTGCCCAGTGTTCGCCGCCATGTCTCCGGGGAGTTTCTTGCTTCTCTGGACCTTCAAGATGCGTATTGCGCATCCCAATTCATTGAGAGAGCAGGCGGTAACTGAGGTTTGCCTGCGACAGGGGTCATTCCCAGTTCTCAGCTCTTCCATTTGGTCTGACAACGGCCCCTCCGGTTTTCCAACGGGTTCTGGGGGCCTTGATATCCGTCCTCCATCGGGACGGCATCAGAGTGACTCCTTACATGACTTGCCTTTGTAAGCCTCCCCTGCGGGCCTTCTTCATCAGCAGGTTCAAACCTGCATTCAAAACCTTACCTATCACGGTTGGTTTGTCAATTTGGTCAAGTCAGTTATTGTCCCATCCCAGCAACTGATCTTCCTGGGTCTTCTGTTCGATATTCAGAAGTGCATGGTGTTCTACCGGACGAGGTAGTCCTTCAAATTGCCTACAGAGTCTCAAAGATTCTTTCACGGGATCGGATTCCTGTTACGAAGTTGTCTTCTCTGGTGGGGAAGTTCATTTCCACGGTAGAGACGGTTCCATTTGCCATGGTACACACTAGGGAACTTCAGAGGTTTATTACAGACATTCAGTGATCGACCAGATCATCAGAAGCTGTCGGTCTTACTTCCTCCTCATATAGAGTTGAGCTCAGAGTGTGGTTGGACCTTTCCAATCTCCTAACGGGGAGGTTCTTCCTGATTCCCTACTGGACCAGGTCATGACGGATGCCAGCCTGTTGGGCTGGGGAGCTGTTCTGAGTCACTTCAGTGCTCGGGGGCAGTGGTCCATGAGGAGTCCCTTCTCCCTATCATCATCCTGGCACTTCATGCAATATTTCTTGCTCCGTCATTGGGGGTCTCACCTGGAGGACTGTCCAGTCCAAGTGGAGTCCGACAATGCCACAGCAGTGGCTTACATCAATAGACAAGGCGGAACAAGAAGTCTCGCCGCTTGGTTAGAGGCCAAGGCCATTCAGTCCTGGGCGGAGGTTCATGGTCCTGTCTTTTCCGCAGTGCACATTCCAGGCGTAGACGATGTCATGGCAGACTTCCTCAGTCGTCACACAGTCAACATTCTCTCTGGCCTACATTTTTCCTCCTCTCCCTGTGTTAATAAAGGTGTTACAGAAATTGAAATTGGTACGTTGTCCAGTAATTCTGACTGCTCCGGATTGGCATAGTCAATCCTGGTATCCAGAGCTTCTGGCCGTGTCTGTGGTGGAGCCATTTCAGCTCCCCTCTCGTCTAGCTCTTCTTCTACGGGGTCATCTGTGAAAGTAGACATTCATCGGCTCAATTTGATGGCCTGTAGGTTGAATCCTCGATTTTAAGGAAGAAAGGGTTTTCTTCTGCTGTGGTGTCTACCATGCTTAGTGCCCGTAAGCATGTTTCTTCCAAGATCCGCCACAGTGTCTGGTCGACATTTGTGTCTTGGTGTGCTGACTGAGATCTGTCTCATGACTTTGATCTTCCCACTGTCATGGCCTTTTTGCAGGACGGTGTGGATAAAGGACTCAGTCTGAGTTCTCTTATGGTTCAGACTTCGGCGCTTTCTGTCTTTTTCCAGAAACGCATTACTATTCTTTCTGATGCCAAGTGTTGCTCCTGTGCGTCCTGCATTTTAGAGCCAGCTCCTTAGTGGGCCCTTGAATTGGTCTTGGGAGTTCTCCTACATCCTCCCTTTGAGTGTTTGTCTACTATTCCTCTACGTCTCTTGACGTGGAAAATGGCTTCTTCTTTTGGCGACTGTATCAATTCGCCAGGTTGCAGAGTTGCAAGCTCTATCCTGTAAACCACTTTATCTGGTGTTTAATAAGGATAAGGCAGTGCTTCACACCTCTACGGAGTTCTTGCCTAAGGTGGTCTCCGGTTTCACATCAATCGGGAGATTGTGGTGCTCTCTTTCTGCCCTAATCCCTCCCCTGACAAGGTGTGTGATTTCCACTTGTTGGTTGTGGTGCGTTGTCTCCAGTTTTATGTCCATCACACTGAATCTATCAGGAAGTCAGACGCTCTGTTCGTCATTCCTGAGGGTCCTAGGGCAGGAAGACCTACATCCAAAGTGACTATTATGTCATGGATCAAGTCCACTATTCGTAGGGCCTACAAATTGAGGAATAAACATGTTCCCTTTCGGGTCATGGCTCATTCCACCAGGTCTATTGGGCCTCTTGGGCCTATAAGAATCAAGCATCTGCTGATCAGCTGTGCAGGGCGGCCACTTGGTCCTCTGTGCACACCTTTTCGAAGCACTACTGTGTGGATGTGCTGGCTTCGGCTGATGCCAGCTTCAGGAGGAAGGTCCTGGAGGCAGTCTTGCCTGTCTAGGATCTTCTTCTTCTCAGGTTCTTAGTGCTTCCTTACTGTTGAGCCCTGTTGCCTCTAGTTCAGTGTGCGGTGTTAAAGTTCCTAGGGTGTTTTTACCCCTGTTTGGTGTCCGTTGACACTTCAGTTTTGTTGGGATCTCTGACCGGTTGGTTCATAGAGATCCTGGTGACTTTGGGGGCCTTGCACCTGGTCCTTGCCTTCTTCCCGCCTCTGGGAAACTTAATGGTTGGACATCCCAGAGTTACCAGTAACCTGTATTGGACGACAGAGAAAAGAGGATTTTAGTCTTACCTGTTAAATCCTTTTCTCTTAGTTCATACAGGTTATTGGTCTTCCACCCTGTCAAGAGACCATGCTTGGCTCTCCTGTGGCAATACGTGGGAGTCCTTCGGGGCATGCTCACAGGAGTCTTCTTCCCTTCTACTATCTAGTCTAGTTAGTTCTCAAACAATTCTGGAGGTGGCTAGCTGGGCTGCAGCCTGAGTGGGAAGAGAGGCTCCACCCCCTGCATACATTCAGAGAATGTTCCTGCCTACTTAAAGGGACTGCCGCCTCCCAGAGTTACCAGTAACCTGTATGGACTAAGAGAAAAGGATTTAACAGGTAAGACTAAAATCCTCTTTTCATAATATATTCAATGTATTTTGTATTAGTATAAATAAAGCAGTCACATAATTAAAATGTATTAACTAAAAAAATAAAATAAAGCTTTTGGGTATTTCTTACTAATAATGCATTATATGAAATGAAATGTTCTAACATTATTTGATTTAACAGCTTTCCATGCTACCATGAAAATTAAGAACTTGTTCTCATGGGTGGTTTAATCCTTTGAGTGACAGAGGGGTGAACAATGCATTGCTCAGCAATGCGTTATGCACCCCTGTGGCACTCAAAGGGTTAAATAAAGCTGTGATGCAGTTCCAGTGAGTGCTCATCACCTCTCATCTGCTTTGCTCCAGTGACCAGCCATGTAGTATTGGCTGAGTCCGTCACTGGTCGTTAGGCATTGCAGCCTCCAGTCCCATAGACAGCGTTACAGTTCAGTTAAGCTGTGACTTGGATGCTTTTATGATGAACGCACCAACTCTGCAGCATTTTTCAACAGTTTGTGGCCTTTCGCTGTACAAGTGTTGCATTAGTGAGCCATGTAACAGATCCATACACATCCATATGCCATAGACTGATGTGAAAAATGCAGTGTTGGTACCGCTGCAGTTCTTTCCACCCCTGTGTATAAAATTACTTGTCATTTTTATCAGATGACATCATGCAATCAACAGTTGTGAGCTATTCCTATAGAAATGAGTCTCCGACCTTAACAGCTTGATTGCACAGTGAGAGAAGGGAGGTGGATCTCATCACGGAGCACCAGAGAGGAGGAAGTAGTACCTGGCAGGAGAAGAAGGTCGCTCCTCCTCGCTAGGCCCCAGTGCATACCGCTTCCTGGTTACCACCTGCCGTTGTCAGGGAGGGAGGAGAAGAGAGGAGTCCCGTCATCCTCCCTTTCTCCACCAGCCAGAGCTGAGGCCGCCACATTGCCTAGAGAGGAGGCTGGAAAGCATTCTGGCTGCATGGGAAGCCCATAGAGGGAGAGGGAGGCCCAGGTGGCCTTTGTCTATGCAGAGGCCGGCAGGAAAAGCAAGACGTGAATGGGGAGATAGATACTAAGGGACCAGTTCTCTGTATAAACTGCAACAGAAGCATTTCAATTTCCATTCGCCCTCACTCAATTTCTCCAAATGAGAGGAGGCAAGTGGAAATTTTGAGCCCTGGTTAAATTATCCTAAAACAGCTGAATAACTATATGACACTGTATTTTCTGGAATGTACATATCCAACTGTATCAAATGAGGGACCACCTGCCTTTCTACCCTAGCCTGAGCAGCACAAATGTTTCCAAAATTTGGAGCCAAAGTAAAAATATATATATATTTTTTTAATTAAAACATTTTTACCCCTTCAAATGTACTAAAATCTTTGCAAACTATTGAATTTCCTACAGTATTCATTAGCTAGTCCTCTTACGAGACAAATGACAATTCACTGGTACGAGATGACATACTGTAGGGGGTGCTAGAAGTACAAAACTACACCAACTACAGTCTGATTTTTCTTATATTTTCTCAACTGTGACATGCCTTACTAAAATGGTTATAACAGCTACAGAAGTGAAGAAAAACTTAGACAAAGCATACCATTTTGGGAAAGAAGAAAATTCACTGCATCAAATGAAGGGTCCTTCACCTCTCTACCCATAGCCTAGTGTTCACAAAAGTTTCCAGAGGGTGTCGCTAAAGGAAAACGTTGCATTTGTTTACATTTCGACCCCCTCAAATGTACTGAAATCTATGAAACCTATGGAATTTCTAACTATTCATTAGCTACTGCTGTTACCAATGGGGTGACATTTTTCTTGTATGAGCTAACATACAGTAGGGGTTGCTACAAGCACAAAACTACACTATCTACAATCTCAAATTTTACAAACATGACTTGCCTATACTAAAATGGTTTTAACAACTACATATATGAAGAAAAGGTAGATATAGCATTCTGGAAAGAAGATAACCTGTTGCATCAAATGAGGGGTCACTTGCCTTCCTATTTTTTATGTAGATTAATAATTAGATGTCAGGTTTTACCACTATCCAGTTGTTTTATTAAACTGTTTTATTGATTTTCATTTTAAATAAACCAAAAACAAACAAGCATTCCTTATACATGAGTCATAAAAGTCAGGTGATACATAATATGTGGCATCAAATTTTTGTTTTATGGAGGTAGCAGTAATGATGTATCCCAATGGCCCCATCACTCAATAGACTCATCACCTCCTACTGTCACCCTAGCATGTCATCCCAACTTTCTTGTGGCTATCCATCAGGTGTCTCAAAAGCCATTTCTGAAGATGCGTGATTGGCTGAGAATAAAGTGTTTCCAGGTTATGCAAAATTGTTCTCCATTTAATTCATTGTTTTGCAAAGCTAGAGTCCAATAAATGTGAGCTAAATGTAATGTTTTGTCCTGTAGTTCTTTCATTATGGGAATGGTGATGTTTTTCCATCTGGACAGTATATATTTCAGCAAAATTCTACTCATCCCATGCTTTCTGTCCCAAAAGTAACATACAAAAATCTGGGTCTAATTTCTGTACTGATAATACAAGGATACGGATGCCAGCAGCACTTCATGGCAGAGTCACATCCACTCACATCCACCAGTGTGAGCGAATATGAACTGATGCCAGCAGTGCTGCATGGCGAAGTTACATCCACTTACATCTCCAGACACACTACGCAAGGCCAGCTTTGCTTAACACTGTTGTCCTTGAGTAATATGCTGGGCTATGTTAGTGATGTAAAGCTTGTGTGTATGTGTTGGCAGTACATAAGTTAGACCCTGATTTTTGTATGTTACCTTTGGAACAGAAAACATGGGATGAGAAGAATTTTGTTGTACTGTGCAAATCTTGATCCCGTACTGATTATCTCCCTAAAGCTTAAACTGAGAGGTAAGAAGGGCAAGATGAAGTTGTCAGTTTTAAAAATGAGTGGCCTAGATACTGTATGAATTTGATCAATTAGAGTGATACTGTAGACATTAAGATATCTAAGGAATTTGTAAAGTACATTGGCTTTAGGCACTAGTGTCTTATTTGGCACCACTGCTGTTTTTACTGAGCCATGTAGGATATTGAAAATGGCACCATGGAACACCACATTTCTAATGAGACATTTGAGAGTACTTCAGAATTAATTTCTACATATTTTTTTTGTTCTATTACTAGATTAACCCTTTGAGTGTCAGATAGGTATCCAGTGCATCAAAGGGTTGAGTAGGGGCTGTTGTTCTTGGTGCTGAAGTCTCTCTGCATCCTCTCTGCACCCTCCCTTCCCTTCCCAGTACTTCAACACCTATACACCAGGATCATATACTAATGATCACAGTGTCTTCCCCCTCCCTTTGCATATGGCAATGGATATCTGTATCACCAAGACGATCTACTCACCACACAAGAATGCACGCATATCATTACACCATTGTACCTTAGTGCATCTCCTCCGTTATATATATAAATCCGAAAGTAAAAATGGATGCACTCACAGGCTGTGGTATCAAAGAATTATAATATTATGACCACCATCATAAAAGTATAACAGAATAGTGACGTTTCGGTCCTCTGTCCGGGACCTTCATCAAGCCTTGAGGAAGGACAACACCATGGAAAGGTCAAAAACCCATGGGGACATGTTCTTGTCAACACACCAGAGGAGAAAAATGGACCAAATCCTATGGTATGCCTTAGAGGAGACTGGTTTCCAAGCCTGGATTATGGTGGAAATTACTTTTCAGAATGGTGGTCTCAAGGGCCATGCCATCAAGGCCAGACTCGTCATGTCCTCGTATCACAAGGGCCTCTGAAACAACACATTTGATCTGGGCAGAAGATGGATAAGCTCCTGAATGGACAGACTGACTACATAGGTACTGTTAGCAGTTCTTGGTGGATAGGAACATGCAGTTATACATCCTGAAGAACTAAGGAGGCTAGGAACAGCCCCGAGCACATTGCTGCAGTGACAGAACTCAAAGATTCAATCTTGAAGCACATATCAACCGTAGGTTTTGAGACAACTCAGATCCAGGATGCCACAAACAAATAGGCATAGAAACCTGAAAGCGCTCTTGGGCTGGGACCGGCACCAGAACTGTTTTTGCAGCAGAGTGGCGACTGCTTCATGAAAGAGCTGTGCCTTTCCTGGGTTCAGTGGAACCTTTGACAAAAAGAAGACATGAAATCTATGCAGTACCCTTCTGGTCCATTACTAAGGATGCCCAGGAATCTCTAAAAAGAGGGAGACGGCTCCCTACAGGCAATGACTGTCCAGGATTCTGCAAGTTATATGGTGGTTAGCTTGTCAGACATATGCTGCCAAATCTGTCTGGTCTTTGTGGTAGGGAGCTGTTGAGAGACCTGAGGAGTTTGCACCCCGGATTGGCAATGGGAATGAAATCCACAAGTTTTCCTTGAGTGAAGGGACCACTTGGTGGAAATCTGGGGCAACAGGGTGCTTTTTCAACCAGTAGAGTAGTTCATGATCTGCTTCAGGTCAAGTCCAAATAGGGCCTTGTCATGAAAAAGGCAAGGACACCAGTCTAATTCAACTTCTGTGAGTAAGCTCTACCAGGACAGTATTAGTTCAGTTGCTGCCGTATTTTCTCCACCTTCCCTGTGTGACACAATTGGAACACTCAGGCATTGCAGCTTCTCAGTGTGTGAGGGCAGTACTCCTCCTTTCACTATTATCCTATGAAGACAAATACAAAACAGAAGAGCACGAAACTGCCTCTAAGTGTAATATAACTGAGATAACTGGAAATTCCCCCGTTGTTTGTGTGGTATTTACTAGAGGGAGAGGCTTTATCTTGCCTCTAGCTATTGAAAAATGCACTAGCTATGCCCCAGGCTAGCAATACTCCAGGAGATCTCTAATTCCAATTCGACCAGTATATGAATGATAATTCCAGCAAATTGGAAAATGATAATAAAAGCAATACTTATTTAAACATAAAAGCAATAATGTGATCCTAACCATTTGGTAACGCACTTGTGACTTCTTCAGGGATCAAACAGATTTTACTATCCTATACAGTCTTTATGATACAAAGTAACCAAACTTTATTGTCCAGTCAATCTTTAATAACTAACTAGACTTGACATTTAATCACCTATCGCTCTCCAAGTTTACATCAGACCCACCTCCTGTTCTCAATGTTTCTATTTGCATAGCCATTCAATTCAACAGACAGTCAGATGGAAAAAAAGCAAGTGGAGACAGAGCATTTGAGTGCCAAGCCTCTCCTTCATGTAGCTAGTAAATATCAATGTCTAGATAGTTCGGGGGTCAGATTTTTTTACAGGTCCTCATACATTAACTATTATCTTCAAAGATGTGTTCATAAAGTACTTATCCCATATATTAGTGGTTCTCAACTCTTGTCCACAGGACCCACCAACAGGCCAGGATTTGATGATTTCCTTGTTAGAGCACAGGTGAGTTAATCAATGTGAATGAGCCTCTGTTCACCACATCTGTGCTCTAGCAGAGAAATTCCTAAGTCGTGGCCTGTAAGTGGGTCCTGAGGACAGGAGTTGAGAACCACTGGCATATATCCATAAAATAAATAATAAAAAATATATAATAGTATATTTCAAATGTATATCCATACGAATTAAAATGCAATTCCTTACAAATTTGTATATAATATATTTTAAAGGGATAGTAAAGTCCCATAAAAAGTATGTTCTAAATCGTAGCTGCACTAAAAAAAACAAACATTCAATGTCCTCCTTTCCCTCCCCTTTCTGCCTGACAAGCTGTAAAGCTGTCAGAGGCAGAATCCGGTCGCTCAATGTCACGGAGTGACTAGGAAATAACGACACTTGACAAGTACAGATAAAATTTAAAATAAACTTTATTTTAAATACAACAGTAGCAGTAAAGAACAGTACACTCCCACGAGTCCAGGGAACAACAGTACACACTTTCTTCACCCTTCACTAGGCAAGTGTGGTAACTCTCGTCTGTACCCTAACGCTAGAGTACCTAGGCAACTAAAGCGAGTATCTCCAGAACTCTGGAGCAACACAGTAGCGACTAACTCCACCACCTTTTCGAGGCCAGGTGTGAGAACAGTACAAGACACTTCCTCAACCCTTCACTAGGCAGGTGTAGCAGTAACTGAACGGCCCTAGGTAACCTTCTCAGCAGGATAGAGGGACAATGCACGGCACTTCCCTAGTCACACCAAGCAGGTGACTCATAGCGCAAGTATACCCTACCGCTAGGGTATACCTATGCAAGGCAAAACGGCACCTAATAGGCTAGGTCAGGCAACACTGGGACCGGACAGAACACAGGAGATCAGTGTCACAGACTGACCGAAGCAAGCACCCAGGCTAGACAGATCACAGAAGGTCCGTGACACGGACTAACCAAAGCAAGCGCCCAGACTAGACAGATCATGGAAGGTCAGTGACACGGACTGACCGACAAGCACTGCTAACTGGGTAGCAAGTGCTGTATGGTAGGTCCAAACAACAAGGATACAGTAGCCGGCTGGGTAGCCAAGGCTAGCAATAGTAGCACAACGCAACAAAGGGAGAGTGGTCAGACGTCGCCAAGATTCAGAGCCGGATCGGGTAATCGGACAGAGCTGGATCGAGTAGTCGGTCATAGCCAGGAGTCAGAGCCGGATTGGGTAGTCAGACGTAGCCAGGAGTCAGAGCCAGATCGGGTAGTCAGACGGAGCCAGAGAAATACACAGGAACAGCAATGGACCAACACAGCACTAGGCTCAGGTACACCACGAAAGTGCACAGGTAATAGGACATGCTGAGGTTTAAAAGGCCTGGCAGGTGGGCGGAGAGATGACATCACAACCACAGTGACCTATAAGAACAGAGACTTGCATAGAGCGACAGCCAGGAAGTAACAATGTCGTTGTTACAGCAATTACCCACTGGAGGCAATCACGGACACCGTGATGCCCGACTGTAGGCGGCTCTTCAGGAGCGCTGTCAACTAGATATCTAGGTATAATTACTTCATCGGTATTGTCTACAATGTGTGCCTGGCTTGCAAGCACACATTGTGGACCATTCCGATGAAGTAATTATACTTAGATATCTAGATGACAGCGCTCCTGAAGAGCCGCCGTCTGGTCCTGGAAGCAGGATTTCATGACGTCCGCTGTACAGCGGACGCATGACAAGGGGGAGGGAGCGGAGGTCTTTATTGTATTACATCTCTCAAACCATAACAGTTTGAGAGAAAGGATTAAGCACATCAAATATTTTTTAGTGCATCTACGATTTAGAACATACTTTTTATGGGACTTTATTATCCCTTTAAAACACACCATCCCTAAAATTAAATATACATTTTTTTTTGTCTATGCATATTGTAACGGAAGCTGAGAAGGGACCTCGTCACCTTCCGCCGTCGTTCCTGGGTCTCTCCCTCTCGACGCCAGATAAGCGCCGTCAGGTGCACCGGTTGGAGTATGGACAGTCACTGGAAACAGTCACAGGGTCACTGGAAGCAGGGAAGCAGGGAAGAGTCCACGTCGCCGCCTGACAGCATATGAAGTTGGGACGCAGGAAGCTGGCAGCAGGCGGTCGGCGATTCAGGATACTTGGCGCAGATGGGTATCAGAGTGGATACTTTAGACCATAAGCAATACAAGACTCCAGGACTCCTTGTTCACTCCAAAACAGAACTCTCTTTATTGAACCAAACCACACATATTTATACAGTTTCAAACCACACTAACTTGGAGCACAGTACAGGAGACTTAATTCAATCACAGTTCATCAATAGGACACAGCAAATGGTAGGGCAGAATACAATGGAGTAGTCACAGGGATAATTCAGTCACCACAAAGGGTCCAAGAACCAACAACAAATGATTCAGGGAAACGTAATAGGGCAGACATGATTGGATTAATCACACAGCAGGAGGCCACAAGACAGTGCTCAATACAATGACTTGAGTAATTAAGCAAAAGGCTTGGGGGACTACAATACATATTGAAAGTAAATATGCTCAACCTCAAATGATTAACCTTTTGCAGGTCAGAAGAGTTTGCAGCACCCAAGCCTTGAATTGTTCTTTCCTCTGGTACAGCTGCCTATCCACATAAGGCTGGCCAAAGTCTCTTAGTCCAGGATAAGGGCTTGAGAGATCGTATGCCAGGGCACAAAGGAGTGTCCAATATCCATAATCCTTGGGCCCAGGGGTGAATAAATGCCATGCCCAGACAAGAGCTCCCAGTAACGGGTAGGATCCGTTACACATATATATGCAGAGCTAGTAAAAGATCTAAGATGCTGGTACTATACTAAACATTGTACGTCTATATTTTCATTGAAGCCTCCTGGGGACATGGTGCCTAATTTAAATATTCAAAATGACTCCCTACTCCTCAATTTACTCATACGATTAGGGACAGATGCATCTATCTTTTCTATTCCTAATGTTTTGAAGCCTTCCGATCCTCCCTTTGGTCAGTTAGCAAAATGTCTTGGCATACTATTTACAACAGCTACTGATCAACAACAGATTCCTTCATTTAACCCTGCATCAACTCCTACCTCACCAAATACTTAAAGGGATAGTAATACTTCGTTTTATCTTTATGTTATTTTGTAGGCATTAAAAAAACATGAAGAACGATATAAGTCTTATCTCTCAAACCTTTATGGTTTAAGAGATATTCACAAGCATCCCCCCCCCCCCGTTCAGCCAGATAGAAGGGAGGTGCCCAGGTAGACTGCAGAGAGGGACAATCTTCAATTAAGATAAGGGAAAAAGCTGAAAAACTTGTCAAGGTGGGAAGGGCTTTCATTCTTTTAATACAAAGAAGATTGTCCCCTGCTGTTATCTGTCTGGTCTTACAAACAGATTCACATCTGAGAAGAGATGGCTTACACTAGGAAAAAGGGGCAGGAGGGGGAAACTTTGCTTGTGAATCTCTCTTAAACCATAAAGGTTTGAGAGATAAGACTTTTAATGCCTACAAAATAAAATAAAGTTAAAACTAAGTATTACTATCCCTTTAACAGTTCTGCAACTGACTCTCCTCACCCTCCCTGGCACCTACACCCATCTGCGCCTGGACTGACCCTTTATTGCCAAGTCACCTGTACTCTCCTGGAACACAGACTGTTGCACAAACTCTACTGCCCCACACATTAACCCCACTATGGCCAATTTTTTTAACTTTTCTCATTCCTCCACTCCCTATCACCACCATCTCCTTCTACCCCTGCAAAAAAAAGCCCTGCTGCTTTAAATCTCACTCCAACCTTATGTCCATGTCCCTTCTCATCTTGCTCGCTGCAAGTGACATCTCACAGGCTCTCCTTCCATGCTCTCTTCTATCGCAACACCCACTTACGCACACAACATCTGCAACCTAATAACCGTACCACGTCACCTAACCTCGTCTCCCCACTTTTGTTTTGATCTCTGGAACGCACCCCCTGTGTGTAACAAACTAACAGCTGCTCATGATTTACTCATTTCCCACTCCCTAAACCTCCTAGCCATCACTGAAACTTGGCTCACATCATCAGACACTACCTCCACTGCTGCATTCTCACATGGCGGCCTTCAGTTCACCCAAACACCTAGGCCTGGCAACAGACAGGGGGTGGAGTAGGCATCCTGCTGCCCTAACCATACATTTCGGGTAATCCCCACTGTTCCCCCTCTCTCCTTCCATACATTTGAAGCTCACACACTTCGTCTCTTCTCCCCCTTCCCCTTGCGTGTTGCTGTCATATATAGACCACCTGGTCCTACTGCTCAATTCCTTGATCACTTCACTTCCTGGCTCCCTCATTTCATGCCCTCTGATGTCCCTACTCTCATTCTGTGTGACCAACATCCCTGTAGATAATCATAACACCCCCCTGCCCTCAAACTCCTCTCCTTAACAAAATACTTTGGTCTGTCACAGTGGACCACCTCTCCCATGCACAGTGACGGTCACTCCCTTGACTTGGTCTTCACTAACCTCTGCTCTGTCTCCAACTTCTGTAATGTTCCCTTTCCTCTCTCTGACCACCACCTCCTCACCGGAAGCCATATCGCACCACGCAAACCTACCCCACCACCACCGTGATCAAGAGAATGCAGAGACATCTGCATACTCTTAATCTGCAACAATTTTCCACATCCCTACAACCTCTTCTCAACCCCATCCTCCCACTTACTTGCCCTGAAAAAAACTACTGCTTTCTACAACAGCACTCTCACAACAGCCCTTGACACAGCTGCACCTTCAACTCCACGCCACCCACGCACAGCCTCACTACAACCTTGGCGCACAAACAAAGGCAATACCTCCAAAAGGTGCTCAAGCACCGTTGAAAGGCACTGGAGGAAATCTCACTCCACAGCTGACTTCATATACTACAAATTCATTTTCCGTTCTTATAGCTCTGCCCTCTCCCTAGCCAAACAGTCATACTTTTCCTCTTTAATTGCTAACCTTTCCTCTAACCCGAAACGCCTCTTCTTAGCCTTCAAATCTCTTCTATACCCACCAACACAAACACCTTCCACTAACTTCTCTGCCCAAGATCTCGCCACCCACTTTTTATGGACGAAATCGAATCTATCAGACATGAAATTTCATCACTTCCACCCCCAATCCAGCCAGCTTAGCCCTGTCACCTCTCCCTCATACACACTAAGCTCCTTCTCACCCGTCACCGAGGACAAAGTTTCCCTTCTCACTCGCTCAAACCTAACCACATGTCCTCTTGACCCAATTCCCTCTCAGCTCACTCAAGAACTTTCTCCTCTACTAACTCCAACCCGTACTCACTTATTCAACTTCTGTCAACCGGCACCTTCACATCCTCTTTCAGACATACACTAATCACACCCATTCGAAAGAAACTCTCCCTGGACCCAAACTCACTGTCAAACTACTGGCCAATTTCTCTACACCTGTTCGCCTCCAAGCTCCTTGAGCGTCTCGCATATAATCGGGTCACTAAATGCCTCTGCTCCCATTCCCTGCTAGATCCCTTGCAATCTGGATTCTACCCTCATCACTCCACTGAGACTGCATTCACTAAAGTGGCCAATGACTTGCTCTCTGCGAAGTCAAAAGGCCACTACTCCCTACTCTTTCTCCTGGACCTGTCAGCCGCCTTTGACACAGTAGATCACCCATTCCTCCTTCAAGCCCTCCACTTCCTAGGTCTGCACTATCCTGGTTTTCATCCTATGCCTGCAACCACTCCTTCAGGTTTTCCTACTCTGGCTCCAATTCCCCACCCCTGCCACTGTCTGTCGGAGTGCCTCAAGGATCAGTCCTGGGCCCCTTGCTCTTCTCGATTTACACCGCGTCCCTTGGCAAACTAATAAACTCCTTTGGGTTTCATCATCATCTCCATGCTAATGATACTCAAATCTGTCTGTCTTTCTTCCCCAGACTTCTCCCCTTACCTCCTGTCCCGGGTATCTGACTGTCTGCTGTGTCTTCCTGGATGCCCTCCTGTCAACTCAAACTTAACCTTGCCAAACGGAACTAATTATTTTCCCTCCCTCTACAACCAGCCATACCCCAGATATTACCCTCACCGTTAACAACATTACCATCACACCAACCCCCTACAGCACACTGCATGGGGGTCACATTTGACTCTGCCTTATCCTTCATTTCTCTAATCCAATCAAACTCCAACTCATACCACTTCCACAACATCTCTAGTGTCTTAACCAAGACACTACCAAAATTCTAATCCAAACACTCATCATTCCCCGTCTTGACTACTGTAACTCATTACTAATTGGCCTTCCTCTCACCCGACTAACCCCACTACAGTTCATAATTAACTCTACTGGAAGATTAACCTACCTCACTTGTTGCCTAACACCAAACCCCTCTCCCAATCCCTACACTGGCTCACATTAGCATACAGAATTAAATTCAAAATTCTGGTGCTAACTTATAGAGCCCACACTAATACCACACACCCCTATATTTCATCTCTCATTTCCCAATGCACTCGCCATCTTCTCTCTGCACACGACCTTCTCCTCTCTACAGCTCTTATTACATACTCCTGCCAACAAGACTTCTTCCGTGCTACACCTCAGCTCTGGAATTCCCTCCCCTGCCCCATTAGACTCTCCCCCATCCTTCAGATCTTCCGACACTCCCTGAAAACTCACCTCTTCAGGGAAGCCTATTAACTACCTCCATAAACCAAGAACCACCCCTTCCCTGGACCACTGCACTCAACAGCACTTCTCTCTCCCATCCACTGACTGGCAGTTCATGTGGCAGGAGGCACTTACACCCAATAGCACTTACTCCTTCTGTGTCCCATCTACCTTCCTCTAGACTGTAAGCTTTCATGAACAGGGCCTTCTGATCTTTCTGCTCTCCACATTTGATTGTACTATTCAATACCTCTGTATGTCTATTCCGAATTGTACAGCGCTGCGGAATTAGTTGGCGCTATATAAATAAAGAATAATAATAATAATGTTAATAATAATACTATGATCAAGCTTTTTATTCTTGATTCCCCTTCTATGTTCCCCCAATCTCCGGTTCATTCTACCTACATAATTTTTTTTACCACAACCACACATGATCGTATATAAAATTGTTTAATTTTATATGATTGGGAGTTATCGAAATTTCCAAATTCTGTGGCTTTATGTAACATATGTGTGCAACTCAAACAATTGCTATGAATACACCGTTAATTGCCCACTACCATTAATGTATTAAAAATATTATCCTTTATTTTGATTTTTTTGGGTTTACTCAGTGCAACATAGTTTCAGAGATTTTTATTTCTCTTTTAAAATCACCTTTGGTTTATCAACAAGTTGTCTAATTGCAAAATGCTCCAATATTTCTCAAAAACTTTGTGTCGTTAGTGCATTATATTGCATAATTAAAGAGATATTATTCTCAGCCTCATGAGAGCTACCACATTCCTTGTCTTTATCTTTATCCAAATCTGCAGACCAAATCTTAAGCCACAGGGTGGAGCAGGCAGAAACAGAGAATGCTGAGGATTTTCATGAGACAGAGTCTCAGTAATGTAAGCATTGGCTTCCATGATGTTTTCCACCAAGATCATGATGTCCTCCCTATGGACATCAGCACATATAGCTTCAGAGAGCTGCTCTACCCAGGCTGCAATGGCCCCATTGACCCAGAAAGAGGCAAAAATAGGCCTCAGAGCTATTCTGGTGGCCTTAAGTAAGGAGACAAGCCTGTTATCAGCCAGGTCCTTGACCCCCACAGCATCTGCCAGGGGAAAGTCAGTGTTCTTTGCCAAGCCCAAGATGGGGTGTAATGGCAAGGGAAGAATCTCACTGTGCCAAAGCCTCAGGTGTAAATGGGTATAGCTTAGAGAAGCTTAAATTAAGGAAAAATCTTATCTGGAGTTTTCCACTCATCCATAAGGATCTTATCAAGAGTGTTACTGGGGAGAAAGACAGGGGAGTCCTTCTTGTGCCTCTGAAAAATATCCAGAGAGGTAGACACCCCCCCCCCCATCTGCCTGAAGGGTCTCCAACACCTCCTCAACAGTGGGAACAGCATCAGCCTCATAGGAATCTCCGTAAGAGAAGGAAGTTTCCATGTCCTCATCATCCTCTGTTTCCATTTCTTCCTCAGAGGATACCCCAATAACCTGAGTGTGACCCATGAATACAGGTTCAGCCTGTTTAAAGGTGGGCAAAGGTTTCCACGATTGGAGAACCCAGTTAACTGAATAAGTGTTTTAACTCAAGCAGGCTCTAGATCAGTGGTGGTGGGGCCCGGAGAAGTGGTAGGGTCCACAGTACAAGAAGGGTATAGAGAGCCATAGTATTTCGCTTGGAAGCCCAGTATGGTATGAGAACAGTGGGTAAAGGGAACAAGGAAAGCATCTCAATCCTTAGCCTTGGATTTTCCCATATGCCCCTTAGAGTTATACATGTCTAGGAGAAAGAGTATCTAAACATAGTGGAACTAGATTAAATGTCCCCATTTAAAGCAAAGTCAGCAGAAAGAACTAAAACAGTACTTATCTGGTATGCAAAGGGGTTAAACTGGAAGAGAGCAAGGAGAATCAGCCACTGCATAGGATAAGTAGGGAAGAACTAAGATGGACGCCAGTAAGTGTGCCAGCCAATTGGAAGAAAGTCTGGGAATGGAGCATTATAGGAACTGTAGTCTTCTCCTTTGCTTGTTGCCTAGCAAATCCTGTTACTCTGGTCACGGGTTGCATCATGCTTCATGACACTCAGAAAGTGGACAGGATGATAGAGTCCTCTCTGACCACTGCAGCCCAAACAGCTTCAGAGATTTGTCCCAAATATATTTCTCCCATAGAAGTCAATGTATGTATGTTTGTATATATGTATGTATAGTTTTGCTTATATAGCACCAACAGGTGTACTTAACATATTACATTTGGTACAATAAGTGCAGTTATTAAGTTGCTGTATAAACAATCATAAGGGGAACGCCAGATGGCCTTGGTCAGGCTCTGGTTCTTAAAGGAACATTTTCCTAAAATCGATCTAAAATTAAAACTTAAGGAAACTGTCACAAACCACATGGGGGAGTGAAAAAACAAAACGTCATATTAGTGGGGCAGCAGAAATAAACCCTGCAAAGCACCCTCAAACAAATTGTACACCCACAATGAACCAAAATTACAGAGACTGCAAGGAAATATTTAAACTACCCATAAATACTGCATCCATCTGTACTCGCAGATCCAGTGAAGAAAAAAAAAAAAAGCTATGAATGAGTGCATCAGTGTATAGGAAACACACAGAGTGTGCACGATAGTTCAGCAAGGGACTTACAGTGGACCAAAGCACTGAAAGGGTTACCCATTAATCTCCTGTCTTCAGGCTCCAATCCTAAGAAAGGGCAGAATCTCAATGAGACTCAGCCACGAGGAACAGACTTTTCATAAAGTCAACCTCCACAGGGTAAGAGGGCCACAAAGTGCATGTGAACTGGGCAGTCCAACTGCAGATAAGCCCAGTGATGGGAGCCAAAAATAAAACAAAATTAAAAACCTAAATAAAACTAAAAGGGAAGTAGGTAGGGGGGTTCAGCTTGACCAAGAGGAGGGAGTTTCCATTCCAAAGACCCTGTCTTTTGTGATGTACCCTACCCTTCAGGAGGAAGGACTCAACCCTATGGTACCTGTGTTCAATATTGGATGTAAGAGAAAACCAAAATTTGAGAATTTTCCTAACTTAGTGAAGGAAAGTCAGGATTTTATTAAAGACACTGAGGCAAATATTATGCTTTTACTTTCTCGACAGCAGCAAAATGCAACAAGTGTAACAGAGAAAAAAATACATTAGTAGTGCCCCTTTGGCTCTTCACCACCAATACCTTGACAGTCTACAATATAAACCACTGCAATCCTGTGGAAGTTTCCTCTTTTTTTGATACCATAACAGATTCTTGTAACAAACCATTAATTCTTTAATAGTAGACTAAATTTTAACTTCGATATTCAGCAACATCTGCGAAAGAGAGAGAAGAGGAAAAACATGACAGGTAGGGTGTCCCATGGAAGGGATAATATTCGCCTCAGCGTCTTTAATAAAATCTTGACTTTCCTTTACAAATTTTGGAAAATCCTCGAATTTTATTACAAGAACGTAGGCTTCACATTATGCTACTTTAAAGCTGATCGATAACATTACAAGCTACATGAGAAACAGGTTTATAACAAAATTATTTGAAGGTGGATTCTATGGTCCAGTCAGCCACTTTTAGAATGTCCTCAAGGCGACCTCTGGAGAAATATGATCTATCAGCTGACTGCATGATCCAATGAAACCATCTAGCTAGTGTAGCGGATGATAATGAAAGATGAGGTTTCTAGAAAGAAATTAATAACTGATGTGCGTTAATAGACCTGAGACTGGAAGTAGCAAATTCATATTCTTGTAAACATCGAACTATTCAAAGTATTGTTTTTTGTGAAAAGGCAGAATAGAAAACCTATCTACCAAAGCTTTTAGTTCTTCTAGAAATAAAAAAACTTACACCACTGTAGACAAAAGACTAATTTTTCATCTAAAGCGCGAGCATCTGATACTCTATGGAATGAGATCAAGCTGAGTGGCTGAAAGTTGTTTCAATGTCAAATCATTATTGTCGGGCCAGGATTCTAGGAAACAAGTATTTAGTGACATCCCAGAGACTGTTATATTTAGCAGTGGGAGGTCTAGCTAACTTAATGCTTTTCAACAGTTTGCAAACTAGGGAATGTGAAGTGAACAGATTAGTAGTGATTAGATAATAATGCCTAAAATTATAAGTAATACCCTCCTAACATAAACAGGGGCAAACTCTAGGGAAAGAAAACAAATCTATGTGGTCAAATATATATAACTATGCTAAGGATTCAAATTTTCACCACCAAAGCTTGAGGTGAAACTGCTCTGTTCAGTCTACTTCATGATATGAATTGCTCATGCACAGAAGCTCAAAAGGCAAAATTCTCAAAAGAAAAATGGCCACCGAAGTCATCTACTGACATACTATGTTAGAAGCTAATAGCCATGCGAGTAGCAGAGGAGAGGAAAGGCCTCAAAGCTCTGCACTAAGCAAGAAGGTAACGATTGATTAGAGAAAAAAACCAAGGCTTCAATATCAGAATTACCAGAGGAGTGGATTGAAGGGGAATTTGTTGAAATATAGATTTAGAACATAAGAGTCCATAGAAAAATAGGAAAAAAACAATATTAGTAGGATACTGAAAAGGGGGATCACCACAGGCAATATTTTATTTCAAATCGTATTATTAATAGAGAAAAAACAATATACTTATCTTCCTGTGACGCAACAAAGAAAGGGGAAGCTTCCACGGGACTGCAGTTTATATTGTGGATTGTCAGATTTGTAGAGAAGGGCCAAAGGGGTTGTCAGGAACAAACTCATATAATGCATTTTTTTTCTCTGTTACACTTGTTGCATTTTGCTGCTGTTGGAGTAGTAAATAAAGTAAAAGCATAAGATGAAGCTTTCATTCTTGTAATAAAATTCCCTATCAGTCAGGAGGAGATGTCTCCAAATATCAATTAGTGAGAGTAGTTTAGTAAATGTCAGCATCGGATTGTGTTTAGCTTTCCTAGGATTGTTAGGGGTTGGGATCTATCTATATGGGATTCATTAATCTGATTAAAATCCCTGCCTATTAGAAGCTCTGTAATCTGAACAGGGGCGAAATGCTGAATACCTGGGGCAAAAAAGGAAACGTTTGGATTGTTAGGAGTATAGACATATATTGTTGACTGTTCCTAGTCTACAAGGCACTGGGCAATGAGCTATCTGCCTTCCCTGTCAATCACCTGGAGAGATTTGTGGATCAGAATTGCCACACCTCTTTTACTTGTGGTGTATTGAGCTGCTATACATTCCCCCACCAAGCCTCTAAATAGCTCGGCACGTTCTTCTAGCGTTAAGTGCATTTCTTGTAAGAATGCAATCTTGGTGTTGCCTGTCCAGTTTTTTTTTATTATTTTTTGGGGCGATGTCTCTCAAGCTAGTTAGTATGCAGCCCAATATCGTAATGCCAATTCCTCATCCTACATTTCAAAGCACCTAGCTTGGCAACCCAAGGATATTGAAAAGTTTAAAAAATTCTGGGCCCTAATAATGGCTTTAAGAATAATTTAAAAAACTAGCATTTGTTCATATTGGTGCACAAATTCCAACTGTGCTTCCTATATTTTCCCACAGACAATGACCAGAGAAAGATATGAAATGCTTCTGTGCTTCATGCTCTTCAACAATACCCAGTGCCTGCCTAAAGAAGATTCCCAGTATGACAGGCTGTTTAAAATTCCCCCTAATAACTTACTTACAGGCTACGTTTGCAGAGGTATACACCCTCCATATATATCTGCATTGATGAATCCCTATTCCCATATACAAAGGCAGTCTCTGTTCAAAATTCCCTCATTCGGACTCGGACAATGGCCTGAAAGATATGGAGGGAGACCTGTGTTACTATCAATTCCTGCCATGGCCAGCAGAGGTGGTGGCAGTGGAGACATATTTTTAATCCTTTTACTTTTCTGTAATGTCTGAAAAATTAACCATGTGTGCACCAGTGGGGTATGCAACACATTGTATTTTTATACAGGATAGTACCCTGTTGGCTCTTGCAGCAGCTGAGTGACAATACACACTACTGTGAAGTCTACTGTCTACCAGTACTCATAAAGGCCTCCCTCTGCCAAGGATTCCCCAAGTAGTTTCCCATTTATTTTATATGTATCAGGTTTGTTTTTGCATCCCAACTGAGTAACATTACATTTACCTATAATAAACCTCATCTGCCACTTTGCAGAGAAAAAACATCCAACTCTTTATGCATTTTCTTACACAGCTTAGTGTCATAAGCAAAGATTTGGGACATTACTTTCAATTCCCACTTCAAGATCATTAATAAACAAATGAAAAAGCATTGGACCCAGGACTGAACCCTGTGGTACCTCACTTACAACTTTAGACCAACCTGAAAAGGCTCCATTTACAACAACTCTCTGCCATATTTTAATAACCAGTTTTGTACCCATGCATATTATATATATATCACTGCCTTTTAATTTATGCAGTAACCTGTTCTGGGGCACTGTATCAAAGTCTTAATATATTACATCAACAGCAATTCCTTTATCCAGATTACTATTTACCATTTTATAAACTGCAAATAAATTAGTGATCTATTCTTCAGAAAACCATGCTGGCTCCTTCTACTAATGCGGTTGACCATAACAGTCCTAAATACTGCATTAGTAACCCTATTTATAGACCATTTATAGTAATTCACCTTGTGTATGCAGTAGAGTTCACAGCAGCATTTCCCCAAAAAAACATTCTGGAACTGGAAATAGTTCAGAGACTGGCAAAAAATGAATAAATGGAACTGAAGATTAAGTTAAGCTTTTCCTGAACAACAGTTGCCAACCTAGAGATGTAGCTACCGGTATTTACAAAAAAGAGACAATACTAACTACTACCTGAAGACCTTTTCACCAGCTGGGTTTTTCAGATTGTAAGAGGGCAACTGATAAGGTCCAAGGAAAGGAGTGTTACCATCTGCAAAAGAAAAGGTTCTGTAAATTCTGCAAAATGTTTTATTTACTGCAAGAATGTGTACTTCTTATAAGCACATCAGAAAATATTGGACTTGATAGATATGTTTTTCAAAAACTATGATTACATAATGAAATTAATCAGATTCCATCCATCTAATTTGTTTTCCATGATATCGTTTTAACCCTTCAAGTGTCAGAGAGGTATCCAATGCAGTGTTTTGGATACCTGTCACTCAAAAGGTTAATCTGTGGTTCTCTTGACTGAACACTAGTGACAGATTCACCTCTGTACATCATGGATCCAGATTTTCTATTTGAATGTGGCATTTCTTTGGGTTATTGAGACAGACTAACATAATGTTCTTCGTAGTTTGAACAGCCAAGTATGAAGTTGGTAGAGCAGTGGTTCCCATCTCTATCCTCAGGGGCTCCTTACAGCCCTTGTCTTTAGGATGTTCTTGCTTCTACATAGGAAAGTTAATTAAAAAAAAGACTGAGTCTATGATTAACTCCCCTGTAATAAAGCAGATAATTCCTAAAGACATGGCCTATTAGGCCTCCTGAGAATAAGTTTGCGAATCACAGTTTTATAGCATGAAGTAACTGCCATTGTACCCTCTAGACAATTCATTTTATTGCTATGCCAGATTATACTCTGGTGACATAATTACTTCATATTGGTGTAATGAATGTGAAGCTTGGAAAGCAAGCTAGTGTAATAGTGCCAGTTATGTAAAACTATGATTATCTGGGGATAAAATGACAATTATATTTCAATTACGTGATGTTTTAAACCACCTAAGGTTGTTTTGCTCATCATTAAATCAATGCTCAAATATGCACTATAAAATTATGTGACTACTAGTTGAACAGCCCGTTACACGGGCCACAGTGCCTCTGGCAGCCGGTCGCGGGGCAGTCACACGCAGTGGAGACTGCCCACGCCTCGGCTGATACAGAGCTGGATGCTCCTTCGGAGCACCCAGCTCTGTATCAGCTGCGGCGCGGGCAGTCTCTACTGCGCATGACTGCCGCACGCGCAGCAGTGTCTACTGCGCATGTCGGGCGTTACACACAACTTAGCGAATTATTATATAGGATTTCCTACTAATTTGATGGAAAATAAGGACATTTCTAATTGACCCCAAACTTTTGAATGGTAATATATACACTTGTATATCATTTTCCAGTGACAGATAACAAACATGCATAAATAATCTGTTGAGTGCCTCAAATATATGACTTTCTTTTAGGGTTTTTCTTTTTCTCCCTGCTTTTTTCATATTAGATATAACAAACATAATATACATTGTATCCAATGTAATGGTGTAGGATTCATAGTTGTGCTAGTATACCAATGTAGCATTGGATTCACCATAGATAAAATGAAACCCCCAATAAAATAGTTCTTATTTAATTAATAAGGTTTATTTTGATATAGAACAGATTAAAAGGACACAAATTTCCAATAAAAAATGTTTCTTGTTTTGTAGAGTTTAAAAAAATAAATTATGTGTCACAAATCCTATCTCTCAGACCTTTACAGGTCTTATGTTGTGCTAGCCATTTGTCTGTTTGTGATATAAATAGTGTGGCACTCTGTTACTTAGCCTTGCTATGAACGAATCTAGGCAGAGCTCACACTGTAAAGTAATATTTAGCATACTGTGCAGGGAATTGGCATAAAGTGTCAAACTGTCACCAAAAACTGAAATATGTTGATATAAATTTAAATATCACGTGCTTCCAGCTAGCATATGTAAATATTATTCATATGTTACGTGCCTAAAATTTAATCCTAAACTTCGTTTTTATTGCATATATAAATTATCTTTTTCAGAGAGCATCTATTTAACCCATTGAATGCCAGATAGGTACAATGCATTGGATACTTCTCTGGCACTCAAAGGATTAACCCCTTAAGGGCCTGTGACATACATATATGGCATGGGAAAACTTACGTTAAGGACCCATGATGTATTTGTAAGTCATAGAATTCAGGGGTCCCTGCTCAGCTGCATGCTGTTCGGTGACCCCTGTCCATTTACAAAGAAAAAGAAAAAATTACAGTGGTCCTTAAGTGCCGGCCGTGCAGCTGGTCCTTAAGGGTTAATGATGTTTGTGTTTGTTTTGGGAGACGAGCAATAATATGAGTTAATTGATTGTGATTAGGGACTACTGCTGTTCTCTTACCTCAATCAATTCACAGACAGTCCTGAACAAGAAGGATCTCAGAAGTCCTGGAAAAGGCAGGAATATCTGCTCCCTCATAACATATGTAAGACTAGATTATAGACCACATAAAACTCAAAGGACATGGTTTACAGATTATACCATGAAGTACCTGGTAGTTAAATCTATATATAACCCCAGGTTGTTTTTAGGTGTTCATGTTACTATAATTTCTCAAACACTAGCCTCTTTTCACATTTAGTTAGGACTTGTATATAATTAAAAGTGTTTTCTCTTACAGTCAAGATGGAACACATGTACCATGGGGTTGAGCCCCTTCTCCTGGAGGGCAGGACATCTCAAAAGACACAGAGTCTTATGGGTGGAGACTCCCTCCTCCACCAGCTCAACCTTCTCCCTGCCCACATACTCCCAGAATTCAGGTGTCTTTCAAGAAGCTGGCAGGGCAAGACACAGTCTTAGTTTTTTCTAGGTTTTATTGTTATTCTTAGAAATGGGGCTGTATAATCCCCCATTAGTTGGGTTACCGTCACCGGGCTTCCCTGGAGTGGATTGACCAGGTCACAGGTAATTTGTGGCCTTAAAATTTTGACTCATCAGTCCAAAGCATCTGCTACCATTTTTCTGCACCCTAGTTCCTGTGTTTTGGCCTTGTTTCCAAGTCCGAGGTATGGCTTTCTGGCCGCAAATCTGACCAGACTTCCCTGGACAGTAGATAGGTGTACCAGGGTCCCACTATTTCTGCCAATTCTGAGCTGATGGCACTGCTGGACATCTTCCTGTTGTGAAGAGAAGTATCATGATGTGTATTTCCTCTGCTGCACTATGTTTCCTTGGTCGACCACTGTGTCTACGGTCGTCAAAGTTGCCTGTTTCTTTATGCTTCAAAAGAGCTTGGACAGCACATCTGGAAACCACTCTCTGCCTTGACATTTCTGCCTGGGAGAGACCTTGCTGATGCAGTGTAACTACCTTGTGTCTTGTTGCTCTGCTCAGTCTTGCCACGGTGTGTGACTTTTGGCATTAAACTGTCTTTATCAAACTCACCTTTTTAGTGGAGTTTGGCTGTTCCTCTCCTAGCGTTATTCCTCCTTGTTAAAACAGAGGTCTGGAATTTCAGAATAAAGATAAAGACACACTGAAGTGAAGGAAAAAACTATAACTACAGTTTATTGAACATGCAATGATTAAACATGCAATGATATAAAATAAAACAGAGCTCCTGCCAGAGTTTACATCAGTATGAGAGACATACAGCTCTGGCGTATAAAAAAAGAGAACTTAAAAGATATTTCACTTCTGCCAGAGTTTACATCAGTATGAGAGACATACAAATCTGGCGTATAACAAGAAGAAAACCGGAAAGGTATTTAGCTACCGGAGCTGTGCATCAGTGTGGGAGAGCCCTCCACATGAAACTCTGTAGTATCGTTACACAAGTGAACAGACAGCCGTGAGATTCAGGTACAATCTCTCTCGTCCCAAATGGCTCTAAGCAAAGCTGTGTTGAGTAAAGGGTAAAATACAGACTACGCCCTTATAGGTATGCAAGGTATGTCTAACACTACGCATGCGTATGTGCTTGGTTATATAACACTGAATATTGCACAATTAGAGATGACACTACCCGTCTCTCATAAACACTACGTAAGCTGGCATTGCCTGCCCCTCTGTTGTTGCTAGCCACAACTGCAGAGCATTAACCCCCAACTAACCCTGCGATCATCACCAAAAAAACCCCATCCCTTACACTCCTACACAGCTGTGTCTGTTTCAGTCAATGATTGTGTTTCAACCTACATATTAAATTGAGGATCATTAGCACCTGTTTGGTATAATTGTTTAATCATACAACGGACTTTATGCCGACAAAAATTCTGACTTTGTGCAAGTGTGCCTAGAAGAATTGATGCTGTTTTGAAGGCAAAGGGTGGTCACACCAAATACTGATTTGATTGAGATTTAGCTTCTGTTAACTCACTTTGCATTTTGTTAATTGATAAAAATATACTATTATTAACATGTATTTTTTAAAGCATTCTTACTTTACACCATTTTTCACACCCACACAGTACTGTACATATTAGACCAATTCCGGCAAAAGGGTGGTCCAGTTCCAAAATGACAGGCAAGCTCTCTGCACAGAAACACCAGCTAACCCCAGACATAGCTGGTGTTTCGATGCAGGGGGGACTTGCCCTTCATTTTGGATCTGGACCACCCTTTTGAGAGGGATAAGTCTAATATGTTCATGGAAATTTCTCCTCTGTAGTGGCAGTAGAGAGCTAAAACATGATACTTCTGAGTGTTGAATAGCCATAGAGCAGGCCATTGTGCTGTTTGTTCTTCCTCAGAAGCCTCTCACATTTTGTATGTATATTTTGAATATGCTTAGGGGGTCTCCCAATAGTGAAGGGTAATCCAGATGTGGACACCTTGCTCTCAGTGCCTAGGGAATCCAGCTGCACCTCACAACAAGGCCAAAACATACGTCTGGTGTTAGCTGGTGTTCCCGGGGGAGGGAACGACTTGCCCGTCATTTTGGATTTGAACTGCCCTTTTTGGGCAGGAATAGTGTAATATGTAAGTGGAAACTTCTCTGTAATGGCACTAGAGAGAAGTATCATGTTTTAGCTGAGAGGTGACTAACCGTAGAACAGGCCATTATGCAGTTTGTTCCTCTTCAGAAGCCTCTCACATTTTCTATGTCTAGTCTCTCTAAGATGGTAACCTGAAGACAGAAGACCGATGAGTAACCCCTTGAGTGCCTTGGACCACTTATGTCCCAGTTATGTTGTTCCTCCATACAGGGCTGTTATGGCACTTACTGTGGGTATCTTTATTATCTGTCTGTTATCTCTGGGAGCTTAAGAGCAAGGATGGCTGCTTTATTCTGATGGATTAACCCTTTCACTGTCATTATTGACGTTTTCAGTGTTTCCAGACTTGGGGGGGGGGGTTCTCACTCTCGCTCTACCTTGTACCTTAGTTTTATACTCGCCTCAGATATCCCCTGGGGTTTTTGGGCCTCTTGGTTACTTTTCCAAATTTGACAGATTTTACATTGGTGGCTTCTTTAAGAACAGATGCCTGCACACCGCCATCTTTGCTCCATTGATTTATATGCGTAATGCTTATATGGGACATATCTCTGCAACTGTTTAAAGACAAAATGGTCTATTATCTGGTCCACTTTAGGAATGTCCTGGGGACTTGTGGAAATCCAACAATGGAGTTGAAAGCATTGCTAGGCAGCAACAGAAAAGACTATGCTTCCCAGAATGCCTGTTTAGTTGGTTTTAGATTGGCTGTCAGTTTGGCAGTGGCCATTTTACTTCTCTCTTGATATCCTACGCAGAGGCAGACTCTCCTTACTCTTCTCCAGATTAACCTTTCGCTTGACAGATACTTGTGATTTCTGGGCTATTAAGGGTGTTGTGTGTTTCTGGGGATGCTTTTATTGGAAAGTTTGTCAGACTGTTAAGGGGCATGGAGGTAAATCCAGGGAAAAAACTCAGTGGCTTCCCTTACCCCCCTCAAATATTGTTCTTCTTGCCAAACCAGCTTCCTAGAGAGTATTCAAGGTCTTTATGCCTCTCTTGCGCAGTGATACCCTACTACTCCACTAGGGCTTTCCAGCGCTGATCAAGAGCCAGCTTGGGTCAAGACATTACTACTGTCCTCAGTGGCCCAAATACCCTTCTCTCTGCAGGTACCTTAGTCATGGAAGCCTGCCATTTCCTTTAAACATATAGCTCCCATTTATATGGGTTAGTCACAGGGTTAGTTCTTCGGGCTTCCACTGAGGAGGAGGATGGGGAATATGAAGACATGGATAACGAGGTCAGGTTGTCCTCCACGGCTTCAGATTTTTCTGATGCTGCACTCCACACCCTCTGACTCAAGATTTGGTCTGCGGACCAGACTTCTAAGAAGTCACTGGTTTCCTTGACATTTCAGGGAAAGTTCCTTTTTGGGCCCAAACTGAAAACAGATTATCAGTGACACGACTGGCGGTAAGATCACCTTGCCTCAGATATCCATTAAGTGTCCGTTTCTGGTGAGGAAGGCGTGTCTTTTTTCATCCCCCCAACCCCCAACAATCTGGGCTGCAGCATTTTCAAGCCTCTCAAGTGAGCACCAATGCAAAACCCAGACAAGCCTGGCAGCCAAAATGAGCAGCTGTAAAGCCTAAGTCTGACAAGCACTCTTCTGCATGACTCGCAGGATCCTGGTTCGTTGTTGCCTTCTAGGATGTCCTTCTTAGAACATCTCCTAATCTAGGCTCCTTCTGTGGAGCTCCTAGCTAGTCATATTCAAGACTGCTCCATCATTCTTGTTCTGGATCTGCTCAAGTAGTCTTTGGTGCCCTCCACATTCTGGTATTCCTGGGGATGCGGTTCGACACCAGTGCTTCAGGAAGTGTCCCAGGCCAAGATCAGGGAGTTCATAAATGTTTTGGGCAGACTGGTGTCAACACTGGATGCTGTGCCTTACTCAGGTCCACATGAGTGAACTTCAGCAGGATGTTCTCTGTAACTGGTCTGGGAATCCAGAGCATCTGGACCTCCGATGGTGGTTTCATCAGCTGAATCTGGAACAGGGGAGGCTATTCATGATCCCAGAGTGGACCCTGGTCACCAAAGGTGCCAGCCTGAGCAGCTGGGGTTCAGCTCTGGATCACATGAGTGTCCAAGGAAGGAGGACTGGGGATGAGAGTCTTTTGTCCATGAACGACCTGGAGCTTCCTGGAGAACCACCTAGCCCTTGTTCACTGGGCCCTAATCTTGTGGGGGAATCCTGTGAGGATTCAGTCAGACAACACCATGGCCGTGGAGTCCATCACTCGCCAATGCGGTACTTGCAGCGCGGCTGCTTGGACCAAAGTGAGAAGCATCCTTGGTTGGGTGGAGGCCTATGTTCCTACCATATCAGCCGTTCATATTCCAAGGGTAGAAAACATTCTGTCTGACTCTCAATCACCAAGATGTAGACCCAGGAGAGTAGAAACTCAATCTAGATGTGTTTTACCTGATTGTACAACAGTGGGGGTGTGCCCATAATAAATCTCATCTCAACCAGGGACATTTCCAAAAATAATTTATAAAAAATGCAAAGACATGAGGGGTTATGTTGCCCCAAGTAGGCCTAAAAATATTCAAATACAGTCGGAAACAACAAAAAACTTTTTATCAAATATGGTAGGGAATTACAGATGTAACAAAAAAAGATGTTTAGCTTTTAAAAATATGGAACACGGGAGTAAACAATTTAGCAGCAGTAAAGTTTTCAAGATATATCATATTAAACAATTTATTAATTGTAATAGTAAGTTTGTTATATATGTGATTTCCTGCGGGTGTTGAAAGCTGTATATAGGGTGCACTATTAGGGAATTACGCAATACAATTGGGGAACATAGGAGGTCCATCGAACGAAAAGATAATGAATTGAGTGTTGCAAGACATTTTAATACATGTAAAATTGGTAAAGAACATGGGTTTAAAGTTAGGGGTATAGAGTGTATACCTATTTCAGTCTCTAGGAGGTTCCAAATGTTATGTAAAAGAGAATCCTATTGGATACATAGATTAGATACTATGAGTCCAAGAGGACTAAATGAAAATATAGCATTAGAAATGTTATTGTAAGTATGTTTGTGCATAATATTTTAATAGAAAATATATCTGTAATATGTATTTTAGTGTGGGTACATCTGATTATCTCTTGGATTCACCGCTAGACTGTTACTCCTTGTGTGGCATGGAGAATGGGACTGGCGGTCTATCTGGGTAATGGGCGTACCGCCAGACTTGTTCTCCATCCTATATAATAATTTGCTAAAATATTTGTAATGACACAGTCATGCGCAATAGAGACTGCTGAGCGTGCTGCAGTCATGCGCAGTAGAGACTGTCTGTGACAAGGCTGATACAGAGCGGGACGCTCCGAAGGAGTCTCTACTGTGCATGACTGCCCCGCGACCGGCTGGCAGTGGCACTGTGGCCCGTGTAACGGGCTCTTCAACTAGTGTTATATAATAATCTTGTGGGGAATATCCACTTCTACTACTATGGAGTGGTATTATATTTATATACCATTGGATGTAGTGGTAGAAGGATTTCCTAGAAGTATGAGTTCTATGCAGCTTTGCTCTGGAGCTTAAAGGGTAAATACATTGGCACTCAGTGGAATAAAATCGACAGATGGTAACTATGGAGATAGTAAGAAATGTTGTGGCGTCATTAGTAATGAGACTTGTTTGCCCTGTGTATGGGCATTAGTTTAGCTTGTATGAATGTAATATGGAAGGGACACAATGATCTTAGTCCCATAGCGAGGCCTGGATTGCGGAAGTTGCCCATGAACTTGAGGGAAGAATTCTTGGTGTGGTTGGAGGTGTTGCCAAGTGGTGGTTTGGCGGGAGAATCGAATGTTCCAAAGGTATTTAAGTGGTCTGAACTGTATTATATCAAAAACCCTGATGAAGCAGCGTTAACTGAGAAACGCGTTGGGTGGTTAGTTCAGTTATGTTGTTTATTTTTTAGCAAGTTCTGTGTTTACATTGTACTCAAATAATAAATTTATATTGCATACGTTTATATATTTTATAGGATTACCCCCAATAAATAAGATGTTATTTACCTCTATCTAGTGTCACTTAGTGTTTCTTATTTTCAGCTACTTACCCCAGTATAGGCCCCCACTTAGCATTACTGTAGATAGAGGGAATATACTCTATCCCATTTCAGTTTTGGGTGGAACACAAAGGTGGAGTGGAAAGCAGATAATACGGGGAGCTGGATTCTGTAAAGAAACCGACACTGGGGGTCATTCAATGAAGGCAATCCACAATGAGAGGACGGTTTTGCCTTACTTGAAGGTGAGTGCAATTAACACAGATCCATAGGTGTTATTTGTCATGGTGAAGGAGAACACGTTTGAAGAAGGTGGAGGTGTTATATCTCAGTCTACACTTAGATTTGTGTGCGCCTTTTCCTTTTTTCTATTATCTGCCACTCAAACCATTGCCAGCTTGAATTTTAATATTTGTACATATTAAGATATTTAATGATAATAATAATAATAATAATTATTATTATTATTTGCATTATTAATTGTAAGCATCTTTTCATGATAGAGTTATAGTATTATATCGAGAAGTATAATTTTCTAAAAAGGGAGTTCTGTGGTTAAAAATATAGATGTGCCATAAGAGTGGCTAATACTTGATATCATGCAGAACAAAATATTTGATTTGCATAACATTCAAAACTACTGGGGTAGAAGAAACCCTAGAGACGTTAGAAAATTCTATTAACTGTATTTGCCTAAATAAAGTGGTGTGAGTATTCAATTTTGAGTTGAGTTATTTATAAAGGTCTGTGTATATTAAAAAAAAAAAAAAATTCTCAATATAGCATAAAATTTGTAACCATTAGGAACAAGCTAACTAATTCCTTGTTCAAAAGTGTAAAAAATTATTGAAATACACTGCAACATTATTCCTAAAACTGATACATAAATGAGTACTTAAATGCCCCCTTACTTTAGGGTTATACCAAATAAAGTGTGAAAGCCTAAAACAGGAGATTAATATGGCAATCTCCAAACTGAGACAGTGACCTTTCCCCCTCCCCAGCATCACTCAGGCACTGGTAACAGTGGAGATCAGATGGGTACATTTGAGGCAGAGAGAACAATTCAGTCATATAGGACTCTGTTTAGCCCCTTGCAAAAATGATTTGTAGCAAATAGCTACTAATACAAGTCCAATTAACCAAGTGCTTATGTAAGCGGTTTATGAACAGCTGCAACTGTCAAGGGATTTCTACTTACCAGAAACCACCCATGCACTTTTTTGCCCCTATTAGATCAGGAAAGACATAGCTTTACCACCAGCAATTATGAGAATTTATGTGAGCTTGTGTTCAAGTGTGCCTGGGGTAGACAGCCCTTCAGCCATCCTCGAGTTGTTGTTGGACTATGACCACCATCATCCTCAACTGGCAAACTGCAGTCTGAGAATTATGGGAACTGTAGTCCAACAACAGCTACAGGGCTACATGCTTAAGCAGTTGTAAAGGGTTTCAGTTTGTATGTGCATAGTATACATTACAGGCAGTTTCATATTTAATAAAATATTTTTGTTTTAAACTACTGTGTGAAAATCAAGGATTTGCCTCTGACAGTGTTCCAGACACTGTTTTCAATGAGATAACAACCCTGTGAATGCAGCTGGTGCCTTTTCAATGCCTCAGCCCCTTAGAAGCTGAAGTAATGAAGAAGTACAGCATTAGAAATCTGTCTAGCATTTTGTGCGGTGACTGGTCGCATGTGTTTGTTTGGGAGAAGGTTAACCTAGCGGCTTCTACATTCTTACAACTAGAAGCTGTCTGGACACACACAAGGTACATGGACTATCTAGGTGAGGCAAAGGAGTGTGGGTAGCCATCCTCTGTGATAAACAACCAGCCTAGCTCACACCTGCTCCGACATTACCAAAGCAGCAATTGGAAAAAGTATAGAAACTGAGAAGTTTGGGTGTTTTGGGGAGAAGAGGTTGCTCACGAAACCCCACAATTAATGTTGTCCTTTGAAAAGACTGGTTTTAATGATAAAAATGACAGAAACGGCCATATGTATAAAAAGCAAATGGCATGAATGTGGAGCAACTAATTATAATAGAGTGGACGAAAAACTTCATACCTCCCAAGTGTCCCTCTCTG
The DNA here is from genome assembly GCA_037306005.1 of Rhinophrynus dorsalis. Classification (NCBI taxonomy): domain Eukaryota; kingdom Metazoa; phylum Chordata; class Amphibia; order Anura; family Rhinophrynidae; genus Rhinophrynus; species Rhinophrynus dorsalis. The sequence continues at coordinate 291,223,634 of CM074720.1, forward strand.
AGGCCCAAATCCCTGTGTCTCTCTTTCCTACCGTGGTGTCCCTGTGTTTAGGAGATCAGACTGTGTGGTGTGTATAGAAGTGTATCACATTGCTCCACAGCAATAAAACTCACATAAATGTTTGTGTTAACTTCAGTACATGTGTTTATACATTAGTTTGTGTAAATAAAATACTTTGATCTTGCTGTAAAATTATTTTTCTCTGTCGTCCAATACAGGTTACTGGTAACTCTGGGTAGGTGATCCGTCCCTTTAAGTAGGCAGGAACAATTCTAGAATTGTATGCAGGTGGTGGAGCCTACCTTCCCTCCTTGGCTGCAGTTAGCCAACCAGCTAAAGTAAGATTTGTTCCTTGGTGAAGACACAGGCACAAGAACAGTTCTGCTATAGTTTTAGACATTTTTTTCAATTTTTCTGTTAGAAATGGAATACCACCATTAGGCGGATTACCATAACTGACAATGCCCTTAGATATGGTTAGCTCAGTAACCAGGTGCTTTTTGTGGACCTTAAGCCCTGGGGGGAAAATCTTGGATTCAAGTTCTTTCCTCAGGAGTTGCCCACTGAGGCTTCTTCTTAATACATGGTAGTCTGAAGACAGAAGATCTGCAGGAAAGGTGAGCAACCCTTTGAAGGCGCCAGATCCACATGTCCCACAGTGCCCCTCCGCACAGGAGTTTTTCCTTTGGAGTTCTTATTACACACTCCTGCACTCATTGGGTTTATCTGTATGTCTTTTGGGTGTTTTGGAGCAGGTTCATGTGGTAACTTAACCCTTTAGCTGCTGGTTTTACATCTTTGGGGGGGTTATTGACACTTTCCCTACTGGGTTCAGTGTTTTCTGGGTCTCCTAACATGTTCTAGTGATGTTTCATTCACTTTTATTTTTTACTTTTCAACTTTGCAAAATTTAAGTTCCGCTCCTTTAAGGTGTGCTTTACCGCATAGATGCCATTGCTCCATTCACTTCTATGGGACTGCACAGTCTGGGACATATCTCTGCAACCACTCAACGTAGCTACTTCAGAGATGGCTCATTTTAATTGTCTGCCCTTGCTCTTTCATCTGGTTCAGGTATCAAGTGTGTTGGGGGGCTCGGGGCTTTGGGCACTGTTGGGATATTTTTTCTAGAGAAACTACATTTCCCACGAGCGATTGCTTCTTGCACTCGTTTCTGACTGGTTCCTGCCGCAGCAGCCATTTTGTGCCTTTTTTAGAATGAGTATCCTATGCAGGGCTTGGACTCTCCTCTGCAGATTAACCCTTCACCTGCCAGATAAGTGTATTTTAGAGATTTCTGGGGTGAAACTTTAATCTTACACACTGTAATTGGGTGATTCTTTATACTGTAACATTTTTGACACTGTGAGAATGTTTAATCCATTGGAGCTTGGGGCCAGGCCTAAGACTAAGGATGCTGGGGTCTCTGTGTACCCTTTTGCCCATTGCTCCTCATGTCATTTAGGGGTGCCTAGATAATTTTCAGGTCATTTATACCCAGCATTTTCTGATATCCCTGAGTTTCTTCCAGGGACATCCAGCCATGCATTAGAGCCAGTTTGGGTGCAAGCGTTCAAGACTGCTACTAGGGACCTCCGGTCTACATTGCAACTTTTTCCATCCCAGTTACAGGGGGTCATCCATTCATGGCAGACCCCCTCTTCAGTCAAATCTTCTCTGCCTAAACTGCAGGAAGTACCTGATGTATCAGATTCGTCTGAGGAGGAACTGTTAGTGGATTCAGATGTTGAGGAATGTGCTGCTGTGGGTGCCTCTCAGTTTTTTGGGGACCCCTTTGAGGCTGATCCTGAGGCTGAGGGCCTGATCAGGGCTGTCTTGACTACCCTAAACATTCCCTTAGTTCAGGAGGTTTCTTCAGATCCCTGTGATGTGTTTCAGGAGCCTAAAAAGCCCCTTACTTGTTTTCCACCTAACCTCACCCTTGACTGCCTTGTGTCTGATGAGTGGAAATCCCTGGACAGAAATTTGCCAAGCTTTACCCCTTCTCTGAGGCGGCACTTACTCAGTGGGTTCATCCCCCCAAAGTGGATGCTCCTATTTTCATGCTAAGTCTACTGCCTTGCCAGTTTCTGATTCCTCCACTGTAAAAGAGTGGACTGACAAGAAACTTGGATTCCCTCAAGTCCATTTTTGCCACTGCTGGTACCGCCATGCGTCCAGCGTTCGCTGCGGCATGGGTTAACCGGGTCATTGCAGTCTGAACTGAACAACTCACCCTGGCTGTCCGTCAGGGTGCTACTACTTCAGATATGTTGCTTCTTCTTGCCAACATTTCTGAGGCCCAGCACTATGTTTCTGCTTCCTTATTTGATGCATCCCTTTGGTGGCTAGGGTTTCCATCATGTCTGTGGTTGCCAGTTGAGCTTTTTATGGTCTGCTGACACCACTTCTAAGAAAGCCTTGCTCTCCTTGCCTTTTCAAGGCACATCATTGTTTGGGCCATATCTTAAGAATCTGATTAATGAGGCCACAGGGGGTAAAAGTACACTTCTGCCTTTGGTCCCCAGGAAGAAAACGCCTCAAGCGTAATCGTTTTTTTCTTCCTTTCAGACGGTTCCCTCAGCTCCACGTGCCTCCTCCAAGCCCAAACAGCAATGGAAGCCCAAAGTCTCCTCCAAGCCTTCTTCGGCATGACTCACAGAACCCAGGTCCCTACTCTGCTGTGGGTGGCCGTCTGCGTCTGGGAGGATTCAGTGGTGGACCCATGGTTTTTACAGGTGGTGGCAGAAGGATACAGGATCCCTTTCGTCTCTTCCTCCTTTTTACCTTTTTCCTTCTCATACGCCCCAGGGTGCAGAGAAACACCATATGTTCAGTGGCGCTATACAGGCCCTTCTGGACAAGGATGTTTTAGAGCCGGTTCCAGTTCAGGACAGAGGTATGGGTTTTTACTCAAACCTCTTTGTGGTCTCCAAGAAGGACGGTGGTTGTCGTCCCATTTTGGATCTGTAGGATCTCAATTCCTTCATGATCAGGACTCATTATCACCAGGAGTCCCTAAGGACAGTGATTGCTGCTATATGCCCGGAGGAATTCCTTGCCTCTCTGGATCTTCAGGACGCATACCTACACATTGCCATTCATCCAGGGAGCTGGCAGTATCTCAGATTTCCCTGCGACCAACTGCACTCTCAGTTTTCAGCTCTTATTTTTGGTCTGACTACAGCTCCTCAAGTCTTCAATCATGTCCTGGAAGCCTTAGTGTCTGTCCTCCATTGGAATGGAATCAGAGTCACTCCATACATAGACGACCTGCTTCTGAAGGCACCTTCTTCGGAACGTCTTCATCAGCAGGTTCAGGTCTGCATTCATGCACTCACCCATCACGGGTGGATCATCAACATGGACAAGTCTGATCTTGTCCCATCCCAGCGTCTGGTCTTCCTGGGCCTTCCCTTCGACACTCAGCAGACCATGGTGTTTCTCCCAGACGAGGTAGCTCACCAGATCGCCCACAGGGTTTCTGCTGTTCTGGCTCAAGATCCAGTTCCAGCCAAGAAGCTGTCCTCTCTAGTGGGGAAATTCATCTCTATCATAGAAGTCGTCCCATTTGCCATGGCTCACACCAGGGAACTCCAGAGGTTTGTGATCCAGGTGTGCAGGGGTCAGCCGGACCTTCTGAAGATGTCAGTATCCCTTCTTCTTCATGTGGAACAGAGTTTGTCATGGTGGCTCGACCTCTCCAATCTGCTGAAGGGCAAGTCCTTCCTGGTATCCTTCTGGACCACAGTGACAATGGATGCTCAGGGTCGGTGGTCTGTGGAGGAATCTCTCCTTTCCATCAACATGTTGGAGCTTTGGGCGATATTTCATGCTCTTTGTCATTGGACACCCCAACTGGAAGACTGTCCAGTCCGGGTACAGTCCGACAAGGCCACGGCTGTGTCTTACATCATCAAGCAGGGTGGAACAAGAAGTCTCGCCGTTTGGTTAGAGGTCAAGGCTATTTTGTCCTGGGCAGAAGAACACGTTCCTGCCATATCCGCAGTGCACATCATGGCAGACTTCCTTAGTCTACACAGTGGACAGTGGCGAGTGGGAGCTGCACCCAGAAGTGTTCAACCTCATCATTCAGAAGTAGGGTCTTGCTTGCATTGACCTGATGGTGACAAGACACAACTGGAAGGTTCCGCGGTTCTGCTCTCGCTGGAGGGATCCTCTAGCTATAGCGGTGGATGCCATGTCCATTCCTTGGTTATTTCCTCTGGCTTACATCTTTCCTCCCCTCTCCATGTTGCACAGGGTGAAATTGAGACTGGAACGCTGTCCAGTCATTCTGATTGCTCCATACTGGCCTCAACAGGCTTGGTTTCCAGAGCTTCTGGATCTGTCTGTGGCAGAGCCATTTCGGCTCCCTTGCCGTTCGGATCTTCTTCTAAAGGGTTACCTGTGGAAGGAGGATGTTCATTGTCTAGTTATGACAGCTTGGAAATTGAATCTTGCAGGATGGTGTGGATAAGGGTCTCAGTCGGAGTTCTCTTAAGGTTCAGACTTCTGCTCTTTCTCTCTTTTCTTTCAGAGGTGCATTGCCATTCTTCCTGATGTCAAGGTTTTCTTTCAGGGCGATGCTCATATTCGACCTGTCTTCAAGAATCCTGCTCCTCCATGGGATCTTAACTTGATTTTGGGCGTTCATCACCCTACCTTTGAGTCTTTGGGTACCATTCCTCTATGCATGTTAACGTGGAAAATGGTCTTTCTCCTGGCGATAGTCTCCGTTCGCCGTGTCGTGGAGTTACATGTTCTGCCTTGTAAACCACCCTTTTTCGTGTTTCACAAGGACAAGGAGGTGCTTCTCACTTCTCGGGAGTTTCTCCTGAAGGCGGTTTTGGAGTTCCACATCATTCAGGAGATTGTGGCGCCTTCTTTCTGCCATGACCCCACCTCTGACAAGGAGAGAAATCTCCACTTGTTAGATGTGGTGCGTTTTATGTACATCGCACTGAGTCTATCAGGCAATATGACACACTGTTTGTCATTCCTGAGGGTCCCAGGGCAGGAAGACCTGCATCCAAAGTAACTATTGCGTCTTGAATCAAGTCCACTATTCATAAGGTCTACGAGCTAAGGAAGAAGCCTGTTCACCTTCGGGTCACGGCTCATTCTACTAGATCTACTGGGGCTTCTTAGGCTTACAAGAATCAGGCCTCCACTGATCAGTTGTGCAAGGCTGCCACTTGGTCGTCTGTGTACACCTTTTCGAAGCATTACCGTGTTGATGTGCTGGCATCAGCTGATGCCAGCTTTGGGAGGAAGATCCTGGAGGTAGTCTTGCCTATCTAGGATCTTCATCGGTTCTTGGTGCTTCCTTCCCTTTTGAGCCCTGTTGGCTCTAGTTCAGTGTGCTGTGTAACAGTTGGGGTGTTGTACCACTGTTCAGTGTCTGACACTCCCTTGTTGTTGGGCTATCTCTGTTCTGATGGTTCATGTCTGCTCTGGTAACTTTGGGGGCCTTGCGCCTGGTCCTTGCCTTACTTCCCGCCTCTGGGAAACTCAATGGTTGGACATCCCAAAGTTACCAGTAACCTGTATTGGGCGACAGAGAAAAGAGGATTTTAGTCAGTCCATACAGGTTACTGGTCTCCCACCCTGTCAAGGGACCATGCTTGGCTCTCCTGTGGCAGACCGTGGGGGTCCTTCGGGGTCATACTCACAGGAGTCTTCTTTCCCTTCTACTATCTAGTCAATAGTTAGTGTCTCAAATCTTACTAGAGCTGGTTGGCTAGCTGCAGCCAAGGAGGGAAGGTAGGATCCACCCCCTACATACAATTCTAGAATTGTTCCTGCCAACTTAAAGGGGCAGATCGTCTACCCAGAATTACCAGTAACCTGTATGGACTAAAAGAAAAGGATTTAACAGGTAAGACTAAAATCCTCTTATTCAGTCACACAACAAGGTGTCAGTAGGTCATGAAGTAACCTAAAAATTATCAGTCATGCCCCCAGTTACACCACCTAAAACACAAGTGTCCCTGTTTGGCCATTTGAAAGTTTGGGAGATATGTAATGCCAAAAAAGTCTTATTTATTTAAACAGGGCTTCTTAAAGGGATAGTAATACTTTATTATTACTGTCCCTCATATTGTAGGAATTTGCAAAATAAGTTAATAGCCCCCAGGTTCATCTCTCAAACCTTTATGATTTGAGAGATAATCAAAGGCAAAGTTCCCCTCTCCCTCCCCCTTCCCTGAAGTCTGCATTGTGCTGACTGCAGGGGAAGTCTGTCGTATGACAGGCTTGCGGCTCTGCAGCTGAGCCAAGATCCCGTTAGTGAAAAAGAATTATTTCACTGAAACGGTCTTCTACATGTGCTTGGTTTGCAAGCACATGTAGAAGACCGTTACAGTGAATTATTTGTCACTAACGTGATCGCAGCTCTGCTGCAGAGCCGCATGATGAAAGACAGACCGGATATCCCTGCAGTCAGCACAATGCTGGCTTCAGGGAAGTGGGGAACTTTGCCTTCGGTTATCTCTCAAACCATAAATGTTTGAGAGATGAACCTAGGGGCTATTAACTTATTTTGCAAATATCTACAATATGAGGGATAGTAATAATAAAGTATTACTATCCCTTTAACCTCTTGAATGTTCTTACAGGAACAAATCAAAATCCCCACTGAATGGAGACCTGTCTAGCATTCAGTGGCTTAGAGCTCTGTTTAATCAATAGAGATTTTTTATTCATCTTACTGAGAAGTGAGATTGCCCCCTAATGGCAACACTCTACTTACATACATAACCAAAATGTATAAATATTCCAATGCTAAATGAGTAGATATTATCATTCGGATAGTGAATATATAAAAACAATCTCCTTAAAATTAGGAGATGCATTAACATTTTGACCGCCAGAGTGTGTGCAACGCATTGCTTTGCAATACATTGCACACACCTGTGGCAACGCATACCTCCCTACATTTCAAATTTCCAAAGAGGGACACTTTTAGGGGTGTTGCTGGGGTGGGGCTGGTGGGCAGGGAATTACTATGAATTTGTAGGCTATTTCATGACCTATTAGCACCTCCTTGTGTAACCTAATAAATGACTTATAACAAGACCAAAGTATTTTATTTACACAGACTAATTTATAAACACATATTCTGATGATTAAGCAAACAATAAATGTAAGGATCAAAATCTTACCTCTAGCAACGGTATGTACTTCAGTAAAACAGTGAGCTGCTCTGAAGATGGCTGAAGGAGAGTATGTCAGTTGGTTTAGGGCCATTATTGGTTGGGATGGGCAACCTGTGTAGATTTCTACCTGTATCTGGACTACAAACCTTGGGGGAGATTCATTAAGGGGTGATAAAGTGGGGATGACTTCTCCAGTGATATTACTTCTCTAATTCCTATGGCACCAATACACTAAGTTTTCTACAGCTTCGGAGATCTTAAAGGGGTACTTTCACCTCTACAATTTTTTTCCCATATGTTTAGCAATTAAAATAGTATTAGGAAAGGTGTTTTTTTTTTTCTTTTTTTCATTTATGTACTTTGTAAGATATTCAGTCTTCAGGGTGTGCACTTCCGCATTCTGCAGCACACTGAATGTTTGGCACAGCACTGCAGGACTTCCCAGTGATATTTAATTCTCCTCCCACCTCCCTCCCAGCTGCCCCAGAGAGTGTGTTCCCGTTTCCCTTCAATGTGGTGTGCCTCCCTTCTATATTTACAGCAAGCTCCATTTATCATTAGGCTGAGCTTGCAAGCTCAGTATAATGATAAAGGGAGCTTGCTGCAAAGATAGAAGCAACTCACACCACACAGAAGGGAAGCCTGAACATGCTCCCTGTAGCAGCTGGGAGGGAGGTGGGAGACGAATTAAACAGCACTGGGAAGTCCTGCAGCGCTGTGCCAAACGTGTGCAGCGGAAGTGCACAGCTTGAAGACTGAATATCCTACAAAGTATGCAAATTAAAAAAAAATACTATTTTCATTGCTAAGTCTACGGGAAAGTTTTTAGAAGTGAAAGTTCCCCTTTATTACACAGAATCTATAGAATAACATAGGAACTGGAAAAATTGTGGTAATATATATTAATTTATTTCATGCTCACAGGGAAAGCATGAACATGCTTATTCAACTTTGTGAAACATGTTACTCTGGTATTGAACAGCAGGGTGGTGTAATGAGATTTGAGGTATTTGTCCACAAGCCTGCTGTTCCAGCTACTAGTATGAGGGAAAAAAGCGGGAATATGTCTCCAGCTGGTCACGTGTACTGCCGAGGTTCCCCGGGCCAGGGAATGGGCATTCCTAGCACAGTTGGACTCGGAGTTGTAAGTGACGTCACATGGAAAACACGAAGCTTGCTGTCAATCACCGTTGGGGTTAAAGCTTTTTTACTACCAGGCTGCATTGCTTCAAGAGATCGTGGGACAGTGAAACATTGGGGTATTTTTTTTTGTTTTGTTTTTTTGCGGTTAGGATGCCACTTTCTTTTTTTTTTTAACAACTTGCTTTTCACACGAACGGCTTATTAAAGAAAAATTCAATTTGATCATTGATATGTAATTTAATATTAGTCATTCAAACGATATGCTTTATCTATTTTTGTATCTGATTGGCCGAATTCATTAACACAAATGTTGAGAAATTGAAATACACAATATGGTTTCAAACATTTGTTTGGGAAATATAATGGGTTGGATAACTCTCCAAGGTTACCCCTTTGAGTGGCAGATGGGTGCGCAATGCATTGCTCGCCAAACTGACGCGCAAAGGGTTAATATGATAAATTGGGCACTGTTGTTTAGCCTGCAGCTCTTCAATTATTTTATATCGTTCCCAGTAGCGTACCTCCAGAGTGTCTCTCTTTAGGAGGCACAATACCCAAATCCTATTCCCTATTTTCTACACGTGTCCCTGTTTTTTAGATTAAAATGTGCAGTGTCTGCATATGTACCACGTTTCTACATAGCAATAAAACACATTAATGTTTATTTAAACTTCGGTATATATGTGTATGTTTATAAATTAGTACGTGCACATAAAATACTTTGGTCTTGTTCCAAGTATTTAAGTTACACAAAGAGGTGCCAATATGTTATAAAATAACTTAAAGTTCTAGTTAATACCCCGCCCGCCAGAAACACTCACTGAAACAAGTGTCCCTATATTGCCATCTGAAATGTTGGGAAGTATGCAATAAGTGGCTAAGATACAGTCCATACCTGTTGAGCCTGATGTACCAAAAGGAAATGGAGAAATTGATTGGTCAAACAAACCACCATCAGGGGCGATTAAAACTTCCCATGGACAGAAATGGGGTTATAAAACATTCAGAACGCAGTGGAAACTTGGGGAATAGTTATATGCCCAACAACTGCCCCAGTTCTACTTAGTACATCAGTCTCTCATTATGTAACATATGTGAGCCACTTTCAACAGCCTAAACCTTACGAATAGAAATCTTTGCGATTATAGACTTAGAGTCTGTGTGATTTTACGATTTCCCCCCAATCTGCGAATCTGTTTAGGCAGGACTTGGTGAGAGTTCCCAGCTGCTGATCGCTTTACCTTCTAGTAAAACCAACTTGAAAGGCTGATGTTCCGTGCAGGAAATGAATGAACCGATAACATCTGACACCAGTGACCAGTCCAGTGACCCCGACCTGAATTCCACTAATACTGGATGCCTGCTAACCATGAAAGTGTTCCAACCCTCCAGTGCCTCCATCTCGACTCAGAATATACATATATCACTCAAAAAACAGGGGGCATTATTATCATGCCATCACAAATGGCAAATTATTAAGTTATATCGACAATCAGGTCCACGTATTACAAAGTGCACTTCTGGAACAAACAGCACTATAGGGAACAGATAAAACTGCCCCCAAAGGTCTGTAGAATTAAATAGGGAGTTTAACCCATTGAATGCTAGGAGACCTGTATAATTGAAGGTGTTAAGTTCTATTTTGGGCAGTTGGTTTGCCCCAAGGCTGGACAACTTTTCATAAGACCATGAGCCTCACTATACACACGGATTAGTCCATCACTTCATGATGATTACTTAAAAACAATTTTGACATCGGGGCTGTGAATGTATAGCATACACATTTAACCCTCTGGGTGCCAATCGCATTTGGAAGCACTTGGACTGTAAGACTCAGGTAAAGAGGAAGTTACATAACACGGTTTGGGAAAATCGTCCCAATTAAGTAATGGTTATAAATTCAACAAAATGTAACTACTTACTAGTATGATCAATAGTTTTGAATACATGTGGGAAAATACCAAAGGCTGTCCTAAACCAAAAAGTGATTTTTTTTCTATGGAGGCATTCATGCTTTGAAAGCAAAGTCAATAGGATGTTACTTTGTTAACCCTTTCTGTGACCCTTAAGAAGTTAGAATGCTTTTCAATTTTGTTCGATTTTCATCTCACAAGAACTACATGCAACAAATTTGATTTTAAGCGTTTAAGGGGCTAGTGTGGGTACATTCCAAGATAAAAATAAACTACATTAAATCGTTACAATTTCTAAGACAAATTTCTCTATTTTGCATACATATCACAAATATGTTCGTTTAGCTATGTAATATTTTAATACAAAACCCAAATCTATTTCTTGGTAAATTATCGAACTGTACTTGTGGCTTATACATACATACGAAAGGGGTACACTTGTTTTAGGGGGCGTGGCATTACCGATAAGTTTTAGGCTATTTCATGACCTACTGACACCTCTTTGTGTAACTGAATAAAAATGATTTAGAGCAAAACCAAAGTATTTTATGTACATACAAATTTATAAACACATATACTGACGTTTAAATAAACATTAACCCTTTGAATGCCAGAGGGGTATGCAACCGTTTATTGCGGTGCACTGTGTTACACTTATATACACACAGCACAGTCTGATCTCCTAAAAAGAGTGACACCAATGTGGCAAAGAGAGTCAAATTAATATGGGTCTGAAAGAGGGACACTTGGGAGGTATGGCATTTTTGAAAAGTTCTAGCCAACCATATTAACAAAAAAAAAAACAAGGCAGAAAAATATTTTTTTTGTGCAGTTTGGTCCAAATTACCTATTAGTAACAGAGGTTTCTTTATGGAAAACTAAAATGTTCTACTAATGATTTGCCTATACGTCACAGCTTAAATACATCGGTAGATCTGATAACTTTTATTTCAGTAAATGGTATATCTCCCGATACATATATAAAAGGTTCTGAATAAATGCGTGTTGCCAATCTGATGTTATCCACCCTCTATCTCCATTGTAAATAAATGGCTGTGTTAGAGTTTGGATTAGCACCTCTAGTGTTTTGTCTCCTTTGACCCATTGGCCTTTATTCACAAAGGAACAGGCGAAAACTCATTTACACAAATTTGTTTTGTTTTTCTGTTGTTTTTTGTTGATGTTTTTAATGGAAAACCATGAAAACAAGTTTATTTGCTCTTGTAAGTCCTGCAATGTGCATAATGTTGTGTTTAGTGTTGTGTTAAATGCATCTTATTCTCTGTTTGCTTTGGCTCATTAAATATATACACACTCATGTGGTTTGGCTCAGATTCCTTCTAGAAAAAAACAAAAACCAAACTCGGATGCTATATAGCTATAACTAGAATACGTAAAGCCAATTTGTCTGTGCTTTTTTCCCCTCTTCACCTATTTTTTTTCTTTTACACTTGTGTGTCCTTGACATTGAGGTCCATGAATCTGCTTGCAGAGAGCTTTCTGTCAGGGACAGTGAAATCAGGGAGAGTGACCCAATGTAACAAAAGACAATTTAAAAATTAGAACTTCATACAGAGCATTCAGTGTTAGTGGCTTCTGTTACATTGTACCACTGTCTACTATGGTACTCATCCGATCTGTTTCAAGAGAGTTTTCAGATCCGAGAAGCTGGCTGTTAGGGATATAAAAGTGAAAAGGAAAAAACAGAAAGTGAAGATGAAAAACTAAAAAAAAAAAAAAAAAAATAGTATGAGAAATTTTATTTTACAAAAATAGGCTCTTGCAGAATGTGTAAAGCCAAAATAAAGTGTTACTCTTCATTTAACAGTGTACTAGTGTTAAAGCAGGTGTACGCTGGCCAATGTCAGGTTCATGTTATGAGTGCCAGTGGGTTGCATACCCCTTTGGCACTCAAAGGGTTAAGAGGCGGGTCCTGCTCTGAGTCCTGCCGCCTATGCAGTCATGCACTGTAGAGACTGCCCCAAAGCACAGAATGCTCCCAGCACAGAACTCCCAGCATTGTGTGTGTTCTGGCAGTCTCTACTGCGCATGACGGCTTCTGACAAACATGCTAGCGAATTAGTATATAGGATTGTTTTCTTTGCCATGTGTGTCATTATTTTTGAAACTATAGCATATTTTCAGTATAGCCAGAAGTTTTGGGAAGTGATGTGAGCATTTAAACCTTTCAGTGTCAGAGGGGTACGCAATGCGTTGCGTACCCCTCTGGCACTGAAAGGGTTAATCAGTTTGTGTCTGTGGTCTAGAACAATCGTCCCTTAACCAAAGCAGACTTAATGGCCCCTATTTATAAAAGCAAACTGGTGTTATTCTGGAGCAAACCAACTTCATCATAGGGGTTAAATAAAAAATCCTACATGACCATGCACTTCAATCAAGCTTTTTAACCCCTTGATTGCTAGAGAGCTATCCAATGCATTAGATACCTCTCTCTGGCATTCAATGGGTTAAGAGACCGATTTGATTGAACAGGTATTTGTCCCCTATGGTGCAGTTGGTTTACCCCAGAATAACTCCAGTTTACTCCAGTTTGCTTTTTTTAAGTATGTGCCAATATTCCTGTCATGAATACATACAGTTATGCGGGAAAGTGGTGTGGGAGATTTTTTTTGTATTAGATGAGTCACATTTACCACAGGAAAACCTGGTAATGGTTGCTCTTTTGGAGGTTTTCTATTTAATTGGATTGTTCATGCAGATATGTGAACAATTGTTTCTGGTCAGTTTTGCTATATTTAATACGAACTATAGCTTTTTTCTATAAAATAAATACTGGATTAGCAGTATAGCCACAGATCAGTGTACCAGAATATTAGTGTCTAGGGGTTGTATTGAGGAAGATAATGTGGCACAATTCTTGTACTGGGGGATCCTTAATGATTTAACGCTTTGAATGCTGAAGAGGTCTCAGATTGAAGATCTGTGTAGCTTTGAACGGGTTAAACGCCCCTATTTAAATGAATTGGAATTTAGGGAATGTCTATTTGTCTACTATAGTGCAGTTGGTTCGCTCCAGAAAAGCAAGTCTTTTGAGCGTCTGGAACACGCCTGCGTTTAATAAATCCCACCCATGGTGCACCCATTCTGGCAGCGCTTCTCAGATTACTAGTTAATGAACTATTGTGTCAATTTTTAATTTGGAAGTCAGCGGTTATATCCGGAATTTGTATTATTCTTGCTGTGTATTTTAGCTGTCTTCTAGACAGATGTAACAGGGCAGTGCCCCTTTACATTAACTTGTAAATTAAAGATGTGCGTCATTCCATTGAGGCGCAAAAGGTCTGTTTATTATTTGTATGTTTTCCATCATTTGAGCTCACTTGACCCACATATTTAATGATCCGAACCCAATGGCCAATAGAGATGCGATGGAACTACATATTGTACAAAGGGAATTATGGCATAAAAATAAGTAGCAGAAGGACTTACATAGGTAGGTGCCCTTTAAACAGCAGTCAGATATATATGTTTTCTATTTTAAAACATTTTTATACCTATTGTAATTCAGTGCTAATGTTTTAAATCTGATAATAGCTAGTGTTCTTTACGATTCATTAAGTTTCATTTCAGCCTATTATTTTCTGTGGGGATATGTGACCTGCAGACTTGAATAGTTCCAACTATAGACAGGAAACTGCGGCTATAATGCTATAAATGACACATATTGCCTTTTATAATAGGAACATCTACCTAAGTTACTTAATCGGTTAAACAAGCTGTGTGAAGGTATGTTCCCCTTTAAGAACAAAAGGTAGCAGTAGCAAAAGCTAAATCTAGATACAACGGGGGAGATTCCCTAAGCGGTAATAAAGAGGTGATAAAGCGGAGATGACTACAATTTATCACTTCTCCAGTTCCTATGTTATTATATGGAACCTATTCACTAAGATCTCCAAAACTGAAGAAATCTTAGTGAATATGCTTCAAAGAATAACCTATGAATTGGAGAAGTCATCTCCATTTTATCACCGCTTAGTGAATCTCCGCCATATCTATTAAGGAAAGATTTAATAAATAAACCGTATACAGCTGATACTATATATTACTTAACCTGATCTTAACCCATTTAATGCTGTAGATGTCTCCAGTACATTTCCAAGACCTATTACAAAGCCCATCTCCAGGCACCAATGCTAGCTTTCCAAGACTTTGAATTATGCACAGCTAATTATCGGCTTGAGACCTGCACTGTATGATCTAATGAACTATTTATTGTTATTAAGGAATTTACTGTGGCATTATAACAAACAAAAGTGCAGCAACTCGATCAAAATCACCACCCTGGAACTTATCTCTAAGAATAAACGGCTCTTATCCAGGGTAGTATCTTCCATACAGCATTCATTTATATCTATTTACCGATATTTTAATTATATCTATGTTTAATCTCCGGCTGTGCTTCAGTTTCAAACAACTAAGGTCCCTTACGAGTCATTCTGGTTAGCTGTGATGAAATACAGCCTTTAGGAAGACTTGAGAAGAAATTTCTATATTCAGGTATATAAATATAATGCAAACACCTATATAAATAGATATATCCGACTGACGCATGAAGGTCAAGATAGGTCAATATCTTAAGCTCATTAAAAGCAACCTATCCCTAGAGCATGGTCCTCCTTAATAAAATGTATCTTTGGTTTATTTGGACCGTTTAACCCACGAAGGTCCAATAAAGCATCCATGGGGTTAATATTATAAATGTGTTGCTGTTGCCCTTATATACCTATTATGCCCCTGTTGGTCCGTGCAGAAGCTATTACATGAGATCAGTCTTCCTAGTGTGTCCCTCGGTTGTTGATAACAGGGGCGCATTCCACGTGGGAACACCCCGCCTACAGGGGCAGCTCTATATAGGGCGACTACATCCACCACAACCTATTGCAAATTTACGGTTCAAGACTGCAAAGGAATTTCAGGATTAGTCTTCTGCTTCATTTCCCTGATCGCTGGCATTTTGTTTCTGCCCACCCGGTCTCTTCAGTTTTGAAGATCGGACAATTTTACATTGATTATTTCCTATTCACAAAATACATGTAAACCTAATATACAATATTATATTCCCACCCCCACTGAAATATGGGAAAGATGACCCTTCAGAATACGGAGTTACCTTTAACCCCTTGATGACTAGAGCGGTAACGTAACGAATTGCTTAGCAATGGTTTAATGGTTTAACCTAGACTGACCCATTTTAAGCAATTCGTTGCTATGCAATGCGTTGTCTACCTAGTGTCGCTCAAAAGGTTAATACATGGAATTTAGTGAAGGGTACAATTTCATACTCAGCATCTAATGTTCACTTGAGGACCAGCGAAATAACGCGTTGTAATGCGAAACGCCTCTCTGGTCCTGAAGGGGTTAACAAGCACACACATACACATGCTCGCTCTCTCTCAGGGCTGGACAAATTCCTAGACAAACCAACTGCATCAAAGAAACTCTCCCGTCGCTTTAACCCTTTGAGTGCCAGAAGGGTACACAAAGCATTGCAGATCATTGCGTACCCTTCTATGCACTCAAAGGGTTAAGGTTGTAAATAATAGATAAATAACCCCCCACAACGTTAGTAAAGCCTAATGTTCATATAATAATGAGTAAAATGCAGTTTGAGTGGATGGTAGCAGTAAATTGGACCGTTTGACTGCTAGAGGTATCCTAGACCTCTGTAGCCTTCACATGGTTAAAATAATATTTAAATACACTTATTTTAAGAATTGTCTCCTAAAGTGTTCCAGCTCACCTTAGTCCACCTGTCTGAATGAGTATGCATCGCAATGGGGGAGCAATTTAGTAGCTACCAAGTATTGAGTTGTTTTACAATGTTTCTCTTTGCCACAGTCGGCCTTTTATTTTTACCAGTCCACAATGTGGCTTTATTGTGTTCACTGTTCATGTTATGGCTAATGCTATATAGTATTTGGTCGTTTCAGCATTTGGCGTGAGTGCTATTCCCTCATGTTTGGACAGAGAATGGTTTGCATATTGATGCGTTCAAATATGTGTGAAAATAACCCCTCCAGCCCTCGATAGGTTAAACATCAAATTGTTAGTTGTAGATCGGTGGGCTTTCAGCCACTGGTTGGCTGAATGTCAAAGACTGTCAGGTCCTTCAGTCGCTAAACTACAAGGTATCACCTCGCTTTTGAGACTTGTAGTCTGAGGAGAGCCACATGTTCATTCATAATGACCTAATAGCACAGTAACACGATCTTGACATGGCCTAGTTAGACGCTTTCCAGGTAAGGTCACTGAGTCACAGATTACCTCAGGGATCCAAGCCTTGCCGTGGTTTCCATTCTCCAAGGGACACATGCATGCAGTAACTACACGATATGTAAAAAATCATCCCCTTGGATGGTAGAAAGGTCTCATACGCGTTGCCAAGACACTTCTGTAGCGTTCAAAGGGTTAATCGACATTACACTAGTTTTTATTGTTTGCTTGCTCTCCCCCCTGCACTCTTAGTGATGCAGAGTGGATCCTTTTAAATAGATTACGCTACTGACTTTATGTAACTAACTGATTAACCTCAATGGATTTATTTTACCGAAACTGGAAATCCACTGACTGTAATGAAATATGTGACACACTATAAACACACACATCCCATTAACCACTAGAGTGCCGGAGAGGTTATACACACACATCACATTAACCATTAGAATGGCAGAAAGGTATTGGCACTCAAATAATTATCACAGACTGTCCTCAATATAGCATATGCATAGAAAAAGCAAAGTACAAGCGGAGTATTTCTGTGACAAACCAACTGCAGTATGGGGGTGTAAAATATAAACATCCCCTAATTTAAATGGGGCTTTTAACCCCTTGTATGCTAGCGAGTTCAACGGCTGGAGAACGCACTATCATTCAATGGTTTAAAATGTCCCATTTAAATGAATGTAAATTTGTACGTGTTCCCTACTGCATTTTATAGATAAGGCCCAAACGTCTGTATATTGACACACCAATATCGCAGTTTACGGAAACATGTAAAACCAATAGAAGTGGTATTGTGAAGTGACACCTCTATTTTAGGGTTACTTATTCCGATTTTACTTCTGCATGGCCACCCTTGCTTATTTTGTCCCTCTCCCAAGCAACAATTCCTGTTGATTGAAGTTCTCTCCCCCTCTCCCTTTCCAATGCTTGGCTCTTATTTAGGAAGTCATTAATCACATCCCCTCCCCCGGAAAGAGATGGCTGAGAAAACCTGTGAAGTCCGATCCAGCACCCGCCTCTTCCCCACCCCCATACTCTAAAAACACACTGTGAAACCTGCAACGTTAACCCCCGCTGCTGCTTGGGAGCGAGGGGGTTAAGGAACTGCATCTGCCCTCTAGGCACCAGCCTTAATGTTACTAGTAAATAAATAATGACAGGCTTGATGCCAAGAAGCATATCACTATATAGCCTGCTTATGGAGTGCACAAGCCTCTGGGAGATAATGTACTAGATAGTTCACTGAAGTGCGCATCGTCAAAGCGATAAAACAACTGTTAACGCTTAATTCTCCTACTAGGAATAAAAGCATATGCACAAACCCGCACATAGGCACACATCATTCTGCCAATGCACATAACGATACACGTACACGTTTCTGGACCACAAAAAGGCTAAAACTAGTTGAGGTGGAGTAGACGTGGGGCAAAACCTTAAAGGTACACTAACAACTAAAATTACCCGAGATTACATATAATTAAATCAACTGTACTAGAAGTTGATGTCTGTGGCCTAAATCTACTTATACATATGATCTTGAGAGAGCTGCACGTCCGTTCTTCCTTTTTTCTTGGTTTCCATTGATTGTCCAGAAACTTCTAAATGGGCTGAGGTAAGATAACAGTCTTTCTGTATACAAATGACATGGGCACTGATCACAATCAGTTAACTGACGTTATCGCTTCTCTCTCGATACAAACAACAAACATCATTACAAAAATGATCTATTTTCAGAATAATTTAAACATACGCGAAAAAGTAACTTTAAGAGTATATTTTAGGGGTGCAACATATTAGATGAATATTGACATGTTATAGTACCGAGTACCTGTTATATAAAGTTATATAAACCCATTCCATTGTTTGGTATTAATGTTCCTTTAAAACAGAAAGCCTTACTTAGAAAATTGGATTGTGCCTCCTGGTACTCAAACTCATTGCAAAGCATACATATGACATTCAAAGGGGCCGAGTATGTAAATGCTACTGGAGCAATTGGAGGGTAAACCAACGACACTGAAGGGGTAAACATTAATCGTCATAATGGTCTAAATGGGCTTTTAACCAACTGAAAGCCAGATATGTCCCCTACACATTGCCTCGCAATGTTTTGGAGAGCTCTCTGGCATCCAAAGGTTGAAACCCCCATTTAAATCAATGGGTAATAAGAGTATTTATTCTCCCCTGTGTGCAGCTGGTATGCTCCGGTTTTCTTATCAATTCAGCCTCGGATTGTTAAAAGTGGTCGATAGCAGCATGTTGAGAAAGAAACCAACCTCTCCGGAAATATCATGAAATGCCACCCTGTACACTGGCTGATGGTGTATATGAAGACCAAAACAAGCACATCCTTCCCTTGTAGCAAATGACTTAGCTCAGCGTCTGTGCGTGTGTGTAAAAAAGAGACTGGCGTGTTTGGGAGGTGTTTTTATTTCTTCCTCTTTCCTCCTCGCGTTCATTCATAAATGATTTTCGTGGCAGCCTCCGATGAAATGGCGATTGGCTGCACTGCAGCTCCTGCCAGCCCCTCCAAGGAGCAGTGCTGAAATTAGTAGCAAGAAGGCATGTAATTGACAGAGTCACGTGTGCACAAGGGGGCCAGGGAGCGAGCACAGTGAAAGGAGCAGCGCAGAGCAGGGAGAGCACGCTAGACCATGCGAGCTAAATTTGGGTTCGCTCCAAATCAGGATGTCACATTGATGCAACAGATCACCCAAATCAATAAGGAAACTTTTCTTCTCTCGTTTCTGGATCGGAGGGCATCATGGCCGAAGGTTCATAACATATTCATTTACATTTATTTTGATTTTGCTAGCTATCGTTTCTTTGCATCAGATCAGAGAGGGGCAAAAGAGAGGGTGGTGGTGATGATAACCTTATTGATGCCGATCTGCTATAATATCATGCATGCTGCCTTCTTTCTTTTGAGTCAGAAAGCGAACACAGCAGCGCTCTTTGAGGGGGAGGGGGTGCTTTTGTTTGAATTGTTGGTGTAATTGCTTGTTTTAGAAGCGTACCCTGAGCGCCCCATACCTCCTCCACCTGCCCCGGTTCTGAAACAATAAACTGTAGTACGGGATGCACGTTACAAAAACAATCCGGGGAAGCCGTACATGTGCAATAACAAGTTGTTGTGCAATAATCCCCATACCTCGCTTCACCTCCCTTCCACGCGCCTTAAAGAAGAGACGTGTATTTTATTTTTCTCTTATTATGAATGGGGTGACCAATTTCTCAGTAATGGAATTGGACAAAAACACCCATCGGCGATTGCGTAAAACAATCTAATCTGTGTTGCTAGCTACTGCATTTTAACCCTTTAAGGACCAGGTTGCACATCCTCTGGTTCTTGAAGGCTTTATAACAGGGGTTTATACATATACGGGGCAGAATGTTATGGATCTCCGCTCAATATCTTTGCACTATTCTGCACGGTCACTGGGTATCCTCGTTGCTAAGGATGTCCACAAGTGTGTGTGTTTGTACTTTTTGTGTTTCTTTTGCGTGATTGTGTATCTGATACTTTTGTGTTTCTCTTATCCAGGAGGGGCTGGTAGAGGTGCTGGAGAAGAGCAGGGTAAGCTGCCAGGGCAAGAAGAAGAAGAGGAGGAGGAGGAGAAGGACATCCAGGTCTTGCGCGGCTCAGGCCACTGCAAGTGGTTCAATGTACGGATGGGATTCGGTTTCATCTCTATGACCAGCCGTGAGGGAAGCTCGTTGGAAAACCCAGTCGATGTTTTTGTGCACCAAGTAAGTCGCCCCCTCCACCTTTCCCTCCCCTTCTACCTTAACCACCCACTAGGAGACGGGAAAGCCACCCACCCTGACCCTTATTCATCCCCAGCCGCGTCAGGAGTTCGTTGCTTTGCAATGATTTGCAACCCATTTCCTGGTAGTGCACGTGAGCAACAGCCAAGTTATCCTCTTTTAAACGTCGCCTCTGACCCCCACTCGACGCATCTTAACCCTATGAGTGAGAGGGGTGTTCAACGTATTGCTGTAGCTATACCTTTGACGCTTAAAGCGTTAACATTTTTCATGTTTTTGTTGACACCCCGGTCACATAAACTGACACTAAATCAGTAAGTTAACCCTTTGGGCATCCAATGGTTAATATCCCACGTTGTCTTTGCCGTGCCAAATATATTAGCAGACGGGTTAAAACAATTCAACATTTAGCCACAAGCAGATAAGTGGTTAATAATCTACAGGGGTTCAGCAGCCTCGTGTTATTAAAAGAATAATCTGTTTAAAGACATCTCAACGTGTCCAATGAGCAGTAAGGTGTGTGGCTCCACCCTTTTGTCTGTTGTTCTTTAAGTGTTTGTTACCAATTGCATAATTGACATTTTGTGGGGTGTGTGTGATCAAAACAAGTACAAGTCTGTACGATCGCCTCAAATACATTAATTTAGCAAGGTCCCTAATAAAAGCTAAAGGAGTGAAGAATATAAGTCAGTGGCCACGTTTTAAAAGGGCTCTTCTTTCCTTCTGCCCCGATTGGAAGCAGAAGGAAATTCCGTGTGAACTGCTGTCTCTTTAAGGGCACTGAAGTCATGAAAGCATGTGGCCAGAGGCGGTTCATGTTTATGCTTCACTAAACGTGTAGTCTGGGACTGACTTGTACTTTCTCTCGTGTGAAATCACAACACCACTGCATGATCTGACCCAGGAACAAGAAAAGAAAATCATTCTCTGGGATAACAGGCTTGAGATTAAGAGCAATATGCAAGATGAAAAATTGCAGCAGTTAAAGCCCAGTTTAACTCAACAAGGCCAGAGTTGCTCAAGGCATGGAGAAGTGATGCATTGAACATAGCTCTGGACTTTGAAGGTGGATGGTATTTGTTTCCTATGACATTTCCGTAGTCTGGGTCCACAAGAACTCCTCACCTTGCTGGTTTGGATAATGTCCCTGTGCTTGAGCATACATGTTTAATTAGTGGACCTTACTGATTAGTACACCTGTACCAAGGCAGGGAAATCTTTAACCCTTAGAGTGCCAGAGGGGTACACAACACGTTGCAATGTGTTATGTACCCATCTGGCACTCAAAGGGTTAAAACATGTATTGTTGTGGGCATTTCAGGGCCTTGGTTGAGAAACTCTTCCCTGAGGCACTCCAATGTTATTGCTTGTGTATTTACCCTCCAGTACATGGTTGATTGCTAGATCTTTTTAGTGTCTCGGAATGTGGATGGTTTCCCCCTTTTTCACACCCAATGAGGAAAATGTACTAAAAGTGGAACAAGGCAACTGCACCGTAGGGAGCAAATACACATTCCCAATGCTTTGAATGTTTTTTTTTAGTCTTGAATTTTAGAGATCTCAATGTGTTGGGAGCCCTTGTTGTATTCATAGGATTAAAAACCCAGTTTTAAAGAATGGGAATTTTTTATTTCTTCCTATAGTGCCGTTGAGTTGCCTCGGAATAGCTTGGCTTTCCTTCGTACATCAGCTTCAATTTGTTTTAAATATAGCTTGCAATTCATGGCTTTATTTCCTAAGATGTAACATGTTTGAATGCTGTTTTGTCAGAGGGGTATGCAAAGCATTGTGGAGCAATTCTTTATGCAGCCGTCTAGCACTCAGAGTTAACCCTCTAAGGACCAGAGAGGAGTGCAAAGCATTGCTTTGCAATATGTTCCAAATCCATCTGGTTCTTAAAGGTTACTCTGCAGTTAGCTTTCGCTTTGCATTTTATGTCACCGGTGACTGTGGAAGGGACCCCAATCTTTGTGTTGTGCATCAGTGCCAATGAACAGTCAGACAACTTCTGCTTAAACCCATACATGAGTGCATTCTCCATTATCCTGAATACTGATTTTGTGATACACAGCCTCTGGCACTAAAATGTTTATGGATTTATGTGGGGGATACTTATAAAATAGAGATATAGGGGAAATTACTTCCATATCACCTAATGTTTAGCAATATAACATGTTCTTGCTGGTACAACAAGACACAGAAGCCTACATTGCTGACTTAAGTCCATATGCATAAAGAAAGTGGAATAATTCTGAGGCAAATCAACTGCACTAATAAGGATCTGATAAACATTCCAAAATTCCATTTGATTTCCCTTCAACCCATTGAATCATACATAGGTCTCCAACAATGCGTTGGGGAACTGTCTACAATTCAAGGGGTTAAAAGCCCCATTTAAATCAACAGGCATTTTTTGTCCACTACAATACAATTGTTTGCCCTAGAATTGCTTCCATTTCTTTGTACTTATGACATTTATAGTGCACTGCCTGTTTGTAAAATGATTAGATTTGTGATACTGTTACCAGTTGTCTGTTTGGCTGCCATTTGTTCTCTAGTGTGATAACTGAGGAGTGTTAGTCCCTGTGTAACCCTTTAAGAACTGGAAGTGTGTCCCACATTGCTTTGCAATGTGTTGCTTATCCCTCAGGTCCTTTAGAGAGTTTGTTTTCCCATATAATCCTTTCATTTGATATGTTGGTTTATTCTCAGCCTTCCGGTTTTATATCCATACCCTCGTGTGATTACTTTGATTGGGGCCATGGTTCAGCCCAAAGAAACAAAGCTGTGGTGACATGGAGCCTGATGGGTCACATGGGGACATGTCCCAGCTATTTGCAGGGTAGCTATCCCTCAAGCCCACCACACAGTGCTTTTGTCTGTTTCAACAAATAATAGGTGTAAATTGTGAAATCAAACGCGTGGAGGATTATTTTTATGGAAGGAGGTTGCTTTATTTTACTTTCCCTTTCCCCCCCTGCTTTCTATATGATGTGAACCAGCCTATCCTTTGGTCATGTGTGGGTTTTTTTTTCCTTTGAGATCCAGTTACCTAAATCTATGTCAGATCTGATTGCTATCAGTCTCTTGGTCCCCTTTTTCATTTGAACCTCCCTTAGGTCGTTAAATAGCTTTTTACGATCTCATAAATTTACTTTATAGATGAATAAACTAAAAAAGAAAAAACTTCCTCTTGGTGTAATTGTATCTTTATTTCCTTTTTCAGTTTTATCTCACCCAAATATTATATGTAGATTAGTTAACATAAATGCCTTTCATCATTGATCATTAATTCCTAAAAAAAAAAAAAATATATGAACATTATAAGGATATTTTTTTTTTTGTTATGTAACAAACTCAATCCAAATCACTCTGCAGTAGAAACTGGGGAACATGTATTTTTATTAATGTGGAATATTTTTTTAAAAGTGTATGTTTTCTGGTGTTTGGGAATACTTTATACTAGAGTTCAAATTTGGTTCTTTAATTTTTGTGTTTTTTTTTTTTTTTAATTTGTTTAGGATTTATAGATTAATATGAATAAAATATTTTTCACATATGAATGTACATTCTTTCTTTTGTAAAATATATCCATGTGCTATTTAAGAACCTCTTCTTATTTGAACAATATTGGTGAAACAAACTGTTTAACCTCGCATTATGGAACTAGTAATGTAGTTTTTATGTACATGATGCAATAAGCTATTTTGTAACTGCTACTTGCCTCAGACTGTTTTTAAATATTTATTCAGACCAAATGCAACTTCAGATAGTCCACTATATAATTATTTTTGGATGCCCCATCAAATTAATAAAAAAATATATATATATATAATATTTAAGAATACACACCATTTGTAGCATGTTAAAAAGCTGTAGCTGATGTACAAACCAAATTACTTTACAGTGTGCGTTGGAGACTTTCCAGCATTCAAGGGATTAAAAACTCCATTTAAGTCAATGGGAATATGGAAATGTTTGTCCCCTATGGTGCATTTGGTTTGCTTCAGAATGATTCCAGTTCCTTGTACATCAGCCTCTGTATCTGTTCTAATGAGCAGATGCTACTTCATTTTAATCTTTTGAAAACTAGATGGGCATGCAGTGCATTGCTTACCCTTCTGGTTTTCAGAAGGTTAATACAATGATTTGATTTGCAATTTACTTCAGAATAACCCATCCATATATATTCTGTAACCTCTTTCTTTTATTACATATGATTTTTATTTATAACTGCATTCAGCCTGCTTTATATCTTGTAACAGGTTGATCTATCATCCTTTATAATTAAAAAAAAAAAAAAAAAAAAAAAAATCTTATTGCAAAACTGGTAATTTGTCATTAATTTATTTCCTAACTGATAAATCATTGTTTTGTCTTTTAGTGTATCATTTCTTTGTTTCATTCGTTGCCTAATGTAATCTAACAAATAGGATGCAGCATCATATTGTACTGATAACACTGATTTATGCTAAGACCATCCCTGTATATTGGATGTTCAGAGTGAAAACAGATCTAGATGCCACACATAAACATATGGACCACAGCATAATGCATGGCTTCCCATTTGAATTCCATATTGTACTAAATCGTTTTGAATTGTGGGAGTTTGCATTTTTGTTCTGAGCTCAGTGTTTAGCAGTTCATTATAGCTAAGTTAATGCTTCACCAATAACCTGTATTAATATGGCACCTTTAGTGTTATGTACAAAATGAGGAGTGGTTCTAGAGCCCTACTGCAATATGAGTGACAATAAAAAAATATCTCCATATACCCACTGATTTGCATGGGGTTTCTAATCGCTTCAGTGCTAGAGAGGTTTCCAGTGCATGGCTTTGCAATGTGTCCGACACCTGTCTAGCATTCAAGGGTTTAAATTGCCCTTTTAATTAATAGGGATTTTTTTTTTTTTCATTTCTCCCTTTTGGTGCAGTAGGGTTGAAGCAGAGTTGCTGATCTTTTCTTTTGTCCATAAAGGTCCATAACAGGTCCTGATTGAAGGACGGACTGGATTAATTAAATGCAGTATGATAAGCAAATGTGCATTGGAATATCTTGTTCCATATGCGGTGTATGGCTTTGTATTAAATTAGATGCTAGTCTTTTATGAAGCCACATGCGGTACAACCCTTTTGAAATCCTTTGTCACACATTGCTGCCTTCTCCTTTTCAGGGACTGATATGCTAGCAATTTCATAAAATGTAGTACGTTCTGCATTGGGGCATATGTGTAAAGGCAGTTTTTCTTTATTTATACAATTAACTGTTTGGATGCTAAAGACATCACCAATGCATTGCAATGTATTATAGACCTGTAGCAACCAAGTGGGGATAGTTGTTACATGTGATGCAGTTATTTGTTCAGTTTATCTTAATAAACTATATAACCACCGGTAGCCAGTTGTCTCATTATTCAATTTTTATAGTTATCTTATTTTGCTTTTTATTGTTTTACAATTATAACTGTGAATCAAGAACTGTAGTGTATAAATACTATTTGATTCAAAAAGCGTCAATATTTGTAACTGTGGAGAAAAATATAACAAACTTTGGTGCCTGGCAAAACTTTTAAATACCAGCAGGGAGATTTGGCACCAGTGAAGAGGTACATGTACACAGATGTATAGAAACTGTACCAAAATATAGAAGCTAGCACTGCGATAATAGGAGACCTGACCCCAGCTTGTGGGTGTTTCCCACAACTCATATACTTACATTTTAAGGAAGCAATTTTAATAAATCACATTATGGCAAAGTGAGTAATTATGCTTTGCCATCATTATTTAATTTTGGTATAATTTCTGACTTGTAAAAAAACAAATGGAGCTATTCTATGAAAAACAAATGCTTTAAATGGGGTTTTGTTTTAATGTTTTAAATTCTAGAGCATTGCTTCACATAGGAGGAGAATAATGGAGGAGTAGGGAATCTTAGTAAATACCCACATGAGCAAATGTTATAATGGGAGTCTTCCAATGTACTAATATTGTATTACTAACCTCTGAGAACACTTAAGTCATCTTACACCTGTGTTGCTTTGTAATGTGTTGATGATATGTCTAACAATGAAGGTTAAAGCCCCCTTTTTAGATTGTTGGAGGGATTTGTATGTTCCTTATGGCAGAGTATGTGCCAGAATTGCTCCAACTTTGTCTGTGCTCATATTGCTCATTGACGGGAGATGTTAATTGGACTTGTTTATAGAAGCAAAGTAGGTGCGAATCTGTGATACTGTTGTCATTTGATTAACCCTTTGAGTGCCAGAGATACGCAACGCAAATCATTGGATACCTCTGTCACTCAAAGGGTTAAACCATAAGGTCTTGTTTACACGAGACATTAGTGGTGCTCCTCCAGCACTGCGTCAGTCTCCAGAAAATAGAACAAAGGGCTCTGAGGCAGTCTGTCCAGACAGGCGGTCATCAATGGAGAATGTAGGGATGATATGCTTGGAAGCCGGTGGGACTGCCATGCAGATCATTCACATTAGAGTTTGCAGTGCCCATCTATCTCATCCTTTAGTTTCTGACAGACCACCTAGGACATTAGACAGCCACTCCCCTCACACCCATAAATGGAATTGCTGAGGACTGCAGGGCAGTGCAGGTAAGTTGAACAGAGGATTACGTGTCCACACAACTGTCTTCCAGTTGTCAGTGTGAACATAGCATTCTATGGCTAAGCTGTTTTGGGAGTTTCTTTGTCTCCAGTGCGTTGGAGACCTTTCAACATTCAACGGCTTAAAAGCCATATTTAGAGCAATGAGAGTGCTTATTTTCCACCCCCCCCCCCACATGAGGCAGTTGCTTTGCTTCAAGCGCCATTTAGAGTAATGGGAACTCTTATTTGTCCCTATGCTGTAGCTGCTTTGCTCCAGTTCTCAGACTCATTGCTTTTTGGAGATCTGTCTCCATCAACAGCTGCAGAGCCATGTACTGGGCACACTTGATCCAATTGGTATATTATCTAGGTCAGTGTTTCTTAACAGGGTGCTTTGGCACTGTGCGCTGTTTTCTATGAAGATGTTAACAAAAGTTTGAATGTTTACCTTCAAATTTATATTTGTGGAATTTATATTTATTTAGTTTTGCTGTAAGACCTTTGTATGATTATATATTTATACCTTTGAATTTGTGATTACACCCCTGACAAATGACATGTATGGTGTTAGTGGTAAACTGAAAGTTCCAGAAACATGTTAGGGGAGCTTTAAGAGGGAAAAACAGCATTTTATGCCAGACATTGAAGAGTTCTATTCTACTGCAATAGGAAAGGAAGATTTTGGTTTCTGATATTTTTTTTTCATTCTGCAACTTATTCCATATACCTGTACAAAAGGTAAGAAATAAATCCAATGTGACGTACAGAATGGCCCATTTTTAAAGCAGTGGTTCTCAGCTGGGGTGCCTTGGCACTTAATGCGCTGCAGACCCCAATTTAGGGTGCCACTTTTTATCTTTATGACTAAGGGCCGTAGGTTCAAACGAAAAACTGAGGAGTTCTTGGGGAAAACCATCTGCACTTTAGGAGAGAACTAAAAATTCCTATTGACTTAAATGGGGATTTTAACCCCTTGAATGCTAGTGAGGTCTCCAAAGCATTGTGAAGCAATGCTTTGGAGACCTCTCTAGCATTCAAGATTTTAAAATCCCTATTTAAATCAATGGGAATTTGGGAATTTTTTTAGTTCTTACCTGTAGTGTAAATGTTTTGCCCCAGATCTCTTCCACTTTTCTTTTGAACCTATGGCCCTACATAAATATAACTACGTTTTCAAATTTACACTTTTTTTTTTCCCCTGTTATATTAACCTCTTAGTGACAGCCACGTGTGTACGCGGCTGTCACCTTAACGCCCATGGTACATTTTTTGTTTTTTTTTTTTAAAAAAAAACTATTCCGGAGACTCCGAACGGCGTGCAGCCGCACGGAGACCGGACCTCTGGGACTTACCAGGTACATCCTCTGTCCCTAAGTCAATTGTCGCGATGGGGTTAAAAAAAAAATATACAATAAAAAAAAGTTTGATAACCACTGCCCTACAGTAAAACATTCTTTGCTGTAGCCTAAAGATGGTTGTGGGTGATGGGATTTGTAGTCTCCCACAGTAGTGTACTCTTGGTACAGCCAGAATATCTGACCTCAGCTGCTTGTTTTACTGCACTGATTCAAGATCCCTTCAGTACATTGCCTCATGATGCTTTGGAGACTTCTCTTCCTAGACTAGCATCTAGGGCGTTAACTCTTTAAGGACCACTGGGTGTGAAATGCATTGCTTTTGCAGTGCATTGTCCACCGCTCTGATCTGTAACCCCTTGAATATCAGAGGGATGTGCATCACATTGCTAAGCAATGCACTGAATGCTACTAACCTGTCTGTTTTACAGTGCTGTTCAAACTGTTTGCTCCTTCTAAATAACTGATAATAGTTCTTTAGAGGAGCATTAGCACCATCTTTACCTGGGCAGAATCTCTTAGTATAAATCTGTTCCTTGGGGTTTACTTCTCCAAAACGCATCTATAAATAATTAGTACTGGATACTGGGACCACAAAGTCAGACATGAGGGACCCCAAACTCCTCCCCAGGGAAGACGTCAGTTAGGAGAGTTTGGTAAAAAGTAAACATTAATTTTGAAGGCCTAATTCGCAAGAAACTGATTCAAAGTGGCCATTAGGATTTTCTGTCTGGATTAAAGTAAAAGGGAGATTATTTTTAGGAGGAGTAGTGTTCATTTAATCTATTTAGTGTAGTTTTTTACTATCACTTTTTTTTTTAAGAGAAGCAATGTGCTTCTCTTGTTTTTAGCCTAGACCCAATGTTCATTTGTCTCCCAAATTCATGATAGGAGCCACTTTGGAACTATACTTGTTTTGTTCGTTAAAGGGCAAATATACACACACACATCATTTTTTTTTTTTTTTTTTTTTTAAATGGTTACTGTTGCAACATCTTGAATTCTATCATAACTGTGTTTGAAATAGTCCTAGTTTATTATCTTTCAATAATCCTTTAACCACTCCTTCTGTTAACTCAAATACACTCCCTTCTACTTTGCACCCATTGGTTGCTGTAGAAACACTTCAATAATGAATGGGTGCAATTTAAACCCCCCTCCCCTCAGCTTGAGCTATGTTATCTGTCCATGAATGTGTTAACATTTTATTTGTGGAGGTTTTTTGTTTCCTGTGTAATCTGTTACTGTGTGTTACAATATGTAATTTAGCCAATAGTCAGATGCACAGCCTTCTCTCAAGTATGTCATGTCAGGACTGTCACTGCTGTTTTTCCCTTAAGCACCAGTGACGGTCCTGGCACGTCACATATCTTTTACTTACAGCGCTCCTGCAGCGCTGTGAGTAAAAGCGGGGACTGAAGTTGACTGCTCCAAGACCAGAGCGATCTCTATCAGTCCCCCGTTCGGAGTGCCGGCACACATGATAAGTCACGAGGGCCGGCACGTCAAAGTTTCCTATTTGGTCCTTAAAGGACCACACATCCCGGGGCCGCTGGTCCTTAAGGGGTTTTTAAAGACTGAAGAAGATGTACTCAGGTGCTCAAATGAAATAAGCAATTACAATTTCTTCAACATTGCTTAAAAAATAGCACCAGCTGGTGCCTTCTGCTGCTGCTGAATGAATAATGATGATGACTTTCATTACTGCAGTATGTGGTCTAGAATCTAGTAAAAAATTGGAGAAAATGAAAAAAGAATGGGCTGTTGGGTTGGTTGGTGGTTTTTGTTTTGAAGGGAGAGGTAACAGGACTGCCTCATTCTAGGTGAGCACTGCATGGTGTGACCTTCTATGCAGTTTGGAGTTGCGAAGTGGGAGTTGTGGGTGGGCTAAAGACTCTGGTCTCCTGTTTAAAAAGACAATTAACTTTCTTTTTGAAATTACATATTTTGTAACTGCATAGTATGGGAAGTCAGACTGCCTATTCACCTTTAATTTTTTTCCATCTTTGTTTTTCTGGTCCTGACAGAGCTCCCTGGATGTCTGATTCTAAAGAACTTTAAGTTGGGAACTGTGAAGGCATAGTAATGTATACAATGCTGCAGTCTTTCTATAGCATGGAGTGATCTATATGCTTTAGAGACAAATTTTCTGCATTGTTTCACTATATTTTAAGCAGTGTTCCACTCTTTCAGCATTCATAGTCCCACACAGACTGCTTCCAAAAATATATTCTGATAGCTCCTTGCCAGGGACATGTGTGGGTTTAAAAAAAAAACAACAAAAAAAAAACAAAAACAAAAAAAAACACATTTGCACTGAATAATATATAAAGTCAAAAACGTTTGACTGTCACTTTAAATCCAAGGCTTTTGGGGACTGCCTAACCAGGGAGCATCTGGAGATCCAGAAAATGATTGCTACTTGTCTAAGGTTAAGCCCCAGGTATCTTGTACTTTTTGGGAACTATTAACTCCTTTGAATACAGTCAACATGGTATTGTACATCCTTGTAGCTTCCACTATCTAAACTAGGCAGGAACATTTGTCAAGCCATTACCAAGGAGGGCTATCTTCTCTCCTTTGTTATTTACAGTTTTTATATAAAGGGAGTATACTCTTAAAAAGGATAATACCCATTTAAATATCATGTTCTTCTAGTCAGCATTTGTGTCTTACACGCACAAGAATACTTTTACAATGTGTAACAAACATACTGACACTGATGTACTAAGAAATTGTTATATATTTCTGAAGCAAACCATCTGCACCATAGGGGACACAATCAAATTCCTATTGATTTTTAAATGGGGATTTGAGTCCCTTGTATGTTAGAGATCTTGGCGATGCACTAAGATATGATAGAGCGGGAGTGATATCACTTCTATGTTGTTCTATGGAGCCAAGATTTCTCCCACTTTGGAGATCTTAGTGCATATGCTGTATAGAATAACATAGGAGAAGTGATATCACTGGAGAAATCCTCTCCACTTTATCACCTCTTCAACACACCTTAGTGCAAAACTCTCCTTAATTGCATCACTTCACAATGCATTGGAGACTTCTAGCGTTCAGTTGGTTAAAAGCACTGTTTAAGTCAGTGAGAATTTTGGAGAAATTTTATTTGTTCACTATGGTGCAGTTGGTGAACTCCAGAATGTATCTAGTTCTTCTTTTGTACATCTGCTTCATATTTCTACATATGGATATGTTGCCAGCTATGGGTGACCATTTCACCCCTGTTTACTTATGCAGACTCCTTTAAAAAAATATTATATACTAGTATAAAAGCCCATGTACACGTGCCAAGCTCTGGGTAATGTTAACCCTTTGAGTGCCAGAGGGGTATGCAACGCATTGCTCAGAGGGTTAAGCTGCCACTACTTCATTGCTCCACACGGTACAGTCTTGTACCGCCTCACAAGATGCAATCATGCGCAGTAGAGACTGCCCAAACGCGCGCAATCTCTGCTGCGCATGACAGCTTCTTACAAACCTCCTAGCTAATTATTATATAGAATAGATAAACCTATATAAATAAAATATAAACTCTGGATTGCAGTACAGTGTTGTTTTTTTTTTTTTTTCATTTTTAGGGGATTTTGTCCATTCAGCTCTTTGAGTGCCAGAATCTAGAGTTCTGCATAATAAATGGTGTTTATAAATCTAAAGGACTCTGTAGCCAGACAAAATCTTTAGTGGCCAGTGAAGATGTGCATGTACACAGATATGTAATATACTCCAATAACATTTTAGGAACTAGCAGTAAAATTTTAAGATCTGTGGCTTCTGGGCTTGTTAAATACTTCCACCCCTGGCATAATGCATGACATTCATTATTATCTTTTCAGCCAAATAGTAAAAGGGGGAGCCTTTCAATATTTTGTAGGTTTAAGCAGGGCTGATGGAATGGTTGAGCCCTCAGTCGTGGACCGCCACTGTGAAAAGGTCCAAAGACAAGTTGTGCCAGACTTCAAAGAAGCTTCTCTTAATTGAGTTTCCAAAAGACTCAATGAAGTGAAGCTAGTCCTGAGCTGCTGCGCATGCTTACACAACCTGATCTGCACAGCATCCATAGTGATGTAATCATCACGTGCCCCTGTGAGCCGTGATGACTAGACGGACTTCATGGCCAGAGCACCCGCAGCCTGCCAAGCAAGAAAGAAAGAGTTACTCTCAGACTCGTAAGGTTATGTAGTGAAAAATGTAATATATGGCACAGGAGTAGGGTACTTGAGAGGAAGACGATAATGAAAATAATACAAACAGGGCTCAAAATTTCCACTAGCCAATGGCGAGTGAAAATTTAGCCCTGGTGAGTAGAAATTCAGCCCTGGTGGGTATACTATGGCTTGCAGTGGCGAGTAACTTTTAAATTACCTAGCGATTAGGTGGATTTCTTGAATAATTTTCATTTTTAATCCTATTTTGCAGAAAATTATGATTTAAAGACTGCACTTCCGGATAGACTGAGGGTACAGCTCTATACTCGCAGTCTGTAACTCTGCCTTCGATCCCCTCTCTCTATCCAGCCTCCTCCAATGACAGAGGCTTCTGCCTGTAAGCTAGAGCAGTCTCATTGGCAGAGATCGATATCTAGCCAATGAGATCGCTCCAGCCTACAGACAGAAGCCTGTGTCATTGGAGGAGGCTGGATAGAGGGAGGGGAGCAGAGGCAGAGTTACACAGTGCAGGTAAAGAGCTGTACCCGCAGTCTATCTGGAATTGCACTCTTTAAACGTTAATTTTCAGCAAAAAAAAGGTTTAAAAAAAAAAAAATACAAGTTATCCACCTAATCGCTAGGTAATCTAATGTTTAACACACATTTGTACTGTGGTGATAGATCCCCTTTAACCTAACAGAAATAAAAAGCTATAGATAAAAATCAAGATTAGGAAAAAAATGTATATATCAATAAACATTATTATAAAAATGTTCCTCTTGAGATCAGTCCAATAATTAATGAATTGGCAATAGGAATAAAAAAAGATACAAAATAAAGTTTAGTATTCACGTTATATCGACCAGTACATGTAAAATAATAAAAGCAAGATCCAACCAGGTACTAAAGTGATAGGCAGTACACTGATAAGATGGAAAGTTGATGCGATGAATAAGGTGGTAATGGAAATTCGCATTGGAATGGAACTGATGTAGTCAATATGGAAATGGATGATTTAAAAAAAAAAACAAAAAAAACACTGATCAATCTTGTGCCTCTTTATGCTGCTACATCAATGAAAGGTCTTGTGAGCGTTTAAGAACTAAATCTTGGACAAACAGTGATGGAAAAGCACATAAGGAGAAACAGTGCCTCTAAGTGTAGTATTTCATGTGGACAAACATAAAATCAAGCAGCCAAATACACACTCACAGTTGCCCTTCTCGGGCTTTATGTATCTTGTGGTCCTACCACCTTGAAACTGTGTCCTCCTCTTCTTGCAACTTCCTCTTGTACTGTCCTTCGGATGTCTCCTTAAAAGAGTCGTACAAATTATTATTATTTTTTTTTTTTTATGAAACCTACGTTATAAAGCTTTTACATGCTGAGTAAAACAAGGACAGTCACACTGTGCATTTATTTAAAGTTCTGACAGGAAGTGACTCTGCAGTTTCTATCACATTCTATGGAGAATTGTATGTCACTGACTTTCCTCTTCATTAGAAGTAACAGGATAACTAATTGGAATTTGACCACTAGAGGGTATAGTTAATATAAAAAACATTTGGTTAAAACTGCAATAACTATGGAAAGGTGCATCTCTGCAGTGGAAGTTCTCTTATTTTATTTTACAGGAAAATCCCTACAATATATAATTTTTTTCCTAAAAAAAAAAAAGTTTACTGCTCCTTTAAAGGGATAATAATACTTTGTTTTAACTTTATTTTATTTTGTAGGCATTAAAAAAACATGAAGAATGATATGTCTTATTTCTCAAACCTTTATGGTTTAAGAGATATTCACAAGCAAAGCTTCCCCTTCCGCCCCTTTTTCCTAGTGTAAGCCATCTCTTCTCAGATGTGAATCTGGTTGTATGACCAGACAGATAACAGCAGGGGACAATCTTCTTTGTATGAAAAGAATGTAAGCCCTTCCCCCCTTGACAAGTTTTTCAGCTTTTTCCCTTATCTTAATTGAAGATTGTCACTCTCTGCAGTCTACCTGGGCACCTCCCTTCTGATCTGGCTGAAGGGGGGGGGATACTCTGCTTGTGAATATCTCTTAAACCATAAAGGTTTGAGAGATAAGACTTATATCGTTCTTCATGTTTTTTTAATGCCTACAAAATAAAATAAAGATAAAACGAAGTATTACTATCCCTTTAAGTCCAAAGCAGTCTTTTTGATAACGGAGAGATGGTCCCCTTGATGAAGCACACAGGAGTTTGCAAATACATGTAAAGGTATCTTACACACTTTTGTGGATCTGGTCCTACACTGCACCTCCTTCCTCCTCTTGCCTCTCTATTTATTGTACATCATCTCCCAGCCATTGCTAATCCATTAGCAATCCAAGTTCTTAGATTGTGAGGACCATAACTTTGTTGTCAAAGGAAAATATACAATAGGACCTCTTTGGACTTAAGGAGACATCTGAGGGATTATACAGAAAGAAGTTTCAAGAAGAGAACACAGTATCAAGGTGGTAAGGGGGCAGGCTCCAAGATGAATAAAACCCAAGAAAGGCAAATGTGTATGTTTATTTGGCTGTTTGATTTTATGTTTAGTCACATTAAAATTGCTACACTAAGAGGCACTGTTTCTTCTTAAGGTTTTCAGTTGCTGATCATCCAAGATTTTGGTTCGTGGTTTTGGAGATTAACATGGATTGATGGGTGTGGTAAAGGTACTGGGGTTGTCATGTGCTTGCACAGCCTTTTGACTGATGTGGACTGTGATTTAGAGAGTGATGGGGAGTGTGAGCCGGATTTGCCAATAGTCCATGTAGGCACCTGCCTAGAGCACCAGATTTTTGAAGGGCGCTGCGTCAGCTGTACTGATGCACCTTCATTCTGATTTGTGGGTGCGACCAATGCAATCTTACTGTCCCTGCACCAGATTTATACCCCTTTGAAGGCTAATATTTAACCCCTTGGATGCTAGAGAGCTCTCCAAAACATTGTGGAGCAATGTGAACATCTCTCTAGCAACCAAGGGGTTAAAATGTGCATGTTATAGACTAACGGTATTTTCTGCTTCAGGAAACAGAGGAAAGGGTTTTTGGCCATGGGTGGGGCTAAGGGCACCTACAGTACCTTGCCTGGGATGTAAATCCGGCCCTGAGTATGAGCCACTGTATCAGAGGGATGTCTAGTGTGAACTGTGGGATAAGAGGGACATCATTTAGTATGAGCATCAATATAAGAATGATGCTGAATGAGAGGTTTGGGTTTGAAAGGATGAGGAGGGTAAGCATCAGGTTCAGGAGGATGATATGGGTAAGTCTGGAGTTCAGAGTGATGTAAAATATAGGTTCTCTGTTCAGAAGATGCTGAGTGTCAGCATCAGGAAAAGGGTGATAGCAAGGGTGAATTTGGAGGTGATAACAAGTAGAATGCATGCTCTGTGTTTAGGTTAAGATGTGGAATTGGGGTTACTTTAAGATCACAGAGCTTACAGTCGAAATGGAGCTCCATTTCAGTTGTAAACTCTGTTGTACCACTAGCGTAGCTAAATTTCACTTGTCAGCTTTGTGGCACAACAATAGAAGTGAAGCTACACAAAAAAATTACCACAGCCTTTACAGTTGAAATGGGGGTCCATTTCAACTGTAGGTTCTGATTTATAATTAATGTAGCTGCTTTTCAATTGTAAGCTCTGTGGTGTGACATTTGAAATGGAGCTACACAATTGATACCACAGAGCTTACAGTTTAAATAAAGTTGCACTGGTATTGTAGTTCAATTTCATTTGTAAGCTCTGTGGTATTACTTACCTTACCTCACAACTTTTTTAATACCAATTATAAAATTAGCATATTGGAGTTTGCTTTGATGGTGAGCTGGTGTGATAACTGGGGGTGAAACATGTATGTGGGGATGGCAGGATAAAGGGGGCCCATGACCTCAATTTTTCTGGGGGTCCTGGGTGCTCTCAGTCCATCCCGTACTTGTTCATGTGTTTAGTTGGATCGTTTTATTTTCTGTTAAATTCTTAAAGGTTGTATTTTCAAAAGAAAACTGGTTTTCAATAGGGCTGTTGCTTTACCCCAGAATTCCTCCACTTCTCATTTGAAAAGATTCCCTTAAAGGGATAGTAATGTTTCATAATAAAATCATCTCCAATTAATCTTCATAGTATTTGGGCCATGGAGAGTGTTATTTCATTACTGTCAGAGTTGTAGTTCAAGAGTAACAGAATGATAAATTATCCCCCTCCTGCCCCTTTTACTGATGTAACACTGCTCACCTCAGAGCAGCAAGACTGTCCAGATAGTTCGCAGAGTGGGACAGTCTTCAGTGAGCATAAGGAAAAACCTGTCAAGGGATGCAAGGCTTTCATTGTTATCACAGTAAGAGGATTGTCCCTAGCTGTGTGCTGTCTGGTCTTAAGACCAGATTCCACATCTGAGGGGAGGTGGCTTACACTAGGTAAAAGGGGCAAGGGGATACTTTATCATTCAATTACTTTGGAACTACAATTCTGAGAGTATTGAAATAACACTCTCCATGGCACAAAAAAAACTGGGGCATTTGTGAAGTAAAGCAGCAGAACCACAGGAAATAAATACAACATTCCCAAAGAGTTAAGTATTTAATCCAGTGCTTTGCTTCAGAATGTACTGGACACATCTGTAGCACTTTGGTCTGTATGGTGCATTTGGTATGAACGGCTCTAGTTCTTATGAAATAATCCTCTAAATTTTAACTAAAGAAACAGTTTCATATAATTACATTTGTAGCCTATTCAAACATTGTATCTTTTTTTTTTTTTTTTTCTTTTCTTAAAATTCAAGATTTAAATGCAGAAAATAAGTCTGTTAGATGTACTAATAGAATGTAATAACTGTGCACCTGCCACTTGAACCAAAACCATTCTGTACTTCCACTACAACTGAGCTATACTTGGATTTAACCCCTTGAATGCCAGAGGGGTATGCAACGCATTGCAGAGCAATGTGTTGCATACCTTTCTGGCACTCAAAGGGTTAACTTCCTTCTCCTGTCTCTCTATGTTGACACTGTTGCAAATTAGATTGCAAGAACTTGAGGGCAGGGTTCCCTCCCCAATGTATGTTTCACTTGGTCCTAGTAATGCAGCGTCTGACACGCTTCTCACTAGTATTGTATTATCCTATGTATGTATCCTATATAATAATTTGCTAGGATGTTTGTCAGTAGAGACTGCCAGAACGTACAGAATGCTGGGAGGTGTAGGAACACTGGGGGCATTCTGTGCTTTTGGGCAGTCTCCACAGTGCATGACTGCACCTGAGGCAGGACAAGCTTCTTAACACCACCTGGACCTTGGCCCGCGTACACGGGCTTTTACTCTAGTTTGAATATAAATGTACACAGATTGTAGACCAGTTCATGTAGTCTATATTGTCTGTAGAATTTATTTTAAAAAAATCCAATAAATGTATTCTTGCAGATTGTTATATAATAGTCCATATTTTAGTCCTAACAAGTTCAACACGTCTAGTTTATAGTCCATGAAAATTGTGAACAGAAGAGGTGCTCTTTCTGAGAATTTTCAATATATTTTGTACTCTTTTAGCCATTTGAGTACAGAGGTAGGCAGTACATTGCATTGCAATGAGTTGGATGCCACTCAGGCACTCATGGGGTTAAGAGTCAGGGGTGTGTTTAATATAATGCACTCCCATCTTCCTCAAAGTGTTAAGCTCATAGTACATCAACCTCAATGGGTTGTTATACCATGAGGAATGGAAGCAATTGGAGTGCAAATCGGCTAACCCTTAAAGTGGAACTTTCACCCAAATAAAAATACATTTAATCTTAGTCAACTATTTTATTTGCTATGGTCATCTTGTAAAAATAAATATATTTAGAGAGCTATTTAATGTAAAAGAATAACCTGGTGATGTAGTTCCAATGCTCACTGCGGTACTCTCTGTACCGCACGGTTCTCCAGCCCGTCCCCTTTCAGGCCAGAGCCCACCCAGAACAATTACCACGTCCCTAACTCTGTGGTGAGCTCCCTTTATATGTGCTTGTCCTACACGCACAATGCAGGCTATCCTTGAAGAATACCATGTGTTTAGAGGGAGAGTGCTGCCAATCAAGTGACGTAGAATCAACATGGCAGCACTCTCCCTCTTGCTACTGGGCAGCAAGAGTGGTGGATTTTAAATGAAGATTAAACATAAGAATATATGCAGACTAGTTTTTATACATATTGGGGGGGATATACAGTGATGGGGGCTGTGAAGCAATAATGTGAAAGTTCTGCTTTAAAGGACAAAAATTCCTGTTAAATGAAATGGAACTTTTAACCACATGAATGCTGCAGAGTGTCAAACGCAGAACGTTCTGGACCTCTCTTCCATCCAAGTGGTTAAAGACCCATTAAATGAATCTGAGGAATCTTTCTTTGCTCCCTATGGTGCAGTTGGTTTTACCCAGATTTGCTCCCGTTCTTCTTAGTACATTCGCCACCTTGGTTCTAAATGTGCTGCAGTGTTATTATGATTATCTTTGTAACCAGACAAAATAAACCATACCATGTACAGAAATAACCCACGACTATTAATCTGACTTAAAGACAGACATTTGAGATTTGTTTTGTTTAATTACGGGTATAATTTATATTTCCTCTCTAGTGCAAAGGGATGTCATTGATTGCAGATGATGCCAAGGGCAGTTCAATATTTTATTAACCCCTGGATGTTAACATTTGCAACACATAGAGGCATCTAAATTGAATGGTTTCTCAGTCTCCCATAGGGTTAAACAGAATATTGACTACAGGCAAGGATTTTTTTTTTCTCTCTACCTTTTTAATCCCTCTGATGGTAAAGACCTCTCCAACACGTTGATATGTGGTGCATTGGAGACATCTTTTTACTATTTCATATACTTTCCTGTTAATTTTTGCTTTTATGGTCTTGTATTGTTTAAATTAAAATGGCATGTACAATGTTGAATAACATTTCCATATGTCATCTAGGACGTATGCTTCTTAAGGAGGGAATGTTGGCAGGGAACAGAGTGTCACTTCAGAAATTGAATGGTTAACGTTCCATCCCCCACTCCATTGAATGACTATGAATGGGAGGAATTTGCACCCTTTGGCTCAGGTTGCAGACTCTCTTGATCAGGCCAGGGAAGTGAGGGTCATAGCTATTCAATGCTTACTACTTCCTTGGGTACATTTGAAATTCCTTGGGTGCTAGAGAGGCCTCTCAGTGCAATGCAACAGAAATGGTTAAGGGTGTTCCCTTTATTGCCAGGGGGCTGTGTCCAGCTTTTCTGAGCCCTCTGACTAGATCATCTTTGTTTTATTAAAAATGAAAACAAAAAAACTTTATTTTTCAACAAACATTTCACACTGAACCTTAATTCATGAATTTTCAGCTCAGTAAATACATAGACAAAAAAAATGTTTGTGTGTGTGTGTAGTAGGCAAATCAAAGGAAAACTTGTGCACACAGTTTCTCTAGAAATTAATTTTAACACTCTTGTTTAAAGTTATTATTTTGCTGAAGAAAAATACAAATATGTCTTCTCTTTCTGAGTAATTCAGGGCAACTCCCATTGCTGGTAGACTTTTAGTCCAAAATGTATTACAGCGCCCATTAGAGTTTTTTTTTTTTTTTTTTTTTCATTATTTATTTTGGCTACTATTGCAACTTCTAGATGCCAGTAGATGGTCCTGTTCATATAAATGAATTTTGGGTATCCATAGACTGACTAAAAGTATATTTTGGACACTAGTTGGTGTTGTTGATTTTGAGCTGTAATAACTTTAAATTAAATATTTCCTAGCAGTGAGAGGACTGATTTTACTCAATGCGAATTTTTTTGTAATATAATTTTCTTTTAAAAAAATCTATACATTTACAGTTCTGATATGTTGGCTTATGACCTTACTACTGAAGTCATTTTCTTAATGACCTAGTCAATTTCATTTATACTTTCTTATATGTTGTTTTAATATCTAATGTGTCAATGGTGTACATGCTTACATTTGTTTTATTGAAGTAGGATTGGCAATATTTATGCTGATCATTGGAAATGGGTTGCATCAAAAGTGGTACGTGTTTATAGAGTGATGTAAACACCTTTTAATCTACATCCTAGCTAAAACATACTCCTAACACACTGTTATCTGTTCTTCCTAAATAATTTACACAGCAGTGTTTCAGGGCTGAGGGACCACCCATCACCCTAGTCATTGGATACTCCTATTTATTCATTCAGCTTCTGATGTGTAGATCAGGGGGGAGGGGAAGCCATGTAGAGATGGCAATATTCTATATAAAATTAAAATAGTTTTTGGAAATGGGTATCCGTACTGTTGTCAAGAATGAAATGACAATGGCCGTGTCTATTTAGAATCGATTTAACAAGAAATTCTAGCATTAATTGTGAGGGCTGTTGGGCAGACAGCAAAAGATGTGAAATTCAGGAGAAAACCAAGGTAGGAAATAGAAATTCCCTAAATTCCAATTGATGTAAATTGGGATTTTAACACCTTGAATGTTAGAATGCACTGGTGACCGCTCTAGCTTGCAAAATGTTAGAAGCCCCCATCTAAATTAGTGGGTGCAGTTGGC
This sequence comes from Rhinophrynus dorsalis, assembly GCA_037306005.1. NCBI lineage: Eukaryota > Metazoa > Chordata > Amphibia > Anura > Rhinophrynidae > Rhinophrynus > Rhinophrynus dorsalis. The sequence continues at coordinate 291,264,557 of CM074720.1, forward strand.
TGATTCCACATTTCTTGAAGCCCTTGATGAAAGAAACCTGGTAGGGGAGGTGGCTGCAAATACAAATTATCATTGATTGAGACTTTTAACCTATTGAATGCTGCAGAGGTTTCCAAAGCATTGTGTGTTGTAGACCTATCATTAAAGTGTTTTAAATCCATATTTAAATCAATGGTTATTTTTATACACCCCCCTCCTCATTTGGTTTAGTTGGTTTGCTCCAGAATTGCTCATCTTCTTCTTTGTGCACAAGGTCTATGGTTCAGGAAACCTGGTGGGGGAGGTGGATGCAGTTTTTACATTTTTGATGCATTCAGAAGGTTAAAGTGGGCCCCCATTAAGATTAACCTCAGCCCATTACAGCTTTTTTTGGCATGCAGGCCCCACCCATGAATGGCCCTGGACAGCTAATACCAAGCTTTTGTTTCTCCTGCAGAAAGGTTTTTTTTTTTTTTTTTTTTTTTTTCCCCTCTCAGAAAGGAAAGAAAACAGTTCTTTCTCTTTCAGTGTTCTGATCATGTGACTTCCCTCCAGTGAGTCACAGATAGGGTTGAAGGTGAATCATAGAATGAATCAGGCATCAAAAATCCAATTTTTTTGCTCTGAAAACAAATGTGGTGAAAATAACTCATTTGCAGTCGACAACATGACACTTCCTGAAAATAATGGATATGTTTACCTTCTCCCTGCTGTCTTTGAAAGCCTGATTTTACTTTATACCAATGGTGTAGAATAAATGTGCTATAAATTTGTGTCTTTATTTATAAAGCGCCAACATATTCCTTGCTGCTGTACAAAGGCGTGGGAATATAAAAACAAAGTTAAATAAATACACAGACTAATACAACTGGAGTGATTGCCCTGCTGCAGTTTATGAATGTGTCTTCCCAAATATATTTTGTATTTTATTTATACATAGAGCAGCGGCAGACCCAGGAATTGCAGAGAGGGGTTTGAGAAAAAATAAAGTATGTAATAATAATAACAGTACCTAGAATTTATTTTGTGTAATTCTGCATCCAAAAGCCGTTGAATTTTGTGGGCATAGGACAGGACATAGGCAGTCTAAAGGACTCCAGCTGTTGTTGAACTCAGTCTAATGCAGACCCTCCAGTTATCTTATTTGCAGGTATTATTATTCTTATTATTATTATTCTTTATTTATATAGCGCCAACTAATTCCGCACAGGTACAGGACCTTTTTGTGAATTTGTACCTTTATAAAATGGTGCAATCATTTTGTATTTTTTTTTCAGCATAGAATGAAAAGAAGGCTCTTCTGTCCTCATTCTGTAAGTAACAGACACAGGCAAAGGAATTATCAGATATACGTTGTAATAAGGTTTTCTTTACAGGACAGAAAAATATCATGGTGTGTAAAGAGCTCATTATTAGGCCTATGACCATTCAGTGCACATCAATGCTGTATGTTTGGTCTTTTTAACAATTTACTGTATGCAGGGAATGGGAGTTTGTTATTAAGAGGTTGTGATTTGTGGCTTTAAGTTATAAGGAGCCTGTGACTGGACCTTTCTTCATATATGTAGTGTTGGAGGCTATGGCATTCCCATAATCCTCAGCTAACTGACTTAGTGTAGATGATGGAATTTGTAGCCCAACAGCTGGAGACATGTGTGGGCTGCCCAACCCCTGTCATAGTTGTATAGACAACCATTTTGCTTTATTGGAGTTATGATGCGCTGTGGGCTGCATTCATCAGGATAAAGAGGCGTAATTCTGGAGGAAATCAAATTCACCAGAGGGGTGGTGGGTCAAATTCTGTTTGATTTTAAAGAGTGCTTTAACATCTTGAATGCTGCAGTGATCTCCAGTTCATTGCGGAGCCATACATTGGAGGCCTTTCTAGCATTCAAGAAGTTAGAAGCCCTATTTGAAACAATTGCAATTTGCAGAATGTTATTTTCATCCCTGTGTATTCCAGAAGTTAACACCTCTTTGGCTTGGTGAATAAGGACCTGTGTCTCATTGATATGACAAGAGATAAGACGAGAAAGGAGAGGTTCCCTTTCCGTGTATTGTTAACACATATGAAATGTGGTGGCACTTTTTATACGCAGTGTATATATGTGTTGTATATAGAATTTCAGCTTGTCACCCTCTTTTTTCACAATAAAAAAAAAAAAAAAAATCTGATTTTTTTCATGTTGAGAGCGGTTTATTTGACAGATTATGGCTAATAGTATAAAATGATGTATTGTGGCTGGTATATGATGTGGTTTGTTTCTGTTTTAATTCCTTGTCATGCTAGCCCTGTGTTTTTTGAGCTTAGTGAACGTTACCATATTTTCTCAGAACTCACATGGCAACTACAGTGGGGGAGGGGTCCCACCCACCAAGCTACTGATGGGGGCTGGGACTCATTGCTGGAGAATTGTGGCGATAAACACTCCTAATTTTTACAGAGCAACATCCTATCAAACCAAGGCTAACATAGAACATATATATAAGAAACAAGATGATTCACTGATTAACCACTCCCTGCCTCTTTTGTCCGCACATGACTTCATGTCTATGGTAAAATACATGGCTAACAACCCCCCCCCCCCCCCCAAAGGAGACTAAAACCTTAACTTAAAACTTTAACCCCTTCCATATCAAGGGAGTGAGCAGTACACTGTAAGCCATTTAAACTGTACAAAAGGGGACAAATAAAAATCCTCATTTTTAAATTTAAATGGGGCTTTTAACCCCTTGAATGCTGTAAGGGTCCTCATGCATTTCAGAGCAATTTGCTGGAGACACCTCTAGCGTTTCGGGGGTTTAAAACCCCATTTAAATCAATGCAAATTTGCTGACTTTTTTATCCCCTATGGGTTCAGTTGGTTTGCCAGGAAAGGCCCAAATAGTTAAATTCCCTGAGGCGTTTTTTTTATGCGCAACAAAATGTGTTGAGAGATTGTTCTATTTCACATTAAATGCAACCTGCTCTATTGAAATGTTCTGTGTTAGTAATGCAACCAGTTTATGTAGCAGCATTCACCTTTTTGTTGTCCCCGTTTAAACAAACTGTTTCCTATTGTAGTTTGCTTAGTGCCATTTCTGAAGTGGGCAGCACACGCTAAAAATGTTGGCTAACTGCATTGTATGCCATTTTTATTTTCTTACAACCGTATGTACAATATTTATGCTTGTCAGCATATGCCTAAGGGGGATACTAAAGTCACATTCCTCCTTTTAAAACCATGCATCCCTGAAACAGTTACAATGCTGTTTTATTTTTAAGGGCCTTCTGTTAAAAACAGAAGTGTATTCATTCTGGGGCAAACTACCTGTACAATAGAGGAGGAACACATATTTACATTGATTTTAAATGAGGCTTTTAACACTTTAAATGCTGGAGAGGTCTTTAGCGTGTGTGGTGTTAGATGTCTCTTTAGTAATCAGTGGGTTGAAAGCCTCATTTAATCAATGGAAAGGTTGGTATTGTGTTTGTACACTATTGTGCAGTTGGTTTTCCCCAGAATTGCTCCATTTTTTCATTTGAACATAAGACCCTATAAGGATTAATTAGAATCTGTGCATGTATTCTGGAGAATTTCTCCTCATACTTACCTGAATTTGTAATAAACAAGGGTGGTTATTCACAAAGTCATGATAAAAAGGTGATCTCACTTGTCCACTTCTTATGTTATTCTATAGAGACTATTCACCAAGATCTCCAGAGCTGGAGAAATCTTAGTAGTGCATTGGCTCCATACGATAACATAAGACATGGAGAAGCAATATGACTGGAGAGGTTAGCTCCTCTTTATCATGCCTTAGTGAAGGGAGAGGGGTAGTGAAGTGGTCAATCTTCAACTGTTGGGGATGATGGGATGTGTAGTCCCCAACAGCAGGATGTCGAAAGATTTAAACCTTTTGCTATAGTACGATGCTCATTAAATAAATGTTGGCAATTTTTAGATAGATTGTGTACAACTAAGATATTAGGGCACTTTGACTTGGCTACTAACTTAAAGGGATAGTAACACTTCAAATTTACTAATCCCCAACTTGCACAATTTACAAAAATAAATTAAAAGCCCCAAATCACATCTCTCAAACCTTTATTAATGCAGAAAAAAAATCTTTCACTGAAATGGTCTTGTATGTGTGCTTGGTTTCTAAGCACACCTGCAAGACTGTTTCAGTGAATGATTTTTTTTCTTCATTAATGCAATCTTGGCTCTGCTGCAGAGCCGTGGGATGGTCGTTTGACAGACTATCCCTGCAGTCAGCTAGAACGCTGATCACAGGGAAAGGGGAGGGAGGGGGAGACTTTGAAATTGATTTTCTCTCAAACCATAAAGGTTTGAGAGCTGTGATTTGGCCATTTAATTTCTTTTTGTAAGTTGTACAAGTTGGGGATTAGTAAATATGAAGTATTACTACCCCTTTAAGGTGCCATTGTTTTGCTATGAATACTTTTTCAAAAACTGCAGTCTTGATTTTCAAAGTACTTATGGAATTTGTTATGCTCATATCTTGTCATTTTGATTGTGAAACATAAAGATATATGCTGTACAATATATACAATATAATTTTATTTTCACACTGATAATTCTGGCATATTGTCTATAAAATTTTGTACATCTAGAATCGCAGACTGTTAGGGGTTCCTTGAGGGAAAATAAAGATTAAGAATCACTAGTTTTATTTGCCTATTATGATTCTGGTGTTTCTGTATTTACTCATTCAGCAGTATTACTTTCTCTAGATGTGGACCAGATAGATTTGTGGCAATGTGATCACTTGGGAAACTTATATTAGGAACCATTTTTACCTAAAAAGGGATCCTGAAAAAGACAAATATACAAAACAGGGTAGTGTGAGAAGGTTGTCAGCCTTGCTTGTCGTTAATTCCATTCTGGGTTCGCTAGAGCACATACTGAATAAGTGGGACAGCATTCCAAGGAGGAGAAACAAACACTTTTATTCAGGCATGGTCAAAAACTGGTTTATGTAAGGCGAACCTTCAAATCTCTATTATTTCTTCCATTATGTACTTGTTTTAAACAGTCCAACAAATTTAACACATTGATTATTTCTTTTGAACTTATTTAAAGCCACAGTTATGAGACTTACCTTACTTTTTATTTTATTTAGAGTACTGTTTTGGTTCACAGATTATGCTAACTAAAGCACATCATACAGGTGGTTTCTCTCTAAGCCCCCTACAGTACTCTCCCCACACTGACACTTAACCCTTTCAGTGCTGGGGGAGATGGGCAATGCAAATTTATATGCTTAATTTTGGAAAGCGCATTCAAGTTCACCAAAATAGGTGATAGGCTCCCTTTAAAAAGAGAATATAGATATCATTGAATTTATATAAATTCTGAAGAGATAACGATAATAAAATATATAGTCTAAATAATAATAAAAAAAATCCCTGTGTTTTCTTTTCTTTGTAATGTCTAATGGTATGTTACTAATGTTAACTTTTGTTACCTGGCAACTTTTCTAATCTGATAATACATTGGTGGATACTTTCAAGAAAATAAACAGCAGGGGGAATTGGAACAAAGCAACTGTACCATGGAAAACAGCAATTTCCATTGACTTTAAATGTAGATTTTAACTTCTTGAGCACTAGAGAAGTCTCCAACACATTGCTTAACCCCTTCGCGTCCGGTGACGTACCCGGACTGTCACGCTGGTCCGGCAGTAAGGACCAGTGAGGGTCCTTAAGGGGTTAAGGACCAGTGACGGTCCTGGTACGTCACGTACTATTACTCACCGCGCTCCTGCAGGAGCGCGGTGAGTAATACCGGGGACTGAATTTGATCGCTCCAAGACCAGAGCAATTTCTTTCAGTCCCCCGTTCGGCATGCTGGCACACGTGATCAGTCACTTGGGACGGCACATTGAACTTCCCTATCTGATCCTTAAAGGACCAGACACCCCACGACCACTGGTCGTTAAGGGGTTAACGGTGCATTGTAATTCACTCTAGCATTAAAGGGGTTAAATGCCCTGTTTAAATACATGGTAATTCTTGTCTCTCTCCTATGGTAAAGCTGGTTTGCTCCAGGATTAAACCAGTTTGCATTAGTACATCAGTCTCAGTGTCTAAAACTCTGTCTTGTGTAGAAGGAAGTTGGATTGGGCATGTTTTTCCTTGTTACAAATTGGGTCCTTGGTGTTCAAGGCAATTAAAGGGATAGTAACACTTAATAAACATTGTATATATTGTAGGGTTTATCTTCCTGAGTAAAACAAGAGTACTCCAACTGCTGATAGGTGTTCTATTCAAACATTATTGCAGTTATTAAATTTTGTGACGTGCAGTATCTGTGGCCTGAAATTGTACAGTGGTGTGTTGCTACACCATCCCATGTGGACAGCTCTGGTCAGTTGACCATAAATCTCCATAGGATCGTGTAGCAACAGCGCCACTGTACAATTTCAAACCATTGAGATATTGCACCTAAAAAATTTTCAAGTTTGCTGCAATAAGTTTTGAATAAAATAACTGTCTGCAGTTGGAGTACTCTTGTTTTACTCAGGAGGATAATCCCTAAAAAATATATATAATAAATATACATTTGCATATTAAAGGGATAGTAATGTTTCACAAAAACAGCAGCTCCAATTAATCTTCATAGTATTTGAGCCATAGAGAGTGTTATATCAATACTGTGAGAGTTGTAGTTCAAGAGTAATTGAATAATAAAGTTTCCCCCAACTGTCCCTTTTACCTAGTGTAAGGCCCCACTCCCCAGATGTGGAATCCAGTCCATAGACCAGACAGCTCACATCAGGGTCGATATTCTTACTGTGAGAACAATGAAAACCCTGCCCACCTTGACAGTTTTTTCTGCTTTTTCCCTTATCTTAATTGAAGATTGACCCTCTCTGCAATCTAGCTGGACACACCCTGCTGCTCTGAGCTGAGCAGTGTTACATCAGTAAAAGGGACGGGAGGGGGGATACTTTATCATTCAATTACTCTTGAACTACAACTCTGACAGAATTAAAATAAAGTTCTCCAAGGCCCAAATACTATGATGATTAATTAGAGCTGCTTTTATTATGAAACATTTTACTATCCCTTTAAGTGTTGCTACCCTTTAAAATGTGTAGTTTTCACTGTCTTTTGCAAATATGTAATACATTTAAAAAAATCTGTTTTGGAAAGAAACCTCCCAAAAGGAAGGCATGTTGTGTTTTTAGTATAAATTCTCAAGTTACTTGATAGCATATAGTTAATGGTGACTAAATCCTTTTCATGGTTGCCCTTTAAAGTTTGTAGGTTGACCTAGGAAGACTTTGTGAATCTCTGTTTTGTTCTCTAGTGGCGATAAGGAAATGATACTTCACTGAAGCCGAACAAAATATGCTGTAGGCATTTTTGCTGGATTCCCTTCATCTTCTTAGGGTGCCCTGTCCTCCCACCCCTCCTCCATTTTTTCTCCTATTATGGTCATGCTCATATATAACCTGACTGTATGAACCTTTACCTATGCAGGACACTTCCATATCTGCTGGTTCCAGTTTAGTGCTGGATACCAAGGGTGGCATGCATTCACTATTTTTATTTTTTCCTTCAAACCCATAAATTTAACATGCAATGAAAATTGCATTTGTGGTGATGCAGCACCTTTAATTTTGAATTGCACTGACATTGTTATTCAAATGAAATCCTAGACTATTACCAGACACAAGAAAATATGTGCTAAATGTTCTGCTGAAATAGGCTCAATCGTTAATCCTTTTACAATATGGTGGACATTTTCACCACATCCACGTTGTGAAACCCATTCACTAAAAAAGCATACACGTTTAAAAAAAATAAATGCACACTTCAGTAACGTTTTGGCCCGAATTTTTCTATCAAAACTTTGTAAATAGGAAATGCGTTCAGTAGAGCAATTCTGTGGCTAATCAACCATGCCATAAGTAAGACTTAAACATTACTATGTCATAAGTTTAACCCTTTGAATGCTAGAGGGGTACACAAGGCATTGCTTTGCAATGAGTTGCACACTGCTCTGACACTCTTATGGTTAATTAGGGTGTTCATCCCTTAAATACTAGAGATTTCCAGATCTCTCTTGCAGTATGTTGGATGCGACTTTAGTATTCAAGGGTTAAAGATACATTAAAAAAAAATGGACATTTCTGTTTCTGCCCTGGATTGGTCTGTTAGCCCCATAACCGTTCTGTTTTTCTGTTGTGTGTTAGACTTCATACGTCAGGAAGAAATGCATCTCCCACCAAAACATGTAGTAGCAATTGCTTTGGAATGTTTGGGGCAAACATGCAGGGGGAGCATCAGCCAGTAAAAAAAAAAATATATAGAGGACCCCACTCAGGTACTCAAAGGGTTAACCATGGCCCTGAAGACTAGTATGAAATATAGTATTGATCACTAAAATTATTTATTGTAAATGTTATAGTTTTCATTTGGGGTTTTGTTTCTTAACCCTTTGAGTGTCAGTGGGGACAGCAATGCATTTCAGAGCAATGTGTTGCAGACCCCTCTGGCTCTCAAATGTTTAATATAGTTTAAAGATGAATACGCTATGTATAGTCACAGACTAAATAGCTGAATGTTCTTGATACCTTCTATCAGTGATGGGTAGTTCCCATTTAAAGCAGGGGATATGATTTCTGGGAAGTACATGTGTTTGTTTTTCCATATCATACTGTAGGAAACATTCCATTATATAAAGTACTTATGGCACAATTCTGGAGGTGAAAGAGATGCAGTTCCTAAGCAAACCAGCTTCACCAGAGAGGATAAATGAAAACTCCAATTGATTTAAATGTGGTTTTTAACCCCTTTAAATGCTAGCGAGGTCTCAAGGGCATTGTGAAGAAATTCTTTGGAGACCTGTCTAGCTTTCATAAGGTTAAAGGGGAACTTTCACCCCGCAATAACTTCATGTCCACTTACTGCTCACCTGGCGACTAGCTGCTTAGTAGCGCTAGTCGCCAGAAATCTTACCCGGTTCTTCAGATATCGGCGTTTTACAAGAGCAGGAAGCACGGACGTCTCTTCACAGTGACGTCCGTGTGCCTGCGCTGTCAGTCCCTTGTCAGTCCCTTGTGCACCGTACGGTGCACAAGGGACTGACAGCGCAGGCGCACGGACGTCACTGTGAAGAGACGTCCGTGCTTCCTGCTCCTGTAAAACGCCGATATCTGAAGAACCGGGTAAGATTTCTGGCGACTAGCGCTACTAAGCAGCTAGTCGCCAGGTGAGCAGTAAGTGGACATGAAGTTATTGCGGGGTGAAAGTTCCCCTTTAAATGCCTTGTTTAAATAAATAGGAATTTAGGGATTTTTTTATTTGTCCACTATAATGCAGTTGGTTTGCCTCAGATTTGCATCTCTTTAGTTTCCTGAATACTGTGCTTCGCTTATTTTTAAGTGATGGTAACACTTAATATGTATAAAAATGTGTGTATGTATGTATATATTTATATAATATAATATGAACACATCCAATAGGAAAAAGCACTCTCAGGACTTCTTGATATGTGCAAAAGATGGCAAAAAGTTTTATTTAACTGATCGACATTTCAGTTAACACAGTAACCTTCATCAAGATGTTTGAACAGTGAAACAATCCCCCTACTTATACCCTACGGAAATTCAAGTCCCCAAAAAAACAGTGATCTGACAGGCAGTGACCTCATAGGCAGTATAGTGATGTAATGATTTGACACCAAAGTGAACCAATGTGTAAATATCAATGAAGTACACAGTATATCATACACAATTTAAAAAATATAAAAAAAAAATTAACATCTTGGTCAAAACAGAAGAAAAACTTTTAAAGGGGATGTATCACCTGTATAAAACTTTGGCTAAATAGTTAGGTTGTATAGCTAATCTCACTAAAAGTGTGTTCATTTCATTTTAAAAAAGCTTTTTTTTGTCAAAATGTAAGTTATAAAGTCTGGGCTGCAGCTGCTTCTGGACAGACTGTGGTTACCTGCTCTGTAACCGCAGTCTGTCGCTCTGCCTCTGCTCCCGTCCCCCTAGCCAGCTTCCTCCGATGATGGAGGCTTCTGTCTGTAAGCTGGAGCAGCCTAATTGGCAGATGCTCCCCTCCCTCTAGTCAGCCTCCATCATTGGAGGAGTTTGGATAGAGGGAGGGGAGCAGAGGCAGAGTGACAGACTGCGGTTACAGAGCAGGTAACCACAGTCTGTCAGGAACAAGGTGCAGCCCAGACTTTATAACTTACATTTTGACAAAATGAAGCTTTAAAAAAAAAAAATACACATATATATATATATATATATATATATATATATATATATACAGGCTGCAGGCACACTTTGTAGACAGTTCCAATTATGTATTTCTTTTTAGATATTGGTATTTCGGATGTGCTGAGGAGCCGCCGGCTGGTCCCGGGACCGGGATCTCCTGTGTGACATCAGCACAAGGGGAAGGAGGGGGGACTTTAAAACCATAAAGGTTTGACAGATGGGACTTGCTATTTTTGTTAAATCTACAATATTTCATAAATTTATATCCAGACATTACTAACCCTTTAAGTAAAAAGAATGTTTCCTTAGTAAATTTGTTACAATATTTTTCTTCATTTCTGTATAATGACATAAAGGACATCAGTAACATCTTTAAAGCCATGCTTGTGATCATCCACTTTCCACAACTTTCCTTGATTAGCAGAGTAAAAATTAGAGGTGCACCGATACCGGTTTTTGAAGACAGAGTACGAGTACCAATACTTTTTTCAAGTACTCACCGATACTTTTTTTTTTGTGGTCATTTGCCAGTTTTCCAAGTACCTATATGCTTTAGCTACTTGGAAAACTGGCAAATGACCGCAAAAAAAGTATAGGTAATTGGTATCGGTGAGTACTTGGGGGAAAAATTAAATATATATACACACACCACCTCTTGACTCTCCCCTTTTGACTCTTTCTCCCCCTCTTGATTCTCACCTTTTGCTTCATTCTCCCCTTCTTGAGCCCCCTTCTTGGCTTGGCTTTTTCTCTGTTTTGATTCCACTTTCTCCCCCTCCTTCTCCTTGACTCTTGATCCCGCCCTTTTGCCTCTCTCTCTCTCCTGATCCCCCCTCCTTTTGCCTCTTCTTGGCCCCCCTCCTTTTGTCTCCTGATCCTTCCTCCTTTTGCCTCTTTCTCCCTCTTGACCCCACTCTCTGCCTCTTTCACCACCCGCTGCCCCATCTTGCCTCCCTTACCCTCCTCTGCCGGGTGCTCACTGTTCTCTCGCGAGCCCCAGCAGAGGCCAGCATCGGAGCGTTGCCATGGTAACCAGCGGCAACGATCCGATGCTGCAGGAGGGAGAGAGGTGACCGGGGAGCATTGTGAGCAGCTCCCTGGGCTCCCTCTCTGCAGCACCGACCCGGACACAGGGTATCGGTGCTGGCATCGGCCGCATTTGCGTGAGTACAAGTACTCATGCAAATGCTGGTATCGGTACCAATACCAGTATCGGTATCGGTGCAGCCCTAGTAAAAATCCTACTTTATTGACTGACTGACTGGCTTTGGATGCAAACTTTCAGACAACTAGGGGCTGGATTCAAATGCAGGTGCTCATTTTGGGCTTGATTTCTATTACCCGTGCAAAAAGCGGTGTTACAAGAAAAACAAGTAGCACAAATTTTGCAAACATGTGTAACGTCAGTATTCTATTGCAGAACCACAGTAAAACAAAACTGGTGTAGACAGCACTTTTCAGAGTAGTAACAAAACTGGCGCTGTCTGCTTTTTTCCAACTACCGCCTACAAAAAACACGCAAAATGTCAAAGTCCAAGGAAATAGGTGTCCACATAACAAAATCCGACAGAGTGCCCCCCTCGACATATTAACCCCTCCTTTTAAAAGTGGACTTGCAGTGCTTTCTTTCACCACATTAATCCGACAAATATTGTTCATAGTCGCTAATTAACCCTTCCCTTTCCAAATCCAACATACAGTGCATTCTTTCACCATATTAATTCGACAAATATTGTACATCTGACATTTTAACCCCTCCCTTGAAAAGTCGACTACAGTGCTCCCATGACTATTTCACCATTTTTATTCAACATTTTTCTTCTCCTATTATATTCGACATGGCCTCGTATTTTGTATTGCATGATTAACCGTATGAGTACCAGAGAGGTATTGTAATGTGTTTGCTACCCCTCTGGTACTCATAGGGTTAATAGGCAACCTGTATATGTATAAAAAAGTTTATTTTCATTATATATGTAATTTGTGTGAAAATGTAATTAAATATTTAATTTATGTGTAGCAATGATTTTCTTTATTTAAATTATATATGTAATTTGTATTAAAAAAGTACTTCGGACCTCAAGAGGGGTATCATGACCCCTCATGACACCCCCCTAGCATGGTGATGACAATTGCCCCCTTTATTAATATAACCTATACGTTATATGTTCTTTAATTAATAAAGGGGGCAATTGTCACCACCATGCTAGGGGGGTGTCATGAGGGGTCATGATACCCCTCTTGAGGTGTGAAGTACTTTTTTAATATAAATTAAATATATAATTTTAAAAAAAGAATAATAATTGTTAAACATAAATTAAATATATAATTACATTTTCACACAAATTACATATATAATAAAAACAAACACCTTTTTTTATACATATTCAGGTTGCCTATTAACCCTATGAGTACCAAAGGGGTAGCAAACACATTACAATACCTCTCTGGTACTCATAGGGTTAATCTTGCAATACAAAATACGAGGCCATGTAGAATATAATAGGAGAAGAAAAATGTTGGATAAAAATGGTGAAAGAAAGTCATGGGAGCACTGTAGTCGACTTTTCAAGGAGAAGGGTTAAAATATCGATTGTACAATATTCGTTGAATTAATATGGTGAAAGAAAGCACTATGTCTGATTTGGAAGGGAAAGGGTTAATTGTCGACTATGAACAATATTTGTCAGATTACTGTGGTGAAAGAAAGCACTGCAAGTTGACTTTTAAAAGGGGGGGTTAATATGTTGAGGGGGACACTTTGTCGGATTTCTATGCTGTATACTGTATTATACACTGCTTTTATTCGAACAACGATGGTTTTGAAACTGTTGTTATGGCTTCTATGCTTCAACCTCTGAGGCGCAAAATCTCTGACTTAAATGTAACCACAAAACAGGCGGTAATATGGAGCGTGAGTAATAGGATACTAATTGCACGTTGTTTTTAGTTGTTTCCTATGGGCTTTTTTTAGACTGGCGGTAAGTATAATTACCGCTGATTTTGTTTTCACAAGTCTGGTAATAGGATAGCAAAAACTGACTTTAAAAAAAAAAAACAACAACATAGCGCCTGTTTTATTTTTAGTGCTGGTAATAGAATCAAGCCCTTTATCTCTGCTTTTATCTCCAGGTATCCCCATAGACTTCAGTGGGAAGATTTTTTTTTTTTTTTTATAAAACATGAGGTAACCTTTATCTCCTGCATTTGAATCCAGCCCTAGGTCTTGTCTTCAGGCTTTACCCATCTTTCTTTCCTAGGCAGTCTCACATGTGTGTGTTCTTATTAAACAAATGAAAACCCATAGACCACTATCTATAGTATTTGAATATGTCCTGTACCTTTTTATAATGTTGATGAGTAAAATTGGTATGTTTTATGAAAAGAAAATGAATAAAATTATCTTAAAACATGTATGATTCATAGAAGAGCGTTCCTATTATAACTGTATATACCATGCGTGCCAGAGGAGTGAGCAATGTATTGCTCATCACTTAGTTACCTGCTTAACGTACAACTTAAACTGAGTCATCTAAAAACTATTGGACTGTTGGCGTCTGATAATATAACTGTTGGTTGCACTCTGGAAAATACCTAGTCTTCCCCACTAAATTAACATTTTTATTTTTGTTTTCTAATTTTCTATTTAAAGTGATAGCAATGTTTCACAAAAAAGTAGCTACGATTAATCTTTATAGTATTTGGGCCATGGAGAGTATCATTTCAATACTGTCCGAGTTGTAGTTCAAGAGTAATTGAATGGTAAAGTATGCCCTTCCCACCCCTTTTACCTAGTGTAGGCCGCCTCCCCTCAGATGTGGAATCTGGTCTCTTGACCGGACAGGTCCCAGCAGGGGACAATCTCCTTACTGTGAGCATAAGGAAAACCCTGCCCTCCTTGACAGGTTTTCCAGGTTTTCCTTATGATCACTGAAGATTGTCCCTCTCTACGATCCATCTGGACAGTCTTGCTGCTCTGAGGTGAGCAGTGTTACATCATTAAAAGGGGCAGAAGGGGGATACTTTATCATTCAATTATTCTTGAACTACAACTCTGACAGTATTGAAATAACACTCTCCATGGCCCAAACTGAAGATTTATCAGAGCTGATTTTGTGTGAAACATTACTATCTCTTTAAGCTATAATCTTTCACTTGCGAAAACGTGTGGCAACAGTTAACTATTTTGTGTACTTCTTTTGTAATGATAAAAAGCAGTCATTCCTTAATTTAAACTTGTACATTTATCACTGTTTTTCAGGGACGAGTATAATAAAATTTACTTATTACCAAAATATTTTTTGTGGTTTGGTTCATGCAAATTGGCAGTAAAGTATTTTTCTCCCTACTCCACTTCACCCCCACCACATTTGCTCCATTTATAAAAGTGACCTAAAAAAGGGTGCATCATGGTAAAGACTCTTAGTTAGACTTCTTTTTTCATTTTCTTAACTTATTTGAGGCTGTGTAATCCCCTATTAGGCAGACTTCTATCTGTGGCTTCCTTGTTGGCTGTTGACAATAATGCACTTGTTTTGTATGATCTGGGTCTGCTAGAGGATTGCTCTCTCCGTCTCTGCCTTTTATTTATTTATATATATATATATATATATATATATATATATATATATATATATATATATATATATATATATATATATATAATATGTTTTCTGCTTGGCTAGTCTGTGCACCCCCAAAAACCCCCCAAATTGTATTATATATAGTAACAAGCGAAGGCTATAGGCCCAGCTGAGACAGTGAGGAGAGTGTGTCAGTGAAAGGGTTAACAATACCAGACCCCTGGTTACCTGTTACTATTCCTAACAACCACCAAATTAACCCCTGAAATCCCTCCTGCACTATCACCCCAGTACTACAATTTGCTGCCACCACCAAAATTTTATATCTGGGCGTCTTAG
The DNA here is from genome assembly GCA_037306005.1 of Rhinophrynus dorsalis. NCBI lineage: Eukaryota > Metazoa > Chordata > Amphibia > Anura > Rhinophrynidae > Rhinophrynus > Rhinophrynus dorsalis. The sequence goes on from CM074720.1 coordinate 291,279,706, forward strand.
GTTACCCCAAACATAACAGAATTACAGTATAAAATAGTCTTAATAATCAGACATATAGAATTAACCCTTTAGTAGCGTGTTCTAACTGAGTTAACGTCAGAGTAGTGAGTTCATATTAGAGAACAGAAGAGCTGATTAATTGAACATTTAATCTGAAAAAGGCTTCACAGTGCCGGGTACAAAAATATAGTAATAAAGGACATACAGAAACAAAGATTACACCTTTGCAAAAGAGTTCATAAAATAAAATGGGAGAAACACAAGAAATCCTTAAATATAATTACTGATATTTTAAGAGTGCTTGCAGGAGCTTCAGATGGTATTTCCCCCTTCAGTTGTTACTGATTTTCACTGTTTTTATCCAAAAATCCATATTAAATACTTTCCACAGTTCCTTCTAAGAGGTCAGACCCCCTGGGTGTTACCTGGGAGGGTCAGGGGTTTGGCCTGACAGTTTACGGCCCACTCAGTCAGACCTGTCAGGGATGTTAAGGCTTCCCAAAACATGCAACCCACAGCACACCTCTATAATGTTATAATAATCATATTCCTCATATCTGTGGGAATATCTTGAAACCAAACATGCTGGGTCTAACTGGTTGCAAAGTGGCTATTCTTGTAACTCATAGCAGGAACATCTCCCCATGGCATGTTTGGTACCCACCAAAAGGGTAAAACCTGGACATTTTAAATCTATAGTTTTATTGAACCATTTTACCCTATATATGCATGTTCTCCCTATTTCATAATATGTGACTGCCCCCAGGATGAACCCCATCAAAGCAGAGGGCCCAAGACCTTTTATGACCCCTGTATCCTGCTCTGGCGATGCTCATTCGGTTTCTGGTGATGTTATCTACTCAGCTAATTTTATGGCCTAGGACTGGTGCATTTGAATAACATACAAATACAAAACAAACAAACTAATTATGGCCAGCTCGTGCCTTGGCGTGACTATAAATATACACAATATAAAACTACTAGCAAATTATTGTGCATGGTGTATGCCGTGTAGTTTGGGGACCCAGTGGACCAGTGCAGTAGTAAGTCTTGCTGCAGTGACTTTCACAGGAGTGGACAGAGAGACTGCCCCTGATTTGCTGTGGGCAGATAAACTGCCCAGATTCACATCCTACCACCGGTCTGACACCCCCATGCTGCCCCGGGGCATGGTGGACAGTGAACCAGAAACCGTTCAAATTATGTACATTATACACACACCACCAGGACTCCCAGGTCTTGTTAAAAAAGAAAAAAAAAAAAAAATCATTATTTTATTGGCAATAAGATAATGTATCTTTAACAAGACCTCGGAGTGCTGCTGGTATCTTTTCTACTGCTTATACTGTGGCTATACAGACTACACCCAGGCTCTCCTCTCCTGATTTACGAGTGCTTCCTATTCATTGTTGTTTACATATATAATATGTGTATATGTATGTATATATAATATAAAATAATACTAGCAATTGGAACAGCTTTGTTCGTCCAGTTAATAAATAAAAAAACAAAACAAAAAGTTCCATGCAGTTCTATGTATTACTAAATAAACATAGAATGTTTCATAAAGGAAATGTGTTATGAAGGCAGACACTACAGGATACATCCTAAACGGGAGTATGTGTGTTATCCAACACATTGCAACCCAATGTATTGGATACATGTTTGGGACTAATATGGATTTGAGTAGGATTATTTTCCCCTGACATCTAGGCAAATCCAGAAAGGAGGTAATTTCTTTTAGGATTGGCTTGTTGAATTTTCAGTTCTTTGTGCTTTTGGCTCCAAATGCTCCAGCGCAAAGCATTGTATTACTCAACTCTCCGTGTGCATGAGTGTGTGCGAGAGTGTGTTTTGCATGTACTGTGTGATTATTGATTGTGATTGTGTTTATGTGCATTGTCTGTGTGTATTGTGTTTATGGTGTGTATTGCGCGTGTTGTGTGTGTAAAAGGCCCTGCAATTCCTTGCAGAGACTTTCACAGGAGTGGCCAGGTGGCCCGCACCCCCTGGCCAGTCCTTTGAAAATTACTTCCCCATGCATGAACCAACGGGAGCACTAGTATAGTGGAGATTTGGTCAAGTGATGTTGTTCTTCTTACATATAGATAGATATATTTTTTTTATATAAGACTGAAGAACAATCCAGTTTTCTCCTCTGTTCCTCCACGGCATTAAAATACATATGGGGTTATGTCTCCTTCTTCCAGTCGTAGGACCAATATCAAAAAGCTCATAAGGAGTCCTGGCTACCTCCTCCGGTAGTCTTCTTGGTCCTACGGACAGCTGGAAGTCTTACTGGTCTCATATAGAAAATAAGTTTTTAGCCTACCTCTGCAAATGATTCGGGAAGCAGGGAGAAGATCGCAAGACAGTGATGCTTCTGGGCCGCATTCATTGCTGTCCCATATCCAGGGGAGGTCCCTAATGCTTTGACTCCACGTTGGTGCTGGTCAGAGGAAGACCGATGCATGGAAAATGACATTGGTCCAGCAGTAACGCTGCTGACACGGGGGGAAGCACACGTTCAGCTATGGAACGCAGAAGGATGAACGGAATTCCAGTTCCTACCTGGGTCAAATTGCAGCGGGATTTCTGACAATCAAACAGTATGAGGACAAGGTAGGAATATTTTTATTCATTTAGTATACTTTCTGGCGGGCCAGTTGTGCTCAGATTATATATATATATATATATATATAATAGCCTTAGGATGGATGCCAGAAGCTGTGCAATGCTAGCAAGTCTGTTTTTTGCAGGGAATATTGTTTTTTACTTCTTTAAATTCATCTGGTACGTATTAAAGGTTAAGTTTGTCTATTATGTCTACCCCTGCAAAGACTTCCCCTTCTAAAGAACCGTTGGAAAATAAAGGGACCGTTGGAAAATAAAGACGAGAAAGCCTCTCAGAAGACAAAACCCTGTGCAGGTTGTAAGAACAAGATACCGTAAAATCTCAGGTATAATACGCACCTGTGTATAATACGCAGGTGTATATTATGCCCAAGATTTTAGGGGAAAACAAGAGTGCCTATGTATAATACTCACAATTGTTTTCCCCCTTACTTAAAAAAAAAAAAAAAATATTGCTGCCAGCTACCTTCCCTCCCTGCCTCCAGCGCAATCCGATGTCAATAGAATCCTTACTTTATTTTGCTGCCTTTGAATACCGCACTCTGTCTGGTTTAAGCTCTGGTCCCATCTTCCCATGCGGGCGGCAGGCTTGCATTTGCAGCCTGCTTCCTTCAATGGACTTTCAGGACCTTCTGCCTCCAGTGAATGTTATTGGAGGCGGAAGGTCCTGAAAGTTCATTGAAGGAAGCGGGTGGCAAATGCAAGCCTGCCGCTCGCATGGGAAGATGGGACCAGAGCTTAAACCAGACAGAGTGCAGTATTCAAGGGCAGCAAAATAAAGTAAGGATTCTATTGACATCGGATCGCCCTGGGGGGGGGGGGGGGAGGGAAAGTAGCTGGCAGCAATATTTTTTTCTTTAATTCAGCCAAAAAAACTCTTGGGTATAATACGCACCCCCACTTCACATAAGGTGAAGAGGGGTAAAATTGTGCGTATTATACCTGAGATTTTACGGTACTTGTTTATGATCCTAGCAAATTATTCCCTGAATGCCTAAAAAAGGCTGTAGGTCCTGTTGTGCCTAACAAGTTTCAAGACTTCCTATCATGGATGAAGTCTTCAATGCAAGAGACCTTTGCAACATTACAATCTCAAGAAAAAGACAAAGACGAGAAGATCCAGATGAAGGTACTTCAGCCAGATTGGATCAAATGGATGAAGATAGCATGCAATATATTTTATCTGAATACTCAGAAGAAGAAGGTGAGATTATGGAGGATGAAGAGGGCACATTTAATATTGGAATGATTGAACCCTTCCTCATGAGCATGAGAAAGACCTTGAGCCTAGTGGATGAGACAAAAGAGCAAGGTATTTTGGATAATGCCTTCCTAGGAAATAAGAAAGAGCTACCTGTTTTCCCAGTTCACCATGCTGTCTCAGATCTGATCAAGGCTGAAGGGACAAGAGAATTTCCATGTTTCGAAGATTTCATAGAATGTATCCATTCAAAGAAGAAGATACTAACATCTGGATTTCTCCACCAAAGATTGAAGTGCCCATCGCAGAGTTAGCAAAAAGGACAACTATACCCATGGAGGATGGTTCCTCTTTAAAGGATCCCATGGATCAAATGATGGAAGGCGCCCTGAAGAAGCAATATGCACTACCGAAAGCAGCCACAGCAATGGCTTGTATTTCAAGAACAATTCGAATCTGGTTAACAGAATTGGAACAAAAAATTGAATCCTCTGTCTCCAGATCCAAACTGATGAAGGAAGTCGCTGCAATTAAAGAAGCAGTAGCCTACTCATGTGATTCCTCCATGGACATATCCTCAGCCTTGTCAGTCGCTTCCAGAAAAGCCCTCTGGCTCAGGTCGTGGGGCGCAGACCCACCTTCAAAAGCCAAGTTAGTATCATTGCCTTTTGAAGGACCTCTGCTATTTGGAAGGAAGTTGGAAGAAATCATCAAGAAAGTCACAGGAGGAAGAAGTTCCTTTCTCCCACAGGACAGAAGATCTAGAGCCTCCCCTATTAGAACATCATTCAGAGTCAAGCGCCAGTCCTTTTGAGACTCTAGACAGTTTAAATCCTCAAGGGGTTTCGAGCAAAGGAAACAGTCCACTTCCCAATTTTCAAGAGGAACATTTAGAAAAGAGGAGAATCATAGGACTCAGTTCAAGAAAGAATTCCACTGCAAGTCAGCCACCCTGCTAGCTGTTCCAGTAGGGGGTCGCCTGCAACAGTTTGTCCAGCAGTGGATAACAAAGACTAACCAGGTCAAGTGGGTCAATCAGACCCTTCAAGCAGGGTGCCTGCTACAATTCAATCAAATACCTCTTCAAAACCTGTTCAGAGTTTCAAAGACCCCAGAAAACCAGGTAAAGGCAAACTAAGAGCATCTATTCAGAAGCGAAGTGTCACAGCTTACCTTGTTTCCAGTGCCGCAACTTCACCGACACTCGGCGTCATTCCACGCGTCATCTGCAGGAGCGAGGCTTCAGAGTAAAGCAGGCCTCTGTTTTATGCCATGCTTCCTGTAGTCTCCTCCTACCTACTCCCTTCCTCTGAGCCTGCTCCTCCTACCTACTTCCTGAGGAGGGGTTTAAAGGGCAGCCTGAGGCTGTCTCAGTTGCCCTTGCATTGTTGTACAAAGCAGTTCGTGTCCTTGGGCTCTGTGTATGACCTGGCTTGTCTGACCATCCAATCTGGTGCTGACCTGTGGCTCTGTCTGACTATTCTCCTGCGTTATCCTTATAGTGAACACCCAGTTTGGTGCAGACATGTGACTGTGGCTGACTATCTGAACTGTGTATGACCTGGCTTGTCTGACTACCCTCTCTGGTGCTGACCTGTGGCTCTGTCTGACTATTCTCTTGTTATTCCCCTGTACCTAGCAGACACCCAATTTGGGGCGGACCTGGGGCTCTAGTAGACTAGCTATTAAACTGATTGCAGGCGTGAGTCAAGCTTCTGCTTTCTCCATACTGACTGCAGGCGTGAGCCAAGTAGCCCCCTCACTACGTCGGATCAAGATCCTGTGTTCCAGTTCCTGCTCCTGGTTCCAGCAGAGACTACCAGTGGCTGAGGCCTAGTCTCCAGCAGTTTGATCAAGTTTGGCAGCCTACTATTTCTGATAGCAGTGCTTGCTGGCTTGTGACTCTCTGCTTGTTCTTGCTATATTACGATTTGTATACTACCTTACTTATATTTTAATCAATTGCATTTAACTATACCTTACTGACTCCTGAATATCTCTGGGAAAACTGTGACACTAAGTCAAACAGGGTAATTTAGCCTGTTCCTATAGAATTCAGAAGAAGAGGATGGTGTTCAATAGTGTTTGTGGTCAAAAAATCAACTGGCGGCTTCAGGGCCATTTTGGATCTGAAACTACTGAACCAATATCTAAAACAAAAAGCTTTCAAAATGGAGATAGTGTCATCGGTGATTCAAGTCCTCAGACCATGCACTTGAGACCTCTACAAAATTGCTTCCTAAGTCAATGGAACCGTAACTCCACAAACACATCACAGAGAATTCCGCTCCCAATAAAAATCCAGAAGAGCTTATCTTGGTGGACAAAGAAGAAGAACCTTCAGAAGGGAATTCAACTGCAGGACTTGCCCTTGGAGAGAGAATATCAATAGATGCCAGCCTTACCAGATGGGGAGGATATTGGAGGAACATATCAGTACAAGGAACTTGACCAGCAAGGGAAGCCAGACTTCACATAAATGTTGTGGAATTAAGAGCAATAATGCTCTGCCTAAGAAAACTAAAGGAAGAGATAAGAAACAAGCTGGTAAAGATGGTATCGGACAGCATGATTGCTGTCTTATACATAAAAAACCAAGGGGGAACAAGGAGTCAGTCCCTAAATCTGGAAGTAAGAAGAATCCTAAACTGGGCAGAAAAGAACCTGACAGCCCTCTCTGTCATTCACATATCGGGCAACAGAAATCTGCAAGCAGACTTCCTCAGGTGCAACAAGCTGGATCCCGGAGAATGATCTCTAAATCCAGAGATATTCAGCATCATTGTAAATAAGTGGGATCTGCCAGAAGTAGATCTCATGGCATCCCACTCAAACAGAAAGATCCAAACATTCTTTTCCAGGAACCCTCATCATCAAGCCTTAGGCACGGATGCTCTAAACCACAAATGGAACTTCAGTTTAGCATACCTATTTCCGCCATTCCCTATGATTCCGGTGGTTCTCAAAAAGATCAGACAGGATCAATCAGATGTTCTCCTGATAGCTCCAAATTGGCCCAGAAGGGTATGGTTCACAGAACTAGGAATATCATCAACAGATCTGCCATTACCTCTACCTCCAGTGAAGAATCTTCTAACTCAGGGTCCAATTGTCCACCTGAATCCAGGATTCCTGAAATTAACAGCCTGAAGGTTGAAAGGAGTTCTTTAAGATCAAAGGGACTTACAGAATCTGTTATTGATACCATTATATCAGGCAGAAAAGCCTCAACCTTCAGAGTATATTATAGAATCTGTGAGCCTTTTGCAAAATGGTACAGTAGCATTTGGTTTAGACAGATCTTTCATCAAGCCTTCTCATGTTTTAGATTTTTTGGAAAAGGGTTTTGAACTAGGACTACGACAAGCATCCCTGAAGGTACAATTGTCAGCAATTTCAGCCTGTCTTGCAGAACAATTTTCAGAAGATATATTCTGGTTTATAGATATTTGAAAGCAATATACAAGTCAAGACCCAGAATCAAGAGTGTGATTCCACCCTGGGATCTGAATATTGTGCTAGATCAGGGAAATTTGAACCATTGGATCAAGTTAATCTTAAATACCTAACTTTAAAAATTGTCTTTTTAACAGCTATCACATAAAGGGTAGGTGAACCACAAGGCTTATTGGCCAAATAAAGTTTTATTATTTTTCACCAGGATAAGATTGTTCTTCGAACCCATCCAGAGTGTAGGCGTAAAGTAATATCCTTTTTTTCATTTAAACCAGGATATAGTACTGAAAACACACACATACAACACTTGCGCAAATGGGTAAATGACAAGAAGACTAAAATATCCGTTCCTGAAACAAGATGCAGAGAGTGAAAAAGTATATAGCATATATAATGGATAAGTAGCAATCCAAAGTCAGAGGGAGGCTAAGATGAACAGATGAGATGAATAATGAAAATGATGAATGAAGCAGTGATGGATAATTATGATGAGATGATGATGTAGATGATAATGGATCTCCCAAATAGTTATGCTGCTACAGACGTCCAATGGCCTTGTGCACCAGTACAGTCAGTAATTTTCATATAATCTGAGCGCAAAACATAAAGGGAGACAGGATACAGTAATATCTAAGTGTAATAACTTTATTGGAACAGGCATAAAAGATAATAATGAAATGCACTCACATGATGCCCATCTTGGGCTTTGTGCTTATCGAGGTCCCTGCCTCTATAACCGGCGTGCTGTGTCCGTCTTCTCCCACTGTTGTCGATATTGAGAACGTCACTAGGTCTCTTACTGAGATTTCCTTTAAACCAGTAGGTAAATGACAGCTCCTGGTGGATATTTGGGTAACTGGCTGATAGATAAACCCTTTTCTATATCCTACGTTCCCAGTGGGGAGAGTGTGGTGTTCGTTCCTCTAGCCTCCGCGTACCGTTAGACAGCTCTCCTCTCCGCGCTGATCTCTGGATATGAAGCTGCTCTCTGCTCCAGTCGGCAGTAAGAACCTCCTGGCTGCAGCTTCCCGCAACACACACACACACAAAACCCTGTAGTCAATTTCCGACTGGAGCAGAGAGCAGCTTCATATCCAGAGATCAGCGCGGAGAGGAGAGCTGTCTAACGGTACGCGGAGGCTAGAGGAACGAACACCACACTCTCCCCACTGGGAACGTAGGATATAGAAAAGGGTTATCTATCAGCCAGTTACCCAAATATCCACCAGGAGCTGTCATTTACCTACTGGTTTAAAGGAAATCTCAGTAAGAGACCTAGTGACTTTCTCAATACCGACAACAGCGGGAGAAGACGGACACAGCACGCCGGTTATAGAGGCGGGGACCTCGATACGCACAAAGCCCAAGATGGGCATCATGTGAGTGCATTTCATTATTATCTTTTATGCCTGTTCCAATAAAGTTACTACACTTAGATATTACTGTATCCTGTCTCCCTTTATGTTTTGCGCTCAGATTATATGAAAATTACAGGATATAGTACTACCTTCCTTTTTCCCTAATCCTAAGGATCAGGAAGAACAACGTCTGCATACTCTGGACCTAGTCAGATACATGTCAATCTATGTAGAGCTCAGAACCTTTTAGAAAATCGGACTCCTTGTTCATACATTTTCAACGAAAATTCAAGGGGAGACCTGCCTCCAAAGCATCCATCGCTAGATGGATAACAGACTGCATTAAGCTTTCATATCTGGAGGCAGGAAAGGATCCGCCACAAAATACCAAAGGCCCACTTTACTAGGGCCATGGCAACCTAACGGGCAGCAAAAGCGTCAGTGACCGCAGAAGAGTAATGTAAAGCAGCAACCTGGTCATCTGTCTCAACATTTATCAAACATTATCATGTTGATGTTCTGGCTTCGGCTGAAGCGGACTTTGGAAGAAAGAGCCTCTATAATCCTTAATAGACATTATGTATTGTCTGTTTAATACTTTTCTGATATATATAGTAACTCTTAGAAGTGCCTGGACTCTTCCTATAGTAATCTGCATATCATAGCTTCCCACCCCTAAGCACAGCTTTGTTACATCCCATATGTATTTTGATGCCGTGGATGGACACAGGAGAAAGGGAGAAATTTTCTTACCAACATTTCCTTTTCTCCTGTGTCCCTCCACGGCACTCCTGACCCATTAACCTATTTATTTTTATGTTCTAGCTCTGACAGAAGTTGACTACTGTAAGAAGTAGCCAGGACTCCTTATGAGCTTTTTGATTGGTTCTACTACACCTGGAAGGAGGAGACATAACCCCCATATTTATTTTGATGCCGTGGAGGGACACAGGAGAAAAGGAAATGGTAAGAAAATGTCTCCCTTTCAGTGAGTACAGGTCCTATGAGTATGTCCCTGTCCCCCCAGGGTTGCTATCTGTCTAGCAACCGCATCCAAAAGGTCTGTGGTAGACTCTCTAGTTCTGCACTCTGTTGTCTCTTCCTGTCTGCTCCATTCCTCTTCCCCCTCCTCTCCAGAAGTGACCTTTTTCTTGACTTTTACTAAAATGAGGAAACATTTTATCAGTCTTCTTTATGGGTCAGTGGTGCCTTTAAGAAACAGGTGCTTGCGGCCACCATATTGCATGGGTGCATCTCTGTATTTGCTCATTTTGCAAGGCAATCGGCCATTTCTATTGAGGATGGTTCTTCATTTAGCCCCTTCAGTGCCAGAGGCTTGGGCCATTTCCTGCACCATGTAGGCCAGACATATCAGCATTTTTGCTTTTCATCTGTTTAAGATAAAAAAATTTTTTTAATTGATATATATTGCAAAGAACTGAAAAATTACGTATTTTGAGAAAATCACATACTATATATCAAAAACATTTACCTTGATTGTGCTTTTTCAAATAACTGAAATTTCACAGAGTCACCTGAGTACACAAATACCAAGTTTGTAGAGTTTTACCTACGTCCACGGCTAGCGCAGAGTCCTAATTACCAGGTGCGCAAAATGTTATTTTTAAGTTTATAAACTAATATGCACATTCTAGTGTTTTTGTGGTAAAACTACCCTAAAACAGGGGAATAACTGCATAAAACTATATATTTCTGGAAAGTAGACATCCTATCGCTTCGTATGAGATATAATTTGCCTTCTTACCCCAAACCTATTGTGCACAAATGTTTCCAGACGGTGGCTTTATAGGGAAATTTTTTAACATTTCTGACCCTTCAAATGTACTGAAATCTGTGAAAACCTTTGAAATTCCAACTGTATTCATTAGCTAGTGCTCTTAGGAGAAAAATGGCACCCCACTTGTATGAGTTGACCTACCTTAGGGGGTGGTAGAACAACATAACTACACCTACTACAACCTCTGATTTTTCTAACATTTTCTCAAACCTGAATTACCTGTACAAAAATGGTTATAACTGATACAGACGTGAAGAAAGCATAGACAAATCATACCATTTTGGAAAGGAGACAACCTGCCAATGAGAGGTCACTTGCCTTCTTACCCCAATCCTGGTGTGCACAAATGTTCCCAGAATTTGGCACTAAAGGAAAAAATGGCATTTTTTGACATTTCTGTATTCATTAGCTTTTGCTCTTAGGACCAAAATAGCATCCCATTGTTATGAGTTGACATACAGTAGGGGTGCCAGAAGCACATAACTACACCTACCAGTTTTTTTCTTTGAAAATGGCTGCTCGTACTAAAATGTTCATAACTGTTAGACATGAAGGAAAGGTATAAAAGGTATACCATTTTGGAAAGTAGACATTCACCCGCATCAAATGAGGGTTTGTTTGCCTTTCTACCCCTGGGCTGAAGTGCAAAAATATTTCCAAATGGTGGAACTATAGGAATAAATGTTTTTTTTGTTTTTTTTTACATTTCTACCACTTCAAAGATACTAAAATCTTTGAAAACCATAACATTACCTGTTGTAATCAGTACCTGCTACCAACATGAGAAAAATGGTACCCCATTTGTGTAGGTTAACATGCAATATATGGGTGCTAGGAACACTTACCTAAACCTGACACTTTTGTTTTTGAAGTTATCTGCCGAAGGTGGTCTCTGAATTCCACATTAATCAGGAAATTGTGGTGCCCTCTTTCTGTCCTGACCCTACACATCCGTCAAACAAAGGGATCTTCACTTGTTGGATGTGGTGCGTTGTCTCAAGTTCTATGTGCACCGCACTGAAGCTATTTGCCAGTCTGTAGCTTTGTTTGTCATTCCTGAGGGTCCCAGGGCAGGGAGACCTGCATCCAAGGTGACAATAGTGTTGTGGATTAAGTCTACTATTCGTAAGGCTTGTGAACTGTGGAAGAAGCCTGTTCCTGTTAGGGTTTCGGCTCATTCTACTAGATCCATTGGCAGGGCCGGATTTACATCTCAGGAGCCTGTAGGCACAGAAATCTGAAGTGCCCCCCCACATTGGCCATCTCCACTGGACACCTCCACAATGCTTCTAATCTCCAAATTGCCCCCCATTATCTCCATATTGTCCTCACATTGCCCCCATCAACTCCATATTGCCCTCGCATTTCCCCCCATCAGCTCCAACTTGCCCTCCATCATCTTCATATTGCCCACCATCAGAACCATATTGCCCTCATATTGCCCCCCATCAGCTCCAACTTGCCCTCTATCATCTCCATATTGCCCTCACATTGCCCACCATCAGCTTCATATTGCCCACCATCAGCTCCATATTGCCCTCACATTTCCCCCATCAGCTCCAATTTGCCCTTCATCATCTCCATATTGCCCTCACATTGCCCCATCAGCTCCAGCTTGCCCTCCATCAACTCCATATTGACCCCATCAGCTCCAACTTGCCCTCCATCATCTGCATATTGCCCCCCATCAGCTCCATATTGCACTCACATTGCCCCCCCAGCAACTCCATTTTGCCCCCATCATCTCCAACTTACCCCCCATCTGCTCCATATTACCCTCACATTGCCGCCCCCCCCCCCCCCAGTGTCCATTTCCTACCTCCTCCCTGGTGGTCCAGCGGCAGGAGAGGTCTGTGCCTCCTTCTGATGTGTTGTTGGAGCTCCCGCGCGGTCTTCTCTTCAGTAATGCAGACCTGTGGGAGATGATGTCCTCTTCCAGTGCTCTTTATTACTAAAGAGCCGACGAGGGAGCTCAGCAACTACTTATATTTATTTATTTTAAATCTTATTACTTTGTATCCAGAGCTTGTTGGGGGCACCAGGACACTCCTGATGGCCCCCAACAAACGCTGATTACAAAGTAATGAAAAAACTCCTGTGTGTGCCTTGGGGGGGAGGGGTCTGCATTGGACCCCCCCCGGCTCACACAGGGTTAATTTTTTTGTTCTTCATTTTTTTATTATAGACCTCATTGAGGGGCATAGTAAATAAACAAATATGGCCCAAAATTATTTACCATGTAAGTGCCATAGGCTTATATTTCATTTATTTTTGATTTTTTTTTTGTAATCAGACCTCATGGGGGACATCTGGACCCCTCCTGGTGTCCCCCCAGTTATTGATCTGTCAGCGTGCTCTCGCTGGAAGATCAATATGGTGACGCAAGAGAGAAATAAGATCGCCTGCTTTCTCTCCTACCTCCAGTAGGATTGAATGTGATTGGGGAAATTTACCGAACGTCACCTGTGACTATGTCACCAATAACATTAGGCAGCTTCCCCCGATCCCGCCCACTCCTACCTGGAAGTTCGGGAATGAGAAGCCGTGCTTCTCCTTTGAAGATATTGATCTCCCAGTACGATTAGCTGGGAGAGCAATAACTGGGGCTGGCGGGGGAGAGTGCCAGGCATTTTTTTTTTAATGCGCCCACTGCAGGCTGGTTATACCGGCTTATGCAGTGACCTCATTTTAGCTGTACATTGTACAAGATTGGCAGAGCAGGTACAACTGTCTAAACTTGTACAGAGTACCCACTTGGCACTCTAGGGGTTAAAGATCCGATGGATAGAAAGATGGAGAGTGCCTTGAAGAAGCTACATTTCCTTCTAGGCCAGAATCTTAAAGCAGTGACTGTGGTTTGTATAGTCAGAATCTTCAGTACTTTGCTGTCTGAGTTGGAAGAAAAAATAGAATCTTCTGTTTCTTTCTCACCTATTAAAGGAGGTGGCATCTGTTTAAAGAGGCCACTAGTTTTTCTTTTGATTCCTCTTTACATAATGTTAAACTTGTGGCCGGGTCTCTGTGGTATGAGTGGAAGCTGGCTGGGAGACCAATAGCTGGGGGAATCCAGGAGTCCTGATGCCCACTAAAAAGGTCCCATAGTCTGGTGGTGGTGGTGGTGGTGGGGGGGTACCAGAACATGGAGAGATACTTTTTTGCAGCCACCACAAGCCAGAAATGTCTTCTTATGCGATGGCTTCATTGAGGCCCATTTTACGGGCTTGGCACATCGCATCCATCCATACATCGTACAGCCTTGGCACCCTAATAGTTAAACTATATCTGTATTGCATGGTGGGATTGGGATCACACGCATCCCTCAATATTCACTTTGGCTACTCTATACGATCTATTGTCTTTTTTTTTTTTTTTTTTTATATATTTTTATTTAATGGGTGACTTGCCACTATTTATAAAGTGATGGATAAGTAATCCTAATAGAATGCGAACACCTACTTTAATAAAAATAACCACCCACCTACTTTTTGTATGATCAGAGAATTGTAATTGCCTTTTTGCCTTTGTAAGGTGGGTAAAAAGTTTATTTCCCACAGTAAATGGGTAGGAAAATGCTGGAAAAATCTGAAATTGTATGGAAGGTTAAGCCCATAGATGAGTATATGCACACACAAATGCAAAATATGTCAGTGGAAACTGCCTATTTGTTCCTGCGCAAACATGGTCGTGCATACTTAGAGCCTCAGTTGAAGAGAGGATTTCTTAAGTCAGTCCTGGATGACAGATCTACACAGGTGGACACGACTTACTGGCAGGACTCTTGCACCCTAAATATTGCTCACTGGAACGTCTGTGTTTATTTTATTATTTTTTGCCTCCTAGATGAAGTAGTCATAGTCCCTGCACCTGTAGAAAAGTTAGCACTGCAATGTGCAAACATTCTCTATCCAGGACTCCAGCCAGCAAGAGTTGTAGCCACCTCTGTGGACATGATATCTAGGACAGATTAAAGATAGTCTCTCTTAAACCATGATGCATTAACACATTCATAGTGTTCATTAAGGTTTTCTGTCCACAGTGAACTAACAGTGGTTGCTATTATTATGAGTTGTTGTTTTGCATTTAATCGTGATCCTTACAAATGATAAATTATAGGGTATCTTTATATAAATGCATTCAAAAGTTCTATGCAGATGGCAATCCCTGAGCAGAAATTCTCCTAGTTCAGTTTTAACTTCAGCTGTTGGAACCAACTATAACTACACACTTGCTAATAGATTTTTTGTATAGAAACAGCTGGTGTTGCTTCAGAGATTTAAATGTTACACTAATGGGCAATCCAATGCGTGAGCCATTTGTTGAAACAGGAAAGCAGAAAATACTACATAATAATAATAATTTAAAAAAAGTTGAACCTGAATCTTGTACAGTAGAATTCTTTCAGTGCACAGCTAAAACAGTAATTGAAGAACCCTTGGCAGAGTGGCAGTGAGCCACCTAATGCATGGCGTTTGATAGCTTTTGTGAAGTTGTATAAACTTGCATGATCGAATATCTGTGTCCATGCTGCTAAACTGAGAATTAATTGCTATTAAAGTGGAACTGCCGCCTTTAATCAACTTCCAAAAACAAACCCACATGTCAACATTAAAACTAAATACAGTTACCCCTTAGCGACCAGTTACGTTCCATTACCGTCACCGGTGTCCTTACCTAAAGGACCGGTGATGCTCCTGGCACTTCACATATTTTGTGCTCACATCGCTACTGCAGAAGCGCTGTAAGCACTAGTGGGGTGTGAAATTGACCGCTCCAAGACTGGATCAGTCTCTATCAGACCCCCATTCTGTGCGCCCGCACATGTGATCAGTCACGTGTGCCGGCACGCTGACCAGCTTCAAAACGGTCCTTAAGGGGAATTCACTCACCAGACTGCTCGACGTTAAGTAGTTATAAAAAAAAAAAATAAAAACCTGTTTAAATGTGGGCAAGGAAGTTGCCATAGATGTTTAGCATGGGAGGCACCGGTTCTCATTGTTATAGTTCCATCCTTCCTCCCTCCCATCATTATCATTGATTGCCAGAGATGTGCAACTTTCTTATACACTTATCTGACACCGAAAGGGTTAAACATGTTTTTAGCCATTTCATTCAAATGTTTTGCATACGAAAGGGTTTTCCAAACACCTATTACTCAAAAGACTTAACAGAGGATGTACCCGTTATGTAAATATAAATTGGACAAATACTACAGTATCAGCAAGATCTTGTATATAACATTCTTATTGATATGTAATTGTTTCCCCCATACTGGAAGATGATTGTTGTTTTACTAATAGCTATTATAGCCTGTTTGGGCTAAATCAGTGATTGCACCCATTGACTGTTTTCTCCTAGGAGTCAGCAGCAGTTTGGATTAGTCTTATACTTTCACAAGGCAGGAGTTAACCCTTTGTGTGCCAGAGGGGTACGCAATGCGTTGCGTTCCCCTCTGGCACACACAGGGTTAATGATAAACTATTGATTCTCATTTTAGTATCCCTGTGTAAAATACAGTATTAAAATTTTTTGTTTGGAATCTTTTCCAATCTCTATGTGAAATAGAGAAATTAGTAGTAAGTGTGGTTTACTGCACATAAAGAAAATATGAGCATGAGAAGGCTGACTTGGGTACCTGTATGAAAATGCAAACTGTAGGGCTACTTTGATTTCTGTGCAGCCCTGAGACATACATACTTATTATGTGTCTGTAGTTAAAGGTGAGGCCTGGTCAGCTTACTCAGGCCCGGATTTCGCAGTAGACAGAGTAGTCAATTGCCTGGAGCTCCAGGTTTTGAGGGACACCTCAGCTGTGCTGGCTACACCCACATTCTGAACTGTGGATGTGTCCAGAGCAATCTCAATGTCCTTGTACCAGTAGAACAGCTTTTTTTACACACTGTTGTTTAACCCCTTGGATGCTAGAGCATTCTCCAACACATTGTGTGGTGGCTGTGCCAGCAAGGAACTGCATAGCACAAAAAAAGAAAAATGTTAATAGCTTGAAAACAATTGTATTAAATAAAACTTATATGCAAGTTTGCAAGATATTCTAAAACTGCTTAAGTTGTTGTTTTAAGGATACAGTTCCACTTTAACATTGTTTAGGTCGCTAAAAGATACAGCAATATATGTGTGTGTGTATGTATATAATATAACTGTATATTAAATGAAACCTAGGCAGTCCACTCATTCATATGTAACCATAGATAATCCATTAACAAGAGTGTGGCAGTTGGTGCACGTCCCATAAAATAAGGAGATATACTCAGGGTGCGGTGAGCCAAGGATCAAACAGGGACAGCAATGATGATAAAGTACTGCTTGATCCTTGTTTCACCCCTGGTGGAGTATATTTGTGTGTGTATGTATGCATATGTTTGTATGTGTGTATATGTATGTATGTGTGTGTGTGTGTATGTATGTATGTATGTATATATATATATATATATATATATATATATATATATATGTATATAATTATATATATATATATATATATATATATATATATATATATAATTTGTGTGTGTAATATAAAATAAAAATAGTGGCTTAAAAGCCCCTTTTAAAGTAATGGGAATTTTTATTTGTTGCCTATGTTGCACTCGGATTGCCCCGGAATTTTACCACTGTTGGTTAGTCCCATAGTTCGAGAGAGTGGTTTAAGTAGGAGAGACAAGACTAGTATGTGGTCTATTTATTTTAGGTATCCATAAAATGTTTTCAATAGGAACAGGCTCTAAAGGGTTTTCTTATGAAGAAAATGCACAGATGTTTGCGGCGAAACTGCAATTTTGAGCTAAGTGGGTGAAAGATATGTATATAGGTAAGGAAGCCTCCACCCACCAAGATTTTGGACTAGAGAGAGCAGAAGTTGAAATTCTCAGTTTCTTAAATGTCCATATGAATATGGTGATTTCGAAATTGAGGAGTGTTGAGTGTGGAGAGTGGAAAGGGGATCGGTAAAACTCTGAAGAAATACAAAAGTTTGGACAATAAGCTCATCTTTCAGCCCATGTAAGAAATGTTATAGACGTTCCAAGAATTGAGGCCAGACATAACTTTATGTACAGAAGAACATAATTTGCTGAGTATAGCTTAAGGAACAGAAGAGTGAGCTGGATACCAAGGTATGTACGTTGATAAGGTGACCACTTAAAAGTAGAAATTGATTTGTTAATAATTTCTTAATGAAAGCGGTTATATTTAGAGTAAGTTCTTGAGATTTCTGTGTGTTAATTTTGAATCCCAAAAGTTTCTTTAGGAAGCAAGTTCACTCATGAGGTTTGGAAGTGAAGTCATGGGTTTAACGACCATAAGCAGAATATAATCTGTAAAAAGAGAATGTTTATATTCTATTCATGGACTTGAATAACAGCTGCATTGGGGTTTTCTCTGATAAGGGCCGCCAAAGATTCCAAACTGGGGAAGAACAAGAGGGGAGCTTAAAGGGCATTCGTCTGGTCCCTTCTTTAATCATGAAAGTCTCTGAAATGGCATTGGAAATTAAATAGAGGGAAATGGAATTCCTTCAGAGTAGCCAACATACATTTCCAGTTCAATCTTTCAAAAGCCTTCCAGGCATCCAAAAGAGCACTAGAAGGGAAACCATCATGTGTTTGCGAAATAAATTAAGTCTATTATAGTCTAATTTTGTCTGAGGCTTATCGCCACAAACAAAGCCAACTTGGTCCAGATGGATCAATCCTGGGAGACAGGTACCAGATGATTGACCAGCACATTGGCGAACAGTTTGATATGAGTATTATTAAGAGATGTATCAGTCTATAGGAGTTACAATTAGCTGGATCCTTTCCAGTTTTGTGAATAAGCACTATGTAGGCTTGTGACATAGATGCAGGCAAGGATTTCCCCTTGTGTAGAGTATTAAAATATTTCCAAGATAGGGGAGAAGTCCAAACTGGAAAGATTTGTAATATTTCTTGCAAAATTCATCTGTGCCAGGTGCCTTAGATGATGATAGTTGTTTAATGGCAAATTAAATTTCCTGTAACGTGATAGAGGCATCAAGAACTTCATAATGGTTCAGATTAACATGTGGGAAGTTGCTATGTTTGAGATAAGGCAAACATTTTCAAGGGAATGCATCAGGAGCATGCATTTGGAGTATAACTCTTCGAAAAAAGTAGTAAAGGAAGAATTTAGTATTGTGTCCTGAGTCAGAGAGCCATTGGCCGTTCTGTTAGAATGAATATTTCTAAGCCCCTGGAGGTTTTTAATTTTTCTAGCTAACATAGTATGAGCTTAGATTCAGTTGGATGTTTATCATGGCAGGAATCCAACAAAGACAGAAACCATAGATAAGATTTGAGCACTTTAATATTTTGTAGTGCGCAAAGATTATGTGAGTGGGAAATCACAATCTGTATAAAGATGCAAAGTCTTCCCCCAATAACCCAAGTAAGGGCGGAAAAGACGGTGACTTAAAGAAAAAAGACCAGTCTGCATATTTAGGAGTCCCTAGTTGATTATAAATGGGTCATTGGTATCCATATAGGTAGCCTGAGGGGCAAGTGAAAGTTTCTTTTGAGAAAAAAAATAAATAAATAAAGGCCTTCCTTTGATTTTTGAAGATACAGTTGAGAGAAAGTATTTGGGATAATTTAAAATAAATAATGAGGAAATATACTGCAAGAAAGCATGTCCTCTTTAAGTTTGAGTATTTGTCAAAGGTTATTCATCTTTTAGCAAGGTAGTTTAGTCCCTTCAGTTGTGAGATAGGAAAGTTAGATTAGTTAAGAAGAGTGAAAATCAGACTGTAGAATAGAGGACATAATTTGAAAAGAGTGATGTGCCTCTGCCGAAGTGAATGATTCATCTCTGCAATAAGAGCATCTACACTGCAGTGATGAGCAGCATTCTGTACCCCTCACTCAGGAATCTCAGGTCAGTAAGCACACTTATCCCTCAGGGGGAAATGTGTAAGAAGAGAGGCGTGAGAGGAAAAGGGGGGTGGAGGTAGGAGAAGGAGAAATAAGGAAAAGGAGAGTGGACGGAGGAAGGAACGTACAGAAAGGAAGAAACAAATGGGATTGAAATTGCACAAAATGTATACCATAAACACTTTTCTGAACAATAGAAAAGGTGCGTGTATAATTCCTGTACAAGTAAACAAGCCCAGAAGGGGCAAATAAACTATCATCTGATAGTAATTAATGGTGCCTAAACCTTAACATTACAGCAAGTTGTATGAACCCAAACTGCTTTAGAATAGCTGGGAACGGTAAGAACAACAAAAAATACTCCCCTTAACCCCCACACACAATTGTCTATATGAAGTAATTTGTGTGATGTCCCACAAGTTAATTTGTTTTGTATGCACTATGTGTACTTTGATCCTTCATACTTATACATTGTCTTGTAGCATCACATGGTATATACTGCTGGAATAAATTACATATATATTTAATTAACATACCAGTGCTGTTTGCCCCTTTTTTGTTACTTGAACATACTAGCAAGCAAATGCATGTTAACCCTTGAATGTGAAGCAAAGCACTGGAGAAATCATTGTTATTCAAGGGGTTAAACAGTTTGTTAGGGTTACATACGTACAGGCTTAGATGTGATGTATAAAACGTTTTACTTCACTGAGCGGGTGCTAGAGAAGTGAAATAGCCTACCAAGTGATGTGGTAGAGGTTGAGGGAATTTAAGCATGCATGGATAGGCATAAGGATATTGGGAACATTAGACAAAACAAAGGATCAAATAAGGTTTGGGGTTTTTACAGTAGGATGGGCCGAATAGTTCTTATCTGTAGTCAAATTCTGTTTCTATGTTTCATAGTCCATTTCAAATGGATTTGTTCTACCACTAGAAGGTTTTAGAACCACGGCACTTTCAGTAGCTATTTTGTGTTTCTCTGTTAACACTGCACTGCCAGTTTATGGGCATTCTCTGCTGTAGGAGTCTTCTCTCATCTTTGGGGGGACTGTCTTTTTTTGGCAGTGGTGCTTTTATGTTCATTTTAGCAGTGTTTAAGTTTTATGGCTTTTATTAAACGTTTGACTTTCTTAGGGTTGTGGTGCCTTTAAGAATGGGCACGTATGGTGGCCATATTGCTGGGAAGATAGAATGCCATAATGGGGCGTCTCTTACCTCAACGCTGTTCTAGAGGCTGAAAGTGAATAAAATGTGGTTTGTAACTGGCATTTCTCTCTGCCGGAAACCTTTGGGGACTCCCTCCCCTGTTCTGAGCATAATGCCATTTGGCAACGACTAGGGAACCACTGCACCATTTTGATTACTTGGAAATTACAATTCCCAGCAGCTCTTTCTTCCTGCACTTTTTGGAAGAGGTGGTCTTAGCCCATGTGGAACACAGAACTTTCCTCTTGGAGAAAGTTATTTGAGATCTGGGCAGAGGAGTCCTATTAGGTTCTCTGGTCTAGGTAACACCTTTTTTGTCTTGCTTTTTGTTTCTGTCTTTGCTATAAGTTAAAACTGAGCACGTCTGCTTTGGGTACAGTGGAGTGGTGAGGGAGTTTCTGCCTCCGGAGAGCTATTTTTGTGGATGTGCCTTGCTCCCACCCATGGTTCCTGTGTTCCACATGGACCAAGAGAATAGTAGATCTTTGTAACTTTTATTTTTGGAATATAGTGCCTCAGGTGCATCCAATTTTTTTCAATCGTGAGCCACAGGATCAGAATGCTACAAGTGTGAGGGCTGCAATATTTCTTTTTTTTTTTTATTGATAAAAATGGTGATTTATAGCCTGTCAGCTATTCAAGAATATCAGTACTAACCGACCTCTATTTTTTTAACTGCACGGTACTGGAAAGAAAAAGATTGGGTCTTACTGGCCTATTAGTATGCTAGTTAGGTTTAAAAAAAAAAAAGAAAAAAAAAAAAAATCAGATGGACCACATTTGGCCCATGGGCCGCTCGTTGGACGCCCCTGCCTTAAAGAGTTATGATTCAGCATGTGTTAGGATCTTTTACATAGGTTTCTATGCCAGCATTTGGTAAGGATAAATATTTTTCAGCACGAGATCATGCTCTGAATTTGAAAAGTGAAGGTTTTTAAAGTGGGACTGTCCCTATGAATTAAAAGCAATTAATTTATTTAACAGTGTATTACCTAGTGAGTCAGTAATATAATAATTTACATTTTGTACTAATTTATTTTTCTCTTAATGTACCAAACATAATATAATGATCTGAGTTGAAGTCTGCCTTCTTTTAGTTCCCATCTCCTCCCAAAAACATTAGGCTTTAATATTCCTAAGTGGTTCTTATTGGTCAATTTTCTTTATCAGATTGTAAACTTAAACTAACTAGCTGGCTACAGGTAAGATATCCTATCCTCCTATAATATAAAAGGCCACATGTATGTTTGTCTTCTGCAGTCATGTGCAGTAGAGACTGCCCAAACGCAGGCCGATGCAGTCATGCACAGTAGACACTGCCCGAATGCAGATGTTTGTCTGATGCAGTCATGCACAGTAGACACTGCCTGAAAGCACAGAATGCTGGGAGGTGTAGTTCTGCGGTTTTACGCATTTTGGCCCGTGTACACGGGCTTTTACACTAGTATAGATATAATATAATAAAAAAAAAAAAAAAAAAATGAAGACCTATATCTGACTTCTGTTTGAAGGGTACCTTCGTGGCTTGGTCCTTTTTCTGTTTAAGAGACACAGATTTTATATGTACAATTCCATATTTCATCAGGAGATGGATGCTTAACCGTAGTCATCTGGTATCAACAGTGAGGTAGAAGTGGATTTTTGTTCTGTGCCCCTATCCCCGACAAAATGATAGAGGGTCTTGGTCCACCTCCTAACTCTGAGAATGCTTCAGTTTTTTTTTATTTTTCTTACCTAGCTGGCGACAGAGGCAAATGACTTTCGGCCTTCTCTTTATGGATTTATTCCTCTCTACCCTGGCCAATTTGTGTGCCTTCTGTCAAGTGTAGGAAACACCTGAAGCTTCGAGATTTGCACATCATGTAGAAAGAAAAATCAGAGATGCTCAACTAGGCTCATGAGCTAGCAAATACATGCAAGAAGCTCACTGGGACTGTGTCCTCGCTCCCAGGGTGCAATCTCTTTTAGCTCACCAGTGCCATACACGGAGAGGAAATCTTCTGAAACATATCATACTGGTCCTGCCAAATGACTGTCCAGCCACGAAATGCCAGACAAATACTCTCTGAACAAGGGAAACAGCTAACCCTAGACGTACGTTTCGGCCTTCTTCGGCCAAAAAGAGATTGCACCCTGGGCGCGAGGACACAGTCCCAGTGAGCTTCTTGCATGTATTTGCTAGCTCATGAGCCTAGTTGAGCATCTCTGACCTTTATTTATACAAGATTTGCACATCATGTGCTTGCCAGGAGAACTAATGTTGTTAGCTTCTGTGACCCCTTCACCCCACTGATACTTGTGGGACATGGGTCTCTATGTTTGCAGCCAACTTCACCCACATTTGTTTCCCTTTCTTACTGGAAGTTTGCTGGGCCATATGTTCCACTCTGAAACACACTGGTTTTCAGCCATTCTGAGCCCTTTCTTAACTATATCTTGGTCAAGGATTTGATCCTGAGGATTTTCTTATTCGACAGACAAAACGGCAGTGGCAGCAGTAGCACTTATTTGCTGTGCTTAGTCAGCAACAAAACACATGTTTGAGCTATGGAAGACACACTGCCTCTTTCTGGTATGCTCTTAAAGGAGCAGCTTTTTTTCCCTCTCCCTGGTTGTCATGGTGTCTACAGCAGACAGTATTCTCTTTCTTTGGTCTTTGTTAGTCTGTCCCTTGGCTCCAGCATGTCTGTACCTCTCAAGGCACAGTCATCCAAAGAGAAGCTCCCAACAAACACTCTGCTGGAAAGGAGGAAAAAGCTCAACAAAAGACAAAGTATTGTGTTGATTGTGGCAAAAAAGCTTCCTGCTTTGGAATATGTCAAGTTTAGTGTTGATTGTTTAAGAACGGAGATTGGGAAGATATGCCAATGCATTTTCAGGCTTTTTAATATGTGTGAAGTCCTCTATGCAAGAAACCATTTCAGAAACTCAGGAAGCTAGTATTTCCAGGAAAAGGCAGCATACTGCTGATCTGGAAGAAGGGTACCCCGGCAGATTTTTTAAGGAAGAGAAGAACAGGACGCTGTCAGTACAAGAGAGAGAGAGATCATTGAAAACTCAGGGTAAGTAGTCCAGTAAGACTCTAGTTTCTGGTCCCTCCCATGCCCCCTGTGGGAACCTACCACTGTTACCTAGCTCACGGTGATCACCTGTACACATCATCTGGAAGCACACGTGCGAAGAGAAGCCATCTTTTGCACCAACACCTCCACCATTTTCTCGTCATGTGGGCCACTCTTGAAATCAGTTTTATGGGTTCTACCACTAGAGTGTGGATCACAGAGTTTACCAGGACTACTATGGTGGGCACAGTTTTGATGGCTGTTAGGGGAAGGGATCCCAGAGATGCCATCTGCCCAAAATGGGAAATGTGTAAGTTCATAGCATGAAGTTTTGTATTCTGTACAATAAATTACTACACTTAGGTAGGTGTTCCTTTTTCTGAACTTATTTTCTGAAAGAAGACAGTTTTGCCTTCCTTCTGTTCAAACCCGAAAGGGGATAAAGGGAAGCCATTTCATAAGCTGGACTATGTTTTGAGAGTGGGATCTACACCTCGCCAGTGAATTCAAGAAGACCTACTCTGTTCATCCATTTTCAAGGGAAATGTAAAAGATCTGGCAGAACTGCAGAACTGGCAGTTGATTTGTCTGAGACTTGTTCCGCTTTACCTTTATACATAAGGCCCCATGACCTCAATGCATAAAAGATAAGTGGTTTAATAATGAGACAAACCAACCTCGCCATAGAGGAAAAATAAAATGTCCTATTTATAGAAGTGACACTTTTAACACTTTGAACACTAGAGAGGTCTCCAACTCATTGCAAATCAATGTGATGACGGTCTATAGCATTCAAAGGCTTAAAAAGTTCCATTTAAATCGCTGGTAATTTGTTTTTCACTGTCGTCCAATACAGGTCACTGGTACTCTGGGAGGCATAAGTCCCCTTTAATAGGCAGGAACAACTATGCAAATGATTTGCAAGGGGCGGAGCCTCCCCTCTTACTTAAGCCACCTTCTGGCCAGAGCCACTTAGATTGATTTGTTCCTAGAGTGCTTTGCACACCAGGTAGTAGAACATCTATGCATCTTAGTGCCCATTGAGTGCTGAAGGTCCACTTGTCCCCACAGTGTCCCTTTGATGGGCTTGTATTTGGGAGTTTCAATACACTCCAGCACTCATAGGGTGTTTTATTGCATTATTACTGTTTTATGCAATTTCTGTGGTATTCTCTGGGTTTTGGAGCATGGGATATTTGTTTACTTATGTTTCTTATGTGTTTTATTCTTGTTTGAGCACTTTTTAATGTTTTCTTAAACTTTATTAAAAATTGAGTTCCGCGCCTTTAAGCGCGGCTTTTCCCGCTCAGACGCATTGGCTCCTTTACTCTCTATGGGAATTCACAGTGTGGGACATAACTTTGGAACCGCTTGTCACAGCAACTCCAGAGAGGGCTCATTTTACTGCTAGGCTCCTGCTCTATCATCCGGATTGTGTTTTATTTATGTGGGGTGTTCAGGGGGGCTTCGGGCACTGTTTGGGGTACTTGTAGAGGGAAAACTACATTTCCCATGAGCGCCTGGTTCGCGCTCATTTCTGATTGGCTGTCATGACTGCCGCCATTTTGTGGTACTTTTCCTATGCGAGTACACTATGCAGGGACCGAGCCTTCTCTCTCCTCTACAGATTAACCCTTCGCTGGCCAGATAAGTCCGAATTTAGACATTTCTGGGGTGAAACTTTAATCCTTTACACTTTTTCTGGGTGATAGTGTTATTAGTGGGGTATATTGACGCTGTGAGCATGTCTACTTCACTGGAGCTAGGGGCTAGACCCAAGTCTAAGGAGGATGGGGGGTCTGCTACCCCCATGGCGTTTTGCTCCTCTTGCCACATTGGGCTGTCTAGCGATAATGTGGGGGATCTATGCCCTAATTGTACTGGTCAAGATAGCAACCCTGGGCTTCCCAGCCATGCTATTGAGCCATCTTGGGTGAGGGAGTTTAAAGCTGCCACTAGGGATCTCAGATCCACACTTCAACTCAGATACAGGGGGCTCTCCAGGTCTGGCAGACCCCCTCTACCATCAGGACCTCCCTGCCTAAGCCACAGGGGGCTCCTGATGTAACTGATTCTTCTGAAGAAGAACTCTTGCAGGATTCTGATGCTGAGGAACGTACTGTTATTGAATCTAACAGATCCATTGGGGACCCCTATGAGTGTGACCCTGAAGTCTCGGCTGAGGGTCTGATCAGAGCGGTTCTGAATACGATCAACCTTCCTCTGACTCAGGAATCCACTTATGATCCTACTGATGTTTTTCAGGAAAAGCAATCTAAGCCAGTTGTTTGTTTTCCAACTAATCCTACTCTTGCTCGTCTAGTCTCTGAGGCGTGGAGGAATCCTGATAGATCTTGCTCTGTCTCCAAAAAGTTTGCTAAGCTGTACCCTTTTCCTGAGACTGAGCTGGCTAAATGGGTGCGTCCTCCTAAGGTGGATGCACCTGTTTCCAGGCTATCCAAGTCTACCGCTTTGGCTGTCTCTGATGCCTCTGCCCTGCAGGATTGGACGGATAAGAAATTGGAACTTTCTCTTAAGTCCATTTTTGCCTCTATTGGCACTGCCATGCGTCCAACCTTTGCAGTGGCATGGGTTAACAGGGCTATCGCGGCCTGGACTGAGCGACTGACTGAAGCAGTTTGCCAGGATGCTCCAGTTTCTGAACAGTTACAGCTTCTTGCTAACATTTCTGAAGCTCAGAACTATGTTGCTGACGCTGTCTTTGATGCTATGCGTATGATGGCGAGGGCCTCCACTTCTTCTGTGGTGGCTAGACGCGCCCTTTGGCTGAAAATTTGGTCTGCTGATACAGCCTCCAAGAAAGCCTTGCTTTCCTTGCCCTTTCAGGGGAATTTGCTTTTTGGGTCTGAACTCAAAGAAATGATCAGTGAGGCTACTGGCGGTAAAAGTACTCTTCTACCCTCAGTCTTTAAGAAAAAGTTTCCAGCCAAACGCAATCGGTCCTTTCGTTCCTTTCAGACTGAGACACGCTTCTCGGCCCAGACGGGTCCTCCCGCTACGCGCTCCTCCTCCAAGCCCAAACAGTCCTGGAAGCCCAAAGTTGCCCCCAAGGCCAAGACCTCCAAGACTGCTTCGGCATGACTCGCCGAACACGGGTCCGCATCTGGCTGTAGGGGGTTGTCTCCGCATCTTTCGCCGGACTTGGGAGGAGTCAGTGGCGGACCCATGGGTTCTTCAGGTAGTGTCAGAGGGATACAGGATCCCTTTCTCCTCCCTTCCTCCTTTTCGGTTCCATTTTACTCGTCCTTCTCAGGAACCTACAAAAAGACGTCTGTTCGACGACGCTATTCAGGATCTCTTGGACAAAGAGGTCCTGGAATTGGTTCCTCCAGAGGACACAGGTTCAGGATTTTATTCCAACCTGTTCGTGGTGGCCAAAAAGGACGGAGGTGCTCGTCCCATTTTGGATCTCAAAGATCTCAATTCCTATGTTGTGAGTTCCCACTTCCGCCAGGAATCCCTGCGCTCTGTGATTGCCGCAATGTCTCCAGGGGAGTTTCTTGCCTCCCTGGACCTTCGGGATGCATATCTTCACATCCCTATTCATCCAGAGAGCAGGCGGTATCTCAGGATTGCCTGCCACAGGGGACACTTTCAGTTTGCAGCGCTCCCCTTTGGGCTGACTTCGGCCCCTCAGGTCTTCCAGAGGGTGTTAGGCTCCTTGATAGCGGTGCTTCATCAGGATGGGATCAGAGTGACCCCCTACATGGACGATCTCCTACTGAAAGCCTCCTCAGCGGAGCTTCTCCATCAGCAATTACAGAAGTGTATGCACACTCTGAACCGTCATGGCTGGATCCTGAATCTGGACAAGTCGGACTTGGTTCCATCTCAGAGGCTTCTATTCCTGGGTCTCCTGTTCGACACTCGCCAATGCATGGTGTTTCTTCCAGAGGATGTGGCTCACCAGATAGCCGTCCGAGTGGCTGGGATTCTGGACATGGACGAAATTCCGGTACCGAAGTTGTCGTCTTTAGTGGGGAAGTTCATTTCCACGATCGAAGCAGTACCATTTGCCATGGCCCACTCCAGGGAACTTCAGAGATTTGTGATCCAGACGTGCAGGAATCATCCAGATCATCAACATCTGGCCGTCTCTCTACCTCCTCATGTCGAGTCGAGTCTGCACTGGTGGTTGGATCTCTCTTATCTCCTGAAAGGGAGATCCTTTCTAGTTCCTCGTTGGCCCACAGTCACAACGGATGCCAGCCTTCGGGGCTGGGGTGCAGTCTGGGGTCGCTTCAGTGCTCAGGGGAAATGGGGTCTGGAGGAATCCCTTCTCTCCATCAATGTTCTGGAACTTCGAGCTGTCCGGCTTGCCCTGAGGCACTGGGAGTCTCAACTGACCGGTCGTCCGATCAGAGTGGAGTCCGACAATGCCACGGCGGTGGCTTACATCAACAGGCAAGGCGGCACAAGAAGCGGTTCCGCCTGGTGGGAGGTCAAGGATATTTTGTCTTGGGCAGAAGATCACGTGCCTGTCATCTCTGCAGTTCATATTCCAGGCATGGACAACGTCATGGCAGACTTCCTCAGTCGTCACACCGTCGACAGCGGAGAATGGGCTCTTCATCCAGAGGTGTTTCACATGCTCACCCAGCGGTGGGGGATGCCTGTGGTGGACCTGATGGCTACCAGACACAACAGGAAGGTACCGGTGTTTTGCTCCCAGTTGAGGGACTCCCTTGCTCTAGCAGTGGATGCCTTGTCGATCCCTTGGGATTTCTCCCTGGCTTACATCTTCCCTCCTCTTCCTCTATTGATCAGAGTTATCCAGAAGTTGAAGCAGGAGCGTTGTCCTGTCATCCTGATCGCTCCAAACTGGACTCGCCAGTCCTGGTATCCGGAGTTGATGGCCATGTCAGTGTCGGATCCGATCCCGCTCCCTGCCTGTCCGGACCTACTTCTCCAGGGTTATCTGTGGAAGGAGGATGTTCACTCTCTCCATTTGATGGCATGGCGGTTGAATCCTCGATTCTAGCAAAGAAAGGATTTTCTCCTTCTGTGGTGTCGACTATGCTTAGTGCTCGTAAGCCTGTGTCCTCCAAGATCTATCATCGCATATGGTCAACCTTCGTTGCATGGTGCACTGATAAGAAATTGTCACTTGAATTTCATCTTCCCACTGTCCTGGCCTTCTTGCAGGACGGTGTGGATAAGGGGCTCAGTCTGAGTTCCCTCAAGGTTCAGACCTCTGCCTTGTCTGTGTTTTTCCAGGAAAGGATTGCTATCCTTCCTGATGTCAGAGTTTTCTTCCAAGGTGTGACTCATGTTCGGCCTGCCTTCAAGAGTCCTACTCCCCAGTGGGACCTCAATTTGGTGCTGGGAGTTCTCCAGCGACCACCGTTTGAATCCTTGGCTTCCATTCCTTTACGTCTCTTGACTTGGAAAATGGCCTTTCTCTTGGCTATTGTTTCGGTTCGCCGGGTTGCAGAGTTACAAGCTCTGTCTTGTAAACCTCCTTACCTGGTGTTCCACAAGGATAAGGCTGTGCTTCGCACTACCAAGGAATTCTTACCCAAGGTTGTGTCCGAGTTTCACATCAATCAAGAAATTGTGGTTCCCTCTTTCTGTCCTAATCCTTCATCTGAGAAGGAACGTGATCTCCATTTGTTGGATGTGGTGCGTTGCCTCAAGTTTTATGTTCATCGCACCGAGTCTATCAGGAAGTCTGACGCTCTATTCGTCATTCCTGAGGGGCCTAGGGCAGGGAGACCGGCTGCCAAGGTTACTATTGCATCTTGGATTAAAGCTACCATCCGTGAAGCTTATACGTTGCGGAATAAGCATGTTCCCTTCCGGGTGACTGCCCATTCCACCAGATCTATTGGGGCCTCTTGGGCCTACAAGAATCAGGCATCTGCTGATCAACTGTGCAGAGCGGCCACTTGGTCCTCGGTGCACACATTTTCTAAGCACTATCAAGTTGATGTACTGGCTTCGGCTGATGCCAGTTTTGGTAGGAAGGTCCTGGAGGCAGTTTTGCCTGTTTAGGCCTTCCGCTCTGTGATCCTTAGTGCTTCCTTGCTGTTGAGCCCGGTTGGCTCTGGTTCCGTGTGCTGTGTTAGTTCAGGGATTGTTTCCCTTGGTTGGTGTCCGTTGACACTTACAGTTTGGGCTATGTAATTAACTGGTTCATAGCAGTTCTAGTGACTTGGGCCTTGCGCCTGGTCCTTGCCTTACTTCCCGCCTCTGGGTCAGCTCAATGTTTGTACATCCCAGAGTACCAGTGACCTGTATTGGACGACAGTGAAAATAGGATTTTAGTCTTACCTGTTAAATCCTTTTCACTTAGTCCATACAGGTCACTGGTCTCCCACCCTGTCAAGGGACCAGACTTGGCTCTCCTGTGGCATTCAGTGGGAGACCGTTGGGGCATGCTCACAGGAGTCTTTCTTTTTGCTTACCTGAGGTCAGTTTTAGGGTCTCAAATCAATCTAAGTGGCTCTGGCCAGAAGGTGGCTTAAGTAAGAGGGGAGGCTCCGCCCCTTGCAAATCATTTGCATAGTTGTTCCTGCCTATTAAAGGGGACTTACGCCTCCCAGAGTACCAGTGACCTGTATGGACTAAGTGAAAAGGATTTAACAGGTAAGACTAAAATCCTGTTGTTTTTTATATTCACCTAAGTGCATTTGGTTAGCCCCCAAATACCTCCAATTTCTTTTATATGTCAGGCATATTCTCAGTGAAAATATTATAAGGAGACTGAATATTCTTCTCAGACCATGATAGTTCAAGCCTGATTAAATCATTGTCCTCTTCTTTCCTTAACGGATAATTTGTTGTCTGCAACTATGTTGTTTCTATATTCTGGACTGAAGTGAGATGACTAGAAGCGGATATAGAAGCTGTATGAGAAGTGGAAATTGGATGAGATCAATGAGTTACAGAGCACAGCGGGATATTGTACAATAGATGTGCACAGTGAGATCAATCTGGTATAAGTGAAAGTATTGCTATATGTGTGGGCTGCTAGTACAGGGATGTGCTGCTTTGTACGGAACATAAGTGATCGACATTATACTTTTGACTGTATAATTTGACACATTAATTATCCTGTTGCATCCGTTAACTATTCATATAACTAAACTTTTACACAATTGCTCCTTCATTCTGCATGTGCCCATTTGTGGAGTTGATGTTCACATGCAGTGTTTGTTATAACCAATGGAAAGCTGTGGAATCACTCCATTGTTCCTCACTGACATTCATGATCCCTTCCTGATCCATTCTTGCTCCATTTGCTAACTGCTACTTCTGTTTACAAGTTATTATTTATGCACATAATCTGCAGATTTGGATTGTGATATTATACATATCAATGTACCCACGGGTTACTATTTATGGAGATTGTTTATTATGGTTGTAGGGTTGTTATATGTCTGGTAGTTTAGTGATAGGATTTGATTTTTAACCCTTTGAGTGCCAGAGGGGTACGGAACGCATTGCAAAGTAATGTGTTCCGCACCCCTCTGGCACTCGAAGGGTTAACCAAAACGTTGTATTTTTATGGGCCATGCTGGAGGGAATGGATTTCAGTGCCGGACTGCATGTTGTTTTGCAAGTATTAATGCTTATTTTTACTCATAAATTTAGTCTTTGAGATTAGTAGATTTGTTTTTATGTTGGAGGGTGGAGTGTTACTTCCCAGGTTGCATGTTTGTGTGCTAAACCTTGTACTTTATTGTAGACCGCATTAGCTCTCCAAAAACAGTTAAACCAAATTGTGCCTGTATAGGGCAGACTACAAATGCTGTAAAAATACCCTTTTAGAATTAGATTTTAGGGCTCCAACATAAATTAACTACAAGTTTCTGATGCTGGTTTGAAATGCGCTTTATACAAAATGGTATAACTCTAATTTCATTTATAGGAATATTATATACTGTAGTTGCAGTAGTACGGAATTATGCAAATTCCTACCTACTGCCTCCTATCCTATGGCTAGGAGAAGTGTCTCCTCCTACTGCCTCCTATCCCATGGCTCAGGGCAGTGTCTCCTCCTACTGCCTCTTATCCCATGACTCAGGGCAGTGTCTCCTCCTACTGCCTCTTATCCCATGACTCAGGGCAGTGTCTCCTCCTACTGCCTCCTATCCCATGGCTCAGGGCAGTGTCTCCTCCTACTGCCTCCTATCCCATGGCTCAGGGCAGTGTCTCCTCCTACTGCCTCTTATCCCATGACTCAGGGCAGTGTCTCCTCCTACTGCCTCTTATCCCATGACTCAGGGCAGTGTCTCCTCCTACTGCCTCCTATCCCATGGCTCAGGGCAGTGTCTCCTCCTACTGCCTCCTATCCCATGGCTCAGGGCAGTGTCTCCTCCTACTGCCTCTTATCCCATGACTCAGGGCAGTGTCTCCTCCTACTGCCTCTTATCCCATGACTCAGGGCAGTGTCTCCTCCTACTGCCTCCTATCCCATGGCTCAGGGCAGTGTCTCCTCCTACTGCCTCTTATCCCATGACTCAGGGCAGTGTTAGCAGGAGTAGCGTAGGGCCCCTGACTATTACTGTCAAAATTACTGCAGAACCATCTGATAACTGTAGGCTATGGATGGTGATTTGGGCACAAGTGCACAGGTGGCCAAATTCCCCTGCGCACACACAGGTCTAAATCTCACTGCATGATTATGCTCCTCTGTATGTCATTCATATCCCTCCAAATTCCCTAGTCCCTGAAACCTTCTTCTCCATATGTCACCTACATCTCTTCAGACTACTCAGTCAGAGCTGCTATACCATATATCAACATTTCGCTGGATTCCTGCATACCACTGTGGTTGTTGATTTGGGGATGTTTGAATGGGGGGGACCCCCTAAACTTCCTTAATCCAACCAGCTTCCCTCATTTGTAATGACAGTCTGCAAATGCTGCATGCATATAGACTCCCTAATGCACTCATCCACATGCCCTCCCCCCTTACTTTTGGCCACCCTGGTTCCCCCTTACTGCCACTCACCTACATGCCTCAGGACCCCTCCCCTTTATACCAGTTACTTGCATCCCTCCAAACCCTCCTCTCTCACTGCCAGTCATGACCATACTGCTGCCCCTCTTTCTTGTTGCTCACCTACATTCCTATGGCATGCCCTGTAGTATCACTCACCAACATGCCTACACCCATCCCTTCCTTCCACTCACCCACATTACTTTGCTCCCCTCCTTACTTCCACTCACCTATGAGCCTCCAAACACATACCATTACTACCACTCGCTCGCGCAAGTATCTTCAGACACCCTCTTACTGCCATTCATCCTCATGGCTCCAGACCTCAAATTATATATTTTAAATTAAATTTTGTCCATGTGAAATGCTGTGCTTCTATTGCTTGTATATCATCTACTACAAATGTATAAATGCACAAAACAGCAGCCCCATTAGTAATATCTCTTTCTGACTCAGTTGTGAGTGAAAGTGACAGAAGGTGATATAAAGGTGTTCATTTCTCTTCTGATCACAAATAAAATGTGTCCGTTCTGCACCTCTGCATTGACAGAATGTTGCATTGTGTTTTGTGGTTAAATGTATCATTCATCCATTCCTAAGAAAGCCAGAGTTGATGCTTTGTATAGCATCTATGTTGTTTGTGTGGAAACAACTGGACCCAAAGGCCACATTAAAACCTGTATTTCATTGCAGTAAATCATGTTATCAAGGATTTTATCTAAAAATGTCTCTATGGACTTCAGTTGCGATCTGTTTGATTTAAAACGTTATCAGCAGCATTTTAAGCTAGGCCTAAATCAACTGCTCATCTCTGTAGTAAAGCAATTATACTATCTAGTGCAGTGGTTCACAACCAGGTGCCTTGGCACTTTGGTGTTCCATGGACATCCACTGAGAGCTCCCCTTTTTTCTACAACAGCTTTGACAAAAATTTGAATGTTGAGTTTTAAATGTATATAGATATTTTTAATGCATAATAAGTTTAATTTTGTGATTATGAATGTGATACCAAAATCTAACTGTATATTTTATGTACTGTATCCTTTGTTATGCCCTTGATAATTTACATAAAATGTTAGGGTTTCACAAAAATTCAAGATTGTACATTAGGGGTGCTTTGAGAGAGAGAAATTGAGAACCACTTCTATAGTGCATAGCCTGAAGTGCAGCCACTAGTATTGGAGATTAACTACAGTGGTGCTGTTCTGTTCCTTTAGCATCATGGGTGTAGTTCACTCTCTGTAGCCAATCTCATTCAGACTAATGGTTTATTTCTTTATTGCGTAGATGTAAAAACAAATGGTTCACTTTTAAAATGTTGCACACGAAATAGCATGCGACATAAAGGCACATTAACTATATCACCGTTATTATAAGGTGACATGGGAATCTCGCCCTTCATCACAAGCATGAGATTGTCATGTCGACGGCTAAAACGTTGCTTCATCTGATTTCTCTGTATACATCTGCTGCTTGTTCTAAGTGGTGTTGTTTAGATTACTTGTGCCTTGAAAGAAATAGATTTTGGATTGCTGAAGACATTGTAAATATTCCACATCAACATATCTTGCTGATATTGTAGTGGCTGCAACATCCCTTAGCAAGATCTTTCATCTGTGTGCTCCAATGCTCTTCATAATTCTTGTGTCTTCACAGGATCCAGCATTTAGTATGTTACTCAGGTGCTGGGCTTCCGTATTTGTCTTGTGACTCTAAATGACAAATCTAAATAGAATCCCATCACCTGAGTAACATACTAAATGTTGGAACCTTTTTTTAGACCCATTGAGAGAGGTGCACTAAGGCATGATAAAGAGGTGATAAATTGGAGATCACTTCTCCACTGATATCACATTTCCGATTCCCATGTTATTCAATGGAGCCATTGCACTAAGGTTTCTCCAACTTTAGAGATCTTTGTGCATAGACTCTATAGAATAACATAGGAACTGGAGAAGTCATATAACTGGAGAAGTCATCTCCATTGTATCACCTCTTTATCATACCGTAGTGCATAACCCCCACTGTTCCTGTAGGTACCGTTCCCATTTAAAATTGAGATTTGGTCATCTTTAGTATGAGTTCTACCATTAACTGTCAAACCTAAAATGTAGACATCCATTTTTCTGATTTGTCATCTGTTTCTGGTTTTTTAAGGGATGTCTTGGAACAGGAAGAGGACATTTGGAACAGTTCTGTTAGTTGATTAGAGCAGAATACAATGCTGAACAGATTGTGTGCATGCAAAATGAAGTCTAGACTATTCATTCGAATAGATACTGTATGGACATCTCTATCCATTTTATATAGTTTCAGTACCGCAGAAAGACTTATGATGGTCTACAAGCTGAAAGCTTGTTCTTGTTGTTCTCTCAATATGGACCATGCAGAAAGATAGAGGTGCAGAAATGCATGGGCAAAACTGCATCATAAAGCACAAATAAAACTTTACATTGACTTTTAACTCATTAAATGCTAGATATGCCTTCAGTGGATTTCTTCGAAATGCATTTGAGACATCTTTAGCATTCAAGGGGTTAAATGTCTAATTTAAATCATTGTTAATTAGTACATGTACCCTGCAGTACAGTGCAGTTTGCCCCAGAAATTATTCACTTCACTATTTTTGCATAGAGCACTAAATCTTATATGTGGTAAATTACGCCATGTATCACTTTTTCCTCCAGTATGTGTATGTTGATACACATTGGCACCAGTAGCAGTCATTGGGAGATGGAGATCCATTAAAGTGTTAGTAATGTCCAAAAAAAAGTTGGATACAGTGTTTTGCATTTAGCTCTGCTTTTTAAGCTCTTCTAAATGCAAAAAAACTTTTTTTGGACATTACTAACACTTTAAGAATGATTTCAGGGATTTAGGTCATGAACGTAAGCAAAGGATCACTAAGGTGGTTATTTTCTGAAATACAACCAGTGTCACATGATACACAAGCAAGGCAGCGGGATATTGGGGTGTTAAATGCAGAGATTAAGACTTGGTGTAAGCAGGAGTTTTCTGTAGCACTGTGTTGTCTTTTCTCTTGGGGACAATCTTGCTGTGCTAGGGGACAGGATGATTAGAGGGTTGAAGGAGACTAAACTAGGAAAGGAGTATGGTGAAACACAGGATGGGGTACACAGTGTAGAAGGGAAACTGGGTTTACAGAAGGGGTATGGTGGAGGGGGGACAGGGATAGTTCAGCTGATAGGGAGGTGTCTGTTACAACCTGATCAACAGCAAATCATATTTCAAAACATACACATTTTCAGAATGGCAATAACAAAAAATGTACTCTGGTAAATGCTCATACAAACTTGTACTGTGTGTGTAATTCCAGGTGTCCACACAGTATACCAGACACCAAGATAAACCGGTGTACAAACAATAAAGCAGACACCCAGAAAAACAAACACATTACTGGATTGGCAATAACGCCTCTCCAAAAAGAGGTGCTTCTAACCAAACCAAAGGGTCTGAATTCAATCTATCAACCTAAAATGAGAAAAAGAATCAACAAAAAAGCAAAATATAAAATAGATTCAAAGGGATGGCAATTAAACAACTACAATTCAATATTCTCAGTACAACAGTCCTTATAATATTCCCTAGAGGTTTTTCCGCTGCTCGAACCATGTACACTTAGACACCCTACAAATCACCATCTGAAGCAAGAAAATACAAAAAGAAAAGCCGGCGTAGAAGATTCCTCTGAGTGTAGTATTTTAATGCCTTTATCTTGGCCTCCACCTTCACCACGGTGCTCTCTTAAAAAATGGTACTCACATATTAATGAGGCTTTTACTCTTCCTCTAAGATATATTCACTTTCCCAGTATATAGCCCAGGGAAGGTATTATTTAATTTTCTCCACCAGTCTGTATCCTCTGCTTGCCTCGATCCAGGATTATATGGGGCTTCACATGGAACTTCACATGGAAAGGCTTCTCAGGTAGAAAATGTAATCAAAATGGAAGATTTTAACTACACAGAAATGTGAGCAGCACAACAATGGCAAATCATTTTGTCAGTATATTTAATGATATCTTCATATCCCAGCTAGTAAAGAGGCTTTGCTTTACCTAGTGATCTCAAACAGTTTTGAAATCGTTCACAATAGATTTGGGTAGTAGTGACAGTGACCTCAATATATATTGTGATGGGACAGGGAGTCAACCAGCTTCAGTCCATGGGGCCCCAACCCCCTTAATAGCTCCCACTCTCTCTCAGGGCTTGCTCAGGGCTTAGTCTTTACAAAGAATTGCAACCCAGAAGACACTTTGTTACACTCAATGCAAGAGTTCTGGCATTCATTCAGGGAAGGGGAAGACAGATTGTCTCTAGTGGGTTTTGTTTTTGATTGGTAGACTGAGACAAAAAGGTAACAAATTGCATTTATTAGAGGGGCACACAAACATAGCACAACAACTACCGGCAAATAGGGGTAAAATATAAAACGTGCACACCAGGTTCTGGCTTGCATTAAGCTTCTTTGTACCTTGCAGTTCTGTCAGAGGGTTTTGAGAAGGCATCCCAGGAGAATCCTGTACAGTACACTTTCCTCATTCTTTGGCTATAGCCACTGGAGTTTAGCTTTATAACCCCCCAATCTTGTCATGGTTTGCATTCCAGTGAAGTATTTCTTTTTAGATCTCCCTATTGCGGCTCTGCTAAAGAGCCGCTGGCCAGTCAAATCTGCTTCTGTCCCATAGAGCGCTGACGTCTGTGAAAGGGGCAGGAGAGGGGAACTTTAAATGCTTTGATCACTCAAACTATATAGGTCTGAGAGACAAAAGCTACTTTATTATATATTTTTTTTTAATATCTACAATATTGACATATGTTAACTTTAAAGGGATAGCAATAGTTTTATGTGCTTTTAGAGATTTTGGTTGTAAACAGATGCTAGTCAAAGTGGGCTTATATACAAATGTGACAGGGCCTTTTACTAGCATAAGAAGGTGGAGAGAGGTGACTTTCTGGACATAGAAGTAGTTAATTGTGCATGCTTTATCTGATCAGGGGCTCGATTCTATTACCAGCACTAAAAAAAAACAAAAAAAAAACAGGCGCTGTGTTTTTTTTAAGTCAGGGTTTAGCATCCTATTACCCGACTTGTGAAAATAAAATCAGCTGTAATTATACACACCGCCAATCAAAAAAAAAGCCCGTAGGAAACAACTAACGACAACGTGCAAGTAGTATTCTATTACCCACGACCAGTATTAGCGCCTGTTTTGTTGATACATTTTAAGTCGGAAATCATGCGCCTCAGAGGTTGAGGGGTAGAAGCCACATCGTTGTTTGAGCAAAAGCAGTGTAGAATACAGTATACAGCATAGAAATCCAACATAGAGTGCCCCCTTTGACATTTTAACCCCCCCTTTTAAAATTCGACTTACAGTACTTTCTTTCACCACTTTAATTAGAAAAATATTGTTCACATTCAACTTTTTAACCCTTCCCCTTGAAAATTTGACTTACAGTGCTCCCATGACTTTTTTCTCCATTTAAATTTGACATTGTTCTTCTCTTATTTTTTATGACATGCCTTCTTTTTATTTGTATTGTTTAATTAACTCTGAGTACCAGAGAGATAGCAATGCATTACAATGTTTTTGCTACCCCTCTGGTCCTCCTAGGGTTAATAGGCAAGGTATGCAGCTGCATACCTTGCCTGTATATGTGTGTTTAAAATAAATAAATAAACTTCTGACCTCCTGATACCCCTCCAACATGGATCATCTATCCAAACGGTTAGCTGATTCGTGTGGCAACCTGTCACAATCAAGGGCTATAGGCTCTGCCGAGACAGTGGGGAGAGTGTGGGAGGGAATGGGTTAATAACACCAGATCACTGGTTACCTGTTACTATCCCTAGCAACCACCAAATTAACCCCTGAAATCCCTCCTGCACTATCACCCCAGTACTACAATTTGCTGCCAATACCAAGACTTTATATCTGGGTGTCTTATGTTACCCCAAACACAACAGAATAAAATCACCTTAATAATCAAACATATATACTTAACCCTTTAGTAGTGTGTTCTAACTGAGCTTCGTTCAGAGTAGTGAGTTCATATTCGAGAACAGAAACAAGAGTTGATTAATTGCACATTTAATCTGAAAAAAGGCTTCACAGTGCTGGTTACAAAAATGCAGAAATAAATGACATACACAAGTAAAGATTACACATTGGCAAAACAGTCCATAAAATAAAATGGGCAAAACACAAGAAATCCTTAAATACATTACCGATAGTTTAAGAGTCCTTGCAGGAACTTCAGATGGTAGTTCCCCCTTCAGTTGTTACAAAGAAATTCACCTTTTTTTTTATCCACAAACCCATATTAAATACTTTCCACAGTTACTTCTAAGAGACCAAACCCCCTGGGTGTTACCAGGTTTGGCCTGACAGTTTACAATATACACATGTTCTCTGGATAACCCCCCATCAAAGCAGAGGGCCCAAGACCTTTTTTATGACCCCTAGATCCTACTCTGGAGATGTACTTATTCAGTTTCTAGTGATGTTATCTACTCAGCTAATTTTATGGCCTAGGACTGGTGCACTTTGAATAACATACAAATACAAAATAAACAAACAAATTATGCAAACCAGAGGCCCTGCAATGGCCAACTCATGTCTTGGTATGACACCTCCCCCTTAAGATGGTGGACAGAGGGATCAAGCCACAGGCTGATCAATTTTTTCACCATTAACCTCCATTTCCCCCTGACAAGATGGGCCATCTGCATTCCCATGTAATCTGCCTTTCTCCCTCCTTGGGCCCCTACATGTCAATGGGAAGGAACTCCCAGCATAAAATATTGTTAT
Source organism: Rhinophrynus dorsalis (assembly GCA_037306005.1). Classification (NCBI taxonomy): domain Eukaryota; kingdom Metazoa; phylum Chordata; class Amphibia; order Anura; family Rhinophrynidae; genus Rhinophrynus; species Rhinophrynus dorsalis. The sequence continues at coordinate 291,319,130 of CM074720.1, forward strand.
CCCAATATACCCGGTGCCTATCCATGTCAGCACCTGGCTTCTCAGCCCTTCAAGGGAGGGGTCCCTGTGCAGAGAGTCCATGAAATTCATATTGCCCTCCCCCCACCTTGCTGCACCAGAGAGAACAGCTCTCTCTGACAGAGCATTGGGAGGGATGAGGTCTACCCCGTTCTCTGCCTGCTGGTCAGATAGCTTGACCCTTTCATTACCATACTCTTCATGTTCTACAGCTGCAGCCCTGGCATACTGCTGACATGTTACCCCTGCTACCATTGGTGTACCTCCGTGTCTCCCACTTTCCTCCTAGGAGCACAACCTCTGTTCTCTTCATTCTCCATCCAAGGAACATGTTACAGAAGGAAAATCCCATTCCTCCTCCTTCTTACTCTCAGACATCACCGTCTTATAGGATTTAGACACAGGCAAATCACCACTCACTCCTGGTTCCTCATCCTTAATTGTTATCTGGGGCACACCAAACCGTCTCCTTAGCCCTTCTCCACTAGGTTTTGGCATTTGGAACTCATTATAATCACATTTTACAACACACCCCACCTCACTTTTGGAAGGCATCACTGGTTCTGTTACAGGTAGGCATTTCTCCATCCCCTGCTCTCCCTACCAGCGATCACATTTCACAACATCCCTGTCACAAGTAAAGGCTATATGCCCTGCTGAGACAGTGGGGAGAGTGTGGGAGTGAGAGGATTAACAATACGAGACCCCTGGTTACCTGTTACTATTCCCCTGAAATCCCTCCTGCACTATCACCCCAGTACTACAATTAGCTGCCACCACCAATACTTCAGTTGTTACAAAGAAATTCACTGTTTTTATCCAAAAACCCATATTAAATACTTTCCACAGTTCCTTCTAAGAAGCCAGACCTCCTGGGTGTTACCTGGGAGGGTCAGTGGTTTGGCCTGACAGTCAAACCTTTCAAGGATGTTACTGCAGAGGTCTTCCTGAAAAATCATAAGGCTTCCCAAAACATGCAACCCACAGTACACCTCTGTAATGTTATAATAATCATATTCTTCATATCTGTATGAATATCTGGACACCAAACATGCTGGGTCTAAATTGTTGCAAAGTGGCTATTCTTGTAACTCATAGCAGGAACACCTCCCCCTGGCATGTTTGGTACCCACTAAAAGGATAAAACGTGGGCATTTTAAATTATATCATTTTATTGAACCATTTTACATTCTATATACATGTTCTCCCTATTTCATAATATGTGACTGTCCCCTGTATGAACTCCATCAAGGCATAGGGCCCAATACCTTTTTTATGGCACTCTATATGTCCTGCTCTGGTGATTCCTATCTACTCAGCTATTTTTATAGCCTAGGATTGGTGAACTTTGAATAACATCCAAATACAAAACAAACCAATGAATTACACAAACCCAACTCATGCCTTGGCATGACAATCCCCCAAAGTTTCACACACTACCTTAGATTGAGCAGGACTTTCAGTTGGCCCTTCCAGTTTGCAATCGGTGTCCTCTGGAGCATAGTGACAGAGCATCCGGCCCAAATCATTCCCCAGCAGAACATTAACAGGGATATCCTCGGAAACCCCCACTTCTCGCAAACATTTGTCCATCCCCCAATCAAGGTACACACGTGCCATGGGCACAGCAGGACGCACACCCCCAATTCCTTTGATGGACATGGTTCTTCCAGGGATCATGTCCTCTGTATTCGCTACTTCAGGGCGCACCAAGGTGAAGGAAGCTCCAGAATCTCTCAGTCCCATGGTCACCCGGTCACCCACTGTTACACTCTCCAGGTTATCCTCTCTTTTCCCCACAGGCCCACCCACAAGCAAAATTGATGGTGGCCCTCCAGTGGCACTCCCACGCACACAAGCAGGTGGCAGTAGATTCCTAATGGGGCAAGTAACCCTCAGATGCCCAATCTGGTTGCACTGAAAACAGCGGGTATGGGGCCCACCAGACATAGCCCCTGCACTATTGGCAGCTGGTGGTGTGGTCCTCACTGCAGATCTTGTAGATGGTGACTGAACTGTAGCGCCTCTCCAGGTTTGAGTACCAGCTGACATAACTCTAGGCCTAGATGCTGGTGCATGGATGTCTGCACAGTCATCTGCCAGTTCTGCAGCATCCCTAGCATTTTTTGGCTTTCTTTCTAGAATCCACCCTTACATCAGGGCTCTGTGTATGTAAGATCTTTCCAGGACCATTAATTCATTAACTGCTTCATAAGTGGTAGCTTGTAACCCTGTAATCCATTGCTTGTATGCGGTTTCCAGTTGTCCCACATATTGAATGCAGCTGGATGAGGCACTCTGGTGCATGCTCCTAAACTTTTTCCTGTAGGCCTCAGGAGTCAGGTTAAAAGTTTTTAGCAAGGCAGATTTAATTGCCTCATAATCGTTATCAGTCTCTGGGGGAAGGGACACAAACATATCCAAAGATTTCCCTTTCAACTGTGGAGTTAAATATCTCCCCCCACTGGTCTGAGGGTAGATGATGCTGCCTGCACACCTTTGCAAAACTTTTCAGGAATATATCCAAATCAGTCCCCTCTTCCAGGGAGGGAAAAATCCTCCTTGCGGAGTCTAGGTGTGCTGGGATCTGATGCAGTGTTTGGTGAGGACAAAACTGTGAACTGCAGCTTGGTATTTCCAGCTTATGTCTTCCTTGTGACTGTCTCTGCAGCTTCTCATTCTGCCAGTCTTTCTTGTCTATTTACAGCCTGCTATTGAATCATCACTTGCATGGCCTCCTGAGGGTTTGAAGCCATGAGTTGCCGGAAACAATCTGTAGAGCAAATGTCCATGACACTTTGAGGGGTGCAAACACTAGGCATTCCAGTATGTAGTGGTCCTGCAGTAGTAGGGTGCTCAGTATCCCTTTCAGTGTCAGTCTGATTCAACAGTGTGGCTGTCAGTCTCCACAAGGTCTGCAATAAGCTGTTCCTTGCTTTCGCCAAAAGTTGGTAAATGGAGGGGGGAGTCTTTATTTAGAAAAAATTGTGCTATTTTGTTACCAGAGTTCATCTCAGAAAGGCCTCTTCAAATTTGTTCCACATCTAGAAGCAACCTTACACACACAAACATATTTTCCAGTCATACAAAAATTGCCCTCTTATAAGTAACCTCCCCCCACAATAATAATTCACTCGCTGGAAACCTTTTGAGTATTCTAGAGCAGTGGTTCTCAACCCGTGCCCTCAGTGGCTACTAACAGGCCACGATTTGAGAATTGTAAGAGCACATGTGAGTTAATCAATGTGAATGAGCCTCTGATCAACACACTTGTGTTCTAGCAGGGAAATTCCTAAGTCCTGGCCTGTTAGTGGTCACTGAGGGCATGGGTTGAGAACCTCTGATTTAGATATTAAAAGCCCTATTACAATCAATGTAAAATGGTGAATTTTCATTTTTTTCCCTGTGTTGCAGTTGGTTTACCCCAAATTACGCCTCTTTAGTTTCTTATATATGATCCACATTCGCAGATACCTCCCCTTTTATATCCACTTCTTACCTCTGTATCGCCAATTATCTCCTTCAACACACAATCACTAACTAACCTTTGTCCATTAACTGCTACTTTCTATCACAACTGGTCAACAACAACCTCATCTATTTTCATTATTTTGTTCCCAGAAATTGCATAACTTGCTTGATTAGGTTGGTTAAAGTCCAGATGTGTGCAAGGTTGCACAATAGGAGAAAGAAGGCAGGGGCAACCTGAGGTAGTCCAGCAACATTTGGAGAACATCTTCCACGATGGTACAGAGACACATAACAACCACACGCAAACGTAGCCTTCCTACAGGTTTTTTTTTTTTGTTTTTTTTTTGAGGGGATGGCACATTTAGGTGTCCTCTGTTAGACACCGTTGGTGTAACATGTATTTGTACATACAATTAGTTGTTGGAAATCCTGCTAAAGGGGATGCATAATAAGCCAGTACATGTGCTACTGAGTAGACTTGGTAACTAGCCAGAGGCTTTGCAGGCCAAAAATGTAACCCCGTGGCTGATTGGTGGGTTGGACTTAACAAGGGAAGTCTGTGGCTAAAACCAAGGACATTGTGTGCTTTACTTTATTTCCCCTAAGTATCAACTGTTAGGCACTTTATGGTGATTTGTGCTGCCTATTGGGGCTGTATGCACAGACTGTTACTCTAAAATCCAAGATTTCTACTTCTCGTAGTAAAGGTCCTTTGGTGAATTCCACTGACCACTGTGAAGGGAGGAGTCTGACCCCTAAATATTCTGTGTACTGATCATCAGAGCTGTACAAAACAGCCACAGCTAGATTGACAGCTCTTCTCCTACAAGACCTACTGAAGGGGACCTATACAGACCATGTCTCCCCTTGCATTTAATTTGAATGCACATACCTAATTATGTAAATGTACCTGTTCCAAAATGAAGATTTATATTTAAAAATTACATTGTTTAAGGTCAACTTGTATGTCTATGTATTTTAATTCTCCATATATAATGTGCATGTTACATTGAATGAATGGGAATTTCGTTTGGATAAATTTAAGCCATTTTATATGGTTATAAAGCTACCTTTTTTTTTTTTTTTTTAAGAGCAAACTTTACATGGAAGGATTTAGAAGCCTGAAAGAAGGAGAGCCAGTAGAGTTCACGTTTAAGAAATCTTCCAAAGGACTTGAGTCATTACGGGTAACAGGCCCCGCAGGGAACCCATGCTTAGGAAGTGAGAGACGGCCCAAGGGGAAGGCGGTTCAAAAACGAAAACCAAAGGGAGATAGGTATGTCTTTTTTCATTTTTATTTTTAATATCTTTTTCATATTCTTAATTATCTTTATATGGAAGTGTATTGCTATTTGGGAATATCCCATAGGTTTCCTGTTTAAGTGTGTATGCAGTGAAGAATTTTACTGAGTTTGTTACAGAAAACTTTGATATCATTGAAATGTTTCATAATTTGAGAGGTAAATATTTAAAGACAGTCGTGGTGTGTTCTTGGCTCAATTCCTAGGTGCTCAAACCTGCCTGCAAACCTCACTGATGCCCAGTGGATCATTCTGAGAGGTCCACCTTATTAATGGTAGAACCATAAATGCACAATTGAGGATTAAAATTTTCACTGTTGAAACTTTGAGGACACAGTCAGAGTACTTCTGAGAGTGCTTGCTGATTTTGAATTATAGACTTAAAGCCATATTCATTTTTGGCATTTTAACGTTACGAAAGAACTAACCTCACCTGATAGTAATATACCACTTGCCTCTAAATTACCAGAAAATCTGCTTCCTCTGTGAATGTTACCCTTTTGCTTTTGTTCAAGATTTGACCTCTTCAGTAAGTCCTGTATGTCATATCCATGGAGCCATACATTACTTATAGGCCTCCTCCATGGAGGTGACAAACAGTACTGATTTGCAGATACTTACCTGATTGCACAAGGGTAAGATTATAAGGGACCATTAGGATTTTCTGGCTATAACAAGATAAGAGGGGGGGTTATTATGATAAGCGTTTTGATATGATTAGTGTTTTTCTTTAAAGGTAAGCTGTTATATTGAACACATCAACATAACAGCAAAGTGCTGAATACAAAATGCACAGTGAGTTCAGAGGTGATTTTTCAGTAGTTGAATTTAGTGTTGGCAAAACTTTTGTCTCTTAAACATATTGATATATTGTAACACCACATGCTTGACTTAACAAAGAGAATGCTACATCTACTGTACATATTAAATGCACCATTATTTAATATTTGTTTTTGAAAATAAACCACACATATAGGAATAAGTAACTTTTAATGTATGTAATCCAATGTCTTGCCTAAGTAGAAGTCCTTCCTAATCATGGATGGAGATTCCCTGTAGAATGTCTTATGGTGTGCGTCTGTTGTGAGGATGTGGCAATTAATGACCGCCTTCAATGAAGATCAGATGCAGTGTAAAAAGATATACAGACATAGGAGTCTTGTATCAAAGACACAATAATTTTCTTTTGTTGCTGGTGAGGGCATACAGATCACATTGTGTTGAAGGTTTCCTATAGTAGTGTATAGGAGTAACTACATCAGATTGGGAATAGATGGCTGCAATCCGTACATTGTAACTCCTATGAAAATATCAAAATGACATTTTTTTTATTTGGCTTTAAAGGGACAGTAATGTCCCATAAAACAATTATTCTACTTTTGTAGATGTTTAAAAAATAAACTGTTCCTCAAATCCTATCTCTAAAATCGCTATGGTTTGAGAGATATTCACACTGAAAGTTCCCCCCACCCCTTCTCCTGATGTCAGCTGTAAAACTGACAGCAGGAGATTCAAGTCGGCCGACTAGAGGAGGCTCTTCAGCAGAGCCGAAATCGCGTTATTTAAAAATAATTACTTTGTTGGAGCGGTCTACACAGTGTGCTTGCAATCTAGGCACACTTTGTAGACCTTTCCACTAAAGTAATTATTTTGAAACTAGTTGAACAGCCCGTTACACGGGCCACAGTGCCACTGCCACCCAGTCGCAGGGCAGTCACGTGCCGTGGCGCGGGCAGTCTCTACTGCGCATGACTGCAGCACGTGCAGCAGTGTCTGCTGCGCATGTCGCGGCGTTACACACGATTTAGCTAATTATTATATAGGAGGATAACCTGATTTCGGCTCTTCTGCAGAGCAGCCGTCTGGTCCCCAGACCAGGATCTCCTGCTGTCAGCTAGACGCTGACGTCAGGAAAAGGAGAGGGAAGGGGGAACTTTCAGTGTGAATATCTCTCAAACCATAGCAGTTTGAGAGCGAGGATTTGTGGCACATAGTTTATTTTTTTAACATCTACAAAAGTAGAAGAATTTTTTTATGAGACATTGGTGTCCCTTTAAGCAATTAGCACCTGTTAAGGAGACCATATATTTGAAGAGTAGTCGAGGAGCTAGGAATGTTCTGTTGGAATTTTAGATTCTTCTCTTTACGTTTGCAAAATGGACAGCAAGATAACTTTTCAACTCTGCAAGGGCAAATCCTGGCTCTTGAACATTTGTGGCAGGTTCAGGAAGACACAAATTCAGGAGGTCTCAAATGTTCCATCGTTATGATAGGCTTATGTCATGCCAAGGCATGAGTTGGCTCTCTGGGATGTATAATTTGTTTATTTGTTTGCTGACCTGTATGTTATTCAAAGTGCCCCAGACTTAGACCATAAAATTAGCTGAGTAGATAACATCACCAGAAACGGAATTAGTAGATCACCGGAGCAGAACAGAGTGTCATAAAATATATTGGACCATCTGCTCTGGGGGGAAGTTTATCCAGGGGACACCCAAATAGCCTGAAATAGGGAGAACATGTGTATATATAGTGTAAAATGGTTCAATACAAATATATATTCAGAATGCCCAGGTTTTACCCTTTTCGTGGGTACCAAACATGCCAGGGGAAGGTGTTAGACCCAGCATGTTTGGTGTCCAGATAGTCACAAGGATATGAGGAATATGATTATTACAACATTATAGAGGTGTGCTGTGAATTGCATGTTTTGGGAAGCCTTAAGACTTTTCAGGTAGACCTCTGCAGCTACATCCCTGACAGGTCTGATTTAGTGGGCCATAAACTGTCAAGCCAAACCCCTGACCCTCCCAGGTAACACCCAGGGGGTTTGGCCTCTTAGAGGCAACTGTGGACTCCTATTTAATATGGGTTTGTGGATAAAAAAGGGGAATTTCTTTGTAACAACTGAAGGGGGAAATACCATCTGAAATTCCCGCAAGGACTTTTAAAATATTGGTAATTGTATTTAAGGATTTCTTGTGTTTTTCTCATTTTATTTTATGGACTGTTTTGCCAATGTGTAATATTTATTTATGTATGTCCTTTATTTCTTGTTACCAGTACTGTGAAGCCATTTTTCAGATTAAATGTTCAATTAATCAGCTCTTGTCTCTGTTCTCTAAAATTAACTCACTACTCTGAAGGAAGCTCACGTAGCACACATTACTAAAGGGTTAATGTCTTATTATTAAGGTGATTTTATACTATAAGTCTGTTGTGCTTGGGGTAACCTAAGACACCCAGATATAAAGTCTTGGTGGTGGCAGCAAATTGTAGTGCTGGGGTGATAGTGCAGGAGGGATTTCAGGGGTTAATTTGGTGGTTGCTAGGGATAGTAACAGGTAACCAGGGGTCTGGTATTGTTTGTCACTCCTACACACTCCTCACTGTCTCAGCAGGGCCTATAGCCTTTGCTTCTGACAGCTTAAAAGCTCCTTCTTCTTCTATGTAACCATATTATAGTGGGTCCAGTGATGGTTTTACCTCCAGCACATTTATCCATATGTAGCACTGAAGTTATGCAAGCTTGATATAAAAGAACACTGTTGGGGAAGGTGGACATAATTGAGACAGACGGACAGAAGCCTCCGTCATAGGAGGAGAGCAGAGGCAGAGCGTCAGGCTGCAGTCTATACGGAAGTGGCCTCAGCCCAGACATTTGTAAGTTAAATTTAAACTAAATAAAAACTTAAAATAAAAAATAAATAACGTTTTCATGTTATTGGATATGCCGCCTATTTATGGGATGTTGTCCATAGGTGACACATCCACTTTAAGAATCTTTTCCACAAGTAGACAAAGTAGTCTCCAAATGTCTTGCACATGAGCCGTTTGACATACACTTTTCGCGTGTATGTCATGAAGTCAGTCACCACAGCTGTTCTCTCCTGCGATATTTGTAGCTGAGTAATTACATCATCCTTATTTAAAGCTGGTTTTCAAGTTCTTTGCGGAGTTATGCTTTGTCTGCTTTCTTTTAGAATCCCCCACACGCTAGGTAGTAAGGTGTGGAAGTAAGTCTCTATTTCATTGGTGTCTCTGTATCTAAACCTCTGGAACGTGCTACTTCTATGCACCTAAGAGCAAACTCTGTTGCAGATTTTTTTTTTTTTTTTTTGTTAAGGAAATTCCTTGTGTATTCCTTGTGGATTTTTCAGTCACCCCTTCTTTAACAAACTTTGTGTAGCAATTATCTCCCTTTTCTTGTACAAGGAGTAATTAATCAGCTACTAGTGGATTAATTTTCATTCCAGTTATTAGGTTTGATATCCGACTGCTGTCGTCTTTCGAGAAGAGCTTTCTTCGATCAAGCACAAACATAAACATTTTTGAAATACTCTGTTGGTTTTGAATTGTTAGAGACATGGCAAACTTGTCATAGAGAGCAAATTCATTGTCTTCATCAAGGCTTTCTTTTTAGTGTTTGATAAGATCGTGCTTTGTCACAGCTTCCTTTCGTCTTGTAATTCTGGTTATGCCTCCAGATACCTTTGCTGGCTTACTGTAGTGTTGCTCTAGTGCTTGATCCAAAGCAGCACTGCTGAATCTATTACTAGTATGATGAGCTGTGAAATAACCATTCTTGAAGTCATTATGGATCATAGGTTGCTCTTCCAGCTTCAAACACTCATTGTATTTTCTCCATCAGCTCAGATTAAGTCTCGAATAAGAGGTGCCAATGTAGAGAACTGGTCCCAAAATAAAATACCTTTCTTTCCTGCGCAGCATTTTCTTTGAATTTCTTAAAATCTCTTTTGATGTTGCTCAGGCTATGGACAGCATTTTTGGTTTCATCTGATAAATGTTGCTCTTTGTACACTAACTGTATGCGTTTCACAATGGAGAACAGTTTGGAGTACGTAGTTTTATCCCTCTGTTCCATGAATGCCTTTCACTGAAGTGTTTGCATTACTTCACAAAGCATTCCAATTGCTCAAACTCACCTGGCATAGTGGTTGCCTTTTAAAGCACTTTCAGCATTCAGCATTTTTTCAGAATTAACAAGGATTTCCGAAGCTCCACTGTCTTTGAAGTACAGCCCAGTACAGAAACGTACCACTTTTTGGAGATGAAACCCTCCAAAGCCAAGAAATATGTTGGAAAATGTTTCTGGATTAAGAAGCTGCATTTCTTTGGCTGTGTGATATACTCCTTCATCGCACCACAATTAACTCTCTTGAAGATTCAACAGGCACAGAATATCTTTGAAGTTATACATTGATGTATAAATAGAATAGAAGCATATGGAGTTGCAGGACTGGAGTGAATCCTGTAATTGTCCTGTCAGATGAATAAAACCATTTCTAGATGTAATCTTATCTTCTTCTGGGAAATGTAGTTCAGTTACATTTTATTCTTTGAGAAACTGAGAGACACCGTAGAAGATCCAAATCTTTATTTTATTTGCTGTATTTATTTCACTGCTTGAAATGAAGGTACTGGAAACCGGGCACCTGCTTTTGGCTTTTGATAGTAAAGTTGTTTTTGAGCACCTATTTCTTCATTGAGACTTTGTGATGTAACCGCAATACCAAATGTTCCTGTGTACTTTTCTGGACCATTAGTTTCTTCTAATAAAACATCCAGCTGATTGTCATGAGCATGTCGATCTTGGAAGAAAACCAGTACTGTGTCATGCACCATGCACGCCTGACATTGTAGCTTCTTCTCTATCGAAATTGTCCATAGCACCACAAACAAGGATTTCAGGTTTTATTGAAGGTAGTATTTGGACACAGTGTCCTTCAGCTCTGATGATAGTTACTTGCTAGCATCTGATCTTGATAAAGTACATAATCATAACAGAAACAGTCTTTGGCGGATAAACACGGTAATGAGCGTTTTTGATTTACTTGAATTGTGTATTGCTTGTGCATTGGCAATATGCATTGGTGTTTTTTTTTTTTTTTAAGCCATTGTGAATAAGGAAATAAGCAATCTGAAACAGAGTATCACAACTACGTTAAGTACTTGCTGATTTACAGAATGAATGTGCTAATTCTTGTAGGAACCTTTCCCACTGCTTTGGCCTCTACTGTTCATACTCCATTTCAAATTTTCTAGGTCACCTGTATCACCAACCGTCCCACTTAATTTAAAGTCATAACTTTCTGGTTCTTCTCAAAGTATTAATAGCACATTTTCTAAGTACATTAGTAGATCATACTTTATCCACAACAAAACCATAGACAATGTTGGATGCATAGATAAGATGGGATAATGTATTTTCCCTTGGTTATGAGAATCATACACTGTCACCATACACCTCAATGATCATGGACTTCATTTCTCTCTTTGATATTGTATGAGTTGGATTTTTGCTTCAGAAATTGTATAGTGTATAGTGTATAACCATTTGTCTGAAAATTCACACAATACCAAATATTTTAGATCAGTGAATACTTTCCATCGAGTTCGAGGCTTTGAATTGTTAATATATGGTTTAATACAATTACTGAGATACATAATATCCGAGGCAAACACACTTGATATGTCAATCAAAGTGCAAGTTCTTGCAAAAACGTCATCTTTAACCCCTTAACGACCGGCATCGCGGTCACTTAAGGATCACAGAGCAATTTTTTTTTTTTTTTTTTTTTTTTGAAATTCCAGTTCCGGACTCCCCTAACGGTATGCAGTGAGCCCGGAATTCCATGACGGTCATAGTACGTCATGGGTCGTTAACTCAGATCTACCCATGATGTACTTTGACTGTCGTTAAGTGGTTAAAAAAAACTTTGTTGCATTGAGAAATTCCTGTGCTCTTCCAGGTTTGCAGATGCGGAAAAGTTGTATATCGGTTATGTTTGGATTGCTTGCAAATAACACATCCTGTTGACTGTGGTTTTTCTCCACTTAATCTGGGTGCGTTTTCTTTCTTGTGGATTTTCGGCATCTTTTGACATACCTTGTGATGATTCTTGGCCTGGAGTTTTGGTTGTTCTTTGGTCTTAGAATGTAAGGTCTATAACATGTCATGTGGTAAAAAAAGTAGTCTCTGTTTCTAAAATTACACCATCATTTAACAGTGCACTAGCTTCTTCCACTTGCTGTCGGCCAGAGTAGGTCCATTACAGCTTTTCACACCCTGGCGAAACACTAGCTTCACCAGAGTCTTTTCTCTTCTTCTTGGGGGAGAATGTTGCAATTCCACATTATTCATTTTTATATTATTCCATTATTACAACTAAGAAATTCCCTGAAACAGAAAAAAACAAGAATTAATAATTGGTAGTATAAAACCTTCAAGTTCTGCAGTATTCCAAATGTAAAAATAATGCATTAACTATTTCTCACTGATTTTTATGAAATTCACACTTTCACTTTTATCAAGTTTCTTATGATTTTATTGAACTCTGCATACCTGAAAACATATCAGATTTATATACAGCAACCCTATAATAAACATCAATTTTTCAAGAAAAAAATCGGTGGAAAGATGATGGCAATTTTTCAAAAATGACCACTAATCAGAACATGTGACCAACTTCTCTTTTTTTTAATTTATTTATTTTTTTTTTTTTATACATAATACAACTCCTCAAAACAAACAAATGTCTGGCTCTCAAAATTCCAACAGAGTTCTCCTAGCTGCTACATTAGAGGGAGTTCTTAGATGGCACCAGCCCACCTCCTATGCACAGAATGAGAACCAGTGAGTTGCATTTAAGACAGTCCAACTCTGTCTGTGTTTTCCATGAGTCTAAGGCAAGCTGCTCCATTCACACACAATGAGGATCCAGACTAGCTGAATTTCAGGGAAAGCTCCTAAACACTGTAAAGCAGTGATTCTCAACCAGGGTGCCGTGGCACTTTGGTGTGCCACGGACATCGACTTTGGGTGTCCTATGTTTTCTATAAAGATTAACAAAAATGGACTTTTAAATAAAGATTTATAGAAATTGTTATGCACAATATGTTTAGTTGTGATATTATGATTATAAGACCTAATAATACTGTATATTTATGTATTATACCCTTCATTATGTTCAAGATTACATGTAAGGCGTGCCCCGAGCAAAATAAGGTTGAGAACCACTGCTGTATAAATAAAGGGGAGGGGGACTGCTACCTTCTGGACAGGCATATGGCCTTATGTTTAAAAGAGAAATTAAGGGATTTTGTGGCAAACCAATTGCATTTTAGGGGAGAACTTAAAATTCCAATTGATTTACATTGAGTTTTTAACCCCTTGAATGACAGTGGTCTCCAACATATTACTTTGCAATTCATTAGATAGTTCTTTAGCAAACAAGAGGTTTAAATTCCCATTGAAATAAACACATTTTTTTCGTTCTTACCTATAGTGCTTTTAGTTTGTCCTGGAATTCCTCCACTTTCCTTTTGAACATATCACCCATAGCAGGGCTCAAAATTTCAAGTCCTAAGCTACTAGCCAGGCCTGAAAAGTTACTCGCCACCAGTTTCCATGCCTAGCCCCATCCATATCCCTGCCTTTAACCCCACCCCTATCCCACCTTTAACCCCACCCATCTCAAGTTATATTTGATGAAATTACACTGTTGTTCTATGTTTTATTCAGAATAAAACAAAAATATTCACATGGTCACACTTTGGAGGTGAACAATGTTTGGTAAACCTGGTTACCAGGTGTACAAATTAGTGTTCCCCCTCAATGTGTAACTAAACTGTGTGTGCAAATCAGTGTTCCTCAAGGTCTGACCACGTGTGCCAATCAGTGTTCTTATTGGGTGCACCCCATTGCTGACATAGTTGCAGAGGAAACATGCCAGCCAGGGAAGACTTGGATACAAAGTCTGCAGTACAGTCTAATGAGATTTAATTAGGTAACCCAGCCCCAGACCAAGACTGAGTGATGTAATCATGGATGTTGCTATAAGCACTGGGCATTTATTTAAATAAATGCTTTATGAATAGGACAGTTTACACATGTTAAAAGCAAGTTTAAGATCATATTTTAGGGATGTAACATATGAATAATTAATTGTTACATATGTTTGCTGCATGTTCATGATATTTTTGAAGTAAAATCAGCCTATTTTATTTTCAGATGTAAGGGTTACTTTCTTTAAAGGGGAACTACCACCCCTCAATAACTTAAGCGGTTCAAAAGGGACTGACAGCGCAGGCGCACGGACGTCACTGTGAAGAGACGTCCGTGCTTCCTGCTCCTGTTACCATCGGTAAAACGCCGATATCTGCAGAACCGGGTAATATTTCTGGCGACTAGCACTACTAAGCAGCTAGTCGCCAGATGAGCAATCAGAAAAGCTTAAGTTATTGCGGGGTGGTAGTTCCCCTTTAATATCTTAGATCAGTGCTGGGCAACCTGAGGCTCTTCACCTGTTGATGACTACAGCTCCCATCATCTCTGGCCAGCCAAAGACTAAAGGGCCTCAGGTTGCCCATCCTGTTCTTAGATAGTTAGCTCTCTGAGGAAGACACAGATCTATCACAGATTCCACTTGCCACATACTTTAAGTGGATTATGTGATTTCTACTTATGTAATAGTGTATTTCAGTACAGATCTCAAAAAGCAAGTAACTCTAGGTGTTTTACTACATTACCGCAAACCTCCTTTTTGGTTGTATAACAAACTGCCTCATCTTCTATACAAGGGGGGTTAAGTGATTACATGTCATAGTGTGTGGCTCTTACATTGACACTTCCTAAGTGTGTTAACAAATATGTAGCGAAATGAGATTTTTGAGAAAGGATCATGCGAGAAGCACAAAATATTATATAGCCAATACTATGCCATCCAATTAATGTGGTCAAAGCAATACTAGTTATACTAAATTATTGAACCTAGGAAGAGGGAAAAATATTATATATCTAATTGCAGCATTTCTAAATTACTATTCTTACTGTGTGATGTGCTTGGATGTTCTCTGCAGCCTCTGCTGGATGCACCCCCACTCAGACCTCCTTAGTGCCTCAATATTCATATATACCAGTAATTGCCACATTTTTAAATTCGTAATCTTACTGTGTGTTCATGTGCTGCGATGGGACGCCGGCAGAGGCATAACTGGAAGCCACCGGGCAAGAATTGCCATGGGCCCCCCACCACATTGGCCACCTCTACATTGCCCCTCAATCTCCACATTGCCCCTTCATCTCCAAATTGCCCCTTCCACAATGCCCCCTTCATCTCTACATTGCCCCTTCCACAATGCCCCCTTCATCTCCACAATGCCCACTTCATTTCCACATTGCCCTTTCCACAATGTCCCCTTCATCTCTGCATTGCCCCTTCCACAATGCCCCCTTCATCTCCACAATGTCCCCTTCATCTCCACAATGCCCCTTCCACAATGCCCCCTTCATCTCCACAATGCCCACTTCATTTCCACATTGCCCTTTCCACAATGTCCCCTTCATCTCTGCATTGCCCCTTCCACAATGCCCCCTTCATCTCCACAATGTCCCTTTCATCTCCACAATGTCCCCTTCATCTCCACAATGCCCCTTCCACAATGCCCCCTTCATCTCCACAATGCCCACTTCATTTCCACATTGCCCTTTCCACAATGTCCCCTTCATCTCTGCATTGCCCCTTCCACAATGCCCCCTTCATCTCCACAATGTCCCTTTCATCTCCACAATGTCCCTTCTACAATGCCCCCTTCATCTCCACAATGCCCCTTCCACAATGCCCTCTTCATCTCCACAATGCCTCCTTCATCTCCACATTACCCCTTCCACAATGCCCCCATCTCCACATTGCCCCTTCATCTCCACATTTCCCCTTCCACAATGCCCCTTCATCTCCACATTGCCCCTTCCACAATACCCCTACCTCCAGTCCCTGGTGGTCTAGCAGCGTGGCTTAACAGATCTGTGCCTCCTTTGGCACAGATCTCTAGAACTGAAGCTCCCGCTAGCCGCTCTAGTAATGCAGAGGCTGGGAGATGATGTCATCTCCCAGCGCTCTGTATTAATAGAACAGCGCGCCGTTGGCCGTAGTGGGAGATCAGCTAAGCTACAGACGGAGTTGCTGTGGGCGAGGACCCCTATTGTTACGCCACTGGACGCCGGCCGTGGTGACATCAGATGCACACAGTAGCAACTGCGCAACTCCAGCGTGTCACAGCAGAGGCGGAACACCTCGGCAGACAGCAGTGATATGACAAGTGATGGATGGTAGTGACACTGTGACTGACCCAACGAGTCCTCCTAAAGCACTTGGACATGCTCTTAACTAAAGCACCCAAAAGCACTTTTTACAATTAGAATGCAGGGAATGGGGCCATTTTCATACAGGCATAACTACCAACATTTCAAATGGCCAAAGCAGGATACTTAAAGGGATAGTAATACTTAAAATGTAAAAAAAAATATGTTGTAGGGTTTATCCCCCTGAGTAAAACAAGAGTACTCCTACTGCTGAAAGGTGTTTCATTCAAAACTTATTAATTTTCAAAGTTGAATTGTTTAGGTGCAATATCACAGTGGCCTGAAATTGTACAGTGGCACTGTTGCTACACCATCCTATGGAGATTTATGGTCCCGGGACCAGAGCTGTCCATAGGATTGTGTAGCAACAGCGCCACTGTACAATTTCAGGCCACTGTGATATTGCACCTAAACAATTCAACTTTGAAAATTAATAACTTTTGAATGAAACACCTTTCAGCAGTGGGAGTACTCTTGTTTTACTCAGGGTGATAAACCCTACAACATATATTTTTTTACATTTTAAGTATTACTATCCCTTTAAGTTTTAGGGGGTGTTGCTTGGGGTGTGGCTGGTGGGCGGGGCATTACTGATCCTTTTTGGGTCATTTTATGACCTAAAATTACTGACCGTACTCAAATTAGTCCAAGGAAAGGGGGGCAACAAGTGATCTTAAAACTGTGGTAAATTTTCCATGTTAAAATAGACTGTTACAAGCAAAGGCTATAGGCCCTGCTGAAACAGTGGAAAAAGTGTGGGAGGGAATGGGTTAACACCACCAGATCCCTGGTTACCTGTTACTATCCCTAACAACCACCAAATTAAACCCTGAAATCCCTCCTGCACCCCAGTACTACAATTTGCTGCCACCACCAAGACTTTATATCTGGGCCTCTTAGGTTATCCCAAGAACAACAGCATTACAGTATACAATCACCTTAATAATCAAACATATTTAATTAACCCTTAAGTAAAGTGTGCTACCTGAGCTTCCTTCAGAGTAGTGAGTTCATATTAGAGAACAGAGACAAGAGCTGATTAATTGAACATTTAATCCGAAAAAAGGCTTCACAGTTCTGGTTACAAAAATACAGAAATAAAGATTACACATAAGTAAAACAGTCCATAAAATAAAATGGGAGAAACACAAGAAATCCTTAAATACAATTACTGATATTTTAAGAGTCCTTGTGGGAACTTCAGATGGTAGTTCCCCCTTCAGTTGTTAAAAAGAAATTTACCTTTTTTATCCAAAAACCTATATTAAATACTTTCCACAGTTCCTTCTAAGAGGCCAAACCCCCTGGGTGTTACCTGGGGGGATGAAAGGGAAAATCTTTTGCTTCTGCAAGGCCTACAGATGCGCATTGGCTACGCTCTGCTAAAATATAATATTTCTAGCTATGGTTTGCTCTAACAGTTATAGTCTGATAAGAGCTAATTAAGTAAATGATATTAACTTTGTGACATTGAAATTTGTGAACAACATGTCCAGAACAATTCTTTTTATAACTTGTTTTGTCTTACTGCGGTAAGGGGCATTCTGCCAAATGATGAAGTAATTTGCAGGTGTATTATGTCCGAAGCCTTTTAACTAGTGATCTCCCTCTGTCTTCTCATTGGTTAAATGACCGACAATGTCCATATCTGTTCATGTATCCTGGGAGGGGAAATCTCTCCCCCTAATTTACATGCCTACCACCCACTGATTTTGCATTATATAAACTGGTGAATTTTGCTTAATAAATTGGATAAGAAGTTATAGCACAAGATTCGTGTCTGCGTGTATTCATTTCTTATCCCCAGGCCTGCGACTTAGGATATCTCGGAGGAACAGTGTGGAAGTCCAAGGTCCCCGGGGAGTAAAGGCAAACAGAGAAACACAGAAGATAGAGACAGTTATCAACAGGGGAGGTTTGGCCTGACAGTTCACACATGTTCTCTGGATAACCCCCCATCAAAGCAGAGGGCCCAAGACCTTTTTTATGGCAGTTACGCCTGGTGTTTGTGATCTGCTCAGCTTATTTTATGGCCTAGGACTGGTGCACTTTGAATAACATACAAATACAAAATAAACAAACAAATTGGCATGACAGAGACCAATAACTAAATGCTGTATTATAATACCTCTCCATCAAATGCATATATTGCAGCCCCCCCTTGTTTTTAAAAGGTTAATGTTAGACTATGTTGTGCGCAGCAGTGAGAGTCCTTAAGCATAGTAGAAAGCATAATACACGATAAAGTTGTACTCCACTGTTTTGATGTGCTTTCTAGGTACTTATCCAGCCATAACGGATTTGTACCATTTTATCGGATTTCAATCATGGCAGCACTGACTTACCCTCCTTGCCATTTCCCTCATCTCCCATAATAAATTGCTCCTTTCTCAGTCCTTCTAATTGGCTAGTGGGCGCAGTCTGTCTTTTGATTGGTTGCTAACTGCTGCATCTACCAACCAATCAGATCATGCTATGATAGGTCACTTGGATTTTCTGGTTGATCTTGAGTTGCTGTATCTCTGCCACATTTTTTGCAATTCTCTGTGCCCAGGAGGAGCACATGGAGAAGAGCAGAGTGAAAAAAAAACAAACCCTCCCTTAGACTGGGATTTCTAATACACTACAAGAAAATGGGGAGAAATCTCCAGAGACACAACAGGAAAAGGCTGGAACAGTGGTTAAAGCTAGAGCAAGAGATAAGTAAATTAAAAAAGTACACCACTGGGGTAAAATGGAAACTTCTCATACCCTGCACTGGTTGCCAACATCTCAGATTATCCTCAACTGGTCATTGAACAGCTGAAAATAATAGGAATTATAGCTCAATGACAGCTGGGCATCCATATGTTACCTAATTTTATCTGTTGGACTTAAATGTGTAGTAAACTTTCTTTTGTAAGAAAACCTATGTGTTGCAGCTTTTCCTGTAAGTAAAACAACAGTACATCCAACACCGACAGTTGCTTTATTCAAATGTTATAACCGTACAATTAATCGGGAAGTGAATATACAGCACATTTACTTCCTGAAAGTTGACAGCATGACTCAGAAATTTCTATCACATTCTATGGAGAACACTTCAGAGTTTAAATTGTACTAACTCTGGAAATATGCATCTCTCAGATTTGTGTACTTCTATGGGCTTTTTGACCAAGGTTGTTTCAGATTTTCACATCAATCAGGTACTTGTTCCTCCTTTTTTGTGTGGGTCCTTCTAATAGACGATACCAGGAACTTCGTCTGTTGGATGTGGTAAGATCTAAGTTCTATGTTAATCACACGCAGCCTTTTCTGATACGCACTGTCATTCCTGAGGATCGACATGCATGCCAGGCTGTGTTGAAGGTTACTGTAGTTTTCCGGATTAAGGTGACCATTTAACATGTGTAAGCTCTCCGGAAGTAACCTGTACCCTTTCAGGTCACGGCACACTCCACCAGGTCAGTGGTTACTTCCTGGGCCTATAAAAATCAGGCCATTGCTGAGCAGCTGTGTTAAGTGGCAAATTGGTCATCTCAACACACATTTTACTACCATGTGAATGTGCTGGCTTTGGCTGAAGCCAGTTTTGGTCTGAAGTCCCTTCAGGCAGTGGTGCCTGTGGAAGTGTCCTTTTTACCTTCTTTCTCCGATATGAGATCCCTGTTGGTTCCTGTTTGTTGTTATTTGGCATTAGGGTTTTGTGCTAGTTTAGTCTTGTGGATACTGGTCTGAGATGGAGTTTTTTTTTTGTTTTTTTTTTTCTCAAGTCTTTTTCCCCTCCTGTAAATCTTGGTGGATAGCCTTGGTATATCCCCATGGTTCCTGTGTTCCACATTAGATGAAAGAGAAAAGAGGATTTTAGTGAACTTACCATTAAATCCTTTTATCTTAGTCCATGTGAGACACAATGGGTTTAGCTCCCGGGGCAGAGGGGTCTGTCATGCCAAGGCATGCGTTGGCCTTTGCAGGGCCCTGGTGTGTATAATTTGTTTATTTTCTATATTGTATTGTACCTTTTTAAAGTGTTAGCTAAATTAGCTGAGAAGATAACATCACATCAGAAACTGAATGAGCAAATCACCAGAGAAGACATATAGAGTGCCATAAAAGGTCTTGGGCCCTCTGCTTTGATGGGGGGGTTATCCAGACAACATGTGTATATTGTAAACTGTCAGGCCAAACCTCCCCCCACGTAACACCCAGGGAGTGTGGCCTCTTAGAAGCAGCTGTGGACTCCTATTTAATATGGGTTTGTGGATAAAAAAAGGGGAATTTCTTTGTAACAACTAAAGGGAGAAATACCATCTGAAGTTCCCGCAAGGACTCTTATAAAAAGTATTAGCTATATGGTAGATACAATTAAAAGAGATTACTTGCGCTTATTCGTATCTCTCAAACCGTTATGGGTTGAGAGATATAAGAAAATAAATTTCTCTCCTCCCTCCCCCTTCTCATACATCAGCTGTATAACTGATGGCATGAGATTCTGGTCCTGAAATCAGAAGCGGCTCCTCAGCAGCACCGACATAACGGTACCTAAAAATATATACTTCATCGGAATGGTCTACATGTGCCTGGTTTGCAAGCACACGTTGTAGACCATTCCGATGAAGTATTTATTTTTAGATATTATGTCTGTGCTGCTGAAGAGCCACATCTGGTCAAGCGACCAGAATCTGCTTCTGATAGCTTTACAGCTCACCAAGCAGAAAAGGGAGGGAGTGGAGAACTTTATTGTCATATATCTCTCAAACAGTACCATAATGGTTTGAGAGATGCAAATAAGTGCAAGTAATGTCTTTTAATTGTATCTACCATATAGCTAATACTTTTCCCTGACATTACTATCCCTTTAAGTATAAACAACGTCTACCTGAAAGACATCTGCTTGGTAAGTCCTTTTGATAAATTAAGAGCCACTTATTCTTAGAGAATGGTTCCCTTTTTAAATATCTGGTAAATGTATCTTTATCTTTGCATTAGCTGGTCTTATCCATTACATGCATCACTTTGCTTATAAAACATTCTACTAGGTTTGTTTATGCAACACATAAAAATATGATACAGACTGCACCACAGTGGGATAATAAAATTGATGCAAATCAGGGTTTTTTTTTTTACCTCCTTGATTGCAAATGATGTTTCCAGGGCATTGGGAAGCATAAAAGACCCATTGAAATGAATGGGAACATGGTGATTTTTTAATCCTGTATAGTGGTGATGGTTTCCTCCACAATTTTTTTTTCCACTGTGTGCTCATGTGTATGTGTGTATGTACGTGTGACAGTATTTCCATAGGAAGTTCAATTATCTACAATGGTCACTTAGATACATTTAAGTAATTGAAGTTCAAAAATAGGCAAATCCAAGTAAAATGTATTGCCACTTTTACAGAAGCTAAAATAATCTGTATCACTGTGAGTCAATGTACCAAAGTCATATCTGATGATGCAGAAGGAATCTGTGATTACTGGGCGAGAGGCAGTTGTTACCTCTGCAGAATTGGTTGGTGCTGTATTAAAAATTGGATGGAAACATGATGGCTTATGGTTAGAGACTAGTGCCTGCGCAGGTTATTGCATTTTTCACTGATAAAACTGTGATTTAACAGATTGCAAAGTTTGATGCACAGTATTTATTTGCATTTTTTTGATGAATGCCACAGCCACCGTTCTTATACTCCCATAACCTAAAAAATATTATTATTTAATTTTATTTCAAGACGTAATGTTAGTGTATTAGAGGGCTTAAAATAGAGATCAACTGCTTCCTGCATCCATCAAAGTCTAAGTCCATATATTGACTGTGGTTATAATCCATTTCATTTAGAAGATGCAAACATCTAAACAAAGAGGATAAGCGAAGGAAAATAATCAATATTATTTCTCTTTCAGGCCTTTTATTCCCTTAGACATTTTCGATGCTCAAATGTTAGTAAAACATCACACTAGGCTTGTATAATGTAAGCGTTGCTTGGCAACCGGAAAATACGGGTAGTGCGTGATCTGCAGTGTCAGGTGGAGCTTTTGAGACTTCTTAGTGCTTGTGTTGCTAGGTAACCAGGGGTAATCACTAGACCCTAAATAAAAATTGATACGTTTTAAAAACGAAAGAGAATATTTTACACGGTAAGCAGTTCTACTGGCAACCTGTTGCTGTGAGCTGATTATATATATATATATATATATATATATATATATATATAATTTTTTTTATTATTATTTATTTATTTTTTTTTTTGCCATTTGGAGGTGTGTTGTGTTTCTTCTTATTCTTCCTTTGTAAAGACATGTATATGCTAATATTGGCTGGCCTTTAGCAAATACATTTTTCTCCCTTCCGAACACACACATCTACCTTAATTAACTCTAGTTATACCCTTACTCCAGCCCATTAGAAATTATACTACTGTGTTTTTTGTTTTCTTTATTCGAAGTATTGATGGGAGGGAAACAAAAAATTATTTCATTGGACACGGAGGTTGCAGTTTGCTGTTAATTATTTAATTCTGATTTGCATAATAGACTATGATTCTTGGATGTTGTAGCCATAATAAAATGTCCTGATGCTCTTCCTCCCCCACATTACTCTATATGGGCTTTTATGTCCTCTTTCAAGTAGGAAGGCTGTGCTGCCTGGTGGGGGAGGGGGGGAATAACGCAATCCAGTGCATAATGAGTCTTAACCTCTTCAAGGAATTAATCCATAGGGTAAACCATATGGTAATTTAAATATATAACTCTCTTCACTTGTTTAATATAATTAAATGTGCACCCTAGAGAGATTTTCCCACCCCATTGTGAATGTTCGTACCTGTTCGTTCGTAAGTATGTGTGCATATAGATACAAAAATTTAGTGCAATTATATGAACTATTGGATTAAATCAATTAATGTGCTAAGAAGTTAACTTATATTCTAATGTATATAATAAATAATATACATATATAGGAACATTTTATCATGCAGATTTAAAAAAAAAAAAAAAGTGCCGAGTCAGGGCAGGGATGATTCTACACCAGGGGTTTTCAATTGTTGGAAGTCCAGGTGTTAGGGACTACAACTCCTATCCTCTTAATCCAGACAGAGGTTGATTTGGAATTATGGGATTTGTTACCCCAACAACTTAAGGTCCATCCATTGACTATCCTGTCATAGACATTATACTTCCTGAGATGACTATCTCTATATGCCCGCTCCCCTTGTCATTCCACTTATACAAACCAAAACCGATGAAAATAACTTTTGCAAACATGACACTGCACCATGAAGATGAACCAGGACAGTTAGCATGTTTACAGAACTCTTGCTACTTAAAGGGGCACTAATGTCCCATAAAAATTGTTTCTAGTTTTGTAGAGCTTAAAATAATAAGCTAAATGCTACAAACCCTATCTCTCAAAACGCTATGGTTTGAGAGGTATAGGCATTGAAAGTACCGTCCTCCCTCCCCGTCTCCTGACATCAGCGTCTAGCTGACAGCAGGAGATCCTGTTCCGGGTGTCACAAGCGAAGGCTATAGGCCCTGCTGAGACAGTGGGGAGAGTGTGGGAGTGAAAGGGTTAACAAAACCAGACCCCTGGTTCCCTGTTACTATTCCTAGCAACTGCAAAATTAACCCCTGATGAGACAGGCCATCTGCATCCCATGTAATCTGCCTTTCTCCCTCCCTGGGCCCCAGCACACGTCATTAGGAATGGACTCTCAGAATAAAATATAGTTATCCCAATATACCCGGTGCCTATCCGTTTCAGCACTTGGCTGTTCAGAGTGGTGTCTCAGCCCTTCAAGGGAGGGGTCACTGCGCAGAGCTTCCAGGAAATTCGTATTGCCCTTCCCCCACCTGGGTGCATCAGAGAGTACAGCTCCCTCTGGTGGAGCTTTGGGGGTTGGGATAAGGTCTACCCCTTTCTCTGCCCGCTGATTGGACAGCTGGACCCTTTCATTACCATCCTCCTCATATTCTACAGCTGCAGCCCTGGCATACTGCTGACATGTTACCACTGCTACTGTTGGTATACCACCCTGGCTCCCACTTTGCTTCCAGGAATCACATTTCACAACTTCCCCCAAAGTTTCACACACTACCTTAGATTGAGCAGGACTTTCAGTTGGCCCTTCCAGTTTGCAAGCAGTGTCCTCTGGAGCATAGTGACAGAGCATCCGGCCCACATCATTCCCCAGCATAACATTAACAGGGATATCCTCAGAAACTCCCACTTCCCGCAAACCTTTGCCCGCCCCCCCCCCCCCCAATAAAGTTACACACGTGCCATGGGCACAGCAGGACGCACCCCCCCAATTCCTTTGATGGACATGGTTCTTCCAGGGAGCATATCATCTGTATTCACCACTTCAGGGCGTGCCAAGGTGAATAAAGCTCCTGAATCTCTCAGTCCCATAGTCACCCATAGTTACACTCTGCAGGTTATCCTCTCTTTTCCCCACAGGCCCACCCACAAGCAAAACTGATGGTGGCCCTCCAGTGGCACTTCCACCTCCACAAGCGGGGGTGGATTCCTAGTGGGGCAAGTAACCCTCAGATGCCCAATCTGGTTGCATTAAAAACAATGGCGGGTATGGGGCCCACCAGACATAGCCCCTGTGCTATTGGCAGCCGGTGGTAAGGTCCTCACTGCTGATCTTGTGGATAGTGACTGAACTGTAGCGCCTCTCCAGGTTGGAGTACCAACTGACATAACTCCATGCCCAGATGCTGGTGCATGGATGTCAGCGTAGTCATCGGCCAGTTCTGCAGCATCCCTAGCGGTTTTTGGCTTTCTTTCTAGAATCTACCCTCTTAAATCAGGGCTCCGTGTGTGTAAGAATTGTTCCAGGACCGTTAAGTCCATTAACTGCTTCATAGGTGGTAGCTTGTAACCCTGAAATCCATTACTTGTATGCAGTTTCCAGTTGTCCCACATATTGAATGCAGCTGGATGAGACACTCTGATGCATTCTCCTAAACTTTTTCCTATAGGCCTCAGGGGTTAGGTTAAAAGTTTTTAGCAAGGCAGATTTAATTGCCTCATAATCGTTATCAGTCTCTGGGGGAAGGGACACAAACACATCCAACGGTTTTCCTTTCAACTGTGGAGTTAAATATGTCCCCCCACTGGTCTGAGGGTAGATGATGCTGCCTGCACACCTTTTCAAAACTTTTCAGGAATAAATCCAAATCATTCCCCTTTTCCAGGGAGGGGAAATCCTCCTTGCAGAGCCTAGGTGTGCTGGGATCTGATGCAGTGTTGTTTTGTGAGGACAGAACTGTAAACTGCAGCTTGGCCATTTCCAGCTCATGTCTTCTTTGTGCCTCCCTCTCTGCCATCCTTTCTTGTCTATCTGCCGCCTGCTGTTGAATCATCACTTGCATGGCTTCCTGAGGATTTGAAGCCATCAGTTGCCAGAATAAATCTGTTGAGCAAATGTCCATGACGCTTCGAGGGTTACAAACACCAGGCATTCCAGTATGTAGTGGTCCTGCAGTAATAGGGTGCTCAGTAACCCTTTCAGTGTCAGTGTCTGACTCAACAGGGTGGCTGTCAGCCTCCAAAATGTCTGCAATAAGTTGTTCCTTATTTTTGCCAAAAGTTGGTAAATCCCTTGCTTGGTACATCAATTACAGGACCTATTTGGGCTGATTGCATACTGAGACAGTGGGGAGAGTGTGGGAGTGAAAGGTTTAACAGTGCCAGACCCCTGGTTACCTGTTACTGTTCTTAGCAACCACCAAATTAACCCCTGAAATCCCTCCTGCACTATCACCCCAGTACTACAATTTGCTGCCACCAAGACTTTATATCTGGGCATCTTAGGTTACCCAAAACACAACAGAATTACAGTATAAAATCACCTTAATAATCAGACATATATAATTAACCCTTTAGTAACGTGTGCTACCTGAGCTTCCTTCAGAGTAGTGAGTTCATATTAGAGAACAGAAACAAGAGCTGATTAATTGAACATTTAATCTGAAAAAAAGGTTTCACAGTGCTGGGTACATAAATACTGAAATAAATATTGCACATAGGCAAAACAGTCCATAGGATAAAAGAAACACAAGAAATCCCTACATACAATTACCGATATATATGAGCGTCCTTGTGGGAACTTCAGATGGTAAATTTTCCCCTTCCAGTTGTTACAAAGAAATTCCCTGTTTTCTTAATCCAAAACCCATATTAAATACATTCCACAGTTGCTTCTAAGAGGCCAGGCCCCCTGGGTGCTACCTGGGAGGGTCAGAGGCTTGGCCTGACAGAGTACAGCCCACTCAATCAGACCTGTCAGGGATGTTACTGCTGAGTTCTATCTGAGAAGTCATAAGGCTTCCCAAAACATGCAGTTTACAGCATGTGAATAATTAGACACCAAATATGCTGGATCTAACCGGTTGCAAGTGGCTATTCTGGTAACTCATAGCAAGAACACCTCTCCCTGGCATGTTTGGCACCCACAAAAAGGGTAAAATCTGAGCATTCTGAATATATATATATATTTGTATTGAACCTTTTTACACTATGTATACATGTTCTCCGTATTTCACATCAGAGCAAATGTTCCAATACATTTTATGGCAGTCTGTGTCCTGTTCTGATGATGTTATCTTCTCATTCATTTTATGCCCTAGGACTGGTGCACTTTGAATAACATACACATACAAAAATAAACAAACAAATTATACATACCAGAGGCCTTCAAAGGCCAAATCATGCCTTGGCATGACACCGGGGACCAACAGGCAGCTCTGCAGCAGAGCCTAAATCGCGTTATTTAAAAAGAATTACTTCATTGAAAAAGTCTACAAAGTGTGCCTGGTTTGCGAGCACACCTTGTAGACCTTTCCAGTTAAGTCATTATTTTGTAATAACTCTATTTTGGCTCTGCTGCAGAGCCTCCTCAAGTCGTACAACTCAAATCTCCTGCTGTCAGCTTTACAGCTGACATCAGGAGAAGGGGAGGGAGTGGGGAACTTTCAATGCGGATATCTCTCAAACCATAGCGGTTTGAGAGATAGGGTTTGTAGCACATAGTTTATTATTTTAAGCTTTACAAAACTAGAGACAACTTTTATGGGACATTACTGTCCCTTTAAATGTAATACATTGTGTGTGTAACACCGTTCTGTTTTTGTGCAGCAATATTTATGAAAGCTGCTACTTGATAGATATCCAATGATCTGCTTCCCACAGTGAGAGGGGACCAGCATATCTGCAATGATGACTAATCACTGAGGTGCGCAGTTCAACCTACAATAAAATAGTCTGCAGCTAAATTTCTGGTGATAAGCTAAGAAAAAAAAGGCAGTGCAAACAAACGAACTTGATGTTTCAGAGCACTAAAGACATTGATTCATACAGACATTGGGAATTGCCAGTTGTGGCCTGTGAGTTCATTGCTTGAGCAGGGACCAGCTAATTTCCCTAGCATGAGATGCCGGTATATTGGAGACACCGGTGTAACCAGCTCTGTGAGTACTGATACTAACTTTCTATGAATTAGTTTCTTTAACTCTCTGAAACATGAAGTTCGTTTGCTTGCACTGCCTTTTTTTTTCATTTTTGGGTCAGTTGAGGTTATCTTGTGTGGTACCTGGTGGTCGACTGGAGCACGTGAATGATTCTGGAGTAGTGGACCCAAGTAAAAGTGGTTTTCTGTTGGCACCATGCTACATAGTACCATGGACTGCTCGTGACAATACCTAGGAACTCTATGGATTTCCCCCAGCGAATAAAGTTTTCTGAGTTCTTTCCCTGGTCTCTGGGGACAGACGGCAATTCTCTGGGTAAATTAGCTTCTTGACGACCCCACCCATTATGCCCTCTCACTGCTCTGTTACATCCCTTTTCTGGACAACCCCCACCTTTTTTATAATTTTGCCCATTTTCATTAAGTCCCATCCACATTATTATGCAAATCACATAATTTGAACACTCCCACACTCAGCTACAGCTGTTAGACTGTGTCTTGTGGACTTCAAGGTTCCCAGGTATGTTAGTGACCCCATGTGTGATGTAAGTGTGTTAGGTAAAAAGTGTCCCTGCAATCTTTATTGAAATGTTAGCAAGTATGGTAGTGAAAACGAGAAATTGTTATTTACATAACAGTATCATTATTCAGCTGTGTTTACCTCCACTAGAAATCCGTTCATTGCTATTCTTCTTGTGTGTTCATTCAGGACTGTGTATTAAGTGGTGAGTGGCTATTCAAAATGTCACCTTTACTTATTCTTTATAATAATCCCTCATGAGAAGTGTTGTGTATTAAAAGTGTGTATATATATATATATATATATATATATATATATATATATATATATATATATACTAGCAACATGGGACGGCGTTGCCCGTCATGTTATGACCGTTGGGCGCACGTGTTTGAAATGCAGACACACTGATAAACACAGACATATGCAGCATACAGGCAGACACATACCATACATCCCAAGTGTCCCTCTTTAGGAGGGACAGTCCCTCTTTGAGGGCCAAATCCCTCTGTCCCTCTTTCCCACCCTGTTGTCCCTCTTTTTAGGAGGTCAGACTGTGTGCAGGGCCGGCTCCACCTATAGGCGAGGTAGGCGCCGGCCTAGGGCGCACACGTACTGGGGGCGCGGGCATGCAGCGGAGAAGAGCTGCACCCACACACCACGCCAGGAACCACAACACAGTCAGGTCTGTGTTGCTACAGAGCTCCCTCATCTGGTCGGATCTTTAGTAATGCAGAGCGCGCTGGGAGTCATGATCTCCCGCCGCGCTCTGCATTACTGAAGAGAAGACTGCGCGGGAGATACAGGTATGTGATGGGGGGCAAGTTGGAGCTGAGGGGGCATAGTGGAGCTGAGGGGGCAAGTTGGAGCAGATGTGGGGCAAAGTGGAGATGATGGGGGCAAGTTGGAGCTGTTAGGGGAAAGCTGGAGCTGAGGGGGCATAGTGGAGCTGGTGGGGGCAAGTTGGAGATGATGGGGGCAAGTTTGAGCTGATGAGGGTCAAAGTGGAGCTGAGGGGGGGTAAGTTGGAGCTGAGGGGGGGCAAGTGGAGCTGAGGGGGGGCAAGTGGAGCTGAGGGGGGGCAAAGTGGAGCTGGTGGGGCAAGTTGGAGCGGATGGGGGGGCAAGTTGGAGCGGATGGGGGCAAGTTGGAGCTGCTGGGGGCATAGTGGAGCTGATAGTGGAAAGTTGGAGCTGAGAGGGCATAGTGGAGCTGGTGGGGGCAAGTTGGAGCGGATGGGGGCAAAGTGGAGCTGATGGGGGTAAGTTGGAGAGGATGGGGGGCAAAGTGGAGCTGATGGGGGTAAGTTGGAGCTGAGGGGGTAAAGTGAAGCTGAGGGGGCAAAATGGAGCTGGTGGGGGCACGTTGGAGCTGATGGGGGCAAGTTGGAGTTGATAGGGGAAAAGTGGAGCTGGTGGGCCAAAGTGAAGCTGATAAGGGGCAAGTTGGAGCTGGTGGGGGGCATCTCTTACAGGCATCTCCAGAACAGGGGCAGAGTGGCTCAGGGGGCAGAGAGAGGACAATCATGAAAAGAGGTTGGGTATAAGTAGGCAGGGTATAAAGGGGTGGGACACAAGGGGCGGAGCGAAATGGGCGGCAAAATTAGGTTTTGCCTAGGGTGGCAAAAATCCTTGCACCAGCCCTGACTGTGTGGTGTGTATTACTTTGCTCTACAGCAATAAAGCAATAAACTTCAGTATATGTGTTTATACATTAGTCTGTGCAAATAAAATACTTTGGTCTTGAACTAAATCATTTATTCAGTTACATAAATAGCCAGTAATAGGTCATGAAATAACCTAAAAATTCTTACTAATGCCCCGCCCACCAGCCACACCCCCAATAATATTACCTAAAACTAACGTGTCCCTCTTTGGCCCTGTGAAATGTTGGGAGGTATGCACATACACACAGTGAGCGGCAGAAACATGCAAAAGACATGTACACACAGACACACTGGAGATGCACACATGGACACACACATGTAACAGAGATGTACACAAACACACACGCAACATATATGAGCAGAAACACATGTGCTCATGAGTTGTGTACCCCTCTGGCACTCAAAGGGTTAAGGTATAGAGAGGCATGTCAGAGTTAAATAGCAGTGGGAAGTGTGTTCATACCTGGGAACACTGACTTGTGAAGTCCCTAGAGGGGACTGATGTGGTGCTGATGTGGAGAGACAAATGGGGCAATCTGGGTTAAAAGTGGGTGGGGCTTAATCACGAGTAGGGGGCGGGGCTTAACATAAATGTGAAAAAGTGTTAGTAATAGGCTGGGGAAGGAGGAGAAGTGGGAGGGGAATGCAAGTTTACAGTGTGAGGGGTTTGAACACACTCCATGAGGGGTAAAACTTGATACAGAACCCTGTGGCAGTCAGTGGGTTAAGTGTGAATCTGATGGCTGTCTGTCCTGTGTCTTGCATGGCAAATGGTGACAGTGAAGAAGTAATTCAGCAATGAGGGCCTACCTTAACCCTTTGAGTGCCATTTTGTTCCCCTGCTGATGCAGCACCGTTCAGTGGCTTTACTACAGGTCCTGCTGAGGCCACTGGGAGTCAAGGTGAGTGACTGTGTGTCAGCCATCTTTCTTTCTGGCTTTGTGTGTGTGTATGGGTGTTTGGTGGTGTGTGAGTGAGGCATGTATGTGTTATACCTGGGAATTTTTACTTGTGGAGTCCCTCATGTGGTGCTGATGTGGAGAGAGCAATGGGGCAATCTGGGTTAAAAGGGGGCGGGGCTTAAACGCGAGTAGGGGGCGGGGCTTAACATAAATATGGAAAAGTGTTAGTAATAGGCTGGGGAAGGAGGAGAAGTGGGAGAGAAATGCAAGTTTACAGTGTGAGGAGTTTGAACACACTCCCTGAGGGGTAAAACTTGATACACAACCCTGTGGCAGTCAGTGGGTTAAGTGTGAATCTGATGTCTGTCTGTCCTGTGTCTTGCATGGCAAATGATGACAGTGAAGAAATAATTGAGCAATGAGGACCTACCTTAACCCTTTGAGTGCAATTTTGTTCCTCTGGTGCTGCACTACAGGTCCTGCTGAGGCCTCTGGGAGTCAGGGTGAGTGACTGTGTGTGTGTGTCAGCCATATGTATTTCTGGCTTTGTGTGTGTATGTGGTGCTGTGTGTGTGAGTGGGGGCATGTCTGCTTGGTGCTGTGTGAGTGGGGCATGTGTGTGTGTGGTGCTGTGTGAGTGGGGCATGTGTGTGTGGTGGTCTGTGTGTGTGAGAGGGACATGTGTGTGTTTGTGTGGTGCTGTGTGAGTGGGGCATGTGTGTTTGTCTGTGGTGTAGGAGCAAGTGGCGGCCATATTGTTTTTTTTCTGACTTTGATAGTGGTGGGCGGGCTGCATAGTGGGGGCGGGCCAACTCCCTGCATGATTGAATCACCCAATGGGAACAGTAACTCCTCCTTAATACCACCCCTGGGTGTGTTTTGGCAGGCACAAAGTCTTCTTTTATATATATAGATATATATAATATTTTTTTTTTTTTTTTTTTTTTTTCTTTTATCTAGATTATGTGGACTAATTTCTCAATCCATAAATAACTTGACTAAAAACATCCAAGCATAATGAGTTTCAAAACTGGTAAACTGTTATTAATATGCGTCCATAGCTAGAAAGAGTCTTTAGGCAATTAGCTGAGATTATTGCTACTTGGTATTACTTATAGTAGTTATTGCATTTCTCAGTTACTTAAATTGATAACAAAAATGCCCTGGAACTCCGCAAAGAGTCTGAGCACTAAATTGCCTCCTCGTTTGGAATGCCAAACACAAGTTGTCATGCCAGGGCATTAGTTATTTTGTGTATTTTATTGTACTTTTTAAAGTGTTAGCTAAATTAGCTGAGTAGATAACATCACCAGAGCAGGATGGAGGGGTCATAAAAGGTATTGGGCCCTCAGCCTTGATGGAAGTTCTTCCAGGGGACAGTCAAATGTTATGAAATAGGGAGAACATGTGTGTATATATAGTGTAAAATGGCTCTATACAAATATATATTTTGAATGTCCAAGTTTTACCCTTGTGGTGGGTACCAAACATGCCAGGGGGAGGTGTTCCTGCTATGAGTTACAAGAATCGCCACTTTGCAGCCAGTTAGACCCAGCATGTTTGGTGTCCAGATATTCACACAGAAATGAGGAATATGATTATTATAACATTATAGAGGTGTGCTGTGGGTTGCATGTTTTGGGAAGCCTTATACATTTTCAGGTAGAACTCTGCAGTAACCTCCCTGACAGGTCTGACTGAGTGGGCCGTAAACTGTGAGGCCAAACCCCTCTCCCCCCCAGGCAACACCCAGGGGGTTTGGCCTCTTAGAGGGAACTGTGGAAAGTATTTAATATGGGTTTTTTGGATAAAACAGTGAATTTCTTTGCAACAACTGGAAGGAGAGCTTTTACCACCTGAAGTTCCCACAAGGACTCCTAATATATATGTAAATGTGTATAGGGATCTCTTGTGTTTCTCCTATTTTATTTTATGAACTGTTTTGCTTATGTGTAATCTTTATTTGTGTATGTCCTTTATTTCCGTATTTTTATAACCAGCACTGTGAAGCCTTTTTTCAGATTAAATGTTCAATTAATTCTTGTCTCTGTTCTCTAATATGAACACACTACTCTGAAGGAAGCTCAGGTAGCACAAATCGCAAAAGGTTTAATTATATATGTCTGATTATTAAGGTGATTTTATACTGTGTCCTGTTGTGTTTGGGGTAACCGAAGACGCCCAGATATAAAGTCTTGGTGGTAGCAGCAACTTGTAGTACTGGGGTGATAGTGCAGGAGGGATTTCAGGGGTTAATTTGGTGGTTGCTAGGAATAGTTACAGGTAACCAGTTTAGTTTGAGGATAATTTCTTCTAAACCAGCAGAGAATAGGTATCTCGGTGCCCGTTATTGCTGCATTTCTATTTCTATTACCGGTAGGGGGCTCCCATTGGCTGTCTGCCTTTAGCCCACTTCATATTGCTTATTTAAACTGTGTCTGGGCACCCTTTGGTTGCCCTTTCGTAGTGTCTCTGATAGCAGCCACTTCCACCATGCTCAGAAGCTTATTGGGCCTTTTGCTGTGTTCCTGAGTTCCTGATTTCATCCTGTTCCTGAGTCTCCTGTCTGCAGTGCTGGTTCCAGTGCCGGTTCTGGTTGAGTCTTCAGAGGTTGCTGTTTCCTGCTGCCTGTCTTCGTTGCCGCTCATGATCCGTTGATCGTCCTTGCTGGTTCCTGTTCGTCTCCTGGCCCGGTTCCTGTGTCTGTGGCAACTTTCTGCTTCGGTCGCTTTGGCGACATTCTCTGTTTGTTTCCAGCGTGCGGATGCTGGTTCGCTCCACAAGCCTTGCGGCTATACTACATTGGTTGTTGTTTACAGCGTGCGGACGGTGATTCGCTCCATGAGCCTTGCGGCTATACTATACTGTCTGTTAGTCCCAGCATGCGGACGCTGGGTTGCTCCACAAGCCTTGCGGCCATACTATTCTGTCTGTAGTCCCAGCGTGCGGACGCTGGTTCGCTCCATAAGCCTTGCGGCTATACTATACTGGTTGTTGGTTACAGCGTGCGGACGCTGATTCACTCCTTAAGCCTTGCGGCTATACTTACTGTCTGTCAGACCCAGCATGCAGACGCTGGGTTGCTCCACAAGCCTTGTGGCTATACTATACTTCTGTTGGTCCCAGTGTGCGGACGCTGGTTCGCTCCACAAGCCTTGCGGCTATACTATACTGTCTGTTGGTCCCAGCGTGCGGACATTGGTTCGCTCCACAAGCCTTGCGGCTAAACTATACTGTCTGTTGGTCACAGCGTGCGGACGCTGGTTTGCTCTTTAAGCCTTGCGGCTGTACTATACTGTT
Organism: Rhinophrynus dorsalis; assembly: GCA_037306005.1. Taxonomy (NCBI): domain Eukaryota; kingdom Metazoa; phylum Chordata; class Amphibia; order Anura; family Rhinophrynidae; genus Rhinophrynus; species Rhinophrynus dorsalis. The sequence goes on from CM074720.1 coordinate 291,352,924, forward strand.
TGTTGGTCACAGCATGCGGACGCTGGTTCGCTTCTTAAGCCTTGCGGCTATATTATACAGTCTGTTGGTACCCAGCATGCGGACGCTGGTTCGCTCCACTGTTAAGCTACATTATATCTTGTGTGATACCAACGTGCGGGTGTTGGTTCGCTCCATGACCTGTGGATTAATCTGTCTTGCTAGAAGGTTCCCAACGTGAGGACGCTGGTTTACTTCCTTGTCTCGTTACACAGGTAGTCTTATGATTCACTGTGCGCTGTCCAGTCCTAGACAGCTAGTAGTCCTACAGTACGAGTGATACAGTGTACAGACTACCAGGGTAACCCACTGATCTTGCAGTCTATCGATCACTATTAGACTGTCACTGCCATCTGACAGCTGTTAAGATCACTGTGATTGATTACTGCTTCTTTGGGCTGCCTTGCCCGGTATATTGGTAAGGTCGGTAGAACCTTACGTATTCCATCCTGAGGTTGCCTTACCCGGTATTAGCAAGGCCGGTAGAGCCTATATTGGTATTCCTTTGGGCTGCCTTGCCCGGTATATTGGTAAGGCCGGTAGAACCTTTTACTTTATTCCGTCCTGAGGTTGCCTTACCCGGTATTGGCAAGGCCGGTAGAGCCTAAGTCTTTAAGCATTTAGTTAGGCTGCCTTGCTGGGTATATTGGCAAGGCCGGTAGAACCTATTACTTGGGAGTTCGTTAGGCTGCCTTGCCCGGTATTTTGGCAAGGCCGGTAGAGCCTTTTATTCCTTACTGCTCAGGCACTCCTATGTGTGGCAACCTCTCGTTCTGCATTCTTTCACCCTTTATTTTCTTCCAGTGTCCTTTTGATGAGCTCAACATTGAACTTGTGTATTTCTTCTTTAATGTGCTTTCTTATGATCCTGCACAGATTAGAACAGTAAACCACTCCTCCTGAGTTTGATCCCCCAATTTCTTGTCTTGGGAAGAATTCTGTGCTGCCACTGGTAGATGCAGCGGCCCTGAATGATCAGGTACAGAAATGCCTAAACTCCTTTCTGAAAGCAAAATTTGCGGCCTCTGGTGCCACCTTGTTTTTGCCATTGCCTGGATGACTAGAGCCATGGCTATCTGGGGTTATGTTTTATGCCATCCAAGGGAATGCTGTTAGGCATGACCTAGGGGTGCTGCTTTCCAAGGTCCTTGAAGCCAATGGTTACCTCGAAGTAGACTTTGATGCCATTAGTTTTTCTGGCATGGCTTCAGTTTTTTTCAGTAGATCTGCGTTGCACTGTAAGACCTTAATATCATTGGCTCACCAATTATCCAAGAAGACTCTGGATTCTCTCCCTTTTTATAGGCAAAACATTGTTGGCCCTGAACTGGAGGTTATTAGCCATGCCACTGGAGGAAAGAGTATGTTATTGCTTCAAGTCATGCCTAAGCATATCTCCTTTCCACTGAAAACACGTGGTTTTTGTTATACACACCCCTCCACCAGTTTGGCTATGCCCCAGGGAACCCTACCCCAACTCCCTAGCAGGCTTGAGCAGGCAAACTCTTGCGATGGCTGCAGCTACTATTCTAAATAGAAAAACACATCCAGGAGGAGAGCCCAAAGGAACAGCAATAAGTATATATGATAATCTTGCAACAGGGGAAGAAAATCACATATATCAGCCTTCATTTTATGTGTGTTTGATGCTCAAGGCAGCTTTTGTTCTGGCTATGGTGTCTGTTTGGCGGGTATGTGAACTTTTGAGTTTTGTCTTGTAAACCTCCTTCTGGTTTTTCACCTGTACTGAGTGGCTTTTTAAACACCTATGGGTTTTCTGTCCATGATTGTTTTGGATTTTCACATCAGACAGAAAAGTCTTCTACTTCTAACAGACAGAAACAGGAACTTCATCTGTTGGATGTGGTCAGGTGCTTGACGTGCTATGTTCATTGTGCCCAGTCTTTTCAAAAATCTGATTTTGCTTTTTGTTGTTCCTGAGAGTCCGTATGCTGGCTAATCTATGTCTAAGGCTGCTGTTGTTTCTTGGATTAAGGTGACCATTCACCAGCCATATGCCCTCAGGAGGAAACCTGTAGCCTCTCAGGTCATGGCGCATTCTACCAAGTCAGTGGGCATATCTAGGGCCTACAAGAATGAGGCCACTGCTGAGCAGTTGTGTAAGGTGGCAATATGGTCATCTCTGCACACTTTTGCCACATATTAAAGTGTTAATGTTAGGGATGGGTGAAAATATTTGCCTAAAACTGAAATTGACGAATAATGGCACTTACTGCTTGGTGAGTAATTTCCCTTTGAGGAGGGTGACTGTGTTTGTGGGTGGAGTCTGGGGAATTAATGCGTTGAACAGGGAATTTGTTTTGGGAGGTTTCTTGACTGGTATTGGGGGGACAGAAAATTTGTATGTAAAGTGTAAGCTGCCACTGGGGTAGACTGATACTTGACGAGATAGAGTATTTTGTAGAGGATGATTTGTTAGATTTGTTGTTAGAGGCACAATCCCTGAAGAAACATTGATTTGTAGGATTTAAGCTTGTTCGAAACAACCCCCCACCCCCCAACATTTTTAATATATTGTAGGACTGATTTATTTTTTTTATGTTCTGAGTCTATAATTGAGGAATTTGCAACTGCTGTCCTTGCTGCTCCTTCTGTTGCTGAATTGTTTAAGCAGCAGGATGATAGGCAGCTGAAAGGGAATGGGATCACCAACATCAGTGATGGGTGATGGATGATGAAGATTCCACTTGTCAAGACTAGCTCCAGTGATGCGCCTGAGGCAGTAACAGCACACTACCTAGCCCCCAGTCTATGTGGAGAAAAGAAGAAGTTGGCCAATAATTCATCTCCACCTACCCCCTCATCCTAAATCATGGGTGTGTTGTTAGAATAGCTGTGCCTCTCATCAGCAACTGCAGTGTGCACGGTGTGTGTGGTAAATAACACCTTGGGGCGCAACTGTATCCAACACCATGACACCAGAACCCAAGTACTTGCGTTGTCACTATACCCCTTGTCCAGACCCACTAAGGAGACATGACAACTTGCTGTCAGTTTAATAGTAATGATGAACACTCCCTGCCACCAGCTTAGCATATTCTGTGGGATGGAATCTCCTTAGATGCTGCTTGACTTCCTTCTTGAGATTCTCCTCCACCACACTGCCATGTGTGGTCAATGCACCACACAGTATACAATGGGTGGACACAAACTGCCACATCCTAACATCTACAGAGTGGGGGAGGTAACATTGAAAGAGGTGGATTGGCCGAAGATGTAGATACTGAAGAGGAAGAAGGTGATGGCGAGCTAGTTGTTTCGCTCATCATGGAACTTCCAGTCTCTACTTGGGTTTCTCTATTTTTCCTCCTCTTTGATCTCACCTCAGCTCTTGTTGCTTTTCTGGAGAGTCTAGGGTACAGTAACAGCAGTGCTTGATTTCTGTGTGCCAGGGTGTGTTCCCTCCTTTCTTCTTCTCACTGACTTCCCACAAATTGTGCATAGTGCTGATTATAATAACTGCACTGTGCCTGCCCCAAGAACGAAATAGTCCCACACCCATGACTTCAGGGGATAGGGATAGGGAACAGATGAAGAAGAATGGCCTCTTTCTTCTTGTCCTCCACATTCCTTCACTATCTGGGGCAGAGGATGAGTTACTGCTGTTCCTGCTACTGCCTCAGAATCAGCACTGCAACTAGGAACAGCAATATTGCTGCCGCTGGCAAGTGGAAGCTTTCCTAGTCCCGCATCACTTGTTGACCCCATTCCCACTGTGTCCACGGTGGCCTGTGGCACACTAGCTTGCTCCTCAGCATCTTGCTGCCCTTGCAGCTGAGCAGCAGCAGGAATTAGAACAGTTGCAAATTCTAACAGCTCACTGCTGATGGTAGTAGTGATGCCCGTCTTCATCCCTGTCTCCCATTGCTTCTCAGTTTCTGCTAAAAAGGTCATCAATGTCTCTTGCACCCCAGTTTCTCCACCACCACAATCATCACCACCACTAGTCCCTATGTGCTGCTGCTGCTCCAATACAGACATTTCGCTGCTGGTTGGAGAAGGTGACAAGCAATGTGACTGAGGGCCCCCTAATGTCACACTTGCCATTTCTTGGTGACATGAAGAAGTTGGACTGGTGTCGGCTCCCTTGACCGCTAGTCTGGATACTCTCAAATGCTTATCCTAACACTTCCCTAACACTAGTCCCACTGGTGGCTTCACAATTACTGTTACTACTACGAACACCAACCACATCAAGTTTAGCCCCAAAGTTGGAGAAATCTTAGTGCACTGGCTCCATAGGATAACATAGGAACTGGAGAAGTGATATAATTTGAGAAGACATTTCCGTTTTATCACCTTTATCACGCCTTAGTGCATCTCCCCCATAGTATCAAACCAGGGTGTAATTATCTGTGTTAAATGGACAATTTGTTTACATGCTTTCATGACAGAAGGTGAAAAAAATACAGAATAATATGTATACATATTTTATGGAAACCATGTAATGTAGCATGGCAGTGATAACATTACTTTGGTAATGTTTATACACATGGGAGGTTTGTAAAAGCACTAGATAAATAATTGTTGAATTTTCACATTCCATGGAATGCAATTTCCTAGTGTGTCATTGCACATAGAAATGAAAGCGTTTGCATTTGAGGAATGTCCACTAAGTTCAATAGAGAATGACACATCTTTATTTTTTTTCAACTACAGCTCAAGGGAGTTTTTTATGCTTTTTTCATAGAAAAGTTAGTCTGTTTGTTCTCCTGTTATTGTATGGGAATTTTACATGGTATGACAGAAAACCAGGTTTCCTGCAAGAGACGCACGTTAAAATAAGTTCACCAAATATTTGTATATTCTTAAATAGACAGTCAAGTTGCGTTTTGAAAAATAGAAACTGAAAACAAGGGTCGCCCTTGTGTTGAACCTTAATATTACACCACACGGCCAAATGGCTACTCGCAAGATTGTTTGTCAGTTTGATGTATTGAGTGACTTTACACACGTGGAGGATACCTCTGCCCTCACTTAGCCCTTTTCTTTGTCCTCTTTCACTGCAGTGGTCTAAACGTTAGCAGCTCCCTGTATAACTTTGTTTGTCACTCCATTGTATTTTCTGGATCTAAAAAAGGGGAGTCTCAAAACTGTTAAACAAGACACTCTAATCCTATACTCCTTATATCGCTTATATCCTTATACTGCTTTGCAATGCGTTGCGTACCCCTCTGGCACTCAAAGGGTTAAGTAAGGAGGAGTTACTGCTCCCATTGGGTGATTCAGTGGGGGAGTGATTTAAATCATGCAGGGATTTGGCCTGCCCCCACCATACCTCCCAAGTGTCCCTCTTTAGGAGGGACAGTCCCTCTTTTAGACCCAAATCCCTCTGTCCCTCTTTCTCACTCTGATGTCCCTCTTTTTAGGAGATCAGACTGTGTGGTGTGCATATAAGTGTATCACATTGTTCCACAGCAATAAAACTCACATTAATGTTTGTTTAAATGTCAGTATATGTTTATAAATTAGTCTGTGTAAATAAAATACTTTGTTCTTGTTATAAGTCAATTATTAGGTTACACAAGGAGGTGTCACTAGGTCATGAAATAGCCTAAAAAATCCTGGTAATGCCCCGCCCATCAGCCACACTTCCAGCCACACCCCCAAAAACACAAGTGTCCCTCTTTGGCAATTTTAAATGTTGGGAGGTATGCCCCACTATCCAGCCCGCCCACCACTATCTAAGTAACTGTAAAAACAAAATGGCTGCCACTCGCTCCTACACCACAGACACACAAACACTCAATCACACACTCACACACACTCAGTCATACGCACAATAATTCACACACTCACATTCTCTCACACACTCACTCTCTCTCACACACACTCGCACTCAATCACAAACACACACTCACGCAATCACTCACTCTCGTACTCACACCCCGGGAGCCAGCATGATCCACCTTCCACAATAGTCTCACTCACACCCCGGAAGCCAGCACGATCCACCTTCTACCATAGTATTTGCAATTCCCACATGCATTTCAACTACATGAATGAATGCCACTCACTCACACCCCGGGAGCCAGCACTATCCACCTTCCACCATAGTATGTGCAATTACCACATGCATTTCAACTATATGAATGAGTGCCACAGTGGAGGCATAAGTACAAACACAAACTCATAACAATCACACATAAGTCATCCCCTTATGATTCACTTGTGTGTGTGCATGTGTGTCTCTGTATGTGCCTGTGTGTTCCTCACTGTGTGTGTTGCATGTCTGTATCACACTCTATGTGTCTGCATATTGTGCATTGCATGTATGTATGTATGACTGTGTCAGTCTTTATGCATCTCAGTGAATGCGTGTGCATTTGCGTGTGTGTCTCTGTGTGTGTTTGTCTTGCATCCGTGTCTGTGCGCATTAATTCCCTATATATCCTGACGGGCAACGCCGTCCCACATTGCTAGTACTTGTATAAAAATGTGCACACTTTGATAAATCTATAATCCTTATGCTATCAGGTGGCACCACATAGAACTGATAAATATTATTTTTAAGTTTGTATTGCATTGCAGTGTTATACTGATTTTGATAATCCTTAACCCTTGCAATGCCGTTCTGCATAAGTAGGTATATAATAATGCTATAATTTGATTCAGTTGATTTAGACTTTACAAGTGGAGAGTGTAAAATGTGATATAAAAGGAGGTAACCAGGTTGATTAGTATTTAAAATCTGCAACCAACCAGAGAGTTGATGTTAGAGAGGTTAATGCTTGGCTTAGGGAATCAAAGAATAAGAATTTTGAATTCATTGGTTAACAAGCTGAAACGATCAGAGGGTCTTGTTTAATAGTTGTGAGAATTTTCCCTGAGAAAGTGGCTCTTTAGAGCCAGGAAACACCATTGGGGTGTATTTACTATGTGACAAAGTTTTTATCGACTTGTAATATTGGCCAATGTTGGTTTTTACCTTTTGTGTCATTTTTCAATTTGTAATAAATACTTTTCAGTCATCAAGACCCATACTCCATTTCAATCCAATCCAAGTGCAAGTTCAAACAACACATTGGTGTCCAAAGTGGGTACGGGCTTGACAGAAATACCTGTGTGCTTTAACTGGTGCAGAAGAGAGAAAGGTGTATCAGAGAACCTATATGGTGATATTTAATGTATGATATCCAGTGAGATGTGTATACCCCTGATTTTGTTTAACTTGCATTTTGGCTTTACATATTCTGCAAGTGAATAATATGTAAAGACAAATCCATACTTTGTGATGTGTTAAAGAAGTGGTTGTAATGGTTTTTCAATCACAACTCCCCTGACATACAATCTGGAATTTTCAGGTCACCCCTATGATATTATAGATCATTGGTCAAGGACTGAATGAAGGGTACAATAAACAAATGTATAATTATTCTTACGTTTCATGTTAGAAATGACAATAAAGAGCACACTGTGATATTCGGATAGTCGAGGGAGTTAAAAATTTTGAGTGCTGGAAAAGAAAGTAAGATCTTTCTCTGTGGGATGTACTATCCTCCAGATATCTAACAATCTATTTTGGGAGAGAAAAGAGGGAAATTGTTTGGCAGAAGAATCTACTGAACATGAACCTGTGGTTGAATGAGAAGGGAATCTATATATTTGGGGGTCAATAACCAGATTAAAGCAATCACAGAGAAGCACTGGATGAGGCCCAGGTGAGTATACATTTTGGGAAAGACATTTCAAGGAAGGAATCTGCCTTGAATTGGGGGAATACACCTTTACAATAGTCAACATTTGAACCCACATCATGTCCTGAAGGATACGAAACCCGCCATTCATGTCAATTATACGGTTAGAGACCTGAAAGGAGAAATCCAGTCTAAAAACGATGGCCACCTTTGCCCTTTTCCTATCAGATGAAGCCCAATAGTTTTTTATATAGTGTCTGTTTCTTAGAGATCAGAGTCTGAAGAAATAAGTCTCTTGTGTTTAAAAAAAAAAAAAAAAAAAAAAAAGTTATTAGTGCACCAGTATACTTACACTCCTCCAAAGCCAGTCTCTATTTCCTATTGGTGTTGATAACATTTACATTAAGCGACATGCAGCAAATCCCTACACAATTATAAATGGCGCTATGCAAACCGGTCTATAAAGGGGAATACTCAATATAAAACTGTAATAAATAGGGATAAGATAAAAATATATTTATTAAAGTAGTCTCATCACAAATACCACCATCACATAAAAAATGTAATGAAGCCCTGCAGATACATTCTAATCCTTACTGCAAACATGTAAATATTCACCACATCCTATATAATAATTCTCTAGGATATTTGTCACGAAGCAGTCATGATCAGTGCCCGCGTTCGGGCAGTCTCTACTGCGCATGACTGCATCGCGTGAGTGAGGTGACGCAAGACTGCATTGCATGGAGCAATAAGGTAGCGGCCTCTTAACCCTTTGAGTGCCAGAGGGGTACGCAGTGCATTGCAAAGCAATGCGTTGTTTACCCCTCTGGTACTCAAAGGGTTAACATTACCCAGACCTTGGCTTGTGTACACAGGCTTTTACACTAGTATGTCTAATAATATATGCAGAGTTGATAAAAAGCCCTGTTTTCTGGTTGAGATGTCATGGGATAACTGATGGGTCTATCTGCGAAACATTATGCCTGATATCCTACCAGATATCTCTGGTACAGTTCACAGACTAAGCTCTCAACAACTTCACCAAAAAGATACTTATGTCAGTCCCAATCCAAAATGAACCGATCTACCACTGAAGAAAAATGACTGAGACATGGATAATAGAATGGCCCTATCTATCACTTGTGTGTATATATATATATATATATATATATATATATATATATATATATATATATATATATATATATATATATATATGAATTCCTGTATACAATACACAATTGCTCAGGTAATTGACGGTCACAGATTATATGAAATATCTGCAAAACTACAAAACCTACTATAACAGATAATAATACAAAAACTACAAATCATACTGTAACTGATAATATTAAGAAAAAAGGATGATTCGGAGTCCAGTGTCACATCCCTTCCGACTTGATTTTGCATTTCCTCTATGACACACTCTTTTGGGAAACATAGGTGGCAACCTACAGTGCTCTAAGACTCCCCCCTCCTTTTTTTTTTTTTCACTCCCTTCTTTTTCTCATCTTCCCCTTCCCTGTCAGTAACACCCGTACATTACCCTACTAGTATATTAGCAGGCATTATCTTTTAATCTCCTAGTCTAGGTTCTTATAGCTTCTCCCCTTCTCAGTCAACTCTGCACATTTGGGAGATTTTCACTTGCTTGTGCTCGAGCTTCTCTGGAATGTCTATCCTTCTGCGGCTGATAACAGATTAACCCAGCATGGTTTGTCTATGACCTATGTTGTGATAGGAATACATTGGTTCATCAATAATATTCTTGTCTTGGTACTGTATTTGTTGTTTTATGACTTACAATTGTACAAGACTGTTCGAATTGTGTTATTTTTGTATCTATTAGATTGTAACAACTTTTAACCTCAATAAACAATAAAAGTTTAAAAAGAAAAAAAGGATGATCATCCTAAAAATGCTAATCATCTACAGATCAGAAAGCTATATATGAGCACAAAATATACCACATCAGTGGTCTCTAAAATGGAGAAATAATAGTCCCAATAAACTTTGCTTCATATAAATGCATGTTCATATGTCCAAAATCAATATAATAAATAGATGGTGTGTAATACACAGTTACAGTGTGGACTCCCTTATTACTGCGGGACAAACGGAAAAATATCATTCACCATGGTTTCTGGCATTATTCCGCTGTTCTCCTTGCATAACCTACCTCCCAACGGGTTCTCTCTCTCTCTAACACCAGTAAGTGGATCTCAAGTCAGACATCTGGATCTCAGCAAATCCCCCCCCCTCCCAGTGGCTCCCCTCAACAGTTTTTAACCTGACTGCTCTGTCTCGAAAAACACTTATCTATTGATACTTAGGTTTTTGGTCTCTTGCTCCTCCCACTATAACTTCCTTAGTTATCTTTTCCTTACTAGATTCATGTGTGTTATCTTAGTTCCTGATTTTACCTCTGTGTCAAGACTAGATAAAACCTCATATTTATTAGAGTGCTGCACACTTGGTTACATTATTGTGTGATACGTTTCTTATGATGATGTGAATTCTTACTTGAAGATCTATACCTATTATGAGGTTGTGTAGGGCCAAAGCTATAAGGGACCTGTGCATATTTCTTCTGTACTCAGTTGGGTTATGAAACATGATGGTATAAATGTCCCTCATTTCTTCTGAACCCTACTTCTTCCTTGCGGTCTTTGAAAGTTTTCCCTTTTCTATTAAAAATGGTGCATGGCTTTGGCACCTCTTATTTCCACCAGGGTTGTGGAGGCCTTCATACATGCCTCGGGCATCTCCCTGACTCTTTGCTTGGGCAATCTCTTAATCAAGGCTCCCTCAGAGGAGCTCTTGGCTCATCACGTTCAGGACTTCTGATCCACCATGGGTGGATCCTAAACATAGTCAGTTCCTCTCTGGTGCCCTCCCAGGTTCTGGTATTCCTGGGAACGAGGTTTGGCACCCATCAAGGGAACGTTTTCCTACCAGAGGACAAGATTCTTCTTGTGATGCGGGAAGTGTCTCAGGCCCACAGATTTCCATACCGCTATGGTTTCAAAAATAAGTTCAGACTTAACTTTCCACATTTATTTGGGAGAGGAAGAAACCCAGACTTTCCCTCCATACCTTACGCACCCCCCCCCCCCCCCCCGAGGCTTCTCCCCTCGGCTTTCCTTGCATGGGAATCTGCTGGGTGGTGATGGTGGAGGCGCTTGCGGATTCTAATCCTTTCCTTTGAAAGGATTCCATGCCTTGGTAATATGTGGGATGGATCAGTTTCAGCTGAACTGGGCTCCCTGGCTTTCCCCCTCCCTCTTCATTCTCTTCCCCCTCCCTCTTCATCCCCCCCCTTCATTTTCTCTTCCCCACTTTGATTTCCCTGTCTTCTTTCTCTCTGTCTCCTAGTTTTTTTTTTATTTTCTTCCTGAAGCATCTGATGACTTACACTCCTTTTGAAGGAGGAGGGAGGGACTGGACTTCCTCTTTACCTTGGTGATCACTCTAATACTTAATAATGACCCTTGCTGGTCTGAACTTATATAGTATCTAGAAGGCAATTTGTCTTGTCCTGTTATTGTCTTGCTCACCCATTGGATTTGTTTATACTTGTGATCTTTGTTGCCTGTTCCTATATTGTGACAGTTTTTTTACGCTTGTATGGCTTTCAATTCTTTCAATAAAAATTGAGCAAAAAAAAAATGCATAATTCAGATTTTATTGAATTATTTTAATAACTTTTTGGCTAAGTGAATCCTTTTTTATGAAACCACTGTCTAGAGACAGATAATTTGTTTGATAATATAAGGATTATTTTATATCATAGGGTTTGTTTACAGGCAATCCTAATTAGTAACAAGGACAAAGTATACATTTTTCACCAAATTATATGAACATACATATATCCAAGCAAATGTATATAATAAGGAACTTTAGGTTGCTGTCAGTTTTTCACTTACTAAGTCGAGTTGGTAAGATAGTTGTAAAGATTTAATGGCTGTAATGAAGGCAAGATAGTGTGAGTCAGGCAGTCTGTACCAGAAATACCTGCTTTCTGGTATATGCATGGTAGCCTCTTTACAAAAAAGCATAAGAGGTTCCTCTGGCTTCTGTTATGTCCTGATTCTCCCTTTATGTAAGAATCAAAAAGCATGCTAGTTAATAGGAGGTCTGCCCCAAATGGATAAAGGTGGTTATGGCCACAGAGTAAATATATTGAGCATCTTATTTCATCCTATTGATTTGTATTCTTACTTTTTAATCTATGAAGGACCAGAGGGGAGCACAATGCATTGCAAAGCAAAGTGGAAAATTGCTGAGCTGTGGTACTGTTGAACTGTTGCTGTCATTCAAGTGCCAAAGGATTGTACCCCTACAGCATATAATAAATGAAAGCCATTTAATATGCTGTCACATAAATGGTAACAAAAGTGAAAAAATTTAATATTTTGTAAAATATTAAAACTAAAGTCTATTATAGTTTTGGGTGACGTAGAAAATGGAAATCCATGTCTTATTTTGTTTGTCAAATGTATTAACAATAAAGTTCATTTATTTAAATACAATCAAATTTGGCATTGTGTAAAATACAGTGAGAGCTTTAATTGTAACTGGATGTAGAGAACACTTCATGTCATATTCTAATCACTGTTTTATATTTGCAAAGAAAGAGAAGAAATAAACGGACATTTAATCTGTCCGCAACGAGAGACCAGTTCAATACTTTTTCAATCAAGACTCTTTTAAGTCCTCATACTAGTACAAAAACGGACAACACTAACTATAAATCTTTATTTACAAATTCTAACAGATAAAATCACCCACATCACCCATCGTCTGTTTGACTCAAACGGGCTCTAAAAAAAACCCCTTCATATAGAGGTTTGAGAGGATATAAACTATTTTTGGGTCTAGATGGTTACATACTACCAATCACAGGAATTCAATTTCTTCCTTTATTTCTTTACTAGATTATTATGCCACGGATAAATATAATATTAACTCTTTATTCTTTCTGATGTTTCAAAAAATATATCACCTCAACTCAAGAGTGTTTCACTCTATTAGCATAAATTGGGAATATCCCAAATTTAAAACCGAGTGAAAGACCTACTAATTGTTATCTGTTAGCTAAAGTTATAACCTATCTATGTCGTGTTTCACTCTCTTAGCATGAATTGGGTATTAGCCCACATTCAAAACCGAGTGAAAGACCGACTATGTAAGACGCTAACTACCAATGCACCTAACGTGCAATAACTCAGCAGAAAGTTCCGTGGACCTCAATAGCCTAAATTCTATAATCTAATATCCATCTTAGGCGACCCATATATATCCTCTATTTACTTATAAGCCCAACGCGTTTCGCTGGTCATGCCAGCTTCGTCAGGGGCATATAGATAGTCGCCGCCACTTTTGCTGTACTATATATAGTATCAATATAGGATGTGATGTAATAGCGCCCGTTTTTCAAACTTGTCAAGCTTCATTACAATTGGCTTAACATCTACCAATTGCAATACACATCCATTTTACGGCTTCCTCAAACTTAACCCTCTCCTTTCTTTTTAATAGTAGAATGTTATCGAGCTTTTGAACTTAATCACTTCTGCTTCAGCAATCTAAATTGTTACACTTACACGTTCGCTTTTTGAAATTAAATTTGACTTACATAAGCAAATCAAATAAAGCCCGACAAATAAATTCACTCAATAAAGGGTTTATAGGTAAATCCTTCATTTAACCCTTGTTGTCCAGTAGCTTGTAACCGATAGATCCATCTCGCTTCTATCTTTAACAACTGTCTATCAAAATCTCCTTTACGTGATGAATGTTGAACTTTTTGAATACCAGTAAATAATATTGCTGAAACATCTGATTTATGATATCTCGCAACATGCCTAGCTACTGGTGTATCACGGGCATTGCGAATGTCTCCAACATGCTCCAATATTCGCGTTCTAAATTGTCTAATTGTTTTACCTACATATATTTTATGACATATGCATTCCATCAAATAAATGATGCCCGTTGTTTTACAATTAATGAATTCTTTAATCCTGTAGGTTTCATTGTTAACATTAAATTCTGCCCTTTTATTAATATATTTACACGCTGAACAATTGTTACAAGGATGACATCCTATAACTGACGATTTAAGCCAGGAGCTATCAGCTCTCCTTTGAAAATGACTATGGACCAAATGATCCTTTAAATTTCTAGCGCGTAGATACGTAATAGAGGGACTGGATCCTATTACCTCACATCTATCCGAGTCCAATTTCAAATAGTGCCAATGTCTCTTTAAAATTTCACAAATCTGTGAATTCTGATTACTGAATGATCCTATCAGTCTGACTTTTTTACTGTCATGTGTAATAAATTTTTCACCTGACAGTAATGTAGCTCTGTCCGCAGACAATGCTCTTTGATATGCTTTTTTTAAAATCTTATTACTATACCCTCTTTGGAGGAATCTTTGCTGAAGTTCTTTAGCTTGACATTTAAAATCCTCCAACGATGTACAAAGCCTTCTTATTCGCATATATTGTCCAACAGGAATCCCTCTTATTAATGATGGTGAATGGGCACTCTGAGCATGAAGTAAGCTATTTGTGGCTGTCTCTTTTCTATATACACTCGTGACTAGCTCACCTACGGCACTAATCTCTATATTTATATCCAAAAATGAAATATTTTTATTATTAATCTCTGATGTCACTCTTAGATTATGATTATTGTTATTAAGCACTCTTATAAATTCCTCAAACGAATCTTTAGTGCCAGACCATGTTAAAATCACATCGTCGATAAATCTGAGCCAAATCCCTATTTTATCAGTATAACTTCTCATACTCTCTGAAAACACTCTTTTATCCTCCCACCAGCCTAGATATAAATTAGCATATGAAGGAGCACATGGACTCCCCATTGCTGTGCCCCTCAATTGGTGGAAATATTTTTGATCAAATAAAAAATAATTATGTGTCAGTACATATCTCAATAGTGCTAAAACAAATTTGTTGTGATCTGTATACTGTACTCCCCTAGTTGTTAGATACGACTTCACTGCTGATATCCCCACTTCATGATCTATGCTAGTATATAAACCCTCTATATCGAGGGTAGCCAAAAAATCTGTTTGCGTCACTGTAATGCCTTCTAATTTTGTTATCGCATCTTGTGAATCCCTTATATATGATGGAAGGGACATGACAAATGTTCTTAAGATTTTATCCACATATATACTAGCATGTTCTGAAAGACTTTCATTCCCTGAGACTATAGGTCTCCCTGGGGGTGCAGTTAGTCTTTTATGTACCTTTGGAATACAATAGAATGTTGCTATAGTAGGCGATTTAGGTAAGAGATATTCAAGTTCCTTCTTTGAAATCACATTCATCTCTATACCGCACATCAATATTTGTTTCAACTTTTGTCCAAAACCTTCAGTGGGATCACTATCCAATTGCGCATAGCACTTTTTATCTGATAATAACCTTTTACATTCGTGAACATAATAATCTGTGTCCATTATTACCAAATTTCCTCCCTTATCAGCTGGTTTTATTGTTATTTCAGAATTTTCAGATAAATTTGTAAGGGCCAACCTTTCTTTCCTGTGATTGGTAGTATGTAACCATCTAGACCCAAAAATAGTTTATATCCTCTCAAACCTCTATATGAAGGGGTTTTTTTTAGAGCCCGTTTGAGTCAAACAGACGATGGGTGATGTGGGTGATTTTATCTGTTAGAATTTGTAAATAAAGATTTATAGTTAGTGTTGTCCGTTTTTGTACTAGTATGAGGACTTAAAAGAGTCTCGATTGAAAAAGTATTGAACTGGTCTCTCGTTGCGGACAGATTAAATGTCCGTTTATTTCTTCTCTTTCTTCTCATTGTTTTTTGAGACTTGTGATACGTTAATTTCCTGTCCATTATATTTCTATATATGAATTTATATTTGCAAAGCAATGCTAACTCTCCATTAGGGACATATACCTTGTACCTAGGTTAGATCAGACTAGTTATTACCTTTCTAGGATGTCCAAATTACGTCTGAATAATATGTGGCAGCTTTACTCTGGTAGGAAGGTCTTCCAGTGAGTACAATGCAAACAGCTGGTATGAGTTGATCAGGTGCTTCATGCTTCAGCATATATTATTTTGTAGGGGTGAGGGCGGAGAGTGCAGTTTATTGAGGAATATAAAATAATTGCAGGGATAGTTTATATTTATTTGGGATGTATCTTATATGTAGTATCTTGCAACATCACTGTTGAATAAGTATTTGAAGGTTTCATTTTGAAAAACTAGTAATATTTTTTAGGAGAAATGAAGAATTCTTTCAGCCATAAGTTGATGGCTTCGATCTTCTGAGGTCTGTCTCTTTGTAACTTCTGACCTTTGTTCTTATAAAGTCAACAACTGAGGGCAGGAGATTAAGGCAGTTTAAAGACTATAGTGCAAAGTGAAATGGAAAAATTTGCTTGCATATTTAAGCCGTGAACATCAAAGAAAAAAATGTGCTTGTTGTGAACCTTGTGTAAGAGCTTAACCACATTGTTGGGGGAGATGCACTAAGGCATGATAAAGAAGTGATAAAGCGGAGATGACTTCTCCAGTGAGATCACTTCTCCAGTTCCTATGTTGTTCTATGGAGCCTATGCACTAAGATTTTTCCAGCTTTGGGGATCTTCGTGCATAGGCGCCATAGAATAATATAGGAACAGGAGAAGTGATATCACTGGAGAAGTCATCTCTACTTAATCAACTCTTTATCAAGCTTTAGTGCCTAACCCCCATCATATTTTATTTTTATTTTCTAGATAACTATCTTCTCTGAAATGAATCTCATAAAAGGTTAGTAATGCCCAAAATAAAGTTGATTCTATATGTTAGATTTTATAAAAAATAAAGTATTTGGAAAAAGTCCTATCTCTCAAACCTTTATGGTTTGAGAGATATCCTCCAAGAGAATGGGGACTTTAGCAATGTCGGCTGTAAAGCTGACAGAAGGAGATCCGTGTCGGACGACAAGAGGAGGCTCTTCAGCAGAGCTGCAATAGCGTGATTTAAAAAGAATTACTTCTTTGGAACCGTCTAAAAAAGTGTGCTTGCAAACCAGGCACACTTTGTAGAGCATTCCAAAGAAGTATTTAAATCGCGCTATTGTGGCTCTGCTGAAGAGCCGCCTGTCAGTCCCCGGATCAGGAATGCCTGCTGTCAGCTTACAGCTGACGTCAGGAGAAGGGGAGGGAGAGGGGAACTTTAACGGAGGATATCTCTCAAACCATAAAAGTTTGAGAGATAGGACTTTTTCCAAATGCTTTATTTTTGTAAAATCCAGCATATAGAATCAACTTTATTTTGGGAATTACTAACCCTTTAATCCTGGATATTTTGTACTTTTTCTTTGCAATATATGGTTGTATGTATATGTAATAATGTGCATCTGTTAGCTTTATATAATAATTTAAAATATTTAGAAACATTAGAAATCAAACAAGCCTAAATTGTTGATAAGGATCCTCCTTTAACTACCTCATACATTCAGACTTCAAGAGCAACACAGAAGGATTTGTATAGAATTTCTGTATTTAAAGAATAGGCAATTTAAAACAGTTTGCCTAGGATTTAATTGTGCATCTAATAAATATTAACCACTTTGTTAATTACTAGATTTATATATTGTTTTGTTTTTTTATAGGGTACTTGGTACCTGCACCTTGCCCCCCCACACAAATAATGACATTATCATGTTATAAAACTCTCTAATTTATATATGTATGTATGTATATGTAAAATGTACATGCACATATTTTTATTTAAAAAAAGCAAAACCATAATATCAAAGTACATCAAATATGGGCCTCAGGGTTCTTCTTTTTCATGCAGTTTCAATACATATAATCATGATTATTGCTTTAGACTGTGTGACTACAAATTGTTACATTTTTCTAATTTTATTAAATGTTATTAATCGCCCTATAGATCCCTCTGGCATGTTATTGTGAGATCACAATGGGTCATCTGTGCAAGAAGTAAGGAGTGTTTCTTTTCCATTCATCTTTAATATGCTATACAAAAAAATCATTAATTCTAAAATTACAAATGTAGTAACCATAGCAAAAGGGACTAAATATTAGAAGGTACAGTGAACAGAACAGTACTTGCTTTCTATATGTTTTTAGGAATAAAGACTAGTCTGATAACTTGTGCAGAGTTTAAAAGGAATTATTTTGGTATGTTTTCATTCTATAGGAACTAGCTCTTTTATAGGCTATGCAATTTTGAATGAGAAATTAATGTTTATTTCAGTTGAGACTATAGATGGATATTTTCATTGCTTTTTACAGTGGTTGGTTGATATGAAACATGAAGAAAAAAGTTAGATTTTTTTTTATTTTATTCACAGGCAAACTTTTTTTGTTTTAACATTAATGTTGTATTCATCTGTGTTTGCAAATAACATTTTCGTTGGTAAAGTCATTTGGTTTGGGGTTAATTTTTGTTAAACTATAAAATTTGATTTTCCAGTTTTTGTATGTGAGAATTACAATTAAATTGTAGTTGGTTTTGTATATCCATACTTTTTTATACTTCATTTAGCACCACCTTAATGGAGTAAAACTTTTCCTTTTTAATGTAAATAATTATTTGTTTAAACTGAGGACACCTTGATCAGTATATGTCTGCTGTAAGCATTCTCATAAATTGTGAATTTCTCAAACTGTAATATGGTAAATTTACATGTCAGTCTATCAGAAATGGGGGACACCTATTTATTTATGCACTTTAAATTAAACCATACCTGATTGTGAAATTTAGAAGATTTTTCTTTCAGTCAGAAACTACTATTAATTTCAGGTCCTTTTGAAAAATTACTAAATGGATTTGTGTAAAATCTGAAGGGTTTTAGGGATGTGCAGTATGACCTGGAATCCAAAAATGTCATTCCACCCAAAATTTAAAATTCCATTTAACATAGAATTAATGTTCGGACTTTAACCCGTCTCTGCTCGGGAAGTCTCATGTACTGACTGCAATCATTGCTTCTTTCTCAGTATTCATACATCACCATATGCACTTAGAATTAGTGATGCAAGGGGAGAAGGGTTTTAATTTCCTCATTAACATTAAGGAATGTAGAATTGCTGGCAATGTATTAGGGATGCCCTGGTGCTTGGTACTTGTGGATCATCCTCAGATGTATTCAGTAGTCTGGTGGACAACCTTTGTTCTGCCATCTCTAAGAGTGTCTGTTAATGCTGTTGATGGTGGTGAAGCATTGACTTGATACAATAATGTGTGCAGGGGTTCCGGGATCTTCTGACTGGTGCAGAGTCCAGGTGGGATGGTGTACATTGGGCTATGGATCATTGTTTAGACAGGACTATGGATCATTGATCGGAACAGGTGTAGTGACAAAGATGGTACAGAGTGGTCTAGATTGCAGATGCACAAGATGTTAAGCACTGGACATTATTGGTTGGGGATCGGGACAAGTCTGCATCATGTTTTTTGATTGCAAAGAAGAAGAGTTTTGGTTTTTTGGTTTTTTTTTTAAGGGAATGTATCACCTTATAAAAAGGTGTTACTGTCCACTTTGTGAATAAAAGTTATTATATGAAAACAAAATAATTTTAAAGATATTCTATTTAGAAGTTCAGAAGAGCTTTCCAATCTGCATAGCGTGTCCCATTTTTCTGACCGGCAAAGCTCTTCTGCACCTCCTATTTCTACTTCCACCTCCCTCCCAACTGCCCCAGGGAGAGCATTCATGCTTCCCTTCGGTGTCCTGTGTCCAAGGTAATATCAAAGAAAATAAAAAACCTATTAGGTTGGATACCTTCACATAAATAGATAAAATTAAATTTGAGAACTTTACACTATATTAGGTATTGACACGCTACTTCACAGTAAAGAATTGATTAAAATAATCAATCCCGCATATATTTGCAAAAATATATATAATTAATTAAAATATATATATATAAAGTGTAAACAACAATGATCTATAAATGAGTGACCAGCAATTACAATAGATATACAGTAACTCAAACCACAATTATCACCATTAGGATTACCAGCAATTAAAGGGTTAACCACACATAGGTATATTCAGAGATATTAAATAACAGTAATTGAACTCAGCAGCATAGAAAAGGATACTTGATCCTATAATTAATTAAAATACAGTTGGCAGCAGAATATATGTATACCTCTGCCCCAGAAACTGTATAAACTATGCTAATTGAGGTTTAAGGTAGGTTGTCAGGTGAGCAAACTTTAATATTAAGCCAGGTCCTCTGACAATTTCCTTATACCATATATAATAACCAAATTTAGAGAAACTAACTGGAATACAATTTAATTTTCACTGTCGTCCAATACAGGTCACTGGTACCATGGGATGTGTAGTCCCCTTTAATAGGCAGGAACAATTATGCAAATAATTTGCAAGGGGCGGAGCCTCCCCTCTTACTTAAGCCACCTTCTGGCCAGAGCCACCCATATTGATTTGTTCCTGGTGTGCTTGCACACCAGGCAGAGAACAGCTATGCTTCTTAGAGTTTTATTATTTTTTATTCAAATATGGAATACCACCATTAGGAGGGTGACCATGGCTGTGAATTGCCCTCTTCAAAGTGGCTGGTGCAGCTTCCAGGGATTTCTGTGGACCTATACCTGAAGAGGGGACAGCTTGTGTTAAGCAGCTCCCCTGTTGGGGAAATTACCTCTGGTTCTTTCCCTCCCTATCATGGTCACCTGAAGACAGAAGTCTGCGAGAAAGGTGAGTCACCCATTGAGTGCTGAAGGTCCACTTGTCCCCACAGTGTCCCTTTGATGGGCTTGTATTTGGGAGTTTTAATACACTCCAGCACTCATAGGGTGTTTTTATTGCATTATCACTATTTATGCAATTTCTGTGTTATTCTCTGAGTTTTGGAGCATTGGGTATTCATTTATTTATGTTTCTCATGTATTTCATGCTTGTTTGGGCACTTTTTAATGTTTTACTAAACTTTATTAAAAATGGTGTTCCGCGCCTTTAAGCGCGGCTTTTTCCCGCTCAGCAGCAGAGCTCCTTTACTCTCTATGGGAATTCACAGTTTGGGACATATCACTGAAACCGCTTGTCACAGCAACTTCAGAGTGGGCTCATTTTAATGCTAGGCTCCTGCTCTATCATCCAGTTGGTGTTTTATTAATGTAGGGGGTTCAGGGGGGCTTCGGGCACTGTTTGGGGTACTTGCATAGGGAAAACTACATTTCCCATGAGCGCTTAGCTCGCGCTTGTTTCTGATTGGCTGTCATGACGGCCGCCATTTTGTGGTACTTTTCCAAGGCGAGTACACTACGCAGGGACCGAGCCTTCTCTCTCCTCACCAGATTAACCCTTCGCTGGCCAGATAAGTCCGTTTTTAGACCTTTTCTGGGGTGAAACTTTAATCTTTAACACTTTTCTGGGTGATAGTGTTTTTTGTGGGGTATATTGACGCTGTGAGCATGTCTACTTCACTGGAGCTAGGGGCTAGACCCAAGACTAAGGAGGCTGGGGGGTCTTCTACCCCCATGGCGTTCTGCTCCTCTTGCCACATTGGGCTGGATTGCGATAATGTGGGGGATCTATGCCCTAATTGTACTGATAAAGATAGCAACCCTGGGCTTCCCAGCCACGCTATTGAGCCATCTTGGGTGAGGGAGTTTAAAGCTGCCACTAGGGATCTCAGATCCACGCTTCAACTCTTTCCCTCTCAGGTACAGGGGGCTCTCCAGGTCTGGCAGACCCCCTCTACTATCAGGACCTCCTTGCCTAAGCCACAGGGAGCTCCTGATATCACTGATTCTTCTGAAGAAGAACTTTTACAGGATTCTGATGCTGAGGAACGTACTGTTATTGAATCTAACAGGTCCATTGGGGACCCCTATGAGTGTGACCCTGAAGTTTCGGCTGAGGGTCTGATCAGAGCGGTTCTGAATACGCTCAACCTTCCTCTGACTCAGGAATCCACTTATGATCCTACTGATGTTTTTCAGAAAAAGCCATCTAAACCTGTTGTTTGTTTTCCAACTAACCCTACTCTTGCCCGTCTGGTTTCTGAGGCATGGAAGAATCCTGATAGATCTTCCTCTGTCTCCAAAAAGTTTGCCAAACTTTACCCTTTTCCCGAAGCGGAGCTGGCAAAATGGGTTCATCCTCCCAAGGTGGATGCTCCTGTGTCTAGACTATCCAAATCTACTGCTTTGGCTGTCTCAGATGCCTCTGCCTTGCAGGACTGGACGGATAAGAAATTAGAGCTCTCTCTTAAATCTATTTTTGCCTCTATTGGCACTGCCATGCGCCCCACCTTTGCTGTGGCATGGGTTAATAGGGCTATTGCAGCCTGGACTGAACGACTGACTGAAGCGGTTCGCCAGGATGCGCCTGTATCTGAACAGTTGCAGCTTCTTGCTAATATCACTGAAGCTCAGAACTATGTTGCTGATGCTGCTTTTGATGCTGTGCGCATGATGGCGAGGGCCTCCACTTCTTCTGTGGTGGCTAGACGCGCTCTTTGGCTGAAAATTTGGTCTGCTGATACAGCCTCTAAGAAAGCCTTGCTTTCCTTGCCCTTTCAGGGGAATTTGCTCTTTGGCTCTGAGCTCAAAGAAATGATCAGTGAGGCTACTGGCGGTAAAAGTACTCTTCTACCCTCAGTCTTTAAGAAAAAGTTTCCAGCCAAACGCAATCGGTCCTTTCGTTCCTTTCAGACTGAGACACGCTCCTCGGCCCAAACGGGTCCTCCCACTACGCGCTCCTCCTCCAAGCCCAAACAGTCCTGGAGGCCCAAAGTTGCCTCCAAGGCCAAGACCTCCAAGACTGCTTCGGCATGACTCGCCGAACCCGGGTCCGCATCCGGCTGTAGGCGGTCGTCTCCGCATCTTTCGCCGGACTTGGGAGGAGTCAGTGGCGGACCCATGGGTTCTTCAGGTGGTGTCAGAGGGATACAGGATCCCTTTCTCTTCCCTTCCTCCTTTTCGGTTCCATTTTACTCGTCCTTCTCAGGAACCCTCAAAAAGGCGTCTGTTCGACGACGCTATTCAGGATCTCTTGGACAAAGAGGTCCTGGAGGCGGTTCCGCAGGGGGACACAGGTTCAGGATTTTATTCCAACCTGTTTGTGGTAGCCAAAAAGGACGGAGGAGCCCGTCCCATCTTGGATCTCAAAGATCTCAATGCCTATGTGGTGACTTCCCACTTCCGCCAGGAGTCCCTGCGCTCTGTGATTGCAGCAATGTCTCCAGGGGAGTTTCTTGCCTCCCTGGACCTTCAGGATGCTTATCTTCACATCCCTATTCATCCAGAGAGCAGGAAGTATCTCAGGATTGCCTGCCACAGGGGACACTTTCAATTTACAGCGCTCCCCTTTGGACTGACTACAGCTCCTCAAGTCTTCCAGCGGGTGCTGGGCTCCTTGATAGCGGTGCTCCATCAGGATGGGATCAGAGTGACACCCTACATGGACGATCTCCTACTGAAGGCCTCCTCAGCGGAGCTTCTCCTCCAGCAGTTGCAGAGGTGCATGCACACCCTGAACCGTCACGGATGGATCCTGAATCTGGACAAGTCGGACTTGATTCCTTCTCAGAGGCTTCTGTTCCTGGGTCTCCTGTTCGACACTCGCCAATGCATGGTGTTTCTTCCAGAGGACGTGGCTCACCAGATAGCCGTCAGAGTAGCTGGGATTCTGGACATGGACGAAATTCCAGTTCCGAAGTTGTCGTCCTTAGTGGGGAAGTTCATTTCCACGATCGAAGCAGTACCATTTGCCATGGCCCACTCCAGGGATCTTCAGAGATTTGTGATCCAGACGTGCAGGAATCATCCAGATCATCAACATCTGTCTGTTTCTCTTCCTCCTCATGTCGAGTCGAGTCTGCACTGGTGGTTAGATCTCTCTCATCTCTTGAAAGGGAAATCCTTTCTAGTTCCTCATTGGACCACAGTCACAACGGATGCCAGCCTTCGGGGCTGGGGTGCAGTCTGGGGTCGCTTCAGTGCTCAGGGGAAATGGGGTCTGGAGGAATCCATGCTCTCCATCAATGTTCTGGAACTTCGAGCTGTCCGGCTGGCCCTGAGGCACTGGGAGTCTCAATTGACCGGTCTTCCAGTCAGAGTAGAGTCCGACAACGCCACGGCGGTGGCTTACATCAACAGACAAGGCGGCACAAGAAGCGGTTCCGCCTGGTGGGAAGTCAAGGATATTTTGTCTTGGGCAGAAGATCACGTGCCTGTCATCTCTGCAGTTCATATTCCAGGCGTGGACAACGTCATGGCAGACTTCCTCAGTCGTCACACCGTCGACAGCGGAGAATGGGCTCTTCACCCAGAGGTGTTTCACATGCTCACTCAACGGTGGGGGATGCCAGTGGTGGATCTGATGGCTACCAGACACAACAGGAAGGTTCCGGTGTTTTGCTCCCGCCTGAGGGACTCCCTTGCTCTAGCGGTGGATGCCTTGTCGATCCCTTGGGACTTCTCCCTGGCTTACATCTTTCCCCCTCTTCCTCTATTGATCAGAGTTGTTCAGAAGTTGAAGAGAGAACGTTGTCCTGTCATCCTGATTGCTCCAAACTGGCCTCGCCAGTCCTGGTTTCCGGAATTGATGGCCATGTCAGTGAAGGATCCAATCCCACTTCCAGCCCGTCCGGACCTGCTTCTTCAGGGGTATCTGTGGAAAGAGGATGTTCACTCTCTCCGTTTGATGGCATGGCGGTTGAATCCTCGATTCTAGCTAAGAAAGGCTTTTCTCCTTCTGTGGTGTCGACGATGCTCAGTGCTCGTAAGCCTGTGTCTTCCAAGATCTATCATCGCATTTGGTCAACTTTCGTGACATGGTGCTCTGTCAAGCAGTTGTCTCTTGACTTCCATCTTCCCACTGTCCTGGCCTTCTTGCAGGACGGTGTGGACAAGGGGCTCAGTCTGAGTTCCCTCAAAGTTCAGACCTCTGCCTTGTCTGTGTTTTTCCAGGAACGGATTGCCATCCTTCCTGATGTGAAAGTCTTCTTCCAAGGTGTGACTCATGTTCGACCTGCCTTCAAGAGTCCTGCTCCCCAGTGGGATCTCAATTTGGTGCTGGGAGTTCTTCAGCGACCACCGTTTGAATCCTTGGCTTCCATTCCATTACGTCTTGTGACTTGGAAGATGGCCTTCCTTTTGGCTATTGTGTCAGTACGCCGGGTGGCAGAGTTACAGGCATTGTCTTGTAAACCTCCTTACCTGGTGTTCCACAAGGATAAGGCTGTGCTTCGCACTACCAAGGAATTCTTACCCAAGGTTGTGTCTGAGTTTCACATCAATCAGGAGATTGTGGTTCCCTCTTTCTGCCCTAATCCTTCATCTGACAAGGAAAGAGATCTCCATTTGTTGGATGTGGTGCGTTGCCTCAAGTTTTATGTTCACCGCACCGAATCTATCAGGAAGTCTGACGCTCTATTCGTCATTCCTGAGGGGCCTAGGGCAGGAAGACCGGCTTCCAAAGTTACCATTGCCTCTTGGATTAAGGCTACCATCCGTGAAGCCTATAAGTTGAGGAATAAGCATGTTCCCTTCAGGGTGACTGCCCATTCCACCAGATCTATTGGGGCCTCCTGGGCCTACAAGAATCAAGCTTCTGCTGATCAACTGTGCAGAGCGGCCACTTGGTCCTCTGTGCACACTTTTTCTAAGCACTACCGAGTTGATGTACTGGCATCGGCTGATGCCAGCTTTGGAAGGAAGGTCCTGGAGGCAGTCTTGCCTGTGTAGGTCTTCCGCTCTGTGATCCTTAGTGCTTCCTTACTGTTGAGCCCGGTTGGCTCGTGTTCCGTGTGCTGTGTTAAGTTCAGGGATTGTTCCCTTGGTTGGTGTCCGTTGACACTTACAGTTTGGGCTATGTTATCAACTGGTTAACAGTTCTAGTGACTTGGGCCTTGCGCCTGGTCCTTGCCTTACTTCCCGCCTCTGGATCAGCTCAATGTTTGTACATCCCATGGTACCAGTGACCTGTATTGGACGACAGTGAAAATAGGATTTTAGTCTTACCTGTTAAATCCTTTTCACTTAGTCCATACAGGTCACTGGTCTCCCACCCTGTCAAGGGACCAGTCTTGGCTCTCCTGTGGCATTCAGTGGGAGACCGTTCGGGCATGCTCACAGGAGTCTTTCTTTTTGCTTACCTGGGGTCAGTTTAGGGTCTCAAATCAATATGGGTGGCTCTGGCCAGAAGGTGGCTTAAGTAAGAGGGGAGGCTCCGCCCCTTGCAAATTATTTGCATAATTGTTCCTGCCTATTAAAGGGGACTACACATCCCATGGTACCAGTGACCTGTATGGACTAAGTGAAAAGGATTTAACAGGTAAGACTAAAATCCTATTATTTACTGATTTCAAATATTGCATACCTTCTGAACAAAACATATACATTGCATTTAGTATAGTCAATAAGAGATAATCCCAAGAATATACTTAGAATCAATCTCATAATATATGTCTAGACAGTATACCAAACGTCATGCAACATATATCATACACATGACCATAGCAATCTTATGTAAAACCTATAGGGTACTCCAAGGGTTAAATCACTAGTAAAATATAGGATGCCACTACTTCTTTTGTTTAGTGAGATGTTTAAAAACTTTTCACTGTACAAAAGTTTAGACCCGAAACACACTATCACGGTGCCCGTGATTCTGACTATGCGACATTCCTACTTCCGGGTTTGTCTTGGCTGCCTCTTATTGGTTCTGGCTTGCTAGCCCGTCCCAGGGCTTGCCTTTATATACGCCCTCCTGTCACTAGGCCGGTGCCCTTTTGTGGTGTTCCTGCCCTGACGTTTGTATCTGTGTTCCAGTTCAGTGTATGATCCGTTTATGATCCTGACTTTGCTCCTGTCTCCGCACTCAGTGTACTGATCCAGGCTTTAGCTGACTACCGCTCTCTATGTACCGATCCAGGCTTTGGCTGACTACCACTCTCTGTGTACCGATCCAGGCTTTGGCTATTCAGCCTAGCATCCGATTGTCGCTAGTGCTTCCGTTGTCCCTGTTGTGCCCTATGCCTTGCCTCTATGGTAGCTGCCAGTCGGTGTTTCTCTGTTGCCTCCGGTTGCGCTTACTCTCAGCCTGTGCCTTATTGCAGCCTCCGTTACGTGCTATACGGCCGGTGCCCTCCGGTCACTAGCGGTGTTACCTCTTGTCAGTCTGCTCCTAACTGTTGCCTCCGGTTGCGTTACTCTCAGCCTGTGCCTCATCGCAGCCTCCGTTACGTGCTATACAGCCTGTGCCCTCCGGTCACTAGTGGTGCTACCTCCTGTCAGTCCGTATATTTCGCTATCTCCGTTTGTGCCACTCCTGGGCTGCCTTACCCGGTTATAGGTAAGGCCGGTAGAGCCTCCTCTATTCCTTGTTGGCACCACTTACTAGGCTGCCTTACCTGGAGAGTGTCATTTCAATTCTGTCATACTTGTAGTTCAAGACTAATTCAATGATAAAGTATCCCCCTCCCGCCCCTTTTACTGATGTAACACTGTTCAGCCAGATCAGAAGGGAGGTGCCCAAGTAGACTGCAAAGAAGGACAATCTTCAATTAAGATAAGGGAAAAACCTGAAGAACTTGTCAAGGGGGGCAGGGCTTTCATTGTTCTCATAGGAAGATTTTCCCCTTGCTGTTATCTGTCTGGTCTATGGACTGGATACCACATCTGAAGAGAGAGGTAAAAAGGGTGGGAATATCTCTCAAACCATAAAGGTTTGAGAGATAAGACTTATATCGTTCTTCATGTTTTTTAATGCCTACAAAATAAAATAAAGATAAAACGTAGTTTTACTATCCCTTTAAGCACATACTGACACAGATCCAACACAACATTGCCATCCTGAGCCCTTATCGACCTTAAGTGCATCTCGGCCCAGTTGTTCTTAGTACACCATGCACATTACCTGTTATAATATCCAAGGGGATCATGAAAGCTAACTCATTCTATGCTGTTGTCTATATAGAGATTGAATATTACAAGGGTATTCACAGTGCCAACAGCTGCTTAATTCAGATGTCATGAGAGTGTAAACTTATATTTGAGAGTTTGAGGTATTTTTGTGGCCAGATACTTTAGCTCTTTAGGGAGAGATGAGTCTTTATACCCGCAGAGACTGATATAGATACAACTGTAGCAATCCTGGATCAAACCAATTGCACCATAGCACAAAAACAGTTCTCCAAATTCCCTTTGATTTAAAATCATGCTAGTAAGACCGCCAGCACATTGCAGAGCCCTCTAACTTCCAATGGGTTAAAAGCATAATTTAAATCAATTGTAATTAAGAGTAGAGTGTGTCGTGACTAGAATTCTCAGTCTGCAGCAGTGGGGGTGGCAATAAGGAGGAGTTATGGAAATCTCTTCCATACTGCACCTCCAATAGAAGTGTAGGGGTTGCAGTGACAATGCACACATTTAATTTTTTGCCACTTTTTATGTGCCCCTTTTACATACTCCTATATCTTTCACACCCCATTCCTCTCCCTACAAGGTGATATTGTGCCTGTACAGGGCAGGGAGCCACTAATACGGTCTGATGTTACTTCACCATCAACCGCTATCTGATTAACTCCCCCACCTTGTACAAGCAGTGTCACACACATATATACGGTATATCTTCCTTCAGAATGCATTTGGAGGGACACCGAGCACAGCTTGAATTTTCCTGCTTCAGTGCAGACGGGAGCACTACAGATGTACGGGGGGGGGGGGGTGAGAATGGAAAGGTGACATGGAGTGGAGACTGCATTGTGGAGCAATGTGCTACATAGGGAGAATGCAACAGAATATTCTCTGATTTCAGTGGTCTCCCTGTTAACCCTTTGAGTGCCAGAGGAGTGGCCAACACATTGCTTTGCAATGTGCAGGATACCTCTGGCCACTGAATCGGTTACTGAGGTTTTACCCCTCTGTTTTCAACTCCCTCATCCCCCATTCACTTATATTGCTCCACGCCTGTTCTGTATAGAAATAGAATATCCCAGTTGTCCTCTATACTTTACATGTTGGTTTCAAATCTCTTCTCTGTAAGCAGTGCAGTGCTTCACCATGTCCTTCACTTTTGCACACTGCCAATCCATCCATTCCATGTTTATCACATTCTTTTTCTGGTTGTACTGACTTCCATCTACCAAAGGGGGCACTGTGAATCTGCTCCAATTTGTAATAGGGAACAGCATGGGACAAGCCACTATCTACAGAAAAGACCGTTATAAGGAAACCTTGCATGCTACAGACAATGACCTAACCCACATTAACCCTTTCAGTGCCAGAAGAAGTGTGCAAGGCATTGCTCTGCGCCACTTTAACAGGCAAAGGGTTAATGTGGTTAGGGTATTGACCTATGTGATTTGGAATTTGTAGTGTCTTCTTCCTGTTGCCCCTCCCTCTCTCCCTTTGAGTGCCAGGGGGTTCACAAAGCATTGCTTTGAAATGCATTGCATACCCCTCAGGCATTCAAAGGGTTAAGCATCAGCCTCATAAAGTGTTGTCATTGTAAAACTTGCGCAGTTCTAACATGCTGTAATGTCCATATGTTCTAGTGCTATAATGATGTGATAATAGGAGTTGCTTGCTCCCTCTGGCAAAACCAACAGCTCTGTTCTTTACCTGGCAAACAACTTAACTTAATTTCACTTGCATTAATGGTTCATTATTAACAAATACACACATTAAGATGACATTAATATGAAACTATGAGCTGGTATTCTTACAGAAGGTATGCACATTTAAGTGGCTAAAAGGACCATAAAAAGGAAAACAAATGGCACATGTTAAAATCTGTAGATTTAAAAAATGTCCAGTTTCTTTGCTAAGTGGTTTAAAATTTACTTGCCTACAATCTGAAGTCCCCCTTTACCCTGTTTACTTCTTAGTAATGCCTGAGTTCCCTGTGGGCTGAACACTATAAGCATAAAAATATTTTATATGAGTGTATCGAATTGCTTCACAACATTACATTCCCACTTATGTTGAATAAGGTTAATAAATTGTCATGCGTAAATAAAATACTTTGGTTTTCTTTACATTATTTATTCAGTTATATATGTCATGAAGTAAATTAAAAATTATTGGTAATGATCTCCCTGGCCAGCCCCACTAATCGCACCCCCAGAGACAACTAAACAAGTGTCCCTTTTTTGCCAGTTGCAGTGTTGGGAGGATGCCAGATGCAAAAAAAAAAAAAAAAAAAAAGCCCTATACACACCTTTGGCATAAAGGTTAAATGGACAACCTCATGAAGACCAGTGAGAATGGTCCATTACCAATTATATATCATACTAGTGTAAAAGCCCATGTACACGGGCCAAGGTCCGGGTAATGTTAAGCAGACACTACCTCACTGCTCCACGCGATGCAGTCATGCGTCACCTCGCTCACGCGATGCAATCATGCTCAGTAGAGACTGCCGAACACAGCTTCTGACAAACATCCTAGCGAATTATTATATAGGATACTCCTAGCCAACTTTTGTTTTTCTTTTTTATGAATATTCGAAAATATGTCATAAATGAACATTCAGAGAATCAAGTGGCTATATTTGTAAGCTAGTTAAAGTCCTGATAAAAGGATAGCACACTGACAGCTGCCTAAATATAGCAAAAAAGTATTCTGGCTTGGAATACATGATTTTTAGGAATACATGATATTTAGGAGTACAAACCCAATCTTTTTATACGTAGTAATTTCTCTTTAAGGATGCGTCTTATTAATTAAAAAAACATACATTTGGGTACTTTACTACAGGGCTCAAAATTTCCACTTGCCACTAGCCAATGGCGAGTGAAAATTTAGCCCTGGCGAGTAGAAATTCAGTCCTGGTGGGTATGTTATGGCTTGCAGTGGCGAGTAAATTTTCAGGTCTGGCTAGTAGCAAAGGACTTCAACTTTTAAGCCCTGCCTTACTACATGCGGTAGTTGAATCTTTTAATTCAAGGTAAGTATACAGGTTTACTAAACACATTTGAGTGCATTTCTCCCTACCTATAATACCACCTTTCCTGTCTGACTGCAGATTAGGTTCATGACTGAGTTTTGGAGCCACACACACTGTCAGTCTTCAGCAATCTGCTTTTGTTTTACAAGCAATTATTGGAATGACTTTTTTTGTTGTTGTTGTTTCCTCAGTGGGTTTTAGTACATGTTTAACTGCTTTAGGACCAGAAGAGTGTACAGTGCATTGTAGACCTCTCTAGCATTCAAGAGGTTAAAGGCCCCATTTAAATCAAAGGGAATTTTTATTTCTCCCTGAGGTGCAGTTGGTTTGCCCCAGAATTGCTTGTCAGATGCATTGGACACCCCTATTGTACACACACAAATGGTTAACTACTACAATGCTCATTTTGAGGTCCTGAACATTTTCTGCAGTGAGGACATTGGAAACCGCCTGGCACTGAAAGGGTTTATCGAAGGGGTAGGCATTGGCTTGCTGGTGAATATGGAAATTGTAGTCTTCTACAGCTGAAGGGCCTCAGGTTGCTTATTACTGGTTTATCCAATAAGTTTGATTAAATGTGAAGGATAGTACCAAAAGGACACCATTTAACATGTAAAACTTTTTCTGGTCATATGTACTGACTTTTGACTTCTTAAATGTTTAAACCCTGATTTGTTATATTGTAGCATTTGCACAGTAAAACTGCAATATTGTATTTTTGCTGTTTATCTCCCTTCCAGTTTTTTCCTTCTTTTGTTCCATTTTATTTGTTTTCATATGAAATGTGTGAAATGTTCACATCCCCACACAGCATGCATGCTCACACTTTTAACCAGAACTTGTGAGGGATTATGGGAGTTGTAGTCTGGCAGCAGCTGGATGGCCTCTTGTTGCTCAGCCCTGTTTTAAATTGCTTATTACATAGAATAATAAAATAAAGTGTATACTACTTAAATTTTAAATAAAATAATTCAACACAACCTAAGACTTTTTCATTATAACAAAAGACATAAGTTAATCTGCTTTGTAAGGGAACCTATTTATAAAATTCCATGTAAATGCAGTTAACCCTTTGACTGCCAGAGGGGTACACAACACATTGCTCTTCTCCATCAACAGATTGGCTTGCATTATGCTAATGGAAATAATTATTTGTGGCATATTAGTGGATCAGAACTGTAACACCTTATGTAATAACATAAGGGGGGATTTACTAAGCGGTGATAAAGTAGAGATGACTTCACCAATTCCTATATTATTCTATAGAGCCTATGCACTAAGATTTCTTCAACTTTGGAGGTCTTAGTGAATAGGTTCCATAGAATAACATAGGAACTGGATAAGTGATGTCACTGGAGAAGTCATGTCCACTTTACACTTCTTTATCACCACTTAGTGAATCTCCCCCAAATTCTATTGTGGTTGTAAAATACATGGTGGTTCTGGTTGCACATATAAAGTTATTGTTTGCATATGATTTGATGGTCTTTGAAGACTAAAGCATGTTTGGCATGAAAATAGAAAGTCATTCATTTTATCTCTACTTTAAAATGTTATATTCAATGTCATACTATCCCTTAACCCTGTGAGGGCCAGAGGGGTACTCAGTGTACCCCTCTGGCACTCAAAGGGTTAAATGCAAAGGTTTTTTTCATGAAAAACATTGGGTGACCTGAATATAATTGATAGAATTGCTTTGAGAAAAAAGCCTTAGATTCTGATTATTATTTTCATTTTTAGGAAAAGTGTTCTCATAAATATTTTATGATTGTAGAATTGTAGAATTAAAGTGATTTTAATCCTTAGTGCTGAGAAGTTAAATATATTGCAGGGTTTTTATCCTGCTGAGTAAAACAGGGGTACCCCCACAGCATCCTATGGAGGTTTATGGTATACTGTCCATAGCTTTACACAGACTGCTGTAGAAACAAAGGACATAATCAATTTTCAGACCATGAAGGTTCTGCACTACAAAATTGTGAGTGGGAGCTGCAGTAATTTTTGAATAAACCATTACTCAACAGTGAAGGTACTCCTGTTTTATTCAGCAGACAAAAGTCTGAAATATATTTTTTTTCATATTATAAGATACATTCCTTTTAACTCTTTGAGTGCCAGAGTGGTACGCAATGCATTGCTTTGCAATGCGTTGCGTATCACTCTGGCACTCAGAGGGTTAAATATCTTCTTGTGTATCTGGTTAGAAATTTGTCTAAGAGATATTCATGGAAGTCCACAGAAACACTTGGCCCCCCTCACACACACACACACTTTTTCCCTCCAGAACTGGGTGCTAACAGCTACATATTTAAGAATATATTTTAGATAACCATGTCTGATTAATACTATGCAAAATATATGATGTTTCTTATTATTTGTGAACATTATATCTTAAGTTTCTTTGGCAAAATATTATGCTTTTCTTCATTAAAAAGATGTGTACACTGATAAAGGTGCAAACATTTTTGGTAACCCTGCTTTTCATATTTTGAGAACTGAAGTCTCAATATATTTTGACATTGTATTTAATGTATGTATTTAATTATGTATTTATTTCACCTCCACATTTTAAACCATCTTTAAAATTTAGATTATGTCATCTAAATGGGTCTGGTAACCCCCAGCACCTTTTGCATCTGGTACATTAGTACCAATAATAGTGTATTGTTTTAATTTTCATTCTTCATTAAGTGCGAGTATATATTTTAAATTGTATTTGCTTTGGTGACCTACAATATATGCTTGGCTAGGAAAAATCAGTAGCCAGCTTAGCAGAGACTAAAATTAACCTAAATTTCTCCTGCCCTTCCCCCTCCTTAGCTTTCATTTGAGATGCCACCATGTATGACCCCCATGCAGCCATGGGGGTTTCTTCACTTAAAACTTGTTCCTTTTTTCTTTCTTCCTAGCCTCTTATGTTCCATTTCTTTCTATTTACAGATTCCTTTAGTCAAATACAGACCAAGCAGGCACTTCAGTGGTTTTAACAAAATTTCCAACGTTTCGGCCCTTTATACAGGCCTTTCTTAGGCAATTCAGAGCACACCCAACCACCCAGAATAAATAGATCGGACTCCACATTCTTGACCTTCAACCTTTAAAGCAATTTCCCAGGTTCTGCTGAAACCAACTATATTCAAGTTATTACACAATCAGTACTTCCTTTACTGGAACACTAGTTGAACTAGACATTTGAAATTTCACACCCTTCTATATAGGTTATGAAGCAGCCAGGTTTGGACATTTTAGTTTTTTTTAGATTTTCTTCACAGTGTAAACTGAAATGCTCATCATTTCAGCAAGTGTACTGACTTTACATAATGTGATAAACCTAACAAAGCAGTTTCTCTTCATATATAATGTTTTGGCACATTGCATAACTGCAAGCAATTATTTAAATTAGTTAATATCTGGCCTTCAACTTTGTGAACTTTTTTTAAAACTTTTAATGAATGAGGAATAGCTGAAACTGAGTGAGACATGACCTAAACTGCAGATAGCACACAAATATTATATCACCTTGCCCTGTTTATTTAATGCATTACAAATCAATATTCCAATTAATTTACTGTTCATTTTTGCCTTAATATTTAGGTCAAAGAATGTTTAATTTTCTATTTTATTTGAAGAAAATTTTGATTTGAGATAGCATATATTATATATATATATTGCTGAGGGGGTTTATCACATTTTACTTTATTTTTCATTAATTTTATGTCTGATCAGAACAAAATCAGTGCACTTCATTGTGATTTTAATTATATTGAACATATTCTGTATTCTGATTTTATTACATTGATGCTTTTGACCAAGGTGATAAATGTAACTTGCATATTTCTAATCAAATAGGAGTCCTTTTAGCTCATCTGCTCCTTTTTCACATACAGCCAGATCCTGCACAAATTTTTGGAGTGGTTTTTACGTGCCATAAGCTAAGCTGGAGATATATGTTTTCAATATATAATGCTGATATTACCATTAGGACACCTTAATTCAGAAAATACATGATATACAAGCTTTAACATGCTATCACAGTCTCACACTCCAGAAAAAATGATTAAAGGGGTAGTAATACTTTAATATTACTATTCCGCATATTGTAGATATTTGAAAGAATTTAATAGCCCCAGCTTCATCTCTCAAACCTTTATGGTTTGAGAGATAACCAAACACAAAGGTCCCCCCTCCCTCCCCCTTCCCTGAAGTCAGCGTTGTACTGACTGCAGGGATTTCCGGTCTGACTTTCATCAGGCGGCTCTGCAGCAGAGCCGAGATCACATTAGTAAAAAAGAATTATTTCACTGAAACAGTCTTCTACGTGTGCTTGCAAACCAAGCACATGTAGAAGACCGTTTCAGTGAAATAATATCGCTAAACACCTTGAGATTAAATAATTCCCCATCTGGTGACTAGCTGCTTAGTAGCGCTAGTCGCCAGAATTATTACCTTGTTAAAGAGGATTATCAATTCTTGTCGGGCTGACAGGCAGGATGGAGTGCAGACATCATTCCATAGTGACGTCTGCACACCTACGCTGTCAGTCCCTTTTGGAGCCGAACGGCTCCTAGCAACTCCTCCTAGAGCCTGTTGGAACTGACTGCGCAGACGTGCAAACGTCACTATGGAAAGATGTCTGCACTCCATCCTGCCTGTCAGCCCGACAAGAATTGATAATCCTCTTTAACAAGGTAATAATTCTGGCGACTAGCGCTACTGAGCAGCTGGTCACCAGATGGGGAATTATTTAACCTCAACGTGTTTAGCGATAGTAGTTACTCTTTCAGTAAATTGCATACCCTCTATTACACGGATGCTTAAAAGTTAGCACACTGATAGTGTGCTAAGTAGTGTTTTAAAGAAACAGTAATGTCCACTAAACATTTTTTTTTCTTGTTTTGTAGATTAACAAAAAAAATTATGTTGCACAAATCCAATCTCTCAGACCTTTACGGTTTGAGAGATATTCTCTTCCAAAGTTGCCCCTCTCCTGATGTCAATTGTAAACCTGACAGAAGGCGATCCGTGTCGGCCGACAGGAAGAGGCTCTTCAGCAGAGCCACAATAGCGATACTGGAAAATAATTACTTCACTGGAACGCTATTTCGGCTCTGCTGAAGAGCCACTGGCTGGTCCCAGGACCGGGATCTCCTGCTGTCAGCAGAGCGCTGATGTCAGGAGAAGGGGGGGAGGGGGAACTTTCATTGCAACATAATATATTTTTTCAGTCTACAAAACAAGAAAAAATGTTTAGTGGACATTAGTGTCCCTTTAAGTTTTTAAATAATAATGTTCCTATGCTTGATGTTTTGGTGTGTAAAGTAAATGCTACATGTTGATACATTTTGCAATTACATCTGATTAACACTGTTTCAGCTGTATTAAATATAGACACACTTCCTATATTTATAGATGCTACTTGTCATGTTATCTTTATGGAATTGGGAGGATTTGGGACTTGTAGACCCCTTCATTATGTTACAAAGATATATAATTTATATTGTGTACACTGGCTGTAGAGGGGCTTAAATGTAATTCAGATGCTGATCGAAGGGAAGGTGTAATGAGTGATTTAAGCAAATAGGGAAATTGAGGGTAGAAAGGAAAAACAGGATTGAGCATTTGAAAAAGAGGGGTGGATTAATAAGAACTGAACCCAGCATGAGAAGACAACTGACACACATGACAGAGACAGGGCTGCAAAATGAGAACTTCAGGCCCACTAAGAGGATAAAAGAAAAAGATCTGAGTACAGATAGGGGAGTGGACCCCTTTAGATTGCAAATATCTCATGAGCATGACGTTCAACACATTTTTCTTTGTTGGTATATGCATGTTGATTTTCCAGTATTTCCTCCCCAAAATACAGTGCTGTATTAGACTTTTGTGGTACTTCAGACTAAAGAGAGAGAGCAATAAGCACTCTGATAACACACATTTAATAGATACATCCAAACTCAAACAGAGAAGATAGCGCTGATCTTCCACACAGGAGACAGACATCTGAACCAATATTCGGGAGAAAAGATTGAACAATATCTGAACTTGTACACAGAAGTGTAAACACAGCCTGCCCATCAGATCCCAACTTTTAACTGTAAAAAACCTGTAAACTGTAAGGTTTAGAACCGTGTTTGAGGCCAAAAAGCATTTGTATCTTGTCTGCCATGTCAAGACACCACAGACTGTCTCAAATCCAGAGAGAACATGAGTTCAGTGAGTAAGTATAAGCAAAACCCTGCCCCCCCTTGATGAAGGAGTGCAGGATTTTCTTTTGCTTACTAAAGATTGTTCTTCACCTCTCTCGATCCGTTAAACAGCTAGAGGAACAGTGACGCAGCCAGAAGGGGCAACATAATGAATACAATAGAGCGACACAATGAATACAACCTTACATTAATCATAGACTTAATTGACTATGAAAAGGCCTTTGACTCTGTGAAAAACTAGCAATAATTGCTGCTTTGATCAACCAAGGAATAGGTGGGACTGTCACCAATATCCTACAATCAATATATGAAAGTACAACCGCATCGATGTAGGTAAACAATGATAAAGTCCAGGTCAACATAGAAAAAGGGGTCTGACAAGAAGACACAATTTCCTCAAAACTATTTTCAGCTTGTTTAGAAGAAATTTCCCAGAATTTAAATTGGGACAAAAAAGGACTTAAAATAATTAGAGAATACCCGCATCACATTTTTTCAGATGATTTCATACCCTTTGACAGTAATCCTGAAGAACACAAGAATGCATTGAAGAACTACAACAGGAAAGCACAAAATTTGTTCTGAAGATGAATATCAACAAAACGCAAGTTAGGTTTAACAAAGTTACCATACCAAGGAAAATCACAGTAGATGGACAAGAACTAGAAGAAGTGGACAAGTAGGTTTACCTTGAACAGGAAATGTCAACAGATGGAAACACCAAGATAGAAATTGAAGCAAATAAAATTGGGTTGGCAAGCATTTGGAAAAGTTAGTAGTATTGTCATTAAGACAAATTTACCACACTGCCTCAAGTGAAAGGTTTTTGATCAATGTGTCCTCCCAGCCCTTACGTATGGCTGTAAAACATGGACACAATGCCAAAGCCATGCAAAAATGTAAGGTTACATAGAGACAGAAAAATGTGTGCATGGAGTTGTCCGCAAACAAAGGTCTATGATGTAATTGAAAGAGTAAAGCAACTGAAATGGAAATGGGGAGGCCACATAGCAAATATGATGGTAAATAAACAAAACCTATTATTTTCGTAT
Source organism: Rhinophrynus dorsalis (assembly GCA_037306005.1). NCBI lineage: Eukaryota > Metazoa > Chordata > Amphibia > Anura > Rhinophrynidae > Rhinophrynus > Rhinophrynus dorsalis. The sequence continues at coordinate 291,390,827 of CM074720.1, forward strand.
GGATTCCATTCGATACTAAATGCCCAAGAAGAAGACCAAAGACGAGGTGGGTAGATGGCACTACCAAATTTGTGGCAACGAAAGACACAGGACCTTCATCTTGTAATGGATCAACAATGCCTAAAGATGACTATTATATATGTGTGTGCGTGTGTATATATATATATATATATATATATATATATATATATATATATATATATATATATATATATATATATAATACATGATACATATATAAACATATATACAGCTCACCTTAAACCTTTGCTCCCCTCATACACAAAGGATGGTCAGAGGTAGCTCAAATTAACCCTTTCCTTCCCTCACACACAGCATGATTAGTGGTATCTCAAATTAACCCTTTACTCCCCTTACACACACAAATGATGGCCAGTGGTAGTTGACATTAACCCTTTCCGCCCCACACACTGACACACACATACAGACACACAGGATAGTCAGTGGTACCTCACAGTAACCCCTTCCTCACCTCACACACAGGATGGTGAGTGGCACGTGTCTGCCATATTCCCAGCCACTCTCTCAGCTCTGTGTGGGTGCTGTCCCTCCTTCCCTCCCTGGTCCTGATGTGAAGGAGCCCTGTGCCGCGGTATGTAGCAAATTAATGTAGGCAGGCGGGCGGCTGCGGCATGACAGATATGGCTGGCGGGGGAAGAGGCAGTGCAGGGCTCTGTTTAAATGCTGCACTGAGAGCAGGGCCGGATTTGCCATTAGGCAAAGTAGGCACCTGCCAACAGGCGCACGCCAATAAGGGACGCCTGTATTTTTTTTTGTTTTTTGTTTTTTTTAAATATTCTTTATAAAAAAAAAAAAAACTAGCCGCCTCGCTGGCTGCACCAGCGGCACCCACTCACATTGCCCGCCCCCCCAGTCTTGTACCTGATGGAGCTCCCTGGTCGCCTCTTTAGGAATGCAGAGCGCTGGGAGATTCTGTGCCTACAGGCTCCTGAAATGTAAATCCAGCCCTGACTGAGAGTGAGCGAATTAAAGATTGTGGTATGTGGCATTGTTGACTGGAGCTAGAGGTGTGCTCCAGAGAGGACAAAGGAGGCTACACAGACGAACACTCGGAAGGGGACAACCACAGCAGCCAGGGACGCGTCGGAAGTGGTGTGAGAGTCATAGTGGAGAGGATGCGGCTCTCCAGCACATCCCGCAGCATGTTACTCATATTTTTCTGTGTGCCACTCATAGTGGAGGTGAGTGTGATATAGACAGATATGAGTAACATGCTGCGTGATGTGCTGGAGACCCGCATCCACTCCACTATCTACAGTGCATCCAGCAATCTCCTTCTACCCAAGCCCCTCCGCACCCTTGGAATAGCAGGCTAGCGCTATGGGGAAGACAGTGAGGATGTCGCCAGGCTGTATCATCTGTGCGGTAAATTACTGGGCAGGTGGAAACCCTGCTGTGTGTGTATTGTGGGGCATGTGTATATTACCGTGGTGTAGCAGCAAGTGGCAACCATTTTTACTTTTTGCAGACTTGGATAGTGGTGGGCGGACCTTCAGCCACTGCAGGGTCTGGGGAAAATCACGCCCACTGGGTGTGTTTTGCCAGGCACAAAGTCTTCTTTTATATATATATATATATATATATATATATATATATATATTATAATATGGGAATGGGCCATAATCAAATGGAACCTGGTGAGATGACTCTGTTGGATAAGTCACCAGCTGTAGAATCTGTTCAAACCGCAAACTCCCAGCAAGGCCAGCTCAGCCTTTCATCCTTCCGAGGTAAATAAAATGAGTACCATTAGAGTGTCTCTCGTTTTCAAGCATATTATTACCCAATCTCAATGTATCCTTCCTGGTAAAATACTTTATTATAATTGAACAATGAATAAAACTGTGATGACAAGCATTTGGAAAACTTAGTAGTACTGTCTTTAAGACAGATTTGTTTGTACATACTGAAAATCAGAAACTCTCAATATTTGGTATGACTAATATTTTGTCTCTAAGGGATAATAATGGTTCTTTTTAACATGTTTTAATATTGTAGACATTAAAACTATTAATACAATGAGCTTTGTACCATGTCTCAAACATTTATAGTTTGAGAGATCGAAGCATCTAAAGTTCCCACCTCCCACCCCTTTCATAGACGTCAGCCCTCTATGGGACAAAAGCAAATGCTGGCCATTTGACCGGCCGGAGGCTCTTCAGCAGAGCCAAAACAGCGCAGTATAGACATAAATACTTAATTGTTTGCAAGCACGCTTTATAGACCATTCCAATGAACTATTTATTTCTATATTACGCAATTTCGGCTCTGCTGAAGAGCCGCAGGATGGTCCCTGGACCAGAATCTGCTTCTCTCAGCTAGAGGGCTGACGTATATGAAAGGGGCAAGAGGGGGGAATTTTACATGCTTCGATCTCTCAAACTATAAATGTTTGAGACATTGGATATAGTTCATTGTATTAATAGTTTTAATGTCTACAATATTAAAATGTGTTAAACAGAACCATTACTATCCCTTTAATGACTGCTTTAACTTTGTCTGGTATTGATTCTACAAGTTTGTACAAAATTTTACAATCCACATTATTCCAGCACTCCTTTAAGAGAGGGTCTAGAGATGTCACAGTGTGTTTTGCATTTTCTCTTTTCAAATGTTCCCAAAAGATATTCCTGTCACAACTTCCTTGTGGGTTTAATATTGTTGTCCTGCTGGAAAATGAATCCTCTTCCACATAACTTTAAGCCAGAAGGGATGGCATGTCTCTGCAGAATAGAGTGGTACTTCTCTTGATCGTGTTCAAATCACCAACTGCAGAATAGGCAAAGCATCCACACACCTGAATATTTCCTGCGCCATATTTAATTGTATGTTTTACACACTGTAGTGTTAGCTCCTCATGTGGCTGTCTCCTCACATGAACTCTGCGGTTACAGCCAAAATGTAAACATTTTTCACTGTGAAATTTCTGTATTGTTTGGCCTGTGCTAAACGATTAGACTTTGTTTTTCTGCATATAAGTGGTTTAGGGACAGCTACACTCCCACAAAAGCCACAATTTGACAGTTGTCTTTCGACTGTGCTTTTGCTTACTGGGTTAGGACTTTCCTGGTTCAGCTGGACTTGAATTGCGGATGCAGGTGCTGTTCTATTCCGTAATGATGTTTGCTTGGTAATAATGTGATTCATTTAAGACTCTGCACTACCTTACAGGACCAGGTTTACATCCCAAGCTCTCCTAGGCAAGGCACCCTAGGCATACAAAGCTCCTCGCATGCACACACCCCATTCCTCACACAAATTGTATACAACTCTATCCGCTGTTCCCTGGCACCAAAAATACAATTGGCCTATACTATACAAGCACAACAAGTTTTAACCCCTTGGTTGCTAGGGAAGATCGTCAGTGCATTGCTTTGCAATGTGATGGAGACATCCCTTGCATTCGAGGGGCTAAAGAATGGCCTTTAAAAGGGTATGTAAACTGGTGCAGGGACAATGAGTTTGCACTGGCCACACCCACAACTCAGAATGTGGGTGAAGCCAGCAAAGGTGAGACCACCCTCAAAATGTGGAGTTCTATGCAGCTCCCTACTCTGTCTAATGGGAAATGTGTCCCTGCATACAAATTTGAGCAAAGGTAAGAAAATATTAGCCTAGTAGCACAGTGAGATGGCTGGTTATACATTCATCAGAAAAACAAATTTAAATGGAAAATATACCCCTATGTTGACCTCTCAAACTCCCTTTATTAAATCATACTTGTGAAATGCTATCCCACCTCTTTCTCTGGGTTCCACATGGTGGCTAGGTCAATTTCTATATCCTTCTTGGTGTTCAGTAAACACTGAACTCCTTCCTATTAAGTGTTTGCTTAAGCAAGTTTGATACTCAGGGTCAGTGGTTGAGGGCAATGCAGAAGAATAGGCAGAATAGACCTTTTTGCTTCTGAGACCATGCACTGCATCTTGTAAGAAGTTGTTAAATAAGCATGAATCACACTGTGGAGGATGCTAGTTATAGTTTCCATTTATGACCAAAGTGTAGGTTTTAACTGATGTTTGTTTGTTTAGACAAATGTTACACATTTTGAATAGTTCTTTCATCAATTTGTCTGAATTGAAGCAATAACTATAATCTGATCAACACAATTCCAAAAATGGCTGCGTATTGATGAAAATTAGGCAAATATGTTGAATATGCTCAAGCAGCATTTACTTTGTTTACCAGACATACCCAAGCCTGTGTCTGTTGAGCCAGACCACAAAATCGCATCAGATTCATTCAGATTGGACATTCGGTGCAATTCAATAAACTAAAGAGGTGCATTTTTATTAAAAGTTCTATATATAAACTTAATTAATAATTGCATAATAAAGTGAAGTGCCTGGGGGTGCAGAAGTTCACCAGCTTACATTTTCATACAGCAATTGATAATATTCTTGCATGCGTTGTGACTCATGCTGTGATATACTTTGGTTTGTGGACTGGACTCAGTGTAGATGACGTGTGGAAAAAGATGAATGACAGATCCACAACATCCAGTCATCTACTCTTGAATCCACCACACTAACTGAATTTACCCCAAGTTACCTTGCAACAGTCTGTGGATCAGGGGCGGATTGCCCTATCGGGGGATTGGGCATCCCCCGGTGGGCCACTCAGTTATGGGCCGGTAGGGAGCTCAGATGATCCCACCTCTCCAGCCCACAACTCTATGGATGCAAGGCACAACTTGCTCACCAAAGTCCTGCAGCAGTGAATACTGGGTCCTGTTCTCTGTACCTGTCCCACCCCCAAGGCTGACTTAGCTGGCCCTGCTCTGCCTGCAGTGTGTGTCTTGGTGCAGTGCATGATTGGTTAGAACTTCTGGGACCTAACTACCTAGCAGATGAAATCGGTATTATTTACTTCTTTTTAAATAATTGTACCCATTGTTAGAGAGGCTTAATTTACCTTCTGTTAACCCTTTAACCCCCTTTACAGCAATATTTTATTCTGTTATTAACCAGTTGAATTCCTCATAGGTGCAGTACCTCATGGATTAACCCCTTGTATGCTAGAGAGGCATAATTCATCAGTAATCAACCCCTTGTATGCCAGAAAGGTGAATAAAGTTGTTAATTACTGATGAATTATGCCTCTTTTGCACACAAGGGGTTAATCATTGAGGTACACATTCCTTTGCAATGAGTTGTGCACCAATGAGACATTCAATGGGTTAATCACAGAACACATTACTGTACACCTCTCTGGAATGCAGGGGATTAATAACCGATAATTTATTGCATACAGTATGTTAAAGGGTTAATAGCTAACCATTTATGCCTCTCTAGCAATGCATACAGTGGGTTAGGTTAACCCTCTGAGTGCCAGAGGGGTACGCAATACATTGCACAGCAATGCTTTACATACCCCTCTAGCACTCCAAGGATTTTATTATATGCATACAGATTAGAATACCAGCTAGTGGGCCAGTTAAATAAAAACATCCCCCGGGCTGGCTTGCGCCACAATCTGGCCCTTCTGTGGATCCATCTCTTTTAAGTGCAGAAAATGTTCTGGAGTACACCACCAGATAGACTTGCTTACTAATTAGTGGCTACCAGTGTACAGTGAAACAAGGCTGTGGAGTCAGTGTAGCATAGATCCCAACACACACACTTTTGAAGAAAGCAAACAGTGATCTTTGTTGGTCAACATTGCGTTCCCAGAAAGTCATTACTGTGTTTGAAATGTTGATTAATAAAGATCACTGTTTGCTTTCTTCAGAAGTTCCACTGGTGTGCCTTACTATCTCCTTTATATTCTATCTTTATGGACTGTGTGCCTGGGCATTACAATGTGTTTATAGTGAGTGCTCCCATCAAACATAGTATAATATATATATCTGTATTAACAAAAGAAGAAGGCTAGCATGTGACCAAAATTCTCTATATGTACCAACCAAATCTCAGGGCAGCAGTAAGTAGGAGATATTCTTTGGCAGGAGGGGGCAAGGAGGGCAAATCATCCCCTGGTCACTCCTAAATTTCTACAAGGACTTTCACATCCTGCCTCTTCTACCATCCCACCTTCCCTTTCACTGCCGCCACACTGTACTTGTATTCACTGTATCTTCCTCACAAGTACTTCTCCCCTCTTCCTCTTCACCGTGTGCCCATGAGGCAGTAATCTTCATAAATTCGCCCTCCCGCTATTTCACCTCCGTCCTTTCACATCACCACTCGCAATAACAAAAATATATACATTTACATTAGCCCACTCCTTCATAACTCTTCACAAGTTGCAGCCTTCCCTACACCAGTCAGACTTAGCCTGTTACTGTGACAAACCAGCTTACTCTGGAGTTTGCTGCTATAGCAGTACAGATGCTGGGACTGTTCTATTCTTCCTCTGGTCTTACTCAAAATCTCTTGCTCTCATAGTTAATGTCCATGCCTCATTCACTCCTTACATTGCTTTCACCAGTCTATCGCCTCTCCCTGCACCCATTCACATCTATACTGTCGTTCCAAATGTCTGTTGCCTGTCCTGACCCACCCTCTGCATTGCAGCTCTTTCCAGTTTCCTCTGGCCTATCCCATTGCATGTTTCTCTCCCTCGTTGTCTGTATTGGGGAAAACTAGCTGTATGAAAGGAGAGAGAGACTTAATAGAAAGTTCTTTCTAGCGCTACCAATGGAATGTGTTGACAACCTGTAATCTGTCATTCTCTCCTGTGTCTGCCCTGCCGAGTGGTAATTTCAGAGTCTGTCCCCTCAGTTCTCATTTAACCATCCCTGCTCTAGACCTGCTATCTGCACATATCTGTGCCAGCAAGTTTTACATTTACAATAGTGGTTCCCCCACAGTTGCATTCACAACTGTTTCATTACCAAGTTCAAGCTTAACCCTGTAAAGAGCAGAGGGCTGTACAATGCATTGCTTTGATCTGCCACCCTAACACAAGTGTAGTTTGTTTTATATTCAATTAAGATCTACCTATATATGTTGTACTAGCCATTTTTCTGTGTACAATTTGAGGAATTATTGTTTTAGCCCTTTCAGTGCCACAGAGGTATTAAAAGCATTGCTGTTTGTTGCATACCTCTTTAACATTCACAGGGTTAACACTCAGAGGGGTACCAAAAGAACTCAACACATTGTGCATTTTTTTTTAACCCTGTGAGTGCCACAGAGGTATCAAATGCAATGCATGTATACCTGCTTCAGTCTCAAATGGTTAACCCTTTCACTGCCCAAGAGCTACTCAACACATTAGAAAGCAATGCTTTGGATACCCCTGTGGCACTCAAGGGGTTAAACCGAACGGCACTACTGTGGCACTGTTGCTAGTATAAATACATATATATATAAACACAAAGCCATCACTTGTATTTACCTGTGACCTGACTGCTGTATACATTACACTGGCTTGTACAGATGATTGCAGCAAGAAAGACATAATGAACTGGTCCCTTCAAAATCAATTCCAAAATAAATACAATTAATGACATGTGCAAAGGGTTACATATATTTCAATAAATATGGGAGTTTGGCTAAAAAAATATAGGGTGTCATGTCAAAAAGCTTGGAGACCACTGCATTAAACTAAAGATGTTCTGGCAAACAGATAAAATGAGTAAAAGATAAATGAAAAAAAATGGAGTAAAAGATGGACCTCTTCCTCGTGTTTTTCACTCTTTCTTTCTTCTTCTTTTCTTTCTTTCTTTTTCTTTTCTTTCTTTCTTTCTTTTCTTTCATTTTTTTCTTTCTTTTTCTCCTCCATCATAGCTTATCTTATGTTATCACAACTGTTATATATGCCATATAGGTATCAGAACTAGCGAAGAACAATAATTTTCTAATATACACCTTAAAAAACATCTGATAATTCAGGGTTCCATATGTTTGTAGTACTACACAGGGGTATCCGCTGACATTTTTCCAGTGGAGCAAAGCCATAATACGACCCACAGGCCAGCCCACCAGCCCCTATATTTAAATGTAAGGGGCCAAGTGTAGGGGGGGGGGGGAGTGCTGCCCCTCCGGGCGCCCATGGTACTACTGATATGCAGCAGCATTTTATACTTGATATGAAGTATTTTACTTGTTGATGCTGATATTAATATCCTGCATTACAAAGAATCTAACTAGATCATTCACCCTTTGCGTGTCAGAGGGGTGCACAATGCATTGCAAATAATTGTGTACCCCTCTATGCAATCAAAGGGTTAAGGTTGTAAATAAAAGATAAATAAAACCCCCCACAACGTTAGTAAAGACTAATGTTCATATAATAATTTTAAGTCAAGTGCAGTTTGAGAGGATGGTAGCAGTGGATATATTTCTCTTTGCTTAAATCTGTGGAGGCGAAAACCAGTTAGGAAAGGGGTGTGAACTGTGCATCTTATAGGAGTGATTGACAGAGGATGAATAAATACTGAAAGGGATGGAATCAATGCTTCCCCTCCCCCCTTTTGGCTGGTACTCACAAATAGCAGAAGATAGAATCTAAGCATTTGCTTCTGTAGGGAAACAGATTTGATAGCAACAGAAATCCAGAAGGCTACATTGTATAATAAGTGGAATATTTCTTTGTAATAAACATTTCTGTAAATAGAACACTTAATCTAAATATTCAGAATACACTTATAAGTGTAGGTATAAGTAAGCTCTGTGATTGGAAACCCGGGAGCAGATTTTTGGTCAATTGGTGATGTGAAATGGTTCACTGAATCGGATAACAGTGCACACCATAATGACTGATTATATTGATTTGTCCCTGACTGCAGGCTGCTCTACACAGACCCTTTAACCCCTTTCCTGATGGATCTACCTATTTAGTGAACACCTCTTAACAAACATTATGTAAATGCCTGAGCATGCAGCTTTATTTATTAATAAATAAATGTAGTAATTATGAATATAGAAGTAATGCCAAATGTGTTTCTACAATAATGTGTGTATATGAGCCTTATTTCATGTCCATTTTTATCTTCCCCCAGTAGGTAGACCGTATAAAAAAATATAATTATATTTATCCTTGTTTTCTTGGTACTTGAAGTCAGCTGCCCCCGTAATTTGAATATTCTAATTCATTTATTGCACATCATTAGCCTTTATTAAGTATGTTTTAAAATGGGCATTTTGATTTTTCAACTAAAATTGTTTATTCTGCTTTCTTTTAGTATAGCATGACCAACATTTTTGTTTTCTCCCTCTTTTAGAATCTATTTGTGTTTTTTTTTTTGTTTTTTTTTTTTGTTTCTTTTGTTTAATGGTAGTGTTACCCATTCATTACAAGGTTAAAAACATTGGACACAGCTGACAACTCTGAGTTCTTATATAGAAAAGATTCTGATGACATTTTAAAAATATTTACATATATTTTAATTATTACAAATTATTTGTTGAAGCTTTGGAAAAATGGGTTTTAGAATGTATTTATTTTTTTGCCTGATTAAAGTTGTGATGCTAGAAACAATAAGTAATTTGTGTGCATAGATATAACATAATATGGGTATTGAAAATACCCAGAAAATATATTATGATGTAAATGTAATTGATTATACTTCCTCATAATTTAAGGTAGTCTATAGCTTTGTAAACAAATTGTTGAAAATGTTACAACCAATACTGGGTCACTTCAGACTGAAACTGTTAAGATGCTCTCCTAATGTTGAATAACTGTTAGCAAACATGCAAAAATATAAAAATTAAGAAATAGAACATTTTTCATAAAATGATATGTTCGGTTATCTTGCCTCTGAACGTCTGGTGTGATTCTTGGCTGTTTCCCATGACTTTGAGGGGTTTTGTGTATATAGTACAATACCACCAACAGCCTGAGGTTTGCTAATGATGATGTGGTAGTGGCTTTTTTAAGCATTGTGAATTTGTTAGATATTTTGTTTCTCAAGTTATTGCAAACCAGTATTGCAAGAAATAAGATTTGTCAGACACATCCTTCCTTTTTTATGAATTTTAAATGTTAATTTAAATTTTAAATAATTTAGGTCAGCCCTTGAGTGTTGATGCAAACATATTTAATGTTACATTCCCTAAAAATGAAAAATGCATTTCCCTTGCAAAATATTTCAAGTGTTTAACAGTTTTGTTTTGAAACATGCATGGTGTTTGTTTCTTTTAGTTTATTCTGAACTTTTACTATTTTCTTTATTTCAATACTTATGTGATACTCATTTTGTTCTATTTTGCATTTAAACTTACAACATTCTTTGAAGTGTGCTAATTTTGCTTATTTCATCTTCCTTAGTCATTTATTTTCTGTGTTTTAACACATTTGGGTCCCATATTTTGTTTAATTCTACACTTAAATTACATTTTTTTGTATCCTCAAATTATATTCTTGATTTTATAGATTGAGGATTAAAAAAACTGTTGAAATCATAACATAAATAATTGGTGAGTGTGAGTGAAGCAGGAATGCATATAGCAAATAAAAATATGTATGCATGTAATATAATATTTATTTTACAAAGATAGTTAAATTACCCTTTAGGTTAGTTATTTCTTCTTAATTTTCTATAGCTATATATGTTGATATTTTTCATTATGCAATTAAAATGGAACATAAAATATTAGTAAATACTTATGTTATTGATCTAGTTGAAAATCATTTATAAAACTCGTGATTTTAAAATAAGTAAAGAATTTGGTTAAACCTTTTAGATCCAACAACTTTTTAAAATGGAAATATCTTTGTAAGGTGAAGCAGACCTTTTACATTATTTCAACCTTACAAACACATGATTTTTACTATATAATGCTTTTATGCCTAATTAAAGAAACACATCTGGAAATGAAATGGGTTATATACACTTAAATATCCTATATATCATGGTAGTATCTGTAAACATTTTCTGTTTGGTTTCTAAGTCCTAAAATCGAGTCTTACATAGATGTGAAGTAGGACGCATTCCTGCCTTTTTACAGGTCTCTAGGGCTTCCATTGATTGCCCAGAATTATCTATAAATGCACTGAGATAAGAAAATTGCCTCTCTGAATAGAAGTGTGGGCACTAATCACAATCCATGCATTTACTTCTGTCTTTTCACTCCATATAAACAGCACAAACCTGAAATAAATGTTCTCTGAATAGGACAAAGTACACCTGCTTTAAAAAAGCAACTTCTATTTGAAGTATGTAACATGAATAATATTTTTACATATTTTGCCTGTAAATGCATAATATTATATAACCCTATAACATTTTTTGGTGTTAATGTTCCTTTAAAGCATGTTGTGCATACTTTTTTAGCTATGTCTAATGTAGCTGTAGAAATGGCTATGTCGCCCTCTAGTGGAATTGCCATTGAGCCAAATAAATGTTGTAAAACAAAGGAAAACTGACTCTCTGCTGATTGTTTTTGTAAGATATTTTGCCTGTTTACTTATGCCGCTTTATGAAACATTGTGGGTTATGTACAAGTGCTAGGAGCACGGGTCCCCCCCTTCTATAGTTTTTAAGTGTCAGCAGGTGCCCCTTTTTATTTTGTACCCCTATCCCCTTTCCAGTTTAAGTTAGAAACTCTTGGACATAATTCTTACTTATTTGATCTGAAATCACAGCGAGCTCTGTGTGGAATATTTTTTGTCAAATGTGTAAAGAAATGTTACTTTTCAGCGCATGTTGCATTAACATTGTCTGACGTTCCCACTACTTAATTAGTTAAAATACTTTCTTTATGTTCCGAAAAAGTCTAAGATATTTTGCTGTATAAGAATTAAACATTGCAGATATCTTTTCATCAGATGTTGATTAAAGGGAAACTTATAGCTACATGTACTCTTATAAAAAAAAATATTGACAAGCAATTGCTGTATAAATGCCCAGCACAAACAAACATAGGTAAAATAAAATGGCTATGATGGGAAGAGTATGGAAATGATTTACTGTGCATGGTACTAGTGGTAGGCTAAATGTCATTGTTTAATGTTTTTCTTATGTCAATGAATATGTCTAATATCTAATTAATGTTTTGTTTTGTTTTTTACTATATTTGCAAAAAGTGATGAATTAAAAGCCTTGGTAAACAATATAGGATGGTATTCCTTTGTTGGTAATATAGATATTTATATCAATCTATGACTGGATATTCTAAATATTTATTATTACTGTCTGTGAGGAAGTTTAGTGGGGAAAAAGGGATAAAGTTATCACCTGCAATAAAATACAGCCCACAGTTCTGTAGATTACAAATACATTAATATTAAGCTTAATCTTTATTGGAATTGGTTTCATGTGTATGGGCATTTCTCTTTGGCATGTGATAATCTTATTATTTGCTTATTTTAAGCTGCATCCATTCTCATGAAATTGTGATGGCAGCTTCAAACCTCTGATTTCTTGAAAAATACTTTATTTAAGATAATAAAATAATTCTGTGTTTTGAAGTATGATCAAATAATTATTGGGGGTGGGGGTTTACAAGAATGATGTAGATGGCGAAATGATTTCCCATGGAGCAATTCTTGATTCTAACAGAATGGCTGTTAATCAAATGTTACTAGTTACTTATTTATTTATTTTTTATTTTTATTTTTCAGATGCTACAACTGTGGTGGCCTTGATCATCATGCTAAGGAATGCAATCTACCTCCACAGCCAAAAAAGTGCCATTACTGCCAAAGCATAATGCACATGGTCGCTAACTGCCCACACAAAATGGTTCCACAGCATCCATCAACTTCTCAGGGAAGATATGAAGCAGAACCACAGCCATCAACTTCTGCTTTTCAGAGAGAAGGGGGAGGGGCGTATGGTTATTCATCTCCATCATATTCTCAGGAGGGAAGATCAGAGATCTCAGAACATTCAAGCAGGTCACCACAAGAAGCTTCCTTAAGTAAGATATCTGCATTGCCTGAAGAACAAAGCAGAAAGGGGCCTTCTGTTCAAAAAAGAAAAAAAACTTAAAAGATTTGTCCTGGTGTTTCCCTTAAATTTACCCTCTCTGGGAAATTCTACCTCATACAAGTACAGGGGAAGTCATTTCATTATCCGTATCTGACATGGAATTTTAACTACTGTTGAGGAACTGTGAATTTTAAAGAAAAAAAATTAACAAATGGACAAATCACTCCAAGCAAACTGACCATGCAGGGTGTCTAGTTTTTTCTTTACCTCATGTGTGTGTGTATGTGAGTGTGTGTATGTGAGTGTGTGTGTGTGCGCGCTCATGTCTGTATCATGTTTTTTACATAACAGTATATCAATCTTTATTTCTAGAAGGAATATATAGTTTCAGTATATAATCAGAATGACCCACATTTCCAGTGCATATTACAAAGTATGAAGCAATATAGTTTGTACTTATGTTTTTCCCCTGGAAACACTCCTGCTATTTATTTTTAATTTTCATAAGTCAGAACTGTATTGTATGAACACAGTCTTTTAATGTGTAGACTGTTAATGAACTGGTACCAATAGTATTACCACTTCCTGAACAGGATGATTGTTCTTAATATTTACTGACAATGGCAGTTTGACTCTCCACCAAAGCAATATTGTGAGCCAATGTACTTTAAACATCCTATAATATGCTCTTCAGGCATGGAAGTTTAAAAAAGCTATGTTAATGATTGTTTCCTGTGATGCTGTACTATGTTCTGTGTTTAATAATAGTGAGCTGGGTTCCATTGCTGGTGAAATCTTGATCACTGCCTTTATGGAATATTTTCTTATAGACTTGAACGTGAATTTGTGAGATAATATCATTGATAATTTTTAGCACCTGAAATTAAATCCAGCCTAGTATGTGCTACATAAAAACAATGCAAGAATATTAAAACAATCTGGTTAATGATATGAGGCTAGTCTTAACCCCTTAAGGACCCATGACAGGGTCGGAGAGCCATAAGGACCCATGACGTGCCAGGACCATCATGGATTTCAGGGCTCCCCGTACGGCTGCATGCTGTTCAGGGAGGCCTGAATCCGATGCAAATAAAAAACATAAAATTCTCTGTGATCCTTAATTGCCAGATGCGAGCGTGTGAAGCGGTCCTTCCAGTCACGGCTGTCCTGGCTTTAAGGAATATTGACAGTCCTGGCACATCATAGAATTCAGGACTCCCCATGAGGCTGCACACCATTTTGGGAGCCCTGAATCAAAAAAAACATGGTCCTTAACTGCTGGCCATGGGTCCTTAAGGTGTTAACCCTCTAAGTACCTGAAAGGTGTCTTCAGCACACAAAAGGTTAATAATATCAGCATTAAACAACCCCAACTGTGGTAACAATATCCAGTCATTTGGATAATTTCTGTTGGCTGCTTACTAAAAGGATTTTTGGTTCTAATTTGATTCATTGTGCCAGCACATATAAGCTTTCAGCAGAGTTGAGATAAGTAAACATAGAATCAGTTGTATGTTCACAGGGAGGCTGATGTACAAATAAGAAATGGAGCATTTCTACAGCAAATCATACCTACCATTATGGAAAAACTAAGAATTCCCATTGAATCCTAGCAGGGTCAGGTCAGCCCTTCATCCTTCCGAGGTCGATAAATGAGTACCATTGATTGGGTAATAATAACTTTTTATTCAGCAGCAGATTCGGTTAATTCTGAAAGCGTGTGCTAAAAGCACTGTACCACTGTGAGAAAGGCGCTATATAAATACTAGTTGTTATTATTAGACACCTCTAGTATTCACATGGTTAAAAGCTTAATTTAAATGATTTTTATTTTTCCTCTAAGGTGCAGGGATATTGCCCCACATTTGCCAGTCCTTTTAAGTATATCGACCTCAAAATCTCTATTTGAATGTATGCTGGGCGATACTGAAATCCGAAGCAAATTACACTAATGAACTCCAGCTTTATCGAGCACTGAATCTGTTTTAATAGGATGTTGTAAGTTAAACAAGTTTCACCAAGCGATTTGATAAGTAGAAGGCTTGGCTCACTTAAAGAGTGGTTGTTGGCTTTACAGAAACTTGGTAAAGTGGCTCACAATTCACAATGACACAATGTACTTATGTGTAAGTGCTTAACTTACATTTTCATTAGCAGAACTACTTTTCTATCTGTCTGAATAAGACTTTTTGAATAACCTGCCTTCTGACACTGATTGCATAACATTAAATAATAATTGCTCTGACCTGAGGTCACTAAGCAATAAGATGGTGAGATCCTAAAATTATATTTGTGGGCATTATATAATTTACTGGGTATTGTATTTTCAGTGCAGTACCTACTTTAAAATTAAAAAATAAAAAAAGAGAAAAAAAGAAAAAATGTTTCTTTTTAAAAATGTGATGTAAACTAATAGTGTGAATACTGCTTAGACAGAGTAAATATTAAGGCTATTTTAACGCTCCATGGTATCAAAGTACAGATGTATTTTACACAGTACCTCTGTAACATTGACAATGTTGTAGAAGTCCAGAGTAAAGTAAGGTTGTGCCAAGAAATAAACCCAATCGTTTTTTTCTGCCTAATACATCAAAAGACTGGGCAGTGGCATATGTTAGGGTTTAATGTGCAAAATCATAGCAGGAGTGGCAAAGAACTATTCATAATCAACATATGATCTGTTTGTAAATAGATTACATTTCCAGGTTTATGCTGTTCTACCTAAAATGTTTCAAGGACAGTACAAGTTCAACAGCCTGCAATTTCAGATACATTAGTCGAACAATAAAGTTATAATAAGTATCTGTGTTAACCCACAAAAATGGATGCAGTTGTGGGGCAAAGAGCCTAATGTTGCATCCTTGGAAAATTATTGTGTGCAACAAAATCCTTAAAGGAACAGTGAGTTCACCTCATAATTTACCCCCACTTACCTTCATCTGGGCAGAAAATCCTAACCGCTCTGTAAATTAATTCTGTTTGGATTGGTTCTTCAAAATTAATCTTTAATTAGTACTGGATCTCATGTCCATGGGGCAGGCAGGATTTGTTTTGCAGGTCTCCTGGATTCCAAACTCCTACTGAATGCTTTTTAGGAAATCTTCAGTGGGAAGAGTTTTGGATCCTTGAGTCCTGTAACAGAGAAATATCCAGGACTAATAAGAATACTTTTGACGTTTCAATCCATGCAGAATTGATTCATAGTAGCCAATAGGCTTAACTGCTAAGATCACAATACATTTGTATTGCTTTAAGGGCTGAAATGAGTGGTAACATGTTGTGGCCATCCATAAATTTGATGTAATTCTGTAGGCCACAAGAATTATTTCCAGCACTGTTTAACTGGGGAAAAAAATAATTGAACCCAATAATTGAATATATGTTTCAAAACCTTATTTATGCGTGCAACAGAACACCATGTATTTTTGTGGCAGTGTATGATCCAGATTATTACTATTGGGTTGGCATACCCTGGAGATAGTTCAGTACATAATCTCTTTTGGTCTTTGTGTAAAGGAATGTTTATCATCTGCAGGACAACTCTGTGTTTCTTTAAATGTTAGTAAGACATATTAGAATGTTTGACATTAACACCTTGGCTGTCTGTGGTTCAGAATGCATTGCAACTCAATGTGATGTGAACTTTTCTGACAAGCAGTGAGGTTTAAAGCATGTTTGTGAAAATGTTTATTTTACTGTAAAGTGAACTGATATTCAAAAAAAAAAAAATATCTAACACCTTTATACCAGTTGGACCAGTGAAACGATTTACAGTATTACACAGCTCTAACCTTTTTTTGTATTGCTGCTGCTTACAAAGGTTCTGTTTCTCCTAGGCACAAATCAAGTCACTACACTTGAATTCCAAGACTGTGTATCTAAATGGTTTACACTGTTTTTTATCAGTGTAGTCTAATGCAAAGTTTTACTTTTTTTTGACGATATTGAATGTGATTTATCGATTTGAGTACTTTCTTGCCTTCGGTAAGGAAGCATTGTCTTATTTAAATTATGTAGACGAATCAAAGTGACATTGCTTAACCTGGCAAGTAGATGTGATAATGTGGCTCGCCGCAACTATGTGGATGGTCCAGATGCTCTGGTGTTATAGGTTATGCTACATCTATATAAAACATAAAATAAATCGTGAAAGGTCACTTTGAATTTTAAAACCAAAGTTTCCACACTTTCTATAGGTGGGAGAGTTTTATGGAATATAAAATGGACATTCCCTGTTTACATTACTATAGTTCATAGCTGGGACCACCTCATTGGGATGCCCTCTAGGGGTTGCACTTTGAGTGTTTATAATTTCATCATCAGCATATCCCCCAATCCAGCTTGAGCTACAAGGAGCACATACCAAACCTATGTTAAATCTAGGTTTTATTTTTGTATATGAGAATATGATCACTATTTCAGAAGATACTCAGGACTAAGAACTTTGCTCAGGGAATATACCATGTGATATTATTGTTTCCATTACAAATCGTCTACAGACCTGCTATATCGGAACAAACCAAATAGATGTAGACATTTATATCTAATATATATTAAGTGTTATATACTGGTATTAGTAACTACCTCTCAAGTTTAACATAAACCCACAATTCTGATAATCAGATACATATTTTGTGTTATTATTTCATGTGTTACCTGTACAACTGTGTTCATGTTCTGATTGCTTATGTGAATATTTGTGATTTTTTTTTTTTTTTTTCATTTTGTTGTATTCACAATGTTTACATAGGTAAATAATTTTATTCTGTTTACAGCAAAAGGCTACCTCATAGCATATCTTTATGCTGCTACAGCCTTATAGGTTCTTGTCAGAACAATGGTACATCTCCCCCCACCCCCGCGTTGTGATTATCTATCTTTTTTGAGACAAATTAATGCATATATTTAGACAAGACTCCTTAGAATCAATGCGATTGGAATTAACTGCAGAAGACTCCTGCAAACACCTATTTATATAACATGTACAATTTGATTCCCCTAAAAGTGTTCCTGATTTTTTTTTTTTTTTGGAAGAGGTCTCCTTAACAAAAAAAATAAATCTGCAATTACAATACTGTTAAAGGAGAGGTAAGACCACCTAACCCCCCCCCCCCCAACCTTACTATGGCCAGAAAAACCTAGTGGACCCTACAACTTTTTTCTTCTTCAAGCGTTAAGATCCTGGATGTGATTTCCATGGAGACGGACATGACCGTTGCAAACAGGACCACAGTCTGTCTGCATGGACATGACTTTCAAAACTAATTGAAGATAGTATCTCTTGAACAAACGCACAAAGGCAAAATTGCTGGTCTTACCCTCCTACTGCCTGTGTGTATTAGATGAATGCAGCAATGAAGCAAATTAAGCATAACTTGTGTGCTGATAGCTAATTATGTAGATTATGGTGAATATTTGTATCTGTGTACCATAATAACAACAAACATAGATATATTATATTAGGAGACACAGTCTGCACCAAATATCCTGCTATATTTGATTTGCAAAAATCGGTTAAAAAAGTGCTCAATGTAAGAATAAGGTCTAAGCAGGGAGTAGGAAGTATAACATCAGTTTGATGTGAAGGCAACAATTAATCTTCAATTTATAATGCACCAAATAAATGGTTTTATTATACAAAAAAGATATAGCATTTTAATATCTCCTTGGCTTCCCAAGTGAATTCCAATGCATTGCTTCTGAGTACTGTGTTTTTGTTCACCTTTGGTTGCTGTTGTATATGCTTCAGTATCCGTCTTCAGAGATTGCATCAGCAACCAAGAATGTAACATTAGCCCATTCCCAAAATGTATATCTTCTGACCCGATATTTTAGTGTTTAGTAGATTTCTTTTTCTTGATTGCTTTTGAGGCTTTTTTTTTCTAATTTACCCATACCTAACAAATAATACCTTTTAGTTTTATTTGTTTATTTTTTGTTCTATAATATTTGTGTTTTTATGCAGCAAATAATCTTTTTTATAAAATGAAACTTAACGATCTGAGGAATCTGAATAAGTCTTAAAAGTAATTTAAATTAATTTATCTCCTGTAAGAAATGTTTATCATAAAAGTTATATATGTGAATATCACCCATTTATTAAACAATAGATCAGGGCTGGGGAAATACGTGCTATGCACTGGGTTCTGTTTGTTAAATGTCTCAATGAACAAGACACAGTTTAGAAAGAAAATACTTAAGTATATTGAGTTGTGCATCTTTCCTCATTTCCTGAACAGTAGCAAGAGGTTGGTCTTTGAAGCAATAAACATTTTTAAAGTGTATCTTCAAGGTGCAATGTTACAATTGTACTATAATGTAGAGTTTAACATGATTATGTTATATCAAGAGTCACTGTAGAGTATTGCTCACTGGCAGGAACAGCCATTCAGATCATTTAATCCCTTGAATTCTAGAGCAGTCTTCAATACATTGTTTCAAAATGTGTTAGATGTGACTCTAGCATGCGCGGTGTTAATGGTGTTTGGAGAAGTGTAGATATCTGTTTATCTCGAACCTGGTGGGAGGAGCACTAAGGTGTGATAAAGTTGAGATGACTTTTCCATTGATATCATTTTTTCCCAGTTCCTTTGTTGTTGTATGGAGCCTATACGCTAAGGTGTCTCAACTGGCAGTGATCTTAGTGCATAGGCTACGTAGAATAACATAGAAATTGCAGAAGTAATGTCACTGGCGAAGTCATCTCCTCATTATCACCTCTTTATCACACCTTGTAGTGCATAACCCTCCAAGGTCTTAGTGCCATTAGAAAGTTGCCAGCTTTAAAAACATAATTGACTACCTCTAATAATTTAACTATCAGCTAGTTTGAGACTTTTAATGTGCTTTAACTATCATGTATTGTTATTGGAATAATATGAATAGCAATAACCACAATAGAGACCAAAGTAAACACTGATTTTTATATTATTATTATTATTTTTTTTTGCTTGTTTTTTTCTCCTATATTTTAAGTACCGTCTTATATAGTTTTTAAGTAAACTTTTTGTAGCATAGAATATCATTTTTATTATTATAACACATTTAGAGTACCATAAACCAACACTGCTTGAATTGTATGTACCCTTTGTGTTAAAAAAAAAAAAACAAAACCCTGAAAACATTACAGTGAACTGGAGTTTTAAGGGTCATATTTCCTGTTTACTGTTCTTTCAATGGACTAAAGCACTGATTGCCTTCTTCATATCATGTTTTATATTTTCATTTCATGCCTAGTGTCTTTTTATATCTGTCAATCATGGATATTGTGAGGTTTTAAAGGAATTACTTGATTTAAAAAAAATAAAATGTATAACTTTGGCAATTATATTTCCACAAGCTTTTTGTCTTTTTTTTTTTCCTTTTACTTTCAGAGAACGTGTTACATGAGCAAGTTTCTCGTGGCATTATTAGTAGCCACGCTGTGGTCCAGATTGCACATCATGGCGCAAGTTACACAGTTATAGACTATGGGCTCACAGTACAGTCAGTTTCATTGAAGACTTTGTTGTAAATTGCAGTGGCAAAGTATAGTCCATGGCTGATCGTGTCATGTTATCTGCGTATCCACCACCTCCCATGGTTACTTTAACTACTTCCAAGGCTTATATGAGCTTTGACAGTTACAATGGTCAGAACTATCAATGCAGGTACCTAAAGCCAGCTATCTAAATCAGACTTGAGGAAAAATGCTAGATTTACTAGCATCATGCTTTTGTTTAATATAGCAAGAAAATTTGAAAACAAAAAAACAGTGCTCCTGCAATAGCTCAAATAAGGTGGTTAAAAAAAAAAGTAAAATTGCAAAATGAAATAAGTCCCAATAAGAAAGCAATGGTGGATATAATAGTCCAAACTCCAGATACATGGGAGAAGTTACATGGTTTTGTTACAGTATATTGAAATTGATGATGAAATGATAGCCATTATGAAAATGGATATGAGTCTTTCAATTGAATGTCCAGAAACAGATTTCTCTGGACCTTTCTGCTACAGTTATTCTGGAAGTGGCCTAGTCCACCAATAGTGTGCAGAATCTGTATAAGTCAAAGAGACAGGCCAGGAAAAGCCATCTTTTAATAACACAGGAGATTAAAAACTAACAAATGAGCACACACACACACACATGCCCTTCTTGGGCTGTATACACCACAAGTGTCCCTTCCCTTGTAGCCAGTAGTGCTGTGTTCCTCTGTACTCCAGCTGGTTCAGTTTTATGGTTAGTCCTCCAATCTATTCTAACTGATATGGTCCTCCACTTCAAAAGTCCCCTGTTTGGCCTTATGGCCAATGTTATAAAACTGAAGACTTTAGGATTGTGGATATGATGGAAACAAAGTGTGACAAATCCACAAGTTTGTTGTGTGACCACGATAGACAACACCAACCTTCACGCTGAGGTATGATGCTGAGGGGGGGATCCACAGGTGGCCTGAAAAGGACCCAGTACTGGGTGAATGGCAGGGAAAGAGCCAGAATGCATTTTCACAGATGCACCGTCTTCTTTATTTGGGGCAAGAAATGAGTTTTGGCTACTCATTGCATTATTATATAGCATCTTAACACATCCTTATATAGCCTCTCAATAAAAGTGGTCTCCATGTCCTTTCAATTTCCACAGTCTGCTTCTCAGTTTCCCACCTGTACTTAATGCACCACAGGCATTCCATGGCAATAGATGTGATATTTTAGGCATGTACTTGCAGAGACAGTCTTTACATCTAAATTGAAATGTGACCACTTCTTGAGACGTTTGTCTAGTCTTATTTAGCATTCTGGCTTGCACTAGGATTTTCAGCTGAGGAGGTTTCAATGCAATCTACAATATAAGATTGGTGGCAGTAACATAGTACAAATGATAGTTGACCTCTCTGAAATGGATTGTTCATGCCTCCAATGCTGCCAATGTTTCAAGTGATGTTTTAGAGTAATACTTCTTTTAAGCATGCACACTGGGGCATATTTACATAGTAACTAGTTGATGGGATTGGGGGAATAAAAGACACAAGTCCATCAAGTACAGACTACTCCAGTTTTCTCTTCCATTGATTCAGAGAATGGGAAACAAAACCCCATTTCCAAAATCTGTTGATTCCAAAATGCAATCCCAATAATCTGTCCATCAGCATTCTACCTGTTAGACACAAAGGTTTAGTAAATCAGAATTAATACATACAAGGGGACGTTATTTTAAGGAAGCTACCGTTCATTTCAATTGGGCTTTTCCCTTGATACACATAATGTAATAGTTTGCACCAGACACACTGAATGTTATTTTTTTACATGTAAATATGCCTGTAAAATCATACTATTTTTATTCTGATATTTCAGCAAGTTGAGCAGCTACTTTCCTGCTTTGATAAATTTGTGGAGCAGTAAATCACATCCACTGATAGATGAGGTGATGGGCTTGTTTACAACAGGTTACAGTTGACCGGTTAAGAAGGAGTGAGAGTTCCATACAGTAGCTCCTAGAAAAGGGTTGATAGGCAAAGTCCTTCCTGTCGGTTTGTCTATATATCTGTCTGTCTGTCATACATTTTCTTTAGATTATACAAAAGAGAAAAATAACCCCAGCCAGAATAGCACTCAAACTGGTAGTTCAAATGTGCTGCCAGAATATGGGGTGTGATTGTATAAAACGTATCATTTATTAATAGTAATTCTAAATAAATAAATAAGGAAAAATGCAAAAGAAAGCAAAACTGAATGAAAATATGTACTATTGGGGCAGTAACTGGCTTGCCATTTACCATTAAGAATATAGAACAAACTATATCAGGAAGATAGAATCTATCTATATAATGAGCAAAAGAGAAAGCCAAACAGCACCTCAAACAAAAAAATATTACAGGACTCTCCATTAGAATCCTGTGGTGCAAATCCACAGAAAAAAAGGTCTCAGTGGATTATGGCTCAAAGGAAGAAATATGCTCAAAAAGCCTCCAAATAAACTTCAAAAGATACCCGATTTAGCAGCCCTAAAAATGGCCCTTAATAAGATGATTCACCAATTCTAAGTTATAGATAAAGACATAAACGGAAAGCAGAGATCATGGTCAGTATTACTTGAAAGGAAGCAAAGCTGACAGAGAGCAATATCAGACCGAATTGCCAATAAACTAGGTCAAAAAATAACAAATAGAATGAGGAAACAAAATGAAAATAAAGTATACTGCCGGGCAGAATCAGGCTTGCCATTTACAGTTATAAATGTAGAACTGATTATATCAGGAGATTAGATTACATGTGCATAATGAGCTTAAAAATGAAGCTAAAAAAAGGGACCTTAGAGAAAAATCTTTCCATGTCCTCCCGTCACAGCACACAAGAAGAGAGATTCCCCTTCCAGGACAGGACGCACCGCGCAGGAATCTAACTTTTAGACCCACCCCTATAAAATCCCTTCCCTCCCCTATAGCTTAGTTTTTTTTTTTTCTTCTGTCCTTCGACAGGTATGCAGAATATATATATATATATATATATATATATATATATATATATATATATATATATATATATATATTATTTTGTCTGGCTCCCCAGGGGGGAGAAGCTAGCCGCTCTGTGCGGCATCTGAGACACCTTTAAGATTTAAGGTAGGAGGGTGGCGGGTCATCCATTGCTTCGGTTTTCTTGCTGTCGAGATCCAGTCTCCTGGGACATGGCTGTAGTCCTTCAAGTGTGCTCTGCTGATTTTCTGCCTGCCCATGTAAGTGGACAGGGTTCTAGCATTATTTCTAAGCCTAGGCTGGTTTAAAATTACTATTATGCTTGGTTTTTATGTGTTTCCTGATGTCTACCTTTGTACTGTTTTTAGTATGTCTGAGCCTGAGAATACAGATGAAGCTGCATTATCCAAGAAAGCTACAGCCAAATCCAAGCATAGAATGTGCTCATCATGTGAACAGCTCCTGCCTGACTCTCAGATCGGTGCTTTCTGTGGACCCTGCATTCAACAGGTGGTCTCAAAAGAAAGTCCTATCTCCATGCAAGATTTTATGACATGGTTCTGTTCAGAACTACAAAGCACATTTGATCAGGTCAAAGGATCCAGGAGACCTCAAAAAAGGTCTGCTTCTTTACATGACTGTTCTACATCTGACTCAGATAGTTAACAAGAACTTCTGGCAAAAGATTACTCTTCTCAGGAAGTAGTTGAACTAACTGATGATACATACCTCTTCCCTATAGAGGAAATGGATAGGTTGGTGTCAGCAGTTCGATCTGTCAAGGACCTGGATGAGAATACAGAGAATACCCGTAAGTCCTGGCTTCCTTAATCTCAGAGGAATGGAAGATACCAGACAGGAAACTAGCTATTTCCAGAAGAGTGTGAAAATTTTCCCTTTGAAGGACAGGATACCAAGAAATGGGATATACCAAATATCGATGCAGCAGTAGCCAAAGTTATATGTCGTTTGGCCATTCCCTTAGAAGATTGTTCTAGCTTTGACGATCCCATGGATAGGAAGGCCGAGGCTGCAATGAAGAAGGCATTTGAAGCATCAGCTGCCGGTTTCAAGTCTAGTATCGCTGCTGTATCTGTGGCTCGCTCCATCAGAGTCTGGCTATCAGAACTTCAGAACGGTCTTTCCTCTAAAACACCTAGAGATGCACTTTCTAACATGCTCTCTGAACTATCCATGGCAGTAGACTTCCTCTGTGATGCTTCATTTGAATCAGTGCGGATGAACGCAAGAGCCTCAGTACTTGCAGTGACAGCAAAGCGGGCAATTTGGTTAAAATATTGGAAGGCTGATTCTGCTTCAAAGAACAGTCTATGCACTATGCCATTCCAAGGAGGGGCATTATCTGGTCAAGAGCTGGAACAACTCTTAGACAAAGTGGACTCTAAAACTAAACTCCCTTCGAGAAGTTCCTTTCCTCGCTTTAAGAAACCATTTTCTAGGGATTTCCATCCACAATTTAAAGATTCCATGGGATTTCATCACACAAGACAACAACAGAATCAGAGGATGCAGTTTAGTTCCAGAGGTAGAGGTATGCCAACCTTCCCCACATCCACAGTACCACATCCCTCCTCCTCCTGATGCCAATCAAAAAAGGGATTACGTGCCTCTGGGTGGCAGCCTATGTCACTTTCTCCCAGCATGGCAAACAATTACGTCAGATACTTGGGTCCTCAGCCTTTGTCAACAAGGTTACTGGATAGAATATTTTCCCCACCACCTCAGAGGTATGTTCTATCTTCCCTTCCCATGTCTCAGAGCTGCAAATAAGCTTTTTTCCAGAGCTTGAAGCATCTTTTAACCTTCCAAGACTTGATTCTGATACACAAAAAGGACACAAGGGGAAACTTTTCCCCACTGTTTATCATTCAGAGTCTCCAACAGGATTTCGACTCGTGATAGGCCTAAAAGTTGTCAACAAATACATAAAAAAACAAAAATTCAGAATGGAATCTCCAAAGTCCTACCATAGAAGCCTTCACTCCAGGGGATTTCTTGGCCACAACAGACCTGAAGGAGGCCTATTTTCACATACCTATACATCCGGATCATCAACCATTCCTCAGAGTAGCTATACCTATGGAAGGCACAATCAGACACTTTCAGTTGCAGGCTTTACCATTCTGCCTTTCTTCAGTCCCAAGAACGTTTACCAAGATCTTGCTAGCAGTGGCAGCCCATCTGATGAGACAATGTATCTCAGTAATTCCTTATCTAGATGACTGGCTGGTAAAGGCTCCATCCCATGCCATCCTACAGAACCACCTGTCTATGGTGCTCCTCACTTTTCAAAACCTAGGATGGAATATCAGCTGGGAGAAATCCAGTCTGATTCCTGCTCAAACAAAACAATTTTTGGGTCTGATTCTGGACTCCACCGTAGCCAGAACCCAGAACAGAGGAAGACCAAGTGAAAAACAAATGAGTAGACTTAACCCTAGAAGTGCCGGGGCACAAACCGGCTCTCACGGTCCCCTTGATCCCCTGTCAATCTCTGTGAGGTTACCTGTGTATTGGAGGAGGCTGATTGGCCCGCCCAGGATGTTCCTTTATATACTGGGTCTATGGCAACTGTCAGATGCCCTTTTGTGGTGTTCCTGATCCTGCGCTTTTGTTGCTGTGTTCCTGCGTTCCCGTGTACCGACTCGGCTTGTCTGACCATTCTGCTGATCCTGCTCGTGATTGACCCGGTTCCGGCTGACGTTCCTGCCCTGTGATTGACCCGGCTCTGGCTGACGTTCCTGCTCCATGATTTGACCTGGTTCCGGCTGACGTTCCTGCTCCGTGATTGACCCGGCTCTGGCTGACGTTCCTGCTCCGTGATTGACCCGGCTCTGGCTGACGTTCCTGCTCCGTGTATTGACCCGGTCCCGGCTGACGTTCCTGCTCCGTGATCGTATCCTGTGTTCACGTGTGATCTTGGTCGCCTTCTGGCGACATTCTGAACTGTGCAGTTTGTGTCGCTCTGGCTAATCACTTCTCTGTTATACTGAGCTGTTGCCTCCGTTACCAAGCCAGTCTTCATAGCCCTGCTGAGCTGTAGTCTCCGTTACCAAACCTGTACTAACCCTTGCTGTGCTGGTTGCCTCTGTTATTGAGCCTGTAATCCGTACACTTGCCAAGCCTGTGTGTTCCATCTGAGCCAATTACACTTACTGAGCCTGTGCCTTATAGACCGAGCCTATCCATTCACATTAGCAGAACAGTTTCCGTTCTGGTGCTCGGACAGCACCGTGGTGGCACCGCCCGGCGCTAGTACCTT
Source organism: Rhinophrynus dorsalis (assembly GCA_037306005.1). Taxonomy (NCBI): domain Eukaryota; kingdom Metazoa; phylum Chordata; class Amphibia; order Anura; family Rhinophrynidae; genus Rhinophrynus; species Rhinophrynus dorsalis. Next base: position 291,417,426 of record CM074720.1, read on the forward strand.
CCATTTGCTCTTGCAGAAGTGTGCTCCGTGACGGCACCGGAAGGGTGTCTCGGCTCTGGTCTCCAAGTGCTCATTTTGTTACGCTATCTACCGCACTACCAGTGCTTTGGCTCGCTGATCGCTTGTGCAGTGTTGCTCCGCTGTGGCACCCAAGGGGTGTTTTAGGCTCTGGTCCCGTTGGCACACGCAGGGTTTCTTCCTTGAGAGTGTTGAGGGCATTTCAGGTTCTGGTCCCATTAGCTCCTGCAGTGGCTTTCCTCCTTAATATCCCACTAGGTGGTATTGGCTCAGCTCTGGTCATCTTTGCTGTTCATTTGGGCGTTCTATTATACAGCTATCAGAGAGTGATTCAGTTCAGTCGCCAACTACACTTTCTCTGCACCATCAAGAGACTGATATTACCTGCTGGGCTTTGGCTAATTACCTTCACAGAGACTGTTCAGTTACTCTACATTAACCCCTGTATATACGTTTATCCTGATCAGTATATTTTTGCTACCACATATTTGGGCCTGTACACTGTCATTACCGTTTATACCTGTCCTGGCCCCCAGGGGCGCTGTTCTTTAACTTTATTTCAATAAAACTGTGTTTTTACTTTTAACCTGTGTCTGAGTGTCAGAAAACCGTAACACCGGCTTGCCAAAAAGCAACAGATCTATCCAACTATAATTGGTTTTGTGTCTCACGATGTATCTTAAGAGACAACAAGAAACAAAGTAACAAGTTGCCGTGTATTATAAAGAATGAGACAACTCGCCAGTGATTAGTAAATGATACAATGTAAGCCTAATGCCTCACGATTCTCATAGGGACTATACAGACTACTAACGCTGTATTCCTAATACCGCTAATGATTCGAGCTGGTTCTATTCTAACTCTGATTATATCTTAGCAGTCATCACTCAGTCTAAAAGAATAATGCAAATACTAATTCTAACATAATCTTAGTCTAAGCCTCCTAAAGATGCCGGGGCATATACCGGCTTGCTGCTTTTGAGAAAGACGTTCGAAGCGCGCGTCAAGCGTGCATTAATTTTGGCAAGTGCTTCTGAAGTTTCCACTTTGAAGATAGTATTTTTAATCGCCATTACATCCGCACAACGAATTGGTGAGATACAAGCCTTATCCATTTTAGAACCCTACCTTTCCTTCCAGATGGACAGGGTTAGTCTTCACCTTCCTCCGGATTTCCACCCAAATGTGGATTCCACGTTTCATCGTTGGTGGTACTTCCTTCCTTTCTTCCAAACCTGGATATGGACTCTAATGATCTTCTGCACACACTGGATGTGAAACGCTGTTTGCAAATCTATCTGGATCGCTCAAACTCATGGAGGAAATCATCCACCTTACTACTTTCCTTTTCGGGTCCTTCCAAAGGCAAAGGAGCATTCAAGAGATCCATTGCTCGTTGGCTGAAACAGACTATATCTACCATCTATTTGCTGGCTGGAAGAGATCCTCCTTCATCTCTCAAGGCTCACTCTACAAGACCTATGGCGGCAGAAGTTTCTGTGAAGCAGGTCCATACGTCCTGCCAGCATTATCGTCTTGACCGTATCTCTTCTTGTGTGCTGTTCCGGGACTGAAAGGAAAAGGAATTCTCAGGTAAGTAAGAATTCATAGTTTACAGGACTTCCTATTGAGAGCCCTATGGTGCAAATCCACAGGGAAAAGGTCTCAGTGGAATATTGCTGAAATAATGCTCCAAAAATGACTCTGAATAAATTGTAAAAGTTTCCAATCTACCAGCTCTAAAGAGGGCCTTTTGTTATTCAGATGATACACCAATTCTAAGTTAAAGGTCTTACAGGCATAAATCTGAGAGTAGAAATCATAGGCAGCATTACTTAAAGGGATAGTAATGTTTCAAAATAAAAGCCGCTCCAATTAATATTCATAGTATTTGGGCCATGGAGAGTTATTTCAGTATTGTCAGAGTTGTAGTTCAAGAGTAATTGAATGATAAAGTATCCCCCTCCCACCCCTTTTACCTAGTGTAAGCCACTTTCCCTCAGATGTGGAATCTGGTCCACAGACCAGACAGCTCACAGCAAGGGTCAATTTTCATACTGTGAGAACAATGAAAGCCCTGCCCCTTGACAGGTTTTTCAGGTTTTTCCCATATGCTAATTGAAGATTATCCCTCTCTGAGATCCATCTGGACGCCACCTTTGTGGTCTGTGGTGAGTAGTGTTACATCAGTAAAAGGGACAGGTGGGGGATAACTTATCATTCATTTACTCTTGAACTACAACTTTGACAGTATTGAAATAACACTCTCCATGGCCCAAGTACTATGAAGATTAATTTAAGCTGCTTTTATTTTGAAACATTACTATCGCTTTTAAAGAAAGTGAGGCTGACAGATTTGAAAAACAGTTTCAGAGGAGCGATCTATGTCCGAGTTGCCAGAGAGTTGGATCAAGATAAAACAAACTTGATTGGGTGAGAGCTGAGCTCTCCCGTAATGCCTAAGTGCTTATGCGCATTTCACTGAGCATGCTTTATCAAGGCATAGTTGTAAATGGCAAGCAGGTTTCTGCCCTGGTAGTATACTTTATTTTCATTTTGTTTCCTCATTCTATTTGTTATTTTTTTACCTAGTTTATTGGCAATTAGGACTCATATTGCTCTCGGGCAGCTTTGTATCCCTTCAAGTAATAATGACCATGATCTCTGCTTTCAGTTTATCTTTTTTATAATATAAAGTGCTAGCCTGCGAAGCTTCCTGTGTGCATAACCATTGGGTTGAGTCCCTCTTTAGAGGGCAGAACACATCTCAAAAAGACAGTCTTGTGGGTGGAGACTCCCAGACACTCCTCCAGCTCAACCCTTCCCCCCCAGCATACCTGTTATGATGTGTCCTCTGAGGAGAAAAAATGGCCAGTGACACTTCTTAGTTTTCAGATTGTTAATTATTTGATAGATATGGGGCGGATTACCATTACTGGGCTTCCTCTGGAGTTTATTGATTAGTGTGCTGATGCTGTGTTGACCTTTGCAGCACTGTGGAGGGAATCTTGCAGCACAGGTTTTTCCTCTTAGCATAGTCTGTTAGGGCTCTGTTTCCTTCACAATGGTAACTTGAAGAAAGAAGATTGGTGAGTAACCCTTTGAGTACCTTGGTCCTCAATGTCCCTACCTTGTGCCTCTCCATACAGAGGTTTTCTCTGTGCACTTTGGCTTGTTGTGCACTCATGTTTGGTATCTTTCTTATATCTAGCTGTCCATTCTTATGGGTTATGGAGAATGGATGGCTGCATTTGGGATAGTTAACCCCTGTCAGTTTGTAACCATTCTAATATCTTGCCCACTGTGGAAGTCAAGCTTACAGGTATATAATTTCCTGGTTTGGATCTTGCCCCCTTTTTGAACAATGGAATTACATCAGCTTTCATCCAATGATAGGGCCCTATGCCTGATGAAAGTGAATCAATAAATATTAAGTATAATGGTTTTGCTATTACTGAACTAAGTTCCTTAAGTACCCTTGGGTGTATACCATCAGGTCTAGGTGCTTTATTCACCAAAACCTTTTCCAGTCTCTCTTGGACTTTGTCCTCAGTAAGCCATGTACATGATGGAGGAAATTATGTGGTTTTGTCTATTTGCCCATAGCCTGTCACTGTTGCTTCCTTTGTATATACTGAAGCAAAGAATGCATTTAGGGTGTCAGCCATAGCCTTATCCTCAATAATCAAATCACCTGTCTCAGTTGTAAGAGAACCAATATAAACCTTAACGTTTTTGTTATTAATATACTTGTAGAATTGTTTAGGATTTTTCCTCATTTTTTCTCACATTTTCAGTTTTAGCTTAATTGCTTGTTTGCAGATTTTATTACGTTCTTTATATTTTGTAAATGATGCATCTGACCCATTTGACTTAAACACTTTAAAAGTCTGTTTCTTATTTATCATTTCCCTAGTTATATGGTATTCAAGTGCTATTTCCTTTGAATATATGTCATATCTCTCTTATTTATATGAATAAAATAAGCCAAAAATATCTGAGCATGTTCATGTTACTCCCACTTTAAATGTGCTTTCTCTATGAAGGGACAATACGGTTAAGCAATGTCCCTATAGGAGGCAGGGCACTCTAAACAAAAACTCCTCCCACTTCCTAGCTGTTAACCTCTCCACCTGCCTAAATGCCTTCAGTTTTAAGAGTATCCTTCAAGGAGGTCCAGGGCTATATTTCTCCTGAGAAATTCTACTTAAATGTTTTTATTTTTTAATTTTCTTTTTAACCCTTTGAGTGGCAGAAGGGTACTCAGCTCATTGCCTTGCAATGTGTTGCGTACCCTCCTATGACACTCAAAGGGTTAAAGCTTCTGGGACCCTCATTTGTGAGTCCTCATAACCAAACTCCATAGTGGTCAGCTTCCTTCCTTTGGAAAAACAATGACTACACTAAGGAGGCCCAAGCTCAACTGCTGGCTGAGTGGGAAAGGAGCTTAATTAGCTAGTTTGGTGTGAAGCATCAGGATACACACACAGGTTTCTTTTTTAATTTATTAATTTATGGGACTTCCATAATTTGTTTTTCATTCACTTATTTGTTTATTTATACTATTCACATGTTTAGTTTTTTCACAGTCATTTATTTATGATTCTGTTATTAGTTTGCTTACAGCTGTATAGTGCACTCCAAGGGAAAGCGCTATACATTAGTTCTCTGCTGTAGGTTTATTCTCATTTGGCCTATTTTAAGTTTGGTACCTTAAGCTCGCATGCACTTATTCCTCTCAATGAACAGCATCAATTGCCTCACACTTCAGCAACAGAGGTTCTCCAGTCTGCAGCAGCTCACCTCTGTTACAGTAACAACCTTTGCTATCTTCCTTAGGAGTAATGCAAGTTAATTATTAATGTAAGGATATTCTTTGGGGCAGTGTTAATATTTATTAATAGTTCCACTGGGGTTCACATGCATATAATATGGTCACATTATAGATATGATAAGAGAAGTTGCCACATACTATATTAATTCTCTCCTTTACTAGCTGTGTTGGAGCAGTATCCTAACATTATATGGACACATTACCATTATTATGAGGGGTTTCTACAAGGCATATTACTTTAATCCCCTACTAGCTCCATTGGAGCAGTACCCCTCACATCAGTGCATCATTTTGGATAGCTCTTTACACTGCATATTAGCCCAATCGGGCAGTCTTTATAAACTGAATTTGAATTAGATACTTATTTTATATTGGAATAATACAGAATATATTTCTTTTTATTATCAGACATTATTTTATTATGTTTTAATGTGAGAGCCAAGGGAGGAGAAGAAAACTAAGGGCAATACAAGCTCTTCTGCCTAATGCAAATCTGTGGTACAATATCTCAAACTATGCAAATTTGTGTAATAATGTTGATTCTTAGCCCCTTTGGGGCAAAACAGATTATCTGGATAATTTGTAATGACTACCTCCTTAGTAGCAGCTCTTAACTAAAAGTATATATTTATATGTTTATATAGTCACTTTTATTCCTTTAGCACATTTGAGGCAAGCACATAATTTGCTTAATTCTGTATTATCAGTATAAGCACATTTGTTATCTCTAGCTTCTTAGGAGCAGTTTACTCAAAGTACGGTTCCCATTCTTAAGTTCTAAACAATGTTTCATTGTGTACTTGCAGGTTTGACCTCTGGGTCTTCAGAACTCTTACGTATGACTTACCCCCCAATTTTTGACCCGTTTAACTCAGGCTTTACCTGGGTCTATGCCAGTTAATTTGGGAACAGTGTTAGATATATGTTTTGCAGATACAATCCGTATCTCTGTTTAAGACTTCTGTCTAATATATACTATAAAGGAGAAGGTGGTTATGTGACCAGCAATTATCCAGACATGCCACACACACCCTGGGGAGGTCAGGAGGATGAAATAGCTCCTCTTCAACATTCACAGTGCTTCAAAGATTCACAGGGGCATGATTTTCTCAGGAGTGAGCATGGGGCCTAAAATCTCTGCAAGGAGTCAAACATGTTCCAACTTAACTCTTCCATCAGCTTTCTCCCTTCTCACTCATTCTCCTGTCCCTGAATGTATATCTCTTCCCTGTACTTTCTCACTCATTCTCCTGTCCCAGAATGTAATGTAACACTGGAGCATTGTACTCACTGGAGTCCGCTGCAGGCGTGGAGCACGTAGGTTAATGAGGGCTGTCCTTTTCCCTTAATGTGCTCAGCCCTACTGTTACTGTTTACCACATGATTAAAGAACAACACATACAACAGTATTTGGCAAAATGTAAGTATTTTATTTTTCCTCACTATAACAGACTAAACCCACCTGTGCGCAGCACAGACCCAAAATGCGGCATTCCCTTTCCCAGCTAAGGGTTGGTGGCCAAGCCATGCCTGCGCTTGACCACCACGGCAGCCAGATCTTGCCTGCATCCGGCTGCCCTCACTGATAGAGCCCTATGCTCCACCCCAACCGTCCATACCTGGGGAGGGCAGGCCGGTCGTCTCCAACCTTCCACCCTCCCCCCCACTGATAGCAGTTGAACCACCCACAAAACCAGCTGCTATCCCAAGAGGGTCCAAGTGGCATCATCCAAAACATCTTTTGATCCCTCACCTGCGCATCCTGGCGCTAGCCCCCTCTCTTCTGGTACTCCAGCATGCCTGACCTCAAAGTCAGTAGGGCTGCAACTAACAATTATTTTGATAATCGATTAGTTGTCCGATTATTTTTTCGATTAATCGGATAAAAAAAACAATATGCTAATTTTTCATTATTTAAAATGATTAAATGAACAAACTGAGTGTTAAAAACAAACAGCAGAATAAAAAACTTTACACATTTAACATGCGTCATTGTTATTATTTTACTATGGGGTCTATGCACCTCTCTTTCTCCCCCTTGCACCTCTATTTCTCCCCCATGTACTTCTTTCTCCCCCCCTTGTGCCTCTCTTTCTCCCCCCCTTGTGCCTCTCTTTCTCCCCCCTTGTGCCTCTTTCTCCCCCTTGTACTTCTTTCTCCCCCCCTTGTACTTCTTTCTCCCCCTTGTACCTTTCTCCCCCTTGTGCCTCACTTTCTCCCCCTTGTACTTCTTTCTCTCCCTTGTGCCTCACTTTCTCCCCCTTGTACTTCTTTCTCCCCCTTGTGCCTCACTTTCTCCCCCTTGTACTTCTTTCTCCCCCTTGTGCCTCTCTTTCTCCCCCTTGTGCTTCTTTCTCCCCCTTGTACTTCTTTCTCCACCTTGTGCCTCTTTCTCCCCCATGTACTTCTTTCTTCCCCCATGTACTTCTTTCTCCCCCTTGTGCTTCTTTCTCTCCCTTGTGTCTCACTTTCTCCCCCTTGTGCCTCACTTTCTCCTCTATGTACTTCTTTCTCTCCCTTGTGTCTCACTTTCTCCCCCTTGTGCCTCTCTTTCTCCCCCAATGAACTTCTTTCTCCCACTTGTGCATCTCTTTCTCCCCCATGTACTTTCTCCCCCATGTGTCTCCTCCCTTGTACTTCTTTCTCCCCCCTTGCACCTCTTTCTCCCCTTTGTACCTCTAGACTGTCACTGTCGCTCTCCATCTCACTGCTGCGTTGAGTTGGCGGGCTGGGGGGTAATCTGAGTGGCATCCGGTCCCCTGTGGCTGGCTGGCTCTGAGTTCCCTCCTGCCCACCCGCATCATCACGCGCCCACGCGGGCCGTAATGACATACATACAGAGAAGGGGAAGAGGGCAGAGGCACCAGAAGAGAAGCGCTTGCTGCCAGACAGTAACGATCAGTCTGCTGGCAACAAGCGCTTCTCTTCCGGTGCCTCTGCCCTCTTCCTCTTCTCTGTCTGTATGTCATCACGGCCCGCAGGGGCGCGTGATGATGCGGGCGGATGGATCTTGTCATATTGACACTGGCGGCGGCGGCAGTCTGGGGCTGCAACTAATCGATTATGAGAATCGTTGACAACGATTCTCATAATCGATTTTTATCGATTAGTTGTTGCAGCCCTAAAGTCAGAGCCTGCTGCAGTACCCCAACCAACCAGATGACTAGGCCTGCGCCCTTCCTGCCATCACCAGGCCTGGCCACAGAGTCAGTTCCCAGCTAGGCCCATACAACTGGAACCTTCTAGGGTGTTTAACCTACCCCTTGGCTTAGGGAATGCCGCATTGTCGCCACCCAAAAGCAGGTAGAGGCAATAGCCTCAACTTCTTTTACCGCCACTTCTTTTGCCATTTTTCAACCACATCCTGCAAACCGGAATTAAAAATGTCCAATCCAATATCTGACCAATGAACCCTATCTTGCCTGTAAAGTGCCTCGCCATTAGAATGCAACTCAGAGTATGTGACTGTGAAACCGCCACGGGAGCACACAAACTTCTCCATGGCCTTATTAACACTACTCTTTATTCTTTCAATAGCCTTGATAGGGTGAGAGCCTCAGCAAACCATCCTGGGAACAATGCTGGATCACACAACTGTTACACCTGTCCATCTCGCCTGCATATCCACCATCGCCCTCTGCAGCGTGAAGACCAGATCCAGTGATTTCACTGAGGTCAAGTCATTGCCCCCAGTGTGTATAATGACGAGGTCCTGCTTACCCCATCTTTTATTTGCAATATCCAACATGGGTGTCCAATCTGACATCTGCATTCCTCTCTTCCCCAGCCATTTGATGTACCCCCAGCTGTGAACCGTAACCTCTAGCGTCCACTCTCTTGGCTGCCCAATGCACAAATGAGTGGCCCATGATCAGAACGCCTGCTCTCCTCCATTCTGTAATTACAAACCATTGTAAGCTACTCATCCTCTAAACCATAGGGGGTCTAATGTACTTATACACCCCTGATTTCCACCTCCCCAACCTCTGAATCTACTGCCCGCTCCAACCTGCCCTTGCGCCCTCTGTGGCCGCTCCTATCCTAAATGAGTGTGAGCCAAATAACTGCGGGGTCCAAACCTGCTCCCTCTAATGCCCTTCTGAACACTGCCCTAAACTGAAAAACTGTTAAGGGCTTACCATCCACATGTATTAAAAAACACCCTCCACCTGTGGGTCTGCCTTTCAGATATTCCTGAAGCGCCGCCACAAGACATGCTATCCCTTCCACTGTGCCTAGAGGCACCCATTTACCTTTTGCCAACTGGTCTGTCTTGGATCTATGAATAAAACACAACACCCTCTCCTCTGACCATTGCACTGCCTTTCCTAACAAACCACCTTCCATAGCCTTTGCAGATGGTGCTAACAATTCCCCAATCCTAAATGCTCCGGCTAACACCATTGCAAAGGCTGCCTTAAACAGCTCTGCCTCAAACTGATCCCTGCATATGTCTGGGAGACCACTGATCACTGCCTCTAACCTTTCCTTGGTAATAGGCTGTCTCCTGTCCCCTTTTACTGTTTCTTGTCTCCCACAGCCCATCAATACCCTTATCACTACAAAGCTCTTCGTAGGGTCCCCCATACCTTTGAGCTTGGAAAAAAATGCTATGGCTGCCAGTGCCCCTTGCACCCTTGCCCTAAACCGTCCTTCCATATACAATATTTCTGACCTCCATGCAGCAGTATCCTGACGGCACCTGCCAAAACTTACCCAGGCTCTCCACTCCCTGCTGTATGCCTGCCATGATTTTGGCTCCAGTGATCCCACAATCAAGCAGTCTAAGATTCTGCTCCCAACTGCCAAAGTTCAGAGGGAAAATTAACACCCTTATGAGCCGCCCTTGGTGCCAACCTAAAAAATCTCTCCATCTGCCCCCTGAATAAAGCGTCCTCTATCCCATTCTCCAAACCTGGAACATGCACTGCTTTAAACTGTACATTGTGCCTCATACATCCTAAAACCAACCTCCGACGTAAACGCAGTGATCCTGACGATAGGTCGTTCACCGCATGAACCACTCCCATAGTGTCAGACCACAATGTCACAGCTCTGTTCTCTAACCTATGCCACCACAATTCTACAGCAACCACTACTGGGAATAGTTCCAGAAATGTCAAATTTTTTGTCAAACCCTTCTACCCCCAAACCCCTGGCCACTGCTGTGCACACCAACTGCCCACCAAATATGCACCAAAACGACAGCCCCTGCTGCATCCGTGAATAACTGCAACTCACTATTGGCTTGTGCCGGTCCTAACCATAGACAAACTCCACTGAAATCCTTCAAGAAACTGTCCCAAACCTCCAAATCATCCCTCAACTGTTTTGTCACCCTGATCTTGAAGTGCCTTTTTGAAACCCCTGCTGACGCTTTTTCCCATCTCCTATTGAATACCCTTCTCATAGGTATCACCCTGCATGCAAAGTTCAGTACTCCCAGCAGTTCCTGAACTTTACACAACTCCAACTTCCTGGCTAGCTTTGCCTGCTGCACCAACTGTCTTGCCTTGACCACCTTATCTGCCGGCAGGCGACACTTCCTTTCACTGGTATCAATCTCAATACCCAAGTAAGACAACCTTTTACAAGGCCACACAGTCTTGTCCTCTGCCACAAGCACCCCTAAGTAACCCAGCAAAGACATTAACTCCCCCAGCAGCTGCAAGCATACCCCTGATCTAGCCTTGCCAACCAACAGAAAATCATCCAGGTAGTGAGCGACAGTGTCAATACCAGCCCTATTCACTAGGCTCCAATGAATAAATTAATTAAATGTCTCAAAATATGCGCAGGACACTGCGTAACCCATAGGCAAACATTTGTAAAGTCCACACCCTTAACACATTTCCTCAAGAACTTTAACACCACCCCTTCTTTAGAATCAGAGGATGATTCCCCCCATCCCCAACACATAATTGTTAACAATGGTTGCTAACTCACCGTTCTTGTCCGTCTCCAACTCCTGCTGCGAATTGCTCCATTCTGATGCTTTTTCCGCCGTTACCACTGATTCAGTTGACCCCCTTTTGTCTAACAGGGTGAGAATCAACAGTATTACGCACCTGACCTGCCACTGTCTGCACCCTAGGGGCCTGATACTGGCTAAGACCCTGCCCCCAAGACCCCCCACCTGACTGCCCCCGCTCCCCCGGATATGCTGGCAACAGCCCCTCCCCCCCGGACCACTGTTACCAAACTCAGGACCCCCATCCCCCAAATCCAGCATCCCCGTGCCCCCCCCATGGACCTGAGTAAGGGCCAAACCCCCACCCTCCCATACCTGCCCCCTGGGGCCATCCCTGCCACTGCCCAGGGCCTCCCCCATATCCCATAGAGAACCCCCCACCCGCTGTACTAGCACCGAACCCACCTTCCCCCCATGACATCCCCCCCTGCTGCCTGCCCAGGACCAGATCTACCTATCCATTAAACTGCTGTGCCCCACTATCAAACTGCCCAAAATTACACTGAGGCCCCCCTGCTTCCCCCGCTGGCTGCCTACTTTCACCAACACCCCCATTTCCCTCCCTCCATTTCTTGGGGCCAGACCCTACTGCCTTTTGCAGGGCTGGACACTTACCCTTCGTCCGCCTGCCCGTAGAAGCCATGCCCCCCTTCAGCTCGAGTGCCCATCGATGTGTGCATGCGCTGGGACAGGTGCCCTCTGAACTGGAAGTTGCCACTTCCGGTTTCGGCTGTATAGTCGTGCAGACTTCGGAGGGAGAGGACTGGGGAATCCTCTCCTCCAAAGAAACAGCCACCTGAGCAAAATTCTCCTCTGCTGGGCCACCGGCAGGCTCAGCAGAGGGAGAACAGGGCAACACTGGGTGCATAGACTCCTGCCTGGCCACCCACGCCTCGGCTAACCCCGGACCGAAACCGATGGGAAACATTGTGGCGAACTCCGGCCGCATTGGGGAAGACGAGCCTGATGGATAATCCGCAGGAGCGGAGATTGCGGGAGCCGGGGCAGACACATGAGGAGAGGGAAGGGGACAGGGGACACACAGGTCAACCGACTGGGACACAGAGGTACAAAGTACCACAGGGGGAACATCCTCAGTGGACGAAGGAGCAGGGGAAAGAGAACCAAGCGGCTTGGCAGCCACCCTACCTGCCTCCAAGGGCTCTTGATGGTATCTTTTAGGGATTGAGACGCTTGTCCAGGGCAGCCGCTTCTTCTCCCACGCAGCAAAGACTCTACGAGCAGTCTTCATCTTCACTGGACACAGGACCTGCAATGAAACAAAGCTGAAAAAGATAGTAATACTGAAGCCAGCCTGGCTGGCCTCACTTTTATACTTTCCTTACCTGCCTAGGTGTGCAAACCATGCCCCCACCTTTTCCCACCTGCAATCCTTTGTACATTTCGTACGTGCCTGCGGGCGAGCACCTTAAGGTCACTCACTCCCAGGGGGTCCCTTGTTTTTTCTTCTCCACCGTGTGTACCACTGGCCCGTCGCAGCCTACCACTCCAGTTCTGCCCGTTCACACCTCTCACACAAGAACACAGTGACCCAAATCAGGCCCCTGTCTCCTATCAGGTTGCTGTCTTCAAACCAGTCCGCGTACATATGGGAGGGATGTCCGGTGAGTCAATAGATCCATCGACTCAGTCCAGTGAGTCAGTAGGTCCTATAACTCAGTAGTTGCAGATCCAGGGACTCAATGCACGAACATAACCCATGTTAGTAGATCCAAACAATGGATGTGGGGATCTGAGTGAACCCGTAGGCACTGTACAGGTGCCCACCTCCCTCCGCTGCCAGCGACCTTTACTCCGACTTGTTCTCTCTCTCCCCCGGCAGTAGCACAGTCCTAACATCACTCCACCTCGCTAACAGGGACATACTGGCGCTAATCACACTGGCACTGACTCACTAACTGGGATACACTGGCGCTGAATAGGATACACTCCCGCTACATACTCTAACAATTATCTTCTAAAAGTTCCTGTTCATGGAGCATTCCCTGAACTGTAATCTCACAATGTTTGTCCAGGTCCATGATCTCGCATCTTCAGTTTAACCCCTTGACAACCAGAGGTGTTTGCAGTGAATTGCTTATCTCTCTCTTCCTCAGTAGATTAATGTTCTGAGAGTGTGATCACTAGCAGTGTAAATGCTCTCGCTATATATATATATCTGACACCTGCTTTACCAGCATAATACATGGCATGTACAAAGCGGACTGCCAATAACATGTAGCTCACACCACGTACCATTCCAAAGGCACATAATTTGGGTGCTTACCAAGCAGCATAAATTAATGCCCTGTACTGAATTCTTACACATATTCCATACATCATGACAACTATACCTAGCACTCGTGGGACAGGACAGACATGCATGTGGATCATCAACAAGGGAAAAGGAGACGGCTACAAATAGATTCACAGTTCTGTACAAGGTGGGTGCTGCCAATCATTATAAAGGAATGTGGCAAAATATTGTGTCAGACCGGTCTTCCACTCAAAGTGTTAATGTGATGCTGAGTCTGTCACCGCCGGCTTCTTCCTCCAGCGCCGGAACCGCACATTGCCCACCCCAGTCTCTCTGCCTCCTTCCTCCACTGTTGTGGCTCCTGAGCCTCTCTTTCTCCTGCTCATCGCTCCCTTTGTATCCAGTTATCACTTTGCCTCCCTCTCACATTCATGCCCTACAGCATATGTGATTCGTACCTCACTTCCCCCTGAGTCCCATCCATTCAAGCACCCGTACATTCATTACTTCACCTCCCACTGCCGTGCATTCACTTCTTTACCTCCACTGTCTATTCATAGATCGTTACTCCACACAGCACAAGGTATAGTACAGGGAGGCCACAGGTATGTGTGAAATACTCTGAATAAAAATTTGGCAAAAGCATTCAAATGGTTAACTTTTCTCACCCCCTTACGGCTTACTTGTGTGTGTGTGTCTCTGTGTATACATGTGTGTATCACTGGGTGTGTCTCTATGTATACATGTGTGTGTGTGTGTGTGTGTATCACTGTGTGTGTGTGTCTTGGTGTATACATGTGTGTGTATCACTCAGTGTGTTTGTGTGTGTCTCTGTGTATACATGTGTGTGTGTCACTCTGTGTGTGTGTATACGTGTGTGTATCTCCGTATATACATGTGTGTATCACTGTGTGTATGTGTGTCTCTGTGTATATGTGTATGTCACTGTGTGTATGTGTGTCTCTGTGTATATGTGTATGTCACTGTGTGTGTGTCTTTGTGTATACGTGTTTCATTCTGTGTGTGTCTCTCTGTGTATACGTGTGTGTATCACTCTGTGTGTGTCTCTCTGCATATACGTGTGTATATCACTCTGTGTGTGTATGTGTGTCTCTGTGTATACGTGTGTGTATCACTCTGTATGTGTGTCTATGTGTATAGGTGTGTGTATCACTCTGTATGTGTTTGTCTCTCTGTGTATACGTGTGTGCATCACTCTGTGTGTGTCTCTCTGCGTATACGTGTGTTTATCACTCTGTGTGTGTATGTGTGTCTCTGTGTATACGTGTGTATCACTGTGTGTGTATGTGTGTCTATGTGTATACGTGTGTGTATATCACACTGTATGTGTTTGTCTCCCTGTGTATACGTGTGTGTATCACTCTGTATGTGTTTGTCTCTGTGTATACGTGTGTGCATCACTCTGTGTGTCTCTCTGTGTATACGTGTGTGTATCACTCTTTATGTGTGTGTCTCTCTGTGTATACGTGTGTGTATCACTCTTTATGTGTGTGTCTCTCTGTGTATACGTGTGTGCATCACTCTGTATGTCTCTCTGTGTATACGTGTGTGTATCACTCTTTATGTGTGTCTCTCTGTGTATACGTGTGTGCATCACTCTGTGTGTCTCTCTGTGTATACGTGTGTGTATCACTCTTTATGTGTGTGTCTCTCTGTGTATACGTGTGTGTATCACTCTTTATGTGTGTGTCTCTCTGTGTATACGTGTGTGCATCACTCTGTGTGTCTCTCTGTGTATACGTGTGTGTATCACTCTTTATGTATGTGTCTCTCTGTGTATACGTGTGTGCATCACTCTGTATGTGTCTCTCTGTGTATACGTGTGTATCACTCTGTATGTGTCTCTCTGTGTATACGTGTGTATCACTCTGTATGTGTCTCTCTGTGTATACGTGTGTCTATCACTCTGTATGTGTCTCTCTGTGTATACGTGTGTCTATCACTCTGTATGTGTCTCTCTGTGTATACGTGTGTATCACTCTGTATGTGTCTCTCTGTGTATACGTGTGTCTATCACTCTGTATGTTTCTCTCTGTGTATAGGTATATAGTGTGTATCACTCTGTATCTAGCCCCTGTTTATTTAAAATAATATTTCCCTAAGCATTGTATCTGCAAAACAAGTTACTGAATTCCATGCACTATTTTGTGCTTCTCCACATCTTATCTTTCATCCAGATAAGTGTTTTGAGATTCTTCAGCTATTTAACAAAAAAAAGAAAATACAATCTAAAGTGATGTCCGCTTTACTCATTTATCAAGAATTGATTCTGTCTTTGTGGTGTTGTAATACAACCACCACAACTGGAATCCTCTCCATACATCAAATGCAGTGAGAGGTATGTCCAAGTTACACAATCTTTTAGGATGTCCAAATTGCCCTAAAGAGGGCAGACTGGTGACTAGGCAATTTTCTCTGCATGTCTTAAATAGATTATTGGACTACCTTGCAGTCTAAAATTTACTTCCAGTTCCTTTCAGGATCACAGCTGTTTCTTCTAGGTTCATCAGTAATTCATGGTTCCTGAAGAACCAAGCTACTGTTGACCAGCTGTGTTATTCAACAATAGGGTTATCTGTGATCACGTTCACAAGTGCTACAAAGTTACTCTTTTGTCATCTCAGAATACCAGTCTTAGCCGCACAGTTCTACCGGTCATTGTTTTTTTTGTTTTCTTCCCTCCCATTTTTTTGCTTTGGGGAGTCCCTCAATAATGATAGAGAAAATGGGATTTTATACTTACTGATAAATCCTTTCCTCTTAGTCCATTGAGGTATGCAGGGCTTCTTGCCCACGGAAAACTTATTGGATGAGGATGTCCTGCTGTTTTTGGTGGATGTTGTTATTGCTATTATCTTCCTGATTCTGCTAGATGAAAACTGAAGGCAGTTAGGCAGGGGGAGGGGTTAGCAGCTAGGAAGTACAAGAAGTTTTTGTTTAGAGTGCCCTGCCCTTATAGGCATGCTGCTTAACCCTATGGTTCCTTTATCCCTCAATGGACTAACGGAAAAGGATTTATCGTTAAGTAAAAAATCCTATTTTCTCTTACATTCAATGTGGAACACAGGAACCATGACGGTAAAGCTCCCTTACTCTGGGTGGCAGGGCAAGTAAAAAAAAAAAAGGCAGGGCCTCTGAGGCAGAGACTTCCCTCTTCCTTCCAGGTTAACCCACTGCATACTCCATTTCAAATGACCTGGAGTGTTTTGGGCACTGCTCACTTAGTCAGACTTACTTTCTCTTACGTCCAATATGAAACATAGGAACCATGGGGTTGAGTGCTTTCCTCCAGGAGACCAAGGCACTTCATAAAGACAGGGTAATTGGGGTGGAGACTCCCTCCTCATCTTCCAGTCAACTCCCCGCCCACCAAATTCATGTGCTCTGCATTCAACAAGATGGAGGTGTAGTGTAACTTCTTAGATTTTGGGTTTTCATTATGGGGCTATATAGTCCCCCCACATTAGGCATGTTCCCATCCCTGGCTTCCCTGGAGTTTATAGACTTATTTCCTATGGAGGCTGACATTATAAGAAGCCTGTTCCTCATGGCTGAATGTCTTACATTTTCTTCCCTATTAAAGTAGAACTATCACCTGAAATCAAAGTTTTACCATGGGTTTTAATCTTTAACCCAATGTTAGAGCTGTGTGTGTTTTTCTTCAAATTGCCTAGTAGTAGAGATATTAGCCTTTCAAAATCAGGCACTTCCGTTTGTCCCTCATGATGCCTCAGGACTTCCCAGCTGCCCCAGGGACATCAGTAGAATTGTAAATGGAGTTTGCTCTAACGCTACACCACAGAAACCCAGCTTCAAAGTGGAGCGTGAACACGCTTCCTGCATCATCAACTGTTACTATGTTATGTATCCTCTAAAAAGTCACTGGTTTTCTTGCCTTTTCAGGGCAAGTCCCTGTTTAGACCAGTATTGAAGCCGATCATTAGTGATTCTACTGGGAGCAAGAGCACCTTGTTGCATCAGATGTCCTCCAAACGTCTGACTATGGAAAGGAAACTGCATCTATTTTCCCCGCCAAACAGAGGCACAAAGACTGGAAGTTTTGCAAACTTCCCCCGCGCTCCTCTGCCAAGCCCAGACAGCAGTGGCAGCCCAAGCGAGCAGCTGCAAGGGCTAAGTCTGTCAAGCAATCTTCCGCATGACTCATGGAATCCTGGTCCACATTTACCTTTAGGGGGCATCTTCGCCTGTTTTAAGACACCTGGGAGTCCTCGGTAGAGGACCAGTGGGTTTTGCAGGTAATCTCTGGAGGGTACTGCATATATTTTGAGTACCTTCCACCATTTCCTTTCTTTTTGTCCACAAGAGCAGAGCAAAATATGGCTGTTTCAGGAGGCAGTGGACTCACTGCTGGCCAAGAAGGTTCTGATCCCAGTACCTCTCCCAGAGTGAGGTTCAGGTTTTTATTCCAACCTGTTTGTGGTTCTGAAGAAGGACGTCCCATTTTGGACCTAAAATGTCTCAACAAATATGTGGTGACTGCACGCTTCATTGCAGCGATGTGCCCTGGGGTGTATCTGGCATCTCCTAGACCTTCAGGATGCGTACCTACACATCCTCATCCATCCAGACAGCCAAGCATGTCTGCGATTTGCCTATGGCTCAGATCACTAACAGTTCACAGCTCTGCCATTTGGCCTGGCTTCTGCTCCCCGAGTGTTCACTAAAGTTATGGGGGCCTTCATTCACACCAGAGGCATGTCCATGACATCCTATCTGGATGATCTTTTGCTGAAACCTCCCTCAGAGAAGCTCCTGGCCAAACACGTCCAAGACTGTGCCCAATTTCTAATCCACCACGGGTGGATTCTGAACATGCTAAAGTCCTATTTGGTACCTTCTCAGGAACTGTGTTCTTGAGTATGATGTTCGACCCCCTCAGGGGAATGTTTTGCTAACAGAGGAGATCTATCTGGTAATGCAGGAAGTATCTCAGGCCCCAGAGCGGCCTTTGGCTATGATCAGGAGTATATGAGAGTGTTGAGATGGCTAGTGTAAACACTAGAGGCTGTACCTTACTCTCCGGTACAAAAGAGGGAGCTTCAGAGATCAGATCACCCTCTCTCCAGAAGCCTGCACAAACTTTCAGTGATGGCTTCTCTGGCGCAACCTGGAATAGAAGAAACTGTTTGTGATACCAGACTGGACTCTAGTCATGATGGATGCCAGCCTGAGCAGCTGAGCTGCAGTTCTGGGTCACCTGGGAGTCCAGGGCAGGTGGAATGCGAAGGAGTCTCTTCAATCCATCAATGTTCTGGAACTCAGGTTGATTCCTCTGGACCTTGTATATTGGACCTCGCACTTGAAGGTGAAGCTGTTGCTGAGGGTTCAGTCGGACAATGATACGGTCGTGGCATACATCAACCATCAAGAGAGCACTCAAAGTGCTGCCACCTGATTCGAGGTAAGGTACACTAGCGGTCAAAAGTTTTAGGACACCTCAATTTTTGCTACTTTTTCTTATTGCCATATAACTTGACAAAAACATTAGAAAAATATGTAAACATTGGGTATTTTGTTAAATCAAGACAAATATTTTAATCTATTTAGCAGGGTTTTTTTTACCATTTGTAGATGTTTAAAAGATTTTTCGTGCCAAAGCTAAAAAAAAAAAAGTGCATTTGTTACATTTGTTTAATCATATTTTATAAATATTTTTATAGGAAATTTGATGAAAATAATGGTATCTTTAGAAAGCCCATATTATGGCTAGAAAAACAGTATATAACATATGTGTGTACATTAAATGACTGAGAGGAAAATTACAGCTAAACACAAACAAAGTAGAAGTGTTAAAACAGCCATTGTCCTGTAAAACAATTTATAAAATATGATGAAACGTATGTAACAAATGCACTTTTTTAACTTTGGCACTAAAAATCTTTTACACATGTACAAAAGCTAAAAAAAAACCCTGTTAAATAGATTATATTTGTCTCGATTTTAGAAATACCCAATGTTGACATGTTTTTCTAATTTTTTTTTGTCATGTTATATGGCAATAACTACAAGTAGCAAAAATTGAGGTGTCCCAAAACTTTTGACTGCTAGTGTACATTCTCTGTTGGGCAGAAGCCCATGTCCTGGCCATCTTCGCTGTGTACATTCCAGGGACAGAAAACATGCTGACGATTTCCTAAGTCGCCAAGATATGGATCCCGTGAGTGGGAACTCAGTCCGGTGATGGACGGCACAACTGTGGTTCTGGTCGCTCCTTATTGGATTAGGAGGAAGTGGTTTGTGGACCTGGTCAGTCTTTCCATTCAGGACCTACTCAGGCTGTCTTCCACAACACACCTCCTTCACCAGGGTTACCTGTGGAAAGAGGATGTGGAAAAGATGGCTTTGACAGCATGGCTGTTGAAGCCCACATCTTGAGGAGAAAAGGGTTCTCCATTGAGGTAATTTGCACTATGATTCAGGCCTGCAATCCTGTCTCTTCCAAGATCTACCATAGGGTATGGTCTCTATTTACATTCTTGGTGGGTGCACAGGTCTGTGTCCTCACTGGAGTTTGATCTTCTTTTGGTGTTATCCTTTCTCCAGGATGTGAACAAGGGACTCAGCTTGAGTTCGTTGAAAGTTCAAATGTCAGCACTTTGTGTTTTTTCAGAGACGTATTGCCACCATTCCAAATGTCAAGGTTTTTCTACAGGGGTGGCTCATGCCTTCCCTGCCTTTAATGCTCCTGCTCCTCCATGGGACCTTGAAGCAAAAGTAATGTTTACCACAGACCGCAGCTCTGATTTAATCTTCATACTATGTGGGCCATGTAGCGCTGTATTTCAATAAAGTCCATGTAGTAGTTCAAGAGTAATTCAATTCTAAAGGATCCCCCTGCCTCCCCTTTCACCTACTTCATGCTGCCTCACTAAGCTAGACAGATGGAGTGCAGTAAGGAACAATCTTCACTGAGCATAAGGAAAACCCTCCCCTACTTCGTTGAGGGGGTCAGGGTTGTCCTTATACTCTTTGTATGAAGATTGTCCCTTACTTTGCTCTGTCTGGTCCCAGGACCGGATTCCACAACCGAGGGGAGGCTGCTAAGGGTAGGTAAAAAAGGGACGGAGGGGGATCCTTTAGAACTGAATTACTCTTGAACTACTACAAGGACGTTATCGAACTACAACATTAAATGGCCCACATACTATGAAGATTAATTGGGGCTGCTGTGTTTATGAAACATTAGTATCCCTTTAACCTGGTTTTGTGAATGGTGCATAGGCCTCCTTTTGAGCCCCTTGCTTCCATTCCTTTGTGTCAACTGACTGTTATGGTGGCTTTTCTCCTGGCAGTTGTCTCAATCTGCCTTGCAAGCCACCTTTCCTGTTTTTTCACAAGGATAAGGCACTGCTTTAAGACCTCTCAGGAATTTCTTCCTAAGGTGGTTTCAGAGTTCCACATTAATGAAAAGATTGTGGTGCCTTCATTTTGTCCTGACCAGAAGTCTGACAAAGAGAAGGATCTCCATTTGTTGGATGCTGTGCGTTGCCTTAAATGTTATGTCTGCTGTATTGAGCCTTTTCACATGGTTGACTCTTTTTGTCATCCCTGAGGGTCCTAGGGCAGGGCAAGCTGCTTACAAGGTAATTGTGGCCTCTTGGATCAAGGCTACTATATGCCAGGTGTATGAACTCAGAAAGAAACCTAGCCCCTTCAGGGTCACGGCTCATACCACTAGCTCTGTAGGGGCCTCCCGGACCTACAAGAATCAGGCCTCCGCTGGGCAGTTGTACAAGGCTGCAACTTGGTTCTCCTTGCACACATTTGCTAAACACTACCAAGTCGATTTTCTGGCTTTGGCTGGAAGGTGCTTCAGGCAGTTTTGCCTATCAAGGACCGGCACACTTGGTTACCATACTGTTGTTCAGTTGTTTGAGTCCTGTTAGCTCTTGTTATTGTGTGCTGTGGCAGTTCAGTGTCCGTTTACACTTTATTCAGTTTGGGCTATTCCGATTCTGGATAGTCCTAGGGAACTCCAGTATCATGGGGACAGGTGTGAGGACCTTTCTCCTTCTTCCTAGTGTAAGAAAGTCAAATTGATCAAATATGATTAATAACAGGGGTTTGTCTGTGGAGATGTATATGTGTGTTTACGTATGCATACTTGTCTGTATCTATATGGATATAGACATGGGTATGTATGTGTCTATATAATATATATATATATATATATATATATATATATATATATATATATATATATATATGTGTATGTATGTATGTAGCTATGAATAAATGTGTATAATTATCTGTATTATGGCTTAAGAGATACCGTGGGAATTATGTTTCCTTAATTTAAGAATTCAAGTCAATTTCAGCCTTCCCAAACTCCAGGGGAACAAAGCATTAAATCAATAAGAGGGGCTTCAAATGGTTTGACAGGCTGTACTTCCTTATTTAGGCATTTGAGAACTCAAAGGAAGGTCTCCCTAGTTACATAAAAAGGAGTGAGGACAGATGTCCAAACAGTCTTTTTTGTTTGTCAGCAGAGTTCAGATAGGAGAATAAATGCTTCACATCTGATAAACCTCTTCATGGACTTTTCCCCCATCACTACTATCTCTTTGAAGTCAGCATGAATTTGCAAGTGTGTGTGGTGAGAAATGGCCAGTTGATGAGCTGACCAGTTTTAACCAGACTGATAGAAGAATGGTATAAAGGAGGAGTATTTTTGGGTGAAACCAGAACAGCATGAGGGGGCAGTAAGAGTGGGCAGCAAGAGAGGAACAACATGAGAGAAGAGCAGCCTGGGAAGAAGACCTATCCTTGAGAATCCTGATGTGAGCCCAGCAGAGAAGCAGACCAGAAACCAAGATTTGTGCTGGAGGGTATGAGGAGACTGTCATTATATCATTGACTGCTATCCAGTTTATTTCCATCATGTTACATTTCTGTGACTCCTAATATTATTTTATTCATGTATATACCATCCAAACTGTAACAGTATTTGGATTTTGTACATAATACAATCATTTTCATTATTATCATTTATCTGTTTTCTTCGTCACAACCTCCCCAAAAGAATTATTGTACCCTTGGTAAGAGGGGCTATATAGAATTTCTTACAGATTGGCGAGCCAGGTAGAAGGGATTTGGTGTGACACAGAAATACATTTATAAGTGAATATATAATATTTTGTGATGATTCATAATACTGGTTAGTACCTTTTGTCTTTGTATTAATTTTGGTAAAATAACTATAGTCTTCTGCTGTATAATGGAAGATTTAATGAAGAAGATTGCCAAGGTTTCAAACCCTGAGCTTATTGTAAAATGCATGGAGGGCGCTTCAGACCCTTGGGTCCAAGCTCAGGATTATGTGACCCAGGCAATCAGTGAAAATAAATGTACAAACTCAAAGGGTAAAACTGCACTGATTTTTGTGGCTCGTTGGGTAGCAGAGCAGTATAAATCGCTGCAGATACAGAAAGACCGTTTGGAGGGTAAACTGCATGAGTTGAATAATGTTCTAGAGTCACTAAACGTATCTGCTAAGAATGCTACTGCCTTGTGTGTAAACAACCAGCACACAATGGCAGAAAACCAGGTCTTCCGCACTGAGAATGAGCAGCTTTCGGAGAGGCTGAGGGATTCCCAGGGCGCCATTAGAGCTCTGACATCCTCTAGCACTAAAGAGGTTGATCACACTCATTGTAGGTCAGATATAAACAGGTTAAAATTGCAGTTAGGAAAGAATGCTGTTTTTGCTGCATTTAATGTATCAAACTGTGATGAAAGCATGGTGTGTGGAATGGATTTGGATTTGTTTGGAAATAATGAAAGAGAGAATGAATGTGGTATGCCTGCTGTGAAAATGGCACCAGTCTCCATTGAGAAAAAGATGCATTTACAAGGAATCTTGGTATCTGAAAGCAGTGTTTCCAGGCCTCTTTCCTGTACTGAACTTTTTGCTTTGAGTAAAGATATAGGATGCATCACATTTACTGATGATCCTATAGAATTAAATATAAAAGTTGATCAGTCTGAAAAAATACATAGGAATTTAACTGAGGCAGACAAATTTGATGTGATTATGTCCAGTCTATATAAGTCTTTACAATCAAATCTGTCTCCTGAGGTGTTTGAACACCCTAGAACAAAGCAGCAACTTCTGGGAGAGATATTGAAATCACTGGGTTCAGTTGAATATGATCATCATTCTGCATTTGGTAACTGTGCACAGATTATTTGTATTATATAAGCTAAAACTCCCAACTGGTGCACAGGCCAATAAGAATGATGATATATGTAAGAAGGCATTGCTAAGGAATGTATTACCAGAAATTTGTGAAGTAGTGGGTTTATCTGTGTCTGCTCAAAATAGTATTTCTATGGTATTCAAAAAAGGGCTGAGGCAATTGTAAGGGGATACAGAACTGGTCATAAAAGAGTGTCTAAGGTAGAGCTCCCTTCACAACGAAGGGAGAGATGTACAAATGTTCCTAGGCATTGTAAAAATGGTTTTGCATGTAACAAGATGGGACACATAGCCAGGAACTGTAAACACTCTCCAGCAGATAACAGAGGGAATAAAAGAAATAAGGGATGTTCAGAAATAATGCGAGCACATAGGAATGGCACAATGGGAAGAGATAGTCCAAACAAAATTCCTCCTTCTGCCCCCAGAATCCCATATAGTGTTTTAAAGTCAGAGAAAGAGAGGCTTGAAAAGGAAAACATCCAACTTAAAAATGAAAGAAAATTATTCATGGAGGAATTAGCCACATTAAAATTAGAGCTATCTAAAGTGTTGGGTAAATCAACTTGTGAAGGTGAACAGACAAAGGGCGAAGATGAATTTATCCATGTAAATCTTCCTTAAAATCTTTTTATATATCTAACATTTCTTCTACAATTTGTTTTTCAGGAAAAAAAATACAACTGACTATTAAAGAATGTGGCCAGAAATGGTTGTTGCAATTACAAATTCTGTTTATTTCAGCTGCAATACAGGACCTTACATTTTTGTGGGTTTTTTTAAGGGAACGCCTCTTATTTATTTATTTATTTTTGTACAGTCAGGTGGGCTAAATTCTAAATTGTTTTTATTTTGTTTTAAATCGCCTGCACTGCCAGCTAATCATGGCTGAATTACTGAATAAGGATTTTTTTTTTTTTATGAGTTGTTGCCATACCTCAGAATATATACATCCCCAATCATATTTTGTGTTTTTTTTTTGTTTTGTTTTTAAGGCAACATCTGGTTATATAATTTTTACATAGGTTACTTGCTGTTTGTATGTGCCTTTAAAATAGACTGAATTATAAAATGTAAAAGCAGCATTCAAGCTATACTTTTATTTTTTTTTCATTTTCTTTTGATTTTTTTTTTTTAACTGCTGGAAGCTATCTCACTTTATCAAGTTGGGGTGTTACCAGTATAAAAATAATTGGCACATGGCATCTTTCTATTCATATATCTTCAGAGAATACAGATAAATTGTATTTGTAGAGATTCCTGAAGCTGTATGAATGAGAAATTGTACATTTTCTATACAATGTCTGTTATGATATCACATAACATTTACAAATGCAAACTGGTAATCTTGTGTGTTTCAGTAAGAGCTTAGTTATAATTAATAGACAGTGGTAATAGTAGAAGTGATACTTTTGTTTTTCTTTATCAAATACCCAGGCCTGTCTGAATAAATGTAACTAATATTAAGGAAGCAAAGTACCATTGCAACCATATATTACCTTTAATAACATGTTTGTTGTTTTGTTACGGATAGCCAGGCTTGGATTTGATAAGGAGGCAGGAGTGACATGTATACCACCAGGGATTTGGCCAAGATCACACTATATGCTTTACATGTAGGGTATCTTATAATTTCCTGAAGTCACTAATAAGTGAATATCAAGCCCACCTTTCAAGTCATTGCTGGTAAAGGAATTCAGTACACTTGTCCATGAAATAAAATGTGCTTTAAGTAGTAACAATAACCCACCACCCTATCACACTCAATATACTGTCCTATGGTAAGTGGTTGTCTCATACACACTACATAGTACTAAGAGAAATATATGGTAGGTGAGAGTGCCACATGTAACTTGCACCCCAAAATAAGGCTCAAACATGGGTCAGGGGAAGGACACAGTGGTGGAAGAAGTGATTGTGGCACATGTATATAGGGCTGCATGTTTAAAAATATATAGTTACTTACACTGTTTTAGTTCAAACACTATTCCTGCAGAAAGGCCCCCTCCTGCCCCTTCTGGCCACATCACTGATCCTCTCTGTCTGGTCCGGATGGAGAATGGTGAGGGACAACCAGATTCACACTCTGTGTCTCGAGGTTTGGTTGGCTGACCAATCTTCAGAGACCAATGGTGTCACTTTATTTTGTGGGCAAGCATCTCTTTGGACCTGACTTGGAGGCAAGAGCACTCTCCTACCTCATATTTCTGCAAAACCATCATTTATACCGGGAAGATGAGTTGATTTCGTTCGCCCCACCAGTTTGGGGTGCGTAGGAATCAACTTCTTCCGGTATCCAATGCCGCCCCACCTCAAAGGCCAAGCAGGCTTGACAGAACAAGAGCAAGCCCTCCTCCATATGACTTTCAGGGTTCTGGTCCATATCTGCCCATAGGGGGTTGTCATAACAAAAGATCCAGAACTAGGGGGAGTTGTCACAGTTTGCAGACTGCCAAATTGAGATCTCTTTGCAGCCATCTGGAGCTTTGAATATTATTTGTGTCTTCCTTACTTTTATTTTGTGAATCACCCTAAGTGCATGAGGTATTGATGGAAATATGCTTGCCATATTGATCTGCCACTGTATGATTATCACCTCTGCTGCCCAGGCTAGAGGATCTCTTGTTCTCTTACAGAATTTCTGTACCTTTTGATTTTTATTCCATCAAATCTACCTTTGGTATTCCTAAGGTTTTTGCATTGGAGTGGAAAACCTCTTGAGTACCCGCTCTCCCAGATTCAAGGTTTAACAGCCAAAGAAGTATGCATTACTTTGGTTCACTCCAGGGATGACATGGCTGCAGACATGGCTAGAACAGTAACAGAGTCTAAGGCAACAGTGTCAGTTTTTCTGCTTAAAGCTCCAGAACTTTAATCTCTAGGGAACTTTCCCTTGTTTTATCATAGTCAATTAACTATGTTGCTTTAAATACCATTTCTCATCCAGCTAGCCTGGAATCTGTTGCTACCACACTCCTTTCCTTCTTTATGACTAGTTTTTCCTTGGTGAAATGGTTCATGTCTGTCCACCAGCTTAAGTCAATATTTGTGTCAATTGATAGTTTCAGTAGTCTAGTTTGGAATTGAGCATAAGCTTCTGCTTTCATAGTTGAGCCCATTTTTTTTATCCTCATGTTGTCCTTCATTGACACTTGATGACTGTAGCAACTGTGAAATCTTGGACAGGATGTTCTTTACTTAGTCTGGAAGTAAGAACACTTTCTGGTGCACTATGTTGTCAGGCATTCACCAGAAATATGGAGGACAGGGAAGTTAGCAGGCTGGATTCCTTGGGATTCATGTTTGCCTCACTGCACGTTTCTTTGATGGCAACTGCGAAGTTGTATCCAACCTTAGCTGAATGTCCAGAAGTGCTATAACAGGCCCAAATTAGAAACCAGACTCAAGTAATCCCAGACTCCTAAAGAGAAAGATATACATTGTAGAATAGCACCAATCAATCACTAGGCTCTGTCAGTCAAAATGAATGATCCACTGATTAACTCACCTGTGCTTTATCAGGGAAATCCTTACATTCTGGCCTGTTGATGGTCCTTGAGGACTGAACTTGGATAGACCTGCCATACATAATCCTCAGCAGTAGCACATAAAATAAATAATTTTACTCAGATCTCAGGGCTGCAACTCCATAACACTCATCCTCCTCCATGGCATGAACATGTATTTTTAACAAAAAAAACACAATGAGAAGGCTGCCCAAAAGTGTAATATGTTCAAAATATTCTCCAAATATCAAAATAACAATTAAAATACTCACACTTTGTGATGTTCAGAGTTTTTACCCCCAACATATTATGCAGGTGGAGATCACTAACCTGCCTCCACTCAGGTATCCAGATCACCTTGAAAAAATACAACTGTTCATGATTATAAAAAGTAATTTTAATTAAAAAAAATATACTTTTTTGTTTGTAATTGTGGCCATAGGCTTTGATAAAGTGGCCACATAACACGTTAGTGGGGCATATTGATACTGATTTTTATTGATAGTATTTTATACTTTCTTTATGTACTATATATATATATAACATATAGAATTGATGCTATTTTGATTGAAAAGGTGGTCACACCAAATATTGATTTGATTTAGATTATTCTTCTGTTCACTCACTATGCATTTTGTTAATTGATAAAAAATAGACTATTAACATGTCTATTTTTTTAAGCATTTATACTTTACAGTATTTTTTTACACCTGTCTAAGTCTTTTGCACAGTACTGTCGGTGTATATATATATATATATATATATATATATATATATATATATATATATATTTATTTATTTATTTCAGTTTATTAAAACTACTTTTTTTTCAACATGGGCAGCTGTATTTTTTTAAGGTGAACTGGATACCTGAGTGGAGACAGGGTAGTGATCTCCACTTGCACAATATGTTGGGGGTAGAACTCTGACCATCACATATTGTGAGTATATTTATGATATTTTGAGATTTGGAGAAGATTTTGAACATATTACACTATTGGGTGCCCTTTTCTTTGTTTTTGCTATATATACAAATTTCGAAAAGGGACAACACTAGGATTATACTGATAAAGTACAATATCCACTTCCACGCCCAAAAATCTAACAAATTTATAAAATGATTACTTGGGCTGCTATGTACAAAAAATACCCCCACTAAACATGTTTTTTTGATTATTCATTTATTTTGGATCCTTGCTCGATATATCCCCATCATGTACCATTGTTTCAATCATCTATTATCCATTCATTTGTTTGATATATATAGCTGGATGTACTTGCATTGAATATTTATGATTTTATGAATGCTTTTTATCGTGTCTCACTTATCGATTAGCATCTTGGCTATATAATTATGGACTTCTCTTGTATTAATTTGGGAGTTAAACAATTTTTATTTTTCTACTTAGAATATCATTTGGGATAAAGGAGTTCAGCAACGCTTTATTTATATAGTTTGTCCAACTTATTTTTTAACTTTATATATTTTGTTTTCACTATTACCACATGATTCACAAAGTATTTAGTTTACATCTGTATTCTATTTATTGATTTCCATGGATTTATTGATATCCATATCTAGCTGAGGTTAGGTCACTTTACACTATATGGTACCAATTACAAAGTCACTGGGAAATTTCAGGGATATAGGTTATAAGCTTAAGCAAATAACCTCAAAGGTAGTAATTTCTGAAATACTACCTGTGCCATGTACTACACCAGAAAGACGATGGGAAATTAGGCAGTTAAATTTTAGGCCAAAAACTTGGTGTAAGAAGGAGGGATTTGGGTTTCTAGAGCACTGGGCTGCTTTTGCCTATGGGATATCTTTATAGTTAAAGGGATAGTAATACTTTATTATTACCATCCCCCATATTGTACATATTTGCAAAATAATTTAATAGCCCCCAGGTTCATATCTCAAACCTTTATGGTTTGAGAGATAACCGAAGGCAAAGTTCCCCTCCCCCTTCCCTGAAGTCAGCATTGTGCTGACTGCAGGGATATCCTGTCTGACTTTCATCATGCGGCTCTGCAGCAGAGCCGCGATCGCGTTAGTGAAAAATAATTATTTCACTGAAACGGTCTTCTACATGTCCTTGTAAACCAAGCACATGTAGAAGACCGTTTCAGTGAAATAATTCTAACGGGATCTCGGCTCAGCTGCAGAGCCGCAAGCCTGTCATACGACAGACTTCCCCTGCAGTCAGTACAATGCTGACTTCAGGGAAGGGGGGGAGAGGGGAACTTTGCCTTCGGTTATCTCCCAAACCATAAAGGTTTGAGAGATGAACCTGGGCGCTATTAAATTATTTACAAATATCTACAATATGGGGGATAGTAATAATAAAGTATTATTATCCCTTTAAGATGGATTTTACCTTGGGGAAGGGTGCAATGTTAGGGGTTAGGATGGTCAGAATATTGGAGGAAATTTTAACTAGGAAAGAGGGGGATACAACACAAGAAGGGGTAGGCAGTGTAAATGAGCAAATGGGATTAGAGAAGGGGAATGGGGTGGAGAGGGGGATAGGCTAGTTCATCTAACAGGGAGGTGTCTGAAAAAGGGAAATAAAGATAAAGGAGAATTTTTTTTACACACTTAATAGGAAATGACTTTAATGTTTTTTTTCCTCTGGATCAACAGGTGTGATATGACATGCCTTTTTTTGCCTCATCAGCTATATTACTATGTAAAGTGGAGCTGGGGTTGATTTGTAGGAGTCTTATTAGCAGAAAAAGTGTTCTCTGTGTGTGGGGAGTCTGCAGATAATTCTGATTGTACTATTATTTATTATTTACCATTTCTTTTATTGTAATTTGTATTTTGCTTATATCTACAGTACTTTTTCCCATTTTTTTCTTGCTATGCATCCTTTCTGGTTCTCTGATATATTTACCAGTGTTAACTGTACATTAATTATGTATGCAGGATTAAGCAATCGGATTGGTTGGGATTCATCTATTATTCGTTTATAATGTAAGCACCTAACATGTTGTGACTGTGCTTGAAGAAGGGTGGTATTCAGCCTCCCAAAATATTACATGTGTTGTTCTTATCAATATAAATTCAGCTGTTGCTAATACATGATTGCACTTAGTATTGAGTGTGTTCTCCTTCATATATATCTGTGAACTTGTGGTCAACAGGAGACCATTAGAGATTCTGCACGAGGCTATTCAGCCATTACATTTGGAATGTGCATCCATTAATTCTTTTTCAATATACACTTCACTCACAAAAAACATATGAGTAAGAGGAAAGCATGTTCCTATATGTGCACATCCTTGATCTGTCATTGAAACACAAGCACAGTTCTAATTGGAAGACATACCTTCAATATGTCAGAGTTGCCATGATTAGCAACAGTAGAAGCACTCCAAAACTTTCACAGGGCTGGGACACATAATCGTAGAGCTGTGGGCCAAGATTCCTTCATTTGCAGTAGCATCCATGGCTCCTGCTACTGTCCTACTAATACAAAACATAAAAGAGTATGACTCCGAGTTTGTTGGAGGAGATGACAAGCATCATAGAGTGCCCCCACCTGCTGCCATCACTCTGTCCACATCCACAAGTCATGTTGTTAAAGCAATAACGTTATACAGTTCTTCCACTATGTACTGCCACCCTACACTCACTGAGTATTTAGGCAGGAGTCGCAAACATCACAGAAATAATCCCAAAGTATGCCTATGTGCCAGCAAAGTTGACAAAATGTTGGCGGTTAACATGCTGCCTTATTATTTTGTAGAATACAGATGTTTTAAACACCTGATGTTGTGTTGCACCCCTCGGGCATATCCCAGTCCCCAGATATTTTCAAGTATGGCTGTGCCAGAGTTTTATAAACTGGTGGTTGGTGTGGTGGGCAAAGGGCTGAAAAGATCATATAATTGTCACTGGGTTTCCCTCCCTCCAGTGGGCAGCAACAGCATGAAACATTAAGTCACTACTAATCTTGCTTCTGGTACTGGCAGTATCATTAAAGGACAGCAGTAGAGTAGTCCATACCATCAGCATGCCACTTTATGCATGTAGAGTGTTGAGAGACAATCCTATAAAGTTGCAGTTGTGTTAAAGAAACTAGACCAGCTAGCTTTGTCTGCTGATAATGGCAAAGCATAGCTGACTTGAAAATAGGTGATATGGTATATATACCCTGCTTCTCCCATGTCTTAAATCTCAGAGAGATGCTAAACTTGCTAGAATCTGATTGGATGGGAGTTGCGTAACCCCCACATGCCAGCCAATGGAAATGTGGGAACCATTTTCAACAGGGACTGGCCATATAAAAACTAGTGTCTCATATTCCCCTCAGTATGACTCGGGCAAAGGCCCGAGAAGTATATAGAGAGGGGGGATCTTTGTTCTGCTCTTCTGCTACTGCCGCCACCAGTGCAGCATTGTAGATGTGTTGGCATTATTATTTCTGATTTGAAGGGCGCAAATATTTGAAGAGGATCATCACATATGAGGCTAAGAAGATACAAAGACTGAAGGAGGTTGAAGAAGAAAGAAGACACTGGCTTACAGAAGAAAACACAGTGGATGACCAGGGTGCGGAAGACCCCCGCTGGACTTCAGACTTACAGGTAAGTGTCACAGCTATGTGGTATGGGTAATAGTATAGTGTTAGGGCTAGTATTGTTTAACTTTATTGTTCATGTTAGGGGTAGTGTAGGGGTTGTGTTTGGGAGGTGTGTGGGGGTGACTGTTTTTGGCTCACTCTCGTTGTTTGTCACTGTGTCTCAAACATCGAGAGTTAGCTAGTTTTCTTTGATGAATATTTAGCGTGAGTTGTGGGAATAAAAATCTGCCATGAGCATTTTGCTGCAATGTGGGTTTTGGCAACCAGTGCTCGTTGCAGTGGATGCTGGCCAAGCACTTTGTGTGTGCCAGCCGAAACGATGGTTTTAGCTCTGGTAATAGTATCCAGCCCTAGGTCTGGTATCCTGTGATTCTACCGCAGTCAGGCATAGGTTTAATTATCTCTAGATTGAACATATTTAACAAATATATATGCATATCATGTATTTAACAAATTTAAAATTTTCCAAGAGTGTTCTAACAATTTTTAATAATATCAATAAAAGTTATATTTTAATAGTGTGCATCAAACAGCAACATATTCTTTTCTCTCTTTTCCTTAAGGAATTAAACATTGTATATGCTAGAGCATTTGTACTAGCAGGATAAGGCCATTAGCGAGTATACAATGCATAAACTGCAAGGCTTTAGATGGGCTATCTTTGTCACCAGGCCAGTGGCAACTAATATGTAATGTATGTGAGCTGCTGGAACCATTTGAGGAGGCCACCTTGCTGATTAGTCATGCTGGGGCAGGAATTAGTGAGATAATTCCAGTGAGGAGCATGGCTGATGAAACAACAACACAAACATGAACCAGCTGATGATTGACATGTTAGTATGTTTTGAGCACGATCCTCATATAGTGCTCACTAAATGCGATGAGGAATACATTCTTGCTACATTGCTGAACCCTTGCTTTAAACAAAACATTTGGATTTGTACCAAGGCATGAGAAGCAATTATGTGAAAGAATATTAAGAAATGCGTATAGATATCATGAAGGGCTGCATTGTAAAGGAAGAGAGAGGTAGAAAACAAAATAGTAGAAGGCATAATAAGCAAAGGGTTTATATAGCCTGCAGAATCCGGAACAACATCAGCAACAGCACAGCATTTTTCAGAACACGTGTCATCATCATTGCAGAAAGCTATTCATGTGTCTCGGTGGCGGCAAACTAAAATTTATCGTGGTGGTGGTGATGGTACTTCTGGATTGGACTTGCTCCCAGAGTATGGGTTGGTAACTCATACAAAAGATTACTGCCTATCTTCTAGGAGAGGTCCCACTGCATGTGGGATGGTTATAGCATACTCGCAGAATAGCTATTTTGTAGGCCAACATGATGACCCAGTTGACTACTGACAAACAAAACACTGTATGTGTACATCACTGATGCTGATACTGCAGTGGAAACCCTTGCCCACCAGCGAGCATGCAGTAAGTGCTGCTGATTATAGTGTTAATGATTATAGGACACAGCTATCAAGAAGGAGTGCTGGTAAACTCACATTTCTAAAAAAATTAATCAGACTTTCATACCATCTGAATACCATCAGAAGAAGACCACAGTAGACAAGTCTATAGCATATGTGCTAGTAAGAGCAGCATTGAGGAAGGGGAACCACTGCTATGATCACTGATTAATGATTGACAATAATATCACAATAATAATAATGCAAGGTTATACTGGATTCATACATGATAATGCAAATAATTTTTCTAGCATTCCTTCCTAATAAGTCTCATTAGTAGCAGACAGGAACTATTTGCTATAAATCTATCATTGTTTATCTTATAAAAATTTCAACAATTTTGCTCGTACTTGAATCTCTATCAAGTACAAGCCGAAAAGTTTACAGTTTCCGAAATGTTTACAGTTTATTTGTAAGAAGTTTATAAGAAAAAGTTTCTCTTGAGTGCCAGTCCACTGCAAAATATATATTTTTTATGGGCACCCAGGTCTGAGTCTCCAATGTTGTGAGTGCCAGACTTTATATATATATATATATATATATATATATATATATATATTCCACTCAGATTCAGCAGATTGTCCTCATTATTTTACAAGCAAGAAAAACAAAACAAAACAAAACAAAACAGGACTTTGTTACTTTCTTAAATTATTTCTCTCACTATCTAACTTATTTCTCTCTCTCACTTTTATGCCTAAAGTACAACATACTGCATTGTAGTTTTTAGATTATGGAGCAAGAACAGTTCTCACTGGAAAATCTGATGTTCTCAAAAAGGCAGAAATTCTATGGAATCTGCAATGGGCAGGAATTCCCACAGAAAAAAAGCAGCAGATTATGCATTTTTTCCTGATGTTCCAATGGGAATAAAACAGAACTTTTCATTCATCCCTAGTGTTGAGGTAGCATCAGAAAAAATTAATCCTATATAATAATTCACTAAAACATGTGTAACAACGCAGTCATGAGCAGTAGAGATTGCCTGTGCCACGGCTGATACAGAGCGTCCAGTACTGCGCATGACTGCCCCACGACCGGCTGGCAGTGGCACTATGGCCCGTGTAACGGGCTCTTCAACTAGTAAATAATAAGGGGCAAGCAATTTATTTGACCTTTAATAATTCTCTAGAACACTCTCAGCAATCAGTTTTTGAAAAGCAAACAACAAAGAATTCCCCATAGGGAGGAACTGGTAACATATTGAGTAATGTCGAGAGATTTATTCATTTCAAAAGTTTACTCAACAAACAGACTAAATCATGGTGGAACCTAAACTTCTTTCAGAAATTTATAGTAAACAACATGATTCTCATAATATAGACTCAACGGAAATGAGAAGAAGCATTCAAAACCAAAAACCTTTTCACCCATGTTGATGTCAATTTTGATGTCAAATTTAAACTAATTATAGAATGATATAGAAACCACTTCTAATAAATTTACATCTTTTGAGGAACTGGGAGACTTTCAATTACATTATAATAAATTCCAAACAGAACTAGGCATGTTTGAGGATAATATTATTTTAAAGCAGAACTACCACTTTTAACAAAGATGGCCCCAAATAATTCCTCATCTGGCGACTAGATGCTCAGTAGCGCTAGTCGCCAGAATTATTACCTGGTTAATGTGAAATATCCACTGCTCCGGGACTGACAGGAAGATGAGGAGTTATTTGGGGCCATCTTTGTTAATTTGCGGTAGTTCCGCTTTAAGAAAATGACAGAAACTATACTGATGGCATGAGAGGTAATTTTTCTCAAATAAATAGTCAACAACATGGTTGATATGCAAGGACTTTGCACATATATTGAAAAAGGTAGAAAAAGGTTTCACTAGAAGCAAAGACTGTCTTTCAACAGAGCTCAAAATAGTTTTATTTATATTTTATAGCGTAGACAGAAAGAACAGATCATGATACTCAAGAGGAAGGACTAGTAGAGGAGTTGCTGGAACCAACCGATCCCACAAGCACAAATGATTATTATGACAACCAGGGGGGATGAAGTCACTCAATGAGGTACACCGCAGCAGAAACACAGAATAGAACGACCAAGAAAAGAGGGTGATTAACCTGAGTTAGATTACTTCAGCAAAGGAACTTGTTAAAGTCTTACTTTTATCTTATCACTTAGATCATTTTAATGTGACCATGGACATCAATATCTTCTGCAGGAAGCTCTTATTGAAAATGTTCCTTGCTATGAATACAGATCCTGAAACTACAACTGACACTGAAACATCTGAGACATGAAAGTTAAACGATAAACAGAAAATGAAATAACATATGGTCATACATTGCGGTTTTCTGAAAGACAAGATATCTGAGAGGGCAAAAAATAGGAGCAGTACAGGAGCCAGAATCCTGGCAAAATATCATTATCAAAACATTAGACAAAGGCTGAATTATTGTGGCTGAAAGATATGTATGAGGAGGAGGCAAACAAACATCTGTGTAACCCAGCCTGCTAAAGAGACTGCTAGGTGACACTACTGAAATTCTTTATCAATTCTACCATGCTCTGATATCTAAATGAGTAAAAGTAAAGAGTTAGCAATGATAAGGAGCACAAATTCTTGTCAGAATCATATCTGCTAGTAGCGACAGTCTATGTATGTATGTATGTATGTATCTTTATTTATATAGTGCCATACATGTACACAGCTCTTAACAGAATTTGAAATAATACAATACAAAAATACAGAACAGGGTTAAGAGCATTAAGCTAAAGTGTGATCATTGCATTATTTTTGGGGAAAACTGCAGCAAGGGAAACATACAATGGGAAAGGGACCCTGTCCCAAGGAGCTTACAATCTAATTAGAGTTAATGATGACATACAGAGACAGTAGGAGGATGATTATAAGTGCAAGTACAAGGTGTGGTAAAGGAAGTGCAGAAAGATTCTGATGTCATTATCGTTGTGCAAGGATGAGGATATTGCTATTGAGATGCCTCCTTGAGCAGGTGGGTTTTGAGGAGATGCTTGAAAGTGATGATTGTGGATGATTGGAGAATGGTGATAGGGAGGGCATTCCAAAGTCGAGTGGCAGCCAGTGAAAAAGCTTGTAGCCGAGAGATGGCTCGAGTTGTGTAGGGAGAGGACAGGAAGAACCCTTGGGAAGACCATAGGGTACGGGAAGGGGTGTAGTAGAGATAAGAGCAGAGATGTAAGCGGGTGCTGAAGAACACAGAGACTTACAGGAAAACAGGAGAATTTTGTGAGAAATACAATACTTTATAGATAGCCAATTGAGGCATTTCAGGAGGAGATGAGAGGGCAGGTATCTGAGAGCAAATGTGGTGATTCTTGAGGCTGAATTGATAACAGATTGAAGTGGAGAAAGATGAGAAGCAGAAAGACCAGAGAGTCAAATGTTACAGTAGTCAAGTCTGGATAGAATGAGTGCCTGAGATAGAGTTTTTGCAGTTGACATGCAGAGGAAAGGACATATTTTGGCAATATTTTTTAGGAAGAAGCAACATGTTCTAGTGACAGCTTGGATATGGGGGGAGAAAGTTAATTTCAAATCAAGTATGGCCCCAAGACAGCGTGCTTTGGGTATTGAGTGTATGGCATAGTTGTCTATTGTGATGGAGAAGGGAGTTGGTGGATGGGTTTTTGGAGGGAACACCACCAGCTCTGTCTTAGCCATACTGAGTTTAAGATGGCGGTGGGTCATCCATGATGAAATAGCTGACAGACATTGAGTGACTCAAGACTGCACAGCTGGAGGTCAGGGAAAGAGAGATAGATTAGAGTGTCATCCGCATACAGATGGTAATTAAACCCAAGAGATGAGATGAAGTCACCAAGTGAGACGGTGTAGATCCCTGAGGAACACCTATTGTGAGGTCGTGGGGAGATGAGAAAGCGTTAGCAAAAGAAACTCTGAAAGTACGTTTAGAGAGGTAGGAGAAAAGCCATTTTACAGGTTTGTCACGGATGCCAAGGGTGTGCAGTGTGTCTAGGTTAACAGTGCATGGTTAACAGTGTCAAAAGCAGCAGCTAGATCTAGAGTATAGGTCATTAGTAATTTTTGTTAGGGCTGTCTCAGTGGAATAGTTAGAATGGAAACCTGACTGTAATGGGTCAAGAAGAGAGTTTGAGCTGAGAAAAGAGATTAATCGAGAGAATACAATGAGTTCCAGGATCTTAGATGCAAAGGGGAGAAGTGAAACTGGAAGGTAATTTGAAAGACAGGTGGGGTCGAGTGAGGGTTTTTTGAGTGTCGGTCTGACTATTGCATGTTTGAATGAGGAAGGAAACAAAAAGTGTATACGATGTTGGACAAATCACTAGGTCAGCCAATCGTGTCTGGTGTACAGTGTCTAACAAAAAAAATTGAGAGAATATATTTACATAAAATTGAGAAATTTTGTGGAGAATTCCCATCATACATCAGAAATACTATGAATGCGATCCTAAAATTTAATGAGCAGAAAGCAACAATAAATAGTTACTGTTTTAGTTACTATTGATGTAGAGTCACTATATAGTTTAAAGGTTAATCATATACAGGGTATGGAGGAGAACACAGACACTGTTTGGATAGCTTTAGAATATGAGAATAAGATGGTTGCTCATATAGATGTGATTTATAGACCCCCTGGACAAGAAGAGGAGTTAGATCAACTGCTGGTCAAGGAAGTAATTAAGATGACAGAGAAAGGTGAGGTTATTATTATGGGGACTTTACTCTTTTTGATGTGGACTGGAAAAGCCAAGAAACCAGGAGTAGAGATATTGTAAACTATTTACAAGGATTATCTCTTAGGCAATTAGTAGAAGACCCAACTAGGAAGGAAGCCATACTAGATTTATTATTTACAAATGGAGGTTTCTAGAAAAATGTGAGCTTGTGGGACAGAATGGTCTTCATTCTTTATGTCAGATCTAAAAGACTTAATAAAGAAACATGCGTGACGTAAACAATGTCCACATATGAAAAAGATCACAGACATTGAAAACAGATTTAAGAACAAAAGATCTATATCCTCTTTTATCAACTGTAGCACACAACAGATGATATATTTTCTTCAATGTCCCTGCATCCAAACATATGTGGGCATGATGACTAGATCCCTTAAAGAGAGGGTTCTAGAGCATGTGGACAAATGTGAAGAACACCCATTAATGTTATAAGAGAACAAAAGTGTAGCATAGATGTAAAACACTTAACATCAGTCTTTAAACATTCTTGG
This sequence comes from Rhinophrynus dorsalis, assembly GCA_037306005.1. NCBI lineage: Eukaryota > Metazoa > Chordata > Amphibia > Anura > Rhinophrynidae > Rhinophrynus > Rhinophrynus dorsalis. The sequence goes on from CM074720.1 coordinate 291,455,528, forward strand.
TATTTCATTATGGTAATGCACATTTAATGAAATGACTTAGAAGTGGTGCATCTCAGCATTAGATGTGGTGATGTTGAAGTGACTCTTCTGAAAATAGAAAGCTGCCTACTAGATATTCCTGCTAAATACTGTATATCTGTTAGGGATGAATGAACAAAATAATGTTGGTGTTTGTCTGTCCTAATTTGTCATAATACATGTTTGCTTAACACAAAAATGCTGACAATCCAGGAAGTGCACACTGAATATTTTATAACTTACTACATTATGTATGAAATACCTTTGTAGTACAATGTGAATTATTACACAGTTATATACAATACCTGTTAAAAGCACATTAATATATTCACACTATAGAATGACATTAAATGTGTCCTTATTGCACCCATATTGCACCCATAGTGCGTCAATATTGCACCCATATTGCATCAATATTGCACCCATATTGCATCCTTAATGCATCCATATTGCGTCCTTAATACACCCATATTATGTCCATATTGCACCCATTTTGAGTCCTTAATGTGTCCTTATTGCACCCATAGTGCGTCAATATTGCACCCATATTGCATCCTTAATGCATCCATATTGCGTCCTTAATACACCCATATTGCGTCCATATTGCACCCATTTTGCGTCCTTTATGCATCCATATTGCATCCTTAACCCTTTGAGTGCCAAGTGGGTACATTGTACGAGTTTGGACAGCTGTACCCGCTGTGCCAAGCTCGTACGATGTACCCACTAAAATGCGGTCACTGCATGAGCCGGTATAACCGGCATGCAGTGGCCGCATTTTAAAAAAAAAATAGCTGGGCAATCGTGGGGGGACATGAGGATCACTCCTCATGTCCCCCCTGTTATTGATCTCCCAGCCGATCGCGCTGGGAGATCAATAAAAGAAGAGGAGAAGCGCAGCTGAAGCGCAGCTTCTCCTCTTCCTTCTCTCCTACCCGAACTTCCGGGTAGGAGTGGGCGGGACCGGGGGAAGCCTCCCAACGTCATCAGTGACATGTCACTGATGACGTTGGGGAAGTTTCCCCGGTCCCATTCACTCCTACCGGTGGTAGGAGTGAAAGGCAGGAGAGCTTCTGCTCTCCTGCAGTCGCCAAATTGGTCTCCCAGCCTATCGGCTGGGAGATCAATTACTTGGGGGACACCAGGAGGGGTCCTGATGTCCCCCACGAGGTCTGAATATATTAAAAAAAAAAAAAAATAATAAAAAAAAAAAACTAACCCTGTGAGTGCCGCAGTGGTCCCCAGCACATTGCTTTGCAATGTGCTGGAGACCCTTGTAGCACTCACAGGGTCATTTTTTGGGTTTTTTTTTTTTTTTTTTTTAAAGACCTCATTGGGGGGATCAGGGGGAATCCTGATGCCCCTCAATGAGGTCTATTATTAAAAAAAAAAAAAAAAAATTTTTAACCCTGTGTGTGCCACAGGGGGGGTCCAATGCACCCCCCCCTCCTGTGGCACACACAGGGCTTCTATCATTACTTTGTTACTAGAGATTGTTGGGGGGCCATCAGGATTGGTCCTGATGGCCCCCCAACAAGCTCTGATTACAAAGTAATAATAAAAAAAAAAATTAACCCTCTGAGTGCCAGAAGGGTCCAATGCATTGCTTTGCAATGCCCTGGAGACCCATGTGGCACTCACAGGGACATTTATTTTGATTCCTTTTATTTTTTTTTTTTTTAAGACCTCATTGGGGGGAATCAGAGGGGTCCTGATACCCACCAATGAGGTCCATAATAAAAAAAATGTAAAGAAAAAAAAATTAACCCTGTGTGTGCCACAAGGGGGGCCAATGCAGCCCCCCTTCTGCGGCACACACAGGGCATTTATCATTACTTCGTTATCAGAGATTGTTGGGGGGCCATCATGATTGGTCCTGATGGCCCCCCAACAAGCTCTGATTACCAAGTAATGATAAAAAAAAAATTAACCCTCTGAGTGCCACAAGGATCCAGTGCATTGCTTTGCAATGCGCTGCAGACCCCTGTGGCACTCACAGGGTCACTCTGTTTGTGGACATATATATTTTTTTTACTAAGACCTCATTGGGGAGGGATCAGGGGGTCCTGATGCCCCTCAATGAGGTATATAATTAAAAAAAATTAAATCAAAAATTAACCATGTGTGTGCCACTGGGAGGGGGGGTTCAATGCAGACTCCCTTCCTGTGGTACACACAGGACTTTTTATCATTACTTTGTGATCAGAGCTTGTTTGGTGGCCATCTGAATACAAAGTAACGATAAAAAAAAATTAACCCTTTGTGTGCTGGACACCCCTGTGGCACATAAAGGATTTTTTCCCCCTTTATTTTTTATTTAGACCTCATTGTATGGGTTCTGATGCCCCCAACGAGGTCTACACAAAAATATTGGGGGAAAAAGCCCCAAAAAATGCACGTGCAACAGGAAGGGGGTCCAACGCAGTGCTTTGTATGAGGGGAAATACAGTGCACAATGGTAGTCAGAGATCTCCCATACACACTATCAGACACTGCCCCACCATCACCACCATCCTTGCTCCTCTGCTCATACCCACACACACTGCCTAATCCCTCACCCTCTCACACATTTTGTTAGACTTGTAGTCACAGGTCCGCACATACACCGGCTGACGTCCTAGCTTCTTTCATCTGTTAGCCATAAAATCACACATACACTGTTTGTTTTCCCATTTCTGTTTCACTGGTAGCTACGCTCTTGTAGCGTAAATTGGTATGTGAACCCAGAGCAGTGGGGTACCATTTTTTTTTGGCTGGCAAGAAGTCCTCCTAGGAAATCCCACGCCATTGAACCATTTTAGTATCTTTGAAGTGACTGATGTGTAAAACAAATGTTTGTTTTTCTTTCCTGTAGCACCACATTCTGGAAATAGTTGTTCCAAATAACTTAGGGGTACAAAGGCAAGTGACCCCTTATTAGATGCGGCAGGTTGTCTTCTTTCCAAAATGGTATGGTTTATCTACCTTTTCTTCAATTCTGAAGGTGTTATAGCCATTTTTATACAGGCAAGTCAGGTTTGAGAAAATGTTAGAAACATCAGAGGTTGTAGTAGGTGTAGTTTTCTACTTCTAGCACCCCCTAAGGTAGTTCAACTCATATCAATGGGGTGTCGTTTGACTCCTAAGAGCACTAGCAAACAAATGCAGTTGAAAATTCCATGGTTTTCACAGAGCTCCATACATTTAAAGGGGCAGAAATGTAAAAAAAAGCATTTTTTTTCATTAGCGCCACCTCCTGGAAGCATTTGTGCATACCAGCCTTTGGGTAAGAAGGCAAGTGACCCCTCATTAGATGCGGCAGGTTGTTTTCTTCTCAAAATGGCATTGTTTCTCTACCTTTCCTGCATATCTATTATGGTTATAACCATTTTAGTGCAAGCAGATAATTTAAAAAACAAAAGTGTCAGGTTTACGTTCGTGTTCCTAGCACCCACATATTGTATGTTAACCCACACAAATGGGCTACCATTTTTCTCATGATGGTAGCAAGTACTGAATACAGCAGGAAATGTTATGGTTTTCAAAGATTTTAGTATCTTTGAAGTGGTGGAAATGTAAAAAAACCTGTATTTATTCCCATAGCGCCACCTTTTGGAAATATTTGTGCACTTCAGCCCAGGGGGTAGAAAGGCAAGTGACCCCTCATTTGATGCGGGAGAATGTCTACTTTCCAAAATGGTATACCTTTTATACCTTTCCTTCATGTCTGTAACAGTTATGGACATTTTAGTACAAGCAGCCATTTTCGAAGAAGCAAACAGGTAGGTGTAGTTATGTGCTTCTGGCACCCCTAAGGTAGGTCGACTCATTCCAGTGGGGTGTCATTTTTCTCCTAAGAGCACTAGCTAATGAATACAGTTGGAAATACCATGGTTTGCACACATTTCAGTACATTTGAAGGGGCAGAAATGTAAGAAAATGCCTTTTTTTTTTTCATTAGCGCCACCTTCTGGAGGCATTTGTGCACTCCAGGCTTGGGGTAACAAGGCAAGTCACCCATCATTAGATGCGGCAGGGTGTCTTCTTTTCAAAATGGTATGGTTTGTGTACCCTTTCTTCACTTCTGTAGTTGTTATAACCATTTGTGTACAGACAAGTAATGTTTGAGAAAATGTTAGAAAAATGTGAAGTTGTAGTGGGTGTCGTTTTGCACTTCTAGCGCCCCCTGAGGTAGTTAAACTCGTACCAATGGGGTGTCATTTTTCTCCTAAGAGCACTAGCTAATGAATACAGTTGGAAATACCATGGTTTGCACATATTTCAGTACATTTGAAGGGGCAGAAATGTAAGAAAATGCCTTTTTTTTTCATTAGCGCCACCTTCTGGAGGCATTTGTGCACTCCAGGCTTGGGGTAACAAGGCAAGTCACCCATCATTAGATGCGGCAGGGTGTCTTCTTTTCAAAATGGTATGGTGTGTGTACCCTTTCTTCACTTCTGTAGTTGTTATAACCATTTGTGTATAGACAAGTAATGTTTGAGAAAATGTTAGAAAAATGTGAAGTTGTAGTGGGTGTCGTTTTGCACTTCTAGCGCCCCCTGAGGTAGTTAAACTCGTACCAATGGGGTGTCATTTTTCTCCTAAGAGCACTAGCTAATGAATACAGTTGGAAATACCATGGTTTGCACATATTTCAGTACATTTGAAGGGGCAGAAATGTAAGAAAATGCCTTTTTTATTCATTAGCGCCACCTTCTGGAGGCATTTGTGCACTCCAGGCTTGGGGTAACAAGGCAAGTCACCCATCATTAGATGCGGCAGGGTGTCTTCTTTTCAAAATGGTATGGTTTGTGTACCCTTTCTTCACTTCTGTAGTTGTTATAACCATTTGTGTACAGACAAGTAATGTTTGAGAAAATGTTAGAAAAATTTGAAGTTGTAGTGGGTGTCGTTTTGCACTTCTAGCACCCCCTGAGGTAGTTAAACTCATACCAATGGGGTGTCATTTTTCTCCTAAGAGCACTAGCTAATGAATACAGTTGGAAATACCATGGTTTGCACACATTTCAGTACATTTGAAGGGGCAGAAATGTAAGAAAATGCCTTTTTTTTCATTAGCGCCACCTTCTGGAGGCATTTGTGCACTCCAGGCTTGGGGTAACAAGGCAAGTCACCCATCATTAGATGCGGCAGGGTGTCTTCTTTTCAAAATGGTATGGTTTGTGTACCCTTTCTTCACTTCTGTAGTTGTTGTAACCATTTGTGTACAGACAAGTAATGTTTGAGAAAATGTTAGAAAAATTTGAAGTTGTAGTGGGTGTCGTTTTGCACTTCTAGCGCCCCCTGAGGTAGTTAAACTCATACCAATGGGGTGTCATTTTTCTCCTAAGAGCACTAGCTAATGAATACAGTTGGAAATACCATGGTTTGCACACATTTCAGTACATTTGAAGGGGCAGAAAAGTAAGAAAATGCCTTTTTTTTTCATTAGCGCCACCTTCTGGAGACATTTGTGCACTCCAGGCTTGGGGTAACAAGGCAAGTCACCCATCATTAGATGCGGCAGGGTGTCTTCTTTTCAAAATGGTATGGTTTGTGTACCCTTTCTTCACTTCTGTATTTGTTATAACCATTTTTGTACAGACAGGTAATGTTTGAGAAAATGTTAGAAAAATTAGAGGTTGAAATAGGTGTAGTTTTGTACTTGTAGCACCCCCTGAGGTAGGTGAACTCATACCACTGGGGTGTTATTTTTCTCCTAAGAGCACTAGCTAATGAATACAGTTGGAAATGCCATGGTTTTCACACATTTTAGTTCATTTGAAGGGGCAGAAATGTAAGAAAATGCCTTTTTTTTTCATTAGCGCCATCTTCTGGAGGCATTTGTGCACACCAGGCTTGGGGTAACAAGGAAAATCACCACTCATTAGATGCAGCAGGTTGTCTACTTTCCAGAAATATATAGTTTTATATAGTTATTCCACTGTTTTAGGGTAGTTTTACCACAAAAACCCTAGAATGCGCATATTAGTTTATAAAGTTGAAAATGTCATTTTGCGCTGCTGGTGATTAGGGCTCTACGCTAGCCATGGACGTAGGTAAAACTATACAAATTTGGTATTTTTTTACTCGGGGGACTCGAGGCTTTTTCAAATAATTGAAACTTTTTCAATCAAGGTAAATGTTTTTGATACATAGTATGTGATTTTAGCAAAATGAGTAAATTTTCACTTTTTTTTGTCATTATGACATCATAGCTTTTTGCACGATGTAAAATTCTCTTCATGTAAGGCATCACAAGAAAGCTCAATTCGTTCTGAAAAAAACAATATATAGTTTTCCATATGTAACTAAAAATCCCCAGAGGAAATCAAGCCTAAACGGAAGGATAGCAAAAATGTTGAAAAAGTGTCTGGCCTGCAGGGTTCAGAAAATGGCCCGAGCCTCTGGCACTGAAGGGGTTAATGTGTCCATATTGCACCCATTTTACAACCTTAATGTGTCCTTATTGCACCCATATTGCATCAATATTGCACCCATATTGCGTCCTTAATGCATCCATATTGCGTCCTTAATACACCCATATTGCGTCCATATTGCACCCATTTTGCGTCCTTAATGTGTCCTTATTGCACCCATAGTGCATCAATATCGCACCCATATTTCGTCAATATTGCACCCATATTGCTTCCTTAATGCACCCATAATACGTCCTTAATACACCCATACCGCATCATTATTGCACCCATATTGCAACACTTTAACACACGAAATGGTGAATGAGCCATTCGGAGCGACGCGAAATGTAGAATGTGGAACACTTTATGATGCAAAACTATTAAAACGACATGCAACATTTTATGACGTGAAACTTTACATGCAACACTTCAAGTGGATACCACATTAAATAGGAGGGGTTTTAGGACCCATTGGTAAAGCACATGTAGAGGGAGGTATATCTTTTCAAGGTAATGATACCTGTAGTTTTTGTTTACCTCTGAAACAGGCTAAGTTAGACCAAAACATGTCAGGTGTGACAAGCGGCCTCTATGTGTGATTTTTATTTTTGTGCCCCACAATGATTGCTCAAACCAGTATGGAATTGTGGCATTCTTCAGTCATGGAAAATGAATATATTTCCCCAAATAGGTTGAGGCTTTGATATTTTAAGGATGCTCATCTCTAGGTTGAGATTTATTCATATTGCACAGCACGAATTTTCACTTCATTATTATTTGTGGAGAGTGCTAGCCAGCTGATATGTCAATGTTAATTAAAACTGCCTGTTCATTTTCTCCTCCCTGTGCTTCTCTGTTCACTTAATTTGGCATATATTTATTAGTAAGCTGTGTTCTGGTTGCTACGCTGCTGTACATACACAGAAACACAGCAAATTAGGTTGAAATACACAAGTCCATCAAGTTCAACCTGTGCCTCATAACCCAGAAAAATGTTAATTCTATAAGCCTGCCTGCTACCAAATTATTATTATATATTTTACTGTTTCACTTACTGGTACACAGTATGTTCCCTCTTGAAGGAAGTGCGTCTAATCTTCTCTAAAATGTATGCATTGTACCTGCAATTACCACATCTGGGGCAAGGAATTCCACAGTTTAACAGAACTTACTTTAAAAAAATGTGTGGCCTCTAGTTATTTGATCAAGTCTTGGAATGAAAGTCTTACTAGAGAGACCCTTGTATTGACACAGCATATACCTATACAGTGTAACAAGTAGGGATGGTAATAGTGTTCACCTCAAAAGTGAACAATCTGCACTTTTTGCTGAACTGCAACTTTTTTTACAAAAAGTGCAGTTTTCTTGCTTTTTTCGCATAGCTCATAAAATCATTGGGAAGACTGAATATCTCCCCAGCACATGGCAAGTTTCCCTTCTTTTCCCAGAGGCATAGTATAAAAGAAGTGTCACATTCCACAGCATGCCATTCTGTGTTTGTGAGGGGAAGTGATAGCAGAAAATCTGTGAGCTAGAGAAGACAGGCTAATAAAGTAGAGTTGAAGATTAGTGTAGGGAGTCTTGTAGGCAGGACATTTATTCTCAGTATTAGGTGAGTCTGGGGAACAGGAAGGGAGTAAGGAGGATTGCACTAAATACACCAAAATTCAGTGTGACTGATTGGAAAGACACAGGCAACTGTGATCCAAGTTCCTTCCTGATTTGGCTGTTATTTCTGTGTTAGAGGAGTCAGTGAGAAGGTGTCACGGTTACCCAGAGAAGTTCAGGAGTCAGTACGGTTTAGTTAATGCAGTTTATTAACAAATGACATACAGTGGGTATATACAATACATACAATAAGAATAAGCACAGGGTAATAGCCAGTAAGCCTGCTATCAGAAATAATAGGTTGCAAAGATAAACCACTGTGCTGGAGACTAGGCCTTAGCCACTGGAAATCTCAGCTGGAACCAGGAACAGGAACTGGAACAGGAACCCAGGATCTTGATCCGAAGAGGAATAGGGACTGACTCAGCCTGCAGTCAGATATGTGAGTCTACCAGAGCCCCAGGCCTGCACTATTTTGGGTATCTGATCACCAAGGGAGAAGACGAAAGAATAGTCAGACAGAGCCACCAGTCAGCACCAGAGGGGGTAGTCAGACAAGCCGGGTCATACACAGATCAGGTAGTCATCCAGAGCCACAAGTCTGCACCAGATTGGATGTCCACTATTAAGGGTTAGGCAAAAGAATAGTCAGACAAAGCCACAGGTCAGCACCAGAATAGATGGAAGACTAGCCAGGTCATACATGGAGTCCAATGCAACAGATCTGCTTAGAACAACAATGCAAGGGCATCTGAGTCAGGCCTCAGTCTGCCCTTTAAACCCCTTCACAGGAAGTAGGAAGAGCAGCTCAGAGGGAGGAAGTAGGAAGTGGGTAGGCGGAGACAACAGTAAGCGAACAGATAAAACAGAGGCCTGCAGCACGCTAGAAGCCTTGCGCCTGAAAGTGATGCTGAAGTCAAGGTAAGCTGTAACAGTACCCCCCCTCAAAGGCCCCCCCTCCGCAGAGCCGGCTGGGGTTTGTCAGGGAATCGAGCATGAAATCTGCGTACCAGTAAAGGAGCGTGGACATTACTGGCAGGTATCCAGGAGAGCTCCTCAGGACCATAGTCCTTCCAATGAATAAAATATTGTAAGCGCCCTCTACTCACACGGGTGTCCAAAATGGTTTGTACCTCATATTCCTCATGATCTGCAACTATCACAGGGGGAGGATAGGGTGGGTCAGAATACTGAGGAGATGTCTCCACTTGAGGCCTCCGCATGCGCTCAGCAACCGAGGGTCTCCCTCTGACTATGGCATCCACCTGCATAGGTTCGGTATCCTCTGACATAAGCCCAGGAGGCATGGGAGGCGAGGGAGGATAGGGTGGGCCAGAATAACGAGAAGACATTCTGTTTGAGGACCTCCGCAAATACTCCTTAAATGAGGGTCTCTCTCTGATTCTGGTATCCATCAGAATACAAAAGTCAATCAGCCTGTCCAAGTCATTAGGTAGATCGCGAGCAGGAATGTCATCTTTCATTGTGTCACAGAGCCCTTGGAAAAACACGGCCATCAGAGCTTCGTTATTCCAGTCTACCACAGCTTGGGTACGGAACTCTATAGCATAATCGGCCACCGTGCGAGTACCCTGACGTAGGGTCATAAGGTGCTTGGATGCCTTCATTGTTTAGCAGTATTCGGCCCTTGATTCAGTCCCATGAGTATTTTTCTTGGGATCAATATATAAATATTGAAACACATCCTGCTCAACATTGAAAGAACAGATGTAGATCTATACAGATGATTACAGTTTCTCAGTGATGGGTGTCTTGGGTAATAGGTTGGATGGGTGTAAAGTTCATTAGCTCACCAGACAACTGCCAACTGCTAGCTGTGAAGATGTTTAACATTGTGCTTTTGACTGTTGGATGTTGAAACAATGTCAAGAATATTGTCACTTGGCAAACATAAGACAAACAGGATCACGGAACAGTAGCAGGTTGGATTATCCATGAGAGCTATTTCGGCATCATGATGTCATAAGTGTGCAGTGATGTTGGTCCATTTGCATTCAGGAACATCAAAGCAAGAACTGGCTCTCAATGTCAGACCATAGCTTATGAGTATCATCAGCTCAGCAGAATTGCATTGAGCAACCCCCTTAACAATGGCAAGTATATTAGATGGAGATCACTGGAGAGCCTCTGTTACAAAACATTTGATAATGATTGAAAGACATTTAGGCCTTGATTCAGTTAGGTCCAACGGCTGAAAAAACAGCCAACAGCATTTTTTTCGAGTACAGCAAACTATACAATAACCAGTGCTATGAAAAAATGCCGTAAAAAAAGCAAACCTGTCGAGCGATAAAGTTAGCAGTGTTTTCACTCATAGAAAAAAATTAAAAACACCACAAGATGCAGTTCAATTATATGCATTAGCCCTTAAGATCCGATAAGTGACCCAATTTATCATGTCAATTTAACACCAAGTTTTTTTGGCCACAGAGTCCCTTAACGGATCTCAAAACAGCCAACGCATCAATTGAAAGGAAAAAAATAAAAAGTGAGCAAAAAAACCCCAGAGGATGTATTGATATGGGGCCCTAAGCCCCATATGAACACATCAAAAGTACACCCAAAATGTGTCCAGTGTTAGTAAAATTAACTCTATGAGTCCAGTGGGGTATCCTTATCCCACTAGCACTCATAGGGTTAATCCGAGTAAGGAACTAAGCAACAGCCCCTGAAAAAAACACTTGCCATTAATCCTGAATGTCCAGCGGAGTCTTCAGCACTATGGTCAGCTACTGCCATCTTTGTCTTCTTTCTTCTCTACTCCTTCTTTGTCTCAGTTGATTCTGTCCTGTAAAAAAAGAAAATACATATTACATGATGAGGCACAAACCTAACCCTGACATCTGTGCATCGTTTACCCCCATTGAGTAACAGACACGTGCGCAAAGCATTGCAGATGAATGCGTTGCATACCTCTTTGGAACCGAAAGGTTTAAGCAAGGCACTGCTGATAGGTTCAACATACTCAAATAATTGCCCCATCAATCCGGATCAAATTAAAATATTGTCCCCTAAATAATGTTAACAGACTGTCCAAAAAATAGTGCAATGCTTAATGCCCCTTTTTGTACCTTATGGGCCGATGCCTGTTCCACTGTGAGGGAATTTTCAACAGAGACTGCCTTTATATATGGGCAGTTTCTGTTCAAAATGCCTCACAGCAATTGGCTGGGATGTGTGATTACGCACCTCCCAGCCAATTAGCTTTTGAGCAGGGGATTGAGGGAACCTGCTTAAAGCTGATAGGCTAGGAGGTGTGTAAGCACACATCTCAGCCAATATTTGTTAGGCATATATAAAGGTAGTCTCTGTGCCACATCATGTAATATGTATTCATTTATTTTTACAGAAAGGAATCAATGGAGACAAAGAAGATACAAGAGAGAAGAAAGAAGATTAAAGAAAGAAGAAGGAAGAGAGAAGAGGACAGACAGTGGATGACAGGTTAGTGTTACTCAGATGAGCTAATAATTGGTGCTTGAAAGTATCTCAGGCACTAATCGTTAGCTCTTTTCTTTTGAAGTTCCCATTATTCATGATATTTAGTGGTGTTTTGGGAACATATTGTACAAAACGAACGTTTCGCCAAGAGTCCTTTTTTGTGGCCTAACGTCCGTTGTACTTTCAGCTGGAAGGGCAATCGAATACCGACATAGACTTTTATTTTGTTGGCCAGTATCCAGTGTTGCCCTACTGCATGTTTTAGGTCAACTAATTGAATCAAGGGCTTAGTCTCTAGTCGAGAATACCATGCCAAGACTTTCTACTACAGTTATCACACAGGATCCACCTATGAGAATGGTGGTCTTCTTTGAAGAGTCCTGTCTCTGTCTAACAAAGGAATACACATATGGGGGATAGGTTCACGGAATATGCAGAGCTTCTACATGTTGCTGATTAGAACTCCTCCAGTCTATTGCCTGAACATCATTATGTCCTTGACAGAACTGGGACTTATCATTGAAGAGCATCATTTTCATTCATGGATCTTTTGTGATGACAGTAGTGATAGGCTGTGTTGTGGTCTTTTCAATTAGAGACAAATTGTCTTTCAAGCATTAGCCAATGTTCTGGGTAACTTTAACAGTGAATATCCAGAGACCACCTTGCGTATGCTTGCCATTGTGAAGGGGATCTCTGCTGGAGTTGTGCGTCCAAGTAAATTCTGCTGGTTTGCCTCATTGATTAGACCCAGGTATTTCCTCTTGCTACTGAATAAAACATTATGTTGTGGGAAGAGGGCATGACGTTAAAGTTTAAAATAATGGCCCCCCACCCCAGGCATTTGTTTTTAAAATGCTTTATAAATAAAATTATAAGAATAATATGGAGTCAGTTTAATCACCTTCTAACTCCTCAGCTCTTGCTTTTAAGACTCTATCACATTAGTAAGTGGTTGCGCTATTTGGGTTCTTCAGTCACATTCTTTATTTTAATATTCTACCCCACAAATTCCATTTGTAGGGAGAGAGTAGCAGGATACGTCCCCTGTTGTAGGGTATCTTTCTTGTCTGTCAAGGAGCACAGTCTAGTGATACATTTTTTTTCCTTAAATGTATATATACTGTATATTAATATGTACCAAGTGTATTAGTGGTTTGCAAGACTCATGCATTGTTTAACATTGTTTTAATGATAAAGAGCCGTGCAATAAAGGCATTGCACATGGCTCCAGTACTGAAAAGATAAAACCCATGGTGAGCAATTGGAATGTCAGAGAGACACCCCTCATGATGTAGGTAGATCCATGCATATTGGCTACAGGGATTTTATTATTAATTTTAAATGGATGCTCAGACTTCATACCCCCCAGAACAATTTACAAAGTATTAAAGCACATTAAATTTGTATATGCTATAATTTTTAATCTAATTTAGTTTGGTGGCTTCCGCTACATCAGTAGCCATTAGTGGAAGATACTGCCCAATGGGAGGTGAAGAGGAAGCACCAGTGAGCTCCATGTCTGGTCCTGCCACACAGATGTCACTCAATTTGCTCATACCAAGCCATTCTCATGTATCCTGGCAGCAGTGTGAGGCTGGGCAAGCAAGCTGCCTCATATACTCAAAAATACATTTGAATGACTGATTTTTATTCTATGGTGTGTGATGTCATGCAGGGGGCTGGGCCACCTTATGAACAGATACCAGTGAGGGTACAGGGGCTGTATGCTCACTGGTGTCAAAGCTTATGTCAGAGCATGAAAAATTAATCTTGCATAGTATTAAATCACACAGTGTGGATGGGGAAAATAGGAAAAATTCTGTTTTGAACTGGTGAGTTTTAGGTAACAGGACATCCAGCTAGAGAATACAGAGATGATTGGTGACCAGATACATAAGAAAGGGAGTGTTGTCAGGGGAGGATAAGTAGAGTTGGGTATCGTCAGTATAAACATTGAAGTGAAACTCAAAATAATTAGATTTCTTTGAGAGAAAATGTAGAAGAGATGTAGATTAGAAACAGAACAGAGATAAGAACAGAGGCTTGACCCAACTGAAATAGTGAGGAGAGAAGATGCGGTGCCCGAAAAAAAAAACACTAAAGGAGAGGTCAGAGATATAGAATGAGCGTAAAGGCGAGGAGTAATTGAAAAGAGGTTCAAGAAGTATTAGTAGTCTGTTTGTCTATCTATCTATCTATCTATCTATCTATCTATCTATCTATCTATCTATCAGAAGAGGGTGCTTTACACACAACAGTTGCCATAGACATATATTACACTAGTTACAAAGCCCGTATACACAGGCTGATCCAGAGCGGGGAGCTCCGGATGGCTCACAGCCTGTCTGTGCTCCCGGCTTCGGGGCAGCAGCGGAGGCTCTGGATGACAGTTTGTCACCCAGCCGCCTCCGCTGCTGTCCCGGAGCTGGGAGCACAGACAGGCTGTCAGCCTTCCAGAGCTCCCTGCTCTGGATCAGCCTGTTCTGCGAGTCCCCACTGCGCATGTGCGTTTACACACACAGTGAGCGATGCATTCTAGGACTTTATGTTATAGGATAAGTAGTTGCTTAGTGTAAACCAGCTGGCAGCAAAGGCTAGACTGGAGCGTCAACTAGTGAGCAATTGTGCCCTAAATTATAACAATCTGTGTCCAAACTGTATGCTACTGTAAGAAGGTCTAAGGTTTGGAAAATATATGAATATATCTAATATAGAAAAAAGACCCAGTTGGCTTTATACATTCACATCTTTGCATCCACATCTAGGCAACTTTTTAACTTTTTTCACAATTCTTTAGACAGCTTTTATCCCCCCCCCCCCCCCCCCCGCAATATCTCTACTATTTACAGAGCATTATCATACAAACTGCTGGTACAAGCCTTTGGGACCTATTAAAAAAATAATATGACAAAAATACCTACAATATACAGTAATTGTCTACAGTCATTTGAAGAGACAATACGGCTGTGTTGAATAAAAGGAACCCTTACAGGATGAATTAATAAAGAATGGAAAAATTCTGAAGCAAATCAACTAAACCATAGGGGACAGAATAAAATTCCCATTAACTCAAATGGGGACTTTCACCCCTTAAATGATAGAGAAATCTCCATAGCATTGATGTGCCATGCTTTGGTGTCATTTAAGGGGTGAAAGTCCCATTTAAAGGGAATTTGTGATACAGTCCGTTTGCTCCAGAACTGTTTCGATTATTTATATTAAATCGTCCTCTTTATGTATTTCAAGTTCAGATGAACATGTCCATGAAAAAAAATTCCTTGGTAGCTTGTATAATGTAATTTCACTTCAGTTTACAATTTCCTTCATCTCATGAAAGTCTTTGTGATTTAGGTGAACATTTTCTTTTTTATTGAATGAAACTTCTGGAGAAGGAGAAATCAAAAATATATGCAATCCACACTTCACGTCTGATTAGTAATAACTCATATTTGTGAATACACTGTACTGCTAAAAGTGCTAACTAGTTTTTATTGGACTTGTATTAGGATGCAGATGAAGGCTTGTTCTCATTAGTGGTTGTATAAAGTGCTTCTCTTCCTAATTAGAATCCCCCCAGAAGTTCATGTCAAGGTCAATGTGAACAAAACCAAATGTGCATTATGACTTTGGTCTGTTGTAGGCATACCCTTCTTTCAGAGCTATTGCTATTGCAGTGGGAGGTTCCATTAAAGTGAAACTAACATGTAATAATGACTTGGGTTATTTAGAAAGGGCTTTCAAATCATCTATATTGAGTTGTTAGTGCATGCAAACCAGCCTATAATTGTGGTAGGAAGTGGCAGTTAGGAGGGAGAGTGGAATGTTAGCATTTGACATGCCTGGCTGTGCCAGCCAATACTGCCTAATTTGATTAACTGAAATATAAAGCTATATGTGTCTGAAACTATATATTTAAGAAGAATGGCTATCATAAATTTAGGTGATTTTGAAAGCTCTTTCTAAATCCCCCCAGTCATTATAAAGTGTTAGTTCCACTATAAATATGATAACAAAAATAAATATTCTACATATACAGTCCATTCACTAAATGTATAAAGTTACCAAGTCATTCTATGGACAATAACATGAAAACAGTTGCTGCAAAATATATGCTCATCAATATGTATCTTTTTTTCCAGAGACCTAGAAAACACCAAAATGTAAAGCACAACAAATCTTTCCAATGCAACTTGTTTGTCTTAACTGCAGTCTTATTATATTTACGGAAATAAATTGTGTTGTTAAAGAAGCAGTAATGTTTTTTTTAATGCTATAGGCTGAAATGTCCTTGATTAAGATTTTTTTTTTGGTTTCCTTAACCCCTTGAGGACCAGAGGAGTGTGCAAACTACTGGTCTTTAACCCCTTCAGGACCCATACTGTGCCAAGACCATTGCGCCTGTGTGGCACTTAAGGACCGATGGTGATCCTGGCACTTCATGGAATTCTGGGATAGCAGTGCGCTGCAAGTCACTCTGCCATCCAAGAATATTATGCTGCAAAAAAACAAAAATATATAAAAATATATATATATGTGCCGTTGTCCTTAACGGCCACCCCGTGACAGACTGGGCGGTCATTAAGGGGTTATGGTTAAGACTGTGTGAGTGCTGTGTCAATGTATTCTATGCCTACACCAGAACCTGGACCACCCACTTTTAGTTTATATGTTTCACAATAGATAATATTCGTCAGTACCATAAATTATATATATATATGTATAAATATGCTAACAGTGTGGTACGTTGTAGCCCTTTCTTTTTTTATGTATCCTACTTTTGAGTTATGTTACATGTAATTTTTGGATACAACTGTGGATGTGTTAATTGTACTGCAGAGTTCACACAAACATATTATTGTACATACATACATACATAGACATGCACATATACTATTACACATGCATACATATATATAGACACACACACATGCAAAAGAATACACACAAACCATATTTGCTAATGTATAAAACAATCCCAGGCACCCTTTTCCCTTGGGCAGAGAATAAACAGTGGTCCTTAGTATCCTGAAGCAGAATACCAGCAGAAAACCTTGTAGAACAGACCTTGAGCTGCAAGTGTACAGCACAACAGATATTTGCCATGCTGCATGAAATCATATACAAAAGCAATAGTAACGGGTAGAAGCTCAGTCATAACCCATTCCACTTTTAATAAAAACATTACGATTGTTGTTCCTTTTTCTAAGTATACTTTAGTCTGACAATGAATGGCAACCAAGGAAAACACAACTCTAAACAGCCTTATATTATATATACATGAGATCTGATAATAATAACCCCTCTTTTTCAACTCACATTCACAAAAGTAATTTGGACTGTAGTCACCTCAATATGTAACAATATGGCACCACATGAGTGATAGAGCAGAGATGACTTCTCCAGTGATATCACTTCTCCAATTCCTATATTACTCTATGGAACCTATGCATTAAGATCTCCAAAGTTGGAGAAACCTTAGTGCATAGGCTCCATATAATAACATAGGAATTGCAGAAGTGATATCACTGGAGAAGTCATCTCTGCTCTATCACCTCTTTATCACGCCTTAGTGCATAACTCCCTTTATCAGCCTAGACCCAACCTAATGTCTCAAAACTCATTGGAAGCCCTTCCCCTTAAAAGAAGAACAATGACCCTAAACAAACTTGCTAAAGCAGCCAAGGTGTTTTTCAGGGCCAAAAAGTGGAATTTTGAAGTTGAGAAGAAACCTCAGTAAGACATGGTTAGGTAGTAAAAATGCCATATTAACAATGAAATAATATTATTGACTTATTGCTACATTATAGCGATGCGGCTCAGCTGCCATAAAGTTTGTTTGCCAATCTGTGTTAAAGTGGAACTATTTTGGACCAGGACTGCCTGTGGGTGAGAGCAGTCTGATATGGACATGGAAATATCCTCTCTGGAATGACACATGGGAGTGAAAAATGTCACATAAACAGAATCTGAGAGGCCACTATGCCTTTGAACAAAATACTTCTTTTTGTCCAGTCTCAGTGTACGTTCCTCACACTGACTTGTTTGTTGTTCCCTTATATATAATCGAGGTTATATATCTAAATAAATAATTGCAAAGCATACATAATTTGATTAATGAGTAAAATACATACACTATCCCAAAAGCTCCACGGCATAGAGAACTCCATTTTACCAGTTACTTACATTTTGGTCTCTTCCAAATCAAAGCACAAATCAGCAACATAATCTTTTCTGTGTAAACTGGTTCTTGCTTTCAATCAAAGGTAAGTTTTAACTTGCAAGATTGTTTATATATTTCATGCTTCATCATTTAAATAGTTTAAAGCAAATATTTCATTATAATCATCCATTCAAACTCTACAAAAATTCAATTATATTGAAAGGTATAGTTCCCCTTCAATTGCTGAGTTTTAAATGATTGTAACTTGGCTAATATTTTGCATAACAGTTCACATTAACAGTCGCTAAAAATCTTGCAAAATTCATATACATTTGTTTTTTGAGCTCAAAAGACCTAACACATTTGACAGTTCCCTGTTTTGAATCTTGCAGTTACATTTTTAGTACAATCTACTAAATTTATTGACCAAATTTCAGACGTGTATAGATCTGATGGAATTATTGTGCTTTTCATTAAGTGCAAAAAGGTACCTCGATTCCTGAGCTATTTGGTTCAAAGTTATAGTTACTTGCCATGAAATTATCAGTTTTAGATACTGAAACTGAGTTGTTCATCATGAATAGGCAGAGAACACACTTTAGCCTATACAGATAAAACTCTAATACTATATATACATTGTACATTAGATTGACCTTAATGTCTGGTATTAAAAAGGGTGCAGTACAGGTCACAGATACTCAGAGTTCATGTACTATGATCAGTTGCGTACTCTCTTTACTATGTTCTGGGGAATCCTTTGGTTAAACAGTTGTGTTTGATGTGCTTGATTGACTCATTTTGTAAAAACTGAGTTCAAACTATATATTGATCAAAAATGGTGTCATTCAATATCTTTCAGTGTTACAAGTGAAGTAGTAGTATGTAGAGAGAGAGATGGAGAACAAGAGAAGGTGAAGAAGTACAATCCTTCAATGCTTTTTATCAATCAATTAAACAGAAACTGGATTTCTCTACGGAAATTGTACATTTCCTGGACACAACCATAATGCTCACCAATGGCAAACTACACTCGGCTGTTTACAAAAAACCCACAGACAGGTGCAGTTAACTTTACAACTCCAGCTTTCATCCAGATCACACTAAATGAGGCATTATTCATAGCTTGGCTTTGAATGATGCCTCATTTAGTGTGATCTGGATGAAAGTTGTAGTTGTGAAGATAACTGAACCTGTCTGTGGTTTTTTTGAAAACATATACTATCAGATACACATATGTATGCTCAGATACTATCAGATACACATATGCTCTGATACCAACTACCAGAATAATCATCTACAAACATTGTCTAAATCATTCAAACAGAAAGGCTATAAAACAAGGACAATAAGTAAGAAAATAGCATCCATTGAAAACACCACGTGAACACCTGTTACAATACAAAGAGAAGGAAGTCTGTACTTGCATATCACTAGTGACTACATACAACACCGCAGTGGAGGAGTGACAGTTGAAAACAGTTAGTGAGGTGACTGCTATTAAGTTTATCCCTGAGTTTGTATTTTATGGAAACATTACACCCTCGTACTGAAAAAGAGTGTATGGAGGGTAACAATTATCTGTGGGAGGTGAAACAGTGTGTTTGTGGGGTCATGATCCTGAGTGAGAATGTGTGTGGACCGGGAGAAGTTATTGATATCCCCTACTTCAGGAGCGAGTGGCAGCTATATTTTTTTTGTCAGTTGGATAGTGGTGGGTGGGCTGGAGGGGGCGGGCCAACTCCCTGTATGATAAACATGCCCCCATTGAATCACCCAATGGGAGCAGTAAAGTCCACATTGAATCACCCAAAAGGAGTTGTGTCTCCTAATGAGACATAAATTATGTAATGAGGCATTCTCTTCAATGTGTGTTTGTTTCCTGAGGAGACATAAATTATGTTCTGTGTGTGAGGCTTATTCTTTTATATATATAGATGTTACTCCAATAAAAAAAGTGTAATTACATACTGCGATACTCATTAATTTGAAGTATTGATAACATTATTTTAGTGATCAATATTTAACCAATAACTTTATCTAAAAATACCATGGGGAGTTAGACTGATCAGTAGTATCTTATTGTGTTGCGAATGTGATACAAAAATTACATAAAAAAATTGATAGAATGTAAAGCAAAATACTTTTGTTTAAGCAATGGGAAATATGGGGAATTCAGTTTTTACAAATAACATTCATTATTGTCGGTTGTGATGTCTTATATGATGCCATCATCAAAACACAAGATAGGTGCGGAGCTATTGTTCAAGAAAACTAAACCCTGAATGTCCCAGTTTTTTATTTTATCTTTTTTGCTAGAGTGAAAATTTGTAACATTTGCTTAAACAAATATTGTTTGCTGTTTTAATAATACATACACCTGGGAGATGTGAAGCATATTACTGAATCTAAATCAGTGTTCAAATAGGCATTGTGGAACAGATTTTTTAACAAAGCAATGTCTGTTACTGATGGAGAGTTCCTGTATGATACAGTGTGTAATAAAGAGGCATGACCTTGGTTGGCTTTATATACATCTAGTACACAAAATGAAGAAGATGTGTTGTTTACATGCTGCTGGTAGATAATGTGAAAGAGGATAAGAGAAGAAAAATAAAAAATAAAAGCGTATATATTTGAGGTGGGAGCATTTTCCAGCATTTGAAGTGCTTTGGGAAGGAAGAAATCCCTATTTATTACACACAAATGCATACTTTACTTGCAGAATGGGTTATAGTGGTACACCGCTAACTGCAGCCCTGACTTATGATCCTTCTTAACTCATGCAGGATGTTTCTGTGTTATTAACCTGAGTTCAACAGTCATAAGCAATTACCGGAGCCACTTCCTCATCCCATGCCTCACACAGACACTCAAGCATTCATTAAAAATAAAAACTCTTTTATTTCCTGAAATATAAAATCTGTCAATTTATAACAAAAATGACTGAAAAGGCAAATTAAATAGCATGATGGTGGTGGTGAGGTTTAACCCTTTGAGTGCCAGGAGTACACAACGCATTGCAGAGCAATGCGTTGCGTACCTCTCCAGAACTCAAAGGGTTTAAACCTACATTTTGTAACCACTTGCATACAAAGCAAAGCTTTAGAGAACTATTTTACTAAAGAGGATACCATGAAATAAATCTATATATACTAGTACTTAAAGGGATAGTAATACTTCATTTTAACTTTATTTTATTTTGTAGGCATTAAAAAAACATGAAGAATGATATAAGTCTTATCTCTGAAACCTTTATGGTTTAAGAGATATTCACAAACAAAGTATCCCTTCCCTGTTCAACCAGATCAGAAGGGAGATGCCCAGGTAGACTGCAGAGAGGGACAATCTTCAATTAAGATAATGGAAAAAGCTGAAAAACTTGTAAAGGGGGGGAAGGGCTTTCATTGTTTTCATACAAAGAAAATTGTCCCCTTCTGTTATCTGTACTGTCATACAACCTGATCCACATCTGAGAAGAGATGGCTTACACTAGGTAAAAGGGGCGGGGAGGGGAACTTTGCTTGTGAATATCTCATAAACCATAAAGGTTTGAGAGATAAGACTTATATCATTCTTCATGTTTTTTTAATGCCTACAAAATAAAATAAAGTTAAAACGAAGTGTTACTATCCCTTTAAATAAGATATGAACTATAGGTTTGAGTAAAAATGGATGACAAATCATAAGGGTGAGTTTAAAAGCTTTCTTCACTTTAGCTAGATGGTGATATGTTTGTTCAGAAACAAACCAAGTGCATTATAGGTGAGAAAACAAACAAAACTCCTATTAATTTAAATGCATCCTATTGAAATGGCGCCACCTACATGTCATGTGTCATTACGGTGCTCTTACAATGTTGTTGGCTTCATAATGGAGTCCACAAGATATTGCCTTTCAAAGAGTCACCAGGTTTGTATATGTTAGGTTAGCATCTGTTAACTTGGGGGGGCGGTATTACTAATTGTTAGGATAGTGTAGGGTCAGTATTTTTTTTGTTAGTTTTAGGGGGTGTTACTGTTAGGTTAGGCTAGAGTCAGTATCGGTTTGTGGACTGTATCTATTTGTTTAGGGACAGTCTCAAGAATGTTAGGTTTGTATCTGTGATACGTTAGTATCTCTTAGATTAGACGCTAAAGTCAGTGTTAGATTGGGGGGTAGTTCAGGTTACTTGTTAGGATAGGGTACTTAGGTTAGACTACTGATATTTTGGGTGATGTTTTAAATGTGCCCTCAACACGCTGGAGACATTTTGAAGTTGCTGTACATTGCTCTACATTTCAATAATAATCGGATTTAAATTGAGTTTTCTTCCTGTTGAATGATGGAGTGGTCTCCAGTGCATTTAAATGAGTGGGAATTTAAAACTCATATCTTGCTTGCTTGTGATGGATGCTCATCACATTCTTTGTTGTAGATCTTCCTAAGTGGAAGGGTATCACAGGCATAGACCCTTACTCTCCAGGTGCCTAGAGTGATTTAACTACACAATACCTATGAGGATCACATAGGCCAAAACGTACATTTAGGTATTGCTGGCTGTCTCGTGCAGAGGATTTGCATGACATTTCGGAGCTGGACTGTCTGTAAACAGGACCAATCTGATGTGGATATGGAAATTTCCTCTCTGCAATGGCACATAGCAGTGAAAAACTTGACCACTGAGAGGCCAGCATGCCTTAGAACAAGACACTTTATCTTGTCCATTCTCAATGGGTGCTCATAACATTCTTTGTTATAGGTCACCCAGAAGATCCAGGGAGGCTAGAAACTACCCCGGGCACATCATTGCGATGACGGAACACAAAGATGCTATCTTGAAGTGCCTAGCAACCATGTACATTTCAAGTCCAAGATAGGATGGCAGTTTCAGTCCTTCATGGGTACCACAAAAAAGTTGTAATAGAAACCACAGTGACCTTGAGCTGTGACCGGTATTAGATCCTGTGTTTCCAGAAAAGCGGATATTGCTTTGTTTAAGAGCGATGTCTCTTCTGCTGAACCTTTAACGAAAAGAAGAAAAATGGAGGAAGGGATATGAAATCTATGTGGAATTCATCTGATAGCACACACAAAATCCACTGGTCCACTGGAGTATGCCCCAGAATCTTGAAAAAGGCAGAAATGTTTCCCTGTAGGCAATGATGGACCAGGATTCTGCGAGTCATGAGGTGATTGGTTTATCAAACTTTGACATTGCAGCTGAGCACTTGTGCTGCCAAGTCTGCCTGGGATTTACAGTGAGGCACTGTTGGGAGATCTGAGGGGTTTGCACCCTCTGCTCCCTGGATTGGTGGGGGAAAGGAAACCCCCTCCTTTTCCTTGAAAGAAAGATCTGTTTAATGGAAGTCTGGGGCAACAGGATGCTCTTTCCACCAGTAGCATCACTAACAATCTGTTTCAGGTCAGGCCCAAAAAGGGGCAAGGACACCAGTGACTTTTTAGAGGATTGGTCCACAGGACATATCTTGAGCCACAGAGTGTGGTATGCGGAAACAGAAAATGCAGAGGGTTTTCCTGAAAATCTGTGTGCATCAAATAGAGCCTCAGTAAGAAGCATTAGCTTCCATGATGTTGGTCACTGAAATCAGAATGTCCTCTCTAGGAATATCAGCATGCATAGCTTCTGATAGCTGCTCCTCCATACAGTGATGGCCCTATTGACCCAGGCAGAGACAAAAATAGGCCTTATCATTACCCTGGTGGCCTTAAGTAAGGAGTCAAGCCTCTTATCGGCCTGGTCCTTGAGCCCAGCAGCATCCAACAGGAGAAGTGCAGTGTTCTTCGCCAAGCGTGAGATGAGGGGGGGGGACAATGGCAGGGTAGAAGCTCACTGCACCAGAACCATAAAAAGGTATAGCTTGGAGGAGCATTTATTAAGGAGTTTATTGGAGTTTTCCACTCACCCATAAGGATCTGATTGAGAGTGTTATTGGGGAGAAAAACAGGGAGATCCTTCCTGTGCCTCTAGAAAATATCTAGAGAGGTAGGGCTACATCTGCAGTCTCAGAAACCTGAAAGGTTTCCAACATTGCCTTGATGAGCCTCTCAACAGCAAAGACCCAGATCAACCTCACAGGAATCTCCATAAAAGAAGGAAGACTCTATGTCCTCATCATCCTCTGAGGATACCCCAGTAACCTGAATACAGGTTCAACCTGTTTAAACTTTGGCAAATGTTTCTAATAATGGAGAACCCCTTGAATTAAAAAGGGATTTGTGCCACTGAGGAAAGCACTGTTTAACCCATGAAGGTTCTTATTTGGTGCTGGAGGAGCCTGAGGGAGTGGTAGGGATCACAGCACAAGAAGGGCATAGAGACCCAGTGTATTCTTTGGAAGCCCAGTATGGAATGAGAAATAGTGGGTTAGGGGAGTAAGGGAAGCCTCTGAATCCTTAGATTTGAATTTCCACATATGCCCCTTATAGTCAGACATGTCCAAGAGAGAGTGTCTTAACTTTGATGAACTAGATTAAATATCCCCAGTTTAAAGCAAAGCCCAAAGAAAGACCAAAAAAGTATTTATCTGGTATGTAAAGGGACAAACTGGAGAAAAATCACAGAGGGTCAGCCACTGCATAAGATAAGAAAGGTAGAAGTAAGATGACCATGAATATGTGTGCCAGCTCATCAGTAGAAAGTCCGGGAAATGGGGCATTATGGGAACTGTAATCTTCTCCCTTATTTGTTGCCTAGCAATAGTTGTTAATCCAGCAGCAGACCAGGTCAGCTCTGTGGACACTCAGTGTGGACTGAACAATACAGCATGAAGAGGCAGGGCCCTATCTAACCATCGTAGCCCAAAAAGTTGCAGAGATATGTAACAAATAATTTTCTCTTATAGAAGTCAATAGAGCAAATATGGCCATGGGCAGGCTCAGGTTCTTAAAGGAGAGGTTGCACAAAAATCAGTCTGAATTAAAACTAAAGAAATCAGCCTAAAACCCATGGTATCACCTGGGGGAATAAATTAACTAATACTGTAGTAGGGGGAGTGGAATTAAACCCCCCAAAGCACCCAAACCCAATATACACCCAAAATGAACCAACATTACAGAGACAACAAGGAAATGTTAAACTGCTACCAAATAAGCAGCCATCTGTACTTCCAGACCCAATGAAGAGAAAAAAGAGCACAAACAAGTGCATAAATGTTAAGTAGGCACAAAGAGTGTGTAAAATAACTCGGTATGGGACATAGTGGACAAAGGCACCCAAAGGATTACTCACCAATCTTATGTCTTCAGGCTCCCATCATAAGGTAAGGGCCGAATCTAAGGGGAAACTCAGTCATAAGGAACATTTTTGTCATAAAGTCAACCTCCACAGGGCAAGAAAGGTCCACAATGCACCTGCAAACTGGACAATCCAACTTTAGGGAAGCCCAGTGATGGGAGCCCACCTAATGGGGGACTATAATACAGCCTCATATCTAAAGAAAAATAATAAAAACCTAATCTAAACTAACAGGATGTCCACTTCACCTTTGTCTGCTTTGCAGGATACATGAATTCTGGAAAGGCAGGGGGTTGAGCTGGAGGAAGAGGAGGGACTCTCTATCCCAAAGACCCAGTCTTTTGTTATGTGCCCTGCCCTCCAGAAGGAGGGACTCAACCCCCCACGGTACCTGTGTTCCATACTGGATGTAAGAGACATTTTTTCTGCATGATACTACTGACTCTTTAACGCTACCCTGTTTTTGTTTTTCAGAAAGAAACATTTTCATCTGGTGGCTCTGGATATAACTCACAATTTTTCAAAAAGTGTGACAAGATCCAAATTTGGAAATTATAGACCTGTGAATTTGCCTCTCCATAAGTTAGTAAGATATTCAGGACTATGTGTCAAACAACCTTATTAGTAAGAGGCAGCATGGTTTTCTGAACAATAGACCGTGTACATTTTACCTGCATTCTAGGAAAGGAAAATTAGTAACTTGGAAAAGTTGTAATACACTTAGAATTTACTAAATCCATTGATAGAGTGCCTTGCCACAATTTACTGAATACATTAAAGGGATTGCAATGTCCCAACAAAAGTATCCTCAAAATGGTAGCTGGAATAAAAGAATACTTAATGGCCTTACTCATATCTCTCAAACCTTGATGGTTTGAGAGATATAAGAAAAAAAAGTCCTCTGATCCCCCCCCCTTCTCATGCATCAGCTGTATAGCTGACAGCATGAGATCCTGCTTACTGGATCAGACGGAGGCTCTTCAGGAGTGCTGTCATCGAGATATCTAACTATGAATACTTCATCAGAAGTATTGCAAACCAGGCACACGTTGTAGACCATTCTGATGAGGTATATTTATATACACAAATCAGATGTATGTATCATCCTTGCCTTTACCCACTCAGTCAGGGTATCACCTGTTCACTGACAAGACAAATGGCCTGGGAACCAATAGAGATGTGCATATCTTGCAGGAGGAGGGTTGCTAACCTTAGGCTGACATTCCCTTATCCTTCAGAGAAATAGGCATTTTCAGAAGGGTCCCAAAATAAGTGTATCACAAAGTCCACTCTAATGTGTGTCTTTTTACACACACAAGTTAACTTCTTAAAATGATCCTTATAGGAAGTGTCTTAAATTAGTGCACTTATGTCATGTGTTTAGGCCTATTTTATATTGAAAGCAATGGGCAGTAAAGAGTATAAAATAAGGGATTAGATTCCATTTAGTCAGGAGGAGTGAGAGATAAGGGAGAAGAGGAGGAGGAAAGGAGAAGGAGAGAAGGGGCAGTGGAGGAGAGCTAGAACAAGACATGTGCTGGAGGAGATTCTGCCCAGGTAACTATGCCGTGACACCAGTGCACTTATGTATATAGAAATATATTAATGTTTTGTGTTCGGTAGTCCTAAATGTATTTTTGTAGTTAGTCTAATTTCTGTTGTGCATGCCATTTAATTCCTTATAAGGAAGTATAGATTATAATTTGCCGTGTAATTTAAGACTCTGTGGTGTTCTAATAAAGTCTGTTTTTGATTGAACCATATCTTTTTCGCCTGAATCCTCATAACCAGAAATATTTATGTATATGTACATGTAAAATCATCATATTTATATATACATACATATTTCTCTGGGTTACATTATTGCTGACCCAGTTAAAACCGGTAACACAGTTGATTATGTGAGAGGCACAGTTCCTGCTCTCAAGAGGAAATGTTTATTCTCAACATACCCAAGATTTTGGAGGAGGGGCAGGTGGAGAAGCATTATTGCCAACTACTTCTTTTCTCCACATATACCTGAAGTGATGGAGGCTAATCATGGTGCTGCTACTGCCTCGGGTGCATCACTGGAGCTAGTCATGGCAAGTGGAACCTTCATTGTCCATAACCTATGTTAATGCTGCTCTGATCCCAATCCCTTTGAGCTGCCTAATCATCCTGCTGCTTAAACAACTCAGCAGCAGCAAGAACAGCAGTCACAAATTCCGCAGTTATATCAGGGCATTTGACAAAGGCCAGTGGCTAGTGGCCAACACAACATGACCTGCTGGCACTAAGCCAGCAGGGCATTTTTTTTCTCAGGGCTTGTGCTTTAAAAAAAAATAAAAAAAATTGTGAGGCTTGTTTCTAACAAGCCTAAGTTCTACAAATCAATGTTTCCTTAGGGCTTGTGCCAAACAAGCCTAAGTCCTACAAATCAATGTTTCCTTATGGCTTGGGCTGCTAATAACAAATCTTACAAATCATCCTCTACAAAATACTCAATTACGTCAAGTATCAGTCTACCCCAGTGGCAGCTTACATCAGGGGGCCCCTGTTTCTATTACTACGTACAAATGTATTATTTTATTTTTTTAGTAACTATCCTGCCCAATACCAGTCAACAACCCCCCCCCAAAAACAAATTCCCTGTTCAACTGATTCTTTCCCAGACTTCCCCCACCAACACAGGCACCCTCATCAGACCACTTTTATACCATGTCTTATGGGGGGGGGGTTAATTGTATTTAGTATTTATTTTGTTTTATTAAATGTTTCCCCAATCCCAGTAATTAAATACCCCCCCCAAAAAATACCTGTTCAAGTGATTCTTTCCCCACACTCCACCAACACAGGCACCCTCATACCTCTTATATACTATGCCTTTAGGATATACAATAACATTTGCTATGTGTTGTGTGTAAATTCAATGTTCCCATTGATTTCAATGGAATGAGCTAGGCAAAAAATAAAAGAAGAAATGTATCTTTTTGCGGAAAATTATTCACCAAGCGGGAAGTACCATTATTCACTGATTTTGGTTTTGACTGGTAAGCAAATTCTGTATTTGTCACTTATGGTGCAAATGATTTACCCTAGAATTGCTCCCCTTATGTTCTGTGACCTCAAATTTCATGTTCTTAAGGGATTTACAGGAGGCAAATATAGTTGTTGATACCTTTATTGGCTAACTAAGCAGATTTAGGATGCAAGCTTTCAAGACCTCTTAGGTCTCTTCCTCAGGCATGTTATACAGATAAATATGAAATAATCCCAGTAGGACTGTTGGAAATGGTAATCTACAATGTGATTGTCAGGCCCTTTTCTACCTTTGGCCCTGCTAGGCTTCCTTACCTTGAGATCAGTCAGGTTAGACGCTGTTATTTATTCTGCTCTGATAGTCTCCTCCCTTGCTCGATTATTCGCGCCCAAGCTGCTCCGTTCCGGTGCCTATCCGTGGTTCCTTGACTAGCTTCTTGCCTCTGTCCTGGTGCCTGCAGTTCCGGTCTGATCTTCCTCTGTCCCGCTGAGCTCCCTGGCTGCCTCCGGTAAGTCTACCAGTCCTCTCCGCTCCCTGCTTCCCCTGTTCACCCGCTCCAGGGCCTCCCGCAGTTGCGTCTGGTGCTATCCCCGGTCGCCTCTGCTTTGGCCTCTGCCTCCCCTCCGGGGGTTGTCTTCCCATCACCGTGAGGCTGTGTCTTCCGCCTCTTCCTTGCCCGCGTTCGGGCTTTTGAGTCGTCCCCTGGCTGTGTGTTGCTGCCTCCGGTTGGGCTCGTCCGCCCCGATCTCCCTCTCCTTGCGGCCTCTGTCTTTGCTCCCCTACGGCGGCCTATCCGGGGCTCCGGCCTTTGGGTACCCCCTGCTGCCGGGGTCTTTTCTTTGTTGAGCCCCTCCTGGTGCGTGTCCTGCTGGTCTGGGTGGTGCTCCACTGGGGAGAGGCTCCTTCTGCAAGCCGCTGGGGAGGGGAGTGAGTCTGGGTCGGACGTTGTTTGGCTGTTTGCCAGAACTTGTCTCTGGGCCAGGGGCTTGTTTCGGATCCTGTGGTGCTTGGGACTTTTGGCAAGCCTGTGCCTTTCTAGTCTCCCCGTTTTGGCAGAGGTGATCCGGGTGGGCTTCTTGGGTCCTGGAGTGTGTAGGGGGATCCCTGTCTATCAGGGTCAGGAGTTGGGGTCCTCTGGGTGTTGGTGGCCTGACTATTACCTGGGGTGTCCGGGGTATTGGCGGTTCATCAGGTGGGATCTAGTCTGGATTGGGGTGGTCCCTTCCACCACTTCTGCGCCTGCCTTTCCTGCAGCACCTGGTGGTCTCAGTGCTAGTCCGCTTGCGGTAGGGGTCTCGCTGGGTTATCGTCCCAGTTTTTGGAGTGCTTAGGCTCTTCTGCTTGCTGTTGGTTGCTGGCTTTCTCGTTTGCTCTCCAGTTCTGTTGACTCTGCTTGAGGGTCCTTCCTTTCCACCTTGGGGGTCAGGCTTGTACAGTTTTCCCTTGCCTTCATCCTGGTCAGGGTCCCGGCTCAACCGGGATCGGACATCTGGCTTCGCGGCCAGCACCTTTAACTCGGCTTCGGCCGCAGCAAGGAGGCAGGGGCGACTGTCTCCGGTCACAAGCATCGCACCCCAGCGTCGCTCCCCAGCGTCACGCCTGATCCCTCTTGGTGCTCCGTGACAGAATAATCGAGCCAAGACATGGATCCTGCAGAGTTGGTTCAGTTAAAGGCAAGACAGGACCAGCAGGAACAAATTCTCTCCTCGCACGAAAGCCACCTTAGGAGTTTAGAACAAAAAATGGACACCATCCTAGAATTACTCCAACGCCCTAGCCCCCCCACGGCGGTAGCTACCAGTCCACCTCCACAACCTTCCACTTCTTCAGATGCTGGATCTGCAGCATGTCCCAATCTGGGAAGAGCTCCCAAGTTTCCTTTACCAGAAAAATACTCTGGAGTTGATGTTGAATGCAGGGGGTTTATTAATCAATGCTTACTTCACTTCAACAATTCCCCGCAGTTCTTTAGTACCCACTCTTCCCGCATATCTTTTATAATCTCGCTTCTGAAGGGCAAAGCCCTGGCTTGGGCATCCCCGTTGGTGGAACAAAACTCCCCCCTTCTGCAGGACATCGATGAATTTTTAAGGATGTTCCGATTAGTTTTTGATGTTCCAGGTAGAAGAGCAGCGGCAGAGGTCTCATTATCCGATCTACGCCAGGGTTCCCGTCCTCTTAATCTCTACGCCATCGAATTTAGAACTCTGGCCTATGAAACGGATTGGAATCAGGGGGCTTTAAAGGCTGCTTTCCGTAAAGGATTGAACGACAAGATTAAGGACGCATTAATTACCCGGGATTTGCCTGATTCCTTGGAAGAATTAATTGCGCAGTGTTTGGAACTAGACAGAAGACTCACCGAACGCCAGATGGAGAGAGATAACACCCGGCGCCCACGAATTTTTTCCCCCACCTGCCCCAGCCCCCTGGAAACCTGCTCCTCTGAGACTCCGATGGAGATTGGAGGGGTCTCCAAACTATCCGAGACCGAACGACTTCGCCGCCGCACTATGGGCCTCTGTCTGTACTGTGGAGTCAAGGGTCACTTTTTACGCCAATGCCCTACCCGCCCTCCTCTCCCGCGTCAGGGAAACTCTTCAACTTAGGGAGGGCTGGAGGTCACTCCCTAAGTAGATCCAAGGACCTCCCAAAAGATTCTTCTAGACTCTTGGTTCCAGTAACTCTTCGATGGACTACTGGTTCCATTTCTTCGATGGCATTTATTGATTCAGGGGCTGCGGGTATCTTTCTCGATAATACTTGGGCTAAGAACCACCAGATTCCCTGTCAGTTGAAGCCCGCTCCCCTATTGGTATCTACTATTGACGGCAAACCATTGGGAGAAGGTTTGGTCCTATTTGAATCCACCCCCCTCCAAGTTACGACGGGATCACTTCACTCAGAAACCATTTGTTTTGACCTTATTTCTCCTCCATGTACGCCTGTTATTTTGGGATTGCCATGGTTGAGGAAACATAACCCCATCATTGATTGGCAGAAGGACCAGATCGTCTCTTGGAGTTCCATCTGTTTGGACTCTTGTTTACCCAAGATTCATCCGATCCCCAGAACTGTGGCATGCACTCCTCTTGCTTCCGTGGATCTTCTTCCAGCAGCCTATAGTGATTTTCAGGATGTTTTTTCCACGGGGCAGGTTCTCCAGTTACCTCCTCATAGGGCTTCAGATTGTGCTATCGATCTTCTACCGGGAACCATCCCTCCCAAGGGCCGGGCCTTTCTATTGTCTCCCCCAGAAAAAAGAGCATTGGAAATTTATATTCAGGAAAACCTCTCTAGAGGATTCATTCGGCCTTCCTCTTCCCCGGCCGGTGCAGGGTTTTTCTTCGTGAAAAAGAAGGACGGGTCCCTCCGACCCTGCATAGACTACAGAGGCTTGAACAAAATCACAGTCAAAAATGGGTACCCCCTCCCTCTGATCCCGGAGCTTCTAGAACAACTGAGAGGGGCTGTCATTTTTACGAAAATTGACTTACAGGAAGCCTACAACTTAATACGCATTAAGCCTGGGGATGAATGGAAGACGGCCTTTAATACCAGCCATGGCCATTATGAGTACCTGGTTATGCCGTTTGGGTTATGTAATGCCCCAGCGGTGTTCCAGGGATTCATTAATGATATTTTCCATGATCTACTGTCCTCTTCTGTCATCATCTATCTTGACGACATTTTGATATACTCTCCTGAGTTGGAGACGCACAGAACTCAGGTTGGATTGGTACTGTCCAGACTTCGAGAAAATTCTTTGTTTGCTAATCCCCGTAAGTGTGAATTCGAGAAACATCAGATTTCTTTCCTGGGGTATGTCATTTCTAAAGAAGGACTGAAGATGGACCCAGCAAAGGTCTTGGCCGTTACTCAATGGCCCCTCCCCACGGATAAACGTGCTATCCAGCGTTTTATTGGATTTTCCAATTATTACAGGAGGTTCATTCGCAACTTCTCTCGCATAATTGCACCCATTACGGCCTTAACTAAGACAGGGGCTGACCCTCAGCATTGGCCCGCATCTGCCATACGAGCCTTCGAGTTCTTGAAATCAGCCTTCACGTCAGCCCCTATACTACTGTTTCCAGATCCTGCTAGACAGTTTATTGTGGAGGTGGAAGCTTCAGAACAGGCAGCTGGGGCAGTTCTTTCTCAGAGACATCCAGACACCTCCAGACTTCATCCATGTTCATTTTTTTCTAAGAAATTTTCGGAGGCGGAGAAGAATTACGACGTTGGGAACAGGGAACTACTAGCTATTAAATTAGCTTTTGAAGAATGGCGACATCTATTAGAGGGCTCCCCTACTCCTGTCTTAGTCTTCACGGATCATAAAAATCTTCAGTTCCTGGAGTCCGCCAAGCGCCTGAATCCCAGACAGGCTCGGTGGGCATTATTTTTTACACGATTCAACTTCATCATTTCTTATCGCCCTGGCTCAAAGAATACTAAGGCCGATGCTTTATCCCGGCTCTTCGAGTCTAGTCCTCCAGCAGTTCCCTCACCCATTCTCCCGCCTGACTGTTTTGTCACGGCGATTTCTGCTTCTACTTTTGAGAAGATCCGATCTCTGCAACAACCTCCGGTTCCATCCCAACCTCCCCAGACCCTATTTGTTCCTCCTCGCTTCCGGGTGGAGATTCTTCAATTTTTCCACGAAGCTACCTCCGCAGGTCATCCCGGCTCCAAGAAAACCTTAGAGCTCCTCCTGCGTCAGTTCTGGTGGCCATCAGTTAGATCAGACGTCTACGACTTTGTGGCTGCCTGTCCGGTCTGTGCTAGGTCTAAGACTCCCCGGCATAGTCCTTGGGGGCTTTTGTGCCCGCTCCCTATCCCATCTCGTCCTTGGACTCACATAGCCATGGACTTTGTTGTGGATCTTCCTGCCTCACAAGGTTGTACTACCATCTTTGTTGTCGTGGACCGCTTTACTAAACAAGGGCATTTTATTCCCCTCCCTAAACTTCCGTCCGCCTCGGATTTGGTCCCTATTTTTCTCCGAGAGATATTCCGTCTTCACGGTTCCCCCTCGCATATTTTGTCTGATCGTGGGGTGCAATTGGTTTCTAAGTTTTGGAGAGCGTTCTGTTCCCGGCTGGGTATTACTCTCCAGTAGTGTTGAGCGAGCATGCTCGGCCGATGCTCGGATCGGCTCGAGCATCGCTCTGCTCGGCACATGGCGGTACTCGTACGAGTACCGCATGTGCTCGCCCGCCATGTTCGGGTCTCCTCCCCGCACGTTTTGCGGCTGCTGCGCAGCCAATAAACGTGCAGGGAGGCTCTGACATCGGTGTAATGCCAGCAGCCATGTTGGCTGCTGGCATTACACTGATTGGCTGGCCAGAACCCGTGGTCAGGTGCTGTATAGCACCTGACCAGCGAGTTCGGCTCAGTCTGAGCCAGGGAGAGCTGAGGATAGGAAGGGAAAGGCAGTGTAGGGAGGAAAAAAACAAAAATTGTGAAAAAAAAAGAACCAAAAGTCCTTTTTAGGACTACTGTGTGTGGGGGCAGCAGGTTATTTGGTGTGGGGGGAAAAAAACAAAAAAAAAAAAAAAAAAATATATATATATTCTGTTTAGTGTGCAAAGTTGCAGATTAGAGCACATTCTGTTTAGTGTGCACAGTTGCAGATTAGAGCACATTCTGTTTAGTGTGCAAAGTTGCAGATTAGAGCACATTCTGTTTAGTGTGCAAAGTTGCAGATTAGAGCACATTCTGTTTAGTGTGCAAAGTTGCAGATTAGAGCACATTCTGTTAAGTCTTCAAACTAAAATATCAAAGTCACGTATTCCATTCAGTGTGCGTCGCCGCAGTTTAGCAGCACATTCTGAGTACTGTGCAGAGTTGCAGAATAGGAAGAAATACTGTTAAGTCTTCAAACTAAAATATCAAAGTCACATATTCCATTCAGTGTGCTTCGCCGCAGTTTAGCAGCACATTCTGTGTACTGTGCAGAGTTGCAGAATAGGAAGAAATACTGTTAAGTCTTCAAACTAAAATATCAAAGTCACATATTCCATTCAGTGTGCTTCGCCGCAGTGTAGCAGCACATTCTGTGTACTGTGCAGAGTTGCAGAATAGGAAGAAATACTGTTAAGTCTTCAAACTCAAATATCAAAGTCACATATTCCATTCAGTGTGCTTCGCCGCAGTTTAGCAGCACATTCTGTGTACTGTGCAGAGTTGCAGAATAGGAAGAAATACTGTTAAGTCTTCAAACTAAAATATCAAAGTCACATATTCCATTCAGTGTGCTTCGCCGCAGTGTAGCAGCACATTCTGTGTACTGTGCAGAGTTGCAGAATAGGAAGAAATACTGTTAAGTCTTCAAACTAAAATATCAAAGTCACATATTCCATTCAGTGTCTTTCACCGCCGTTTAACAGCCTATTCTGTGTACTCTGCAGAGTTGCAGAATTATAAGAAATACTGTTAAGTTTTCAAACTCAAATATTAAAGTCACATATTCCATTCAGTGTCTTTCACCGCCGTTTAACAGCCTATTCTGTGTACTCTGCAGAGTTGCAGAATTATAAGAAATACTGTTAAGTTTTCAAACTCAAATATTAAAGTCACATATTCCATTCAGTGTCTTTCACCGCCGTTTAACAGCCTATTCTGTGTACTCTGTACAGTTGCAGAATTATAAGAAATACTGTTAAGTTTTCAAACTCAAATATTAAAGTCACATATTCCATTCAGTGTCTTTCACCGCCGTTTAACAGCCTATTCTGTGTACTCTGTACAGTTCCAGAATTATAAGAAATACTGTTAAGTTTTCAAACTCAAATATTAAAGTCACATATTCCATTCAGTGTCTTTCACCGCCGTTTAACAGCCTATTCTGTGTACTCTGTACAGTTGCAGAATTATAAGAAATACTGTTAAGTTTTCAAACTCAAATATTAAAGTCACATATTCCATTCAGTGTGTTTCAACGCCGTTTAACAGCCTATTCTGTGTACTCTGCAGAGTTGCAGAATAGTAAGAAATACTGTTAATTTTTCAAACTCAAATATCAAAGTCACATATTCCATTCAGTGTCTTTCACCGCCGTTTAACAGCCTATTCTGTGTACTCTGTACAGTTCCAGAATTATAAGAAATACTGTTAAGTTTTCAAACTCAAATATTAAAGTCACATATTCCATTCAGTGTCTTTCACCGCCGTTTAACAGCCTATTCTGTGTACTCTGTACAGTTCCAGAATTATAAGAAATACTGTTAAGTTTTCAAACTCAAATATTAAAGTCACATATTCCATTCAGTGTGTTTCAACGCCGTTTAACAGCCTATTCTGTGTACTCTGCAGAGTTGCAGAATAGTAAGAAATACTGTTAATTTTTCAAACTCAAATATCAAAGTCACATATTCCATTCAGTGTCTTTCACCGCCGTTTAACAGCCTATTCTGTGTACTCTGCAGAGTTGCAGAATTATAAGAAATACTGTTAAGTTTTCAAACTCAAATATTAAAGTCACATATTCCATTCAGTGTCTTTCACCGCCGTTTAACAGCCTATTCTGTGTACTCTGTACAGTTCCAGAATTATAAGAAATACTGTTAAGTTTTCAAACTCAAATATTAAAGTCACATATTCCATTCAGTGTGTTTCAACGCCGTTTAACAGCCTATTCTGTGTACTCTGCAGAGTTGCAGAATAGTAAGAAATACTGTTAATTTTTCAAACTCAAATATTAAAGTCACTTATTCCATTCAGTGTGTGTCACCGCAGTTTAGCAGCCTATTCTGTGTACTCTGCAGAGTTGCAGAATAGTAAGAAATACTGTTAATTTTTCAAACTCAAATATTAAAGTCACTTATTCCATTCAGTGTGTGTCACCGCAGTTTAGCAGCCTATTCTGTGTACTCTGCAGAGTTGCAGAATAGTAAGAAATACTGTTAAGTTTTCAAACTCATATATATTAAAGTCATATATATCGTGTAAGATGAAGAAGGCGGGTAAAAAGGGACGGGGAAGTGGACGTGATCCTGAAAGTTCAGGGCGCGGGTCAGGACGCGGAGAAACTGTGCCTGGTGCCAGAGCACAAGAAAGAAAGACATCCACCATACCTAGCTTCATGTCTGATTTCACAGGGCGTCGCAGGACATCACTCTCGAGGTCCGACCAGTGCGAACAGGTGGTCGGTTGGATGACAGCTGATACTGCTTCCAGTCGGTTAAGCACCACCCTGTCTTCCACCAAGTCCACTCTCAGTAGCCAAGAGTCTGGTCAACATAATCCTCACTCTGATCATCCTTCCTCCCACCATACACGGTCTGGTCAAAGAAGTGATCCCACACTGGGATATAGTGATGAGCTCGTCTCATCACCAATCCTTCATTTGACCCTCTCTCCAAGCACGCTTGCAGAGGAACATGACATCTTGTGCCCTGATTCACAACCTCTAGAGGCTACCCAATCACAAGAAGATGACAGATGTGAACGGCATTTAAGGTCAAAGGAAGTAGTGGATGATGATGATGATGATGAGACACAGTTGCCATTAAATCAACCACTATTTCCTTCTCAAGACCTTGTTGAGGAGAATGTTATACAGTTGTCAATGACCGAGTATGTGGTGGGATCAAGACTTGAGGAGGATGATCAGAGTGAGGAAGTGGAGGAGGACTTGGTGGACGATGAGGTGACTGACCCCACCTGGGAAGGTGTAGAGCCGAGCGATGACAGCAGTCCTGAGGGTGAGCCATCTGCAGCACCGCAACAGGCTGGAAGAGGCAGTGGTGTGGCTACAGAAAGAAGGCGGACCGCACCAAACCGGCCCGCAAATGTTCCACGGAGCACCCCCTTGCGTAAATCTACCTTGCCAAGGGGTAGGTGTTCCGCGGTATGGCGTTTTTTTAAGGAAAGTGCGGACGACAAAAGATTTGTAGTTTGCAACCTGTGCCACACCAGAATGAGCCGAGGCATGAACACTAGAAACCTCACCACCACCAGCATGATCCGACACATGGCATCCAAGCACCGTAGTAAGTGGGAGGAACGCCTGGATCGCCCATCTGTGTCTGCAGGCCACACCACTGCCTCCTCTTCCCCTGTTTTCGGTGCCGGCCAATCGCCTGTCGAAGGCGCAGGCCCGCATACCTCCCGCCCTGCACCTGTAGCATCTGAAGCACCATCAGCGACCACATCCACTTCCCTGTCCCAGCACAGCGTCCAAATGTCGTTACCCCAGGCATTTGAGCGCAAGAGAAAATACCCAGCCACCCACCCACAGGCCATAGCACTAACCTCACACCTTTCAAAATTACTGGCCATCGAAATGCTGCCATTTAGGCTTGTGGACACTGAGTCCTTCCGCAGCCTGATGGCAGCAGCTGTCCCTCGGTACGCGGTCCCCAGCCGCCACTACTTCTTTCCACATCTCCCTTCTAAAACCAGTCATTCGGAATCGCTATTCTAGATTGGCCCGCCATCCCTCCCCTGTTCTGGTCGATGGCGAGCCTGAGTTTGAGATTAGTCGCATCCTGGACTCTAGGCGGGTCCGTCGTTCGCTTCAGTATTTGGTACATTGGAAGGGTTTTGGTCCGGAGGATCGTTCCTGGGTTCCGGCCCGAGATGTGCATGCCCCGGCACTCGTTTCCACCTTTCATAAAGCCTTTCCTCATAAGCCTGGTCGCCCGGTGGGCTCTTCTTTAGGGGAGGGGTAGTGTCAGGCCCTTTTCTACCTTTGGCCCTGCTAGGCTTCCTTACCTTGAGATCAGTCAGGTTAGACGCTGTTATTTATTCTGCTCTGATAGTCTCCTCCCTTGCTCGATTATTCGCGCCCAAGCTGCTCCGTTCCGGTGCCTATCCGTGGTTCCTTGACTAGCTTCTTGCCTCTGTCCTGGTGCCTGCAGTTCCGGTCTGATCTTCCTCTGTCCCGCTGAGCTCCCTGGCTGCCTCCGGTAAGTCTACCAGTCCTCTCCGCTCCCTGCTTCCCCTGTTCACCCGCTCCAGGGCCTCCCGCAGTTGCGTCTGGTGCTATCCCCGGTCGCCTCTGCTTTGGCCTCTGCCTCCCCTCCGGGGGTTGTCTTCCCATCACCGTGAGGCTGTGTCTTCCGCCTCTTCCTTGCCCGCGTTCGGGCTTTTGAGTCGTCCCCTGGCTGTGTGTTGCTGCCTCCGGTTGGGCTCGTCCGCCCCGATCTCCCTCTCCTTGCGGCCTCTGTCTTTGCTCCCCTACGGCGGCCTATCCGGGGCTCCGGCCTTTGGGTACCCCCTGCTGCCGGGGTCTTTTCTTTGTTGAGCCCCTCCTGGTGCGTGTCCTGCTGGTCTGGGTGGTGCTCCACTGGGGAGAGGCTCCTTCTGCAAGCCGCTGGGGAGGGGAGTGAGTCTGGGTCGGACGTTGTTTGGCTGTTTGCCAGAACTTGTCTCTGGGCCAGGGGCTTGTTTCGGATCCTGTGGTGCTTGGGACTTTTGGCAAGCCTGTGCCTTTCTAGTCTCCCCGTTTTGGCAGAGGTGATCCGGGTGGGCTTCTTGGGTCCTGGAGTGTGTAGGGGGATCCCTGTCTATCAGGGTCAGGAGTTGGGGTCCTCTGGGTGTTGGTGGCCTGACTATTACCTGGGGTGTCCGGGGTATTGGCGGTTCATCAGGTGGGATCTAGTCTGGATTGGGGTGGTCCCTTCCACCACTTCTGCGCCTGCCTTTCCTGCAGCACCTGGTGGTCTCAGTGCTAGTCCGCTTGCGGTAGGGGTCTCGCTGGGTTATCGTCCCAGTTTTTGGAGTGCTTAGGCTCTTCTGCTTGCTGTTGGTTGCTGGCTTTCTCGTTTGCTCTCCAGTTCTGTTGACTCTGCTTGAGGGTCCTTCCTTTCCACCTTGGGGGTCAGGCTTGTACAGTTTTCCCTTGCCTTCATCCTGGTCAGGGTCCCGGCTCAACCGGGATCGGACATCTGGCTTCGCGGCCAGCACCTTTAACTCGGCTTCGGCCGCAGCAAGGAGGCAGGGGCGACTGTCTCCGGTCACAAGCATCGCACCCCAGCGTCGCTCCCCAGCGTCACGCCTGATCCCTCTTGGTGCTCCGTGACAGTGATAATGTGACAGGAATTCTCTGTCTCTATTCAAACCATTATGTAAAGCATTAAACTGCACCGTTAATTTAACCTCCCATATTTTTCTGTCCCTCTGAGTGCGGAACAGTCCCATCAGTACAGTTACTTTAATGTCTTTGACACTGTGTCCATTTTGGCAAAAATGTTCTCTCTCTCGTGTTTCTCTCTTTTTGCTGTTAACACTGGATCTGTGGAAATTAAACCTTTTATGTAATGGTTGTCCAGTTTCACCCACATAAAGAGCTGCTGGTCATTTTGCACACATGATGAGGTCTATTACATTGGATTATTTGCAGATGAAGTTACCATTGATCTTATGGTGTAACTGGGTTTTTGGAATGGGTATCTTGTCCGTGGTGTAAATATGCACACAGGTTTCACACTTCCTTTGTAGGAAGAGAGATGTGCCATTTTTGTATTTTTATTCAGGGCACTCCTTACCATCATTTGTTTTAAATTGGGAGGCTGTCTGAAGGAGAGTATGGGAATATATTCTTAAATCTTACATCTGTATGTTATGTTGTTTGAAGTTCTCTTGCTATTTTGCATAGAACTTCAACCAGGGGGTGGTAAGTGACCACCAGTGGCACCCGGTTTCCCTTATGGTGTTTTTTTGTAGCTTAAAGGGGAACTTTCACCTAGAAATGAATCAGTTTAGATTAATTTCCTTTCTTTTACTAATATTCAAAATGTATGTAGTTTATTTTAAATGTTCATTTAAATTCAGTTATTTTAGTTTAAAGTTTATCAAGTTACGTAAGTTCTTTGCCCTGTGCCGCTGAAGATGTGCCGACAGCTTCTCTGTTCCTCCCCTCCAGCCATAAGCCCTCCTTCCACTGTCCCATTTCAGCTACATGAGCTGGCGCGTTCTCGTAGTGCTGTGCATTCAGGTCACAGTGAGAGCATGGGCATGTAGAGCTCTCTCACTATATATAGCCGCAAGGCATATGGAGAACGTGCTCACGTTGTGTGAATTCATCTCTATATTCCTACTGAAACTGATTAAAGGTAAATGTTACTTGCTAAGAATTATATCGGTTGCCTCTGTGAGATTGTTGTGTATTTCCAATTACTTTGAAAGGATTGCATTGCCCTTTTTCCACTTACAGATTTTTTTAATAAAGTTCCAAAATTAATAAGTTATATACAGAGTTAAAAAAAATAAATAAAATAAACCTATAAATTAACCCTTTGAGTGCCAGAGTGGTACAGAATGCTCAATGGGTTAATAAAGTTGTTACACCATGTGCTCATCCCAACCCAGAAACACACACTCATACAAACATTCACACAAACATAAACCATGTCCCTCTTTTTGCACTTACAAATGTTATTAATAAAGTTTCAAAATTAATAAATTATATACAGGGTTAAAAAATATAAATAAGTGCAGGTAGTAATACGCAGCTAAAGACAGAGCCAGGAGGAGCGGCGAGTGACCAAGGTCTATGTTCATGCGCACTGTACATTATCTACGTACAGGCGCGCACACAATAGGGATAGGGGACGGGTCCTCTAAGAAAGTGGGCATGAACATAAAAATTAAGTGACAGGAGAAGAAGTATGTGCAGCCGCAATAGAGTGAACTTAGGAAGATGGCTGAGATCAGCTCTTTCCGGATTGAATAGTAAGAATGCACTTTTGTAATATATATGAACATTTTCAGAAGACCAAATCAGTCTTTATAAAGTGGACATAACACAATAAAGAGATGTGGCAATTGTTGATTCTACATGAAAGTTCCGCTTTAACAGGTTTTTTTCTTGGTATGTGGGTAGCCTTCTGTATCTGACTATCAATGATCCTTACATTGTAACCCTGTTTTATAAAGTCTCATCTGAGATTCTGGAGGTGCTTGTCAGGTGGACAGGAAGTCCTCTTGTAATTTTGCCATAAACAGGTTGGCATATTGTGGTGCCATTTGGGTACCATTTGCAGTCCCCATTTTCTGAAGGGAGAGGTCCTGTCCAAATTTGAAGTAATTGTGGGTAAGTATAAACTGTATTAGTTTTGTTACCGGTTCCATGGGTGTGTTATTTTGTTCTAGATATCCTTGGCATGCTGCTATGCCATCTGTGTGTGGAATGTTGGTATAAAGGGATTCTGCATCCATAGTGGCCAGGATGGCGCTCTCTAGAATGGTGCTCAAATTAGTTAGTTTATTTAAGAGACCCATGGTGTCCTGAAGGTATTTTCCACCCAACCAGAGATATTCTCTGTGAGTGTGCCAGTTCCTGAAATTATGGGTCTTTCTGGGTTTCCTTCTTTGTGTATTTTTGGTAGCATGTAGAAGGAGCCTATGTTTGGATCTTCTGGTATTAGGGGCCTTATCTGTTCTCCAGTGTTGGAGGCCAGTTCCTTTATGATCCTATTAAGTTGTTTTGTATATTTTTTTGTGGGATCATCTTGTAATTTCACATAGTATCTTTCATCAGAGAGTTGCCTATTTGCTTTTTGAATAATGGCCGCAGTATTCATAATAACAACAGCTCTCCCTTGTCTGCAGGCTTAATAATAATATCCTGGTTATTCTTTAGTGACTGTATGGCTTTCTGTTCCTTGTGGGTTAGGTTGGGTGTCGGTT
Source organism: Rhinophrynus dorsalis (assembly GCA_037306005.1). NCBI lineage: Eukaryota > Metazoa > Chordata > Amphibia > Anura > Rhinophrynidae > Rhinophrynus > Rhinophrynus dorsalis. Next base: position 291,497,074 of record CM074720.1, read on the forward strand.
CATAGTGTTTCTCCAGTATTTCTGCAGTGACTCTGTTTCTGAAGTTATCTATGTATCTGTCCAGTGTAGGGTTACTTTTTGGAGTCCAGGTGGATCTTTTCCTGGGTGCATTGACATTGTGATGTTGCTCTGTGGTGTTGGTATCATCATTATCCATTTTGTCATGGAAGAATTCCTTGAGTCTGAGTTTTCTGAAAAATTCCTCCATGACATTGTAGAGTGTTACCTTGTCCACAGGTTTAGTGGGACAGAATGACAGGCCTTTTAAAAGTACAGATACACAAACCAAGCAGAGAGGTAGTGTGGAAAGGTTCACAAAGCATGTGGGTGAATCTGGACAGCCATTACATAAAAGGTTTAATTCCCACAGATCCAGTGTTAACAACAAAATGACAGAGACACCAGTGGGAGAACATTTTTGCCAAAATGGACACAGTGTCAAAGACATTAAATTAACTGTACTGATGGGACTGTTCTGCATTCAGAGGAACAGAAAAATATGGGAGGTTAAATTAATACTGCAGTTTAATGCTTTACATAATGATTTGAATAGAGACAGAGAATTCCTTTCACATTATCATATTGTGGATTATCCTTTCCAACAATCCCACAGGGATCGTAAATACCTTTTACTCCTTAGAGGAAGACTGCAATTTACATCACTCTACTCTACTATTGACTGATCAAAGAATCTGGGTCTGGACTGAGCTTTTTTATCTGATCTCCATTCTAAACAATGCAATTTGTACTTGTATGTAAGAGAGATGTTTTCATATTTATCTCTATAATATGCCTGAGGAAGAGACCTATGAGGTCTTGAAAGCTTGCATCCTAAATCTGCTTAGTTAGCCAATAAAGGTATCAACGACTATATTTGCCACCTGTATTTCTACGGCTAACATTTTATCAACTCTATACTTGTTTTGATAAAACATAATTTTCGACAATTTTTGCAAGACTGAAAAAGAAAGCAACAATTATGAATTAATAGATGCATATTGTTGGGGTTTACTACTATAAATGATGAGTATATATTTTTGATGGAATTTCTTAGTTAAATCAGGAAATACTTTAGACATCACAGGGTCAGCTAGGAGACAATAACAATTCTGTTTACCAGAAAAAGAGCCCACAGACATTTAATGGCTACACTTAAAATAGGATAGCAGGGGATGCATAAGATAAACCTGCATAAATGCTAGATCGCTGCAATTTCTGATCTCAGCAGAAAAAGTCACTATGGACATGTTGAAAAGGCATTTGAATGTAAATCACAGTCCAAATAGTGTAACCACTTATGGTATTAGTAACTTTTTTATTTTTTAGTGCATTAAGGTAGCATTATAGTAAAGTGTTTAGTGGGTAAAAGTAATTGTAATTTACTTGTACTATAATATACGAAACACTTATGAGAAAGCTTTTGGAAGCATGGAGAAGGTACAAAACACAACCTACGTAATATCTGCAATACCCATCTATCCATTTTAACAGAGTCTAATCATAACTTGGCACGGTGGACTCCAACAAATATCTTGTTATGTGGATTCACTCTGACCTCACTGTTGGTCTTCATATTGAAAAATTAACTTACAAACTTTATCTGAAAACAGGTGCTCTGTTTAGAAATGGTGAGTAATTCTGTCACGTACTGCAGCAGTACTGAGTACATGTGAACACTGTTTTTTATAACCATACACAGGCTCTTAAGCAGTATAACTACCCAAACATTTCTTTTTTTCCCACCATACACTCTTAAGGTCTAATAACTGAATACATGTTTACTGTTTATTCATCAGCCATCCCACACATTTACTGTTTGACCATCAGCCACTCTGGAGATGCAATGACTGCAACCTTATTTAGTGTTTGATCATGAACCACTAAAGATCTAATGACTCTCTATGTTGACCTTTAAGCATGCAACATCAGAATATTGCTCTTTCCTTTCAGGCAGCATTCTGATGTTGCTCTTTTGATTGAGGCGATATTTTAAAGGATAGTAATGTTTCATAAAAACAGCAGCTCCAATTAATCTTCATAGTATTTGGGCCATGGAGAGTGTTATTTCAATGCTGACAGAGTTGTAGTTCAAGAGTAATTGAATGATAAATTATCCCCCTCCTGCCTCTTTTACTTAGTGTATGTCACCTCCCCTCAGATGTAGAACCTGGTCCTGGGACCAGGCATCTCACAGAAAGGGACAACCTTCTTACTCTAAGCATAAAGAAAACCCTTCTCACCTTGACAAGTTTTTCAGGTTTTTCCTTATGCTCAGTGAAGATTGTCCCTCTCTGCGATCCATCCGGACAGTCTTGCTGCTCTGAGGTGAGCAGTGTTACATCAGTAAAATGAGGAGGGGGATACTTTATCATTCAATTACTCTTGAACTACAACTCTCACAGTATGTAAATAACACTCTGCATGACCCAAATACTGAGAAGATTAATTGGAGCTGTTTTATTATGAAACATTACTATCCCTTTAAATTCACCTTTTTGTATGTCGCCCAGTAGATGGTGACATTTTAATAGGATACCTTAGAAACAAATCCTGTTTAAGTGCCCTGTTAAGAAAATGTATTGTTAAACAGATGTTAAAGATACACATATAAATACTAGTATTATCATGAATAAGTTCAGAGTTATTAAGAAATACAACTTGATCTGAGACAAACAGGCAGGCATCAGCGCAGACATCTTGCCTTAGAGACATCTGTGCGCCTGTGCTGTCCATTCCGGTCTTCTCTAGGATTGGTGAGAGGGAGTTGCATTGTACCTTAAGGTACAGGAAGTGACTGACACCGCCGGCGCACAGATGCCGATACAGCAAGAAGCCTGCACGTCAGTGTCCGAACAAGATGGATTTCCTAATAACGCTGGACTTATTCAGGATAATGCTAGTGTTTTTATGCTTATTGCTATATGAATAATTATTTTAGGGGCACTTTAATTGGAGTGATAGATCTGCTTTAATATTAGTCATAGACTATGGGGACATAGTATATGCTCCCAGGCCACAAATCCATCTTGGTAAACTTGACAATCTATATAACTCATAATGCAGCTTTATGTAATTACACTACCCAACACTGTGATATGTTTAAAGAACTAAGGGCTCGATCAAAATGTTGGAGACGGCTGTTTTTTATGCTGACTGCATTTTTTCCAGCACAGTAAGCTATTCAAATGTCTTTGCTATGAAAAAAGAGCCGTCGTATAATAAAATTAAGAGATGTTTTCATCCATTGAAAATGATGAAAACTCTGTAAATAGCAATTCAAATGTCTGTGTTAGCCAAGAAAACCCGATAAGGGACTCAAGTTATCATAGGAAAGTTAAGACCTACTTTTTTTTTTAACTTGAGTCCCTTATTGGACTTGAAGTAAAAAAAAAAAAAAAAAGTCCTCAGTGGATGTATTGATATGGGGTTCTAAGCCCCATATCAATACATCCAAAGTATGAAAAATGTTTCAAAAGTAAGTAGAATTAACCCTATGATTGCCAGTGGGGTATAACTGCCCTGGCGGCAATCATAGGGTTAACCCAACTAAGTTAAAAAAAAATCACATACACTTACCATTACTCCTGATGTCCAGCAAGGTCTTCAGCTTCCTGGACATCTTCTGTCCTCTTCAGTCTTCTATCCTCCGTCCTTCTCTTCAGTCTTCTTTCTTCTGTCCTTCACTTATTTCTTCCTGTAAAATAAAAAAATATTAGTCTTACAAAGCATTAACATTAAAGGAACAGTAATAGTTAAAATTGTAGGCATTAAAAAAGAAATTAATTGTCCCCAGTGCAACCTCTCAAACATTTATGGTTTGAGAGATAATCGCTCGCAAAGTCCCCCCCCCCCATTCCCTGAAGTCAGCGTTCCAGCTGACTGAAGAGGAACCCTGTCTTACGACCATCAGGCGGCTCTGCAGCAGAGCCGATTCAGTGAAGGATTTATTTTTTATTAACGCGATCTCGGCTCTGCTGCAGAGCCGCCTGATGCATGTAAGACTGGATTCCCCTTCAGTCAGCTAGAACGCTGACTTCAGGGAAGGGGGAGGGAGGGGGGAACCTTGAGAGCGATTATCTCTCTAACCATAAAGGTTTGAGAGATTGCACTGGGGGCAATTAATTTCTTTTTTAATGCCGACAATATGGGGATTAGTAAATTTTAAGTATTACTATCCCTTTAATATACTTTAATCCTTTGAGTGGCAGAGGGGTACACAACGCATTGCAAAGCAATGTGTTGCATACCTCACTGGCACTCAAAGGGTTACCATTTATGTGCCATAATATTTGTACAACATAAATGCCTCTATGTATTTTACAAATGTTTAAATATGCTATATAAATAATATATATAGAGAGAGTAGAGAAATATATAATGCAGCAATGCTAAGTAAATTAACTTAGCTTAAATGTTGAAGTCTACGCCGCTCGGTGTGGCAAAGGAAGCGGCAGTGCCGGAGACTCACAGTAGCGCAACAATTGCCCCAGTCCTCAACGGGCCGATGCCCGTTGCATATTGAGGAAATTGGAAGTGAGCCTGCCTTAATATATGGGCAGGCTCACTTCCATTTCCCTCACAGCCATTGGCTGGGATGTTCTTACGCACATCCCAGCCAATCAGCTTAAAGAACAGCAGCTGCTGTGCATTTCCGCGGCCACACCAAGTGGCGGAGGCTTCAACATTTAAGCTAAGTTAATTTACTTAGCATTTCTGCATTATATATTTCTCTGTTCTCTCTCTATATATTATTTATATGGCATATTTAAACAGTGGTAAAATACATGCAGGCATTTATGATGTACGCCCCTTCTGGCCAACACCCACTAAATCTTAAATTTGGTCGTGGGACCAGACGGCTGCAGTGAGGGACACACTTCGGCAAGTAAGTATAAGGAAAATCCTACCCCCCCTTGACGAAGAAGGGCAGGATTTCCCTTTGCATACTGAAGTTTGTCCCTTGCTGCAGCCATCCTGACCAGCCTGCATCTTCAGAGTGCCAGAAAGGGGTAGGCGGGGGATCTTTATCACTTCATAACTTTTGAACTACAAACAAGAAGGGTATTAGACATAGCGCAATCACCTACTTTTAACATAAAGAAGACTTGGCGAGCAACTTTTAAAGCGACATTACTATCCCTTTAAGTAAAGGTGACACAAAGGCACTCACTTATCATTTATTTTTGTGTTAAAGTGGAACTATCGTCCCAACAAGATGTGGTATCAATGTGCACTCTACATTAATATATTAAACGTTGTGTAGTTCTTTTTTGAAATAAGTTTCTAGGTTAGGTGTAAACAGTAAAGCAAAATCTTACCCAGTGACCTCAAGACCGGGGGAGATGGACTGCGCATATCATACTCCAGGGATCAAAATTTCCACTCTCCACTAACCAATGGCGAGTGAAAATTTAGCCCTGGCGACTAGAAATTTAGCCCTGGTGGGTATGTTTTGGCTTGCAGTGGTGAGTAACTTTTCAGGTCTGGTTAGTAGCAAAGGACTTAAAATTATAAGCCCTGTCATACTCGTTATGTTGAGGTAATGTAGTCCTTTTGATCCAGCCTATGTCCGCCCCTTCTATAGCACATGACCTGAATGCGCTGGAAGGTTAGTGTGCGCCAGGTCATGTGACGTCACTGGGTAAGATTTTGCTTTATTGTTTATGCCTAACCTATAAACTTATTTCAAAAAAGGACTACACAACTTTTAATATATTAACGTAGAGTTCACATTGAGACCACATCTTGCTGGGACGATAGTTTAGCTTTAAATCAGAGTAGAAGCAGTGCCAACTTATGTCCAGAAGGCATTTTTATTAAACACTTTATGGCTATCCATAGTAAGTGATGGGAACAGCACCAACTGGAGACCTAAACAGAAAATTGAAGTTTAATATAATCTCCCTCTCAAAGGACTTTCCAATGAACATGTTATCAACAGCTTGATAAAAGCCCAAGCAGGGCCAAAACATAGATTTAATAAATTTGCACCTGTTTTCATCATTGGAAAGACCTGTGAGTGTGATTAACCCCTTAACGACCGGCTACGCAGGCACGTTGCGGTCACTAAAGGACCACGGACCATTTTTTTTTATTCACCGATCCGACTCAGGTCTCCCCGAACGGCGTGCAGCCACGTGGGGAGCCCTGAAATCCATGACGGTCCTGGTACATCATGGGTAGTTTAGTCACTTTTACCCATGATGTACCAGTACCGTCAAGGGTCGTTAAGGGGTTACAATTAGCAACCAGGACATCGATATTTCTAATTAGTGAGTTCGCAGACTCTGGAATTATATATATATATTCTAGTAATACTGGCATGGCTTTGTCCGTGTTACTAATAAAAAAAAAAAATAAACCCCTCCCTCCCAAAAAAGTTCCATGCAGTTGTATGCATGACTAAATAAACAGAGAATGTGATATGTATAGGGTTAAAATATATTAAAAGTGGGATTTACATGTAGGACTATTTTCCCCTGACATCTAGGTAAATCCAGAAAGGACACAATGTTCTTAATGAATGGATTGTTGAATTTTCAGTGCTTAGCCATTTCAATGCCAAAGCGGTGTGCAACACATTACAAAGCACTGTGTTACATATCTCTCTATCAGTAATTATGTGTGCGTGAGTTAGCGCATGAGTGAGAGTGTATGTGTGTGTGAACACGTGTGTGTGTCTTTCGTGTAGTGCGTGTTTTGCATGTAGTGTTTTGAGTTTTTCATATATTGTGTTTTGCGCATAGCATTTTTTCTATAGTCTATAGTGTTTTGCAGATAGCGTTTGAGCATAGCTTATTGCGTTTTGCGTATAGCATTTTGCTTATACAGTATTGCGCGTGGCGTTTTACGTATAGCATTTTGTGCATAGTGTATAGCATTTTGCTTATAGAATTTTGATTATAGCATACAGCATTTTGCATATACCTTATTGCATATATTGATTTGTATATATGATTTCGCGTATGGCATTTTGCCCGTAGCATATATGGTTTTACATATATAGTGTCTTGCATACTGTGTTTTGCATATCACATTTTGTGCATAGCATTTTGTGTATAACATTGTTGCACATAGTGTATTGCATAAAGCATTTTGTGTATAGCATTTTACGTACTGTATTCTGCGTATAGAGGTTTGCATTTAGTGGTTTATGCATTGCTATTTGCATTTAGCATTTTTCTTATATAATTTTGCCTATAGCAGTTTGCGTATTGTGTATTGTACATAGAATTTTGACCAAAACTTTTGAACATAGGGGTTTGCGTATAGTGTTTTTGTATACTAGTTTGCGTATATTGTTTGCGTATACTAGTTTGCATATAGTGTTTTTGTATACTAGTGTATACTATTTTGCATATAGCATGTTGTGTATATGATATTGTGTTTGCCATATGGCATAAAGCATTTTTCACATTAAGTATGGCATTTTGCATACTGCAGTTTGCATATAGTGGTTTGCATATATTGTATACCATATTGAGTTTAGTGTTTTGCTTATTGTGTGTGTGTGTGTTGTGCATATTGTGTGTTTTGTGTACATCATGTGTGTCTATTTGTGTATGTCTGTTTTAATGTGTGTGCGTTGCATGTATTGTGTTTGTATGTGCATGGTATGTGTGTGTGTATATTATGTTTGTATGTGTATTGTGTTTTGTATTTGTGTGTGTTGTACGTGTGTATTGCATTTGTATACTGCATGTGTGTGTACTGCGTTTGTTGTGTGTGTATTGTATGCATGAGTGTTATGCATGTTTGCTGTTTGTGTGTGTTGCATACACGTGTGTTTCTGTGTTTGTTGTTCATGTGTGTTGTGCGCGCATGTATTGCATGTGCGTACTACATGTGTTTGTGTATTGCGTGTGTGTTTTTGTGTTGTTCATGTGTGTTTCAGGTTTGTGTTGTAGGTGTTATGTGTATGTATTGTGCATGTGTATTGTTTGTGTTTTATGTCTTATACATATCTGTGTATTGTGCATGTATGTATTGCGAATGTGTGTGTTGTGCGGGTGTTGTGGGTGTGTATTTTGTGTTTGTATTGTTTTTTGTGTTCTCCATGTGTTTATGGTCTGTGTGTGTCTTGAGCATGTGTGGTGTGTTGTGTGTATGTATTGTGTGTGTCGTCTGATTGTGTTGTGTGTGTGTTTTGTCTGTGTTGTGTATGTGTATTGTGTGTATGGCGTGCATATGTGTTGTCTGTGTTGAACATGCGTGTAACATGTGTGTGTATTATGTGTGTGTGTGTGTGGTATATTGTCTTGTTTGTGTTTACGTGTGTGTGTGTGGTGGTGAGTGTGTGTTGAAGGCCCTTGCAATTCCTTGCAGAGATTGTCACAGGAGTGGCAGGGGGTCGAAAGGCCATGTGTGTTTTTTGGAAGAGGAGATAGTGGGGGAGGGCCAACTCCATGCAAAGAAAATCACCCCCCACCCCGTATGTCCTGGATAGGAAGTTTACAGAGGTCTTGAATATCTCCTCTTTACTGCCGCCCTGGGTGTGTGTGTCTGGAGATGCAGACCCAGTTCTGAGGATGGCTAAACTGTACTCACCGGAGCAGATTCTAGATGCATAAGTGGTTACATTTTATTAGATCAACGTATCGGCCATGTATGCGGCCTTTCTCAGGATTACATAGTTGTCCCACACATTGCCTTATAAACCCACACTACAAACAAACAAATGATTGAAAAGGGTGCCAAAATGATTGGTCCTCTAATTGGATAATGAGCTAATCACCCAGTGTGATGAGATGATGACAGAATCCTAAAAATAGTGAACATTTAAAATCATAGTCAAAATACCCACTTTGCGATTCTAGCTCCCCCACATATTATGAGATGACATCTACCTGGCTTTGCTCGGGAAGGACTAAAGATGCTTATTTGATGACTTGCATTAACGGCATCATCATAGATCTCTATTTCGATTAATTCTAAACATAGATATACATATATTTCCTGCTGATCATTAATTAGTTTGCAAGTACAGAAGCCTTTTTTCAAAAGTTTTTTTAACTCTATGCAACTTTCTCTAGGTATGCACCCTAATCTAAGATCTCACCCCACACTACATACCGCTGATTACGGAACCGGGCAATACGAACGTCTAACCCCAGGAGCGGGTACGCAACAAGCACAGCAGTGCGTTGCAATGTCTATACGACTTATCCGTTACGCTCCAGTTGACTATTCGTGTCAGGTCCGGTCATGGCCTAGTGGTAAGACAATGTATCGGGTAACTACTTGGGATGGGTGCAACCTTGGATAAGTTTATGCTCAGCACTAGATACATTTGTATAACAGTAGCTTTATCAGCAACTCGTTCTACTATTTACTGTCACAGTTATGCACAAAGTTTGTTTACACTAATTCGCTTGGGCGACATGCGGGCTCGCATGACATCCAGAGCCAGATTAACACTCCACGGGGCCCTAGGCAAGGTATCAGTTTGGGCCCCCCCCATACCTCTCTAACTTTGGCTACCTACACATTGTTTAGTTTACACTACAATTTTGTGGGCACAGGCACTCAAGGCATACCTTCCAAGTGTCCCTCTTTAGGAGGGACAGTCCCTCTTTTTGAACCAAATCCCTCTGTCCCTCTTTCCCACCCTGGTGTCCCTCTTTTTAGGAGATCAGGCTGTGTGGTGTGTATATTAGTGTATTAAATTGCTCCACAGCAATAAAACTCATATATGTTTGTATATAGTTCAGTATATGTGTATATAAATTAGTCTGTGTGATTAAAACACATTGGTCTTGTTCTAAATCATTTATTCATTTACACAAAGAGGTGTCAACAGGTCACAAAATAACCTAAAAATACTCGGCACTGCCCCGCCTACTAGCCATGCCCCAGCTACACCCCCTAAAACACAAGTGTCCCTCTTTGGCCATTTGAAATGTTTGGAGGTATGCTCAAAGGGTTATACTACAGTTTTGTGGGCACTATCACTCAAAGGATTATCCAATGACTGGATAACCCTTTCAGTGCCTGTGCCCACAAAACTAAAACTAAATACAGTGTAGGTAGCTCCAGCTTGCCCCACCAGATCCACTTTGCCCCCTATCAGCTCCAACTTGCCCCCATCAGCTCCAACTTGCCACCCATTACAAACCTGTAGCTGTATATATACTACAATACAAAGTCAGAGCAAATACATACCTAACTGCAGTATAAATACACATATATTATTAAAAAAAACAAATAAACATTTGTACAGACACACTACTACATACACATTCATATTACTTACAAACATGCTACCATGTACTGACAGTACTTACACATTAGCACACACACTGACACTACAAAAAAATACAATACATACAAGGTACTTACATACACACATACAACAAAATAGTCACAGTACATACATATTACTCCACACATTCACATAAAGGACCTACACAGTGACAGTACAGAAAACACATACTACTCCACACATTCACATAAAGTGCTAACATACTGCTACACAGTGACAGTACATACACATTATTACAAACATAATGGCATACAAACTGCCATATAAGCACATATATACAATTACATTACAGGGCATACACACAACCACAGAACACAAGGGCTAGGCAATATGGATATCTCCAGCTGCTGCCAGACTACTGCTCAGTCATGATCCCCCAGTAAAGTGATGGAAAATTCATATCACTACCCTGTGAGCAGCTACCTTGTTGGAGAACTGCCAGTACCCGGGCCCCAGCCCTCCGCCCGGTCGAGCTCCCCGCAACCTGGGATCTCCTCATCCAAAGGAATCCCAAAGTAGTTGTGAGCGGTGGTGAGTAGAACTGCTTCCTCTTGTCCCCGCTGGCTGCCAGCATCTAAGTTCCCCGTTAAGCTTGTAAAGTTGCAATTAACCCTTTGAGTGCCAGAGTAGTACGCAAGGCATTGCAAAGCAATGCGTTGCATACCCACTGGCACTCAAAGGGTTAAAGCGATCTGACACTTCACACCGGCAGCAGAACCTTGTTAAACAGCCTCTACCATAGCAAACACTGCCACCTTCGCCAGTTTGCTAAGATGGCCACAGCATCCAGACATGCTCACTTTAAGGTGCACGCGGATGACTGATAGTGGTTTTACGCACACAAATCACCTGGCCACAACTCCTCTGTTTCGGCGCCCCTCCGCTGTGGCGCCCTAAGGTGCTGGCGCCGGCCCTGCATCCGGGCCCCCTCATTGGACCGGGCCCTAGGCAGGCGCCTTGTGCGCCTTGCCTGTAATCCGGCTCTGATGACATCACAGCGACCTTTGAGCCAGTTCAACACCTCATACGCACGAGGGTTCAAATGATGGCTTCATATCTCACATTGTTGTCTTGAAGAAGGCAAGCTCTGTCTGGCCGAAACGTTGATATGAATTTATAATAAATCTATATTCCTGATTTACAAGTCCTGTGTTTCATCATGTTTCATTTGTAGATGCTCCAGCCACTTGACAGCACCCAGGCAGCCTACTCTACAAGTGAGAGTGCTTCCACCCTACATAAAATATATGTAGGCAGTGAGTTGTGGTGTGTGTGTATATATATATATATATATATATATATATATATATATGTCTATGTGATGGTTGTCAGGCAGTGAGTTGTGGTGTGCATATGTGTGCGTGTTGTGGTGTGTGTTTGTTTGTTGAATGTGTGGGTGTATATTGTGTGTGTATTACATGTATGTAATGTGTGTGGTGCATGTATGTGTGCTTATGATGTGTGTTTTACATGAGTATATATTGGTTATGTGTATTGCATGTGTGTATTGTTTGTTTGTTTTGCGCATGTGTGTTGTGGTATATTGTATGTGTTTGTGGTTTTTTTCACATTTGTGTGTATTCCGCACGTCTGTTGTAAATGTGTATATTGTCTGTGTGCATTATGCATCGTGTTGTGCTTATTTTCTTTGTTGTACATGTGTATTGTGTGTGTGCACATGTGTTGTGCATGTGTATGCATTGTTTGTGTTTGTTTATTTTGGTGCATATGTGTATTGTGTGTGTGTATTGTGGGCGTGTGTGTTGTGCATTGAGTATTGTCTGTGCTTTGCATGTAAATATTTTGTGTGATGTGTATTGTCTGTGTGTGTTGTGCATATGTGTTATGTTTGTATGTACTGTGGTATGTATATATTGTGATGTGTGTATATGTATTGTGGTGTCTGTGTATTGAAGGCCCCTGCAATTCCTTAAAAAGATTATGACAGGAGTGGCAGAGGGTGGAAAGGGTATATTTATTATTTGGAAGAGGAGATACGGGGGGAGGGCAACTCCTTGCAGAGAAAATCACCCCCCCCCCTACTCTGTATGTCCTGGACAGGTATTATACAAAAAACCTGAAGAACTCCTCCTTGCTGCCACCCCTGGGTGTGTTTGTTCGCCCAGGAGTATGTGTGGCTGGAGACGAGAATCTGGCACTTTGCCAGCCTTCTCCTTTGATACAAAGATATGTATAAATATATAAAAGCAAATACACAAAATATTGGTGCACATCCAAATTTTCATCACCATTAACCCTTTACTCTGCAGCATTTTGCCTGCATATCACTACTATATTAACCCCTTAAGGACCCATGACAGTTCTGCACCGTCATGGGTTGTTATACCCTTAATGACCCATGACGGTGCTGGACCGTCATGGCTTAAATGATAGCAGCGTGCCTCCGTGCACGCTGCTATCATTAATTCCAGGCTGAGACTGAGCGCTCCGAGACCGGGGCATTCAGTCTCAGCCCTTCTTGCTTCTGTCGGTTCATGCGATCGATGTATCAGCGATCACATGTAACGGCATTCTGAGACAGAGGTAAGCACACAACGCATGCTTACCTCTGTGTGTCTCCTCTTTTTCTGTCTCCCTTGCTATCAAAGTAAGGGAGAGAGAAGTAGAGAGGAGACTCCTAGTGGTCAGATAAAATCCAGTAGCTGGGGGTTTTAACCCCTTCACTGCTGGTGTTGGAGGCTGGATAAATGCAGGTCACTATCTGACCTGCAATAATACACTTTTTTTTTTTTCTCAAAAACACAAAACACACTTTTTTCAAAAAAATATTTTATTTAAAAAAAAATATATCTTAATAAAAAAACTGGGAGTGTGATTGTTGTGGAGCCATGTAATACACTTATATACACCGCCGAATGTCAGGGATAAAAAAGTGACAAAATAGGGTGGGAAAAAGGGACATGGGGATTTTCACCCGGGGGGACAGTGGCCACTTTAAACTTTGCATTTTGTAGGTATGACTGACCTGTAATACCTTTCATGCAGTCTCCATAAAAATGTAACCCTTTGTGCCCAAATGATCCCAAGAGAAAAAACAAAAATGGTGTTTTTTTTACATTTTTTTTAATTTTAATAAAGTAAACGGTGGGTTATACATATAAGTGGGGTATCAAAAGAGAGTCCTATTTGTGCTTAAAAAAACAGTATATAATTTATGGGGGTGGAATAAAAGACTTAGAGGGAAAACGCTGTTGAACAAAGACATAGTCAAAAAGGTCAGAACTGCTCCGGTCCTTAAGGGAAAATGACCTCAGATTTTCCCGGTCCTTAACCCCTTAAGGACCGGGAAGATTTGAGTTAGATTTGACTTAAGGACCGGAGCAATTTTGACTTTTTTGACTATGTCTTTGTTCAACCATATTTTCTCTTTAATTCCTTTTGTACACCCACACAAATTATATACTGTTTTTTAAGCACAAGTAGGGCTTTCTTATGATACCACAATTATATGAATACTTCATCATTTAATTTGATTAAAATAGAAAAAAAGAGCAAAAAAATTAAAAAAAACAACATTTTGCTTATATTTTCCTGTCAGGATTAGCATACAATTAGTTCATGACAAAAAAATACCCCTAAATATATTCATTTGCTTCTCCTGAATATAAGAGTACCCCATATGCCTAGTATTTCATTCCCTTCCTCACATTTACAAGGTAAATATTACAAGATGGATGCCATTATTTCCAACTTGTGATTTTTCAACAATTGGCATGTGAGACCCATAGCTTAGTTGACGGTGCCAGAACCAAAAATGTCCCACAAAGGTATATGTTTCTGAAAACTACACAACATAAGGTAAATATTCAGGAGAATTTTAGAGTTTTTCATGCAGCTATTTTTCCGGAAATATTTTTCAAAATTGTGGTAATATTTTGTTTTTTTGCAGTTTTCACACTTACATTTCAATACTACTGTTGATATCAAGCACATGATAGGTGAAGATTTTTAAAAATGCATTGTTTAGTGTTCAGCTCCTTCTTCTGAGTACGGCAATACCCCATATGCATAGGTTTCTCAAGGTTTGGGAGAGCTACGGTGCCCAAATTGGAACATGCGCGTTTCCAGTTTCACACTTTGAATTTTCACAGCTTGCATCACTGGTGCCATGTCTCATTTGGGGCTGTGTAACAGTGCTCCACTCTAAGATTTCCCCCCAAAAGTATATATTTTTGGAAAGTAGACACCCCAGGCTTTCATTTTATGTATGTTTTCAATTTTTTTACGCAGCCATTTTACCACCAATCGCTCGTAAATCTTGACCTAAGTTAAAAAAACAGCGTTTTTCACACTTGCACTTCAATGTTGATGTGAATTTCAAGCACATGATAGGTGAAGATTTTTAAAAATGCATTGTTTAGTGTTCAGCTCCTTCTTCTGAGTACGGCAATACCCCATATGCATAGGTTTCACAAGGTCTGGGAGAGTTACGGGGCCCAAATTGTAACATGCGTGTTTCCAGTTTCACACTTTGAATTTTCACAGCTTACATCACTGGTGCCATGTCTCATTTGGGGCTGTGTAACAGTGCTCCACTCTAAGATTTCCCCCCAAAAGTATATATTTTTGGAAAGTAGACACCCCAGGCTTTCATTTTATGTATGTTTTCAATTTTTTTACGCAGCCATTTTACCACCAATCGCTCGTAAATCTTGACGTAAGTTAAAAAAAACAGCGTTTTTCACACTTGGACTTCAATGTTGATGTGAATTTTGAGCACATGATAGGTGAAGATTTTTAAAAATGCATTGTTTAGTATTCAGCTCCTTCTTCTGAGTACGGCAATACCCCATATGCATAGGTTTCTCAAGGTTTGGGAGAGTTACGGGGCCCAAATTGGAACATGCACGTTTCCAGTTTCACACTTTGAATTTTCACAGTTTGCATCACTGGTGCCATGTCTCATTTGGGGCTGTGTAACAGTGCTCCACTCTAAGATTTCCCCCCAAAAGTATATATTTTTGGAAAGTAGACACCCCAGGCTTTCATTTTATGTATGTTTTCAATTTTGACTTTTTTGACTATGTCTTTGTTCAACCATATTATCTCTTTAATTCCTTTTGTACACCCACACAAATTATATACTGTTTTTTAAGCACAAGTAGGGCTTTCTTATGATACCACAATTATATGAATACTTCATCATTTAATTTGATTAAAATAGAAAAAAAGAGCAAAAAAATAAAAAAAAAAACATTTTGCTTATATTTTCCTGTCAGGATTAGCATACAATTAGTTCATGATAAAAAAATACCCCTAAATATATTCATTTGCTTCTCCTGAATATAAGAGTACCCCATATGCCTAGTATTTCAATCCCTTCCTCACATTTACAAGGTAAATATTACAAGATGGATGCCATTATTTCCAACTTGTGATTTTTCAACAATTGGCATGTGAGACCCATAGCTTAGTTGACGGTGCCAGAACCAAAAATGTCCCACAAAGGTATATGTTTCTGAAAACTACACAACATAAGGTAAATATTCAGGAGAATTTTAGAGTTTTTCATGCAGCTATTTTTCCGGAAATATTTTTCAAAATTGTGGTAATATTTTGTTTTTTTGCAGTTTTCACACTTACATTTCAATACTACTGTTGACATCAAGCACATGATAGGTGAAGATTTTTAAAAATGCATTGTTTAGTGTTCAGCTCCTTCTTCTGAGTACGGCAATACCCCATATGCATAGGTTTCACAAGGTCTGGGAGAGTTACGGGGCCCAAATTGTAACATGCGTGTTTCCAGTTTCACACTTTGAATTTTCACAGCTTACATCACTGGTGCCATGTCTCATTTGGGGCTGTGTAACAGTGCTCCACTCTAAGATTTCCCCCCAAAAGTATATATTTTTGGAAAGTAGACACCCCAGGCTTTCATTTTATGTATGTTTTCAATTTTGACTATGTCTTTGTTCAACTACTGGGCTGCATACAAATTGGTTTGGGACACAATTTCACCTAAAATGTCTTCCCCCAAAAACAAATAAAAAAAGTATCATGTGTAAATCCTTCCACATCAATATGAATCCCTGGGTTGTCTGTGAATTCTGGGATTTGTGGGCATAAATTGATACCCATTCATTAGGATCAGGAGTGGCAGGTGTTGGGGCATTTCTTTGGGCAGATCTTTTGGCAGGTGCTGGGGCAGTTGCCGGGGCAGCACTTTCGGCATTTCTTTGGGCAGATCTTTTGGCAGGTGCTAGGACAGTTGCCAGGGCAGCTCTTGGGGCAGTACATCTTTTCTTTACAGAAGGCCCAGCATCGTCAATAGAGCTGCTCTCACTCTCTGAAAACTGCGTTACGTATATCCTGAACCTACCTAACCCAAGTGAACTACCTATCTAAACTGCACTTATTATATATATATATATATATATATATATATATATATATATAATTTTTTTCCCCTAAACCTAAATCTATCCCTAAAACTTTCCCTAACACACGTCTACACTAAACCTACCCAACTACCTACCAAAATACCTAAACTATATTTACTATTAAAATTAATTAAAAAAATAAAAAAAAATTAAAATGTAAAAAAATTAAAAAAAAAAAATCTAAAAAAATTCAAGGGGGATGGGGGGTGTCCCACAGATCAGAAAACACTGATCTGCAGCAAATTGATCACTCCAAGAGTGATCAGATGGGGGGAACTTATTGATCACTGCAGAACAGTAATCAAAGGGTTAATTTTCTTTTTTAAAACTTTTTTTTTTTTTTTACAGGAACACTATGTCTCTCTCCACCTCAGCAGTGTGCAAGGTGGAGTGAGGCAGAGAGATCTGACAGGGACAGTATTTACAAATACTGTCCCTGTCATTCACGTTTTGCAACATGTGATTCGCTTTTGAAGCGAATCGCATGTTGCAACAATGTTTCAATAGCTTGTTACTATGTGTCCCGATACCGGGACGCTTAGTAAGAAGCTGTTTGAGCTCTTCCATCGCTCCGTGCGGCCGCGATGGAAGAGTTTAACCCTTGACGTGCCAGGACCGTCAATGGTCCTTAAGTGCAGGATCAGCGTGACGGTCCTGCCACGTCAATGGTCCTTAAGGGGGTTAAAGATGAGGATTTAGTCACATCATATGGCCATAGAATGCTAAGCTTGCCACCAACGCCAAGGTACCTCATTTTTGGTAAGTATCTAACCATAATATGCATTGTCTTAAGAGCTGAATCTCTCCTATTCTAGGCATTTACTAACCTTAATTTACTTTATACTAAGAGCTGAATCTTTGTCAGCTTTACTCATTAATGGAGAGAGACTCTCTGACAGGCATTATATAGTGTCCTAAAGACAAAGAACATTGCACCTGGAGATGGGAGGGGTACTTAAACCAATAGAAGCTGGTCAAAACTTCCAAAAGTACAACTCCAGTCCAGATTTTGGTAATATATAAAGTTTCAGTTGTAATAACATTTGAATGATGAATGTCTCAACAGCAGGGGTTGCCTCGTTTTACTCAACAGCAGAGGACCTATACTATGTATGTTTTCATACCTACCAACATTTCAAATTGCCAAGAGGGACACTTGTTTTAGATAGTGTTACTGGGGTGTGGCATTACCGGAAATATTTACTTTATATAGACTCATTTTAAAACACATATACTTAAGTTTAAACAAGCATTATTTTATTAATGTGGAGCAATGTGATATATGTATATACACACCACACAACCTGATCTCCTAAAAAGAGGGACACCAGGGTGGGAACGCGAGGTTTAGCTCTCAATGAAGGATTGTCCTTCCTAAAAAGGGACACTTGGAAGGTATTTTTGTCCCTACAATAGTCTTCCAGAAAGAATAGGATTTCTCTATCCAGAAGCATACGTATATGGAAGAGTCTTAATTATTTGGAACTTCTTTAGACTATGTGGTATAGATAAATTAAAATCTTCACTTTTTGTTTTATGGTGTTACTGTTGTTTTTGGCTTGTATTACGATGATGATTTCATTAAAATCCTAATGCAGAATTATATCCATCTCTTTGTCAGTGCTCGTACATTTAATTGCCCTACATGAACCTCAGTATTACATATATTTCCATTGGACTTATGAAGTTTTGATTGCAATGGAGCGTAACGTCGCATTGGAGTTAAAAATCGAAATTATCTCTTGTGGTAATTGTATCGTCATATGCTCCTGCCGTTGTTTTGTCACAGGACTGATCCACTTGCTCTTATTAAAAGAACCGCAAAGCCCCGGAAAACGAAAAATCAGCATTCAACTTCAGTCTCATACAGCAGGGAAATGTTTGTTATTCAAAAACGTTGAGGTGTCGCCCTGTTAATATGGTACTGTGGGTATTGTAGTTTCTCCTACTTCCGTTGCCTACGACGTCTCCGCTGCAATTAGTCATTGGTAGGGACTACACTTCCCAGAACACCCCAGGACGTGATCCTTGGAATTCAACAACGCAAGTCGGAAGGGTTTTTCAGCTTGTAATAGAGCACCAGCAGTATAAGGATAAATAGTACCCCTCAGTTAGCTATGAAACAAAGATTTAAAGCTAAGATCGGAGAGAGGTAGTGAGTCAGAAGTTGTCTTGGTCAGGACATCTGCTATAGATTCTGTCCTGTCACAGCTCTAAGGGTGACACTAAGATATCACAGCACCTGTCTTGTTCATCACTTCCTCCCACACCCGTCATCAATTTCCTCCCTTCGTTGGTACCCGACCTTCCACTCGGGTACAGTTCAATCACCTCCTTTCTGCGGTACAACTCTTGAGTCCCATCTTCTCTTTTACCCGACTGTGTTGTGCTGCTGGTTTATCCTGGAGGGGCTGAGCTCCCCTAGTATGGAGAGAGCTATGGAGCAGCTCAACCGCCTCACCCGCTCCCTGCGCAGAGCCCGCACCATTGAACTACCTGAAGGTGAAAAGGGCTCCGGGAGATGGTTTGGGGTGCGGGGTGGGCAGAGCCAACCTGCGTCCTACAAACGACCATTGTGTTCTCCCAATCTAAATGGGTATATATTACATGATGAATGTCATGGTATACAGTGAACGATATAGGACACATCAGTACTATTATCACCATACCTGGGAACTTTCAAAATGAGTCAACCCTGAAATCTTTGAAATGGTAAGTCTTAACCCTTAAAGTACCAGCGAGGTAGCCGTCTACCCCTCTGGCACTCACAGGGTTAAACTTCCCTAGAACATGGCTTTCAGGGGATTTTTAAGGAACCCTTAACATGCTAGACCGTCTAGTTTTCACTGCTTAAAAGAGGAGACAATCTCACTTTGTCCTCATAAAAATGGCACTAAATAAGCAGTTAATTGGTGCAGATGAGATAGTAGTGAACATTGGGCTTTCACCCTGAGAAGTTTGCCCTTCACTCTGAGATTTGGATCAAAGCCATCACTCTCAGAGTCAAGCCCTGAACCTTCCTAGGTATGATTACCATAATGTGGAGAAAAGGGTATATTAGCTTATGATACCAGTGTATACAGTAGGATATCGGTGTATTTGTGTGTACTGTGAATGGGATATAAGTAGACTTCTGTGCCAGTGTATGCAGTAGAAATCATACAACCAACAGATCCATCTAATCTGCTTACTTTCCTATTAAACCCCCCCCCCAACTCAAGTTTACTGATCTCCAGAATAAACTAATCTGTTTTAGGCATCTGCAAATTCCTTTATTTACTGTAGTAGCTCATATCCCCTCAGCTGGCAGGCTTTTCCTTTAAAGAATAGTAATGTTTCATATTAAGTATAGCTCAGAACGTTCATCATATGTAATAGTACTTCTATGTGATGCGCTTGCTGTTCAAAACATGCTTGGTACAGTGTAAGAATATGTTGAAGTTGATAGCTCCTGCCCCTTTCCCCAAAATCAGCATTTTTGCCCCAGATCTGACAGCGGATCACGAGGAACAATCTTCACATAGTATTAAGAAAAACCTGCCCTCGTTCATCAAGGAGTGCAGGGTTCTCCTTATACTGAAGCAGTGAAGATTGTTTCTCATTGTGATCTGACTGGTGCCGGGACCAGTTTTCAGATCTATGGGGAGGTGGCTTGCTATTCGGGGAAAAGGACAGGAGGGATAAACTTCAACATATTATTACACTGTGACTAGCACATTTTGAACAGTAAGGGGATGGCACAGCAGTACTATTACATATGATGAACGTTCTGAGCTATGTTTAATATGAAACATTACTATCCCATTAATATACCACTTCTTCTCTAAACAAGTACTCGTATACATTAACTTTAAATATTTTTTAAGGTTTTTATATGCTCACATCTCTCACCCTCATCTTTTACAAGCTATGATATGAAGGCCTTTTTAGTCATTCATCATACATTTTAATGTGCCATCCTTTCACCATTTCGTTGCTATTCTTTTAATTGTCTTAATTTTAATTTACCATCAATGTCCTTCTGTATATATAGTGTGCATTAGTGTAAATAGTACTCTTGAGTTTTCAAGAGTGCTTGCTTAAGTGGTGTTAATACCACAATTTTCTCGCTTCTAATTCCTTGTCCTGTACAACCAAGTAGCCTGCTGCATTTATTACTGCTTTACTGGAAATTGAATAGCGTAGTACTTTGAAACTGGTTTCAGAAATATAATTATAACCTGGTTTACAGTGAAGTAGATATTATACCAGGGAGTAGAGAGAAGGCAGTTAAAGAAATAACATTTTCCTTGTATGTCTTGTGAGCATTACACTTTTGCTCCAGGGAATCTTCATAAAGAAAATAGTGAACATTGGGTAGAAAAAGCAGCTAACCAGTCTACTCAGAAAATGTTTAATAATTCACTGTATGTAAGCAGTATGTATGGGCAGCTTTATTCCCTTGAATGCTGTAGTGATCTCCAGTATTATGAAAAGCAATGAATTCAAGGGGTTAAATGATGTGTAAAAGTAACAAATTGACTCTACAACGCAAGTAAAAATATCGTAATAGCAGCCATTCAGTATGATAATAATATCCCACCTACTGTTAATTCACTGATTTCTGTCTCACTGAGCCTGAGAAGAATGAGAACAAATCATGGGCAAACCAGCTACATCATAGGGGATTTACAAAGATTCTCTTAATTCATTTTGATTTAAATGGGACTTTTAACTCCTTGAACACCAGAGAGATCTCTAAAGTGTTACTTTATAATGTGATGTAGTCTGTTTAAAATCTAAGAAGTTAAACCATGTAAATCAGTGGGAATGTAGTGAATATTTATTTGTCCCCTGTGGTGCAATTGATTTGCTTCAGAATTGTTCTGGTTCTTCATAGTTCATAAGTCTCACTATGGCTTAATGGACAGTCCGAGAACAACCAATCTGATCCACTTTAGGTCTCCAAGTATTTTATAATGGAGTTTCGTGGCCCTATAAATGTCACATTTGTGGAGCTGATTGAGTTTCATCTTATCACGCATACAGTACCTTATGTCCCTCGTTACACACATAGTCGTTTACATTCCATTAATATATAGGGATTCAAAAGTCTGAGTCTACTGCCACAATCTGCTTTTATTTCAGCAATTCTAAAAAACTAATTTGTTTGAAAAAATATACAGTATTTCTCAAACAAGAATAAATCATTTTCACTAATAAGAATAAAAAATGTTTGTTAGTACATACTGATAACCAACAATTCTCAATATTTGGTATGACTGTATTTGCCTTAATGACTGCTTTAACTCTGGCATTTATTGTACAAGTTTGTACAGAATTTTACAATACACATTATTCCAGCACTCCTTTAGAGCATCCCAGAGAGGGTCTAGAGATGTCAGTGTGTTTTGCCTTTTCAAATGTCCCCAGAGATGTTCATTGGGGTTAGGTCCAGTGATTGCGATGGGAAAGCCATGCAAACTAGCACTCCTTTCTCTTCCTTGGATTTCAGATATGTCTGGCACAGCTTCTTTGTGTGTTTAGGATTGTTGTCCTACAGGAAAAACAAATCCTTTTATACACAACAGAAGGGATGGCATGCCTCTGCAGAATAGAGTGGTACTTCTCTTTGGTCAAAGTGTAGTTGATCTTGTGCAAGTCACCAACCACAGAATATGCAAAGCACATTCACACCTGAATATTTTCTGCACCATACTGAATAGTAGGTTTTACACACTGTAATGTTAGCCTCTCATGCAGCTGTTTCCTCATATGAACGCTGCAGTTGCAACCAAATTTCTACACTAAGCAGTTTTGACATGATTATAAAAGGTTTTTCAACTGTTCTTCTTCAGAGGCCCTAACAGGAGTATTTGCAACAACACTAGAAGCACTAGCAGGACGATACTAATAGAATTAATATCAGTTGTTAATTGTTAAGACAAGTGCAACTTACACGTGTGCTAGGATGTTACCCTTTGAATGAAGTATATAGTGTTACAACAGTTTTGAAAATGTATAAGCAACTGTTGTGTGAAGAGGATATTCATATAAATGGCAATTTTACATAAAGATTTAACAAAAAGATAAACAACGATTTGTCTGTGTTAAATAATGTTTTCCTGAACAATAAGTATGAACTGATAACAACAATATTTTACTACTTTTAATAAATTATCAAATAAATCCAGCTGATGATGGTAGACTCAGACTTTTGGACCCTAGTGTGTGTGTGTATAAAAATATATATATATAAAAATACACGAGGTATTGGCGCACATCCAAATTTTCATCATTATTAACCTTTTACTCTGCAGCATGTAGCCTGCATATCACCACTGTATTAAAGATGAGGTTTTAGTCACATAATATGGCCATAGAATGCTAAGTGTGCCATCACGCCAAGGTACCCCATTATAGGCAAGTCGTAACCTTGATGTGTTTTGTCCTATGAGCTGAATCTCTCCTGCTTTCGTCATTTACTAACCTTAATTTACTTTATCCTGAGAGCTGGCTCTTTGCCAGCTTTACTCACTAATGGAGGGAGAATTGATATGCAGGCAATATGCCACAGAGTAAAGGGTAATAATGACGACATGAATTTACACCAGTACCCTGTGTATTTGCTTTTAAAATATCTTCACTAATTTTAAATGTTTTTTTTCTTGGGTGTGCTTACCAAAACCTAGAAAAAAATATAAATAAATAATAATTAAAAAAATATATATGTGTGTGTATATTTGTATAATATATATATATATGAGTATGTATTGCTCATCTTTATTTTCTGATTCTTCCATTAATAACATAAAGAGAATGTCAATGGCAAACTGAAATGGAATGCTTAATTGCAGTACATATTGTTCGGTATAGGAGTGAGAAAGCATGAGTGTATGAGGTATCAGCAGTGCAGTTCTACCAAGGTGTACAGTTAATGAGGTATCAGATGATTGAATCCAGTCCTTATTTTGGAGACTGTGAGCTGACTTGTATTAATTTGTTTTGTAAATATATAGTGGAAGGTGCAACTAAATTTGTGTCATGAACAAAGATCATATTTTGTGTCCAGCCAGCTCACAAGGTGTCTAACAGGCTATGATTAGGATTTCCCTGCTTATGCACATGTGATTTAATAAGATGCTCATTCACTTAACTAAATAACCTGTTCATAAGCAGGGAAATACTAAATACACTTCCTAATTGTGGTCCCTGGGGAGAGGGTTGGAAACCAGTGAACTGAGTTATAAAATCTATATAGCATTATGTTCTTTGATTACTGTATTGCTGCTTGACTAATGTGAATATTATATATTATGTTGTTTTTACACAGATAATGACACTGCTGTTTACACCTTAGTGCCTATGGTAATGGCTGATCAGCACAGGTATGCACTTTATATTTTATTTAAGAATATTTTAAGTCCTAGTCAATCTCCTTTTTGACTCTACATATTGTAACATATTTTAAGTAATTTTGTTTATTTTTTTCACCTATATATGATTTTTTTTAACACACACACACACGCGCGCGCGCACACACACACACACACACACACGTACACATGTCTATATGAATTTGTTTCCAGACCGCTTTCTATCTAGAACTGTGAAAGCAAAGAGAGCAACAATTTAAAAAAAATACAATTTAAAAAATACAGTGAAGCAATGTAGAAAGTCCTGCTTCTGCAGCATATAGAGGGCTCAGAGCTGAAAGGATAGTAATTCATTGTTTACATATCTGCTTTCACAGTATCCCACAGAAAGTATAGGTAATCTGATTTTGCACATGCAGTCTATGTAAAGTTATGGAGATTGATGGTCTCTTTCAAGCTTATTATAATTACCAGAAAATGTTAATGTTGATATTTTCAACAGTAAACATGTGGCCTTTTATTTCATTGGTATTTAAAATGAGATAAATTTGTCCTGTCCAAATTTTACCAGGTATATGAATTATTTTATTTTGATGTCCAAATAATATTGCTGAGTCTTAAAGGCCTGTTTGTGTTGGTAGGCAGAAATAATCTCCTTGACCAGTTCATGCTCATTAGAGGACAAACTAGTGTCATTACATGAAATCTTTGTTGCACCTCTGTCAGGCATGTGGTCCCCCTAGCTAATACACTCTAGATCCTCAGCAGGATTTCTCATTTTAATTAGTGTGGCTGTTTTGGTCCTAAATCTGATTTTAGATCAGCTTGGTTTGGTGATGAATTATTTATGCAAAGAGCTGAGCAAAGAACAAGGGGTCATCCATTAAGACTTGAGGAAAGGCGCTTTAGACTAAAACATAGGCAGGGATTCTTTACAGTAAGGGCGGTAAGGCTATGGAATTATTTTCCTTGGGATGTTGTGCTTGCAGATAATGCAACTGCAGTCAAAAAAGCAATGGATACCTATCTAGCACAGAACAGTATTGACAATTATGACAGATGGCTTCAAAGCAAATACGATATTGATCCGGGGAACTATTTGACTACCAGTTGGAGTCAGGAAGGAATAATTCCCACCCCACACACACACACACTTGGGGCTACATTGGAAATTGCTCCAGAGGGCTTTTTTTTGCCTTCCTCTGGATCAACAGGGGTGTTATTGGCATGGGCTGGACTTGATGGACACATGTCTTTTTTCAGCCTTAGTTACTATGTTACTATGATATATTTTAAAGTAGGGGCAGGAAACCTTTGACTCTCCAACTCTTGGCTGGTTGGGGATGATGGGAGTTGTAGTCTCCAAAAGCATGACAGCCTAAGAAGGTTGCATATTTCTGTTTTAGACATAAGGTATCAGAACAGTCACAGTGTAGAGAAACTCCCTGGTGACCCTAGTTTTCCTATACAGAGCCTTCCCTAATGGCAGTATGCTATGCTGTTGCTTATGGAAAGGTCTTCAGCACCATTCACATGGATAGCTTTGTTCTGATCAGCACTTCCATTCTGGACAGTTCCCAACCCATGGGAAGTCGGCACCTTCCTGAACAGATTACTCCTCCAATATTCATGCCCAATGTGTCTCAAATAGGATAGTGGAGGGCCTGAATAAATTTGAAAACCATTCTCCGCTTTTTGTTTACCCTGACCCTGCTGTATTATGTACTAGCATTGTATGTTTCATTCGAAGAGCAATACATCTTGCATTTGTAATGCAAGATTTTGTTATATCTAATGAAGGTCTAATGAAATCTGGTGGGGGTACGTAGTAGTTGCTGTGATTTTGATTTATTGGGTTCAAACATGTATTGAATTCAGCTTGGTTCAGCCGTTTTGCTGATTCAGCCAAACTCTCCAGAAGGGGCACAGTGGTGTCTGCGCATTTCAGGTGAACAATATCCTGAGTGCATGTGGATTGTCCCTGAAATAATGGGGTCCTCCACTGCGACAGAGGACTGGGGCCTGGCTAGGGGGGGGGGGAGAAGAAAGAAGAAGCAAAAAGAGAATGTCTACATCCTTCCTATTGATGGATTTGTATCTCCCCGACCGGGTCCAGGGTTCCAGAAGCCAAGACACTGTCGATATTGCCTACAATTGGTGAATCACAGCTCCTGGTGGAGTGGCTCTTTTGTCCTGGCCCACGCACGCACGCACACACACACACACACACACACGCTTCAAATGATTTATATTTCATCCCTCTCTTCAGACCACCCCAACAAAATGTGTGAACATTGGCGGTCATTGTTGTGGACCACCTTGTATATGTGGCCCTCAACTATATTTGAGTTTGGCATGGTTGGTGTGCAGGAAACAGGATGGAACAGTCACTTTTCTTTTTGTCGGTTTTAATTACCCTAACCTTTAAGGAACCCAGTGCATTGCAATAATGCCAACTGGTGTTCAAAAGGCACATTTTTTTAATATATATATTTATTTTTTTTTTTTTTTTTTTTTTTTTTTTTTTATAATTCGCTGTGTGGGAGCTTTAGTTATAGACTATAGCTTTTCATAGTGAATGAAGGGAACAGCACCACCTGGCTACCACAATTGAAAATTGCAGTTTAATAAAAAGAGAAAAATAATTTGCTCTCTAATTACATGCAAATTAAAGCTGTCACAGCAGGCAGTGTCCTTGTTTTACTCTGCATCACAATGCAAAAATCTGGTCAGCACTAGTACACACGTAAGTCTGGTGTAAGTAAAGGGCACGAAATTTGCTTGGTGTACTCAGGGTAAAAATGAACACTGTATAACCAATGTAGGGAAATTAATCCACACACAAAGAAGCCCTTTAATGAGGCACTCAACCACAAGTCTGTATAGCAAATGAATTGTATTTTATTGATAGGCAAAAAGTTAATTTGAAAAAAATAATGGATTTAACACACTGTTTAAAACATAATTAAAAACCACAAGAGGAGGTCAAGTGAGGTACAGAGTAAGTAAACAAATATACATCCACAAATCACGTCTCTTCATAGTATAATTACCAGTAACTATATAAATATAAATACTGTAGAGGAGCAACAAAATTCAATAACACCTGGACAGTCAGAATCTAAATACACCTTATTTAGATAAATATGCAAACCACAATACAAGTGCAAAAACTGCAAACAATGTTCCACTAGTGCATGAGATAAAGTGCAGAACTAGACTAGATACAATACAAAATAATCACAATACTTAATCAAAGAAACTGTCCCAGGTGGATAGTGGATATCCTCACAATGTCCCTCCTCAAGCCCACACAGCCCAATGCGTATTGCTAAACGACTTCGTCATTGGATAGTTTGTGGGTACTGCTAGACAGTTTAAAAAGGCAAGAAACACCAATAGTGGACGTGAAAAAGAATCACATGATCGGGACTAAATCCATGTCAAGTCTTGCAAGATAAAAAGAGAAAATCTTTTAATATACAAAAATAGAGTAAGAAGTATAATAGTAAAGAAAGGAAATGACGATAAGCAACAAATGTTGGAATTATAAAAAAGCTGATGTCTCGTAACACTGTAGATTGATCAAGAATGTGCAGCTAAATCGATGTGTGCGCACGCGTAGAAAATAAAGGAAGAGACAGATTATGATCAATGCTTATGTGCCTATATATATATATATATATATATATATATATATATATATATATATAAATAAAAAATGTAAACACTAATAAGGTTACTATAGATACACATGGATGCACATACTCTGCAGGGAAATAATTATAGTACCCACTTTTCTCTCTTGAATCTGCAAATACCATTGCTTCCCAGTCATTTAACATCCAGGTCTATTCATTAATCATAGTGCACATGATAAAAATAATTATTTTGGAATATGTATCTGCAGTTAATTAACTTGGGGCCGTAGTCAGCAAAAAACAGTGGAGCAATTACACCATTGGCACAAATAAAAATTCCTACCTTTTGAAGGCAAGTCATCCTGTCCGATGATATACAGTATATCAAGATCCACTTACACTACTTTCCCGGAAAAAATATCCAGTGATTGCAAAAAACTATTAATTTTGAGTGCCAGAAGGGGTATGTAACACTTTAAAGGGATAGTAATACTTAGTTTTATCTTTATTTTGTTTTGTAGGCATTAAAAAAACATGAAGAACGATATGTCTTATCTCTCAAACCTTTATGGTTTGAGAGATATTCACAAGCAAAGTTTCCCCTCACTGACCAAAACGGTCAAGTCTGTTATCTAGCTGTCAGATTTGGAATCCGGTCCGCAGATCAACCGGTAGCTCTTCAGCAGAGCTGAGATTGCAAGATATAAAAATAACTGTTTCATTGGAAGGGTCTAAAAAGTGTGCTTGCAAACCAGGCATACTTTTTAGACTATTCAATTGAAGTAGTTCTTCTTATATCTCGCGATCTCGGCTCTGCTGTAGAGCCACAGTCGGTCCGCAGTCTGGATTCCAAATCTGACAGCTAGATGGCAGACTTGACCATTTTGGTCAGTGAGGGGAAACTTTGCTTGTGAATATCTCTACAAAATAAAATAAAGATAAAACAAAGTATTACTATACCTTTAAGAAACAATGAACACTCGAAGGTATGAAGCTCAAAGGGTTAATAGCAGACCAATGCTGTTTATTTATTTGTGTTAGTTCATTAAAAGGCCTGATATTGATAGCCAGAAGACACTTGCAATTTTAATCTTGAAAGAAAGATACATTTCCATTGATTTAATTGGGGAACTTACCATCGCAAATGTTAGAGACTTCTAGCATTCAAAGGGTTAAAAGCCCCATTTAAATCAACTAAATTGTATTTGTCATTTGCTGTTCATTTGGTGGTTCTCAATATTTTCTGGCTCAGGGCGCTCATAATACACAGTCTGGAATTCTCAGGCCACACCCGATTTGTCAAGGTCATAATGAAGTGTGTAAATACAAAAGTTTTAGATTTCACAGTCAGAAAGATAAAAAATAGCATACTATGCATAACAAATTCCATAAATAAAGATCTGAAAACCAAGATACCTGTTATTGTCAAATACTTTCAGAGGAACATAGTGGTACCCTAAGCTAGTGTCTAAGGTAAACTGAATTGTCACTGCATCCTGGTTGAGGACCATTCACTTAGTCTTTAAAAATAAGGTCCAACCTATTCCTGATGTTGCCTATGTGACTTTATTTGCATAATCATTGTGTGTACATATTGGTTCATCTCTTTGTTATTGTAGTAAGTTGTAGTTCTTCTATATTACTATTGTGATGGATCTGATTTGTGTTTAATATATATATATAATATATTTAAGCTGTTTTACATTTGATTCCGATGATATCAGTGGACCAAGATAAGATATAATAGCTCACAAAAGTGTCATAATTGCCAGTAAATGCTCAATAAACATAGCCCATGTTTTTCTCTGAATTTTCAATGAAATTGTATGCTGCCACAATAATATAGGTAACATGGAAGCTTTTGTTTATGCACAAGGCATTTCCTGTATTCTACAGCCCCCAAATGAATGTTGCTACATATAGACAATAAACGTTAAATACAAGGCTAGAAGGAAGGGTAACCCTTTCTTTTGACTGGACATATTCTATAAGTACATAATATGTAAAATCAAGTTGTCAATATTTTTTTTCTTCATCTATTTCACATTTATGTACCTGACCATAAGCTCCATGGATCTGTTTCCTGGGAGTTTTCTGTTCGATCAACCATCAAAGCAGGATAGTAACACAATGTTACATTAACCCTGTAGAAACAGTGTTCTGTATGCTGTATGTTATCTTTTTTTACATGTGCATTTTCTAAATGATATCAATACACCTTTCACAATCTCTGTCAGAGGTCTCTCTGTAAAAAGATTTAGGGAGGTCAATGTCAGAGACATAAAAATGTTAAAAATAAACAACAAAAATTATAGGACATAAGACCCCTTTATTGTTCTGAAACCATACTATGCATTATTAAATGTACAATTATGAAGTGTCTCCCATCAGTAAAAACGGGACAACATTTTTTCCTCTGTGTGCAATCCACGGCTTACTGTGGGTGATTGGCTCTGCGCTTCAGCTGGTAGGGCCAATTCAGATTTTATAAATCTCCTGAGTTAACCTCAACTCTCAGTGCATAGTTCCATCCAGGATATTATTAAAGCTGAATGGAAACAGTGTGAGAAGAAGTGCACAACATCTAGAAGATTCCAGCGCATGTATCCCTTTGCTGATGAAGAAACTAATGCTTGGTTTACACCACCTAAAGTGGATGCAGCAATTGCTCAGACATCATGCCGCACCACTATCTTTTTAGAAGATGGAACAACACTAAAAGATCTTATGGACAAAAGAGCAGACAGTGTGATAAAAAAGCAATTCCCTTCAATAGGCCAGAATTTAAAGATGGCTACTGCAATGGCTTCCATCTTCCGCACCTTGCGTATATGGCTTACCGAACTGGAAGAAAAAATTGAATCCTCTGTGTCCAGGTCCCGAATTCTTAAGGAATTGTTCACAGTAAAGGATACCATCAATTATTCCTGCGATGCCTCCTTAGATAACATCCGCCTTCTAGCAAAAGCTTCCTTGTTATCTGTCACCACCAGGAGAGCCTTATGGAT
The DNA here is from genome assembly GCA_037306005.1 of Rhinophrynus dorsalis. NCBI lineage: Eukaryota > Metazoa > Chordata > Amphibia > Anura > Rhinophrynidae > Rhinophrynus > Rhinophrynus dorsalis. The sequence continues at coordinate 291,527,743 of CM074720.1, forward strand.
TAAAGGGGAACTACCACTCCACAAAATATATCTTAATATATATCTTAATACAGTCCCCATCTGGCGACTAGCTGCTTAGTAGCGCTAGTCGCCAGAATTATTACCTGGTTTAACTGATTTTACATTTGTTCCGAGGCTGACAGTAGCAGGAAGCACTGACATCTTGCCATAGTGACGTCCATGTGCCTGCACTGTCAGTCCCTTTTGGAGCATTATGGCCTGCCTGGGTTCTCTTAATAAGATGAATTTCACTCAGCCTTTGAAATGACAAGGGTGGCTAGGGCCATGGCTGTTAGGTGCAGTCTATTGAGATCTTCCAAAAGGGCTATTTCTCTTTCTATTTTTAAGATCCTTGAGGGCAATGTGTACCTTGCTTTGGCTGCAATTGACACTGCCAGGCTTATTGGTAAGTCCTTGGCTCTGTCTGTTGCAGAGCAGTGTACCCTTTGGTTTAAGATTTGGTCTATGGGCCAGTCTCTTAAGAAACCTCTTGTCTTTCTCCCATTTGTGGGTAAGCAGCTGGTTGGCCCAGAACTGTACAAAGTCATTAGTCATGCTACTTGGGGATGTGTGTTCTTTTTCCTCATGTTAATGCCAAGATCCCTTCCTTTCCACAAAGGGCGAGTGGCTTTCATTACCCCTGCCAGTTTGTGTATGCTCCCAGCATGGGTGAGCAAAAACTACCCAAAACCCCTCATTGACAAGTGTAGCTCTGCTTGACTCTCAGAGGTCTGGTCTGCTTCTGGTGATCAGTAGACATCTGAGTTTCTTTCACAGGTCATGGACTTTCTTCCTGTTGGATCCTTGAGTGTTTAGGGTGATTTTGGAGGATTTTCAGATAGATTTCAGTTATCATTCTCCTTGTTGCTTCTCCATGTTCATGGTCCCTGGTGATCAAGTGCAGTCCCTTTTATTTCTAGAAGTGGCTTCATCCTTGGTGGATATGCAGGTATTGGTGTCTGTTCCACAACAGAAGAGATTCACAGGATTCTATGTGAATCTTTTCATAGTTCCAAAAAAGGAAGTGCTTCAGTTGCTTCATTCATACACCTCAATTGAAGATGGACTCTGTATGGTATTCAATGTAATTTCTGCCAAGTGCCCAGGGGAGATTTCATGAGCATCCAAAAGGTTAATTGCTATGTAACACAACCTTTATTTCATGTTTCTCACAAATTCAGTGTAACATTTTGCTTTTAAATCTAGCCTGCTTTACTTATTACTAATTATTCATTTTCTTCTTTAAGGTCTGTGTTGGAGCTGCTTTCAAATTCCAAGTTCGATGTCAATTATGCCTTTGGGAGAGTTAAAAGAAATTTACTTCATATTGCTGCCAAGTAAGTTTTCAGTGTGTGTAATAGCATCCCAAATTCAATGAAAGGTTTGTAGAACTAAAATATTGGACTTTTTTTGTTTAACCCTTTGAGTGCCAGAGGGATATGCAACACTGTCACTCAAAGGGTTAACCCACTGATCCTAAACCCCTTGAGGAACAGAGGGGTATGCAACACATTGCTTAGCAATGCTTTTTACACCCCCTCTGATCCCCGGAGGGATAAATAGTTATTATTACTTTATATAGGTAAATGCAGCCTTGAAATGGAATAACAGATAAATGTGAGAATTCGCTTTATTCTTATTAAAGTTCTGTTTGTAACCTCACTATACTTACTGGAGTATGTAACCCTAAAGCTTGTTGAATGTTGTAAATAAATTACCTTTTTATGTTTAGATTGAAATGGCACCTACTAGATGTTTATGAAAAGTGTCATTCACTTATTGCCACTCCCTGAATATCTTGTTGCTTGCCTATCCTTGGCATTGACCCATTACTTCATCATCATCCACTGAAAAAGTACATTATCTTTTTTTGTACTTTTTATTGCAAGGGTTTATTTCTATTCTCAAATAAGAGGTACTTCTTTTACCTTACATAGTAAAAACAGTATTGGGGAGCTTATCCCTGACACTACTAAGTGTCCCCAGAGTGTTTAAAAGGCACAGACAGTTTTTGATATTTTCAGTGTCTGAATGTCACCGTGTCTGATGAATTCAGATGTTTTCCACTTCCTCTTGTCATTTCCTTCATTAAACTACTCACTGATTATTAAAAGCAAGCACATGGAATGAATTATTTTAGTATTGGCATGAATTGAGATGGCTGGTTAAGATTTGAGTAGCTGACTTCACCAAAGAAGAGGAATTGAGATCAAATACTCCATTACCGTAGCAACAGAAGAGGTTTAGTTCATTGTATTTAAAGTGGAACTTTCATCCGCTATAAAGTCACCCTGCTATAATTAAGCAGGTAGCGACTAGCTTCAGAATATATATTTTATCTTTGAAATATATCAAGTGACCCCTCATTAGATGCAGCAGGTTATCTTCTTTCCAAAATGGTATTGTTTATCTACCTTTTCTTCACTTCTGTGGGTGTTACAGACATTTTTGTACAGGCAAGTCAGATTTGAGAAAATGTTAGAAACATCAGAGGTTGTAGTAGGTGTAGTTTTCTACTTCTATTACCCCCCTAAGGTAGGTCAACTCATTTGACTCCAAAGAGCACTAGCTAACGAATGCAGTTGAAAATGCCATGGTTTTCTCAGAGCTCCATACGTTTGAAGGAGCAGAAATGTTTAAAAAAAAAAAAAAAAAAAAAGCAATTTTTTTCCTATATTGCCTCTTCTGGAAACATTTATGCACACCAGTATTAGGTAAGAAGGCAAGTGACCCCTCATTAGACGTGGCAGGTTGTCTTCTTTCCAAAATGATATGGTTTATCTACCTTTTCTTCACTTCTGTAGGTGTTATAGACATTTTCGTACATGCAAGTCAGGTTTGAGAAAATGTTAGAAACATCAGAGGTTGTAGTAGGTGTAGATTTCGACTTCTAGAACCCCTTAACTCATACCAATGCGGTGTCATTTGACTCCCAAGAGCACTAGCTAACAAATGCAGATGAAAATGCCATGGTTTTCACAGAGTTCCATACATTTGAAGGGGCAGAAATGTAAGAAAATGCCTTTTTTTTTTTTTTTTTTTTTTTTTTTAATAGCGCCACCTCCCGGAAGCATTTGTGCACACTAGCCTTTGGGTAAGAAGGCAAGTGACCCCTCATTAGATGCAGCAGGTTGTTTGCTTTCCAAAATGGCATTGTTTCTCTACCTTTCCTTCATATCTATTATGGTTATAACCATTTTAGTGCAAGCAGATAATTTCAAAAACAAAAGTGCAGGTTTATGTACGTGTTCCTAGCACCCACATATTGTATGTTAACCCACACAAATGGGCTACCATTTTTCTCATGTTGGTAGCAGGTACTGAATACAGCAGGAAATGTTATGGTTTTCAAAGATTTTAGTATCTTTGAAGTGGTGGAAATGTAAAAAAAACATGTATTTATTCCCATAGCGCCACCTTTTGGAAATATTTGTGCACTTCAGCCCAGGGGGTAGAAAGGCAAGTGACCCCTCACTTGATGCGGGAGAATGTCTACTTTCCAAAATGATATACCTTTTATACCTTTCCTTCATGTCTTTAACAGTTATGAACATTTTAGTACAAGCAACCATTTTCGAGGAGGCAAACAGGTAGGTGTAGTTATGTGCTTCTGGCACCCCTAAAGTAGGTCAACTCATTCCAATGGGGTGTCATTTTTCTCCAAAGAGCACTAGCTAATACATACAGTTGGAAATTCCATGGTTTTCATGGATTTCAGTACAGTTGAAGGGGCAGAAATGTAAGAAAATGCTATTTTATTCCTTTAGTGCCACCTTCTGGAAGTATTTGGGCACAACAGGCTTGGGGTAAGAAGGCAATTAACCCCTCATTAGATGCGGCATGTTGTCTTCTTTACAAAATGATATGGTTTGTGTAGCCTTTCTTCACTTCTGTAGTTGTTATAACCATTTTTGTATAGACAAGTAATATTTGAGAAAATGTTAGAAAAATTAGAGGTTGTAGTAGGTGTAATTTTGTACTTGTAGTGCCCTCTAAGGTAGGTGAACTCATACCAATGAGGTGTCATTTTTCTCCTAAGAGCAATAACTAATGAATACAGTTGGAAATTCCATGGTTTTCACAGATTTCAGTGTAGTTGAAGGGGCAGAAATGTAAGAAAATGCAATTTTTTTCCTATAGTGCCACCTTCTGGAAGCATTTTGGCACAACAGGCTTGGAGCAAGAAGGCAAGTTACTCCTCATTAGATGCGGCAGGTTGCCTGCTTTTCAGAAATATATAGTTTTATATAGTTATTCCACTGTTTTAGGGTAGCTTTACCACAAAAACCCTGAAATGCGCATATTAGTTCTTAAAGTTGAAAACGCCATTTTGCTCTCCTAGTAATTAGCGCTCTGTGCTAACCATGGATATATGTAAAACTATACAAATTTTGTATTTTTTTACTCAGAGGACTCAAATAATTGAAAATTTTGCAATCAAGGTACATTTTTTTTGATACATAGTATGTGATTTTTAGCAAAATAAGTAAATTTTCACTTTTTTTGTCATTATGACATCATAGCATTTTGTACGATGTAAAATTCTCTTCATGTAAGGTACCACGAGAGCTCAATTCATTCTGAAAAATAACAATATATAGTTTTCCACATGTAACTAAAAATTCCCAGAGGAAATGAAGCCTAACAGAAGGATAGCAAAAATGTTGAAAAAGTGTCTGGCCTGCAGGGTACAGGAGATGGCCCGAGCCTCTGGCACTGAAGGGGTTAAATGCAGTTGATAAGGGTAAAACACGTTTGACAATATATAGGCCCTTATGCACATAAGAAAACTTAGGTAATTCTTGGGCAAACCAACTGCACCATGGGGGGGGGGGCACCAGGGATTTTTGAATCTTGTGATGCAGTTGGCTTGACACAGAATCATTCCATTTTTCATTTTTAGAATGAGGGGCCTTAAACTGCAATTGCCTTAGTTACTCATTTATAGCTTTTATCTAGAAACGGTTGTACTTTTTCAAGTTGAATTACTTACTGACCCTGGCAATGTAAAAGGCAAAGTCAGAGAATCTTGATGGATTTTTGTTCACATTAAAGGATGTCTGGATTGATCCTTCTGTTTTATCTGTGTTTTTTTGTATGGTTTTTGCTTTTGCAGTTGTGGATCTGTGGAGTGCTTGGTCCTGCTTTTAAAGAGAGGAGCCAATCCAAATTATCAAGATATCTCTGGATGTACACCTCTTCACTTAGCAGCTAGAAATGGGTAAGGAATGTTTAGGCTTTTAAAACCCTTGTGAAAAATGCTATTTCTGTGAAACTAGGAACATTTAAAAATGTCATGGATGTTTCTTTTGCACTGTTCAACTCTTGTTGCAATCAATAATGCATTAGTTCGCCCCCTTACGTTTCTTTCTACCAATTGGTAAGTTAAAGGATATAGGAAAGAAAGTATTAAAAAGCAAACTTTTTGATCCGGACAAATCTAATTGACATGGGTTAACCCCTTGGAGGCTGGAGCCCTCACCAATGCATTGTGAAGTGGTGCATCAGAAATTAACCTCTTAAAGACCAGAGGGATACACAATGCAGTGTGAAGCAGTACATTGCACACTCCTCTGGTCTTTAATGGGTTTAAGGAGCAGTAAAGCCGTTTTTCATTAAAAACGTATTTAAATTCCTACTGACACATTTTTAATTCAAAAGCTATTGTAGCTTAAAGCGATAATAATTTCACAGGAGAAATGAAGCTTAGTTCAGTCCTTACACTTAGTAATAACACTCTCTACCTTTGCCAATATTCATATTGGTATACTTGATGTGTAATTAGGTTATAAAGTTTCACCCTCCCTCCCCTTTTACTGACGTCACTCTTCTTCACTTTAGATCAGAAAGCCGCTCCAGTTGGATTGCGACACGGGACGATCTTTTGCCAGGATAAGGAAAAACCTGCCCTCCATTGTCGGGTGTGGGGGGGTAGGGTTTTCGTTATACTGATGGAAAGAAGATTGTCCCTTGTTACGATCTGTCCAGTCAAGTGACTATATTTCATATCTGAAGTGAAGTAAAACGGGTGGGTGGGGGAACTTTATAACCTACTTACACATCAAGTATACCAATATGAAAATCTGCAAAGGTAGAGAGCATTATTACTAAGCGCAAGGACTGATCTAAGCTTCTTTTATCCTGAAACATTACTATATCCTTTAAATTTTATTTTCATGAAACTGCAGTGTTTGTTGTGGGCACCACGGAGTGCTTTTCGTGTCACCTGACTGAGAGAGCTGTAGCCTGACACAGCCTCTCCCATATTTGCTAAAGGTTGATAAGAAAACCTGTCTAATTGTCCCTGCTTTCACAGTTTACTTTTAAACGGTTGCACGCAAAAGAGCATCACCCATGTTGCCCTGATAAAAATGGCGGCATGAGAATCTCTCAGTGCATTAAAGCATGAGATTCTCAGGCCGCGTACGGACTCCTCCAGAATAATTATTCAGCCGATAACGGACATGCACTAATAAACATGAGGGAATTCCTATCACCGATATCCAAGTAATCATAATGATAACACACTGAATAAGTAGAGCTATCCAGCCATCATAATAGAATTTATTTCTTCAACCTTTGAGTATCCTGAGCGCTGCCCTGGCTCTCTCTCTCCCCTTCTCTGCATGCAGAATGACAGGGTAGAGTGGAACACCTTTTAAAAGGATACGATTTCACAGTTCTGGACTGGAAACTGTCTGGACACACAGATCAGGAAGCTCAATATGGGGGACGTAAAAGTGTAAACAAATAAATAGTATAGATGGTTTGACCTTGCATATTATACGTCAGAATATGTAAAGTCAAAAAGGAGGCTGATTGTCTGTTTAACTCTATGTGTGACAGTGATATCTATCCCATTGCTTACCAGTGCACTGAGTGACACTCAAAGGGTTAAGTCCATTTTTAACATTAATATTGTTATAACATTTACATTACATCTTTCTTCTTTGTCTCTACCCATGCATTATAGTGGGTTATGTCTTCCCCCTCTAGCTGGGTAGGAAAAATGAAAACTTTAAAAGGTTGTATCCTGGGAATGGACTTCAGGTTGATTGGTCCTACCCAGTTGGGTGTACAGTTTGTGAGTCTCTTCTCATCTTTGTCCCCCGAAGCCCCAGGATCCACATTAAGCCACTTGCCAGTTGATAATTATAATATAACATATGGTACCTTTTGATCCTGCCCTCTGTCGCCTTTCAGTGGTCATGGCAGGCATAGTACTACCTCTTCTTCTGTTTCCCTTCTTTAACGGAATCATGGTCTTGCGTTCCACATATGGAACTCACTTCAGTTCAGTGCATTCTGGTGCCTCAGTCCTCCCTCTTAAGGAGGAATCCCCTCCTTTTACATCCTTTATCCACTTCATGTGGCCATGTTTTCTTAGTTTGTGTGGTCTCTGCATTTCCGGGTGGCTTTCTATAATGCATTCCAGGGGTGGAACACATTCCAGCCTATCAATTCCCACACAATTCCTTACATTTACTCACAAATGTATACTTTTTTCTTCTGTGTTCCTTTAGGAGATATTCACACTTTTATTTATGGGGAAAGTAAAAGTGAACATTTCCTGGTACTGCACAAAACTTCATCAGCCTACGAAATGTTATTGAAACCTTCATTAGCATATAAAACATCACTGAAAATTTTAATTATCATATGAAATGTCACTGGTGCCACGTGGGTACCACAATTGGCATATATTAGCGTATGGTACCAAGTGTGAATATCTCCTTAACTGTACATTTGCTGGTCTTTTGGCTAATATGACGCATAGGCATTTTTTAATGCAGTTTCCAAATATGCAAACTTGAATTAAGGGGAAAGTTCCACTTTAAGATTGTCGTCGTAGGGATTCCGCAGAGGTTTTATGGGAAACTAACGTGTTCCCGTACAACATATAGTTTGAGAACCACTGGCTTACTAAATAAGGCTCTAAGAGCCCTACACACAAAAGTAACAATGACCTATTCTGGAACAAATTAATTGTATCATGTTGGGAGAAATAATAACTCCTAAAATTGAAATTAATTTAAATATGACCTTTGAACTCTTGAATGCGTTTGACACATCCCTAGCATTCAGCGGATTGAAGATCCCATTTAAATCATTGCATTTTTTTTATTTCTCGCTTGTGGTACAGTTGGTTTGCACCTGAATAGCTTGTCTTTTCTTTTGGACATATGGCTCTTAGTGTTACAATAAACATTTAGATCTCTAATTTCTATCGCTCTTGATATAAGTACTGCCTGGCTGTGTGATGATCGCACACTTATTGAAGTGCATTGCTATTTCAGTGAGAAACAATGCTCTCTAGACATCTCTCGTATTCATTTATTTAAAATACACACATATATATATATATATATATATATATATATATATATATATATATATATATATATATTTTTTTTTTAATTTAAAAAAGTGCAGCCGTTTCTCTCACGTCTCCCAGAGAATGCAACAGAGTAACAAATTAGAATATGTTAACTGTGGAATCACATAATATTTTTCAGCTGTTTTACTCAACAAGAAAAGCCCTAAAATATATATTTTTTTCATAACAAAAGTTTACTGCTCCTTTAAATTTAGTTTTTTTCTGCAGTATACATGTATGTGTTATCTCTGTACATTGTGTGTGTAATGTTAAGATGTATATTTGTGTTTTATTTTTAATCATTTACTTCTCTGTCTGAGCTAAGATAATCTGGGGTCTGTGTGTGACTGGTGGTTCTTGTTTTGCAGGCAGAAGAAGTGCATGACCAAACTACTAGAGTTCAATGCAGATGTTAACATATGCAATAACGAGGGACTCACCGCTGTAAGTGATGTATATGTATCTTCATTTACTTGGGTTAATCCCTTAAAGGGATAGTAATACTTCGTTTTAACTTTATTTTATTTTGTAGGCATTAAAAAACATGAAGAATGATATAAGTCTTATCTCTGAAACCTTTATGGTTTAAGAGATATTCACAAGCAAAGTATCCCTTCCCTGTTCAACCAGATAAGAAGGGAGATGCCCAGGTAGACTGCAGAGAGGGACAATCTTCAATTAAGATAATGGAAAAAGCTGAAAAACTTGTCAAGGGGGGAAGGGCTTTCATTGTTTTCATACAAAGAAAATTGTCCCCTTCTGTTATCTGTCCTGTCATACAACCAGACTCACATTTGAGAAGAGATGGCTTACACTAGGTAAAAGGGGCGGGGAGGGGAACTTTGCTTGTGAATATCTCATAAACCATAAAGGTTTGAGAGATAAGACTTATATCATTCTTCATGTTTTTTTAATGCCTACAAAATAAAATAAAGTTAAAACGAAGTATTACTGTCCCTTTAAGGATCCATGATGTGCCTGGCACGTCCATGGATTTCAGGACTCCCAGTGCGGCTGAACACCTTTCGAGGAGCCCTGAACCAGATCCGCAAAAAAAACTCTGTGGTCCGTAAGTGCCGTCCTTAAGGGGCTAAATAGGGATAGATATGTTATTATTGTTTTTAGAGCTTGGCTGAGTACTATAGAAGAATCTGTACTAAAGGGATAGTAATGGTTCATAATAAAAGCAGCTCTAATTAATCTTCATAGTATTTGGGCCATGGAGAGTGTTATTTCAATTCTGTCAGAGTTGTAGTTCAGGAGTAATTCAATGATAAAGTATCCCCCTCCCACCCCTTTTACTAAAGTAACACTGCTCAGCCAGAGCAGAAGGGAGGTGTCCAGATAGACTGCAGAGAGGGACAATCTTCAATTAAGATATGGGAAAAACCTGAAAAACTTGTCAAGGGGGGCAGGGCTTTCATTGTTCTAATAGAAAGAAGCTTGCTGTTATATGTCTGGTCTATGGACTGCATTCCACATCTCAGAAGAGATGTCTTACACTAGGTAAAAGGGGCGGGAGGGGGAAACTTTGCTTGTGAATATCTCTTAAACCATAAAGGTTTGAGTGATAAGACTTATATCGTTCTTCATGTTTTTTTAATGCCTACAAAATAAAATAAAGATAAAACAAATTATTACTGAATAAAAGTGAGTCTTATGTATAAAAGCAATGTAGAACAATTCTGGCTTTTAACACTTTGGCCTAGATGCACTAAACTTCAGCGAGGGCTAAAAATGTCAGAGCAATGTCGTAGGCACATTGACAGTATGCAAATTTGCATTCATCGCATCGATAATTGCCTATTTTCATATGGAAATGAAGCATAATGACTCATTTCCATATGGACATTCTGAATAATGAGACACATTCATGTGCAAGGGTGTGTTTTGATATGATAATGTGACACTTCGACACATTCACTAAACTCTGATAGCAGCCTCTGCTGTCAGAGTTCATTGTCTCTGGTTGGAGAAGTTGGGATCACCCTGTACTTTCCTATGGAGTAAAAGCCCTCAATCAATTTGTAGCATGAAGGGTTGTCCAAGTGCTGGCAATGTGGAAGCACTTGGACTTGGACTTCCACATCACTAGCAATTAGACACCCTTAAATGTGAAAAACAAAGAAAAATTGACTAATAAAAATGTAAGAAACAAAATTCGTTAAAAAAAAAAAAAAATTGTGTGAAAGGAATAATATCATAAAAATCAGTAAAATGAAAGGGAAAGTGTAAATATCACCAAAAGAAACTAGACAGCATAATGAACACATGTGCCGATTTGCAGCAGCATGAATTACTATTGGGATGCCAGCACATTGCAGCACTTTACTATTCATTTACTTTTGGCTTATTTTGGGTTTTAACCATGTTGATTTGCCCTATAATATTATTCTTTGCTCTATTTTATCATACTCAAATGATCTGCAATGTGCTGGAGACCCGCGAGTCAGATTGGATGACTGATTCATTAATGAAAACGCAGCGCTGAGCTTTCTAAGAATCACCCGGTGACGGAATTTATTCACTCAAGGCAGCACTTGTACTGCAGTGGCTTATACAGCCACTCCAATACTAAGGAAGGCAGAAAATTCCTTCGGGGTCACCCCCTATCATGGATAGATGATCCATGATAGGGGGGATATCAGGAGGGGTCCTGGTGCCCCTTCGAGGTCTGAAAGTAATACTTAATTTTAAAAAGCGCATATAAACTATGTTAAATATAGGTCATATGCGCTTTTTTTAAAAAAAGTTGCCCCATGGTTCATCTATCCTTCTGGATAGGTTATCCATGATAGGGGGTGTCATGAGGGGTCCTGATGCTCCTTTGAGGTCTGAACTTTTTTTAAACATATAATAAAATAAATAAATAAAATTTCATATACCTATACAGGCAAGGTATGCAGCTGAATACCTTGCATATTAACCCTATGAGTACCAGTGGGGTAGCCAACACATTGCAATGAGTTGCTACCCCTCTGGTAATCATAGGGTTAATTATACAATACAAATACAACAAGGGCATGTCGTAAAAAATTGGAGAGGAACAATGTAGAATTTAAATGGAGAAAAAAGTCATAGGAGTACTGTAAGTCAGAGGGGGCACATTGTGTAGGGCTTGGTGTACTATTTTTGTTTATTTTAACCCTTTGAATGCCACAGGGGTGAGCATTGCACATCCCTATGGCATTCAATGCTGTCCATGGTGCTGAAAGCCTTCTCTTTAGTCCCCTACTGGCTGGGTAGGGAAGCACAGAGAATGCTGTTCAGAATTGTAGTAGTGTTGGTGATGTGTGAGGGGAGGACGTCCCTTCCACACCGACAACACTTCGAACATGCTATATGCTAATAGGGACCTTCTCCAACCCTCCCCTTCCATCCGACAATTTTGGTGAATATGTCGATGTGTGTGTGCAGATCGAATTGTCGAAGTGATTCAAACACATCGACAAGATCATACCTACACTGCATCGACCTTTAGTGCATCTAGGCCTTTGTATGCTAAAGAAATTTTCAGTGCATTACGAAGCAATGCTTTGACTCCTCAAGCATATAAGGAGTTAAGAAGCACCTTTGACATTTTTAATGACAGAGGGCAGCTCAACACATTGCATAACAATCTGACACTCAAATGGCTCCTAGCAATGCCTCCTAAACCCAGCTGGGACTGACAGCGCAGGCAAGATGTCCGCGCTCCGTGCTATTGTCAGCCATAGAAGAGAGCAGAAATCTATTAAATAAGGTAATAATTCTGGCGACTAGCGCTACTAAGCAGCTAGTTGCCAGATGGGGACTTGGTTAAGCTAAAGATTTTGTTGGGTGGTAGTTCTGCTTTGAAATTGGACTGAAACCCAATCCACTGATACACCATGAGAGCAGTTTAACTGTTATTTTACACAATCTTGATATAATTTGATGCTGATTGTAGGGCTGCAACTAACGATTATTTTTGTAATGGATTAGTTGGACGATTCATTTTTTGATTAATCGGATAAAAATAGAAAAAATGAAATCCACTTTTCCCCCTTATATTTAAAATAAAATCCACAAAATAAGTGTTATAAATATATATAGTCACTTATTTATTTACAGAAACGTTGTCATTTGCTAGTAATTTCACTAATCCCAGTGCAACCACAACATCTCGAGGCAAAGAATTCCATAGCTTTATCACCCTTACTGTAAAAAATCCCTGCCTTTGTTTTAGTTAAAAGCACCTTTCCTCTAGTCTTAGTTTTAATTGATGACCTCTCGTTCTTAGCTCAGCTCTTTGCATTTACTGTTTTACAAAGTGACAGTTCCACTTGAAATTCATTCATAAATAACAAAAATCGCGGCTAACTAATTCCATTCAAGTTTGCAAAGAGAAGTTAATGTCATGTCACAACCTCTCAGACCATACACAAAGAACCAGAGGTATTGCATACATAAATGCATATTCCTTCTAACTTTGGCATCCTTGCTATTAGGATCTCATTATAGCAGCCCAGTGATATGTCAGGTGTGGGAAATATCTTGACACTACATAAACACAAACCCAACTCTCTTTGCCCTGCTAGGCTCTCCATCTGCTGCAGTACTACAAATACCATCATTCCCCGCCGGCAGGGGAAAGCATTTGCAGTCAGGCAGTAGCAGAAAGGCTTCACATTGCCTAACCCAGATATACAGACATGCAGAGATTGATCCCTTCAACAAATAAACATATGTATTAACGATCTGAATTGAGATAGCTGAATATACATCAGGACATCACCGCACTTCAAATGTGCACTGTAACTAAAAGATGGTAGCCCTTCGGCAGCAGGAAACGAGAGCGCAGCAAGGTACCACAGGAATTAGACCAAGAAAAGAAACTGAAATCATATCTCCGAGCAGAAATGGGGAAACTATTAATGTAATAAAGGAAGATTCAACATGGAGCACTCCGGGAGTGGAAGCCATGGGGCGGTCCTAGTAAAAGGAAGTAAGAAAAGATGCCCTAACTCTGTAGTCGGCGCATGTGCACTCTGTAACACTGTGTTCTACGCAAGAGGATGCACAGCCTTACGCATAGTGTAGAAACATTTTAGAAGAGGCGGGCTCTTATAATTTTGAATGTTTATAAGACACGCGATTGCTAAATAAAATTGCATGTCTTTAAAACAGTCTGGGGCTGCAACTAATCAATTATGAGAATCGTTGACAACAATTCTCATAATCTATTTTTATCGATGATATCGATTAGTTGTTGCAGCCCTAGCTGATTGGACTTCTTGTTTTCTTCTTACATATGCTTATTGGGAAACTTATTGGGAAACTTTTGTGGGTTTGTGATTTCTACAAGCAAGTGGAAATACTGGGACCCTTTGGGACATTAAAATCTTATCCATATTAAAACCAACAGATAATGGTAACTGTGGAATCACATAATTTCCCATAACCAGCAGCCTCCACAGACGTGGTGGGAATGTATTAATTACTGAAGGGTTCTTTATCCAGTTAGCTTGGCAACAAAGGATGGTAGTTCTATGTTTTTGTTTATTCTATAAGGGTAAATGGTATCAAAACAAAAATCCAAAAAGCCTCCTTTCTGTTCAACAATTTGCCATAATGTCTTTTCCTTAAATCCCCCCTCAAAGACTCAATAGCATAACCTTTAAGTAACTTATCGTTAGAGTTATGCATCTCACCAAAATGTCTAGAAACTGAATGATATTCACATTATACATGGATGTTTATGTTCATAAAGTTTCAGTTTAAAACTTTTAGTTTTTCCTATGTAAGATAGCCCACATGGACACTAAAGAACTCCTGTTCTATTACAAATTAAAATTGTTTAATCTCATGCTTGTTTTCTTTTTATCTATTATAAATGTAATTTCCTTTGGACAGTCCACACATGTGGTACAACAACCACACCTGTGCCACCCGTTACTGGTGACAGTTTCATTTTCTCTACACTGGGTTTCTCTTCTTTCCTATTTTTACTAAAATAATTTAATTCACTTAATGCACTTTTTTATCTTGCTTATGAACTTTCAAGACAGTTGGTGCCAAAATACTCTTCAAATTAAGATTTTTCCTACATATAATTTTACTTTATTTGGAACGATTTTCCTCAGAACCTTATCCTCCAGCGCAATTGAAATAGATAGAATCTTGTACAATTGAAAAGGAAAAAGTAGTGCTTTAGGAAAAAACAAATTCTTCACTCTCATTGTGATTCTTCTTCCAAATAATACTATTAACTCTATTTTATATTTCTTCGCAATGGAAGATCTTCCATTTTAGAAAAATTTATGTAAAATGTATCCTCCAATTTCTCAATTTACCCATTTTTCAAGCAACCATTTTACCTCTATCCATATGCAGAAAATCAATAAAGTCATGACATACCAACTGTAAACTGTATCTCTGTGTAATAAATCTCTTAGTTAAGAAGATACCTTGATTCCTATAATCCATTATTTTTGAACAATTCTAATTCTGATGCTTTGGCTTTTTGGTATGTTATCAAACCATCTCTTTTGATGATAACTTGTATAGGCAATACAGGTGTTCTGGTCAACAGTTCTGAAGTGGGTTTTTGTCTGAACCTTGCCATTCTCCACAAACAAACTCAAATCCAGAAATTGTATTTCTTATTGATAAATAACATTTAATCCATAGTTATTACTATTTATCATTTCAAAAAATGCTTCTAGCAATTGTCCTCCTTCGCTCCATATTAAGATAATGTCATCAATATATGTATAATACATCTTGAGATATGGTGAAAAACTATTATGTAACCAAATAGATTCATTTTCCCAGTATCCAAAGTTAGCAAAACTAGAGGCAAAGAGAGTCCACAACGTTATGCTCCTAGTTTGAAAAGAAAACGTACTATTAAAAATAAAGTAATTTGATTTTCTCTGTCGTCCAATATAGCTTACAGGTACCATGGGAAGGTGAGAGTCCCTTTAAGTAGGCAGGAGCAATTCTTTAAAAGACTGCAGGGCGGAGCATTCCTCTCCTCATAGCTGGCTACTAGCCACTCCCCTCTCCAGATGGATTTGTTCCAGGGAAGAAAGAGGCTACAGAGAAAAGTTCTGCTTAGTTTTTACTTTTTATTATTTTTCTATTAGATATGGGGTGTAGAAATCCCCCATTAGGTGGATTACCATTACTGACTCCCCAGTGGTGGATTGCTCAGTTAACAGGTGCTGTTTGTGGACCCTTTCAGCCCTGGGGGAAAACCTTGTGTGCTATGTCTTTCCCCTGGAGGAGCCTCTCTGAGACTCCTTTCTTATCAATGGTAATCTGAAGTCTGAAGACCTGCAGAAAAGGTGAACAACCCTTTGAGTGTGATGGTCCACTTGTCCCACTGTTGTTGCCAGACGTTCTCTTTGGCTTAAGATCTGGTCTGCTGACTTGATCTCCAAGAAATCTCTGGTCTCTCTTCCTTTTCTGGGCACTTCTCTTTTCGGCCCTGGGTTGAAGACTCTTATTAGCGAGGCTGCTGGGGACAAAAGCACTATGTTCCCTTTAATTCCTAAAAAGAAGCCTCAGGCCCATAGGCATTGTCTTTTTCATGCCTACCAGAGTGAGAAGTGCAGGGAGAATCCGGCGGTTCCCCAGGCTTCCTGTCCATCCTCCAAGCCCAAACAGCAGTGGAGTCCCAAGCAATCCACCACCAAGCCCAAATCCACCAAACCTACTTCGGCATGACTCGCTGAACTCCGTTCCACATGTGTCAGTGGGTGGTTGTCTGCGACACTTTTTCAAAATTTGGGCAGACTCCATTACGGATCCGTGGGTTTTACAGGTGGTTTCCGAAGGGTACAGGATCCCTTTTACATCCCTTCCTCCCTTCAGGTTCTTCCCTTCTCACTCCCTTCAGGTACTGGAAAAGCTTTGTCTTTTCAACTGGACCATTCAGGCTCTCTTGGACAAGAAAGTTCTGGAACTCCTTCCCCAACCAGAAAAAGGTTTGGGCTTCTATTCCAAACTATTTGTGGTTTCCAAGAAGGATGGTGGCTGCTGTCCTATTCTGGATCTCAAGGACCTTAAATTTCTTTTTGGTCAAAACTTACTACCACCTGGAACCCTTGCAATCAGTCATTGTGGCAATGTGCCTGGGGGAATTTCTGGCATGTTTGGATCTGCAGGATGCCTACCTGCACATCGCCATTGATCTGGAGAGCCAGCAGTACCTCAGGTTCGCGTGCGACAAGGGACACTTCCAGTTCTTTGCTCTTTCCATTGGTCTGACCATGGCACCACAGGTGTTCACTCGGGTCTTGGGCGCTCTGATTGCTGTCCTGCACAAAAGAGGGAATCAGGTCACCCCATATATGGACGACTTGCTCTTGAAAGCTCCCTCCAGGGAGATTCTCCACCAGCAAGTGCTGGACTGCATTCCGACCCTCACCCTTCATGGCTGGGTCTTGGAAATGGACAAGTCAGATCTGATTCCGTCACAGAAATTGGTCTTTCTGGGCCTTCTCTTCGATACCCTTCAGGGTATGGTCTTTCTGACAGAGGATGTGGTTCAGCAGATTACAGACAAAGTGACTTCAACTCTAGCTTGCGAGTTCACTCCAGCTCGGAAGCTATCCTCTCTGGTGGGGAAGCTGATCTCCACTCTGAAAGCGGTTTCCTATGCGATGGCTCAGACGAGGGAATTTCAGAGATTTGTGATTCAGGTTTGCAAGGAGGACCCGGCTCTGTTGGATCGCCCGGTCACTCTTCTCTTACACGTAGAACTGAGCCTGCCTTGGAGGTTGGATCTTTCCAACTTGCGCAAGGGGAGACTCTTTGTGGTTCTGTTTTGGACCATGGTGATGACAGATGCCAGCCTTGCCGGCTAGGGTGCGGTTCTAGGTCACCTGAGTGTTCAGGGTCGTTGGTCGGCGGAGGAATCCCTCCTACCCTCAACATTCTGGAGCTCAGGGCGATCTTTCATGCTTTGAGGTATTAGTCATCTCATGGGTTGCCCGATTCAAGTCCAGTCAGACAACTCCATGGCCGTGGCCTACATCAAGAAGCAAGGTGGCACCGGAAGTCCTGCAGCTTGGTTAGAAGTCAAGGCTATTTTAACCTGGGCAGAAGAACATGTACTTGCCATTTCCACGCTACCTATTCCAGGAGTAGAAAACGTGTTGGCAGACTTTCTCAGGTGACACACAGTGGACAACGGAGAGTGGGAGCTTCACCAGGAACTGTTCAACCTCATTGTTCAGAGGTGGGGTCTTCCCTGGATCTACCTAATGGCCAACAGGGACAACCGGAAGGTTCAGAAGTTTGGCTCCTGCTGTAAGGACCCTCTGGCCTTCACAGTGGATGCTCGGTCAATTCCTTGGCAATTCCTTCTAGCCTACATCTTTCCTCCTCTCCCCCTGCTTCCCAGGGTTCTGCTGAAGCTACGGATGGAAGGGACTCCAGTCATCCTCATTGTTCCTTATTGGCCCAGGCAACCCTGTTTTCTGGAACTGCTGGCCCTGTCTGTTTGCAAACTGTTTCGTCTTCCACACAGACCGGATCTCTTACTGCAGGGTTACCTGTGGAAGGAGAATGTAGAGTGTCTGGGTTTGATGGCTTGGCTATTGAATCATCTATCATGAGGAGAAAATTATTTTCTTCTGAGGTGGTAGTCACTATGATTCAGGTGTGGAAACCTGTTTCCTCTAAGGCTTACCACAGCATTTGGTCTATCTTCCACTCTTGGTGTGTGGATAGGGATCTGTCCTCCCAGGAGTTTAATCTTTCAACTGTCCTGTCCTTTTTGCAGGATGGTGTCAACAAAGGCCTCTGCTTCAATTCCTTGAAGGTTCAGACATCAGCTCTCTCTCTGTCTTTTTTCAGAGACGTATAGCCATTTTGTCAGATATTAAGGTTTTCTTTCAGGGTGTTGCTCATGCCCCCGCTGCCATTAAGGCTCCCACTCCTCAGTGGGACCTTAACCTGGTTTTGGGGGTGCTGCAGCGGCCGTCTTTTGAGTTCTTGGCTACTGTTACATTGCGTCTTCTGACTTGGAATATGGTTTTCCTTCTGGCTGTGGTCTCTGTCCACAGAGTTGATGAATTGCAGGCTTTGTCCTGCAAACCGCCTTTCCTGGCGTTCCACAAGGATAAGGCTGTCCTTCACACTTCTTAGGAATTCCTTCCTAAAGTGGTTTCTGAGTTCCACATCAATCAGGAGATTGTTGTGCTGTCATTCTGCCTGGACCCTAAATCTGACAAGGAGAGAGATCTCCACTTGTTGGATGTGGCGCGATGTCTTAAATGTACATCAGACTGATGCTCTATTTGTTATCCCTGAGGGTCCAAGGTTGGGCAAGGTTGCATCCAAAGTAACTGTTGCTTCCTGGATTAAGTCTACCATCTGCAAAGCTTATGGACGCAAGAAGAAATCTGTTCCCTTTCGGATCACTGCGCATTCCACCAGGTCTATAGGAGCCTCATGGGCCTAAAGAATCAGGCCTCTGCTGATGAGCTGTGCAAGGCGGCCATTTGGTCCTCCGTGCACATTTTTTCCAAGCACTATCGCGTTGATGATCTGGTTTTGGCTGAAGCCAGCTTTGGCAAGAAAATCCTGGAGGCAGCTCTGCCTATCTAGGACTTTAATTCCTGTGTCTCAGAGCTATTTAACTGTTGAGCCCTGTTGGCTCTTGTTCCATGTGCTGTGTTTACAGGTATACTGGTGTGCTGTGTAACAGTTCAGTGTTCGTTGACACTTTGTTCGATTGGGCTATTCAGTACTCTGATTAGCCCATAGGAGCTCTGGTATCATGGGGGATCGGTGCTTGGTCCTTGCCTTCTTTTCGCACCACAGGGAACTACATGTTGGTACATCCCATGGTACCTGTAAGCTATATTGGACAACAGAGAAAATAGGATTTTAGTCTTGCCTGTTAAATTATTTTCTCTTAGTCCATGTAGCTTACAGGTCTCCCACCCTGTCAAGGGACCATGCTTGATATCCTGTGGCTGGACATGAGAGTCCTTTTGGGTTCACGCTCACAGGAGTTTTCCTGTTTACCTTCTGCTAGGTAGGTAGGTTTATTGTCTCAAATCTATCTAGAGAGGGGAGTGGCTAGTAGCCAGCTATGAGCAGAGAAAGACTCCATCCTGCAGTCTTTTCAAGAACTGTTCCTGCCTACTTAAAGGGGCTGTCGCCTTCCTGTGGTACCTTTAAGCTATATGGACTAAGAGAAAAGGATTTAACAGGTAAGACTAAAATCCTATTTTAGAATAAAATCAGTACTATCAACACATTTTCTATGAATCTCTCCTAAGAAGCCTATTTCACTGTCGTCCAATACAGGTCACTGGTACTCTGGGAGGCGTAAGTCCCCTTTAATAGGCAGGAACAACTATGCAAATAATTTGCAAGGGGCGGAGCCTCCCCTCTTACTTAAGCCACCTTCTGGCCAGAGCCACTTTAGATTGATTTGTTCCTGGTGTGCTTCCACACCAGGTAGAGAACATCTATGCATCTTAGTATTTTATTATTTTTTATTCAAATATGGAATACCACCATTAGGAGGGTGACCATGGCTGTGAATTGCCCTCTTTAAAGTGGCTGGTGCAGCTTCCAGGGATTTTCTGTGGACCTATGCCCTGAAGAGGGGACAGCTTGTGTTAAGCAGCTCCCCTGTTGGGGAATTTACCTCTGGTTCTTTCCCTCCTTATCATGGTCACCTGAAGACAGAAGTCAGCAAGGAAGGTGAGTCACCCATTGAGTGCTGAAGGTCCACTTGTCCCCACAGTGTCCCTTTGATGGGCTTGTATTTGGGAGTTTTAATACACTCCAGCACTCATAGGGTGTTTTTATTGCATTATTACTGTTTATGCAATTTCTGTGTTATTCTCTGAGTTTTGGAGCATTGGGTATTCATTTATTTATGTTTCTCATGTGTTTCATGCTTGTTTGGGCACTTTTTAATGTTTTACTAAACTTTATTAAAAATGGTGTTCCGCGCCTTTAAGCGCGGCTTTTTCCCGCTCAGACGCAAGGGCTCCTTTACTCTCTATGGGAATTCACAGTATGGGACATATCTCTGGAACCGCTTGTCACAGCAACTTCAGAGAGGGCTCATTTTAATTCTAGGCTCCTGATCTATCATCCGGAATGTGTTTTATTCATGTGGGGTGGTCAGGGGGGCTTCGGGCACTGTTTGGGGTACTTGGACAGGAAAACTACATTTCCCATGAGCGCTTGGTTCGCGCTCGTTTCTGATTGGCTGTCATGACGGCCGCCATTTTGTGGTACTTTTCCTAGGCGAGTACACTACGCAGGGACCGAGCCTTCTCTCTCCTCAACAGATTAACCCTTCGCTGGCCAGATAAGTCCGTTTTTAGAACATTTCTGGGGTGAAACTTTAATCTTAACACTTTTTCTGGGTGATAGTGTTATTGGTGGGGTATATTGACGCTGTGAGCATGTCTGCTTCACTGGAGCTAGGGGCTAGACCCAAGTCTAAGGAGGATGGGGGGTCCGCTACCCCCATGGCGTTTTGCTCCTCTTGCCACATTGGGCTGGATGGCGATAATGTGGGGGATCTATGCCCTAATTGTACTGGTCAAGATAGCAACCCTGGGCTTCCCAGCCATGCTATTGAGCCATCTTGGGTGAGGGAGTTCAAAGCTGCCACTAGGGATCTCAGATCCACGCTTCAACTCTTTCCCTCTCAGGTACAGGGGGCTCTCCAGGTCTGGCAGACCCCCTCTACTATCAGGACCTCCCTGCCTAAGCCACAGGGAGCTCCTGATATCACTGATTCTTCTGAAGAAGAACTTTTACAGGATTCTGATGCTGAGGAACGTACTGTTATTGAATCTAACAGGTCCATTGGGGACCCCTATGAGTGTGACCCTGAAGTTTCGGCTGAGGGTCTGATCAGAGCGGTTCTGAATACGCTCAACCTTCCTCTGACTCAGGAATCCACTTATGATCCTACTGATGTTTTTCAGAAAAAGCCATCTAAACCAGTTGTTTGTTTTCCAACTAACCCTACTCTTGCCCGTCTGGTCTCTGAGGCATGGAAGAATCCTGATAGATCTTCCTCTGTCTCCAAAAAGTTTGCTAAACTTTACCCTTTTCCTGAGGCGGAGCTGGCAAAATGGGTTCATCCTCCCAAAGTGGATGCTCCTGTGTCTAGACTCTCCAAATCTACTGCTTTGGCTGTCTCAGATGCCTCTGCCTTGCAGGACTGGACGGATAAGAAACTAGAGCTCTCTCTTAAAGGGATAGTAATACTTAAAATGTAAAAAAAAATATCTTGTAGGGTTTATCCCCCTGAGTAAAACAAGAGTACTCCCACTGCTGAAAGGTGTTTCATTCAAAAGTTATTAATTTTCAAAGTTGAATTTTTTAGGTGCAATATCACAGTGGCCTGAAATTGTACATTGGCGCTGTTGCTACACCATCCTATGGAGATTTATGGTCAATTGACCAGAGCTGTCCATAGGATCGTATAGCAACAGCGCCACTGTACAATTTCAGGCCACTGTGATATTGCACCTAAAAAATTCAACTTTGAAAATTAATAACTTTTGAATGAAACACCTTTCAGCAGTGGGAGTACTCTTGTTTTACTCAGGGGGATAAACCCTACAACATATATTTTTTTACATTTTAAGTATTACTATCCCTTTAAGTCTATTTTTGCCTCCATTGGCACAGCCATGCGCCCCACTTTTGCTGTGGCATGGGTTAATAGAGCTATTGCGGCCTGGACTGAACGACTGACTGAAGCGGTTCGCCAGGATGCGCCTGTATCTGAACAGTTGCAGCTTCTTGCTAATATCACTGAAGCTCAGAACTATGTTGCTGACGCTGCCTTTGATGCTGTGCGCATGATGGCGAGGGCCTCCACTTCTTCTGTGGTGGCTAGACGCGCTCTTTGGCTGAAAATTTGGTCTGCTGACACAGCCTCTAAGAAAGCCTTGCTTTCCTTGCCCTTTCAGGGGAATTTGCTTTTTGGGTCTGAACTCAAAGAAATGATCAGTGAGGCTACTGGCGGTAAAAGTACTCTTCTACCCTCAGTCTTTAAGAAAAAGTTTCCAGCCAAACGCAATCGGTCCTTTCGTTCCTTTCAGACTGAGACACGCTCCTCGGCCCAAACGGGTCCTCCCACTACGCGCTCCTCCTCCAAGCCCAAACAGTCCTGGAGGCCCAAAGTTGCCTCCAAGGCCAAGACCTCCAAGACTGCTTCGGCATGACTCGCCGAACCCGGGTCCGCATCCGGCTGTAGGCGGTCGTCTCCGCATCTTTCGCCGGACTTGGGAGGAGTCAGTGGCGGACCCATGGGTTCTTCAGGTGGTGTCAGAGGGATACAGGATCCCTTTCTCTTCCCTTCCTCCTTTTCGGTTCCATTTTACTCGTCCTTCTCAGGAACCCACAAAAAGGCGTCTGTTCGACGACGCTATTCAGGATCTCTTGGACAAAGAGGTCCTGGAGGCGGTTCCTCAGGGGGACACAGGTTCAGGATTTTATTCCAACCTGTTTGTGGTAGCCAAAAAGGACGGAGGAGCCCGTCCCATCTTGGATCTCAAAGATCTCAATGCCTATGTGGTGACTTCCCACTTCCGCCAGGAGTCCCTGCGCTCTGTGATTGCAGCAATGTCTCCAGGGGAGTTTCTTGCCTCCCTGGACCTTCAGGATGCTTATCTTCACATCCCTATTCATCCAGAGAGCAGGCGGTACCTCAGGATTGCCTGCCAAAGGGGACACTTTCAGTTTGCAGCGCTCCCCTTTGGGCTGACTTCAGCCCCTCAGGTCTTCCAGAGGGTGTTGGGCTCATTGATAGCGGTGCTCCATCAGGATGGGATCAGAGTGACCCCCTACATGGACGATCTCCTTCTGAAGGCCTCCTCAGCGGAGCTTCTCCTTCAGCAATTACAGATGTGCATGCACACCCTGAACCGTCATGGCTGGATCCTGAATCTGGACAAGTCGGACTTGATTCCATCTCAGAGGCTTCTGTTCCTGGGTCTCCTGTTCGACACTCGCCAATGCATGGTGTTTCTTCCAGAGGACGTGGCTCACCAGATAGCTGTCAGAGTGGCTGGAATTCTGGACATGGACGAGATTCCAGTTCCGAAGTTGTCGTCCTTAGTGGGGAAGTTCATTTCCACAATCGAAGCAGTTCCATTTGCCATGGCCCACTCCGGGATCTTCAGAGGTTTGTGATCCAGACGTGCAAGAATCATCCAGATCATCAACATCTGTCTGTTTCTCTTCCTCCTCATGTCGAGTCGAGTCTGCACTGGTGGTTAGATCTCTCTCATCTCCTGAAAGGGAAATCCTTTCTAGTTCCTCCTTGGACCACAGTCACTACGGATGCCAGCCTTCGGGGCTGGGGTGCAGTCTGGGGTCGCTTCAGTGCTCAGGGGAAATGGGGTCTGGAGGAATCCATGCTCTCCATCAATGTTCTGGAACTTCGAGCTGTCCGGCTGGCCCTGAGGCACTGGGAGTCTCAATTGACCGGTCTTCCAGTCCGAGTGGAGTCCGACAACGCCACGGCGGTGGCTTACATCAACAGGCAAGGCGGCACAAGAAGCGGTTCCGCCTGGTGGGAGGTCAAGGATATTTTGTCTTGGGCAGAAGATCACGTGCCTGTCATCTCTGCGGTTCATATTCCAGGCGTGGACAACGTCATGGCAGACTTCCTCAGTCGTCATACCGTCGACAGCGGAGAATGGGCTCTTCACCCAGAGGTGTTTCACATGCTCACTCAACGGTGGGGGATGCCTGTGGTGGATCTGATGGCTACCAGACACAACAGGAAGGTTCCGGTGTTTTGCTCCCGGTTGAGGGACTCCCTTGCTCTAGCAGTGGATGCCTTGTCGATCCCTTGGGACTTCTCCCTGGCTTACATCTTCCCTCCTCTTCCTCTATTGGTCAGAGTTATCCAGAAGTTGAAGAGGGAACGTTGTCCTGTCATCCTGATTGCTCCAAACTGGCCTCGCCAGTCCTGGTTTCCGGAATTGATGGCCATGTCAGTGAAGGATCCAATCCCACTTCCAGCCCGTCCGGATCTGCTTCTTCAGGGGTATCTGTGGAAAGAGGATGTTCACTCTCTCCGTTTGATGGCATGGCGGTTGAATCCTCGATTCTAGCAAAGAAAGGCTTTTCTCCTTCTGTGGTATCGACGATGCTCAGTGCTCGTAAGCCTGTGTCTTCCAAGATCTATCATCGCATATGGTCAACTTTCGTGACATGGTGCTCTGACAAGAAGTTGTCACTTGACTTCCATCTTCCCACTGTCCTGGCCTTCTTGCAGGACGGTGTGGATAAGGGGCTCAGTCTGAGTTCCCTCAAAGTTCAGACTTCTGCCTTGTCTGTGTTTTTCCAGGAACGGATTGCTGTCCTTCCTGATGTGAAGGTCTTCTTCCAGGGTGTAACTCATGTTCGACCTGCCTTTAAGAGTCCTGCTCCCCAGTGGGATCTCAATTTGGTGCTGGGAGTTCTTCAGCGACCACCGTTTGAATCCTTGGCTTCCATTCCATTACGTCTTGTGACTTGGAAGATGGCCTTCCTCTTGGCTGTTGTGTCAGTACGCCGGGTAGCAGAGTTACAGGCCTTGTCTTGTAAACCTCCTTACCTGGTGTTCCACAAGGATAAGGCTGTGCTTCGCACTACCAAGGAATTCTTACCCAAGGTTGTATCTGAGTTTCACATCAATCAGGAGATTGTGGTTCCCTCTTTCTGCCCTAATCCTTCATCTGACAAGGAGAGAGATCTCCATCTGTTGGATGTGGTGCGTTGCCTCAAGTTTTATGTTCATCGCACCGAGTCTATCAGGAAGTCTGACGCTCTATTCGTCATTCCTGAGGGGCCTAGGGCAGGAAGACCGGCTTCCAAAGTTACCATTGCCTCTTGGATTAAGGCTACCATCCGTGAAGCCTATAAGTTGAGGAATAAGCATGTTCCCTTCCGGGTGACTGCCCATTCCACCAGATCTATTGGGGCCTCTTGGGCCTACAAGAATCAAGCTTCTGCTGATCAACTGTGCAGAGCGGCCACTTGGTCCTCTGTGCACACCTTTTCTAAGCACTATCGAGTTGATGTACTGGCTTCGGCTGATGCCAGTTTTGGAAGGAAGGTCCTGGAGGCAGTCTTGCCTGTGTAGGTCTTCCGCTCTGTGATCCTTAGTGCTTCTTTACTGTTGAGCCCGGTTGGCTCTAGTTCCGTGTGCTGTGTTAGTTCAGGGATTGTTCCCTTGGTTGGTGTCCGTTGACACTTACAGTTTGGGCTATGTTATCAACTGGTCATAACAGTTCTAGTGACTTGGGCCTTGCGCCTGGTCCTTGCCTTACTTCCCGCCTCTGGATCAGCTCAATGTTTGTACATCCCAGAGTACCAGTGACCTGTATTGGACGACAGTGAAAATAGGATTTTAGTCTTACCTGTTAAATCCTTTTCACTTAGTCCATACAGGTCACTGGTCTCCCACCCTGTCAAGGGACCAGTCTTGGCTCTCCTGTGGCATTCAGTGGGAGACCGTTCGGGCATGCTCACAGGAGTCTTTCTTTTTGCTTACCTGAGGTCAGTTTTAGGGTCTCAAATCAATCTAAAGTGGCTCTGGCCAGAAGGTGGCTTAAGTAAGAGGGGAGGCTCCGCCCCTTGCAAATTATTTGCATAGTTGTTCCTGCCTATTAAAGGGGACTTACGCCTCCCAGAGTACCAGTGACCTGTATGGACTAAGTGAAAAGGATTTAACAGGTAAGACTAAAATCCTATTTTTTTGAAACCATGTATTTACTGCTGTAATGCCATCTTGATGCCTTATATTGATATACAATGCCCCAATGTCTGCTGTTGCTAAGAGATCTCCTTTCCCAAGCATGATTTTCAAATATATGTATAACATCTCTCATATATTTAAGATAACTTTATTGTTGGCACCATAATGCCGGTATAGATCCACGTGACCCAAAGACCCTATTCCTGATATAATAGGACGGCCTTGCAGATGTTGTAAATCCTTATAGATGTTCGGGAAATGGTAAAATGTTGCTATATTTGTTTCTTCTACCCACAAAAAGACATACTCATCTTTTGATAATGATCTCATCATTCTTAGCCCTCTCAAGGAGCTGTAATAACTTTTCTTTAAAATTCTTAGTAGGATCTGATTTTAATTCTTTATAGAACTTATCTGATAGGAGTCTTTCTGATTCCTCCATGTAGGGATTATAATTCTATCAAACCACTCCTCCCCCTAATCTGCTCCTCTAATAACTATACTTGGGTTATTAGTTAATTCCCTGAGGGCTTTTCTTCAATTTGTCCTTTATTATCTTATCATTAATATGACTAATTTCTGATCACATCAAGTGCTGAAACAGGGTTAAGCTTGTCCCTTTTGATGAGGCTGAAAAACGACATTTGTCCATCAAGTCCAGTCCATGCAAAACCAGGGGTGATCCAGAGGAAGGCAGAAAAAACAATTGAAGCCATTTCCAGTTAAGCCCCAAGTGGGTAAAAACAACTCCTTCTTGACTTCAAAAGACATTCAGATCCCTGGATTAACAACCTATCTTCTTTGAAGCCACCTGTTATAATTCTAAATATTGTTCTGTGCTAGACTGGTATCCATTACTCTTATGAAAGCAGTTACAGTATCTTGAAGCGCATAATCCCGAGGTAAAGAACTCCTAGCTTTACCACCCCTACTGTAAAAAAAAAAACATGCCTTTGATTTAGTCAAAAGAGCCTTTCCTCTAGTCTAAATGGATGACCTCCCATTCTTAGCTCAGCTCTTTCAGTAAATAATGGAACCCTCTGAATTTTTGTTAGCCTGATCAACTTCCATAACATTGTCTGGGCAATCCCTCAGGGTATATGAAACCTGAAAATGAGAGTCCAGAACTGTCTTCTATCCAGGCCTACATTGTGGAGCAACCCAACTTTACCAAAAGGAACAAATACAAAAATCTTATGGATTTCAATTTTTTTTCTGGAATTATTCCTCTCTCCCTTAGAATATTCTTAAATCATTCTTCTTCAAATGTGACAATGTAGTGTACAAAACACAGACAGAAGCAGGAAACATGCATTGCATTATTCACTGCTGTAAACTGATTGTTATTGTGAAAGTGTGCGTGCCTGCACTCACGTGCACTTCTGAGATTGACAGTATGTCAGCATAATACATTGGCTCTGTGCAAGTGCGTGTGCGCCCGCACACACGTGCACTTGTGAGATTGACAGTATGTCAGCATAATGTGCTTGCAGGTTTGTTTGTGTGGCCTGCATTGTGCTTTTTGTGCTGTCATAGCAACAGTTATACACTTGCATATTTTTAATGTTGTTCTTTACTGCCATCTAGTGTTTATCTTGATCTCTTCCACTTCTGGCTTACAGACCTCAAGGATGTTGCCTAGTTACTAAAGACTAGCTTTATAGGCTTTTAATTTTAATTTTTACTTCTTTGTCTATACATCCATTTTTTTCATTTTTGTTAAGGCCTCTGTTGGTTCTGAAACACTGACAAATCTATTATCTTGTGCCCATGTGCTATTCATATTCTTCTATGTTTTTCTGTATATGCATACTTTCCTTTGTGTGTTTCTATGAAAAGATCTTTTATTTAGAAAGAATAAAAATGTGATGGGCGAACTTCAGTACATTATTAAAGAAAAATTAGGTCTACTAGCCATTATTTTTGTTGGTTATAGTCATAACGTGCCAGTGTATTGTGCAGTGATGTTAAATAAGGGGAACAGTGATTACAAAAATAGCAGCATATTAATTTTCACAGGACCAGGGTGTAGAGACTTTTGTGTGTAATACCAGGAGAAGCTGCAACAACGAGTGAGAGAGGAGACTGCATTATTTCCTCTAGTGGGAGCAGTGACAGTTTTGTGGGCCTGATGTCTGCACATTAATTCAATATTCACACTGTTGACATGAACTGAGCTGTGATGTAACTTTGTTCAGTCTGTCTGTTTTTGCTTACCTTTCCTTTGTTTCACTGGCTATCTCAGCTTTGAGATAAGGAAGCATAACTGATGGCTGGTATCAGCTATGCTCAATTGACTGATGCTTATGTGGTTGGTCATTGGAGGATGTAATAAATATTGTTACTTCTGTCACCTGTGTGAAAAATTTGCACGTTGCCTCCATAAGCTATTGTACAGATCCTGCACACCGCAGTTTTCCTGTGTTATGCATTGAATGCGGAAAGTTACAGTGCAGAGATAACCTTGCTGTACAAATGTTCCAGTAGGAACAAACCCTAAGATGATACATTAGAGTGGAATATTTTAAATGAGAATTCTGGGAAATTTGTTAGGGAAGCCAAAAACACAAAGTCCATGAGTTGGGGTCTTTGCAGTAACAGCAGTGAATAGTGGCACAACTTCGGCTGCCCACGTACCCTACAGTAGGGAGCTTTCTCAGAAGTCAGTTGCATTTGCGAATGGTTTCACACACACATGCATTTGTGCAGTTGTGCATTTAACCCTTTCTGAACTGGTGAATACCTGCTTTTGCAGGTAAGAGCCCCTCCATTTATCCTTCTTGAGACTGAAGAGATGCAGCTAGCAGGGCAGGGTCCTACTCTGCATTTCCATTAAAGAGGAAATATCAGAACCTGAAACCTTCTTTTATTTTTTATTTATTTTAAACTAGTTGAAGCGCGGGCAACAGTGCCGGCTGGTTGCGGTGCAGTCATGCGCAGTAGAGACTGCCCATGATGCGGCTGATCTAGAGCTGGGCGCTCCAAATTCAGACTGTGGTCCTCTCTGCACACTGGTCTGAATTTGTAGTGCCCTGCACCGTATGAGCCGCGTTACGGGCAGCCTCTACTGCGCATGACCGTGTTGTTACAAACTTTTAGCAAATTATTATATAGGATAGTGTTGCTAAAACCAACTGCATTCTACAAGAACAATACACTTTCTCAGAGTTCCTAATTATTTAAAGAGAGCTTTTAACCCCTTAAATACTAGAGCAGTGACAACCTCTCTTGCATTCAGGGGGTTAAAAGTTCAGTTTAAATTAACGAAAAGGATTTTTTTGCAGTTGGTTTGCCCCAGTATTACTTCAGTTTGTCTTTATACATAAGGCCCAACAATTGTATTCATAACCTCTTTATATAGCCTAAGATAATCAGAAACACTATAGCAGAATGCCACAGTGTGCAATTTCCCAGGTAATCAGTGCAGTAGTTGAACATACTACTATAGGAGGAGGCCATATTGCTCCAGAGTTGCATCACCATCTCCTCCCTCCCCATGTGCTCTACCTTGTTTTATTTCCAGGAGCAGGACAGAGCTCAGTCCATGTCCCCAAATGTAAAGGGGCGGAGCAAGACTGAATCTTCCTTCTTTTGCATTAACCCTTTGAGTGCCAGATGGGTTTGCAACACATTGTTTTGCAATGCGGTGCGTACCCCTATGGCACTCAAAGGGTTTTGGTGTCCTATCCCATATGGAGAGATCCATGCAAAGTCATGCTACACTAGTGTTAACGTAGGAATAACAGGGTCATATGCAGAAATAGTGTTACCGTCCCTTTAACCCCATGGAGAGTAGACACTCCTTCAGCACATTGCTTCACAATGCATTATAGCTGCATCTACATGGTTAAGGTGATTATAGAAGACACCCTAACTGTATTCATCTTAAATATTTTGAGTCTGAAAATGTAAGTACATTAAATTGAAACTCATTGTTTGACAAATATGTAATTTTTTTTTTTAAAGAATTTTAAAGTTACAAAAGTTATGAACTAAATATAATAAGATACAAATGCATTTAAGACAATTTCCACATCTCTCCTACTGATCTCCAACCTTTCCTCCTGAGGACTGGGTGTGCCACGCATTGTGAGGCAACGTATGGCACGCCCATCTAGTTGTCAAGAGGTTAATCATGTTGTCTGTGTTCAGTGTTGTAAATGGAACATGTTGATTCTGTTTAGATCCACTGGCTTTCTGTGAATGGCCGAACAGAGCTACTTTATGACCTTGTGCAACATGTCACCAATGTGGATGTGGAAGATGCAATGGGACAGACAGCCCTGCACGTTGCCTGCCAAAATGGACACAAAACAGTAAGGCACCTCTGTCACTTGGAGCTCTTAACCCCTTGAGGACCCTTCTGGTCATCAATGGCTAAGATTTAGAAAAATTGCATTTATATCTTCAGTTTAACCCTTTGAGTGCCAGGGGGTATCCAACGCATTACAAAGCAATGTGTTTGGATACCCGTCTAGCATGAAGAGTGTTAAATGCGAAGTAGCAGCTAATTTGTTTATTTTCTGCATTCATGTTTGGGTTGGTGAATTGTTGGACTTCCAGCTGTTGGCTGGTTGGGGTATGTGGGAAGTTGTAGTCTCCACAGACGAAGGTCCAACAATTGGTTACTCCTGAAGTATGTCCATAAGCATGGACATAAGTGGAGCAGTTCTGGGGCAAAACCAACTGCACCATAGGCAATAAAAAAATATAATTTATTCAAATGGTGGTTTTAACACTTTGAATGCTAGAGGGTCTCCAGCGCATTGCTTGTGTGGTAAATCTCTTCAGCATTCATGAGGTTAAACTAAAGCACTATTTCAAATGTAGATTTGTTCCTGTCTGTGAAGTTATATTTCCCTAGGTATGCTGCACTTTTGCCTGTATAGTTTGGCCCCTTTGTATGTATGTATGTATGTATGTATGTATGTATGGCATAAAATAGCAACAGGAGGCCATTTGTAGTTTCCCTCCTGTATCCTCATCTTGTTTTGGTGTCTCTTTACACTGTGATGGATAGTAGGCCAATTCCTGTACCACTAAGCAATATATATTGCTTCAACCCATTAAATAAATAAGTAAATAAAGGAAGACCTAACGAATTACAAAGACAATGAGGAAAATACAGTACTGTGCAGATGTGAAAAAATGCTGTAAAGTAAGAATGCTTTCAAAAATAGACCTGTTAATAGTGTATTTTTATCAATTAACAAAATGATAGTGAGTGAACGGAAGAAAAATCTAATTCAAATCAATATCTGGTGTGACCACCCTTTGCCTTCAGACAGCATCAACTCTTCTAGGTGCACTTGCACAAAGTGAGGGATTTTGTAGGCATAGGTGTATGATTAAACAGTTATACCAAATAGGGGCTAAAAATCATCAATTTAATATGTGGGTTGTAACACAATCACTAACTGAAACAGAAACTGCTGTATAGGAGGAATAAAACTGGATGAGGAACATCCAATCCCAGCTAACAAGGTGAGGATGCTGAAGACAGTGTAATGTCAAAAGTCATACACTATGGCAAGACTGAGCACAGCAACAAGACACAAGGTAGTTATACTGCATCAACAAGGTCTCTCCCAGGTAGAAATTTTAAGGAAGACAGGGTTCCCAGAAGTGCTGTCAAAGCTCTTTTGAAAAAAATGTAAAGAAACGGGCAGCATTGAGAATGCAGTGGTTGCCATGGAAACTTAGCGCAGCAGACACATCATGCTTACTTCCCTTTGCAATTGGAAGATGTCCAGCAGTACCATGAGCTCAGAATTGGCAGAAAACAGTGGGATCCTGGTACACCCATCTTCTGTTCAGAGAAGTCTTTTCAGAAGTGGTCTTCATTGAAGACTTGCGGCCAAAAAGCCATACCTCCGACATATAAAGGCCAAGCGACTCAACTATGCAAGAAAACACAGGAACTGAGGTGCAGAAAAATGGCAGCAGGTGCTCTGGACTGATGAGTCAAAATTTGAAATATTTGGCTGTAGCAGAAGACAATTTGTTAGCTGGAGTGCTGGATAGTGGTACAAGAATGAGTATCTGCAGGCAACTGTGAAGCATGGTGGAGGTTCCTTGCAAATGTGGGGCTGCATTTCTGCAAATGGAGTTGGGGATCTGGTGAGAATTAATGGTCTCCTCAATGCTTAGCAGTACAGGCAGATACTTATCCATCATGCAATACCATCAGAGTGCATCTGATTGGCCCCAAATTTATCCTGCAGCATGACAACAACCCCAAATATACAGCCAAAGTCATTAAGTACCATCTTCAGCATAAAGAAGAACAAAGAGTCCTGGAAGTGATGGTATGGCCCCCACAGAGACATGATCTCAACATCATCTAGTCTATCTGGGATTACAGGAAGAGAGAGAAGCAACTGAGGCTGCCTAAATCCACAGAAGAACTGTGGTTAGTTCTCCAAGATGTGAAGAACAACCTACCTGCTGAGTTCCTTAAAAAACTGTATGCAGGTGTACCTAGAAGAATTGCTGCTGTTTTGATTTGATTTAGGCGTTTCTTCTGTTCACTCATCATTTTGTTAATTGATAAATATAAACTATGTCTAGTTTTGTAAGCATTCTTACTTAACAGCATTTTTTTAATACCTGCCTAAGCCATTCACACAGTACTGCATATAAAGAAATGTAGAGAAATTCTGAGACAAACCTGGTGCACCAAGAGAGAAGTTAAAATTCCCAAGAATTACTTCACTTTTGAATTTATACATATGCACTTGTTTTCTCAATAAAAAAACTAATTTGACTGATTTCTTAAATTATATTATA
Organism: Rhinophrynus dorsalis; assembly: GCA_037306005.1. Taxonomy (NCBI): domain Eukaryota; kingdom Metazoa; phylum Chordata; class Amphibia; order Anura; family Rhinophrynidae; genus Rhinophrynus; species Rhinophrynus dorsalis. The sequence goes on from CM074720.1 coordinate 291,560,625, forward strand.
TTTATTTGTGGGTCCTGTTATAGTTTTCCCCCCATTTCTTTGATGTGGTCATGTTATACATTATCGTACTGCCCGTGCAACTAGCAGTTGTATGTTTGGACTCTATACCAAAAAAACCTATAATGTTGTCAAGTCTGTTATTCAGATAATACAATAATGTTCTTCTTTTAACTAGACAGTGTTGTGCTTATTGGACAGAGGTGCTGATATTAACAGGCCTAATATATCAGGAGCCACGCCCCTTTATTTTGCTTCCAGGTAAGACGCATGTACATTATTTTCCTTAACAGCAAAATGTCTGAAACCAGATATCTAGACATCATGGATTTTCTTGCATTTATTCGTGCACTAGATATAATCTTTCCGTGAAATAACGTCCACCTGAAATAAAACAGTAAAGGTGCTAGTCCCTTTTCTGATTCTATGTGCAATATGTTGAAGACCTTGCTAGCATCCAATGGGTTAAACAAATACAAATGGCAATTTTGAATATGTAGTCTGGGTCACCCATTTTGTGAACAATTTTAATGCAATGATGAGGAGTCTCATTTAATTGAAAGGAAAGTATTCCTTAGAGTGGAAAATGTATATCTTGTTGGGCTTTTCATGCTGAATACAAGACTCTACTCACTGCGGGGAGATGAATTAATTAATTTTTTTTTTAGTGTAAGCCTTCCATTTTTGAGGTGTTGTTACTACAAGAGTATGGAGAGCTAATAGCCTTGCATAGTGACATTAGCCTTCCACAGTCAGGTGTAGAAACCACTCTAAAATAGTAGACCATAGAAGTATTGCATACAAAAACCCAGCAGGATTGAGCTGTGATTGCTTTCGAATGGTCCATCCCTCAGCAGTGAGATGTTTCCTTGTAATCAGTTGATAAAGCACCACAAAAGATACATTTGCTATATTATGGAACACTTTTCCTTTAAGCATGTTTTATAAAAGGAATATAATGCAGAAGAAGATATCCAGTGTTCCAGTTATTAATATATAATTCCACACCATTGGTGGGCAACCTGTGGCACTGCAGCTCTTAGTGGACTACTTTTGGCTGGTGGTTGTACAAATGTGGATAGTGGTAGTTGAATATCAACAGCAGTAGCTCCACTGATGTATACAAAACATGGCCATGCCTTGCTACACCCCTGGTCAAATACCTACTTTTTGTTCTACCCCTGGTCTCACCTCCATTTCTAACGCCATCACTGTCCAAACACCCAATCTTTCTGTATCTCTTGCCCAGTCCACCGTTACCTGTCAACGAAAAGCCTTTCACCTATAACATTCACCATTTATTTTTTAATAAAGCACATAACGGGGGTATCAACTGTCAGATCAACTGGGCAGATGAACACAGGAGTGATGAGAACTGATGAATTAATGACAGCTAGGTTCCCTAGGTTCTTGTCTACTCTGATGAATGGTAAATTCAGTCCTATGTAGTTTACTCTCCAGCTCTATTTAGATTTGCAGAATTCAGACCGAGATCCATACAATGTTGTATTCTAATCTAAACCTATTGTATGAATGACTTTGGGAGAAATTAAACTCCACTCTTAGCCTCACCTCTTAGCAATTCAGGTTCTCCTCTGTTATCCTTGCATTCCTTCAGTGATGCCTTAATTCAGAAAAGATCTTTGAATGCTAAAGAGACATTTCCAGCGCATTGCTTTGTAATGTATTGATGTCTTTAGCATGCAGTGGTTACTCAACTTTTTTTGGCTCCAGTGCATTGCTTAATGTTTTGAATGCCTGAGTTGTCTATTGCATCGCATAGCATTGCAGTGCTATAAACATATCAGCAGCAATTAAAGTATTCAGTAAGCATAACATAGTGAAGTGTTCAAGATCAATAATAATAATAAATAATTTTAATTTTACACTTGTCTTTAGTTATGTACATTAAGAGGGTGGATATAAATATAAAAACATCTAAGGAGCCAGTTTCTTTTTTGAGGATGTCATAACAGGCCAGCATTGCAGTTGACAAAAGATGATGAAGGCCCACAAAATATTCTATAATATTTTTGCACAATAAAATTGTGTAACCCACTCTTTACTACTTGACTGGTCACGTGCACCAACAAAATGTTTTTATTAACATGGGGGTTCTGCCACTCTTAACTAGATTTTTTTTTTTTTTTTTTTTAAAGACTCGTTTACGAATTTTAGGACCAGTATAAGGAATTAATGGACAGAGATGTATATAAAATGCCCAAATGTAGAAGCCAAATGTAATATTTTAGAGCCATGGCTCCAAGTGTTTTCCCTGTCGCTGTGCGTTACACCTTTTCACAAGCTGTATTCTGATTTATTTTTGTTGTGCACAATAATAATATATATATTAACATCATCCAGTGTCTAAAATTAGGCCAGCTGCTTCCCAATTTGGCAAGATGAATTTCAACAGCACTGATTTGTTTTCTGCATTGCTTGATTGTTGCATTTTATCTAAACTATTACTATATCCACTATGTATATTTGACTTTATGTTCTAACCTTTTGGATCCTATTAGTATGTTGTTGCTTGCTTCTGACTCAAATATTCGGTGTATGAGTTTGTGCTTCTGTGGAAAGAAATGACAGTAAACAGACAATACAAGAAGATAAGATAACTTGAAATTAATTTCTCCCGAAGCAGTATTCTGTTGAGGGACAAAACAAAAATTATCAGTCAGTGAAAGATTTCTTTACACAGCAGTAATTGGAAATGAGTGGGAAGCAGATGTATGACTAATACAAATTAAAGTAACACTGACACCTATAAATAATATGCCCTACTTACCTTAATCTGTGCAGCTAATCCTACTGTCCACTATGATTTGGTTCTTAGTGGACTGGTTCTCCAGAAGTAATATTTAATTAGCACTGTATATTATAACCATGGATGCAGGCAGGATTATTTTTGCAGGACTCAAGGACTCTAAATTATTCCTACTTAAATTTTCTTAGTAAGCCTTCGCTGGGAGGAGTTTGAGGTCCTTCAGCCCCGAAGATGTAATATGCAATTGAAAAGAAAACAAAGCCGATACTGTCCAATAGTGACTTATTTAAAGCTTCCGCAGATGGCACAAGATAATAATCAGTCACATGTAACAAAGATTACTAAGGGCTTATATCATCAACAGGCAGATATAGATATCCTGCCTTTGATTAGGATCCCTATGGACAAAACTTCTCTCCCACTCTGAACAATAAGTAAAAATTTATTTAAAACTTAAAATACAATATAAACTCGTTAAGGCCATTCAACACGTTTCACAATTCTCATACTGCTATATCAAGAATTTATAGCCTCAAATACACATACTTGACCACACATACTTTTTTGCAAATGTAATATTGTCTGATTCAAAGGACATGATATCCATTGCAAATTAAAGATTAATTTTGGAGAAAAAAATCTTCACAAATTGATTCATAGTGGTCATTAAGACTTTCTTCCCAGATTAAGAGAGTTTTCATTAGGAGTTTTTAGTGTTGTGTTAAAAATGATCTCCTTGTGTTTCATAGCCATGGACAGAGGGATACAGCACAGATTCTGTTACTGCGCGGTGCCAAATTCCTTCCTGATAAAAATGGAGTCACCCCACTGGATCTCTCTGTGCAGGTAGGATATCGCACTGTTAACAGAAATATGCTACAAATTGTTTTCTGATCCTATAATTGCAGTTAGAGGAAGAAAAAAAAAAACCCTTACAGATATTTATTCTGTATAAAACTGAGATTTGTGTGTGCACTGCCTTATAGTTTTTGCACTTAGGCTATGTTTGATATTAGTTTTGTGTATATTAATATCCATGATATACATGTATGTGTAATTTTGTATATTGTCTAGTCCGGTGGCTGGTCAGCTCCTTTGACCTTTAGGGTCAAGGGTACAGCAGCACATACTTATCTACAGTTTATTTATTTACTGTGTTGTTTTTTATGTCTTATGTGTTTTATATATATTTGCACATTTGATACAGTTCTTACACAGTATTTGAACTTTTATGAATGTAGGTGATTTCTGCTTCACCGATTGGTGTGTCATCCGTAGCACCCACCGCTGATTTTTGACACCAGTTTTAGCGTGGGTTTATAAGGGTTGTTTGTTTCAGTGTGATGTAACCTTGATAAAGGCCAAAGAGTTTGGCCGAAACGTTGGATTATTAAACACTTACGTGATTTCTGCTATCCAAAGCTTTGTGTGTGTGCTTTTCTCTAACCAAATTTGTACATATATATATATGCGCCATTAGGTCATTAATGTAAGACAAGTCAACCTCTCTTGTTGGGACCAACAAAATAGCCCTGGGAGTTCTGTCAATGTATTCTGGTTAAGTCCCTGGCTTCACCGGCAGGCCTGATCTAAGGGGAGAAGACTTTCCTCCCCTTTAAAAATATTAGATTCATTTGCACTATAGACAAATGTGTTAATGGCCTCTAGCATCTGAGATTAAAGCTGTAGAAATTTTACTTCGTAGCGACAATGAACCATACCTCATACTTTTTTGTATACTGTTATTTGTACATAATAAGTAAAATAATAACATTGGTATTCCTATTTTTATGAAAAATTGTTGGTCTATCATACAGTCTTAATAGTTGCAAGAGTATTTACTTTGATGCCATTTTAATTGTGTAAAGTGGATAGCAGCTCCAGTTTTGATACAGTTATTTTTAAACTTAGTAGATCAGTTACCTGTTTTAGGCTTTATCATTTAGAATGTTTTCCTTTTTCAGGTCCCTAATTCCATATTCAATAAGCTAAAGTGTAGAGAATCTTGGGCAAACCCACTGCGTCATAGGGGCTAAATTAAAATTCCCATTCATTTAGTTGGCATTTATAACCTCTTTAATGCTAAAGTAGTCTCCAGTGCAATATGAAGAGTAAGACAAGGATACTCCCACTGCTTGAAAGTATTCTGTCAATGGTTATTAACCCTTTTCAGTTCTACAGAGGTGTCTAGCAAATTGCGTTGCAATTTGTTGGATACCTCTCTGTCATTCAAAGGGTTAGTGCCAAAATGCCACCAATTGGTGTTCAACAGGTATTTTTTTTTATATAATGCACTCTATAGAAGAGCTTGAGTCCTACACTGCCTCTCCCATTGCTAAGTAATAGGAACAGAGTTGTACTACAAAAGAAAATTGCAGTTTAATTAAAAAAATTATGTTTGAGCTATAATAACATTTGAATAACAAATCTCCTAGCAGTGGGAGTACCCTTGTTTTACTCAGCAGGATATTTCTTTTCATAAAGTCTACTGCTCCTTTAACAGATTTGAATGCACATGATAGGATTATATACACTGTTTTTTTTAATTAAAGCTCACTTTTTTCTTGAAAAATATATTTGTATCTTTTATTCCATCACCTGTAGCTCTTTGGGCCGTATGTTCGTAGGGATAATGAAAAAAAATGTCATATGAAAGATAAAAATAAGTAATTGAACACATGAACGACATATTTTCTATAGGGTACAGGGCAAAAAACTAGTTGTGTACGACACAACTCCAGAATTGACGGATTACTGGGCGTGGCTAAATTATTCTCCAGTGTCATATAGAGGAAAAGAAAATTTGTCGTAACTAACGACAAAAAAATGTCTTTCAAAAGACAAAATTTGTACGTTAATAAAAAAGTGGAGGGAATGTGTTCTGAATGTGAGAATTTTTGTCTTTACTTAAGACATTTTTGTCGTTAGTTAAGACTTTTTTAAAGACATTTTTGTTGTTAAGACATTTTTTAAGACATTTTTGTCTTTATTTAAGACATTTTTTTTGTCGTTCCATACAACAATTTCAGTCAGGACAAACGACATATTTCCAATCACAAACGACACTCTCTGAAAATATTAATTATCCCAACAACACTGTACTTTGAAAAGTTGTTTCAAACTACAAAAGCTATTTTGCTACTTCTTTGAACATATGGCCCTTTGTCAGAATAGTGTCCAAAGCATTGCTTCATAATGTGTTTGTCTCTCTTGGCTCACAAATTGTTAAAATCTAGCTATGTCTTATAACATGGTAAATATTGTATACAGTTTTACAGCTTATTGAATCAATCATTTCAAATAAGCTTAGTACACTTAACCCTTTGAGTGCCACAGCAGTACACAACGCGTTGCTTTGCATACCACTCTGGCACTCAAAGGTTTAATATATTTACTAGTTGATTTACAGAAAAACTCAGTGGCAAGTGACTGTAATGCAATTAACATTTTGAGGCAATCTAAAAATAAAAGAATATATGGAGTTTACAGTTAACTGCCATTTTAGTATTTTGTATGTGCCATAGATTGCTTCAATCATATATATTAAGAGGAATTTGGTATCTGAACTAAGGTGTGACAAAGATGAGGTAAAATATTCAATATGGTACACTCTTATACTTTATTATTCTTGAGAGATCTTTATGCATTGGCTCCATAGAATTAAAATAGGAATTAGAAAGTTAGTATCGAATTATACACTAGAAATAAGCATCTCTTAACCTGTTTAACCCTATGAGTGCCAGGGGGCTGCACAATGCATTGTGTACCCCTCTGGCACTCAGTTGTAACAGATAAACTTACATTGGTATGTAGATACAATAAAATATACAAGCTCTCCCCTAGAGCAATGCCTTTTTAACCCCTTCGCGAGCAATGCCTTTTTAACCCCTTTGCGTCCGATGACATACCCGGACCGTCATGCTGGTCCGGCACTTAAGGACCAGTGACAGTCCTGGTACGTCAAGTACTTTTACTCACCGCACTCCTGCAGGAGCGCGGTGAGTAATACCGGGGACTGAAGTTGATCGCTCCAAGACTGGAGCGATCTCTTTCAGTCCCTCGTTCGGCATGCTGGCACAAGTGATCAGTCACGTGGGGTGGCACGTAGAACTTCCCTATCTGGTCCTTAAAGTACCACACAACCTGGGACCGCTTGTCCTTAAGGGGTTAAACAGACTTTCTCTTAATAGTAAAACAATGGCAACTGTAACAAATAACACCCCACCAAGGCTTCAAAAAACTGTAAAGGATGTGTACAAAATATTTGAAGTGCTAAAAGAAATGCTTCAAAACTTATCAATAGGCAATTGGGAAAGTTCTCATAATTGTCCATTTATTTGTTAATTTTTTCGTTCATCCCGATAATCTAATCCTTCGCAGTACTCATCATGTGTGTACATATCCTATATAATAATTTGCTAAATAGTTTGTAATGATGCAGTTATGCACAGTAGAGACTGCCTGTGACGCGGCTGATACTTTGGAGTGCCCTGCTTCATATTAGCCTTGACCCGGGCAGTCTTTACTGTTCATGACTGCCCCGCGACCGGCTGGCACTGTATCAGCTGTGCTGCGGGCAGTCTCTACTGTGCATGACTGCCCCGCGATCGGCTGGCACTGTATCAGCTGTGGTGCGGGCAGCCTCTACTGTGCATGACTGCCCCATGACCAGCTGGCACTGTATCAGCTGTGGTGCGGGCAGTCTCTACTGTGCATGATTGCACCGTGACTGGCTGGCACTGTATCAGCCGTGGCGCAGGCAGTCTCTACTGTGCATGATTGCCCTGTGACCGGCTGGCAAGAGAAAATGTTGTTTAGCTGTACTTGACTTCTGGGCAGAGAAAAATTACCTTACAGAGGGGTACGTAACACATTGCTCTGCAATGCATTGCGTACCCCTTTGGCACTCAAAGGGTTAAAATAAGAGCCACTTATTAGTATGATACAGTTTCCTATTAATCTGAAAGGAAAGTTTTTCCCCTTTGCCTCCTCAGATCTCACTCCTGGAATATTTCTCTGGTGAACCAACTGCACAATGGGGAACAAATACAAATTCTACAAATTTGCATTGATTTTAACTGGCCCTTTAACCCTTTGACTGTGAAGCGATGTGGCGAAAACCACTCTAGCCTCTTTTAACCCATTTACACTGTCCTTCCAGCTAACAGTTCTGCAAGATTTATACTCACCTAAAACTATTACACGCTGTTCTTAATCCATTTTTTTTTTTTTTTTTTCTTTCTTAAGGGTGGTTATGGGGAAACCTGTGATGTTCTAATACAGCATCATCCAAGGCTTTTTCAGACATTAATACAAATGACTCAAAATGAAGATCTCAAAGAAAACATGGTAACTATTCTATCTATGCATTATGATTTTAAAATTATAATTAGTCCAAGGTGAAGGGCTCTATGCAAAATACTTAATCAGTTCCTAAAATAAAATTTAACCCTTTGATTGCCAGAGTTGCAGAGGTGAGAAGCAATGCGTTGTGCACTCCTGTGGCATTCAAAGGATTAACTATTTGCGTGCCATAGAAGTTCACTGTAGTTCACTGCTTTGGATACCTTTCTGGCACTCAGAATGTTAAAGAATATAATAAGTGGTCAGTTTTTCCCTATTTAACCCCTTAACGACTCTTGAACTGCCAGGACCGTCATGACGCCACTCAGGGACCCGGAATCCATTGGCAAAAAAAAAAAATAGTCCCCTGTTCCTTAACTGCCGGTCACGAGCTGCAGCTTCTGGTCATTAAGGGGTTAATGACCATTTGCACTTGGCCAGAGACAAACTGGGTGGTTTTAGAAGTGAGCTAATTTTTCCCTTTAACCCTCTGCATGCCAGAGAGATATGCAAAGTGGCACTGATAGGGTTAAAAGCAATTGTGAATTAAAAAAAAAAAAAAAAGTATATTTCTAATTGTCATTCTTGTGTCTGGGACAAGGTTACTCCCACTGCTAGGAGTTTTTATTCAAATGTTATTACACTACAAACTCACAAAGTTGTGGAGGTGTTTGTTATATTACATGGTTAATTTTCTGGACAGCAGGTGGCACTGTTTAAAAGTAACAGACTGAGTTGTAATAATTTTGGACCAAGCAATCTTTCAAGAGAGGCAGTACCCTTGTTTTGCTCAGAAAGGAGGAAACCACTATAACGTTTATTTTTTCATATACAGGGTTAATACACTTTTAAGCTACAGCTTGTTATTCATTTGCACAAAAAGAAAGCAAACTGAAATGAAGCGTATCAACCTGCGTAGTGGCTGTGGCCAGTCAAATTTGCTAACGTGATTACAGTTCTGTATGTTCCTCTCTTGGGCAGTGTTCTCAGTAGATTATACATTATTTACAAAATTGCACTTTTTGATATTCTGTGATATTTTAAGTTGATTACCAAAATGTGTACTATCATTTCTGTGAATTACAGATGGGGCCTTGTGCACAAAAGGATAGAGCAACAATTCTACAGCAAGCCTCCTGAAGGATAGGAAGAAATTAGAACACTGACAGAACTCTCTTTGATTAATATTGGGGGGGGGGGTTATAGCCTCTTGCATACTTGTAAAGTCTGTTAAGTGTTGCTGCTTAGTATGTTATTTATCTAGCATTCAAGTAAGATAGAGCTGTGGTTCTTCATTGTTTCTGCCTCAAAGCACCCCTAACATTATCTGTAAATTTGGGGAAAACAAAAATGTTATGTCATTTTCAAGGTTGTTATAAAGGCTACAAGTACTTATAGTTATTCTAAGCTCTAACAATCACAATAATAAAACAAACACATTTCAGTAAAGATAAATTTAAGGTCAATATTCACATTTTTATCAAAGTCTTTATGGAAAAAGGGAGCACCCTAAGTGTATGTCCATGGTGCTCCAAAGTGAGAAACACTGTATCTGAGACATCATTAACTTATTGGGGTGTTCTGTTAATCCCCTGTAGTGGAGTTGGCTTGCTCTAGAATTGCTCCTCTATAATTCACTCATTCAAATCACCAAAAATGTTTTGGTAGAATCTTTGAATTATCAGACTTGCAAAGGTGCATGATCAATCTGGGTGTTCATAAATAATCTTTATAATGTATATTTTTTATGCTTAGTTACGGCAGGTCCTTGAACATTTGTCACAGCAAAGTGAAAACCAGTACCTTAAAATACTCACAAGCCTTGCTGAACTGGCTACAACAAATGGCCACAAACTCCTAAGGTAATTTTGAAGCAAAATGTCTGGTTTTCAAGTAACCAAAGATCTCCATTGATGCAAATAACAGTTCTGCATAACATAGAATGGCTGCAGAAAATGCTACCCCCTCACAAAAAATTCTATTTATAATGCATTTCTTGTGCACAAACGAAAATATTGACTTTACATATTCTCCAGCAGATTAATATGTAAATTCAAATTGCCTATACTTTGTATATATTTTTGTCACTTTATCTACTTCTCTTCTAAGGACGTTACCGGAGATGTCCTTAGCATAACCTTCAAAACTGCTTAGGACATCTCCCATGACGTGTGTGTTGCACAAAAATGACTTTATTTGTTTTCGTGTGAGGATGTGGGGGAATCTCTTCAGCTTCACAGGAGGATCTTCTGGGGCATACTGATGTCATAGTGCTCATGTGCAGTTGTGTCAGCTGTGACCTGGAAGTCCACTGGATTAACAGAGAATACGAGGTTGGTAAAAGGAGGCAGAGATGAGCTCCAACAGAGCTCATTTCTTGGCCCCTCTACCTTTTACAAAGGCAAGGGAACCCTTGAAGGAAAGGGAATATTATCCTCTTTTTCAATAATGCATGGCAGGAATGGAATAATACCAGATCATACAATTGCTTGGCATTATAAAAAATTAGCCTTGGTCCACTGGTAACCACAGCTCCTAAATCTTTTTCCACTGTTCACTGGTGATCATAGAACCACACTTCTCCAGCCTTGATTCACTGTTCATTAGTAATCATAGCACTACATACACCGCTTCCCCAGCCTTGTGTTTGGGAGAGGGTGCCAGCAAGGGGGACTTAACACGTCCTCCCTATTAAAGCGGAACTACCATCCATCTTAAACTTTTGTGGCAAATAATTACCCATCTGGCGACTAGCTGCTCAGTAGTGCTAGTCGCCAGAATAATTACCTGGCTATTGAGATTTATACCCTACTCCTGGGTTGACAGGCAGTAAAGAGCGCAGACATCTTTCCATAGTGGTATCTGCGCTCCTGCGCTATCAGTCCCAGCCGGCTGTAGGAGGAGTTGCCAGGAGCCGTTCGACTTCAAATGGGACTGACGGCACAGGCGTGCAGACATCACTATGGAACGATGTCTGCACTCTTTACTGCCTGTCAGACCAGGAGCAGGGTATAATTGTCATTAACCAGGTAATTATTCTGGAGACTAGCACTACTGAGCAGCTAGTCGCCAGATGGGTAATTATTTGCCACAAAGTTTAACATGGGTGGTAGTTTCGCTTTAAAGAAAAAGAAAAAAAAAATCAAAACATCAACAAATTCATATCTTAGAATTGAAGTCAGCAGAGGTCCCCTGTATCTTAAAACAACTTCTGCCTTTACTATTGCCCCTTCTGAACTCGAGGAAGTGATGTATTGGTGTTATCACGTCTCTTTCACTCCGCCAGGGTCACAACAGGGAAACGGTAATGAAAAAACTCTGCTAGCTTCTTTTCTATTAATTATTGTTCTTTTGTATGGTGGTTGTGCAGGTCCTTCAACTTAATGCATTTTAATTGGGGGGGTTGATATAGCCCTCCATCATGGTTCCTATTTCCATGACCATATCTCTGCTTAGGGGTACCATTGTTGATAAGGGAAGAGTAAGACACTTCCTGTTTTAGCCCAACTTTACCTCCCACACTCACTGATACTGCTCAGCAATGCCTTTCCTATCTCTTCTAGCACTGAAAGGATTAAGTATCATTGAGTGGGTTAATGTAGGATTAAGACAGGAGAAGCCTGCATGGCATGCCTCATTAGTATAACCTATACATTTAAATCTGATACAACACATAGGTGACTTTGAAAGGTCCTTTAAAAATCACTAGTTGTTTTTGGTGGTGGTGTCTTTAATTTTTACAGATTAATGGCTAGATACCTTATCAGGTAAAAATTGTATCACCAGTTTTATCTTATAGGGTCTTGTAAATTTGTAAATAAAACCATCAATAAAGTTTTCACCTTCAATGCAGTCCAGCTGTAAGTGAAAAAGTGTAGTAAAACATATAGGTAGTTTTCACTTCTCCTTTACTTTATCACACATTTTGTTTCTGTCACTTTGTCATGAGACCATTGTAGGGCCATATGGTCAAAAACAGACATAGAACAATTATGAGGCAAATCTCCTGCGCCATATGGAATAAATAATATCCTCTCTCCAATTTAATAGGTATTTTAACCTCTTGCATGCTCAAGACTTCTCCAGAACATTGTGAAATAATGTATTTGGGACATTCAAGGGGTTAATTAATTTTGAAATAATGTATTTGGCACATCTTTTGCATTCAAGGAGATAATGGGTCAGTTGGTCTGCCCCAGAATTGCTCCAGGTTTGCATTTAGACTAATGGGCCATAGTTTTTCTGGGAATGCATAGTATAATTCAGAATGTCTCAACGGAAGTTCTCAAGTTGCATTTTCAATACATCCGTACTTCGTCACAGGTAGGTCAGTCATTTTGATTGCACTACCTGTGCTTAACCCTTGGAGTACCAGAGGAGTAACAAAAGGAAACAGGGTGCAGACCCATCTAAAAGCAGATCTGTTTCAGTGTTATACGAAATCCCCCCTCTATTAGTGGTACTCACCAAATGTCAAATTAATTAAAAGCCTTATTATAGAACTTTTCCTGTTTTGTTTGGTTCATTTTTATGCCAAGGGAAGAGACTCCAAAATGGACTGTACACAGAAGTTCTTATTTATTTTAAGTATTAACAAAACTATCCAACGTGTTTATACTCAGTACTACTTCAAAGGACTTGTACAATCATGATCATGTATCATGTTCATTTGGGTACCACTACTAACGGGGGTTGTTTGTATAACATGGAGTCAGATCATCTCTTAAATGGGCCTGCTCCATGTTTTCTTTTGTTTTGGATCACTTCAGTGTTGGAAATACATGCACATTTCCACTTGTTTATAAAAGGTACTGCATCCAGAAAGAGAGACGTTGGGATTGTTTCAAACAACAACTAACCCCCCCCTCAAACATTCTATATTTCTCTGTCGTCCAGTACAGGTTACTGGTAACTCTGGGTAGGCATCTGCCCCTTTAATTAGGCAGAAACAATTCTACAATTGTATGCAGGGGGTGGCGCCTACCTTCTCTCTTTGGCTGCAGCTAGCCAACCAGCTCCTTAAAGATTTGTTCCTTGGTGAAGAAACACAAACAAGAGAACAGTTCTGCTATAGTTTTAGAAACTTTTTTATTTTTCTGTTAGATATGGAATACCACCATTAGGCGGATTACCATAACTGACAATGCCCTTAGATGCGGCTAGCTCAGTATCCAGGTGCTTTTTGTGGACCTTAAGCCCTGAGGGGGAAAATCTTGATTCCAAGTACTTCCCCAGGAGTTACCCACTGAGGCTTCTTCTTAATACATGGTAGTCTGAAGACAGAAGATCTGCAGGAAAGGTGAGCAACCCTTTGAAGGCGGCAGATCCACTTGTCCCACAGTGCCCCTCCGCACAGGGGTGTTTCATTTGGAGTTCCTATTGCACACTCCTTCACTCACTGGGTCTATCTGTATGTCTGTTGGGTGTTTTGGAGCAGGTTTATGTGGTATCTTTTTGGGGGGTTTCTAACACTTTTCCTACTTGTTTAGTGTTTTTTGGGTGTCCTCACATGTTTTAATGTTGTTTTAGGCATTTTAGATTTACACTTTCTCTTTTGTAAAATTTGAGTACTGTGCCTTTAAGGCGCGCTTTACCGCATAGATGCCATTGCTCTATTCACTTCTATGGGACTGTACTGTTTGGCATATTGAAACATAAGCAGAGCACTCCATAATTAAAAGTTCACTGTTTTTTATTAAAGATACAAAAACAAGTAAAATGAACTGTCGGTTACAGTCCAACGTTTCAGTCCTGTCTGGGACTTTCTTCAGGGACAACTGTACACATACTTAACACAATCCGAACAGTTTCACCTTATATTACCTCACCTGATTCACCCCTCCCAGGTCACGCCCGCCAACTCACCTGACGTCAAACCATGGATGGGTGAATCTGTTGTATAACTATAAAACAATTCAGATGATGCTACAGACCTCAAAACATTTATATATTCAATAGCCCATATTATTGTATTTCATAATCAATAATCTATATATAATGAACCAAGCTGAATTGCTCATTCATTCCCAACGGTGACAGTGTCTGCAAGCGGTAAACCCAATACATTTCTCGTTTAGATAGCCGGCTTTCTCTATCACCCCCCCGTGGTGATTGTTTAACCACTTCAAAAGGGAAACATTTCAGATCCCTGATACAATGTTTCGCCTCTATGAAGTGTCTTGCCACTGGGGATCTACTCAATTGCTGCTCACTTGCACTATTGTTCAATCCTCGCCAAATCAGAGATCTGTGCTCCCTCAATCTTTCCCTAAAGGGTCGTGTCGTTTTACCGACATACCCCCTAGGGCAAGAACACATCAACAAATAAATAACGTACGAAGTGGTACAAGTAATGAAATCTCTTACCCTGATTTCAAGGTTCACCTGTGGAACCAAGAAATTAGGGCCCGTGATCATATGTGAACAGGTGACACAGCCTCCACATTTAAAGACCCCTTTTTTTTGCAAACCTTCTATTGGTGTATATTTATCAGTAGGATCCGACCTAACCAATTCATCTCTAATACTTCTCCCCTTCTTATACGCAAACATGGGGGGTTGTTTGAATAAGTGACCAACCTCAGTATCCTTCTGCAGTATTTCCCAATGTTTCAAAGTGGTTTCTTTAAATCTGTGCGCTACATCCGAATATGTAGCCGTCACAATCATACGGTCTCCATTGGTCAATTCATCTTTTACTCTCCTTTCAAGCAAAACATTTCTTTCCATACCACTGACCTGTTGCATGCATTGCCGTAGAGGCGGTCCCGTTTGCCATGGCACACACCAGGGAGCTCCAGAGGTTCGTGATCCAGGTGTGCAAGGGTCAACCGGACCTTCTGAGGACGTCATTTTCTCTTCCTTTTCATGTGGAACAGAGTTTGTCATGGTGGCTCGACCTTTCCAACCTACTGAAGGGCAAGTCCTTCTTGGTATCCTTCTGGACCACGGTGACTACGGATGCCAGCCTCTCCGGCTGGGGAGCCGTCCTGGGTCGCTTGAACGTTCAGGGTCTGTGGTCTCCAGAGGAATCCTTCCTTCCCATCAACCTATTGGAGCTTCGGGTGATATTTCATGCCCTTCGACATTGCATATCTCAGTTGGAAGACTGTCTGGTCCGAGTAGAGTCCGATAACGCCACGGCCATGGCTTACATCAACAAGCAGGGAGGAACAAGAAGTCTCGCCGCTTGGTTAGAGGTCAGAGCTATTTTGTCCTGGGCAGAAGAACACATTCCTGCCATATTCGCAGTGCACATTGCGTAGACAACGTCGTGGCGACTTCCTCAGTCGACACACAGTGGACAGCGGAGAGTGGGAGCTACACCCAGAGGTGTTCAACCTCATTGTTCAGAAATGGGGTTCTCCTTACATCGACCTGATGGCGACAAGACGCAACAGGAAGGTACCAAGTTTCTGCTCTTGGTGGAGAGACCCTCTGGTTCTGGCGGTAGATGCAATGTCCATTCCTTGGTTATTCCCTCTGGCTTACATTTTTCTTCCCCTCCCAATGTTGCACAGGGTGTTACGGAAATTGCGACTGGTGCGTTGTCCAGTTATTCTGATTGCTCCGTATTGGCCTCATCAGTCTCAGTTTCCGGAGCGTCTGGATCTGTTAGTGGCGGAGCCATTCCGACTTCCTTACTGTCTGGATCTTCTTCTACAGGGTTACCTGTGGAAAGAGGATGTTCATCGGCTAGCTTTGACGGCTTGGAAATTGAATCCTCAAAATTGAAGAAGACAGGGTTCTGGTGTGGTGGCTACTATGCTCAGTGTCCGCAAACCTGTTTCTTCCAAGATTGTGTCTGGTCGACTTTTCTGTCTTGGTGTGCTGACAAGGACCTGTCTCAGGATTTTGATCTGCCTACGGTCCTGGCCTTCTTGCAGGACGGTGTGGATAAGGGCCTCAGTTTGAGTTCCCTTAAGGTTCAGACTTCTGAGCTTTCTGTTTTCTTTCAGAGGTGCATTTCTATCCTTCCTGGTTTTCTTCCAGGGTGTTGCTCATGCTCGTCCTGCCTTTAAGATTCCTGCTCCTCAGTGGGATCTTAACTTGGTTTTGTGAGTTCTTCAGCGCTCCCCATTTGAGTCTTTGGCTACTATTATTCCTCTACGCCTCTTGAAGTGGAAAATAACCTTTCTCCTGGTGATTGTGTCTGTCCGCCGTTTCGCGGAGTTACATGCTCTGTCCTGTAAACTGCCCTATTTGGTGTTTCACAAGGACAAGGCGGTGCTTTACACTTCTCAGGAGTTTCTCTCGAAGGTGGTCTCTGAGTTCCACATCAATCAGGAGATTGTGGTGCCCTCTTTCTGCCCGGACCCTACATTTGACAAGGAGAGGGATCTCCTCTTGTTAGACGTGGTGCGTTGTCTCAAGTTTTATGTACATTGCACTGAGTCTGTCAGGAAATCAGACGTACTGTTCGTCATTCCTGAGGGTCCTAGGGCAGGAAGACCTGCATCCAAGGTGACTATTGGTTCTTGAATCAAGTCCACTATTCGTAAGGCTTATGAGCTGAGGAAGAAGCCTGTCCCCTTCAGGGTCACGGCTCATTCTACAAGATCTATTGGGGCCTCTTGGGCTTACAAGAATCAGGCCTCTGCTGATCAGTTGTGCAAGGCGGCCACTTGGTCGTATGTGCACACCTTTTCGAAGCACTACAGTGTTGATGTGCTGACGCCAGCTTTGGGAGGAAAATCTTGGAGGCAGTCTTGCCTGTCTAGGATTTCCTTTGGTTCTTGGTGCTTCCTTCACTTTTGAGCCCTGTTGGCTCTGGTTCATTGTGCTGTGTAACTGTTCCTGGGGTTGTGTTACCCCTGTTCTGTGTCCGTTGACACTTCAGTTGTTTTTTTTGGTCCATCTCTGATCTGATGGTTTATATCTGCAATGGTGAATTTGGGGGCCTTGTGCCTGGTCCTTGCCTTACTTCCCGCCTCTGGGAAACTCAATGGTTGGACATCCCAGAGTTATCAGTAACCTGTATTGAATGACAGAGAAAAGAGTATTTTATTCTTACCTGTTAAATCCTCTTCTCTTAGTCCATACAGGTTACTGGTCTCCTACCCTGTCAAGGGACCATGCTTGGCTCTCCTGTGGCAGACTGTGGGGGTCCTTCGGGGTCATGCTCACAGGAACCTTCTTTCCCTTCACTATCTAGTCAATAGTTAGTGTCTCAAATCTTTCCTGAGTTGGTTGGCTAGCTGCAGCCAAGGAGGGAAGGTAGGCTCCTCCCCCTGCACACAATTCTAGAATTGTTCCTGCCTATTTAAAGGGGTGGATCACCTACCCAGAGGTACCAGTAACCTGTATGGACTAAGAGAAAAGGATTTAACAGGTAAGACTAAAATCCTCTTATTCTGGATACCAGAACTGACTGATAATTAATTTCATATAGAAAGAACTCTACCGATATCTTTGGGTCAGATACCGTAATTGAAACACAATGGAGAAGTCTAAAAGAGAACTATTTTGGTTGTTGGATCTATTTATAAAAGGGACTGCATCCTTAACCCCTTAAGGACCCATGCCAGAACAGTCATGGGTAAAACGTGTGATAAGGACCCATGAAGGTCTTGGCACGTCATGGATTTCAGGGCTCACCACTCGGCTGCATGTTGTCCAGGGAGCTCTGAATCGGTGGTGCTTAAGTGCCAGCCACGCTCGGCAGTCCTCAAGGGGCTAAACTATTAAATTTATTTTATATATATAAGTTTGATCTTTAAAGACTTTTGAAAGACAAATCTGCCATAATTTGAAGTAGTTTTGCTGTCTTCTTTATGGAAAGCTCTATAGTACATGTTTTTTGTCATAAATATTTTACTCCTCTTATAAAAAAAAAAACAAAAAAAACCAAACCACTTATGTTTTCCCCAGTATCTCGAGTAATTATGAAGCTCAAATGAAGAGTCTGCTGCGGATTGTACGGATATTTTGCCATGTTTTTCGCATCGGCCCTTCTTCTCCCAATAATGGAAATGACATGGGCTACAATGGAAACAAAACTCCCAGAAGCCAGGTGTTCAAGGTCAGAAAAGTATATGACGTTATTAGGAAGATAGACGTTAAAGAGATGAATTTGACAAAGCATACACTCATTTATCAGATCCCTCCTGAACAGGACGTAAGTTTAGTTGATATCATACATTCCCATTTTAAGTTCCAAAGTTTCTTTGATCATTTTCTGCCATTCAATCAGATTACCATTTCATTCACTTTTTTCATCCATTTCTTGACTTTCCTTCTAGTTTACTTAAAAACAAGGTGCAGCCCACTTTGCAGCAACCAATATTTCTGTCATCATAAGTTTTAACATTTGTAGACTTCTAGACTATACAAGCTGAAATCTATTTTAGTTGGCTTGGAAGACATTTCTGATAATTTAAACCTTTAAGTGCCAAGGAATGTCCAGTTCATTGTAAAGCATTAAGATGGACACCCGTTTGACACCGAAAGGGTTAAAATCACTGACCTATTCTTAAAAGAAATAGTAATGTTTTATTATCATTTAATTATATGCACTTACCTTGAATTGAAGTTCTTGTATTCCTTACATTTACACACACACATTATATATATATATATATATATATATATATATATATATATATATATATATATATATATATATATATATATATATATATATATATATATATATATATAATTTGCTACTAGCCAGACCTGAAAAGTTACTCGCCACTGCAAGCCAAAACATACCAACCAGGGCTAAATTTCTACTCGCCATTGGCTAGTGGCGAGTGGAAATTTTGAGCCCTGATATATATATATATATATATATATATATATATATATATATATATATAATATAATATAATATTACACACACACACACACACACCCACACTCATTCTTACGTTTGTTGATAATGTGGAATCACAAATATTTTTCCAGACCACAAGTACCGTAGTCAAAGATTAACACTCCTAAAGAGAAAAACCTTTATATATTGAATATACTATTAAAATACAAAAAAAAAAGAAAATAAAGCATTTCTGTTGCTTTAAAGGGACACTTATACCTTCACATGCTGTAGTCCAGTGTTAAAGTGTACATTATATGCTTTACAATACCATGCTTCAGAGCTTCCTGCACATGTTGAATTTCTCCACCTCCCTGAAGCTCAGAAGTATCATAAATGCCTCCTTTAGCACTGTTGTCTTCTCAAAAGGTGGTCCTGCCCTCTCGTCATGTCATGTGCCATGCACATACCTATCTACCTATACCTAGCTGCGGAGCTAGGACAACTTGCTACAATATTACGCTGCAGTAAAACAGTAGCAAGTGGATTAAAGCCAATTTAAATCAATGGGAATTTGTATTTCTATACTATTGTGCAGTTATTTTTTTTTTAGGCAATTATTCCAGTTCTAAGTTAAGCAATCTCCAAGTTTTCAGAAAATATTGATGGAAAAAATATGAAATGAAAGGCTGTTTGTGCTTTAGCCATCCTATATAATAATCCGCTAAAACGTGTGTAACGCTGCGTCATGCACAGTAGACACTGCTGCGCGTGCTGCAGTCATGTGCAGTAGAGACTTCCCGCGCCGCGGCTGATACAGAGCTGGACGCTCAAAAGGCCCTGTATCAGCCATGGCGCTGGCAGTCTCTACTGCGCATGACTGCCCCGCGACTGGGTAGCAGTGGCACTGTGGCCCGTGTAACGGCCTCTTCAACTAGTAGTATATATAAAAAATACACCTAACTGCTATATAAAAGACCCCCCTTGGAAAGTCTTCTGTTAATATATTCTTACAGGATGCATAGCATAAATTATTTATGTGTTATTTTTTAAGCAGAGGGGTATAGTCAGAGGTTTAAAGTTGCAGTGCATTTTGACAAAAAACCCAAACAAAAGCACAAACAAAATCTTTTCATAACCCTCTGAGTTCCAAAGGAGAGAGCAGTGCATTGCTGTGCAATGCTTTCGTAAAACCTCTGATCCCTATGTACATTTGATTTTTGTTGTTTTTTTACCCCTCTATGAAGAATTTTTCCGGTTTTGTTTACCTCATTATATGATACCTGAATTCAGGTATCATACATATGACACTGTAGCAATGTTGTCTCTCCTAATCTTTAATGGACTTTCATTCAGCTATCCAACAAGAAGATGTAACGCTTGATAAGCCACTTTTAGACTTTAGATTGAAAGCTTTACCAGTCTCCTTTGTGTTATTTGAGGTCAGAGAGTTGCAAACCAATCTTCTTCCTGGTTGGCTTTGTTTTGCCACCACTCTAGGGCCCAAAATACCTTCCCATGAATTAGATTAGGCTGATTGTAGTCCTTCAAGCTATTTTCCCACTGTGAGAGAAACAGAATGGAAGGGGGCTTCTGCCATTTTACAGACTTCATCAGCAGTATAGTCAAGGACAAAGCACCAGGAGTTTTGCACAGTTCTGTGCTTTACATTTGGTCTTCTGACTGAACAATGACAACTTCTGCTGAATGAGGAGCCTCTTCTTCAGAAGAGATTTCTACCAGGTTCTGGGTTTCAAAAAGGTGTATCCTCGGTGTGGATTGTTGAAAATGACACTTGTCACAATTCAGAAGCCAGCAGTGTTGCTGAAGAGTGTGTTCTTTCTTTGGGAAGTAGCATATCTCTGTGATCCTGGACTGAAATCAGGATGTTGTTTAAATAATGGAAAATGCTAATCTTTTGTTCGCTCTGTTCTAAAAAAGGCAGAAGAATCTCTGAAAGGCCTTGACAGGCAGGAAAGTAACCAAAACGGTTCTCCACCAATAGCCAAAGGGACAGCTGAAAGCATCTTCTTATCTATATGCTTCCACTTCACCAGGATGACTTCCTTCATGTCCTGATGCAATAGGATGTTAGAGGATTTACTGTTTAAATATGAAAATAGCATTTCATTTAACAGTTCAGGATATGTCTGCACCATTAACAACATAGTGTAGCAGCTGCAGGCGGTGTATGGGTGCATGTACAGCGATGAATCAAGGGTACCAGGCCCAGCCAAGTGCATGCTCCCCTCACCCCCACCACACCACCAATTTTCCACACCTCCACTTCATCCAGCCCATTCCACAGACTTCCCTTAGAGAAACTGAATGTTGGCTTTACATTCTCTGCACTTGTGTAATATGTAAAGTCAAAATAAAGGATTACTATTTCTTTAATACTTTTTCTGTACAGAAACAGAAGAGAACTTTATTTGCTTCATCCTGCAGCTAACAGGTACAGAAGCAACCACAGACAAATGCTGCAGTGGCAGTTTACAGAACAGAAAAATATCCGTGTAAACAAAATTACATTAGTCCTGTGACCATTCTATGCACAGCGTTGTGTGTTGTGCCTGACCTTTAACAAATCAGCATACACTGATAATGTGTGTTTTCGAATTTATAGAGACAGCGGCTGTATTTACCTTTCATTTGAAAAATGTTAGAGGGTATGTAGTTACTCCTCCACAACGCAATAATGACCAAAAATGGGAAAATGTTCAGTTGCATTTCTACTAGTTTTCTGACATTTTACCCCATAAAACACCATCACATTGACATATTTTGCCTAGAAATGTGGCCCCAAGCTGAAAGAATGAAGGAGCATGGATAAAGTGTGGTTTTGCTGTAACTGTAAAAAATACAAAAAAAAACCAACAAAACTCATAGATTTGTTATCTCCATTATATCAAATGGGTTGATAGCGCGACTTAATTTTAACTGACATCTTGACAGTGGTTGTGTTAATATACAAATAGAACATACTCAGACAAAGGTCTGCACCAGCCCTAGTTTTATGTCCTAAATTAGTATACAAATTACTTGGGTGCACTCTGGGTGCTAAAAGTGACCAGACAAACATAGAAGGGGAACCATCAGTGCACAGACTGGCTATGGTTGCCTAAAAAGGAAAAACCCTTAAAGATGAGGCACTCGATAAGATGACCAGAGAATATGACAACATTTTATTGCATCAATATACGAATATAGAGATAACTTAAAAACACTGAAGACATACTGTACTATATAATCAATCTCAATTTTCAAGACTTATTCTGTTAGCTCACCATTTGGATCAGCAACAAGCATAGGCCTCACAAACCCAATGCAGTTTTCAGTTCCCACAACTTGAGCTAAACAGTGAGAGAAATGGGAACCTAAAAAGAAAACTAGCTAATGGTCGATGTTTGACATTGACCATGAGGTAGTTCCACAGTCACTTTCCCCACCCTCCCAAACACTGACAACACTAATTCTAAGAGCACCGATGCTCACTACATTTAACACTACCAATACAATACTCCCCCCACCACCACCATGTAATGATAATGTATGCTCCACACATCCTCTCAGCATTTCAATTACATTGATGTTGGAGGTCCAGCAGTATCATTGACTAAATAGCGAGAGAAGTGGGAACCTAAAAAGACAAACTAACTAATGCTTGATGTTTGACATTGACCGTGAGGTTCCCCCACCCTCCCAAACACTGACAACACTAATTCTAAAAGCATTGCCGCTTACTACATTTATCACTACCAATACAATACTCACCCCCGCAATGTAATGCTAATGTATTCTCCAGGCATCTTCTCGGCATTTTAATTACCTTGATGTTTGATGTCAGTTTCATTGACACCCTGGTCCTCCAGCATCTTCCTCAAAACTAAAAATAAACCCCCCAGAAAACCTATTAACTCCTTAGTGACTGGTCGCGCGCACGCGGCTGGCACTTAACACCTGCTGAACTTTTCTCCCCATTACTTCCTATGACTTCCTGGACGTACATGTACGTCCTCTGTCGCTAAGTGACAGTTTCTGCGGGATGTACATGTACGTCTGTTGTCTGGATGGGGTTAACCCGCTGCAACCTTCGCCTCTGCCTATAATAGAAAAATGGCTAACCCTTTGCCCTGCTGAATCTGAGTGATAAAAAAGTACACAGGAACTGACTTTTATATGGCCAGTCCCTTTTCAGATTCTTTCCCATGATCCCATTGGCTTGGGAGTGGGGGTTACGAAAGGCAATATATCGTGCCCTAGCGTAGCCAATCTAGCTGACGTGGGCCATACATGCCGATGGTGTTTTGCAGGATGTGGCATTAGGGGACAACTTTTTTTGCATAATTACAGGTGAGTAATCAATGGTTAAGTCATTGTGATTGAGATGTGTGTGCTTAATTTGGGATAACCTGAAAAACTGACCTGTTGGTGTTGCTGGAGGACTGGAGCTGAGAATTACTGCTGCAGGTATTCATATTGCTGCTTTTGCAGTTCTCAACACAAATTTATCTGAGAACAGATTCAGGGAGTACAAGGTCAGGAACATGAATTATAAAAAAAAACAAACAAAATAAAAAACAGGTGAAGATGGAAAAGAACATTTCACAGATGGCAAGCACAATGTTTTACTTCACAATGTGTTGTATTTCCCTCTGGTCCTTAAAGGTTTTATCTTTTTGTAAGACCAACATGCCTACTTGAACTTTTGAAAATTAATTGCATAAACTCATACACCAAATCCTAGGCATTTTGATTATGTAATACTTCACTTCACCATGTCCTGCAAAGTGGGTTTGCAGTTTTGTAGTTGATTCTTCTATCACTAACCATTCATTTTGATTTACTGTTTATTTAATTTACTTAATTTGTGTTCTTAAGATTTGCTCGCTATATTATGCATATTGGTCTAAACACATCCCTAAAATGTTTTGTATATAATATTTTTTTTATTTATGATTTCTGTATACATTTTAGAGCCCACCCACACTGACTTTAACAGTTACGAAACATAGCTTAACCCATTGAGTTGTAATGTGTTGGACACCTCCCTGGGAAAACTGAAAATAACTATTTCCATTAGTTTTACTTCTTTTGTTAGTAAATACCATCAGGTCACACACATGAAAGTATAGTTACATCAGGAACTGAAATACTACAAGTTATGAGGCAACCTGAGGGTGGGGGGAGATGCACTAAAGGGTGATAAGGGTGGCAATATGGTGGCAAATGTGTATTGCTGGCATATCAACAGTATTCACAGATATGTCTTTGCCATCATATTCCGGTGGATCCGTCACCAATCTGCCACAATCTGTTGACATCACCATAAGTCTGCCATGCCTTCTTTAGTTTACAGTTTTGCTCGACTATTACTAATTTACACATACAAATGCAGGTTAATGAGCCATTGTTGTATTCATGTGAGTGTGTTTATATATTAATGTGGCTATTCGTTACATTCACTAGGTTCGGAAAGCAGCCTTTGCTGACAGAGTTCAAGTCCCAACATCACCAACCTGCGATTGGTGATGTTGGGATCTTCCTGTATCTCTCTGTAGAGCCAGAGTACAGTTTACGGTCTCTGCTAAAGAGCATAGATAGCAGCTGCTCTCCCTTTACCGTTTCAGTGCCATAAGGATGTGGACTGCACACCCCTGTGGCACTAAAAGGGTTAAAAAAAAATGAGAGAATGGCAGAGAAATGACATATCACAGCTTCTCTTCCCTTCTCTACCGATTGAACCGGCTGAGACAGACATCCACCAGTCAGCTGATTCAAGAAAACACAGGACTCAAAAGGCACTCTGCAGTGGAGTGCCTTGCAAGTTCTGTGTTTACCTGAATCAGTTGACTGGTAGGGCAGCCAATCAGCTGATTGGCGGGTAGTCCACTCAGCTGGTTCAGTTGGTACAGAAGGGCAGATAATCTGTGATATATAGCTTCTCTGTCGTTCTCTCATTTGGAACCCTTTCAGTGCCATAGGTTTGTGCAAAATATCCTCATCCTTATGGCACTGAAAGGAATAAGGGAGTGATGCTGTTAGTGGTACTAAAGTCTGAGTAGATCCTAGTGGGCAAGTGGGATGTGCAGAGAGGGTGCACTCAGAGTTCGGGGTAATACAACTGCTGGCAGTGTGTAAGGGAGGGAATCACATTGTCAGCAGTTAGACAATCCAGCATGCTAATCATTAAATTCAACTTCCCGCCTACTTAATTCTTAGTGCATTTTGCAATATGTGCCTCTATCAAAGGTGATGTTTTTGCCACAAATTGCCAAAGCATCGCTTCCTAGTGCATCCCTCCCTGGTGTCTGATAGGTCCAGTGGTGTAAGTAGTCATTGAAGGTCCCAAAATTCAAAAATATTCTCCTGGAGGCATAATTAGAACCTTTTGGGCCCTGCCATCAATGGACCACCTTGGATGCCGGGCCCTGGCACAACTGCACCCCTTATAGTTATACCCCTGGATAGATCACAGTTCTTTTTTTCGTGTGTGTAAGAAATTTGGTCTCGAAGAAACAATCTAGCAACAAGTGTTTTCTGTGGGCAACAGAATGAAACCGCACATCATGAAATAACATTGCAATCTGTTTCTTGTGTCATGCCTGTTCTATTTTTCCTTGCAAATAAAGAAAAGTATTGTATCAGCAGCTGTGGGCTCCACAGTACATTACTTCAGCCCTTATATATTCCCTTGCTTTTTCACCCTGTGTTAAAAAAATATTGTGTAGTAATTCTGGGGCAAACCACTCATACAGTAGAGGATGGATAAAAAATTAATTTAATTTAAATGGGAATTTTCACCATTTGAATTCTTTGGAGACACTGCTAGCATTTAAGGGGTTGAAATCTCTCTAGTCATGAGATCCATTTAAATCAATGGGGATTTTGAGATTGTTATTTATTCCCTATGGTGCATTTGATTTGCCACAGAATAACAATTGTGTCTGTTTATCTTTATTCAGAGACTCAGATGTTCTGGATTTTTTTCCAAACCTGAGAGCCTCTGTTTTCTGTGATATCTACCTTCATAGTTTTCTTTTTAACACAACTGAATTTTGTTGCGTGCTTCTAAATAGAAAAACATTTTTGGGGCCTTATGCAAAAAAGAAAACTGAGGCAAATGAGCTACAAATGAACAATAAAAAGTATTGGAGCTTTTAACCTCTGAATGCTAGAGAGGTCCCATTGTTTAGCAGAAGCCCCTTTTAAATAAAAAGGATTTTTTTCTTCATTCTCTATGATACTTTTGGTATTCGAGAATTGTTCCAGTTGTTCTTAGTACAGACTTGGTTGAAACATTGCAGTACTCTAATAAATAAGCAAAACCCTAGAGCTCCCAAAACTATACATTGTCCCATTACTCCCATAGAGATACATCTAGCACTGAAGAGGTTACAAAATGGCATTTCTTGGATTACCCATTGACTCACTGAATAGTTTGCACTATGAACTTGATTAATTTCAGTCATACTCTTAAAAACTCTGTTTTGCCAGATATATTATGCCACCCTCCCTCCCTTTATGTGGCATCAGTCCCTTTTCTTTGGAAGGGATTGGCTGGTTGTCTAACTGCCGGTGCTAGACTCCCTGGAGATCTGCCAATTGACACACTGCCCTACAATACAGCTAATGTTCAAGACAGTGAATGTCTCCATCAGCAGATTACTGGATTAGATTGACAAGGCAACCCCAGCTCTGTGCTCATTCTTCTGGATCAGCTCCTTAAAATGAGAAGGAGCTGATGTTGCTTAAAGGGGAGGGGTGATAAAACTTAAAAACAAAAGAAAAAAAACATTGCAAAATACAGTTTTTATGAGTGCAACTGAGATCATTCACACTTAAAAATAGCAAACTATTGAATTAAACCATGTTTACTCTAACAATAACTATCTCATTAGAGGGGCAGTAACAGATCAATGAAATACCATTTTCTCTTAAATCCTATATGGAACACTGGTACCATGGGGTTGAGTCCCTCCTTTTGGAGGTCAGGACACATCTCAAAGGCAGAGTCTTGTGGGTGGAGACTCCCTCCATCTCAACCCTCCCCCGCTCTGTAAGTGCTCCAGAATGAATTTGTCCTATGAAGAAAATGGATGACAGGAAAAATACATTTTTTTTTACTTTTAGTATTTTTCTGATAGGTATGGGGCTGTCACAAATCCCACATTAGGCGGATTACCATTATTGGGCTTCCCCTGGAGTGGATTGACCAGAGTGCAGCTGCTTTGTGGACCCTTGTGGAGGGAATCTTGCATGCCAAGTTTTCCCTACCAGCAAAGCCTCTTAGGCCTCTGTTTGCTTTCAACTACAATGGTAATCGGAAGACTGGTGAATAGGCCTTTGAGTGCCTTGGTCCACATTTGTTCCAATCCTGTGCCTCTCCATACATAGGTATTTCTGAGCCTTTCCAGACTCTTGTACTCATGTTGGATATTTTCTTATCATGTATTGTCATCCTCATAGGGCTTTAGGGTAAAGATGGATGCAGTTTGGATAGGGATTAACACTTTTTCTGCTGTTTTCACTACTCTGGTGTGTCAAGGGAGTTGTGGGAATTGTTTGCACTTTCCCTTCAATTATGTCCTATTTTTTGGTCCCCCTTAGATGGTCTCTGGGTCACCTATATAAATTGGAACAAATTCTTTGTTGAGGCCCCTTTAAGAACAGAAGCTCGTTGGCTACCATCTCTGCTCCATTGACTTCTTTGGGAAATCTTAAGTGGGACATATCTCTGCAACCATTTGTCATACGAAAGTCAGATCTCTTTCTTCTTGTCTACTCAAGCTCTTTCATTTACATCCTGAGTGCCCAGGGGGCAATTCCACGAACTGAGTTGTAGGCATTGCTAGGCGACATCAAAAGAGAAGACTACGTTTCCCAGAAGGCATTTTGCGGGCTTCCGACTGGCTGCCATTTCACTTCTCTCTGGCTTATCCTATGCAGAGGCAGGGTGCTTTTTCAGTGTGGAATTAGTTTCTAATAGTTTGTACTAGTTTGGTACACTGTAACTTTCAGGATTTCTAACAATAAAGGGCATTGGGGCAAATCTAATTCTAAGGATTCAGGGGTGTACCTTAACCCACCTCAGTTACTGTTCCGCATGCCAAACAGGGCTCACTAGGGAGTATTCAGAATCTCTCTTCTCCTTTTGCGTTTTGACCCCTACTACTCCACCGGGGCCCTCCAGCACTGACCAAGAGCCAGATAGGGTTAAAACAATTCTGTCCTTAGTGGCCCAAATTCATTTTTCCCTTCAGGGGGTACTTCAGTCACTACTTTTATGTATGTGACCCCTGTATCACAGAGTGTTTCTCGAATTCTAGGGGCTTCCTCAGAGGAGGAATTGTCAGAAAGGGAAGATGAGCAGGGGGAATAGGAGGATATAGGTTCTTCCTACTAAATTATGCAAAGTCATTAATTCAGAACAGGATATCTGCTCTCTACAGAGGGACTTGCATACAATGTCAGATTGGGCAAACATGTGGAATATGAAGTTTAATGTGGGGAAGTGTAAAGTCATGCATTTGGGAGGAAACAATCCCAAGGCTACTTATAAACTTAATGGAATAATTTTAGGTGACTCGTTGCTAGAAAAAGACCTGGGTATCCTTGTCAACTACAAACTTGGAAACAGTGACCAGTGTCAAACAGCAGTAGCAAAGGCAAACAAAGTCCTGTCTTGCATAAAAAGAGGTATTGAAGCAAGAGTGGATAACATTATTTTGCCATTATACAAATCATTGGTAAGACCTCACCTTGAGTATGCAGTGCAATTTTGGGCACCGGTTCTGAAAAAGCATATACTAGAACTAGAGAGGGTACAGCGGAGAGCAACAAAATTAATTAAGGGAATGGAGGACTTGACATATGAGGAACGACTAAACAAACTTGGTTTATTTACTCTAGAGAAAAGACGACTAAGAGGAGACCTTATCACATTGTACAAGTATATGAGAGGTCAATACAAGGATCTCTGTGGTGAGCTATTTATTCCAAGGCCTGATCAGGTGACCAGGGGACACCCCTTGAGATTAGAGGAAAGGAGGTTTAAACATCAGCAGAGGAAGGGTTTTTTTACGGTAAGGTCTGTCAAATTGTGGAATTCATTGCCCAGGGAGGTAGTTATGGCAGATACAATGGATACATTTAAGAGAAGATTAGATACGTTTCTTTCAAAAGGGAACATACAGAGTTATACTGTTTATCAGTAGGCTGATCAGGAAGGTCTGATAAAGACTAATTTAATTGGTAGCAGGAAAGCTATAAAGTTCTCCGTTACTGAGGTATGAGGCGAAGGTTGAACTTGATGGACTTGTGTCTTTTTTCAACCTAATTTACTATGTTACTAGGTTACTATGTTACTATGTTACTCCTATGGGGACTCTTATGAGACTGACCTCCTTGCCTCAGCTGAAGGGTTCATTAGAGCTGTCTTGGGACCCATCAGGTCTCTGACACCTCTGAAGAGGGGTTTTCGTCTACAGATATCTTTTCCCTTTTTTCTCCTCTAATGCCACTCTTGACCAGATTCTTCTGGAAGAATAAAAGTCCCCAGACAAATGGCTGTCTATCGCCAAGAGGTTCTCTAAGCAGTACCCCGCTTTGGCACAATGGGCCCCATTTCCAGACTACTGTGCTGCCTTGTGCAGATGTAGTAGGGCTTAAGAATCCAGCTGACAAGAAGCTGGACTTTATCCTCAGGGCCAGTTTTTCAGCCACTGGAGCAGCACTTAGACCTATTTTTGCTTCTGCCAGGGTTAACAGGACTGTTGCCATGTGGTGTGAACAGCTGATGGAGGCTGCCTGTGCCAAGATTTCCAAGGCGGTTCTGTTGGTTCTTTTGACCAACATTAAGGAGGCTAACCATTATGCATCTGTAGTGGCAAAAAAGGGAAGGGTGAAACAACAAGGAATCCCTGTGAACATCAGTTATTGATACAATTGACCACCACCAAACACCCTTAGGTGTCCCCTCACAAAGGACTTGTGTCAGAAATGGCTTATGCCAAACCTGAATCCACAGGCAACTGGGTATTTCACTTCACCAAGACGCAGTTTGTTCAAGTAGGCTGTTCTCTCTAACACTCTCTCCCCAAAGTGGCAACAGAACAGTAAAGGCAAAACCACATGAAAAACAGAAAGCACCACAATGGTGTAACAACGTATAAACTTGAATAATCATATACAAAGAAGTGTTTTCACATTCTTTAATGGTCAGAGCGTTGGTACCAACAGATCTGACTCAATCGCATACAGAGAAGAATTTCTCTGTATGCGCTTGAGTCAGATCTGTTGGTACTAACACTCTGACCATTAAAGAATGTGAGTACACTTCTTTATGTATGATTGTTCAAGTTAATACATTGTTACACCATTGTGGCACTTTCTGTTAGTTTTTCATGTGGTTTTGCCATTACAATTATGAGTCTAATGCTCCTTTTGAGGCAGCCAGGTTGTCCTCTAAAGAGCGACACAATCTGTGACTTAGTATTTGGTCTGCAGTCCAAGAAATCACTGGTGGTTTCCTTGCCTTTTCATGGCAAATCCATGTTTAGATCTGAACTAAAACAGATTATTTTTAAGCTAATGGGGGCAAGAGCACCTTGTAGTCTCAAATACCCACCAGACGTTAAACTATGGTGAGGAAACATAGTCTTTTTCTTTCCCCCTGCCAAACGGAGGTGCAGAGGTTGCAGGCCTCTCGCAAGCTCTTCTCTGACTAGCCGGGGCAGCCCAAGCCAGCAGTTGTAAGGGCCAAGTCTGTCAAGCAATCTTCCGCAAGACTCGCAAAATCCTGGTGTGCTGGTATCATCGGGATGGCTGGGAGTCCTTGGTCACGAACCAGTGAGTTCTGTAGGTAATCTCAGAAGGGTATTTCATAGATTTCAGATTCCTTCCCCCATATTGTTTTTGTCAAGGGAGCCAAACTAGCTGGACAAGGCATGGAGGCAGGAGGCAGTGGATTCACTGCAGGCAAAGAAGGTTCTGATTCCAGTAATTCTCACAGAGAGCGGTTCAGGTTTTTATTCCAACCTGCTTGTGGTACTGGAAAAGGACAGTGGTCATCGTCCCATTTTGGACCTCATATGTCTCAACAAATATGTGGTAACTAAGCTTTTCAAGATGGATTATTTGCATTCTGTCATAGCAGCAGTGTGCCCAGGAGAGCATCTGTCATCCCTGAACGTTTAGGTTGTGCATCTACACATCCCTATCTCCCCAGACAGCCAACGCTATCTGCAATTTTCCTTTGGCTTGGATCATTACCAGTTCACAGCTCTGCCATTTGGCCTGGCTTCTGCTCCTTGCATGCTGACCAGTGTCATGGGGGCCTTTGCGGGCTTCATCCACACCTGGGGCATCTCCATGACGCCCTTTCTGGATGACCATTTGCTCAAGGCTCCCTCAGAGGAGCTCATGAATGTGCTTAGCTTCTGCTCCACCATGGGTGGATTCTGAACATGCTAAAGTTCTCATCGGTGCCTTCCCAGGAACTGGTGTTCCTGGGTATGAAGTTCGACACTCGTCAGGGGAGGTTTTTCCTGCCGGAGGAGAAAACCCTTCTGGCGATGCAGGAGGTGTCTCAGGCTCTGGAGTGGCTCTGGGCCATGGTCAGGGAGTAAATGAGAGTGCTGGGCAGACTAGTGTCAACGCTACAGGCTGTGCCTTACTCTCAGATTCAAACGAGAGAATTTCAGAGACATGTCATCCAGAGTTGGTCTGGAAATCTGGGTCGTATCCCTCTATCCTGAGGCCAGCCAGGACCTTCAGTGGTGGTTGTGCCAGCACAACCTGGAACAGGGGAAACACTTTATGATACCAGAATGGACTCTGGTTACGACGGATGCCAGCCTGTGCAGCTGTGTGTTCAGGGCAGGTGGACTCCAGAGGAGTGTCTTTAGTCCATAAATGTCTTGGAGCTCTGGGCGATCTGACTGGTCCTCGTGTACTGGTCCTGACTCTTGAAGGGGGCAAGGGGGCAGCCTGTGAGGGCCCAGCTGGGCATTGCTACGGATGTGGCTTATATCAGTCTCCAAGGGAACCCTCACAGTGCCACCACTTGGTTTGAGGTGAGGTACCTTCTCGGTTGGGCAGAAACCCACATTCCGGCAATCTCTGTATTCTACCTGATTGTACAACAATGGGGTGTGCCGAAAATAAATCTCATGGTCACCAGTGAGAACAGAAAGATTCTGACCACCTGCTCCCGGAAGGGCAATCCTCTGGCCTTTGCAAAAGACACAATGTGAATTCCGTCTAACTTCTACCTGTCTTATGTCTTTCCTCCAACTCCTCCCATTCCCAGGGTACTCAGGAAGATCAGGATAGACTGTGCAACTAATTCTGATTGGACTGTGAGGGTGTGGTTTGCGGACCTGGTCAGTCTTTCCATTCAGGACCCTCTCCACCTTCCTCCCAGTGTTACCTGTGGCATGAGGATGTGGAAAAGATGGCTTTGACAGCAGGGCTATTGAAGTCCACATCCTGAGGATAAAAGGTTTCTCCACTGAGGTCACTTCCACTTTGATTCAGGCATGCAAGCCTGCTTCCTCCAAGGTCTACTATGGGGTATGGTCCATTTTTCACAAGTTGTGCACGGACAAGGTGGTGTCCTCGCAGGAGTTTGACTTCCCCTTGGTGTTATCCTTTCTCCAGGATGCTGTGAACAAAGAGCTTGAGCTCCTTAAAGGTTCCGATTTCAGTGATTTGGGGTTTTTTCCAGAGACATATTGCCACTATTCTGGATGTCAAGGTTTTTCTTCAGGGTGGCTCTTGCCTTCCTTGCCTTTTAAGGCTCCACACCTCCGGCGGACCTTTAATTTGGTTTTGTGAGTGTTGCAGAGGCTTCCCTTTTAACCCCTTGCTTCCATCCCTCTTCATCCGTTTATGCTCAAGATGCTTTTCTTTTGGAAGCGGTCTCAGTCCACAGAGTCACTGAATTGCAGGTTTTGTCTTGCAAACACCTTTCCTGGTGTTTCATAATGACAAGGCAGTACTTAAACAGCTCAGGAGTTTTGTCCTAAGGTGGTTTCTGAGTTCCACATCAATCAGGAGATTGTCTCTCTTTTTGTCATATCTGAGGGTCGTAGGGCAGATAAAGCTTACTGTTGCCTCTTGGATTAAATCTACTATATGCCAGGCACAGCACGTTCCACTAGGTCTGTGGGTGGCTCTCGGGCCTACATGAATCAGGCTTTGGATGAGCAGTTGTGAAAGGCAGTGACTTGGTCCACTTTGCACACCTTTGCTAACCACTATTGTGT
Source organism: Rhinophrynus dorsalis (assembly GCA_037306005.1). Lineage (NCBI taxonomy): Eukaryota > Metazoa > Chordata > Amphibia > Anura > Rhinophrynidae > Rhinophrynus > Rhinophrynus dorsalis. The sequence continues at coordinate 291,593,761 of CM074720.1, forward strand.
CGATGTTCTGGCTTCAGTTGAAGCCAGCTTTGGCCAAAAGGTCCTAAAGGGAGTTTTACATGTTTGAGGACCTGCACACTTGGTTGCCTTACTGTTGTTCAATTGTTTGAGCCCCCTCGGCTCTTGTTCTTATGTGCTGTGTAATTTCATTGTCCATTGACACTTTCTGTTTGGGCTATTCTGATACCTGATAGTCCTGGGGAACTCTGGTATCATGGGGCAGACGTAGGGTCCTTCCTCCTTTTTTCCCCACCTCTGGGAGCATAATGTTGGTATATCCCCATGGTACCTGTGTTCCATATAGGACGTAAGAGAGAATACGAATTTATTGTTCTTACCTGTTAAATCCTTTTCTTATTAGTCCATATGGAACACAGGTCTCCCACCCTGGGAAAGGGACCTTTGCTGTCATCTAGCCTGCCTTGGCTGTGGAGTCCTTTTAGAGTCTTTCTCCTCCTAGGAATTTTTCCTTCTTCTTTTCCTGCTTGCCTTGGTTGTTTGGCTTCGCTCACATTCATTCTTGTACACTTACAGAGCAGGGGAGGGTTGAGCTGGAGGATGGAGTATCCACCCACAAGAATGTCTTTGAGATGTGTCCTGTCCGACAAAAGGAGGGACTCAACCCCATGGTACCTGTATTCCATATGGACTAAAGAGAAAAGGATTTAAAGGGTAATAACACTAAAAGCCTATTTTAAACTATTGGCAGTGCCCTCTAAGCTCTCATAGCAAAGAACTTGATCGTTCTCGTCTGATTTGCTCTGCAGATAAAGATTTGCAGGTCTGAGTGATGTGCACCTTATTTACCTTACATGGAAGGATTCTCTCCTCTTCATGGCAATTTTTTTATCAGTGGGCTTTCGCTACCATCAGTAGGCTTCTATGGAGACCAGAGAAATCTCCCGTGAGAGCTGAATGAGGTGCTGATGCCATCCATCCCTGCAGATCTCCATGATCTGCAGAGCACACTGAACTGAACAAGTGAGTTCTAAATGCACCCAGGAGAGAAGAGGTGAGTTATATGCCATAAAACCTCTATTCCCATAGCTCAGAGGGCATGTCCAATAGTTTAAAATGTTTTTATTGATTGTGTAACCCTTTTTAGGACCAGAGAATTGTGTTCCATTTTGAGAAGCAATGCTTAGCACACCCCAGTGGTCTTTAAGGGTTAAAGAGTAGTAAACCTTTATTAAAGGGATAGTAATACTTCGTTTTAACTTTATTTTATTTTGTAGGCATTAAAAAAACATGAACAACGATATAAGTCTTATCTCTCAAACCTTTATGGTTTAAGAGATATTCACAAGCAAAGTTTCCCCTCCTGCCCCTTTTACCTAGTGTAAGCCATCTCTTCTCAGATGAGGAATCTGGTTGTAAGACCAACAGATAACAGCAGGGGACAATCTTTATATGAAAACAATGAAAGCCCTGCCCCCCTTGACAAGCTTTTCATGTTTTCCCTTATCTTAATTGAAGATTGTCCCACTCTGCAATCTACCTGGGCACCTCCCTTCTGATCTGGCTGAACAGTGTTACATCAGTAAAAGGGGCGGGAGGGGGACACTTTGTCATTGAATTACTCCTGAACTACAACTCTGACAGAACTGAAATAACACTCTCCAAAGTCTAAATGCAATGATGATTAATTAGAGCTGCTTTTATTAGGAAACATTACTATCCCTTTAAGAAACAAAATATCATTATGGGCTATTATTGTAAAGTAAAGCAAGTTTACCCCTTATTGTTGCAAAGGAGTTACAATATAATTTATTTTCTGGCACCAGGGAAGAGATGCACTAAGGTACAATAAATAGATGATAAAATGGACTTGTCCAGTATTATGTTGTGGATCAAGTGCACTAAGATTTCTCCAACTTTAGAGATCTTAGTGCATTTGCTGTATAGCATAACATCGGACTTGGAGAGTTTAGAACACTGGGAAAGTAATCTCTTCTTCATCACCTCTTTATCACATCTCAGTGCATCTCCCTGCTGGTATCCAGATTGTTTATCTGCTTTCCAGACAGACATCCTCTTGTATTCTATGGCTGTAATATTGCATAGAATGTGATGGCAATAGTAGTCACTTTAACCATTTGAACTGTGATAACTTTTGATTAAACCAACTGCCAGCAGTGTGAGTGTTCTTATTTTGCAGTGCAGGAAAAGCTCTAAAATATATGTTTCTCATAAAATAATGTGTGTCATCCTTTAACCCTTTGAGTGCCAGAGGGGTACACAACGCCCTCTGCCACTCAGAGGGTTAAAAGGCCATTTAAATTAATGTGAATGATTTACCCTCTATGAAAAAGATGGTTTGCTGCAAATTGTACTTTAATTTTGTGCATGGGGCCCTTTATCACATCTGTTTCCAATTGTATGTATAACAAATGTCTAAAACCTTGATTTGTATTTTCATTCTACATTCCTATTCCTTGTTACAGAAACTGAATTGCAGCCTCCTTTAAGCTTGTTCTTATTCTTTGCAGCCTTTAGAATTACTTTGGCATTCCTTAGATGAATGGTTAGTTCTTATTGCCACTGAATTAACTAAAAGCAAGAGAGACTCCACCAACATTGCTTGTATTTTGCTGAAGCAAAATCCACTGGATCAACAAGATATTTCTCTTGCTCATCAATCAGCCATTGAAGGAAGTGGAAGCCAGGAGCATCTATCAGTTTCACCAGTTACAGGGAATTTTGAGAACTATGATTCTGCTGGGAAGCACGAAACAGTTGCAGATGGTCAGGATGTTATCTCCATGACAGCTAATCGATTGAGTGCTGTCATTCAAGCTTTCTACATGTGCTGCTCTTGCCAGATGCCTCAGGGGTAAGTGTTTACAGTGTGTAGCGCAAAGGTTACACTTTTTCTTAATACAGTAATTCATAACTATGAACTTTCAGTTGTAAGGTTGCCTTTAAATTATCTGAACACTTTTCTATTTCAGCTGTATTTGCTTGTTCAGTTACTATAGTATTTGTTAACGCATTTCTTAAACTGATGATAAACCATATTAGTATATCTTTAATAAGGATTCATTTTTAACACTTTGAGTGCCAGTGTGTGGAACATATTTGTAAAAATGCATTGCTCATCCCTCTAGCATACAATGGGTTAAAAATGTGCAAACATTTTAAAATAAGTATGTATACTATAAACGCATGATCATGCCCACATGCTCATTTCCAATGTTACTTTAACTCATTGGTTATTATTTCACTGCACATTCCACAGAAAGTCTGAGTCAGAAAGCATGTCATTCCTCATTTTGTGAGGATTGTTCTTTATGGATAATGGCATACTCCCAGAGAGCCACTGCCATAGCTGTGTTTAACCAAACAATTTGTTGCTACCAGCTAGACAGTTGGTCTCCACGCAGGACAATCACATTAAAGTCCTACCACTCCTTTCAACGGACAAGGCCAGTCGATGAGATTGTGTGCTAAGCTTGATAAGTCCAAGGACTGTCTAGGATATTATAATGGTCTGGAGGACATGCAGAAACATGTACCATCTAAAGCCATTGTAGGCCAGCTCACGTCGTAATGGTACACTCCCGTAGTGCATATTCCAATCACTCGTAGTTGGATGGAACAGAGACCTTTTCTGCATAACATTCCTGACACTCCGCTAAAACAGAGCAATATACCTGCTGACGCATAGAAAATATTTGCAATGATGTCTGTAGCTGCTACACATTGCCTTGGCATTAGCATTACATTGACCTGTCCCCCATCAAGCACATGTGGGACCATATGGGTCCTTTAACTGAACCTGTCTGCATTGATCCTGTAGGAATTATGTCAGTGTTCCATGGATTACTGTTCCCCAAGAAATGACCGACCATATTATTGACTGAATGCCTCACCATCTAGGTTCAGATATTACCTCATGTGGTATGCATACTGAAAATAACGTTCTGTTGTGCAAATCCCTGAACTTGCTTGTGTTGCAGCTTCAGTGTTGAGCGGTGCTTTAATGCTGTTCCAGTCCTATACCGTCAGCACTAGATGCTTGTTAGGAAGAATGAACCTAAGTGGGAAGTGCCAAATAAAGAAATATTTTTTATGAAACTTGTATAAATAACCTCTAAAGGTTCTCAAGAAATAAAGTCCCTCATGCATCCATGAAAGGCATGGTAACTAGCAGCCAGAGTCCAGCGTCTTTAAGGAGTTACTTTGGTGGTACAATTAAGAAAAGCAAATTATGCTTGAGCCACGACTGTGAGCTTCGTTTGCTGGGACGTAGTTTCAGATCCGGTCAATATTGAGAATGTGAGAAGCTATTTTTTTTCATATGAAGGAAGAGTGCTATAGGTTTCCAGCAGAAACCAAAATAGAAGAAAAGTGTTTAAGAGTCTGGCAAATAAGACGTCTGGTCTCCAATACAATAAGAAGACCTTTTAAACAGAAAAGTATTCCCTTTAGAAGAAATCATAACTATCAAAAATATCATTAAAGAAGCATATAGCAAAACTGAAATCCAACAAGTGGCTACAAAGTTCATTATCCAGTGGCTTACAGAACATGGTGTTTGGAATGGTCACTGAAAAGGCATATCCTTTTCACATGGATCTAATGCCAAACTCCTGTCTGGAAGACTTAAGAAATGCATGGCCATCAGATTTTTTACTTAAGCTTGTTGAATGTGTAAGATATTGATTCACAAAAGCTGCAGTTTTGGTACCAGAGAGTTCCATTGTCTTTCACAATCTCTATTCTACCTAGAACCTGGGAGCTTTCAGCCACTAGGAGTTGAACAATCTTTGACATGTACTACACAAACAGAGAAAAAACTCCCTGAAAAGAAAGTCTAGTAAATGAGGCACTCTTCTCAAAGCCAACAGTGAATCATATCAAATATATACATTTTATTAAGGACAATTATGAACACAGATGACATAAAAACAAATTAAAAACCATATTGAGAGGATACAGGATATAAGTATACAGAAACAAATGTATGACTATACGATATCTCTAAATAACCTGTCTACACATGTACACTGTCGATGAGGTGTGTAGAGTCCTCCGATGCAATATAATATTCCCCTATAATATCACAATAGTGAAATCCACCAATACATTATAAAGTGCCAGCAATAGTCATGAAAAAACACCCTAATATCATAAAACTGCAAATAAATATACATGCTAAATCAGTAACAATAAAAAAAAATACTTATCTGAAAATAAAAGTTTATATATAAGTAGCCATCAGAGGAGAAGATACACAACCATCCAAGACACCCTCTCAATACCATCCCAATGCATATTGCCTTCTCAGGCTTCGCTTTATATATAAGTAGCCATCAATATGGTTTTTAATTTGTTTTTATGTCATCTGTGTTCATAATTGTCCTTAATAAAATGTATATATTTGATATGATTCATTGTTTAGTTATTGGTTGGCTTTGAGAAGCGTGCCTCATTTACTAGACTTTCTTTTCAGGGATTTCTTTTTCTCTGTTTGTGTAGTACATGGTATACATTAGTCTAGGAGTACACCACTCTATTTTGAGGTATCTCAGCTTTTATATTTCTCCAGTGCCTGCCTACATTTTTTGTGTATAGAACAATCTTTGACATACATTATTTCTCAGTCACAGAATCTGCATTTGACTGCATTTGACTAGTAAAGTGGCTTTTCGGGACCACTCAGATTGCAGCCCTTATCAAAACTCCGCCCTATTGTATTGATTTTTATAATAGTGAAAGCTTCCATACAAGGAGAGTGATCAAGGTTTTATAAGATTTTAACACATTAAGGGATAATCAGCGCTAAAGCTTATAAGTGTACATGTTTTTGAGTTTGTCAGCCAAAAACAAGTTGTTACAATCCTTGTTGATAAAGGAATCTTATTTTCCTCAAATGGATCCATTTCATAGCTAAAGTTTACATATTCTTAATAGTGCCTACTTTTGCTGACACCATGAGTTATGTACAAAGGAATCCTGGGACAAACCAGCTGCACCAAAGGGGAGGAATCATAAAGCCCCTTGATTTAACCCTTTGAATGCCAATGCGTTGTGTACCCCTCTGGCACTCAAAAGGTTAAATGCTTGGCAGTGCAGCAAAGACCTTTTTGGGGTTAAAAGCTCTATTTAAATCAGTGGGAATTATGGGGATTTTTATGCCCATGTGGTAGAGATGCTTTTACCTCTAGAATTGCTCCAGTTTTTTTTTCTTGCTTGAAGCCTATCATGGTCAAATAACAAAAGATGTTTCTCTTCAAAATGGTAATATGTCTAAAACTATATTTTAAAGGTCAACTGTCATGTTTTACTGTATATGGTTGCAGACTCTGTAAAGACCCTGGAAAACCTGTAAAGGCTCATAACAAGGATTGATAGCTCATGCTATAGCTTTCGGGGCTGAGAGTGAACAAGCTTACTCTGTGGCAAATTATTATACAAGGGATCTCTGTGGAAGTGCATACTATATATTCATTTGGCTGTAGATTTTGTGCAGCATTGATGTCACCTTAATTCTGACTATTACACTGTAGTCTTAGCAGTAACTGACAAAACACTTTCATGAAAAAGATGAAGTTGGATACAGCAGATTGTTTTTCCTGTTACCTCTCTGGCATGCAAAGGGGTTATTAATAGGATCTATTTATAAAGTGCCCTGCCCCTGATAGCTATTGTAATGCTGTTTTTTGCTGACTATAATAATTTTGTTTAATTATTTAACAATGTTTAATGAGATTGCACTGTTTTTTGAGGACCAAACCAACCTATTTTCGCCTCACCCCCTCCTAAGTATTTGCCTTATTTTTAATTGTGTTATAATCCTGTGCATCTTTTTATTTGCTAAATATTCAAACCCATGTTAGTGCAAACCAATGCATTGGAATTCTCTCTAGCATTCAGGGGGTTAAAAGACTTAAATCAATGGAAGATTGTTGTTGTTCACTATGGTACAGTTTGTTTCTGTAATTGCTCCTTTTTTTATCTGTGCTTTTGGCCCATGGAGGTGTGAAATCAAGGCTGTGCATATATAGCAGTGATTTTCAGCTTGTGCCTACAGGTCTTTGAAGATGACTTGTAAGTTAATCAGATTTACTTAGCCTGTAATTAACTCACCTGTGCTCTAGCAAAGAAAATGTAAAACCTGGCATGTTAGTAGGCCCTGAGGGCATGGGTTGAGAACCACTGATGTACAACATAGCAAAGTGAGAACCATTACCATTACAATCAAGCAGGACTACTACATAGACATTTTAGTACAGATGAGCAGGAACAAATTCAGAGAACATTATCTAGCAGATTTTCTCTGGTCCCTGCTCCAAATAACAATTTTTTTTTTAATTTTGGTAAAAACAAACAAACTCTGTTTTGCTAATTTTATTCCTCCCTTTCTCTACGGAAGTGTGGTAGTAGTGATCCTACTTGATCATATATATCTATCTATATATATCTATATATATATATATATATATATATATATATATATATATACACACACATATATATCTATATATATAAAAGAATAAGCCTCACTGCATAATTTATGGTACCTCACACACAGAACATAATTTGTCTCCTCAGAAAACAAACACACATTGAACAGAATGCCTCATTACATAATTTATGTCTCATTAGGAGACACAACTCCCATTGGGTGATTCAATGGGGACATTACTGCTCCCATTGGGTGATTCAATGGGGGCGTGTTTATCATACAGGGAGTTGGCCTGCCCCCTCCAGCCCTCCCACCACTATCCAACTGACAAAAAAAATATAGCTGCCACTCGCTCCTGAAGAAGGGGATATCAATAACTTCTCCTGGTCCACACACACTCTCACTCAGGATCATGACCCCACAAACACACTGTTTCACCTCCCACAGATAATTGTAACCCTCCATACACTGTGTCACCTCCCACAGATAACTGTACCCCTCCATACACTGTGTCACCTCCCACAGATAACTGTAACCCTCCATACACTCTGTGTCACCTCCCACAGATAACTGTAACCCTCCATCACACTGTGTCACCTCCCACAGATAACTGTAACCCTCCATACACTCTGTGTCACCTCCCACAGATAACTGTACCCTCCATACACTCTGTTTCAGTACGAGGGTGTAATGTTTCCATAAAATACAAACTCAGGGATAAACTTAATAGCAACTCTTTTATTTAACCCTTTCAGTGCCAGAAGGGTACGCAACACATTGCTTTGCAATGCATTGCATACCCCTCTGGCACTCAAAGGGTTAACTCTTTTCATCTCTTCAGTCGCCTGTCTGTTTTCAACTGTCACTCCTCCACTTGCTGCTTCCTGATTCCCGCCCTTTCTCCTTAAAGGGAGAGAGATGCTTTGCTGTATGTTACAGAGGACAGGCCTCAAACACCACTTTCTATTTGTTCCCTCAGCATATTGCTACGTTGCCTCAACTGAAGAGCCACTGTGTGTTATATTGCTATGTTACCTCAGCGCACACACACACACACACACACTCACTCACTCCCTCCCCAGGGGTCCCTCCACCAACCTGAGGCACACAATGAGCTGTTCCAACAAAGAGAGGGCGGGATTGGCTCCAGTGTACCTTAATTTCTGGTATCCACAACACAACAATGCTTTCGGCTCCTGGTGCACAATGTGCTTTTCTTGCAGAAGCCCAGATGCTTCATGTAGCTCGGAGGCAGGCAGGCCCAGTACCAAATCCTTCATGTTCCCCCTTCATGAAGCACAACACTCCACCCCGCAACAGCCCGGTCATGCGGCCCTTCAAGGAGCTCTCTACAAGCAGCAGCTGGATGCGGCTATTACCCGTGGCTGAGGGGCTGGAGACAGACCATGCTGGGGCCACTCTGTAGTACACACTCTTACACACAAGCTTCTTCACCGCCGCTCTCTGCCCGCTGTCACACACCTGCACTGTGTAAGTACCCTGGCACAAAAAATATACATGCCGCACTCTAGTTGCTCCAACAACACACACCATCCCTGCTCCAACCACACACACCATCCCTCCTCAGTTACCGCTCTCGGTGCCCGGGCTGCGTCCCTAGTAACGCTCTTGGCTGAGGCCTGGGGCAGGAGGTGTCTGGCAGCCTCTGAGTGTGCATGTACAGCGTCCACTTCAGGGACTGTAGACTCCATGACTCTTGCTACATACTGGGACAGCTGGTTAACCCTTTCATTGCCAGAGGATTAAGCAACACAACGAGCAATGCTTTGCCTAACCCTCTGGCACTTACAGGACCGTAATAATATCTGTGTGTGTGTGTACGCATGTATGTACGTGTGTATGTATGATCAATGTCTGTATAGGTCACTGTATCTGTGTGTGTCTATGTATGTGTGCAATATGATTCTTTCTGCTTCACACAGTACACAAAAAAACATCATCAGTCAATACAGCTAAATGAAATGTACAGTACAAACAAGCACAAAAAATTCTTACAAAATACCTTCAACATGCCACCTACAACATTTCAAACAAAAAATGCTACATAACACATACCCTGCTACAATGACGGGCAACGCCGTCACATATTGCTAGTATATATATATGATATAATGATTAGCCAGGGCATACATGAAATACTCTTGTTAAAAAAACAAACAAAAAACAAAATCTAATTGCCAGCACAAAGGTTTTTTTTCTTGCTCTCCATGGGAGAGCTTGATAATGATAGCTCCTCCTCCTTTTGTGACTGTTCGAACTGTTATAACTTTTGAATGAAGCATCTCCCACATTATTTGTTCTATTTTTGCCACTGCAACCTTTTAGACAGAGACAGTCATAATTATATGGCATTTACATAGCAAGAGAGGGCCAATTCAGGTACAATCTCTACTGCACGAGATAAATAAATCCCATTGATTTAATTGGCACTTTTTAAGAGGAATAAGTTGATCTTAATATTTTTAACAGAAGGAATTACATTAGCAGGTCTTCAGTCCCATAAGTTTATTCATATTTTATTGCATTGTAACTGTATTGGTCTGCTTTTTCTGTGCGCTATATAAGTTTTTTATTTAATTTTTACCTTCACACAAACGATGGGCTTTATCAGTATGAATTAGTTTATCCATAGAAAGAGAGTGAGACACACCAGTATTTCTTATCAGACAAGAAAGCTTGTCTCAGACTAATATAGACAACAGAAGAGTTCAAATGCAATCCCCCTCCAAAAAGAAAACAGAAAAACAGTAAATAGATTTACCTGGTTGTTGAATGAAGGACAAATGCATTAGCATGTCCTCTTTTTTTCAAATCAGTGAGTTAGTTAGATATATCTCTAGTATTCAAAGGTTTTAAAGCCCTAATTAAATCTGTGGTAGTTTTGAGATTTTATATGTTCCCTGTGGTGCAATTGGTTTCTGCCAAAAATAATAATTTTAAAAAATATATATATTCAAGGATATTTTTCCACCGTATAGTTGCATAGCAGAGCTTTTCTAGTGGTCCACAATACCAAGAAGTACAAAGTGAGCCAAATACAACAGATTGACAGCAGCACCTCATCAGCAGAACAAATATTATCCACCACAGAATACTAAACAAAATGTCATAAATCATTTGAAGTGGACTTGCAAACATAATTTAGAACTTCCTATGTATCAAAAGACCAGGAGATGAATAGTTTGTCAGAGATGTCTACCCTAAGGCCTGGGGGCCATTTGTGGCCTTTGGGCATGGCCAACCTGACCCTTGATTCAAATTCTATTAAAAAAATTTAATCTACTGTAAAACATAATAGTTCTTACCTGATTCATAGCAATCATAGTTAATTCTTAGTTTGCCATTTTTTGTAACAAACTATAGTTATTAGCTTGGCTATAGATTGCATATAATGGTCAATATAACATTTTAGTTTACACATTCTTGTCTTTAACACCATTACATTATTTTTAGTTGCATGCGGTCCTTGATTTACTGTTATCAGGGCCAGTTCTGGTGTTTGCAGGGCCAGGTAAGAAAAATAACAAAAAACAATTAAAATTACAGTTGAAATTGACCTACAGTAATGATCTACAGAGCTTACATTTGAAATAGAGCTTGGTGAGGGATACCCCACACAGCTTACAATTGAAATAGAGCTATAGTAGTGGCAAAATAGAGATTACGATTGAAATGGAGCTACTGCAGTGACACCTCAGAGCTTACAATTAAAATTGTGCTACACTAGTAATACCACAGAGCTTAAAATTAAAATAGAACTATACTAGTGATGCTACAGAGTTTACAGTTTAAATGTAGCCACTGAAATGGAGCTAAACTAGTGATATGACTGCAACTATACAGCCACATATATTGAACCCCAGGCTTGTTAAAAATGCAAAGTGCCAGTGTTTGCCAGTGAACTACATGTACTGACCACAGCATCCATAGAACCATACATACTGAACCCAGCCTTGTCTCACTGCTCTGGAACTGTATAAACCACACAATTGACCACCAGCCTTGATCCATTGGTAGCCAGAGCAGCACACAAACTGTCAAACTGTCTAACCCCAAACATTGCCCACAGAAGCCATTAAACGAAACATACTGACCAATTCTTCACCCCCTTCCAGCCTTGTCCCACTGCACTGGTAGCCATAGAATTCTACATACTAACCATCAGCCTTGTCAGGCTGCACTGAATTCTATAGAACCATACATGTCCTTTTGTGGAGAGACAGTCAATGAGCTGCCCTATCTATTCTACTATATACCATAATTATTTATATAGCATTTTTCAGTGTTTCACCAGATAGATACAGCACAGCAGCTTCGAGTCATGAAAGCTGCAGAGCAGAGCAGAACATTTTAAACTATGGATGGTGCATGGTTCACTTAAAGATTGCAGTAGCTGGAAATACTGGGTAATCCAATTCCCTTTTCTCTGTAACCTCTGAGGTGGAGACTCCCCATTTTCCTTGGCTCTGATTCCCACTTATCTACTACCCTCTCAGTGAAGTAAAACTTTCTTACATTACTTCTAAACCTGTGTCCCTCTGGTTTTAGACTATGACTCCCTTCGTCCAAATATTCTCCATTGACTACCACCCACTGTCTCCTGTCACTCAGCCAGTGCCTTATCCATTCAGCTATTTTTACATCCAAACTCAAACACTCCAATTTATTAACAAGTCTTCTATGAGGGACAGTGTCAAATGCCTTACTAAAATCTAGATAAGCTATATCTGCTGCTCCCCCTTGGTCTATTATTTTAGTTAATCAGTAAAAACAACATCTATGAGGTTAGTTTGACAAGATCTCCTTGCTGTAAACCCATGCTGTTTGGTATCTTGCAAGCCATTTAAATTCAGATATTTAACAATTATTTCCTTTAATATAGTTTCCATTAATTTTCCCACAACTGACATAAGACTTACTGGTCTGTAGTTACCAAACTCCTTCCCTGCTACCCTTTTTGTGAAGCAATACTACATTTGCTACCTTCCAATCTTCTGAAACTACTCCTGTCGATAGTGACTGATTGAAAAATTATGTTAAAGGTTTTCCCATAACACTCTTAAAGGGGATAGTAATGTTTCACAAAAACAGCAGCTCCAATTAATCTACATAGTATTTGAGCCATAGAGAATGTTATGTCGGTAATGTCAGAGTTGTAGCTGAAGAGTAATTGAATGATAAAGTATCCCCCTGCCTCCCCTTTTACCTAGTGTAAGCCACCTTCCCTCAGATGTGGAATCTGGTCTTGAGACCAGACAGCTCACAACAAGGGAGAGTTTTCTTACTGTGAACATAAGGAAAACCCTGTCCCCCTTGACAGGTTTTACCTTATTCTAACTGAAGATTGTCCCTCTCTGAGATCCATCTGGACAGTCTTGCTGCTCTGAGGTGAGCAGTGTTACATCCGTAAAAGTGGCAGGAAGGGGATACTTTATCATTCAGTTACTCTTGAACTACCACTCTGAAAGTATTGAAATAACACTCTCCATGGCCCAAATACTATGAATATTATCTGGAGCTGCTTTTATTGTGAAACATTACTATCCCTTTAATTTTTTTAAATAACTTTGGTGTATCCCATCTGGTCCCATCGATTTATCTGTTTTTACCTTAGAGAGTTGAAGTAGAACTTCCTCTGTAAACATGCATGTTTCCCATGTCTTGCAATTTCTTTTTTCTAACAGAGGTCTCTTCTCCATCTTCCTCTGTAAAATCTGAACAGGAATATTCATTGAGACAGCTAGCCCTTTATTCTCATTTACATAGAGTCCATTTTTTGTTTTCAGTCTATTTCTTGTTTAATTTTTCTCCTTTCAACTATATATCTAAAAATTGAATCTTGTTTTGGAGAAGGCACTTACAAAACAGTCTCAAAGTTATCTCTTATATCAATAAATCAATATATTTAGAGTCCAAGTTCCAATCTTTCCTCAGAGATTCACTGGCGCCTTTAACTCTCAGGGTGCCGTAACCATTAGATATCCACCCAACGATCAAATGAAGGAATCTTAATATTTGCAAGCTAGAGGTTGGCGCTCGTGAGTTCCACTCAACCATAGCCGATCATATGAGAAATAACAAAAAGCTATACACCCGGCCGGGATATAGTATAACTAATATTGCAAATCGCCACTGCACCACTGCAACGCGTTTCACACCACCCACGGTGCTTTATCAAGCAAACATATAATATCCATATGTTTGCTTGATAAAGCACCGTGGGTGGTGTGAAACGCGTTGCAGTGGTGCAGTGGCGATTTGCAATATTAGTTATACTATATCCCGGCCGGGTGTATAGCTTTTTGTTATTTCTCATATGATCGGCTATGGTTGAGTGGAACTCACGAGCGCCAACCTCTAGCTTGCAAATATATCTAAAAATGTTTTATCCCCCTTTTTTATTGACTGGACAGTTTTTTCCTCTGTGAGCTCTGGTACATCTAATAATGCATTTGGCCTTCTAAAGTCTAGTCTTGTACCAATAACTATCTTCTTCCTTCTGTGTCTGCTTATATTTCCTAAATGTTTCTTTTTTCTCCTTTTACTATATTCGCCCCTTCCGAGGAGTACCACAGTGGTTTTCTTTTTCTTTTGCCCTTTCTAACATGTCTAATGCAGTGCTCTGTTGCGTTTAGGAAAACACATTTCAGATAATCCCATTTCTCCTGGACTCCATCTAAAAAACTCCAAGCTCTTAATGACTGACATAAATATGTTTCCATTTCAGAAAAATCAGCCTTTCTAAAATCTGGAACCTTTGTTTTAGTGTGGCGCAACTCAGCGTCTGTCTTTATGGTAAACCACACAGACTGATGATTCCTGGAGCCCAAACACTCTCCTACATCTGTATCTGATGCCGAGTCTCCATTAGTGAACAATAAATCTAGTGTGGTTTCCTCCCTAGTCAGCTCTTCTTCTAACTGACTAAGCGCTAATCCTTGTAAAGAATTTAGGATATCTCTACTCCTGGCTGAACCTGCTGCTTGGTTTTTCCAGTCCACATCAGAAAGATTAAAGTCAACCATAAAAATAACCTCACCTTTCATGGTCATCTTAGTTACTTCCATGACCAGCAGTTGATCCAACTCCACTGCTTGTCCTGGGGGTCTATAGATCACAACTATATGAGTGACCATCTTATTTCCATATTCTAAAGATATCCAAACAGTCTCTGTGTTCTCCTCCATACCCTGAATAAGATTAGCCTTTAAAGGGATAGTAATACTTAAAATGTAAAAAAATATATGTTGTAGGGTTTATCCCCCAGAGTAAAACAAGGGTACTCCCACTGCTGAATGGTGTTTCATTCAAATGTTATTAATTTTCAAAGTTGAATTTTTTAGGTGCAATATTACAGTGGCCTGAAATTGTACAGTGGTGCTGTTGCTACACGATCCTATGGACAGCTCTGGTCCCATGACCATAAATCTCCATAGGATCGTGTAGCAACAGTGCCACTGTACAATTTCAGGCCACTGTGATATTGCACGTAAAAAATTCTTAAAATCACGTTTTACCACACTTGCTTCATTACAAACCAAATAATTTGTCCCTAAATAGACTGACATCCAACTCTCCATTCTGTCTTGCTTCCTTAAAGGGATAGTAATACTTAAAATGTAAAAAAAAATATGCTGTAGGGTTTATCCCCCTGAGTAAAACAAGAGTACACCCACTGCTGAAAGGTGTTTCAGTCAAAAGTTATTAATTTTCAAAGTTGAATTTTTTAGGTGCAATATCACAGTGGCCTGAAATTGTACAGTGGAGCTGTTGCTACAACATTCTATGGAGATTTATGGTCAACTGACCAGAGCTGTCCATAGGATCGTGTAGCAACAGCGCCACTGTGATATTGCACCTAAAAAATTCAACTTTGAAAATTAATAACTTTTGAATGAAACACCTTTCAGCAGTGGAAGTACTCTTGTTTTGCTCAGGGGGATAAACCCTACAATATATATTTTTTTACGTTTTAAGTATTACTATCCTTTTAAGTTATTTTTTGATATAAATGGCAACCTCTCCTCTGTTTCTGCCTTTCCTGTCTTTTCTAAATACAGAGTACCCTGGAATTAATACATCCCAGTCATTTTTTTTCATTGTACCAGGTCTTGGTAATCCCTAAGTCCACATCTTCCCTAGTTATTATTGCAGTGAGTTCAGGGATCTTATTCCCTAAACTGCGGGAATTTGTAAACATGGCTCGAAGTCTCTGGCTTTTGAACTATGTGTCACAGACATGCCTTGTTCAGATTCATCTGTGCAATGCTGTGGGGGGCAATTGGATTTATCCAGTATTATTCCATTGCCCCCTCTACTAGTTTAAATACCTGTTAACAAAACTTCTGAATCGCTTGCCAAGAACCTCTGTTCCCTTTTGAGAAAGATGCAAGCCATCATTTTTGTACAATTTGTTATACCAAATAGGGTTGGTATGAGAAACAAGCCAAATCTATGTTTTTGGCCCCATTTCCCTAGCCATGAATTAAAGTCTCTAATTCACTGCATCCTACGATCATCTTCCTTATACACTGGCAGAACCTCTGAAACAGATACAGTGGACACAACTTGCTGTAGATCCTTACATAGCTTCTTAAAATCACGTTTTACCACACTTGCTTCATTACAAACCAAATAATTTGTCCCTAAATAGACTGACATCCAACTCTCCATTCTGTCTTGCTTCCTTAAAGGGATAGTAATACTTAAAATGTAAAAAAAAATATGCTGTAGGGTTTATCCCCCTGAGTAAAACAAGAGTACACCCACTGCTGAAAGGTGTTTCAGTCAAAAGTTATTAATTTTCAAAGTTGAATTTTTTAGGTGCAATATCACAGTGGCCTGAAATTGTACAGTGGAGCTGTTGCTACAACATTCTATGGAGATTTATGGTCAACTGACCAGAGCTGTCCATAGGATCGTGTAGCAACAGCGCCACTGTGATATTGCACCTAAAAAATTCAACTTTGAAAATTAATAACTTTTGAATGAAACACCTTTCAGCAGTGGAAGTACTCTTGTTTTGCTCAGGGGGATAAACCCTACAATATATATTTTTTTACGTTTTAAGTATTACTATCCTTTTAAGTTATTTTTTGATATAAATGGCAACCTCTCCTCTGTTTCTGCCTTTCCTGTCTTTTCTAAATACAGAGTACCCTGGAATTAATACATCCCAGTCATTTTTTTTCATTGTACCAGGTCTTGGTAATCCCTAAGTCCACATCTTCCCTAGTTATTATTGCAGTGAGTTCAGGGATCTTATTCCCTAAACTGCGGGAATTTGTAAACATGGCTCGAAGTCTCTGGCTTTTGAACTATGTGTCACAGACATGCCTTGTTCAGATTCATCTGTGCAATGCTGTGGGGGGCAATTGGATTTATCCAGTATTATTCCATTGCCCCCTCTACTAGTTTAAATACCTGTTAACAAAACTTCTGAATCGCTTGCCAAGAACCTCTGTTCCCTTTTGAGAAAGATGCAAGCCATCATTTTTGTACAATTTGTTATACCAAATAGGGTTGGTATGAGAAACAAGCCAAATCTATGTTTTTGGCCCCATTTCCCTAGCCATGAATTAAAGTCTCTAATTCACTGCATCCTACGATCATCTTCCTTATACACTGGCAGAACCTCTGAAACAGATACAGTGGACACAACTTGCTGTAGATCCTTACATAGCTTCTTAAAATCACGTTTTACCACACTTGCTTCATTACAAACCAAATAATTTGTCCCTAAATAGACTGACATCCAACTCTCCATTCTGTCTTGCTTCCTTAAAGGGATAGTAATACTTAAAATGTAAAAAAAAATATGCTGTAGGGTTTATCCCCCTGAGTAAAACAAGAGTACACCCACTGCTGAAAGGTGTTTCAGTCAAAAGTTATTAATTTTCAAAGTTGAATTTTTTAGGTGCAATATCACAGTGGCCTGAAATTGTACAGTGGAGCTGTTGCTACAACATCCTATGGAGATTTATGGTCAACTGACCAGAGCTGTCCATAGGATCGTGTAGCAACAGCGCCACTGTGATATTGCACCTAAAAAATTCAACTTTGAAAATTAATAACTTTTGAATGAAACACCTTTCAGCAGTGGGAGTACTCTTGTTTTACTCAGGGGGATAAACCCTACAGCATATTTTTTTTTACATTTTAAGTATTACTATCCCTTTAACAATTTTTAAAATGCGTCTTCTATCTCTGTGAGCTGTAGCACCAGGAAGACATCTGCCTTCTTTGACACCACCATGACTATCCTCCAGACTCACACCTCTTAATATAGAACCCCCAGTAGTAGTTGCTTCCTCTCAAAGTAGTTTGCACTTCTTACCTTTGTCAGTGGTTGCAGTCTGACTTACCTGTGGATTTAAAGTTGGTAAACCAGTAGTCTCTGCTTCCAGAGTTGTTCCAATATTAAGGCAATGTTCTGAAAGTGCAGTGCCTCTTTTCTACAACTCTACCCTTCCAGAACCGACTGTAGTCCATCTGCCATTTCTTGGATGTCTCTGAGGCAGCGGCACTTGTTTCTTTTGCATCTGTGTGGAGCTCAGAGACCATTTATAGATCTCAGCCTTCAAATTATCAATCTTCTACTGTCAAACAGAAAATTGCTGACAAATCGGACACTTTCTGAACCTCCAAAAGGTTTCATGGGGGAGAAAGCAAAACGTTCATTGCACTGCAACATGCCTGACATGTTCACAGCACTAATGTAATCAGGAGACAAAGAGTAAAATACCTTCAGATTTTGCACCTGTTGTTTTCTGACTTTAATCACCACAGATCTATATTTGCCCATCTATTAATTAGCCCAGCTAATAACAAACCTACTTATATTGTGACATCGATCCGCCGTGGCCTCATCCGGCTGGTGTCACTTGCATAATCTGCCCCTTTGTCTGCGGCCTCTTCCGGCTAGTGTGATGTCAGGCGGCAACATGTCTGATCAGTGGATCATGTGATCCCTGTTGCTAGGCACTACTCTTCTCTTCCGGGTTGCTGCTATACAAGGGAGGTTCTTCCTTGGGTCGGACGCATTAGTATAGCATCTTTACCTTGTATTGCATTCAGTGTCCTGATCTGTATCCTTCATATTCCTGTATATAACCTGGCTTCCCTATTATAGACCACGATCCACCATGGTATACCTGTTGAGATCCTTTAGCCTATCCTGATACTTCTTTTCCTGTAAACCAGTCACCATTTTAGTAGCCCTTCTTTGAATTTTCTCTAGAGTATCTATATCCTTCTGGAGATGGGGGTCTCCAGTACTGCACACAATACTCTGGGTGAGGTCTAACTAGAGATCTGTAGAGTGGCATGACCACTTCCCTTTTTCTGTTACTAATGCCCCTAGCTATACAACCCAGCACCCTGCTTACATTGCCTGCTTACCTTTAAGTCATTAGAAATAATTACTCCCAAATCCCTTTCCTCTGTTGTACACTTAAAAGTATATTTTTTCTTTGGATGTTTATGTCCCAAGTTCATTATTTTACATTTATCAACGTTAAACTGCAGCTGCCACACTCTTGTCCAGTCTTCTAATTTACCTAAATCATTTGTCATTTGGCTTATTCCCCCTTGAATGTCTACCCTATTGCAGATCTTTGTATCATCTGCAAAAAGGCATACCTTACCTTGAAGACCTTTTGCAATATCACTAATAAAAATATTAAAAAGATTGGGCCCCAGTACAGATCCCTGAGGTACCCCACTAGTAATACTCCTTTTGTCCGTATATTCTCCTTTGACTACCACCCTCTGTCTCCTGTCACTCAGCCATTTCCTTATCCATTTAACTATTTTTACATCCAGACTCAAACACTGCAGTTTATTAATGAGTCTTCTATGAGGAACAGTGTCAGATGCTTTACTGAAATCTAGATAAGCTATATCTACTGCTCTACCCTTGGTCTATTATTTTAGTTACCCAGTCAAAAAAATCTTTGAGGTTTGACAAGATCTCCCTGTCAAACCCATGCTGTTTGGTATCTTGAAAGCCATTTAAATTCAGATATTCAACAATTCTTTCCTTCAACATAGTCTCCATTAATTTTCCCACTATTGATGTAAGACTTACTGGTCTGTAGTTATGAGACTCTTTCCTGCTGCCTTTTTTTGTGAAGTGATACTACATTTGCTGACTTCCAATCTTCTGGAACTATTCCTGTTGTTAGTTACTGATTGAATAATTCTGTTAAAGGTTTTGCCAGAACAAACTTAAGTTCTTTTAATAACTTTGGGTGATCCCATCTGGTCCCATTGATTTATCTGTTTTTACCTTAGAAAGTAGAACTTCTTCCTCTGTAAACATGCATGTTTCCCATGTCTTGCCATTTAGTTTTTCTAACAGAGGTCCCTTCCCTTCATCTTCCTCTGTAAAAACTGAACAGAAATATTCATTGAGACAGTCGACTAGCCCTTTATTCTCATTTACATAGTTTCCATTTTTTGTTTTCACTCTAACTATTCCTTGTTTCATTTTCCTCCTTTCATTTATATATCTAAAAAAAAGTCTTATCCCCCTTTTTTATTGACTGGGCATTTTTTTCCTCTGTCTGTGCTTTGGCACATCTAAATAAAACAAAAAAACATACCTAGCACCCTGTAAAGTCTGGGAAACCAGGGAGTCTGAAGGTTGAAGCTGGATGAGTTAACCTTCTTGTATGTCACTGTTGTTTTGGCACCCATGTTATGTGGTGTTTTGTCTGCATTGTACTCTATTTTAATTCTCTTTTATTGTAATGTGTGTATCAGTGGTGGCTGCTTTCATTGTAGGTGTTCTTTAACCTTTTCTTAATCTGTTTCAGTCTATCTTTTGGATTTTTCTCCACTTTTGTGAATAGATGTCTTTGTTCCCTTCAGTCTTCTATTGTTTCGCTTGATTTTCCTTTATGTACTTGTTTAAAATTTGGCGTAGTCTCTTTAAGAACCAGGTACCCACAAAGCTGACCGTTTTTTTCCCACAAGATTCTTCATAGGGATGTATCTCTGGTCCTATTTGCTTCCCAGGGATCAGAGTGGACTACACTTTCAATTGGGCATCCTGAGGTCTGTCTTCAGAGTTTATAAGGGTTTAGAAGTGTGCAGTGTTCTAACAGCTAAAATCTTTTAGCATGTGTTTACCAAACTGCCCCCAGAATCCTTGGTTTCCCAGACTTCACAGGGTGGCTAGGTATGGTTTTCTGGCAGCCATCTTTACCTATGACATGTACTGCACAGAGGCTGGCCTCTCCCCCTTCTTGCTATTTAACCCCTCACAGTCAGACTGTGAAGTCTAGAAGTACTTCTATCTCACTTTCCTGCTACTTGGACTATCTTGTCCTACTTTTGGGGGGTTCCGTTGGATGTCCGATCCCAGGGGACACATTGGGAAAATCCAATGTCGAAGATTTTACTTAATCCCATTAACCCATTGCTCCTCATGTCAGACTGAGCTTCGTAGGGAATATTCTGGTACCATATGTCCTTCTTGAATTGTGGCCCTGACTCCAGCTCTGGGGCTGTTCACTGCAGAGTAGGATCTGGTTT
This sequence comes from Rhinophrynus dorsalis, assembly GCA_037306005.1. NCBI lineage: Eukaryota > Metazoa > Chordata > Amphibia > Anura > Rhinophrynidae > Rhinophrynus > Rhinophrynus dorsalis. Next base: position 291,614,732 of record CM074720.1, read on the forward strand.
GGGTTAAGGCTGTGATTTCTTAAGTCCCCTCTATCCCCACATATATTCAGATGGCCCTAAACTCTTGGTCTGGGCACCCTATTCCCCCTGTTAGGCAAGGGGCTATTAACAGTTGTTTGTTGATTCCTCTGTGGAAGAAGGTGAGACTGATGGTGATGAACTAGATTGGGAGATGTTCTTGAGGAGGATTCTTGCCCCTTCTGTGGGTCTCATTAGTGCAGTCCTGGAGCTGTTCACATCCCCCAGGCCCTAACTCTAGCTTCTTTTCTCCTGACATCTTCCAGGGAACGGAGGTACCCTTTTTTCCTTCTCATGACTTCCTAGACAAGATACTCCTGGAAGAATGGAGGATGCTTGATAGAAGAGGAGCATTTCTAATCTCTCTAACGCAATACTTTACAATGTGTTAGATACCTCTCTAGCATTCAGATGGTTAAAATCCCAGTTGTAGCAATGGAATATTTTTTACTCATCCCTTATTGTGCAGTTGGTTTCCTCCAGGATTGCTTCACTTTACTTTGATATATAAGGCCCATATTAACAGATAGGATTCTCTGTCTATATTAAAGTTTGTGTTGGTTAATTTTACAAGGTATTTGCTTTTGGCAGTGCTGCTTTTACAAACAACAGGATTCAGCAGTGCATGGCTGTGGTGTCCTAAAGGAGATGGCAATTGAAACTGCTGTGACTGGTGTAACAAACTGCATCAGCCACATGAAAAGGCAAAACATTGTGTGTTTGGACATAGTGTGATTTACATTGATGTACATGGCAATAAGCACATTGCTGTTCTTGAACTGGTTTAAGACATGAGTCTCACTTTGAGTACAAGAGGGATATTGAACGCATAAAAGAAAAAAAAATCCATTGGATACCCACTGGCACTCAAAGGGTTAATTTTTGTTTTTTCATGAAATAATGCTTTATTTTTATTTTTCTATGTTTTCTCTTTATAGAATGACTTCCCCACGTTTTATTGAGTTTGTCTGCAAACATGATGAAGTACTTAAATGTTTTGTGACAAGGTAGGTCTAAGAGTAAAGAATGTATAATCATTATGTTTTCCAGGTTTGCCACTAATTCCTCCCTCCTTTTTCCATATATATATAAAATGTGGGTGTGTATATAATATTTTTATAGTAAAAACCTAAAAATAATTAAACTGAAAAACAAAATATATATTTAAGTGTTAACAAACTAAACAGTGTTCTGTCTATAGAATTCAGGGTGTTGGCCCCATTTAAATCAGTGGGGATGCATCACCCTCTTCAGTGTGCTGCCTGGTTGCATGACCACACATTTGACATCCTCCTACAAAACTCACAATCTATTTGTAAAATTAGTGTTTGCATTTTTATAAATCAATGTATTTTTTTTTCTCAAATTGAAATTTTTTTTTTTTCTTTCAGGAACCCTAAAATAATTTTTGATCACTTTCACTTTCTACTTGAGTGTCCTGAACTGATGTCACGGTTTATGCACATTATAAAAGCACAGGTTTGTTACTGTATAAAAATCGTACACGTGTATAAATATATGAGATAAAGAGAAGTGTACAAATTCTAAGCCAAAATAACATCATAAATATCTAATGGAAATCCTTGTTGATACCAATACAACTCTTTCAAAGTTGTTGTGGTTTTGGTGGTTTCCCTATTATAGATTGGGTTCCTCATATCCAGAGGAGTGGGACTTATTTTGCGCCCTCATTCGCCAGCCTATATATCGGTTAGTGGATTCAGGTTCCATTTCTTTAAAAAAACAATGTATTGCCTGAAGGAATGGGCTCATATCTCCAGATATTAATGACTTGCTTGCATTTATGGGATCAAAGGAGAACCAACTGCACTATTTCACAAATTTATAAGATACCAGAAACAAATTAGTTCTATTTAAAGTCTATTTAAAGTGGTTATTCCACTTTACCTTTCTATAGTAGAGCTTATTACATTAAAAGGGTAAAACATCCTATGCTAAAACTGAGATACATGCAGTATCGTGTTAAAGGTTAAAAATAAAATATATCTTTGCATTCATTGTGTGGTGCTATGGCAGTGGAGGAAATATGTGTTTTATATTTCTTCTACTCATGTGATGTTACTTACTCAGATTCTCCCAACCCTCTTAACTCATTCTTCTCCTTTAAATGTCCTTCAGTGCACATTCCTTTGATCATCAGTTTGAGGTTTAAATTGAACCAGTTGTTCAGAATAAACTATATAATTAGAGCATTTCATTTTGCATATACTTGTGATCATTTTTTTCTGCAGTTTGTAGATTAAAATATATACTAGCAAGTACCCCGATGGGTTTCATTCTCTTCAGATTAGACATTTTCTTCAAGCTCTCTCCCAACTCTTATTTTTCCATGTCTGACTGCCTTTAAGCACTTTTGCATTCATTCACCTGGGACATCTCCAGAGTATACTTACTTCTTGGTCAGGGCTCACCCCGGAAACACAAATATGATGTACAGTGGGAGGGTGATCTGGGAAGGGAACTGACTGATGAAACTTGGACAGTGATTTGGGAATCGGCCTTCCGAACTTCTCTTTGTACTACAGCTAAAGAGAATATCTATAAACCCTGTAATTTGGCTTCATGCAAAATCTACCATAATGTCTGGAATTTGTTCTTCAAATGGTTTGAAGAACATGGTTTATTTCCATGTCCTTTTTGCTGTCTGGTGGTTTTGACCTTTCTCCAAGGTGGCCTCCAGAAGGGTCTTCAGATTAGCTCCATCAAGGTTCAAATCTCTGCCTTGCCGGTCTTATTTCAGAACCGTGTAGCTCTGTTACTGGATCTGCAGACTTTTGTTAAGGTGGTGGCTTGAGCCAACCCCATCTTTAGGGCTCCATGCTTCCATGCCTCCATGGGATTTGAATGTGGTTCTTGAATTGTTTGTGAAGGATTCTTATGAACCATTGGCTTTGGCATCTTTGTCTTTTAACCCTTAAGACAATGTTCATTCTAATGATTGTTTGTTTTTGGCAAGTGTGCAAACTGTAGGTTTTGTCTCTTAAAGCACATTTCTCTGTCGTCCAATACAGGTTTCTGGTAACTCTGGGTAGGCGATCCGCCCCTTTAAGTAGGCAGGAACAATTCTAGAATTGTATGCAGGGGGTGGAGCCTACCTTCCCTCCTTGGCTGCAGCTAGCCAGCCAGCTCCAGAAAAATGTGTTCCTTGGTGAAGATGACACAGGCAAGAGAACAGTTCTGCTATAGCTTTAGAAGTTTATTTTTCTGTTAGAAATGGAATACCACCATTAGGCAGATTACCATAACTGACGATGCCCTTAGATGTGGCTAGCTCAGTGACCAGGTGCTTTTTGTGGGCCTTAAGCCCTGGGGGGAAAATTTTGGCTACAAGTTCTTTCCCCAGGAGTTGCCCACTGAGGCTTCTTCTTTAAACATGGTAATCTGAAGACAGGAGATCTGCAGGTAAGTTGAGCAACCCTTTGAGTGCTGCAGGTCCACATGTCCCACAGTGCCCCTCTGCACAGGGGTTTTTCATTTGGAGTTTGTCTTGCACACTCCTGCACTCATTGGGTCTATCTGTATGTCTGTTGGGTGTTTGGAGCAGGTTTATGTGGTATTTAACTATTTAGCTGCTGGTTTGGCATTCATTTGGGGGGTTTTCTGACACTTTTCCTGCTGGTTCAGTGTTTTTTGGGTGTCCTAACATGTTTTAGTGATGTTTCATGTCTTTTAATATTACACCTTCAATTTTGTAAAATTTGAGTTCCAGGCGCTCTTTACCACATAGGTGCCATTGCTCCATTCACTCCTATGGGACTGTACAGTTTGGGACATATCTCTGCAACCGTTTAACCTAGCGACTTCAGAGATGGCTCATTTTACTTGTTTGCCCTTGCTCTATCATCCGGTTCATGTTTCTAGTGTGTTGGGGGGCTCAAGGGGCTCCAGGCACTGTTTGGGGTACTTTGCTGGGAAAACTACATTTCCCATGAGTGCTTGCTTTGCGCTCTCGTTTCTGATTGTCTCCCGCCACGCTAGCCATTTTGTGCCATTTCCAGAACGAGTATCCTACGCAGGGCTCTCCTCTGCTGATTAACCCTTCGCCTGCCAGATAAGTCTATTTTAGCGATTTCTGGGGTGAAACTTTAATCCTACACACTGTAATTGGGTAATTTCTTAAACAGTAAGGTTATTGACTCTGTGAGAATGTCTATACCATTGGAGCTTGGGGCCAGACCTAAGACTAAGGATGCTGGGGTCTCTGTATCCTCTATTGCACATTGCTCTTCCCGTCATTCAGGGTTATCTAGAGAATTCTCAGGTCCTTTATGCCCAGCATGTTGTGATGTCCCTGAGAGTCTCCCAGGGACCTCCAGCCATGCATGAGAGCCAGTTTGGGTGCAAGAGTTCAAGGCTGCTACTAGGGACCTTAGGTCCACTTTGCAACTCTTTCCATCCTAGTTACAGGGGGTCTTTTATTCTTGGCAAACCCCGTCCTTCATCAAGTCTTCCCTGCCAAAGCCTCAGGGTTGTACCTGTGTACCTGACGTGTCGTATTCCTCTGAGGAGGAACTGTTGTTAGATTCATATGTTGAGGTGGGCTCCTCTCAGTTTTTTGGGGACCCTTTTGAGGCTGATCCTGAGCCCTTGGCTGAGGGTCTGATCAGGGCTGTTTTAAATACCCTAAACATTCCCTTAGTGCAGGAGGTTCCCTTCTGATGTGTTTCAGGAGCCTAAAAAGCCCCTTACTTGCTTTCCACATAACCGCACTCTTGACCGCCTTGTGTCCGAAGAGTGGAAGTCTCCGGACAGGAAACCTTCTGTCTCCAAGAAATTTGCTAAGCTTTATCCCTTTTCTGAGGCTGTGCTTGTTCAGTGGGTTCATCCTCCTAAAGTGGATGCTCCTATCTCCAGGCTATCTAAATCTACTGCTTTGCCAGTGTCTGCTGCATCTGCTCTAAAGGACTGGACTGACAAGAAACTTGAGGTCTCCCTCAAGTCCATCTTTGCCACTGCTGGTTCTGCCATGTGTCCAGCATTCGCAGCAGCATGAGTGAACTGGGCCATTGCGGTCTGGACTGAACAGCTCACTCTTGTTGCCTTCAGGGTGCTTCTACTTTGGATAAGTTGCGCCTCCTTGCCAACATTTCTGAGGCACAGCACTATGTTTCTGCTGCCCTATTTGATGCCATCTGTTTGGTGGCTAGGGTTTCCACCATGTCTGTGGTTGCCAGATGGGCTCTTTGGCTCAAGATATGGTCTGCTGATACTGCTTTTAACAGCATTTCTCTCCTTGCCTTTTCAAGGCACTTCTTTGTTTGGGCCAGATCTCAAGGATCTGATCAGTGAGGCTACAGGGGGTAAGAGTACACTTAGTTCCTAGGAAGAAAACCCAGCTTAAGTGTAACCGGTATTTTTGTTCCTTTCAGAATGAGACACGTCCGGCAAACCAGACAGTTCCCTCAGCTCCGTGTACCTCCTCCAAGCCCAAACAGCAATGGTAGCCCAAGGTCGCTTCCAAGCCTTCTCGGCATGACTCACTGAACCCGGGTCCACACTCTGCTGTGGGTGGTCGTCTGCGTCACTATCACATCATTTGGGAGGATTCAGTGATGGACCCATGGGTTTTGCAGGTAGTGACAGAAGGGTACAGGATCCCTTTCCTCTCTTCGCTTTCTTGCAGAGAAACACCGTCTGTTCAACGGCGCTGTTCAGGCTCTTCTGGACAAGGACATTCTAGAACCGGTTCCAGTTCAGGACAGAGGTATGAGTTTTTACTCAAACCTCTTTGTGGTCTCCAAGAAGGACGGCAGTTGTCATCCAATTTTGGTTTTAAAGGATCTCAATTCCTTTGTGACCCGGACTCATTATCACCAGGAGTCTCTACGGACCGTGATTGCTGCCATTTTCTCAGGGGAATCCCTTTCATCTCTGGATCTTCAGGACGCGTACTTACACATTGCCATTCATCCAGAGAGCCGGCAATACTTACTGTTTGCCTGCAACCGGGGACATTTTCAGTTCTCAGCTCTTACATTTGGTTTGACGACAGCTCCTCAGGTCTTCAACCGTGTCCTGGGTGGCTTAATGTCCGTCCTCCACCGAGACGGCATCAGAGTTACTCCATACATGGACGACCTGCTTCTGAAAGCCTCTTCTGCGGAACTTCATCATCAGCAGGTTCAGCAATGCATTCATGCTCTCACCCATCACAGGTGGATCATCAACTTGGACAAATCAGATCTTGTCCCATCCCAGCATCTGGTCTTCTTGGGCCTCCTCTTTTATACCCAGAAGAACATGGTGTTTCTCACAGACGAGGTGGTTCACCACAGGGTTTCTGCGATACTGGCTTAAGATCCAGTTCCACCCAAGAAGCTGTCATCTCTCATGGGGAAATTAATTTCCTCCATAGAGGCGGTACCGTTTGCCATGGCACACACCAGAGAACTCCAGTGGTTTGTGATCCAGGTGTCAGCCGGACCTTCTGAAGACGTCGGTGTCACTTCCTCTTCATGTGGAACTGAACTTGTCCTGGTGGCTCGACCTCTCCAATCTGCTGAAGGGCAAGTCCTTCCTAGTTTTGTTCTGGACCACGGTGACGGAGAGGATGGGGAGAGGTCCTGGGTCACCTGAGTGCACAGGGTCGGTGGTCTCCAGAAGAATCTCTTTCCTATCAACATATTGGAGCTTCGGGAGATATTTCATGCACTTCGTCACTGGACATCTCAGCTGGATGACTGTCCAGTCCGAGTAGAGTCTGACAACTCCACGGCCGTGGCTTATATCAACAAACAGGGCGGAACAAGAAGTCTCGCTGCTTGGCTAGGGGTCAAGGCTGTTTTTTCCTGGGCAGAAGAAAGCGTTCCTGCCGTATCCGCAGTGCACATTCCTGGTGTAGACAACGTCATGGTGGACTTCCTCCCCATGTTGCACAGGGTGTTAGGGAAATTAGGACTGGAGCTTTGTCCAGTCATTCTGATTGCTCTGTACTGGCCTCCCCAGGCTTGGTTTCCGGAGCTTCTGGATCTGTCAGTGGCAGAACCATTCTGACTCCCTTGCCGTCCGAATCTTCTTCTACAGGGCAGACCGTGGGGGTCCTTCAGGGTCATGCTCACAGGAGTCTTCTTTCCCTTCACTATCTAGTCAGTAGTTAGTGTCTCAAATCTTTCTGGAGCTGGTTGGCAAGCTGCAGCAAAGTGGGGAAGGTAGGCTTCACCCCATGCATACAATTCTAAAATTGTTCCTGCCTATTTAAAGGGGCGGATCGCCTACCCAGAGTTACCAGTAACCTGTATGGACTTAGAGAAAAGGATTTAACAGGTAAGACTAAAATCCTCTTTTTATGATTTTTCATGCAGATAAGGTGGTTCTGGGTACTTGCTTTGGGTTTCTTCCAAGGGTGGTGTCTGTATTCCATATTTATCAGGAGATTGTGCTTTCTACTCTTTCTTCTGATCTAATAGGCAAGAAAAGGAACTGCACTGTCCGGATATAGGTGTCTCAAATGCTATGTTTATCTTTGGAGTCCTTTCTTAAGTTGTATATGTTGTTCTTTATTCTTGATGGTCTGCAAGCAGGCCAGGTGGCTTCAAAGGTGACAGGGGGCGTCTGGATCAGTGCAACCATTTGCCAGGCCTATGTCATCAGGAAAAGGCCAACTCCTTTTATTATGTTGGCACATTGTGCCAGAATGGTGGGTGCCTCTTGGAACTGCAAGAATGAGGCCTCCAGAAAACAGGTGTGCAAGGCAGCACATAGTTGTCACTTCACATTTTACCAACCAGAATTCCACGGAGGGGGAGAAAAACTCCCAGCAACAAATCTAGTCTCAGAGTCAAAACCAAAATAACCATGGAGCCTCTGTCTGGAGATTCCACCAGGTACTGGGCCTCCCTCATCTTGTCATTTTAACGATCTATTTCCTTTTCTCAGCTCTTAAGGTCTCACACCCTCAGTTTTCCTGACAGACAAAATATAAAATGCTGTATGCGAAACACAATACACTGCAAGCAGTGCACTATTAGCAAAATGCTGTAACAAAATGCTACATACAAAACACAATACACTACACACAATACAATATATATGCAAAATACTATACACAAAGCACAATACTCTACACGCAAAATTCTCTACACAAAAAGCAAAACACAATACACTATGAGTGAAATGCTACCTTTGTAAATGCAGTAAGCAAAACACTATATGCTATAAGCAAATGCTTTACTCAAAATGCTATATGCAAAATTCTATATGCAATACTTATACACAAAACGATATACAGTATCCGAAAAACAGTATATGTAAAAAGCATTATGCTGTACGCAAAACAAAATGCACTACACAAAATGTTATATGCAAAACGCTACGTGCATATGCAAAACGCAATACGCTAAATGCAATATACAAAAAGCTACACGCCAAATTTAATACACAATACTCTATACACATAATGCAATGGGCTGTACACAAAATGCTATATGCTACACACAAAACCCATTTGCAAAATGCAATACGCACAATGCTATACTCAAAACACACAACACAGAACGCACAATGCACTACTCTATACACACAAAGAAAAGCACTCAACACTATGCTTTATACTCAGTACGCAAAACGCTGTAAACAAAACATGACATACAAAGAGGTGTCGCCTTGGGAAAATGGCAACTGGATTACCACCTCCCAGCAGCCCAGAATGCAATCCTCCACTCCTTATATTACTCAAAAGTACCAAAATACAAAAAGAAAGATCTAGGCTCTTAGGAGAAGTCACGTGTAATCATTCCGTTTATTGCAATAAATAATTGCAGACTCAGAGGTACAAAGAGATAGAAAAAAAGATTAAAAGAATGTAGAATCAAGTCCCACCAGTAAGAGACTAACCATATACTATACACTGTCCACAGTTTAAATGTCAATCTGATAAAATAGTAATATATGCTTATGAGATTTTCTATTAGATTATTCTGCTTAGTTTTTCTTTTTTATGTGCTACTCCAATTACGCATTTGGGATTTTCTGTTTTGTTGTTGTTAGGGATATAGCACAATATTATCAGACTGACGCATTTAACTGTGAGTTTTTGTTTTTTTGTGGTTGGTGTATAGTAAGTATATGGTTCTGGTACTGGTGGGAGTTGATTGTAATATATATATTATTTTTTATCTTTTGTATCTTGGAATCTGCCATTATTTATTATAATAGATGGAAGGATATTTTTCCCTTTCCTTTATATTGATTACATGTGCACTTCGCCTAAGAGCCTAGATTTTTCTTTTTTGTATTTTGGTATACACAAAACAATATACGCAGAATCCAAAATGCACAACACCGTAAGCTATGTGCTACACCCAAAACATGGTCACGCTCTCACACTCAGGCTTTCACACTCACAGACTCTTACAGATGCTGACATTACACTCAGACTGTAGCTTGCAAATGTTCGCACATGCACTAGTTCTAACATATTCTTGCTCAAATCTGTTCTCGCACACACAGGCTCACACACACTCAAGCTCACTGAGAGACACTTGTATAATGCAGTTCTTTGCAATCCTTTGCACACATTTTTGGAGCTGATGGGCTAAGCACTGCAAATTCAACAAGCCAGTCATTAAAACCTTGACTTGTTTCTGGATTCACCGGGCTGTCCGGAAATCACACTTAATTTTTTTTATAGCCCTATCACTGCCAAACACATATCCAATGCATTGGGTTGCAAAGCGGTGGATAACACACACAATGGCTACTCCTGTTTAGGATGTCTTCTGTAGTATCTGTCTTCATAACACACTACCTTTATAAAATATTCTGTGTATATTTGGTCACAGATACAACTGCATGGGACTTTTGTTTTTTCAACTTGTTTTATTAACTGCATGGGAAAAGCTGTGCCAATATTGCTAATATATGAACAATGCCTTGTTTATTATTAGATATGTGAAAGCTGGAGTTGTGAAGGTAACTGCACATATCTGTGGGTTTTCTGTATACAAATGAGTGTAGTTTGTCCTTAATGAAAGATATGGTTGTGTCTAGTAAAATATACGGTTTCTGTAGTATATATAATGTATATAATATATAATGTGTGTGTGCATATATATGATAAATAATATAATCTAATTTATTATATTCCTTATTGTCTTCAACCGTTGTCGATCAACGAAAAATGAAGGCCTCCTCAGCAAGCCTTTTTGGTGTTTAGTATTGAGTGGAATCCATTCCAAAATGCATTTGGTCCATCTACCATCAGGTCTTCTTGCTATGCGACCTGTCCATTTCTATTACAGGTGCTTTACTCTTTGATTGAGGTCATGATGACTAATCCATGCACAAGTTTTTCGGTCTCTTTTTGTTATGTTCATAACTTGATGTTCTATACTTCTCTGCATAACCTTAAGTTTTTGTATGGCTTTTGCATTCAGTGTCCATGTTTCACAGCCATGTGAATGGAAGTACACATTGGTCAAAAACCTTTCCCTTGAGGCAGCGTGATAAATATGTCTTAAAGACAGTACTACTAAGTTTTACAAATGCTTGCTATCCCAGTTTTATTCATCTCTCATTTTACATCATGGTGTTTCCATCTGTTGATCTTTTCCTGTCCAAGGTAAATCTACTTGCCCACTTCTTCTAGTTCTTGTCCATCTACTGTGATTTTCCTTGTATGGTAAATTTGTTAATCATGACTTGCGTTTTGCTGATACTATATTCATCTTCAGATGAACGTTTGTAACATAATGGAAGGTCGGATTCATTATGCAGCTCTATAACTTGTTGCACTGTCTGGATATGGTACATTGTTATGAAACTGCTCCTGAAGCCTGCTTTATCTTTAGGCTGCGCTGCATTAATTATTGTGTCTGTTCTTCTTGATAGTACCTTTGTGAAAACTTTGCAGATGACTGGCAATAGGCTTATTGGTCTTTAGTTTTTTAGATCCACCTTATCGCCTTGTTTTTGTGCAGTAGGATGACTTCTGCATTTTTCCATGTTTCAGGCACTTTGCTGAGTAGTAAGTATTTTGGAAATAGTTTAGCTAGGGTTTTGAATAAGTTATGACCTCCATCTTTCAACATTTCAGTAGTGACTTTATCAGGTCCAGCTGCTTTGGAATTTTTCATTTATTTTATTGTAGCTTCTACTTCTACGAAAACTTCTGGCACAGCTTCAACCTCTCGCACTGCATTCAGTTGTTGTTCTTCTTCCTTTTAAAGATTGGATTAAATATTTGTTGTTGACTTTTTGCTGTTGTTCCATCTTCATACTTTAATATAAACGTTTGACTACGTGTGGCCATCTTTCATTTTGCTTTCTTTAGCCGTCAATTTTCTTCTAGTGTTCTTTTGATGAACTCGACATTGAACTAGCACTTTCTTTTATGCGCTTCCTTATGGTCTTGCCCATGTGTATATATTCTACCCCATTTCGAATACTAGCCCTCTGCTTTATTTCTCATTCCTTTTTCATCATCGCAATTCTTTCTCTTCATATTCTGGTTTGTTTTTCTTGTAGGTAGGTGCAAGGGCATGGAAAGTGTCTACAATAGTCTCAATAACTTTTAATTGTGGGTTGAAATGTATGTGCTTGTAAGGCCTTGCAGCACAAGGAAGCAATTAGAATGTGCTAACTCAAAATTTGTATGATTATTCAATAGCTGGCTAGTGTCAATCTTCACATTTGTTGACATTTTCTTTCAAATTTGATCTTTACTTTCACTAGACGATACTCATTGTCTGCTCAGTCTTAAATTGTTTTTAATGATAGAAGTGACTATCGTATTATAATTTGCAAGTATGATGTCAATTTCACTTGTAGTACAATTAGGGCATGTCCATGTCCATTTTCTCTTGGTTTTGATGTACAAATCTGGTTCTTCTGCAAATTCAGTTTGTTGTCTCTGTCATCTCTGTTTCCAGTTCCCTGTTGTTCTATCGAATTTTCTCCGTTTTGGATCTTACCAATTCTCGCATTGAAATCTCCCATTATATTTGGAGGGATAATTGTCCTGTTTATAGAGGGATAATAAATCCTCACAAAAGGTGTCTTCAACCACATCATCACTGTGGCTACTTGTAGGTACACAAACTTGAATTATTTGAACAACATAGTAACTTTTTAGATACTTTCTATTTTTCTGACTGAGTCTGTCAGTCATTTGTGAATCAAGAATCCGATTCCTCTGCATCGTTCACCATTGGTTTCTTTACAGTATAGCCAGTGTCCATCTTCTAATTAGACTAAAGCTTTACCTACCATAAGCAGATAATATCCCAACTGATGTTATTCAGTTCTTGTACAAGCTTCTTCAAGCATAAAACTGTGCTCAGATTAAATGTTAAGCTTTCCGATGTCTACAGACCAAAGACATCCTGATAGAACCCAGTAATTCTTAGCACCCCCCTAAGTTTTTCTAATGCATAGGTGACAGGCAGGTGCAGCACAAAAATATGGTTCCAGCATCCCCCCCGTTATATATCCTGGATAAGACAAAAAAGCTGATTTCCACTTTGTAATCTCGGCCCTATTACTACCTCAGATACATGGTATACCTATACATGTGTAGAATATAATTAAAGTGGAACTACCTCCCAAAAAGTATATTGCCCCACATAATTGCACATCTGGCGACTAGCTGCTCAGTAGTGCTAGTCACCAGAATTCTTACCAGATTAAAGAGAAATCGCTATTATTAATGGACTGACAACAGGACGGAGCGTGGACATCGTGCCATAGTGACGTCCACGCGCCTGCGCTGTCAGTCCCTATTGGAGCCGTCCGGCTCCTAGCAATGCCTCCCAGACCCGACTGGGACTTACAGCGCAGGTGCGTGGGCGTCACTATCACAAGATATCCGCGCTCCATCCTTCTGTCAGTCCATCAAGAATAGCGATTTCAGTTTAATCTGGTAAGAATTCTGGCGACTAGCACTACTGAGCAGCTAGTTGCCAGATGTACAATTATGTGGGCCAATATACTTTTTGGGTGGTAGTTCCGCTTTAATCTGTGACTTAGGTGAACATACCTGGTGGTACTTTTCTACAGTTGAAAAATATTTAATGCAGTATTTATCCTACTAAATAAAGCAAGAGAACTCTTATTACATTTTACTCATATTTGCATTCTTTGAATGCAGTACCACCATAGCCTGAAATTTTATAAAGATTTATGTAGAGCTGATCATAGCTGTCTGTAGGCTGCCATAGCAACCGCCCCACCATAGCATTTCAGGCCATGGCAGTACTACAATAAACATCCCATATAATTGGGAGTATCTGTTTTAAAACCCGCAGTATATAATTTTCCATATTAAAACCCTAGCAATGATCAACCAGGCCCAGCAAATTAATCTCTAGTTCGAGGAGGCAGAGACTGTTATGTCATCGCATAGGTGTGTTGCGTGGCAAAAAAATAGTTTAGTCAGCATAATCAGGGCTGCCATTTACCTGGCATTTGTCATGGTACTAATTATGGGAGCACCACTTCTTGTAGCACCGCTCTTAACTCTTTGAGTGCCAGAGGGGAACGCAATGCATTGCAAAGCAAATGTCATGCCTGTCAAGCAATGCGTTGCATACCCCTCTGGCACCCAAAACATTGACTGTTTCAGTGCCAGAGGGGTACCCAATGCATTGGGTACAACTCTGACACTCAGAGGGTTAAAGGGATAGTAATCTTTAAAATGTAAAAAAAATTATGTTGTAGGGTTTATCCCCCTGAGTAAATCCAGAGTACTCCCACTGTTGAAAAGTGTTTTATTCAAAAGTTATTACAGCTCAAAGCTGAATTTTTTTAATGTGCAGTATCACAGTGGCCTGAAATTGTACAGTGGCGCTGTTGCTGTACCATCCTATGGAGATTTATGGTCTACAAACCAGAGCTGTCCATAGGATGGTGTAACAACAGCGCCACTGTGCAATTTCAGACTACTGTGCTATTGCACCTAAAAGATTCAACTTTGCGCTGTTATAACTTTTGAATAAAACACCTTTCAGCAGTGGGAGTACTCTTATTCAGGTGGATAAACACTACAATACATATATTTTTTTACATATTAAGTATTACTAACCCTTTAAAGGTGGTCCCTTTAATTTTGATCCAGGGTGAAAAACACCCTCCCTGATCTGTATCCGAAAGAAAAGTGGATTCATTCTTGTGTACACCAACTGCGCCATAGGGAACAAAAGCACATTTACATTGATTTAAATGGGGCTTCTATCCTCTTGAATGCTAGATAGGTCTCTGCATTGGAGACTTCTGTAACATTCAGGAGTTAAAAGACCCATCTCTCATCCCCCCCCGTGTTGTGCAGTTGGTTTGCCCCAGAAGTGAAGCACCTTTCTTGCATACATAATGTCCTTATTCACTTTAAGTAAATAAGCTACCTCTACCATTGTTTAGTTACAGAGAGCCACTCATGGCAACTGTTTTTGCAGCTTTATAATTATGTCCAGTGTGTAATAAAGGGAGTAATATTTGTTTCTCTTCTGTATCTTCTTGTCATTCAGCCCTTTAAAGAACGCTGTGAATGGTTTTATGAGCATTTACATGCTGGCCAGCCTGATTCAGATATGGTGCATAGACCTGTCAATGAGAATGATATCCTACTTGTCCACAGAGGTAAGGCTTTCCTACAGAAGTGCATTGTTTAAATCTATTAGTTTTGTTTTTTAAGAGAGTGCAATTAATTATTGTTACATATTTAGATTCTATTTTTAGGAGTAGCTGCGAAGTGGTGTTTAAATCAAACTCTGAAAAACTAAAACAAGGGATCGCTGTGCGTTTTCATGGAGAAGAAGGCATGGTATGTCAATCACAAGTCATTGGCTGGATGAAAGGGAATCAAATGGCCTATGGGGGGTGATAGCCTTCCTATACAGCACATACATTATCTGGTCTCATTCTGGTATGTTTCCCTAATGAGTGTTCTTGCAAAGGATATATTTATGATTGATCACATGCTATGAGCAGGTGTGAGCAGCATTTCTGATATGCTGGTCTTCCTGCTCTTTGGTAAAGTAGAACTGCCCCCTTTCCACATTCTTACTACAGTAAGGGATAAATAAGTAATGGATTTAAAAATATCTTTCAGAAATGCTCACTTTAACTACTTAGGAACCAGTGCATCCACCACCACTCAGGGCTCTTAACCCTTTCAGTACCATAGGGGTATGCAAAGCAATGTGTTGCATACCGCTCTGACACTCAAGGGGTTAACAGTGAACTTCTAAACGAAAAGTAACTCCCCTTTTCCTACAATATAGGTGATTTTGTTTGTGCTGTACCTACTATGAGATTACAATCTAGAGATTTGTTGAAGGTATACAAGTTTTTTGGTTTTATTCTCTTTACTATGTACGTTCTGTGCTCCCTCCTCAAAATGGAATGGCATCATTACATACAGGAGTACTGTGACTACGTTATGGAAAGGTGTGCACCCGGTTACTCTCCTGCTGCTGTTCAGCTATAATTTTTGTCATCCTCAGCTGGTTGTTGGTTGACTAAGGATGATGGGAGTTATAACCTAATATCATCGGGGAACCACAAGTTGCCAGACCTGTATTAAAAGAAATGTAAGACCTCCTAATAATAACCTACAACTAATCTCATTATGTCCATAAAATTCTAATGGCCTCTATGAATTTTGTCATTACTCCTTTGTTTTAAAGATAATATACTCAGTTCTGGGTATCGTGTCCATGTGAGCAGGCAGTACATTTGCTAGCAGGACCATAGGACACAAGCCACTGCATAAAGCTACCTTAACAATTTAAGGAACCAAGGGGAACAACATATTGCTTTGCCATGTGTTCTTACTGCTCTGGTCCTTAAACAGTTAAGAGTGCTTGTGAAATCTTCCCGCTTCAATTTAAAAACTGCCAGCAACTGTCATGTCGGCCTCCATGGACATGAGATCCAGGACTCATTGTTGATGTAATCTCTTGGACAAATGCACAAGTGAAAAATTCATATTGACAATTAGGATTTTATGACCATAGTAAGATAAATGCGGGTTATTATTAGGAAGTGCTACGTGTATAGAAGCCATTTTAAATGCATTTTTATGTCTGGTTTCGTAACTTGGGTGAGAATAATGCTAAGAAAAACACTAAGAAGATTACTGTATGTGTTTGGGACTTCAAGGGCTTGAATGTCATTACTGTTCCATTTGCTGTTAATTGGAAATATAATGATTTGACTTCAGGCTTTAGTCTTTTATTTCATGCACTTAACATTAATGATGGCCTTATTGGTCTTGGAGAAAATCAAGTTGTTGTAGTTAGTGATTCCTCATGGTGGGCTAACTAAATCTTCCTTCATAAGGTGCAGGACTTGCAAAACCTCAGATGTAAGTGTTCTGTGGTAACTCATATTGTTAAAGAATCGAAAATCCTAATAGCCGCTATGAATCGATTCTGGTCAGAATGATTACCTAAATTAATATTTAATTAGTATTGAATATCCTGTTCATGGGGATGAAGACATGATTCCTTTTGTATGACTTACAGTCCAAACTCCTCTCATTAATGTATCCTTAGGAAGCCTTCAGTGAGATGAGTTTGGGGTCCTTAAACCTTTGAGTGCCAGATAGCTATCCAACGCATTGCAACACAATGTGTTGGATACCTCTCTGGCACTCATATGGTTAAGTCATACAACAAAAAATCTTATGTGCATTCCTGTAGAGTAAGCTTTCACAAGCAGGGCCGTTTGATCCTTTTGTTTTCCATTTTCCATTTGTACTATTTAATATCTCTGTATGTCTATTCCCCATTATACAGCCCTGCAGAATAAAATGGCACTGTATAATCAATAATGATAATCTCTGGACATGATATTCATTGATAATTAAAGGTTAATTTGATTAATTTCCCTATTTTCCACCCAGATTTTAGGGTAAGTGTATGTGTGGGGTTTATCAGGTAGTGTTTAGAAAAGGTTGCAAGTACAATATCATACAGTAATCTCAGAAGGGTTTGTTGTACCATCAAATAGGAAATATAATACTAGAAATGCAAATTATTTTAATAGATATGTTTATATTCTGGTTGCAGGGCCAAGGTGTCTTACGTGAGTGGTTTGATATATTGTCTTCTGAAATCATCAATCCTGACTATGCTCTCTTCACACAATCCGCAGATGGTAGGTGATAAACACGCCAATTTCTAATTGAAATTCAGAGATCTGAAAAGCAGAGCTAAGGGCTTTATGCAGAAAGCAAAAGATGAGTAATTTGGATAACAACCAACTGCGCCATAGTTGAGAAATACAAAAATGTCCTCATAATAAATAAATAAAACCCCCAAATTGCCTTACTATGCCCAGAAAATCCTAATTGCCCTTATACCCTTGTGCCTTTGTTCAAGAAATAAAATCTTCAGTTATGGATGTCATGTTCATGGGAGGGCTCCGTCTGCTACACATGTTAATCATAGGCCCATATTTAAAAAATAAAACTGGGGTTATTCTGGAGTAAACCATCTGTATCATTGAGTTAAAATAAAAAATCATGTTCGATTAAATTGGGCTTTTAATCCCCTTGAATGCTTGATTGTAGTTGGTTTGTTCCAAAACTGCTCATATTTATATTCTCTTTTACATCCAGTATGGAACAGGTACCATGGGGTTGAGTCCCTCCTCCTGGAGGGCAGGACACTTCTCAAAAGACAGTGTTTTATGGGTGAAGACTCCCTCCTCTCGCTCCAGCTCAACCCTCCCCAATATATCCAATATAATAGTTTGCTAGGATGTTTGTCCGAAGCAGTCATGCGCAGTAGAGACTGCCCAAACAGGCAGATGCTACTGCATTACTGCATCGCGTGCGCCGCCAGTGAGGCGGCAGCAGTACGCAAAGCAGGACCGGCCTCTTAACCCTTAGAGTGCCAGAGGGGTACGCAGCTCATTGCTTTTCAATGCTTTGCGTACCCCTCTGTCACTCAGAGGGTTAACATCACCTGGACCTTGGCTCGTGTATACAGGCTTTTACACTAGTTTATCAATAAAAGGTCTTATAAGCATATCCTTTTTCTTAGACGGTCTTGGTGCAGTGGGCCTCACCACAACCATGGATGCTCCTATTTCACGCTTGGCTAAGACTACTGCTCTTCCTCTTGAGGATGCAGCAGGCCTGAAGGAGCCAGCAGACAAGAAGCTGGACTTTATCTTCAAGGTTTCCTTTGCAACCACTGAAACAGCACTGAGACCTATATTTATCTCAGGCTGGGTTAACAGAGCTGTAGCTGAGTGAACAGCTGGTTGAGGCTGTCCTTGCTGATATGCCTAAGGAGGACTTGTTGGTTCTGATGCCCAACATTAAAGGGGACAAAAACTTTGTCTCCGAGGCTATTAGCTAAGGCTGCAGCTTTTTGTGTTGCTGTGCTTCGCACACTGTGGCTTAAGATTTGGACTGCAGATCAATCTTCTAAGAAGTAATATGTTTCCTTGCATTTTAAGGGCAAATCCCTGTTTTGACCTGAACTGAAACGGATTATCAGTGACACAATTGGTGGTAAGAGCACTTTTTGTTGCCCCAGATTCCCTCCAAGAATCTGTTCATGGTGTGGAAGGTGTGTCTTTGCAAGCCTATCAAACAGGCACTGCTGCAAAAGCCCTGAAAGCTCTGGCAGCCCAATAGAGCAGCTGCAAGGGCTAAGCCTGACAGGCACTCTTGTTAATGACGCTTGTAACGTTCTTCCTGATTGTGCAATAGTGGGGCATGCCAGCGTTAGATCTCATGGCCACCAGGAACAACAGGAAGGTTCTAACCTTCCACTCCCAGGCGGAAGACACTCTGGCCTTTGCCATGGATGCAATGTCAATTACGTGGAACTTCCACCTCTCATGTGTTTTCTCTGATTCTTCTCATCCCCAGGGTACTCATGAAAGTAAGGATGGTTGGAGCAACAGTCATTCTGGTTGTCCCTTACTGGGCAAAGAGGGCATGGTTGGTCTGCCTTGGTTAGTCTCTCAATTTATGATCCGCTCCACCTTCATCCCAGGGTTACATGTGGCACGAGGATGTAGAGAAAATGGCTTTGACTGCAGGGGTCTTGAAGCCAACATCCTGAGATGGAAAGGTTTCTCCGCAGAGGTCATTTCCACCACAATTCGGACTAAGAAGCCGGTCTGTTCTAAGGCATACGATAGGGTATGGTCTGTTTTTTTTTTTAAGGTTCATATTTCAGCACTTTTTGTGTTTTTCCAGAGACCTATTGCTACCATTCCAGATGTCATGGTTTTCCTTTAGGGAGGGTGGCTCATGCCTTCCCTTCCTTCAAGGTTCCCACTCTTCTGTGGGACCTTTACCTGATGCTGGGTGTTTTGGAGAGGCCTCCTATTGAGCCTCTTGCTTCCATCTCCCTGCATCAATTGATTCTCAAGATGGTCTTTCTTTTGGCAGTGATCTAAGTACGGAGAGTTGCTGAATTGCAAGCTCTATCTTGTAAACCAGTTTTCCTGGTTTTTCACAAGGATAAGGCAGGGGTTTCTTCCTAAGGTGGTTTCTGAGTCCACATCAATCAGGAGATTGTTGTGCCTTCCTGTTGTCCTGACCCTATCTGACCTGGTTTCCAAGGTCACCATTGCCTCTTGAATTAAGGCTACCATACATCAGACATATAATATAAGGAAGAAACATTTTCCCTTTAAGATTACCATGCATTCCACTATGGGGGCCTCTTGGGCCTACAAGAATCAGGCCCTGGCTGAACAGTTCTGTAAGACAGTGACTTGGTCCTCCTTACATACTTTAGCAAACACTACCGAGCTGATGGTTCTGGCTTTGTCTGAGGCCAGCCTCTGAAGGGAGGTCCTACAGATGGTTCTGCCTGTCTAGGGGCCTGCACACTTTGTTCTTCCATACTGTTGTTCAGTAGTTTTTGAGCCCTGCTGGCTCTTGTTCTTGTGTGCTGTGTAAATTCAATGTCCGTTGACACTTAGTGCTTGGGTTATTCAGATGCTGGATAGTCCTGAGGAATTCCAGTGAAGTTCTTTTCTCCTTTTTTCCCACCTCTGGGAGCTTAGCATTGGTATATCCCAAGGTACTTGTGTTCTGTGTTGGACATAAGAATAAATAATATTTTAGTGTTCTTATCTGCTAACTCGTTTTCTTTTTTAGTCCATATGGAAAACAGATTTCCCACCCAGAGAAAGGGACCTTTGTGTTGTGGGGTCTTTCCTCCCTGGACAGTGGAGGAGATTTTCTTCTTTTCTCCATCTGTTATATTGTTTGTGTGGCTACAGTTGCATGAATTCTGGGACTTGTTGGGTTATTAAACTAAGAAAAATTAATTTTTTGTGACAAGCGTGTAACAGTTATGTATAATGTCATCAGAATGGTTTCTTTAACTCTTTGGTTGTTAGAATGGTCTCTAACACTTTGCAGACCTCTCTAGGACCCAGGTGGTGAGGAACAGTTTTGAAGAGGTTCTGTAGAGCCCCATAAATATCTACTAATTAATAGATTTTTTTGTTTTTTAAATTTCTCCAGAGAGAACTGTGTTGGGGACAGTGAAAGCAGGGATAGTGGCAAAATGTATCTTTATCTCTGCAGCAGAAAAAAATAGTCAGGGATCTTTGGAGTGGCACTTCCAGAATATGTAAAATGAAAATTCTACTTTACTATCATTTACAGTAATTAGCAAGGTTAGCTAGCCCATTGGTCATTTCTTCTTGCGTAAAAAAGGGGTATCTACATGTGCAAGAGTTAAATATTCTTGAAAAAAAAGCCCTTAATTCCCTGTATTAAACTGCACTAACAGGGAGGGAATCCTCAACATTTATTTTATACTGCTCTTTTAAATAATAAACCAATAGATATATTTCCTTCCTTAGTAAACAGTAAAGAGGTGCAGGCAAAAGCACTATACTGTTTTACACTAGTTTGCCATTTGCCATTGGAGGGCCTTCTAAAGTGTTTACTGGGATACTGGTAGGTTAGACTGCCATACTGACCCACCCCTAAATGCGTACCATCTGTTAAGTGCCTGCAGGATTTCCGTATTTATGCAAGTCTTAACTAGGCGAAATAAATACTGAGGCAGGCCTGTCCAAGTTCAGTCCTCACGGGCCACCAACAGGCCAGGATGTAAGGATTTCCCTAATTAAGCACTGGTGAGTTAATCAGTGGCTCATTAATTTTTACTGACTCCTTAATTCCTGGTCTATTGGTGGCCCTTGAGGACTGAAATTGGATAGCCCTGTATTAAGGGAAAGAGGAGCAATTCTGGGGCAAAAAACTACTGTTCCATTGGGAACAAAAAAAACATCCCCATTAATTTAAATTGTAACTCCTTGAGTGCTTAAAATGGGCCAAAAAAATCCACAGTTCATATCTTCCTGCATCTCTACTACATTGTTATGTGAACACAAAGATACAGGTTGCTGGACTTTGCTGCATCCATGCAAGGTTATAATCATATGATGGTGCCTTTTGCATGGGTGACAGCACTGCAGTGGTGTCACCTGTGCAAATGACCTTAGGTTTCTTTCACACTGGAGACCTTTATAGCATTTCTTTTTTTACCATCTAAGCATAGTGATGTGGTTTAGTGCTACAGTGCAGTAAGATTTTCCCAACATCTCATTTTCTCGATACAGACAAAAGTAACAAAATTGCTGGCAAAATGCTGCTTTCTGTATACTGCAACATGTTGAGTAAATTTCTCTGAGACAATTGCAGTGCATGTTGCCCATCTGAAATGACCCATAGGACACAATGATTCAGATTAAGTTTTTCATGCATTTGTTGTGCAACCATGTCTCCTGTGTGAAGGGGGCGTTAACGATTTATAAAATAAATAATGAATATATGACTTTTTCCCCCCTTTCTTTTTCAAGGAACAACCTTTCAGCCAAACAGCAACTCTTCTGTAAATCCAGACCACCTGAACTACTTCCGATTTGCTGGGGAAATCCTGGGCTTGGCACTTTACCACCGGCAACTCGTCAACATTTATTTCACCCGGTCGTTTTACAAGCATATCCTTGGTATGAGTAGAAACCAGTCCCAATGAATGCTCCCTAAGTTAAAGAGGGACAAATCCATCTATAAAACTTTTATGGACCATATGCACTGGAGTCATTTTGGGATAAACTATCTGCACCATAGGGAACACTTAATGATTCCTAAGCCCCATTGGTTTAAATCAGTGTTTTAACACTGTGAATGCCAGGAAGGTCTTTGATGCATGTTGGAGACCTTTTCTTACAAGGGGTTAAATGCCTCATTTAAGTTAATGGGAATGTCCCATTGTCTTAAATGGGGATTCTAGTTTCTTGTAAACTAGAGAGGTCTTCATATCATTTATTTGCTATGGACTGCTGATCTCTGTAGCATACAGTTGGTTAAATGCTTCACTTAATTTTAATTTTATGTTCTGGTACAATTGGTTTGCCTCAGAATTTGCCACAATTTTGTATTATGCATATGACCCTTACCATTTGGTTTCAGTATCCCTTTGTTAATAAATAGGTTGGGTCTGCATTGGAACGCTACTATTTTGTCAAGTTTTCTATTTGTAACAAAGTGTTTCTGAAAAATAGTTATAGATTTCTTGTCCAAAGTTTCAAACTTACAAATTAGTCAGTGTACTGTGTGGTAACACCACAACCTTGCTTTACTGTATTACACAGAGTGAGTGAATGAGAGACAGAGACACAGAGAGAGACACACACAAACACTCAGAGAGAGACTCAGGTAGAGACAGATGCATAGATACAGAGACACCGAGAAAGACAGAGTCCTAGACACAACAGAGTGACAGATACACCCAGAGGCAGAGAAGGAGCGAGAGGGACAGGCACAGAGAGAGAGAGTGGCACAGGCACAGAGTGAGAGGGATAAGCAGATAGAGTGAGATAGACGCATAGAGTGAGAGGGATAAGCAGATAGAGTGAGATAGACGCATAGAGTGAGAGGGATAAGCAGATAGAGTGAGATAGACGCATAGAGTGAGACACTCACAGAGAGAAGGTGAGACAGTGGGAGTGGGTGAATTTGACCTGGCTTCCAGTTGCAGAACCACTTTGAAAGGAAAGAGGTAAATTGGCAAAAGGGAAGGGAAAGTGGGGAGGAGATTGTAGAAAAGGAAGGTATAAGCTGGAAACGAGGAATGTCTCCACAATATATATATATTTTTTTTTCATCATATCTGGAGTTTTTTCGTAGTCATGAGGGAGTAATTGTATTGGCGTAAAATATAACACACACACTTTCAGGTCTTGTAAAATCTGTTGTTTTTTGTGAATGCAACTAATGTGGATGTATATGAGACAGACGTTTATTTCTGTTACATAGTTGCATTATTTTATTTCATCTTAAGGGGGCAATCTCCTACAACAAATCTGTTCATGAGAGAGATGGCTGAATTCAAATCCCCAACTAAATTTCCGCATGTTTTAACACTGCAGGTATTCCTGTAAATTATCAGGACGTGGCATCCATTGACCCAGAATATGCAAAAAACCTGCAGTGGATTTTAGATAATGATATTAGTGACCTGGGACTGGAGCTTACTTTCTCAGTTGAGACTGACGTGTTTGGAGCGATGGAAGAAGTGCCCTTAAAGCCTGGGGGAGCAAGCATCCTCGTTACTCAAGAGAACAAGGTGAGCTATAAACTTGCTATTAAGTTGTGCTTGTAAGCTGTCAATGGAGACATTAAATTCACTTCTACAGATGAGGCAGAAAGCTGCATTGAGTCCACTGGGGTAGGAAGTAATACTTCCTATGGGATCCCTACACTACCAGTAACATTAGTTATCCATCATAACATTAACAATTTGAAACTGCTTATTCTCAAGAGCTTGCATCACTTTGTGCCTTGTGTATAAAAACAAACTGGAGCAACCCATCTGCACCATGGGGACAAACAGAAATTACCCACATTTCTATTAATGAATACTAGAGATGTCTCAGTTGCATTGAAAAGTATACAGGGGGTTAAAACCCCATTTATTTAAATAGAAGTGTTTACGTGTTCCCTGTTGCACATATGATATGCGCCACAGTTGCTTAATTTCGCTTTTATACATAAGGCCCTGTGCACGTGTCCAGAAAATTTGCTGGTTGTTGGCCTACCTGGAAAAAAATCCTTGGCAGAGTTACAAGAAGCTGTTGGACATCTTAGTCTGCTCTCACAATGAGCTCTGTCTACATTGTGTTTCCAGTAAATTCAATTTAAGGTAAATGTGTATTTTGGCAGCTTGGGTTTGTGGAAAGGATTAGGTGATGTATTGGCAGTCATTTTTACATTATTTGTATTCATCTAACTAGCGATGTGCGGGATTATTATTTTATGTTTATTCAGAGTGGGATGACATTCAGAGGAAAATAGGGCCTTCCACCTACAGAGTGAATTCACTTGAAAGGGTCCTTTATGCTGGAAATGGTGTAATGCATTATCATCAGAAAATTCGCCCATTGAAGTCAGTGGGTTTAACCTTCTACATGTAAGATTGCCCTGCTTTGCTTCCCCGAGGAAATTTCCACAGAAAGGATAAACATCTCACTGTTTCCGCCAGGATTATTTTTTTTTTTTAATTATTATTTATTTATTTTTTTTACATACCTACAATTAACCCTTGGATGCCAGAGTGGTCTCTTAAAGATTACTTCATTCAAAGGGTTAAAAACACCTTTCCATCAATGTTCATTGTGGGAAATAGAACCCAGGATGTTATTTGTTTAGAGACGATCCATATGGCTTGATGGAGGTTAAACTTATTAGCTGCCTTTGTTGAATATAAATTATACTTGTGATTCTTTATGTTTTTAACCATCATCTGTCACAGGGTGTCAATGCAAAAATGCCTCATTTCTGTTCTCTGTCACAGTTTTAATTATGAGCATTCATTTTGCTATGATAAATACATTTATGCAGTCACAGTAAGAAATCAGCCTTATGTTTCAGTAAATGTCTCCACTGCTTTTTGTCTGAAAAGTAGACTAATGACACATGATTGAAGAGCTGGTTGATTTCACACTGTGGGTTAGGTGACAGTGTGTGTGAGCTATTTCTCTTCCCTGTGTGCAGAATTAGGGAAATGAATTTCCATAAACTGTATGTCCAGGAATATAGCACCCATTCTGTTCTGGGTTCCTTCTCCATTAACAGAGGGATATTGACCTTGTCTGATACATTTAGTAAGACTGTTGGCAATGCATTATGTTCCTCTCTGTCACTCAAAGGGTTAAATCATGATTCCAAAAGAATTGCTCTTGTATGTCCCAAAACATGAGACATCTCTCTCACCCAGTACTATTAGTCACATGCTATGTGGCTTACCAGCCCCGATGACAAGTTGGCATCCTCCATTTTTTTGGGTACCGCTAAAATTTATCTGTTTTCAGGTGTTTGGCTCGTTTAAGAACTGTCCCTACCCCATTGCAATCTGTGCTCCATTTACTTCTATGTGTGAAATTCATTGGGACATGTCTCTGCAACTGACTAACGTACATAAGTCAGAGTGGGCTCTTTTTTCATGTCTCCTCGTGCCCTTTCATCCAGTTCATGTCCTGAGTTTCTTGGGGGTCTGTGGGGTTCTGCAGATGGAGTTGTAGGTATTGCTAGGCAACAGAGAAGACTACGTTTCCCAGAGTGCCCGTTTTGCAGGCCGCCTTCTGATCGGCTGCCTGTTTTGCAGTTGCCATTTTACTTCTCTCTGCTTAACATATGCAGAGACAGACTCTCCTTGCTCTTCACCTGCCAGATAAGTACTTTCTGGGCCTTTCATGGGTGAATTATTAGTCTGGGGAACTGTTACTGGTTGCTTATAATCGTTTTAGACGCTACTGCTGTCAGGATGTTGGATTCTAAGGGACATGGGGCTAGACCTTAGCTTAAGGACTCAGGGGCATCACTGACCCTCCTAGCTTACTGTTCCTCGTGTCATTTGGGCTCCCTAGAGAGTATTCTGGATCTCTCTGCCCCTCTTGTGCTGCAGCCCCTACTACTTCGCTCCTCCAGCACTGTACAAGAGCCAGCTTGGGTGAAATCACTGTTGTCCACAGTAGTCTAACTTCCTCTCTCCCTCCATGATAGGAGGTTGTCTATCACCAAGATGGTTTCTTGACAGTACACATTTTTAGAGGCAGCTTTGGCGCAGTGGGCCTCTCCTCCTACTATGATCCCAAGTCCACTGCCCTGCCTTTGGCGGATGCAGTGGGACTGAAGGATGTGGTAGATAAAAAAACTTGATTCTGTCCTCAGGGATACATTTGCTGCTACTGGAGCTGTGTTGAGGCCTATTTTTGCCTCCGCCTTGGTTAACAGGGCTGTTGTCATGTGGGTTGAACTGATAGTGAGCCTTCCATACAGATGCATCCAAGGAGGATCTGTTGGTCTTTTTAGCCAACATGAAGGAGGCCAACACTTATGTTTCTGAGGCTCTTTTTGAGGCAGTCAGATTGTCTGCTAAAGCCCCAGCCTTCTCCGTTCCTGTGCAATGCACTTTGTGGCTTAAGATTTTGCCTACAGACCAATCACTGGTTTCCTTACCCTTTCAGGGCAAGTCCCTGTTTGGGCCTGAGCTAAAGCAGATCATTAGCGATGCAACGTCCAGCTATGCTGAGGAAGCTGTTTTTTTTGTTTTTGTTTTTTTTTCATCCCCGCCAAACGGAGGCACAAAGGTAGCAAACTTTGCAGACCTCCCACTTGTGCCCAGGCAGCAGGGGCAGCCCAAGTAAACAGCTTCAAGGACTAAGTCTGTCAAGCCAGCTTCCACATGATTCTTGGAATCCTGGTCCATTGGTTCCAGAGTGAGGGTATCTTCGTTTTTGTAGGGATGTCTGGGAATGCTCAATTGTGGACCAGTGGGTTTGCGGGTAATTTCAGAAGGGTACATAATAGTTTTCAGATCCCTTTCTCCTTTTCGTTTCTACTTGTCCAGAGTTCCAACAGTGCAGAGGCAATGGGAGGCAATGAATTCACTACTGCAAAAGAGGGTTCTGATTTTATTACCTCCCCAGGAGCAAGGTTCAGGATTTTATTCCAGCATGTTTGCAGTTCCAAAGAAGGATGACTGTTTTGGTCCAATTTTGGACCTCAAGTGTCTCAACAGGTATGTGGAGAATGCACGCTTCAAGCTGGAATCCTTGAATTGTGACATTGCAGCAATGTACTCAGGGGAGTATCTGCATTTCTGGATCTTCAAGATGTGTACCTGCACATTCCAGTCTATCCAGACAGCCAGCACAATCTGCTTTTTGCCTTAGGCTCTGAGCACTAGCAGTTCATCACTCTGCCATTTGGTCTGACCTCAGCTCCTCTGGTGTTTACCAGAGTCATGGGGTCCTTAGTAGCCTTCATTCACACTTGGGCCATTTCCATGACTCCTTATCTGAATGACCTTTTGATCAAGGCTCCTTCAGAGGAACTTTTGGGCCAGCACATCCAAGAATGTGTTCGGCTCCTGGTCCACCATGGGTGGATCTGAACATGTTGAAATCCTCTCCAATACCATCCCAGGAGCTGGTGTTCCTAGGCATTAGGTTCGACACCTGCATAGGGACAGTCTTTTTACCGCAGGACAAGATCCTGCAGGTTATACAGTCCCAGGTCTTGGAGTTGCTGTCTGTCATGGTCAGAGAGTACATGAGTGTTCTAGGCAGGCTAGTGTCAACTCTATAGGTGGTTCCTTACTCTCAGGTGCACACCAGGGAGCTTCAAAGACATGTAATCCAGAATTGGTATGGAAATTCAGCACTTCTGCATGAGCAGGTCTCCCTCTCTCGAGTCCTTTGTGATCCCAGAATGATCATGACAGATGCCTATGTGTGTGTCTGGGTTGCAGTTCTGGGTCACCTGGGGATCCAGCGCAGGTGGACTGCAGAGTAGTCTCTTCAGTCAATCAATGTCCAGGAGCTCTGGGGGATCCATCTCACTCTTGTGTAATGGACCTTTCAGTTGAAGTCCACAAAAGAAACAAGCAGAAAGGGCCAAATAGTGCAACAATGTCACAAAGATAAATTGTTTCAAAAGTAAGCGAGTATATACTCACAAACTCATATGGTTAGACCACTGCTGTCAGTCAATCTTACTGACCGGCCTACAGAGAGCACGATCTGATCTCCGTATGGTCATAACTCCCGGTGTGGGTGTTTTCCAAGTCGGAGTTCTAGATGGATTCAGGCCGAAGCTCTTCTTTTAAAAGAAACTGTTTTTTTTTTTTTTGTTTGTTTGTTTGTTTTTTTTTTTTTTTTTTTTTTTTTTAAAGAAACATTTTTAATTAAACTCTATAAAATATATGATATATCTATAATGACTTAATGCTTTGCAGTTTACCCCACTTTATCAAAGCTTACGAGCCAAATATAAAATACCAAAAATAGGAAGCAGTGGTAAAACGCAAAACATGCAAGCGTTCTCATTGTAGATATAACGTAGATTTTAATAAAAACTTTTATTTTAATAGAAGAGCCTCTGCCCTTAATTGATCTGTAATGCCGACTTGGAGAATGTACACATCGGGAGTTATTCCCAAACGGAAATGGGATAGTGATCTTCATATGCCTGTCTGTTAGACTGACTGATAGCAGAGGTCTAAACATAGGAGTATGTGTGTATATACTTGCTTACTTTGAAACAATTTAACTTTGTGAAGTAGTTGCACTATTTGGCGCTTTCTGCTTCTCTCTTTTGGGGATATTCTGACCACTTGGGGGTGCGGGTTTGTTGAGAGAGCAGCCACTGAGAGTTCTGGCATCGATACCAAGAGACTGTTGCTGGGGGCAGTTATCAACCTCAGAAGGTTAGTTTTTGGTCTTGGCATAAGCCATTATCCAACCTATACTTTTGTGAGTTTTCACACTTAGGATGTTGTGGTGGTCCTGTGTTTTTCCAGTTGATATATAAAAGGGACCCCCTTGTTTTTCTCCCTTTCTTCTTTTTCTCTCAGTACTGGATGATCCTACAAGTCCAGTCAGACAACACCACAGCCATGGCTAACATCAACCATCAAGGGGGCACTTGAAGTGCCACCACCTGGTACGAGGTGAGGTACATTCTGGCTTGGTAAGAAGCCCACGTTCCGTCCATCTCCGACTTTTCACATTGCAGGGATAGAAAACGTACTGGCGGACTTTCTAAGTTGCCAAGACGTGGATCTGGGAGAGTGGGAACTCAATCCAGAAGTGTTCCACCTGATTGCTCTTATAGGGAGGATCTTCTGGCTTTTGCCATGGATGCAATGTCGCTTACATGGAACTTCCTCCTCGCTTATGTTTTTCCTCTGATTCCTCTCATTCCCAGGGTGCTCAGGAAGATCAGGATGGATGGAGTGACCGTTATACTTGTCGCTTCTTACTGGACCCGGAGGGACCTGGTGAGCCTTTCCATTCAGGATCCGCTTCCATTCAGGCTGGACCTCCTTCTCCAAGGCTACCTTTAGAAAGAGGATGTGGAAAATCTGGCTTTGACGGCATGGCTGTTGAAGCCCACATCCTGAGGAATAAGGGATTCTCCACTGAGGTAATTTCTACTATGATTCAGACTAGGAAGATTGTCTCCTCCAAGACCTATCATAGGATTTGGTCTATATTTAATTTCCAGTGCGTGAAGAGGGACCTGTTTTCACAGGACTTTGACCTTCCGTTGGTACTATATTTTCTCCAGGATGGTATTGACAAAAGTCTGAGTTCCTTGAAGGTTCAGATCTCTGCTCTCCCTGTCTTCTTCCAGAGATGTATTACCACTATCCCTGATGTCAGGGTGTTTCTTCTGGGCTTTGATGATGCTTTCCCTTCTTTAAAGGCTCCAACTCCTCTTCGGGACCATAATTTGGTTATGGGGGTTCTGCAGAAGCCTCCTTTTGAACCCCTTGCTACCATCAGTATGCATTAGTTGACGTGTACGATGACCTTTCCTTTGGCAATGGTCTCAGTACAAAGAGTCACTGACTTTCAGGCCTGGTCTTTCAAGCCTCCATTTCTGGTTTTTCATAAGTAAAAGGCAGTTCTTCAAACTTCTCAGAGATTTCTTCCCAAGTTAGTTTCTCAGTTCCTTCTGTCTTGATCCTATATCTGACAAGGAGAGGGATCTCCACTTGTTGGATGTGGTGTGGTGCTTTAAGTTCTGTGTGCACCGCACAAAGTATTTCTGTAAGAGAAATTCCCTGCTTGTCTATCCTGAGGGTCCTAGGGCAGGTCAGGCTGCTTCCATGATCACCATGGCCTCTTGGATCAAGTCTACTATACAACCGGTGTATGAACACAAGGAGAACCTTGTTCCCTTCAAGGTCACAGTGCATTCCACTAGGTCTGTAGGGGCCTCCTGGGCATACAAGAATCAGGCCTCGGCTGAGAAGTTGTGCAAGGCAGCAACTTGGTCCTCTCTGCATACCTTTGCAAAGCACTATCGTGTCGATGTCCAAGCTTTGGCTGAAGCCAGCTTTGGCTGGATGGTCCTTCAGGTGGTCCTGCCTGTCTAGGGTCCTGTCTTTTTCTTGTGTCTTAGTGTTGTTCAGCTGTTCTTTTGAGCCCCGTTGGCTCTTGTTATTGTGTGCTGTGCAAGTTTTTAGTGACAGTTGACACTTAGTTTGGATTGGGCTGTTCAGGGTCTGAATAGTCCTAGGGAACTCCGGTATCGAGGGGGGCAGGCTTGAGGTCCTTTCTTCTTCCCAGCACTGAGAGCCTACTGTTGGTGTATCCCCATGGTAACTATATTCCATATTGGAAGATAGAAAATAGGATTTTAGTCTTACCTGTTAAATCCTTTTCTCTTAGTCTAAAAAGAATACAGGCCCACCCACCCAGTGAATGGGACCTCTGGTGGTCTCATGTGTGTCTGCACATGGGAGTCCTTGTTTAGAGTCTTTATTTTCACAGGAGCTTCCTTCTTCTTCTCTTGCTGTCCCTGTCAATGTGGTTTTGATTGCATCATAACTAGAGGCGGAGCAGTGGTTGAGCTGGGGGAGAGGCTGGGAGTCTCCACTCTGTCTTATGAGATGTGTCCTGCCTCCCAAGGAGGAACTCATCCCTGTGGTACCTGTGTTCATATGGACTAAGAGAAAAGTATTTAAAGGGGAACATTCGCTGCTTAAAAAGTGTTGACCGTATGTTTAGTTATTAAAGTAGTATTAGGAACCTCAATATAATGATAACCGGAGCTTGCTGCGGTGCGACTCACACCACACTAAAGGGAAGGCTGAATGCACTCCCTGGGGCAGCTGGGAGGGAGGTTGGAGGAGAATTGAGTAGCAATGGGAAGTCATGAAGAGCTGTGCCAAAGATTCAGCGTGTTGCATTATGCGGAAGTGCACAGCTTGAAGATTAAATATCTTTAGAACTTCGTAATTTAAAAAAAACAAAACAAAAAAAACCACGTTTCCTAATACTACTTTAGTAACTAAACATATAGTAAAAACTTTTTAAGAGGTGAATGATCCCCTTTAACATTAAAATTCTATTTTGAGACTGTTTATACTTTTGCATTGAGTGGTGGATTCTCCCTACATAAATGGAATTCTAAACTAATGGATCTCTGTTAACATTTTCAGTTTACACAGTTCTTCGCAAAAAGATCTCCAGGGTTGGTTGCCTACCCAAGAAGGACTAAAGTGAAGACTTTTATTACAGATTATGTATAAGAGTGTAACATTTACAAATACAACTATTGCTTAAGCTTGAACACGTCTTTAAAATGTAGGTGAATGTTTGTCCATTGCAGTGCATTTGATTTGCTCCAGAACTGTTCCATTTTATTCCTATATACATATCACTCTTTATCTCCTTTGTACTTTGCCTCACATAACATTACCACCTCTTCATTGAAAGCATTTCATATGATATTTGGCTGTTATTTGTGTAGGCTGCTCACACTCTCCCCATCTTTCTTCCTTTGTCACACACCAAGCTAAGAGGCTCCTTTCATGTCAGTTCAGCATTTTTTCTTACTCCATAACAAGGATCACACTGATTCACATTTAATCCCAGCTGCACACAAGCTCAGGAGCAAAAGTGAAGCAGCACAGCCCATTCCTAAACCTGAGGCAAATAGAGGAACCTTGACATGGAGCACAAAGGTGAAGACTACAAAATCCATTGCACAGATCAATCACTCAGGCAAAAAGCATAGTGATTCTTGTGCCTTTCAGAAAATAATTTATATTTTAAAGAACCAGTAATTTATTATGGAAGCAAAACTGCATTGAAAAAGTATATATGTGTATATATATATATATATATATATATATATATATATATATATATATATAATATAATTTATATTGGCACACACTACTGTGTGATGCTTCATTAAAAATTAGCTTAAATTACAGGTATTGATTGTAGCCTCCAGGTAGTGATATGCTTATCATTTACTATGTAAAATACAAACATTTCAGTAGGACACCATTTAATTGCTAACAATTGCTTAAGTGCTTTAAGGACTGGCATATTGCAATGCACACACCCAGTCCTTAAGAGGTATAATGATGGTATATGTCATTAGTGTGTGTTTTTGGTATAATATAATTTTAAGTGTAAAGCACATTTGGCTATGAATTTGGTAATGTGCTCCATTTTCCTTCAGAGCTTTGTTGATTTACACCACCATGTTGGACATACACCCACTGTGGCATCCCAACTGATTCTTGGATTCAGTTCAGGCTCTTTGAAGTTCACTCAGGGCCTCATGTTTTGTTGTTCCAAACAAGAGTTCATAAACCTTCCTTTGTTGGAATGTGTCAGCCAGTTCAAAAACTAGCCACAGTGTAGGGTATGCATCATAATGTTATATTAATTCAGAACTGTTATATTCATTGTTCCTTAAGCAGTAGATCACATCCATAGCTCATGCATCTCTAGTTCCATTGGGACTAATGCACAAGACATTATAGGGCAAATAAAAATTGCCCAGGTTTCCCTTGATTAAAATGGGGTAAAACCGTAGAATGCTAGAGAGGTCTTGAATGTAAAAAAAATATATATAAAATGTAATGTATATAATGTGTAGGAATCAGCAGCTAGGCACTATTTATTTATTTTTAGCATGCACTGACATTTGGCAAACAATAATTGTGTTACTGGTCAAACAGAACAGCCGTTACTGCTTCTTATGTATGTGAAGTACACACCACAATAATTGTGCCATGAGAGAGAACATTTCCATGCGTATATTAATGAGATCTTGCCTGTCATAAAGCTCAGAAATGCCACACAGTTCGCCACTGCGCTAGAGTACCAGCAATGCCCTGATGTATGTTTCTGAGAGATTATGTTAATCAAGTGCTAGACAAGGTTCCTCGTGCAGGCCAGACTGCATCTAAGGTAACAGCATCTCCTTGGATTAAGAGGACCATCCACCAGGTGTTTGTTGTAAGGAAGAAGCCTGTGCCCTTTTGGGTTACTGCGCATTCTGCATTGGTTTGTGGGTGCCACTTGGGCTTACAAGAATGAGGCCTCTGCTGAGCTGATGTGTAAGGCAGCAACATGGTCGTCCCTTCACACATCTATTAAATATTACCATGGTAATGTGCTTTGGCTGAAGCCTGCTGTGTGTGGAAGGTCCTACAGACAGTTATACCTGTGTAGGTGTCCTCCTTGAATTTATTTCGGCCAGTAACCTATTAGTTCCTGTTTTTTGGTTTGCAGTGTTTGTGTCAGTTGACACCTGAGGTTCATGTAGTACCAGTTTGTCTTGGATGGGATTGATCCTTGTCAGAGGATGTTTTTCTCTTTCCCTCCCTGAAAAACATATATCTGTGGTTTGTTTGTATTTGTTTGCTAAGGAAATTTGCCTGGCATTTCAGTGCTGAACTGTCCTCATGAGATGAGCATATTGAAGTGTTTTCTCTGTAATGGTCCAAGAGATTTTAAAGATGAGATTTACTGCACCTTCACACTCAAGTCTCAGACCTCAGGCCCATCACCGATTGTATGAGATAACAGTGGGGGTCATTTTTCTGATATACACACCTACACAACTTGTTAAGGTGCTGAATTTCATTGTAGATGAAAACATTTATTCCCCAGTAATAATAATAATAATAATTCCCCAGTATATGTTAGTGGGAATCTGTGAGATATAAAACGAATGCTAAATCTTTTTACCTGACACATAATAGTGAAACAAACCAGACCTGTCTTTATTGTAGCCTAGAGTGATGTAATACATCTAATACCAGTTTCAAAGGAGAGTAGTGCAAGTAAAGATATTGAAGAATCTGGAAGAGTTTAATGGAAAAAAATCCATTGGTTCAGGTGAGGTTGAATGAACTGAAATGTAAACAGGATGGAATGGTTCAACACTTAGTATGATGGTTCAACACTTAGTATGATAGTTCAACACTTAGACATCACCGCCTCATCCAGCTACTGCCCCGTGTCACTCTTGCCATTGGCCTCTAAGCTCCTTGAGCGCCTAGTATACTCTTGTCTACTTATCTTCCTCAACTCCCATTACAATCTGGATCCGCTGCATTCTGGCTTTCGGTCCACTTTCTCTACAGAAACTGTCCTTCTGAAAGTAACAAATAATCTCCATATAGCAAAAATCAATGGCCGTTTCTTTCTTCTTATCCTCCTTGACCTGTCGGCCGCATTCGACACACTCGACTATGTGCTTCTCTCCCATGTTCTCCAATCACTTGGCATCTGTGGCCTGGCACATTCCTGGTCTCTATCTTATCTCTCTCAACAGTCTTTCTCTGTGTCCTGCCCAAGGCTCTGTTCTGGGTCCTTTTCTCTCTGTATACCCTCTCTTTGTGGCAGCTTATAAAATCATTTGGCTTTAACTACAAACTCTATGCACATAAAACACCTCTATCTCTCCCCTCCCTCACTATCATTTGAAATACAGCAGCGGGTGTCAGAATGCCTTACTGCTATCTCTTCCTGGATGGCTCATCGTCACTTAAAATTGAATATGTCTAAGACAAAGCTCCTTATCTTTCCTCCTAAATCCTGCACAATACCTAAATTTTCTATAATTGTGGAGGGCTGCACAATTTACCATGTGGACAAGGCAGGCCGCCTCAGGGTAACTTTGGACTCTTCTCTTTCCTTCACCACCCACATTAATGAAGTAACTAAAACCTGTTGCTTCTTTGTTCAAAATATAGCAAAAATCCGTCCACTTCTCCCTCTCTCACTGTACAGAAACTCTCATGCGTGCTTTTTATCTTTTCTCACCTGGACTACTGCAACTCTTTATTGATTGGTCTGCCTGCTAGCCATATTGCAATTCTTAATTCAACCATCTGAATACTCTTCCTCTCCTCCAGGACAGTACTCACCCCTACACTTTTAAAATCACTGTCATGGTGTCGAAATATACAAAAGGAACAGGTGACCATGCACTGTATATCTCGCATAAAATTAATAAACAATATAAATAAATACATTCGAGATCTTGTACACAATCTAGGTATGACACACTTTTTCACAGTGAACAGAATTGATTAAAACGAATGAATTACTCATATTTGTGAAACAATATATAATAAAATACAATAATATTCAGTGAATTGGGATATAAAGGTATACGAATTTGACTCAGTAATATATCTCAATGCAACAAGTCCTAGGCTAAGATAGATAGATATAGCATAAAGAAAAGATAATATGATAGAATATATTAGATAACTACACAGATAACATACAAGCACTTATAGGGTTAACCCCTTGAGTGCCGGAGGGGTACTCAACGCATTGCTTTGCGATGCATTGCGTACCCCTCTGGCACTCAAAGGGTTAAACTTTATATATAGGTATCCAGAGGTATAGGCTAGCAATGTTTGAAGCCAGCAATACAGCGAGGGTTAAAGGGATAATAACACTTTAATACTAATCCCCATAGTGTAGCTCTTTAAAAAATAATTCAATTGCTCCCAGGTTCATCTCTCAAACCTTTATGGTTTGAGAGAAAACCATAAGCAAAGTTCCCCCCTCCCTCCCCCTTCCCTGAAGTCAGCGTTGTATTGACTGCAGGGATATCCAGTTTTATTTTTCATCAGCCGGCACTGCAGCAGAGCCGCGATCGAGTTAGTAAAAAAAAAAATTATTTCACTGAAACTCTCTTCTACGTGTGCTTGCAAACCAAGCACATGTAGAAGACCGTTTCAGTGAAATAATTCTTTTTCACTAATGCATTCTCTGCTCAGCTGCAGAGCCACAAGCCTGTTGTACAACACACTTCCCCTGCAGTCAGTACAACGCTGACTTCAGGGAAGTGGGAGGGAGGGGGGAACTTTGCTTATGGTTTCCTCTCAAACCATAAAGGTTTGAGAGATGAACCTGGGGGCAATTGAATTATTTTTTAAAGAGCTACACTATGGGAATTAGTAATATTAAAGTACCACTATCCCTTTAACCATTCCTTACAATTATAGACAGTACAGTAGGTGACAGTGTAACAACACCTGCCCCACCTGGTATGTACTAAGGCAGTAAGTGGCAGGAATCTTGTCACGTGAGTTGTGCTCAATAGGGCACAGGTCAGGTGACAACCCTTTGATAACCACAATGCACAATATTGCAAGAATTAACACTCTGAAAGACGTAAGATCCCAGATCTGACAAATATAGAAATTTACTATTTGCCTTCTGTTTCCAGTGATGCATACCTCTGAATGAGACACAGAATAATTAAAATAAAGTATGGCTATGGAAACACAATGATAATATATACGAAAATTTATTGGAGCATATATACCATAAATGTTATAATGACAAAATCTTGTCTGCACACATCTCAGCAGCAGGGGTTAATAGAACTATGGACAGTAAGGACCAACCAATTTCTTAACCCAAAAGTTTTGTTTTGTCTGAATTTTCACAAGTGTGACTATCCCAACAGATCAAATCCATGACTAGATACCACAAGCAGACAAAGCAAATCTGAACCAGAACCAGCCCAAAAAGTACCAGATCCGCAGACAAAGAAACATAAGGAAACCTTCCCAGACAACAAATGCAAGTGTTAATTTTAAAACACTGCATCAAAGGAGCACAATGACCATCTCAGAACAACATTATTGTGAATTTTCTGTGCATATTTATAGTGGACACAAATGCATCCGACATCATTCCTGCACAGATGTCTACACACAAATAAACAACTGGCTCTGCAGGTGTTAGCACTATCAGCTAACTTGTAACTCCCAATGATCTAAATTCCTATCAATCTGATCTTACCCTATTACTACAGTGATTGGACTGTATAACCTCCAAATATTATTCTAAATCTACAGCCAAATGGCTACTGGAAAGTTATTTCTCAGTAGGATGGCCAATTTCACTGGGAAGTAATCAGGATACCTTATCCCAGAATTTACTGGGTTATGATAATTTTGGAAATGTATACATTGTTATGTAAATAACTTAAATTATACTTTACCAATCCTATGTAACAGGGTGTGGTCTTTTGCACGGCACAGTTCTGCTCACTTCAGGAACTAGGAAATTCGGCAAACAAAAGCCCTTATTTCCCCCTGTACGCTGCTTATATCACCTAAACCCCCCTTAACAGAAAGGTACACACATTCTTCTCTCATAGGTCACCCCCTCAGAGAATTAGCATATGAGGTAATATAGATTAGTAAATACTATTTGAAGAAATAATCTACCACGTCACTAGGTGACAGCCTACTACCAGGAAAATTCAGGATCCTACCTGTCAATTACACTATAATGAGGACCCCAATTAAAATTAATGATATAAGTTTTGAAATAACATCCCCTCTCAAGGATGCATGAAACTAACCTCCCCAGCCAAAACATAAGTGCAGTATAGATAACATTCCTATACCATGAAGAAATAGAAGCCTCCCTCAAGGGAGATAACTATGTTTCAAGGATGTTTACTTATAAGAAAGTCTAAAAATTAATTTCTACAAAATGAATATAATGCTGCATTTAAAGATACTGCCTCATATAGACACAGACAAATTGGTTACTGAATAGTCTCTTTAACCATTTCCTTCCAGCAAAGAGCAGACTCTCTGACAATGGCTTCCCATAAAGTAGTGTATTACATTCAAAATTCTCCTCATTACCTTCAAGGTTCTCCAACACTTATCTCAACATTATACTTCATCTTTGATATCCCGCCATATACCTGCACATCTACTCACCACACATGGTGGTCCTCTCTCTCTCTGCTCAACCACTATCACTTTTTCCCTTGCTGCTCTCTACCTCTGGAATTCCCTACCACCCAGCATTCGCCAAGCCTCTACCCTCAACAACTTCAAATCCAAGCTAAAAGAGCACCTCTTAAATGTAGCACTACCGTAATTGAAATACATTATCTCCTATTTCAAAAATGGCACGTCCTCCTCTGCCTGCTTGTACCTGTATGTTACCTATCCTATACGTAGATTGTAAGCTCTATGGGGGAGGGTCCTCCTATCCTAATGTATGCTCACCTGGTGTTCCCCTTATGATTGTCTATATAACCACTTAATTACTGAACTTATTGTATTTCTACAAAATGTAAACTGTAAAGTACATCTGTTGGCGCTATATGAATAAAAAATATACACACACAGTATGAGAATATTTTCCCTTTGTAGGACTAATAATCTGTGAGTGAAGGAGTCAAGACAAATTACCTTTGTCATAATTTAAAATCACCTAATGAAAATTATAATGCATTTCTTATACTGAGAACTAGGACTGATTCTTTTTAAAAGAGCAGTAAAGAGTCAGGGGAGCTGGTTTTATAAATCTATGAAGTTAACTGACAGCTCAGTCAAACTTCTGTCAAGGGGTTTCTATGGAGAGGATTACAATGTTGCTTCTCTCCCAGAATTGCTGTATAAATCCCAGATGTTACCCAGCCACTACAGAACATGGAAATACTGCAGGGTAAATGGAGAATGTCTGAGTTTTAACTATCGGATCGTGATTCTTGTAGCGGTCAGGTAACGTCTTCCACTTGTAAAGCCCCTACTGTTTATCCTTTAATTCCCCCTATAAAATCAGTGCTAAAATGGTTTTGTTTTAAACTTTTTTGTGACAATGTGTTTGATATTTGTAATAATTATTTATTATTATTCCTATTCAGCAACTTGGATTCTACAGTAATTAAGAGGTTAATGTTTTATCCATATCAGACATCACCGATGAAGGGATGCCCACAGTTACCGTGGTCCTCTATTATGACTGTGATCCTTTATCTTCCCAAATTTCCCTTTTCCTCTTCTGCCCCCTTCCACTCTCTGAATGTAAAAAAAAGTCATTTGGGTGATGATATAGAAAATTATGTGTGGGGAGGGGGGATGTTTAACACCTCCCCCTCCTTGCCTACTGCAGAGGAAATTAGACATCATAGCACATAAGTACATGCTTAATTCCGAGGATATCATTTGGAGACGAGACTTCAGCTTTAATTGCTATGCTGTACTGATTTAGACAGCCGTTCAATTAACTATGAATATGGAAAACCTCTTTGCATCCTTTGATTCACTAATTTCCTAGTTAATCACATTTATAATAAAATGATAGATAAAAAAAACTAGTTAAAATATGTTGCTGGGAAATTAATGATTAACACCTGCTGGAGATCCAAATTGTAAATGTTTTTGCTGCATGTTTTTCTTTGTTCCAAGGAAAGCATGACCTCTACACGGTTAATGGGGGCTACTCAGTGGACACTCATTTTACCTTGTGAAATACATTTTTCTGAAGGACGTGCACAGACTACAAAGGGTCCGGGTAGAACAGAGACCCCCACGTAGTATGGAAGGTAGTGGTAAACAGACCCCTTGTATGAAAGGCATGGCAATCACTGGTCATGCTTATAGTTCTAATACATTCAGGAAGCTAATGATAGCAATTCTAGAGCAAAAGAACTGCAATGTAGGGGACAAATTATAATTATTTAAATGGGGCTTAACCCACTGAATACTTCAGAGATCTTTAGCACATTGTGATTTTTTTCTTGCCTCTACAGTGCAGCTGGTTTTCTCCAGGTCTGCACCACTTTATCTCCCTGGAGTCAGCCTTATGGGCCTTGTATGTGATGATAAGGTAGAGACATGCTGCTGTAAACCAACTGCACTACTGGAGACTTAATGAAAATTCCCATTGATTTAAAGGGGCTGTTAACCCTTTGAATGCTTCAGAGATCTCCAGTGCATTTCAACATAATGCATTACAGATCTTGCTAGCATTCAAGACGTTTAAAGCTCCATTTAATTTAATAGAAATGTGGTGATTTTATTTGTCCCCTGTAGTGTCGTTGGTTTACCCCCGAGTTGCTCCCTCGCTTCCTCACAATGCTCCATTGATTTGTGTCAGACCAGACTTTACATTAAAAGAGGTTTGTGCAAATAAGTGAAATGTTAATGTTAATATGCTCTTAATAAACTTGACTTTTCACTTAAAGGGATAGTAATACTTGAAAATAAGTTTATTTTATTTTGTAGCCCTTAAAAAAAACTTGAAAAATTATATAAGTCTTATCTCCCGAACCTTTATGGTTTGGGAGATATTCAGAAGTAAAGTTTCCCCTGGAGTGACGTCATTGCTCCACCCTTCAGATTTGGAATCCGGTCCCGGGACCAGCAGTGCCTCTCCAGAAGTGCTGAGATCACCATCTTTAAAAATAATTTCTTAATTGTAATGGTCTACAAAGTGTGCTTTCAAGCCAGGCACACTTTGTACACAGTTCCAATTAATTAGTTCTTTTTAAAGATTGTGAACTCGGCACTGCTAAAGAGCTGCCGGTTGCTCTGTGGACCGAATTCCAAATCTGTCCACTAGATGGCAGACGTGGCTGAAACAGCCAGGAAAAAAGCATTTTACTATATTTTACATGTGAATATCTTCCAAACCATAAAGGTTTGGGAGATAAGACTTGTATCATTTTTCATGTTTTTTTAAGGGCTACAATATAAAATACAATTATTTTCAAGTATTACTATCCCTTTAAATCATGATTAGTAGGTCTCGGTGTTCACAGTATGATCCAAAATTGGCATTTGAATTTTGTATACTACTTATTTGGCCAGAGCACCCAGATACTTCTGATCATCTGTAGAGGTAACTAACATTTATAAAGACTCTGGTAATTCTGAAAGAACTTTGTGTTACATATTTATGTTAGGCATTATTTATTTAAAACTATAGTTTTAACCCTTTTAGTGCCAGAGGGGTACGCAACGCATTGCAAAGCGTGTTAAGGGACAGCTATATTTCATTTTATGCAAACTAGGCAGTCTTCAGGGGTACAGCATGGTATGTTAGATACTAACATTCCCCTCTTCCTTTGAACTGTCATTTACTATTGACATATAATGCTAAACATATCATAAACTACAGTTTTAAATAAAGAATGGCTAACCTGATTTTTAAAAACCCTTACAAAATCACCCAAGTCATTATATAATTTTTCTACTTTAAAAGGTCTAAAATGGAAAGAACCCAGTATAATAAAGTAGACAACTTTAAGAGCTTTCAAAATTCCCTTATTTGATTAGCCATTTTTGTATAAAAAACAATGGTTTGAGAGATTTTATTTTATCCATTTGCAAGTTAGATAGCACTGCCATTTCACACGGTTCTCCTTCCAATCTGGCATACTTACTAGTCAGTAATAGCTAATGGCCAGTGGTTGGCTGAGGATGGTGTGAGTGGTAGCTTAGAAACAACTGGAGAGCCACATCTTGTTCATTCATTCACTTTTTTTCTCAAGTTTAGGAGGTTTTGATAATATGTTATTTGCAATACTACTTAAAGAAAAAGGAAAAAAAAGTAATTTCTTTGTGATTAATTGATTTCTTGCACTACACATATATAATTTTCTCTTGCAACCCATGGGGGACATAGGTGGAGTAAAGTATCCTCCACTTGGATGTAGGTAACTTAACAATTCAAAAACCAGAAGTGATGCGTCTTCTTTCTCTGGCCTACTTAAAGCAGAACTATCATCATAATAACATTGCCCCCTATCCATTACTAACAAAGCGATAGGCAAAGCCATACTTTCATTAGGCTGAATAAGTCCGAGTTACTGAAGAAAAACAACTTCTTCGGCAGGCATCTACTGCACAGAGCCTACAAGAGAAGCTCTGTGCACCTGCACCGTCAGTAACTTCCGGTACCTTAAGTTACCAAGGAATGCCACTCGCCAATGCTGGCGGGGCAGACAGCGCAGCCTCAAAGGTACCTTTCCTCCAAGATGTCTGCACTTTTGTCTGCTGGTTCCTGCTGAAGAAGTTGTTTTTCTTCAATAACGCAGACTTATTCAGCCTAAGGGCTTTGTCTATCGCTATGTTAGTAATGAATTGGGAGGCAATGTTATTATGATGATAATTCCTCTTTAACATCTCACACAGAGGTCAGACTTCTTAGAAAGGAAGCTACAGGGTTATCACCCTCTGGAGATTTAGCCAAGATTATCCTCACTGGAATCATATAGACTCTATCATAGAGCTCCCAGAGACACACAGACTGCATGTTTTGTCCCTCCGCCATGTGGGACAGTTC
The DNA here is from genome assembly GCA_037306005.1 of Rhinophrynus dorsalis. NCBI lineage: Eukaryota > Metazoa > Chordata > Amphibia > Anura > Rhinophrynidae > Rhinophrynus > Rhinophrynus dorsalis. Next base: position 291,657,149 of record CM074720.1, read on the forward strand.
TGTCCCCTCCATTAGTTATTGAGTGCATGGATGCATCTTGATCCCTGCATAGAGGGTAGGACCCCTTGGCTAATAAAGGTGTTTAATTCCCATAACCTTGGTACATTGCATAACCTATGGAACACTGGAGGGTTGGCTGTTGCTTGATCTGTTGAATTTTAGCATTACTACATTGTTGATTGTATGTATTCTTTCTCTGTCATCCAGTATAATTCACAAGTACCATGGGGAGGTGACAGCTCCTCCCAGTGGGCTAGAACAATTCTAGAAGATGTGCAGGGGTGGAGCCTCCCCCTTCTCCATATCAGGCTATCCCACTAGGCCCCGCCCAGATAGACTTGTTCCATGAACCTCTTTAGGTGACTGAGAACAGTTACCATTATTGGCTTCCCATGGAGGATTGCCCAGTTATCAGGTTCTGTTGTGGACCCTGTGCAGCCCTGGGAGAGAATCATGCAAACCATGTCTCTCTCTCCTGAAGGAGTCTCTATGAAGCTGAAGAAAGAAGACCAGCAAAAAGGTTAGCAAACCTTTGAGAGCCATGGTCCACTTGTCCCATAGTTTCCCTCCGCACAGGGGTCTTATTGGAGTTCCTTATAACTCTTGCACTCATGTTCGTTATTTATATGTTTGTTCGCTGGGTCATTGGAGCTTGGTTGGCTGCTTTTCTATGGTGTTTAACCTCTTTCCTGCTGGTTTTGCTGGGTTCTGGGACTTTTATCTTTTTCCAATGAATTTGTGTTTTTATTGGTCCTTATATGTTCTGTATGTGTTTTGGGTACTTTTATTAATTTTTCAAAACTATGTAATTTTTTTTTTTTTTTTTATTCTGCGCCTTTAAGGGTGCACTTTACGCTTGGCGCACTTGCTCCATTGACTTCTATGGGACAAACTGCTTTAGGACATATCTCTGCAACTGTTTCACTTGCAGAGTTGAGAGAGGGCTCATTCTTCTTGTCTCCTCTTGCTCTGCAGTATGTTTCACATCCCCAGTGTTGTATGGGTCCCTGCCACCCCACCCACCCCAGTTTGGGTTCTAGCATTGCTCAGGAACTAAAGAGAAAGAGAGACTACAATTCCCAGAATGCCCATTTTGCGAGCTTTTCTCTGATTGACTATGATTTCAGATGCCATTTTCTTTCTCTCTTTGGCTGAGTATCCTAAGCAGAGGCTTGGATTCCTTTACTCTCCTCCTCAGGTTAACCATTCACCTGCCAGATAAGTACTCTGAGCTTTCTGAGGTGACTTATTAATCTGGGTAACAGTATTTGGGTTTCCTTTACTGTACAGACACTTCTCCTGTTAGGATGTCAGATTCAAAGGGACATGGGGCTAAACCTAACGTCAAGGACGCTGGGGCGTCTTTGACCCTCCTTGGTTACTGTTCCTCATGCCAAACGGGGCTCCCTAGAGAATACTCAGGACACGACTTATGCCCCTCATGTGCTGTGGCCCCTACCACTCCACCCGGGCCCTCCAGCCTTGAGCAAGAGCCAGTTTGGGTCAAGAAATGAAAGTCCTCTATGGCACAGTTTCCTCTTTCACTTCAGGGGGTTTTACAGTCTTGGAAACCCCCTACCTCATTCAGGTTAGTGGCCCCTATGGCACCTGGAATTCTTGACCTTTCTGATTCCTCTGAAAAGGATTCATTTAGGGTAGATTCTGAAGAAGGGGAGTGTGCAGAAGTGGCTTCTTCCCATACATGTGACTACTTCTTTGAGGCTGACCCTTAGCCCTCTGCTGAGTCTCATTAAAGGGATGGTAATATTTAAAATGTAAAAAAAAAAATATGTTGTAGGATTTATCCCCCTGAGTAGAACAAGAGTCCTCCCACTGCTGAAAGGTGTTTCATTCAAAAGTTATTAATTTTCAAAGTTGAATTTTTTAGGTGCAGTATCACAGTGGCCTGAAATTGTACAGTGGCGCTGTTGCTACACGATCCTATGGAAAGCACTGGTCCTGGGACCATAAATCTCCATAGGATGGTATAGCAACATCGCCACTGTACAGTTTCAGGCCACTGTGATATTGCACCTAAAAAATTCAACTTTGAAAATTAACTTATGAATGAAACACCTTTCAGCAGTGGGAGTAGTCTTGTTTTACTCAGGGGGATAAACCCTACAACATATTTTTTTTAACATTTTAAGTATTACTATCCCTTTAAGGCAGTTTTAACTACCCTACAGATTCCTGTTAATCCTGTAGAGAGCCAGTCTTCTTCTTTTTCCACCTGTTTCCACTCTGGACCAGGTTATCCTGGATGAGTGGAAAACACCAGACTAGTGTATTTCTCTTTCTAAGAGGGTTTTCTAAGCTGTACTCAGTCTCTGATGCAGCTTTGTCTCAGTGGGCTATACCTCCTAAGGTTGATCCCCTAGACTGTCTAAGTTCACTGCTCTACCTCTGGTTGATGCCATGGCACTTAAGGACTTGATGGACAGAAAGCTTGAGGCTATTCTGAAGTCTGTCTTTGCTGCCATAGGTGCTGCTTTGAGGCATACCTTTGCATCTGCCTGGGTTACTAGAGCCATTGCTGTTTGGACTATGCAACTTTCTGATGCTACCTGTGAAGGTACCCCTAAGGTGAACCTATTGGTCCTTTTGGCAAACATGTCTGGGGCTCAGAATTATGACACTGATGCTCTTTTTGATGCTGTCAGGCTTGAAGCTAAGGCTTCTGCCTTTTCTGTTGCTGCTAGATGCACTTTGTGGCCAAAGATTAGGTCTGCTGATCTTTCATCTAAGAAGTCACTAATTTCTCTACCTTTTCAGGGAGCGTCTCTTTGGGCCTGAACTGAAGCAAATCATCAGTGAGGCCACTGGGGGCACTCTGTTGCCTCAGATTTCCAGACTCCCTAACCTGGCAAGGAAGCAGCATCTTTTTCGTCCCTCCCAAAACGAATCGCGAAGGCTGAATCCAAGCTTGTCTCAGACCAGCACCCCTCACTTCACTCCCAAGCCCAGGCAGCAGCAGAGGTCCTAACACTCCTCCACCAAACCCAAATCCACCGAACTCTGGTCCTCACCTTCCTGTGGGTGGGCACCTGCAACATTTTCCAAACATTTGAGCAGGCTCTGTTGCGGATCAGTGAGAATTGCTGGTAGTTTCAGGAGGCTACAGTATTCCCTTCATATCTCTGCCTCCCTTCAGATTCTTCCCTTCAAAGGCTACTTTAAGCCAAGAAAAGCTGCCTCTTTTCATTGGGGCGGTGCAGTCTCTCTTGGACAAGGGAGTACTGGCTCCGGTTCAGCCTCAAGAGAGATGTTTTGGTTTTTATTCAAACCTCTTTGTGGTCCCCAAGACCACAAGAACCCCCAAGGATCTCAACTCTTTTGTGGTCCATACTCACTTCAAGATGGTGTCTTTGCACTCTGTTATCACAGCGGTATGGCAGGGAGAAATTCTGGCCTCTCTGGATCTGCAGGATGCTTACCTGCTTGTTCCAATTCATCCAGACAGTCAGGAGTACCTCAGGTTCACTTGCACCTTCGGGCACTTCCTGTTCACCGCTTTGCCCTTTGGGCTTTCCACTCCTTCTGTTTGCACAGGTTTTAGGAGCGTTGAATGCCTGCCTGCATACCTGGGGGATTCAGGTGACTCCTTACATGGACGACCTTCTGCTCAAGGCTCCTTCTAAGGAACTTGAGGACCGCCAAGTCCAGGAATGTGCTCAGATTCTCCTCAGTCATGGGTGGATTCTGAACATAGACAAATCTGCCCCAGTTTCTTCTCAGAACCTGGTTTTCCTTGGCCTCAGGCTTGACGCCTGCCAAGGTATGGTCTTCCTGACAGAGAATTTTGTTCAATAGATTATCCATCGGGTGTCCCAGGCCTTGGAGTGGACTTCAGCTCCGTTGTGCAAGTCCTCGTCTCTGACGAGCCGCATGGTGTCCACCATAAAGGCAGTTTCGTACTCCATGGCTCACACCAGGGAGCTCCAGAGGTTCAGCATCTGGGCTTGCTGTGGGAACATGGATCTTTTGGACCGTCTGGTCCCTCTGCTAGTAAGACAGGACCTGCTTTGGTGCTTGGACAGATCCAACCTGGTGAAGGAGAAACCTCTTGTTGTTCAGGACTAGACCCTGGTGATGACAAATGCCAGACTCTATGGCTGGGGAGTGATCCTGGGTCAACTGGGGATTCAGGGCCGATGGATTGTGGAGGAGACCATCCAGCCCAGCTCAGGGAGATTCTTCATGCTGTGGTGTACCGGTCCTCTCCACTGAGGAGCTGTCCAAGCCGCTTCCAGTCTGACAAAGCCTCGGCTGTGGCGTACATCAACAAGCCAGGAGGCACAAGAAGCTCTTCTGCTTGGTCCAAGGACAAGACTATTTTAACCTGGGCAAAAGAACACGTCCCTGACATCTCCGCTGTGCACATCCCAGGCATAGAAAACATCCTGGCAGACTATCACAGTAGCCAGATGGTGGACCCCGGGGAGTGGGAGCTCCATCTGGAGGTTTTCGACCTGTTGGTGCAGAAGTGGGCTCTCCCTTGGATAGACCTGATGGCCTCCAGGGACAACAGGAAGTTTCAGATGTTTTGCTCTTGCTGGAGGCACCCTCTGGCGTTTGCTGTGGCTGCTCTGTCGATTTCAGGGTGCTTTCATCTGACATAATTATTCTCTCTCATCCCCAGGGTGCTGAGGAATATTTGGATTGAGGGTGCGGCGGTCAACTTGATCGCCTCCTATTGGACCAGGCAGCCTTGGAACCCAGAACTGGTGGCATTGTCTGTTCACGATCCGTTTCCTTTGCCACTCAGGCCAGATCTCCTTCTTCAAGGTTACCTCTCGAGGGAGGACGTGGAGCATTTGGCTTTGACAGCATGGCTGTTGAAGCCTCCAACTGAATGATGGAAGGATTTTCTGAGGTTGTTTCCACCATGATCCAGCCAAAGAAACCAGTCTCGTCTATGGCTTACCATAGGGTTTGGTCCATTTTCCATTCGTTGTATGTGGACAGGGATCTGTCCTCATAGGACTTTAATTTTCCGGTGATCCTTTCATGTTTACAGGATGGTGTGAACAAAGGCCTCATTCTTAGCTCCTTGAAGGTGCAGACGTCAGCTCTCTCGGTCTTCTTCCAGAGGCACATTTTCATCTTACCTGATGTCAAAGTCTTCTTTCAGGGATTTGCTCATGCTTTCCCTGCCTACAAGGCTCCCACTTCTCAGTGGGACCTTAACTTGGTTTTGGTAGTCTTGCAGTGGCCTTCCTTTGAGTCTTTGGCTACCGTCCCTCCACGTCTTCTGACGTGGAAGATGGCCTTTTGTTCTGGCTGTGGTCTCTGTCCGCAAACCATCTTTCTTGGTGTTTCACAAGGATAAGGCTGTTCTCCGTACCTCCCAGGAATTTCTTCCTAAGGTGGTCTCTGAGTTACACATCAATCAGGAGATTGTTGTGCCTTCCTTTTGGCCTGACCCTAAATCTGAGAGGGATTTCCATTTGTTATATGTGGTACGCTACTTAAAATTCTATGTGCACTGTATTAAGTCTGTCCCTAAGACCGATGCTCTTTTTTTGTCATCCCTGAGGGTCCCAGGGCTGGTTTGGATGTGTCCAAGGTGACTATCACATCCTGGATTAAGTCTAGTATCTGCAAGGCTTATGAGCTCAGAGGTAAACCTTCCACATTACGGCACACTCCACCAAGTCTGTTGGGGCCTCCTGGGCCTACAAAAATCAGGCCTCTGCTGAACAGCTGTGCAAGGCGGCCCCTTGGTCTTCAGTGCACACCCTTGCCAGACTCTGCTGTGTGGATGTTCTGCCTTTGGCTGAAGCCAGCTTTGGCAGGAAAGTACTGGATGCAGTTTTGCCTGTGTAGGATTTTATTTCCTGTGACAATGCTGGGTCCCCTGTAGCTGGACGTGGGGGTCCACTTTGGTCCATTGCTCACAGGAGTTATTCCTCTCTATCTCCTTGCTGTTCTACTTAGTAGGCTTTTTCACAAGTCTATCTGGGCAGGGCTAGTGGGATAGCCTGATATGGAGGTGGGGAGGCTCCACCCCTGCACTTCTTCTAGAATTGTTCCAGACCACTGGGAGGAGCTGTCGCCTCCCCATGGTACCTTTGAGTTATTTGGACTAATCTGAAAAGAATTTAACAGGTAAGACTAAAATCCTCTTTTTATTAACATGCCAAAATAAGGCCTGCTAGGCCTTTGATTATGTGTCTATAATTTGGTACATACCTTTCTATTTCACTTTCTTACCCTCTAACACAAGCAGGGTTAGAAAATCTTCCAAGGGCTTCCATTTGGGCCTTCATGCAAGGTTCTGTGTGACTCAACAAACAACAAATTACTTAAAGAGTCAGTAAAATTTTAAAGAGTAAAACATTATATTTTGTAGAGGTGTTTTATTCAAAATGTCTTGACAATCAAACCTTAATTTTTTTAGGTTCATTATCTCATTTGGCCTGAAATTTTACAGGGGTGCTGTTGCTACACAATCCTATGGAGGTTTATTGGCAACTGACCAGCGCTGTCCATAGACTGGTGTAGCAAGTGCACTACTGTACAATTTCAGGCCACTGGTGTTACATCAGTAAGATGGACGCGAGGGGGATATTTTATCATTCAGTTACTCTTGGAGCTGCTTTTATTGTGAAATATTACTATCCCTTTAAATGCATTGGTGAAAGCACTCAGTTGGATTAATATCTTGCATGGAAGATGGGGGTCCAGAGTATTGCTTCTCAGTGTAAAGAAATTCCTTCTGACACTCCGTTAAATATGTCTCTTCATTATGTGTTAAAAAAAAAAAAAAAGTAACACTTATTTTTGAGTTTGTTATATATTTGGAGCAATACTTTTTCTAGCTCTGTGCTTTGTTTAGACTAAATCCCTGCTTCTGCATAGAAGCATTAATAGGTGCAGTGACTAGTAATTCATTATTTCTTACGGGACTTGGAATGCAGCTTTCTGGATCGCTGACTTTCTTAATGCCAAGGAGCTTGGGATATAGAATCCACACTGGCCTTGAATTTCAAAATACGCTCAAGTATAAGAGCGGCAGAACTATTTTATCAAAAACAGATTTGTTTTGAATGTTTATTTAATGTATTTAAAATAGGGATGCATCTATTTATAAATTCAATGTCATTATGCATCAGGATAAAATCCACTGCTTTTCATCTGGCTTAGTATAGGCACAGAACAAAATGCACTGTGTGTGTTTGTGCATGGTAATGTATGTGGCTTGTGTTTCTGTGCAGATGCATGTGAACTGTGTGTTCTTATGTTTTTGATCGCATGCATTAAGTGTGTGAGATATATATATATATATATATATATATATATATCCTATATAATAATTTGCTAGGATGTTTGTCAGAAGCCGTCATGCGCAGTAGAGACTGCTGCTCGTGCTGCAGTCAAGTGCATTAGAGACTGCCTGCTCTGCAGTCATGCCGTAGTACAGACTGCCAGAACGCACCGTAACTGATATGAAGCTCACTGTTGGCTCTTTTTAATTACAGTTCTAATTTCCTTCAATCTTGACACAAGTCAAATAATTTCACCATTTGATTTTTGTTCATACTACTAATAGCACTGTGCTCCCAGCCTGAGATTTTGGTTATTTGCAGCATGTGCCTCAGCCAGGTGTATAATCCCATTATATTCAATGGCAGAGTTGCATTCTAGATGAGGGGTAGTCAATTGTTGGATCTTCAGCTGTCGGGGACTACAACAGTTGGCTGGTTGGCGATGATGGGAGTTTTTATCTCTAACAGCTAGAAGTCCAAAGACTGACTAACATTTTTCTAGACTCTGCACAAATGGGTAATTTATGTGAAAAAGTAAATTTTGAACATATGATGCCATTAAAAGGGAACCATATAATTGGAATAAGTGACGCTCATCTGTTTTGCCCCTTGAGTACCAGAAAAGTGTACAAAACATTGCTTTGCAGTTTTGTGCACCCTCTGTTCCTCAAATGGTTAACAGAAGGAATATACTAGGTATGTATTTTATATCATTGTGTGTGTTTGTATAATATACTGCCTTTAGCTCTGCTGTAGTCTTTTGCTGGACAGTAACATTTTGCTACTTTGAGAGAGGATTATTCTAAAGAGCCACAAATGTGTGTGTCTCATAATAATAATCTCATTCAAACTGATACCGCCTATTGCTTGTTGTTAAGAGATTGAACTGGAAAAAACTGCAAAATAAATACATAACCACGGGTATGTGATTGCCATATGAATGATTGGAATCTAACATTATAAATATGTTGAAGGACACGTATTTTCTGCATGCTATTCTATAGTTCCTCTTTAATATACATTATCTGGTTACGATTTCTACTGGCTGTTTTTATAAAATGTGTAATTCACTTCTTGGAACATAAAATTATTTCGTACTGCAGTTTCTGCTTGTAGACCATGCAATCTCCTACACGGCCAATTCGAAAGCTAAAGAGGGTCTTACTTTTGTATATGTGCATGGCAGACCCTTATCCCCTTGAGTGCCAGTGGAATGTTCAACACATTGCAATGTTCAACCCATTGTAAATGCAATGCAGTGTAATGCTTCCTTCACCCAAGGGTTTAAAAGTACATAAAATGTTCTTTTGCTATACAATAGCATGCTTAGACTTCCACTAGGTGTCACTGTTTTTCCGCAGTTCTTGTTTTTGTAGGTTTGCCTGTTGTATACAGTTAACCTTTATATTTATAACAATATTTAGGATGCAGTTATACTTATGTTCAGCCAATAGCAGTGGTATTTAAAAAAAATAAATAAAAAATAGAAATCATTTGCTGTACACATTAATTAAATGGAGTATGTTCATCAGATTTTAAAGCCCTGTGAACTAGTAAGTTGGTAAATCCATGTCTTAGGTAGGTATATGGACCAGGGTTAAATGTGTACCTTCATCTGCTGCCTTATTCTGTGTGCTTTATAGTATATCACTACACATAGGAGATGTTAAAGAGACAACCTGCTTTCTACATAAAATGTGGGACCTGCATTCTCTTTTATCTTTTCGTTTTCCTTTCATTGCAGGCAGAGTATGTCCAGCTTGTTACAGAACTCCGGATGACAAGAGCCATTCAGCCTCAGATCAATGGATTTTTGCAGGGTTTTCACATGTTTATTCCACCCTCGCTAATACAGCTGTTTGATGAATTTGAGCTGGTGAGCAGAATCCTTTCCTTTTTCTTACTGTAATTTGCCCTTAATCTCTTGGATGCTAGCGACATCTCCAGTGTATTGCAAAGATATGCAGTGGAGGTGCCTATAGCATCCAAAGGGCTAAAAACCTTTAAGTTGTTATTTAACTGTTGTTGCTCCTGTTTTAACCAAGGGGTTAAATAACAAAGGCGTTCATTGTTAAGCTAGTAAATAGATATTTTGTTACCCTTCAGTTACTAGAGAAGTTAGAGACGTTTCTAGTATGCTAGGGGTTAAATTCCAAAGCATTTCTTTGTTAACCTAGGAAATCTGTTTTAACCCATTAGATCAGTGTTTTTCAATATTAGTCCTTGGTGCAGGTTATCAAGTAATCGCTACTTAACCCCTGAGCAACTGCACGGTCTGGTGCGCGGGTGGCCATTAAGGACCACAGAGCTTGCTTCTCCCCTTTCCCAGCAGATTCTGTGGTGGGAGAGCAGCTTGCAGCCGCAATGCGATCCCAGAATTCCATGACATGCCAGGACCATCAACGGTCCTTAAGTGCCGGGGCCAGAGTGACAGTCCTGGCACATCAAGGGTTGTTAAGGGGTTAATCCCAGGTGAGTAATTAGTGTCTGTCATTAAGATTGATCCATCTGTACATAATTAGGGAGATCTTAAATGGAAGACCTGTTAGTGTGTCCCAAGGACCGGCGATGAGAATCACTGCCTTAGATGTTACAGATGTTGGCTACCTCTCCAAGGGGTTTCAACCTTCAGAGCGCAACTCAAAGGGTTAATACCTTAGCATTTACTTGTTCAGTGGGAAACAGATTTTAATCATTTGGATGCTTGAGATATAGTAGATAGTTGAGATTCTCGTTCATTCAAGGGGTAAAATACCCCGAAGCATTTTCTTAATCTATTAAATTTGTTGTAACCCCTTAACCCTTTGAGTGCCAGAGGGGTACAGAATGCCTACCCCTCTGGCACTTAAATAGTTAATACCAGATATGCGTTTAGTGCATTACTTCACAATGTGTTTTTAGGGGGGTACAAAAAGTGCATTTTGAGTCTAATGACACAATAATGGGACTTCAACAAATATCACGTTTACAAAAAAAAAAGATTAACTGTAGATTCTCTGTCTTTTTTGCTCAAAGCACCTCTAATAGACAATCTGGACTTTTCAGGGCACACGTAACACTTTATAGGTCATTTGGCAGGGGTATAATAAGGGGTACAGATTCATAAATATATAGTTAGTTTTTTTGTCTCCCAATCCTAATGACAAAACAAACACATTGTGCATAACTATATCCATATACATTTAAGACTCAGTACTATTTTTCATCAATCTTCGTTGAAATATTTGCTGCCTAGGCTGGTGTACATGACACCCTTGTTGAGAATCACTGACCTAGATACTTCTATGCAGTTGTCTTATAAAAACAAGTTTCTTTTAATATATGAGTGCCAGATCTACGGAATCATTTTTTAGGGGGTGGCAGAGGTATCAGAATTCAGGTTTATGTTGAAAATTATAATATGACCTCAGGATTATTGCATACCTGTGTAATTATGTAACTGGGACAAAACACAGCATATGAAACCGTTTATTGTAATTTCAATCTGGATTCCATTGCAGTTGATTAGTACCATTTCACAGATTCTTACTGAATTCTGTGAGGATAGATAAAACCAGTCAGATATCCTCTTCAATGGAATCCAGCCCATAAGGACCTACGAGGTATGCAACACAATGTAAAGAAATGTCTTGCCCTTGCTCTGGTCCTGAAAGGGTTAAGGCCTGTAGTCTGGAAGCTGAAGTGGAGCAATTTTGCTCAAACCAACTAACCTTATTGACAAATGAAAACTCAGTGAGATAAGAGACTTTTATTCCCTTGAATCCTAGAGAGTTCTCCAACGCACACTGCATATGGTACAGTTAGTTTGCGCCAGACTTACTCCAGTACAACTTCCTGAATATGATTCTAAGTTCCAGCACATTCTGATGTATGTTGAACAATGAAATACAGTGCTAAGGGATTTACTTATCTCAGGATATTGTAAAGCAATAGCAAGCATTTATTTTAACTGAAGTATTGTTTTGTTCACCCTGGAAACCTTTTAATTGACCTATTTAGATGTGCCGTTGGAGAGTTTGCAAGCTCTCATCATCCAATGAGCTTATCATTTTCAGAGGAATGTCCTGGGCACACACTAGCATGACAATGGTTAAATGAATCCTTTTTTATTTTAAAGGGATAGTGATGTTTCACAAAAACAGCAGCTCCAATTAATCTTCATAGTATTTAAGTATTTCCTTATGCTAATTGGAGATTATTTTATTGTGAAACATTACTATCCCTTTAACTTTTTATATTTTGGTAGTCTGTAGCAATACCTTTTACACATGGTATTTTCTTTAATTATGTTAACTTAGCTTTTATCTGGCATTTCAATTCTTCACTTCCCCCTTTCTTCATGTAAGTGCCCTCTATCTCTAATCATAGAGTGTCTGCCTGTGTCTTGCTGTCTGTATAGCAGCTGATCAGATGAACTGAAAATCAACAAACACGCACATACTCACATTCTCACTTTCTCGTGATCTAATGCAGATACAGTTGAGTTTCTGCAGCCTATATGTATAACTCATACATGTCACTGAAAATAGAAGGCAGTGATAAACTGATGTAGCTGATTTAAGGAAATACAGTTACAGGGATAGTAATACTTTAATATTACTAATCCCCATAGCGTACCTCTTTAAAGAAGAATTCAATTGCTCCCAGGTTCCTCTCTCAAACCTTTATGGTTTGAGAGAAAACCGTAAGCAAAGTGAACCGTAAGTAAAGGGAATGCTGACAGGTAAAACTTCCAATTTAAGCCATGTGAATCACCTGCAAAATGAACCCACAGGCCATCTTTCAGATCAGCCCAGTGCCGACTGTAGGCAAGTTGCAGCCAGTTGAGTTACCACGAGGAAATGGCCTCCCATGAGAGCACTCTCAGACTTCTGTTTATGTTCAGTACTGGCAACATTTTGAATAAATATTTGTAGAAAAATACATTGTCAATGCTGCTACAATGTCACCCATATGTAGCCTTAATTGAGACAATATAATGAGAGGGTGTACAGCGAGTATGAAAATTAGAGAACAGTAGTAGTTACCTGACCTGTTTGGTGTAGAATGTCTTTGGGATACCTCCTGAAGGGACAAGTGTAGTTATTGGCAGTACTGATTAAGGTAAAAAGTAAATACAGCTATGCATGGGGTATAGTCATTGCCTTTAACCCTTTGAGAGTGCCAGAGGGGTATGCACCGCATTGCTTTGCAATGCATTGCATAACCCTCTGGCTCTCAAAGGGTTAAGTGCTGCATTTATATTGAGGGTTTAATACATGTTGAGGTGGAAAGTTGATGAACTATGTAAGTGTGAATGGCCGAACATATTTATGCTGTCTTTCACTGCATACAAATACACTCAAACTCATATTAAATATAATAAAAAAAATTATGGAACTCACGGTAAATATAAGCCATTGTGCTGGAAAAGGTAAGTGTCTGTTAATTTTTTTCCTAAATTTCTAGAATTGGCTCAGAATTTAGTTTCATATCTGGAATGTAATGGTTTTCTTATCGTGTTACATGTCTGGTGTTTTGTCATAGTACTTATACTTGTCTCTCTGGGTTTTTCATTCCCACACCACACAGTACAATGGGGGCTGTATTCAATGAGCCAAAGAGGTGAAATTTAGGAGCTAAACATCTGCACCATATGGCAAGGACAGTCAAAATGTGTGGCTGGCCCCCTATAAGGGCCTTAACCCTTTGCGTGCCAGAGGAGTACGCAGCTCATTTCAATGCATTGCATACCCTTCTCGGACTCAAAGGGTTAACCTTCTGTGTGCCAGAGAGATACCTAGTGCATTGCAATGTATTGGGTAACTCTCTGGCACTTTGACAATTAAAGGATTGACGAGGGATGAGGGTAGCTTACAATCTGGTAGATCCTGAGACTGCCCTTAAAGAAGCAATAAACTTTTGTTATGAAAATATATGTCGTAGGGATTTTTCCTATTGAGTAAAATAAGTGTACTCCCACTGAGAGATGCATATTTCAAGAGTTATCAGTTTAAACTTGTGGGTTGTTTGTTTTTTGATTTATATACATGAATGGTGGCCTCTAGTGGTCCGATTACATTTGGTTACTTTGTATTTGAGAGGCGAAAACAGTTCCCCATAGAATGTGATAGAACTTTCAGGAAGTAAACACACTGTAAATTAAGTTCCTGATTAATTGAACTGTTGAAAACAACTGACTATGGTGGGGAGTGCCCTTTGTTTACTACAGGAAAATCTCTATAACATACAGGTTTTTATTTTTAAAAAATCTGTCTGAAAACTTTGACTACCCTACCATATATGGCTAACGAATATGCCCCAAATTCCCCACTGATTAATCCTTTGTGTTCCAGAGAGTTGAGCAATACATTTAAAAAATGATGTGTTGCATTCTCCTTTAGAGCTAAAAGTGTTGAAAGGGGCTTTTAAATGGTGATTTATCCCATTGGCACACTTGGTTTGTGCTAGAATTGCTCCTCTCCTAATTTGAGACCGAAAGCAAAAGAGGAGGAATCCCAGAGGATTCCATCCGCGCCATAGGCGGAAATGCAAATTTCCTTTGAGTTAAAGCGGAACTTCCACCCTATCAAAAGTTGCCATCCAATAATTAGACATATGATGACTAGCTTCTTAAAGGGCAACTTTCATGGTAATAAGATTGCCCCTGAATATATTACTAACTTAGCGATATGCCAAGGCATACTATCTTTAAGCTCAATAAATTAGTGGTATTGCAGTAAAAACATATCTTATACAGGCATTGGGCTGCACAGAGCTTACAAGAGAAGCTCTGTGCACCTGCGTGGTCAGTCTCTTCTGGTGCATTAAAGGGATAGTAATACTTCATTTTAACTTTATTTTATTTTGTAGGCATTAAAAAAACATGAAGAATGATATGTCTTATCTCTCAAACCTTTATGGTTTGGGATATATTCACAAGCAAAGTTTCCCACTCCCGCCCCTTTGTAAACAATCTCTTCTTAGATGTAGAATGCAGTCCATAGACCAGACAGATAACAGAAGGGGACACTCTTATTCCTATAAGAACAATGAAATCCCTGCCCCGCTTGACAAGCTTTTCAGGTTTTTCCCTTATCTTAACTGAAGATTGTCCCTCTCTGCAATCTACCTGGGCACCTCCCTGCTGCTCTGGCTGAACAGTGTTACATCATTAAAAGGGGCAGGAGGGGGACACTTTGTCATTGAATTACCCTTTAACTACAACTCTGACAGAATTGAAATAACTCTCTCCAAAGTCCAAATACTATGATGATTAATTAGAGCTGCTTTTATTATGAAACATTACTATCCCTTTAAGGCACAAAGGACACCACTCACCAATGCTTGCAGAGAATGGGACAGACAGTGCAGACTCAGAGGTACATTTCCTCTAAGATGTCTGCGCTGTCTGTCATCTGGTTCCTACAGAAGATATGTTTTTACTGCAATACCACTAATTTATCGAGCTTAAAAATAGTATGCATTTGCATATCACTATGTTAGTAATACATTCAGGGTCAATCTTATTACCATGAAAGTTCTGCTTTAATACTGTTATTTTCCACAAGTACTGCGTTTTGAAGTAATGCTGTTTCTTCAGAGACCAGCAGCCAGGCTTGGATGCAGACGTCTTGCTCAGAGACATCTGCGCTGTCCGTCCCGGTCTCCTCTAGGAGGCATTGCATGGAGCTGAAAGGCACCGGAAGGGACTGGCGATGCAGGCACGGAGACAGCTGTACAGTAAAAAGCCTGTCCGTCAGTCTCTGAAGAAACAGGATTACTTCAAAACGTGGTACTTGTGGCAAGTAGCCGTATTATGAAGCTAGTCACCGTATCCTTAATTACTGGGTGGCGACTTTTTATGGGATGGTAGTTCCGCTTTATCTGGGGCTTTTAACCCACTGAATGCATGGATTTGCAGTGCTTTAGAGGACTTCAGAATTCAAGGGGTTAAAAGTCCCATTTAAATCCTTGTGGGCGTTTCTCTCCCTTAACCCTTTGAGTGCCAGAGGGGTACGCAGTGCATTGCTTTGCATACCCTTCTGGCATTCAAAAGTTTATGGTGCAGTTGGTTTGCTCTAGAATTGCCCTCTTTCAGTCCAGCCCTAGATTCTTCTGGAAACTAGCCTCTGAATATACAAATGCAACTAATTACTTATTATCTGCAATTATCTTTTTATACATATTTTGAACTGACTCCTAAACATAATCTACTGAGTAAATAAATCTAATGTGCTGTGAAGAGCTCCAATGCAAATAAGCTTTTCTGTAATTGCAAGATACGAAGCCAACATTATAGCACATTGCGCATACCAGAGATACACATTATTAACTAGCAAGAGATAAATATGCACAGTCAGTTCTCTTCATCTCCTAATGCAATTCTGGAGTGCACTGGGGCCCTCAAGGGGGACAAATAAGATACTTATTAATTGTTTACATTTATTATGGGAATTATAGCTCACATTTTATGTTTAAATTAGTTTACGTTTTAAAAGTGCAAGTGTACACTGTACAATTAAAGACATTAAGATGCTGTTTGTTGTTTTAAAATAATCTTGTTAATTTTCTTGCCCAGGCTTTGAACATGGTTCTAGTTTTTAACCCGCTGGATGTGGGAGATTGCTTTGCAATGCTTTGGCACTATGTCTGACATCTAGTAGGTTAATTTGAAGGTTTATCCTATATAATAATTCGCTAGGATGTTTGTCAGAAGCCGTCAGGAGCAGTAGAGACTGCCCGAATGCAAAGAATGCTGGGAGTTCTGTGCTGGGAGCATTCTGTGCTTTTGGGCAGTCTCTACAGTGCATGAATGCGTCGGCGGCAGGAAGCAGAGCAGGACTGGCCTCTTAACCCTTTGAGTGCCAGAGGGGTATGCAACGCATTGCAAAGCAATGCGTTGTGTACCCCCCTGGCACTCAAAGGTTTAACATCACCCGGATCTTGGCCCATGTACACTGACTTTTACACTAGTATGTGAAATGATTGGTCTTGTAACATAAATAGGGGGTTGCTTTTGATATAAAAATTCACAAGTATTATTTATTTGGGTATTATGCTGCTTTGAAGAACAATTTTTATTTTATATGCAGGGCTAGTGCTAGGTTCTTGAAAGAGAATACATTAGCATTGCTCCGTACAATTCAATGGCACCTTTACTAGTTGGGATATTAGCGCCATTACATTCCTGTGCTGGATCAGTTTCTAGTGGTGAAAGGTAACATGCTGGATGGACTGAGGTGCCTTTCTATATGATCATTGCCCATGTGAATGTACCAACGTCCAGCATGCTGCAAATTTTATTCTTTCTCTCTAGAATGAGGTACATTTTGCAGTAAACAAGGACTGTCTGGGGGTCTGAGGATGCCTGCAGACTTTTCACATGAGTTGATGGTATTTTTGCTAATCACAACCTCCAGTGAATGGCTGGCCCACATGGGAATGTTAGCCAGTAATACCGGCTGGTGTTCACAAGCTGTATTGTGGAATGGTGGTAGAATACAGGAGAGAGTTCAGTGAACTACACTCGCAACAGAACTGTTGCAAGAAAAGGAGACCGTTCTGTTACCTGTCTGAAAGAGCCCTCAGATGTTAGACGTAGAACTTTAGCCCTCTTAGACAACCTATAGCAACTCCCCTGTGTATATGTAAATTGTAACTATATTGCCATGTGTTCATTTTACATTTCAGAGGAGTCTGTCATGTAAAACAAAGTCTGCTTATTTGAAAGCAGACTTATTTTCTAGCCAAGATCTGCTTAAAGGAACACTAACACCTAAACATTAAATACTTTGATATTCAAATCACAGCAAGCATACGGAAAAAATATTTTTTTCCTGCATTGCATCCTTAACCCCTTTAAGGGCCCATGCGGGTCCATGCCGATCGGAGACCCCTGAATTAATTTAGCAAAAAAAACAAAACAAAAAAAAAAACTCTGTGGTCCTTAACTGCTGGCCGCGGGGCCGGTCGTTAAGGGGTTAAAATATCATTCTAAGCTAGCTTTTAACACCTATATAAACTGCCCTTTTCAGGAAACATTAATTACTTTTTGTACGGTTTGTAATGAGATGTATGGGTCTATATTTATTTTTATAGCACCTTTCATGTACACAGCGCTTTACATAAATAATAATCAGCACAATATAAAAATACAGGAAAGCATTAAGAGCATCATTGCATTATCAGCGGGGGGAAGAAAGGCAGCAAAGCAAATCATACATTGGGAAAGAGACACTACCCCAAAGAGCTTACAGTCTAAATAGTGACAACATGCAGAGAATGATCATAAGTGCAAGTACAAGGCTTCGGTAATGGTGCAAAATGATTTTGATGTGACTGTCCGTGTGCACAAAGACAATATTATTACTGAGATGCCTCCTTCAGCTGGTGAAGTTTCTTGAATGGAATGAGTGTGGATGATTGGCGAATGGTGATAGGGAGGGCATTCCAGAATTGAGGGGAAGCCAGTGAAAATTATTTCCACCAAATTGTGTAAAGAGAGGACAGGAGGACCCTTGAGAAGAAAGCAGGGGACGGGTAGCGGTTTTAAAAAAATAAATGATATAGGTGGTTTCAGGTAAGAACACTGAATAAAGTAAAAATAAAGCTAGTCTGTATAATATATACTGCTAAAGTAATAGATTGTAAAACATTAATGTTCCTTTAATCCAAGTAAGGTTTCTTTACTTCATATGAAATATTTCTTTTCACCCTTTGAGTGCCAGAAGTGTATGAAGAGTATAGATTTGCACTCACAGGGGTAGTTATGTTTGCTGGAAATATTGAGCCTGTCAGCTAATTTCAGTGGTCTACCTACCTAACCTTTGTGACCAAACACTAGAATTGGTTAGTTCTAAACCCCATGAATGAGTGGTGTTGGATGCCCCTCTGTTACTCGGAATTAAAGCAGAGCCAGCTTATTTTACGAACTTAAATTGAAATGCAGGTAATTTAATTAACCTCCTTTATTATCTAGCAACCTTAGAATGCAATATATGAAATAAAATTGTTGTCTTGTTGTTTAAGAAGCCACTGAAATCAAGGAAAGGCATATAGTTTAATTGTTTTGAATATTTAGTAAATTAAATTTGTGCCACAAGGAGCCTGAGTCAGCCATGTGGATCTAAAACAATAGGTTTGTGATTCCCAGTCCTCTCAGCTATTTGACACACTGCATTTGGTTACATATGGGAATACTGTGCTGTATTCACAACTGATGAAGAAGAAAATTGTTCATAGTCTTATGCTGGCTTTCTTTTATATGGAAAGTGCAAACAGGGGACTGATTTAACCTCTGTTAGCATACCAAGGTAAAGGCTTGCACAAAAGTAACCTTGGTGTTTTGAAAGCTTTCTACTTCTTCCTTTGTAATTAGTAATTTACCCTTTGAGTGACAGAGGAATGTGCAATGCATTGTCAAACAATAACACACAAAGATTTGGATTTATGTATATCACTGTGTACATCTCATATAAAAGCTTATTTCTCTTACGTCCAATATGGAACACAGGTACCATGGATTGAGCCCCCCTCCTGAAGTGCTGGACACTTCACATAAGACAGGGTCTTTGGGGTTGAGACTCCCTCCTCCAGGTCAACCCCCCTCCACCCCCTAACTTATGTTTTTTATTAATTTCCTATTAAATATGTGGCTGTATAATCCCCCATTAGGCGAGTTAACATCACTGGGCATCCCTGGAGTGAATTGCCCAGGTCACAGGTGCCTTGTGGACCTATTCTGCCCTGTGGAGGGAATCTTGCTCCCTGATAGGGACTCTTGACACTCTATTCCCCTTTTTGGTAGTAAATGGAAGAAAGCAGACTTTCCTTGATCCACTATATGTCCCAATTTGTGAAATAAAAAGAAAATACTACAAATTGGTGGTACAAAATAAGATTAAATACACGGCTGGTGACCCTATAAGCAGCTACAGATGAAAGTTCTCACTCTCAAAGAACCAAGACAATAAAAATATTCTAACAGATTGGGCTCTAAATAAGGACAAAGAAACGAATACAAGAAAGTACTCTATTTTGAGAGAAACACATCACCCGATTTTCGCCAGATGAACATATTATCCCCAACTCCAACATACATAAAAAAAATCCTCTCCCAAGGCTCTCAATAGCCCTAATCTCTTAATATAAATCAGTCTATAAGATACCAATGTAATTGGAACATAAAACAATCTTTCTAATAGAGTTAAAGAAATAGAATTGATATAAATATATATATATATATATATATATATATATATATATAAAGAATATAAAAAAAACAACAAATCATATAAAATGCAATACAATTCAGAGTAACATATATATTAATAAAAAATTTAAACATACAATGTGTATAGCAAAATTCACCAATTAAGCAACTAAAGCAAGATTACTGGAGTACGGAAAAACAAGACGATCCACCCGAACAAAATCACCTACCGAATATTTGTCTCACACTGAAAAAAACAGTTAGTTCTCCTTAGAGTCTTGAGAATAATTACAGTGCACATCCATAACCAGTTTGTGGTGATAATCTCAATGGACAACTCTTTGCTCCGTTCCCCAGTAATCAATCTATTATAAAATAACCACTACCAAATATATCTACTTCTGACCTATGATCCAATTGCATGTAATTTGGATCAAAGGCCAGAAGTATACAATCGTTGATAACGGATATCTGTATCTCGCTTCCAGATCCGAAATCAATAAGCCCTTAATGATTTTATGACTTAAACCACCATTTGAAGTCCTTAGCTTTGTATGTAATGGTCTCGGTCAGTACACAAAAATCATAAATGCTTTAAAATGTAAATCATCTCAGACCTAAAATCACAAAGTAAAAAAAGGAGTGTCAACTCTAACACAATAAACAAGTGTAAACTTCAAAAATATAACCTTCCCCTTGTCCCTGGTACCTAGGATAATTGAGGGAAAGAAAAAATAGTCCCCTTGAATTGTTGAACACCAGTATATGTAGATTAAGCAATAGCTTAATGTATAAAGAGTCATAGGTAATTACTCATTCTTATTTGAACTGTATACTTTCTAGAGCCTTTTTCTTTTTAAATACCACACTTATATTCACAACTGTATTTCCATAAAAATGGGTATAAACCCAACCAGTCTCACGGTTTGGATAGAGTCTCAAAGTAACGGAGCCTTATTTAATATGGAGTCTTGATTGATATGGAGTCCTGCTCTACAGCCTGTATTACCTTTGGTAAAGGTGCATGTACGGCATTTCGGCTACATGCATCTATTACCTTGGTGTGGCAATTCTCAAACTTCTGTTCTCGTACTTCACACACCTGTTAGCTGGCTGTTACAATTCTCAGACTTCCGTTCACATCCTTCACACACCTGTTAACTGTAGTCAGTTGCCCAAATCCCTTTTTCTGTCTAGAGGGTATTCAGTCTTGGAAGCCTATACCCTCCTTTAAACAGATTGCCTCTGTATCTAAGTGTCATTATTAGGTTTTTGGGGTTTCCTCCGAGGATGAGTTTTCCTCAGATGGTGAAGATGATGATAATGACGATGATGGGGAATATGAGGACATGAACTCTTCCTATTCAGAAGACGGTTAAAGTTCTGTTCCAGGACGTGTCTCAGGCACTGGAGTGGTCCTCTGCTAAGATCAAAGACTTAATAAGGGTGTTGGTTCAGTTGGTGTCAACCCTGGAAGTGGTTCTGTAATCACCGTTCCACAAGAAGGAACTTCAGGGCGACGTTCTTCGGAATTGGTCCAGGAATCCGGATCAGCAAATTCAGCAGATGTCTCTGTTTCTGAAGAGGACAGGGAGGTTCTCCGATGGTGGTTACATTGGTCGAACCTGGAGCAGGAGAGGCAGTTTGTGATCCCAGAGTGGGGCCTGGTCACCCTGGATGCCAACCTGAAGGGGAGGGTTCTCATCCTGGGTCACCTAGGTGTCCAGGGCAGGTGGAGTCCGGACAAGAGCCTGCTGTCTATCAACATTCTAGAACTCTGGGCAATCCGACTAACCCTCCTTCATTGGTCCCTGGTTCTCATCGGGGTTCTGGTGACAGTAGAGTCTGATAACACCACAGCTGTGGCGTACATCAGTTTCCAGGGAAGAACTCACAGCAAGGTACAATGGAAGGAGGTAAAGAATCTCCACAGCTGGGTGGAGGCCCACGTCCCAGCCATCACAACTGTTCACATTCCAGAAGTAGAAAACGTCCTGGCGGACTTTCTAAGTCGCCAAGATGTAGATGCAATAAACTGAGAACTCCATCCAGAGGTGTTTTTGGTGATAGTCCAGCAATGGGGTTTTCCAGCAATAGACTTCATGGCAACCAGAGAGAACAGGAAGGTTCCAAGTTTCTGCTCTCGTACAGGGGATCCCCTAGCTTTTGCGACAGATGCTATGTTCATCCCATGTTTCCTCCAATTCCTCTCATCCCTAGAGTGATCCGGAAGATGAGAATGGATGGGGCATTGGTCATTCTGATTGTCCCGTACTGGCCTGGGAGGGTGTGGTACATGAACCTGGTCAGCCTGTCTGTTCACAATCTGATCCGTTTACCTCCCAGGCTGCATCTGTGGTATGAGATTGTGGAGAGATTGGCTTTGATGGCATAGCTCATGATGCCGACATCCTGAAGCAAAAATGTTTTGCCGCAGAACTCAAATCCACTATGATCCAGGCATGGAAACTGGTCTCTTCCTACGCATACCATAGGGTTTGATCCATTTTCACAAGTAGTGTGTGGATAAGAACATAACATCCTTGCAATTTTTTGACTGTCCCTTGGTTTTGTCTTTTCTTCAAGATATTGTGAACAAAGGACTCTTAAAGGGATAGTAATACTTTATTATTACTATCTCCCATATTGTAGATAATTGTAAAATAATTTAACAGTCCCCAGGTTTATCTCGCAAACCTTTATGGTTTGAGAGATAACCGACGGCAAAGTTCCCCCCTCCCCCTTCCCTGAAGTCAGCGTTGTACTGACTGCAGGGGGAGCCTGTCGTATGACAGGCTTGCGGCTCTGTAGCCGAGCCCAGGTCGTGTTAGTGAAAAAGAATGATTTCAGTGAAACGGTCTTCTACATGTGCTTGGTTTGCACATGTAGATCACTAACGCGATTGCGGCTCTGCTGCAGAGCCGCCTGATGAAAGTCAGACCGGATATCCCTGCAGTCAGTACAACGCTGACTTCAGGGAAGGGGCACAGAGGGGGGAACTTTGCCTTCGGTTATCTCTCAAACCATAAAGGTCTGAGAAATGAACCTGGGGGCTATTAAATTATTTTGCAAATATCTACAGTATGGGGGATAGTAATAATAATGTATTACTATCCCTTTAAGGTTCAGATCTCAAAGCTTTCAGAGACAAATTGCTATCATCCTGGATATCCAGGTATTCCTCAAAGGGGTGGCTCATGCCTTCCCTTCCTTAAAGGATCCCACTCCTCTACGGGACCTGAACCTGGTCCTGGGTGTTTTGCAGAGGCCTACTTTTGAGCCTCTTGCTTCCATGTCTTTGTGCCAATTGACACTCATGGCTTTCCTCTTGGCAGTTGCCTCGGTGTGAAGAGTTGCAGAGGTACAAGCTCTGTCTTGCAAACCTCCATTCCTGTTGTTTCATCAGGATAAGGTGGTACTTGGTACCTCTCAGGAGTTTCTTCCCAAGGTGGTCTCTGAGTTTCACATCAATCAGGAGATTGTTGTACCTTCTTTTTGTCCTGTCCCTACGTCTGATAAGGAGAGATATCTCCAAATGTTGGATGTGTTGCTCTGCCTTAAACTATGTTAATTGTACTCGGCCTCTTCGCAAGGCTGACTCTGTTTCTCATCCCTGATGGTCACAGAGCTGATCAGGCCTCTTCCTAAGTCACCACTGCCTCTTGGATCAAGGTTACCACACGCCAGGCATATGAGATCAGGAAGAAACCCGTTCCCTTTAAGATCACCTAGCATTCCACTAGATCTGTGGGTGCTTCTTGGGCCTACAGAGGCCTTGGCTGAACAGCTGTGCAAGGCTGCGACTTGGTCCTTCTTCATATTTTCACCAAACACTACCATGTCAATATCTTTGCCTCGGCTGAGACAAGCTTTGGCTGGAAGACCTTTTTAAGGATCTGCTTTTTTTCCTTACAGCCAGTTGTTGTTTCATAGTTTCTGAGCACTGGTGTCTCTTTATTAGTGTGCTTTGCTGCTTCAGTGTCCTTTGACACTTATAGCTTGGGTTTTTCAGATACTGGATAGTCCTAGGCAATTCTGGTATCATAGGGAGGTGTGGGAGGTCTTTTTTGTCCTTTCCGTCCCTGGTAATCTTAGCTTTGATATATCCCCATGATACCTGTGTTCCATATTGGATGTAACCGAAAATAAGATCCTTTTCTCTTTATTCCATATGGAACACAGGTTTCCCGCCCAGAGAAAGAGACCTTCATGGTTTTGCTTCCTGGGCAGAGGAATTCCTCTTAGGGTCTTAGTCTCAGGAGATTTACTTATTTTCTTTCCTGCTTACTTTTTTATATGTGGCTTTGGTCACATGAATTCTGGGAGTTTGTGGGTGGAGGAAGATGAGGGAGTCTCTGCCCCAAAGACCCTGTCTTTTGTGATATGCTTGTTACCTGTGCTCCATGTAGACTAAAGAAAAAATGATTTAGCAGGTGAGAATCCTATTATGAACTTACTGTTTGAAATGTGTGCTTGGGGGCAGGCAGGTACTACTCGTCAGTTGCTTGCAAACAAAATCACAATCTGTTGTTCTTTCTGTGTGGGAGGTTTCTGTTAAGATGTTTCCCACCCCACAATAAGCCACCTCTTTGTGTGGACTTTAGAGCTGAGCATGACTTTTCTCTTCACATGGCAACACTGTGCTTCCGTTGCGAATATCTATATAAATATGCAAAAATAGCAAAAAACAAAAACAAATTATTCTGTTCCTGTTTGTTTGCATGCAGTTATTGTCGTGGTTATACATTGCTCCAAAATAAATTGGATCCAGTTCTCCTGTTTGTGGAAAAACTGTACATGTGTCGTTGTTCCATATATTTTGGAAATTATGTGGTTAATATTACATTGTGCACATAAGTTTATCCAAAATGACCAACCGTATATTTTAGTATTTTTTTTTTTTTTTATTATATACTTTATATGAGGAGTACAGACTGTCCGAGCCACTCACATTTATGGTTATAATTACAATCTTAATGCTGGGAACCAGTTCAGTTTGTTTCCAGCAGTATACAAAGGAAGCAACAATGGTAAGCTATGGGCAAACTAACAAAACCACAGGATTTCCACCATCTTGTACATGGCTTACTGAGGAAATGTTATGGTGAATAAAGCATCTGGACCAGATGGTATTCACTCAAGGGTACTTAAGGAATCTAGTTCAGTAATAGCAAGATAATTATACTTAATATTTATTAATTCACTTTTATCAAGCATAGTACCCTGTTATTGGAGGAAAAGCTGATGTAATGTCATTGTTCAAAAAGAGGGCAAGATCCAAACCAGGAAATTATAGACCTGAGAGCTTCACTTCAATAGTGGGTAAGATATTAGAAGGTTTACTAACTGCTGACAGTATAAAGAACTATGTGAAGACCAACAATATTATTAGTAGGGGCCAGCCTGGTTATATGAAGAATTAGGTTACATCAAACTAATTTTTATGAAAGGACAAGTAGAAATTTAGACAAGTGAATGTGCATGTAGTGCAAATATAATTCTACCTCTATATAAATCCTTGTTAAGGCCTCATCTAGTATATGAAGGACCATTTGTGCACCAGATCTTAAAAATATTATTGAAATTGAAAAAGTGCAAGACATGCAACAAAACTGATAGAGATTGGAGGATCTGAGTTATAAAGAGAGACTAGCCAAACTGGGTTTGATTACCATTTAGAAATATATTCTAGGTCAATACATAGAACTCTTCAGTGTACTATTTACTCATAGAACTGAGCTAAGAACAAGGTGTCATCCATTTATACCAGAGAAAAGACTCTTCTGACTAATTCAAAGTCGAGACTTTTTTACAGTAAGGACAATAAAGTTATGGAATTCTTTGCCTTGGGATGCTCTGCTTGCAGATATTGTAATTGCTTGCAAAAAAAGTAATGGATACCTATGTAGCACTGAACAATATTGAAAATTATGACATTTTTTTCTTCAAAGTGCATAGGATGTTGATCCAGGTTAATATCTGACTGCCATTTGGAGTCAGGAAGTAATTTTTTTATTGACTTGGGGCTTAATTGGAAACATCTTCAGTGTTTGTTTGTTTGTTTTTTGTGATTTGGCATGGTATGGACTTGGTGGACCCATGTCTTTTTTTTCAGCCTCATCAACCGTTAATATGGGTTGTCACTGTCAGCACACTCCCCTCACATGGGCTGCTGTCACAGCTGGCAACATCCTGCATGCACTTTCTCATTGTAAATTACAATGAGGTTAAAATCAGAACAGCTGGAAGCTGATCTAATCAGAAATCTGCACTAACAGGAGATGTGATCAGGCAGGTGGACTTTTACTGCTGACATAGTAACATAGTAAATTAGGTTGAATAAAGACACAAGTCCATCAAGTTCAACCTTCTCCTCATACCCCAGTAACTGAGAATGTTATAGCTTTCCTGCTACCAATTAAGTTAGTCTTTATCAGACCTTCCTGATCTGCCTACTGATAAACAGTATAACTCTGTGTGTTCCCTTTTGAAAGAAATGTATCTAATCTTCTCTTTAATGTATCCATTGTATCTGCCATAACCACCTTCTTGGGCAATGAATTCCACAATTAACAGACCTTACCATAAAAAACCCCTTCCTCTGCTGAAGTTTAAACCTCCTTTCCTCTAATCTCAAGGAGTGTCCCCTGGTCACCTGATGAGGCCTTGGAATAAATAGCTCACCACAGAGATCCGGCCTGATCAGGTGACCAGGGGACACCACACCCAATATGTTTAGTGACACGGTTAAATATATTGTAACTCTACCTTAAAGGCAAAAAGAGGGACACGTGTGTGTGTGTGTCTATTGTCATGAAGGATCTAACATTCGTCAAGACAAAGGAGTGCATGTATTTCTAGTTCCACCTGCAATTGAGTTAGAACAGGCCCTCCAGCTGTTGCTGGACTACTACTCCTATCATCCACCAGCAGCTGTTAGCTGCTAGTGGATGATGGAATTGTAGTATAGTAAGCAGCTGGAAGGCCTCATGTTGCCCACCCCTGAGTTAGATGCACAGAATAGATCTGTCTTTTTGAATGCCAGGATGTTGAATGATGTATTAATTTCTATGGCATGTCAAAGGTATTGTTTCATCTTTAATACTTTGAGTGTCATAATGAAACATTGTTATTTAATTTTTTTTTTACTATAGACATGTTTCTGCAGCTTCTAGAAAATCTTTGTATTTAAGTTTAGTCTCTTCTCCCTCTTTCCTTTCATTATTTTACTTTGGTTTCAATAATTCTTTATAATAATTTTGTGGTTTTGTTAAGGAACTACTACTGTCTGGCATGCCGGAAATTGATGTGAATGATTGGATAAAAAATACAGAATATACAAGTGGCTACGAAAGAGAAGATCAAGTTATTCAGGTGAAAAAGTTTCTATTCTTTAAATAAGTGTCCCTTAATCTCCTGTGTATCGTCTTGCAAGTGAACACTTTGTTGAAATGTTTCTGCAAATATATGCCACCATGAAGTTGACATACATGATAGAATATTACCTGCTGAGTCCCTCCTGTTGGAGGACAGGGCATATCACAAAAGACACGGCCTTTGGGGTGGAGACTTCCTTCTCCTCCTCCCACCTGCTCAACCCCTTCCTACAGTCTCCCAAACTTCATGTGACAACAACTCGACAAAAGTAAAGAAAAATAATTGGGTAAGAAGGTCTCCCAGGACTAAGACCTTAAAGGAGCAGTAAACTTTTTTATGAAAACAAATATTTTATAGAGCATTTCCTGCTGAATAAAACAAGGTCACTCCCACTGCTGTCAGGTGTTTTATTCAAAATTTATAGCAGTTCACATAATCAGGAAGTGAGTTTACTGTGCATTTACTTCCTGATAGTTCGAAAGTGACAGGCAGTTTCTATGGAGAACTGTATATCACTGACTTTCCTCTTCATTAGAATCTAACAGAAAAACTAATTAGAATTTGACCACTATAGGGCACTGCTAATGTAAAAAAACATGGGTTTACACTGTAATAACTCTGGATATATGAATCTCTTGGCAGTGGGAGTACCCTTTTTTTTACTCAATAGGAAAATCCCTACAATATATATTTTTTCATAAAAAAAGTTTACTGCTCCTTTAAGAGCACTCCTGGAGACACAGCCTGCAAAACTGCCTGTAGGACCGTCCAGCCAAAGCTTGCCTCATCTGACGCCAAGACATTGACACAGTGGTGTTTGTTGAAGTATGTAAGGAGGACCAAGTCACAACCTTGCACAGCTGTTCAGCCGAGGCCTCGTTCTTGTAGGCACAGGAAGCACCCACTGTTCTGATGAAATACACTGTAATCTTAAAGGCAATTGGTTTCTACCTGATCTCATATGCTTGGCTTATAGTAGCCTTAATCCAAGACTCAATGGTCACCTTGGAAGCGCTCTGACCAGCTCTAGAACTTTCAGGGATGACAGAGAATAAAGCTTAGTATGGTGCACTTAGAACTTAAAGGGATAGTAATGTCCTGAAAAAAGTATTAACTATATGATAGATACAATTAAAAAAGTTTGCATGTCCTTTGAGAGATATACGAAAATAAAGTTCTCCGCTCACTCCCCTTTCTCATACGTCAGCTGTATGGCTGACGGCATGAGAACCAGATTGGGGTCCCACTGAGGTGTGAGATACTTGAAGGAAGGAAAGGCATGAGCCACCCTTTGCAGAAAAGCCTTGACATTTGCAATGACAGCAATCCATCTCTAGAAGAGAACTGAAAGTGCTGAAATCTGAACCTTAAGGGAACTTAGACTGGGAGGTAGCCAAATCGTGTCCTTTATTGACAAGCTGACCAGGTCCGCAAACCACACCCTCCTAAGCCAGTAAGAAGCAGTAAGAATGACCGGTGCCTTGTCCATTCTGATCTTTCGGATCCAATGAGAGGAATCGGGGGAAACATGTAGGAGAAATGTAACCTCTATGGGATGAACATTGCATCCATTGTGATAGTCTGGAGATCCCCCAGTATGAAAACAGAATGTTGGAATCTTCCTGTTCTCTCTGATTGCTATTAGATGTATTACTGAAACCCTTCAGTGCTGAACTATCTGTTAAAACTCTTCCTGGATCTACATCTTGGTGACTTAAAAAGTCTGCCAGTACATTTTCCACATTTCAATGTGAATGGCCGAGATGACTGAAACATGTGCCTCCGCCCGTCTGAGGAGATCCTTCACTTCTCATAAGTTACCTCTCTGCGACTTCCCACTTGACGATTGATGTACACAACTTCCATGGCGCTGTGCAGCTGCACTCTCACTGGAATCCTCTTGAGAACCAAGAACCAATGAAGGAGGGCCAGACAAATCTCCCTGAGCTCCAGGTGCCCCAGAATTGCACCCATCCCCTCAGGCTGGCATCTGTTGTAACCAGGTCCCACTCCAGTATCACAAAAGGTCTCCCCTTCTCCAGAATTTGCAGATGGAGCCAACACTGGTGGTCATCAGATGAAGAAAATGCTTTGGATTCCTGGACCAGGAACTGAGGATATCCCTCTGAAGTTCCTTGTTGAACTGCAAGTAAGGAACCGCCACCAGAGCAGAGAACAAGCAACCCATGACACGCACGTAGTCCTTCATCGTGGCCTCTGGCTACTCCAGCACCGAGAGATCTACTAGAACAGAATCTGGATCTTGTCCTCTGGAAGAAAGACATTCTCCTGAACGGTGTTGAACTTCATGCCAAGGAACATCAGAACCTGCTATGGGTTCGGAGAAGACCTCTTGAAATTGAGAGTCCAGTGGTTATGCACCCGTTGGGCGCACTGTTGGATATGGTGAGCCAAGAGCTCTCTGGAAGGAGCCTTCATGAGGAAGTTGTCCACATACAGAGTCAAAGAAATGTTCTGGGTATGTATGAATGTGGCCAAGGATGCCATGATCTTTCTGAAAGTTCTGGGCGCTGAAACCAGGCAAAATGGAAGATTGGGGAACTGGCAGTGATTGGAATTGAAAGCAAAATGCAGGTAGTGTTACCTGTCCAGGTGGATCGGGACATGCAGATGCACCTCTGAATATTCAGAGAGACCAGATACTCCCCAGGGCACATTGCTGTGATGGCAGAGTGCAAAGATTCCATTTTGAAGCATGTAGAGACCATGTACTGGTTGAGACATTTGAGGTCCAGAATAGGGTGGCAGTTGCGATCTTTCTTGGGGACCACAGACAGGTTGGAATAGAAATCTGAAAAACACACTGGGACTGGCACCAACACCTGTTTTTCCAGTAGAGTGGCCAGAACCTCTTGGAACAGTCTTCCTTTGTCTGGATTCTTTGGAATTTTATACAGCATTCTGCTGAGTCCATCAGTAAAATCCACTGGTCCTTTACAGAGGCTTCCCAGAGATCTTGAAAAAGGCAGAGATGGCCCCTTACAGGGTAACAGAGGTAACAAATTGCTCTTACTAGCAGTAGTGTCACTGATGATATGTTTCAGGTCAAGGTCAAAAAGAGCCTTGCCTGAAAAAGCAGGAATACCAATAACTTCTTAGAAGATTGGTCTGTTGACCAAATCTTAAGCCACAATGTTCAGTGGGCAGCAATCGAAAAAGCTTAGGACTTAGTGGAGAACCTGGCCACGTCACAGAAGAACCCAGTGACGTTGGTATAGGCCTCCATGATACTGTCTAGCAAAACCAATATGTCCTCCTTGGCAACATTGGCATGCATGGCATCAGAGAGTTGCTCTCCCCAAACAGCTACAGCTCTGTTGCCCCGAGCAGAGGCAAAAATGGGCCTCAATGCTGCTGAAAAGTTGTCCTTGAGCAAGGAATCAAACCACTTATCAGCCTGATCTTTGAGCATCTGCCAGAGGAAGGGCAGTGTTCTTCACCAAGAGTGAAATAGAGGGGTCAACTGCAGAGTGGAAAGCCCAATATTAGCAAATCATTTGTTAAGGAAAAGTGTCTTTTCAGGAGATTTACAATCATCCTGGAGGATATGTTCAAGATTTATTGTGTGGAAAAACCAGAAGAATTCTTTCTACGCCTTTGGAAAATATCCAGAGAGGGAGATTCCCCGATCAGTGGTGTCAGAGACTTGAAGGTTCTCCAGCACTGCCTTGATGAACCTCTCAGCCAAGGGGACTGGGTCAGCATCATAAGAATCTCTAAAAGAATAGGAAGAATACATATCCTCATATTTCTCATCATCCGCTGAGGGCAATATTCCTCAGAGGATACCTTAATAAACCTGAGTATGTACCTTGAATACAGGGTCAACCTGTAAAAACCCCTGAACTGAGGAAGGGATTTGTGCCACTGAGGAGAGTAGTATCTTAACACATGCAGGCTCCTTTTCACTGAGGGGCATAGAGACCTCAAATATTCCCTTGAAGGCCCTGTATGGCATATGTAACAATGAGTGAGGGGGAAGGGAAGCCCCTGAATCTTTTGCCTTGGATTTCCCAATATGCCATTAGTGTTCGGCATGTCTCTGAGAAAATGTCCATAAAAGTTAGATAAATGTCCCAAGAATAAAGACAGTATCCATAAATACCCAGAAATACACTTATCTGGTATGAGAAGTGTTAATCTGGAGAAGGAGAGCAACAAGAATCATCATCTGCGTTGGATAAGCAAGAGAGAAGTAAGATGGTCACCAGAAAGTGACAGACAAATGGAAGAAAGCCAGAAAAATGGGCATTCTGGGTCCTGTAGGCTTCTCAAAAAGAGGACTGGATGATGGGTCATGAGAAGACAAGAAGATGAGCCCTCTCTGACCGTTGTAGCCAAAACGATTGCAGACTAACATTTTGCAAACAACCCCTAACGCCTAGGGATAACCTGGTGGAGTATAAAACTAAGATCCAAGTAGAGCTGGAGCAGAAATAAACCCCCCTAAGCACTCCATATGTCCCAAATTCCAAAAAAAATCAATTGGAGGCGTTAACTATCTAAACTAACTGAAGTAGCAGCCACCATCACTTCAAAGCCCCCAAAAGAATAATAAAGTAGTAAAAGAGAGACCCCATAAAGAGTGCCAGAGCACAACCATGCTCACATCAGCCTTTGTGAGAAGGACAACTTAACTGGGACAGAAAGTGGACCAAGGCAATCCAAGGGTTACTTAACAATCTTATGTCTTCAGGTTAACACCAGGGCAGAATCTCAAGAGACTCAGAGCACCAGTAAATTGGGCAGTCCAACTCCAGGGAAGCCCAGTGATGGTAACATGCCTAATTGGGGGCTATACAGCTCCATATCTAATAGGAAATAATAAAATCCTAAGTAAACTAAGAGATTGGCCTTGCCCATCCAGCTACTTTGGAGAACACATGATTCTGGGTGATTGTAGGTGTGGAGTTGTGCTGGAGGAGTCTCCACCACAAGGACCCTGTCTTTTGGATTGTGCCCTGCCCTCCAGGAGGTGGGACTCAACACTATGGGACCTCTGTTCCATATTGGATGTAAGAGAAAATGAGAATTGGAACAATTCTGGAACAAAACATACACACCATAGCTAATTTATACATTCCCAAAACTCACATTGATTTAATTAATACCTTGAATACTAGAAAGTCTCTCAACACTGATCGTGAGAGGAGAACCTTTCAGAATTCAGCGTGAAATCAAGAGAAGGACTCTTTAAGTCTGAATATAGATTTTAACACTTGCATTGTTCTGCTCAGGGAAACCTGCTTTTTATCAAGTTTTATAACATTTACTGTTCCTTTAAATCAGTATAGATTTGGTTATTGTGCTTATGCCCAAATAGAGAAACTGTGTTGCACTAGCTTTAGGAACCATTTACCTTGATGCATATTCTGCAGTGTGAATATATTTCCAATGTATTTACATGCAAATGATTAAGAATGAGCAAGAAACCTATAGTATTTATGTATGTTTTAAAACCGGACTCTATGCTTTTCAGCGGTTACCAATAGAGCAGGATTTAACCCCTTAAAGGGATAGAAATACTTAATGTTTTCAGGAAATAGCATTGTATGTATTAAAGAAACAAATGAAACAATCTATGTATTTTTCCCATAACTTTCATAGTTTAGAAGCAATTGCATTCTAAAGTTTGCCACTCCTGCCCCTTTTATGTAAGTCACTGCTCAAGCTGACAGACTTGGATTATGGTCTGCAGACCGGACGGCTCATTTGGAGGCCAAAGTAGGAGTGAATGCCTAAGAAATCTTCACTGACAACAGTCTACAAAGTGGGAATGGTTTGAGACAGTAGACCATTGTCATGAAGAGTTCCACTCCTATTTCGGCTCTGCAGACGATCAGTCCGGTCCAGACACTAGAATCCAAGTCTGTCAGCTTGAGCGGTGAAGTATGTAAAAGGGGCAGGAGGTGTAAACTTTAGAATGCAATTGGTCCTAAACTATGAAAGTTAGGCAAAAAACATAGTTTTATTTATTTCTTTAATAATACAACATTATTTCCTGAAAAAATGAAGTATTACTATCCCTTTAACGACAGCAATCCTGGGGAGTGGATTCCCCTAAAGGACAGATTTGATCTCATTCGGTGAGCCGGCACACATGACTGATCATGAGTGCCAGCTCGCCAAATGGCTGTCTGATAGTGACCTGATCTGTTTCAGACCTCGGTAGTGCTCACAGTGCTCCAGTAGGAGCACTGTGAGCAAAAACTACATGACATGCTAGGACCTTCATCTCTTCTTTAGGGTCAATTACAGATGATCCCAGCATGTCACCGGTCATTAAGGGGTTAAAGATATCCTTGATTTTATCACGGGTGAGTAAATCAGTGGCTCATTCAGTCTGTCTGACCCACTTGTGCTCAAGCAAAGAGAGCCCTGACCTACAAATGTTTTCTTTTTAATTAATATATATCTATATTTTTTTTGTTAGTGGTTTTGGGAAGTTGTACAAGAATTAACCCAAGAAGAAAGAGTCTTGCTTTTGCAGTTTGTTACTGGCAGGTGAGTAATGTACTTGGCTAATTATACATTAACCCTTTGAGTGGGGGGTCCGTACCTCTCTGGCACTCAAAGTGTTAAGAACTGCAGCTCACATTAGCCCTTTGAAAGGCTGGGAGTATGACAACCACACTGGAACTGAAAGGGTTAAAGGGGACACAAATCTTGAAGCAGATATTATATGTATATTAACACTTCACATGTATCAAGTATTCTGAAAGAGCAGCGCTATATGCCACTGTGAAGCTGATTGTATTAGCAGAGAAGCAATTCTGGGGAATCTAACTGCACTATAGAGGATCATTAAAGATTCACAATTATTTAAATAGGGCTTATACTATGAACATTTCACAATGTGGTGTCACATTTCCAACAATAAGTATGGTTAAAAGCCCCATTTATATATGTGGACATTTGGCCATTCTTATTTGCTTCCTGCTGGTGCAGTATGTTTGCTATAGAATGCTCTACTTACTCTTAATGAAGTGTTTCTCAACTCCAGTCCTTGGACCACACCTACATGTCAGATTCTAGTAGATCTTTCATAATTACTGGTTATCTACCTGTGATCAAGGTTGGATATGCTAATAACTTGGAATTGTTAATGTGTCCTGATGACTGATGTTGACAAACACTGGCTTAGTGCATTATCTTCATCGGCAGGGCATACTGCACTATGAGGAAGTCCATGTTGCTCCACCTCTCTTTTGTCGATGTGCAGTGAACATCATCCTGCTGCTACTGCTTTTGTATTTTTTGTGAATCCACTTTCATTTTTGTACCATACGGCATCCCCCTGGACTTATTTTGAAAAAGAAAAAAAAAAAAAAATCACAAGCTTCAGAAGGACTGCAGAGCTCAATGCAATGTCTACCACTACATCTGTAATAAAATGCCTTTTGTGGAAAATATATTTTTCTTTATTAAAAGAAATAATTCAAATATTGTTCATCATGAAATAGGGATTATAAATTCTATCATGTGAGACAAGGTAGTCATGAAATGTTTAGGAAAACTTAATAAGCGAGTTAAAATAGTTAATGGATTACAAACCCAGTCCTATGGAGTTTCTGGCTCTTCTGTATATAAGTGATTTAGGTTAAAACATTGTCTACCCAATAGCTCTGTGCTCAGTCAAAAGATTATTAACTCTTTGAGTGCCGGAGGCCCCTCCGGCACTCAAAGGGTTAATGTTGCAGATTTCAAACTGTGGAACTGTTCTCCAGAAGAAATAAAACAAACAATACAGAATAGATAATTTTGTTGTTTTGTTGAACAAAACAATGTAATTAACTGTCTCCTAGTAGTACAGCATGGCAAGAAACTCCTCAAAGTATGAATTAATATAATGTTAAATTGGAGATGGTTCACCTACCAGTCACTTACATAAGTATGTACTTCACTTCTAATTCAATTTAATAACTAAACAATTATTCATTTTGTAATATAGCTGTAACACTAATCTCCATCTTATCCAGTGAAGACCGTTTTTACAACCGCACAAAGTACTTACCCTCTAGAAATTAAATCTGAGTTGTGATATATATACATTAAAGGGGACATGTACCTAGAAAATAAAGCATTTCTAAATGTGTGCACACACACACGCACACATTTAACAGTCTATAATACAATACCTATAGAAACATTAATTTTACCGTCTCTTGATTCCTTTCTATGTATATTCTGTGATCCTCTTTATCATTTCATGAATTGGTTATATAGAAGGATTTAGGAGACGTTTTCTGGACTTAATATTGCAAAAGCAGTTTAAGACTTGTATTTATTGTCCACTTTTGTGAATGAATAGGTCTTTTCTTGTTGGTAATAAATAGAAAATATGTCCGCCAATCATTGAACATCAAACTCTTGAGGAAAATGAAAACTCAGTTCCAGCTCCGTGATCATTAGATGTTCTCTTTGTTTTTACAAATAAATATGCCTCCCTTCCCTGGTTTGGAGTGTCTCACAGCATTTGCAGTTTATTCATTACAATCTCATCTCCGCCTGAGTATACCTTTAGTACCACTTCAGTGAGAAAATCAAACATTCTTTCCCCTGGCTGCAGACCATAAAATTAATTCAATGGATCTGGTAAAGCAAATACATTTATGATTGTGGCGTTTATGATTCCTGAATGTCTTTAAGCATAACTTAGATGTCTTTGTCTCCTGCTGTACGTTTGCCTCAGAGTAATAATGGCCTGGCTTCTGATGGCTGCACTGTTTATGAAACAATATTGTATTACAAATATGGATAGCAGAAAACAATGCTCATTCTTCATAGAAATAACTGTCACCTTTCTCAGTGCCCTTTTTTCTCGTTTTGCATGCCAGACTTAGAGCTGTATTCAGGAAGACAGCATTAAGTTCTAGGGCAAACCAAATGCATCTTAGGAGACAACTGAAATTACCTCTCAACGTAAAAGTGTTAACCCTCTGAATGTGTCACAAGAGCTCTCTAGCATTAACCCTTTGCAGAGGGGTGGCATTGCACACCTCTCTGGCACTCAAGGGTTAAACGCCGCATTTAAATTAGTTGGAATTTTGAGAAGTTTAATTTGTCTCCTGTGGTGCACTCGGTTCACACAAAAATTATCCTTTAGATGCCACAATAAAGCCCTTAAAAGAAAGTAGTATGGAGCATATCACAGGGCACAAATAAAAATTCCTCAGATTCCCAAGTGATTTAAATTGAACTTTTAAATCCATTAATTCTATGCTTCGTAATGCCTTGCAGACTTCTCTAGAATTCATGGAGGTTAAAGTCCCCTTCAAATCAGTGTGAGTTTTCACTTGTTCCCTATAGTACAGTTGGCTTTCTTGAGAATTGCTCCTCTTTTTTTGTTACTATGGCCCTTATTACTTGTTTACTTCCTGACTGACTTATGATGTATGTAGTGTTTCTGTGGGTTGTCACAGTGTCCAATGAAGCGATGTAGATTGATAATTTTAGAATTCCTAGGGCCATGTGTACTAAGTAACAAGTGAAGTACTCCCGGAACAAACCAGCTGCAACTGCTTTTGCTAAACGTTGGAGACCTCTCTAACAGTTAAAGGGTTAAAAGACTTTTTTTTATGTCTCCTACAGTTGGTTTAATCCAGAATTGCTCCACTTTTTTCATAATGCCCGTAGTCTATTTTGTTTTTTGCTAATTGTGTCTTAAAACATATTGGGAACTCTTAATCCATGTGGGGGATTTTGTGGGGGGCCATATTTATCAACAGGGGCTATCTAGTAGATTCACTGGGATAAAAGCAGAAGATATTAAGACAGTGTGTGAATGCAGGCAGTCAATAGTATCCAGCCATTGTTTGGTGTGATTTGTTTCTCACTGTCGCCTCTCGCTCTGCTGATTTACAATACCATATTTTCTTGTTTAATATATGTGGAAATAAATGAATGGATCACATTACATAAGAAATGGAGCAGAAATAATGTACATTCATGTTAACATTGCATGGCTTCCTGTTTTTTAATGAAACAGTCAGCTACATATCTTGTAAGCTGTAGTTTATTTGACATTTTTTATTGTAGTTCGAGGGTACCTCATGGTGGATTTGCATATATCATGGGTGGAAGCGGACTGCAGAATTTTACCATAGCAGCGGTGGCGTATACTTCAAATCTGCTACCAACATCAAGCACCTGGTATGTTACAAATACTGATTATACATCAATCCTGTAGTTTTAAGTATTTTTGTTCCATAGGGCGGGGATGTAGTGAGCTCACATCCCTCTGGAACTCCCGACTGTATCTCTCAGTAGTGAGAGTACCCTTGCTTTACTGAACAGGAAAAGACAATATATATTTTTCTATAACAAGTTTAGTTCTTCTTTATAGTGATAGTAATGTTTCACAAAAACAGCAGCTCCAATTAATCTTCATAGTATTTGAGTCATAGAGAGTGTTATTTCAATACTGTGAGAGTTGTAGTTCAAGAGTAACTGAATGATAAAGTATCCCCCTCCTGTCCCTTTTACCTAGTGTAACACTGCTCTCCTCAGATGTGGAATCTGGTTGTAAGACCAGAGAGATAACTGCAGGGGACAATCTTCTTACTATGAGAACAATGAAAGCCCTGCCCCCCTTGACAGGTTTTTCCTTTAATTGAGGATTGTCCCTCTCTGCAATCTACTTGGACACACCCTGCTGCCCTGAGGTGAGCAGTGTTACATCAGTAAAAGGGCGGGAGGGGGCTATTTTATCATTCAATTACTTTTGAATTCTTTGAACTCTAACAGGATTGAAGTAACTCTGTCCAAGGCCCAAATTCTATGATGATTAATTAGAGCTGCTTTTATTATGAAGCATTACTATCCCTTTAAAGCAGGTTATTTTCCTTTAAAGGAACAGCGTTGTGGTGGAATGTTGGTATTGGGCTGGCATGCCAGCCAGTACTGTGTAATTTGCATAAACAAAAATTAAGAAATTAAATTAAGCTGAATATCGCAATTAATTAAATTAAACTAAATATAATATATAATTTTAAAAGCTCTTTCAAAATCACCTATTGACTAAGCGACAGTTCCGTTTTAGTTCTCATCTCCGAAACTGTCATTTCCTTACTGCTTCAGTCAGAAAAATAACATTCATTTTATGTCATATTTTTGCCTCATTTTATATATATATATATATATATATATATATTTACGTTAAATAGAAAAATGTATTTTCTTATTGCCAGAGACATTTTTATAAATTATAATATAAAATAGCAGGATACTGCATTAAGCCCTCATCATTTGTTTAAACATTTCCAAAGTGCTTTTAGTTTTCCATGTATTAATTATAATGATACAGTTCAGCACAATGAGCTAAGTGTTCAGGTAAGTGGTAGGCATCTGGAGGTGCTCAGAAGCTTCCTTGCAGCCCTTAGTCTGGTAAAGTGAAAAGAGGAGATAATTTCCTTCTACCATATCACACATGCCTTATTATCAGGTATCCTTTTGCACCTAAATGGGGAGCATCAAAATGTGCAGTCACAATGTTGTGGGTATCAAAATGGTACCTTTAAAAAAATGTCTCTGGGTTCACTGTCTGGTAGGTTAGGCTACTTAGAGGTTCTGTCTGTTAGGTTAGGTTACTTAGCAGTTTGCTGCCTGGAAGGTTAGGGTATCTTCACTATCTGTTAGGTTAGGCTACTTAGCAGTTTGCTGCCTGGAAGGTTAGGGTATCTTCACTATCTGTTAGGTTAGGCTACTTAGCAGTTCGCTGCCTGGAAGGTTAGGGTATCTTCACTATCTGGAAGGTTAGGGTATCTTCACTATCTGTTAGGTTAGGCTACTTAGCAGTTCGCTGCCTGGAAGGTTAGGGTATCTTCACTATCTGTTAGGTCAGGCTACTTAGCAGTTCACTCTCTGTTAGGTTAAGGTTGCTTAGGTTATTGTAGTTTGGGAATACAGAGGTTTAGGATAGTTTGGGGGTGTAGTTTGGCAGTGGTGACACTTTACACAGCAACATTTTTAGTGCACTGTTTTGAAACCTACTACATAATAAACATGTTCTTTTGATACTCTTTCTTACACTCATGTCATTACCATAATAAAGCCCTTTTATAACTCCGCAAAGCAGAAGACCTCCTCCTTTTGCCTCGCAAGATATTTCCCTTCACATTCATAATGCTCTCATTGGGTGCTAGAGAGCTCTTAATTCACTGTGAATCAAATAATTGAGGATCCATTTAATGTACAACGTTTTTTTTTTTTTTTTTTAATAAAGAATTTGCATCTATTTTGTATGGCCTTTGGGTGACCCTGGTACCTTGCTATAAATCTGGCTGTCTATCACTGATATAGATCTTATATGTAATACTCTTGTTGTGCTGCTGATTTTGTGTTTCCAGTATCAACATGCTAAAGTTACCTGAATACCCCAGCAAAGAAATCCTTAAAGATAGGCTTCTCGTGGCATTGCATTGTGGAAGCTATGGTTATACAATGGCGTAATGAAGAAAGGAAAAACTCATCTGACTACTGATGCACAATTCAGAGTGGCAGAACCAATTTAGAAAACTGTCAAGAGAAAAACAGGCTGGATACTGCCCACGGGCAGGACTGACTTTCAAAAGATTTGTAAAGTACCTATTTTCTCCTAGATTAACTGTTACTTATGTGGATGTGTGATTTCAAAGCAGAAAAGAAAACAACAATGACTGCTCTCAGTAGTATAATGGATTTTCGTCTTACAGCTGCAATTTGAAAAGTAAGGAATATTGATGCGGAAAGCAAACGAGTAGCAGTTCTGCAGATTACCGACTGCACGTTGGTGGATAAAACAAAGCTCACATTGAGATAAATAAGGACTTTAACTCATTGGATTCTAGAAAGCTCTTCCCTCTTGCATACAAGGGGGTCAAAAGACCCATTTTAAATCAATGAGAATTTCTATACACCCTTTATGGTAAAGTTGGTTTACTCCAAAAATGTTCATCGTTGCGTTCTGCTTAATACCTTAACCCTTTGAGTGCTAGAGGGTATGTACAATGCATTGCATTGCAATGTGTTGTGTACCCCACTGGCACTCAAAGGGTTAAAGAACGGGGGGGGGGGTGCAACTCAGTGCTTTGCAACGCATTGCACACTCCACTGGTTCTTGCGTTACACACCCCTTTGTTCATTAAAGGGTTAAGGCTGTTAAA
Organism: Rhinophrynus dorsalis; assembly: GCA_037306005.1. Taxonomy (NCBI): domain Eukaryota; kingdom Metazoa; phylum Chordata; class Amphibia; order Anura; family Rhinophrynidae; genus Rhinophrynus; species Rhinophrynus dorsalis. The sequence goes on from CM074720.1 coordinate 291,697,153, forward strand.
TACAGAAAGCAAAAGTGGAACTTTTATGGCGTTAACTAAGAGTGGGGAAGGGAGATTAAAAACAAAATATCTTATTTTATTTAATTGGGGCTTTTAACCCTTTAAATCTTAGGAACGTTGGAGATCTCTGTAGCATTCAAGCAGTTGAAAACTTCATTTCGGTCCATAGGATTTTTTTCCTATCCACTATGGTGCAGTTGGATTACTCCAGAACAGCTCCTCACGTTTGCATTTTTTAACCCTTTGAGTGCCAGAGGTTTTGCAAAGCCGTGCGTTGCGTACCCCTCTGGCACTAAAAGGGTTAAACATGTTCCTTTTAAATGTAGTCCTTGTGCTCTGTGTGTCATTCACTGTGGAAATGTTTTTGGGCCATGTAGAAATTTTCTGTAATTTAAAAAAATTTTACTATATTTTATTTTCACCTACACATTTTATTATTTTTTATTAATGTTGGTGTACATATACTGTAAAGAAGGAATTTTTTTTTTTTTTTTTTTTTTTTTGTATTTAGTCCGAAGATACTTTTGTCATTGCATGTTCATTTCAGTTTACAAAATGCTAATTTTAACCAATGAATTGCAGACCATTCTTGAATCCATGAGTGTCAGATAGCATTGCAATACAGTATGTTGGATATCTCAACGGCATTCAAAGAGTTAAGAATGATTAAAGAGTATCCATTCTGGGGCAAAACACTTTAGGGGACAAAAGCAAATTCCCTTTGTTTTAAATGAAGGCTTGGACCCATTTTTAGGGGTTAACAACACAATTTAAATAATGAGCATTTTTATTAGTATCTTGTGTTATACTTGGTTTGCTTCAAAATGGTTATTCTTGTTTTTTTTGCATAAGGCACCAGGTATTTATTGTAATGGGCCAGTTTCCTTTTACTGTTTTACTGCTGTCTGTTCATTTTACAACTGATTATGAAAGAGATATAGCTGTATTAATCTAATATTTTTAACTGTGGTATTGTGTGCTTTTTTCAGTTACCTTTTTTTTTTTTTTTTTTTTTTTGCCAGTTCAGTTAAATTATACATTTCTTGTGCAATGTATCCAAAATGTATTTTTGTACAAATGAGCTTGCTGAGTTCTATAAAACATTTTATAAATTGTTATAATACATTGACACTAAATTCAAATCTCTTTGCTTTGTGTATCCCTAATACAACATTAATGATCTGCACTAGCAGGAAAGATCACAAATCATATAAAACAGCCCTGTCAGCAGCCATGAAGGTTTTTTAATTGAAAAGATAAGAGCAGAAAGTCCAAGCCAAAGTCGGGCCAAATTGAGAGGATAATTGGAGTGAGCACATTACTTTGGAGTGATCTTTTTATGGCCTTTTTGATGAATATACAAAGACCATATACAGCACAATCCATTGTTAGCCATTCAGAGCATGTTAAGGGCAGTCATAAATCAGCACTGTATTTAATAACATGTTAAATGGTTGTTTCCCAGTTCTAAAATGTTCTAGATTGTTCACCAGATACACACTGGGGGCATTCGCCATTCCCCCTTATGGTGAAGTTGATTTGCCCCAGAACTGCTTTACTTTTCTTTTGAATGTAATGTCCAGCTTTATGTATAAGTGTATTATTATTATTTATTTGTATAGCGCCAACTAATTCCACAGCACTGTACAATTGGGAATAGACCTACAGAGATATTAAATAGTACAGGGCATCAGAGCTCACTGCTCGTGAGAGCTTAAAGGGATAGTAATACATTGATTGAACTTTGCTTAATAGTTATATTTAAAAAACTAAATCATCCCATCCGTGTCTCTCTCTGCCCATACTTCTAAATTTATTAAGAATTTGCCATTTATGTTTTACCCCAATCGCCCCTTTTTGCTGCATCACCGATTAAGGTCACAGAGGAGAAATCTGGTCCCGGGACAGGACAGATTGTCTGGAGGGACAAAATACCACTGCTGTATAGCTGTAAGCCATGCCCACTGTCGTCACCAAAACACATGGAGCGCGCTAGATACAGGGATCAGACAGAACAGACACAAGAACGCGCAGCTACAAGGGATTTTTAAAGATGGCCATCGGACTTCACACTCCCTTGAATTTTAAGATGGTAAAAAGTACTTATTTACTGATACAATTATGCAGAAAATAGGCACAATATACATGGCTTCTCATTCCGATTCCAAACCATATTTTTTTTTCTGCTACATTACTATCGCTTTAAGTCTAAAAGGGTGCAGTTCCAGAGCAAACCATTTACACCACAGGGGAGACATTAAAATAATCAATTATTTAAATGGGGTTTTTAATCCCATAATTGCATGAAAAGTGAAAACCTCTAGCATTTAAGGAGTTAAAAATGTCAAGAGAAATTTTAGAAATCTTTATTGATGTAGGTAGTTTGCCCTGCATTTGCATCAATTTGTTTTTATGCATAATGCATTAAGATCCAGATTTGTAAAAGGAAACAAGTTATTCTGGAGTAAACCACCTGCACCAAAGGGGACAAAATCCTGTTAAATTAAATTGTGCGTTTTAACCCCTTGAATGCTAGAGAGGCCTCGCTATGCATTGGTGACTTCTCTGGCATTTAACGGGTTAAAAATCTGTATTCAAGTGCATGAGTGTTTATGATTTTTTATTTCTGACCAGCTAGTTTACTCCACAATAACTCCAGTTTTCTTCTATAACTGGTCCTTAAGGGCTTTAGTCATCAAACTAAAGAAGTGCAATTCTAGAGCAAACCATCCACCCTATAGCTGCAAAATGAAAATTTCCAATTGTTCAAATGTGCTTTTAACCCATTTAATGCTAGAGTGGTCTCGAACTCATTTAAGAGGTGAAAAGCCCCATTTAAATAGAGTGGAGTTTGCATATTTTACATTTTTCAATTATGGTGCATTTGGTTTACTCCAGAATTGCATCTCCTGTATCTAAATTACAATGTGATTTTCTCCTTTCTCATTATATGTACAGCCATGAAAAAAATATCAGTGTATTACTTGCTTTTGTAAAGAAGCTCTGTATACTGTGCTGCAGACAGCATACAGAATCCAACTACCGGTAATATCAATCAATTTGTTGTCTAGTGCTGTGTAAGGAATCACAATGGTTCTATATTTGTGCACTGCAAATGGAGTGCATTCTCTCCATCTTGTATGGAGCAGTAAAAAATATACACAGCAACATATGCATGAACTGTCATAGGCGACATATGAACGATGCGTTACAGTGCATCATTGACATCTGTAGTATTTAAGGGGTTTAAAAGTCCATGAGAAATTGTATTTATCCACAATGGAGCACTAGGTTTGCACCAAAATGGTTTCATTTTTGACGGCGTATGTTTGTAGTGCCATCGTGTCCTTAGCACTATACAGTTTACATTTAGTATAGTATGGCGCACTTCTGATTTTGCATATTTATGGGCAAAAAAAATACTTTTTTTTTTTTTTTTTAACGGTAATTTATTAATGCCTACTACCTGAACAAAACCACTTCTCCAATGATAAGAAAATAATTTGTGCCTGAGTGAGATATGGGGGCAGGGGGAGTGGGATAAAAAATAAAATAGAAAATGGCCCACATTATGTGCAGTAATGCCAGTCAATAACATTCAAGGTGCAATGTATGTGGGGACACATAGTCCTATTGCTTATTAAACTGACTAATATATATAAAAATATATTTATCTGTCCTCCAATACAGGTTTCTGGTAACTTTGGACAGGCGATCAGCCCCTTTAAGTAGGCAGGAGCAATTCTGAGAAGTGACTGCTAGGTGGAGCCTACCTCCTCTCCTTAGCTTGCAGCTAGTCAATTCCCATCCAGTAAGATTTGTTCCTTGGTCAAGACACAAGGCAAGAGAACAGTTCTGCTATAGTTTTAGCTTTTTTTATTATTTTTCTGTTAGATATGGGATACCACCATTAGGCAGATTACCATTGCTGACTATTCCCATTACCCAAATGTGGATAGCACAGTTTACCAGGTGCTTTTGTGGACCTAAGCCCTGGGGGGGAAATCTTGGCTGCAAGGTCTTTCCTCAGGAGTTGCCCTCTTGATATATGGTAATCTGAAGATCGAAGACCTGCTAAAAAGGTGAGCATCCTTTGAGTGCTGAGGTCCACATGTCCCATGCTTCCCCCCCCCCCCCCGCACAGGGGTCTCATTTGGACTTCCTATTACATACTCATGCACTCATTAGGCTTATCTGTATGTCTGTGGGGTGTTTGGAGCACGTTTATGTGGTAGCTTCACCTTGTGGCTGCTGGATTAGCATCTCTTGGGGGGTTGTGGGTACTTTTCCTTACTGGGGTCAGTGTATATTGGCTCTACTGATATGTTCTAGTGGCCCTTGGAGTGGTTTTATATTTTGGTATTCACCCTGTAAATTTTGTGTTCCGCTCCTTTAAGGCACACGTTTATCGCATAGGCGCCATTGCTCCATTCATTCCCATGGGACATATCTCAGCAACCGCTCCACGTAGTGAGGTCAGAGATGGCTCATTTGGTTGGTCTGCCCTTGCTCTGTTATCTGGTTAATGTTCTGGGCATGTTGGGGGGCTCAGGGAGCTTCGGGCACTGTTGGGGGTACTTTTTCAGTGAAACTACAATTCCCATGAGCGCTTGCTTTGCGCGCTCATTTCTGATTGGCTCCCACCGGGGCAGCCATTTTGTGCCTTCTATGAACGAGTATCCTACGCAGGGCTTGGACTGTCCTTCTCTCCTCAGCAGTTTAACCCTTCACCTACCAGATAAGTCTATATTAGCGTTTCTGGGGTGATTTTAATTGTCATACTTATTTGGGTGTTTCTGATACTTTGACCGTTTAACTCTGTGAAAATGTCTATTCCATTAGACCTTGGGGCTAGGCCTAAGACTAAGGACACTGGGGTGTCTGTGTCCCCCATTGCTCCTCATTTCACTCAGGGTTACCTAGAGAATACTCAGGTCACGTTTGCCCAGCATGCGCTGCTGCCTGGAGTCCCCTGCAGGGACCTAGAGCCAGTTTGGATGCAAGAGTTTAAGGCTACTACCAGGGACCTCCGGTCTACCTTACAACTCCTTCCATCCACCTTGCAGTGGGTCTTCCACTCGTGGCAGGCCCTCATCCCTGTCAGATCTTTCCTGCCTAAACCGCCGGGTGTACCTGATGTGTCTGATTCCTCTGAGGAGGAATTATTGGTTGATTCTGATAATGAAGACTGTTCTGCTGTTCCTTCCGCTCAGTTTTTTGGGGACTCCTTTGAGGCTGATCCTGTTCCATCAGTTGAGGACCTGATCAGGGCTGTGTTGAACACCCTGAACATTCCCTTGGTACAGGAGGTGTCCTCTGACCCATCTGATGTGTTTCAGGAGCCTGTCAGGCCCCATACTTGTTTTCCACCTAACCGCACCCTTGACGCTTGGTGTCTGAGGAGTGGAAGTTTCCAGACAGGAAACAGTCTGTCTCTAGGAAATTTGCTAAGCTTTACCTGTTCTCTGAAGCAGCCCTAACTCAGTGGGTTCATCCTCCTAAGGTGGATGCCTCTGTTTCCAGGCTTTGTAACTTATTGATATCCCCTACTTCAGGAAAGAGTGGCAGCTATATTTTTTTTTTGTCAGATGGATAGTGGTGGGCGGGCTGGAGGGGGTGGGCCAACTCCCTGTATGATAAACATGCCCCCATTGAATAACCCAATGGGAGCGGAAATGTCCCCATTGAATCACCCAATGGGAGTTATGTTTCCTGATGAGACATAAATTATGTAATGAAGCATTGTGTGCAATGTGTGTGTGTCTTCTGTGGAGACATAAATTATGTTCTGTGTGTGAGGAACCATAAATTATGCAATGAGGCTTTCTCATATATATATATATATATATATATATATATATATATATATATATATATATATATATATATATATATATATATATATAAAGAAATAGAATAAATAAAGAAATAATTGATTAGTAAGCCGAAAGGAAGTATGCCATAGATCAAGAGAACTAATGAACTTGGTGGTAATTAAAATGATACATTCATATAGTGTATAACTCAAACTGGACATACTGGAGCTTAGCAGAGCACAGAAGAAGCTAGATCATATATTGCTGGGTGATTTGACAAAGTCAAAAGATTTATATATAAGAGAAACATATAAAACTGACACATTATTTCTATATATAGAAAGAATACCCGTAAAATCTCAGGCATAATGCGCACCTGTGTATAATATGCAGGTGTAAATTATACCTAAGATTTTAGGGGAAAACATAAGTTCCTATGTATAATATGCACCCTTGTTTGTCCTCCCTCTACCCACCAAAAAAATTAGTTTCTTGTCTGCTTCCCTCCCACCTCAATATGCTCCCACCTTCCCCTCCCTCTATTCAGCTCCTCCAGAGGCATCTGGAATATCTGCACAATGGGCAGCATGCTTGCATTTTGATGCTCGCTTCCCGCACATTCCTGTAATGACCTGTGTTAATTCAATATAAAGGTAGTTCTTCTGTGCATTGAAGCTACAGTAGTGCCCTGCGAGGACCTTCAGGTCCTCAAAGGTCACTACCCTTATCTTGAATTAAAGGGACAGTAATGTTTCACAAATACAACCACTACAATTCATCTTAATAGAATTTGGGCCATAGGGAGTGTTATTTCAATACTGTCAGAGTTGTAGAGTTTTTTTATTTTCTGTTAGATATGGAATACCACCGTTAGGCGGATTACCATGACTGACAATGCTCTTAGATGTGGCTAACTCAGTATCCAGGTGCTTTTTGTGGATCTTAAGCCCTGAGGGGGGAAATATTGATTCCAAGTGCTTCCCCAGGAGTTACCCACTGAGGTACTTCTTGCTGCATGGTAGTCTGAAGACAGAAGATCTGCAGGAAAGGTGAGCAACCCTTTGAGTGCTGCAGGTCCACTTGTCTCACAGTGCCCCTCCACACACTGGTGTATTCCTGGAGTTCCTTTTGCTCACTCCTGCACTTATTGGGTATATCTGTATGTCTGTGGGTTGTTTGGAGCAGGTTTATGTGGTAACTTAACCATTTAACTGCTAGTTTGATACTTTTTTGGGGGTTTTCTAACACTTTTCCTACTGGGTTAGTGTTTTGTTTTGTTTTTTTGGGTATCCTTACATGTTCTATTGATGTTTTACACATTTTGATGTTTTACTTTAAAATTTGTAAGAATTGTGTACTGCGCCTTTAAGGCACACTTTACCGCATAGACGCCATTGCTCCATTCACTCCTATGGGACTGTATTGTTTGTGACATATCTCTGCAACGATTTAACCTAGCGACTTCAGAGATGGCTCATTTTACTTGTCTGCCCTTGCTCTATCATCCGATTCATGTTTCTAGTGTGTTAGGGGGCTCAGGGCACTGTTTTGGGTACTTTTTGGGAAAAAGTACATTTCCCATGAGCACTTGCTTCGCACCCTTGTTTCTGATTGGCTCCTGCCGTGGCAGCCATTTTGTGAGCATTTCTGTGTGAGTATCCTACGCAGGGCTTGGACTCTCCTTCTCTTCTCTGCAGATTAACCCTTCACCTACCAGATAAGTTTATTTTAGCTATTTCTGGGGTGAAACTTTAATCCTACACACTATAATTGGGTGATGTATTGTACAGTAGGTTATTTGACACTGTGAGAATGTCTATACCGCTGGAGCTTGGGGCTAGACCTCAGACTAAGGAGGCTGGGGTCTCTGTATCCCCCATTGCGCATTGCTCTTCCTGTCACTCAGGGCTGCCTAGAGAATTCTCAGGTCACTTATGGCCAGCATGTTCTGATGTCCCTGACAGCATTCCAGGTACCTCCAGCCATGCCATAGAGCCAGCTTGGGTGCAAGAGTTCACGGCTGCAACTAAGGACCTTACGTCCACATTGCATCTCTTTCCATCCCAGTTGCAGGATGCCTTTCAGTCTTGGCAGGCCCCCTCCTCAATCAGGTCTTCCCTGCCTAAACCTCAAGGGGTACCTGACGTGTCAGATTCCTCTGAGGAGGAACTGCTGGTGGATTTGGATGTCGAAGAGTGTTCTGTATTGGGGTCCTCTCAGTTTTTTGGGGACCCTTTTGAGGCTGATCCTGAACCCTCCTCTGAGGGCCTGATCAGGGCCGTATTAACTACTCTTAACATTCCCATAGTTCAGGAGGTCCCTTCTGATCCCTCTGATGTATTCCAGGAGCCTGCTAAGCCCCTTACTTTCCACCTAATCACACTCTTGACCGCCTTGTGTCTGAGGATTGGAAATTGGAAGCGTCTGTGTCCAAGAAATTTGCCAAGCTTTACCCCTTTTCTGAAGCTGCGCTTGCTCGGTGGGTTCATCTCCCCAAAGTGGACGCTCCTATATCCAGGCTATCTAAATCTACTGCCTTGCCAGTCTCTGATGCCTCTGCTCTGAAGGACGGGACGGACAAGAAACTTGAGGTTTCCCTCAAGTCCATTTTTGCCACTGCTGGTTCTGCTATGCATCCATTGTTTGCCGCAGCATGGGTGAACCGGGCCATTGCGGATCTTCAGGGCGCATACTTACACATTGCCATTCATCCAGAGAGCCGGCAGTACCTCCGGTTTGCCTGCGACAGGGGACAATTTCAGTTCTCAGCTCTTCCATTTGGTCTGACGACGGCTCCTCAGTTCTTCAACTGTGTCCTGGGTGCCTTGATGTCCGTCCTCCACCACAACGGCATCAGAGGTACTTCATACATGGACGACTTGCTTCTGAAAGCCCCCTCTGTGGAACTTCATCAGCAAGTTCAGAACTGCATTCAAGCTCTCACCCATCACAGGTGGATCATCAACTTGGACAAGTCAGATCTTGTCCCATCCCAGCGTCTGATCTTTCTGGGCCTTCTCTTCTACACTCACAAGAGCATGGCGTTCCTCACGGATGAGGTAGCTCACCAGATTGCCCACAGGGTTTCCGTGATTCTGTCTCAGGATCCAGTTCCAGTCCAGTAGCTATCTTCTCTGGTGGGGAAATTCATATCCACCATAGAAACTGTTCCGTTTGCCATGGCGCACACCAGGGAGCTCCAGAGGTTCGTGATCCACGTGTGCAAGGGTCAACCGGATCTTCTGAAGACGTTTGTTTCTCTTCCTCTTCATGTGGAACTGAGCTTGTCATGGTGGCTCGACCTTTCCAACCAGCTGAAGGGCAAGTCCTTCCTGGTACCCTTCTGAACCAAGGTGACGACGGATGCCAGCCTCTCTGGCTGGGGTGCAGTCCTGGGTCGCTTGAGCGCTCAGGGTTGGTGGTCTCCGGAGGAGTCCCTCCTTCAGATCAACATTTTGGCGCTTCGGTCGATATTTCATGCCCTGCCCTCAGTTGGAAGATTGATCCGAGTAGAGTCCGACAACGTCACGGCCGTGGCTTACATCAACAAGCAAGGCGGAACAAGAAGTCTCGCTGCTTGGTTAGAGGTCAAGGCTATTTTGTCCTGGGCAGAAGAACACGTTCCTGCCATATCCGCAGTGCACATTCCATCATGGCAGACTTCCTTAGTCGACACACGGTGGACAGCAGAGAGTGGGAGTTGCACCCAGAGGTCTTCCAACTCATTGTTCAGCGATGGGGTCCCCCTTACATTGACCTGATGGCAGTGAGACACAACAGGAAGGTTCCAATTTTCTGCTCTCAGTGGCGAGACCCTCTGGCTCTAGCAGTAGATGCGATGTTCATTCCATGGCTCTTTCCTCTGACTTACATCTTTCCTCCCATTCCCATGTTGCACAGGGTGTTACGGAAATTGCAAACTGAGCATTGACCAGTTATTCTGATTGCTCGGTACTGGCCTCATCAGTCTTGGTTTCCGGAGCTCTTGGATCTGTCAGTGGCGGAGCCCTTTCAGCTCCCTTACCGTTCTGGATCTTCTTCTACAGGGTTACCTGTGGAAGGAGAATGTTCATCGGCTAGCTTTGATGGCTTGGAAATTGAATCCTCAGTATTGAAGAAGAAAGGCTTCTCTTCTGGTGTGGTGGCTACTATGCTCCGTGCACACAAGCCTGTTTCTTCCAAGATCTACCATCGTGTCTGGTCGACCTTTCTGTCTTGGCGTGCTGACAGGAACCTGTCTCAGGAATTTGATCTGCCTATGGTCCTGGCTTTTTTGCAGGAAGGTGTGGATAAGGGACTCACTTTGAGTTTCCTTAAGGTTCAGACTAATGCTCTTTCTGTTTTCATTCAGAGGTGCATTGCCATCCTTCCTGATGTCAAGGTTTTCTTCAGGGGCGTTGCTCATACTCATCCTGCCTTCAAGATTCCTGCTCCTTCGTGGGATCTTAACTTGGTTTGGGGCGTTCTTCAGCGCCCTCCATTTAAGTCTTTGGCTACTATACCTCTACGCCTGTTGACGTGGAAAATGGCCTTTCTCTTAGTGATTGTGTCAGTTCGCCGCTTCGCGGAGTTACATGCTCTGTCCTGTAAACCACCCTATTTGGTGTTTCACAAGGATAAGGCGGTGCTTCTCACTTCTAAGGAGTTTCTGCCAAAGCTGGTCTCTGAGTTCCACATCAATCAGGAGATTGTGGTTCCCTCTTTCTGTCCTGACCCCACCTGTGACAAGGAGAGGGATCTCCACTTGTTAGACGTGGTGAGTTGTCTCAAGTTTTATGTACATCACACTGAGTCTATCCGGCAATCAGAAGCTTTGTTCGTCATTCCTGAGGGTCCTAGGGCAGGAAGACCTGCATCCAAGGTGAGTATTGCTTCTTGGATCAAGTCCACTATTCGTAAGGCTTATGACCTGAGGAAGAAGCCTGTCCCTTTCAGGGTCACGGCTCATTCTACTCGATCTATTGGGGCCTCTTGGGCTTACAAGAATCAGGCCTCCGCTGATCAGTTATGCAAGGCAGCCACTTGGTCATCTGTGCACACCTTTTCGAAGCACTACCGTGTTGATGTGTTGGCATCGGCTGATGCCAGCCTTGGGAGGAAAATCCTGGAGGCAGTATTGCCTGTCTAGGATTTTCCTTGGTTCTTGGTGCTTCTTTCACTTTTGAGCCCTGTTGGTTCTAGTTCAGTGTGCCATGTAACATTCCTGAGGTGTTGTTACCCCTGTTCAGTGTCCATAAACACTTCAGTTGTTGTTGTGCTATCTCTGATCTGATGGTCATATCTGCACTGGTGACTGGGGTCCTTGCTCCTGGTCCTTGCCTTCTTCTCGCCTCTGGGAAACTTAATGGTTGGACATCCCAGAGTTACCAGTAACTTGTATTCGACGACAGAGAAAAGAGGATTTTAGTCTTACCTGTTAAATCCTTTTCTCTTAGTCCATACAGGTTACTGGTCTCCCACATTGTCAAGGGACCATGCTTGGCTCTCCTGTGGCAGACAGTGGGGGGCCTTCGGGGTCATGCTCACAGCAGTCTTCTTCCCTTCTACTATCTAGTCATAGTTAAGTGTCTCAAATCTTTCTGGAGCTGGTTGGCTAGCTGCAGCCAAGGAGGGAAGGGAGGCTTCACCCCCTGCATACACTTTTAGAATTGTTCCTGCCTACTAAGGGGTGGATCGCCTCCCAGAGTTATCAGTAACCTGAGAGTTACCAGTAACCTGTATGGACTAAGAGAAAAGGATTTAACAGGTAAGACTAAAATCCTCTTTTTCTGTACTTACCACTTTTTGCAAAATAAATGCTTTTTTGAGAATGTTTGCTTTTATGGCTCCGTATGGCACATTCTGCTAGTTTCCTGCATAATATTTAGTCCTTTTTGGGGCCAAACATCTTACTCACTCTGGTATTATTAATGTCCCCAGTGTGTTTAGACTCTGTCTAGATTCATCCAGTCATCAGAGTGTTTGCTTAGCACATAAATAGATTTTCACTGTTGTCCAATACAGGTTACTGGTACACTGGAAGGCGATCCACCCCTTTAAGTAGGCAGGAACATTCATCTAAATGTATGCAGGGGGCGGAGCCTCCCCTCCCTCTTAGGCTGCACCTCAGTCAGAACAAGCCAGAATGATTTGTTCCTCGGTGTGTTCACACCAGGCGGAGAACAGCTCTCTTCAAGTTTTAGTTCTTTGTTATTTTTACAAATATGGAATACCACCATTAGGCGGGTTACCAAGGCTGTCAAATGCCCTATTTAAAGTGGATAGCACAGCTTCCAGGGTACTTCTGGTGGATCTTTTGCCCTGAAGACGGAATAACTTGATTTCAAGTAATTTCCCTGGGGGAATTATCCTCTGTGGTGATTCCTTTCTGTTCTTGGTAACCTGAAGACAGAAGTCCTGCAGGAAAGGTGAGCCACCCTTTGAGTGCCGAAGGTCCACTTGTCCCCCAGTGTCCCTTCATTGGGATTGTGTTTGGGAGTTCTCATTGTGCACTCCAGCGCTCATTGGGTGTTTTTCTATACTTTGCTAATGCTATGTATTTGTGTATGTCTGAGTTTTGGAGCAGTTTATGTGAGATTTAACCCTCTCTCTGCTGGGTTTGTCTATTTTATGGGCATTTGCAGTTGGGTAATGTTTAATGTTATAGCATATCTGTTTGCTATGTGTTATGGAACTTTTACTTTAAGGGTAAAATTTATTGGAAATAATGTTCCGCGCCTTTAAGCACGCTTTTGCCGCATAGACGCCATTGCTCCTTTGCTCTCTATGGACTTACACTCTGTGGGACGTATCTCTGGAACCGCTTCACATAGCGACTTCAGAGAGGGCTCATTTTAATTGTCTTCCCTTGCTCTATTATCCGGTTGTATGTTTGAGTGTGTTGGGGGACTGGGGGGACTTCGGTCACTGTTTTGGGGTACTCTGTGAGGAAAACTACGTTTCCCATGAGCGCTTGGTTCGAGCTCTTTTTCTGATTGGCTCCCATCGCAGCAGCCATTTTGTGAGTTCTTCTCATCGAGTATACTACGCAGGGACCGGACCTTCTCTATTTCCTGCTTATTAACCCTACGCTTGCCAGATAAGTTTAGTTTTAAACGTTTCTGGGGTGAATATTTAATCTTTCACACTTTAATCGGGTGATTTCTATCTGTGGGGTATATCTGACGCTGCAAGCATGTCTACTCCACTTGAGCCTGGGACTAGACCTAAGACGAAGGAGGCTGGGGTATCTGTCTCTCCCATTGCGTTTTGCTCCTCCTGTCACGCAGGGCTACCTAGAGAATTTTATGGTCATCTGTGCCCAACTTGTGTGGAAGGTCATGGCAGCAACCCAGGGCCTTCCAGTCACACTATTGAGCCAACATGGGTGAAAGAGTTCAAGGCTGCAACTAGGGATCTCAGGTCCACTCTTCAGCTCTTTCCCTCTCAGGTTCAGGGGGCTCTTCAAGTATGGCAGACCCCCTCCACTGTCAGGACCTCCCTGCCCAAGCCACAGGGAGCTCCTGACATCTCTGATTCTTCTGAGGAAGAATTGTTGCAGGATTCTGATGTTGAGGATGGTACCGTTGAGTCTACCAGATCCATTGGGGACCCTTATGAATGTGACCCTGAGCTCTCTGCGGAGGGTTTGATCAGGGCTGTTTTGACCTCCCTCAATCTTACCTTGCGTCAGGAATCTACTCTTGACCCAACGGACGTGTTTCAGAAACCTTCTAAGGCTGTTACATGCTTTCCTACTAATCCTACTCTTGAACGCTTAGTCCCTGATGCGTGGAAAAATCCTGATAAGTCCTCTTCAGTCTCAAAAAAGTTTGCCAAACTTTATCCTTTTCCTGAGACTGAACTGGCTAAATGGGTTCATCCTCCTAAGGTGGATGCTCCAGTTTCTAGATTGTCTAAATCTACTGCTTTGGCTGTATCTGATGCTTCTGCTTTACAGGATTGGACGGACAAAAAGTTAGAAACTTGCCTTAAGTCTATTTTTGGCTCTATTGGTACTGCCATGCATCCAGCCTTTGCTGTGGCGTGAGTTAACCGGGCCATTGCGGTCTGGACTGAACAGCTTACTGTGGTGGTTCGCCAGGACGCGCCAGTGTCAGAGCAGTTACAGCTCCTTGCTAACATTTCTGAAGCTCAAAATTATGTTTCTGACGCTGCTTTTGACGCAGTTCGCATGATGGCGAGGGCCTCCACTTCTTCGGTGGTGGCTAGACGCGCCCTTTGGCTGAAAATTTGGTCTGCTGACACCGCTTCCAAGAAAGTTTTGCTTTCTTTGCCCTTTCAAGGGACTTCCCTATTTGGATCTGAATTAAAGGAGTTGATTAGCGAGGCGACTGGAGGTAAAAGTACTCTTCTACCCTCAGTCTTTAAAAAGAAGTTTCCAGCCAAACGCAATCGGTCCTTTTGTTCCTTCCAAACTGAGACACGCTCTGCGTCTCAGGCGGTTCCGCCTGCTTTGCGCACCTCCTCCAAGCCCAAACGGTCCTGGAAGCCCAAAGTCGCCCCTAAGGCCAGGACCTCCAAGACTGCTTCGGCATGACTCGCCGAACCCGGGTCCGCATCCGGCTGTAGGTGGGCGCCTTCACATCTTTCGCCGGATTTGGGAGGAGTCTGTGGCGGACCCTTGGGTTCTTCAGGTGGTGTCGGAGGGATACAGGATCCCTTTCTCCTCTCTCCCTCCTTTTTGGTTTCATTTTACTCGTCCTTCTCAGGAACCTACAAAAAGGCGTCTGTTCGACGACGCTATTCAAGATCTTTTGGACAAAGAAGTCCTGGAACCAGTTTCTACAGAGGACACAGGTTCAGGATTCTATTCCAACCTGTTTGTGGTGGCCAAGAAGGACGGTGGAGCTCGTCCTATTTTGGACCTCAAAGATCTCAATTCCTTTGTTGTGAGTACCCACTATCGTCAGAAGTCCCTGCGCTCTGTGATAGCTGCTATGTCTCCGGGGGAGTTCCTTGCCTCCCTGGATCTTCAGGATGCTTATCTGCACATCCCTATCCATCTAGAGAGCAGGCGGTATCTCAGGTTTGCCTGCCACAAAGGTCACTTTCAATTTTCGGCTCTTCCCTTTGGACTGACTACAGCCCCGCAGGTTTTTCAGAGAGTCCTGGGTGCTTTGATAGCGGTGATCCATCGAGATGGCATCAGGGTGACTCCCTACATGGACGATTTACTCTTGAAAGCTTCATCTGCGGAGATCCTTCTCCAGCAGGTTCAGGCTTGCATTCAGACACTCAATCGACACGGGTGGATTGTGAATCTGGACAAGTCAGACTTGGTCCCATCTCAGAAGATACTCTTCCTGGGTCTCCTGTTCGACACTCAGAAATGCATGGTGTTTCTCCCAGACGAGGTGGCTCATCAGATTGCTCTCCGAGTATCAAAGATTTTGGCTCTCGAGCGGATTCCAGTTCCAAAGTTAATATCTCTGGTGGGGAAGTTCATTTCCACCATAGAGGCAGTGCCATTTGCCATGGCACACACCAGGGAACTTCAGAGGTTTGTGATCCAGACGTGCAGGAATCATCCAGACCATCTGCACCTGTCAGTCTCTCTGCCTCCTCATGTCGAGTTCAGCTTGGAGTGGTGGTTGGACCTGTCTCGTCTCCTGAAAGGGAGATCCTTCCAGATACCATATTGGACCACAGTCACGACGGATGCCAGCCTCCTGGGATGGGGGGCAGTGTTGGGTCGTTTCAATGCTCAGGGGAAATGGGGATTGGAGGAATCTCTCCTCTCTATCAATGTTCTGGAGCTACGTGCCATCTTCCTTGCCCTGAGGCATTGGGAGTCTCAACTAGAGGGTTGTCCAGTCAGAGTGGAGTCCGACAATGCCACCGCAGTGGCCTACATCAACAGACAAGGCGGAACAAGAAGTCTCGCCGCTTGGTTAGAGGTCAAGGCCATTTTATCTTGGGCAGAGGCACATGTTCCCGTCATTTCAGCGGTACACATTCCAGGCGTAGACAACGTCATGGCAGACTTCTTCAGTCGTCACACAGTCGACAGCGGAGAGTGGGCTCTTCATCCAGAGGTGTTTCACCTTCTAACCCAGATGTGGGGGGTTCCTGTAGTGGATCTGATGGCAACCAGGCACAACAGGAAGGTGTCCGTGTTCTGCTCCCGGTGGAGGGATTCACTGGCCCTGGCAGTGGACGCCTTGTCCATACATTGGGACTTCCCCCTAGCCTACATCTTTCCTCCACTTCCTCTGCTGATCAGAGTCATCCAGAAGCTGAAGGTGGAGCGTTGTCCGGTCATCCTAATCGCTCCGAACTGGCCTCGTCAGTCCTGGTATCCGGATCTGATGGAAATGTCTGTAGCGGAACCCTTTCCGCTTCCTGCTCGTCCAGATCTCCTGTTACAAGGGTACCTGTGGAAGGAGGATGTTCATCGTCTTCATTTGATGGCCTGGAGGTTGAATCCTCAATTCTGAAGAAAAAGGGTTTTTCCTCTTCTGTGGTGTCTACGATGCTTAAAGCTCGCAAGCCTGTGTCTTCCAAGATTTATCATCGAGTCTGGTCAACCTTTGTTGCATGGAGTGCTGATAGGGATCGATCACTTGATTTCCATCTTCCTACTGTCCTGGCCTTTCTACAGGACGGGGTAGAGAAAGGGCTCAGCCTAAGTTCTCTCAAGGTTCAGACGTCTGCTCTGTCTGTCTTTTTTCAGGAGCGCATTGCCATCCTCCCTGATGTCAAAGTTTTCTTCCAGGGTGTGGCTCACGTTCGGCCCGCTTTCAGGAGTCCAGCTCCTCAGTGGGACCTCAATCTGGTTTTGGGGGTTCTCCAACGTCCCCCATTTGAGTCCTTAGCTACTATTCCTTTACGCCTTTTGACCCTGGAAGATGGCCTTCCTTTTGGCTATTGTATCAGTTCGCCGGGTGGCAGAGCTACAAGCCTTGTCTTGTAAACCTCCTTATCTGGTGTTCCACAAGGATAAGGCTGTACTTTGCACTTCCAAGGAATGTTTACCTAAGGTTGTCTCCGAATTTCACATCAATCAGGAGATTGTGGTGCCCTCTTTCTGCCCTAACCCTTCCTCTGACAAGGAGAGGGATCTTCATTTGTTGGATGTAGTGCGTTGTCTCAAATTTTATGTTCATCGCACTGAGTCTATCAGGAAGTCTGACGTTCTGTTTGTCATTCCTGAGGGGCCTAGGGCAGGGAGACCGGCATCCAAGGTGACCATTGCATGTTGGATAAAATCTACTATTCGTAAGGCTTACGAATTGCGGAATAAACATGTGCCCTTTCGGGTCACTGCTCATTCCACCAATTGGGGCCTCTTGGGCCTATAAAAATCAAGCGTCTGCTGATCAGCTGTGCCGGGCGGCCACTTGGTCCTCTGTGCACACCTTCTCAAAGCACTACCGCGTGGATGTGCTGGCTTCGGCTGATGCCAGCTTTGGGAGGAAGGTCCTGGAGGCAGTTTTGCCTGTCTAGGATCTTCTTCTTCTGAGATTCTCAGTGCTTCTTTACTGTTGAGCCCTGTTGGCTCGGTTCAGTGTGCTGTGTTTTGTTCTTGGGGTTTGTTCTTACCCCTAGTTGGTGTCCGTTGACACTTCTGCTAGTTGGGATCTGTGACCGGTTGGTTTATAGAGGTTCTGTGACTCTAGGGGCCTTGCGCCTGGTCCTTGCCTCCTTCTCGCCTTTGGGAAAACTCAATGTTTGGACATCCCAGTGTACCAGTAACCTGTATTGGACGACAGTGAAAATAGGATTTTAGTCTTACCTGTTAAATCCTTTTCACTTAGTCCATACAGGTTACTGGTCTCCCACCCTGTCAAGGGACCATGCTTGGCTCTCCTGTGGCACGCCATGGGAGTCCTTGGGGCATGCTCACAGGGGTCTTCTTCTTCTCTCCTATCTCTGGTCAGGTTAGTGTCTCAAATCATTCTGGCTTGTTCTGACTGAGGTGCAGCCTAAGAGGGAGGGGAGGCTCCGCCCCCTGCATACATTTAGATGAATGTTCCTGCCTACTTAAAGGGGCAGATCGCCTCCCAGTGTACCAGTAACCTGTATGGATTAAGTGAAAAGGATTTAACAGGTAAGACTAAAATCCTATTTTCATGCCAAACTAGGCCACCAAGAAAAAGATTAATGTCTCAAAAACTATTTATATTGCAAACAAATGGCTGCCACAATATATATATAGGCAATTTTTAATTCTTTAAATTAATTAAACTCATCTTAGGTTGACAAGTCCACTTTAAGAATCTTCTAACTTAGAAATAGAAGTTCTTTAATGTATATCTTGAACTTTCTCCCTGCATTTGTTAAACAGTGATTCTCAAAGCTAGGATAACATGGCCAAGCAACCATTGTGAGACACAATGTAGATTTTCAGGCTGATAAACATGATGTTGAGGTGAATTTCATGCAGAACAGAATCCAATTAAATAAATCGCAAAGAAGCAATGGATAAGAACACGCATACTCTTTGTTTGAATTAAATTTTTGGATATTCAAAGATTGTAGCAGCTTTCGCGTGACAGACTTAATTAAACGAGAGCATGAGAAATGTTTGGTTTTCCCAACAATGAGCCAGATTTACATATTGCTTTTCAGAGGTCAACCAACAAGATACCCTTTAACTGTACCACCGTATCAGTCACTTTCAAAACTTTAAGGGCCTTCTACTTATACTGAAATATTAGTAATTCTGGAGCAAACCAGCAGTACCATTGAGAGGGACAAAGATTACTTTTTTCATTTAAATGGGTATTTTAACCCCTTGAACAATAGGGAGGCCTCAAACGCATTGAGAAGCAATGGATACCTCTATCATTTAAAAGGATAAAGGTCCCTTTTAAATCAATGGGAATTTTGATTTTTCCAATATGGTGCAGATGATATGCTCTAAAATTGCTCTGCTTTTTGCTGCCAGATGTTCTGGCACTCACACATACACTGTCTGACACCCTAGCCTTTGTTCCTCCTGGCACCCCCTATATTATGTCAGCCCATACCAAAGGGTAGGTACTGAGTACAGTAAGAAATTCCATGGTGTTGAAAGATTTTGTTTTTATTTTTTTACTACAGTTGTCGTGCTTTTATATTTATTTTCATTTTTATATTCACTTTTTTCTAATTCTATTTTCACTTTTATTCATTTTTCTTTTTGTTTTATTTTAATTATTTTTTATTTCCTATCTCCGTTTGCTCATATGTATCATCATAAATATAATTGGTTTCTTGCTTACCTAAAATAGACCATTATCAGTCTCTCTTTTTTGCTTTGTGTATGATTAATATATATTATAATTTTTACGAAATTACTACACTTAGTACTCTTATGCGCTGTCTCTGTCCTTTTATGTTTCCATATATACATTGGTTTAAGAGGACTCTGGACCCTTGACAGCGACACAGAGTAGCAATCAACTGATACTCCTTGCTTAACACTAACTCTTCGCATCATCCATCCTCTTCATCTCCGTTCCATTTACTGACTCCATCTTCATTAACTCTATAATCATTCCATCCCAACCATTGCATTCAGTATCAGATTTGTACTCTTTCTCTATTCAGTGAGACTGTTTTTTACATACTTGCTGTGTTTTAGATTTCTTATGTAATTAATCTGTGTTTTACTTAGTACTTTATGTATTGCATGGCTAGGGGTCTATCAGTTAAGAGATTGTTATATGAATCTGTATATATTAATATTCATCACACTTCACTTGCCTAAACCCCCCTACCCTCAATATTTATCTGGTGAATGCACCTATTCCTTCTGTGCATCTCTTCCAGAGTCATATTGCTATTCTGCCAGATGTTAAGCCTTTTATTCAAAGGAGTGTCTCTTGCCTTCCTCTCCTTTAGGGATCCTATGCCTCAATTAACCTGGTTTTGAGTGCCCCCCCCCCACCCTTTGAACCTCTCTCATTGGTTTCCTTGTGTTTTCTGATTCTGAAAATAGCTTTTTCTGTTAGCCATTGTTTCTGTACAAAGGGTTGCTGAACTTCAAACCTTGTCTTGGAAGCACCCTTTCCAGGTGTTTTACCAGGACAGGTTGATACTTCTTCCTTCTCAGAGTGTCTTACTTAAAAGTCCTTTCTGACTCTCACATCAATCAGGAGATTGTTCTTTCTTCTTTTTGTCCTGACCCTTCCTCTTAACAGGAGAAGGACCTTACTCTATTGGACGTTGTGAGACGCCTAAAGTATTATTTGAATTATTCACAGCCTTTAAGAGGCAAATTCCCTTTTTGTAATTCCTGAGGGTCCTACAGTGGGTTAGGCATCATCCAAATTCACTTTTACTTCATGGATCAAAGCTACCTGTTACAGCTTACCTTGACTTCAGCATCATCTGCAGGCATGAGGCTTCAAACATGCTGCAGGCTTCTGTTTTATCTGTTTGCTTCCTGTAGTCTCCTCCTACTAACTTTCTACTTCCTCCCTCTGAGCTGCTCCTCCTACTTCTTGTGGAGGGCTTTAAAGGGCAGACTGAGGCCTGACTCAGTTGCCCTTGCGTTTTTGTTCATAGCAGTTCTGTTACCTTGGGCTCCAAGTATGACCTGGCTAGTCTTCCATCCATTCTAGTGCTGACCTGTGGCTCTGTCTGACTATTCTTTTGCCTAACCCCTAATAGTGGACAGCCAATCTGGGTCAGACTTGTGGCTCTGGCTGACTACCTGAACTGTGTATGACCCGGCTTGTCTGACTACCCCTTCTGCTGCTGACTTGTGGCTCTGTCTGACTATTCTTTCGTCTTTTCCCCTGGTTATCAGACAGCCAATCTAGTGCGGACTTGGGGCTCTGATAGACTTGCATAGCTGACTGCAGGTGTGAGTCAGTTTTCACCTTACTTCTGCTGACTACAGGCGTGAGTCAGTATTCGCTCCTACTGACTGCAGACGTGAGTCAGTATTCGCTCCTACTGACTGCAGGCGTGAGTCAGTATTCACCCTTACTGGCTCCAGGTGGGAATCAGTGATATTTCCTTCTGACTGCAGGCTGAGTCAGACCTCATTCCTCGTTGGATCAAGATCCTGAGTTCCACTTCCTGTTCCTGGTTCTAGCTGAGACTTCAGTGGCTAAGGCCTAGTCTCCAGCACAGTGGTTTAGCATTGCAACCTATTATTTCTGGCCATTACCCTGTGCTTATTCCTATTGTATATATCTTCTTTATGTCGTTTGTTAATAAATTGCATTAACTAAACCGTACTGACTCCTGAACTTCTCTGGGTAACCATGACAGAAATTTGATGAAAATAATGGTATATTTAGAAAGCCCATCTTATGGCAAGAAAAACAGTATATAATATATGTGGGTACATTAAATGAGTAAGAGGAAAATTACTGCTAAACAAAAACACAGTAGAAGGATCATGGCTGTTTTAACACTTCTGCTGTGTTTGTGTTAAATAATGTCCAGCAAACTTATAAAGCATGAAAGGAGTAGTAGCAGTATAGGCACATATTAGTAAACTGCTTGTCCAAAATCTGACTGCAGCCGTGGTTGCTGCAGCTTGTGCTATAAATGATGAGGAAGCAATATGTCCTGTAAAAAGACCAACCACCATCAATAAAATTAATAAACCATCTAAGAACACTGAAGACGTCAGTGAGACACATTCTAGTTTTGATGGCAATGGTAAGCCAAGAAACATTATTTGGCAGTGGGAAATGTATAAAATAAACATAAAAAATATGATTCATCTGTGCAGCAGCTGCATTCATCACATTATTAAAAAAAAAAAAAAAAAAAAAAATATATATCCTTTATAATCACTAGGATGTTTGTCATGATGCAGTTATATGCAGTAGAGAGTGTCCGCTTTCGGGTAGTCTCTACTGCGCTTGATCACATCGCTTGAGTGAGGCGACGCAAGACTGCATTGAGTACCCCTCTGGCACTCAAACGGTTAACATTACCCGGACCTTGGCCCATGTACACCGCCTTTTACACTAAGATATATATATATATATATATATATATATATATATATATATATATATATATATATATATATACACTAAAATAATTCACCGTTCCTGTTTACTGGTGATGTTCTGCAGGATGCATGGTTCTTAGATGATCTTGTGCAACCTGAATCCTCTTTGACTACGCAACATCACCGTGTGTAATCATTATGTCACATAGGGTACAATGTGTGGACACAAATTGCTATATTCTTGCCTGCACATAATTGCTGTTGGGGGGGGGGGGGATGGCATTAATAGAGGGATTTGGGACTTACTGGAAACACTTGGGATGGCTATGGAAGTTGGAAAGGGAGGAGCAAGCAATTTGATATTCTTAGTGAATGTTTTCTTGTGTCCATGTATTTGAAGAGGGGTACTAGCAGGGTGCATAGCAGTGGCATGGGCGTGGAACATTATATCTGTTTTTTTACATATACGTCAAGCGCAAGTTTGCTGCGATCACAGCTTTCCCCTCTTTACTGTTTGATGGTACATAATGAATTTGCAGTTTTCTGCTCTGTTCTAGAACCTAGGAAGAAACATTCTTGCACCTAGGAACTCAGTGAAGAACCAGTAGGAGATGATGGTGCCCCTGAAACACATACTGCAGAGCCAGTCTTACCCAGCGCATGATGAATGTTTGCCTATGCCTGTTTGGTTTCCCCCACAACTGTATTCACCCATACCACCACCACCACCTGCAAGCTCAGTAGCATGGTAAACGGAGCTTGTTGTAATGATAGCCCACATAAATGCCACCACGAAGTAAAAATTAATTAAAAAAAAAAAAACAGTGCTAATAAGCCCATGCACAAAAGTTGTTATTATGTGAATGTTCCCTGTGACTGTACCAGCGGCCACCCAGCCTTGGTTTTCCCATCAATGGTCACTTCTTCTGCTATGAGCCAGATGGAAATCCAACAGCATACCGCAATATACCCCAATCACCAGGCAAAACTAGTGTCAGGGTAACCAGAACTGTTTAATGGCACAAAAACACACATTTTTATACAGTATGGAACAAAAAGGACAAACAGTGGTGAGGGCTAGACAATAGTGGGCTGGGACCGGTGGACAAAGGGGTCAGACATGATTGAATTGAGGGACAATGGGACTGCTTAGGGACACACACTACCACAATGGCCGGAGCTGGGCTTTAGGTGGGGACAATGGGCAGGGTAAATAGGGACACAAAGAGCCGATAGACTTGGTGGCGCCGCCGCTTCGAAGCCTCGGCCAATGGGAGCGCAAGCGACTGAAGCCGACTAGCCACTGACATTTCCCTATGATAAGTCTATGGAGTCCCTTTAAACTCCTCGCTGAGTCAGCGGCTAATCAGAGGGCAGCCGGCGTTTTCCATACCGCATCACAGTGCCCTTTAAATGGTGAGCCAATGGGAGAAGGGCCTACTTCTCCCCATGCTATGTCAATGCAGGCCCTTTACCTTCCAATGACCAATCAGCTGTCGGCCGACACTTGAAACCATGGCGGCTCAGTTTTGTAATGAATGTCAGCTGCTTTGGGGAAAACGTAGGGCTTTCTGCCCACACAAAGATCCTCAGTGCATTGGGGAGTGTGGTGCCCATCAGGGCAATGATCTAGGGGTTGCCAAACAAGGGAGATTGGGCCGGTTCCCGTGACATTCCCCTTTAACCCCATATGTACTGCCTGACACCCCCGGCCTTCTTACCTTGCCCAGGCAGTGCACATGGGGATTTGTGGATAGCAGTGGGCAAGAGAAAAAAGGCTGGAGATGGTCAGACAGTGTACATGGGGATCTGTGTTTACCAGCGGTCATGGAAACAAGTCTGGGGACCAAGCAGTGTATATGGGGTTCTATGGCTACAACTGAGCACTGAAACAAGGATGGGGGGGATTGTTTCTCTGGGAGTGCACAACATGATCATATATGATACAGGGCTAAGAGGATAATTGTGTAGTGCTTGGTGTACTATTTTGTTATTCTTTGAGTGCTAAGGCATGAGCAATGCACATCCCTATGGCACTCAATGATGTCCATAGTGCTGAAAGCATCCTCTCCACTCCCCTACTGGCCAAGTAGGGAATCAGAGAGAGAGAATGCTGTTCAATTTCAGAATTGTCGTAGTGTTGGTGATGTGTGAAGGGAGGACATTGTCAGCACTTTGACAGTACTGTATGGTAATAGGGACCTTCTCTACCCCTCCCCTTACATCTGACAATTTATTGAATATGTAAATGTGAGTGTACATCGAAATGTCGAAGTATTTCAAACATATGAACAATTCCTTATTGCCACAGCATCGACCTGAAGTGAACCTAGGCCCTCTACTCCTCTTTCTCTACTAACAAAACCCACGCTGAAGTGAGGGAAATTCTTGGCTTTTATAGTAGAAGCAAGCAGGAAAATGAGGGGTGTTTTTCTATGAGGCTCCATAAATTTACTCCAAAAATCAATAGTATAGGGAGGAGGAAAATACTATTTTAAGGGGAATTTCAGCCTGAAACAACCGATAGTGTGGAAATGCGATGGCAAAAGTTTCACTGGAATTTCCTTGAAAGCTTTGCAAAATTTCCTGCGGGGGAAAAAACAGGACATTTCATACATCCCTAACTTTAATTAGGTTTCCGTACAGGCTGTGCATGTGAGTAAAACAAGGCATATTTTTTCTTGGTGTACTTGGGATATTTAGGACATTTAGGGCTCGATTTAACATACCACAGTAAAACTGTTGGCAGGGCTAAAAAGGATACTGGATCACACACACACACACACACACACACACACACACACACACACACACACACACACACACACACACCACCCTCCCAAACACTAACCTAAACTACCCCTAACAACAACAATAAAGTGAAGCATTGCTAGCCCTAACACTATCCTATTTCCCACACCCCATAGCTGTAATGCTTACTTATCATTCAGTTTAAAGGGATAGTAATACCTGAAAATAAGTTTATTTTATATTGTAGCCCTTAAAAAAACATGAAAAATGATATAAGTCTTATCTCCCAAACTTTTATGGTTTGGGAGATATTCAGAAGTAATGTTTCCCCTGGAGTGATGTCATTGCTCCACCCTTCAGATTTGAAATCCGGTCGCTCGACCAGCAGTGCCTCTCCAGAAGTGCTGAGATCATGATCTTTAAAAATAATTTCTTCATTGGAATGGTCTACAAAGTGTGCTTTCAAGCCAGGTACGCTTTGTACACAGTTCCAATTAAGTAGTTCTTTTCAAAGATGTGATCTGGGCACTGCTAAAGAACTGCCGGTTGCTATGTGGACCGAATTCCAAATCTGTCCACTAGATGGCAGACTTGGCTGAAACAGCCAGGAAAAGTGAACTATACTATATTTTACATATGAATATCTCCCAAACCTTCATGGTAAGATAAGACTTATATCATCCTTCATGGTTTTTTAAGGGCTACAATATAAAATAAAAGTATTTTCAGGTATTACTATCCCTTTAAGTCTTCATCTGTAAGCTTATCTTCTTTCTTCTGATCATCATCCATCTTGAAATCTTTCTTCTTCTCCTTCTTCTAAAATAGTGGTCCGCAAGAAATAAAGGTTAAAAAAAATGTAAACACCCAAAGTTATATTTGCAATATATGTATTCTGCCACAGCTGGCAGTGGCGGCAGAAGAGCAGATGAACCCCCCATATACCTCTTGGACCATTGCCTGAGCCATACTGATATAAATTTGAGCAGAGACTGGCTTTTATATGGCTTTCGTCATGCCTCCTGCTCGAAACTAAAAGGCTGGGAGGTGTGTCACCCCACATCTCAGCCAATGGAAATGTGGGAACCATTTTGATCTGAGACTGGCCATATAAAGCCAGTCTCTGTTCAAATTGACCTCAGTATGGCTCGGGCAACATGTGTGTGTGTGAGATTTTTTCAACTTCTGCCGTGGCACCATACATATATTGCACACAGAACTTTGGGGGCTTAAATATTTTTAACCTTTAATTATTTCTTTCTTGCAGAACACTATTTTAGAAGAAGGAGATGAAGAAAGATATGAAGATGGATGATGATCACAAGAAAGAAATAAGATAATAAGCATAAAGATGAAGAGTTAAACTGGATGACCAGTGTGCTGAAGACTGGATCACTATCAAAATGTTGCATACATTTGTGCGAGCAACTGAACGGTGCAGTAAGCATGTTGCCAGGATTAAAAGGGCTACATGAGAATCTCAAATGCATCAAAAGAGCGAGATACTCATGTTACGTTGTGTTGCTCATTTGAGTGCCTGCAAGAAAATAAACATAACTTACATATCAGATGATACCAATGTGACAGGAAGCCTTGACAACAAGTATGGCTGCACCTGTCACAGTATGTGCATACAGTTCTCCATATCTCTCATAGTACAGCTATTTAATGTATTTAAAATCTAATTGGATGGAGGCATAAAGAATGATACAAATGCCACATTGGGTAACTTATCTCACAGCCGAGAGCAGGATCTCATCTTCTTCTAGGCTCTCCTTGTCAGAGAAGATCTGCAGCAGCGGAACCAGGCATAACCCTTTTAGTGCCATAGGGGGACGTAATGCATTGTAGAGCAATGCACTGCGTACCCTTCTGGCACTCAGAGGGCTAACACAGAGCAAGCCCTGGCCCTGGTCTGTCTCCTGAGGAGGTGATGGGTATCTGCAGATGTTGACCAATTATAGTTTCCTCTGAGGAAGCTTTCCTCTGACCTCGACTAGGTTCCTTCTGTGGGCAGCGATTTGAGAGAGGGAGCAGTGAAATATGCAGTCATACACAGTGTTCAGAAGGTTTCCTGTCACACTGGCATCAGCTGAATGTAAGTTATGTTTATTTTCATGCAGGCACTCAAATGAGCAACACTTAATGCAACATGTCAATTTCACCCTTTTGATGTGGGCAAGATTCTCACATCGCCCTTTTCATCCCGGCGACATGCTTAATGCACTGTTTAGTTGCTCACACAAATGTGCGCAAAATTTTAAAAGGATACCCTGAAGACCATGCTGGACAACAAGACTATAGGTAAGAGTTTATTTTCATGGGATGTTGTTAGCTATAGGCGTTTTAACTCTGTGAGTACCAGTGGGGCATGCAGTGCGTTTCATACCCTAATGGCACTCAAAGGATAATTTTTTTTTACATCACACACATTTTTTCAGTACTTTGGAAATATTGATATGGGGCTTAAAGCTAGGGATGGGCGAAGCTTTGCGCCTCAAACTGAAATTGGTGAAAAATGGCACTTTCTGCTTGGAGAAAAAGTGCAGATTTCCCACTTTTTTCTGCTTTTTTTGCCTATCGAAATCAATGGGAACATAGAAGTTACACACAACACATTACAAATAATATTTTATTTCCCAAAGGCATTGTATAAAAGGGGCATGAGGGTGCCTGTGTTGGTGGGGTGTGGGGAAAGAATCAGTTGAACAGGGAATGTTTTTTGGGGGTTGTTTACTGGGATTGGGGGGCACTTGATAAAAAAGAAATAAAATAAAACCCATAAGACATTGTATAAAGGGGTCTGAGGAGGGTGCCTGTGTTGGTGAATGAATTAATCATTTGAACAGGGAATTTGTTTTGGGGGCTTTCTTGACTGCTATTGGGGGAGACAGTTAATAAAAAAAAATCAATAAAATAAGACATTTGTATTTAAAATGACAGAGACAGGAACCCCCTGACATAAGCATCCACTGGGGTGGACTGATACTTGACTTGATAGAGTATTTTGTAGAGGATGATTTGTTTGATTTGTTGTTAGAGGCCTTTGTAGGACTTAGACTTATTAGAGGCCCAAGCCCTGAAGAATAATTGATTTGTAGGGCTTAAGCTAGTTTGGCACAATCTCTAAGGAAACCCTGATTTGTAAGACTTAGGCTTGTTAGAAACACCCCCCCCCCCCAAAAAAAAAAAATTTGTTTATTTCTTTGTAGGACTAATTTTTTTTTTCTTTTTTTTTTTTTTTTTTCAAAACACAAGCCCTGAGAAAAAAATAAAAATGCCCTACTGGCCTAATGCCAGCAGGTCATGTTGGCCAGTGGCCACCGTCAAATGTCCTTCTGAGTTGCAGCTGCTGTTCATACTGCTGAGTTGTTTAAGCAGTAGGATGTTTAGGCAGCTGAAAGGGAATGGGACAACAATAGCAGTAACATGGAAGATGGATGATGAAGGTTCCACTTGCCACGTCTGGCTCCAGTGATGAGCTTGAGGGTAGCAGAAGAATAAGTAGGCCCCAGTATATGTGGAGAAAAGAACAAGTTGACCA
The DNA here is from genome assembly GCA_037306005.1 of Rhinophrynus dorsalis. Lineage (NCBI taxonomy): Eukaryota > Metazoa > Chordata > Amphibia > Anura > Rhinophrynidae > Rhinophrynus > Rhinophrynus dorsalis. The sequence continues at coordinate 291,725,171 of CM074720.1, forward strand.
TTAAATCTTCTCCACCTGCCCCTCCTCCAAAATCATCATGGGTGTGTTATTAGAATATATATTTTTCCCTTGAGAACAAGAACTGTGGCTTCCATCAGAAACTGTAATGTGCACAATGTGTATGTGGTAAATAACATTTGGGGGCACAACTGTATCCAAACACCATGACACCCGAAACCAAGTACTGCCGCTGTCACTGTACCCCTTGTCCAGACCCCGCTAAGGACACATGACAACTTGCTGACAGTTTAATAATAATGATGAACCCTTCCTGCCAGAATCCTAGCATATACTGTGGAATGGAATCTCCTCAGATGCCACCTGATGACCTGGTATCGATTCTCCTCCACCACACTGGAATGTGTGGTCAGTTCACCACCATATAGAAATGTATAAAATATATTTTTTAGTTACCTACCACAATGATAAATACTTAGAAAACAAAGTTGAGCAGTGAAAACCCAATACCCAAATGGAGTATTAAGTGTCTGCACCGGACAGACACACTCCAAACTATGTCTACCCTCCCCCCACTAAAAACAACTAAACACTGGCACCATGAAACATGAAAAAATAAATAGATGAATAAATTATGGAGGGTGGAGAATGACAAATGATATATGAGATGATGATAAGTCCATTAATTCATATCCACAAATGTCATTTCACCAAGGCACCTCTGCCATTCCAATGCAACTCATGAGTCCACACTCTATCATGTGTACAACTCCGTCAGTAGTCATAATGAATATGGAAATTAAAATGAAAGAGAAATGGTGATAGCTTGATTTCAGGCGGCATGTGCAGCTTTAACTGTGTCTAGGCAACTGAGTCTGGTGGATAATATATGTGGTATAAACAGGGGTGTATATATTCAAGTGATCTAATCACATATCCTGTACCCTTAAGGCAATGTCAGACTCCCAAATAACTTCCTGCTCCATCCATGGAGCTTACCTCCACTCATACGTTGCTCCTTTGCTGCAAATTGAAGTAATTCTTCCTCCACGCCAAAGTGAATTCACCATGTACTCTAGATCAATGAGAATTGATATCGCCATCAAATCTCATTGCTCCATCAACCTCACAAAGACTGGTCCCTTAAAGTGTTAGTAATACTTTAAAATAATTTTATTGCATATTGTAGCCCTTAAAAACACTAAAAAATATATAAGTCTTATCTCTCAGACCTTTATGGTTTGAGCGGTATTAGCAAGTAAAGTATAAAATTTCCCCTTCACTGGCTGTTTCAGCCAAGTCTGCCATCTAGTGGACAGACTTGGAATCCAGTCTACAGATCAGATGGCAACTCACAATCTTTAAAAAGAACTACTTCATTGCAACTGTCTACAAGGAGTGCTTGGTTTGCAAGCACACTTTGTAGACCATTCCAATGAAGAAATTATTTTTAAAGATCGTGATCTCGGCTCTGCTGGAGAGCCACAGCCAGTCTGCTAGACCGGTGACGTCACTCCAGGGGAAACTTTACTTGCGAATATCTCTCAAACCATAAAGGTTTGAGAGATAAGACATATCATTTTTAATGTTTTTAAGGGCTACAATATGAAATAAAATTATTTTCAAGTATTACTATCACTTTAATAAGAGGAAAATATGTGGAACATTTAAATGTGGCACGTGCATGGACTCATCATCATCTCATATATCATTTATCATCCTCCACCCTCCATCATTTATTCATCTATTTATTTTTTCATGTTTTTCTCTTATGTGTTTTTTGGGGGGGCAGGCCCTTTTCACTGGCACCAGTGTTTCGTTGTTCCTAGTGGTGGGAAGCTAGACATAGTTTAGGTTGTGTCTGTCCAGTGCAGACACTTAATAATCCATTTGGGTCTTGGGGTTTCAGTGCTCAGCTTCATTTTCTAAGTATTTATCATTGTGGTATGTAACTAATAAATATATTTTATATATTTCTACATGGTGGTGATTATTTATATATGAGGGTTGAGTGTCTATATAGGTCCTAGTCTGTTTTTCTCTTTTGTTTTTTTGTAGTTAAAATGGAATTACCTATAAGAATACTCCAACTGTTTGTTCTAAAACTCCATTTGAAGGGTAACACACACGTTTCCAAACAGTACATTTGTGCTTTAACACTGTCTGGCAGCTAGCACTGCTGTCTTTTAATCTTTGTTTTGTATTTGGCAGCTTCCTGGAGATGGGGGAGCTTAATTTCCCCACCACTTATACAGGCTTCTATACAAGCAAGGATACTGCCTCATATACTAATTGGAATCTGTCCAAAACATGTCCCTGTCCTCACACGAGGTCATGGACTTTGCTTTTACAGAGAGAGATGACACAAGATAAATTTGCTTTTCTAATGTCTTTAAGTACTCTAATGTCTTTAAGTAGTCCAAGGCTGGGGCATCTTGCTTCAGCTTCACACTACTGCCAGAACACACTAAAATGATCAAGGTGCATGATATCAGCCAGGGGCGGGACACCCCAACAGGTCATGTTTTACAGATATCCCTACTTAAGCACATGTGCAATTAAAATGACTGAGCCACTGATCTCTCACTTGTGAACAAGCAGAGATGTACTGAAGATGTGATCATTTGGTGTGTCTTGAGGACTAACATTGAGAATCATTGGTCTACACTGTTATTTTGGTGTAGAGGGGGTGAAATGTAAATAATTTGTTCTGATAATGAAACCAGTTTCCTCTAAACAAGGGTATGCAACCTTTGGTACTCAAGCTATTGGAGACTACCATATCATGCACAACAAGCCAACAACTGCAGAGCCAAAGATTGCCTCTTTCTGGTGATAGCAAGCCACAGCCACATTGTAGTTAAAATGAAAAATCCTGTTGGGGTGTGCATGTTTCACATACCTGATTTAAAATTACAATAGCACATCTTAAAAATAACCCTCTAAATGCAGATGAAAACTGAACCTTAACTATGTCAACTGCTGATGAAATTAAAATTATATATATATAAAAAGGTATACTCTACTAATGTTTAAAGACCTTAGTAAGAATGTCTTTGTAAAGTAGCACTAATGTTTACTATGGATATATATATATCCTGCAGGACTTTTCCTGCTGAGTAAAACAAGTGAACTCTCATTGCTGAGAGATGATTCATTAAAAATTGCTGAAGCATAAACTTTATAATCATATTTTTATGGTTAAGTAAACTGCAGTCAGGTAATGTTGCTTTTGCTTTCTATGGAGAAGTATAGTCTACAACTCTACAATACATAATATAAAAATGCAGTTTGCTCTGTGGTCAGTGATTTGTGTATTGCTAACAGTTTAAAAATGAAATGGAAAAGGTTTGATTTTTCATAAGTGTTGAATTAAATATTTCACAGCAGTGGGTGTATTTTGCACAAAAGCCCTAATATATCCCATTTTGTTTTTATTTTGAATCTTGCATTCATATAAATATAATTTTGTTTTAATATGGGGTCCCCAGATAGGGGACATACTGTATTAAGCTTAAGCTATTACGCTTGCTATGAGGTTAGTGATAGATTTGTAACCTTTTCTGAATGGTAGGACAATAATTATATATAAAACATAGTGTGTATGTCTGTGAATAGCAGTACTTCTAGGTAGCACTGAAGTATCATCTGCATTAACTAAAATAACATTTAATATTGTAATCTCCAACTTTTGGAGAATACCTGCAGCTGAATTACTTTTGAATATGACAATCCTGCTGAGATACAATAACTCAATATAGATAGTAATTTAGGGTGATTAATTGGGATGTATATTTCTCCCTTCTTTAGAAGCACAACAAACTTGGGTGGGTATTTTATCATCAGAGAAAGAGAACAGATGTCTTGTCAGGCCATAGATCATGAGCACTCATTAACTTTTATTATCATATATAAAATGTTAAGCAATAAAACATTGTTTTCGGTGGGTGGAAATATGTTTTATATCTAATGTTGTAAAACCTTTAGAACTATACAATGCTATTAGCTGGCTTTGTATATTCTGCATGACTGAGACAATATCATTATAAAAAGGTGGTAATGGTTGCTCTGTCAAATATTTTAATTGCATAAAAGAATTCTGGACATGATTATGTATAGTTTTAACTGCCCCACCCATAAACAGCAGCACTAGTTTTAAAGTATTCCGCTAGGAGAGCAAGGCAACAATTCTTCTTTATTTTCATTTGTTATTTATTTTAGTTCCTTATGGGGAGATTCATTGCTCTATATGGATGGCTCCTTCTGAATGTCCTTTGCACTTGCATGCAGAACAGAGCAAGTCACTGACTAATTAACTGAATGAAACACTCTATCTACAATGTCTTCCAATATGATGGCCTGCCCTGTGGGAAGCCTTTCTCCACTCCCACTTTATCCTTTTGTCCCTGTGTCTGTTTTAGGTTTTTCAGCTTGTACTCTTTACTTTTTCATTTCATTTGATTCATTTTCATTTCATTATTGTATTTGGGACTTTGTATTGGGCCTGTGGATTATTATTGGGTTGTAGCACCTGTAAACTTCAACGCTTGTGGCTTCCATGTTGGATATGCAGCTGTGACATATTTCCCGCATGCCCAGGTGGGCTCCTGACCACAGGACTGCCCCAAGTATAATTGAGTTTCCTTACACATGAGGGGATCCCATATGCAATGGTTCACTTTTAAAATGTGCACACATAAGAGCGTTCAACATGAAGGTGCAATAGCCAGTTCACCGGCTTGAAAAGCTCCACGTTAGAATCTTACCCGAATCAAAAGGGCAAGATTCTTATGCCACAGCCTAAAACGTTGCCTCAATCCACTGCTCACATACCTTAAGTTTTAAACCTTTATCAGTGCACAGATAACCCATGTCATCTCTCCCCTGCCTGCCATTGATTCTCAGCAGCTTCCACCAACAAAGTCACAAACTGCATTAAACTTTGTTGGTGAAAGCTGCTGGGAAGCAATGGCAGGCAGGGGAGAGATGTCATGGATTATCTTATGCAGACGTTGGAGGCACATGAAGGGTTAAAGCTTAAGGTATTCGGGCAGTGCAGGTAGTGGATGGAGGTGACGATTTAGGGTGTGGCATAAGAATTTCACAGAGATTCTGATGTGGCTCTCTTCAAGCTGTTCTGTCATGCTACTTTCCATAAGGGTCAGCCAGGTCAGCAATGCTCCTCTTGTTTTGTGACCCTTACACAGACTGCCCCAGGGCCCAGTCCCTCTGATCAAGAACCAGCATAGGCTAAGGCCCTTACGTTCTCTCTAGCAGGTCTCCAGGCCCTGACCACCCTTCATCTATTCAGTAAATCCTAGATAAATTAGAACAGGGTGTCCCTGTTCCTACCAGAAACAGGCCCTGTTCTCCTGTGGAAAGCAATTCTATGACTCCTTCAGAGGATTCCTCACTAAAAGAGGGTGAAACAGGGGATGAAGATGCGAACGACTCTTCCCTCACCCCTGTGGACCCCTCTAGTGGAGAATCCTGAGAGTTGTGTGGAAAGCAAGAGTTAGTGTTAAAATCTCTGTGGGCCCCTCTGGGACATCCACTCATCTTCTGGAGCCATAGAAGGTGCTCTATCCACTTCCCCTCATTATTTTCTTGCTAGGATTATCTATGAGGAATGGACATCACCAGATAGGAAAGTCTTCTTGTCTAGATGTTTTGCCTTTCTTTACTCCTTATCTACCCCTGAATTAGAATTATTGGCTACACCTCCTGTGGTGGATCCCCCTATTTTTTGCCCTTCTAAATGTATAGACCTTCCAGTAGCTGACACGGAATTTAAGAACAGATGGATAAATGCATTTGCTATGGCCTGGTTGGGAAGGGCCATAGCCCTTTTGTATGATCACTTACTGGACCTGGCCCAGAAGGAGTCGGCCAGGTGAGATTGTGTTCATATGATCTCCAAGATTCATGAGGCTAATGCATATATTAGTGAGGAAGCCTTGGATACTATCAATTTTATAGGTAAGATGTTTGCTCTTTCTGTAGTGGCACTCCTCACCCTGTGGCTGAAGATCTGGTCTGCTTCTAAGAAGTTTTGTATATCTTTTTACCATTTGTGGGCAATCAGCTCTTTGGCCCTTAATTGGATAAGGTCATTAGCCATGATACTGGGGGCAACAGTTCCATTTTGCTTCAGTTCACACCTAAGTGTCATTCTTTCTCACATATGTCTTGTTTTTTATATTTGCCCTGTAACTACTCACAAGCAACCAAGGCTCCTATACTTCTTTGAGCTAACTCCATTTCACCAAAATCCAGCCTGGATGGGCAAGAATCCCACCTAGAAGCCCTCAACTAATAAGTATTCCTCGGCATGATTTGTTGAGTGCAGGAGTGCTTCATGCAATAGGAGGGCATCTGTGGTTTTTCTGATACATGTGGGCCCTCTCTGTGGCAGATATGTGAGTTTTACAGTTTATTTGGTGGGTGATCACACACATTTCTTGTTGCTCTTTTATGCTGAGTCTCTCTATAGACCCTCTGAGGGGTCTACAGTTACAGTAGGCAGTTCGAGACTTGGAAAACGTGAAGGTCTTGATCCTATTCTCCCAGCAAGAAAGGCTCTGGGATACTATAACAGCCTTTTCATAGTCACCAAGAAAGGCAGTGGCTGTCATCTGTTGCTAAACCTGAAATGTCTGTAATTTTGTGAATATGGCTTCTCTGGAAATATAGGATGTAATCTTTCATCTTGCTATTCACTTGCAGTTTCACTGCTTTGCTTTTTAGAAGCAACATTTCCAATTCATGGCCCCTCCATTTGGTCTGGCCTCTGCTCTGCGGGTTTTCTTCAAACTTAAGCAGGGCCGGCGCCACCTATAGGCAAGGTAAGCACTGGCCTAGGGTGCACATCTACTGGGGGCCCCAGAGCAGAGGACGTTATGTGAGGAGCGGAGCTTGCTCTGCTCATAAGGAGTAAGTAGCGGGGGGGGGGGGGATAGAGACTATAACTCCCATCATCCCGTCAGTGAACAGCAGCAGCTGAATGTCCTCCTGTTGTTGCCCACAGCCATTGAAGCCTGCTTCCAGAGCATGCTAGTAAATCTCCAGAATTGAAAGTAAGCCCGCCAGAATAGCTTCACAGCTTGAAGTGCTGGGTAAGTCATAACATGTTCTCTACATGTATACAACCAGGCCACAGTAGTATTCAAGATCACCATTAAAGGGGGGGTGACAGGAGGAACTGGCGTGTGTGTGTAGGCTGATAATATCCCTTTTTCACACTGACTCCCAGTTGGAACCAGCAGTACTCTGCTTTTTTAGGGCCCCAGGGACTGAGATCACCACTCATCCCGATAGCAGGTCAGATTTATTAATTGTGTTGCTCCAGAGAACCCGGGGAGATGGGGTAGTCCGAGCTCTGCAACTAAAAGTTTTTCTAACAATAAGCTGCACATATTGTACTAAATCTCTGTGTCTGGTGGAAGCAGCCAGCTAAGTAACAGGAGCCCTGATAAGCAGAACCCAGCCTGGTCCTAGCTTGAGAGTATGTGATATGCAATTCCGTGTTTTGGCTGACATTAACAATTTGCGTGCAAGAAGGTGTGCAAATCATTGCAATATATTGGGACTCTCATTCAATCTAAAGTTTAACCTTTTGAGTGTCAGAGAGGTATCCAACACATTGCAATGTGTTGCACACCTCTATTGCACTCAAAAGGTTAATAGAAATCCAACAAGGAAATAGATGAAGTGTCTATATGCAGGCTGATCCACTACAATTATCCAGGAGTACTGTCATCAGGAGAAAAGTGACACTGGCAGTGATGTCATGAACCTCAGCAGTTCTGCCCCATTGATTCTGGTGGGATCTGCACCCACTCCCCATATATATGTATACTCATACAGGCACACAAATCCATCTGTTGGTACCTTTTATTTATTTCATTTGATTTAAATGGGGCTTTTAACCCCTTGAATGCTAGAGAAAATGCAAACACATTGGAAAGTAATACATTGGAGACCTTTCTAGCATTCAAGGGGGTTAAAAGCCCCATTTATTTCAACAGGAATTTGTAGAATGTTCAATTTAATTCTATGGTCTCAGCGGTATATCTTGATAAGGCCCCTAGAGTCTTATCCTATGATTCTAAACACATTTTATTCTTTTTGTTCTTGCAGCAACAAATTGTGACTGTAAACTGTGATTCTGATATAATAACAAAAAGAGGACCAATTCTGGAGCAAACCATCTGCATCATAGAGAGCAAATAAAATTAGTTGGAGACCTCCCTAGTGCTGAGGTTAAAAGGTATTTTTATTTGTTCCCTATGATTCTGTGGTTTTGCCACAAAATTCCACTGCTTTTGCTTAGTGTATGAGCCTTACTGTTTTGAAGTCTGTTAGCTATTAGGGGGCCACATATGGATACCTTGCCTAGGGCTCCATGGAGTTATAATCCTGCTCTGAACTTAGGAGAATGAGGCGCCACTCTGAAAAGAGTGAGCTCCTAGAAAGCCTCCTCTTGCCACCCCCAATGAGATTCGCAGGGCTCGGCTAGTGTGCCAGGACACAAGGGGTGGAGCAAAAGGGGCAGCAAAATTAGGTTTTGCCTAAGGTGGCAAAAATTCTTGCACCAGCCCTGAACTTAAGGCGACATTGTCCAACCATATTCGGGCACAAAAGTATTCCCTTATGTCTTATTATAACAATTTAGCTACTTCATCTTCAGAGGGGTGCTCAACCTCAAGAAGTCCTGGATCAATCGCTTTTCTTTCTCGGCATGAGATTTAGCACCCTCCAGGGATGGGTATGTCTGCCAAGTGACAAGGTTCCCTGCGTTTCCTTAGTTCTGTTCCTCACAATGGCACCGGTGTAGGACTTCATGAAGGTGTTGGACTTGCTGGTCTCAGCACTGGAGGCAACTCCATATGCCCAGTATCCCACATGAATCCTGCAGCTGGATATTGGAATTGGTCCAAACAACCGTGTTATCTGCCCAGTGTTATATCCCTCTCTTCCTGGAAGAGGTTAAATCTACGCTACTGATTTCAGGAACATCACCTTACAGTGGATCACCCATTTGCCATAATGGATTGATCCATAGTGATGACAGACACCAGTCTATGAGGTTGGAGGCCAGTCTCAGCTCGTGGGTGGCACAAAACCACTGACTCAGTCATGGGAGTCATCTTTTGATCAATATGCTGGAACTTTGGGCAATACATCTGTCTCTTCAGCATTGCTGCAAATTGCTTTGTATACTTCTGAATCGAGTTTAATCTGACAATGCCATGGCCTAAGTCAACAGCCAGGGAGGTGCCAGAAGTGTGGCAGGTGGTGTGAGGTTTAGTTGAATCTCTCCTGGATGGAAGCTCATATATCGGCCCTGTTGGTGATTCACATCCCAGGAGTAGACAGTGTAGAGCCGGACTATCTCAGTCATCAAAACCTGGAGAATGGGAATTAAAGCAGTATGATTTAAATTACATAGTTTGGAAGTTGGGTCTGCTGTTTGTGTACCGCATGGCTTGTTAGCTAAACCATATGGTTCCTTCATTGCTCCAGGTCACGCAATCCAAAGGCCTTAGTAGTGGATGCCATGGTCTTTCCTTGGTAGTTTCCTCTGGACTATGTATTGCCCTTTCGTGGTGTCTGTATGTCTATAGCCACCTGCATCCTTTTTCTGAGTTCTTGGGCCTTTGCTGCATACACTACCTTCCAGATTCTGTCTGCTTACCTGCCTGACAACCTCCTCTGCTGAAGTGGTTCCTGCCTCCGTTCCTGATCCGGTTTGGGCTGACATTCCTGCTTCCATTCCTGATCCAGTCATCTGCCGTTACTGTTCCAGCTTCCTATCCCGGCCTGGCTGTTTGTTCCTGCTTCTGGATCGTGTGCAGAGTTCTCCGCCTTCATGTCGCCTGCGCGACATTTTCATCCCTGAGTGTCTATGCATACTCCAGTACGTGGGTACTGGTTCGCTCCATCTATCACCGGTTGCTTGCTGCTTCCCATACAGCACCGGTAGTGTCATTGTGTACTCCAGTATGCAGGTACTGGTTCGCTCCATATATCACCGGTTGCTTGCTGCTTCTCATACAGCACCGGTAGTATCCATGTGTACTACAGTACGCAGGTACTGGTTCGGTCCATCTATCACCGGTTGCTTGCTGCTTCCCATACAGCACCGGTAGTGTCATTGTGTACTCCAGTATGCGGGTACTGGTTCGCTCCATATATCACCGGTTACTTGCTGCTTCTCATACAGCACCGGTAGTGTCTATGTGTACTCCTGTATGTGGGTACTGGTTCGCTCCATATATCACCGGTTGCTTGCTGCTTCTCATACAGCACCGGTAGTGTCTATGTGTACTCCAGTACGCGGGTACTGGTTCGCTCCATCTATCACCGGTTGCTTGCTGCTTCCCATACAGCACCGGTAGTGTCATCGTGTACTCCAGTACATGGGTACTGGTTCGCTCCATCTATCACCGGTTGCTTGCTGCTTCCCATACAGCACCGGTAGTGTCATCGTGTACTCCAGTACGCGGGTACTGGTTCACTCCATCTATCACCGGTTGCTTGTTGCTTCCCATACAGCACCGGTAGTGTCATCGTGTACTCCAGTACGCGGGTACTGGTTCGCTCCATCTATCACCGGTTGCTTGCTGCTTCCCATACAGCACCGGTAGTGTCATCGTGTACTCCAGTACGCGGGTACTGGTTCGCTCCATATATCACCGGTTGCTTGCTGCTTCCTATACAGCACCGGTAGTGTATATGTGTACTCCAGTACGCGGGAACTGGTTCGCTCCATATATCACCGGTTACTTGCTGCTTCTCATACAGCACCGGTATTGCCTATGTGTACTCCAGTATGTGGGTACTGGTTCGCTCCATATATCACCGGTTGCTTGCTGCTTCTCATACAACACCGGTACTGTCATTGTGTACTCCAGTATGCGGGTACTGGTTCGCTCCATATATCACCGGTTGCTTCCTGCTTCTCATACAGCACCGGTAGTGTCCATGTGTACTACAGTACGCAGGTACTGGTTCACTCCATCTATCACCGTTGCTTGCTGCTTCCCATACAGCACCGGTATTGTCCATGTGTACTACAGTACGCAGATACTGGTTCGCTCCATATATCACCGGTTGCTTGCTGCCTTTCCATACAGCACCGGTAGTGTCATTATGTAGTCCAGTACGCAGGTACTGGTTTGCTCCTAAAATCACCGGCTGCTCGCTGACACCTATATAGCACCGGTAGGCCTCTGTGTAGTCCAAAACATGCGACTGGTTTGCTCCACCACTTCTTAGTCGCTGAGGCCACTTACGCTTCTGTACCAGTACTTGTCGCCTCTGGGCTCAAGGCTGCCTTGCCCCGTATATTGGCAGGGCCGGTAGAGCCTTCTCCCTCATTGCACCAGTCTCCAGGCTGCCTTGCCCGGTATATTGGCAGGGCCGGTAGAGCCTTCTCCCTCGTTGTACCAGTCTCCAGGCTGCCTTGCCCGGTATATTAGCAGGGCCGGTAGAGCCTTCTCTCTCGTTGTGCCAGTCTCCAGGCTTCCTTGCCCGATATATTGGTAAGGCCGGTAGAGCCTATTTCCATATTGTGCCTATCCTAAGGCTGCCTTACCCGGTATTGGCAAGGCCGGTAGAGCCTCTCTATTATTATTCACTGTACCATTGTTCACCATTGCTTTGTACTATTATGTGTTGAAATATATGTGTAATGTCAAACCCGTGAGGGTTTTCTTTAAACTTTCAATACAGTTGTGTTTTTATCTTAACTCTGTGTCTGAGAGTCAAAACAAACCGTAACAGCTTGGTTCTCAAAGATGATCTCTATGTTGGTAGATGTTTTGTGGTATCTCAGTCTTCTTCCAGACCTTTTGTCTCAGGGTTAGGGATGAGCAAAAGTTTTCGCCTCAAAACAAAAATAGAAGAAAAATGTCACTTTTGGCAGAGCAGTAAATTTATAGCAGAAAGTACTGTTTTGTTGCCTAGCTCATTGCATTGAAATCAATGGGAAGACTGAGTTTCCTTTCTTTTCTAGCAGACATAGTATAAACTGGGTGTAAGGTTCCCGCAGCATGACATTCTGTGTTACTGAAAGGAAGAGAAAGCAGTAAATTTTAGAGCTAGAGAAGACAGGCTAATAAAGTGATGTTAAAGCTTAGTTTAGGGAATCTTGTAGGCAGGAAATCTGTTCTCTGTATTAGGGGAGTATGTTGGACACTGGGGGACAGGACAGGAGAAAGGAGATTGACCCCAAAATTTGGTGTGATTGACTGAAAAGACACTGGCAGCTGTAATCCAAGTTTCTTCCTGATCTGGCTGTTGTCTCTGCCCTAAGGGAGTCTGGGGGTTTGAGAAGGAAGAAAAGGAGGTTTACCCCAAATACCCCAAAAGTTTGTGTGACCAGGTAGACACAAACAGCTGTGATCCAAGTTCCTTCCTGATCTGGCTGTTATCTCTGTGTCAGGGGAGTCTGGGGTTGAGAGAAAGGCGCAAAGGCAAAATACCCTAAATGCCCCAAAATCCTGTATGACTGAGTGGGAACACACAGCCAGAGTGATTTTGTGTGACCAAGTAGACACAGGCAGCTGTGATCCAAGTATCTTCCTGATATGGCTTTTATCGCTGTCTGGGGTGCGTGAGAAGGGAGCAAAGGAGGTTTACCCTACATACCCCAAAATTTGTGTGATAGAGTAGACACAGGTAACTTTGATTCAAGTTCCTTCCTAATCTAGCTGTTATCTCTTTGCTAGGGGAATCTAGGGAAAGAAGCAGTTGAACAGGGATTGTGTTTTTTTTTTGTTGACAGTGATAGAGAGAAGGGATCAGTTAATTAAAAAAATTATAGGTGACAGAGACAGGGACCCTGATGTGAGCTGTTAATGAGAGAGACTAACACTAGATGAGTATTTTGTAGAGGGCCAAGGCAAGACATCATACACAATCAGTTGTATTGTGTACTCTACAGTAAAAACACACACAGTAGCCGAGTAATGTCCAGCAAAAAACACAATGGTTGGGGAAGGGTGAAAGGATTAGGAGCAGTGCAAGGACGCGTGAGTGAAGTGGTAGTCCAAAAACTGACTGCAGTAATGGATTCTCCAGTGTGTGTGCAATAAATGATTGTGATCCCTCTCCTCCAGAGGAGGATGCAGTTTGTCAAAGTCCCTCCAACATTTCCATCACCAATAGCACCAGTACTATTAATAAACCATCTACAAACACTGAATATGACAACTAGTCACATTGCAGTGTTGATGGCAGTGCAAGAAGGTGTGTGTAGCAGCTGTACCAACTGCTGCATCTGGCAGTGAGACAAACACAAAAACACCTGTCCTGAATGGAGTAGTGAAAGCTGTGAAAACCCCTCAAAGGGGAGAAGTAAAAAGAAATTGTGTGAGACCTCTAAAATTCCTAGAAGAATACAAAAGCAATGGTGAAGAAGTGGTGAGTAAGAGGATGACCTAATTACTGATGATGATTATTTAGATCTAGAATATATCCCATTATCATCCTCCTCTCCTTTAGATACAGATGAAGAAATGATGGCATGGCCAAAAAGCTGAAAGGCAAAGTCTCAGTCTTCCACCACTGAAAAGGAGCACTGTGCCTCTCTATAAACTGTTTGAGAAAACAGTTGCAAAGTCTGATTCTGGACAAGCAAAGATGCCAGAGATGTCATCCTGTCATCTTCAGAAATGTCAAGTCCCACTCAGTCACACACTACTAGTGTTGATTAACCAGCAACAACACAGCTTATCAACATCCACAACCTTAGCTATGATGAGTGACTCTGCTGTTGTTGGAAGTGCAGCACCTGTGACACCTAGTATTTCAGCAACATGTAGTCCCAGTAGTAGCAGCAGCCCCTCAGGAACCCAGCAGTCTATGAAGTCCACAGTATGGAGATACTTTGCTCATGATCTAAGCATATTGCTATTTGTTGTCTGTCTAAGAAGCATGTGAGCAGGGGTAAAGCAGCCTCACACCTTGGAGATTTATGGTCCCAGGACCAGAGCTGTCCATAGGATGGTGTAGCAACAGTGCCACTGTACAATTACAGGCCACTGTGATATTGCACCTGAAAATTCAACTTTGAGCTGTAATAACTTTTGAATAAAACACCTTTCAGCAGTGGGAGTACCCTTGTTTTACTCAGGGAGATAAATCCTACAACATATATTTTTTTTTACATTTTAAGTATTACTATCCCTTTAAAGATCTCAGGATGTCTGTACTTATGGAAAATTTTCAGACACATAGGGAAAGACAGATCTGGGAATATAAACTGAAAACCAAGTTTAACATTCTGGACTGTGGCCTTAACTGTGACAAGGAATTTATGTCATTATGCCATACAATAAATATGTCTTGGGCCCTTTGGGTGCCAGAGGGGTGCGCAGTGCATTGCAAAGTGATGTGTTGCTCACCCCATTGGCTCTTAGAGGGTTAAACCATACATTCTATATACATAGCCATCTTTTACTGCAATCACAAACTCTCTACATACTAAGTTTACTGGAGCTATTCACACATCAAAAGGGAAATAATTCTTGTACCACTTCGCCAGCTATAAAGAGATGCCTCTGCTGGAGTCTAAGGAAAAATCTACACAGAAAATGATGATAGGGGATTTTTAAATTTAAAAAGAATTTGCATGAATATATAACCTGTTTCATTTTTTGTATTCAGACTTCATTCTAATTCATTCTAATGCTACTCAGTTAGCCAATAAAGGTATCACTTGTACTCTCCATTCTCCTGCATTCTCATACAGCAGTCAGAGATAATTTAGTTTATCACACATCGTTTCTCCATTTTGGCTTTATTTTTGTTAACTAAATCATGGCACGGTGTAATATGTCATGTGTTGTTCATCTGAGGTTGTATTTACCTAATTTTTAGACCTGCTAAGGAACAGATGAAAAACCATAGAATTAAAAGAGGGTGTACTTTCTTTTTCACACGACTGTATATAGATATATCCAACTGCTTCTTGATTTGTAATTAGTTAAGACCTATTATAAAATATAATTATATAGATATACAGTAACGTGCAAAAGTGTCAGGCAAGTGTGAAAAATGCTGTAAAGTAAGAATGCTTTCAAAAATAGACTTTAATATTATAATTTTATCAAGTAACAAAATACACAGTAAATGACCAGAATAAAAATCTAAATCAAATCAATATTTGGTGTGAACACCATTTGCCTTCAAAATAGAATCAATTCGTCTAGGTACACTTGCACAAAGTCAGGGATTTTGTAGGCTTATAGTCAGGTGTATGATTAAACTGTTATACCAAACAGGTGCTAATGCTCTTCAATATAATATGTAGGATGAAACACAATCATTATGTAAAACAGAAACAGCTGTGTAGGAGGAATAAAACTGGGTAAGGAACAGCCAAACTCAGCTTACAAGGTGAGGTTGCTGAAGACAGTTTAATGTCAAAAGTCATATACAATGGCAAGGGAGAAATTTCAAGGTAGACAGGCATCTCCAGATATGCTATCCAAGCTCTTTTTGAAGACGCACAAAGAAACAGGCAACACTGAGGACCGTAGATGCAGTGGTCGGCCAAGGAAACGTAGTGCAGCAGATTAAAGGCATATCATGCTTACTTCCCTTCACAACTAGAAGATGTCCAGCAATGCCATCAGCTCAGAACTGGCATAAAACAGTGGGATCCAGGTACACTCATCTACTGTCCGGAGAAGCCTGGTTAGAAGTGGTCTTAATGGAAGACTTGTGGCAAAAAGCCATACCTCCCATATGGAAACAAGGCCACGTGACTCAACTGTGCACAAAAACACAGGAACTGGGGTACAGAAAAATGGCAGCAGGTGCTCTGGTCAAAATTTAAATATTTGGCTGTAGCAGAAGAAAGTTTGTTTGCCAAAGGGCTGGAGAGAAGTATGAGAATAAGTGTCTGCAGGCAACAGTGAAGCATGGTGGAGGTTCGTTGCAAGGTTGGGGCTGCATTTCTGCAAATGGTATTGGGGATTTAGCCAGAATTAATGGTCTTCTCAATGCTGAGAAGTACAGTACAGACAGGTACGTATATACTTATCCATCATGCAGTAAGATCAGGGAAGCATCCGACTGGCTCCAAATTTATTCTGCAACATGACAACGACCCCAAAGACACAGCCAAAGACATTAAGAACTATCTTCAGCATAAAGAAGAACAAGGAGTCCTGGAATTGATGGTATGGCCCCCAGAGAGCCCTCATCTCAACATCATTTGGTCTGTCTGAGATTATATGGAGAAAGAAGCAACTGAAGCTGCCTAAATACACAGAACAACTGTGGTTAGTTTTCTAAAATGTTTGGAACAACCTACCTGCTGAGTTCCTTAACAAACTGTGTACAAGTGTACCTAAAAGATTTGATGCTGCTTTGAAGGCAAAGACTGATCACACCAAATATTCATTTGATTTACATTTTTCTTCTGTTCACTCAGTGTGGATTATGATAATTGATGAATATAAACAATTAACATTCTCACTTTACAGCATTTTTTCATACCTGCCTAACACTTTTATACATTACTGTACCTAACTACTCCTAGAAGGACTTACCTAGGTAGATATTCCTACCTAGGAAAGTCGTTCTGTTACACATGCACACACATACAGAGTAATTATATAGATACAACTGGCTTCTGTATGATAGACAACTACAAAGGTAAGTCCTTTTGTTTCACTAATTATATAGATATACCTTATTTCTGTATGATGCCCTCATAACAAGGCAAGTCCTTTTGTTATACACATTAATTATGGACATACCTAACTGCTATATAATTGGCAACTAATTAGGCAAGCACTTTTACACACAACAGTAAATACTGTCTATAAATAAACCTGGTTGATGTATGTTAGGCAGCTAACTTATTACTGTGCATATACATTATATAGGTATGTCTCACTGCAGTCCTTCTGTCACACGGGAAATAAGATGGAGGGGCAAGGTGTGAGAGGCAATGGGGGGAAAGAAAAATAGGCAAGGAGGCATTAAAGTGCTAAGAAAATGTTAAATGGTGGAGAGAGAGAGAGAGAAAAAGACCAGAGGGGAAAAAGTAACAGGGTTGAGAGACGAGACAGACTGGAGCATCAGCTCCATCTGCTCTACTTTGCCTTTTCTGTTATTCAACTGATAAGCAGACAGCATGGCATGCACAGAAGTAGGGTTATCTTAATATATACTGGTCCAGATATATTTTGCTCCCCTGTTCTGGACCATTTGCACTGTGTGATGACCATTGACAGATGCAGATGAATCCTGCTATCTTGTATTTCAACATTAACCATCTGAGAACCTGCGGGCAGGGGTCTGTAACATATTGCAAAGCAATGGTTTGCACTCCTCCTGAACCTCAAAGTGTTATAAGCAGAGACCCTTTGGCATTACAAGATACAATGGTGCTTGTATGTAGGTGCAGAACTAGTGGGCTGTTTTGAAACCTGGGCCCTTTACAACTTTAATGCCTGTACTGCTCAAATTTCAAGATTCCAAGCTCCCCAAGCTTGCCCTAAGACCAGGGGCTGACACAGCAGTCCCCCCTGTCCCTCCTTTGATGGTGGCCCTGTTTATGTAAAACTGTAAAAGTCTGGTGATGTTAAAAGGCCGGTCCTGCTCTGCGTCCTGCCGCCGACGCAGTAATGCACTGTAGAGACTGCCCAAAAGCACAGAATGCTCCTAGCACAGAACTCCCAGTGTTCTGTGCTCCTAACATTCTGTCTGCAGTCTGCACTCCCAGCATTCCGTGTGTTTGGGCAGTCCCTACTGAGCAATATGGCTTCTGACAAACATTCTACCGAATTATTATATAGGATAACCTTGGTTGAAGATTGTACCAAAGCAATATATCTAGCTTGCATTGTGAATATTTGTCCCCAATCTAGGCTTGAACATGATCATGATTACCTGGTTTCAAAATTCAGCCAAGAGATATGAAATGCTGTTAAGGATGCTAGTTACCTTATATAGTGTCCTTCATAATCTTATTTCAGAAACCATAACACACTCTAAGCATCTGATTCAGATTCTGAGGGATCATCTGAAGATGATTTCAGGTTAGATGCATTTATTGTTCCAATTGACAACACAGACACTTAAGACATGTGTTAATTTCTCCATGAACCTTACAGTGGAACTAGCACTTTTTCTTTTTTGCTCCATATGAAACACAGGAACCATGGGGTAAAGCTTCCCCCTCTAGAGTGCAGAGCACCTAAAAAAAGGCAGGGTGTCTGAGGCAGACACTCTCCTCTTCCCTCCATCTTTACCTCCCGGCCTACTCCATTTCAAGTGTCCTGGCCTCAAGATAGGGTGTTCAGGCACTGCTCTTTTAGACTTTATTTTTATGTCTAGCTATATAGGGCTGTATAATGCCCTATTAGGTGGGCTCTCATTTACTGGCTTCCTTAGAAGCCCAGTCCACAGATGTATTTCTAGACCTCTCCATGTGGTGGTTGACTTGATATAAGTCTGTGTCTCATTGTAGAACTTCTCTGAAAATTCTTCATTTTATCCAATGGCAGTCTGAAGACTGAGGCTTGGTAAGTTAACCTATTGAGTGTTATGGTTCATCTCCAATGTCCCTGCTTGTCTGTTACTCACTTTTATCTAGTGTTATTTGCTTTTAATGTATTCTTTTATTTTATTTATGAATTGTGTGCTGCAAAGGTGGCTGCAGTTAATTTCTGTACCTGTACTGTTTCCTCAGCTATATTTTCAGACTTTCTCTTCTTTTTAAAGCAGATGTATTCATTCTTTTCAATTTTGCTTCTGAATCACTTGTCTATCATACAGTTTCTAACGTTATTTATTCTCTTTTTCATGTACTTTGCTAATATTTTTGTAGCCCTTCAAAGAACAGGTGCTTGCAAGACGGTCATCTTAGTTTCAATTCAAATCTACACAGCAAATCTGCTTTCCAAGGGTTAGAGAGGGCTCAAATTGAATTGAATGACCACCTACATCTCAAGGACTTTGTTCCGAGAGCTGGATAGTGCTGTTTTTGAATGATTGGAGAGCTACCATTTACTGAATAGGTGCACTAGAAAACTATATCCCCTAGAATCCACTGTTGTGCAGGCTTTCTGGATTGGGCACTTGACAGTCAATTTCTGCTCTCATTGCACATGCTATGCAGAGGCAAGTTTATTTATATCTACTTTCTCGTGCTTTGTCTGAAATTTGGACTACTTTTGACCTACTTTGGGGGGCTTTTCTGAACATGTCAGATCCCAAGGGACACATGGGGAAATCCAGAACCTAGGATTCTGAGATCCACTTAACTCCTGTAGTACATTGTTCCTTATGTCAAACTGGACGTCCATGGGAGGCACCATATTTCTCTTGCACTGTGACCCCTACTTCACTTCTGAGGCTCTCTATTGCAGAACCAGAGCCAGTTTGGATTAAGACTATGATTTCCTCAGAGCTGTTCATGTCCACTTTTCTTCTGATGAAACAGCTGAGTGTTGAGAAATATGTTGATTGTATGTTTTGATTTTTACAGTAACAAAAACAGAACTGTTTGCTTGTGTAGTGGTCTTGTCATTCTCAAAATATTTCATCATGTGCATCTCTGTCTCTAGTATCTGTCGCTGTCAGTTTCAGTCAAAGGTCATGTCAAGGTCCCTAGTGCAGCACAATTTATCCATTGTTGCCAACTGTTGATTCTGAAGCTAACAGGTCTATTCGCTTCCTGTACTGTAAAAATTAAACCTGTAGCGATTTGGGAGAAAGCGAAAACAGCTGATGAAATTTTACAGACAGGTAGACAGGCGAAGAGGGGGAGAAGTTGTTCATGTTGAAGTAAGCGTGTGTTAATATTTTCTGAAGAGAGTGACAATTAGGGACAGTTTTTATACAAAATAACAACTTTTAACTGATATGTGAGACAGGCAGGAACCCTGATGTGAGATATAACTGAGGCAGAAAGTGACAGATACATACTAAAGACATAGATGCATATGACACAAAATTTTGGACGGACAAGAAGATATCAAATGTTAACAGTTTTGTTGTGTACTTTATTGTTAAATTCCACAATACTTTAATTATGTCCATAAGTACTAGGGGCATGGGTAGGGAAAAAGTAGTAGCAGCATTGCAGGGAGTCGAATGTGTTAGTCCAAAAACTTACTGCAGCAATGGCATTTGCAATAAATGATGATGACGATCCTTCTCCTGAGTAAGCTTTTTCTGAAATTGGCATAAAAAGTTACACAAAAAGTAGTATTAATAAATAATTTAAGAACACTAAAGCCTACAATGAGTCACATTCTAGTTTTGATTTGCATAGTGATAGAGAGTG
This sequence comes from Rhinophrynus dorsalis, assembly GCA_037306005.1. Taxonomy (NCBI): domain Eukaryota; kingdom Metazoa; phylum Chordata; class Amphibia; order Anura; family Rhinophrynidae; genus Rhinophrynus; species Rhinophrynus dorsalis. Next base: position 291,745,443 of record CM074720.1, read on the forward strand.
TAGCAGTTGAACCACCTGCTGCATCTGGCAGTCAGAGTAACAAGTACCACACCCATCCTGAAACTCATAGCAAATGTTTTGAAAATACTCTTAAGGGGAAAAGTAAAATGAAATTGTTTGACATCAAAAAGTGTTGAGGAATATGAAAGTATGGAGGAAGAAGGGTTTAGTAATGCTGATGACAACCTAATTTTAGATGATGTTGATCTAGAATATATTTCTGCAGTGTCTTCCCCTTCTTCTGATACATATGAAGTTGAGAGTGGGAAATATGATGACATGACTAAAATTAGCTGAAAGGAATCTTCCTCCACTGAAAAGGAGTACTATTCCTATTTATAAACTGAGAGATCATTTGGAAAATCTGACTCTGGACAAGTAAAGATGCCTAAAATACACACTCATCTTGATCGTCATCATCGTCACCGATGATTCCAAGTCCCACCACTTGGAGCCACACAAACTATTATTGAGTAATCAGAAACACAAGTCATTAACATCCATAATGGTATAACTGCTGCTGACACCAACTGCTCACAATCTATAGGCTAAACATGTTGCTATGTGTCATCTTTGTAAAAAATATGTTAGCAGGGGGAAAATTAACAATCAACAATTCTTCAATTATGTACTACAAACCCACACTTACTGAGTTCTTAGGAAGGAGCCAAAAGCTTCACAAAAATAATCCCAAAGTACCCCTGTGTAATGTCAAAGTTGGCAAAATGTTGACAGTTGACATGCTGCCTTATTCTTTTGTAGAAAACATAGGTTTTAAAGAACTGATAATATGCACTGCACCCTGCTAGCATATCCCAAGTGGTTGTTATTTTTCAAGTGGGCAGAGTGGGCAGTGGACAGAGTACAAGTGGGAAGAGTACAAACTATGTGACTTTTATTTATTTATTCAGAATTTTTTAGAAAATATTTTACCAGAAAGAAATAAGCAGTTATTTTTAAGGTTTTTAGACTGGGAGAAGATCTGATTTTTTATTCCAGATTTTCGGAGCTCTGAAGAAAAAGGCAGATCGTCTGGCTTCTTTCTTGAAATGTGTTATACTCAGTGAGTTGTTAGCAGTGGAGTGGAGTTTATAGTTAGTATGGAGAGCTAGAGTAAGCATACCGCTCAGATGTCTGGTAGTTTTCTAGAAAAGTGCTTATGAACCATGCAAGAGAGGTGAAGGGCACGTCTAAAGCCAATTTAATTCTTCATACATATCACAATGATGGGTTGTGTAATTACATTGGAGGATAAAACGGCATAATGAGTTAAACAGAGTGTGGGAGGCACTGTATGAAAGTCCTTTGCAAAATCCAAGTATGCTACATCAGCAGCAATTTCCTTTTCCTAATTACTAGTTCCTCTTTCGTAAAATGCAAGTAAATTAGGTGAACATGATCTATTCTTCATAAAACCATGCTTGCTCCTTCTAATAATATAGTTTGTTTTCATATAGTTTCTAAAATCTTACCCACTATGGAAGTCAAGCATACAGGTCTGTCATTTACTGGTTTGGATTTTGTCCCCTTTTGAACAATGGCACAACATCAGCTTTCCTCCAATCACTGGTCACTAAGTCTGATTAAAGCGAAACAATAAATATTAAGTATAATGGTTTTGCTATTACTGAACTAATCTCCTTAAGTACCCTTAGGTGTATATCATCAGGTCCAGGTGCTTTATTCACCATAACATTTCCCAGTCTCTTTTTGGACTTTGTCATCAGTAAGCCATGTACACATCGAAGAAATCCTGTCATTGTTCATTCTTTTGTATATATAGGAGAAAATAATGTATTTAACATTTATGAAAAATGGATACATTGTTGTTGGAATGTCTGTGATATTAGCAAAATGGGGGAAAATCTATGAGTAGGAATTCCTGCAAAAAAAATCATCAGAAAACTAAATTTTTCATGGAAATTTCCATGGAAACAAAACTGGACTTCTTGCCCTTACCTAAAAGTTTAGTATTATGACAAAAATGACAGTTGCACGTTTCATCGGCACTTATTCAAAGGCAGAATGCATCCACATTTGTTATATGTGGTAAAGCTACTCCATGATTTCATTTATTATTACTCTCATATAGGTATTCTAGTATAAAAGCCCATGTGCACGGGCTGTGGATCAGTGAGGTAACGGCAGTACACAGAGCAGGACCGGGCTCTTAACATTACCCGGACCTGCTGTATGTACTGGAGTCTAGAAACACTTAGAAAACAGCTCACATAACAGGAGAAAAGGAGAAAGGCAGTAATCTAAGTGTAGTATTTTAATGTGAATAAAAACAAAATAAAATCATAAATTACACTCACAAAAGCACTTCTTGGGCTGTATGCTCCTCAAACGGGTCTCTCTCCCATTGTCACCAACTGACTATGTCTTCCGATTGTCCTGTGTCTCAATCCTCTCGTCACTTAGCAATCCACACGCTTCCCTGCAACAGTATCACCCGTTGCTACAATGTAAGTTGACTCTGCAATCGCATGCTGATACAAATAGAGTAAAAAAGTGACAATGTAGAAGTATCAGTACCACCGGTTCATGAGTAACCCTCGTGGTACGTTGTGTTCAAGGATGCCAAGCGGGCCGATGTGCGGGCCTGTTGGAGGCGGAGAGAACTGACAAGGGGCGTGGGGGAGACCCGATAGTCTAAGACAGTGTGTCTTCCAAACGTTTTTGCGAAAACTGAGTCTGCGAGTCTCCCCCACGCCCCTTGTCAGCTCTCTCCACCTCCAACAGGCCCGCACATCAGCCCGCTTGGTGTCCTTGAACGCAACGTACCACGTGGGTTACTCTTGAACCGGTGGTACTGATACTTCTACATCGTCACTTTTTTACTCTATTTGTATCAGCATGCGATTGCAGAGTCAACTTACATTGTAGCAACGGGTGACACTGTTGCAGGGAAGCGTGTGGATTGCCAAGTGACGAGAGGATCGAGACACAGGACAATCGGAAGACATAGTCAGTTGTTGACAACGGGAGAGAGACCTGTTTGAGGAGCATACAGCCCAAGAAGGGCTTTTGTGAGTGTAATTTATGATTTTATTTTGTTTTTATTCACATTAAAATACTACACTTAGATTACTGCCTTTCTCCTTTTCTCTTGTTATGTGCGCTGTTTTTTAAGTGTTTCTAGACTCCAGAATTTTCATTAGTGGACAAGGCCGCTATCCACTTGACCTCTGCAGCACTAACTTGGGAATTGGGATTATTCCATCTTTTTCACCATCATTTCATCCATCTTAAGCATCCATCCATTGACTGATCACCTCATCCTCATCCATTATTGTCATCTCATTTACTAAAACTGTGGGTACTTATTCAATATTAGACTTGTCCATTTTTTCATGTTATCTATCCAATATTTTGTATTTTATGTGTTGGCACAATTGAAATCTCTACGGTTTATTATTAATAATTGATTATTATTGGCAGCGGAGCGCTCCATATTTGGGATATTCTTTTTATATATATTTATTTACTGCTCTATGTACTGCCGTTGCCTCACTCACACAATGCAATCATGCGCAGTAGAGACTGGCTGAATGCGGGCATTCTCTACTGCACGACTGCATCGTGACAAACTTTCTTGCCTGTTATTATATAGGATGTTACATGTGGCAAGTCGGTTTTGAGCTGTGATTGAATGCTTGCATTGCAGGATTTCATTACTTCTTTTCCTTAACTCTTGTAGTGCCAGAGAGGTATCCAAAGCATTGCTTTGCTCAAAGGGTTAATTTGTCAATTTCCCCTGTAGCACCTGCTTTAGTTGCTCTTTTCTTTATCGTTGTCTTTATGGTTACATACTATTTTTTTGATAATTAATGTGGATGGGTTTCTGTACTTACAATGTATGCATAGGTTAACAATCACGTTAGAAAAACAAAAACCACCTCCATCCAAAACCATGGCCAAAAAAGCATGCATCTGAAACCCAAATGTTCACATTTTTGTCAAAGCCTTCAAAGAAAGGTGTGGCGCTGTAAGCTGATACCAAGGGCATGCCAAAGTGCAATTACACCCTCCACTGTTCTAGTGGGTCTCCACATTAAATGTACCATACCAAGTATTTTTGGGAATATGTGATCAATAGGTGGTGAATGAAGAGCTAGAGAGTAGTGGTGGAAGAAAGCTGTCGCCATGTTCCAGTGAGAAATTCCGCAAAACACCATGTTGTTGTCCACTTTTTCGAGGGAAAATCTGCTTTAAAACCAGCGATTAAAATCTTTGCATTTTTGCCCATTGGCCAAAATTCTTTGCCTTTTTCAATGGCTAGAAAGCGTTGGCCCATTGATTTACATGGTTTTCTCCTTTTCGCTATAAAAACGTGACATATTCCGGAAAGTGGAACACAATAGAAGCAGCTACAGAGCGAGGTAGACATGATGTGCTGTTCTGCTGAGGCAGGAGAGGCTCATAGTGACTGCCATCACTATGAGAAAGTTTAAAAACAGTAAAAGGAGAAATTGGAAGGAACATTATGTGTCCACTGAGTCTGAGGAGGAGGAGGAAGTGAGCACTACAGAACGAATGCTATCCAGTCCCTCTAAATCACCCCTAGGGATGTTGGGGAATTAAAGGGAGGAAGAAAAGGGTAGTAGTGAGAGTAGCCTGCTGCCAGATGTGCTGCCCCTACTGTCACCATTGCTGTAGCTGCTGGCAGACGTGCTGCCCCTGCTTCCACTAGTGTTGTCCCTGCTGTCAGACATGCTGCCTCTGCTACTACTACCACCATTGCTGTGCCTGCTGTCAGACGTGCTGCCTCTACTGCAACCAGTGCTGTGCCTGCTGCCAGTGCTGAACCTGTTGCCTCCAGTGCTGAAGCTGCTGCTAGTATGTCTTGTAATACTCAGGAGTAGGAGGGAAGGAGAAGATGATACCAAGTGTAACAGCGGAGGACCCTAAGTCACACTTGCCATCCCCAAGCAGTACCGCCAGTGCTAGTACTACTACTACTAAGGACACAGTGGGACTGGGGTCAACAAGTGATGTGCGACTAGGACAGGTTCCACTTGCCAGTGGCAGTAATACTCATGGTCCTAGTTGCACTGCAGATTCTGAGGCACTAGCAGCAACAGCACCAACATCATCCGCTGCCACAGACAGTAAGGGGAATGTGGAGGACAAGATGAAAGAGGCCATTCCACCTTTTCCCCATCCCTATCCCCTGGAGTCATGGGTGAGGTACTATTTTTCCTCTTGGGGCAGGCACAGTGCAAGCATCACCAATGACGCTGTGCACAATTTGTGACAAGAAGGGAACACACCTTGGCACAATTGCCCTAATAGCACACATGAAACACAGACACCATGACATTTATGTCAAACATGTTAAAGCCAAACAGCCACCACAGAAATCAAGCACCACTGTTTCTGTACCCCCTGACTCTCCAGAAAGACAACAAGAGGCAAGGTGGAAATCAATGAGCGGGAATAATAGAGAAATCCAGGCAGAAACTGGAAGTTCCATAACGAGTGAAACAACTAGCTCTCCATCACCTTCTTCCTCTAGGGTAACCACATCTTCTGCCAATCCACCTCATTCATCGTTACCTCCCCCGCCAAATGATAGCCACTCTGTTGATCTTAGAATGTGGCAGTTCTCCTCCACCCATTGCACACTGTGTAGTGCACTGCCCACACATGGCAGTGTGGTGGAGGAGAATCACAAGCAGGGCATCAAGCAGCATCTGAAGAGATTCCATCCCACAGAATATGCTAAGAGGGTAGCAGGGAGGGTGCATCATTACTATTACACTGTCAGCAAGTTGTCATATGTCCTTAGCAGGGTATGGACAAGGGGTATAGTGACAGCGGTTCTGGTGTCATGGTGTCATGACCATACGGGCATTCGGTCAAGGACCGAGGGCCCGGGACCGAAGGGGGCCCGCCGCCGCCACCAGAAATTATAATTTTAGTGTAGCCTGTCCTCTTGCCTGCCTGCCGCTTAGAGGCCCGTCTGTAGCTTAGCTGGCGCGTCGGCGCACCGTTCTAGTAATACAGAACACTGTATCTCCCAGCCTCTGCATTACTAGCAAAGCGCGGGAGCTTCAGCTCTAGAGATCTGTGCCGAAGGAGGCACAGATCTGTCAAGCCACGCCGATAGACCACCAGGGACTGGAGGTAGGGGTATTGTGGAAGGAGCAATGTGGAGATGGGGGCATTGTGGAAGGGGCAATGTGGAGATGAAGGGGCGATATGGAGATGGGGGTATTGTGGAGATGGGGGCATTGTGGAAGGGGAAATGTGGAGATGAAGGGGAAAAGTGGAGATGGGGGCATTGTGGAAGGGGAAATGTGGAGATGAAGGGGGCATTGTGGAAGGGGCAATGTGGAGATGAAGAGGACATTGTGGAAGGGGCAATGTGGAGATGAAGGGGGCATTGTGGAAGGGGCAATGTGGAGATGAAGGGGGCATTGTGGAAGGGGCAATGTGGAGATGAAGGGGCAATGTGGAGATGAAGGGGCGATATGGAGATGGGGGTATTGTGGAGATGGGGGCATTGTGGAAGGGGAAATGTGGAGATGAAGGGGAAAAGTGGAGATGGGGGCATTGTGGAAGGGGAAATGTGGAGATGAAGGGGGCATTGTGGAAGGGGCAATGTGGAGATGAAGAGGACATTGTGGAAGGGGCAATGTGGAGATGAAGGGGGCATTGTGGAAGGGGCAATGTGGAGATGAAGGGGGCATTGTGGAAGGGGCAATGTGGAGATGAAGGGGCATTGTGGAAGGGGCAATGTGGAGATGAAGGGGCATTATGGAAGAGGCAATGTGGAGATGAAGGGGCATTATGGAAGAGGCAATGTGGATATGGGGGCATTGTGGAAGGGGAAATGTGGAGATGAAGGGGGCATTGTGGAAGGGGGCAATGTGGAGATGAAGGGGGCATTATGGAAGGGGGCAATGTGGAGATGCAGGGGGCATTGTGGAAGGGGCAATGTGGAGATGAAGGGGGCATTGTGGAAGGGGCAATGTGGAGATCAAGGGGGCATTGTGGAAGGGGCATTGTGGAGATGAAGGGGCAATTTGGAGATTGGGGGGCAATGTGGAGGTGGCCAATGTGGTTGAGGGGGCCAATGTGGTTGGGAGGGGCCCACTGCAATTCTTGCACCAGGGCCTGGTGGCTTCTACTGGATGGCCTGGGAGGGTACTGGATGGCCTGCGGGGGGTACTGGTCTGGATGGCCTGGGAGAGGTAATGGATGTCTTGGGGGGTTACTGGATGACCTGGGGGGATAACTGGATGGCCTGGAGGGGGTAACTGGATGACCTGGAGGGGTATTTAATGTACTGGGGGTTAATGGTTGGCCTGGGAGGTACTGGAGGGGTTACTGGATGTCCTGGGTATTAATGGATGTCCTGGGGGGTACTGGATGTCCTGGGGGGTACTGGATGGCCTGGAGGTTACTGGACCTGGTCCAGTACCTCCCCAGGCCATTCAGTACCCCCCAGGCCACCACACTTTTACAAATTATATATGAACCATTACTCGCTACAGGCACAGCCACCAGGCCAGCCAGCCAGCCACCATCAAGCTATCTACCCAGTTGCCTAGCAGCCTCCAGCCAACCGACAAGAAGCTAGCCAGCAGTGTAAGGTTAGGTTTTTTTAATTCTTATATATGCATATCATGGGGTGGGGCTTATGATGTAATGGGTGGGGCTTATGATGTCATGGGGAGGTGCCAATTATGTCATTTCATTAGGGGGCCCAGACCTCTTTTTGGACCAGGGGCCCTGGGTCCTGTCAGTCCACCCCTGCATGGTGTTTGGATACAGTTGTGCCACCAGATGTTATTTACTATACACATTGTACACATTACAGTTGCTGCTCTCAAGGAACAAATTTCTATTCTAGTAACAACACACCCATGATTTTGGAGGAGGGGCAGGTGCAGAAGAATTATTGGCCAACTTCTTTTTTGCAGATGTACTGGGGGCTACTTATTGTACTGCCTCAAGCGCAACATTGGAGCTAGTCGTGGAAAGTGGAACCTTCATCATCCATCACCCATGTTACTGCTGTTGTTGATCCCATTCCCTTTCAGCTGCCCAATCATTCTTTTGCTTAAACAACTCAGCAGCAGCAGCAATAGCAACAGCAGTTGCAAATTCTACAATTATGGACTCAGGAGGACATTTGACAATGGCCAGTGGACACTGGCCAACATGACCTGCTGGCACAAGGCCAGTAGGGCATTTTTTTTCCCAGGGCTTGTGCTTTAAAAAAAAATCCAAAAAAATAATAAAAACAAAAAACATAGTCCTACAAAAAAAATAAGATGTTTTGGGGGTTTGTTTCTAACAAGCTAAGTCTTACAAATCAATGTTTCCTTAGGGCTTGTGCCAAACAAGCTTAAGTCCTACAAATTAATGTTTTTTCAGGGTTTGAGCCTCTAATAAGTCTAAGTCCTACAAATCGATGTTTCCTCGGGGCTTGGGCCTCTACCAACAAATCTAACAAATCATTCTCTACATAATACTCTATCAAGTCAAGTATCTGTCCACCCCAGTGACCACTTATGTCAGGGGGTTATGGTCTCTATCATTTTACGTACAAACTTATTATTTTGTTTTTTATTTTTTTTTATTAACTGTCCCCCCAATACCAGTCAAGAACCCCCCAAAACAAATTTCCTATTCAACGGATTCATTCCCCAGACTCCACTCACCAACACAGACACCCTCCTCAGACCCCTTTTATACCATGCCTTATCTTTTTTTTTAAATTGTATCTATGATTTATTTTTTATTAATTGCCCCAATCCCAGTAAACAACCCCCCACCAAAAAAAAAAAATATTCCCTGTTCAACTAATTCTTTCTCCACACCCCACCAACCCAGGCAACCTCATTCCCATTTTATACTATGCCTTACAGAAATAAAATAATATTTGAAATGTGTTGTGTGTAAATTCAATGTTCCCATTGATTTCAATGGAATGAGCTAGGTGAAAAAAGCAGAGAAACTGCACTTTTCTTGGGAAATTATTCACCGAGCGGGAAGTGCCATCATTCACCGATTTCAGTTTGAGGCAAAATTTTTTCGCCCATCCCTACTAGAGAGGGGAAAACGACTAAATTTGTTAGCCTTAGGAAGGTTTAACTGTTTCCTTCTAAAGCCTTTTAGATAGCTCCCTGTTTAGAAGGACATACATATATATGCTGAAAACAGTAGCTCTGTCTAAATTGCACATATTTCTAGATATGAATACACATTACAAATTGTTTTATAAATTGTACATTTTATTTTACTGATTAGAAATATAAAACATTATCTCCATCTTTTTCTCCTACAAGTTTATAAAACACAAAGCCTTAATTAATTTTGTTTGGGAGAAAGAAAATTTGAGTAAACAGAATTTGTATTGATATAAATATGATTTGCATCTAATTATATGTTCCTATTGGACAGTTTGCATTGCTTCATTGACCACATAGAAATCTCAGTTCTCCTTGCTGTTGGTGGCTTCAAATGTAATGATTTTGTATTACAGTCATAAAAATTATAATTTTTGTGATTTAATGAAGTGCTCTGTTCTTTTTTGCATCTTTGTTAAAGCCCCCCCTCCCCTAAATTTAAATCCGACTGCAGCTATTGGCTTCCAATTGACCAAGGCATTCTCCTAAATTCCAGACCTGAGAATTATGAAATAATTTATTGAATCACACCAGTATTTCTAATATTAGATAATGTTAATTTTATTTCTCTAGTTTTTAAATAAATTTCATAACAGCGTGATTTCTTTTCTGAAAACAAAACATTAATATACACGTTCAATTTTAAAGACAACTGTTGAAGTTAAATTATTCATTTATTCATTGATTTTAAATAATTCAATAAACACTGCAGGATAGCTAATTGTGCTAAATAATACATTTTCTGTAAATGGTGCTAATAAGCCATTTCATATATACATGGCAGATAAATAGATCACTTATAAAGACCTGTAACAGCTTGTATGTTAGTTTGTGCAGGGTTTATTGTTTTTATTTGTATTCTGTGCAGCTGTATGAGACAAAATGTTACCACAGGGAATTATGGATTATATTGTATTTCTGTGCAATATATTTATTTTAAAATAGAGGAAATCATTACCGCTGACTTAAAATAACATTCTACCATTCTGCAGCCATTCTGAAGGATTTGTCACGTTATAGTAGAACTGTCACTTTGCAACAAATATGTGATTTTGAAGGCGCTTTTAAGATCCCATATATATTTTGATAGACTTATTTTTATTTAAAACAATAGTTTGAGATGCTTGTCAGTTAATGCAAATTTGTTGGACAAGCCTGCCACATTCAAACATTCCACTCTTCTTTACATTACCAACTACTACTTCATGATAAATAAAGCAAAATATTTAACCCTTTGAGTGCACCCATCTGGCACTCAAAAGTTTAACGAACTATTGTTGGAAATAAAGAAATATGCTAACATAGAAATGCACTTTTTCAAAAGCTCTTTCAAAATCACATTTTTTACAAGGTGATAATTCCACTTTTTACCATTGGTAGCCAACTACTTGAGTTCCAGCTGTTGAATACTATGACCCACATCATCCTCACCAGCTTGCAACTGGTTAAGGATAATGGAAGTAGTAGATCCCATGACATCCTCAGTAGCAGTAAGAAGTGTTTGGGGGCAGGTGGCACAAGAAAGTACTAACTCAGTCCTCTGATGTGGGATCTGGAGGATACAGAGGGGCCTACTGATATCATTGTGTACATGTGCAATGAAGTCAGCAGTAACCTGCAAGTCCACTGATTATCCAACGTTTCACTGTCTAGTGGTAATCAAAGAACCACATATACTGCTTCCTAAGACTTGATCCACTGTCTAGTGGCAATCATAGAACCACGTACAGTGTTACCCAGCTTTAGTCCACTGGTAATCCCAAAACTGCATACACTGCTTTACCAGCCTTGATTCACTATCCACTAGTAATCTCAGAACCAAATACACGGATTCCCCAGTTTTTGGTTGGGAGAGGGATTTACATTTTATCTCTGCTAAATAAAAAAGAGCATATTTATATCTTGGAATTGAAGCTGGCAGGGGCAGCTGCACCCCGAACTGCTTTCTGTCATCACCATTTTAGCATGGAGAATTTGTAAGTCATCTCTGTTAGCACCAACCTAATGATTAGAATCAGGCAGGAAGATGTGCCCTCCACAGTTTCTACACTCATGCCCCCAACTCCTAAAATATCAGGGGTACCCTTGTTGGAAAGGGGAGAGACTCCCTTTCATGACATGAAGGGGTTTATACCAGGTATTCTATTGTCATTTATATGTAAGGTATGTGTATTAGAAGCTGCAGGTCTCTCTCTTACAGCTGTCAGCTCAGCCTTCTCAAACGCCTAAGATAACAAGGGACCCTTGTTGGAAAGAACATAGTCTCCTGTTTCCTACAAGGGTTGTCCTGGTATAAATGTATGCATACAATTTGTTAGAAGCTGGGTGGGGGCTCTCTTTTTTCTGATGTAATGTGAAGGGAATGGGAGAGTTTCCCTTTTTAAACAAGGGTAGGGATAAAGCAGTCAATACCTAATGTGAAAAAAAAAAAAATATATATATATATATATATCAAAGAAAGAGCTGTGCACTCACGGACTTCAAAAAATAGAAAATACCAATATTTAATGGTTTAGCAATGCGACGTTTCGGTCCTCCCATGTGGACCTTTATCAAGCAAACATACAATAATAATAAAAACTATGTCGTATCATAGATCAGAGGTAATCTTTTTGGATTTGAAGATTTTTAGATGATCAAATAAGTTACGTTTTTGTTTATACCGGAAAGATACAGATCGTAATTCTTTACTTCATAATGCTAGTTTTCATCCGCCAGCTCTTAAGGCGTCATTACCTAAATCCCAATTTTTACGTGTAATACGGAATAATTCCGATATGGATATCCTATATAATAATTCTCTAGGATGTTTGTCACAATGCAGTCATGCACACGTTCGGCAGTCTCTACTGCGCATGATTGCATCGCGTGAGTGAGGTGACGCAAGACTGCCTGGCGTGGAGCGTTGAGGTAGCAGGCACTTAACCCTTTGGGTGCCAGAGGGGTATGCAACACATTGCAAAGCAATGGCGCTCAAAGGGTTCTGGAACTTGGCCCATGTACATGGGCTTTTACACTAGTATGGAATAAACAACTGGAGCAAATGATACAAAGATTTGTTGCACGAGGTTATCAGAAGAAAAAGTTGGAAATAATTTGTAAGAATTTGTTACAATCTCAAGATATGTGTAATAGTTCACAAGAAATCAAAAAGAATAGATTGACACTTTCTACTAAATCTACGACGGCATCACATCAAATCCAACGGAGTATACGTCAAAATTGGAGAATCTTACAAAAAGATGAAAATCTACCAGAATGTTTTAAACAGCCACCACTCCTTGGATTTAGAAGAGGGGCAAATTTAAGGGATTTGCTGGTGAATACTAATCCTATTGCGAGTTACACCAGTAAAAAAGAGACATGGTTGAGAACTAACCCAGTAGGATGTTTTTGTTGCAAGGGATGCACCACCTGTGGATCTATGAGAGCGGGGAAGTTTTTCACACACCCTCATACGAATAAAAAATATAAAATCAAACAGCACATTACTTGTACAACTAGTTTTGTGGTCTATGTGATTACTTGTCCATGCGGTTTAGCTTATGTCGGTAAGACAACATGCACAATCCGCGAACGCATGGCTGTACACAGGTCAGCTATTAAAGCAGCATTCCGTGATAGACATACAGAAAAACCAGTAGCAAAACATTATCTCGTTGAAAAACATGCGGCTACTAACTTCATCTTTATTGCTATAGAGCATGTATCGGTAAATTTGAGAGGTGGTGATAGACATAAGAAACTTCTGCAGCGTGAATGTTTCAGGATTAAGGAATTAAATACTCTTAGCCCTTATGGTCTCAATGAACAGAATGTGTTGAGTTGTTTCCTTGCTGAACAATGAATTATAGTTACTGTTCTAATGTAGCGAAAGCTGCCTATGTAGTGAAACTTTGTAGCTGTTTAACTATTTATTGTAACGCTTTTTGATATTAAATTGTCAAAGAATGATTGTATGCGTTCTTTCTTTCTTTTTACACAAGGTGGCACTGTTTGTTGTAATTGTGCTTTGGTGCTAGTGTCTTTTGGGTGTTGGCTATCTATCCAATTCTTCTGTTTCTTTGCTACAAACGTCATCACCATGGGTTGTTTGGGTTCACACGAGGTGAGTTCTCTTCAAGGTATTTAAATGGAATGTTTTTATTATTATTGTATGTTTGCTTGATAAAGGTCCACATAGGAGGACCGAAACGTTGCATTGCTAAACCATTAAATATTGGTATTTTATAATTTTTGAAGTCCGTGAGTGCACAGCTCTTTCTTTGATATACTTATCATTTAACTGTAGCACCCGGCATTTGAACTTGGTTGGCGTGAGTGCATATCCCAAGATATATATATATATATATATATATATATATATATATATATATATATATATATATATATATATATATTATATACATATAGTAATGTGCAAACATTTTAGGCAGGTTTGAAAAAATTAACAAAATGCATAGTGAGTGAACAGAAGAAAACTGTAAATCAGATCAATATCAACCACCTTTTGCCTTCAAAACAGCATCGGTTCTTCTAGGTACACTTGCAGGTAGATTGTTCCAAACATCTTGCAGAACTAACAACAGTTCTTCTGTGGATTTAGGCACCCTCAGCTGTTTCTCTCTCTTCATGTAATCCCAGACAGACTCAATTATGTTGAGATCAGGGCTCTGTGGGAGTCATACCACCACTTCATGGACTCCTTGTTCTTCTTTATGCTAAAGATAGTTCTTAATGATTTGGCTGTAAATTTGGGGTTGTTGTCATGTTGCAGGATAAATTTGGGGGCAATCAGATGCATCCCTGATGGTACTGCATGATGAATAAGCATCTACCTGTACTTCTCAGCATTGAGGAGTCCATTAATTCTGACCAAATCCCCAGCTCCATTTGCAGAAATGAAGTCCCAAACTTGCAAGGAACCTCCACCATGCTTCACTGTTGCTTGCAGACACTCATTCTTGTACTGCTTTCCAGCGTTTAGCAAACAAACTGCCTTCTGCTACAGCCATTTTTTTAAATTTTGACTCATCAGTCCAGAGCAACTGCTGCCATTTTTCTGCACACCAGTTCCTGTATTTTCATGCATAGTTGAGTTGCTTGTCCTTGTTTACACATCGGAGGTATGGCTTTTTGGCCGCAAGTCTTCCATGAAGACCACTTCTGACCAGACTTCTGGGGACAGTAGATGGGTGTACCAGGGTCCCACTACTTTCTGCTAATTCTGAGATGATGGTACTGCTGAAAATCTTCTGATTGTGAAGGGAAGTAAGCATGATATGCCTTTCATCTGCTACACTAAGTTTCCTTGGCCTACCACTGCGTCTACGGTCGTCAACGTTGCCCATTTCTTTTTGCTTCTTCAAAAGAGCTTACACAGCACATCTGGAAACCCCTGTCTGCCTTGAAATTTCTGCCTGGGAGAGATCCTGTTAATGCAGTATATTTACCTTGTGTCTTGCTGCCGTGCTCATTTTTGTCATAGTGTATGACTTTTAAAATGTCTTCAGCAACCTCACCTTGTTAGATAAGTTTGGATGTTTCTCACCCAGTTTTATTCCTCTTACACATTTGTTTCTGTTTCAGTTAATGATTGTGTTTCAACCTACATATTTTATGTAGATAGCTTAGCTTGCTACCTGACTATTATTTTACCAGTTCGTTGGTAAATACAGGAGGCCCTGCTATGACCGCCATGTTGTCAGGGGCCTGGCCTCATTATGTAACTGTCTCTAGTATACAGGCATGAGAAGAGTGGCCAGAATTGGTACGTGGAATAGAGCCCTTTGAAGTCTTAATCCAGCTTTGCTTGCATCAAGGAGTGGGTATTGCAACAGGCTATCAAGACCTCTTTCAGGAGGCAGGGAACTCATTGATGAAACTTCTCGCACACTTTTTCCTATAGAGCCTTCCCAACAGCCAGCTAGGTCAGTTTTTGAGTGTCCTCACTAGTATCAGGGCATTTTGTTCCTGAAGGAAAATCAATTTATTTTAGATTTATATATAATAGTTTACACTCTGCTTTTCTACATGGGAATCTCTGTCATAGTCAAGGGATTTCCTTATTGCCCTGTCCTCTTTCTCACTCTTAGTTCCATGGGGGCTGAAAGGCATGAATGATTATAGAGAAGTCCATGGCTTAGCTAGATGGTTTTTCCATGGTAAACCATGGGCCAGTCCTTATGATCACTCAGCCCCTGGCAGGGCCGAAGGGCTGAATTTCTCTTCCAGCTGACAGACTGCAATACTCTGGATGTAGTCTGGATGTAGTCAAGACACAGTATCAGTTGCAAAGTACTGGACAGCTTTAAAAACAAAATAATTGGAGCTCTCACTTCTTCGTGCAACACAGATGTTCAGAGATGGTATACAAGATTAATATTAATACCTACTACTAACATCCAAATAAGGAAGCACTCTCAGGGCTTGTGAATCGTGAGAAAGTAGATTTATTTACATAAAGATCAACGTTTCGGTTATCACATAGTAACCTTCATCAAGGATGTACTGCAAGTGAAAAAGCCTTCTATTTATCCCCCTAAGTGAACAACCTGGCGCCAAACAGACGCTAAGTGAGAGGACATGACGTCATCTACAGTGAGAACCGTAAATGTAACAGACATGTGGAATTACCAATCACAAAAAAGACAGCATAAAAAACAATCTCTAAACTAAACATTTGTATGCATTAAAATCTGGAACCATAAACAATGAAAATGTATGTCTTGAGAATAACATCAACCTATTATACTGGTTTACAGTTTCTAGCGGAGACCAGGTACATCGTTGCGGCAAAGACCGGCTTGTTAATCCAAGGGACTCCAGCGCATTGCAGCGCATGGTTCACTCCGATAGAAATACTCCTAGTTCAATGCCCAACATCGTCCCGCTCCATATTCAAGTTATAAACACCCAGCGTGAATATTCTCAATGAACACTCAACTATCTGGATAGTGTTAACCACCTACATTGCGACTAATTAGTTAGATTCGATACATTGTATATCCAGTGTATGTAGTTTACACAATCCACATTTTAAAGAAGAGACATCGATGTATTACTGCACAATATACATTGAAAGGACTTGCTTATACCTTAGTCTATTAATGACTCGTCACGGCAGTTATCCAACACACGAGCACCGGAGTCTCCAGCGCATTGCAGCGCTTGGTCAGTTCCGATGTATTTCAGTGCGGACTAATGCCTCAGTCAAAAGACTCAAGTTTGCAATGTAGAAGCAGCGTATCTATCACTACCTAAACTATCTACTTATAGATTATTTGTAATAATTCTTTTTGCAGCTCTTAAGAATACCTAATCCACAGAAAGTATCAGGGCATCACTTGCAGACAAAAGATGTGATATCAATAGACTTAGAGTACTTGATAGACCTTCAGTCGCAAAGGTAACATCATATCTTATGAATACATGAGTTTTTTAAAGAAACATAAGTACTATCAATCTTTGGACCTCCTAATGGCTAAGCAGGTACATACAGCTAACGTACTCAATTCATAGGTCGGTGACCCAAAGTGAAGTGTAGTGTGTACATCCTCATTTTTATGCCGCCCAGGACATCTTGTTATAAATTTTTTTGTAGATTATACACATAACAGTCTCTGAGTTATTGATTCGCCCAATAGGTGGCATATTAATGGTAGTAATAGGATATAACCAGACAACTAGACAAGCAAATTACAGCAGGTATGTTGTTCCTGCAAAGCAATGAAGTCACATAATGTTATTCCAGTGTCAAACTGACTGCCAATATTGCTGGACTACTGATTAACAAGTTAAAGGCTCTATACAGAATGTAGCTCATAATAGGAGGTAAGCGATATATCGTAATATTCATGGTAAAGCGTCTTAACCAAAAAGACAAATACAACAAGACCACATCAATCAAAGGTTGCCTCTCTGTCTTGATAGAGACAATTTAGTTCATATGAATAGTTCAATACATATTAGTGATTTTTTAACCTGTGGCCCTCCAGGCATTCTATTTCGGAATCTACTAGTAAGATCCCATATCCATCAATAAGCAGTTATGTCAAGTGAATCTCATATTGTTAGATCCAAAGGAAAAGACCAATAACTTGGAGTATGAAAATCTTTCTCCAGTAGGTATGTGGCCTCTGTCAAGTAACGGCTAGATATACTGGGGGTGGATGAAAATACCCTTTAACCAGCAAACTATGGCCAGACTTACTCACAATTGAGAACCATCAATAAATATACCATGGTCATAATTTTCCCAAGTTTGCATGTTCATTATTAAGAAACTTTCAAGGTTAATCATGTGGACCCAATTGTCATCTCCGCTATGGTAGTTCACTACTTGTGGTTCTTATACTGGAAACACACTCTTTTATACCGTAATACTGTCAATGAACATACAGTATTGTTGCTTTTCGTGATCATTAATGGATGTTAATATTATTAAAGAAAGTGTCAGAGTTAGAATAAAAAAAAGGCAGAGTAGGACAATTTCTCATTTAGGCCTTTTGGGGCCACAGTTTCCAGAGTACGAATCCAATATGTTTCTTTTTGAAGCAGTTTTCTGCCTCTATCACCTCCTCTAGAGAGTGGTGGAATGTGGTCAATTAGTATGGTTCTTAATGACGCCACCGAATGTTGATGTTCCAAAAAATGTCGAGCCACCGGTTTGTCTGATGTGCCTGATTGTAGGGCTGCTCTGATTGATGAGCGATGGTTCGCCATTCTCTCCCGAAACGTAGTTTCAGTTTTGCCCACATAATATTTGGAACATGGACAGATCAGAATATAGATTACAAAGTCTGTAGTACATGTTAATCTATGGCGAATCTCAAAAGATTTGTTAGTATGGGGGTGTTTAAATGTTGTTGTCTTAATCATACTGTTACAGGTTGTACAGTTAATGCAGCGAAAACATCCCTTTTGTTCTCTTGATCTAGTAAGCCATGATTTCCTATGCTCCTTAGATGAGGTTAGAGCTGGAGTATCAGGTCTCATTAGATAATCCCTTAGGGTCTTGCCCCTTGTGAAAGCTACCATGGGTGGCTGTGAGCCAAAAAATGGTGATTTTGAATCAGTGGAAAGTAAAGGCCATTGTTGTCTGAGTATTGTTGAAATCTTCTCTGCTCCTGGGAAGTATTGCGTACTAAAAACCATCCTCTGAGACATCTTTTTGGTTATATTGGTGTTTAAAAGATCGCATTGCTTCAATTGTTTAATGCGTGTCAAGTCTTTGTCTAAGAGTTTCTTATTGTAACCTCTTTGTAAGAATTTCTTTTTCTTATCCTGAAGTTGTTCTTGTGCCTTAGTGGAATCATCATTGTTTCGCAGTACCCTGAGGAATTATGAGTAGGGAATGCTTTTCTTCAAGGATGGAGAGTGACAACTAGAGCATGGAGTAATGTATTTCTATCTGTTGGTTTTGTGTATAAGGTAGTACCTAATGTATTTCCTTTTTTATAGATCTTAAGGTCCAGAAAGTCAACGTCTGAGAGACTGAGAGTATATTTAAATTTAATGGGGGAATCCAATAAGTTCAATGATGTAATCCACTCAGTGAGTTCCAATGTAGCGCCTCTCCATATGATAAGCAAATCATCAATATATCTTTTATAGAAAATGACATTGGGATGATTAATGTTTCGTTTCTCATACTGAAACATGAAGAGGTTGGCATATGCTGGCGCCACATTGGAACCCATCAATGTACCCGATATTTGTAAAAAGTAAGTATTTTCAAATTTGAAAAAGTTTTTTGTCAAGGTTAGTGTCAAAAGTTCGCAAATAAAGTCAACTGAATACTGTGATCTGAGATTGGAGTCAAGTATGGTATGTCTGATAGCCTCTATTCCCTACTACTAGATATCCCCCTAATAATGGTAGTAGAAAAACCAGGCGTATAGTCAAATATGGTAATAGTTCATAAATGGAAAGGAGACATTGGTGCTAAAACCACATTTGCAAAAAAAATCTGTTGATAATTAGTAAAAGATGACACATATAGCACTTAAGTCAGTGTGTATGATAGTCAGGAAAAAACTGAATATATAAATAGTCTTTAGGTAGTCTGGTGGCAAATCCAATACTGTCAGTAGATGAGATGAATGTAATGGGAATGATGAAATCGAATGACAGGTGGAATGCCCTTGATGGTTTGAATGAAGAAGTCAATATGTAGATACTCTGTGCTGCTATCAGAAGCAGTTGGCACATAGAGAGAAAAAGAAGGGAGACAACACCCAAGAAATCAGAACCTCAAATCTATGTGTAATATTTCAAAGTAATAGATTAAATAAAGTGAAATACAATAAATAAAACCAAATGTATTGGTGAGATATAAAACATACATAAAATTACATTAGCTATAACTAATAGTGCAAATAGGGTGTACACATAAAAAAATAATATATATCACAACATAAAAAGAAGAAATATAAATAGTGATAATGATATACTAGAAACTAAAGAGTAATACAAATGTATCTATGACCACCCAAGGGGTATGGTAATCCAATGTGGATGCAGTAGGCAAACAGAGACTGTGTATCAGGATGGGCAAAAGCTTGATGCTGGTAAATACAGGTGTTCTGTGTCTATACTTGATTGACAACAGATAAACCCACTTCCCCCTCCCCACACACAGTCTAAATGCTTACAGGGTTCTTTGTTGGCAAATCTCACTTCATGACTGTTAGCACACTGAGGTCATCTGATTTCTTCTTGGGTGTATGCATGTCAGGATGGATATTGGGAAACCAATGGAAACACCATTGTCTGGCTATTGGTTCCAGTCTGCAGTCCCCAAAAGATGTAAAATTGTGATGTCACTGCTCCATTTGCTGGTGGTCAGATGCCATCCTCCCCCTTTTCTGGGCTGGATAATCAATTTATGCTCTGTTCTTGCTCTTTATTCTTCACGTTTCTGGATGTCCTACCCATTGATCAGGAACTAAAGTTCAAAGAGAATGCGAAAATGGTGGTCAAACTACTTGAAGGGAGCTTAGAATAGGTTGTTGGATTTTTGCTTTCTTCTGACCCATAGCTGAATTGTCCAAAATAAATGCAAATTCCATTGAGAACATTCATGAGTAATAGTAAGATATCGGAGCATCTGCTCCATATATCAGAGGCCCAGTGCATATCTCCCAACATTTCAAATCGCCAAAGAGGGACATTTCTTTTAGGCGTTGATGGGGGGGCGTGACATTAACAAGAACATTTTTGTTATTTCTTGACCTACTGATACCTGTTTGTATAACTGCATAAATGATTTCGAACAAGATCAAAGTATGTTATTTACACATGCTAATGTTAACACATATATACTGAAGTTCATACAGACTACAGGAGTCAGAGCCCACTACTATCGGTATGCAGGGTGAAAAATACTGGGGAAAGGCAAAAGGCCCTACAATTAAGTGCAATAGATTTTTTAACTGAAAGTTAAGTATATTCGTGACCTCCTTGAACCCTTTGAGCGCCAGAAGGTTATGCAATGCATTGCACATCCCTCTGGCACTCAGAGAGTTAACAAACCAAGAAGCACTGGCTGCACAGATGCCATACAATGTCACAATGCCTGATTTCCCACAGTAACAAGCTGCTAGCCAGCTGAGCCAGTCCCAGCAGTACTGGCAGCTCTGATGGCTGAGACTGGTTCAGTCAGGAGTGCAAATAAAATCTCTGTGAATTAAGTCTCACACACTCACTGACCTGCCACCTCCGTGCAACTTAAGCCAGGCACTGACTGTGACTGAGGCAGTCTCACCTCCAAGAAGTAACAGCACAGTCATATTTACAGAAAATGTCGGACTGAAAACCTAATCAAGGAAACATCACACTGAACAATATAACACATCACCTTGGTAATGTACAGCAGTAGACATGATCTCAGGCTGCTCTCCCCCTTTAACCTTCACTACTGTGCTGGATCTAAGAACGCCACAGAGAAGTGGCCCCTACAACCACTCTGTACAATAGTTATGTCTGTATACATAGTAGTTTAGGGTAACTGGCTCCCTTATTGAATTAAAGGATGGATGTAGACAAAGGATGGTGTGGCCAACCTTCCAACACCTCCTCCTCCCATGCAACTCACGATGCGCTGCTGTCAGAGATACTCAGTCACTTAACCCTTTCAAATGCAAAGCAATGCATTCTATACCCCTCTGGCACTCAAGTGGTTAAATTGTAACTGGTGAGACAGAAGAATCATCAGGACGAGACTTACTGGCTTTGACCATCTGGCAAAGACACTGCTGACTCAGGTGTGTTGCGTGCTCAGACTGCAAACAAGCACTCAGCACTGTGAAGCAGTACTTGCTCAAAACGCGGCCAAGGGAAGAGTCTGCACGAACACTGCATGCATGTGTGCTCATATATGAAGCACAACACGCATGTGCATTAAATTAGGCATCTTGCTGCTCATTGTGGCTCACCTAATGAGCGTGACCATGAATGCTGTCGGGGTAGTACAGGCATTGCTAGCAAGAGGGGCAGATGCCAGAAAAGAGGGACATAGCCTATAAGCAACAGGACAGCGGGTTTGGGCCCTAAAACTGGAATTGTCCCGCATAAATCTGGAC
Organism: Rhinophrynus dorsalis; assembly: GCA_037306005.1. Lineage (NCBI taxonomy): Eukaryota > Metazoa > Chordata > Amphibia > Anura > Rhinophrynidae > Rhinophrynus > Rhinophrynus dorsalis. Next base: position 291,767,173 of record CM074720.1, read on the forward strand.
AATTGGCTGCTATGCTAGTGGGGAGGTCGCCTGTAGCGCCTAAATACACTGCTCGATGAACACATTAGCAGAGCTTGGAGTAGACCTGCAGATTGGATCCATTTCTCCCCATGTAGCCCTGGAGAGATCTGGGTTGAGGTCAATGCCTTCCTGGTGTTACCAGAGATAGAAGCTGGCCCTTTGATGTTGACATCTGACATAAAAATGAATATAAATATAAACAATTCTTAATACATCACCACACGTGCATTAATCTAAAGCAATCTAAAACAGGTATTGGTGATCAATATTTGGCAGAATGTTTATGTATATTATTAATGGGAGTTGTGTGTCACTGATATGAAGGGAACTTAATTTTCCCTTGCTGTGCGATGTGCCGGTGACCATAGCCGCATTGTGCTGCAAGCCTAGTGATGCCGAGATCGCACCATGCAGGACAAATGAGTACCCATATTGAACCATAAAAACTAGACATTACATATTGATGTAACACAGATCAAAGTGAGAAATCCATTCCCATGGTGCGCAATTAGCCCCTCAGAGTAATAAATCAGTCACAACATCCAGTTACGATTTACATTCCGGTGGTGACTGGAAGTAATTTACCAGGAGGTTTTTAACTGCATTCCCAATGCGGTGTTTGTGCTGGGTCAAGATGTTGAAACACATTGTCTACTAGAAGTGATGTGTTTATAGACAATTGATCATGCATAAAAACTGCTACTTAACCTAATGTGACCACTACTTGTTCTGCAATGATAAATGATATACAAAAATTGCATCTAGTGAACTTAGTAGTTCATCACACACATCATTAGCGGTACCATGGTTTGGTATTGCTACAGTAGCTGAATATAATGAATGTGATTTTCTTGCTATAATGCAGGAATTGTGGGTACTAGAGATGGAGATGTAGCCTGAAGTCCTGATTACTAGTTTTAGACTTATAGTGATGCTAGTAATGTCTAGTCCTTTAGAAATGGAGTAGATCTGGATGTGATCTATAAACACCATAAATAAAGCTCCTCATTCATACTCTCTGGTTCAAGTGTGTGCATTTTAAAAATCCAGAAGCTTTCTCGTCTAGCTAGGAGTTTGAATTTGTTGCCTCCTCTGATGGTGGATGCAATATATATGATAGCCATATAGATCGTTGATGTTCTGACATATTAGCACTATTAACCATAGCTTATGACATTTTATTTATGGTTTATATCTCACCAATAAATTTGGTTTTATTTATTTTATTTCATTTTATTTCATTTTTTACTTTGATATATCACACATAGATTTGGGGCTTTTGATTGAATACATTGCTTGCTACACTTAGATCTCTTGTGCTCTTTCTCCCTTCTTTTTCATTGGACAACTTTCCATTCAAGGTCACAGTCACTACAATCAACTCCTTGTTCACTGTTCTTCTTGAATCTCTGCATATGTGTTTGTGCCCCCATTTTAGTATCTAGTAACTTTCTTATGAAACACTGCATATACTATCTGGATTTCCTCAGTAATACACATTATTTATAGTAACATACATAGTAACACAGTAAATTAGGTTGAAAAAAGACACAATCCATCAAGCTCAACCCTTGCCTCATAAACCAGAGAAATCAGAATTATATAGCTTTCCTGCTGACAGTTTAGTCTACACCAGAACTTCCTGTTTTGCCTACTAATACACAGTATAACCCTGTATGTTCCCCTTTTGAAAAAAATATATCTATCTTTCTGTAAAAAAACATTCCTCTGCTGAAGTTGAAACCTCCTTTTCTCTAATATCAAGGGGTGGGCCCTGTTTATATGATCAGGCCTTGGAATTAACAGCTCACCATAGAGATCCCTGTATTGACCTCTCATATACTTGTACATTGTGATAAGATCTCCTATTCATCATCTTTTCTCTAGAGTGAATAAACCAAGTTTGTCTAGTCATTCCTCAAGTCCTCCATTCCCTTAATTAATTTTGTTGCACTTCACTATACTTACTCCAGTTATATATAGTTCTTAATATAGTTTTTAAGAACTGGTGCCCAAAACTGCACTGCCTATTTGAGGTGAGGTCTTACCAGAAATTTGTACAGTGGCAAAATGAGGTTATCCACTCTTGCTTCAATACCCCTTTTTATGCAAGACAGGACTGTTTTTTCTTTTGCTATTGCTATTTGAAACTGGTCACTGTTTCCAAGTTTGTAGTTTACAAGGATTCCCAGGTCTCTCTTTAGCAACGAGTCCCCTAAAATGATTCCATTACGTTCATAAGTAGCATTGGGATTCCTTCTTCCCAAATGCATGACTTCACACTTTCCACATTAAACTTCATATTCCATTTGTTTGCACAATCTACCATTTATGTAAATCCCTCTGTAGAGGAAAAATATCCTGTTCTGAATGTAATACCCTGCATAATTTAAGTGTCTTCTTCAAATATTGATATTTTGCTTTCAGTATATATTTCCTCATAATTTAGAAACATGTTAAAAAGCAGTGGTCCAAGTACTGAACCCTGAGGTACTCTACTCTCAACTTTAACTGTATTGGAGAATTGTCCACTTACAATCACACACTGTTCCCTGTCCTTCAATTAGTTTTCTATTCAATTGCAAAGGTTATCCCCCAGCCCCAATTTCTTTATTTTATACCCAGCCTCCTGTGTGGCACTGTATCAAATGCCTTTGCAAAATCTAGATATACTACATCAACTGATTTGCCATTATCTAGGCTCTACTTACTACTTCTTAGAAACTGAAAAGATTAGTTTGACATGATCTGTTCCTCATAAAATCATGTTGATTTTCTGCTAATAATCTTATAATCCTGACTATAATCCCTTATTATACCTTCTGGCAGTTTTCCCACTACAGAGGTCAAACTCACTGGTCTATAATTCCTAGGTTCTGTGTTAGTTCCCCTGTTAAGTAAAGGGACTACATTGGCTTTACATCAATCTTGTGGCACTGAGCCTGTGGTGAGAGAATCTTTAAAGAGTAAAAAGAGGTGTCTTGCTAACACTGCAATGAGCTCATAAAGAACCCTTGGATGTATACCATCAGGACCCGGTGCTTTGTCCAGTCTTCCCATGACCTCTTCTTGTGTTAAGTTGTTAACCCAATATCTGATAATGGTATGGTTTTATTTGCTGGCTTGTAGCATATACCCACTAACACATTTCTTTACATTGTACTCCACAGTTTACCTCAATTTCTACCCACAAGGACTCCATATTATGGCCGGTTTCATCACTAACATTACCCCTTAAAATTGGATTTAGCTCTAGATTCAAATATAAGAGCACACACCTCCCCATTTTCTATTACTCCTAAAGTGGGAATAGCCCTCTATATTTACAGCCCAATCATTTGTATCTTCCCACCATTTTATCTACCATACTTCTTGCATTTGCCAACATACAAATAATTGTGATGTCTTTACATGTTTTACCCACTACTTACTTTCTACATCTTCATTTAATTAGAGTTCCTCCCTATTGTCTACATTTTTCCCCACCCCTTCTCCACCCCCATGATCATTAACTTGGACCCAGTTCCTATCTACTCTGACTACCTCTTTTTTGCTGTCTATACCCCCTTTCCTAATTTAATAGCTCCTTCAACCTTCTTAGCATTCTGTTCCCTATCACAGTGGCTTATCTACCATTTTGATTCAATCCATCACTTCCATATAGATTGTACCCAACAGCAAAGTCAGCCCAGTGCTCTAAAAACCCCAAACCCTCCTTCTACACCAATACTTGAGCCTTGCATTAAGCTCTCTGAGCTCCCTCTGCCTACCTGCACTGGCGCATGACACAGGTATTTCAGAAAACACTACCCTGGAGGCCCTTGACTTGAGTTTGCACCCTAAATCCCTGAAATCATTTTTCAGGGACCTCCGTCTTCCTCCAACTTTGTCATTGGTACCAATAGGTACCAAGACAGCTTGATCATTTCCAGCCCCTCCCAATAATCTGTCTGCCCTGTCCGCAATATGCCGAACACGGGCACCTGGGAGATAACATACTGTTCAGCACTCAAGTTCCTGGTGGCAGATTACCCTATCTACCCTGCTAATAATAGAGTTCCCTTTTACCACCTCCTGCCTTGGTTTCTGCCTACTCCTAAACTATCTAAACTGGAAGGAGGACTGTTCCCCTGGCTACTAGACAAAGCATCCCTTTCCAGTATTGCCAATTCTGAGCTATTCTCTTCAACATCTTCACACAATCTTGCAAATCTGTTGGACCAAATCAACTGAGAGCTGGCTTTCCTCTTCCGCTGCCCACTACCTCCTCTCCTTACTGTTACCAAGCTACCTACCTGTCACTTCTCATCTACAGCTCCACCTTATCACCACTAACCCCACATACTACCTGCTCTGTGAGTTCTAAACTCCTTTCCAGATTTCCAATGTCACACAATATTTATTTCCAGATCCAATATCTTAGATTCTAAAAAGAATATATGCTCACATTTGGCACAGAGGTATGACCCCTGGAACGATTGCTCCAAGTGTTCAAACATGTGACAAGATGTGCATTGCATGAAATTGTCTAACTGGTTATCATTCATGCTTTGTTTTACAATTCAGCTAGTATTACAGGGTCCTCTCATGCTCATTCTAAGTAAAGTATCCCAGATTTAAATGTGGGTGTAGTAAATCTCTTGAAATTACCTTCCCCACAGAGCTCTGTTGTTTTCCAACTCCTGCTTCAGTTCTAACTCAAGATTCTTTCCAACTCCTCTTTTCTTCAATCCACTTAGATACAAGCCACAATGAGCAAGCTCAAACATAAGCTTAGGGCTAAGGGTGGGCAGAAGTTGACGCCATGTTCCAGCGAGAAATTCTACGAAAACCACTTTATTGTTTGCTTTTTCACAAGAAAATCCGCTTTTAAAACAGTGATTAACATTTTCACATTTTTCAGCCATTAGCTAAAATTCCCCGCCAATTTTTCAATGGCTAGAAAGTTTCCACCCATTGATTTACGTGGTTTTCACTATAAAAACATGACATATTTGCAGAAGTGAAACATAATAAACACAGCTACAGAGCGAGGTAGACATGCTGTGCTGTTCTGCTGTGAATTGTTTGTAAAATTGAGGCAAGAGAGGCTCATAGTGACTGCTATCACTATAAGCAGGCTTAAAACTAATAGAAGGGGAACTGGAAGGACCCTAATGTGTCCACTGAGTCTGAGGAGGAGGAGGAAGTGAGCACAACTGAACCAATGCTGTCCAGATCCCCAAAATCACCCTTAGGGATCTTGGGGAAATTATTGTCAAGGGAGGAAGAGAAGGGGAGTATTAGTGAGAGCAGGACAGGTCAGCCACCTGTGCCTGCTGCAAGATGTACTGTCCCTGCTGCCACCATTGCTGTACCTGCTGCCAGACGAGCTGCACCTGCTGCCACTAGTGCTGTACCTGTTGCCAGACATGCTTCCCCTGCTTCCACTAGTGCTGTACCTGCTGCCAGATGTGCTGCCCCTGCTGCCAATAATGCTGTGCCTGCTGTCAGACATGCTGCCCATGCTACTGATACCACTATTGCTGTGCCTGCTATCAGGTGTGCTGCCCCTGCTGCCACTAGTGCTGTGTCTGCTGCTAGTGTGTCTTGTAATACTTCGGAGGTGGGGAAGGAGAAGATGACATCAAGTGTGACAGCAAGGGACTATAAGTCACACTTGCCATGCCCAAGCAGTTCCGCCAGTGCTAGTACTACAACTACTACTAAGGTCCAGGAGCTTGTTAGCATTAGGAGTGAAGGAGGGGTAATCAACAATATCCTCCTATTACTAGTAACTGTGAGGAGGAAGGCTCTGGGGCTGAACTTAATGTGGTTGGTATTAGTAGTAGTAGCAGTAATGGTGAAGCAGTCAGACTGGTAGGGGAAACATTCGAGAGTGTTCAGACTAGCAGTCAAGGGAGCTGACACCGTTTCTCTGACCCTGGGAGTCCTCCCCTTCCCTTCACTATAGTGTCCAAGTGGAACAGGATCCTGAAGACTAAGAAGCCAGAACTGTTGTTGGGGGAGAGCAGGTACACAATTAATACCACCACCCCCCAGGAGGAGCACAGATCAGCTGCCTGTGCATGCTGCTACTGCTGCCAGTCTGCCTTCTTCAGGTCAAAAGGAAATGCCAGTTGTGACATTAGTGGACCCTCTGTCACACTGCTCGTCACCTCCTCCAAGCAGCAATGAGGTGTCTGGAATACAGCAGCAGCACGTATTGGACTAGTGGTGGTGGTGATGATGATGATGCTGGAGAAGCTGGAGTGAATGAGACATTGATGGCCTTTTTAGCAGAAACTGAGAATGAATGGGAGACAGGGATGAGGATGGGTATCACCACCACCACTAGCAGTAAGATTTTGGAATTTGAGGAATGTGCACCTGCTCTAATTCCTACTGCTGCTGAGATGCAAGGGCAGCAGAATGCTGAGAAGCAAGCTAGTATTTCACAGACCACCGTGGAGACAGTGGGAATGGGGTCAACAAGTGATGAGGGACTAGGACAGGTTCCACTTGCCAGTGCCAGCAATACTCCTGGTCCTAGTTGCAGTGCTGAATCTGAGGCACTAGCAGCAACAGCAGCAACATTATCCGCTGCCACAGACAGTGAAGGGGAATATGGAGGACAAAAAGAAAGAGGCCATTTTTCTCCACCTGTTCCCTCCCCCCTGAAGTCATGGGTGTGGGACTATTTTTCTCTTGGGGCAGGCATAATGCAGTCATCACCAACTTGAGAAGTCAGTGAGAAGACTAATGGAGGGAACACACCCTGGCACAAATGCCCTGATATCACACATGAAACACAGACACCATAACATTTATGTCAAAAATGTTAAAGCCAAACACCCACCACAGAAATCAAGCACTGCTGTTGCTGTACCCCCTGACTCTCCAAAAAGGCAACAAGAGGCAAGGCAAAGATCAAAGAGGAGGAAGAGTAGAGCAACCGAGGCAGAGACTGGAAGTTTCATGACGAGTGAAACAATTAGCTTGCCATCACTATCACCTTCAAGGGTAACTACATCTTCTGCCAATCCACCTTGTTCATGGTTACCTCCCGCGCCAAATGATAGACACTCTGTTGATGTTAGTATGTGGCAGTTCGTCTCTACCCATTGCACACTGTGTGGTGCACTGACCACACATGGTAGTGTGGTGGAGGAGAATAGCAAGCAGGGCATCAAGCATCATCTGAGGAGATTCCATCCCATGCAATATGCTAAGATGCTGGCAGGCAGGGTTCATCATCACTGTTAACCCTTTGAGTGCCAGAGGGGTATGGAATGCATTGCTTTGCAATGCATTCTGTAACCCCCTGTCACTCAAAGGGTTAAATTGTCAGCAAGTTGTCATGTGTCCTTAGAGGGTTCTGGACAAGGGGTATAGTGTGCCCCCTAATGTTATTGCCACACATACTGTGCACATTGAGATGACAGCCACAGTTCCTGCTCTCAAGGAAAAAATGTCTATTCTAATAACAACACACCCATGATTTTGGAGGAGGGGCAGGTAGAGAAGAATTATTGGCCAACTTCTTCTTTTCTCCACATAGACTGGGGGCTACTTACTGTGCTATGCCTGCTACTGCCTCAGGTGCATTACTGGAGATAGTCGTGGCAAGTAGAACCTTCATCAGCCATCACCCATGTTACTATTATTGTTGATCCCATTCCCTTTCAGCTGCCTAATCATCCTGCTGCTTAAATAACTCAGCAGCAGCAGTAAGAACAGCAGTTGCAAATTCTGCAGTTATAAACTCAGGAGGACATTTGACAATGGCCAGTGGCCAGTAGGGCATTTTTTTTCTCAAGGCTTGTGCTTAAAAATAAACAAATAAATAAAAAAACTAAAAAAATATAAAAACATAGTCCTACAAAAAATAAATTTTTGGGGGGGTTTGTTTCTAACAAGCCTAAGTCTTACAAATCAATGTTTCCTTAGGGCTTGTGCCAAACAAGCCTAAGTCCTACAAATCAATGTTTCTTCAGGGCTTGTGCCTCTAAGGGCTAACCTCAACTCTAACAAATCATCATCTACAAAATATTCTATGAAGTCAAGTATCAGTCCACCCCAGTGGCAGCTTATGTCAGGGGGTTCCTGTCTCTATCACTATGCATACAAATGTCTTATTTTATTATTATTTTTTTTTTTATTAACTGTCCCCCCAATCCCAGTTAAGAACCCACCCAAAACAAATTCCCTGTTGAACTGATTCATTCCCCAGACTCCACCCACCAACACAGACACCCTCCTCAGACTCCTTTTATACCTTGTCTTATGTTTTTTTTATTGTATTTAGGATTTATTTTGTATTAACTGCCCCCAATCCCAGTAAACAACCCCCCCAAAAAAAATTCCCTGTTCAACCGATTCTTTCACCACACTCACCAACACAGGTACCCTCATGACCCTTTTATACTATGCCTTTGGGAAATAAAATAATATTTGTTTTATGTTGTGTGTAAATTCAATGTTCCCATTGATTTCAACTGAATGAGCTAGGTGAAAAAAAAGAGGAAAATTGTCCCTTTTTGTGGGAAATTATTCGCCAATTTCAGTTTGAGGCAAAAATTTTCGCACATTCCTACTTAGGGCCTATATTTAAAGTAGAACTACACCCAGGTGGATTTCCTTTGCAATTAAACCTTTAATCACTTAGGAGAGAAAAACATCTGAAACACTGAACAACAATACCTTGATTTTTAACCCTTTAAATACCCCCCCTCCGAATACATTTATATTTATGTTTACTTATTATTGCAGGAACTTACTTGTATCAGACCGATAGATCAGAATGGATGAGATCTGTTTCAGGCTCAAGTGTATCCTTGCCTCCATGGGAGGTCAAGGTACCACCCACCACATTGCATCCCTCTTTTAGCACCTTTCATCTTGTAACATCACAAAAGTCTTCTAGACTTCTAGAGAGATGACTGACATCCAGTCACCTAGTTCCTGGGAAACTTGGATTCTTGTAAGTACCCCTATATTGTATATAAATAATGAAAAAAACAAAATAGAATGGGGTGACCAGTAGTGTAGTACGTTTCAACAAGAAATCCAGATATAATATGTTATAGGTTATACTCATGTTTAGTATAGGGTAGAGTGTTACCCCAACCACAGGCTCCTATGGGGATCACAAACCTGTCCTTGCTCAGGTATCCAAATCTCCTCACATAGACAAATTCTGCTGTTCCAAATATACATACATATATATTTAAAACTAAAATATATATTAGGCCTGCTAACGTGTTTTGAGGCTCACACAAACTTTTTCAAAGCCTATGGCCCAAAAGTCTAAAACAATCAAACAGAGCAGCTCCAGTTCACAAACATTTAAACTACCAGCGCTTCATTCATTCATTCATTGGACAATAGCTGGTCATGTGGTCATAAGAAAATACAAATGTATACAGCTGAAATAAAAAATAAATAGAAAATAAAACACAATGAAAAAAGAGGGCTCTAACTCACATTCTACAATTCTCAGAAAGACAGCCCTCAAATATATTCTAATCTATCTTCTATTTACCGTTTTGGTAATTGTGTTCTTGGAACGCAGATGCAGTGGGATAATGTATTTCCATTTATCAGACTCATCCCAACAAAAATAATAAATGGAACACTTAATGACCCACAATCTATCCTGTCATCTGATTCTTGGAGCACACACTACAGGAAATGGCATCATTCATCTCAATGATATTGTGTGTGTTCTACCCAACGTTCTTTTGCCTTTGGAACGCAAATCCTATTCCGGTTCTTCAACCGGAAATGACTGCATATTACCTGTATACATTCCAACCTGGAACTCAATACCTATGAGTGGCCTATATAATGAAGAAGAGCAGATGAGTGAGATCCCTCCTCCCTTAAAAAAAAAAAAAAAAAAAAAAAAATATATATATATATATATATATACGCATATATAAAGTTACATACATCCAAAAATAATAATAACAAATAAAAATATATCCCATATCCCATACACAACTGTGCTAATAAGTATTAAAGTTATAGCATATACTATATCCCATACATAACATACAAATATATAACAAATTCATAAATAGTGCCCTATTTTTACAAATATAGTATTAGCCTACATTGGAAATAAAATAATATACCAATTAACATTCCATTTCATCTCCATCATTAATTATAATTATGAGCATCTCCATATATTCTAATTCTATCATGACAAATATTGTGACATATACCCTTCTAGGTTACATATTAAATATTTCCAATTAAATATTTATTTAATATTATCCAATTAATTTACCTATATCATGACCAATATATGTTCAATAACCTTCCAAAGGTCCCTAAAATTAATTATAGAGAATATTTCCTTGTGCAATATTAAGTTATATATCAAACTGCCTCAACACTATAAAAACTATAATATATATATATATATATATATATATATATATATATATATATATATATATATATATATATCTTAAGAATATGCTATTCTAATGAAGGGGCCTCAAAACACTCATTTAAAACAGATGGATACAATGTGACCAATAGGGGCTTGCATTCTGTTTCTTGTCCTTTTATCAACTTTACATTTGACACATCCCTCCCATGCACATCACAAAAGTGGTGCAAGACACTATGTGCCCCTTTCGATGTTCCTCTTATGTTGTCCAAACCTCGTCAGTAGATGTTGAGTGGTGTGGCCTACATATTGCAGTCCGCACTCACAGTACAAGAAACATTGCTTCTTTTCTGTTTGACCTCTAAGTCTTGTGAGCTGAGACAAGCTCTGTCATGATGGGATGGGATTATTTTTAGCGTATTTAATTGTTTGGTAGAGATTTTGGTTTTTTGTTTCTCACTCTAGTTCATTATGTCTAAATATAGGGAGGGGGATAATTCTAGAGGCAACAAAGCTTCCTCTGCTGTCTTTACTTGTAACCCTTGTGAGGTTAAATTCCTGGGTCCCAGTCTGTTTCATGCATTATGTGTACTACAACATTTTCTAGTACTTCAGTATTTTCTTCTGGCCATATTACTTCTAATGTTTCAGATCCAGAATGAGCCAAAGCCCTTGGAAGTTCCATTTACAATTCCTTAGATAAAATACTAAATAAATGGTGTGATGATCCTCCTCAGACTTCCATGAAAAAAATGGCTTTGACACCCTTGGATGGGGTGGACTCTTATAGCTATGCCAAAGATTCCTCTCTGTGTCTGAATTTTATTCCACAACTAAAAATTTATCTGATTCCAGTCCACAGAACATGCAACCAAGAACCTGTTTAAAAGAGCAAATTTCTCTAGCATTTTTCTTTTGCTCTATTTCTTGCATTACTTTTCTTCCTTTTTCTTTCTTTTTCTCTTTTCCTTTCTTCCCCTCTTCTCTATTTTTTATCTCCTCTTCTTAACCAAACATTAATGTAATTTTTGCTTGTAATTTTATTAGACGCTTTAAATTATACATCCTTCCAATTACATCCTATTTATTTATGTATTTTTAAAATGCATACTGTATACACTATGAGAGAGATTATCCCGTGACCTCTGATTTGGATGTTCCTTAACTTTTATACGCTATTCAAATTACTATTGATTTGTACTACCCTATATTATATTGCTTGTTCTTTGTTTACATGATGTTTATCTTAAAACCCATTATTCTTAAAAAAAAACAAAAACAATAGAGCAAAGGTGATGTTATCGTCCTGTCTATGAACAATTGGACCAGATTATGCTAGGTAAGTGGCAATTCCCTGATCAGATTTTACCCATTGCTAAAATGTTTGCACGTCTCTACCCTATTTCCCAGGAACAGGTTGACATGTGATCAATGGTGCATCCATCAGTATCCTTTTTAGCCAAACACACTAATATTCCAGTGCAAAATGCAGCTGCCTCAAAAGACTATACAGATAAAAAACTAGATACTGTTCTGAAAAATCTTTTTCAGGGGTAGGATCCATTACTTAACTAGCATTTGCCTTAGAATGGTCTTGTTGAACCATGGGGCATGGCAGTTCAAGCTACTTAGAGTCATACAGGAAGATATCTCATTATTAGACATGTGCAGGATGCTATAGCCTATTATAGGGAAGCAGCTCTGGAAATTACTAGAATTAAAGCTATTTGTTTGGCCACATCCATAGGGCCAGATGTACCTTATGAATGAAAATTTGGAATGCAGACACTACTTTTAAAAAATCACGAGTGTCATTACCATTTTTAAGTAAAACCAATCTTATATTAGAACTGGACAAGAGTGTCAGTCAGGCTACTGGTGGGACTAGTACTTTGCTTCCTCAAAGCAAGCTAAGATGTCCAGACTGCTCCAGAAGATAAAACACAAGTCTATCTGGAGATTATAAAAGTGGCCCTTCAAGACAGACTAATTTGCCCTCCTCATCCTCTTTATTCTAAGATCTTTTTACAAACCCCAGGAGGAAAGGTACCTACTAGAAGCCCCCTAACCAAGCCAAGGAGTGAGGAAGGTCAGACTCCTCCAACAAGAGATAGATGAGCAAGCTGCTGGGGAACGACGCTGGGGTGCGAAGCTCGCATACGGTGGTTGCCAGAAGGGAGACGCGCTGCGGCCCAGGCCATATAAAGGTGCTAGCCGCAAGGCTAGATTGGACCCCTTTGGTTGAGCCAAAGAGGTCCCATGATGACCCCCTCCTGACAATCTATACTACCGCTATGCCCAGGGAGAAAACAAACTCCAACAGGAACAAATACTCACTCAGATGGTCAGATGAGCTAAGAGGAGGTCCTTCCAAGATCCAGAAGAATGGTCAGTAGAGCCGGGTCATACACAGGAGCAACAGGAACAATACCGGAGTGGCAGGCAGAGCGTCGACGGGATACCAAGCCGGGTCATACACGGAGATCTACAGGACAAGGAACACAGGAGAGGCAGCAGGATAAGTCCAAGCCAGAGTCAAACACAGGAGTCAGATCTAGAGAGAGCCAGACACAGCCAGAAAGGATACTACTAGGCTGGAGACGCTATAACAACGCGCCCCAGTAAGGAACTCACCCCCTAAAGTAGTGGAAGGGACAGGAAGAGGCAGGGCTAGAGGTCCAGAACCGGCACAGCCGACCGTGCATGTGCCCATCAGGGGGAGAGAGAGAGCGACAAGAACTGCACTAAGGTAGCCCGGCACCGGCTACCACACATGCGTCCGATGGATAGGGGAGACGCCACAACACCGCGCCAAACAAGCGGAAGGGGAGGACCAGGACGGGAGGCTTGCAACGGAACCAGACACGGACCCCGTGGAGGGTATGACAGATCTACCAGTTGACATGCAAAGAAGCCTTCTATCAAGTCAGGGGATTCTAAGCCCCCTTCTGCCTGAAGGTGGGCACAAAGATCTTCCCTTGAAACCTCCATTAGTGGGAATACTTCATTATTTAATGCCACCATTGCAAAAATCAATTTCAGACAAATGGCCACTACAAGTGTTTGGTCATGGTTATTAAATGTTTTTCATCAGATAACCTCCTCCATGCTTTTTCCTATCCAGGATTCCAAAAGATCCTTCAGTAGCAACTGTCTTTTTCAGAGAGATACCGTCTCTACTCAACTCAGGAGATAGTGTTCTGCTTCCTGTGGGACACGGATTCAAAGGCATTCAGATTTTTTATTTATGCAAAAATTAAATCAGTCAGTCCTGGACTAAAGAGCCTCAATAAGTATCTTCATATTGGAGTCATTAATATATGCCATTTCTGTTATGGAACCAGAAAAATTTGTAGCATCTCTGAACATAAGGGATGCCTATTTTCATATTACTATATGGCCAGTTGATTACCAATTTCTGAGATTGATCCTTGGTTTACACTTCACTATATTCTGGTTGTTTTGTAAGTTGGTCTTGATAAAGGCTTAAGTACAAGCTCAAAAGTCAAATTTCAGGTTTATATGTTTTGTTTCAGAAAAATATTTCCATGATTCCTGAAATTCAGACATTTCCACAGGGTGTACTTACCATTATACTCCTTCATGGTGTTGGAAGTCTCTTCAGTCAGCACCCTTTAAACCTCTGTCTTTAGTCTCCACTAGTGATGAGCGAGCACCCCAATGCTCGGGTGTTCGGGTGCTCTGACCGAGCACCCCCTGAGGCTCGAGTGCTCGGCCGAGCACCCGAGCCCCATTGAAGTCAATGGGAGGACTCGAGCATTACACCAGGCACCCCCTGCTCTGATGAGGGGAGGGTGCCTGGTCCATAGGAAAAGGGCAGAAAAGGATGGAAACACCACAGAAATGGTTCAGGGACAGCATAGGGAGGATGTCTGGATGCATCTTGGACTCCAACATCGCTGCTGGGAACGATCTTTCGCCCGTAGTACGCCATTTTTACAGACTGACCGTAAAACACACAAAAAGGAAAATAAAAACGACTTTAGGCGAAAAATTGTTACCAAACAGTATTTGCTGTATATTTACTTGTATATCATCTGCAAATTCTCCCAAAAATTTCCTCGATTTTTCTGAACTGAGGCCATGATTAAGAGGGAAACGTGCACAGAGGCAAATTCTCCCAAAAATTTCCTTGATTTTCAGAACTGAGGCCATGATTAAGAGGGAAACGTGCGCTGAGCTGACCATCTAAAACATTATGGGTGAGGGTCTGCTGCAGAGCTGACCATCCTAAACATTATATGCGAAGGCCCGCTAGTGAGCTGACGCTATAAAACATTATATGCGAAGGCCCGCTAGTGAGCTGACGCTATAAAACATTATATACGAAGGCCCGCTAGTGAGCTGACGCTATAAAACATTATATGAGAGGGCCCGCTAGAGAGCTGACCCAATAAAACATTATATGAGAAGGCCCGCTGGTGAGCTGACCTATATAAAAATTGTCAAACAGGGCCCGCTGGTGAGCTGGCCCTATATAAAAATTATATCACAGGGCACGCTGGTGAGCTGGCCCTATATAAAAATTATAGCACAGGGCCCGCTGGTGAGCTGGCCCTATATAAAAATTATATCCCAGGGCATATGGAAGAGGAGGAGGAGGATGAGAAGATTAAGAGTCAACCATATAGCCGTTTTTTGGGTGGAAGGGGTGAATGGGAATACAGAGTATTCACATCATTGTAAATAACATATACAAAGTGAGTTTATGTTCCCCCGGGGCTTTCCTCCAGTGGAGTGGAGAAGTCAGGGGAAATCCAGGCCTTGTTCATTTTTATAAGTGTCAACCTATCAGCATTGTCGGTGGAAAGGCGGATACGCTTATCTGTTATGATGCCACCAGCAGCACTAAATACCCGCTCAGACAGAACGCTGGCGGCAGGGCAGGCCAGCACCTCCAAGGCGTAGAGTGCCAGTTCATACCACGTGTCCAGCTTGGACACCCAGTAGTTGTAAGGCACAGAGGGATCATTGAGGACGCTGACACGGACTGCTACGTACTCCTTCACCATCTTCCAAAACTTTTCCCTCCTTGTGACACTAGGCTGCGCATCAGGGTGAGGGTGCTGGCGGGGTGTCATGAAGGTGTCCCACGCCTTGGAGAGTGTTGCCCTGCCTTTCTCGGAACTGCTGTGTGCTCCCCTTTTCTCCCCTTCTCTGTTGGCCAAGGTAGCACGTACTCTGCCGCCAGCGTTGTCAGATGGAAAATTTTGGAGCAATTTTTCAACAAGAACCTTCTGGTATTGCACCATTTTGCTTGTCCTCTCCACCGGAGGAATGAGAGATGAGAAATTCTCTTTGTAGCGGGGGTCCAGAAGGGTGAACACCCAGTAATCCGTGTTGTTTAAAATGCGTATAACGCGTGGGTCACGGGAAAGGCAGCCTAACATAAAGTCAGCCATGTGTGCCAGAGTACCAACAGTCAAGATTTCGCTGTCCTCACCAGGAGGATGACTCTCAATATCCTCATCCTCTTCCTCCTCTTCTGCCCACCCACGCTGAAGAGATGGAACTAAAGTTCCATGGCTACCCTCTGTAGCGGAGGCAACCGTGTCTTCCTCCTCCTCCTCCTCCTCCTCCTCCTCCGCCTCCTCCAATTGTCGCTGAGAAGACGAAGTGAGGGTGCTCTGGCTATCACCTTGTGTAAGCTCTTCCTCCCCCATTTCCACCTCTTCCACATGCAAAGCGTCGGTTTTAATTGTGAGCAGCGAGCGTTTCAGTAGACACAGAAGTGGGATGGTTACACTGATAATAGCGTTATCGCCGCTCACCATCTGTGTCGATTCCTCAAAATTGCGTAAAACTTCGCAGAGGTCTGACATCCATTCCCACTCCTCACTTCTGATTACAGGAAGTTGAACGGAGAGGCGACGACCGTGTAACAGCTGGTACTCCACTACTGCCCTCTGCTGCTCACAAAGCCGGGCCAACATGTGGAAGGTGGAGTTCCAGCGCGTGCTCACGTCACACAGCAGCCGGTGAGCTGGCAATTGTAAGCGCTGCTGCAGCTTCAACAGGCCGGCCGAAGCTGTAGATGACTTACGGAAATGTGCACACACGCGGCGCACCTTGGTCAAGAGATCATGCACATTGGGGTAGGTTTTTAGAAATCGCTGCACCACTAAATTAAATACATGCGCTAGGCATGGTACGTGTGTGAGCTTGCCGAGCTCCAAAGCCGCCACCAAGTTACGCCCATTATCACACACAACCATGCCTGGTTGCAGGTTGAGTGGCGAGAGCCACTGCTCGGTCTGGTGACTAATCCCCTGCAACAGCTCTGAGGCCGTGTGCTGTTTGTCCCCAAGGCAGATCAGCTTCAGCACGGCCTGTTGACGCTTCCCCACTGCAGTGCTACACTGCTTCCAGCTACTGGCTGATGGGGGAGTGGCGCTGCGTGTAGAGAATTCGGAGGTGGAAACGGAGGAGGAGGAGCCAATAACGTAGGTGCTGGTGGAAACCCTGATGGAGGTAGGGCCCGCAATCCTCGGCGTGGGTAGCACCCGTGCCATCCCAGGGTCCGAGTCGCTCCCAGCCTCCACGACATTCACCCAGTGTGCCGTCAGGGAAATGTAGCGTCCCTGGCCACAAGCACTTGTCCATGTGTCAGTCGTTAAGTGGACCTTCCCAGTAACTGCGTTGGTCAGGGCACGGGTGATGTTACGGGACACATGGTGGTGTAATGCGGGGATGGCACACCGGGAAAAGTAGTGGCGGCTGGGGACCGCGTACCGAGGGACAGCTGCTGCCATCAGGCTGCGGAAGGACTCAGTGTCCACAAGCCTAAATGGCAGCATTTCGATGGCCAGTAATTTTGAAAGGTGTGAGGTTAGTGCTATGGCCTGTGGGTGGGTGGCTGGGTACTTTCTCTTGCGCTCAAATGCCTGGGGTAACGACATTTGGACGCTGTGCTGGGACAGGGAAGTGGATGTGGTCGCTGATGGTGCTTCAGATGGTACAGGTGCAGGGCGGGAGGTATGCGGGCCTGCGCCTTCGACAGGCGATTGGCCGGCACCGAAAACAGGGGAAGAGGAGGCAGTGGTGTGGCCTGCAGACACAGATGGGCGATCCAGGCGTTCCTCCCACTTACTACGGTGCTTGGATGCCATGTGTCGGATCATGCTGGTGGTGGTGAGGTTTCTAGTGTTCATGCCTCGGCTCATTCTGGTGTGGCACAGGTTGCAAACTACAATTCTTTTGTCGTCCGCACTTTCCTTAAAAAAACGCCATACCGCGGAACACCTACCCTTTGGCAAGGTAGATTTACGCAAGGGGGTGCTCCGTGGAACATTTGCGGGCCGGTTTGGTGCGGTCCGCCTTCTTTCTGTAGCCACACCACTGCCTCTTCCAGCCTGTTGCGGTGCTGCAGATGGCTCACCCTCAGGACTGCTGTCATCGCTCGGCTCTACACCTTCCCAGGTGGGGTCAGTCACCTCATCGTCCACCAAGTCCTCCTCCACTTCCTCACTCTGATCATCCTCCTCAGGTCTTGATCCCACCACATACTCAGTCATTGACAACTGTATAACATTCTCCTCAACAAGGTCTTGAGACGGAAATAGTGGTTGATTTAATGGCAACTGTGTCTCATCATCATCATCATCATCCACTACTTCCTTTGACCTTAAATGCCGTTCACATCTGTCATCTTCTTGTGATTGGGTAGCCTCTAGAGGTTGTGAATCAGGGCACAAGATGTCATGTTCCTCTGCAAGCGTGCTTGGAGAGAGGGTCAAATGAAGGATTGGTGATGAGACGAGCTCCTCACTATATCCCAGTGTGGGATCACTTCTTTGACCAGACCGTCTATGGTGGGAGGAAGGATGATCAGAGTGAGGATTATGTTGACCAGACTCTTGGCTACTGAGAGTGGACTTGGTGGAAGACAGGGTGGTGCTTAACCGACTGGAAGCAGTATCAGCTGTCATCCAACCGACCACCTGTTCGCAGTGGTCGGACCTCGAGAGTGATGTCCTGCGACGCCCTGTAAAATTAGACATGAAGCTAGGTATGGTGGATGTCTTTCTTTCTTGTGCTCTGGCACCAGGCACAGTTTCTCCGCGTCCTGACCCGCGCCCTGAACTATCAGGATCACGTCCACTTCCCCGTCCATTTTTACCCGCCTTCTTCATCTTACACGGAATATGTGACTTTAATATTTGAGTTTGAAAACTTAACAGTATTTCTTCCTAGTCTGCAACTGTGCAGAGTACACAGAATAGGCTGCTAAACTGCGGTGACGAACACAGAATGGAATATGTGACTTTAATATTTGAGTTTGAAAACTTAACAGTATTTCTTCCTATTCTGCAACTGTGCAGAGTACACAGAATAGGCTGCTAAACGGCGGTGACACACACTGAATGGAATATGTGACTTTAATATTTGAGTTTGAAAACTTAACAGTATTTCTTCCTAGTCTGCAACTGTGCAGAGTACACAGAATAGGCTGCTAAACGGCGGTGACACACACTGAATGGAAAATGTGACTTTAATATTTGAGTTTGAAAACTTAACAGTATTTCTTCCTAGTCTGCAACTGTGCAGAGTACACAGAATAGGCTGCTAAACGGCGGTGACACACACTGAATGGAATATGTGACTTTAATATTTGAGTTTGAAAACTTAACAGTATTTCTTCCTAGTCTGCAACTGTGCAGAGTACACAGAATAGGCTGCTAAACGGCGGTGACACACACTGAATGGAATATGTGACTTTAATATTTGAGTTTGAAAACTTAACAGTATTTCTTCCTAGTCTGCAACTGTGAGAGTACACAGAATAGGCTGCTAAACTGCGGTGACGAACACAGAATGGAATATGTGACTTTAATATTTGAGTTTGAAAACTTAACAGTATTTCTTCCTATTCTGCAACTGTGCAGAGTACACAGAATAGGCTGCTAAACGGCGGTGACACACACTGAATGGAATATGTGACTTTAATATTTGAGTTTGAAAACTTAACAGTATTTCTTCCTAGTCTGCAACTGTGCAGAGTACACAGAATAGGCTGCTAAACGGCGGTGACACACACTGAATGGAATATGTGACTTTAATATTTGAGTTTGAAAACTTAACAGTATTTCTTCCTAGTCTGCAACTGTGCAGAGTACACAGAATAGGCTGCTAAACGGCGGTGACACACACTGAATGGAATATGTGACTTTAATATTTGAGTTTGAAAACTTAACAATATTTCTTCCTATTCTGCAACTGTGCAGAGTACACAGAATAGGCTGCTAAACGGCGGTGACACACACTGAATGGAATATGTGACTTTAATATTTGAGTTTGAAAACTTAACAGTATTTCTTCCTAGTCTGCAACTGTGCAGAGTACACAGAATAGGCTGCTAAACGGCGGTGACACACACTGAATGGAATATGTGACTTTAATATTTGAGTTTGAAAACTTAACAGTATTTCTTCCTAGTCTGCAACTGTGCAGAGTACACAGAATAGGCTGCTAAACAGCGGTGACACACACTGAATGGAATATGTGACTTTAATATTTGAGTTTGAAAACTTAACAGTATTTCTTCCTAGTCTGCAACTGTGCAGAGTACACAGAATAGGCTGCTAAACGGCGGTGACACACACTGAATGGAATATGTGACTTTAATATTTGAGTTTGAAAACTTAACAGTATTTCTTACTATTCTGCAACTGTGCAGAGTACACAGAATAGGCTGATAAACGGCGGTGACACACACTGAATGGAATATGTGACTTTAATATTTGAGTTTGAAAACTTAACAGTATTTCTTCCTAGTCTGCAACTGTGCAGAGTACACAGAATAGGCTGCTAAACGGCGGTGACACACACTGAATGGAATATGTGACTTTAATATTTTAGTTTGAAAACTTAACAGTATTTCTTCCTATTCTGCAACTCTGCACACTACACAGAATGTGCTGCTAAACTGCGGCGAAGCACACTGAATGGAATATGTGACTTTGATATTTTAGTTTGAAGACTTAACAGTATTTCTTCCTATTCTGCAACTCTGCACACTACACAGAATGTGCTGCTAAACTTCGGCGAAGCACACTGAATGGAATATGTGACTTTGATATTTTAGTTTGAAGACTTAACAGTATTTCTTCCTATTCTGCAACTCTGCACACTACACAGAATGTGCTGCTAAACTGCGGCGAAGCACACTGAATGGAATATGTGACTTTGATATTTTAGTTTGAAGACTTAACAGTATTTCTTCCTATTCTGCAACTCTGCACAGTACACAGAATGTGCTGCTAAACTGCGGCGAAGCACACTGAATGGAATATGTGACTTTGATATTTTAGTTTGAAGACTTAACAGTATTTCTTCCTATTCTGCAACTCTGCACACTACACAGAATGTGCTGCTAAACTGCGGCGAAGCACACTGAATGGAATATGTGACTTTGATATTTTAGTTTGAAGACTTAACAGTATTTCTTCCTATTCTGCAACTCTGCACAGTACACAGAATGTGCTGCTAAACTGCGGCGAAGCACACTGAATGGAATATGTGACTTTGATATTTTAGTTTGAAGACTTAACAGTATTTCTTCCTATTCTGCAACTCTGCACACTACACAGAATGTGCTGCTAAACTGCGGCGAAGCACACTGAATGGAATATGTGACTTTGATATTTTAGCTTGAAGACTTAACAGTATTTCTTCCTATTCTGCAACTCTGCACAGTACACAGAATGTGCTGCTAAACTGCGGCGAAGCACACTGAATGGAATATGTGACTTTGATATTTTAGTTTGAAGACTTAACAGTATTTCTTCCTATTCTGCAACTCTGCACAGTACACAGAATGTGCTGCTAAACTGCGGCGACGCACACTGAATGGAATATGTGACTTTGATATTTTAGTTTGAAGACTTAACAGAATGTGCTCTAATCTGCAACTTTGCACACTAAACAGAATGTGCTCTAATCTGCAACTTTGCACACTAAACAGAATGTGCTCTAATCTGCAACTTTGCACACTAAACAGAATGTGCTCTAATCTGCAACTGTGCACACTAAACAGAATGTGCTCTAATCTGCAACTTTTCACACTAAACAGAATTTTTTTTTTTTTTTTTTTTTTTTTTCCCCCCACACAAAATAACCTGCTGCCCCCACACACAGTAGTCCTAAAAAGGACTTTTGGTTCTTTTTTTTCACAATTTTGGTTTTTTTCCTCCCTACACTGCCTTTCCCTTCCTATCCTCAGCTCTCCCTGGCTAAGACTGAGCCGAACTCGATGGTCAGGTGCTATACAGCACCCGACCACGGGTTCTGGCCAGCCAATCAGTGTAATGCCAGCAGCCACCATGGCTGCTGGCATTACACCGATGTCAGAGCCTCCCTGCACGTTTATTGGCTGCGCAGCAGCCGCAAAACGTGCGGGGAGGAGACCCGAACATGGCGGGCGAGCACATGCGGTACTCGTACGAGTACCGCCATGTGCCGAGCAGAGCGATGCTCGAGCCGATCCGAGCATCGGCCGAGCATGCTCGCTCAACACTAGTCTCCACCAACCATCTCACATGTTTTTCTCATGGCTATTTGTTTGTCTTTCTTTGGAGGAGAATACAGAGACTGTTTGGATAACTTTAGAACATGGGAATAAGATGGTCACTCATATAGGCGTGATCTATAGACCCCCAGGACAAGCAGAGGAGTTGGATCAACTGTTGGTCAAGGAAGTAACTAAGATGACTGTGAAAGGTGAGGTTTTTATTATGGGGGACTTTAATCTTTCTGATGTTGACTGGAAAAACCAAGCAGCAGGTTCAGCCAGGGTTAGAGGGATCCTAAATTCTTAACAAGGATAAGCTCTTAGTCAATTAGTAGAAGAGCCGGCTATGAAGGAAGCCACACTAGATTTATTATTTACTAATGGATCCTTGGTATCAGATGTAGCTGTAGGAGAGTGTTTGGGCTCCAGTGATCATCAATCTGTGTGGTTTAATATAAAGACAGTTGGAGGCTAACACTTGTAGATCTGCACGGATGGATTTGTATACTCACCCCATCAGTTGCTGAGCATGGTGTGAGTTGTAGTTCAACAGCAGCTGGGGAGCCAGATGTTAACCCATACATTCTAACAAATCCCCATCTCTAGGTGAACTATAACTCTCCTTGGCAGGTAAGAAAACTAACATATTTAACAGGACGTACTGGAAAAATGTCTGGCAAAGGGTAAACTGAGATTCCCATTTATTATACTGTTTAAATGCTCTCCAACATGTTCTTTTAAAGGGTGTGATGTACTGCCTACACACTGCCTACACACTGTAATTTGTAACCTTTGCGTAGGAGAAGATAAATTACATTTGCAGGTGTAGCAATTTATCTATATATTTTGTGTAATGTGTAAAAGTGCTCTAGAAAGTGATGACAGAAAAGTGTTCAGCATCATCCCCAATGAACAGCTCTATCTGCAGTCTGAACCACATTTAACCATTTACCTCCCCAGATGGTGTGCAACACATTCATTTAGCAATGCTTTTCTCATCCATTTGGCACTTAAAGAGTTGAATAACCATTTATTGAAAAATCTGGTGTGGTTTTGTCTACCTCCCACATATATACGGGAAGAAACAATTAACTAATGTAGGTACCCTTTGTGACACACTTTTGTTGACTCCTGATATAATTCCCTATAATTTAAAGTGACAGTCATACTCCATTATAACTTTACATATTCTAGAAGTACCAGATATGTAAAATCAAACTGCCTACTATTTTGCATTTTCACCGATTTAGAAGTTTTAAAAGTTCTATTCTAATCAATGGGAATTGTGGAAATTTGTATTTGCGCCATAATTGCCCCATTTAGATTACTTAATAAGGTCCAGAGAGTCTATATGAATTTAAAGCAACATTAAACTTACAATTAACTTGTCATTGTGTATAGCCTCAAGAAGAAAAAAAATCTGTTTATGGTCAGTGTAGTGAGGAATTTAAACTCTCTCTGTCGGAACAGTTGACTCTGACTGAAAAAAACTGCTCATCCAGTATGCTCTTAGCCATATGTTTATGATGGCAGCTGGTTGCATGAAGGAGTAAGTTGTCAGCTGAAGACTTGCAAATTGTTTTAGTGACCACTGATCCAATAACATTATCCACTTGCAATGTTAGATCCAAGGTAGAAACACAATTATTATACACATTTTCCACTAATGTGATGTTTAAGTGTCTTAACTTGTTTAAAGTTTTGCTTTACTTCAACTATTTTTGTCATCCATTCCTAAAGGTGTTTATATTAAACAATTTTCAAATTTCAGAAACTTCAATGTAACAATAAACTCTCTTCCAAATAGAGATAAGCAAACCAGTTAAAAGTTGGGGCTTTCTCCTGACATGGGCTATGACATGATTCACAAATTGTTAAGCAACTAGTTTCTCATCTTAAAGGAACAGTAACCCTTTTTGAAACTTATGCTTTTCCTGTCAAGATTACTCCCACTGTTTATATATTTTTTTCATTCAAAGTTTATTACAGCTCACATTTATTTATTTTTTTAATTTCAGTCTCTTTAACCCAGAGTGCTGACCAGTGTCGAAATAGAAAGTTATTTTTTTTTTATAATGCGCTTTTTGAGAATGCTTGAGACATAGACTATGGCTCTTCATAGTAAGTAATAGGAAACGTACTACCCGATGACCTAAATAAAAAACTGCAGCTTAACCCTTTGAGTGCTAGAGGGGTACGCAACACATTGCAAAGCAATGCGTTGTGCACCCCTCTGGAGCACAAAGGGTTAAAAAAAATCTTAAACTTTTACATATGATCAAGAATTGGCCATGTGCACTAGGAAAAATGTGTCAATCAGGGGGTAAGCCAGCTGCACCAAAATGTGCAAATAAAAAGTTCATCTGGCACTCAAAAGGTTAACCCTGCTAGAGGGTTATCCAGTACATTACTTTAGCACTCACAGGGTTAAATAGGTTGCTTAACATTATGAATACTAAAATGGTCTCCAACCTATTGTAAAGCAACATGTTGGAGTCTTTATTAACATCCAAGGGGTTAAAAGACCCATTAATTTAATTGCCATGCCCAATATACTTATTAAAAGTCATTTTTCAAAGGCTCTAGATAAATTGCCAATTTGATCTAGATGTGATCCTCTTTACATTAGTTTACAGACATGTGACCAGATTCATCAACTAATATGGAAAGTATCAGGTATACATCTCTGGGCAGGTGTATCTCAGTCACTGGTAAGAACACACTTTGGGATTATGCTGTAAAGAGGGATTCTACACAATCTGTTCACTTTGCTCCTTGATGGATAACTTTGTGTTTTCATCAATGAGAAATGATTATATTACATTGCTTTACAAAGAAATGGCAGGGAAAGACAATGAAGATGGTGTACACATTATCTTTCTGATGATACACACAAACAGATACACATTTGCAACATATATTTGTGTATCTATGGGATCCACAAGCCTGAAGCTACATATTTATAGCCCCATTAGGTTATTTCTTGTTTGCATACTATGAAACTACGGTACAGGCCTGCATGAAAGGAGACACTGCTAGTGAGATACCAGTCCTCATCTGGTCCTGCTTGTTACCCGAAACACACACGCGTATCCTGAGCAGGAGTAGTTGAAAGCAATACAGATGCTATCTATATGCAAGAGGTGTCTCACACACACACACCTATTATCGGGGACCAGATTAACATCTCAGGCATCTTGGGATAATTAGGAAAAGTGTGCATGCATGGAAAAAATGGATTACAGTGTGTGAAAGATGGATGAAGAAGATGTCAATGCACATACAATATGAATCAAAAATGAAAGTGAAAATAAAAATTTAGATACTGTAAAAGGCACAAATGTAAAGACCAGCTTATAACAATTAAAATCAAAACCAAAACTTGTGTTACATGTGATAAAGATAATGTTTGTAAATGGTTACAATAACATTATTATTGATACAATTCCTCTGGATGAGCTGTCACATAGAAAAAGGACAGAATACACACCCGCACCCATGAATATTAACTGCACATGGGTGCCCATATACATAGCCACAGTCCACCAGAGATATATATAGCCATATGACTATATGTATATATATATATATATATATATATATATATATATATATATATATATATATTTTGATATATATATATTGATATATTGGATACACAAGTACATTTCAATAATTAAATCAGCATGAAATCAACATGCACAAACTCTGTCAAACATGTATGTATGCCAGAAAAATATTACAATGATAAAAAGGGCATCATAATAAAGAGAAGAAATCCATAAAAGGGTAACTAATGAGGCATTGATCAAAACAGGACTAAAGAGGACTGAAATGTGCAAAAAATGTATGTGCCCCTGTAAAATGAATTGACCAAAATAGAGATATCATAACCAGAATGAACTAAGCAAAAGCCATGAAATCAAAATCAGTATTAAGTCCCAGTGGATGCTGAGTTTTCAGTTCAAAAATCCAATATGATTCTCTCTGTTTAAGTTTCCAGAGTTGATCACCACCTCTGTGGGATAGTTTAAAGTGTTCTATACCCAAATACCAAGCTCTGTGCGTTGGCACAGATTAACCATCATGCAGTGTTCATATAGGCTGTGAGACTCCAGGCCACAGGAGATATTTCTGAGATATTCAGAAAATCTAGTTTTGAAATTTATTTTTGTTCTCCTCACATATTGGAGTCCACAGCCACATGTGATCAGATGCACTGTATACCTACTATGACAATTAATTAATTATCTGATTTCATATTCTTTCCCTGTTACAGTGGACTTAAATGATTGTTGTTTTTTTTTGGGGGGGGTATGAGCACAGGTGGTGAAGTTCTACTTGCCACACTTGAACATCCCTTTAATTTCTAAAACTGAGGTATTGGCATTTGATCATGTATCTTGTTATGAATATTACAAGGTGCAATCCTATTCTTTAAATTATATTTTTTCTTAAATACTATTTTTGGTCTGTCTACTAATGCTTTATTTAAAATGGTTTACATCATCTGTTGTGATCCCAATTGTACTTTCCACTAAGCAGTACATTATCTTCTTAATGCATATTTACAGAGACATTTCTTTTATTCATCCTCATCATCAGCACACACATCCATACTCTATTTACACCGTACGTTTATACACTTTGACAATTGTAACCAAAGAATATCCATTCACAATTATTTTTGTTACAATTTCATGAGCACTTCACACACACGCACACACACACACACATTTAATTTTTCTTGCACGCGAGCTTCATCATTTTCTCAAATCATTGTATTTTGTAAATTTTTTCCATTCATCACTCATACACAAGCACTCGTTACATTTACACATCATATAGCTTCTCTATTCACCATTCATTGTTCATTTACATATGTTCATTAGTCACACGTGCATGTGCATTTTATTATTGTCAACATTTTTTACTTTCATTTAATTTTATTTTTACTATCATTTCATTTTACTTGCATTGTATCATCAGTATAACATAATGTATCATTCTGATCAATATATTTAATTATATTACACTGCAAAATATTTTAATGGGACACTTGATCACAATTACATAATGTACCAATCAGGTATAAATAAATGGACATTCCCATGATTCAACATTCTGATATCCCTGAAGAAGTGGAGTCAGAACTTCATAAAAAGCTTTGGGTCTCACAACAGTAGTCAAACAGAATCAGGTCCATCCCACGCCTCCTATGAGAACCCGCTCCTAGCTACCATTTACTATTCCATCCTACACCGACCTCTTTGGCCTTTACATGTGCACCTCAGTGCTGTTATCCTCCAAACATCTTAAATTGCAAAGGAGACTATGACTAATCCATTAAAGTTTTTCAAATACATAAATAGCACAACACTGAAGAGGGAGTGCATTGGACCTTTCAAAAATGAGATGGGTGAGTTGATTAGAGAAGATAAAGAAAAGGCCGATGTTCTAAACTCTTTCTTTGCATCCTATATAATAATTCGCTAAGTTGTGTGTAACGCCCGACATGTGCAGTAGACACTGCTGCGCGTGCGGCAGTCATGCGCAGTACAGACTGCCCGCGCCGCGGCTGATACAGAGCTGGGCACTCCGAAGGAGCATCCAGCTCTGTATCAGCAGTGGCGCGGGCGGTCTCTACTGCGCGTGACTGCCCCGCGACCGAGTGGCAGTGGCACTGTGGCCCGTGTAACGGGCTGTTCAACTAGTCAGTATATACAAGGTAACAACAAATGGTAGAAGAGCTTCAAGAAGTAACAAATAAAACCATACCATTATCAGATACTGGGTTAATACAAGAAAAGGTAATGGGAAGACTGAGCAAAATTAAGAGTGACAGAGCACCGGGTCCTGATGGTATACATCCAAGGGTTCTTCAGGAACTCAGTGCAGTGTTAGCAAAACCCCTACATTTACTCATTAAAGATTCTCTCACCACAGGCTCAGTGCTACAAATAGGGATGGGTGAAAGTTGTCGCCATGTTCCCGTGGGAAATTTCATGAAAACCATGTTGTTATCTGCTTTTTCGTGGGAAAATCCGCTTTAAAACTAGCGGTTAAAATGTTCACATCTTTCGCCCATTGGCCAAAATCTTTCGGCATTTTTTCAATGGCTATAAAGTTTCTGCCCATTGATTTATGTTGTTTTTACACTTCCGCTATAAAACGTTATGTTTTCATTGAAGGCAGACACAATAGAAGCAGCTACAGAGTGAGATATACGTACTGTGCTGTTCTGCTGTGATATTTTGCAAAAATTGAGGCAGGAAAGGCTTATAGTGACTGCTATCACTATGAGCAAGGTGAAAAATTATCAACGGAGGAGCTGGAAGGACCCTTATGTGTCCACTGAGTTTGAGGAGGAAGGGACCACTACTGAACCAATGCTTTCCAGTCCCCCCTAAATCACCCCAAGGGATCTTGGGGAATTTAATGGGAAGGGAGAGAGAAAAGGGAATGGGAAGGGAGGGAGAAAAGGGTAGTACTAGTGAGAGCAGGACAGATCAGCTGCCTGTACCTGCTGCAAGACATGCTGCCCATGCTGGCAGTGCCACCATTGCTGTACCAGCAGCCACTAGCGTTGTACCTGCTGCCAGATGTGCTGCCACTAGTGTTGTACCTGCTGCCAGTGCTGAACCTTCTGCCAGTGCTAAACCTGCTGCCAGTGCTGAACCTGCTGCCAATGCTGAACCTGCTGTACCACCAATACTTTACCTGCTGCTAGTGTTTCTTGTAGTACTCAGGGAGGGAAGGAGAAAATGAAGCCAAGTGTGACAGCAGGGGACCCTCTGCCACATTGCTCATCACCTCCTCCAAGCAGCAGTGAGATGTCTGGAATAGATCAGCATCATGTAGGGACTAGTGGTGGTGGTGGTGGTGTTGGAGAAGCTGGGGTGGTGATGGCCTTTTCATCAGAAACTGAGTAGGAATGGGAGACAGGGATGAGGATGGCATCACCACCACCACTATCATTCAGCTTTTGGAATTTGCGGAAATTGCAACTGCTCTAATTTCTGCTGCTGCTGAGATTAAAGGGCAGCAGGGTGCCGAGGAGCAGGCTAGTGTGCCACAGACCACAGTGGACACAGTGGGAATGGGGTCAACATGTAATGTGGGACTAGGACAGGTTCCATTTGCCAGCAGTAGCAATACTCGTGATCCTAGTTGCAGTGCTAAATATGCGGCAGTAGCAGCAAAAGCAGCAACATTATCCGGTGCCAAAGAAAGTGAAGGGGAATGTAGAGGAGAAGAAGAAAGAGGCCATTTTTCTCCACCTGTTCCATATCCCTCAACCCAGAAGTCATGGGTGTTTGACTATTTTTCTCTTCCAGCAGGCACAGTGCAGTCATCATCAACAATGGTACAGTGCAAAATTTGTGACAAGTTAGTGAGAAGGGGAAAGGAGGGAACACACCTTGGCACAACCTCCCTGATAACACACATGAAACATAGACACCATTACATTTATGTCAAACATTTTAAAACCAGACACCCATTCATAAATCTAGCACTGCTGTTACTGTACCCCCTGACGCTCCAGAAAAGTGGAGATCAAAGAGGAGGAAGAATAAAGAAACCTAGATAGACACTGGAAGTTCCCTGATGAGTGAAACAACTAGCTTGCCATCAACATCACCTTCTTCCTCCAGGGCAATGTTTCTCAACTCCTGTCCTCAGGACCCACTAACAGGCTAGGACTTAGAGATTTCTCTGCTAGAGCACAGGTGTGGTGATCAGAGGCTTATTCACATTGATTAACTCACCTGTGCTCTAACAAGGAAATCATCAAATCCTGGCCTGTTAGAAGGTCCTGAGGACAGGAGTTGAGAAACAATGCTCTAGGGTAACAAGTACATCTCCTGCCAATCCACCATGTTCATCGTTACCTCCCCCGCCAAATGATAGCGACTCTGTTAACGTTAGGATAATGCAGTTCATCTGTACCCATTGCACACTGTGTGGTTCACTGACCACACATGTCAGTGTGGTGGAGGAGAATCGATGCCAGGTCATCAGGTGACATCTGAGGAGATTCCATCCTTCAGAATATGCTAGGATTCTGGCAGGGAGGGTTCATCATTAGTATTAAGCTGTCAGCAAGTTGTCATGTGTCCTTAGCAGAGTCTGGACAAGGGGTACAGTGACAGCGGCAGTACTTGGTTTTGGGTGTCATGGTGTTTGGATACAGTTGTGTCCCCAGATGTTATTTACCACACACACACTGTGCACATTGCAGTTACTGATGGAAGCCACAGTTCCTGTTCTCACTGGAAAAATATATATTCTAATAACAACGCACCCATGATTTTTTGAGGGGCAGGTGGAGAAGATTTAATGGCCAACTTCTTCTTTTCTCCACATAGACTGGTGGCTACTTATTGTGCTGCTACTGCCTCAGACGCATCACTGGAGCCAGTTGTGGCAAGTGGACCTTTATCATACTTCTTCCATGTTACTGCTATATTTTATCCCATTCCCTTTCAGCTGCCTAATCATCCTGCTGCTTAAACAACTCAGCAGCAGCAGTACAAACAGCAGTTGCAACTCAGGACTCTGGAGGACATTTGACAGTAGTCACTGGCCAACATAACCTGCTGGCATTAGGCCAGTAGGACCTTTTTACTTTTTTCTCAGGGCTTGAGTTTTGAATAAATAAATAAATAAAAAACTAGCCCTGCAGAAAAAATAAAACATTTTGGGGCGTTTTGTTTCTAACAAGCCTAAGTCCTACAAATCAGTGTTTCCTTAGGGCTTGTGCCAAACAAGCTTAAGATCTACAAATCAATGTTTCTTCAGGGCTTGGGCCTCTAATAAGTCTAAGTCCAACAAAAGCCTCTAACAACAAATCAAACAAATCATCCTCTACAAAAGACTCTATCAAGTCAAGTATCAGTCCGCCCCAGCGGCAGCTTATGTCAGGGTGTTCCTGTCTCTATCACTTTACATACAAATGTCTTATTTTATATTAACTGCCCCCCAATAGCAGTCAAGACACCCCCCCAAAACAAATTCCATGTTCAAATGATTCATTCATTCACCAACACAGGCACCCTCCTCAGACCCATTTATACATTGTCTTATTGGTTTTATTTTATTTTACTTCTTTTTTATTAAGTGCCCCCCAGTCCCAGTAAACAACCCCCCAAAAATCATCATCTATTCAACTGATTCTTTCCCCACATCCCACCAACACAGGCACCCTCATGCCCCTTTTATACTATGCCTTTGGGAAATAAAATAATATTTGTTATGTGTTCTGTGTAACTTCTATGTTCCCACTGAATTCAATGGAATGAGCTAAGCAAAAAAATCTGAAAAAAGCAGAAAAACAGGACTTTTCGCGATAATTTTTTTCCCAAGCGGAAAGTGCCATTTTGGCTGATTTCAGTTTGAGGCGGAAATTTTCACCCATCCCTAGCCACAAGATTGATGTGTAGTTGAAAGTTTGAAGTGTTGTAAGGGATAAAAAAGGATTATATTCAGCATTACACCTCAAACAATAAGATTATTAGCAGGAATTAACATGGTTTTATGAGGAACAGATCATGCAAAGCTAATCTCTTCTATGAAGAAATTAGTAGTAACCTATAATGGCAAGGCAGTTGATCTAAAATTTGCCAAAGCATTTGATACTGTGCCACACAGGAGGCAGGGATATTAGATAAGGAAATTAGGGCTAGGGGATAACCTTTGCAATTGGATAGAAAACTGGTTGAAGGGTGGGTGACTGTAAATGGAAATACTCCAATACAGTTAAAGTAGAGAGGGTTCAGTACTTGGTCCACTACTTTTTAAAATGATTGTAAATTACCTGGAAATAGATATAGAAAGCAAAATATCAGTGTTTGCAGATGACACTAAAGCATGCAGGGCAATAATTTCAAAACAGGATATTTGTCCTCTACAGAGGGATTTACATAAAACGGCTGATTGGGCAAACAAATAGAATATGAATTTTAATGTGGGAAAATGTAAAGTCATGCATTTAGGAAGAAAAATCCAAATGCTACTTATGAACTTAATGGAATCATTTTAGGGGACTTGTTGCTAGAGAAAGACCTGGGAATTCTTGTAAACTTCAAACCTGGCAAGAGTGATCACTGTCAAATAGCATTAGCAAAAGGAAACAAAGTCCAGTCTTGCATAAAAAGGGGTATTGAAGCAAGAGTGGATAACATCATTTTGCCATTGTACAAATTGTTGGTAAGACTTCATCTCACCAGTTCTTAAAAATGATATTCTAGAGCTGGAGAGAGTACAGCAAAGAGCAAACACATTAATTAAGGGAATGGAGGACTTGATGTATGAGGAACAACTAGACAAACTTGTTTTATTTACTCCAGAGAAAAGACAGCTAAGAGGAGATCTTATCACAATGTACAAGTAAATGAGAGATCAATACAAAGATCTCTCTGGTGAGCTATTCAATCCAAGGCTTAATCTAATAACCAGGGGCCACCCCTTGAGATTAGAGGAAAGGAGGTTTCAACTTCAGCAGAGGATATGTATGTTTACAGTAAGGTCTGTTAAGTTATGGAATTCCTTGCCCAGGTATCACAGTGTGTTAGGATTGTAGTGGAGGCGTACTCACTTTCAGAAGCAGGAACCCAGAAGCAAGTTGTCACCCTTGCTTAGGCAGCACACAGGAAGAGGGCTGAACCAAATTATAGACCCCTTCCTAGAGTAGACTGCGAGCATGGGCAACAGAAAGGTGGGAGAAGGTCCGTTGGCCAAGCTGGGGTCTGGATAGCAGAGAGCGGCGGAGTCCAGATGGTCAAGCCGAGATCAGGATACCAGAGATCAGTGGAGTCCAAAGGGTCAAGCCAAGGTCAGGATACCAGAGAGCAGCAGAGTCCAGATGGTCAAGCCGAGATCAGGATACCAGAGAGCAGCGGAGTCCAGAGGGTCAAGCCGAGGTCAGGATACTAGAGAGCAGCAGAGTCCAGAGGGTCAAGCCGAGGTCAGGATACCAGAGAGCAGCAGAGTCCAGAGGGTCAAGCTGAGGTCAGGATACCAGAGAGCAGCAGAGTCCAGATGGTCAAGCTGGGATCAGGATACCAGATGGATGAACCTGGTAAGGAGCCAGAGAATCAGGAGGTCAAAGGTCAGAACCAGATCTAAGACTTGGGAGGCACTGGCAAGAGGCAACTGCACCACTGGGAAGCACAGTGTAACTGAGCAAAGCCCCTAGTGAGCTCTGGGCTTTTATAGGCTAGACTGGGGGAGTGTGGAGGTAGCAGGGGGCGGAGCCGAATGCCGCGTTGCCATAGCAACGCCCTGGAACCTTTATTGCCACCAGCAGGACGCGAGCACATTGGAGGCTGGATGTGTGCGCGTTGTGACCCTCTGCTGTGACGTGTTGGGCGGCCACTGGCCAGTGGGGAGCAGAGGGGAGCGGAGAAAGGTGACCGCCGTGGCGGGAGGCTGACAGGCGGGAGCTGCCCGCCAACATCCGGATGCGGGGAACAGCAGGGAGCCAGGAGAGGTGGCCGCCATGTTGGACGGCCACAAGGTAGGATCTGCCCGTCCGCAATAGTATGTGTGCGGCTGGTATTTAGTCTGCGGTGGGCGGCCTGACACAGTGTGCTTGACAGCCGTGTTGCTCGCTTCCTGTGCTTCTTCTCATTGCTGTCTATGGTCATGAGATCAGATGCGCATCTGTGACTTGTGCTTGTTTATACGCATGGGGCCTACACTCCTTGGTTCCTGCCTTGTGTAGCCCTATTTGAACAACTCTGGTCCTATTACCAGTTGCCCTTACGTGGTGTTCCAGTTAGTCTTGTTTGTTTGCTCCATTTCGCTGTGACTCTTGCTTGGCCTCTGATCTCACTCTGTGTATGACCCTGGCTTGTCTGATTATCCACATCAGTACTACACGTGGCTCTGGCTGATTCCGCTCCTTGTATGACCCCGGTTGTCTGACTATCCACATAGATACTGACCTGTGGCTCTGGCTGACTACTCGCTCTGTGTATGACTCCGGCTTATCTGACTATCCACTACGGTATTGACCAGTGGCTCTGGCTGACTACTCACTCCGTGTTGACCCCGGTTTTCCTGACTATGCACCGGTGCGGACCAGTGCCTCTGGCTGACTACTCGCTCCATGTTGTCCACGTTAGTCTGACTACCCACTTGGTTCCGGCCTGTGGGTCTAGTCAACTCTCGCTCTTTGTTGCCGGTTGTCTGACTACCTATCACGGTGCCCGTGATTGGCTGCAGTTACTTGTCTGTCACCAGTAGGGGGCTTCTATTGGCTGTCTGCAGATAGCCCGCCTCTTATTGACTATTTAAACCTGGATTGGGCACCCTTTGAGTGCCCTTTCGTGTTGTTTCTGACCTTCTTGCTATCACTATGCTAGTGATAGCTGGGCCTCTGTTCCAGTGTTCCTGAGTTCCTGATCTCATGTGTTCCTGAGTTCCTGATCTCTACTGTTCCAGTGTTTCCTGCATGCTGAAGTACTTCCAGTCCTGGTTCCGGCCTAGTCTCTGGTGTTGCAGTTCCTGCTGATCTTCTCTGCTGTTTTCTGACCTGACTGATCGTTGCTGGTTCCTGTCATCTCATCACCTGTCTTCAGTATCCTGGCGACCTTCTGCCTGGTCGCGTTGGTGACATTGCTACAATTCCGTGTTGGTCCCAGCGTGCGGACGCTGGTTTGCTCCCAAGCCTTGCGGCTATACAAACTCGCTTGTTACACCAGTGTGCGGTCACTGGTTTGCTCCAAAGCCTATCAGCTATACAAATCTGTGTTGGTCCCAGCGTGCGGACGCTGGTTTGCTCCTAAGCCTTGCGGCTATACAAACTCGCTTGTTACACCAGTGTGCGGTCACTGGTTTGCTCCAAAGCCTATCAGCTATACAAATCTGTGTTGGTCCCAGCGTGCGGACGCTGGTTTGCTCCTAAGCCTTGCGGCTATAGAAACTCACTTGTTACACCAGTGTGCGGTCACTGGTTTGCTCCAAAGCCTTTCAGCTATACAAATCTGTGTTGGTCCCAGCGTGCGGACGCTGGTTTGCTCCTAGCCTTGCGGCTATACAAACTCACTTGTTACACCAGTGTGCGGTCACTGGTTTGCTCCAAAGCCTTTCAGCTATACAAATCTGTGTTGGTCCCAGCGTGCGGACGCTGGTTTGCTCCTAAGCCTTGCGGCTATACAAACTCGCTTGTTACACCAGTGTGCGGTCACTGGTTTGCTCCAAAGCCTATCAGCTATACAAATCTGTGTTGGTCCCAGCGTGCGGACGCTGGTTTGCTCCTAAGCCTTGCGGCTATACTCTCGCTTGTTACTCCAGTGTGCGGTCACTGGTTTGCTCGCTAAGCCTAACGGCTATACTATTCAGTGTTGTTTCCAGCGTGCGGACGCTGGTTTGCTCCAAAGCCTTGCTGCTTAACGATTCTGCTAATTTGCCAGTTCCATCTGACTGCTGCTATTATCTCTGGGCTGCCCTGCCCGGTATTGGTAAGGCCGGTAGAACCTTTTGCCACATTCCATCTGAGGTTGCCTTACCCGGTATTGGCAGGGCCGGTAGAGCCTACATTGTGTATCTATTGAGGCTGCCTTGCCCGGTAATTTGGTAAGGCCGGTAAACCGTTATGCTATTCCATCTGCAGGTTGCCTTACCCGGTATTGGCAAGGCCGGTAGAGCCTAAAGACTGTCCTGTCCGGTATTTTGACAGGACCGGTAGAGTCTGCCTTCTGTCTGTGCTATATTCTGTATATATATATTATGTATGTTATTGCCATCCTAAGTTATCATTTATTATTTCAATAAAATTGATTTTTTTACCTAAAACTTGTGTCTGAGAGTCATAATAAACCGTGACAGTACGAAAGGGCCATGACCTCAGACAGCAAGGGTGAAGGTAACGCACAGAATATCCATTGGAGGATGGATGTGCTCGAGCAACGTTTGGATCAGTTGGCAGTTGCAATTCAAACGATCCTTGAACGCACGGTACCTGCTGCCCAATCTAGCTCTAGCCCGGTGGTCTCGCCAAGTCAGACACCGGAAAGTGATACCAGACCCCTAGGGGGTACTGTTAAAGGGTTAACGGCTTCTGCACCCTTGCCGCTAAGATATGATGGTGACCCTAGTCTCTGCAGAGGGTTCATCAATCAACTCGAAATCTTTATGGAATTGACGGCACACGCATTTCCCAATGATCGTAGTAAAGTGGGGTTCACGATATCACTGCTCACTGGCAGAGCATTGGCTTGGGCTAACCCCTTGTGGGAGAATGCTAAACCTTGTACTAAGAACTTTAGTGAATTTGTGCGTTCCTTTCGAAGAGTGTTTGAGCCTCCTGGTAGAACCACCTCTGCTGCCAAACGCCTTATGGAGATACAACAGGGCAGGCGTACAGTGGGCGACTATGCCATCGAATTCCGCACATTGGCAGCAGAGGTAGGTTGGAATAACGAGGCATTATTGGCAGCCTTCTCTCAAGGCCTGAATGACCACATTAAAGACGAAATCGCTGCTAAAGATCTACCTATTGATCTAGATGATTACATTGAGTATGTTATGATAATTGACTCCAGAATACGTGAGAGATCAATTGCCAGAGATCGTAAGTTACGGTCAAAAAATAATGAGCCTAGTAGCATGTTTTGCCCACCCATCCCTCCCTTGGCATTGAAGTCTAGTGAACCAGTACGGGAAACAAGTGAACCTATGGAAATAGGCTTCACTAGACTATCCAAGGCAGAGAGACTATATCGCAAACAACAAGGGTTATGTTTATACTGCGGTAAAAAAGGGCACTTGCTAAATTCCTGTCCGGTACGTCCGGGAAACGCACACACCTAGGGTATCTTGGGGGACAGGCCCTAGGTGGTGTACAATCGTCCCCAGTGTCGGGCATAATGAAACCCACCATACAGGTGGTATTGTCTTGGGCACAACGCTCTGTGGAGGTTTTGGCCTTGGTTGACTCCGGTGCAGCAGGGTATTTTATGGATGATACCTTTGCTGAATTGCACGGAGTTCCACGCATTGAAAGAGAAAACCCCTTGACTATTGAAGCGATTGATGGTAGACCCTTAGAACCGCCTCAGGTTATATTTGAAACTATGCCATTGTCTATGACTATTGGGGCACTTCACAGAGAAGAGCAGCAGTTTCAACTGATTAATTCCCCGCACCATGCGGTGATATTGGGATTTCCGTGGTTACAGTTACATAACCCACAATTCGATTGGAAAAAGTGTGAAATTGCTGCTTGGTCCCAGTTTTGTATGGACAAGTGCGTCATCCAGCCTATTAAGGTCATGTGCACCTCCTCTGCTATGCCGGATGTGTACCAACAGTTTGGCGATGTTTTTAGCAAAGGAGAGGCTAGTTTGCTACCCCAGCATAGACCTTATGATTGTTGCATTGAATTGCAGCCTGGTGCAGTACCTCCGAAAGGACGCACTTATCCATTATCTTGTGATGAAAATAAGGCTATGGAGGATTACATTTCTGATGCCCTTGCTAGAGGGATCATACGTAAATCTACCTCTCCAGCTGGGGCTGGGTTCTTTTTTGTAAAAAAGAAAAATGGCGAATTAAGACCATGCATTGACTACCGGGGCTTGAATAAACTAATGGCAAAAAACGCATACCCAATACCACTCATCACCGAGCTTTTTGACAGGCTTAAGGGCGCTTCGATATTTACCAAGTTGGACCTACGGGCCGCTTACAATCTGGTTCGCATTCGAGCAGGTGATGAGTGGAAAACTGCCTTTAATACTCGAGCTGGGCACTACGAGTATCTAGTAATGCCTTTTGGGCTGTGTAATGCACCCGCAGTTTTCCAGGAACTGATAAATGATGTTCTGAGAGATATGTTACAGACATGTGTTGTGGTGTACCTCGACGATATACTGATTTACTCCCAAAACATGGCACAGCACATCAAAGATGTATCCGCAGTATTGCTACGACTCCGTGAGAACAAATTATTTTGTAAAATGGAAAAATGTGAGTTTCATAGAACCAGTGTGCCATTCTTGGGGTTCATAATTGGCAATGATGGCATTGCCATGGACAAAGAAAAGTTGTCAGCTGTCCTACAATGGCCAAAACCCAAGGGTCTTAAAGCCATACAGCGTTTCCTGGGTTTCGCTAATTATTATAGGAGGTTTATTAAGAACTTTTCTTCCATTGTCAAACCTCTGTCCGATCTTACGCACAAGGGTGCTAATCCTTCTTGTTGGCCGGTATCTGCTGAGAAAGCCTTTGAGAATTTGAAGCTGGCATTTGCTGCGGCTCCTGTGTTATCCCACCCCAATCCTTTACTTCCATTTACGTTAGAGGTTGATGCCTCAGATATTGGGGTCGGGGCAGTACTTTCGCAGCGACACGAGAAAGGTGGAACTCTCAGACCTTGTGGGTTTTTCTCTAAAAAGTTGACTGTCACTCAAAGCCACTATGAGATAGGTGACAGAGAATTATTGGCCATTATCCTTGCTCTTAAGGAATGGCGTCATTTGCTTGAAGGTACTAAGAATCCTGTCTTAATCCTAACAGATCATAAGAATCTGACCTATCTCTCGGAGGCCAAGAGATTGTCCTCTCGTCAGGCCAGGTGGGCACTGTTCCTGTCTCGATTTAATTTCATTGTATCGTATTTACCAGGGTCAAAAAATATCAGGGCTGATGCACTGTCAAGACAATTTGAGGCCGACAGTGACAGAGTGGAAGCACCAGCTCCTATCATCCAACCTGATAGAATACTGGCTACTATACGCACGAGTATCACTTCTCCTCTAGGGGAGGAGATCCTGGCCTCTCAGGGGTCCGCTCCCCATGAAACCCCAGTGGGCAAATGTTTTGTCGCTGAATCATTTCGTACTAGGCTGCTCGAAACCTACCATTCCTCTAAGGCTGCGGGACATATTGGTAGAGACCAATTGTTATGGTCCCTTTCTCAGTTATTTTGGTGGCCTTCCATGAGAAACGATTGTGCCGAATTTACGAATGCCTGTGCCACCTGCGCCCGCGCTAAGACCCCGAGACATCTCCCTGTGGGCTTGCTTCAACCGGTGCCTAATGGCGAACGCCCCTGGTCTCATGTTTCCATTGATTTTATGGGAGAGTTGCCTATGTCGAAGGGGTACTCCTTTATATTCATGGTGGTGGACAGGTTTTCTAAAATGGCTCATTTCGTGCCCCTCCGTGGTCTTCCTTCAGCGAAGGAATTGGCAATGGTGTTCGCCAGAGAAGTATTCCGGTTGCATGGAGTGCCTAGGGTACTGGTGTCTGACAGGGGGAGCCAGTTTGTGTATAGATTTTGGAGGGCATTTTGCCAACAGATGGGCATACAGCTGTCCTTCTCCTCTGCCTACCATCCCCAGACCAATGGAGCCGCTGAACGAGCTAATCAGGGCTTGGAACAATTTCTCCGTTGTTTCGTTACTGACCATCATGATAATTGGTCCGACTTGTTGCCTTGGGCAGAGTTCGCCAGGAACTGTGCGGTCAATTCTTCATCTGGGAGCTCTCCGTTTCTGATTAATTATGGGTTCCAGCCCTGTTTGCTTCCAGACTCATTTCAGACGCAACAGATTCCAGCTCTGGATGAGCATATCGAGCAACTCCGTTCCACATGGGCACAAGTTCAGAGGGCACTTGGTCAGTCATTTCAGCGTCATCAGCGCCATGCTAATCGCAGAAGGCTTCCAGCGGTTTCCTTTCAGGTTGGGGATAGAGTATGGCTTTCCTCCAGAAATCTCAAGCTGCAGGTTCCGTCTAATAAGTTGGCTCCTCGGTTTATTGGTCCATACAGAGTTATTCGCAAAATTAACCCTGTCTCCTATGCACTAGACCTACCTGCATCCATGCGTATCCATAATGTGTTCCATGTGTCCCTTCTTAAGCCTCTGGTTTGCAATCGCTATACTACCACACCTGTGGTGCCAGGACCTGTTGAGGTCGAGGGCCAGGAGGAGTACGAGGTTCAGAGCATTATTGATTCCCGTAGGCTTAGAGGAAGGGTACAGTACCTGGTACATTGGAAAGGGTATGGTCCTGAGGATCGATCATGGGTGGATAGTACGGACCTTCATGCACCTAGGTTAACTAGGGCCTTTCATGCCAATTACCCGCAGAAACCTAAACCCTATTCTAGGAGAGGGGGTCTTTGAAAGGGGGGTACTATCACGGTGCCCGTGATTGGCTGCAGTTACTTGTCTGTCACCAGTAGGGGGCTTCTATTGGCTGTCTGCAGATAGCCCGCCTCTTATTGACTATTTAAACCTGGATTGGGCACCCTTTGAGTGCCCTTTCGTGTTGTTTCTGACCTTCTTGCTATCACTATGCTAGTGATAGCTGGGCCTCTGTTCCAGTGTTCCTGAGTTCCTGATCTCATGTGTTCCTGAGTTCCTGATCTCTACTGTTCCAGTGTTTCCTGCATGCTGAAGTACTTCCAGTCCTGGTTCCGGCCTAGTCTCTGGTGTTGCAGTTCCTGCTGATCTTCTCTGCTGTTTTCTGACCTGACTGATCGTTGCTGGTTCCTGTCATCTCATCACCTGTCTTCAGTATCCTGGCGACCTTCTGCCTGGTCGCGTTGGTGACATTGCTACAATTCCGTGTTGGTCCCAGCGTGCGGACGCTGGTTTGCTCCCAAGCCTTGCGGCTATACAAACTCGCTTGTTACACCAGTGTGCGGTCACTGGTTTGCTCCAAAGCCTATCAGCTATACAAATCTGTGTTGGTCCCAGCATGCGGACGCTGGTTTGCTCCTAAGCCTTGCGGCTATACAAACTCGCTTGTTACACCAGTGTGCGGTCACTGGTTTGCTCCAAAGCCTATCAGCTATACAAATCTGTGTTGGTCCCAGCGTGCGGACGCTGGTTTGCTCCTAAGCCTTGCGGCTATAGAAACTCACTTGTTACACCAGTGTGCGGTCACTGGTTTGCTCCAAAGCCTTTCAGCTATACAAATCTGTGTTGGTCCCAGCGTGCGGACGCTGGTTTGCTCCTAGCCTTGCGGCTATACAAACTCACTTGTTACACCAGTGTGCGGTCACTGGTTTGCTCCAAAGCCTTTCAGCTATACAAATCTGTGTTGGTCCCAGCGTGCGGACGCTGGTTTGCTCCTAAGCCTTGCGGCTATACAAACTCGCTTGTTACACCAGTGTGCGGTCACTGGTTTGCTCCAAAGCCTATCAGCTATACAAATCTGTGTTGGTCCCAGCGTGCGGACGCTGGTTTGCTCCTAAGCCTTGCGGCTATACTCTCGCTTGTTACTCCAGTGTGCGGTCACTGGTTTGCTCGCTAAGCCTAACGGCTATACTATTCAGTGTTGTTTCCAGCGTGCGGACGCTGGTTTGCTCCAAAGCCTTGCTGCTTAACGATTCTGCTAATTTGCCAGTTCCATCTGACTGCTGCTATTATCTCTGGGCTGCCCTGCCCGGTATTGGTAAGGCCGGTAGAACCTTTTGCCACATTCCATCTGAGGTTGCCTTACCCGGTATTGGCAGGGCCGGTAGAGCCTACATTGTGTATCTATTGAGGCTGCCTTGCCCGGTAATTTGGTAAGGCCGGTAAACCGTTATGCTATTCCATCTGCAGGTTGCCTTACCCGGTATTGGCAAGGCCGGTAGAGCCTAAAGACTGTCCTGTCCGGTATTTTGACAGGACCGGTAGAGTCTGCCTTCTGTCTGTGCTATATTCTGTATATATATATTATGTATGTTATTGCCATCCTAAGTTATCATTTATTATTTCAATAAAATTGATTTTTTTACCTAAAACTTGTGTCTGAGAGTCATAATAAACCGTGACACTACCCTCTCGGTTCTGAACTTGGTACAGGCTGCCTACACACTCCTTGTGTTCCCTCCGCTCCGGCTATTCATATACGGTTCTGTGGCAGTGCTGCCCATTCTGCGATTGCCACTATCTATGTTAGTACCGGAGGTGGGATACACATATCTCAGGGAGCTTGATACTACCTACAGATGGACCATAGGCTAGGCTCTATATTCCTCTCATCTTCGAGTAGCGCAGGCCTCTCCTATTGTCAGTCTGGGTAGTAGACTGTGGGCTGTTGCCATACTGTACAGGGGTATTCCTGGGGTATTGTTACGGTTTTCAGACACTTCAGACAGAGGGTATGGTAAAACGCAGTTTTATTAAATAAATTAATGAACAATATCGCCCTCTACAGGCACACAGGGTAAACAAGAACAATTGTCTAGACCCTTACAGGCCAGTATACTGAGAACAGACAGAGTAGAATATATGTGCAAGAAATATATACTAGGACTGGTAGCCCAGACAGGGACACATAATAGTTAACTCAGTCCTCATCAATCTTTGTTGTGGTGTAGGCACGCCCAAGGTGTAGCTGAAGCTTGTAAAAGTATGAGAAGTCAATACCAAGTCTGTAAGAGAGCACTTGACTGGCACGGCAGAACTGACCCAGAACGCTAGAGCAATAATGGATAGCCCCCACGGGCGTAACAAGTGCCACCAGTATTTGGGAACTGTGAGTCGTAGCCCCCACGGGCGTAAACCGGAGACTACAAGCTGCAAGAGCAAGGCACGTTAGCCCCCACGGGCGTACAACGGAGACTGCAAGCTGCAAGTGTAAGGATCCAGCCCCCTCGGGCATAAACGGAAGCCAATAGCTAGTGCCAGGTAGGTCCCACGGGTGTATAACTACTCCACCAGTGCAAGTGCGTGGGCAAGATGACCACCGGTACGGTACCGGAACAACTACCCTGCATAGATGGACTATGAGCTGCCGTCTCTCAGGCCCAAGCGGCCGGCTCAGCAGTAGTAGTGTAGCACTGAACGGGTTAACTAAGCACTTGGTAGGAGGTGAGGCACAGCAAGGAATCAGCTCAGCAATCGGGATCGCCCTGATAATATCGCTCTGCAAGCTTCAGGAGACTCAGCAGTAGTATAGCTCAGTAGCGTTTGAGAGTGAACAGTGACACAAGGGTTAAGGTCAGTCTCGAGCACGAGCGTGACTCCAGGAGTAAGAATGTCGCCCAGTGGTCAGCAGCAGGAACGTAGATAGACTGGAACCGGGAACCGTGGAGAATCGTAGACACACCGGATCAGCAACAAACAGGAACGTCAGCCAGGCCGGGTTGGATACCAGAGCGGGTTCATAGACAAGCCGGATCAGCAACGGGCAGGAACACATGAGAGTCTCAAGCAGGCCAAGTCGGTACACGGAAATCAGGAACGCAGAAAACAGCAGCAAGGCTCAGGAACACCACGAAAGGGCACCAGACTGGTGCCAGCGGCCAGTATAAAAAGGGTAACCAGGGGCGGGCCAACACAGCTCAGCCAATCAGGGAGCAGCACAGCAAAGAGTGACACACAGGATCACGGGGACCGTGATAGTTATTGCCTATTATATTGTATTCTAAATAAAGGTGGTTTTATTTCAACATTACTTGTGTCTGACTTTCTGTTTGTACTGGTTATTACCATGACAGTGCATAAGGGCCAACGACTACTGCAAGTACAGACAATCCACTTTCTCCGAGCATCCTGTCCAGGATGGACTCACAGGATCAATTAATTGATCAGTTGTCTTTGGCCATGCAAACGTTATTAAACCGAACTACGCATCTGGATCATTTTGCTCGGCAACGGTTGGCCTCCCCAAACTCGGCACTGGCTGTTCTTGCTATCCTTGAGGTTGGTGTTGCTAGAGGTTTATCTGGGTCTGCTCCATTACCTCAATGGTATGAGGGGGAACCTACACTTTGCCGGGGGTTCCTCACTCAGCTGGGGATTTTTCTAGAGATGGTACCACAAGCGTGTCCAAGAAAGAGGAGTAAAGTGGGACTCCTGGTTTCCCTCCTGTCGGGCAAGGGATTGTCATGGGCCAACCCTCTTTGGGAGACAGACAAACCTGTCATTTACAATTTCATTTAATTTGTGGCCTCGTTTCGCAAGGTCTTTGACATTCTGGGTCGGGGTACCTCTGCTGCCAAACATGTTATGACCATCCACCAACCAGAATACGCAATAGAATTCTGTACTCTGGCAGCGGAGGTAGGAAGGAATAGTAAAGCACTTGTAGCCACATTCTCCCAGGGCCTAAGTGACTCAATCAAAGATGAAATCACAGCCCGTGAGCTGCCGAGTGATCTGGAGGAGCTGATTTCGGTTATCATTCTGGTAGATACCCGCATCCAGGAGAGGCTATCGTTCAAAGAACGTATGTGTAGGCCACCGTCCCGGTTAGCACCCAGCCTTGTGAATCCACCCAATCTTCCCTCGCCTCCCATGCCTCATGGTTTTGACTCCACTAAAGGAGAACCGATGCAACTAGGGTTTATACACCTTTCGGTGGATGAGAGGTCTCACCGCCAGAGGGAGGGCCTCCGTTTATATTGTGGGAAGCCTTGTCATTTGTTGCGTTCTTGTCCCGTCCGGCCAGTAAATGCTCACACCTAGGGATACGCAGGGGACAAACCCTAGGTGGAGTCTCACAGTCCTCAGAGACTCTTCAAGGCAGGCCAATCCTTGAAGTAGTTCTGTCTTGGATCGAGTCCTT
Organism: Rhinophrynus dorsalis; assembly: GCA_037306005.1. Classification (NCBI taxonomy): domain Eukaryota; kingdom Metazoa; phylum Chordata; class Amphibia; order Anura; family Rhinophrynidae; genus Rhinophrynus; species Rhinophrynus dorsalis. The sequence continues at coordinate 291,811,629 of CM074720.1, forward strand.
GGTGGTTGCTCCAGCCTTACTAGACTCAGGGGCCACTGGGCTTTTCATTGACACAGATTTTGCAGCTCAGCATTCGATTCTGCTGCTTCCTTGCTCCTCTCCATTGACTATTGAGGCTATTGACGGGAGACCCCTAAACCAGCTTAGGTTACCCACGAGACTTGTTTCTTGTCCGTAAAGGTAGGGGCACTCCAATTGGAGGCCTTACAGTTCCAGGTCATCCATTCTCCTCACTATGCCATTATCTTGGGCTTTCCCTGGCGACACCTGCACAACCCAAAGATTGATTGGCAAAAGAGTGACATCGTATCTTGGTCCCCGCAGTGCTCTAAGTCTTGCCTACAGCAGCCTATTAGAATCTTGTATACCTCTACCTCGCTACCTGCTGAGTATCAGGCCTACAGAGAGGTGTTTAACAAGCTAGAGGCCAGTACATTGCAACCGCATAGGACATACGATTGTACTATAGATCTAGTTCCTGGCGCTAGACCTCCTAAGGGCTGGTGTACCCCTTGTTGATGGAGGAGAACCAAGCTATGGAGGACTATGTGGCCAATGCCCTGTCTAGGGGTATTATTCGCAGGTCTCCCTCTCCTGTGGAAGCAGGATTCTTTTTTGTGAAAAAGAATGATGGGGAACTGAGACCATGTATTTACTTCAGGGGTCTAAATAAGCTGATGGTCAAGAAGGTCTACCCCATTCTGTTAGTCACGGAGTTGTTTGATCGAATTAAGGGCTCTACAGTATATACCAAGCTCGATCTCAGGGCCACTTACAACCTTGTAAGAATAAGTGAGGGCCACAAGTGGAAGACAGCATTTAACACTCGGAGTTGGCATTATGAATATTTGGTGATACCCTTTGGATTGTGCAACGCCCCTGCTGTCTTCCAGGAATTCATTAACTATGTCTTGAGAGATTTGTTGCAAAGGTGTGTTGTGGTTTATCTGGACGATATTCTCATACATTCAACTAATATAGAGACCCATCAGACTGATGTGTCTTTGGTCTTGCAACTACTGAGGGAGAACAAATTGTTCTGTAAATTGGAGAAAAGCGAGTTCCATAGATCCCAGGTGAAATTTTTGTGATACGTTATCTCCACTTCTGGTCTCGCCATGGACCCTAAAAAGCTGTCTGCTGTCCTGCAATGGCCACTTCCGATGGGTTTAAAGTCCATACGGTGGTTCCTGGGCTTCACCAATTACTATAGGAAGTTCATATGAAACTTCTCTACTGTGGTTAAAGGGATAGTAATGTTTCAAAAGAAATGTAGCTCCAATTATTCTTTATAGTTTTTGGGCCATGTAGAGTTGTATTATCATTATCTACAATGTGTAGTTCCAGAGTAATTGAATGATTAAGTTTCCCCCTCCCGCCACCTCCCCTCAGGGAATCTGACCGGACAGCTCACAGTGAGGCACAATCTTCTTATTGTGAGCATAAAGAAAACCCTGCCCCCCCGACAGGTTTTTCAGGTTTTTTCTTTTGCTCACTGAAGGTTGTCACTCTCTGCGATCCATCCAGACAGTCTTGCTGCTCTGAGGCGAGCAGTGTTACATAGGTAAAAGGGGCGGGAGGGGACATTTTATCATTCAATTACTCTTGAACTACAACTCTGACAGTATTGAAATAATGGCCCAAATACTATAAAGTTTAATTGAAGTTGCTTTGATTGTGAAACATTATCCCTTTAAGCCACTCACGGACATGACCCAGAAGGGAATGAATACATCTGACTGGTCACCTAGTGCCTTGCAAGCCTTTGAGAATTTGAAGGCCACCTTTCTCAAAGCTCCGATTCTATCCCACCTGAATCCTAACCTGCCTTTCACCCTGGAGGTTGATGTTTCGGAGTCTGGAGTAGGAGCATTGCTCTCCCAGCGCACAGGCCCTGGGAAACCATTACTTCCGTGTGAGTTTTTTTCGAAAAAGTTATCAAAAACCCGGGAAGACCCATCATTTCAGGAACTGGCACACTCATGGAGAATATCTCTGGCTGGGTAGAAAAGACCCTGAAACCCATGGTAAAACAAACACCCAGCTACGGATCTCTGAAACAAACTAACTGACTTGGGCCCCATTCCAGAGAGCACCATCCTGGCCACAATGGATGTAGAATCCCTTTACACCAACATTCCACACACAGATGGCATAGCAGCATGCCAAGAATATCTGGAACAAAATAACACACCCATGGAGCCGGTAACAATACTCATACAGTTTATACTCACCCACAATTACTTCAAGTTTGGATAGGACCTCTACCTTCAGAAAATGGGGACTGCAATTGGTACCCAAATGGCACCACAATATGCCAACCTGTTTATGGCAAAGTTAGAAGAGGGCTTCCTGTCCACATGCCAGATAAAATCCCTGGTCTATCTCCACTACATTGATGATATTCTTATCACCTGGACCGCCAGCGAAGAGGAACTTCTCAAATTCCATGAAAAGTACAATACATTTCACCCCAGATTCAACCTACCGCTCAGTCACTCACGCACAAACATCAACTTCCAAGACACAACTATCAGTATAAAGAACAACTTCATCCATTCATCCCTGTACCGCAAACCAAAGGACAGACAAACCTACCTGAAAAACAATAGCTTCCACCCAAAACAGACAAAGAACTCCATCATATACAGCCAGGCCATCAGATACAATCGCATCTGCTCTAACATGTCGGACCGCAACAAGCACCACCAGTACCTCAGAGGAGACTTTATAAAAAAGGGTTACAGTGCAAGGATTATTAGCAGTCAGATGCAGAAGGCTACCCACATACCAATAAAAGATCTGTTAAGCTACACAAAAAACATAGGGTGCCACTGGTGGTCACCTATCATCCCCAGGCCTAAGTTCTACGCAAAATATCAAGAGAATTTCAAACAACATTACATATTGATGAAAGACTTAAGCACATATTTCCACAGCCTCTCTTACTCTCCTTCAGACAGCCTCCCAGTTTAAAACAACTGATGGTAAGGAGTGCCCTGAATAATAATACAAATGGCAAATCTCCCTGCATACAGAGGAGGTGTAAAACACGTAAACACATTTACACCACTGACAAGGTACCCATTCCAAATACCCAGTTACACCATCAGATAAATGGTACCTTCACCTGCAGATCATCCAATGTAATATACCTCATCATGTGTGCAAAATGTCCAACAGCTCTTTATGTGGGTGAAACTGGACAACCATTACATAAGAGGTTTAATTCCCACAAAAAAAGACAGAGACACCAGTGGGAGAACATTTTTGTCAAAATGGACACAGTGTCAGAGATATCAAATTAACTGTATTAATGGGACTGTTTCACACTCAGAGAGAGAGAAAAATATGGGAGGTAAAATGAATTATACAATTTGGAGCTTTGAATTTTGGTTTGAATAAAGACAGAGAATTCCTGACACATTATCACTTTGTGGATTAATGTTTACAACAGCCCCCTGGGATGGTAAATACCTTGGACCACTCAGAGGAAGACTGCAATTTACAGCACTCTCCTCTACCATTGACTGATCAAAGAACCAGAGTCTGAACTAAATTTCCTTATCTGATTTCCATTCCAAACAATGCAATGTGTACATGTATATAAGAGAGATGTTTTCATATTATCTGTATAATATGCCTGAGGAAGAGACCTGAGATGTCTTGAAATCTTGCATTCCAAATCTTTTTAGTTAGCCAACAAAGGTATCAACAACTATATTTGCCTCCTGAGGCCAAGAGGTTATCTCCACGTCAGGCCAGATGTGCCTTGTTTCTGTCAAGGTTCAACTAGGTGGTTTCTTACCGTTTAGGCACTAAGAATATTAAAGTGGATGCCTTGTCCTGGCAGTTTGGGGCAGATTCCAAGGAGGAGTGTCCTCCAATCCCTATCATTCCCTCCAATCAAATACTGGCTACTATTCGCACAAGTATTACCTCTCCTCTGGGAGAGCAGATATTGGCAGCTCAAACTTCTGCACCTGTTGAAAAGCCCAGAGGGAGATTTTTCATACCAGAGTCTTTGCGTACTAGATTATTGGAGACGTATCATTCCTCAAACTCATTTGGTCTATTTCTAGACTCTTCTGGTGTCCTAGCCTGAGAATGGATTGTGCTGCTTTTGTGTCCGCATGTTCCACTTGTGTGCAGACTAAGACCCCCAGAAACCTATGTTGGGTCTCCTTCAACCCATTCCTAATGGGGAACGTCCTTGGTCTCACTTGTCTATAGATTTCATGGTTGAACTGCCAGTATCAGAGTGGTTCACAGTCATCCTTATGATCGTGGATCAATTTTCCAAAATGGCGCATTCTGTACCTCTTAAGGGACTTCCCCCTGCTAGGGAGCTGACCGAGACCTTTGCCAGAGAGGTGGCTCGTCTCCTTGGTATACCTAAGGTGGTGGTCTCACATCACGGAAGCCAGTTTGTGTCTCGTTTTTGGAGGTCGTTTTGTGGTCAAATGGGCATTCTACTCTCATTCTCCTCAGCGTACCATCCCCAGTCTAACAGTGCTGCTGAGAGGTCTAATCAAGCATTGGAACAGTTCCATCGTTGCTTTATCTAGGACCACCATGACAATTGGGTGAACCTGTTACCGTGGTCAGAGCTTGCCAGCAATTGTGCCTTGAATTTCTCCTCTCAGAACTCCCCGTTTATGATAAACTATGTGTTCCAGCCTTCAATTCTTCCTGAGTCGTTTGAGGCACAGAACATTCTGGCTCTGGATGAGCATTTGCGGGCACTCCGTTCCACTTGGGTCCGGGTTCAGACATCCCTGCAAAGGTCCACGCAATGCTATAAATGACATGCAGACCATAGACGACTGCCAGCTCCGGTGTTCCAGGTGGTTGTCATCTCGTAACCTTAACCTCCAGGCGCTTTGTAGGAAGCTGGCTCCTTGTTTTGCTGGCACTTTTAAGGTCCTCCGTAGAGTCAACCCTGTAAGCTACGCTCTCGAACTCCCTGCCAATATGTGCATTTTGAATGTGTTCCATGTGTCTCTACTTAGACCATTGGTTTTTAACCTCTATACTACTGCTCCTGTCCACCCTAGACCTGTCCAAGTGGAGGATCATGAGGAATATGAGGTACAAACTGGTATTCTGGGCACTCGCAGGGTCAGAGACCATGTACAATATCTGGTTCATTGGAGAGGGTATAGGCCTGAGGAGCTTTTCTGGGTCACCAAGAAAGATCTACATGCACCTGCTATCACGGTGCCCGTGTACATTGCGACATTTTGACAGTAGTAGCCTGATGCTTTCCTATTGGCTAAGTGTTATGGCTCCACACAGTGGTAGCCTTTAAGTACTGTGATCTATCACTGTTACAGGGCCCTTTCGTGGTGTTCCGTTGCTTAGTGCCTTGCTGCTGTTATTCGTGTGATTTCCTGTGTATGACCCGGTTCGCCTGACTACTCTCTATCAGTTCCTGTTCCTGCTCCGTGTACCGACCCGGCCTGGCAGACGTTCCTGCTCCGTGTATCGACTTGGAGTGGCTGATGTTCCTGCTCCGTGTATTGACCGGGCCTGGCTGATGTTCCTCTCCGTGTATCGACTTGGATTTGCTGACGTTCCTGCTCCGTGCTGACCGTTGTGGAGTCCGTTGCTCTCCCGTGACTCCTGTACTACTGGATCTGGTAGAGAGTTGCCTCAGTGCTCTGTCTCTGGTGTACTAGCCCAGTCGGTTGCTGTATATACTGCACTACCATTCTGTACTGCGACCCACTAGTGCCTTGCTGCCTCCTTACTCTATACCCCAGGTTGTTGCTCAGCTTGTTGATCCATATACTCTTGGATTGTCCCATTGTCACTGGGGTTGGTCTCACGGGCGTCTCAGTTAGTCTCCGCTCCTGTTCTGTCGTTCCACAAGCCAAGCACCCGTTCAGGGCCTTCCATTTATACACCTGGGTAGGAGTGTTATTGTGGCACTAATACGCTGGCTTGTCATTCCACCACTAGTAGGTTGGCCTCTGGGTGCCTCTATCGGCTCTGTCACCTGGCAGTTGCCAACAAGCCGTACGTATCCCGATAATACCCGGTACTGTTACCGTGGGTCGCAGCTGGAGTGTATTCAGGGTGTTCCGTGATTCCTCTGGTTGCAGTATCACTATACTCTGTGTTTCCTCCTGGGCCACGAGCAACCATCCTGGGCTAGTCGCCATTTTTGCACTTATCAGCATTTGCGTGCTTCCTGGGCCTCGCTATTAGGGCCTCCCAGTCTCCTGGCCTAATAGCATTAACCATTTGTGTCTCACAGAATCACACGAACTGTTCCCGACCTGTGTCAGTATATTTACTACGTCTTATATGTATACTGGACCCGTGTGGGCAAATGTAATTTATTAACCTGTCCTGTGTCAGTTCTGTTGTTCCATTACTGGACCCGCGAGGGTTAATTTAATTTGCTTCTTCAATAAAACTGTGTTTTACCAAATTGCCTGCCTCTGAGTGTACTGAAAACCGTTACAGTACGTTACAGACGATACAGGTGATGGTAATACACAAAGTATCCATTGGAGGATGGATATTCACGAGCAGCGCATGGACCAGATGGGGCTGGCCATGCAAACCCTATTAGAGAGTACCGCTCATTTAGAAAAACCAGTACAAGCCTTGGTGGTCCCCCCAGTCACGATACTGGGTGCTCAATTGGTGACGCAAACTAACTCAAGTAGAGGGTTAACGGCTACGGCCCCCTTACTGCTCCATTACAATGGTGAACCTGCTCTTTGTAGATGGTTCATAAACCAGTTGGAGATTTTCGTAGGATTAACTCCTCAAGCCTTTCCCAGTGACAGAGGGGAGCCAATTTGTGTCCAGGTTTTGGAGGGCATTCTGTGATCAGATGGGCATTCAACTATCCTTTTCTTCTGCCTACCATCCCCACCAGGAATTGTGCGGTTAATTCATCGTCCGGGAGCTCCCCGTTTCTCATCAATTACGGGTTTCAACCGTGCCTGCTCCCGGACTCATTTCAGACACAGCAAATTCCAGCTCTGGATGAGCACATAGAGCAATACCACTCCACTTGGGCACAGGTACAGAGGACCCTCAGTGCTTCGTTCCAGCGTTATCAGCGTCACGCTAATCGCAGACGGCTGCCGGCGGTCTCCTTCCAGGTTGGGGACAGGGTATGGCTTTCCTCCAGAAACCTTAATCTGCAGGTTCCATGTAATAAGTTGGCTCCTCGGTTTGTGGGTCCCTTTAAAGTTACGATGGTGAACCTGCTCTTTGTAGAGGGTTCACAAACCAGTTGGAGATTTTCTTAGAGTTAAGTCCTCAAGTCTTTCCCAGTGACCGAAGTAAGGTTGGGCTGATGATCTCTTTGCTAACGGGCAGAGCCCTGGCGTGGGCAAACCCCTTGTGGGAAGCAGAGAAACCTTGCACAAAAACTTTAACAAGTTCCTGAGAGCATTTCGGAGAGTATTCGAAATCCCTGGGAGAGCCGCCTCTGCTGCCAAAAGATTGTTGGAGATCCAGCAGGGATCCCGTACCGTTGCTGAGTACGCCATTGAATTTCACACACTGGCAGCAGAGGTGGGCTGGAATGATGAGACACTAGTGGTAGCATTTGCACAGGGTCTCTGTGACCGCATCAAAGATGAGACTTGCCAAGTGAGCTGGACGAATATATTGACTTTGCGATACTGATAGATTCCCATATTAGGGAAATAATGGTGGCTAAGGACCATAGACAAAGGGCCAAAGAATGGGGTCGGCCAAGACAAAATTACCCACCCATGCCTCCCTTACCTCCCATGCCTCCTGATGGTATTCGTGAGAGCAGTGAACCTATGCAGTTAGGGTTCACTAGGTTGTTGTCACAGTTTGTTTTGACTCTCAGACACAGAGTTAAGATAAAAACACAACTTTATTGAAAAGTTTAAAGAGAACCCTTGCGGGTTAGGCATACACATATAACAACATTAAATTTGTACATGGCAATAATGAGTTGTAGTACAGAGAATGTGAGACAGGCTCTACCGGCCTTGCCAATACCGGGTAAGGCAACCTTAGACTGGCACGAGATGGAATAGGTTCTACCGGCCTTACCAATATACTGGGCAAGGCAGCCTGGAGACTTGCAACAAAGAGGAAGGAGGCTCTACCGGCATTTCCAATATACCGGACAAGGCAGCCTTGAGACTGGTACAATGAGAGAGGAGGGTCTACCGGCCTTGCCCCTATATCGGGCAAGGCAGCCTTGAGACTGGTACAACGAGAGAGGAGGCTCACCGGCCTTGCCAATATAGCAGGCAAGGCAGCCTTGAGACTGCCAGTACTGGTGCACAAACAGAGATGACCTTAGCAACTGGCATATAGATGGAGTAAACCAGTCGCCTATGCTGGCACACAGAGGCCTACCCGGGGCTATAAAGGTGTCAGTGAGCACCCGGTAATAATGGAGCGAACCAGTACCCGTGTTCTGAACAGACAAGGATCACCGGTGCTATATGGAATGCAGCAAGCAACCGGCTATGCGTGGAGCGAAGCAGTACCCGCGTACTGGATTACACAAGACTCTCCCGGTACTACATGGAATGCAGCAAGCCACCGGTTATACATGGAGCGAACCAGTACCCGTGTACTGGATTACACAATCTCTACCGGTGCTGTATGGAATGCAGCAAGCCACCGGTTATACATGGAGCGAACCAGTACCCGCGTACTGGGTTACACAATCTCTACAGGTGCTGTATGGAACGCAGCAAGCTACCGGTTATTCGTGGAGCAAACCAGTATGTGCGTACTGGGTGACACAATCTCTACCGGTGCTGTATGGAACGCAGCAAGCAACCGGTATACATGGAGTGAACCAGTACCTGCGTACTAGTTACACAATCTCCACCGGTGCTGTATGGAATGCAGCAAGCAACCGGTTATACGTGGAGCGAACCAGTACCCGCGTACTGGATTACAAAACAATGAGAGATGAAAATGTCGCCAAGGAGAAAGAGGCACTCTGCAGGCCATCCAGGAGCAGGAACACAGCCGGTACAGGACAGGAAACCGGAACAGCAACGGCAGCCAACCGGACCAGGACGGCAGCAGGAACAACAGCACAAACCGGATGAGGAACAGAAGCAGCAACAACAGCCCCAACCGGATCAGGAACGGAAGCAGGAACTGAGGAAGCTGTCAGGCAGAAACTCAGGTGATCACTGGAGAGCAGTAGTGTAGTAACGGCCCAGGAAGCTCAGGAACACAGTGCAGGAGCAGGCGACATAGACACACCACGAAAGGGCAACCAAAGGGTGCCCACGCCCAGTCTAAATAGGCAATACTGGGCGGGCTGAAGGCAGGCAGCCAATGGAGAGCCCATTCAGGTAACTGACAGGAAAAGGCAGCAATCACGGGCACCGTGATAGTTGTCCAAGGAGGAGAGGGCTCATCATCGCAGACAAGGACTCTGTCTGTATTGTGGCCAAGCTGGGCATGCGTTGCGTTCCTGCCCTACACGACCGGGAAACAAACGCACCTAGGGTACCTTGGGGGACAGGCCCTAGGTGGCGTCCAGACGTCCATAGATCCCGCTAACCAGAAACCTACTATCCAAGCTGTGATTTCCTGGACAGATATCTCGGTGGAGGTTCTGGCCCTAGTAGATTCTGGCACAGCTGAGTACTTTATGGACAGCTCTTTTGCTGAGTTTCACAAGATTCCACTGGTTAAGAAGGAGGCTCCGTTGGCTATTGAAGCCATTGATGGCAGGTCATTAGTACCATCTCTTATTACTATGGAAACCATACCACTGTCCATGTGCATTGGGGCTCTCCATACCGAGAAAGTACGATTTCAGATCATACAGTCTCCCCACCATACAGTGATCCTGGGATTCCCATGGCTCCATTTGCACAATCCCAGGTTTGATTGGTGAAATTGTGAAATTATGGCCTGGTCTGAATACTATAAGATGCATTGCATGTCCCACCCTATTAAGATCATGTGTACCTCCCCCTCTGTGCCAGCTGAGTACCAACAATTCAGTGACGTTTTTAGTAAGGGGGAGGCTAGCACATTGCCGGTTCATAGGGCCTACGATTGCGCTATTGATCTGCCTCCTGGCATTGTTCCTCCTCGAGGCAGGACGTATCCATTATCCTGCGAGGAGAATAGGGCCATGGAGGAATACATTTCGGATGTCCTGGAGAGGGGTATTATCAGAAAGTCATCCTCGACCGCGGGGGCTGTTTTTTTCTTCGTAAAAAAGAAGAATGGAGAGTTACGACCCTGTAATGATTATCGTGGCTTGAATAAGCTCGTGGCCAAAAACGCTTATCTGATACCACTCATCACAGAACTGTTTGACAGGTTAAAGGGCTCCTCCATTTTCACCAAATTGGACTTACGTGCAGCATATAACCTGATTAGGATAAGGGCCGGTGATGAGTGGAAAACGGCGGACATTATGAATTCCTGGTAATGCCATTTGGGCTGTGTAATGCTCCCGCAATGTTCCAGGAGTTTATTAATGACATACTACGTGACTTGTTGCAGTCATGCGTTGTGGTTTACCTCAACGATATTCTTATACACTCATCCAACCTGTCAAAACACGTCAAGGATGTGTCTACAGTCCTGCTTAGACTCCGTGAAAACAAACTTTATTGTAAGATCGAGAAATGTGAGTTCCACAAGCCTTTGTTCCCTTTACTGGGCTTTGTGATCTCCAAAGATGGCATTGCTGTGGTCAAGAAGAAGCTGGCAGCAGTCCTGCAGTGGCCTCGTCCCAAAGATCTTAAGGCTATCCAACGTTTCCTTGGCTTTGCCAATTATTATAGAAAATTCATCTGGAATTTCTCCACGATTGTTAAGCCACTGTCTGATCTTACACACAAGGGCGCTAATCCTTCTAAGTGGTCGCAAGAAGCTGAACTTGCCTTTGAGACCTTGAAATCCGCATTTGCTTCTGCTCCTGTACTGTCCCACTCTAATCCCTCCCTTCCATTCACGTTAGAGGTTGATGCCTCCGAAACTGGGGTAGGGGCAATATTGTCACAACGTTTGGACCCTGGGAGTGGACTTAGGCCTTTCTCCAAAAAATTATCCAGTGTACAGAGCCATTACGAGATTGCCAACAGCTCTCTGTCCCCAATCATTCTATCCCTTAAGGAATTCCAGTATTGATTTTGACCATAAAAGTTTAATATACCTTTCTGAGGCTAAGAGATTGTCCTCTCGTCAGGCCAGATGGGCTCTGTTTCTGTCCCGTTTTAATTTCATTGTATCCTACCTACCTGGTTCCAAGAACGTTAGAGCGGATGCTCTGTCCAGGCAATTTGGTCCTGAAACCGAGGCTGATGAAGTTCCAGTACCCTTTATTCAACCATATCGCATTTTGGCCGCCGTGCGTACTAGCATAACCTCACCATTGGGGGAGGAGATTCTTGCTACCCAGGCTACTGCCCCTCCTGAGACCCCAGTGGGCAAGTGTTTCGTGGCAGAACCATTCCATACCCGCCTATTGGAAACATACCATGCATCTCGGGCAGCTGGGCATGTAGGCAGGGACCAGTTGATCTGGTCCCTTTTGCAGATATTTTGGTGGCCTTCCTTATGTGCTGATTGCACCGCTTACACGGCAGCCTGTACTATTTGTGCTAAGGCAAAATGCCCTAGGCACCTCCCTGTTGGCATACTTCAACCAGTACCTAATGGCGAGCACCCCTAGTCCCATGTCTCGATTGATTTTCTGGGAGAATTGCTGGTGTCTAGGGGTTACTCTTTTATTCTGATGGTGGTTGACAGATTCTCTAAGATGGCACACTTTGTGCCCCTCACTGGCCTTCCCTCTGCCCGGGAATTGGCTATTGTACTTGCCCGTGAAGTGTTTCGATTGCATGGTATACCCAGGGTACTGGTGTCCGACCGGGGGAGCCAATTTGTGTCCAGGTTTTGGAGGGCATTCTGTGATCAGATGGGCATTCAACTATCCTTTTCTTCTGCCTACCATCCCCAGACCAATGGGGCCGCCGAGTGGGCCGTGGGCAGAGTTCGCCAGGAATTGTGCGGTTAATTCATCGTCTGGGAGCTCCCCGTTTCTCATCAATTACGGGTTTCAACCGTGCCTGCTCCCGGACTCATTTCAGACACAGCAAATTCCAGCTCTGGATGAGCACATAGAGCAACTCCGCTCCACTTGGGCATAGGTACAGAGGACCCTCAGTGCTTCGTTCCAGCGTTATCAGTGTCACGCTAATCGCAGACGGCTGCCGGCGGTCTACTTCCAGGTTGGGGACAGGGTATGGCTTTCCTCCAGAAACCTTAATCTGCAGGTTCCATGTAATAAGTTGGCTCCTCGGTTTGTGGGTCCCTTTAAAGTTATCCGCAAGATTAACCCAGTTTCTTATGCTTTGGATCTGCCAGCATCCATGTGGATTCATAATGTGTTCCATATATCCCTGCTTAAGCCTTTGGTTTGCAATCTTTACACTACTACCCCTGTGGTTCCTGGTCCTGTGCAGGTACCAGGTCAGGAGGAATGCGAGGTACAAAACATAATTGATTCCAGGAGATTTAGAGGAAAGTTGCAATATTTGGTTCACTGGAAGGGCTATGGCCCTGAGGAACGTTCCTGGGTTGACCTGAGTGACCTCCATGCGCCCAGATTGTTGCTCAGATTTCATATTAAGTACCCTCAGCAGCCGGGCCCCTCATCTCAGGGTGGGGGTCTTTGAGAGGAGGGTACTATCACGGTGCCCGTGTACATTGCAGCATGTTGACACTAGTAGCCTGATGCTTTCCTATTGGCTAAGTGTTATGGCTCCACCCAGTGGTAGCCTTTAAGTACTGTGATCTGTCACTGTTACAGGGCCCTTTCGTGGTGTTCCGTTGCTTAGTGCCTTGCTGCCGTTATTCGTGTGATTTCCTGTATATGACCCGGTTCACCTGACTACTCTCTATCGGTTCCTGTTCCTGCTCCGTGTACTGACCCGGCCTGGCTGATGTTCCTGCTTCGTGTATCAACTTGGATTGGCTGACGTTCCTGCTCCGTGTACCGACCTGGCTTGGCTGACGTTCCTGCTCCGTGTATTGACCCGGCCTGGCTGACGTTCCTGCTCCGTATATCGACTTGGATTTGCTGACGTTCCTGCTCCGTGCTGACTGTTGTGGAGTCCGTTGCTCTCCCGTGACTCCTGTACTACCGGATCCGGTAGAGAGTTGCGTCAGTGCTCTGTCTCTGGTGTACTAGCCCAATCGGTTGCTGTATATACTGCACTACCATTCTGTACTGCAACCCACTAGTGCCTTGCTGCCTCCTTACTCCATACCCCAAGTTGTTGCTCAGCTTGTTGATCCATATACGCTTGGCTTGTCCCATTGTCACTGGGGTTGGTCTCACGGGTGCCTCAGTTAGTCTCCTATTAGGGCCTCCCAGTCTCCTGGCCTAATAGCATTAACCATTTGTGTCTCACAGAATCACACGAACTGTTCCCGACCTGTGTCAGTATATTTACTATGTGTTATATGTATACTAGACCTGTGTGGGCAAATGTAATTTATTAACCTGTCCTGTGTCAGTTCTGTTGTTCTATTACTGGACCTGCAAGGGTTAATTTAATTTGCTTATTCAATAAAACTGTGTTTTACCAAATTTCCTGCCTCTGAGTGTACTGAAAACCGTTACACCTGCCTTCTCTGTGAATTCCACTCCCACACTTCCTCTGGTGCAGGTCCTTTTCATCGTGGGAGAGGCTGTTAAGGGGGCTACTATCACAGTGTGCTTGACAGCCGTACTGCTCGCTCACTGTGCTTCTCCTCATTGCTGTCTATGGTCACGAGTGCAGACGCACTTCTGTGACGGGTGCTTGTTTATATGCATGGGGCCTACACTCCTGATTAGTTCATGCCTTGTGTAGCCCTATTTGAATGACTCTGGGCCCAGTACCAGTTGCCTTTACATGGTGTTCCAGTTAGTCTTATTTGTCTGCTCCGTTTTGCTGTGACTCTTGCTTGGCCTCTGATCTCGCTCTGTGTATGACCTCGGCTTGTCTGACTATCCACATCGGTACTACCTATGGCTCTGGCTGATTCCACTCCTTGTATGACACCCGGCTTGTCTGACTATCCACATCAGTACTACCTGTGGCTCTGGTTGATTCCATTCCGTGTATGACTCTGGCTTGTCTGACTATCCACATAGATATAGACCTGTGTCTCTGGCTGATTTCTCGCTCTTTGTACGACCCCAGCTTGTCTGACTATCCACTACGGTATTGACCTGTGGCTCTGGCTGACTACTCGCTCCATGTTGACCCACTTGGTTCTCTGCTTGTGGCTCTAGCCAACTCTTTTGGTACTGAACTTGGTACAGACTGTCAGCTCGCTCCTTGTGTTCCCTCTGTTCCAGCTATTCATATACGTTACTGTGGCAGTGTTGCCCATTCTACAATTGCCACTATCTATGTTTGTACCAGAGGTAGGATACACAGATCTCAGGGCGCTCGATCCTACCTACAGATGGAACCATAGGCTAGGTTCTATATTCCTCTCCTCTTTGAATAGCCACAGGCCTCTACCTAGTGTCAGTCTGGGTAGTAGACTGTGGGCTGTTGCCATACTGTACGGGGGTATTGCATATTATATTTTATTCTAAATAAAGGTGGTTTTATTTCAACATTACCTGTGTCTGACTTTCTGTTTGTACTGGTTACCGCGACACCAAGTATGTGCTTATGGAAGTTACAATGGATACTTTTAAGAGAAGGTTAGATACATTTCTTTCAAAGGGGAACATACAGGGTTATACTGTGTATATCAATGCAGAAAGGTCTGATAAAGGCTAACTTATTGGGCAGCAGGAAAGATATATAATCCTCATGTCTCTGGTTTATGAGAAAAGGTTGAACGTGATGGACAAGTGTCTTTTTTCAACCTAATTTACTATGTTACTATTCATTGCTCAGCTGTTTGGAGAGTTCTTTGTATTGACCTTGAATATATTTGTAAATGGTAATCCTATCACCCACGTCTCTTCTTTAATGTAAACAAACCCAGTTTTGCTAGTCTTTTTATAACTTATCCAATCCTTTTATCAGTTTTTTGCACATCTCTGCACTTTTTCCAGTTCAATATTTTTTTTAAGAACTAGTGCCCAAAACTGTACTCCATATGCTATATAAGGCCATGTAAGTATTTTGGTTCCGTACATGGACATTATTCCATATAGGATAAATATTGACTTGAAATATACTGTTTATTTCAATTTCTTACTGAAATAATCTATAGTTAGAAATTCATAAGAAGTACAAACAAACCCAATTTATAGCTTATTTTATATGTTCTTAACTATATTCTCTTGATGTAATACAAATCGAATATAGGAAAGGTGATTATAATACTACATTTAGAGTAGGGTTGGGCAACTGGCAGCAATTCAGTTGTTGCAGGAATTCTAGTCCAACAACAGCTGAAGGGTAGCAGCGTGTCTACTCCAGACTTAAATGGAACAATGACTCTAAGAAGGCCATAACATTGGTGGGACAATGAACTTTTGTGGTTCATCCCTTTCTGCTGCCTATGATATTGAATAACCTTTCTGTTTTTTTCTCTTCTTCATCTCATATGCTATTTAATTGGTCAATAAAGAACATGAGTATCTTTATGACAATTAATTAATACAATTAATTAATACAATTAATATATATATATTAATTAATATATTTAATTGAAACCTTGACCCAAAAATATAATTTCTCATAAGGGGACGTGCTAAACTTAATTGCCTATCTATTCAAATGATATTAAACATGGGTTGGTCTGATGTTACTAAGATTTTTAAAAATGTGTTGTGTCTCCTGCAAAGGTTCTACTAATTCATCCATTCAAAATACAATATTTATAATACAAACAATGTGTAAAATAATTGAATCGAATTAACAAAATACATTTTTAATAGTAATCCTTGATTTCTGGATAAATATGTTTCTGAAGAAGATACATTGTTTTTACTTAATTTTAATCCCTGGATTAGCAAATATAGTATTATAGCATCTTTGGAGCGTCTCCTTTGCTTGCAATTTCATTATTTGGCCTGTACTAGTCAGTTCTTTCTACCATAAATTAGTGAGTGGCCCCAATGTTGACTCTATCACAAACAAAATTACTTGTTTTACTGAAGAGGCATTATTTGCATGCAAATTAAAAATCTTAACAGAGTGATTTCCAATTCTCACATGAATGTGCTTTTTCTTATTACATAACAAAAAACAGATTTGTGGTGGCATGTGTCTAGCTAAATACCAAACACAAACTTTACTGTAAGATAAGAAATTATGAAGTCAAGTCAGTAAAATCTTTCCCTTTGGATTTCTGGTTTGTACAACTAATGTTATTCATTTCAACTATGAACAGATGTCTAAAACCCAATTGTATTATCAGTAATCATATCTTATTAGCTGGAGATTTTGATTCCATATGAGTCAACAAAATCCTAATTAAAGTCATTGTAATGCCACAATATAGTTAGTGACAGCTTACACTACAGGAACATCAGTAACTGTTTTCAGAAATGAATGATGGTCTGTATGTAGAAAACTAGAGAACAGTCATTCTGGGACAAAGCAACTGCACCATAGGGTACATTTTAAAAAAATACACAAATTATCATTCATTTAAAGGGGACTTGTAACCCCTTCAATGCTAGAAAGGTCTCCATGCATTGCTTTGAAGGGTTAAAAGTCCCATTTAAATCAATAAGACTTTTTATTTGACATGTGTCTCCTTTGGGTGCAGTTGGTTTGCTCTAGAACTGTACCTCATATATGTTAGACACCGATCCCCATGTACAATGTTTCACCCTCTCCAGCATTTTCACCTTGCTCACTGCTAGCCTCAAATCTCCATGGGCACTGCCTGGGCAAAGGATGAAGGCTGGAGGTGTTAGACAGGGTATGTAGAGCTAACACACAATGGTGATGTTTCCCATGCTGCCCAACATTCTATAAATCTGACACACTGCCCCCCAACATATAGTACCCTGTGCATCTAACCTGATGCCCTCCAGCTAAATCTGACATATAGTTCCTTGTGAATCCGACCTGTTGCCCCCCAGCTAAATCCAACAGATAGTGCCCTGTACATTCAACATTATGCTCCCCCAGCTAAATCTGACATTTAGTGCCCCTACACAGTTAATAGGCAACGTATGCATCTGCATAATGTTTGCCTATATGTTAAATAATATGTCAGCTGTATTAAATATAATTCAGACCTCGTGGGGGACATTGAGACCCCTCCTAATACCCCCTGGCATTGATCAGTTATCCAATAGGATAGTTGATCAAGGTGGCGACCCGGAAGGCTATTGCTGCCTTCTTCTTCTTCCTACTTGAGCCGGCTGCTTCTTTAGCAATAGCCGTCTTGAGTAGGACTGCCCCTATTGAACTTGCCGGGTGATTGATTGATTCACCCAGAAAGCTGTGAATATCGGGTTCAAGCTGGCGATTGCTAAACAAGCAGCCGGCTTGAGTAGGCATCTGCATAACGTTTGCCTATATGTTAAAAAATATGTGAACTGTATTAAATATAATTTTGACCTTGCGGGGGGCATTGGAACACCACCTGATTTCCTCCTGGCACTGAGCATCTTTCCAATAGGAGAGGTGATCTGTGAGGTGACCTGGAAGGCTATTGCTGCCTTCTTCTTCTTCTTCCTACTCGAGCTAGCTGCTTGTTTAACGATTGCCTCATTGATCTCCTATCCTTTTGGGTTGGTGATCGATACCCCCCTTCTCCACTGCTCCAATCAGCAGACAGAGCAAAAAAACTTCAGTATCAGTATACTGCTCCCCTTGACCAATCCTAGTCCATCATTCCCTTGAAATAGTGATGTTATCTGTCCATTTCCCTATTTCTTTGCTGCTCACTCAGGATCAGGTCATGTATCTTTTCTGTGTACTACATGTTATGCCTTTTCTATGTGTATTACCCTTTGTTTTACAAGGATTACATATTAGTAATTTGTGTTAGACTTTTGTGCAATGTCCTTTTGAGTGCTGACTGAAGTTTCACTTTTTCCTATTTTGCTTTAGTTCAGTTTTCCCTTGGGCTTGTTGCCTTATCAGATCTGGGCATCTTTGGCCTTACTGTGTCTGAATCTCTCAGTGTTTTATCCTGCCATACTCTTGCATTTACTCTGCTGCCTGGGCTTTCTTTGCCTTTACTGTGTCTGAATCTCTCAGTGTTTTATCCTGCCATTCTCTGGCATTTTCTCTGCTGCCTGGGCTTTTCCTTGCCCTTACTGTATCTGAATATCTCAGTGTTTTATTCTACCATTCTCTAGCATTGGCGTTTTCTCTGCTGCCTGGGCTTTATTTGCCCCCTTGTTCACCATTGTTCTGTATTTACTTTGTGTTTTCTGCATTGTCATGCTGACTTGTGCTTTCAGGAGCGTTTACTCTGAGATCCTTTCTCTTTGCTATTTTCCTTGCGTCTGTAGAACCGACACTCTGGTTGCATTGTGTAGTCCGAACCACGTCATCGCGCATGCACGGTTCTGCTTATGAAGTCTTTGCGCTCTCATTACTTTCTCGCCAGGCATTTGGGCGTGGGACACCCGTGTGGTGGCATCCATTTTGTGGAGAGTTTCACCTCTCGAGTCCCCAGTACTCTGGATGTGTATGTTCCTTCTGGCTAGTTCGTTTTTATGCCCATCATAGTTATACCCATCTATCTGTGCCATTGTCTACAGTCCAGTGGGTTTATCCCTTTTCTACCTGTCTAGTCTGGTATTTCTGCCTTCAGATATCTATGCTCTTTGCTTAATGCAATATATATATATATTTGTCCACTTGTACCTCTAGACACCTTATTTAAGTGCACTGTTTTATATATAGTTATATATATATATATATATATATACATCCAAAAGAGAAAGTAAGCACACTCAGGTCTTCAAGAAAATGTGATAAATCAAGTGTTTTTAATGTTTCATTAAAAATACTTGATTTATCACATTTTCTTGAAGACCTGAGTGTGCTTACTTTCTCTTTTGGATGTATATGTTCTGCCATAAGTATAGCACCCAGGCAGCTGGCGATTTTGGACGTGAGTGCTTCCCCCCCTGGTTTTTATATATATATATATATATATATATATATATATATATATATATATATATATATATCTACACTTGTCTCTCTAGACACTTTGCTTCAGTGCACCATTAGTATATAGGTGCATCTATGAAAAAAGCACAAAAAGCACCATCTAAAAGCGAAGCATCTTGTTTTATTCTCCACATGCAATATCTTTAAAAACACTTACAAAATCACCAGCGGTACAGACAAAACAATTCCCTTAATTCGAAGTCTCCCAATTCGCCCCAATGTTATTCGGACACCACGCTCTCTCACAGCGTGTCTCACCTCCGTACTGGCAGACGTCCTCCACTGATGACGTTCCAACTTCAGCTGCTCTGTCCACTCTCCTCCTCCAATGACAGCTCCGTCACCAGGCAATTCTTTTCTTAGCCACGGCACTCAAATGACAGCTCCACCAGCAGGAGCCTCACTGGAGCGCGGGAGCTCCTGTTATCCACATCAGTCTACAAATAGCAGCGAGTTCAGATTCTGTTCACTTGCATGGATCAGCTTAAGTGCACTGTTATAGATATATATATATATATATATATATATATATATATATATATATTTATAGATCTACACTTGTCTCTCTAGACACTTTGCTTCAGTGCACCATTAGTATATATATGTGTCTGTATATGTGTGTATATATATATATATGTATAGGTATACACTTGTCTCTCTAGATACCTTGCTCAAGTGCACTATAATATATATACTGGTATCTTTAGACACTTTGCTTAAGTGGGCTGCTAAGGTATATGTACCCATACATTTGGCAGTCTAATTAATTTGTATATTTCATTTTCTCTTTACCGTATTGGTCAATGTGCCCTCTCTATCTATAGCACTAGACATATCAGTCCTGGCTATATTTCTATATTTTTCTTAGAGTGTGCTACTCACAGCCCCTCTGGTTACCATTATCAGCCTTTGCCTATCAGTGCTTTATATATTATATTTTTTATCTTTCGTGTCCTAATCTGGGTATATATCTGTCTGCATATCTATTTGACCCTTGTGATCTGTGATCTTGCATATATGTTTTACCCTAGTGCTTCCTTGTTTTACGTGGCTTCATTATGCCATCATCTAGAGATGAACTTACCCGGACTGTTCACACTCTGTATATTGTATACTGGCCGATTACTTTGTGACCTTCTTACCCATTTGTCGCCTGATGTATCTATTGTCCTCTTAGGCTCTTATTCAGGTATCAGGTCTGTGATTACTTCATTGGGATCTTTCTGGTGGGGGTTCGGTAATCCCCCTCTCCTGACCTTAGTATTTTATATCATCCTTATTATTCCTATCTTGCTTTAAATCTGCTTGCATGTATATTTAACCCTAGCAATTCCTGTCTGGGCATGTATCTCATTGCTTATATATTTAACCCTAGTTTTTCCTATCTGGGCATTGATCTACTTGCTTATACCTTTAACCCTAGTAACTTCCTGTCCGGGCATAGTTCTGCTTGCTTATATTTGACCTTAGCATTTCCTCTCTGGGCATAGATTTACTTGCATATATATTTAACACTAGTATTCCAACCTGGGCATGGATCTACTTGCATCTATATTTAACACTAGTATTCCAACCTGGGCATGGATCTACTTGCATCTATATTTAACACTAGTATTCCAACCTGGGCATGGATCTACTTGCATATATATTTAACACTAGTATTCCAATCTGGGCATGGATCTACTTTCTAATATCTTTAGCCCTAGTAATTCCTATCTTGACTTGTATGTACTTGCATATATTTAACCCTAGTATTTCCTATTGGGCCATAGATCTACATGTATATATGTTTAACCCTACTAATCCTTATCTGGGCATAGATTTACTTGCTTATAGCTCTCATCCTAGTGAGTCCTATCTAGGCATCAACCTGCTTGTATATATCTCACCCTAGTATTTCCTCTCTGGCCATAGGTCTAGTTCCATATATATTTAACCCTAGTTCCTCCTTTCTGGGCATAGATCTACTTGCTTACACATTTAGCCCTAGTAGTTCTATCTAGGCTTAGATCTATTTGCATATATCTTTCACTCTACTATTTCCTGTCTACTTACATGTCTATTTTCCCCCTCATACTTCCTTGTCTGGGCATATGTTTGTGGGTCTATAGGTGTGTATATAGGTCTATATGTATTTATCGGTTCTGCTGTCTGTACTCATTTTGTTAACCTGGTATATACAGAGATCTACTATCCCTTCTTCCTGGGTTGTTGGGGTTTTCCCCACTTTGCCTATCTTTCACCTATTGACTCTGGCACTCTGTTTGGCGGGGCTGAGGGGGTTTCCAGTCTGGTGGAGCAAGCTGGCTGACCCGGACTAGGACTTCTTTCTGCACACAGACTGCGCAGTCTCAAAGCATTTTGGTGTTATCCATGCTCTGCATGTTTACATTCTGTTTGACTCCCACTTTTGAGTCCATGTCTGTGGCTATAACTCACGAGACCCCTGCTAGGGCAAGTTCTGCACATGATGCCCCCATCATGTCTGCCTAGCCCGTCCCTTGGACAGCTGCTTATGTCAATCCTGGAGGAGAACTTTTTACTCAACACAGACATACTGTCCCTGACTCAGATTAATTTACTTCAGCATAAGGCTAATTCTGCTGGTGTTCAGGTTGTACCCTGCTTTGACACTGCAAACTACCGGCAGTTATGAATGGTATAGCTCTGTTCCACTTCCCTGACCCTCACCTCAGGAGGGAGTACATCTGAGGAAATGACCCTCACCTCAGGAGGGAGTACATCTGAGGTGAATGAAGCATTCAGATGCTTAACCTGACTCCTACTGTGCTTCCAGTTATTTTTCTAATGGGGATTGGGTCCTGTCGTCCCCCCTCTGTTCTGGTTTAGTCTGGGTATACCTCCCTTTAGCACATACCTGCAGTGTCTTATGGCCAGCTTTGATTTTGTGCGGCTAAGTTCCCACACACGAAATCCTCTCCTCAAGAGGAAGTTCTATACTGATGACATGTGATCTAGCATGTTGAGCCCAATCTCTTTCCTATGCCAAGTATGGACAGCTTTGTACTACTTTACTTTGTCAGCTTAGTTCCCACACATAAGGTCCTTTCCTCAAGAGGAAGTTATATACTGATGATATGAAAGTAAGTTATATATTGATGAAATGAGATCTAGCGTGTTGAGCCCTATCTCTTGCCTATGCCAAGTCCAAACAGCTTTACTTTACTTTGTGCAGCTTAGTTCCCACACGTGACCCTCTCCTCATGATGAAGAAGTGGGTTAAGCACAATCTCTGCTTGTGCTTACACTTGTCCCCTCTATGAAAAGGTTGCTTGTTGATGCATGTGATCTCGAATGTTGTGTCCGTTTTCTTGACTCTGTCACATTTGGACAGCATTGTTTGGGGTGGCATAGTTTCATCACTAGATACTTTTTCTCTAAGGGATTGTTTTGCAGGGTCTCTTTTCTTTCCTCGGGAGAGTGGGGGGCAGACTCTCCCCCTTCTCCTGTGCTGCTATTTGTCTTCTGTTACATGGATGTTACGTCATTTAGTTTTCCATCTTGTTCTGATTGTCGGTCTCGCCATGTTTCCTGTTAGCTCTGTGTGGCGGCAGTAGGTCTCTACTGCAGGTCCTCTGTATCTCTTAGGCTTTGCATTGGGTCATGTCCTGTGGATGGCCATCCTGTGTGTTGGTGTATTTGTATCTGTTGGCTCTCTGCTGTGTTTTGTTTCCAGCCTCTTTTCATCCTCTATTTTCTTTTCTTCCTCCTTTGGGTAAGTCTGCGCTGCACTTTACTTTTCTTGGTGTTTTGATTTGGCCTGCATGTTTCCCTTTGTAGCACTTTTCAGCCTATTTGTCTGTGCTGTTCAGTCTGTTTGCCTTTCCATGGGTCTCGTGTGTTAGGTTTTTCACATGCTTTCCTTTTTCCTTTGGTTAGGTTTTGGTTCCTAGTGGATCTTCCCCGTGAGTTTGAGTGGTTTGCTTTTGTATGTGGCTTCTCATCTAGACTGATGCCTTTATGGCAATCAGTGTGGATTCTATTGATGTTTCTTTTCTCTAGCCTTGTCTTACTCTGCATTGGTTTTCTCTCTTTGGTGGCTTGTCCGCCTGGCAGGACTCGTGGCCCCTAGTTGGGTCACATCTTTCTGGGATTCAGGGGCGTCTCTGGTCTTTCAGATCAGCGCCAGCCTGTTTGCCTGCGGATAGTGGTTGCCCTTCCTTGCTGTGCCTATATTGAGATGCTTTTTGAATGGCATGGAGATGACTTTTAGGTTTCTTCCTTTTGGGGTGCACTCGTGTCCATGGCTTTGCGGCCTAACGGTAGCTTTGTGGAAATGTTCTGTGTTGCTGAGTGGTCTAGAGTCTACATCTAGGGATTTTATTTTCATTTGTTTCTAGTTACCTTGTTTGTCAAGCTTTAAACTAACATAATATGAAGCCTCTGTGCTTGCCATAATATTTGTGGATTTTCCTAACAATGGTGAAGGAAAGTCAGAATTTTATTAAAGACACAGAGGCGAATATTATCCCTCCCTGTGTCCCCTCCCTTTCATGGTTTTTCTTCTTTTTCCAGGGTGATTTCTGCAAGTATGATTCGCATTAGACCTCTGCTTGTTGTGGGGGATAACTTCCAGGTTGCTGTTCCAGAATGACGTTTCAGGTTTATGCATACTGAGTATCTGTGGAATATAACGTTGGTTCCAGAGCTTCCATTGCAAGTTGCCTATTGGAGTTTGCTGTTTCAGATTCATGATGTTCGAGTTTCTTTGGTCTTTATGTTTGCAAGAAAGAGGAAGATGGATAGATGACATCACTATTTCAAGGGAATGATGGACTGGGATTGGTGAAGGGGAGGGGTATACTGATACAGAAGTTTTTTTGTTCTTTCTGTTAACATTAAATTTTGTTTTGCTGCTTAGTGGAGCAGTGGAGATGGATTATAGCATAATATTCGCCTTCGTGTTTTTAATAAAATTCTGACTTTCTGTCACATTGTTAGGAAAATCCATGATTTATATTTAATACAGTTCACATTTTTTTAACATACAAGCAAACTTTATGCATATGTGGCCTATTAACCCTTTGGGTGCCCGAGGGGTAAGCAAACGCATTACAAAGCAATTTGTTTCCTACCCCTCTGACACTCAAAGAGTTAACTGTGTGGGGGCACTAAATGTTGGATTTAGTTGGGGGGTATAATGTCGGATGCACAGCGCACTAAATGTTGGATTTAGCTGGGGGGGCATAACATTGGATGTACAGGAGACTAAATGTCAGATTTAATGGGGGGTATAGCATTGGATGTGCAGGGCACTAAATGTCTTATTTAGCTGGGGGGACATCTGGTCTTTACAGGGCACTATATGTAAGATTTAGCTGGGGGGCAGCATGTCTGATTTATAGAATGTTGGACAGCATGAGGAACATCACCATTGTGTATTAGGCTGACACCCACAGTCTTGTTCTCTTGACCGGGCATTACCCATGGGTATTTTTCTTGCTAGCAGTGGGCAAGGGGAACAGGCTGGGGAGGGCCAAACAATGTACATGGGGATCTGTGGCTAACAGTGAGCAAGGGAACAAGTCTGTGGGACAAAAAGTGTATATAGGGTTCTAAAAAAAAGAAAAAAATAGAATTCTGCTGTGCTCCTTCCAAAAGTGTAGAACTAAAACAAAAAGAGATATGGAGAAAAAAAGGGAGGAGAAGAGAGGAAAAATAGGGAGGATAATCAAACAATAACAATATAAACAAAGAAATTTTGTAGATAAGTAAAACTTGTGGCAGATAGTCCACCGGAGTCCTCGCTGCTCACTTCAAATGGGCAGGGCTCCCACCAAGAAGAAAACTGGAAAACACAAAAAACAAGCGGCGCAGAGGATTCTCTCTGTGTGCAGTATTCAGACAACTTGGTCCTTCACCAACACCATACAAGTGCAAACTCTTGGAAATGTACTCACACTCTTCTGAGGCTATCTCCAACCTCCAGGAATAATCGCCTATACTGGCTCACACCCCAGTCTGGTAACCTTGGCACGACTCCAATCTCACTCCAGAATCAATGCAAATGTGGAAGTGTCAACAAGTACTAGGTAATCCAAGACCCAGCACTTCTTATTAACACCACCTCTTAATTTAAAATAAGAACGGATTTGGCCTGAGACCAGAATAAGGGGAATATCAAGTGACACCAGTAACTTGAATAACCCAAAAAACGCTGGCTTAACAAATAGAGAATTTAATTAAAAATATCAATTAAAAAACAAAAATCAATACAATCAAAATAAATACAACTTACTAAAATAGAAAAAAAATAATTGAAATCAATCAAAATTAACCCTCATTAATCAAACAAAACTGACACTGGCTTGGGTTCTATGGCTACCAATGGGCAAGGGAACAAGGCTGTTCCCTTAGTAGTGCACAACATTTCTCATACATGATACAGAGCTAAGGTGAAAATTGTGTAGTGCTTGGTGTCATTTTTTTTATCCCTTTGAGTGCCACAGGGATGAGCAGTGCACATCCCTATGTCACTCAGAGGGATAAGAGATTGATGCTGTCCACAGTGCTGAAAGAATCCTCTACACTCACTTACTGGCCAAGTGGTGAAGCAGAGAGAATGCTCTTAAAATTCAGAATTGTCATAGTGTTGGTGATGTGTGAAGGGTGGAAGCCCTTCCACATTGACAGCACTTCAACAATCCTGTATGCTAATAGGGACCTTCTCCACCCCTCCCCTTGCATCCATATATTTTAGTGAATATGTCGATGTGTGTGTACACATATCACCATAGAATTGAGAAAAAAAGTCAGAGTTACTATGGGGTGGGGGGGAAGAAAGATGCCAGTAGCAGAAAAGCACAAAAGCAGTGTGCCATGAAGGGAAATAAATAATTTATTTCCAGGGATTGAGCACCTCGGTTTGTGCAGCTGTCAGTGATCAAAGGAAGAAAGCCCAAAGTAGGATTCCAAAGGGTCTGAAAAGTGACATTCAGAAGTGGTTCCAAAAGGTAAGGGCAGGCAGCACAAATTCAAAGTCCAAACAGTCAGAAGATCAGCATCACTGTGAAGTAGGGGTATTACAAGGACAGAAACCAATGTAACAGACACTGGCTTCTACCCTTGGAATACCCCTATTTTTCCATGATGCTGACCTTCTGACTGTTTGGACTTTGGATCTGTGCTGCCTGCCCATACATTTTGGAACTGCTTCTGACTACCACTTTTCTGACCATTATGTACTCAACTTTCTTTGTATAGATTATCTAGAAGCTCACTGCTGAGTTGAAAATTTATATTGCACATAATTAGACAAAAGCTTGCCATACACCTTATCCTTCTTTATACAGAAATGTGCATGCAAACATGAGTTATCGGAAAAGATATCAGTTTCCAAGTTCTGTTCAGGAGCAGAATTTAGAGTGTGACCGTATATGTGAACAAAAAAGCATTCTGTAAAAACTAGGCCCCCTATTGGAGCAGCAGCTAATATCCTAACTGATTAGGTGTGCACAAATCTACAGGGATACTAAAAAGTAAAAAGATAGAAGGTATTTTTATAAACATTTTTATATGGAAAGTAAAATTCTACTATATTATTTGAAATATTTTCATCCTATTTTGTGTCTTATTGCCTTGTGAGACATTGTTGTGTTTTAGAGCACCAGGGCAATAGACTGTTTCTTTTGCGTGCGTGCACTACACACATACATACATATATATATTCATTGGTTATCAGTAACAGCACTTTCATTCTATTCTTTTTACTTTGTATATTTAATGTGTTTGTATTGTTACTATGAAAGATTAACCAAAGCAAGCATTAAAATGGTGCTAAAAGGTTCCTACAAAATATACATAGGGACATATATACCAAACAGTGGACTAATTCTGGAGCATACGGACTGCACCATAGTGGAAAATTAATTTTCATTGATTTCAGTGGGGCTCTGAGCTCATGGATGAATGCTTTAATTAGAGAACTCTTCATTCCTTATGTTATTGTTTGGAGCTTATGCACTAAGTGCTTTCCAGTTGAGTGCTCTTAGTTCATAGGCTCCATAGAATAATATAGGAATTATAGAAAATGGCCGAGATTCACTAAAGGTCGAAGAGGGTTCAAAATGTCGATGTCCTGTCGGAGCAGTGTCAAAGGCAGGTCAAGAGTATTCACTAATGTGTCTTCGACATCACATACCCATCCATCCAATATGCCTTTACCAACTTTACGAATTTTCACTCATCACATTGATAATGCCCTATTGCCATATGGAAATTAAGCATAATGACTCATTTCCATATGAAAATGAGCCATTATTGCATTCAAGGGGTGTGTGTTTATATGTTAATGTAGTACTTCACCACATTCACTAAACTACAATAGCAGCCTCTTCTGTCGGAGTACACAGTCTCAACTTTGCCTACCTGAAGCTGGCGACGTTTGGATTTCCCTGAACTTTCCTATGCAGTAACAACCCTCAACCAATCATAAGCAGGGAGGGTTGTGAACTGCTGTCAGTGTGGAAGGGATGCTCTCCCTTCCATATCACCAGCAGTAGACAACCCTGAAGTCTGACAGCATTGTCTCTGATACCCTACTTGGCCAGTTGGGGCCAGTTTCAGCACCATGGACAGCATCACTCCCTTATCCCTTTGAGTGCCATAGGGATGTGCATTGTTCACCACTGTGGCACTCAAAGGGTTAAAAAAGTACATCAATCACGACACAGTCTCTTTAGCTCTGTGTCATATATTATACATGTTGTGCACTCCCAAGGGTATAAGGCTGGGTATCCTTATAAAATGTTGCACACAAAAGGGCGTGCAACATAAAGGCACAATTACCAGGTTGCCATGATGAAAAGGGAGACATAAGAATCTTGTCCTGCATTGAAAGGGAGAGATCTCATGTTGCCGCATTAAACATCATTTGAAAGGGAGAGAGGGTCCACCTGAACAGTGACAGATCATAAGGGGAAATAAGTCAAGACAACAAATATGTGCATGTGCATTTGTTTGTGGGCGTGCAAATTGCCATGTAGCCTCAGCGGAATCCTCTGTTCAGGCTGCTGTATGGGGGGTTCTGTTCAAAACATGCAGCTTGTTTACCCTCTCTATGATAATTTCATAGTGTTTATTATAGCTTCATCACTTGCTTTTAAAATCTTGGAGAAAGAGTACCCTATTTTTTTTTACTCTATTTACTCTAGAGAAAAGACAACTAATAGGAGACCTTATCACATTGTACAACAAGTATATGAGAGGTCAATACAAGGATCTCTGCGGTGAGCTATTTATTCCAAGGCCTGATCAGGTGACCAGGGGACACCCCTTGAGATTAGAGGAAAGGAGGTTTAGACTTCAGCAGAGGAAGGGTTTTTTTACAGTAAGGTCTTTTAAATTGTGGAATTCATTGCCCAAGGAGGTGGTTATGGCAGATACAATGGATACATTTAAGAGAAGATTAGATACATTTCTTTCAAAAGGGAACATACAGTTATACTGTTTATCAGTAGGCAGATCAGGAAGGTCTGATAAAGACTAACTTAATTGGTAGCAGGAAAGCTATAAAATTCACAGTTACTGGGGTATGAGGAGAAGGTTAAACTTTATGGAATTGTGTCTTTATTCAACCTAATTTACTATGTTACTATGTTGCTATGTAACTAAATCTACCTGTACTCGTTTCTGTCTTTTCTGTTCTTTCTTTGAGGTTATTGTCAGAGGGGCAGAAGAGTGACAGGATTCTGCAGTCTTCTGTGTCTCTGTCACCGGAGAGATGTGCCGCGCTCTCTTTCCCCATCTCTGCGTGCCAAATGACAGGGCGTAGCGGAGCATGGAGAGAAGGGGAGAGATAGGCAAGCTCTGATGCATTGCAAAGGGAAAGAGAGGTACAGAGTGTTTGGGAAATCGTTAGAGAGAGATACATCATTGAGACGGTGATATGAGGAGAGTGACAGGGCCAAGCGGAGAAAGCAACAGTAGCATGGGTGATGGAGACACAAAAAACTGCAGACAAAGAAGAGGACGGCTGTTTGAGTTTAGTCGGAAAAGACGTGAGAACAAGGGGAAGAGAAAGCATCTCCACCTTACAAACACAGCTTTGAGGAAAGGTCAGTTAACTCCTCCGAATAACCGTGAGAGCAATGGGTAAACAGAGGGGAACAGTGGTAGCAGAGTGAGATATTGTTTTTTGTAATGTCATGTATGAGAAAGAAAGACATATTGCTTACACAATATTCCTACTCATTCACCTGCAGGAAAGTGCCATGATTATTTATGATATTAGTCATTCTACATCTTGGCTTATTTGCCTTATGATGTGTCACTGTTCAGCTGGATTCACTCTCCCCTTCAAGTGATATTTAATGCGGCGACATGAGAACCTTATGCTTTTGATTCACGGTAGGACTCTTATGTCACCCTTTTCATCAAGGCAACAAGGTTATTTTGCCTTTATGTAGCATGCTCTTTTGTGTGCACCATTTTCAAAGTGACCCAAAAGTCTGGGGTCAGGCAGCATCTATGGGGATCTGTGGTTTCCACTTGCCCCCCAACCTTGTTCCCTTTCCCACTGGTAGCCATAGAACCCCATGTACACTGTCTGACCATCTCCAGCCTTTTCGCCTTTCCTAATGCTAGCCAAAAATCCTCATGGGCACTGCCTCGGCAAGGGAAGAAGGTTGAGGGTTGTCAGTTGGTGAATGTGGGGCTAACACACAATGATAATGTTCCCCCACAATATTTACATTCAACATGCTGCCCCACAGTTAAAATGTGGCGTATGCTTCCCCTACACAGTTACAATTCACCATATGCTGCCTCCCCCTGTAAAATCCAACACATCTTGCCCTGTTCTTCTGACTTTTGCTGCCCTCACAAGGTTAACCCTTTGAGTGCCAGAGGGGTATGCAACATATTGCTTTGCAATGCATTGCATAGCCCTCTGACACTCAAAGAGTTAATATTTGAGTAATTTCTGAGTAAATTAAAAAATAAAAATCACAGTGCAGTTTTTTGATTGGTAAAATAAAATCAGATGTCCTGGTATTGGTCACCAATTCAATATGATAGGTGATCAATGTGGTGACCAGGAAGGTAATTACTGCCTTCCTCTACCTCCTACTTCAGGCGGCTGCCTTATATCTATGACCGGCTCAAGGACTCCTCCTACTCAACTCTGTCTTTCACAAAAAGCCATTTGAGTTAATTCATTCATTAAAAGCTCAGTTGAACAGGTGGAAAAGGCTGGAGAGGATCAAATAGTGTACATAGGTTTCTACAGCATTTTTTCAAGCAAGGAAAGCAATTCGATTATATGGGCTATGAAGAAATATGGCCCGAAAAAGGTATGTTGGGAGCTAAATTTGTGCTCATTGAAACGTATGAAAAGTAGTTTCCATTCCAATTCAGTTCCATGGCATTAAGATGTGTTAAGAGACCCACTCTGATTAATGCATCTGAAACCTGCTGACACAGGAATTGAAACAAAAAGCCTAAAAAAACCCTAAAGGACCAGTGAATGTATTGATACGTGGCCCTACAAAACATCCAAAGCACTCCAAAAATGTGTGAAATGTTAGTAGAATAGCCCTATGAGTGTCAGTGGGGTATGCTTTCTCCCACTGGCTCTCACAGGGTTATTTCAACTAAGTTAAAAAACATCCCCTGACGATAAACACTTACCATTAATCCTGATGTCCAGCAGAGTCTTCAGCACCCTGGTCAGTTACTGTCCATCTTCTTCTATCTTCCTTCTTCATGAATCTCTCCATCTTCTGTCTTCTTCTCTTCATCCTTGTATAGTTACCTGTAAAAAGAAAACAAATAATATCAACTTGGAAATATGTGTTTGTTTACAGTAAGGCAGACATTCCAAGTTGCAACACAATATTCCCCCAATCGAAAAATCAGTGTCCCAATGCATTTTGCTTATCAAGGATAAACAGAAAGGAAAGGGTTAACAGAAGATCCAATTATTGTTGTATATCGTCACAGAAATATACATATAAATGGGCAGTTAATTTAATTTGAGATCTTTATACAAACTAGGTAATGACACGCTACATCACAGTACAGAATGGATTAAAAGACTCAATTGCGCATATTTGTGCAAAATTCCTCTGTATATTTAAGTAAAAATATGGTAATCAGAAAGAGATGAATATAAATGAACACCACATGACTCAAAAATATATCTACTGATATGACTTAGTTACATGCTACGATATATCTAAAGGAACTGACATACAGTAAATTAATAATAAATATCACAAAATAACATTACCCAGCATAAACAGGATTAAACCTTACATAGGTGTATACAGAGGTATTTTGTAGCAATATTTGAACACAGCAGCATAGAAAGGGTTGA
This sequence comes from Rhinophrynus dorsalis, assembly GCA_037306005.1. Classification (NCBI taxonomy): domain Eukaryota; kingdom Metazoa; phylum Chordata; class Amphibia; order Anura; family Rhinophrynidae; genus Rhinophrynus; species Rhinophrynus dorsalis. Next base: position 291,843,081 of record CM074720.1, read on the forward strand.
TTGTTTCTTAAAATTAATGATAATACATTGGTCCGCAGTGTATATGAATATCTGCCCCAAAATCCTGTATAAACTATGCTAATTCAGGTTTTAGGATTTTTTTATGTGAGTTGGTTCAAATTTAAAACAGAGTTCTCATAACAATTTCCTTGTACCACATAAAATATTTAAAAATTTAGAAACTTATCTGGAATATAAAATGTCCCAGATTATATAAATAGAATTTAAGTATAAAAACGACAATGGCAACATCCTGTTTGCTATGCCATACAGCATTACAAGGGTTAACGAGAGATTATGGGTTATACTGTTGCCCCAGCCAAGATGGCAGCTTCTTTTATTCTGTGAGAGATTGTCCCAAAGAACTTTTTCAACAGAACAAAATTTAGGCAACAATTTCATGAAATAAGAAAACACATGTAAACAACAAATCCTCTGAAACACACACCAAAATTGAAACAAATGGAAAAACGTTCCTGATAGCAAATTAAGCATTAATAATAAAATTCACCAGATCAAATATAAGCCCAATGACCTTTTTAGAAACACAAAGATATGGTTCTATAGGTGTTCAAAATAATTTGATTTAAGACTAATGCATAATGCTATTTTGATCTAAACTGCTATCAAACTATCTCACAATTATCTGGGCAAATTAATTAATCCTGTTAATTAATCCTGTTTATTTCCCCAAAATAAGCTAAAGCCAATACAGCTTATTATAATAATTTTCTTTATATAGACTGGCCAAGTCCGTACATACTAAAATTATTATAAAATGATTTTTCCTCAAATATAGAGGAAATATATATAATTCTTAGGGCTATAGAGAATTAATAGTAAAGAAATTTTATAATTACCAGACAAATTAAGGCATGGTTTTCTCAGGATTCTCTAGCTCTGGTCTAGTTGATTACTTCATGGAAATCAGAACAAAGAGTGCTTCCTTGGGCATTTAGCCTACTTCATAATGTAAAACTCTTATAAGAAAGTCACAGTTCATCCTTCTCTGATAGGATGAGTTGTCAGATCATTAGAATATGATGCCATACTAACTTTCTAGACTTTGATTGGTCAACCCAAAATAACGTTGTTAAGGTTGTTTTATGTAAAAAAAACAAACCCTAGTAGCAATACTTATTTGTTCCAGAAGATGGTACAACAAGACTAAAAACTGCATATATGGTGACAGAATAGGTCTGTATTATGTCAAGCTAAAATGGCTGCACTGTAACCAATAAATTATACCAACATGTCAACTTTAATCCTTCCTCTAGATTTTCACATCAGATAGTGAGCAAATACTCAGACAGCCAGACTCGAATCCAACTATCAGTCACTATAAAATCACTGAAATATTTCCCCTCTCCAATTCAAGCAAAGGGGCTATTGTCTCTTTTATACATACAGATTTGAAAGAGAATTTCAACAGACAATCCTGGTTTTTCTAGAATAGGTTAACTATTTACTGTCCAGTCCAGGACAGGCTCTCTTACGTGCTAAATAGAGATTCTTTGTTCCAAAGAGAAAAATCAAGGATATTGTAAAAATAAAATATAAAAAAAAATAAAAGCCAGTATGTGTTCAAATTTCCAACACTTTGGGTCAGGCATTGGCCTGAAAGGTACTAAGGGGGGATTTTGTTAGTCTAACTTCCAGCCTCCACCACCGATGACAGCGGCAGAGCCTACAAATTATTTATTTCAATGTAGCAATATTTTTGCCTTATCCTTGATCTCTCTCTTTGGAACAAAAATCTCTTTTTAGCTAAATGGATTGGGACATTGATTTTTCTATTGGGGGTAATATTGTGTAGCAATTGGTATGTATGCATTACTTTAAACAATACACATATTTCTAGGTTATGTTTTTTGCCATATTTAATGTTTATTTTTTCATTACAGGTAACTGTTTGAAACAAGACAGAAAATAAGAAGACAAGAGGACAGAAGATGAGGAGAAAGAAGACGTAAGATAGAAGATGACAGAAGAATACAAAAAATGGATGACAGGTAAGTGTTATACAGTTGAGGGTATTAGGCTAGTATTGCGGGAAGTATTGTTGCACTTCACTGTTAGGGGTAGTGTAGGGTTCACTTTAAGGAAATTAATTAGTATGTTTGTCCTAATATTATTATTGGCAATGAATGGGTTAAACTAACTCTTTCCAAACAAAAAAGTCAATAAATAAAGTTGAGAGAGTCACATCAGTATTAAACATACATAAAATAAGTGAGATTCTCCCTTGGATGGTCTCACAATAAAATTCCACAGGTGTTGTGTATTTGTGTATTGGGTACAATGACATTCTGTCTCTGCTGGTTTTGGGGACTATTTGGTAGGGATTTTTTCAAAGACAGGACTTTTTATGCTTGATCCCACAATGTTGCACTATGCTTATTCTTGTCCATAAGAAAAATAAAATCAATTATTAGAAAAATATAAATTATATAATGCAATGTCAGAACACAACACTATCTACTTCACAGCACATGAACAGACAGGAAGTGTAATCACCCCACCCTCACACCAGATGCGAGTGGGAGACATTTGTACTGACTGCAGCTCTTTTTTAGTAAAACAGTGTAACCCCTTGAGTGCCTGAGGGGTATGCAACATATTGCAAACAAACGCATACCCCTCTGGCTCAAAGCATTAATGCAGTGGTTCTCAACATTATTCTGGGCACCCCTAACATTTTATGTCATCTGTCAAATTCTTAGCTCTCACAATCAGAATAATAAAGAAAACATATATTCTGTAAATGTACATTTGAAACTCAATGTTCACATTTTTGTCAAAGCCTTTAACCCCTTAAGGACCGGGGTCCTGGGAAGTAACCTTCCCGTAAGGACCACTTTGGTCCTTTCCGATGCGCCGGTACACATGATCTGTTGCGTGTATCAGTGTGCCACATTGGAGACTGAGAGAGACCGCTCCAGTCTTGGAGCGGTCAGTTTGACTCCATTTTTACTTACAGCGCTTCCAGAGGAATGTTGTAAGTAAAATGTACATGACGTGCTATGGCTGTCACCGGTCCTTAAGGCAAAAAACACGTGATGGTCATAGCACTGCACGCAGTACTTAAAGGGGTAGTAACACTTAATATGCAAAAAAATACTTGTAGCATTTGTCCCCCTGAGTAAAACAAGGGTACTCCCATTGCTGAAAGGTGTTTTATTCAAAAGTTATTACAGCTCAAACTTGATTTTGTTAAGTGCAGTATCACAGTGGCCTGAAATTGTACAGTGGTGTTGTTATTACACCTTCCTATGGAGATGTATGGTCAACTGACCAGATCCGTCCATAGGATGGTGTCGTAAGAGCGCCACTGTACAATTTCAGGCCACTCTGATACTGCAAGAAAATAGACTAGTGCTTACCTACTCCTAATATCTGTGTGCAAGAAAAAATATCCTAATATAACAATTCTGGAACAAGCGCAAATATGATCAAATTTCAACTTAACCATACAAATATAATTTCACAGAATTTTTTCTATAGCAATATACAGTCCTCAGTCCAAAAATATATAAAAGAAGAAGAGCCACTGTAACAATATTGGTATCCGTTCTATAATCAGGCTTCCAACAGGATTTCCCCAAAATTCCTTAAAAAATGTTTAATTCATTTATCCTGTGATGGATCTTAATAACCAGTCACGGTAACAGATGCCTCTTGATCAAGTGTTGGCTTACTTATTGACAGTTCATCTCTTTAGATGGAATGATGTATATCACTTATTGAGTTCCTTGCTGCTGTCCGGTACCAGGGGATAACTCAGGTGCGACTCATAGAAAAAAGAAACAAAGAAAGTACAGAGCACGGGAACATCTAAGTGTATTATTAATTGGTCAACATGAATTGAGGTTAGTAGTGAGAAAAAAAGAAGAAAAAGAAAACGGAAAAAATATATGGATATGTGAAAAAATTGATGGCTGGTGTATAGTTCTTATAGTGCTTATGAGGTCAAATATAGGTCCGTGGGACTATGGGCAAAACATGAAAGGGTGCTCAATGCATTGGAAAAGTAATAGGTAGAGGTGGACAAATTCAAATAAATTGGGAGAAAATATAGGCGTGATGGTTAGCTGTATAAAGAGAGGTTCAGACTATTATACACGTCAGCAATCATTCAACTAGTACATAATATGAAGGTCTGGTAATCTGCACATCAATATGAACAAATTGCGCACTTAACAGAACACTTCTTGTGAGAATACGTTGTACTAGAGTAGCTGGAAGCATTATATATATGTATATATATATATATATATATATATATTTTTTTTTTTTTTTATTCAAGTAAAATGCTAAATATATATTTATATAATTGATGGTAATGTATGGGAAATAACAAGAGATCAAGAAAGTTAATGAGATCAGTGGGAACAGAGGTGATAATCAGGATACATTGTGAAGGTCTGAGAGTGTGGTAAGTGAGGAGGATCAAGCGTCAATCAGAGGGGATCCTGAGAGACTGCTTCCAGCTACTCTAGTACAACGTAGTCTCACAAGAAGTGTTCTGGTAAGTGCACAGTTTGTTCATATTGATGTGCAGATTACCAGACCTTCTTATTATGTACTAGTTGAATGATTGCTCACTTGTATAATAGTCTGAACCCCTCTTTTATACAGCTAACCATCATGGCTATATTTTCTCCCAATTTATTTGAATTTATCCATCTCTCCCTATTACTTTTCCACGTGCACTGAGCACCCTATCATGTTTTGCTCATAGTCCCACAGACCTATATTTGACGTCACAAGCACTATAAGAAGTATACACCAACCACCATTTTTTCACATATCCATATATTAATCCGTCTTCCTTTTCTTCTTTTCTTCTCACTACTAACCTCAATTCATGTTGATCAATTAATACTACACTTAGGTATTTCCGTGTGCTGTCCTTTCTTTGTTTCTTTTATCACTGTGATACTGCACCTAAGTTTGAGCTGTAATACCTCTGGAATAAAACACCTTTCAGCAGCAGGAGTACCCTTGTTTTACTCAGTGGGATAAACCCTACAACATATGTTTTTTACATTTTAAGTATTACTATAGCTTTAAGGGGTTAAAGAAAAAATGATTTACTGAATATTTGCAGCATCCAAAGTGCCATAACACACTGGTTTAATATGAGGACCTTGTGTTCTGAAGAAAGTGAAGTATTTCTGGTGCAAACCAACTATACTACAGTGGATAAATACAAATTCCCAAAATTGTGTTTGGTTTAACCCTTTGAATGCCAGACAGGTATCCAATGCCTTGCAACGCAATGCATTGGATACCTATCTGGCACTCAAAGTGTTAAAAGATGTTTTGTAACCCTTACGTGAATTGCCAGAGGTCTCCAAAGCATTGCAAAGAAATCCATTGGCATCCTCTCTAAGGGGTTAAAAGCCCCATTTAAATCAATAGAGATTTTTACTTGTACTCTGTGGTATAGTTTGCTTGCCCCAGAATGAATCCAGTTTTCTTTTCAACTTAAAGCACTTGCCCTCTAGGGCATCAAACATAATTTGAGTGTATCACAAGTATTCCAGCATGATTTCATCCACATGGAAATTTCATTCAAATCTGTTTCGCCCCAAACACAACAACTTAATTTCACTGAATTTGGCCAATAGCTACATCATAAATCATGTTTATTTTAATGCAACTTGCTAGTGAATTAATTCAGCCAGCAAAGAATCAGAACTTTGATAAACATAACCCTATATATCATGGCAATTTACTTCAAAGATGGATGATAAGAATGCATTTTCTCATTTTCCAACTTTATCTAAGTAGCAATATGCTTTTGTTTTCAAAATGATATATACTAGTAAAATGTCAGTCTTCATGCAGGGGAAACATTTTACTAAAATAGGTATATAAAATGTGATATAGTAGAATAAATTAAATATGAAAGTAGAGCTTGTTTTGGTGAACAAAAGCAGGAGAACATTTAAACTGTTTATTTCCTTTTATTTCATTTTAGTCAGGGACTTAGGTTGTTGCAGAGTAATTTTTAATGAAGAAAATACATACCGTAATTATAAAACATAATAGCATAAATATTAAAAACATAAAAAACAAATAATAACACAAAAACAACAGAAAAACATCATACAATATTTAACCCTTTGCGTGCAATGCATTGTGTACCCCTCTGGCACTCAAAGGGTTAATATTATAGGGATTTTCCTGTTGATTAAAGCAAGGTACTTCCACTGCTGTGAGTTAGGAATAGTACCAACTAGCACCCAAAAAGCAGGGTGGGGGAAGTCTGGAGCAAACAGTTGCATTATAGATGAGAACTAAAATGTTCAATGGATTTAAATGGTGTTTTTAACCCCTTGAATGCTAGGGAGGTCTCTAGAATTCAGTGGGTTAAAATACCCACTTAAAGTGATGGAAATGCTTGGGATTTTTTTTACCCCCCCCCCCCTCCAGTGGTGCATTTGGTTTGCACTAGATTTCTTTTGAGTCTAAGGCCTTATGAGCTTGAATCACAGATTTGGATACCCATAGTAGATGAAAGGAACGGCAGCTCATGGAGCCATAATAAAAGTTTTAAAAAATCTGCAATAACTTTTGTGAATGAAAAAATCTGCACAGTGGAATTAATCTTGTGTTAGAAGAAAAAAAAGCACTTTAACATATATTTTTATAGAACAGCATACCTCGTGAGTCAGACGTATCGAAGTCTGTTGTGTGTTGGGGGGTGAGGTGATCTAGAGGATGGCAAATACTGATAATTCTGCTATAAGTCACAGAAAGCATAAATGAGTCATAACAGTATAATAATAAAAACCTTTCTTCTGGCAGGAGTTCTGACTTCACTGCTGGAAATATGATTATCTCACAGGGACATATTGTGGTTTGTCTAACTGCTCTTGCATGTTAAGAGGCATTTTCTCACTGCACTGGACAGGCATAGTTCAGGGGTAGTCAGCTGTTACACTATGGCTTCTATGAACATTCCCAAACAGCCATTGGCTGGGTGTGGATGATGGGCATTATACTCTCAAACAGCTAGATATGCATCAGATTACCACCCTTGGTATAGTCCAATATTGAGTTATATTTGGAATTTCAAATATGGGATAGTGAAGGGCATAGAGATTCATCCCAAAGGCTACATATGTTGGTCTCAAGTTCACAAAAGTGCTGCACATTAAGTTTCAAAATTCTATAAATATTGATTGAAAGAAAAAAAAAACAGATTAACCCACTGGATGCTAGAGAGGTATCCATAGCATCTCAAATACTTCATAATCTTGGGGGGATTACTACTGGATTCCAATGTAAACATTTTGTCTGGACCCCATTACTAATTTGTGTCCTCATACCTGCTGTAACCAAGATGTATTGCATGTACTTCAATAGATGCTCCCAATGACTTGCTCTTTGAAGTGCTATGTGCAAATTATAACGACTGAAGAAGGGGGATAAACAGGGATAAGGAGGCAAAAGGAAGGAGAGCAGATTAGACAGAGATGTGTGGAGAATAGAACCTAGAATGTATTTCCATGTATTTATTAACTGTTGGTATCTTATTAGTGAGAAAGGGCAACTGTTCTAGAAATAATTTTTCATTTACTAAATTGATTTTGCTTCTCAGAATTCTTAGGAAGCTTATTTCTAATACTCCTAATCATTATAAATCACACTGCAGGATATCCTTGAAACTGTTTCACCTTCCTAGAATATCCACCCAGTTGTTCTTGTCCTTGGTGTAGGATGGCATCTTACTTTTCTTAATATTTTCCTTCCTGAGAATGCTATTACATGTCTCTTTCTTATTTTTTCTGGCCTGAAAGGAAAGATTGCATTTCTGTTGACACTGAAGTCATCTTCCTCTTATTTAACAGCAGTATACTGAAGAGAAGGTGATGAAGTAGGAGGAGATGGAGAAACTCACAGGTGAGAAAACTGTGAAACAGGAAGGGGCACATGAGGGAAAAAAAAGGAAAGGAATTCAAAGAGGCAGGTAGAGAAGGTGGAAAAAAAGGCGGGGGAGGAGACAGACAAAGGCATGCGGAGAAGATAGATAAAAGGGAAAGGGAGAAGATGAAGAAAGAAGCAGGTGGAGATGATCGTGAAAGAGACGGGGGCAGATAATGGAAAAAGAGGCAGAAGAGAAGACGAATAAAGAGGAAGGGGGAGAAGATGGAGAAAGAAATGGGTACAAGATTGAGTAAGTGGCAGGAGGAGAAGATGGAATAAGTAAGGGGAGAAGATTAGATAGAGTCATGGGGAAAAGATGGAGAAAAATTGAGGGATAAGGAGAGATAGGTTACTGTAGTTTACAGAATGTATAACTATGAGTTTTTCTGGCCTGACAGGAAGGATTGCATTGCTGTTGATACTGATGTCACTTTACTACTTTTCAACAGAACATCGATGGAATCTGCATTGTGCAGAAGAGGGACTGGAACAAGGGTAGTCAGTTGTCAGGACTCCTTTCATCGCCAACCAGCAATTAGTTGATTGGAGATTGTCATAGTGTCAAGCTTTTGCTGAGCTGCTCCCATTCTACCTATTGATTCTGCTGTCTGAGCTAATCTAGTGCTCTGCTATCCACTGCTGCTGTCTTCTGAGTTTCTGGCTCAGGCTGAATCAGCTGACCTCTCTGATTACTCACCTGACTGTTATCAGCCAACCCTCCCAGGATATTTATAGCAGCTTGGCTCACTTCCCCATTGTCCTTGTGTTTGCTTGCTGACCTCTTGCTGCTGGCTGCTGTGGATTTTCCTGTGCTCCTGTTTGCTGTGTTCAAGACATCATGGACTTCTGTGCTTCTGACCCATGGCTTGTTCCGGACTTCGCAGACTTCTGGTTTCCTGACTCGGCTGAATACCTGTCTTGGTTCCTTATTCTGGTGTGTCTTTTTGTTTATGCTTTTGGATCATGCTTTTGTTTTGCTAATAAAGGTGTATTGCATTTTACCTTTTTGTGTCGGTCTGGTTCCTTGTCCCTAACAGTACACAAGGACCATGAACTCAGGAGATGCAGGCAGTCTACCGAATATTTTTTTCAAGCTGGACCAGGTAGACCAGCGCATGGACCAGTTTGCTGCAGCCCTCCAGGCTGTGTTGCTTCGTACTGAGCATCTGGTTCCACAGCCTCAGCGTTCCTCAGCGCAGGCTGACCCTATAGCTTCTGCTGCTTCTCCTCTGGCTGCTAATGGTGATTACGATGTTGCAAGAGGTATCACAGGGTCTGCCCTGCTTCCCCAGCATTATGAGGGTGACCCTAACAAATGCAGAGGTTTTCTAAACCAGGTTGGCATCTATCTGGAGATGGTACCGCAGTCCTTCCCGTCTGATAGGAGTAAGGTGGGCCTCGTGATTTCCTTACTCTCTAACAGGGCCTTGGCTTGGGCTGCTTCCCTTTGGGAGACACAGAAACCTATTGTATACATTTACCTTGAGTTTGTGGCATCCTTTAAAATGGTATTTGATATACCGGGCCGCTCCACCTTGGCTGCCAAGCACCTAATGTCCATCCAGCAGGGTACTAGGACGTTTTCCGATTATGCCATAGAGTTTCATACCCTGGCAGTCGAGGTTGGCTGGAATAATGAGGCTCTCGTGGTTGCTTTCTCTAATAGGCTTTCGGATGTGGTTAAAGATGAGATTTCAGCCCGGGACCTTCCCAGTGATTTAGAGGAACTGGTCGCATATTGTATTCTGCTTGACTCCCAAATCCATGAGAGACCTTCATTTAGGGAGCTCCTGTGGAGGCATCTCATCCATTTAACTCCAAGCCTTTCATCCCTACCCGTACCTCCCTCTCCTCCCTCACCTCCTAGTCTCAAAACCTCAGGAGATGTGGACCCCATGCAGATTGGGTTCACAAGCCTTTCAGTTGCAGAAAGGGCCTTCAGGAGGAGGGAGGGCCTGTGCCTTTACTTCAGTAAGGCAGGGCATCTACTGCGAACTTGCCCCACACGTCTGGGAAACGGCTGCACCTAGGGTCCTGTAGGGGACAGATCTTAGGTGGCGTTTCAGTGTCCCCGGATATCCATCCGGATAAACCATTAGTCTCTGCTGGGCTCTCTTGGGGCAAATGTTCCATTACTTCAGAGGCACTTATTGACTCCGGTGCAGCTGGCCTCTTTATTGATAGTGACTTCATGCAGAAGAACTCCATTCCATTGCTGCTCCGTACCACTCCACTCGCCCTTGAGGCGATTGATGGTAGACACTTACAGCCACCACAGGTTACCCATGAAACCGCTGCTTTGTCTATGGCTGCAGGGGCTCTCCATCACAAAACCTTAACTACTTGTCTGAAGCTAAGCGCTTGTTTCCAAGAGAGGCCAGATGGACCTTATTTTTTTGTCTCCTTTTAATTATGTGGCCTCGTACCTGCCAGGTACTAAAAATGTCCAGGCTGATGCCCTATCCAAGCTGTTCTCGGGCGCTAAAGAGGAAAATCCTCCTTGTCCTATTATTCCTCAGGACAAAGTACTGGCCACCATACGTACCAGCATCACATCTCCCCTCTGGGCTCTATTTTGTACCTACTGTCCTCCGTACCAAGGTGCTTGCATCCTACCAGAAGACTAAATCAGCAGGTCATCCTGGAAAGAACCAGCTCCTCTGGTCAGTTTCCCTTCTCTTCTGGTGGCCAGAACTCAGCAAAGATGTTGCTGTCTGTCCAGTCTGTGCACAGACCAAATCACCCGCCACCTTCCAGTGGGCCTTCTCCAACCCAGACCCAATGGGGAGAAGCCATGGTCACACCTTGCCATGGACTTCATAGTTGACCACCCTTTGTCTAATGTTCACACTGTCATCCTCATGGTCGTTGACCGATTTTCTAAGATGATTCATTGCAAACTATTCAAAAAACTTCCATCCACTAAAGGGTTGGCTACAGTAATTGTCAAAGAGGTCTATCGGCTACACAGGGTTCCCAAAGTCTTAATTTCCGACAGGGGTAGCCAGTTTGTCTCTAGATTCTGGAGGACCTTCTGTGCGCAACTAGGTATCCAACTTTCTTTCTCTTCGGCCAATCACCCGCAATCGAATGGGGCAGTGGAAAGGGCTAATCAGGCCTTGGAGCAAATCATGCGGTGTTACATCTCAGACCATCAGAACAATTAGTAGGACCTGCTACCTTGGGCGGAGTTTACTGATAACAGTGCTGTCTCGGCTTCTACCCAGCTCTCCCCTTTCATGGTGAATTATGGGTATCGACCCTCCATGATTCCAGATTAGTTCACTCCCCAGGGGATCCCCACATTGGAGGATCATCTCCAGTTAATCTGTTCCACATGTGTGGTGGTCCAAGAGTCATTGCGACGCTCACAACAATCCCAGGAGCTCCAGGCTAATCGTAAACTCCTACCCGCACCCTCCTACCAGGTCAGGGAGAGAGTCTGGTTGTCCTCCAGAAATATTTACCTCCGCCTATTCACGCCTTTCCGTATCCTCCGACGTGTGAACCCTGTGGCCTATGCCTTAGACCTTCCTCCCAATATGCGGATATACAATGTGTTCCATGTTTCTCTGTGGAAACCTCTGGTATGTAATTGTTTCACTACGGTCACTCCTCAACCTCATTCGGTGCCCGTTGACGGCCATAGGGAGTACGAGGTCCGATCCATAGTTGCCTCTCGTAGGTTCCGAGGGAGTCTTCAATATTTGGTCCATTGGGAGGGTTACGGTCCAGAAGAGTGCTCATGGGTTCCAGCTCCAGATGTGCATGCCCCCGTCCTCCTCCGTGCTCTCCATGCATGCTTTCCCTATAAACCTGGTCCTGCCCCGCGGGGGGGGGGGGGACGTTGGGGGTTACTGTCAAGGTTTTGCTTAGCTGCTCCCATTCTGCCTATTGATTCTGCTGTCTGAGCTAATATAGTGCTCTGCTATCCACTGCTGCTGTCTTCTGAGTTTCTGGCTCAGGCTGAATCAACTGACCTCTCTGATTACTCACCTCCCAGGGTATTTAAAGCAGCTTGGCTCACTTCCCCATTGTCCTTGTGTTTGTTTGCTGACCTCTTGCTGCTGGCTGCTGTGGATTTTCCTGCACTCCTGTTTGCTGTGTTCCAGACCCCTTGGCTTGTTCCAGACATCGTGGACTTCTGTGCTTCTGACCGATGGCTTGTTCCTGACTTCGCAGACTTCTGGTTTCCTGACTCTGGCTCAGCTGAATACCTGTCTTGGTTCCTGACTCTAGCGTATCTTTTGGTTTATGCTCTTGGATCATGCTTTTGTTTTTGTTGCACTAAGGTGTATTGAATTTTACCTTTTTGTGTCCGGTCTGATTCCTGGTCCCTAACACATAGTTGCATTCCTCAACAGCTGGAGGTTTGACAATTGACTACTCTTGTCCTAAAAACTTGGGCTTATATGCTGGGGTCAGTAATCCTATTCTATATCAGGGGGGCTGATTTGAAAATTTGCTGTGACTGGAAGAACTTGCATGTTAAAATTACACATTCTGTTCCAAGATACTTTGGTGGTCAATTTTTTCCCTTGAATAGGGCAATAAACTCAGCAAAATTGCCTTATGTTTGGCCACACATGAGGAAAATTGCAATTGGGCACATCTTACAAAACATTCGGATTTTAGAGTACTCAGTACAATATTATTTAGTTACTGATAAAATCAGTTCTTTTTGAAAAAGTATTTGAAACTGGTTAATACACGATTTTATCCTATTGGCTTTTATAGCCAATGAGTGATACTTCACACTGTGCTGATTTCACAAGGAGCATTTTCACTTTCTTTTCCTTAGATGATGTACCTTTAATTACTGGCAAACCTCTTTGTTCCAATTATTCTAACAGCAAGGGCATTTCAGCTTTATCTATCTCATCTGATTTACACATGGCCAGTTGTATATGTCATATGACAGCCATAGACAGTCCAGACACTTTGCAGTCACTTGTGCACAGGCTTGTTCAACAGAAATGTATAGCTCTTTGTTTTGCAGTGACACTCTGCTTTAGACTGCAGTGCTGATTTTGCTTAGTCTAACTGAATGTGTATAATTGTCCTCTGCAAAGTCAAGGACTATTTAGTACTGTAATGTGGATGTCTGCTTCACTAAATTTCACTTATCTTTTGTACCAGTTCCATTTTACTAGACATCTCTATGTGTTCAATCTACGTGGTTGGCTTTTTTCAACGGCTCGGATAAATTTCCTGCTTGGCATTTCTGTCCTATAAATGTATTTCATACATGTGGATCTAGCAGAGGTACAGTTTTTGTTCCATTTCTAAGATACATAGAGGGAAACCAACTGCTTAAAAGGGAACAAATTCAAATTGCAATTGATTTAAAAGGGGTCATTAAGTTCTTGAATGCTATGGAGGTATACAATGCATATCTTTGTTGTATTTTGAAAACTTTTCTAACATTCAATAAGTTAAAAGCCCCATGAATGAAAATGCAGGATTTTTTTTCTGTCTCAGATGATTGGTTGGTTTGCTGCCCTATTGCTCCAGTTCTTCTTAATTCATCAGCCTCTTTAAAGGGATAGTAATACTTCGTTTTATCTTTATTTTATTTTGTAGGCATTAAAAAACATGAAGAATGATATAACTCTTATCTCTCAAACCTTTATGGTTTAAGAGATATTCACAAGCAAAGTATCCCCCCCCCGTTCAGTCAGATCAGAAGGGAGGTGCCCAGGTAGACTGCAGAGAGGGACAATCTTCAATTAAGATAAGGGAAAAAGCTGAAAAACTTGTCAAGGGGGGAAGGGCTTTCATTGTTTTCATACAAAGAAGATTGTCCCCTGCTGTTATCTGTCTGGTCTTACAACCAGATTCACATCTGAGAAGAGATGGTTTACACTAGTTAAAAGGGGCGGGAGGGGGAAACTTTGCTTGTGAATACTCTTAAACCATAAAGGTTTGAGACATAAGACTTATATCATTCTTCATGTTTTTTTAATGCCTACAAAATAAAATAAAGTTAAAATGAAATATTACTATCCCTTTAAGCTCCAGTAATAGCAAGATACAGAGATTAAGTGAATTGAGTGGTATCTCCATATGCACATCATGCAAAATTCTATATAAAACATTATGACTTTTCATAGGATATATTATGATACATTAATATATGACATTTATTACAATATCAATGAATATATGTTTTGTTTTAGCAAGAAAAAATACAGCACATGGCACACAATAACTTTTATTGTACAATCAAAATACATGAAAGCTATTTGGGTGATTTTTTTATACAAGACCATGAGAAAAGTAAAATGCTAAGTTGTAAATAAATTGCTTTATTTATAAGGCAGAAGAGAAAGAGAGAAAGAGAATCTATCTTCTGCTATTTGCCACCAAAATTCATCAGATGTTTAACAAGTATCAATGATATTTCTCTATGTAGAGTAACAGTTTTTACCCCGTCTTGGGTTCCTGAATGTGCCCCTGCCCCTTGAAAATGATATATCCCCTTTAAAATGTAGAGAGAGAGAGAGAGACAGAGGGAGGGTTTTGGGGATAGAATAAACTTTCATTTGGTACGGTACCATCTTATATAATAATTTGCTAAAACGTGTATAACGCCGCTTCATGCTCAGTAGACACTGCTGTGCATGCTGCAGTCATGCGCAGTAGAGACTGCCCGTGCCGTGGCTGATATAGAGCTGGACGCATGACTGCCCCGCGACCGGATGGCAGTGCCACTGTGGCCCGTGTAACGGGCTCTTCAACTAGTATGTAAATATTTAAATATATATATATTTCCTAGTTATTTATGCAGAAATATGTCCAAAAACACTAAAGTAAATATTTTTTCATAATTCTGCCCCAGATTATTTGAAAGCAGCTATCACAGTATTCAGAACATGACCCTAATTAAATTGTTTTACCCTGCCATTTCCAAAAACCAAAACAAACACACACCTGCAGCACCCTATGAAAACCCACAGTAATTTTTAGATATGGGACAGGGTCAGGGCCGGCGCTACCATTAAGGCAGGACAGAAAGCTGCCTTAGGGCGCCGCAACGGAGGGGCGCTGAAAAGGGGGACACACCACAGAGAGACCCAGGCTCTGTAGTAATTCAGAGAGCTGGGAGATTACATCATCTCCCAGCGCTCTGCATTACTGAGAGCAACACGCGGGAGCTTCAGCTCTGTGCCGAAGGAGGCACAGAGCTCTAAGTTATGGCACGCCGCTAGACTAACAGGGACTCAAGGTAGGAGATGAGGGGGGCATTGTGGAGATAAGGGGGTATTATGGAGATGAAGGGAGCATTGTGGAAGGGGCAATGTGAAGATGAAGGGGCAATGTGGAGATAAGGGGAGCATTGTGGAGATGAAGGGAGCATTGCGGAAGGGGCATTGTGGAGATGAAGGGGCATTATGGTAGGGTCAATGTGGAGATAAAGGGGCATTGGGGAGATAAGGGGGCATTGTGGAAGGGGGGTGAAGGGGCAATGTGGAAGGGGCATTGTGGAGATGAAGGGAACATTGTGGAAGGGGCAATGTGGAGGTGAAGGGAGCATTGTGGAAGGGGCAATGTGGAGATGGGGAGAGTGTGGAGGTGAATATGTGGGCAGGGGCAGGGGATTGTGGCAAGGTCGGGGGGGGGATTGTGTCCGGGGTGGGGGCATCAAAATGCACCATCGCCTGTGTATGCAAAAATCCTTGCACCGGCCCTGGACAGGGTACCATTTTTGTTAATAAATAAAAGAACAGATTAAAAACATTTCATTGTGTTTTTATCTATTTATTTTTGTAATGGCGTATAGGTTGTAAAAGTAGCCTTCTCCCTTAATCTGAGATGTAGATCCCTATCCCATTAAATTTTCACTCTGTCAGATCAGGTAACATAATGCACATATAGGTCTCCTGGTGAGATCTCTCTCTATTGGATACTGAATGAATCAGTTTCCAGTTGATAGAATGGGGCCCTATTGTCATTTCTAGCATTGTTCCCTTCCAGGTCACATGTACGGAATGTTGTTGTTAGAGCTCACAGCTCTGCCATGTGGTTGCCCATGTGATCCTCCGAAAAAGTGCAAAGAGATGAACAAGCAGGTTAAAGGAAAAGTAATAAACAATTTTCACTTGTTAGGCTTAACAAACCAAATTATACCATCCATCTCTCACTGCCCTAACTTTTATAGTTATTTAGTAATTGCCATTTATATTTTCCCCCTCCCTCCCCTTTTTACAACATCACCTCTCGAGCTCTAAGAACAGAAATCTGGTCCTGGGACCATTGGGAGTGTCTAGAGGGAGGAGATACAGCAATACAGCCAAGGTAAGACATGCCCACTCAGTCTTGTCGTCACCATGCAGTCTTTGTAATGCACTCTCTTTTTCTTGGAGCTTCATGTAGTCATGTGTCACCTTTCCCTACCCATAGTGCATTGTATAGGCTTGTTTCTTGGAAGAACATCAAGTTTGTGAGCAGAACCATTCCAATCTACTGCTGTGTAGGTTATTTGTATAACTTACAACACAGCAATAGATTGGAATGGTTCTGCTTAGAAACTTGATATTCTCCCAGGAAGAAAGCCAATGCAATGCACTATGGGTAAGGAAAGGTGACACGTGACCACATGAAGTTCCAAGAAAAGGAGAGTGTATTATAAAGACTGCATGGTGAAAACAAGACTGAGAGGGCATGTCTTACCTTGCTGTAATGCTCTATCTCCTCCTTCTAAACAATCCCAACAGTCCCGGGACCAGATTTCTGTTCTTAGAGCTGGAGAGGTGATGTAAAATGGGGAGGGAGGGGGAACATATAAATGAAAATTACTAAATAACTATAAAAGTTAGGGCAGTGAGAGATGGATGGTATGCTTTGTTTTTTTAAACCTGACAATATTAAATAAAGTTAAAAATAAATATCCCTTTAAAAGCACAATTTAATATGGTGACACTGCTTTGGCCCTAACATTATTAAGTTTTCTTTTTTATATAAGACCTTTTTACTTTGACTCTCTGTTAGTAGGACTTTTCCACTCATATCTTTCAGTAACAGTTATGATTTGCTGTCTTAGATTTTTCCTCAAACTAGAGAATTTTATGGTCTTTTTTTACTAGATATGTGCAAGTAATTTGGGTGCTAAAGTTCTATAACTTTTGAAACAAAAAACAATACTTTCAACATCCTATTTTCTGCAACTTTGTCTTCCCTTAGCTTACTCCAGTTAATAGTTTAGGTCATGCACCTTTCTTCAGTATATCCATTTCAAATGTTCTATTTCTTCCTGAAATTCCTGAACCTCAAAGCATTTCTCTGGAATCTTTATTCTAATGGAACCCATATTTTGCAGTTCTGAACTAAATTATTAGCAATAACAACTGACTTTACACAGTAAGTAACTTTCAAATAGATTGTGTAGGTATAATAATAACCTCTTGGACACTAGCATAGTAGACCTCGATAGCATCCAAATGGTTAAAAAGGTAACAATGTTTTGTGTTCTACCGAATTTGAATCCTCTGCTTTTTCACTGAATCTTGTTGAATTCACAGAAATTGAGTTATATGAATCTCTAAGATCTAGATGGGAGTAGCACACATACACACAATAATCAAATGAAGTGAAAAAAAAAAACATATACTTAGTATATTTTTAGGGACTTATTTATTGTTGAAAATAAACATTTTTTTAGGATTTTTCATTAGTTTGCAGTGAGCTGGGGATACAAAAATGACTTCATTCACTAAAGCCCCTAAAAATGGCTGGGATTAATATCACAGAAAACAAATGCATGATACATTTCTTAATGAAATTAAAGGGGAGTTGTGCCCATCCTCTTTGGGCTTACAGTGAAGTGGAGTTTGAAAGAATGAAAAGTTAAGAAAGATAAAAGAATTTGAAATCTATAAATATCTGTGGTGCATGTAATTTCAAGAGAATTGTTTTGATCACTGCAGACAGGAATTTCATCTCAGATTGTGTTTTTCAAGCAGTTTAGAGGATGTAGTATGTGGGGTTATTGGTGAAGAGGGTGGGATTGTACATAAGCAATGGCAAGTAGATAGCTTGGTAACAGTAAGGAAAGGAGGAAGAGGGCAGAGGAAAATGAAGGCCAGCACAGAGCTGACTTAAACCAAAACAGTTGCATAACTGGGTGAAGAAGTTAATGGGGATAGCTCAGAATTGGCATTACTGGAGAGAGATGTTTCCTCTAGCAATAAGGCGAACAGTTCTTCTTCCAATTTAGATGGGATGCAGAGTAGGCAGAAACCAAGGCACGTGGTGGTAATAGTGGATTCTATTAACAGGTGGGTATATAAGATAATCTGTTGCCAGAAACTTGAATGCCAAACAGTATATTGTCTCCCAGGTGCTTGGGTTAGGCATGTTGCAGACAGGGCAGACAGAATATTGGGAGGTGCTAGGAAGGATCCGGCTGTCTTGTTACATATTGGTACATATGGCAAAGCTAGAGGAAGATGGAGGTTCCTAAAATGATTTCAGGGATCTGGGGTGCAAAGTTAAGCAAAGACCTCCAGGGTAGAGTTTTCTGAAATACCACCAGTGCTATGTACCAGTGTAGACAGGCAGTGGCAGCTCAGGGAGCGTGGTATATGGCTTAAGGTTTGGTGTAGGAAGGAGTACTTTGGGTTTTTAAAGCACTGGGCTGATTTTGCTCTTGTATGCAATCTGTATGGTAGTGATGGATTGCACCTAAATGAAGCTGCGGGGATTGGGCTGTTAATATTTAAGGTTATTTCCTTTCTAGTAGGGACATGATTAACAAATGATCGAGAGGTGTATGCCTATACTTGAAACCAGATCTAAATTCAATTTTAAGGGAGATATTTGTGAGGAAACTGGAGTTAATGTGTAGTTCTGGTGGGTAGAAATTCAATTTGACTATGACTTTAAAGGCAAAAAGAGGAATTGGTAGGTATGTGCTACAAAACCACCAAACATTGATGATAATGTTGAGGCCAAACTGTTATTACAAATGAAAAAAAGGCTGTACACATTGGTAATACTATAATTATAGGCTATTCTAATGATCCAGATATAAACTGGAGATATGACACATATCAGAGTGCTAAGGGAAGTAACTTTGTGAGCATGCTTAGGGATAGCTACATGACACAAATGGCAGAAGTACAGAGAAGAAATAACAATGAATTAGACCTAGTTATAACAAATAACATATATATCACAGTGATCACAACATGGTTTTATTTGAAAGGAGTTTGAAAAAGCAAAAATGTTTAGGTAGAACCAAACCTCTATACTTAAAAAGGATAACTTCCACTGTTATTATAACAGCTACACTGTGATGAAATATTAAAATGAAAAAATAGTAAGGAAAAATGGTTAGAATTTAAATTTAGCTGGCAGAAATATATTCAACAGTGTATACACCTGGATAACACATGCAAAAGAAGTGGATCACAGCCAATATGGTCCATCATGTACATGGCTTACTGAGGACAAGGTCCAAAAGAGACTGGAAATGGTTATGGCAAATAAAGCACCTGGACCTGACGGTATACACCCAAGGGTACTTAAGGAACTTAGTTCAGTAATAACAAGACCATTTTACTTAATATTTATTGATTCACTTTCATCAGGCATAGTGTCCAGTTATTGGAGGAAAGCTAATGTAGTTCCATTGTTTAAAAAGGGGGCAAGATCCAAACCAGGAAATTATAGACCTCTGAGCTTTACTTCCATAGTGGGTAAGATACTAGAAGGGTTACTAACAGACAGTATTCAGAACTATGTGAAGGCAAACAATATTATTAGTAGGATTCAGCGTGGTTTTATGAAGAATAGATCATGGCAGACTAATTTACTTGCATTTTATGAAAGAGTAAGTAGTAATTTGGACAAGGGAATGGCTGTTGATATAGTTTACTTGGATTTTGCAAAAGGTTTTGATACAATGTCTCATAACAGGTTACTGCATAAATTAAAAGGCTTTGGTTTGGGAGGTGTTATCTGTACTTGGATTGAGAATGGGTTAAATGATAGATGGCAGAGAATTGTTGTAAATGGAATCTTTTCAAATTAGTCTAAAGTTATAAGTGGGGTGCCACAGGGTTCAGTCCTGGGACCAATGCTTTTTAATTTGTTTTTAATGATCTAGAAGTGGGAATTGAAAGTTGTGTCTCATCTTTGCTGATAACACTAAGTTATGTAAGGAAATATATACAGAGCAGGATGTTTTTTCTCTGCAGAAGGATTTAGATAAACTGAGTGAATGGGCAGAAAAGTAGCAGAAGACATTTACTGTAGATAAATGTAAGGTTATGCATTTGGGCTGTAGAAACAAACATTCTACATATACTCTAAATGGGAAAAAATTTGGGGAATCCTCATTAGAGAAAGATTTAGGAGTACTGATAGATGATAGACTTCGCAACAGTGTGAAGATTCATTCATCTGCTGCAAAAGCAAATAGGGTACTAGGCTAGAGGTGTAGATTCAAGGGATGCTAATATTATCATACCTCTGTATAAATCCTTGGTAAGGCCTCATCTAGAATATGGAGTACAATTTTGGGTGCCAGTTCTTAAAAAATACATTGTTGAACTGGAAAGGGTGCAGAGCCGTGCAACAAAACCGATAAAGTGATTGGCAGATCTGCATTATAAAGAGAGAATAGCCAAACTGGATTTGTTTACATTATATAAGAGACATCTAAGGGGTGATATGATTGCCATTCTCAAGTACATTCAAGATTAATACAAAGAACTATCCAATTAATTATTTGTGCAAAGAGCTGAGCTAAGAACAAGAAGTCATCCATTAAGACTAGAGGGAAGGAGCTTCTCACTAAAACAAAGGCATGGATTGTTTACAGTAGGGGCTGTAAAGCTATGGAATTCTTTGTTTCCTGATGTTGTACATGCAGATATGCAACTGTTTTCAAAAAAGCAATGGATACCTATCTAGCACAGAACAATATCAAAAATTATGACAGATGGCTTCAATGCAGATAGGTTGTTGATCCAGGGAACTATTTGACTGCCATTTGGAGTCAGGAATGAATTATTTTTACCCTCTTGGGGATCAATTGGAAATGGCTTCAGAGGGCTTTTTTTGCTTTCCTCTGGATCAACAGGGTTTTTTTTGGAATGGGCTGGACTTGATGGACGTTGTCTTTTTTTCAGCCTCAACTTTGTTTCTATGTTACTATGTATGCTAATAAATGCAAATATAAATAAGGAAATGACAAGGAAAGATGCATTTCAAATATTTCCTGGTTATATGGCTCCGTTGTGTAATGTACCAACTTCAGAATCGTAAGGTTGCAGGTTCTAATCCCAACTCAACCTTTCATTCTTCCTACATAGATATAATGAGTACCATTAAATTGGGTAATAATATCTATACCCCCAGGATGTACTTGAAAAAAAGAGACAATCTCATTCCTTCCTGGTAAAATTGTTTGCTATTGTTATTTAAGTCTTAAATAACAGATAATTATCCTTTGCAAAACAGGGAGTGCAACAAAAATTACAAAAAAGGCAATAAGGTTAGCAAAAATAGAAACTGAAACAAGAATTCCAAGAGAGAGCAAGACTAATTCAAATAAGTTTTTCATATACATAAATGGCAAAAAACGGATGAGAGAGTGTATTGCTTTCAAAAATTATACCTTTAAGTTGATTAGGGAAGATAAGGAAAAGACTGATGTTCTAAACATGTTATTTTCATCAGTATGTACCAGGGAACAAAAATAGTAGATGAGTCTCAACAAATAACAATTACAATCATACCATTATGAGATATAAGGTTAACAGAGGAGGTCGAGGGAAGACTGGACAAAATTAAGACAAACAAAGCCCATGGGCCTAATGCCATACATCCAAGAATTCTTCAAGAACTCAAAAAGACTATGCTTTTTAATCTTTAAAGACCCTCTCTTTACATGTTCAGTGCCACAAGATTGGCACAATGCCAGTGTTGTGCCTTTATTTAAGGAGGGATCTAAAACACAACCTGGGAATTATAGTGCTGTGTGTTTGACCTCTATAGTGGGAAAACTGTTTGAAGGGATAATAAGACATTATATTCAGAGTTACACTGAGAAGAAACAAACCTTTCAACTTCTATGAAGATGTAAGCAACAACCTAGATAATGGTAAAGCAGTGGGTGTAGAATATCCAGATTTTCCATTTGATACAGTGCCACATAGGTGCCTGATATATAAAATAAAGAAATTGGGTCAAGTGATATTTTTCTCAACTGGAAAGTAAATTGTTTGAAGGATAGGGAAAATCCTCCAATATAGTTAAAGTTGAGAGTGAAGTACGTTAGGATTTAATATTTCAGCCACTTCTTTTTAACATGTTTATAAATGACCTGAAAATATTTATAGAAAGTAACATTTCAGTATTTACAGATTACAATACATTATGCAGGGTAATAAATTCAGAGTAGGATGTGTGCTCTCTACAGAAGGATTTACATGAAATGGCAGACTAGGCAAACATATGGAAGATGAACTTTAATGTATGAAAGTTAATATTTATGCATTTGGGAAGAACAAACCACAGTGCTGCTTTTAAACTTAATTGAATAATTCTAGGACACTCATTGTTAGAGAAAGATCTGGGAGTCCTTGCAAACTAAACTTGGAAACAGTGATCAGTGTCAAACAGTAGTAGCAAATGTAAACAAAGGCCTATCTTGCATAAAATGAGTAGTGAAGCAAGAGTGGATAACATTATTTTGCCACTGTACAAATCATTGAGAGTGACTTCACATTTGCAGTGCAGTTTTGGGCACCAGTTCTGAAAAGTTATATTAGCAAATTGGAGAGAGTACAGAGAAGCTCAGCAGAATTAAGTAAAGGAAAGGAGGATTTTAAGCGTGGAGAATACCTAGTCAGGCTTGGTTTATTTATTCCAGGGAAATGATGCCTAAGAGGGGATCTTGTTACATATGCAAGGTCAATACAAGTATCTAGTGTACTTTTCATTCCAAGCCTGGATCAAATAACTAGGGATCACCCCTTATGATTAGAGGAAAGAAGGTTTCAATTTCAACAGAGGAAGGTTTTTTTTTTTAAAAGTAAGGTTTTTAAATTGTGGATTCATTGCCTAGGGATGAATGGATACATTTAAACAGTTAGGTCTGAATAGAATAATACTCATGGTGGAAGAAGGAAGGCTTATATAATTAAAATTTTTCTGGGTTATTATGAGGAAAAGGTTGAACATGATTGACTGATGAACTAAATTATTAGCAATAACAACTGACTTTACACAGTAAGTAACTTTCAAATAGATTGTGTAGGTATAATAATAACCTCTTGGACACTAGCATAGTAGACCTCGATAGCATCCAAATGGTTAAAAAGGTAACAATGTTTTGTGTTCTACCGAATTTGAATCCTCTGCTTTTTCACTGAATCTTGTTGAATTCACAGAAATTGAGTTATATGAATCTCTAAGATCTAGATGGGAGTAGCACACATACACACAATAATCAAATGAAGTGAAAAAAAAAACATATACTTAGTATATTTTTAGGGACTTATTTATTGTTGAAAATAAACATTTTTTTAGGATTTTTCATTAGTTTGCAGTGAGCTGGGGATACAAAAATGACTTCATTCACTAAAGCCCCTAAAAATGGCTGGGATTAATATCACAGAAAACAAATGCATGATACATTTCTTAATGAAATTAAAGGGGAGTTGTGCCCATCCTCTTTGGGCTTACAGTGAAGTGGAGTTTGAAAGAATGAAAAGTTAAGAAAGATAAAAGAATTTGAAATCTATAAATATCTGTGGTGCATGTAATTTCAAGAGAATTGTTTTGATCACTGCAGACAGGAATTTCATCTCAGATTGTGTTTTTCAAGCAGTTTAGAGGATGTAGTATGTGGGGTTATTGGTGAAGAGGGTGGGATTGTACATAAGCAATGGCAAGTAGATAGCTTGGTAACAGTAAGGAAAGGAGGAAGAGGGCAGAGGAAAATGAAGGCCAGCACAGAGCTGACTTAAACCAAAACAGTTGCATAACTGGGTGAAGAAGTTAATGGGGATAGCTCAGAATTGGCATTACTGGAGAGAGATGTTTCCTCTAGCAATAAGGCGAACAGTTCTTCTTCCAATTTAGATGGGATGCAGAGTAGGCAGAAACCAAGGCACGTGGTGGTAATAGTGGATTCTATTAACAGGTGGGTATATAAGATAATCTGTTGCCAGAAACTTGAATGCCAAACAGTATATTGTCTCCCAGGTGCTTGGGTTAGGCATGTTGCAGACAGGGCAGACAGAATATTGGGAGGTGCTAGGAAGGATCCGGCTGTCTTGTTACATATTGGTACATATGGCAAAGCTAGAGGAAGATGGAGGTTCCTAAAATGATTTCAGGGATCTGGGGTGCAAAGTTAAGCAAAGACCTCCAGGGTAGAGTTTTCTGAAATACCACCAGTGCTATGTACCAGTGTAGACAGGCAGTGGCAGCTCAGGGAGTGTGGTATATGGCTTAAGGTTTGGTGTAGGAAGGAGTACTTTGGGTTTTTAAAGCACTGGGCTGATTTTGCTCTTGTATGCAATCTGTATGGTAGTGATGGATTGCACCTAAATGAAGCTGCGGGGATTGGGCTGTTAATATTTAAGGTTATTTCCTTTCTAGTAGGGACATGATTAACAAATGATCGAGAGGTGTATGCCTATACTTGAAACCAGATCTAAATTCAATTTTAAGGGAGATATTTGTGAGGAAACTGGAGTTAATGTGTAGTTCTGGTGGGTAGAAATTCAATTTGACTATGACTTTAAAGGCAAAAAGAGGAATTGGTAGGTATGTGCTACAAAACCACCAAACATTGATGATAATGTTGAGGCCAAACTGTTATTACAAATGAAAAAAAGGCTGTACACATTGGTAATACTATAATTATAGGCTATTCTAATGATCCAGATATAAACTGGAGATATGACACATATCAGAGTGCTAAGGGAAGTAACTTTGTGAGCATGCTTAGGGATAGCTACATGACACAAATGGCAGAAGTACAGAGAAGAAATAACAATGAATTAGACCTAGTTATAACAAATAACATATATATCACAGTGATCACAACATGGTTTTATTTGAAAGGAGTTTGAAAAAGCAAAAATGTTTAGGTAGAACCAAACCTCTATACTTAAAAAGGATAACTTCCACTGTTATTATAACAGCTACACTGTGATGAAATATTAAAATGAAAAAATAGTAAGGAAAAATGGTTAGAATTTAAATTTAGCTGGCAGAAATATATTCAACAGTGTATACACCTGGATAACACATGCAAAAGAAGTGGATCACAGCCAATATGGTCCATCATGTACATGGCTTACTGAGGACAAGGTCCAAAAGAGACTGGAAATGGTTATGGCAAATAAAGCACCTGGACCTGACGGTATACACCCAAGGGTACTTAAGGAACTTAGTTCAGTAATAACAAGACCATTTTACTTAATATTTATTGATTCACTTTCATCAGGCATAGTGTCCAGTTATTGGAGGAAAGCTAATGTAGTTCCATTGTTTAAAAAGGGGGCAAGATCCAAACCAGGAAATTATAGACCTCTGAGCTTTACTTCCATAGTGGGTAAGATACTAGAAGGGTTACTAACAGACAGTATTCAGAACTATGTGAAGGCAAACAATATTATTAGTAGGATTCAGCGTGGTTTTATGAAGAATAGATCATGGCAGACTAATTTACTTGCATTTTATGAAAGAGTAAGTAGTAATTTGGACAAGGGAATGGCTGTTGATATAGTTTACTTGGATTTTGCAAAAGGTTTTGATACAATGTCTCATAACAGGTTACTGCATAAATTAAAAGGCTTTGGTTTGGGAGGTGTTATCTGTACTTGGATTGAGAATGGGTTAAATGATAGATGGCAGAGAATTGTTGTAAATGGAATCTTTTCAAATTAGTCTAAAGTTATAAGTGGGGTGCCACAGGGTTCAGTCCTGGGACCAATGCTTTTTAATTTGTTTTTAATGATCTAGAAGTGGGAATTGAAAGTTGTGTCTCATCTTTGCTGATAACACTAAGTTATGTAAGGAAATATATACAGAGCAGGATGTTTTTTCTCTGCAGAAGGATTTAGATAAACTGAGTGAATGGGCAGAAAAGTAGCAGAAGACATTTACTGTAGATAAATGTAAGGTTATGCATTTGGGCTGTAGAAACAAACATTCTACATATACTCTAAATGGGAAAAAATTTGGGGAATCCTCATTAGAGAAAGATTTAGGAGTACTGATAGATGATAGACTTCGCAACAGTGTGAAGATTCATTCATCTGCTGCAAAAGCAAATAGGGTACTAGGCTAGAGGTGTAGATTCAAGGGATGCTAATATTATCATACCTCTGTATAAATCCTTGGTAAGGCCTCATCTAGAATATGGAGTACAATTTTGGGTGCCAGTTCTTAAAAAATACATTGTTGAACTGGAAAGGGTGCAGAGCCGTGCAACAAAACCGATAAAGTGATTGGCAGATCTGCATTATAAAGAGAGAATAGCCAAACTGGATTTGTTTACATTATATAAGAGACATCTAAGGGGTGATATGATTGCCATTCTCAAGTACATTCAAGATTAATACAAAGAACTATCCAATTAATTATTTGTGCAAAGAGCTGAGCTAAGAACAAGAAGTCATCCATTAAGACTAGAGGGAAGGAGCTTCTCACTAAAACAAAGGCATGGATTGTTTACAGTAGGGGCTGTAAAGCTATGGAATTCTTTGTTTCCTGATGTTGTACATGCAGATATGCAACTGTTTTCAAAAAAGCAATGGATACCTATCTAGCACAGAACAATATCAAAAATTATGACAGATGGCTTCAATGCAGATAGGTTGTTGATCCAGGGAACTATTTGACTGCCATTTGGAGTCAGGAATGAATTATTTTTACCCTCTTGGGGATCAATTGGAAATGGCTTCAGAGGGCTTTTTTTGCTTTCCTCTGGATCAACAGGGTTTTTTTTGGAATGGGCTGGACTTGATGGACGTTGTCTTTTTTTCAGCCTCAACTTTGTTTCTATGTTACTATGTATGCTAATAAATGCAAATATAAATAAGGAAATGACAAGGAAAGATGCATTTCAAATATTTCCTGGTTATATGGCTCCGTTGTGTAATGTACCAACTTCAGAATCGTAAGGTTGCAGGTTCTAATCCCAACTCAACCTTTCATTCTTCCTACATAGATATAATGAGTACCATTAAATTGGGTAATAATATCTATACCCCCAGGATGTACTTGAAAAAAAGAGACAATCTCATTCCTTCCTGGTAAAATTGTTTGCTATTGTTATTTAAGTCTTAAATAACAGATAATTATCCTTTGCAAAACAGGGAGTGCAACAAAAATTACAAAAAAGGCAATAAGGTTAGCAAAAATAGAAACTGAAACAAGAATTCCAAGAGAGAGCAAGACTAATTCAAATAAGTTTTTCATATACATAAATGGCAAAAAACGGATGAGAGAGTGTATTGCTTTCAAAAATTATACCTTTAAGTTGATTAGGGAAGATAAGGAAAAGACTGATGTTCTAAACATGTTATTTTCATCAGTATGTACCAGGGAACAAAAATAGTAGATGAGTCTCAACAAATAACAATTACAATCATACCATTATGAGATATAAGGTTAACAGAGGAGGTCGAGGGAAGACTGGACAAAATTAAGACAAACAAAGCCCATGGGCCTAATGCCATACATCCAAGAATTCTTCAAGAACTCAAAAAGACTATGCTTTTTAATCTTTAAAGACCCTCTCTTTACATGTTCAGTGCCACAAGATTGGCACAATGCCAGTGTTGTGCCTTTATTTAAGGAGGGATCTAAAACACAACCTGGGAATTATAGTGCTGTGTGTTTGACCTCTATAGTGGGAAAACTGTTTGAAGGGATAATAAGACATTATATTCAGAGTTACACTGAGAAGAAACAAACCTTTCAACTTCTATGAAGATGTAAGCAACAACCTAGATAATGGTAAAGCAGTGGGTGTAGAATATCCAGATTTTCCATTTGATACAGTGCCACATAGGTGCCTGATATATAAAATAAAGAAATTGGGTCAAGTGATATTTTTCTCAACTGGAAAGTAAATTGTTTGAAGGATAGGGAAAATCCTCCAATATAGTTAAAGTTGAGAGTGAAGTACGTTAGGATTTAATATTTCAGCCACTTCTTTTTAACATGTTTATAAATGACCTGAAAATATTTATAGAAAGTAACATTTCAGTATTTACAGATTACAATACATTATGCAGGGTAATAAATTCAGAGTAGGATGTGTGCTCTCTACAGAAGGATTTACATGAAATGGCAGACTAGGCAAACATATGGAAGATGAACTTTAATGTATGAAAGTTAATATTTATGCATTTGGGAAGAACAAACCACAGTGCTGCTTTTAAACTTAATTGAATAATTCTAGGACACTCATTGTTAGAGAAAGATCTGGGAGTCCTTGCAAACTAAACTTGGAAACAGTGATCAGTGTCAAACAGTAGTAGCAAATGTAAACAAAGGCCTATCTTGCATAAAATGAGTAGTGAAGCAAGAGTGGATAACATTATTTTGCCACTGTACAAATCATTGAGAGTGACTTCACATTTGCAGTGCAGTTTTGGGCACCAGTTCTGAAAAGTTATATTAGCAAATTGGAGAGAGTACAGAGAAGCTCAGCAGAATTAAGTAAAGGAAAGGAGGATTTTAAGCGTGGAGAATACCTAGTCAGGCTTGGTTTATTTATTCCAGGGAAATGATGCCTAAGAGGGGATCTTGTTACATATGCAAGGTCAATACAAGTATCTAGTGTACTTTTCATTCCAAGCCTGGATCAAATAACTAGGGATCACCCCTTATGATTAGAGGAAAGAAGGTTTCAATTTCAACAGAGGAAGGTTTTTTTTTTTAAAAGTAAGGTTTTTAAATTGTGGATTCATTGCCTAGGGATGAATGGATACATTTAAACAGTTAGGTCTGAATAGAATAATACTCATGGTGGAAGAAGGAAGGCTTATATAATTAAAATTTTTCTGGGTTATTATGAGGAAAAGGTTGAACATGATTGACTGATGAACTAAATTATTAGCAATAACAACTGACTTTACACAGTAAGTAACTTTCAAATAGATTGTGTAGGTATAATAATAACCTCTTGGACACTAGCATAGTAGACCTCGATAGCATCCAAATGGTTAAAAAGGTAACAATGTTTTGTGTTCTACCGAATTTGAATCCTCTGCTTTTTCACTGAATCTTGTTGAATTCACAGAAATTGAGTTATATGAATCTCTAAGATCTAGATGGGAGTAGCACACATACACACAATAATCAAATGAAGTGAAAAAAAAAACATATACTTAGTATATTTTTAGGGACTTATTTATTGTTGAAAATAAACATTTTTTTAGGATTTTTCATTAGTTTGCAGTGAGCTGGGGATACAAAAATGACTTCATTCACTAAAGCCCCTAAAAATGGCTGGGATTAATATCACAGAAAACAAATGCATGATACATTTCTTAATGAAATTAAAGGGGAGTTGTGCCCATCCTCTTTGGGCTTACAGTGAAGTGGAGTTTGAAAGAATGAAAAGTTAAGAAAGATAAAAGAATTTGAAATCTATAAATATCTGTGGTGCATGTAATTTCAAGAGAATTGTTTTGATCACTGCAGACAGGAATTTCATCTCAGATTGTGTTTTTCAAGCAGTTTAGAGGATGTAGTATGTGGGGTTATTGGTGAAGAGGGTGGGATTGTACATAAGCAATGGCAAGTAGATAGCTTGGTAACAGTAAGGAAAGGAGGAAGAGGGCAGAGGAAAATGAAGGCCAGCACAGAGCTGACTTAAACCAAAACAGTTGCATAACTGGGTGAAGAAGTTAATGGGGATAGCTCAGAATTGGCATTACTGGAGAGAGATGTTTCCTCTAGCAATAAGGCGAACAGTTCTTCTTCCAATTTAGATGGGATGCAGAGTAGGCAGAAACCAAGGCACGTGGTGGTAATAGTGGATTCTATTAACAGGTGGGTATATAAGATAATCTGTTGCCAGAAACTTGAATGCCAAACAGTATATTGTCTCCCAGGTGCTTGGGTTAGGCATGTTGCAGACAGGGCAGACAGAATATTGGGAGGTGCTAGGAAGGATCCGGCTGTCTTGTTACATATTGGTACATATGGCAAAGCTAGAGGAAGATGGAGGTTCCTAAAATGATTTCAGGGATCTGGGGTGCAAAGTTAAGCAAAGACCTCCAGGGTAGAGTTTTCTGAAATACCACCAGTGCTATGTACCAGTGTAGACAGGCAGTGGCAGCTCAGGGAGCGTGGTATATGGCTTAAGGTTTGGTGTAGGAAGGAGTACTTTGGGTTTTTAAAGCACTGGGCTGATTTTGCTCTTGTATGCAATCTGTATGGTAGTGATGGATTGCACCTAAATGAAGCTGCGGGGATTGGGCTGTTAATATTTAAGGTTATTTCCTTTCTAGTAGGGACATGATTAACAAATGATCGAGAGGTGTATGCCTATACTTGAAACCAGATCTAAATTCAATTTTAAGGGAGATATTTGTGAGGAAACTGGAGTTAATGTGTAGTTCTGGTGGGTAGAAATTCAATTTGACTATGACTTTAAAGGCAAAAAGAGGAATTGGTAGGTATGTGCTACAAAACCACCAAACATTGATGATAATGTTGAGGCCAAACTGTTATTACAAATGAAAAAAAGGCTGTACACATTGGTAATACTATAATTATAGGCTATTCTAATGATCCAGATATAAACTGGAGATATGACACATATCAGAGTGCTAAGGGAAGTAACTTTGTGAGCATGCTTAGGGATAGCTACATGACACAAATGGCAGAAGTACAGAGAAGAAATAACAATGAATTAGACCTAGTTATAACAAATAACATATATATCACAGTGATCACAACATGGTTTTATTTGAAAGGAGTTTGAAAAAGCAAAAATGTTTAGGTAGAACCAAACCTCTATACTTAAAAAGGATAACTTCCACTGTTATTATAACAGCTACACTGTGATGAAATATTAAAATGAAAAAATAGTAAGGAAAAATGGTTAGAATTTAAATTTAGCTGGCAGAAATATATTCAACAGTGTATACACCTGGATAACACATGCAAAAGAAGTGGATCACAGCCAATATGGTCCATCATGTACATGGCTTACTGAGGACAAGGTCCAAAAGAGACTGGAAATGGTTATGGCAAATAAAGCACCTGGACCTGACGGTATACACCCAAGGGTACTTAAGGAACTTAGTTCAGTAATAACAAGACCATTTTACTTAATATTTATTGATTCACTTTCATCAGGCATAGTGTCCAGTTATTGGAGGAAAGCTAATGTAGTTCCATTGTTTAAAAAGGGGGCAAGATCCAAACCAGGAAATTATAGACCTCTGAGCTTTACTTCCATAGTGGGTAAGATACTAGAAGGGTTACTAACAGACAGTATTCAGAACTATGTGAAGGCAAACAATATTATTAGTAGGATTCAGCGTGGTTTTATGAAGAATAGATCATGGCAGACTAATTTACTTGCATTTTATGAAAGAGTAAGTAGTAATTTGGACAAGGGAATGGCTGTTGATATAGTTTACTTGGATTTTGCAAAAGGTTTTGATACAATGTCTCATAACAGGTTACTGCATAAATTAAAAGGCTTTGGTTTGGGAGGTGTTATCTGTACTTGGATTGAGAATGGGTTAAATGATAGATGGCAGAGAATTGTTGTAAATGGAATCTTTTCAAATTAGTCTAAAGTTATAAGTGGGGTGCCACAGGGTTCAGTCCTGGGACCAATGCTTTTTAATTTGTTTTTAATGATCTAGAAGTGGGAATTGAAAGTTGTGTCTCATCTTTGCTGATAACACTAAGTTATGTAAGGAAATATATACAGAGCAGGATGTTTTTTCTCTGCAGAAGGATTTAGATAAACTGAGTGAATGGGCAGAAAAGTAGCAGAAGACATTTACTGTAGATAAATGTAAGGTTATGCATTTGGGCTGTAGAAACAAACATTCTACATATACTCTAAATGGGAAAAAATTTGGGGAATCCTCATTAGAGAAAGATTTAGGAGTACTGATAGATGATAGACTTCGCAACAGTGTGAAGATTCATTCATCTGCTGCAAAAGCAAATAGGGTACTAGGCTAGAGGTGTAGATTCAAGGGATGCTAATATTATCATACCTCTGTATAAATCCTTGGTAAGGCCTCATCTAGAATATGGAGTACAATTTTGGGTGCCAGTTCTTAAAAAATACATTGTTGAACTGGAAAGGGTGCAGAGCCGTGCAACAAAACCGATAAAGTGATTGGCAGATCTGCATTATAAAGAGAGAATAGCCAAACTGGATTTGTTTACATTATATAAGAGACATCTAAGGGGTGATATGATTGCCATTCTCAAGTACATTCAAGATTAATACAAAGAACTATCCAATTAATTATTTGTGCAAAGAGCTGAGCTAAGAACAAGAAGTCATCCATTAAGACTAGAGGGAAGGAGCTTCTCACTAAAACAAAGGCATGGATTGTTTACAGTAGGGGCTGTAAAGCTATGGAATTCTTTGTTTCCTGATGTTGTACATGCAGATATGCAACTGTTTTCAAAAAAGCAATGGATACCTATCTAGCACAGAACAATATCAAAAATTATGACAGATGGCTTCAATGCAGATAGGTTGTTGATCCAGGGAACTATTTGACTGCCATTTGGAGTCAGGAATGAATTATTTTTACCCTCTTGGGGATCAATTGGAAATGGCTTCAGAGGGCTTTTTTTGCTTTCCTCTGGATCAACAGGGTTTTTTTTGGAATGGGCTGGACTTGATGGACGTTGTCTTTTTTTCAGCCTCAACTTTGTTTCTATGTTACTATGTATGCTAATAAATGCAAATATAAATAAGGAAATGACAAGGAAAGATGCATTTCAAATATTTCCTGGTTATATGGCTCCGTTGTGTAATGTACCAACTTCAGAATCGTAAGGTTGCAGGTTCTAATCCCAACTCAACCTTTCATTCTTCCTACATAGATATAATGAGTACCATTAAATTGGGTAATAATATCTATACCCCCAGGATGTACTTGAAAAAAAGAGACAATCTCATTCCTTCCTGGTAAAATTGTTTGCTATTGTTATTTAAGTCTTAAATAACAGATAATTATCCTTTGCAAAACAGGGAGTGCAACAAAAATTACAAAAAAGGCAATAAGGTTAGCAAAAATAGAAACTGAAACAAGAATTCCAAGAGAGAGCAAGACTAATTCAAATAAGTTTTTCATATACATAAATGGCAAAAAACGGATGAGAGAGTGTATTGCTTTCAAAAATTATACCTTTAAGTTGATTAGGGAAGATAAGGAAAAGACTGATGTTCTAAACATGTTATTTTCATCAGTATGTACCAGGGAACAAAAATAGTAGATGAGTCTCAACAAATAACAATTACAATCATACCATTATGAGATATAAGGTTAACAGAGGAGGTCGAGGGAAGACTGGACAAAATTAAGACAAACAAAGCCCATGGGCCTAATGCCATACATCCAAGAATTCTTCAAGAACTCAAAAAGACTATGCTTTTTAATCTTTAAAGACCCTCTCTTTACATGTTCAGTGCCACAAGATTGGCACAATGCCAGTGTTGTGCCTTTATTTAAGGAGGGATCTAAAACACAACCTGGGAATTATAGTGCTGTGTGTTTGACCTCTATAGTGGGAAAACTGTTTGAAGGGATAATAAGACATTATATTCAGAGTTACACTGAGAAGAAACAAACCTTTCAACTTCTATGAAGATGTAAGCAACAACCTAGATAATGGTAAAGCAGTGGGTGTAGAATATCCAGATTTTCCATTTGATACAGTGCCACATAGGTGCCTGATATATAAAATAAAGAAATTGGGTCAAGTGATATTTTTCTCAACTGGAAAGTAAATTGTTTGAAGGATAGGGAAAATCCTCCAATATAGTTAAAGTTGAGAGTGAAGTACGTTAGGATTTAATATTTCAGCCACTTCTTTTTAACATGTTTATAAATGACCTGAAAATATTTATAGAAAGTAACATTTCAGTATTTACAGATTACAATACATTATGCAGGGTAATAAATTCAGAGTAGGATGTGTGCTCTCTACAGAAGGATTTACATGAAATGGCAGACTAGGCAAACATATGGAAGATGAACTTTAATGTATGAAAGTTAATATTTATGCATTTGGGAAGAACAAACCACAGTGCTGCTTTTAAACTTAATTGAATAATTCTAGGACACTCATTGTTAGAGAAAGATCTGGGAGTCCTTGCAAACTAAACTTGGAAACAGTGATCAGTGTCAAACAGTAGTAGCAAATGTAAACAAAGGCCTATCTTGCATAAAATGAGTAGTGAAGCAAGAGTGGATAACATTATTTTGCCACTGTACAAATCATTGAGAGTGACTTCACATTTGCAGTGCAGTTTTGGGCACCAGTTCTGAAAAGTTATATTAGCAAATTGGAGAGAGTACAGAGAAGCTCAGCAGAATTAAGTAAAGGAAAGGAGGATTTTAAGCGTGGAGAATACCTAGTCAGGCTTGGTTTATTTATTCCAGGGAAATGATGCCTAAGAGGGGATCTTGTTACATATGCAAGGTCAATACAAGTATCTAGTGTACTTTTCATTCCAAGCCTGGATCAAATAACTAGGGATCACCCCTTATGATTAGAGGAAAGAAGGTTTCAATTTCAACAGAGGAAGGTTTTTTTTTTTAAAAGTAAGGTTTTTAAATTGTGGATTCATTGCCTAGGGATGAATGGATACATTTAAACAGTTAGGTCTGAATAGAATAATACTCATGGTGGAAGAAGGAAGGCTTATATAATTAAAATTTTTCTGGGTTATTATGAGGAAAAGGTTGAACATGATTGACTGTTTCTTTCTTCAACTTAATTTACTGTGTTTCTGTGAAATGGACTATTTTGTGATGGCAAATGTGCTTCACTTACACATGTTAAAGTGTTAGTAATGTCCAACAAAATGTTTTTTGCATTTAGAAGAGCTTAAAAAGCTGAGCTAAATGCAAAAAAACGTATCTCTCAAACCACTATGGTTTAAGAGATACAGACGTTTAAAGTTCGCTGTCTCCTACTGACAGCTATAAAGCTGTCAGCAGGAGATTCGTGTCGGTCAACACGGAGGCGCTTGAGAAGTGCCGCGATCTCGTTACTTACAAGGAATCCCTTCATCGGAATGGTCTAAAATGTGTGCCTGGTTTTCAAGTGAAGTGGTGCTTGGAGGGGAAAGAATATTTTTCCTGCATTTCAAAGAATGTTTAAATGTGGCTCTCACTAGATAATGAGATGTAACATATATTCTATATCATTCCTACCCAGGAATCGTCCTGGAATTTGAGATTATTAATCAGGGAATAAAAACTGATATTTGTTTATTTTTGTACAATTTGGAAATTTGCATATTAGGGATGTGTAGTGAATTAACAAGGTTTATATGTGGGACAAATATTTAGTCTCCATACCAGCTTGTGTAGGTATTAGTATGGTAAACCTTTTAAGTGCCAGAGGGTGAGCAATGTATTTCTTTGGCACTCAAAGAGTTAATACAATCTCTTGAAAATTGAAGTAGACTAGCTAACTTTACAGTTTAGTAAGATTTAGCTTGAGCATTATTTCCATATAAATCCTTGAAATTTACTGTTCAGAAGTTTTATGTGCATAGTGGGTAATAAGAGGGGTAGCATTTGCAATTTATAGAGCAAACTGGGAAACATTACCATGTTTGTTTGACATATAAAGGAAAGTTCTAAGTGTTTCTAGTTAAGTAGATCTTTGCTATTTGTGTGATGAGTAGAATAAAGTTATGAGAATCAAGATCCTCAGTTTTTGTGAGGAAGTTTTGTGAGGAAGTATTTTATGGTGTTGGGTTAGTCACATATCTTCAGATTAATCAAGGTTTTTTGAAACCAGAGATCTTTCCAAAGTTATGAAGAGTGGAGATAATGACAGAGAGAGCAGTTCTGGGGTTGCCAAAGAATAATAACATTTCATCAGCAATGACTTGTTATGATTGAACACGAGTTATAGTTCAATCAACCAGTGCTCATTTCCAGATATTATGTCAACAGGTGTATTAGATATTATTCATATGTAACACCAGAGTATTAACTAGTAAATCACATCAAATAAACTGCATATATCTGAATACATAATAAAAGCAACAATAATATGCAGAAAACTTGTTCGTAAAGAGAAGCTGAAAATGGTAAAATGGATGTCAGTATTCATATGTCAATATAGAGAATCAGAAAAACAGTGTATATTGAAAACAATGTCTAAAATTCCCTTAGTTTGGTCTCTAAAGTAGAAGTTCTGACTGTTTAGCTGATTTATGTAGTTGATCGATGACCGCAGTAAATAATGAAGACTAATGGTCATGGGTGACAAATGATGATGAAATAACAGCAAATATAATATGGAGAATTATATCATACTTACCAAAATACTCTAGTCCTGGACATTATTCATGACAGCATTTACAGATGGATTAGCTCCTCTACTTTCAGCTGATAAGACAAACAACAAGTCAAACAACATTCAAACAGAAAAAAGAGACCCCCTTCACCTGTTGTCTTAGTCTCAAAGCTATAAGCTAAACAAGGGATGACAGCTTGGTGAATGCTGCCATCGATAATTTCCAAGAATAGAGAAATTTGGTAAGTATGATATAATTCTCCATCTTCCTGGACATTCATGGCAGATTTCACCAGATGGGTAAGTACCCAAGTAGTAAGTATGGAAGTGACCATATGATGAATAAAGGTCAAAAGATTTTCTTTAAACCAACTAATTAAAGGGTTGGCCTTACACTCATAAAAAAACAATTATTCCTAATATGTGATCCCTAGGAAACAGGGTCTCTCCCCGATCATAAGAGCTGCAACCATCTTCATTCTTCTGTAGATACATAGTATGGCTATTGTCCTTGCTTCCCTAGATAAAGGAATGTTCAGAATATAGCATCGTTCACCAACTATTATCAGATAAACATAACATTATTTCAGTGAAAAATAGTATCCCAGCAGCAACGGATGCTCACATGCCTCACAGTGCAGTAAAAAGGTGAGTTTGGCTATATCCTGTGAAGGCACAAATCACAATGTGTCTAAGCTGGTTATAGCCCTAGGATGTGCATATGTTAAGTACAGCAACATGTTCATATCTGTGAACCCACAATGCTATAACAATATACCTGCAGAGCTGAAACAGCGTTTGCAAAAGAAAATCCACTAACGTGTCTATGCATTCATAGTGGGAAACAGTGCTCAAACGCACCACAATGCAGCAACCATGCTTGCGTATATATGCACCACAGTGCAGAGACAGCAGTCACCCATGCCTGCACAGCAGAATGCAGCAACAGTGCTTGCATGCAAACAGTTACCACAATGCAGCAACACTGCTCGCACACACACACTTACCATAGTGTGGCAATAGTGCTCACACACATACTCAAGAGTGCAGCAACAGCTCTCACGCATATACTCACCAGAATGTTGCTACAGAGCTGAAGTACCATAGCGGCATGAATACCGGAGTGTGGCCACAACGGCCACGCACTCAGATGCCACAGTTCGGCCACATTGCCCTTGCACACATGCATACCATAGTGAGGCCACATTGAACACACTTACCATAGTGTGGCCACAGGGTCCATGCACAGCACAATAGTGCAGCCACAGCAACTTGCTCGCCACAGTGCATCCACAGCACACACATGTGGTATAGTACAGCAATAGTGCTTGCACACACGTGTGCCACAGTGAGGCCACAGTGCACACAAACACCAAAGTGTGGCCACAGCGCCCAATCACACATGTGCACAACAGTGCAGCCACAGCGTATATGCTTGTCACAGTGCAACAACAGCAAACAGACATGCCATAGTGCAGCAACAGTGCTCACACACACATGTGCCACAGTGGGGCACATGCCATTCCACAGTGAGGAAACAGTGTTCACACACGTGCGTGCCACAGTGCAGCAACATCACTCACACACACGTATGTCACAATGCATCAATAGTGCTTGCACATGTACACACATGGCAGCAACAGTGCTTGCATAAAGA
Source organism: Rhinophrynus dorsalis (assembly GCA_037306005.1). Classification (NCBI taxonomy): domain Eukaryota; kingdom Metazoa; phylum Chordata; class Amphibia; order Anura; family Rhinophrynidae; genus Rhinophrynus; species Rhinophrynus dorsalis. Next base: position 291,881,191 of record CM074720.1, read on the forward strand.
ACTCCACAGTGCGGAAACAGCGCTTGTACATTCATGTGCCACAGTGCGGAGTGCAGTAACAGCATAAGCTCATTCGTGCTCCACAGTGAGTCAACAACAGTCCTACAAATGCAGTACACAGTGTAGCAACACTCGTACATGTGAAAGCCACAGTACAGCAACAGCACTTGCAGGCGTGCACGTCACAGTGCAGTAACAGCACTCACAAACGTGTATACCACAGAGTGCCAACAGAGAGTCCTCTATATGACAACATAACATATAAGAATACAGTCAAGGTGGTATCTGCAGCCCAGAGAGGAAACCCCTTGAAGATGTCATGCTTATTTGACCAATTGTCTATTGATTCAGTCATGAACAACCAGGAAGGACTAGAACGATACACAACTAGCTGCAGCTGGAGACAAGGCTCCAGAGAGAGCATGAAGGAACTTTTCCTTATAGTCAAATTTTAAGGCAAATTTCAAGAATTCGCCAAGTAAGCATGCAATCTGAGGTTTTCTCTATGAGTTGTGAATACTACTGTGACTATATCCACATATATGTTATATAGAGGACTCTCTGATTATTTATATGGGCTTTTGTTATCTATACTGGAAGTACGTGCATTACATGGCTACTGTTTATTCCTCCCAATATTCTCCACTTGTTCATTTTATATTTATTTAGCATTAGAGCCTTTGTGCTAGATTATATCCTTTTTCCATTTTGTGTGATATTATTGATCTGTCTCCTATACTGCGTTATTTATGCCCCACTTATTAGTTTTTTCTCTGCTTTAGCTAAGCTTTGTCCTAACTTGGAGGGATAAGCAATATTTCAATATACCTTAGTCTGCTATGGACATATTTGAATACATGCGGATATATTGATTTTATATCTTTTTCACATATAGGCATTTTTAGCCTTTTATATCTTCACTAAATTTCTTGGATGTAGATGGATCCAATTTCAGTTTTATTTTACTATATGGGTCTTTCAATATTACATGTTTAGCCGGTTAATTTTCCAGCATTTTAAAGAGATAGTAACACTTAATATGTAAAAATATCTATTGTAGAGTTTATCCCCCTGAGTAAAGCAAAGGTAATCCCAGTGCTGAGAGATGTTTTATTCAAAAAATATATGGGAGCTCAAACTTGAAAATTTTAGGTGCAGTATCACAGTGTCCTGAAATTGTACACTGGCACTGTTGCTACACTATCCTATGGACAGCTCTATAATCTCCATAGGATGGTGTAGCAACAGCGCCACTGTAGCATTTCAGGCCACTGTAATACTGCAATTTAAAACTTCAAGTTTGAGCTCCAATATCATTTATATAAAACACATCTCAACACTGGGAGTGCCACTGATTTACTCAGGGGGAGAAACAATATATATTTTGTTATATATGAAGTATTACTATCCCTTTAACTGCTATTTCTTTTTACATTTATATAATACATTTTAATTTACATGATTTGCATCAGTTTGTTTGTCATTATTACTACATTTAGGTATTCCCCCCTCTATTTTTCTCTGTATTTTTATTTTCTATTTCATCAGCAAAGGTCAACTTTTTCGTTTCCACATCACCCAGTGGAACACCTTTATAGTCCTGTAAAGCGTTAAGTTTCCTTAAAAAAAGGTCTAAGACAATGTGAAAATGAAATGGGGACAAAGGGAAACACTACCTGGTGCCTTTGAAAAGTGGGAAAGGGGTAGAATTTAGGTAATTGTTGTAAGCATCTCTTCAGGTGACTTGAAGATAGATTTAATATAGCTGACAAATACATTCCCAAAGCTTTACACTTCTAATAATTTGCATTAGTGGGGCCAAGAAATGTCCAAAGCTTTTTCACCATTCAGGTTAACTAACAGTTTACTATTTTGTGGAAAATCCCTGGTCCTCAGGATGGCTGCTACAGAAGTAATCTTGCAAATGACTTAGTCAGTGTTCAGTAGGGACATGGAACAGTAGGAGGAGACTAGGATGAGATCCCTACCTGGTTTGGGATGGACAATAGTTCTGGATAAAATAACATTTTGGGATATTTTCTGGTGTGTAAGGATTTGGCTGAAAATAATTACTAAGGAAGGGAAATTCTGTCTGTAGACAATCCAAGACTGGGTATTTTTAAAATTTTAAGGAAGAATCAGAAGTTCCTAATTATGTGAGTTCTATGAGGCCATTTAAGTGGACTTGTTGTTTGTTAATGACACAAGTTACTGGGGGATAGGAAGAAAACTGAGCTTTTATCTCAGTGTGATTAGCATGTCATTTATACAATTCCTTCGAATAACTTACAAGCGCAGAAGTAATAAGGATGGATGGAAATTTTCGCCTCAAACTGAAATCGGAGAATAATGGCACTTTCCACTTGGCAAATAATTTTCCGTGAAAAGTCAGTTTTTCCACTTTTTCCCACCTTTTCCTCCCATTGAAATCAAAGGGAAGAAAAATATTTCTCCGCCACGCTAAGGTTTCCTACAGCCATATAAAAGGTTGTCAGGCTCTCACAGCATGCCATTTTGTGTTTGTGAGAGAAGAGAGTAGTACGTTTTTTGAAGTAGAGAAGACAGAGAGGGGAATTGAAGTTTAGTTTAGGGAATCTTTTAGGTAGAATGTTTGTTCTGTTAGGAGAGTCAGTGGGGCACTCTAGAGAGAAGAAGGGAGGAAGGAGGTTGACCCCATATACAAATTCCATATGACTTACTGGCAAGACACAGGTAGCTAGGGATCTATTTGCTTGCTGATCTTGCTGTTATTGTCTCTGTGCTCGGTGGGGAATTCTGGGGAAAGACGTTGTTGATTTTGTTTTTCAGTTATAATTTTTTTTTTTGGACAGACTGTGATAAGACAACAGGGTGGACTACTTAAAAAAATAAATAAATAAAAATAAAAAAAATAAAAAAGAATAAAGAACTAAATATATTAGGTGACAGTGACAGACAGCTGACTGGGCTTAGGCACGGCATCATACAGCTCCATCAGTTGTGTTGTGTACTGTACAGTAAAAAAACACAGTGTAGTTGAGTAATGTCCAGCAAATGCACAAGGGCAAGGGGGAGGGGTGGAGCAGTGCAGGGGCTTGAGAGTAAAGTAGTAGTTCAAAAACTGACTGCAGCAACGAGTTGCTACAGCGTGTGCAGTCAATGATGATGATACCTCTCCTATAAGGGAGGATGCAATTTGTCAAGGTCCCAGCAAAACTAGTTACAGTACCATCAGTGCCAGTAGAAATAAAGAACCATATAAGAAGAACACTAAAGAGGACAACAAGTCGCATTCAAGGGTTGATGATGCTGGCAACAGCATAACAGAGGAAGGTGTAGCAGCTGAAGCACCTGCTGCATCAGATAGTGAGACAAACAAGCCCCAAAACTCCAGTCCCCAAAGTAGGTTGGAACTTTGTTACTGTAAAAGTAAAAAGAAATTGTTTGAGACCTCCAAAAGCTTAGAGGAATATAAGGGTAGTAGTGGGCAAGAACTGTGAGGTGATGCTGATGCTGCTGAGGAGGATGACCTAATGATGACTGATGATGATGCATTTCTAGAATATATCCCTCCAGCATCCTTTTCTTGTTCAGATAGTTCAGATATAGATGAAGTTGAGAGTGAGGATGATGACAGTGCTATAAGGTTAGCAGAAAGTCAAATGATGAATCTTCCACCACTTTTAAGGAGCACTGTGCCTTCTATAAACTGCTTGAGAAAGCCATTGGAAAGTCTGACCCTGGACAAGCACAGATGTCAAAAAGCACACAGTCACCTCAGTCATCATTAGCATTATCGCCTCTTCAAAGTCCAAGTCCCACTCAGCCACACACATACACCTGTTTTGAGTACCCATCAGCAGCAACACAGATTAACATCCACAATGTTAGATATGATGAGTGCCTCTGCTGCTGCTGCTGCTGTAAGTGCTGCACCTTTGACACCTAGTAGTAGTGGCAGTAGAATTGCATCAACACCTAGCCTCAGTAGTAGTAGTAGTAGCAGCAGCACCACCTCAGGAGCCCCTCATTCCACGAAGTCCACAGTAAGGAGATACTCACTCAGGATCCTCAGGCTAACCATGTTGCTATCTGTTGTCTATGGAAAAAGCCCGTGAGCAGGGGGACAGCAGGCTCACATCTAGGCACCACCTCTATGAGATCCCACCTGAAGCACAACCACAGGTCTGACTGGGAAACATACTATCAGCAGGCCAAAGGTGCCACAACTAGCAGCAGCAGAAGCAATTTAAAAAGTTACCAGGACTCTGGGGCAGAATAAAGAAGTAGTGAAGTTATTTATGTGTTAGAAAGTGTGCTACTGCCAGTGCCAACAGTTAGTTTAACCCAAATAACACCTAAGGCTCCTGCTGCAGAGCAGTATGACAGACAAAGCCAGGACAAATATATTAACAGCAGCACAGATGAGGAGGTGGAGGAGGGATGTGAAGAAGGGTTACCACCATCTACCTCACTTGGGACCACTGCTATGAGCGACAAGTAATGTCTCAATAACTTGAGAAGGAGGATAGCATATGACAATGGTAAAAACAATATTCATACACAAATCACACCATGCCAGGCCCCCCCCCACCACTACCATACACATCTGCCACATTGTAAGTTGTACTTTACTTTTTTTTAATACTTGACATCATCATGAATATGTGCCAGTGTCACAGCAGGAAGTTAGTGATGTGGGCAAAGGACAAATGCATTTTGCATGCTAACACATTTTTCAAGGCATATGTTGCTGTAGGGCTCACAACTTTGACTTTCAGCCACTTATTTCTAAACTTCAGCCCTCACAAGAAGTAATATAACAGTAGGAAATGTAGTACCTATAGGAAATATAGGCAAAAAATGTGTTAAAATAGGCAAAAAGGAGAACATTTTTTCATAGGCAGAAAGGTGAAATTTTTAACGGGAAAAGCAAAAAATCAGTACGTTTTTGCGAAAAGTCATGCAGGAAATTTTCCACACTTTTCGCCCATCCCTAAGAAGTAAATGAAGTAGTGTTCATGGAGACATGGGAATATAATGTTTTAATGGAAGGAAGGAAGTGGGGGTCTTTGGAAGACTTAACTAAATTTGTCATTATCATTGCTGATAATCATTGGCAATAAAGCTAGCACAGCACCCTTATGTTGTATTGATACATGATATTTCTCCAAATACGCTGGTTGGGTCTTCTTTAGTGTGACAGAAAGCTCTTTGTCACATCCACAACCACATACAATGAGAAGTCATTGAGCCTTAGCATTAAAATAATAGTAATCCTTTATTTTGACATTACTTAGTCTGAAAGCACATAATATGTAAAGCCAAATTGCATATATTTTCTATAATTTATTTTTTTTTCCATCTTCAACAATTTTTTACACTGATTTTTTTCAGAAACATAATGTGTGGTATTGTGAAATTGTGCAACAATGTAAACAAGAAAGTGAAACAGTGTAGAAAAGCTGGCAAAATAGCATACAGAAGAATCAATGCTGCTGGGAGACTTGCAACATTGTATACATACAAATACAAAAAGTGAAGCGACTCCAGCGACAAAGGGGTTAAAATTGCAGTTTAAAGTCCACCTCCAATGCTCCTTACGCTATATCATCCACTATTCAGATACTGATGCCTTAGCTTCCATGTGCCAGCCTAGGAGTTCTCTTTTACCCCTTATAGATACATCCAAACAAACAATAGCATGCCTGCACCATAATGAAGCCTTCAGACACAATGTATCACAATAAAAGCAACAGTATCTTTATTATTGTTCCAAATGTAGCATACAGGTAAAGTAATATCCAGAAAATAAATAAAATGTACAGATCGTGAGATGTCTTTCTGAGCAGGTGCGAGCAAATAGATCAACGCATTTTGCGTATTTGAATGCTTAATCATGACCCCAACTTTGTCTCCACGCCAAACACCCTTATGTAGCTTCCAAACTAGGAATCACTGCAACCTCGCATGTCCCTCCGAGAGTGAGAAATTAACCCTCTATTATCTGCCCGTGAGGAAATCAACCTCGATATTAAAACAAACATAAGTGTAAGCAAAATATACAAAGCTTCAGAAATCCCCACTCAGACCCGACACCAGGGCTCATCGACCCCAGAAGGACTCGCAAAGCCGCAAAAAATCCCCATTGTATTGATCAACATATTGACACATACACAAACCTCAACGCTCAACATATAGAGCCAAGAAATGTGTATGTATGGCAAAGAGAAGCAAAAACACTAAGGGGTATCGGGTATAGGCTCATTGAATGAGTCCCTAGGTGAATGGGTTGATTGCCAATTACAACTATTAGTTCAGAGGTTGTATAGTTATCTCAGAGACATAACTAACATTTTACAGGTGTTGGAGGAGGTCACCTGGGATTCTACCTTTACATGGATTAGTTGTGATGTGAGATCACTATATTCAAGTATTCCCCATCACCTAGGTTTAAGAGCTATCAGATATCACTTGGATCGTTATTCCTCCTATACAGAACCTCTGAAGGATTTCATCATGGATGTTGTGGATTATTTATTAACCCACAATTAGTTCCTGTTTGTTTTTTTTTATCTCCAAAGGTGCGGGACTTCAAAGTTTTCCCCCTCCTACGTGAACCTGTTTATGGGTTGGTGGGAGGAGTCCCACATCTACGGAGGAGGGAACCCTTTCAGGGAGGATATAGAGGTCTATAAGTGGTATATAGATGATTTGCTCATTATATGGTGGGGTCTAAGAGAGAAAATTATGCCTTTTATACAGTTCCTTAATGATAATACATTGAATTTGTTTTTTACTCATGAATCTAGTCCCACTAGTATTGCATTACTGGATCTCACTCTGGTGGGAGAGCCATCAACTGGAAAAGTGGTCACAGAGGTTTATCGTAAACCCATTTCAGGCAACAGTTTGTTGCGAGTTGACAGCTGCCACCCTAGGCACACCTTGATTGGAGTGCCAGTTGGGCAGTTTGTACGGCTGCGACGTAACTGTACCAAAGATAGTGACTTTCTTAGACAGTCGGAGGATTATACCAGAGATTTTTAGATTGAGGGTTGTCACAGTTTGTTAAGACTCTCAGACGCAAGGTTAAGTAAAAACACAACTTTATTGAAAAGTTTAAGATAATCCCATAGGATTTTATACACATACATACAATACATAGAATGGCAAATAGATAGTGACAAAAGCGAATCAGGCTCTGCCGGCCCTGCCAATATACCGGGCAAGGCAGCCTGGGCAAGCAATAAAATGGTGGCTCTACCGACCCTGCCAATATACCGGGCAAGGCAGCCAAGTAGACAGTCAGGAGAATACAGGCTCTACCAGCCCTGCCAATTTACCGGGCAATGCAGCCTAATAGTCAGTCAGGAGAATACTGGCTCTACCGGCCCTGCAAATATACCGAGCAAGGCAGCCTAACGGATCACCAGCTGATACGGGCTCTACCGGCCCAGCCAATATGCCGGGCAAGGCAGCCTAATGGAACACCAAAATAGTAGGCTCTACCGGCCTTGCCGATACTGGGTAAGGCAACCTCAAGGTGGAATAATAGAAGGTTCTACCGGCCTTACCAATATACCGGGCAAGGTAGCCTAAGGAGGAAGTGTCAACCAGTGTGGCCTCAATAACTGTCAGATGACAATGACAGTATGGAGATGGTATGTAGAGGCTACAAGGCCCAGCGGTATTACCAGGTAGTCTGTGCACCTCAGTACCCGTGTACCGAGGGAATAACTAGCTGTCTAGGACTGGACAGCGCACTGGGAACCATCAGTATATATGAGTCGTAAGCTGTGAGGCAGAGGAGTAAATCAGCACCCTCATGCTGGACCAACAGGCTGGATGTAAGTAGACCTTCAGGTCATAGAGCGAACCAACGCCCGCGCGTTGGGAACCAACACTCTAATACAAATAAGCAGCAAGGCAGTGGAGCAAACCAGCGCCCGCGTGCTGGGAACCAACAGACTGAGTTAATAGTAAGCAAGAAGGTAATGGAGCGAACCAGCGCCCGCGCGCTGGTAACCAACAGGCTGGATAAGGCAGTGAAGTGAACCAGCGTCCGCACGCTGGGAATCAACAGATAGTATGTATAGAGCCGTAAGGCTACGGAGCAAACCAGCACCCGCGTGCTAGTACCAACAGACTAGAGTATAGTAGCCACAAGGCAGTGGAGCGAACCAGCGTCCGCACGCTGGGAACCAACAATGCATATAGTAGGCCGTGAGGTAGTGGAGTGAACCAGCGTCCGCACGCTGGGAACCTACAGATAGTTGTGTATAGAGCCAAGAGGCAAAGGAGCGAACCAGCGCCCGCGCGCTGGTAACCAACAGACTAGTAGTGTAGTAGCCGCAAGGCAGTGGAGCAAATCAGCGTCTGCACGCTGGAAACCAACAGATAATAGTGTATAGAGCCGTAAGGCAAAGGAGCGAATCAGCGCCCGCGAGCTGGTAACCAACAGACTAGTAGTGTAGTAGCCGCAAGGCAGTGGAGCAAATCAGCATCTGCACGCTGGAAACCAACAGATAATAGTGTATAGAGCCGTAAGGCAAAGGAGCGAATCAGCGCCCGCGAGCTGGTAACCAACAGACTAGTAGTGTAGTAGCCGCAAGGCAGTGGAGCAAACCAGCGTCCGCATGCTTGGAACCAACAGGTGAAAATGTCGCCGGAGCGACCGAGGAACAAGGTCTCCACAGATGCAGGAACCGGATATGGGAGATGAGCAGGAACCAGCACAATGACGGTCAACCGGATCAGGAACGACAACGGAGACTGGCAGCAGGAAACAGCAACCTCAGAAGACTTCAACCGGAACAGGCACTGGAACAAGTACAGCAGACAGGAGTCTCAGGAACAGGACGAACTCAGGAAACCAGGAACACAGCAAAAAGCCCATGAAGCTTCTGTAGCAAAGTGAAAGTGGATGCAGTCTGAGACACCACGAAAGGGCAACCAAAGGGTGCCCAAACTCAGTTTAAATAGGCAATGTGAGGCGGGCTAAAGGCAGACAGCCAATGGGAGCCCCCTACAGGTGATAGACACAGAAATGCAGCAATCATGGGCACCGTGATAAGGGTATCCAAGATGGATGATAGATAGAGGGTTTAATATTACTAAGTCCAAATGCAGAAATGATTTAATAAAATATAATAAATTATGCAATGGACAGATGGGCAATAATAATAAGCTAAGTGTAATATTTTCCACCCAATATAGTCTTGAGTTTAACAAGATAAGTAATATCATAGACAAATATGTACCACTTTTGAAAGGTGATGAAAAACTCAAAAGAGTGATTGAGAAGGGAATCACTTTTGTCCCTAGGAGGGGACTCTCGATAGGGAATCTCGTTTCTCCACATTTATATGTTGGAGATGGGAAAAAAAACAAAAGATACCTGGTTGTCAACAAAGGGTAATTATAAATGTGGAGTAACGAGATGTGGTTGTTGCAAATTTATGAAGATCAGTCAGACTTTTTCCTCTAGTGTCAGTGGAGTGGAATTCCAATTGAAAGGTTATATAATCTGCGCTACTAGGGGAGTGGTGTATTTAATTACATGTGAACAGTGTCAGATGCAGTATGTTGGTAAAACCACTAGATCCCTTAGACAGCAAATGAATGAACACTTCAGTGACATTTGGGGAATGAGTTTTAGATCCAATGTTGCATCACACTTCAAAGAGGTTTGTGAGGGTAATCTGGAAGTGTTTTCGGTACAGGGCATTGAACGGGTCTCCCTAGGGGTACGTGGGGGAGATTTGGATGCCAAACCTTTGTGACGAGAAGCTTTCTGGACATTTATAATGTGTACAAGACACCCAGCTGGCTTTAATAAGGCCTATGATGTGTCTTGTTACACATAATGTCAAAGTATTTTGATAACAGTTCTCTCTTGAATCTTAATTATTTAATCTAATGTCATCAGATCAATATAGATGAATCAGTATCAAATTTAACACTGACATTCAATTACAGATTGTTTTGGCTATATAGTCTCCATTTAGACATTCTTCTAATGTTTCATTATGTCAAGTCCAACTTTAGGTTGGGAGTATTAGCATAATTATTTGATTATTTGTCTTAAATATGTTTCTTGGATATTTATTTGGATGTTTGAAGTCATGTATGAATTTAGTGTAAATTTTAGTGTAGTCATATTGGTTTGCTCCATCAGGTAAATAAACATTAAAAGATAGTAAATTGGCAATGACAAGCCATATTTGGGGAAGTGCTTTCTGTTTTTTACAGAAAGGAGTTAACCATGGGCCTCTTGCTTTAACTCCTTAGTGTTTTTGCTTCTCTTTGCCATATATACACATTTCTTGACTCTATATGTTGAGCTTTGAGGTGTATGCATCAATATGTTGATCAATACAGTGGGGATTTTTGAGGCTTTGCAAGTCCTTCTGGGGTCAATGAGCCCTGGTGTCGGGCCTGAATGGGGATTTCTGAAGCTTTGTATATTTTGCTTACCAGTGTGTTTGTTTTAATATCGAAGTTGATTTCCTCACGAGCAGATAATAGAGGGTTAATTTTTTACTTGAGGAGGGACTTGCTAGGTTGTAATGATTCCTAGCTTGGTAACTGATTAACCGGAAGCTACATAAGGGTGTTTGGCATGGAGACAAATTTGGGGTCACGATTAAGCGTTCATATATGTGAAACGCGTTGATCTATTTGCTTGCACCTGCTCATGAAGACATCTCACTGTCTGTACATTTTATTTATCTTCTGGATACTACTTTACCCATATGCTACATTTGCAACAATAATAAAGATACTGTTGATTTTATTGTGATATATTGTGTCTGAAGGCTTCATGTTGGTGCAGCTGTGCTATTGTTTATATGAACATTGTATACATATCCATACTTTCATTGTCAAAGACAGAAAACTCCTTGGATTTAGATAGTCAATGACCTCATTGTCAGGGACATACAAGTGGAAATAAAGATGAAAAAAAAATTTGAATAATAAAAAGTAAAGACAATTTGATTTATATAATATGCACTTGCAGATTATGTAAAGTAAAAATAAAAGGTTACCATTCCTTTAAATAACAGTTATCATTTCAAGCAGCTCAGAAGGCTAATAAGACACTTTTTATTGTCCCCATTAGGCAGAAAAAAAAAAAACGTTGGCAGTTTTTCAAGCAGAGCAATGCCTCTCTGTGACTCAAATGGTTAAACAATGCATAGATGTGTGAATCAATATTGTACAACATGCCCAAAGTCCAAAACATATGTCCCCATTATCTTCCATTAAGTAATATGTGTATGAAATAGAAAACTGGCAAAAATGTTTTAAATAAAAATATTGTCCCTTTTTTATTTCTCCACTGCTATTTAGCGGCGGTGGCGGCGGCAGAGAAAGTAAGAAGGAGCACCCCCTTTCCTTTTGTATCTGAGGGAACAGAGACTGCCAGTGAGCTTAAAGTAGGTTCACAGCTAATAGCTGTGATTCCTTTTGAACAGAGACATCCCGTATATAAAAGCAATCTCTGTTAAAAATTACCTCACAGCGGAATGGCATTGGCCCTTCAGGTACAAGGTAGGGGGTGCTCCTTCTTACTTTCTCTGCTGCCGCCACCACCTCTGCTGCAAACAGCAACAGAGAAATAAAAAGGGCACAATATTTTTATTTAAAATGGTTTCGCCAGTTTTCGATTTCATACACACATTATGGATTATAACTGGGATGTATATTTTGGACTTTGGGCATGTTCTACAATATTGACCTGCACACTGTGCATTGTTTAACCCTTTGAGTCCCTCTGGCACTCAAGGTGTTAAACTATTCATTGATGTGCAGGTTCTTTGTATGGCATATATTATTATATATCTCTTTTTTCCTGTAAATGAAGAAAAGATGGATGAAAGAAGGTGGACCAGAGGAAGAAAGAAGATGGAGAAGAAGGAATAGAGAAGAAAGAAGATAAGAGAAAAAAAATAAGGAAGACAGAAGTACAGTGGATGACAGGTAAGTGTAACACAGATGAGCTAATGATCGTTAGCTTTTTTCATTTTATATTCCCATTATTGCCCCAGCGTTTTGGAAACTGAACACACAAAACAGAAGTTTTGCCACAAGACCTTTTCTGTGGCCTAATATGCATTGTGCTTTCAACTGGTAGGGCAACTGAATAGCTCGCTAGCACTTTTTGGGATGTTATCCAGTTTTGCCCTACTGGCTTTTTTAATGGCCTTCTTTAAATCGATCCCTTAGAGTGGTACAAAATTGAACTGCTGGGCCTCTCTACAGGTTAAATTGAAATCATGATTGTGGTCTATACTTAACACCATTGGTGTAAAGTATGTTAACTTGCTAGTTACAGATCAATTGTAAACTACTAATAAAATGTGAATGTATATGTAAGATCATTCCTAGATGAGCCAACCAACCAATTTTATTGATTTAAAAGGGTTTTAACCCCTTGAACATCAGAGAGGTATCCAGTACATTGTTTAGCAATGGTTAAAATATCCTTTTAAATCAACTGAAATTTGTATTTATATCCTAAGGTGCAGTTGGTTTGCCCCATAATTGATCTATCCCTTCTTATTAACTCAGCCTCTTTGCAACAGTATTTTGTAATCAGTTTATATTACTTTCCTTTCATGATTTCCAATGGTAGAATTAATAAAGAGATGCAGCTGTCACAAATCCCACTTAATGAGCTGTGCCATAACTTTACTTTATTTTAAATAATACTGATTAAAGGATCCAATTTGTTCTCTGTAAGATATTACACCGAGCCACAGAAATTTAGAATGTCTGTTTCTGAAACTGATATATCTTCTTCCTGGAAAGAATAGAGAGAACCATTATTCATGACTGAAGACAATGGATTTCAGTTTGTTTTAAGGAAAGAAAGCTCATTTGTATCATAACTCTAAAATAGAAAGACGTTGTTTTTAGTTGTCTTTTGTTATTAATGTCATCTTTACCACAATACATGTAGAAAAAGTGAATTTATTTACTGGAAAAGTACCACATTGACAAAATGGTATGATATATTCTGTTTAACTATGATTGGGTACTAGAAGCAGCAGAATTGAGTTCCTATGTCCTAGAGAACAAGAATATAGATTTAAGCATAAATAAGTATTTATTAGCACTAGTTCAATTGATTTTAGTGTATAGGCAATTGCTGTAAAATTAAATTCAAAAACAGCTATTGACCTAACTTTAAAACAGCTCTGCCTAACTTAAAAATACTTCATAAGTAAAAACGTATGCTAAAAACAAGGGGTAATGATATGTAAAATGTATATTTAGCCTAGGATTCATTGGATGAATGTTCAGGGATATCATATAAATGATGAATACATGTGTATAAAACCAACTTTATATTTGTTCCTTCATTGATTCTGCACATACACAATCAAATAAAATTTACTACAGTTTAGATATTTTTAATTTAACTTTTAATTTTACATTTTCCACATCAGTGGAATAACCTGGCCTTCTCTCTAGAGCAGTGGTACTCAAAATCTGTAGGCCACACTATGGTGTATGTTTTCAAGGTATCCTTGCCTATTCCTAGGTGGTAATCACTAGCTCAGTGATTGCGATCAATCTACCCATGTTTACATAGGCTGATCATGAAACCATAACCTGTTGTTGTGCCCTGAGGACTGGAGTTGAGAATCACTGCTTGGGTGGATGATAAAGGAAGGGAATGGTAGGGAAAGTGGGTGGGTGGGACAGAGTAGGGTTAGTGGTTGGGAGAGAGGGGTTATATTGGTGAATGGGACAGAGAAGAGGTGGCAGATCAGAAAGGGATGTAATATTCATGAACATATACTCTGAAAAGCTCCTACAGGGGAGAAGAGGATGTGAATAATTGGATGAAGCATGGGAGTGACCAGTATATATAATGTTGTTTTCTTTATTGACAACACCATTAGTTAATAAACACTGGAGGAAGGGAAGGAGGAGGTATAGGAGAAGGTGGGGGAGCATGAGGAAGATGGGGCTGGAAGAGAATCATTGTGGGAAGGAGGGAGAGAGAAAGAGAGAGAGAGGAAAATATTTCATATCTCTGCATGAAGGATATGATGATGGGATATGCTCAGTAGTGGTGATCTTAGTCCCTGGTTTTGGTCCTGTCTCGCCTGAGGGGATGAATGTGTAGTGAAAGACTGTACTTTTGTAAACCTTTGAGCACCACAGGGATGTGCAATGAACATTCCTATGGGACTCAAGGGTTAAGGAAGTGATGCTGTTTGTGGGACTCAAGTGTGGATCATCTCTGCTCCTCCACTGAGCAAGCAGAGAGGATGTTCTCAGACTTCAGGGTTGTCTACTGCTAGTGATGTGTGAGGTAGGGCATACTTTACAAATCACCAGCCGTATGATAACCCTAATGCTTGTGATTTATTGAGTCTGCAACTGCAGAGAGCTACAGGGAGCTCCCAATATTGCCAGCCTTAGGAAGGCGATGTTGGGGCTGTAAACTCCAACAGCAGAGGCTGTATCAGAGCTTGGTGCATGTGGCGAACAACTACATTAATATATAAACACACCCACATGAATACAATAGTGGGCTCATTCACCTGAATTTCTATATGGAAATTAGTCATTGCGATGAGTTCAGTGCAAGATCATAAACCTGGCAAAAAGACAAACATGAGCTCCTCTATATAAAGAACAAATGTGTGCCCTGTATTGGGCATATATAATATTTTTTGACAAGTCCTAATCTAATACACCTATAAAGCCCTATCTAAATAAAATTAAAATTCCCTGATGAGATGTTATAATAAACATTGTTTGGGGGACTGCAGACCCCTCTCATTTCTTGCTGCCTTCTATATATCTCTTTTTATATTCAAATTAAAATTGTATATACTATATGGATATGTTATGGTGAATTGGCGCTGTGAACTTTCCTTTTCTTAAGATCATAAACCTGTTGAAGGCATGGCAGATTGATGGCAATAAGGGCTGATTAGTGACATATTGAAGGGGGTATGATAGTGAAGACATGTTAGTACATGTTGACCATGTGCCTTCAACACAGATCTGACACATCACCATACTGAGCGCTTGTGCATCTTGGCCAAGGTGTTTGTCTAACAATGAGGGCAGGTATCTGCTATGCTAAACAGTAATATGGCAGCTTTGTTGTTCACATATAAACAAGTATTTTGTTTCCTTTGTCTTAATGGTTTATAGCTAGACAAGATGCAGATGACATCTGCAAGCTGAAGAGTATTCAGTGGAAGGCTGAGGTCGCACCGGGAGGTTCAAGTAATTGAGAATGGGAAGCAGGCAAGGTACAGAATCAGTAGGCAGGTGGATGATCCAACAGACACGCTGAGTTGGAAACAATAGGCAATGAAGTGCTACAGGAAGTGGCAAGCTGTAGAGGAGTCAGTGGAAAGTTAAGGTCAGCATCGAGGAGCCAAGAAGATTGAAGAGAACCAGGAACAAACTAAATCAATAGCAAGAACAAGGAATAAGGAACACACTAGACTAAGCACTAGAATGTTAAGATCGTGTGTCAGCACAGAGGGCTGGGATCAAGAACAAAACCTAAGTATGGAGTAGAAAGGTATTAGGCAGAAACTGCAGACAGGGAATGCAGAGACTGATAGTAGGTCAGCAGAGACCCCAATATAGATGGATCCCCTTACCCTAATTTTCCTTAGTTTGGCATGGTTATTGCAAGCCTGCAAGAACTCAGTGAGAAAAGTCTATTGTTGAGCTTAGGTTAGGTATTAAGTTTACTCTATACCACAGACAATTTCATAGATCAATTAGGAAAGAAAGGAGATCAAATTCCCTGAAATATATAGTATGTTTTAAAAAGGTAGTAACACAACACCTGAGTAAACCAAGGATACTCCCACTGCTGAGAGGTATTTTATTCAAACGTTATTGCAGCTGAAACTTTAATTTTTTTTAGGTGTAATATCTGAATGGCCTAAAATGTTCTAGTGGGCAGCTCTGCAAATTTTCAGACCATTGAAATAATGCACCTAAAAAAAACAACCTCTCAGCAGTGGGAATATCAATGAGGATAAACCCTACAATATATATTTTTTACATATTAATTGTTACTATTCCTTTGAAATTGTCTTAGTTGTGTTAAGGTGACAGTTTCACTTAATGAAGAGTTTATTTTTTTATTGTTTTACACTTTAGAGGGTAGAAGGTTGCCAATACATTATGAAGCAATAAATTGGAGACCCCTCTAACATTCTAGGGATTAATGCAGTAAGCACTGAAATGATAGCTGCCTTTATTTTCTTCTGGCTTCTGTTCAGTGGATATTGTTTGTCTCCTGGTTCATAGATTCCACAGTGTAATGAGTTTAGACAACGTATTCAAAACAATTTATCTGTGTAATGCCCCAGTAAACTCAGATAAATACTGAGTGTCAGAGTGAAATGAAGTCAGGAGTCGATTACTAGAGGTCAGTGGGTAACAGTGAATATAAAATTACTTATATGATAACAATCATTTGAATATTCCATTTATGAAATAAGACTTCTCTCTGCAGGAATTTTGATATGCTCTTTAATAATGTTTCATAATATTAAAATATACTTCTGATAGTATTAGGCTTTTAGCTGGTATATCTTTGTACTGCATTGTCTATAATTTAAAGCAAAACTAACAACTAAAAATAAAATTGGCTCATATTTTTGTATATAATTTAATCCTAGACTGTATTTGTAAAAGTTCTTTCTAGACCTTAAAGGGACATTATCACCATAAAAAGGCTCAAATTCATTGAAATATTATGGACTCCTAGACAGCATATAATTAATCTTTGTTGAGAAAGTTCTAAAACATTGAATTTACACATAACACAAAACAAATATAGTATAAAAGGGACTTGAGGGTGCCTGTATTGGTGGGGTGTGGGGAAAGAATAAGTTGAACAGTGAGTTTTTTTGGGGGGTTTGTTTACTGGGATTGGGTCAGTTAATAAAAAATAAATCCTAAATACAAATAAAATACCCCATAAGACATGGTATAATAAGGGTCTGGGGAGGGTGCCTGTGTTGGTGGGTGGGGTCTGGGGAATGAATCCGTTTTGGGGGGTTTCTTGACTGGTATTGGGGGACAGTTAATTAAAAAAAAATAAAATAAGAAATGTCTATGTAAAGTACATAAGCTGCCATTGGGGTGGACTAATACTTGACTTGATATAGTATTTTGTAGAGGATGATTTGTTAGATTTGTTGTTAGAAGCCCAAGCCCTGAGGAAACATTGATTTGTAGGACTTAGGCTTTTTAGAAACAACCCCCCTCCCAATTTTTTGTTTTTATAGGACTATGTTTTTATTTATTTATTTTTAAAGCACAAGTCCTAAGAAAAAAAAGTTGCCCTACTGGCCTAGTGCCAGCAGGTGATGTCCTTTTGGCTAGTGGCCACTGGCTATTGTCAAATGTCCTGATATAGATGCAGAATTTTTGACTGATGTTCTTGCTGCTGCTGCTGCTGAGTTGCTTAAGTAGCAGGATGATTAGGCAGCCGAAAGAGAATGTGATCAACAGCAGTAAAATGGTTGATGGATGATGAAGGTTCCACTTTCCACCCATGACTAGCTCCATTGTTGCATCTGAGGCATTAGCAGCACAGTAAGTAGCCCCCAGTCTATGTGGAGATAAGAAGAAGTTGGCCAATAATTCTTCTCCACCTGACCCTCCTCCAAAATCATGGGTGTGCTGTTATTAGAACAAACATTTTTCCCTTCAGAGCAGGAACTGTGTCTCTCATCGGCAACTGCAATGTGCACAGTGTGTGTGTGGTAAATAACATCTGGGGTCACAACGGTATACAAACACCATGACACCAGAACCCAAGTGCTGCCGCTGTTACTAAACCCCTTGTCCAGACCCAGCTAAGGACACATGACAGTTTAATAGCAATGATGAAACCTCCTTGCCAGCATCCTATCATATTCTGCAGGATGGAATCTTCTCAAATGCTGCTAGATGCCCTGCTTTCGATTCTCCTTCACCACACTGGCACGTGTGGTCAGTGCACCACACAGTGTGTAATGGGTGGAGATGAACTGCCACATCATAACATCAACAGTGTTGCTATCATTTGGTGGGGGAGGTAACTATGAACAAGGTGGATTGGCAGAAGATGTAGTTGTTACCCTAGAGGAAGCAGGTGATGGTGAGCTACTTGTTTCGCTCGTCAGGGAACTTGCAGTCTCTCCATGGGTTTCTCTGTTCTTCCTCCTCTTTGATCTCCGCCTCACCTCTTGTTGCCTTTCTGGAGAGTCAGGGGGTACAGTAACAGAGGTGCTTGATTTCTGTGATGCGTGTCTGTCTTTAGCATGTTTGACAAAAATGTCATGGTGTGTGTGTTTCATGCCAAGGTGTGTTCCTTCCTTTCCCCTTCTCACTGACTTGTCACAAATTGCGCACAGTGCCATTGGTGATGACTTCACTGTGCATGCCCCAAGAGAAAAATAGTCCCACACCCATGACTTCTTGGGATGGGCTTAAGGAACAGGTGGAGAAGAATGGACTCTTTCTTCTTCTCCTCCAAATTTCCCATCAGCTGCTGTTGCTGCTACCTCCTCAGAACCAGCACTGCAACTAGGACCAGCTATTGCTGACAAGTGGAACCTGTCCTAGTCCTGCACTTGTTGACCCCATTCCCACTGTGTCCACGGTGGTCTGTGGCACTCTAGCTTGCTCCTCAGCATCCTGCTGCCCTTGCATCTCAGCAGCAGCAGGGATTAGAACAGCTGCAAATTCCACAAATTCCAAAAGCTCATTGCTAGCGGTGGTAGTGGTGGTGATGCCCATCCTCATCCCTGTCTGCCATTCCTTCTCAGTTTCTCATAAAAAGGCCATCAATGTCTATTCCACCCCAGCTTCTCCACCATCATCATCACCACCACTGCTAGTCCCTACGTGCTGCTGCTGTTCTATTACAGACATCTCACTGCTGCTTGGAGGAGGTGACGAGCAATGTGACAGAGGGTCACCTAATGTCACACTTGGCATTTCTTTTTGACCTGAAGAAGGCAGACTGGCAGCAGTAGCACCAGGTGCAGACAGCTGATCTGTGCTCCTGCTGGTGGTGGTGATGATATTAATTTTGAGCCTGCTCTCCCCCAACACCAGTTCTGGTATCTTTAGGATCATGTTCCACTTGGACACTGTAGTGAAGCGAAGGAGGACCCCAGAGCCAGAGGAATGGTGTGGGCTCCCTTGACCGCTACTCTGGATGCTCTCAAATGTTTCCCCTACCACTCCTCTAACACTAGTCCCACTGGCTACTTCATTATTAAAGTTACTACTGCTACTAACACCAACCACATCAAGTTCAGCCCCTGAGTCTTCCTCCTCACAGTCACTAGTAGTATGATTACCCCCTCCTTCACTCCTAAAAGTAACAAGCTGCTGGACCTCCTTAGTAGTACTAGCACTGGCAGGATTTCTTTGGTGATGACAAGTGTGACTTAGGGTCCCCCCTGCTGTCACACTTGGCATCATCTTCTCCTTCCCCCTTCCTGAGTATTGTAAGACACACTAGCAGCTTCCGCACTGGTGGCAGCAGGGGCAGCACATCTGACAGCAGGCACAGTATTGGTGGCAGCAGGTTAAGCACTGGCAGCAGACACACCACTAGTTTCAATAGAGGCAGCATGTCTGACAGCAGGCACAGCATTAGTGGCATTAGGGGCAGCAATGGTGGCAGCAGAGGCAGCACGTCTAGCAGCAAGCACAGGCAGCTGACCTGTCCTGATCTCATTAATACTACCCTTTTCTCCCTCCTTTCCCATTCCCTTTTTCTCCCTCCCTTCTCAATAAATTCCCAGAGCTAACTTCCTCCTCCTCAGACTCAGTAGACACATGAGGGTCCTTCCAGTTCCTCCTTTTATTAATTTTATACCTGCTCATAGTGATAGCAGTCACTATGAGCCTCTCCTGCCTCCATTTTTCCAAAAGACCACAGCAGAATAACACAGCACGTCTACCTCGCTCTATAGTTGCTTCTATTGTGTTCGACTTCTCCAAATACGTCACATTTTTATAGCGAAAAGGCGAAAACCACGTAAATCAATGGGCGGAAACTTTCTAGCCATTGAAAAAATGGCAAAAAGTTTTGGCCAATAGGAGAAAAATATGAACATTTTAATCACTAGTTTTAAATCGTATTTTCTAGTGAAAAAGTGGACAACAACGTGTTTTTGTGGAATTTCTCGAGAAAACACAGTGAGAGATTTTGCCCACCTTTAATAATAATGATAATAATAATAATACCATACTAAAAGACTGGGAATTTTATAGCAATTTATGTACAATCCATTCACCATTTGTGTATTTCCTGTCTGACAAACCTGTCTTGATGAATTTTTATTCCATGCTTAGGACCTAAGTTTGAGGTGCTGCAATCAATTTATTGTTATCTGCAAGTTTTCCTGTAATGTGTTGCAAGCTGGTCTGCTATTTAAAGCCATCATGTATCTATTTAATACTACTGCAACTGTAAAAAAAAGAATGCATTTATTATTTGGACAGAGATTCCATTCTATCAATATGGTAATTTGGTTGGCAATAGACTAGGAAAAGGGCTTTTCTTTGCTTTTTACTACTTCAGCTTTTACATTCCATTCATTCCACACCAAAACAGCGACAAAAAAGTATTGCAATTGGCCACTCTCTTTATTACATACTAGTAGAATAGCCTTTGTAAGACCCCGTTTTCAGAACAGCCTTTCAAGTCTTGGTATCTCAGGGCTGCTGAGCCACCCACCCTCCTTCGTACACTCACACAATCCCTCTTTACCTGTCCATTGCTATGCAGCTTGCAAAACATTTCTGTAAATCAGATGGGTTAATTGCCCAAAATAAGGAATATGAATCATTGTGTTTCAACCAGAGTGACAATGTAGAGGTTAAACTTGTGAAAAATCAAACATTTGTTAATCTAAGGCCAAAATGGCCTAAAATAAATCTGGAGGTTCATTCTGAGCAGATCAGGACATAATTTGTTTAACCATTTAAAACCCATGATGTATAAGGACTGTCACGCTAGTTCTGGCACTTAAGAACTGGTAACTCTTCTGGCACATCATGGAATTTTGAAATTCTGGGATGGCAGAGCGGCTGCATGCCAAATTCAGTTTGTGGAAAAAATAAAAAAAAATCTCTGTGGTCCTGTCACGGTAATCAGGCAAATAATGTCAGGCACAGTATAAAATTTTACCACCTTTATTGAGAATGTAGCAAGGTAGATAGTAAACCACACAATCCCAGACCCAGACAAGCTTGGCCCGAGGCTCCACCAAGAGCTGATGACTGTGCTGTGCACTGTAGTGCAGACGGACCTCAGACAGAGGTAGAGGAGAACACCAGAGTGAGATAGAGCATAGGACTACTCTAGGTCTTGAGGTAGGCAATGGGAAGCGAGTAGGCAGTCACAGCCACAGGTCAGACACACCGGGACTACACAGGCACAGGTCATAGCCAGAGCCACTGACCTGACAAACAGAGACTACATGGAGCGATAGAGACCAGAGCGAGAGGAGATGCACTGGATCCCACAAATGGAAAAGGCCGGAGCCAAAGAGTAGGTGCACTGAGGACACACAGAGCCAGACAGTGGCCGGAACCAATAGGAAGCACACTGGAGACTACATGGAGTAATACAGATACCGGGGACTACACAAAGTGAGTCAGAGGACAGAGGCCAAGGGAGGCACACCGGAGACACACTAAGCGAACCCACAGATAGACCCAGAGGTCAGACAGGTGTGGGTAGATACAAGCCGGGGTCATACATGAAGCAGGGCCTCAGACAGAGCCAGTGGTCAGCACTGTAGCGGGTAGTCAGACAAGCCGGGGTCATACACAGAGTGAATCCCCAGAGAACCAGTGGTCAGCACGGTAGCGGGTAGTCAGACAAGTCGGGGTCAAACACGGAGAAAAATGAGACAGAACCAGAGATCAGCACAGATCGGGTAGTCAGATAAGCTGGAGCGAATACTCAGACAGGCACGGATCACAACGGAGCAAGCACAAGCTATCAGAAACACCACGTAAGGGCAATGTCTCCCAGGCCTAGAAAGTTCTATAAAGGAGCAGAAGGAGGCGGAACCCAATTAGGGAAAGTAGCATAGGACCATAAACAGGCATCCAGGCCAGTGTCTGTCCATCCTGAGTAAAGAGGAAGTAGCCGCCACCATGCCGCCCAACACACCACAAGGGAAGGAACCACAGGCTCACGCCAATGTGGGAGACTGTGATAGGTCCTCAATGGACGACCACGAGATCGATCGGTCGTTAAGAAGTAATAAAATAAAGAAGGTCCTGTGGCCCCCAAACAGCTATTTCTTGTTTGGAGCCCCCATATAAATCTGAAAAATACCCAAAGAACGGGTCCGTGATCCCTTTCCCTGCCTTCCCTAAGGGTGACTAAGTAAAAAAAAAGCAATAATTAATATGGGGTATGTAGCCCCCATACTAATCAGTAAATGCCCACAGGTCAGCTTCCTCTGCCCTACCTAAGAGACAGAATTAAAATAAAACAATGTGGTCTGAAGCCCTCATTTTAGTTTAATGAAAAACATGAAAAGGGTACTCTTCACATACCCCTGCCCCAGATGTAAGATTATTATTTTTTTAATAAACCACTCATGATTAACCACATCTTTGCCGGAGCAGAGAGATTGATGCGACTGTGCAATGGAGGTGGAGGAGTTAATTTCTGTGGATGGAATTTTGGGGGTGGTGAGGGGTAATTAAGTTTTTTTTTTACTTTGTAGGTAATCAATCTATTGCAGGAGCAGTGAAATTGCTGAGAACCAGTAAAGGAAAAGTTCAACGCTGGTGGTAGGGATATGGGAGATCAGGTAGGTGATCAGGGGACTATTGTGCCCCTATGTTTCACCTGACTGAAAAAAAAACAAAGAAAAGCAAAAATGCAATTCGACAATCAAATTCTGGCCCTCAGTCAGAATGTGACTGCAGAACTGACTACCTGAAGATTTTTTCTATGGAAAAATAACATATCAGCAAATATTTCAATATGGAATGCAATGCTGGTCTTAATTTGCAAGTTATTGGCTTATTTCCTTATAAATGAAATACACCATGGGACACACACACATGCACACACGCAAGAACATAAACCCTCCCAAAATTAGGCCAAGATGCCCAAGGAAGCAGGCAAATCTCAGCATTTTTTCCTTGGGTTGGATCAGGTAGGAGAAACCTGGGGAATGAAATCACTCATTGCCCTTACACACACCATGATGTTGGCTGGCACTCTTGCTGATAAATCAAAATACCTAGTTATCTGCATCCAAATGTAAGTTGAAAATTAAAAAAAAAAGTATTTTAACCCTGTAAGGACCAGCAGTGTCCATCACTTAAGGACCACGGAGCATTTTTTTTTTTGCATCTGCTTCCGGAATCCCCGAACAGTGTGCAGCCACATGGGGAGCCTGGAATTCCATGACGTTCCTGGCACATCATGGGTCCTTAAAGCAAATCCACTCATTATGTGCCAGGACCGTCAAGGGTCCTTAAGGAGTTAAAGCACTCACATGACTTTAAAAATGTGAGGGAATTTAATTGCAGCATAAAAGTTTCCTTTTACAAATCAATGGGAGTACTGCACTATAGACCAGGAATGAATGAAAAGTGCTTTTCTCATGGGTTTGGTATTTATTTTTGCCAGGTCTCTATGGTATTTTGTAAATAATAACATTTTATATTGCTGTTATGGTATGTAGTGCTGCAAAATCTCAGCCAATAACTAAGGGCTAGACTCCATTGCAGCTGAAAACATTTTCAAGGGTTTTAAATGCAAATTTCTCCATAGACTTCAATATGAATCAGTGATAAGTGCAATGAAATCTAGGCCTATATAAACAAACATAAAAAACTTGTTCATACTGTCAAAACAAAACTTTTAATGGTTATTATTATTGTTTTGTGAACAGTTCTCAAAATTAAATTTGCACATAAGTTCAGTGTTTGCTTTCATAAATTAAAATGTTAACTGTATAAATGTATACTAATAAGGGCTGCATTCAGCTACAAAATGCAATTTCCTGCCGGGGAACACTTGATAACAGGGTACAGGAAAATGCACAGTTTCAAAGATACTTGATTGAAGACTGGAGATTAATATGGCTGTCTCAGTTTCTCCCAAGAGACACTTGCATCCAAAAATGTGTTTGTAGTTGCCTAGTTGTCTACATGAGTGATAATAAAAGGTCTCTAGGCATTTATTTTATTATAGTTGAATGCTCAGTATGTCTTTCTGACACATCTTTCCTCTAAACTATTTTAATATTAACATTACTTCTGTTATTCTGTGTTATGCAAGTGGAAGGGGAAATTATTTTAGGGCAATTTCTGACCTAGGATAAATGGTCACATACATCTGACTTTAAAACCATCAGGTGAATGCTGATTGTCTGGTATTTTTTATTTTATTTGTTTTATGTTTTTGAATAGAACTTGTATTCTAGCTGTTGCATGCATTG
The DNA here is from genome assembly GCA_037306005.1 of Rhinophrynus dorsalis. Lineage (NCBI taxonomy): Eukaryota > Metazoa > Chordata > Amphibia > Anura > Rhinophrynidae > Rhinophrynus > Rhinophrynus dorsalis. The sequence continues at coordinate 291,905,661 of CM074720.1, forward strand.
AATGTACTTGGGAAGGAAATCACTGCTGTGGCTCATGTTTAACAGCAAAGTGCACTTTTGGACTATTCCGGAGCAAACCAAGCACACCACAGGGGACACATGACAAAGTTCAAATTCCCCTTTGATTTAAATGGAGTTTTTTGATCCCGTGAATGCCATAAGTCTTGAAAGCATTGCCTCACATTCAAGAGGTTGAAAGCCTCATCTAACTGAAAGAATTTGTATTTATCCCCTATGGTGCAGTTGGTTTGCCTCAGGATTGCACCAGTTTTATGCCTCTGGGCCTGTGTTCTTTTCCACTTTGTTACCAGACGTTTATAGATTATTACACATTTCAGGCAGCAGAAAGAGGTGAGTAGCAAGGGTCAGGGCCCCTGGAACTCTGTGATCTATTCAGAACTTATGTTGTCTGTAATCTAGGGGTGCCCAGTGGTCAGATGAGGATGATGGGAGTAGTCAAACAATATCTATAGTCCTGCAGGTTGTCCAGTCATTCACTAATAAGTTCTTATGTGACTGATTATAGATTAGGTTGTTTTATTATTAACAATATAACTTATGACAGTAATGCATGTAATAAAATAGGGGGGTGTACTAATAAGATTCCAAATTGGTGAGCTGGAACCAAATGTTTTTTGCTGCACCTGCCTAATGCCTATGTACTAAGCTATCTCTTTCAAAAGTAAAGGCGGTAGGAGAGTGTATGGGCATTTCACTGAGTTCTAATTCTCTGTCCTTAAGAGCTTATGCAAAAAGCAAAGCAGGTGCAATTCTGGATCAAACCAACTGCACAATAGGTGAAAAAAACTATGTAAATGGCCACTGAATTAATGGGAATTTGTAACCACTTTAACGCTAGAAAACACACTGAGAAGCACTGAAGAGTTCTCTAGCACTGAAGGGGTTTAAACACTTCAAATTTATGGGGATTTTAATTTGTTCACTGCATACAGTTGGTTTATTCCATAATTGCACCTGGTTTGCTTTCTGTATAAGTCCCTTGTTTCTTGTTATATACTACAAGTCACTGGAAAAATTGGAGTAATATTTTTTTCAGGAATTTTGTTCAGGAAGCTAAAGAGACGCATATTAATGCCCTCAAGACCTATACAGCAATTAAATGGTTACAAGCCATATTTAAATAACTTGGAATTTAGGGATATTTTCTCTGGTGCAGCTGGTTTAGTCCAGATATGCTAAAAGGAATTTAGGCATTATATCCCCCAAGTATAATACCTCTATTTCACAGTGAATATTACAGTTCAGCCAGAAAACTTATTTCACTCTAATAGATGCCAAATACAAATATATACAAATGTGTATACTCAGGCAATTCCACTCTTTGAGATATTCAAAAATGGTACAGTCACTGTCCCACAAAAGTATAGTATGTTCCACTTGCGTGCAGCGATCCCACTTATTACGTCACTCCACACTGCACATAGGAGCAAAGGAAGAAAACGTCCAATTAGACTTCAATATCTTTAGATTATATCAAATAATCTAGTATCCACTTACAGTTGCGCTGCATTAATTGATCTCCGACAAGCCAGAAATCCCATCCAATGTTCCGTCTACTCAGGCCGATATCAGGATCTATAATCGTGGATGTTTCAAATCACCAATCAGCTCCAACACAATATCGCTCCTTTTAAGGTTCTCCGTCCTCTTCCAATTAGCTGTGTTCCTCTCTCAAACGATCAAGGACCATACAGGAAACAAACATTCAGTTTCAAATGGTCACAACAAACTAATAGTGACTAATTATCCACTCACTTTATCTATTCCTTTTCTCCAGCGACCGGACCAAATCTTATAAAGATCAAGCTGTTTCCAATAATCGTACTGTTTGGGATAATATGCACTGGGCTAATTAAATATCGAAATTTATTGAATATTAAATTACAGTCTTCATATACATATATTGCATGTTTGTATATTCAGTACAATTCACACACCAAGCTAAAAATAAAATTGTTGCCTACTCCTGATCCAAACAATGGGACCACAAATATGCAAACGTAGCGACCCGCCCTACTCTATGCAATAGCTACACCACTATACCCACAAGTTCTCAAATGGGCATGCAGCATTATGGAACTCAGTTAGGTATCAGGGCAGACACCTCCTCCTATGCCCAATGCGTTTTGTACAATAGTACTTCATCAGGGGCTTTGTTTACACTGTTGGTTTTGAGAAGCTGTAAATTACAAAATATCTGTAACAGTTTGTTCAACACTCAGACACAGTGGTTTAGGATAAAACACAGTTTTATTGAAACAAACACAATGATAATTACCCTTAACGGGCTATAGCGTATTTCAGCAGAATTATACAGGTGCAATACAGGACTTAGATACATATGCCTACACAGGCCCAGTATAAAGGAAGCGAGAGAGTTCATATACTGTCACAGGTCAGGCATGATAGGGTGAATACCCAGAGTAGCAGCACAGCATGAGTTAAAGTCCCAATAGATATAATCAGTCTCTGTTGTGATGAGTTCTCAGTAACGCCCAGTATGATGGAATAACAGCGAATAGGAGACTGTTGTGCTAGAATGGAGACAGAACACTGGTAATCTGCCGGAGCAGAGCTGAGACTTATACCCACTGGCGTAGCAGTAAACGGAGGCAACAATAATACTCTGCAAGAGCTGAACGGAATAGAGCCAATGGCACCCTGCCGGAGCAGTAACGGAGGCAACAGTACTCTGCAAAAGCTGGACGGAACACAGCCAATGACACACTGCTGTAGCAGTAATGGAGGCAACAGGGTTCTCTGCAAGAGCCGAACGGAAACGCAGCCAAAGGCGCACAGTCGCAGCAGTAACAGAGGCAACAAGGAGTACTGCAAGGGTTAACGGAAGGCTCAACCAATGGCACACTGCCGTAGCAGTAACGGAGGCAACAGTGAAGCTCTGCAAGAGTTAACGGGAGGCCCAGCCAATGGCACACTGCCGTAGCAGTAATGGAGGCAACAGTAAGCTCTGCAAGAATTAACGGAAGGCTCAGCAATCAGTACACTGCCGTAGCAGTAACGGAGGCAACAGTAAGCTCTGCAAGAGTTAACGGGATGCTCAGCAATAGGTACACTGCCGTAGCAGTAACGGAGGCAACACAGAACACTCTGCCAGGTAGGCCCAGTCAAAGTGGAAGTCAGAATGTCACCCAAGCGACACAACGAAGCAGGAACAGGAGAGCCAGGCCGGATCACGGAGCAGGAACGTCAGACAAGCCGGGTCAGGTCACGGAGCAGGAATGTCAGACAAGCAGGGTCAGGTCATGGAGCAGGAACGTCAGCCAGGCCGGGTCGAATCACGGAGCAGGAACCAGAAGCAGAGTAGTCTGTCGGGCCAAGTCGGTACAAGGAACACAGCAACTCAAGTCATCACTGGTACAGGAACACCACGAAAGGGCGCTAGACAGGTGCCAGAGCCCAGTATAAAAGGCCATACTGGGCGGGCCAAAAATAGCTCAGCCAATAGGAGCGTATCACACAGAGACTGACAGAAAGAACGGGCACTGTGATAATATCTTTCTTGAGTACAAAACAATTGCATTTGAGGTTTATCCGCTGTGGTGGGCATGAGAATTCATATTACTAATACCACATTAGTATGCAAGACAGTGCATCCATTTCAGTCGTCAGCACCCTCTATTTGCAGCTTTAGTTCATCAACACCTTTAAGTGTTTCTGCTATAATAATTCTGATAGTTTTGTTTGAATTATTGTATCCATCCTTTTAAGGTGGCATACCTTATCCTCATACAGGACTCTTGTAAAAACATATACTTCAGAGTTGTATTGAAAACAATATAGATTTGAAGTATGCATTTTTATGTGCCCTGTGTTTCCATTACTCACATCAAAGCCAAGTGTCTTATTGTGGCACAACTTAAGCTCTTCAAAATGAAGCTTCTAAAATAAATAGGAAATGTTTAGTATTCTGGAAGCATTAATTAAAATGAAAGCTATATAATATGCTGACATAAAGAACAGAGAGCAAGCAATCAGAAGAAATTAAATAAGACAGTCATCTGGGTTTAATTAAATTCTAACACATTATTAAAGTGAACATTAAACAGTATTTAAATATTTTGGAATTCAAATTCTCCATAGTACTTGCAACACCTTTTTCATTCCTCTGAACTCGCTCTTTAGAAATTCTCCCTTTGATTTCAGTAACATGGAATTTCACAAAAAAACATTTTGGCAATTTGTAGAGGATTTCAACATATAAGCTGCAGATGGAAACTTGAGTTATTGCACCTGAAGATAATGAAATTATGTCTGTTGAATTTCGTGGCATGATGTAATTAATTATTTACATTAGCTCGAGACTCTACTAGGGCCTTGATTCAAATATTTGCGTTAAAAAAGCCGGTAGGGCAAATGGATACCGACCAACAAAAGAAAATGTCTAAGTCGGTATTAAATTGTCCTACTGGCTAATAGCACAATGGATGTGAGGCCACAGAAAAGGTCTTGTAGCAAAACGTCCTTTTTTTTGTGTTAACTTCCCAAAATGCCGCAAAATAGTGGCAGTATTGGGAACTTCAAAGGAAAAAAGCTATCAGTGCTGACACACTGTCAGGCATCGATCGTTAACTTATATGTGTTAAACTTACCTGTCATCCACTGTCTATCTCCTTCTGTCTTCATTCTATTTTCTCTTCTTTCTTATTTTGCATTTTCTTTCTTCTCAACTGTCTTCTCTTCTTTTGTCCGTCTTCTAGGTGTAAAGAAAAAAAGAAAAGTATTCATGTTTTGCTCAAATATTCTGCACACTTATACATATTTTAACCCCTTGGGTGCCAGAAGGGTACGCAACACATTGCAGAGCAATGCGTTGTGCACCTCTCTGTGGCTCACAGGGTTAAACGATGTATGAGTGTGCGTGTGAAGATAAATAAAGATGCCTCCTCATTGAAAAGAATGCCTCCACATTGAAAAGAATGGCCCAATATTTGTAGAAAATAATCATACGTTTCTATTTCTCCACTGCTGTGTACAAACATGGAGGTGGGAGAGAAATTAATGTGCACAGAGGCCCTGTCCTTTCATGGGCCGATGCCACACTGAGGGAATTTGAACAGACACTGCCTTTATAGAGGGGCAGTCTCTGTTCAAATTCGTTCACAGCCATTGGCTGGGATGTGCTTACACACATCCCAGACAATCAGTTTCAAGCACTGCCGCTCTAAGTTGAATGGCTGTGAGAAAAGACAGTTTCTGTTCAAATTCCCTCAGTATGAAATGTGGACATTAATTTCTCCACTGCTGCCACATCTGTGGCTGCACAAAGAGGCAGAGATATAGGAAAGTATGATTATTTTCTACAATTATTAGGGTATTCTTTTCAGTGTGGCATTCTTTTCACTGTGGAGGCATTCTTATCAAAGTGGAGGCATCTTTATTTATCTTCACCCACACACTCCTACATCGTTTAACCCTTTGAGCCCCAGAGAGGTGTACAAAGCTTTGCTCTGCAATGTACTGCATACCCCTTTGGCACTAAGGGTTAAACTATATATAAGTGTGGGGAATATTTGAGCAAAACATTCATTATTACTTTTCTTTTTTCTTTACAGCTAGAAGACAGAAGAAAGAAGATGGGCAGTGGCTGACCATAGCACAGGTAATTGAATAGCTTACTTTGCTTGAAAAAAATGCAATCGGCAGAAAAAACAGCCATCAGACACATTTGAATTGAGACCTAGATGGGCCAATTGATTTGTATCTGCTGTCGAATTCTATTTTTTTTTTTTGCACAGCTATCCCTGTGAAATACCCCAGCTGAGTAATTAATTACCTTGGGGATTCCAGCTAATAATATTACTCAATACCCACGAAGTAGTATTGTGAAAAAGGAATAGTAATGCACAGGTAATTTTAAGCCATGCACATACCTGGTATTTGCCGGTAACCTCCAATTTCAGGGAACTTCGGATACAGTTCAGAAAGATCTGATATTTTCAGCAAGGAACCAATTCAATCCCATGAATAGGTAAAAAGAGATACAAATGAGGCTGCTCTTCCCACAAATATTGTGGGTCTAAGGGAGGCAACCACAAACCTTTATGGTATCCTTATGTGTTCCTATATTTTGAGCATCAATTCAAAGTTTTGCCAGAGGCCACAAAGGTTCTTAAAGTTCACATGCAATATAGCTGACCTAATGTGACATGCCTTATGGGTTTATATACCATTAAGCATACATGTTATCCTCTATGAACTTGACCATAAACTTCTTTTCACACATCTTTGCATGTTTACACTACTACCTTTTTCAAGAAAATACTCCAATATTTACAAAAGAAAATAGAAGCAATTCTGGTCTAATCAACTGTAATACAGAGAACAAATAAAAAAAATATACGTAGAAAAGAAAAATAATGATGAAATGCCTTATTGATTTCAATGGGGCTTTTAAGCCCTTGAATGCTAGAGAGGTCTACAACACATTTTGAAATTATGTTTTGTAAACTACCCTAGCATTCAAGGGACTAAAAGTTTTTTTTTAATTTCTTAATACATACTTCAAATCAGAGCACTATAGGATCAGAGAAGTTATTCCAATCAGTTTTCTGTCCTGATAATGGCTTTATATTAGTTCCAACAATAATCAAAATCAAATCAAAATGGATAACACAAAAAACAATATCAGAAAAAAAAAATATATATAGGGGAAGAAAGTCTCAGTAGATCAAGTCCACTAGTTGATTCAATAGATATTCTTTCAAACATTTCTCTGTTCTGTTTTGTAAACACGAAATGCGTTGGATAGTTTGAAGTTTGAAAAATAAAAAGAACGTTTTGAAAACCACTGACTCCGCAGTGAATATTGTGGCAATAGATATATGCTTGAAACAACTGGAATCTAGTGAGAAGCTTGGAGATTGGGGGTACAAATACCTGTTTAAACAGGTTTTGCTCTTAGAGGGTCTGCACCCTGTTTTTGTTTTGTTTGATTTTTATTTCTTCACTGTATTGGCTGGATTGCTCTGGAACTGCTACTTTTTCATTTTTGTATAAGGACACAGATCTTCCAGTATGACAATGCATATAAAGTATAGCACAATTTTAGACTTACAGCCAGATGTATCCTTAACCATTCTGCAGAATTTCCCTCACTGTCTCTAACTTTCTGTGTAAGATCCACATGCAGGTTAATAGAATTTGTTTATCTGATCTGGGGCTAGATTATATTACAGGTGCTAATTTTATCTCTGCTTTTATTTCCAGTTTTCCCCATATTCTTCAATAGGAAAATGTTTGCTAAAACGGGAGTTAACATTTAGCACCTGCAATAGAATCTGGCCCCTAGATGTGAAATAAGGACATTTTTACAATGCATAAAAAGCACTATACGCACTTATATAAAGAACATTAATTCTCAGGTTTACATTGATTAAATCAAAAGTTTATAAAGTTCCTTAATAGCAATGGGGAAACATATTGCAAACCAAAAGCAAAACATTAAAAAAGGCACTTCCTACCTCCAGCTTTTTTTTTTTTTTTGCCTTTTCCATTGTAATGAAATAAATGACAAAAATGTAATGTGCCCTGAAACGTCAAGAGTTTCCCACACATATTTGTACTAACTCACCAGTATAAAAGGGTTGGGGGGTGTTACTACATGCTGAACCTCTGAACTTTTGATGCTAGCTAGAGTAGAGGCAGAATGGCAAAGAGAGAAAGAGGGAGTTGCTTGATTTAGGAGTATTGGATGGTAGCCTGTTGGCCTCTGGCCTGAGTGGGATGTGGGTGTGAAGGTTGTGAACTGTGAAAATTGGTTTAAAGCATTAACTTAGGTAAGCCTTTAAACAAAATTATTAATTTTTTAACCAAGGTTATTTGGCAAACTGCTTTGCCCCTTTATAAAAATTGCAACTTCAGAAAGTCTTTCCCAGAAGCCACCAGCCTTTCAAAACATTTTTAAGGCAAAAAGAAACATTCAAAAATGTCAGTGGCTCATGTATTAGGTTTCTTTTGCAAAAATAATTAAAATGTATTATTACAAATTATAATTTATAATTAAAGTAAAACTTTTAGATAAAATGTTTAAATATGGCAAAGATAACCTTGAAAAAATTGTTAGCAGACCTATGGCAAGATGAGCCTTGAACTTTTTTTATAGCAGGATGAGGCCTATGGCAAGGTAATAATTGAAAATGTTTTTGTGTTTGCTTTACTGACCTGACACAACAAGTGACTGGTGGTTGGTAGGTGACTGACACTTCCAATGGGTAATCCTGACTCTATAATAATCATTTCATAACTATAACTGACAATCCCTTCAATGAGTCATGTGAATTCCGAAGGGTGGACTTTTCACCCATCCATTTTCCTTAATGTGATTAATTACCTTCTATTTAAAGCAATATGCTTCCTCATTTTCTTTCTTTACATCCATGGGAACATAAAGTAAAACGTTTTTTACCATATCATCCATGAAAAAGACGGAAAGCAGGAAAGGGATATAGCAGGGTTTCCTGTCAGGATCAGAAGGCCTATGTTGTTCAATAAAAATCTGCAGAATTATTTGGCCTCTAGGTTCAGCTTCTTTTCCCACTATTGCTTCTTTTTTTCTGAATATGACTTATACAATACAAGTCAGCTGTGTTATATTACAGACCACATATTGAGATCCTCAGTTAAAAGCAAGCAAGACAGGTTAGGACTGTTCTTCTTAATAATCATGCCTGCATCCTCTGAACCACCAGTGCTACAGCTGCCATTTACTGTTTGACATCTTGCTAATACTGCTACATCCAGCCTTGTTTGTACATAAGAGCTAAATGAACTGCATAGAAAAATGGTCATGAAAAATACAGCCATGTATTCACTAGTACAACTACCACGAATAGACCCCTAAAGGTTTATTTCTAGCCAAGTAGCCAAGTATGAGAATCAGCTCTTTTTCACCTGTATTTTGCAAACATGAAATATACTGCAAGTAGACAGTGCATCAGGCAGCATGTAGTCATTTCTTCTTGGAGTTATATATTTTGGATTTAATTAAAAAATGCACAATGTGCGAATCTGCCAAAAATAATTTTGTTCAGTATTGTAAAATGCATAGTTATATAATTGTTAGTGTTTGTGGATTCCTGTGCTAGAATTAATTTAATTGTTATCTGCTGTATGACTGAGAAGAGGAGATAGTTTTTTAATGGATTTGGCAAAAAAACATCTGACTAAAGGATTTATGTCCATTCCAATTAAAATGCAACCAAATTGGTTTGGAGATGTGTTTATCAGAGTTCTAAAACAAGTAGCACTTTTGTTTTATTCTTTATATTTCTTCAGACCATTACATTGCTCACTTCCTGAGTTCTAAATTAATATTTTTTTACAAATTCAAATAAATTATAATTACAATGGTTTATTATTTATTTACAGAACTTATGTAATACTGTTTATTTTTATAAAATTATGATTTTACAATAGAATATTGGCACTCTAAAAGTATTAAAAATACAGTTAAGCGTGTAACTAATTTCAGCCATACGCTTAAAAATGCTATAATTCATGAGTTATGTAACATTTATCAACCCCTTCTATCCTCCTTATGTCACATCTTTACCTTATCATTGTAAGTGTCTGATCTAGTAGAATGATTGCTGGGCTTGGTTTGTCAGTCACAACCCTACATAGTGATCTACTATTACTGCCTTTGTAAGTATGCTTTGATCACTAACTGCAGTAAAAATAGAGCTCAGGACTTTTTTTTTTTTTTTTTTTACAATACATAGAAACAGACAACTGTTTCATTTGGCAGATTCTCATATAGTATTGCAACTGACAACCTCAGTTCTTCTGGCTGCCTAACTGGCCACATTTATAGCATATAGTAATAATCTTGGCACTCTCAATTTCTTTGTTGTAATGGCACAGGATAGGGTTTTTGAGCTGGCCAATTGGTTTCCCTGTGCACCAGCAACTTTCCGTATGCCTGACTGGCCAACCCCTTCAAAATAAATAACAAGGTACGTATAGTGTTTTTGAGATCAATAACACTCTTAAATAGCTAACTATTGAATTAACTGAAGTGTTACTGAAGCATTACTATCTCTAAAGCACAATGCATCATAAGATAGACAGTGAAAAATATGTGTGCAGTGCAATCAATGTAATACTGCCACCATAGAACCAGTCTAATCAATGGAATAATGGAATCCCATAGAACTGCAAGTGTGATAAAAATGGAAAGGGAAATATCCAGCACATATACTACATAGTACAATATCTCAAAGTACATTTATTAAAACCATAAATCATAATTTTCTGCACTCCAAGGCTTATGTTCTAAAAAGAAATGGGGTAATTCTGGGATAAACTAACTGCACCATAGGGTGCAAATAAAAACCAGCCTCTGTGCTTAATATATACTTTCCTTATTTATTTACAATATTCTATTCAATAAACGCTTTTATGATATATATATATATATATATATATATATATATTTTTTTTTTTATTAAATGTATATTCAGTAATATTATATATTAAATCTCCAGTTACCTATACATTTTTTCAGTTCTATGGATGTGTTCTTTTTTTTGGATGGCTATGCACTGATTGATGGAAAGCCTACAGCATTTGAATTTCAGTGATGCTTTTACCATGGTTGCCCCATTTGTTACAATGAAAAGAGCTTTAACAGTGTCACGGGCACCACCTATGGGCAATTATATCACAAAACCACAATAAAAACACATTTTTTAAAGAGACACGGTTATGAGGTTCATGTGATGTGGGAACACGATTGGAAACACCTGTTAGAAACTGACAAGGAGATACAGAATTTTCTTAATGAAAGAAGTTTCCTGTAACCTATGGACCCGTGTGATGCACTTTATGGTGGGTGCACAAATGCTATTATACTGTACCACAAAGTGGCTCCAGGTGAAAGCATACACTATTATGATTTTACCAATTTATATATCTTTGTCAACAAAATAAAAACATACCCACAGGTCACCCAGTAATCATTTATGATAATTTTAAGGCTTTTGATCAATACTTTGGTATTGCTAAAGTAAAAGTCTACCCACCAAGGGGGTTATTTTTCCCTGTTTTACAAGTTAAAATGCATGGTAAACTCATGTTTCCATTATGTTACACATGTTCTGCCAATAACCAAACAGCACATTGTGAGCATACAGAAGAAGAGCTATCTTTGACAGGCACTTGGTGCACCATTGAAACAAAGCATGCATTGGCTAAGGGGTACAGACTAAGTGAAATATTTGAGGTTTGGCATTTTCTAGACTCTATAAACAGGTTGTTTGAAAATTACATAAAAGTGCATCTCAAGGATAAAAAGGAGGCTTCAGGTTACCCAAGCTGGTGTACAGATGATGAGAAAAGACAGCGGTACATTGATGATTATTTCACTAAAGAGGGTGTGCAGTTAAGGCCTGAAATGATAGAACTCAACCCTGCAAAAAGACAGATTGCACAATTATTTCTAAATTCTTTATGGGGTAAATTTGGTCAAAAATCTAATTTGCAAACCGCAAGCCTTGTGTCTGATCCTGACCAACTTTTTGGCTATGTATTTTTACCACAATATGATGTATCCTCATTATCCTTCATAACTGAAGAAACAGCTATGCTCAATTGGAAGTATACCGGAGGTTGTCATAGTGTGGCTCGTAACACCAACATCTTTATTGCTTGTTTTACCGCAGCCTATGCGCACCTAGAATTGTATAAGGTTTTGGACACACTGAATGAACGCTGTTTCCATCAGGACACAGACTCTGTTATTTTTGTCAGCAAAGAGGGTGACTGGAATCCTCCTCTGGGTGACTATCTAGGTGAGCTGACTAGTGAAATACCTGAGGGTACTTATATTACAGAGTTTGTATCTGCAGGTCCCAAGACTTATGGCTACAAATTGTCAACAAATAAGACATCTCTAAAAGTGAAAGGCATAACACTGAATGCCAGCAACATACAGCTCATTAACTTTGACAGTTTAAAAGAGTTGGTGCTGGACTACCCCATCCACTCTGCCCCTGACAAACTGAGAAAGATTGTTGTGAGTGGTATCACCAGAAACACTAAAGTGTGTATACACTTAGATACTTTTGGGAAACTATTTTACCACACACCCCTTTGGATACTGATTAAATAAGGATGGACACCAGGTTACAACATCCCTTTTCATGCATACTAGCAGGACCTTCTAATTCAGGAAAAAGTTTTTTGTTAAACAGCTTTTGCAGAATGCTACCAGTGTATTGTCTCACAGACTTGATAACATTGTCTGGTTTTATGCCTGCTGGCAAGTGCTTTATGATGATTTGTTACGCACAATGCCTCATATTCATTTTATTGAGAGTTTACCACACTCATTTTGTCAGAGACATTGCCATGATAGGGAGGAAATGGTTAATTATCCTTTTAAACCAAATTCTCTGAAAGTCTGTTTTTAAGATGTGTGTAATGATCTCAGGTTAAGAAAATGTCCCTTTGCTTCAAGGTGGGGGTGAAAATAACTGAATGTCATTTATGGGGATATATGACTTTGTGCGAGACACCAAGTCTGAGATAAGGGATTATCCTATGTGGGAAAGTCTAGTAGGGTGACATATTTATGTCAAGTTCAATGACCTCGTGGCCATTCTTATCTTATGATATGATCCAGATCCAGATGCCATATATACAATATTAATGTGGAGTAAGAGCAACATCTCCAGGCTAAATAGCAATCTTACTAGTGATTTGTATTTTTTTCCATAATAATATGTATGATGTCACTGTATAATGAGATGGTTCTCTATCCAATCAGAGGAGATTTTGATAAGGGTAATTTTACATTATAAATATGTAAGCTTTGAGAGAGAAGGGTTTTTTTCCCTCTTGGTTCCTGGCTCTTCAATCCCTACTATATATCTGTCTGCCTGCTAAAGAAATCCTAAGAAATCCACACTTTTTAGACTGGTAACTATATATCTTTCCTTATTTAATTCTGCAAAATTCAGAATCAAATATATATTTCTTCTATATTTGAAGAAACATAATTTTCTTTATAATTTGTCTTATCTGGACTGGCCAACCATTTGGAATCAATTATAATAAGCTATATTAGCTGTAGTAATTCTGAATTGAGCGGAATTCATTAATTTATTGGTATATTGTTATATTATGCCAGAGAAGTGTAATATAGTTAAATAGCTTGGTTTATATATTAGTTAATATAATTCTTGGTATTTCTAGAATAGTATATTGCGTTTCTGGAAAGGTTATATAGCTAATATTGATCTGGTGAATTCTTTGAATTCATTTATTAACCCTTTAACTGCTATATGTCTATTTATTTTGAGGTGTTTCTTTGGATTTCTTTGTGTATGCGTTGGGTCTAAACTTTTGTACAGTGAGAAGTTTATTTAAACCTCACACTAGACAAAAGAAGTCACCATCTTGGGTGTGGCATACTATATTTCTAAGTGGATTAACCCTTGGCGTACCCTATAGGTTTTACATAGGATTGCTGTGGTCATGTGATGATATATGTTGCATGAAGTTTGGTATACTATCTAGACATATATTATTAGATTGATTCTGGGTATATTTTTGTTATTATCTATTATTGACCATATTAAATGCAATTTATATGTTTTATTCAGAAGGTATGCAATATTTGAAATAGGTAGATAATTAAATTTTAGTGATCTAAATATGGGATTTTATTCCAGTTAGTTTCTCCAAATTTGGTTATTATATATGGTATAAGGAAATTGTCAGAGGACCTGGCTTAATATTAAAGTTTGCTCACCTGACAACCTACCTTAAACCTCAATTAGCATAGTTTATACAGTTTCTAGGGCAGAGGTATTCATATATGCTGCTGCCAACTGTATTTTAATTAATTATAGAATCAATTATCCTTTTCTATGCTGCTGAGTTCAATTATTGTTATTTAATATCTCTGAATATACCTATGAGTGGTTAACCTTTTAATTGCTGCTAATCCTAATGATGATAATTGTGGTTTGAGTTACTGTATATTGTAATTGCTGGTCACTCATTTATATCATTGTTGTTTACACTTTATATATATTATATATTACTTTAATAAATTATATATATTTTTGCACAGATATGCATGATTGATTATTTTAATCAATTCTTTACTGTGAAGTAGTGTTAATACCTAATATAGTGTAAAGTTCTCAAATTTCATTTTACCTATTTATGTGAAGGTATCCAACCTAATAGGTTCTCTTGTTCAACCCTTTCTTGGATATTACCTTTGACAATTTAATGATGATGATTTTTTCCCACCTAGCAGAGTAAATTTCATGATTGTGGATGACCTGACGGAGGCTGCCAGTGAGATCTCTGAAACTGAAAAAGCATTTACCAAGTATGTGCATCACAGGAACCTGAGTATCTTATACCTTGTTCAAAATGTTTTCTACCAAGGTAAAAAAAACAGGACTATAAATTTATATACTAACTATATGGTACTTTTTAAGAATCCTAGAGATAAATTACAAATCACTACTCTAGCCCGTCAAATGTATCCAGGAAAATCACAATACTTTTTAGATGCTTTTGTTTGTTATTTGTTATTTGTTGGTAGATTTAAAATCTACAACTCCGGAAGACTACCACTTAAGAACTGGTCTCTTCCCACCAGATATATCTGCAACATATATTTATAAAAAACAACCCTCTAGAAATTAATAGTTTGTCAACGATTTGTCATTCCCTGCAGATACTCAGCAACTGTGAACATGTCTAAGAGTATATGCTGCAATTGGCAGGTTTTAAAAACGTTAATACTTCTTCACCTTCACAAAGGAAAGCTATTTTATGCACAACATCACATGATTTAGTCACAGCAATATCTAAAATAGCACTCAATACCCTTAAAGGGAAAATACCTTTATCACTATGCCAAGTAGAAGTGCTTAGAAAGTGGCGTAAAAATATAAAGGCTCTGAGCGATAAGAAAAATTCAGTTATTAAGAAGAAGTGACTGATTAAACAGTCTGGCAGTTTCATTGACTCTTTGTTAGGTGCTGCTAACAGGCCTTCTAACTAACAGATAATGGAGCATGCCAAGAAAATGTATTTGGTTCCTAAACAAGAGTTGGACCTAATACAATGTACAGGTCAGCGTTCTGCGGCCATGCAATGTCTTGATTCAGAAATTATGGCGATCCTTCAGAATAAAAATATAACAGAGGCTGAAAAGATAAAAAGGTATACCACTATATTGCAGAGATACTTGGTACATGCTAAGCAGAATGAGTGTGAAAAGATGTCATTGACGCTTCTCCTACCTCCTGGCAAATCCACCTCAACAACACACGCTACCCCGCAGGTTCAGCCTGCTGAAGTTTCTAGTGCTGTAGATGGTGTACTTTTGGAGGTAATTAATAATGTAAATGACCGCTATAAAAAAATGCTGAATTACTGCTCAGTAAAATGGCCAATTCTAAACACATGTTTACAAAGACACTGTTATGCCTGGTTCTAATATGCTAGACTTCGTCCGTGGTGTTATACAGAGTCACAATCTTAGTCTTTGTGAAATGCCAAGGGGGTGGATTACTTTTCTACAGGCTATGGCTGAGCTGACCATACCTTCTACAGTTGTAGGAAATGCTTCAAATAGAGACTGGAACAGTTAAAAATTCAGAACCATGAAACTACAACTACCGCCATAGCACCCTATACACTTCCTAAAAAAAAACTGTCACCGCAGAATATTTCTTTAACATGGTCTGGTTTAACTACTCCTTACGGTTATTTACTCCCTAAAACGCGTGGGAGTATAATGCAGCAGTCTGCCGACTGGTTGACTTTGTAATCCTATTTTTTGTTTGTGTGATGTTTTTGATATCTGCTGTATATTCTATATTTAAGTTTAATGTATCTGTTCTTTTGTAAATTTTACAATAACTTTGACCTTTTGTTTCCCTTTTATTTCTGTAACTATAGCAATGTTTTTTCTCTAATAGACAATTGGCAATGATTTCATCTCCGCCATTTTTTTCCTGGTCATACGCACAAAAGTCTGGCGAAATGTCATAGTTCTCACTCATAAACGTGTCCGGACTTATACACATTCTTACATAAACATGTCCAGACATATCTGCCTTTCTAAAACATTCCCGGACTTGTCCTGAACCCCTCCCAAATGTATGCATCAATCACAAAAATACATATATTAAAATGATATAAGCACTATAATTCGCTATAAAAGTATGTTGGTACGTCTCATGAGACCACATACGTAAAGACGGGGGTATATCAATGACACAATAAAGTGCAAGGGGCGTGGTAACAGAGCGCACAAGGCATGGTTTCATTAAATCACAATAAAGTGCAAGGGACATGGTAAAACTGGGCACAAGGCATCATTTCATTAAATTATATCATTAATAGCATTTAATACCATTTCATATCAAGGGGTGTGGACATTAAGCACAAGGGGCAGGATCACTATGCACAGTGGGCGTGTTTTACTTTAAAAGGGTGGGACACCTGTCAAAATCGGTTTGACGAGATATGTAGCTGGTGGGCGTGGTTTACTTTACAAGGGGGTGGGGCTTACTTTAAAAAAGGGTGGGGCACCTGTCAAAATTAGTTTGACATGATGTGTAGCCTCTTACTACACCTGTCAAAATCAGTTTGATGAGATAGGTGGTGGGCGTGGTTTACTTTACAAGGGTTGGGGCTTACTTAAAAAGGGGCGGGCACCGGTCAAAATGTGTTTGACATGATATGTAGCCTCTCACTACTTCTGTGGAAAGAGCTACTATGTAGGCCAGTCTTTCTGTTAAACAGAACCACTTGTTTCAAATGTGGATTTCTCCCTTAACACCACAGGGATTGGCATGTTCCACATAGAACATAGTGCCCCAGGCTTTCTTGAAATAATACTTGTCCTAGTTTTCACAAGATTTACCTATATCCACCACTTATTCCTGTCCAACATGTAGATGTATTAGGCAAAGTCAGATGTAAACCTGATTACTCATGAAACAGAGGGCAGGAGGAAGTAAGAACTGTTACAATACACAGTGTGACTGCCGCTCAGGGACCCCTGAATCACCCATTTTTTGCAGTTCATTACTGTGGCATGCCAAATACAACATTGTATGGCAGAAAAAGTAAAATAGTGAAATATCTGTTTATAAATGTGTATGTTCATGAACATATTCTCACATAATTCATTTTATACAACTGCATTTTATGCAACTTTTTATGCACTGAAAAAAATTGTAAATCAGAAATGGCTTATACTTTCCAATAGATGCCCATATATCAAATATATGTTTTTCTTTCAAATTGTATTTATTTC
This sequence comes from Rhinophrynus dorsalis, assembly GCA_037306005.1. Lineage (NCBI taxonomy): Eukaryota > Metazoa > Chordata > Amphibia > Anura > Rhinophrynidae > Rhinophrynus > Rhinophrynus dorsalis. The sequence goes on from CM074720.1 coordinate 291,922,999, forward strand.
ACACCTCAGCTAAGAGTTCACATGTATTAAAATATTTATTTCATAAGGAGCTATCAAGATATTACAGGATAATCAACCCTTTAAGTGCCAGAGTGGTGTCCAACACATTGCATTGCAATAATTTGAATGCCCCTGTGCATATATAGGACTGTAAAAATGAGGCTGGATTTAATTTGCTTTTAAATATCACAGCTATATTGATTTCATCATGCTTTCAAAACGATTCTAAAATTGTCATTATTCCTTTTAGAAAAGAGATTTGTGAATTTTTGGTATCTATAATATGCAGTACAATACTGCAATTTGCAGAACAGATTTGGATTGCTATGATAAGCTGCATTATTGTAGTAATGATTTCTTGTTGAACGTCTACGTTGTCAGATAGGAGATTGAATTTAATGGATCAAATTTACTTTTTCAGATCACACTGAGAAATGGATTACAGTAGCATTTAATGGATTCAGGTTGCTTTGCTGAACACATTTTTAATTAACACTTCAAAATGAGCTCTCTCCCACCAACTGATTGGCAGTTCATGTGGCAGGAGGCAATTGCACCCAATAGCACTTACTCCTTCTGTGTCCCACCTACCTTCCTCTAGACGAGCAGGGCCCTCTGATCCTTTTGTTCTCCACATTCGATTTGTACTATTTAATATCTCTGTATGTCTATTAATATCTCTGTATGTCTATATGAATAAGTAATAATAACAATAATGATAAGCTGTTGCGGTGCTTTTTATTAATTTTTTTTCCAAATTTGGCATGTCCCCACAAACCCGGAAATTCTGTCCTAATTTGTTCAGTAGAAAAAAATGTGAAGATCCAAAATAATTAGCATGTTTCTTACTATATGTTTTATATACCTTTAGGAACATTTAGACAAGATTACAAGAAATCTATGAAAATGTTGACACTGCTATTCAGTCTCATTTAAAAGCATAAAGAAGGTGCCTCCGGCCTCAGCGCTGAGATATTTATGTTAAACTTTTGTGTCCATATGCAGTACATTTTTGCACAAAGCGAGAACGTTTTGTGTGCACATGCACAGAATAAAGTTATGTGCACACAACTAATACTCTAATATAATGCAATTTAATATACCTGGATCTGTGTTAGAATGGAGGCAGTGAAGCTTCCAGACAGTCATTGGGTTAAAGTGGAGATTGTGCTGAATCAATTCAGTCATTCTTTAACAGAGAGAAGCAAACTTCTGTAAACTAATAAAATATGTTATAATTAACAGTAGGAGTTACAAGGCAAAAAATAAATTTTGCTCAAGAGCACAAAAGCGTGATTGATCAAGCCAAACAAATTACTTTAAAAATGGTGGAAATTAAAGGGCAAACAACTTACCTGAAAGCTTGCGTTATATTTCTCCCTCAGACACCCAAAAACATGGATATTTAGGGTTAAAGTTCATCAAAATTTAAAGAGATGGTGGCCCTTCATTATGACAGCGTATTTTGCAAGAGTGTAATATGAAATTAAAATTGCCTACATTTTCTTTTCATTCACTCCTAATATTTTACATGTATAGATCAGGATTCAGGTCTCCATCCTGTAGATGTCTCTAGAGGAAGGGGCCTTGCTGTGACCAGATCTGGTTCTGAAAAGCAGGGATAGTGGAACAACATACCACTATCCCTACTAAGGGAAAAATAGAAATAGGAAACTTTAGGGGGTTGTGCACTAAGACATGTTACAGAGGTGATAAAGTGGAGATGACATTTCCAGTGATATCCCTTCTCCAGTTCTTATATTATTGTATAGAGCCTATACACTAAGATCTCCAAAGTTAGAGAAATCTTACTGCATTGGCTCCATAGAATAACATAGGAAATGGAGAAGGGATATCACTGGAAAAGTAATCTCCCTTTATCACCTCTGTAACATGTCTTAGTGCACAACCCCCCTAAAGTTTTCTCCTTATGTTTTTTCCCTTTGCAGGGATACAGCTGGCTCTTTCTCAATGTAATGAGAAAAAAACAGCTGTAGTATGCTTGGGTGAAGAAGAGGAACAAGATAAGGCTGGACCCTCCCAAATAGAGGAACCCACAGAAGAGGTAGAATTCCACAATTTAGTCTTTAGTCCAGGAAGCTTTCAGGCTGCCCAATGAGAAGACCAAATGTTAGAGTTTGTAAGGGATAATTTACAGGTAGTAGAAGGTACCCTCATAATCTCTGAAAGAGCCTTATCACCTCCATATTTTTTCAGAAAATTGCAATTTGCTTTATAGTGTGGTGTAAAGAGGGGTTGAAGAGGTTGAGCAATTAGTGGTACCACAATTCTACTGAAACTTAGTTCTAAACTTGACCCATAGTCATGTGCTAGGGGGACACCTGAGAATTGAAAAAAACTAGAGAGAAAGTACTGAGGAGGTTTTAGTGGCCAGGTATATATTATGCCATAGAAAGATTTTGAAAATCATACCCAGATTGTCAAAGAAAAGCGCCAGTTAAAACATTCGCGAAAACCCTTGTCCCTCTTCCCATCATAGAGGTTCACGTCCTGTAACAGAAAAACAAGTAAGGGCATTTTTAGACTTTACAGGCTACTATCGTAGGTTTATCCCCAGCTTTGCTACTATTGCAATCCCTTTGACAGAGCTAACAAAGGGAAAAAGTTCAGTAATGGTAAAATGGACTCCCAAATGGAGTATGCCTTTAAAGCCCTAAAGGAGGTGTTGTGTGCTGACCCAGTTCTGGTCACCCCATACTTCTCTAAGGAATTTGTGTTACAGTCCGATGCATTTGATGTAGGCCTGGGATGGTTCTTTCTCAAGTACACATTGGAGAAGAACATCCTATTATGTACTTATATTCAGCAAAAAGCAGAGTTCCTAAGAACAACAAAACTCAGTGGTTTAGAAAGAATGCATGTTTATTAAATGAACACTAGAAATCCTGAAGTATTATCTGTTGGGAAGGTTCAAATTTGTTATAGACCATGCACCCTTAACATGGATGCAAGAGTGACTAGGTGGTTTCTTAGCCTTCAATCCTTCAACTTTTCATGGAGCATAGAGATTTTAAGGATCAGGGGAATGTGGATGGTCTTTCCAGAGTTCATTGCTTGTGGAGAAAGGTGACCAAGACCGTCTAAGCTGGGGGGAGTATGTGTGACAAAGTGTATGAGAGAATTGTAGAAAGAATGCATTTAGGACCCAGAATCCTACATAGCCTCTACCCCTCCACCTGTCCCAATTAGCAGGTTCAGCAACCTGTAAATCCCAGCCTGCAGAGACTGTAGGCACAATGGAGTTTCACTGGCTGTGAAGAAGAAGTGCCAAGCAGAACAGTGCAACAATTTGAAAGGTTGGTTAAACCTGTTCTATTATTGTTAGTTTAGTAAATTAAACTCGACAGGGAAACTGATACAAGTAAAGTGAATGCTCAGATTAAGCTAGGTTTTTGTTTGTAGTGTTTTCATTTTGTTTTGTAAAACACTGCCTGCTTATTGGGACTCATGATGATGTGCTAGGACTGTGCATTAAAGTTAAAGTCCTGGTACATCATGGAATTCAGGGGTACCCATGAGGCTGCATGCTGCTCAGGGACCCCTGAATCAGATTTCCAAAAAAAAAAAAAAAATAAGCTCTGTGGTCCTTAACTGGTTGATCTCCAGTATAGTGCTTTCTGAAATGTCACCAGTGCCAAGCACCAGTGCAGGAAGGAAGGTGGAGCTCAGGGAGCATAATTCATGGCTTAAGTGTTGGTGTAGGAAAGAGAGTTTGGGGTTTTTAGAGCATTGGGCTGATTTGCTCTTGGGTGTAATCTGTATGGTAGTGATGGATTGCACCTTAATGGAAAGAGAGCTGATGTGATAGAATGACTAGAAGGCTGGTAGAGCTTTTAAACTAGGAAAGGGGGAGGGTATAGCTAGTAAAAATGGGGTAGAGAGTGATGACAGGAACTGAGGAAAAAATCATGGGAGTGGAGAAGGGCTGGAGATAAATGTAGCGAACAGGGAGGAACTCCTATTAAAATCAGATGTAAAAAAAAAAGGCAAGTAGTAGGTAAAATACTTAATGATGACAAAGTTAATTGTATGTTGGTAAAGGCACAAAGTATGGTTGGCAATATGGGTGAGCTGGAATAACTGTCAGTTATTGAGCATTTGGACATAATTGGTATAACTGAGACATTGTGGGATGATACACATGGTTGGACTGTAAATATTGAGGTTTTTCTATTTAGGAGGGACAGGCTTAACAAAAGATGGAGAGGAGTGTGCCTATATTTGTGAGGAAACTGGAGATAATATGGAGTCCTTGTGGGTGGAATTTGAAATGTCCTGTGGCATAAAAGGTAAAAAAGAAGGTGGTGACAAGAATGTTGAGGCCCAACTATTATTGCAAATTACAAAAGGTGCACATCTTGGGCATACCATAATTATGGGACTGGCTGACTTTAATTATCCAGATATAAACTGGATAAATTAGATATGTCAGAGTGCTAGGGAAAGCAGTTTTGTCAGCATGCTTGTAAATACCTGACTCAAGTGGTGGAGGTGCTGACATTAAATAACAATGTATTGGGCCTAGTTATAACAAATAACAGATATGGTGTACAATATTAAAGTGTATGAGCATTTGGGAAACAGTGATCATAAAATGGTTTCATATGAGATCAGTTTGAAAAAGCACAAATGTATAGGTACAATCAAAATTCAATTTTAAAAAAGGCTAAGGTTACCATCATCAATGCACCACATACACTAGGATGAATTATTAATGGGAAAAACTACTGAGAAAGAATGGTCATTCAGAAACATATTAAACAGAGAAACAAGTGCAAAAGAAGTGGATCACAACCAATGGGATTAAATTAAGATACAAAGAAGGAAATTGTAAAGAAAATGCATTTAACCATTTGAGTGCCAGAGGGGTATCCAATGCATTGCTTTGCAATGCATTGGATACCCCTCTGTCACTCAAAGGGTTAAACTATTTAATCCTGAAGGACCAGAGAATTATTTCGAGAAATATAAGGAGTGCAACAAATGTTGCAAAAAAGCAATTAGGCTAGCAAAAATAGAAAATGAAACAAGAATTGCAAGGGAGAGGAAGACTAATCCAATTAAGTTTTTCAAATACATAAATGGCAAAACACTTTTTTAATCTTTAAAGACGCTCTCTCCACAGGCTCAGTGCCACAAGACTGGCATAAAGTCAATGTAGTGCCTTTATTTAATAAGGGAACTAGTGGCAAAACTGCTTGAAGTGATATTTAGGAGTACACTGAAAAGAACAAATTATTAGCAGGAATCAGCATGGTTTTATGAGGAATAAACCATGCCAAATACAACTTTTGAGCTTGTATGAAGTAGCAGCCTAGACAGTGGATGTAGTATATCTAGATTTTGATGCAGTGCTACACAGGAGGCTGATGTATATAATAAGGAAATTGGGTCTGGGGATAACCTTTGCAACTGGATAGAAAATTGTTTGAAGGACAGGGAACAAAATATCATTATTTACAGATGACACTAAATTATGTAGGGTAGTAAATTCAGAGCAGGATGTTTTTTTCTCTGCAGTGGGATTTACCCAAAAAATGGTAGAATGGGCAAACATATGGAATATGAAATTTAATGTAGAAAAGTATAAAGTTATGCATTTGGGATGAACAAATCGTAATGCTACTTATGAATTTAATGGAATAATTCTAGGAGACATTGCTAGAGAAAAATCTGGGAATCCTTGCAAACTGTAAACTTGGAAACAGTGATCAGTGTTAAACAGCAGCAGCAAAAACACAGTGCTGTTGTACATGAACAGTGATGCTGAAGCAAGAGTAGATAGCATAATTTTGCCACTGTACAAATCGTTGGTAAGATCTCACCTGGAATATGTAGTGCAATTTTGGGCACCAGTCCTAAAAGGATATTCTAGAGCTGGAGAGAGTACAGAGAAGAGCAACAAAATTAATTAAGGGAGAGGAGGATTTGAAGTATGGAGAACATCTAAGAAAATTGTGCCTGAGAGGGGATCTTCTTACATTATATAAGTGTATACAAGGTAATGCAAGTATCTCTCTAGTGAACTTTTCATTCCAAGGCCAGAGGAAATAAGTATGGGCCATGCCTTATGACTAGAGGAAAGGGGGTTTCGACTTCTCCAGAGGAAAGTTTTTTTTACAGTACCATCTGTTAAATTGTGGAATTCTTTTCCCAAGGATGTGGTAATGACAGATACAATGGATATATTTAAGAGCTGATTAGATATATTTCTTTCAAGAAATGAAGGGTTATACTGTGTTATAATGTTTTTAAGTAGGTAAAACAGGAAGTTCTGGTAAATTAATGCTTATTTTGGAAAAAGGAAGACTTATTTAATTCTAATTTTTCAGGGTTTTGAGGCAAAGATTATGTATTTTTTAACCTAATTTGCTATGTTACTATGTTACCGTAATTTACATTTTTGTTTGTTACTGATTTAAACTTACATACATTTTGAACGATAGTTTCTATACTTCAGTTTTTCTCTCCTTTCTACTTTTCATATTTAGTGGATGGCTAATCACTATTCTGACTTGCTTCACGACATTGGTATAACGTAATTGCAAATTATTTTATTACATTTATTAAAGTCTAAGAATAACTGTGATTCTGCTCACCCAATAATAAGTGAAAATCTACCTTTTGACTGTCTAAGGAATAATTTCTCATACATTTAATAAATTCCTCACGATGTACATTATGAAATATAATTTTAAAATTATACTGTAATAAAAAAGCAAATCACAACCATTTGGAGCATAAAACTGAATCACTGCTATGAATTGATTTAATAATCCATTTTCTAACTTGGCCAGGGTTTTGTCTGACCAATAAGCAGAGGCCATTTCCTCCAGCAAATTGTAAAGTCTTATATTATTATTTAATAAAGTTAAATAGCAGTGCAGTATATAGTATTTATCTACAGTAACATTCTTGTTGTGGTCCCACAGGATGTGGACACAATGATACCGGTGTACTAAAAAGAACTGAAGAAATTCTGAGGCAAACTAACTACACCATAAGGGAGAAATATACATTCTTATTAATATAAACAGGGCTTTAACCCCTTGCGTGTTTAAAGATTCCCCCAATGCATTGTGAAGCAATGCACTGGAGACCTTCCTGGCATTCAAGGGGTAAGTCACCCAATTTAAATCAATGGGCATTGTTATTTGTCTCATTCAGTACATCTGGTTTGCTCCAAAATTGCCCCTCTCCTGCTTTATTCATACAGACTTAATGCTGATGTACTAAGAAGAACTGGAGCAATTTTGGAGCAACCCAGCTGCACCATAGGTGATAGACAACCCCTATTGATTTAAATGGGGCTTTTAAATAATTTTCAGTTGGTTTCTATAGTGCAATTGGTTTGCTCCAGAATTGCACCATTTGTCTTCTGGGGTAGAATCAGGTTATGCCAGAATTCCTTCATTTCAGCTTAGCACATCAGTCTCAGTTCTTGTAAGATATATTCTGTGAAATAAGTAGTTATTTTTCTAAACAATATCCTTCAGTGAACACTGCAAGAGAGAAGACTGACAGCAGCACAGATGAACTACAGCAGGGGTCTTGTTGCAAAAGAATCAGGTGCTTATGAAGAACTGTAATTCTAAGTTAAAAAAATTATAAAAAGTAAAAAACACATATGGCAAAACCCACTTAAGCCTAATGTATTTAAAGTCAAAAGATCACTTCATCTACATTTTTTAATCACTTGAATGCTGGAGAGGTCCCCAGTACATTGCTTTACAAAATGCTGGATCTTATTAGTACCCTTTGTGTACCAGAGGGGTGTCCAATGCATGCCCATCTCTCTGGCACTCATAGGATTAATTGCCATTTTCTCTATAAAAACCTAATTTTTACAAGTATCTAAATGCCATGGTTCATCTTTTGTTAACTCGTGCCGAATCATATTTTGGGATCTTCATCAAAGTCTGCACTGGTGGGATTCGAAGAGCACAAATAGTCTTTGCCTTTAGTGTGACATGCTTGAACCCCATTTCATTTGACTCATTGAGAGATATAAGCTAACTGTAAAATACATATAGAAACAAGATGCAAAATTAGGCTAAGCATATGGGGTCATATGCACAAAGTCATACGTGGAGGGCAAACGAACTATGCTATAGGAAACAAATCAACATTTCCAAAATTCCCACTGATTTTAATGGGGCTTTTAGTTCTCTCAGTTCTTGGTAATACACTGGAGACATCTTTATTATTCAAGGGATTAAATACTTTTTTAAATCAATGACTATTTGTGTTGGTTCCCAATGATGCAGTTGGTGTGGCTAAGAATTGTTCAACTTGTATTTGTCCATATGGCCTAGAATATATATAGGCCAATGTACAAATATGATTTGATGATAAAAAAAGGCTTGAACCAATTTACTCCTTCCAAATTCAATTTACAAATCCCTTTCTAACAAAAATGGCCCTGTCTATGCCACTTGCTCCAAGGGGATAACGTAGGGGATGTCTATGGGCATTTTGGCATGGCCATTTATTTTGTACCTTGATTAATGTTATGTGCTAACAAAATTCAGAATAAATCTGAATAATTACATTTTTCTATGCTTGTTTGGGGATTCAAATCTTAACAATGATGGTGTGGGTGTATGCTGGTATGTACTAAAGCTTTCATACACACTAAAGCACTCAAGTGTATGCACATGGGTAGGTAGTCCATGAGGCCGCTGTACTGGAGTAATTCTGGGAAATACCATCTGTACCATAGGGAACAAATACAAATTGCCAACATTTCCTTTACGCTCAATGGAAATTTTAATACCTTGAATTCGAGAGAGGGCTTTGAAATGCATTGAAGACCTCGCTAGCATTCAAGTAATTAAAGCCCAATTAAAATAATGGAAATGTTTAAATCTCCCCCGAAGTGCACTTGATTTGTTCCAGAATTTCTCCAGTACCTCATATTACATCAGCCTTAGAGTGGCAGAAATGAACCGCACTGGCAGATTTGCTTATACCCTGCACAAAGATTAACACTCTAGCAAATACTTAAGACACATTGAGAAATATCTGAAAACCACAAATCATTTTGCCCTCTTTAAAGATGTCCTGTCTGAGAAGCCAATGCTTTGTTGAGGCAAAGTAACTAGGAGAATCAGAGGAATCAGTATGGCTAATTACACAGAGGTCACAAAGCCATAATGTCTCAATTTAAAGGAGCACTAATGGCAAAATTAAATAAGTTGATATAACTTTAAATATCAAGTGCTTACAGGTAGGATATGGAAATAATTATTATTTTAATGTTAATTCCCTAAAACATAATCTTAAACTTGCTTTTTAAAGCATTTGGAACATGTCTTGTTCAGAGAGCTTTTATGTAATCTTGTTTGTGCCGTTTGCATTGAGAGATTAGAATTAATGCTAGTTAATTGATTGTAATTAATGTCCATTGCTCTTTTAATATTATTTTATCTCAGCCCATTCTCAGATAATACTGGACAATCAATGGGAGCTCTGGAAAAGCCTGGAATGCTCACTTGAGTATATATAATACTTTAGGCCTCTAAAAACAGATACTGTTTTTACAGATGCTAGTGTGAAGTTCAGGGCATTTAAGAGTAGATAACCCCAGTTTATTTTAAGGTGTTAATGTTCCTTTAATATTTAGAATGTGATTGGATTGATTATGCAAGCATAATAGTCTGTTTATGCAGTCTGTAATCCTAAACTGTGCCATTGCATGACACAAAACATTTGATTGATAATGTTCATTTGTAATAGATTGATATATATAATTAAATAACTACAAACAGAAAGTAGGGAGGTTTATTATTTGGTAGTGGTGGTGGGGGACTGGCATGGTTTGATTGGTGGGACCTTTACAAACTGCATCCACCCCAGGAGGAGGAGGAGAGAGATCATCATTATTTATTACAAATGCTGCAGCACCCATTGCTGCAGTCAGTTTTTGTACTACCACTTTACTCCCACGTCCCTGCACTGCCCCACCTTTCCCCCTCCCGCTTGTGCATTTGGTAGACATTACTACTGTGTGTGTTTTTACTCTCTACAGTACACAACTGATGGAGTGTGATATCTTGCCTTGGCCCTCAACAAAATTCTCAATGTTGTCTGCTGTCTATCAAGTCTGCCTCAGTCACAGAGCTCCATGTCAGCTGTCTAATATATTTATTTAATTATTTATGTATTTTTTTTAAGTTGTCTACTCTATCTTATCATAGTTAGTCCAAAAAATATAGCTAAAAAAAAAAATCAACAACTTCTTTTCTCAGACTTCCCCAGCACAGAGACAATAAAAATAAAATCAGCAAGCAATTTGGACCCAGGCTGCCTGCGTCTTGCCAGTCAGTCACACCAAATTTGGGTATTTGGGGTCAACCTTCTTCCTCCCTTCTTCAGTCCCAGATTGCCCCAGACTCCCCTAATACAGAGAACAAATGTCCTACTTAAAAGACACCCTAAACTAAGCTTCAATTCCCCTTTATTTGCCTACCTTCTCTAGCTCAAAAACATGCTGCTCTCTCTTCTCACAAAAACAGAATGACTTGCTGTGAGAGTCTGACAGCCTTTTATATGGCTGTAGAAAACTTTTGTGCAGTTGAAAAAAATAGTTCTACCCATTGATTTCAATGCAATAAACTAGACGAAAAAAGCGGGAATAAGTGAAAAAACTGCACTTTTCTTGCAGGAAATTTTTCGCCAATTTCAGTTTGAGGCGAAAATATTTGTCCATCCCTAATTTAACCCCTTCATAATTCAATCTAGACCTCTTTAACATTCAGTGTGTTAAAACCCAATATAATTCCACACTTGCGCCTCAATAATACTGCTTGCCTCTATAGTTACTCTAAAGACTGGATTGATTGCCCCTCTGTTTATACTGACTCCACAACCAAAGGTTCAGTCCCTTGGTTAATCTCACTGCTCTCCTGCATACCCCCATATCCTCTTTTCCACCTTATTGTCTCATTAATCCCATCCTTCTATCCATTGTCAAAGCCTGGCAATATTCCAGACACCTTTTGTTTAAAACTAAATATGTCTCAGTATTTCTACCATTTACTAACAATTTATCATTCCAGGGGGGGCAACTCAGATACACGTTTCCACACTTGGGAGGCACGGGGTATCACATATTTGGGACACCTACTCCATCCTTTAACCAAACAAGTTTATGCATTTGTGGACTTACAGGAGAAATATCACTTGCCATCTAGTCACCTCTTTCTGTATCTTCAGGCCAAACATGTACAGACTCTTCTCCCTACACTACGCCCACAATTTCATGAGAACCCCCTGGACTGCCAGATTCGAAAACTACTTAATGTCCTTTTCAAAACCTCCCGCATTTGCAAAACTCTTTTTTCTGTGACCTCCCGACAGCCCTGCCCAGTAGAGACAAATGCATGGCTCACAGATATACCGGACTTGACAACTGACACTCTTCTATCCAACTTCTCCAGGCGTCTGCGGAGCTCTCCCTCCACATATTTTCATGAATTATCTTATAAATTGCTACATAGAACCTATCTCTCTCCAACTATTTACCACCGCATAGGCCTTTCCCCCTCTTCTAGATGCCCTAAATGCACTGAACCTAGAGCCTCTCTTCTGCATATGCTTTACTCTTGCCTGCACATTTGCTCGTTTTGGTCCAAAATTGTATGATATACCACTGATAAAATTAGGATCCCCATTACCTTTGAGAAGTCATCATTCCTGTTAGGATATATGACTCTCCTGCTGTCCTTGCTAAAAGTCAACTGACTCTATTGGACTTTATTGTAATGGTGGCATTGAGGGGCATCCTAACCCTATGGGTGACATCCCAAGCCCCTCTTTTCAAATAATGGAGACAGAAACTCCTTCATTTTACTAAGCTCCATTGGATATTAGCCATCTCCAACAAAGAAACCCTGGGGGGCCTGCTTTATTGGACTGTGGGAGCCCTTCATCCTCACCCTACAACATCCCAGCAGGTGGAATTCTACAATTGCTTCCGGGATACTAGTTGGATGGGGGAGAGGATGTTCATTGATGACGGACTGGAGACTTTGCTGGACTATACTGCTGTCACTAACCTTCTGCTTTCTCCATTATAGCCTTTATTGTGGTGGTGGCAGGCCCAGCAGCAGCTCATCCAGCAGTATACTATCTAGGTATTGCACAATTGCACACAATCCTGATACCCATATGAGCTGCTAACTTTCACCCAGAGTGTTTTATTTGTGTTTCCTTTGTTATTTTCCTTTCTTTCCTTTTCTTTTTTTCCTTCTTTCTTTTCTTACTTCTTGCTCTGGTTTTCACCTATCAGGTAATGACCTGATAACCTGATATTTTCTTACTACGTTGCCTATATCAACACTGTTTATATACATTCGATGTTTTGATGTACATACACCTGGTCTGAGACAGTTCCTGTGACACACGAATGTCTGTCTACACGGCCGGTGAAATGGGCCTCTTGAATTATAATGAGCTTGGTCAGTTCTAGCACGCTGGTGCCTAGACTTCTGTTTTGACATATGTACCAACATCTGTTACTGCCACATCTTTGTCTTCAAGTTGGATTTGTTGAACTATTTCAATAGAAAAAAGTTTATTAAAAAAAAACCTATATCAAGCAACGGGAATTTTGGGAACATATATTTGATCCCTACTGGGCATATGGCTTTCCCTAAAGTTATTCTAGTTTTCTTTAGAACATAAGGCAATTTTCTGTACGTCAATATACTGTTCTTCTTGGCATTACATTATTATATGTTTTATGTTTGTATAACATTATGGTTGTATTAATCCTTTGAATGTGAGAAGAGTATCTATTGGGAAGCAATGTGCTGGACACCTCTATGGCACTCAAATGTCTATACAGAAAATTCAAACCGATACATAGTTCAATGAGAATAAAGTTGAAGAAAAGCATTGGAAAGCAGTGAGATGATGCAATCATCCTCTGACAATGAAAAGGTTAATTGGACATGCATGCAAGGGATGGCAATGATTTATATGAATAAAGGAGTTAGAATGAACAAAAAAATCCTTATACTATTCTAAACATAATTTTTTTGCTTATATATTGTGCAAATATTGTGTTTCTGATACTTCTAAGTCATGGCCATTTTTTGTGCAGTATTCAGCATGTTCTTGTGAATTGTTATATTGAACACTTGGACTGTATATTTTGGTCACCAAGGGAACTAATTGACAAGTCAAGGCCTTTTTCTGCTTCTGCCAGTTACAATGTTCTGAGCATAGAATTTGTTTTAAACCTAAATTACTTGTCTACTGTAATATAGTGCCTAGTTAGCTGGAAAAAAATATTTACACAATTCAGAAACATTAGTCACCATGGCCAGATTTCCCAAAAGGCAGAGTAGGCACCTGCCTAGAGCTCCACATTTTAGAGGTGCCTCTGATGTGCTGGCCACACCCAATTTAGAATTTTGGGTGTGGCCATAGTAATCTAAGTGTCCTTGCACCAGTTGTGAAGGAATGTGCTGGAGATCTCTCTCTAGTAACCAAGGGGTTAAAGCTTTTTTTCTTTGCATGTTAAGAAGCGATGGAAGTAATGGAGGTGTGGCCATTGGTGGAGCTAAGGATGCCAACAGTGCCTTGCTTAGAGATTTGTAAGGGTTTATATTTCACAGGTGTCACAGGAACCACTGGGCCTGGACTGGAAGTGGCCATTTGAACATACAGAATCATGGGCCAAACTACAAAATGGAGAAGGGTGTCAGCCAGACTCCAGGGTGGCACTAGGCCTGAGACCCTATTATGTATTGGGGGGTGGGGCAGTGACTACCTGGGACAGTATCTGGAGACTGGGAGTCAAATGTCCTATTGCCTCACCCATTGTGTGCTGTGTTATTGTTTAAATGCAAAGTAGGTTTCCTGGGGTTATGTGCTTCCATTTGTTGGTTTGTAAAACTGATTGTATTATGTCAGTCACTGATGTAATTACCTGAGCAGACCTGATAGAGGGCTGTGTGTTTTGTATTCTATTGTGTGTTAATGTATTTAAGTCTCAGCAAGACTGGTGGTGTTGTGAATCTTATTTGCTATTGGTTAACTGTGATCACAAACCTGTATATAAACCTTGTTTGTGTCCAAATAAAGAGTTCTTGTTTTAACCTACACAAGTGTTGTCTGGTTAGGTTAAGCTGCTGGTATGCTGGGACAGTTCTTGTTATCCTGACACTAGTCCTGCCTGGCGATTGGGATACCTTGGGAGAAGCTGGTGGAGTTTTCCTGTTCCAGAGCGAGGGAAGCGGCGACTAACGGAGTCACCCAAGGCTGGGTGGCAACGGTATCCGTTACATTGGTTGGCAGCGGTGGGATGCTTCCCAGTTGGTTTTTGGAACATACAAGTCAGCACCACCAGGATCGTTTCGCCTGAAACTGATAAAGCCAAGGAACTGAACTGAGACCAGCATCCAGGGGGAGATATAGCCGCTGGCTTGACCCCGGTCTCAGCAACGCAGTGAGCAGAGGATGGAGCAACAGCGAAACTGAGACCAGCATCCAGGGGGAGATATAGCCGCTGGCTTGACCCCGGTCTCAGCAACGCAGCGAGCAGTGCAGCACCCTAAAAGATTAATTAATGGAGGGGGAGAAGAGCAGCAACCCCTCATCCAGGGTAATGAGCTTTGTCGATTTTCAGCATGAGGTTTTGCGGCGCCTGGCCCTCTACGGTGAAAACCCCCCTCATGAAGTGATCACATGGGTCCTTGGAGAGGTAACCCAATTAAGATTGGCGTCATTTTCCCAGCCCTGGAGGCCAAAAGAGAGAGAAGAAAGGTTGCGTCCAAGGGATGATGTTCTCTGCCCAGCACCGCGAGACGCAGGCACGGCAGAAGCACCGGCAACAGGGCAGAGGGACCCTGTCCTCTGCCCGACTCACAGCACAGAGGCCTCATCTACTAGCAGGAACATTAGCCTCTGCCCAGCACGGGTTGCAGCCTTTGAGTGCCCAGGAGAGAGCGCAACCAGAGTCTTGCCTCAGCAGCTGTCGGAGGTACACGGAGCGGAGGTAGTTGACCTCTCTCCCCAGAGGCAGATTTGTATGGGCACTGAGGGTGCTGTGGATGAGACTGCGGTCGTCATGGACACCCTGCAAGCAGAAGAGTGGGCTCTTCCTACGGCGGACCCCAGCAACCTGTTACGGTCTGGTCAGCCGGGAGCAGGCGAAGCTACAGCCACCGCTACCCCTTCCATTGAGGCTGACTCCAGTGACCTGTTAGAGTCGGGTCAGCAGGTAGCATGCAAAACGACGGCTGCCGCTACCCCTTCCTTTGAGGCTGTCCCAACAGCCAAGTGCAGTGCTACAGGGTTTGGTCCAGTCATCCCCTCACAGCAACAGCCGTGCCTGGTCCCGGGATCAGAGGTGGCTGACCTCACTCCCCAGCGAGAGATTTGTGTTCTCAGAGGTGAGGCAGTCCACCTCCCTCTGCAGCGGCAGTGTGAGGACCCAGGGATGGGAGCTGTTGTACACCCCCTCCAGCTAGAGGTTGTGTCTCCAGGAGTGGAGGCAGTCGGCATCACTCCCCAGCAGCTGTTTGAGCTACCGGGAGCGAAGGTAGTCAACCTCTCTTCTCAGCGGCAGATTAAAGTACTCAAGGTGCCACCGGGAGACGAATACCCAGCGAAAGAGCTGGCAACAGGGCAGAGCGCCGCTAGCTTCTGTCCGTCTGAGCAATTGCCCCAGGGAGCGGGTGCTGGCCTCACCACTCCCCTACAGCAGAGAGAGATCCAGGAGGAGATGGAGTGTTGTGTACTTTCTCCCCAGTATCCAGAGCAACGCTACCACTTACTCTCATCATCCTCAGCCAGCAGCGGAGAATCCGGTAATGTGCTGACTTGGAGGGCACTGTTGTTTGGGTGGGGGGTTTTACTGGGTCAGAGACTCCTGTGTACCGGATCCTGGGCTGGATGGCCTCTCCGGCTCAAGGCATCTTATGTCTAAGTCACCCTGTACCTGGAGGTGCAGGGTGCAAAGCTGGACAGACCCCAGGACTATAGGGGCTGGCTGGGGACAAGTACTGTGCGGACATTGCACTAGCAGACTATGTGTCCACTCCAGACAGCAGCGAGATGACCCGTGTGGATCATGCTGTGGCTGTCAGAGGTGGACAAGGGGGAGAAATGTCACAGGAACCACTGGGCCTGGACTGGAAGCGGCCATTTGACCATACAGAATCATGGGCCAAACTACAAAATGGAGAAGGGTGTCAGCCAGACTCCAGGGTGGCACTAGGCCTGAGACCCTATTATGTATTGGGGGGTGGGGCAGTGACTACCTGGGACAGTATCTGGAGACTGGGAGTCAAATGTCCTATTGCCTCACCCATTGTGTGCTGTGTTATTGTTTAAATGCAAAGTAGGTTTCCTGGGGTTATGTGCTTCCATTTGTTGGTTTGTAAAACTGATTGTATTATGTCAGTCACTGATGTAATTACCTGAGCAGACCTGATAGAGGGCTGTGTGTTTTGTATTCTATTGTGTGTTAATGTATTTAAGTCTCAGCAAGACTGGTGGTGTTGTGAATCTTATTTGCTATTGGTTAACTGTGATCACAAACCTGTATATAAACCTTGTTTGTGTCCAAATAAAGAGTTCTTGTTTTAACCTATACAAGTGTTGTCTGGTGAGGTTAAGCTGCTGGTATGCTGGGACAGTTCTTGTTATCCTGACACTAGTCCTGCCTGGCGATTGGGATACCTTGGGAGAAGCTGGTGGAGTTTTCCTGTTCCAGAGCGAGGGAAGCGGCGACTAACGGAGTCACCCAAGGCTGGGTGGCAACGGTATCCGTTACAACAGGTCTCAGGTCTATTGACTCTAAAGGTTCCCATCTATGCACATCTAACACAATGGAAAATGGCTCATCATGTATGCTGTGTAACTTGTGATGATTGGTTACTGCAGTGCCATTCACAGCATGTAAGCTTCTCTGAGAGTTTGATTCTGTTGTCTGTAGATACAAACTACCAAGCCTCTACCTTTTAGACAGCCTCAAATTTATTCATGAGTGTAATGGATGTCAGGGAGCATCAACACCACTCAGCATCCCTTGGCCTATGGCTCACCAACCCTGTCAGGCCATGATGTCAGGTGCTGCCATCACACTAAATAGGCATTAATGAAACTATTTGAATTAAAATAGTTGGATGATAAATATGTTGCCAATGCATACACATTTTTTACAGTGAGCTGGAGATATCCTGAGAATCCAAGCAGGTCAGGAGTGAGAGGTGATTCCCACTGATCACACAACATCTGATTGCCACTCAGTTCCCATGTGCTCTGGTGCCTTAGGTAACTGCCTTTTTTCTCCCATATGGTAGGGTTGGTACTGTCACCTTTAGTGTTAAAAAAACTTCTCATTAACATACTTTGCATTATATAACTATATTTTGTTCCCATTTTGCACTAAGGACCCTATGTAGAAACCTAAAGATGAGTAATTCTGGAACAGATCAAATGCAGATAAATAAAGATTCCACAAATTCCCTTTGATTTAAATGGGATTTAACTGCTTAAACCCTTAACGACCCATGATGTGCCAGGACCGTCATGGGTAAACTTCCCTTAAGGACCCATGACAGCCCTGGCACGTCATGGGCTAAAAGATAGCAGCGTGCATCCGTGCACACTGCTCTCATTCATTGCAGGCTGAGACTGAGTGCTCCGGTACCGGAGCGTTCAGTCACAACCTTGTCACTTGTGCCAGGTCATGTGATCGATGCAGGAGCGATCGCATGTACTGGCATTTTGAATGAATGGAGGCAGTATGCTTTATACACTGCCTATGTATCTTCCCTTTGCCTGTCTCTCCCTTACGATCAAAGTAAGGGAGAGAGAATCAGAGAGGAGACACCTAGTGGTAACAAAAAATGCAGCAGCTGGGGGTATTAACCCCTTCACTACTGGTGCTGGAGGCTGGCTGGATGCAGGCCTATTTCTGACCTGCTAAGATACACTTTTTTTTTTTATAAATAAAAACAACACTTTTTTTTTACAAAAAAAAAATTTATTAAAAAAAACAAAAAAAAATCTCAATAAATAAGATTGGGAGTGTGATTGTTGTGGAGCCATGTAATACACTTATACACACCGCCAAATATCATCAATAAAAAAGTGGGAAAATAGGGTGGGAAAAAGGGACATGGGGATTTTCTCCAAGGGAGGACAGTGCCAACTTAAAACTGCCCATTTTGTAGGTATGACTGACCGGTCATACCTTTCATGCAGTCTCCATAAAAATTTAACCCATTGTGCCCAAATGATCCCAAGAAAAAAAACATGGTGTTTTTTAAATATATTTTTGACTGTTTTCTTTTACAAAAATAAACGGTGTGTTACCCATATAAGTATGGTATCAAAAGAATGCCCTATTTGTGTGTAAAAAAACAGTATATAATTTATGTGGATGGAATAAAAGTCTTAGAAGGAATACACTGTTGAACAAAGACATAGTCAAAAAGGTCAGAATTGCTCCGGTCCTTAAGTGAAATCCACCTCAGATTTTCCCGGTCCTTAAGGGGTTAAATACAAGACAGGTTTCCATAAGATTGCTTTGCAGTGCATTAGGGACGTCTTTATCATTCTAGGGTTTTAAAACCACATTTAGTTCAATGGAAATTGTAATATGACCCTATAGTACAGCTGGTTTGCTATAGGATTGTTCAACTTTTACAATGTATATATGGCCTTAAGAAATCAAGAAACATTCTAATACCATACTGCATATGTAGTCAATTGTTGGACCTCCAGCTGTTGGGGACTACAATTTACATCATGGGATTCCTGGTCCCCAACAACTGTAAGTCCAGCAATCGACTAACTCTGTCATATTGCAATGTAAAAAGAAAGCAAAAAAAAAATTATATAGAAAAACAACATTTGTAAAACTTCTAAGAATAAAATCTTACATGAATAATTCAACAGCAGCAGGGTTTTTAAGTGAAAATAGAAATGAGAATTGAAAAGTATTGGAAGACAAGCAAAACCAAGCTAAATCAGTTGGTTTTGGTCTATTTTTTTCATTTAGTTTTGTCAGGATCAATACGTTGCTGTATGTCTACCACTACATTAAAAGCAATTACAACTCTTGATCTCTACAGGTAGAAGCAGTAGTGAATTTTATGTAGACTCAAAAAGCAGTACTGAGCAAGGTTTCACAGCAAGATACTGCTTCCATGGAAAAACCCATAGTCAACATCCTACAGTTCCAGCATTGTTTTCTACATCTCATGTGCATTAGGGAAATACTAAAGTAAGTAAAACTATTTACTGATATATTGGTGAAAAGAGTAGAATATAAAATATGTTGTATTTACTTTATGAAGTGAATACAGAAATGATTAAATAAAATATATTTCTAGACATCTATTAACCTCTTGAAGTGTGCAAATCAATGCTCCATTATGCATTAATTACCATAGACATAATTATATTTTTAGTTAATATAGCCAGAATGATATTTAATGGCATTTTGTTTTTCATTTTAATCATAAAATAAAGCATACTGTTACAAGTCATAATACAGTTAGTGATAGTCACTGCTAACATTTAAATTCTATTTACTTTAGAGAAACTTCAGCGGGAAGGTCATAGATGATCATCTAGGAAAGAGCCTCCTAAACACTGTCACATACCCTTATAGAACCTTATGTTAGTGAGGATGCAATCTATTTTAGCTCACGGATACCATACACTTAGAAGAAATATCCTAATCCTGCCCAGAAATAACCGTCCAGTCACAAAGTGCCAGGGAACCTCCTCTGCTTGCTATGATGATGGTGTATAAATTGTAGTTCCAATATAAAGTGTGAGTACTGTTTGTATTTTTAAATTCTAACATAAGTGAAATACAGATCTAAATTAAAAACACTCCATCTCCCTGTTCTGTTTTCTCTTTTTGTTTATAAGGTGTTATTTGGACCATAGAAGGGGAGCTACTGAGTTTATATCCTTGAAAGCAATGTTAATAATCTAGTTATCTGAGTACAACAAAAGCTACTGTGGTCAAATTCTATTTTTAATGTTGATTAGTCTTACGACTTTATGGTCCAGTGCTAACCATTTTTGCCTATGAGTTCCACCCACTTTATTTCTCTTTTACAATGTGCTAATCATTTCTTCTCTGAACCTCTCTTGGGCCTCATCAGAGAAGTGCATCTGTTCTGTATCCTTCTAATGTTGCACACTCTAGTGTAAGCCAGTAAATGGTGCATAACCATGTCGCTGGGATGAAAAGGGAGACATGACAATTTCACCCGCAACAAAAGGGTGAGATTCTCATGTCGCTCTCATTTCAGCACCCTTATGACTTAATGTAGCTCCCCATCTGTTCCACTGCAGTGCACAACATGACTGAATTATTGGTTGATCAATTGGGTTCAAAAATCTCTGCCATAGGTAAGAACTGAAAGCAAAGCAATGGGTTTTAGACATCTATAGCATTAGTGTTTGCAGTGGCACTCAAAGGGTTAATGTGTAGATGTTTGGTTCGGAATTACTTGCATCTGCTCCGTTTCTCTGACGGGCTTGCTACTGTTCTAATGTTCAATCTGTTGTGTGGACTACATCACTTGGACTTGGAAATGAAAATCCAATAGAAGGATGTCCAAGCGATGTAATCCACACAACAGAACACTTTTCACCAAAGTAAGACTCTTGAATACTGTAGCCAAGAATATTTGTTAATTACCAATTAGTTTTTGCCATGTAAGTTGTATGTTTTTAATATTTAAGATTATATAAAGTACCTGTTTGTAGAAACCAGGTAATATATTCCTTTTAGGTGTTATGTTTATGAAATTGAGCTTTTTAGTTTAATCCTTTGAATGGAAGAGTGGTGCTCAACACATTGTAAAGCTATGTGCCGGCCACCCCTATGGCATTCATTTATTCAAATAAGCCAAATTGTGAACTATTGCTTGTAAGGTATTTTTAATGTCATACTTTTCTGAAATATCAGGATGATAGTGCACCCTGCTTTGTTTTCATTAATATTAATATTATTGTATTTGTGCTTACTGATATAAAAACATGTTATTGGGGTACTGATATCACCACACTTGTTCCCTCATATGACACGCAGAGACACACCAAACATTTTTACATTTCTGACTTGAGTCTTAGGATAGACCTGAGATTTGTGATGCTCCTTCAACTGATGCTTAATCAATTTGAATTTTAAGAAATAAGCCACTCTAAAACGAGTTTGTGATGACTTTTGCATGCTATTTTTTCATCTTATTTTAAAATAACACAGTAATTATATATTTAACAAAGAATTATTTCACTGAAACGGTCTTCTACATGTAAAGTATTACTATCCCTTTAAATAGGCCTAATCAGAGGGCCCATAGGGAAAAAAAAATTCCATTAAAGGAAATAAAGTTAAAAAAGGGGGGGTATCAAAAAGGGGTGGGCAACGAAACCGTTAATTCTCGTGAGCCTAACCTGGGTATATGAAGGGAAACTTGGTCCTCCCACAATACCAGGTTAACCAATAGCCTTATTACTTGTGGTTGGACCTGGCCGTCGGTAGTGGTGTGTTCTTTTCCGACGTAAAATAGGCCTAATGAGAGGGTAAAAAATAACCCACTGGGTTCTAATCCTAATCTAATAATTACCCTGAGGTATTTAATGAATATGGCCGTGGTAAGGGGTTTACCATAATAGGGTAGTAATGGGCTGTTGCTTGGTTTACCTTGAAGGGTAATTAAGTAAGCATCCAGGTAGGCCACCGGGCACCAAGCGTTAAATGTCTGGTAAAAATGAATCATCATGGGAGGACCTAATTGATTAGTTTTAGTAGTGCTAAGAAATAGCGCCTAATGATCCATGACGCGAGATAAGTCAGCTATCCTTAAGAACCTACCAGATTTTCTAGAAGCCGTCACTTCTCCAAGTCTCATGAAACCATAAAAAGCCAAAAATATAGTTGCCAACAAATTATTGTTGGTTTCAACAGCAAAAGGTCTAGAGTCTAGGATTTCACAAATGGATCTAAAAAGTCTCCCATCTATAGGTAGTCTGGGCTACCTGAGAAGATTTCAAGATACCCCTCAAGGCTAATTTAATAGAGTGACAAGCCAAGACAGATTTGAGATTTCTGTCTAACATGACACAAAAATGTTGTATACCTAACACATAGATCTTAATGGTATTGTAAGCAAGGTGTAAGGTGAAATGGCAATATGAAATAAAAGCTAATAATGAAATAAAAGCTAAAATGGTACTGACTGCAAAAGGATTTGACCGCCTAAACGTGGTGATGAAATTGTGAAATAATGTCCAGGCTCTGTCATAACATTTCCTCGTGTTTGCCGATAAGGCCTAGTGCATGAGTACTTGTGCTCCCTGTAAGTGGTATTCTAATCCATCATCATGGACTTAATGTCCGGAGCCTCTGTAGGGAAAGAATCAGCTGTAGGATGAAGACAATGGAATTCCTGAAAATTCAAATGGGATAAAGCATCAGCCTGCTGATTAGAACTGCCTGGCATACAATGGAAAACTTATAATATAAAGATATCCAAGTTAACTTCCAGATAGAAGACATGATGAGAGCTGAGGAAGCACAACCTTGAATTTGGGAAACCTACTCACCTCGAAGGTCACATATTCGCCATCCAATGGTCACCATAAATAGCCAAGAAACCCCCTGTGGCTGCCGCATCATTGGTGACCATGGGTGACGATGTGGACAACCATTGAATGAACATGGAATGACCATTCCAACATCTGAGGAAATGAGTCCACATGTACAGATCTAATTTGGTAGACACATTGAGATGCACCATGCTTCCCGCCTGAGGACTCCCAGAGA
Organism: Rhinophrynus dorsalis; assembly: GCA_037306005.1. NCBI lineage: Eukaryota > Metazoa > Chordata > Amphibia > Anura > Rhinophrynidae > Rhinophrynus > Rhinophrynus dorsalis. The sequence goes on from CM074720.1 coordinate 291,945,836, forward strand.
GCAGAGACAGCAGATGCGATATGAAAGAACGGCCCTGAGGATTGATCCTCATGGCAAAGCTCAAAGTGCCTAAAAGGGACTGCAACTCCACTCTCTGACATGAATCCCTGACAGCAAACTTGGAAATCAGACTCTGAACATGCATAAGCTTCTCCAGAGGCAAATTAGCTTCCATGCTCACTGTATATAACTGGATGCCTAAAAAAAAAAGCCTAGTCAATGGGCCTATGGATTTGTTGTGCGATAACGGAATGTTTAGTGCTGAAAAAAGCGTAGTGATCTTCCCAAGACCTACTGGCCTAAAGTGAGGAGGTTCTATGATGAGAAGTAATGTATATTGTGATGACAGCGATGTTCGTTCAAAAGGATCCAGCAAAGTGTGTCTGCAAAGATGTCGAACAATTTGGGACTACTTTTAGACCCAAACATAAGACGTGTGGCAAAATAGTAAAGCCCTCTTCATTTAATGCCATGGAGATTCCAAAGGGATGGATGTAAGGACAATAATATAAAAGCATCAACTGTATCCTCCTTACTTAACCAAGAACCTCTCCCTGTCTGAATGATGAGCTGTATAGCATCATTCATGGTAGAATAATAGAGTGAAAATTCCTCTGAGGGGATTAGAGAGTTCACACTTGGAATGGAGATGGAATGAGGAGCTGGCAAGTCATAAATCAAACTGGCTTTATTCGAAAATGTACTGTATGCTATCGGGTTGATACGCCAGTGTGAGAACGGGGGGGGGAGTGAAAGGCCCAGTGACGTACCCTTTGGACACCTCTATCTTACCCAACCTATCCACCACCTCTGGATCTTGCAAAGCAGATAATAAATTCTCACATTCTATCGTACCTGTAGGTAAGGTGATTAGACCAGAATGGAAATCATCCGTGAAACCTTGTAGTAAGAACTCAGCTAACCCGGGGAAGGGGTGAGACCCTAAGTAGACTTTAAGGTTTTTGAGGTGGACCCCGTCTAGTCAGGATCTGGGGAATAATCTCTGGGGACAGATGGACTGAGGGTGAGCCCTCTTGCATAAGGAGCATAGGTGGACTAATCTATAAGCTTTGAAACTACAACCATTATAATTGTAATTATTGCAAATTTGAGACTTCCCAGAATATACAATGGGTCTCCTCATACGATCAAACTTAGAACTCACAGTGGAAGCAGACTGACTGCTACCCTGGTTATACGACTGACAGGGGGGAGCAGTGTGATGGGCTGAGGTCGGGCACAAGTTGGTAGAATGATTGGCTGACTGGCACATGGAACAAGCAGGAGTGCGGAGACTGGCAAAGTGCTTACAAAATAACTCCATGTCCAGCTGGCTCCAATCCAAAATGACGTTGAATTGTGCCAGTGTAGCAGCGGCCTTAGCAGAAAGAGCGACGGTAGTCATAAAAACGATAGCCACCGTACTTGTGCCCGAGTTCGACTACACTATACATGTAGTGATCTAGCTCCTCCCTACGCTGTGGGTGAACTGAACAAACAACATCATGAAACAAGCTAAAAGACAAAACAAATTCCATCACAGATAATTTCTTCCCTAGCCTGGGGTCCTTAGATTTTAGGACCACAGAAATCTGGTCACATGAAAAAGATTTATTCTCCACGTAATCTTGAGATGATATCAACAAGGAAACGATATTAATATTCTTACTTATTAACATCTCCTTCTTCAGGTGCCCTGGGATAAAATGTGCCAGGGTAATATTAGGTGCTACCCTCCGTATCGTAAGAGAGGGCAGTAGACTAGGGGTTATGCCTGGGCCAACCATCTGAGAGACCTGAGGACCAGCTTGCGGGTTCTCCATGCCATCCAGTCGAGCGTGAATAGAAGCCACAGATTGTGCCAGTGTCGCAAAAAGACACCTGCAGATCAGTCATCTCAGAATGAGACTGGGACATGGATGGAGCAGGATTGGCATTAGTGTTAGATCTAGACATATTAGTAGGGGTAAAGAGAAGTTTGAATAATTCCGCCTTCCTAGCCGATGCAGAATATGGTATACCCCTAGATTGTAATTCACAAATTATCGTGGCCACAGTCCATGTCCTATATAAGGAAGGGGATGACTGTTCCAAAGCAGACCTTGATGAATCTTGCATATCTGGTCCCCCGAATTGATCAGATGTGTCAGACATGTCTTGGTGATTCTGATCCTAGGAGAAAAGTGTTAGCCAGTGAATACCAATAACCTAGTTGCTGTCGGTCTCCGAGAACCTGCTAACTATGAAGAAAAGATAGCAAAATACATTTAACTCTCTGTACTTATAATGGGGCAGGTGGATCCCTTGACTAATGAAACCAAAATGCCAGCTGTTAACTATAATTTGGGTCGAGGGGCGTGTAGCCTATATGTTAGGCAGGAACGTGAGACTGGCTGTGACTTACACTAAATAAAGAGAAACAACTAATGATTGGCCCGATATGGTGACGCCCTCCCTATGCATAGACCAGGAGGAGATATACTAACTATACTTTGGCCTGATTGGAAAAAGAGATAGTGATTTCCCTGGGATCCCTCTACTCCCCCTTCAACCTGTCCTAAAAGACGGGGACCGACAGACTTAAGGAAAATAATAAAACTAAACTCCTGATATCAGGGGAAATGAATAATAATAATTCGGCCTTGAGTAATGTCACAATGTAGAAAACTGGTCCATCAGAGTAAGGTAAGAAAAAAGATAGATTGAAACCACCCACATCAAACCAACAATCCCTCCTAACTTCCCGTGTGTCAACCCTAAAACCATAAGAGAAAGCATACCAGTCGGTAACTTACATTATAGCCCTACCTCCAGGTCACTGAACATATCACAGAATTTACCCCAAACCTACCACAAGCCACAACTAGGCATGAAATCTTGAAGATACCTTAGTCCTTGACGCAACTTCACTTCTGAGATAATGGAAAATAAGACCATCCACAATTCGGTGACTATAAAATATGAAAACCCTTATTAAACTATAGATAAAACCTGTCGGTGCTCAAAGAGATGTGTGAGTCAGTATCGTAACTTATAATACAACGTACCTATACTATGGTAGTTAACTGTATGTGTCACATAGCATTAAAATAAAACCCATTGTTTAAGATCACTACTATGTTGTTGGCATCAGTTATATGTAAAATAGTATATTTACATACTTATATCAGGACATTAAGTTAAACAAAAATAAAATAAAAAAAATATATATATATTGGACAGTGATAAGGAGGTGTGAACCCATGAAGCAGAAACTCCATGTCCATCCCTGCTGTAAATAATACCACTTACATAAGGCCGCATGCTGGTTAAAATCAACTAAAGCCCTACCTCTAGTAATGGAACCATAATAACCATGTGTTCCTTCAAGCCCAACCCGTCTTACCCCATAGAATGCAAAGATCTATACATTATGGACTAGGGTAGTGTGAAGTGTATGTCAGATACTAACCATGACCTGACAGGAAGAAGACACTAATATAAAATAGTATCTATCCCTGTCTAAAGAAAAGATAACCTAGCTAGTCATAGACTCGAATATAAACAAGAAAATAAAATCTCTACGCTGCAATGATGCTTTCCCTAAAAGCCCCTGCAGCGTAAATGATACCTGACTGAAGTAGATACCTATGAATGATATACTGTAATCATGATATGTACGTAAAACTCTTACAGAAGAGGCCACCATCAATAGTAACAAGATAAGAGAGCTCTAACAATAAAAGCAGGTGGAAAGTGTTGATCTCAGATCAACTAATCATAGACTGAAAACATATTATAACCTGAAAACGTCATGACGAGCCCCCAAACGACATATAACTGGATGGGAACAAGTTATCAGAGTAATAGTAGAGCAATAAACTGAAATGGTGCTTAGATGAAGATTGCAACATACCTATTTCGCCAATCTAAACTATATAACCATATGTTTAGCCATGACTTACGGATAAAGTATAGAAACTTGACCTCCTGAAATGGCCTATAACTGATATAGTCAGAACGGGTCTCATTCTTGGTAATAAAAACATATCGCTATGAGAGCTACTTAAAAGTGTGTACTAGTCATACTTAGTACATGTATATGGCGAAACATATATATTTAATATGGAAATGTGCTTGCCCTAAAGGGTATATGAGTGTAATCAGTGCAGGGGACAAAGTGCTGAATCCCATGCATAGCATACCGCACAATTTCTATGACAATTATTCATGTGGGGGCCAATGTAACCCCTAGTGATAACAAACAGCTTCTAAACAGGTAAGAGCAAAAAGGACAAACCAATAATGCCTGTAATGTACGACTCTACCTAATATATAATATTCATCCAGTAATAAAATAAGTCTAAGCCGGTGACAAACCTGTTTATTCTTATTCTAAAATCCAAAACCAGGGAGGAAAGTGTGTGACAATAACTGTGTAAAGCCCAGCATAAATAAAAACATAAAATGCCCTTGTGTGAAAGTAGCGTGGCCGTAACCAAGTCATATATGCCCATACCTGTAACTGTGTTACGGTTAGCAAGCAAAACCAGGAGTCAGACGGTATAGTTAATAGAACCTTTATTATGAGAATAATGACAGTAATGCAATATATAAATATCCACATAGTGGGTGATTGAAACGGCGAGCACTGTATCAGGAATAGGAGTCTCGCAATCTCTGCACCACACTGTCAGAGACTAGGCCTCAGCCCACTGGAGTCTTGTGGTAAGGTAACGCCCAAGAGATACTGACTCAGCCTGCAGTCAGTAGCTAGGAGTCTGCTAGAGCCCCAGGTCAGTACTAGGAAGGATGTTTGAATAACGGAACCAACAAACTGAGTAAACAGACAAAGCCTTCTAGTAAGCACCAGATAGGATTGTCAGACGAGCCAAAGTCATACACGGAGTGGGTAGTCAGCCAGAGCCGCAGGTTTGCAACAGAATTGATAGCCACTGAAGCGATTGAATGCTGGATACGCAGTGGATAGAGCCCCGGGTCAACACCAGAGTGAGTAGTCAGACAAGCTTAGGTCATAGGAGCGGATAGTCATCCACAGCCACAGGTTTACACCAGATAGGATATCCACTGGAGTGTATGTATGCTGGATGGGCAGTGGATAGAGCCCCAGGTCAACACCAGAGTGGGTAGTCAGACAAGCCTAGGTCATACACGGAGTGGGTAGTCAGCCAGAGCCACAGGTTTGTACCAGAAAGGATATCTGAGCCAAATCAGAATGCCAAGGAGAATAGTAAGACAGAGCCACAAGTCAACACCAGAATGGATGGACAGACAAGCCGGATCATACACAGGAATCAGGAATACTAGAAAATGAATAGCAGTCTCCCAATCTCTGCATCACACTGTCCAAGACTAGGCCATAGCCCACTGGAGTCTCGTGGTAAGGTAACGCCCAAGAGATACTGACTCAGCCTGCAGTCAGTATCTAGGAGTCTGCTAGAGCCCCAGGTCTGTACTGGAAAGGATGTCTGAATAACAGAACCAGCAAACTGAGTGAACAGACAAAGCCTTCTAGTAAGCACCAGATAGGATAGCCAGACAAGCCAAAGTCATACACGGAGCGGGTAGTCAGCCAGGCACAGGTTTGCACCAGATAGGATATCCATTGAAGAGATGGAATGCTGGATGCACAGTGGATAGAGCCCCAGGTCAACACCAGAGTGGGTAGTCAGACAAGCCTAGGTCATACACGGAGCGGGTAGTCAGTCAGAGCCACAGGTTTGTACCAGAACGCCAAGGAGAATAGTCAGACAGAGCCACAGGTCAACACTAGAATGGATGGACAGACAAGCTGGATTGTACACAGGAATCAGGAAAACTAGAAAACGAACTGCTCAGAAAAACAACATAAGGGTGACTGAGTCACGACTCAGTCTGCCCGTTAAACCCCTCCACAGGAAGTAGGTAGGAGGAGCAGCTAGAGGGAGGAAGTAGGTAGGAGGAGACTACAGGAAACAAACACACATAAAACAGAGGCCTGCAGCATGCTTGAAGCTTCTTGCCTGCAGATGACACGTGGAAAGATGGCGAGCGTCGCTGAAGTGGCGTCGCTGGAAACAAGGAAAGTATCCGTAATGTAGTAGCTAGCCCACTGATAGTTATGATAAAATAATGCGGCCGTTAAATGATAGCGTATGATCGATGATAGCAGAACGTAACATACATCCCTTGTCGAAAAAATGCCTAAATGACTCAATACCACTACTTACTGTGCTGCCCGAAGCTGATAAATAGACCTGCCACCAACAGCACGTGGCTCGTATCCGTATGATGTTTGATGTGTAATCTGCGACCCACAACCAGATGCAAAGACACGTTCCAACCAGAAAGGAATGAAACCATTAATCCCCATGGGCCTAACCTGGGTATATGAAGGGAAACTTGGTCCTCCCACAATACCAGGCAGTGCGCACAGCCATCTCTACTGTGCATGACGGCTTCTGACAAAAAAATTAGTGAATTATTATATAGGATATATATATATATATATATATATATATATATATATATATATATATGAAACATTTTTTGCAAATATATAAATCGTATTAGAGATATAAATAGAAGATGTACAAAACAGTTTCTGTTCATAAATGCAGTAAATGCAAAGAACATGTTAGCTTGTTTCTACTTACCACCTATGTAAAAATTTATCTGGGAGTTTTGCATAACATTTTCCAAGAAATAGGCAGTTGGAGTATATGAGCACTTCAGGGCATGCCATTACTCAGGCTCTGTACAAATTAGTCACAGAGGAAATAGAAGATGAGCTCTTCTTTTTTTCTGCTAGAGGGGTTGTGCTCTGGAGGAGTTGTGTATAAAATAAAGTGACTGAGTCTAAGGGATAACCTTTGCAACTGGATAGAAAATTGCTTGAAAGAGAGGGAACGGTGTGTTTTTGTAAATGGAAAATATTACAGAAAGTTAAAGGGGATCTCTCACCTATATATAAGTAATGCTCATTAGTTAGAGCATTTAGCCAAAACATTTAAAACGTTGTTCATTTAAAAACAAAACAAAACATTATCAACGCAAAAATGTATGTTTAAAAAGTGTCTGGCAGCCTACTTCCTCCTTGCAGCACTGCCTCTGCTCCCGTCCCACTACCCAGCATCCTCCGATGGCGGAGGCTTTCTTTCTCTAAGCTGGAGTGACCTCATTGGCAGAGATCGATATCTAGCCAATGAGATCGCTCTAGCTTAGTGACAGACAGCCTTCGTCATCGGAGGATGATGGGTATTGGGATGGGAGCAGCCTCTGTTCAGCAAGTTTCGGCAAACCGGAATTAGGCTGCTGGGCACTTTTTAAATATAAATTTTTGCGCTGATGTTTTTTTTTTTAAATGAACAACAATATTTTAAATGTTTTGGATAAATGCTCTAACTAATGAGCATTACTTATTTATAGGTGAGAAATCCCCTTTAAAGTTGAGAGTGTAGTACCTCAGGGATTAGTACTTGGTCCACTGTTATTTAACAAGTTTATAAATGACCTGGAAAAAGTAATAGAAAGCAAAATCTCATTGTTTGCAAATTACACTAAATTATGTAGGGTAATAAATTCAGACCAGTTTGTTTGTTCTCTACAGAGGGATTTACATAAAATGGCAGACTGAGCAGACAAATTGAATATGAAGTTGAATATAGGAAAGTGTAATGCTACGTAATGGATTCATTCTAGGATACTCTTTGCTAGAGAAGGTATTGAAGCAAGATTGGATAACATAATGTTGCCACTGTACAAATAATTTGTAAGACCTTACCTCAACTGTGCAGTGTAGTTTTTAGCACAGTTCTAAAGAGGGATATTCTAGAGATGGAGAGAGTTCAAACAAGTTCAATAAAATCAATTAGCAAAAAAAAAAGGCAAGCAAAACTACTGTCTTGCATAAAAAGGGGTATTGAAGCAAGATTGGATAACATAATGTTGCCACTGTACAAATCATTTGTAAGACCTTACCTCAACTGTGCAGTGTAGTTTTTGGCACAGTTCTGAAAAGGGATATTCTAGAGATGGAGAGAGTACAGACAAATTCAATGAAATCAATTAGCAAAAACAGCAAACAAACTACTGTCTTGCATAAAAAGGGTTATTGAAGCAAGATTGGATAACATAATGTTGCCACTGTACAAATCAGGTAAGACCTTCCCTCAACTGTGCAGTGTAGTTTTGGCACAGTCCTGAAAATGGATATTCTAGAGATGGAGAGAGTACTGACAGGTGCAATAAAATCAATTAAGGAAAAGGAGGATTTGAAGTAGGAAGAACATTTAACCAAAAAAAAGATGCCTAAGGGGAAATCTTTTGCTACATTGTATAAGTATATACAAGGTCGATACAAGGATTTCTCTACTGATCTTTTAATTTCAAGTCCAAATCAAATAACTGGGGGCCCACCTTATGATTAGAGGAAAGGAGGTTTCAACTTCAGAAGAGGAAGGGTTTTTTCACAGTAAAGTCTGTTAAATTATGGAATTCTTTGCCCAAGGATGTGGTAATGGCAGACACAATGCATACATTTAAGAGTCCATGCATTTAATTCAATAGGGAACATACAGTGTTATATTGTGTTTTAAAAGGCAAAAGAGGAATCAGAGCTCATAGGACTTTTTCTCTATTTCTCTCATAGGCCAAAATTTGTTGTCATTTTTTTTCAATGGCTAGAAAGTTTCCGCCCATGGATTTACTTTGTTTTCGCCTTATCGCTATGAAAAATGTGACGTATTTGCAGAAATCAAACACAATAGAAGCAGCTACAGAGCAAGGTAGACGTGATGTGCTGTTCTGCTGTGATATTTTGGCAAAACTGAGGCAGGAAAGGCTCATAGTGACTGCTATCACTATGAGCAGGTTGAAAAATAATCAGTGGAGGAGCTTGAAGGATCCTTATGTGTCCACTGAGTCTGAGGAGGAGGAGGAAGTGAGCACTACTGAACCAATGCTGTCCAGTCCCCCTAAATCACCCCAAGGGATCTTGGGGAATGTAATGGGAAGGAAGGAGAAAAGGGAATGGGAAGGGAGGGAGAAAAGTAAGGGAGGGAGAAAAGGGAATGGGAAGGGAGGGAGAAAAGGGTAGCACTAATGAGAGCAGGACAGGTCAGCTGCCTGTGCCTGCTGCTAGACTTTCTGCCTCTGCTGCCACCGTTGCTACCCCTGTTGAAACCAGTGCTGTGCCTGCTTCCAGTGCTGAACCTGCTGACACCAATACTGTGCCTGCTGTCAAACGTGCTGCCCCTATTGCCAGTGACACCAATGCTGTGCCTGCTGCTAGTGTTGAAGCTGGTGCCACCAGTGTTGAAGCTGCTGCCACCAGTGCTGAAGCTGCTAGTGTGTCTTCTAATATCAGGAGGGGGGGAAGGAGAAGATGATGCCAAGTGTGACAGCAGGGGAGCCTAAATCACACTTGCCATCCCCAAGCAGTCCCGTCAGTGCTAGTACTACTTCTAAGAAGGAGTGGGTAAACAATATCCTGTAAGGAGGAAGACTCTGGGGCTGAACTTGGTGTGTGTGGTGTTAGTAACAGTAGTAACAGTGATGGTGAAGCAGCTGGTGGGACTAATGTTAGGGAAGTGGTAGGGGAAGCATTTCAGGGCATCCAGACTAGCGGTCAAGGAAGCACACACCATTCCTCTGGCTCTGGGAGTCCTCCTCCCCTTCACTACGGTGTCCAAGTGGAACATGACCCTGAAGAGACCAGAACTGGTGCTGGTGGAGAGCAGGCTCAGAATCAATACCACCAGCAGGAGCACAGATCAGCTGCCTGTACCTGTTGCTACTGCTGCTAGTGTTGGTCTGCCTTCTTCTTCAGGTTAAAAGGAAAAGCTAAGTGTGACATTAAGAGACCCTCTGTCACATTGCTCGCCACCTCCTCCAAGCAACAGTGAGATGTCTCTAATAGAGCAGCAGCACATAGGGACTAGTGGTGGTTGTGATCTTGGAGAAGCTGGGGTGGAAGAGGCATTGATGGCTTTTTTTATCAGAAACTGTGAAGGAATGGGAGATAGGGATGAGGATGGACATCACCACCACTACTAGCAGTATGCTTTTGGAGTTTGTGGAGTTTGCAACTGCTCTAAATCCTGCTGCTGCTTCTGAGAAGCAAGGGCATCAGTATGCTGAGGAGCAGGCTAGTGTGCCACAGACCACAGTGGACACAGTGGGAATGGGGTCAACAAGTGATGTGGGACTAGGACAGGTTCCACTTGCCAGCAGTAGCATACTCCTGGTCCTAGTTGCAGTGCTGATTCTGAGGCAGTAGCAGTCACAGACAGTGACTGGGAACGTGGAGGAGAAGAAGAAAGAGGCCATTCTTCTCAACATGTTCCCTATCCCTCCCCCCCAGAAGTCATGGGTGTGGGACTATTATTCTCTTCCGGCAGGCACAGTGCAGTCATCATCTACAATAGTACAGTGCAAAATTTGTGACAAGTTAGTAAAAAGGGTAAAGGAGGGAACACACCTTGAAACAACTGCTCTGATATCACACATGAACCACCGACACCATGACATTTATGTCAAACATGTTAAACCCGAACACCCACCACAGAAATCAAGCACTCCAGAAAGGCAACAGGAGAAGTGGAGATCAAGTGGAGAGGAAGAATAAAGAACCCCCAGACAAACACTTGAAGTTCTATGACGAGCGAAACAACTAGCTCACCATCACCATCACCTTCTTTCTCTAGAGTAACAACTACATATTTTGCCAGTCCACCTCGTTCATCGTTACCTCCCCCACCAAATGATAGCCACTCTGTTGATGCTAGTATGTGGCAGTTCATCTCTACCCATTACACACTATGTGGTGCACTGACTACACATGCCAGTGTGGTGGAGAAGAATCAATACCAGGTCATTAAGCGGCATCTTAGGAGATTCCATCCCTCAGAATATGCTAAGATGCTGGCAGGGAGGGTTTATTATTACAACTAAACTGTCAATAAGTTGTCATATGTCCTTACCAGGGTCTAGACTAGGGGTATAGTGACAGCAGCAGTACTTGGGTTCTGGTGTCATGGTGTTTGGTTACAGTTATGCCCTCAGATGTTATTTAACACACACAAACTGTGAACATTGCAGTTACTGATGAGAGGCACAGTTCCTGCTCTCAAGGGAAAAATGTATATTCTAATAACAACATACCCATGATTTTGGAGGCGGGGCAGATGGAGAAGAATTATTGGCCAACTTCTTTTCTCCACATATACTTTGGGCTAATTATTGTGCTGCTACTGCCTCAGGCACATCACTGGAGCTAGTCATGGCAAGTGGAACCTCCATCATCCATCACCCATGTTACTGCTATTGTTGATCCCATTCCCTTTCAGCTGCCTAATCAATCTGCTGCCTAAAGAACAGCATTTGCAAATTCGACAGTTATGGACGGAGGACATTTGATGATGGCCAGTGGGAATTTGTTTCTAGTTTCTAACAAGCCTAAGTCCTACAAATCAATGTTTCCTCAATGTTTCGCCGATTTCAGTTTGAGGTGAAAAGTTTCACCCATCCCTACTCATAATGCACACAGCCCCCTTAAATAGTAGATTGCCTCCAACTGGTTAATGGATAGCTAAGTAGCATATTGCTATTATTAATATATAATTTGAGACTCCAGGAGAGGACTTTGTTTTCCCATTTAAACTCAATACTGTTTATATTGGACTGCTCACCATTTAGGAAAAAAAATGGGCATGCTTATTTTTTAATTCTGGATGCTGCTGAAATGTCTTACTGCGGAATTGTATAAAATGGAATGAATGGATGCCAACCCTGATCTTTTTAACTCTTTGAATGTCAGGGAGTATGCAACACATTGCTTTACAATGTGTTGTGCACTCCACTGGAACTCAAATGATTCATGGAAAATATATGTATATGAATAAATGGCTTTTTCACAAAGCAGTCAGGTATATATATATTTTTTTCACTTTGAAAAATTGATATCTGTAAATACCTTCAACAACAATGACAAAAAATAAATTAGATACAACAGACTGCTATGTGAAGGACTCCTATCTAAATAAATCTTTCTGTCAAATACATTAAGGGCTACATATTGTTATAGGTATAGTTTCCATTTAATATTAACATTCTGCATTACATGGACATCCAACATGTGGTCTGCAGGTTAAATGTGGCCCTCCTAACCTGAGGATGTGACCCAGCTGTGATTTTTTTACAATTTTTAGCTAATTAGCTACCGCTCATGAACTAGAAGACTAAAAGACCTGATCACCTTCCTTGCTGCTAGTGTACAGTTTAAGAATAGTCTGTTAAATATCTATTTTTTCATTGACTTGAACAATGACTAGCAATAGGTATTTAACTGTGAAGTTTTGTGTGAATATGGTTGACTACAGTTTTGTTTGTATCACTTCTAAAAAACATATTTTTGAATAACTAACATGCTTTAATTCAACACGGTTTTTAATAAAAAAAATAATGTACCCCAAACACATATGGATATCTGGTCCTGTGGCCCATGACTAAACAAACTTGGATGTCTCTACTATATTAAATGGCATGTGCAGCTGATGTGATTTACATGGAAACAATAAAAAAATAAGCAACTAATAAAGTAAATTTTGTAACTTCAGTACTTTAGTATATTTCCATGAAACTTTGGATTAGACAGGAATAGAAGTGAATTTATTTGGTAATTTTTTTCCACACAGCACTAAAATTGTTTGGACATGAGCCTGAGTTCCTGTAGATTGCAAATGACTGAAACTGTTTGGAACTTTTTTTTAGCAACGTGTTCTCAGATATTATTTTCTGTCAGTTCAAAGCTGTACATTTCCATTAAGCAGATATGCTTTTTGTGTTTGCTAGGCGCTTATTATTCTTTGCTTATCTGCATTTGCCTAATTTGCATTTATTAGCTCTGTAAGTATGTCATTTGCCCACGTCTTGAAAGGCTTACTGCTCTCTTCCACAATTTCCTCTTTCTGAATTTAGGGTTATCAGCAAATTTTGGGAAAGCCTGTCAATACATTCTTTAATGATTAAAGTAACAAAGCAATCTTATAATGGCAATTTTAATAAAATGGTCATAACACTGGTAATAACGTATTTGTTGTTATAATTTTTAATCTTGAATTTCATTAAACTGTTTGACACTGTTTCTTAAAAGTTAAAACTTCATATAGTAGTTGATATTGGCTTATATTGGCTTTGGGCAAGCATATAGTCAGGTCAAGTTGCTCTCTTAAAACAAGTAACATATTTTCATCTTAATTTAACATTTTCCTGTTTATCAGTGGGATTTTCTACATTTTACCTCAACAAGGCTTGTATCATGGAAGACATGTTATACAGTCCCTGCATGAACAGTTTCTTTACAGTGGAAAAGTCCCAATTTACTTTTTAAGTGTGAGTGCACATTCACATTTTCTTCATCTCATCTTTGTGGATAATTAAACTATATCATTTTGGTGTGCAGTGCCACAGAATCAGTCAGGATTACTTTGTGCCTTAAATTTGAGCCTTTATTTATTTATTTTTATTTTTTTTTTTTATTTATTTTTATTAAAGACAGTCACAAAAATATTTGCATATGCAATACAAACAAAAGAGTATTTTTGCAGGTATTATACTTCATACAAAGAAAAACAGATAAGAAAAGGACCACACAGAGGAGTAACTAGAAGCCTCCGGCCCTGGTGCAAGAAGTACCATGGGCCCCCGACCACCACATTGGCCTCCCTCGACCACATTGAACCCCTCTACAATGCCCCTCAATCTTCACAATGCCCCCTTCTCCTACCTCTCTGTAGTTCCCGTGCGGTCCTCTTAGTAATGCAGAGCGCTGGGAGATGACATCTCCCATCACTCTGCATTACTAGAGCACTGGAGGGAGATTGTGGGCTCCAGGCGGAGAGGTCGCAGGGGGTGGCTGGGCCACTGGAGTGAAGGGCCCGGTTGCGGGTGCGATCTCTGCAACCCCTATAGTTACTTCACTGGGACCACATTATCTCCTTCAGATCTTTCTTTTCCAACCTACTCTCACTCCCTATCAAAGGGAGGAAAGAACTAACATGAACCTAACAACCACTAGCTACCCAAAGACCCCAACCCATTACCCATGCAGACAGGTAGACCCCACCCCCAGTCCCCATGGGGACCAAAACCCAAGTCAGGGAAGTAGAAAGAGAAAGTATCCCAGAGATATTTAGCTTGAAACATTTTGTGGGTCATAAAGAAGCTATGTAGCAGCATGCAGTCGCACACATGTAATATTCCACCAGCAAGGTGTGTAAGTACCCTGATCATTCACGTCACACATAACCCTAGGGAATAGTGCCCGTTAAGTCCTTGGCAGTGCATTAGAAATCATGTAGTCCAGGTTTCCCACATCCTTTTTTTTTAAATTGTATATACATATATATTTTATTAAGTATTATTAACATCCCGTCCTGCACCCGTATCCGGGTCTCTCAAGGCTCAACCTGTTGCATTACAGTCTAGGAAACATGACATCCAAGTCCCCCACACTTTCTGAAATTTGTCAGGGGTACCCCTATGGAGATATAGTCCTGATAATGATGTAGGTTATTGTTAACTAAAGTAACCCAATCAACTTGCCTGGACAATCTATTACCCATCCACACCAGTGCCACCACCTTTTGTGCCATAATCAGCACTTCCCTCAACAGTATTTATTCTCTTGCTGAGTGGAGTTGATCACGTAAAATGGAGAATAAGCAAATTTTGGGACATAGAGGTATCCTCCAACCAACAATTCATGACAGTGTTTCTGTTACCTCACTCCAAAAATAGAGCACTGAAGGACATTGCCAAATCAAGTGTAGAAAGTCGGCACCCCATCCACATCTAGTACAGTTACTGTGTATTAGTTTACCCATTTTAAAAAGTTGCACAGGAGTATAATAGGTTCTGTGCAAATTTTTTAGCTGTATGAGTTGATGTTTAGCTGTCGTAGACACTGCTGTGGGTCCTCTGTTAGCCATGTCCCATTCCCAGTCTTCCAATTCACCCACATCCTGCTCCCATTTATTTCTCAGCACAGTATTGTCTGTCAAAGCAGTGTCCACTAACCATGAGTAAATAAATGATAAGAGCATGATAGAAGGGCTTGAGTTCGCCATCCACAGCAAAGAAAACTCCTCAAGAACAAATGGTTTCTCTGCATATAGTGTTGTAAGTGCATGATGCAGACGAAGATACATGAAGAAGAACCTGTGAGGGATACCATATTCCACATGCAATTGTTCAAATGATTATAGCGTACAACCATCATACAATTGCCCTATTCTAGTAATGACACACCTGGACCACACTGAGCCTTTATTTACATTTTCTGACCACTACATTTATTTGGCAAAGTTTTCCTGACAATAATTCTCTTCAGCTGTTCAACTGTAAAATGTCGTGCAGCATAAAAAAATATAATATTCACAAGACATACAGTTTGATATTGGTATTGTGTGTAAATCTATTTACCTATCTATATATTTTCAAATTGATGGCCAGATATGCTAAGCTAGGTAGGACTGGCAACCTACCCAGGGTGCAATATCTTTACGGCACGAGTGCCATGCACAGAGAAGAAATACTCTGAAGCATATCATGCTGGTCCTGCTCAAATGACAATCCAGCCACAAAATGCTAGGTAATTTCTCTCTGAAGGAGAGAAACAGCCATCCCCAGACATATTTTGTTTTCTTAGACGGCATGAGGTGCATGACTTACTGTGCTTACTTCCACTTGGTATATGTGCAGTGCAGATGGGGCTAGGCTCTTTATTCTTCAGCTCCTACCCCTCACCTTGAGAGTTTGAGGGGCCCCTTGACTTGTTCATCCTCTCCCTGGCCAGATGCCTGCAGAAGGTTTGGGTCTTCAGCCCTGGAGTCTTTGGCATCCTGCTTCTCTACTCCAGGACCCCAATACTTTGGCCTCCTCCAGAAAGGAGGAGTCTTTAGGGAAAGATGGTCACCAAAAGACATTTTAACCTACCTCTCCAACCAAAGGCTGTCTTGAACCTGACCCCATTAAAATATTTTAGGTGAAAATTAAAAAGTGAAAAAACTGTTCCAATAAAGACTTCTGCAAAGAAACAAGTGCTTGTGCACAAAATATATTGTGTATGTGGTAAATACTTAAGATGGCCTGTACGGCTCCAGTCTTTTGGTTGGATTATCAATTATTATTATTATTATTTTTTGCCAGCTTTGAAGGTGAGAGCAAAAAAGGTAATGAGAGTGGGGAAAGGTCCCATGGATTCCCAGTACTGTGTGTTCTTTGTGAAGCTTGCTTTGCAATCCCATGTGTATTTAGAGAACCCCAGCTTGGACCAGTTGTGAGTCCTGCAGCAACATATGCCTTGAAAAATGTGTTAGCATGCAGAATGCATTTGTCCTTTGCCCACAACACTAACTTCCTGCTTAAGTGACATAGCCAAATATTCATGATGATGTCAAGTAAAAAATAAAGTACAACCTACAATGTGGCAGATGTGTATTGTAGTGGTGGTGGTGGTGGGGGACTCGCATGGTGTGCTTTGTGTTTGTATTTTTACCATTGTCATACACTATTCTCCTTCTCAGATTATTGACACATCTTACTTATCGGTCATAGCAGTGGTCCCAAGTGGGGTACATGGTAGCAACCCTTCTTCACATCCCTCCTCCACCTCCTCATCTGTGCTGCTGTTAATATATTTTCCTGGCTTTGTTTGTCATACACCTCTGCAGCAGGAGCCATAGGTGTTTTTTGGATTGAACTAACTGTTGGCATTGGCAGTAGGACACTCTCTGACACATAAATAACTTCACTACTTCTTTTTTCTGCCCTAGAGCCCTGGGAACTTTTTAAAGTGCTTCTGCTGCTGATATTTGTTGCACCGTTGGACTGCTGATAGTGTGCCTCCTAGTCACACCTGTGCTTGTGCTTCAGGTGGGATCTCATAGAGGAGGTGCCTAGGTGTGAGCCTGCTTTTTTTTGCACAGACAACAGATAGCACCATGCTTATACTCCATACTATGGACTTCATGGAATGAGGGGTTCCTGAGGTGGTGCTGCTGCTACTACTACTACTGGGGCTAGATGTTGATGCAATTCTACTGCCACTACTACTAGGTGTCAAAGGTGCAGCATTTACAGCAGCACCAGCAGCAGAGGCACTCATCTTATCTAACATTGTGGATGTTAACCTGTGTTGCTGTTGCTGAGTACTCAAAAGAGGTGTGTGTGGCTGAGTGGGACTAGGACTTTGAAGAGGCAATTATGCTGATGATGACTGATAGGGTAACTGTGTGCTTTTTGACATCTGTACTTGTCCAGGTTCAGACTTTCCAATTGCTTTCTCAAACAGTTTATAGACAGGCACAGTGCTCCTTAACAGTGGTGGAATATTCAGCCTTTGACTTTCTGCTAACCTTATAGCCCTGTCATCATCCTCACTCTCAACTTCATCTGTATCTGAACAAGAGAAGTATGCTGGAGGGATATATTCTAGATCTACATCATCATAAATCATTATTAGGTCATCCTCAGCAGCATCAGCATCACCTGACAATTATTGCCCACTACCCCTATATTCCTCTACGCTTTTAGAGGTCTCAAACAATTTCTTTTTATTTTTGCTGTAACAAAGTCCCCTACTGCTTTGAGGATGGGTGTTTTTGTGCTTGTTTGTCTCACTATTTGATGCAGCAGGTGGTTCAGCTGCTACGCCTTCCTCTATTATGCTATTGCCAGCATCATTAACACTTGAATGCGACTTGTTGTCATCTTCAGTGTTCTTCTTATATGGTCATTTAGTTCTGCTGGCACTGGTGGTGCTGGAACTAGTTTTGCTGGGACCTTGACAAACTGTATCCTCCCTTGGAGTAGAGGGATCATCATCTTTGATTGCTCACACTGCAGCAACCATTGCTGCAGTCAGTTTTTGAACTACTACATTACTTTCACGTCCACGCACTGCTCAACCCCTCCCCCTTTTTCCATCCCTTTGTGGACATTACACAACTACACTGTGTTTTTTTTGTATGGTACACAACACAACTGATGGAGCTGTATGATGCCTTGCCTAAGCCCAGTCAGCTGTCTGTCACTGTCACCTAATATATTTAGTTATTTATTCTTTGTTATTTTTTTTTTTAATTTTCTTTTAATTCTTTTTTTATTTAAGTTGTCCACCCTGTTGTCTTATCACAGTCTGTCCAAAAAAATATAACTGAAAAACAAAATCAACAACTTCTTTCCCCAGACTTCCCCACTCAGCACAGAGACAATAACAGCAAGATCAGTGTCTTGCCAGTCAGTCACATGGAATTTTGGAGTATTTGGGGTTAACTTTCTTCCTTCCTTCCTCTCCCCAGAGTGCCCTACTGACTAATACACACTTACACAATAGGCGAAAAAGGTGGGAAATAAGTGGAAAAATTTCACTTTTTTCATGGTAAATTATTTGCCAAGCGGAAAGTGCCATTATTTGCCGGTTTCAATTTGAGTTGCAAATTTTCGCCCATCCCAAGCCCTTATCATCAGTTCCATAAAGTTAAAAATGAACATACAAAGTGTTGTCAAAGTAGAACAAATATCTGCAAGGGTCTCCACTACTCCTCCTGCTTAACACCTTCCTCCAAGTTGAAAGGCTGGGAGAAAGGGTCACATATTATGCTTGTGTAGCCACTTCCTTCGAACCACTGACTGGCTGAAAGTAAGATTTTACTCTGAGGCACACATGGAATAATTCCCCCTTTCAAACTCAGATTGGTTTATAAATAAAACAAGAGTGATTTTCATGTTTATTTTCTTTCCAGTGTTTTATTTATTTATTTAATTAGTTTGTTAGTTATTTTCTCTTTATGATAATGATGATCAGGGCATAGCTTAGCTTATGTGGGACCTCAACATCCATCCAAATAGTTACAAATGCACACACATGCACATATTTTAGCCTCCATTTTTGCAACTTAGAAGAAGTGATGAAGGACCCTTCCTTCTGTATTAACATAAATGAATATGAGCCTTTGGAGGCTTAATGAGACCTTGCTTAAAGATCCCCCCACCCTGGATAGACTCTGGGATGCCCTTTCACGTTACTTGCTGAGAACACTTCACCAGACACTTCTCCTCAGTTGTTATGGGAGGCTCATAAGGCGGTGATCTGCGGTCATCTTATAAGTGCAGGTGCTTTCCGCAAAAAGCAGAGGTCTACTAGGCTTGTGTCCATCTTGAATAGTATTTCCTCCTTTGAGAGGGCTCACAAGTTGAATCTGTCTCCTGAGGCTTTTCAGGAACTCATGCGACTGTGGGCTGAATTGGCCTCCATCTGCAATGATAATATACAGTGGATGTGCCAATTGGTGAGGGGCACTATTGCTTATTACAAGACATTTCAGGACATTCTGCTGCTACGATTTGTTCACACTTTGAATTCTCTGAGCCCAGGGGTCTTTCTTGTGAATCATTCGTTGGATGCACATAGTATGGTCCTGTTGAAGCAGGGGAAGGACCCAGAGCAATGTTTTAGTTATTGCCCTATTTAATTGTTAAATGTGGACGTCAAATTATTTGCAAACATTTTGAGCCTACACTTGAAATTGGCCCTGCCTGACTTGGTCCAGACCAGGTGATATTTGTCCCGAGCCACAAGGCTAGGGAAAATACCCTTAAGGCTGTAAATTTGATTCATCTCACTAGAATTCGCTCCATCCTGGTTCTCCTGTTGTCCACCGGAGCGGTGAAAGCATTCAGCAGGGTGAGTTGGCTCTTCATGCAGCACGTTCTTTGACACATTGGACTGGGTGAAAGAATGTTCCATTGGATTGTTTCTCTGTATCACTCACCGGTTGCCTGTGTTAAGGTCAACTGAGCTTTTTCGGGGCCACTCCTCCTGTCGAATGGGAAGAGGCAGGTATGCCATCTGTCGTCATTCCTTTTCATCCTGGCTTTGGAGCCCTTTCTCATTGCAGTCCACCTAAACCCCTCTATTCATGCCATCCTGCTAGATTCTCATTCATTTAGGATTGCAGCATTTGCGGATTACCTACTTTTCACTCTCACACAATCTTTGGTCTCCCTGCAGAACCTTTTAATTGAACTACAGTCGTATAGTCGATTGTCCCATTTTAAGATCAATATGGACAAGTTGGAGGCCCTTAATGTATCTTTGCCCTCACGGGCTCAGGAGCTCGTACAGGCTTCCTTCCCATTTCGTTGAGTACTGGCTATGATTAAATACCTGGGGGTCTTTCTTACCGTGTTCCCTGCAAACTTATTTACGCAGAACTATGTTCCTTTCTGGTTGGGATGATCTGGATAGGTGGTCCAAGCAGCACCTCTCCTTGTTTGGCAGAATGACGGTGGTATAGATGAATATACTGCCTTAGGCTTTGTATGTTATACAGACTTTACCCATTTCTGTTCCGAGGTCTTTTTTCTGAGGTCTTAGGCGGTTGCTATGTAACTTTAATTGGCTCTCTAGAGGATGACGACTTGGCTATTTGAACTTGATGTGTCTTTCCAGGGAAGATCCATTTCCCCAGACTGCAGGATGTAATGAGGGGAGACAGGCTCCTGCCTCTATCGGTTATCCTTGGGAACCGGCCCTGTCATCTATCCTTGCCCTATTTTTTTACTCAGTTGAACCATTTAGTTCACTCTTGGTCTGTTGATCCATTACAGCCTCCCACTCGGACTCCCTTGGAGGATCTCCGTCTCTCCGCTGACATGCCATGCAGACTTGTCTCTATGCTTCGTAAGCTCTTGATCTCTGTGACGCACGCCTCTAAGCCACATTTTATTCATAGCTGGGAAGTGGACTGCAATATTGTGTTATCAGAGGCGCAGTGGTCTAAGATCTTTGTTTTACAAATGCTTCATGTCCACCTGTATACAGGAAAATGCTTAAAAGATCTTGACTCAGTGGTACAGAGTGCTGGCTCTGTTACATAAACTTTAGCCTGCAGTTACTGATACTTGTTGGCGATTCAGGTGTCAGCCCGGTGACTTCCTGCACGTCTGGTGGTCTTGCCTGAAACTACAGCCCTTATGGACCATGGTGGTGGATACGATCAGGGAAGTGGCGGACCCTCAGCTTCCAATGGACCCTATGATGCTCCTTCTACATCATACCACACAAACCTGTGCATAAGTACACTCGTTTACTTACTGTTCACTTGTCAAATGCTGCTAAGGTGTTGATCCCTAGATATTGGAAGCAACCTTATACTCACTCCTTTTGGGATTGGATTGCCTCTGTCAGCTCGGTGCACTGTGCAGAGGACTTGATACATTCTGCTGCTGGTAGGGGTTTGACACATGCTACCCGTTGGTTTCATTAGGATGAGTTCCTTGAGAGCACCTCTTTCTGTATGAGGTTAGAGCGATTGTGACCTAGCCTGGTTGTTTATTTTAACCCCTTTTTTCATCTGGATGGGACCCTTCTCTATCTATGCATGTATGTATGTATCTATCTATCTATCTATACATCCTCTCTTTCTCTTTCCTTTTTACTTTTTCTCCCTTTTCTTTCCCCTCTTATTCTCTAATCTGTCTTATCTGGTTTTCCCATTTCCTCTGACACCCAGGGGTAGGCTCCGCTTTGAGACCCCATTTGATGGGGCTCCTGGAGGGTGATCCATATGCTATTATCTGACGTTAAACTTGACTTCCCAGATTTTAACATTATATTCATTGTGATCACCAACATGGGCCACCCCCTGGGGTACCGGGGTGCTTCCACCATTACTGTATTGCTGTCTTTCTCCCTCAGCTATTTGTTCTGGGTGTTACCTCTTAAATAGCATTGTTATATTGTCTGTATAGTTTATATTGTCTGTACTGTTTATATGTATTATATTGTATGTTTGTCTGTATTTTTTCTGTCTCTACAATAAAAACTCAATAATGAAATATTTAAAAAAATAATAAAATGAATATGAGGGCTCACAACCCAATATAAATTGTTTATTGGAAAATGTATAAAAGTAAAATGGGGGAATGGACCCCAAATACATTTTTCTCACACTCTTCACCCTGATATCATTATAAAGCCATTTTTGTAAGGCTATTTTGACCTTTTTTTCATTTTTTATATTGATAACTTCCCCTACTGCCAGTGTGGCTAATTCTACCAACACTGGCTATGAATGGGTTAATCACATGTTGCAAAAGGATTGAGTGGGTGGTGGGGATATAATGCATATTTCTTAACATTGTTAACCCTTCCATTTCAAGTGTCTCAAAATCACTGCAATCTGGCAATGGACAGTTTAATTTAGGAAAGTATTCATGTGCTTAGCGACATTAGAGATCAGGCAGGGGGCAGGAAGTGCTATTACACCATGGTTTCCCATGCTTGATCATGCCCAATGGAAGTGGCAGTTGTCCACCTGTTTCCCTTGTGTCTTTAAGTACTTCACTTCTAAGTGGTCATTTACAAAATATACTGAAGAGTTTTGTAACTTTACAGAGCAAATATAGGAAATCACTATTAATGTTGTTTTAAGTTAAACAAACCTAACTCTTGCTTCCATTAATTAAAGTGTTTATCAAATGAAAGTTCATACTATATCTTATTTTAGTTGAGTCTTTAAGTCATCAGTCAACCCTTTCATAGAAAACTTAATTGCAAAATTAGTTACTTAAACACCTGCATTATAATATTAAATGAATGACAAAATTACTTTGTTATGTATAACTTAGAGGTGAAAAAAGAGAGTGGAGAAATTGTTTGATTATGTCTAAAGATTGAATAAAGTTTAGAGGAAAGACTATTTCAAAACATAGGAATTGTCAGCACAACTGGACATGAGGAATTGGTGGTTGTGCAGCTAATGGAAATATGAGGAATTATTACATAAAATGACTAAGTATCTGAGTGACCTCTGACTTATCACTTCTCAGACAGGACTATCTCTTTTTATTTTTTGCATTAGCAACTAACAATTATATTTTAACTAATTGTATTACTTTAACCTGTTGGATACAACTGATGTCTCCAACACATTGAAAAGCAATGTATTTAGGAATAGATGAGAAGGTTTTGTATGTTTATAAGCCCCATTTATTTTGCACTGAGTTGATGATTCCAGGGCTATATACATTAAGAAAGAACAGTGATCTATGGACATTGTAATTGGTGAAATCAAAAAATAATATTTATTCTGTGGTCCACTATTGTCTTTCTCAAGGCAGGTGTACAGTATGCAGTAGTCTTGTAGTGTGGTATATTCAGTGAATTGTTAGCAGTGGAGGTTATAGTTAGCTTGGAGAGCTGGAGTAAGCATACTTCTCAGGTAGCCTGGTAGCTTTCTAGAGAAGTTGTTATAAAACAGGCATAAAAGGTGAAGGGTACATCTAGATTTGAGTGTTAGCCATTTTAGTTCTTTATACATATCACAATGATGGTTTGTGTAATTACATTGCAGAATGAAGTGATATAATGAGTTATACAGAGTATCTAGTTTAGCAAGATGGTTTTGTGGTGTGGAAGCATATACTATGTCGCCATAGTCTATGACTGGCAATAACATTTGTTGTACAATACGTTTTCTTTCCAGGGGACTTAAACATGATTTGATTTTAAACAAAGCACCTATTTTGGGATAAAGTTTGAAATTTAATCTATTAATACGAAGACCAAAAGTGAGGGTGGGGTCAAGCCACATAGCAAGATATCTGTAGTAATCCATCGGCACCAAGTTAAGATTCAGCTCTGTTATATTGGATAGGTGGGTATTGCAGAGGTTACGCAGTTTGGGCTTTGGACCAAATACCATTGTGACTGTTTTGTCTGCGTTTAAGAACAGTTTATTCTTTGCAATCCATGCTTCAGCTTCAGAGAAATCATGTTGTTATACGGCTTCTCGTTGAGGTATGTTTGAATTTTTAGCATAGATTGTGATGTCATCTACACACATGTGCACAGAATATGTTTTACAAACCATGGGTAGATCATTTATAAATAGAGAAAATAGAAGAGGGCCAACAATGGAACCTTGAGGACCACACTTGTTACTTTGAGCTGAAGGGAAATACTGTTAGCAATAGACAAATATTGCATTCTGTCTGATAAATAGGATTCAGTTTAGGGAATGATTACCCAGTCCTGAACTTTGGAGTTTGCTTATCAGAGGCCTTTGCAAAATCTAGCTCCGGTGAGTTCACTATTTTTCATACCAGTCTAGATACTTTTAGGAGTGCAGTGACTATTGAGTGATTTGAACAAAAGCCTGATTGAAGCAGGGTGAAAAAAATGGTCAGCCGGTAATACTTATATAGTTGCATGTGGACACATTTCTCTAGGATTTTAGCTGGTCTGTAAATTGATACTACATTTTTATCCCCACTTTTGTGAATAGGCATGACTCCAGCCATTTTCCAGGCTTTGGGCATATACCTGGATGACAGGGAGGCATTAACTAGGTATGCAATAAGATGGGCAGTGACTGAGGCACTGAGCTTTAATAGCATTGCTGGTATTTGGTCAGGGACCGATTGCAATGTAATTTTTGAGTTAACCCTTTGCGTGCCAGATGGGTATGCAACGCATTGTAAAGCAATGCGTTGCATACCCCTCTGGCACTCAAAGGGTTAAGGATGTGTTCATACATTTCACTATCATTTAATGGCATGCATTTCAATTCATTTGTATCACTGGACCAGGATGCAGGTGACAGAGACTGTTTCATGAATGTTTCTACTTCAGAATTAGCTTTTATTTGTTAATCAGGGTAGTGGCACTTCCAACAAAGTATATATTACAATCATTAGCCCTTGCTCTAGGGTACTGTATTGTTTGTTTGCCTCTTGTTATAGTTGATGGGTGAGAATGCTTAGGGGAGAGTTGTAGATATTTTTAATAATGTTCTAAAAGTTGAACGGTTTTATGTTAATGTTCAAGTTGTCAGTAAAATGTTAAGGTTTTTCTAGTTTTGTTTGCTTTGTGCAAGCATTCTGCAATTGCCTGTATGCAGTGTCATCATACGCGGAGCCACTCTGATTTTATTTTATCCTTAAAGGGATAGTAATACTTCATTTTATCTTTATTTTTTATTTTGTAGGCATTAAAAAAACATGAAGAACAATATAAGTCTTATCTCTCAAACCTTTATGGTTTGAGAGATATTCACAAGAAAAGTTTCCCCTCTCGCCCCTTTTACCTAGTGTAAGCCATCTCTTCTCAGATGTGAATCTGGTTGTAACACCAGACAGATAACAGAAGGGGGCAATCTTCTTTATATGCAAACAATGAAAGCCCCCCTTGACAAGTTTTTCAGGTTTTTCCCTTATCTTAACTGAAGATTGTCCCTCTCTGCAGTCTACCTGGGCACCTCCCTTTGCTCTGGCTGAGCAGTGTTACATCAGTAAAAGGGGCGGGAGGGGGATACTTTGTCATTGAATTACTCTTGAACTACAACTCTGACAGAATTGAAATAACAATCTCCAAAGTCCAAATACTATCTTACAGCATCAGGTGACAGCCAATAATGTAGTCTCTGGTTCTGGCAGTTTGATTAACAGGCAGTTGCTGCAGCAGCAGAATAACTCATACAATTGGCACGCTACCTTGTGCTTACAGAGGTTTGATCGGCATTCACATAAATCCATAGATGTATTAAGTAAACTAGAGCAATTCCTTCTTAAAAGCTGTTTTTGTGTTTGCTGCTAATGGTGCCTACATAACATAATAGCTGCACTGATATAAATATAGGTGATATGGTGTATGTGACCTGTTTTGCCCATGTGCTAAATTTAGTTGTGACTGCTGTCAGAATCATAATCCTTCAAAGACATGCTGAATATTGTCCACAAAATGTATGCCCATTTTAGCTGCTCCTACAGTGCACACAACAAATTATATTCCATACAAAGCCATAACAACCTTCCCCATCACCAGTTAAAAATGGAGGACCCTACCAGGTGGAATTCCACACTAGACATGCTAGAGCGTTTGTATGAGCAGAATAAGGCTATTAGTGAGTACACAACGCAAAACTGGAATGCTTTAGTGAAGAGCCTCTTTGTCACCTGGGCAATGGCAACCAATGTGCGATGTATGTGAGCTGTTGAAACTTTTAGAGGAGGAAACCATGGTGGTTAGCCACGTAGGTGCAGAAAGTAGCAAAATTATTCCATTCATATATTTATTGAAGAAAAAAAATGACATCTTACCATAATGACAACACAGACATGTACCGGTTGGTAAAGGACATGTTAGCGTACTTTGAGGAAGATCCTCTCATAGTGTCCATTAAAAGCAATGAGCTTTACTTATTTATCGAGTGGAGGAATGGAGGAACCTGCTCAAAGTTGATTGGCTGGGATATGTGTAAGCACACAACCCACCCAATGATCGTGAGGGAGTTTGAACAGAGACTGCCCATATATAAAGGCAGTCTCTGTTCAAATTCCCTAACAATGGAATGGGCATAGGCCTGTGTGGTACTAGGGTGGGTGCTCCTGCTTCACACCTCTGCATATCTTAACCCTTTGAGCCCCAGAGAGGTATGCAACGCATTGATCTGCAATGCATTGCGTAGCCATCTGGCACTCAACGGGTTAAACTCTTTTTTATTTTACAGGTCTCATGAAAAAAGATGGAAGAAAGAAGAGAGAAGATAGAAGATGGACAGTAGATGACCAGGGTTTTGAAGACTGTTGGACATCAAGATTAATGGTAAGTGTTACTTTGCAGGGGCTGTTGCTTTTTAAAGGGATAGTAATGTTTCATAATAAAAGCAGCTCTAATTAATCATCATAGTATTTGGACTTTGGAGAGTGTTATTTCAGTTCTGTCAGAGTTGTAGTTCAAGAGTAATTCAATGACAAAGTGTCCCCCTCCCGCCCCTTTTACTAATGTAACACTGTTTAGCCAGATCAGAAGGGAGGTGCCCAGGTAGACTGCTGAGAGGGACAATCTTCAATTAAGGTAAGGGAAAAACCTGAAAAACTTGTCAAGGGGGGCAGGGTTTTCATTGTTCTCATAGAAAGAAAATTGTCCCCTTCTGTTATCTGTCTGGTCTATGGACTGGATACCACATCTGAAGAGATAGCTTATACTAGGTAAAAGGGGCGGGAGGGGAAACTTTGCTTGTAAATATCATTCAAACCATAAAGGTTTGAGAGATAAGACATTTCATTCTTCATGTTTTTTTAATGCCTACAAAGTAAAAGAAAGATAAAACGAAGTATTACTATCCCTTTAACTTAGTTGAGTTAACCCTATGCTGGTGGGTTAAGCATACCTCACTGGCACTCATAGTTAATGCACTACATATGTTTAACAGGTGAACTGACCCCTTGAGGACCAGATTGGTGCATGCAATGCATTGTGCACCCATCTTGTTCTCAAAGGTTTACCAAACATGTGGCATTCTAAATCCAGGAATGTTAAAGCTATTTTTATGACTGTAAGTTTTCTAAGTTTATATTTAACACTTTAAGAAAGAGAGGAGTGAGCAACCCCATGCATTTAACCTCCTCTGGGTGTAAAAAAAAGTTAATATAATAAATGTTACCATTTCAGACACCACAAGCACAAAAGCTGATAAAACACTTTCACATTTGCCTTGAACCCCCCCAAAAAACAAGCAAAACAAATGAAACATTTTATACTGAATAGTGGTCATCATGTTAGGTTACAGAACAAATCATAAATAAATAAACAGCGTCAGACTCTTCCACTGGACTTAGAATTTATTGCATATACTACGGACCACATTTATCAATAATTCTCTGGCTTCACAAAGGTCGTTTTTACCATTGTGATGTCAGCATCATATTTATAGTGTGCCACAGGCAGATAGCTGCAAAAAGTGATGTCTACAATATGTAATCAGTATTCCTTCCCTGAGGACAGGCCTGGGGGGATACATAACAAGTGACGGCAGCTGCTTTTATAAATATTCCTGTAGAAACTAAATTAAACCAGTTCGAAAGGTTATGAACTTTCAGATAATCATTTTGTTGATTAATGTGGGCCTGTTTTTGTTAACATTGATTGTTATTGCAATCATTATATATATATCAACCCTTTGAGTGCTGCATTGCACTGCAGTGATTAAGATCCCTTTCTCTCACTTAAAGGATTAAATGCTACATAATTGTCAATTGTAAATAGTAGGTTCGTGTGTGCATTGAAGGATCTGGGCTAAATACAAGCACATAACTGCAGAACGAAAATGAGTATGCGTATGTAAGAAATACAGTACACACACACACACACACACACACACACACACACACACACACCACTTTGTCCTCAAGGGGTTAATATTCCCTTTCTGCTACTGTGTAAATGAGTTGTCTTGTTAAGTTAATGGGAAGGCAGGGATAGAGTTAATCATTTGAGTATCAGAAGAGCATGGCAATGTTAACAATATGGCCGACAGACCATTGTTTGAATGAGCTCCTCTAAGTCAAGGAGAAATTAACTTTCATACAACAGAATTTTTTAACACTCTGGAACTCCCTTTCCCATACAATCTAAATGAAGTACACAGTGCAGCCTGTGTGAGAGCCATGAATGTGGAGGTGGTTGTGAAAGCTCAGTATTTTGTGTAGATACTGTAGGTATAATTGATTTATGTCAACTTAAATTAAACGTTGAGTGGCTACTATAACATTGAATGCTACTTTGTATCAGGATAAAAGCAGCGCATGCAATGAAGTCATGCACTGTAGTGACTGCCCGAATGCACAGAATGCTCCCAGCATTCTGTGCGTTCGAGCAGTCTCTACTTCGCATGACTGCATCGGACAAACATTCCATTGTTTTATTATATAGGATTTTATTATATTGGATTATTATATATGATTGTATAGGATAGTCATGCAGAGTAGTATGCAGTAGACTGCTAATGTTTTGCACATCCTTCTACTACTCACAGGGTTAACCCCTCCTTGCAGGTAATATGCAGGGGACTGCTAATGTTTTGTACATCCTTCTACTACTCAAAAGGTTAACACCTCCCTGCAGTGGAGCATGCAGTGGATTGCCAACATTTTGTACAAGCTTGTACTACTCAAAAGTTGAAAGGTTACCCCCTCCATACTGTGGAAAAAGCAGCACTATTGCAAAGTATTGTATATCCTTCAACTACCCAGAGGGTTAACGTCCCCACTGCAGAGGATTGAGAAGTGGATTTCTAATATTTTGTACATCTGTTTACTTCTCAAAGGGTTAAGCCCTCTCTGAATGGGGGAGGGAGTGTTTTTAAAATGTTAAAATAGTCTCTCAGAATATACATTCATTTACACAGTACATCTATGAAAGACTAAAGCTAATACTACAAATTTTGGCTTTGCGAAATTTATTGTGCCTAAAGCACATTACCCAGAAAAGAAGTATGCACTATACCACCATGCTCAAAAAGTGACGGCTTTACTGCCTAATATGTTTCTGCTAGAGAAACTTATTGCAGGCTGCTGGTTTGGGGACCAATGAAGAATAAATGATTTGAGATCCACTGGCATACTAACGGCTACTCCACATATACATGAATGGCCTCTAGAAGAACTTATACCTATTATGGAAGAAATTGATTCTGCCTGTGTACCAGCTGAAACAATTTCTCATAGCAGCACTGGCAAGGTGAAACAGTTAATATACCTCGTAAATGTATACATATGCACATCCTGTAAATATTAATACATCATTTTCTTGCTTGTTTTTCAAGCTCAAGCTGAAATATAACCTGATAATAAAAATAATTACATCTTAACCCTTTGAGTGCCAGAAGGGTATGCAGTCACATTGTGAAGCAATGTGTTGGGTACCCCTTTAGCAATCAAAGGGTTAATACGTTAATACAAATCATTTGCTTAGGAAGGTGTTCTTCAAACAGCAGTCATTTGCATTTACAGTTTGCATTTTAACTTTGTTATTGTCTCCTGCTAATTTTTTTCCATTTGGGGTTTGATAATGGTGTCCTTTTTGTATTATTCTGGACTATTGGAGCCCATTGTTTTTGTGAAGAGATATGATCTATAGGCAGACTTCATTAACAGCACTAAGTAGAGGAAACTGCAAATATAAAGTGAAAAATATTTAGATAGATATATCTGGCTGTTGTATGAACGACGCTTTTCTAGAAAAGTTAAAGTGTTAAATTAAATTGGAACTGCCACTTTGTCAAAAAATAGTTGATTTCGAAAGAGGTCTTATATTTATGTTAACCATTTTTTTTCTAAGAATAGTTTCTGAGATATTTAGCTTTATTTATTTGTTAATTTAAACAAATCAACTATTACTGGCCAACAGGAAGTGGCAGTTGGTAATGAGGAGTAGTATGGAATTGTATTATTTGCCAGGCATTCCTGGCAGATTTGCACTAGCTGCCAAGTAAATAAAGCTAATATCGTATAAACTGTTGTTTAAAGTAATAATAGTTTTAAGTAGAACCCTTTAAAAAAACTATTTCTGCTTTAGAAGCATGTATTCCCCATTCAGAGTTCCCCTTTAATACATCATTATCCCCATGAGCATAAGAATGAGGTCTTTGCAGGTAACAGACCAAGAGGGCACCCATCTCCCAATCAGGACAGGTACAGCAAAATTATAAAAGAGCCCCTTCCCGAACAACCCCAGTGTTGAATAAATCAAACCAGAAAGATAAATATACCAATAAATTATTGCAAAAACATAAGGAGCAAAGTATGCATGCTACCTGCGGAGATCCAAAGGAAAAAGGAATTCAAATTCACTCTTTTCTTCAGGAACTCCTTGGTGTGGTTAATAATTAATGTAGACAGATATATAATAATAATAACTCAAAAATACAATGGTCCGTCTACTTATGAGCAGTATTTAATACAGAAGTAAAAATACAGATATTTACATTCATAAGAGTGCAATTCCATCAAACTATACTGGGCAAACTATTCCCCTATTTCTCCCCCCTTATTGCATAGTTATAGTACCTGAGACCCCAAGATTCAGCAAACATTCCAGGTCAGCATACAAGTCAACAAACAGAGGGGGGCGGATAGGCAGGAAATGCGGGAGGGGGAGAAGACACAGGAGGAGAGAAACAACCTGGAATCCACAGGATAAGAAGAGAACTGCCAGAGCAGCAGTTGCTCCATACTTTACCTACTTTCTAACCACGCTCCCTTATTTCCTATTGGTTAAAGGTTGTGATGTCACAAAACATGCCCCCATCCAGTTTCACCATATGGACAGATCACCACATTCCCCCACTTTTTCTTGTCCTATGTATCCCAGTTCCCAAGTATCTTCCCCCAAGGCAGGGAAACCCATTAGGTGCAAAAAACCTTTTTGAGGTGAAAAGGAGTGTAGAAGTGGGTAACCAACAACAATATCCTCATATTACTAGTGACTGTGAGACTGAGGAGGAAGTCTCGGTGCCTGAACTTGATGTGGTTGGTTAGTAGTAGTAGCAGTAATGGTGAAGCAGCCGGAGTGGTAGGGGAAACATTTGAGAGAGTCTAGACTAGCAGTCAAGGGAGCCCACAACATTCCTCTGACCCTGGAACTGGGAGTCCTCCCCATCCCTTCACTAAAGTGTCCAAGTGGAACATGATCCTGAAGACTAAGAGGCTAAAACTGTTGTTGGGGGAGAGCAGGCACACAATTAATACCACCACCAGAAGGAGCACCGATCAGCTGCCTGTCCCTTCTGCTACTGCTGCCAGTCTTCCTTCTTCATGTCACCAAGAAATGACAAGTGTGACATTAGGGGACCCTCTGTCACATTGCTCATCACCTCCACCATGCAGCAGTGAGATGTCTGTAATAGAGCAGCAGCAGCAGCACATAGGGGCTAATGGTGGTGGTGGTGATGATGATGGTGGAGAAGCAGGGGTGGAAGAGACATTGATGGCCTTTTTAGAAGAAACTGAGAAGGAATGGTAGACAGGGATGAGGATGGGCATCACTACCACCACCACTAGCAGTGAGATTTTGGAATTTCAGGAATTTGAAGCTGGTCTAATTCCTGCTGCTGCTGAGATACAAGGACAGCAGAATGCTGAGGAGTAAGCTAGTGTACCACAGACCACCGTGTACACAGTGGGAATGGAGTCAATAAGTGATTTGGGACTAGGACAGGTTCCACTTGCCAGCGCCAGCAATACTCCTGATCCTAGTTGCAGTGCTGAATCTGAGGCAGTAGCAGCAATAGCAGCAGCATTATCTGCTGCCACAGACAGTGAAGGGGAATATGGAGAACAAGAAGAAAGAGGCCATTCTTCTCCATCTGTTCCCTCTGCCCTGAAGTCATAGGTGTGGGACTATTTTTCTCTTGGGGCAGGCACAGTGCAGTCATCACCAATGTCCCTGTGCACAATTTGGCACAAGTGCTCTGATATCACACATGAAACACAGACACCATGACATTTATGTCAAATATGTTAAAGCCAAACACCCACCACAGAAATCAAGCACAAGCACAAGAGGTGAGGTGGAGCTCAAAAAGGAGGAAGAACAGAGCAACCCAGACAGAGACTGGAAGTTCCATAATGAGTGAAACAACTAGCTTGCCGTCACCTTCTAGGGTAACTGCATCTTGTGCCAATCCACCTTGTTCATCTTTACCTCCCTCACTAAATGTGGCAGTTTGTCTCTTCCCATTGCACACTGTGTGGTGCACTGACCACACATGCCAGTGTGATGGAGGAGAATGGCAAGCAGTGCATCAAGCGGCATCTGAGGAGATTCCATCCCACAGAATATGCTAAGATGGTGGCAGGGAGGGTTCATCATTACGATTAAACTGTCAGCAAGTTGACATGTGTCCTTAGCAGGGTGTGGACAAGGGGTGTAGTGACAGCAGCAGTACTTGGTTTCAGGTGTCATGGTATTTGGATACAGTTGTGCCCCTAGATGTTATTTACCACACACACACATTGTGCACATTGCAATTGCTGATGAGAGCCACAGTTCCTGCTCTCAAGGGAAAAAAAATATATTCTAATAACAACACACTCATGATTTTGGAGGAGGGGCAGTTTGAGAAGAATTATTGGGCAACTTCTTCTTTTCTCCACATATACTGGGGGCTATTTATTGTGCTTCTACTGCTCAGATGTATCACTGTAGAAAGTTGTGGGTGGCATAATCCATCACCTTTGTTACTGCTGTTGTTGATCCCATTCTCGTTCAGCTGCCTAATCATCCTGCTGCTTAAACAACTCAGCAGCAACAGCAAGAACAGCAATTGCTAATAAGTTTCTAATAAGTTTCTAATAAGCCTAAGTCCTACAAATCAATGTTTCTTCAGGGTTTGTGCCGCTAATAAATCTAAGTCCTACAAACAATGTTTCCTTAGATCTTGTGCCAAAAAAGCCTAAGTCCTACAACTCAATGTTTCCTTAGGGCTTGTGCCTCTAATGCCAACAACAAATCTTACAGATTATCCTCTACAAAATACTCGATCAAGTCAAGTATCAGTCCACCCTAGTGGCAGCTTATGTCAGGGGTTCCTGTCTCTATCACTTTAAATAAAACATTTCTTATTTTATTTTATTAACTATCCCCCCAATACCAGTGAAGAAACTCCCCAAAACAAATTCCCTGTTCAACTGATTCATGCCCAAGACTCCACCCACCAACACACATGCACCCTCCTCAGACTCTTTTTATACAATGTCTTATGGGTTTTTTTTAATTGTATTTAGGATTTATTTTGTATTAACTGCCCCACAATCCCAGTAAACAAACCCCCCAAAAAACATTCCCTGTTCAACTGATTCTTTCCCCACACCCCACCAACACAAGCAACCTCATGCCCCCTTTATACTATGCCTTTGGGAGATAAAAAGTATTTGATATGTGTTGTGTGTAACTTCAATGTTCCCTTTTATTTCAATGGAATGAGCTAGGCAAAAAAAGCGGGAAAAAGTGGAAAATCAGCACTTTTCACAGGAAATTATTCACCAAGCAGAAAGTGCCATTTTTCGCCGATTTCAGTTTCAGGCAGACATTTTTACACATCCCTACTCTCTTCCCCCCAGTTGCTCCACTATCACCCCCAGAGACATCATCATCATCATCACCAGTCCCTTGCTGTTGCTGCTCTATGAGAGAGTCCCCTACTGTCACATTTGCCATCTCCTCTTCAGGTGAATAAGGCACACTGGCAGCACTAGCAGCAGGCACAAACAGCTGCTGTGTGCTGATGTTAATACTACTAGCTAGTTCTGCCTTCATCATCATCATCATCATCATCATCATATCCCAGAGGGACAATGCAGGCGGAAATGGGAATCACAGGGTCAGGGGATATTGTGGGCTACCTTGACCACTAGTCTGGCTGCTCATCACTTTCCCTTCCACCTCAGCATTATGAGGATCAATATTCAAGGTAGTCACTGCAGCTGCTTCACACTCACCATCACCACAACCTCCACCCTGACCCCTACCACTCTCTAGCTACTGTAGCGGGACTGTTGCAGATGCTAAGTGTAACTTAGGGTCCCCTGCTATCATACTTGCCATCATCCCCAACTCCTCCTGAGTATTACAAGGCATACTGGCAGCTGTAGCAGCAGGCACAGACAGCTTCCCTGTCCTGCTCACACTGCTACCCACTTCGTCCTGTATCTTTGCTGAAGATTATACTATTTCCCCCCAGATTCCAAGGGACAATGTAGGGGGACTGGGAATAACTGGGTCGAGGGTATCAGGGGTCCCAGACCATTCCATGCTAGTAGTGGTCACTTCCTCATCCTCTGACTTGCAGTACACATCACTGTTTGTCCATCTCCTTTTTATCTTCAATTTTGATGCTCATAGCGTTAGCCAACACTGTTAGCCTCTTGTAGCCTTATTTTGTTAATAAATTAGCTTTCAAATTGCCTTCTGCCTTCTCTATTGCTGTAGATGCTTATTTCTCTGATTCACTTCCTGGTATTGTCACATTTTTGGCATGGAAATGTGAAGTACACATAGCAAAAGGTAGGGAGCTGTATAGTCAATGAAAAACATACCAAAAACATTTTTGGTGGAGTAGAAAATGAGACATTTTTAAGGGATTGCTGAGTGCAGAATTTCTAGAAAGAAAGTGGACAGCTTGTAGCATTTCTCTTGGGAACACAATTGGACCTTTCGCTCAACACTACTCAAGAGGAGAAGGATCATCATCTTTTATTGCACACTCTATAGCAACCATGGCGGCAGTCATTTTTTTGACTTTACTATCAAGTCCCTACTCCTTTAATTTCCCCCCTGCCCCTAGTACTTTTGATGGACATTACTAAACTAGTTTGTGTATTTTAAAAATGAAGTACACAACAGAATTGATTCTGTGTGATGTCTTGCCTTTTTCAAAATATGTCAGTTTGCCTCAGTCACAGCTCATATCAGGGTCCTTGTCTCTGTCACCTATCAGTTAAACTATTTTAATTTTTTAATGTTTTTTTTTCATTAACTATCCCTGTCGACAAAAGAACACATTCCCTGTGCAATTGCTTCTTCCTCTCTATGCCTGTAGCTAGTGTGGAAAAGATTTCAACTGCTGCTTTCCCTCTCTCTCCCAATGTCCCTTTTTTTAATACAGATGATGACAATAGACCTTACTAAATAAGTTGCCCTCTCTTCTTCTGTCTGTTGAAGGAGTTAGTGTCACCTGAACTTATCTGTCTGTTGAGTGTCAGTCTGCTAACTATTCTGTCAGTCAGTCAGCAATCTCAGGAAAGAACTTGGATCACAGCTTCCCATTTTTTCTCAGTCTCACAACATTTTTGGGTAAATCTCCTTTTTCCCCTTCACACCCCTCAGACTCCCCTATCACAGAGAACAGCTAGGATAAAGGAACTTAGATGACAGCTTCCTGTGTCTTCTCTGTCACACCAAATTTGGGGTTTTTTGGCTAACTCTTTTTTGCTCCCTTCACACACACCCACAGACTCCCCTAACAAAGAGAGAACATCCAGCTGGAAGGACATCACAGCTGCCTGCCTCTTCCCAGTAGTCACAAGAGATTTTTAGGTACTTGGGGTATGCCTCCTCTTCATCCATCACAAACCACCTGACTCCTCCAACACATAGATAACAGCCAGATCAGGAAGGAACTTGGATCAATGTTGTCTGCAATTTCTCAGCCACACAAAATGTTGGGGTATTTGGGGGGTATATATCTTTTGCCCCCTTCTCACACCCCCAGACTCCCCTAACCCATAGGTTACAGCAAGATCAGGAAGAAAATTGGATCACTTGTGTGTCTGTGTCATACAAGGTTTTGGGTAAATCTCCTTTCTCCCCAGATCCCCCAGACTCCCCTAACACAGAGAAGAAAATCTACATGAGTCTGTAAACTATACTCCAGCTTCACTTTATTTGCCCATTTTAACTAGCTCAAAAAGTGTGCTGGTTTCTCTACCTCTCACAAACACAGAATGAAATTCTGCAGGAATATGATCCCCTTTTTGATATTATCCCTGTGGTAAAAGAAGGGGAACTTACCTTGTGTGTGTGTGTGTGTATATGGGTGGGGGTGAATTTTACCATTCAATTCAATGCAATGGGCTAGTTATGAAAAAGTAGATAATTGGCACTTTTCATGAAAAAGTTCCTCGCTTGGTGGGAAGCACCATTTTTCCCCTGTTTCACTTTTCAGGTAATACATTTTGCCCATGCCTAATGAAGAAGTCTCTTTCTGCAAGACGATCTGGATTCTGAGTAACAACAAAATGAGGAGGATGAAGGGAAGTGAGAGACATTTTGTGTCATTGTTTGATGATGTCTAATATCCATGAATCTGCAGTAATAATCTGCCATTGGGAAAGAAAATGTTGAAGCCTTCCCCAAAGGCTTGGCTTCTGGCTTCTTCCATTTTGAGGACTTCTTGCTGCCTTTGAATGGGTAAAAAAAGAATCTCTGAGCAAAGTATATATGGTTCGGAGGAAGAGAACTCCTCTCCTTTGACAGAGAATGCAGTGAAGAATCGGGTTCTTTCTGCCAAAAAAAGCTTCACTGAAAGGCACGTTGTTAATAATGTCTTTTTCCAATTGAAGAAGCCAAAGAGGCATGGCTCTGGAAACACAAGTAGTAAACATTACTGGATGAAATGCAGAAACACTTGCTTCATAGCACCTGTGAAGGGACATGCCAACTTTTCTTTCCATAGAATCCCTGAACTATGACTGTCTTCTATGGAATGGTAGTTTTCTAGCCACATGAACATCAACTTCAGAAACTTGTTTCCAATACACAGAGTCTTTAGGGTTGAAAGGAAAACAACTATTAAGCTTCCTATGAAAGGATATACTTTTCTCCGGGTTCGCTCGTTCCTTCTTGATGACATTTGCTACTACCTTATGTTTTCTTTTATAACCTAGGTATGACTCATCTGCAACCAATCTGGGTGTCTCAACCTCCTCAAGGTCTAAACCAGCTCTGATGCACTGCCTGGAAAAAAATAAGAATCTTCTCTGCCTCTTTCATCACACGGAGCCTGAGTTGGATTCTGATTCCTCTAAATGTCTTCTCTGGGCACAACATCCCTGTGAGCAAATGAATAGGAGGGCCCTGCCATTTCTTCCACTGCCGTCCTAGACTTCCATGTTTCCCAGTCAATGGATGTGAACAAACAGATAACAGAGGAAAAGTCATATAGTATACAGTAAACTGCAGCATAAAAACACCTTGGTAAGTGGACCATAGTAAAAGGCAGCATATAAACTCCCACTTTAAATCAAGGGATGTTTTGTTTGTATCCTATTGTGCATTTGGTTTGACCCAGAATTGCTCCATTTATTTTCAGAACATCACCCTCACCAGCACTGTATTTTGCGCTGGCAAATGTATGCCCTTGTCAAGGAAATTGCTTAAAGTAAAGCTTGTTCAGAATATTCAGATGTTACATAAAACTCTGTGCCATGCCTTAAAGTATAAAACAGGATGATTCAGATGGTTTACTTCCCTCTGTGTTCAGATAACTCTTCCATAAATAATATATATTTGATGCTGGTACTAAACCTTTGCATATTCCCAACTCAAGATTTATCTATCTTGTCCCTAGACTACAGAGAAAATATTGGACAAGAGAAGTACTGAAAAAGCTTAATGTGCAGTGGGTAAAATGCTTATACACAAGACTTTATCGTGCCTATTGTAAATTTCAAGATACCCTGTAACAACTTGTCTTCTTCTCCCTGGATGCTAGACGTGTCTCCAGTTCATTGTGAAGATGTCTCTCCAAGATGCTGCAAGGGGTTAAAAGAAATTCAACCCAATCCAGCTTCATTGTAATGTTTATCTTGAAAGCTATTAACACACCGAATGCTAGAGATGATTGTGATGTAATATGTTAAAGATTTCTCTAGTATCCAATGGATTAAATAGGGTTCTCAACCTGCATACCTAGAAGATCAAGACAGTCTGAGTTTTTAGGAAAATCCCTTCTGTTGCACGGAAGGATCCTTTATATTCACTGTGGAAATGACTGGCATCTGTTCAAGAGCAGGAATATCCTGTCGTGCTCCCCATGAAATTCAGTTTTGAACATTGGATTGTTAAGGAAAACATAAGGGGATTTTTTTGTGTGGATACTTTGCTAAAATGCAAACCTCTGAATGAAATATAAAACTGAATGTGTTTGCTCAATATTTGTCATAAAAGATGGAAATAAATAAAGGATCATATCTAGAGTAGTGCCACCATAGAAACTGCTTTGGGCTCTGTTTAGAAGTGTGACCTGCCCCTTCTCCACAACTGGAAGAAATAAACAAGAGAAAAAAAACACAGAAGTTCCTTGAGAACCAGAATGGTGTCTTGAACACTGGACACTCCACAGGTATGTGGAGGGTTAATATAACTAAAAAATAGAGGAAGCTTGGTACTTATTTCAGCATAAGAGGAAGATAAGCCTAAGAAGCCCTTTGAGAGATTCGTCTCTCTGCTACCTCAATAAATCACAGAGGAACTAAATGCAACACATCAAAGAGCCATTTCACTCAAAGTTCCTCTCAAAGATATATTTCTCTCATACTGAAATAAATATCATACTGCCTTTACGCTTAAGTTATATTAACCCTCTAAGAGCCAGAGATGTTTCACATATGCTGGACACCCTTCTGGCACTCAAAGAGTTAACAACAACAAGCTGCCATTACACAGCAGCTCCCTCTGCCAACAGCCTTAAACATTTGAGTGCCATAGGGGTGGGCAACACATTGCACACCTCTCTAACATCACATGGTTAAAAGAATACATTTGCTGACACACATCTTGAAGAGTCTGCACAACCTAACATGTGTTGTTCTGATTGCTCAGTAGCACCAAATATATTTCACAGCTGGAACATTAAGGTTTGTGTGAGAGTTGTTTGGGCTGAAGTTCACCATAATGAAGATTGAGGGAAGTAGAGAAGCTGGCACTGCAGATGCTTGGGGCAGTGAGTGAAAGAGGAAGCTCTAAAATAAGCACATTGATTTAACCCTTTAAATGCCAGAATACAAAACATTGCATATTGAACTGGCATTCAGAATGCATAGCCTCATCTCCACTCTTCTTCCCTCCCGTTCTCTTTCCTTCTGTCTCAATAACATCCTCTGCTGAAGTCCTGCTTGTTTTCCCACCCTCTTGTTGGGCCACTCTCCCTCTTGCTGGTCCACTCCCTTGCCCATATTCTTGCCTTGCCCACTTTTCCTTCCATCAGCTGGTCGATTCTCCTTACCTCCCTTAATTTCTATTGCTAGCCTCCTCTCCTTTCCCACTCTCAAATTTCTTTGCTGCCCTTTTCTCCCTCCTGCTGAGAACCATACCAACTGACCACATGAATGGAGCCGCAAGAGCAAATGGTGAATACTCTCTCTCAGCCCCTTTTTGACTTTTCTTAGCTTAGCTTATCTATACTTTATATTTATACATTTTGTACTGCTAAGCATGGTCTATTATTAACTGTGTGCCTATGTAAACTATGTTTGTGCGATGTATCCAGGTATAGTACATACTCTATATGTTCACTGAACTTTAGTACAGTCGGGCATCTGCATGCCTCTTTAACCTAAGAACTACAAATTTACACATTACCTCTTGAAATATCACTACTCTGGCAAACGTGATCATGACCTGTGAAGCAGTATTTGCATCCTTTGTATGTCAGACCCATTCAAGACTAGTGC
Organism: Rhinophrynus dorsalis; assembly: GCA_037306005.1. NCBI lineage: Eukaryota > Metazoa > Chordata > Amphibia > Anura > Rhinophrynidae > Rhinophrynus > Rhinophrynus dorsalis. Next base: position 291,985,895 of record CM074720.1, read on the forward strand.
TTCAAAACAGGTAAAAATGGCACTTCCCACTGAGTGGGTAATTTTTCATGAAAAGTGCAGATTTTCTGCTTTTTTCCACCTAAATCACTGTATTGAAATCAATGGTAAGACTGAATTCCCCACTACACATGGCAATTTCACTTCTTTTACAGCAGAGATAATATAAAAGGGGTGTCAGGTTCCGCCAGCATGTCATTCTGTGTTTGTTAGAGGTAGAGAAAGCAGCAACATTTTGAGCTAGTTAGTTTAGGAAAACAAAGCATAGTTGAAGTATACTTTAAGGACTATTGTGGGAAGGAAATCTGTTATCTGTGTTAGAAGAGTCTGGGGGATTCTGGGGGGAGTGTGAAGGGAAAAATACCCCCCACATCTTGGTTGACTGAGACAGGCAGCTGTGATCCAAGTTTCTTCCTGATATGGCTGTTATCTCTGGGTTAGGGGCATCTGGGGGTGTGAGAAGGGAGCAAAGGAGATTTACCCGAAATACCCCAAAGTTTTGTGTGGCTGAGAACACTTGGGAAGCATAGATCCAAGTTCCTTCCTGATCTGGCAGCTATCTATGTGTTACAGGAGTCTGGGGGCGTATGAAGGGAGCAGAGGAGATTTACCTCAAGTACTTAAAGATATTATGTGACAATTGGGAAGACAAAGGCAGCTATGAACCAAGCTTCTTCCCACTGGCTCTCCTTTTTGTGTTAGGGCAGTCTTGGTGTGTGTGTGTGTGAATGAAGCAAAATAGATTTAACTCACATACCCCAAAATATGGGGTGACAGAGAGGACACAGGAAGCTGCGATGGCTGTTCTATGTGTTAAAGGTATAGTAATACCTAAAAATAAGTTTATTTTATATTGTAGCCCTTAAAAAACCATGAAAAATGATATAAGTCTTATCTCCCAAACCTTTATGGTTAGGGAGATATTCAGAAGTAAAGTTTCCCCTGGAGTGATGTCATTGCTCCACCCTTCAGATTTGGAATCCTGTCGCCCGACCAGCAGTGCCTCTCCAGAAATGCTGATTGGAATGGTCTACAAATGGTCTACAAAGTGTGCTTTCAAGCCAGGCACACTTTGTACACAGTTCCAGTTAAATAGTTCTTTTCAAAGATCGTGATCTCAGCACTGCTAAAGAGCTGCCTGTTGCTATGTGGAACGAATTCCAAATCTGTCCACTAGATGGCAGACTTGGCTGAAACAGCCAGGAAAAGAGAACTTTACTAATTTTTACATATGAATATCTCCCAAACCATAAAGGTTTGGGAGATAAAACATATCACTTTTCATGTTTTTTAAGGGCTACAATATAAAATAAAATTATTTTCAAGTATTACTATCCCTTTAAGGGAGTCTGGTGGTGTGTGAAGAGTGTAAAGGAGATTTCTCCCAAATACCACCACATTTTTGGTGACTGAAATATGCTGGTAGCTGTGATCAAAGTTCCTTCCAGCTGTTTGTTCTCTCAGTATTGGGGAAGTCTGGGGGAAGAAGATTTGATTTTTAAAATATTTTTTATGGTGATAGGGATAATTAATAAAAAAATGAAAAAAGTAAAGAAAACAGTTAAATATAGTTTAACTGACAGATGACAGAGACAGAAGCCTTGACAGGAGCTGTGAGCAAGGCAGACTTATACTAAAGAAGATAGAGTATTTTGTAAAGGGAAATACATCACACATAATCAGTTGTGTTGTGTGCTTCACTGTTAAAATATAGGCTTCTACTGTTATGCCTGCTATGGTTCCCAGGTACTCCTATATTCTCTGTTTTAACGTGTCTTGAGGCTCTGGCCTCTTCCTCTTCCAGTTGTTTTCACTGCGGGCACATGCATCCCCATGTCTTGTCCTCTTGGTGCGCACATGCTTATGGTGCTGATGACACTGGAGGGGGGTAGGGAAGCAGTTGGTGTGTCTTGATCTAGTTGACCAGATCATCTGTATTGCTCATGGGTGGGTGAGGGGTTTCTGGGTGCTTGACCTAATGACATGGTTCCTTGCATGATGGGTTTATGGGTGCTTGACCTAATGGCATGGTTCCTCTGCCCCACATGCATCCCCATGTCTTATCCTCTTGGAGCACACGTGCTTATGGTGCTGATGACACTGGGGGTGCATCACATCACATAGCAGTTAGTATAAGTGAAGAAAATAGAGAGTAGTACAAGGCAAATTTTTCTCAAAGTTTGGATAGTTAAACATTGTATGCTAAACTCTGTAAACAGTTTAAATTTCACCATTAGTATTTCCCAACACATTTTTTGGTGACACCCCATCCTTGTTCCCCTGTCTGACAACACAGAATCACATATGCACCCAGCCTTCTTTCTCTGACCACTGGTAATCAGATGCACAGAACACAAATATACTGACACCCCAGCTATCTAGCAGTATGCATTGGTAGTCAAAGAATGCCTTGTGACACCACAGCCTTGTTCCACTATCCCCTTGAAGCCACAGAACCACATACACAGTGTCGGATACCACACTTCTTTTACAGTTTGTTATTACTTAAACTGTTTCATTTCTTTTGTCTATCATGCTATGTTTCAATATTCTACAGGTTTCATTTAAAGGAACAGTTAACCTTTATTGTGAAAATACACATATTATAGAGCTTTTCTTGCTGAGCAAATAAGGATACTCCCACTGCTGGGAACATTTTGTTCCAAATTTGAAACATTTACATTGTTGTTTGTTTACATTAACAGTTCCCTCTTGTGTTCAGAGAGCTCACTTACAGTCTGCCAGGTGACACAACAGTCATTCTGTTGCATTATATGAGAGAGTTGAACCTATGGCTACAGTTCTTCCTAGAATGTGATAATATGAGCTTCCTCATTTCCTGACAGTTTGAAATCCATTCTTTACATAGTTATATCCTTTAAATAAAATAACTACCTACAGTGGAAGTACCTTTGTTTAATTTAGCAGGAAATGTGCAATAATTATATAAATCTGTAAACAAACATGCAGATCAACACTGTCTAATCACTTCAGTTTGCTACAAGACCTTCCAGACACAAAACTTCAACCTGCAATGAAAAAGTTATTGAGGCACTGCCATGCCATTGCACCTAATGTGAATCAAGACAATCCGTTGACCAGCAGCTGTAATAACCACGGCCCTCACCCCTAACCCCTACAGAGGAAGGGTGGGGCATGCTTGGACTGGCAGACTCTTCTCTGCAGTGCGTGTCCCTTGCAGGATGTCTTCAAATCAATATAGATTCCTGGTTTGTGATCACCTTGAGGTCCTCACAGGGCACTATGGTGCCTTAACTGTGCATTGAAAGTATGGTAGTGCCCTATGAGGACCTCTAGGTCCTCACATGCCAGGGTGAAGATGCACTAAGGTTCGATAAGGGCTCAGGATGGCAATGATGTGTTGGATCTGTGTAAAAGACGCATCATCAATATGCATTAAGATGTCTTTGCAACCATATTGCTGTCAATCCGCCATCATCAACATCGATCCGCCATGCCTTAAACAAGTTTATGATTTTTCACTGAACGCTTAGAATATAGCTAATTTCTATATGGAAATGCAGGTTAAAGAGTAATTATCATATTCATGTGGGAGTGTTTGTATGTTAATATGGCTCTTCAACACATCCACTAAACTCTGATAGCAACTTCTGCTGTCGGAGCTCACAGTCTCAACATTGCCTACCAGAGGTTGCCAATAGTGGACCTCCCTATAGCTTCCTATGTAGTAACAGCTCTCATTTAATCATAAGAATATAAGATTGTCATACTGCTAGTGATGTGGAAGGGATGAATGAAAGTCAAATATCTGAATGTACCAACATGGTGAATATAACCACAGCAGTCCAAATGTATAAAATCATAGAAACATATTATTGTAGATAAAGCAGTACAAAGATACCTTGTATGAAAAACACCTCTAACTCAAGTCAGTGGAGATACTGTATATGTCAGGCACAAGTCAGGTACTTATCATCACCATCGGAACAGATCAACACATTTCATGCTATTGCTGTATGACACTCCTGGTCTGAGTTCATTCTCTCTGTTTCCCTACTTGCCCAAAGGGGGAGGGTAGATGATCCAGTTAGACTTCAGCATGACAAACAGCAAATTCCCTTGAGTGCCCTGTGGCACTCAAAGGGTTAGAAAAGTACACTCTTCCAATACACAAACATTGATCTACTGAGCTCTGTTCCTCTGCAATAAAGAGTTCTAACATATCCCAGCATTCACATCACCTTCTCCCCTGCAGAAGCTTTCCATCATTTATATTCCCCATTTTACAACTCTGCCCCCCCCCATTTTTCACTTTGTGTCTATCTTTCTCCCTTCATTTTACCATTCTGCCCCTCCCATTGCCACTCTGTATCTATATTTTTCCTTCCCCTTCACCACTCTGCCCCTCCCATTTTCTCTCACTATGTCTATCTCCCTCTCTCACAATCACCAGTTTGTCTATCCCTCTCCCTCTCAATTGCCACTCTGTTGTCATTCTTCGTCTCCCCCTACACACAGAGTGGTGTGGTAGAGAGGGTTTTCAAATAAATTCAAATAAATTAGTGTTTTCTTTTATTTATTTTATTTTTTTAATAACCTTTGAGTGCCAGAGAGGTATCCAACCCAATATGACAAAATGCAACAACTTGAGACTACAGGGACTGGTGATTATAAATGATGGAAAACTCCTACAGGAGGGAATGAGATGTGAATACTGGGATATGTAAGACACAGAGTGGTGAATGGGAGGATGGAGAAGGGCAGACAGACACAGAGTGGAGAATGGGAGGGAGAAAGATAGACACAAAGTGGTGAGTGGGAGTAAGGAAAAAGATAGACACAATGTGGTGAACAGGAGGAGGGAGAAAGATAGACACAGAGTGGTTAAGAGGAAGGAGTAAGATAGATACAGAGTGGTGAATGGAAGGAGGGAGAAAATTAGACACAGAGTAGAGAAAAGGAAGGAGAAAAATAGTCACAGAGTGGGAATGGGAGGGGTCAAGTGGAGAATGGGAGGGGTTGAGTGTGGAAGAGGAAGGAGAAAGATATCACAGAGTGGGGAATGGCAGGGGTACAGTGGTAAAAGGGAAGGAGAAAGACAGAAACAGAGTGGTGAATGGGAGGTGCAGAATGGTGAAAGGGAAGGATAAAGATAGAAATAGTGTGGTGAAAGGGAGGGGCAAAGTGATGAAAGGGAAGGAGAAAAATAGACTAAGGGTGAGATGTTCAAAAAGTCGTCATAATGAAAAACATGTTGGCGTATGAGTTGGTGGTAAAAGAAGGACAATATTTTCAGACGTAAATCCATCACCTTTGAAAATACGTCTAAGAAATTAAAAATGACGGTAACAAGATCTTGATGATCATTTCCGTAAGAATTTTTGATGTAAAAAATTGTCTTTGATTTTGAAATTTTTTTTGCCTTTGAAATGGCAAATTGCTTCTCACTCCTGCTAACAGTACTTTAATTTGTCTTCTCCAAGTTTAGACCATTTCTATTTTGTCAGGAAAAAACAGTGTTAATCAGACAAAAAAGTGATGTTGAAACAAATTATTTTTTAGGAGACTACCTTATAATATGATGATATATTAAACCATACCCACTTTTAAGACAGCTTTTCCCTTTGACGAAGATGGCGGAATTGGATGCAAAAATGATGGAAACATGTCTGAGAATTGGTGGACCATGGAGTAAGAACTTTTTTTTTCTGATTAGAGGCAGTTTCAGTTACCATCACTTTCTGAACATCTCACACATAAACTAGCGAATGGGAGATGCAGAGTGGTGAAAGAGAAGGATAAAGACATACACAGAATGGTGAATGAGAGGGGCAGAGTGGTGCAAATGGGAGGGATGATGTGTGTACTTGGTGGAGGTTGAAGTCCTTGCAGAGATTTTCACAGGTGCTTAGCCCCCGTGCCCACTCCTGTGGGACAGGCAGTATAGAGGAGATTTGCTTAACTCTTTACTGCCACCCCAGGTGTGTTTGTCCTGAGGAAAACATAACTTATGTCCTTTGTTTTATATATATACTGTATATATATATATATATATATATATATATATATATATATATATATATATATACATATGTAAAAGAATGAGCCGGCACACTCAGGACTTTTCAAATAAAGTGGTGTTTACTTAGTGTCAACGTTTCGATGTGAATACAACATCTTCATCAGGACAAGGGAAGTGGCCCCATCTCCCTCCTATATATTCACAATTTCATCCAAAAAAACCCACCAAGTCTCTTAGTCCTATGTCATAAATGACGTCAGGATGTCTCCTCTCTTCTTCACTTTAGTGATAATTAATATATAATTATAAATTGGTGCACATAAATTAACATAAAGACATGTGGACTCCAAAGTGTATTGTATGTACACAGACAAAAGCACGTTAAGTGGGGATCTGCAGTTTTGACTGTGGTGTGATGTGTCATTCACTAGACATTTACAATATTCACCTTAATTGGGCATAGACATGCCAAAAATCGGAGTTTGTCCAGTACTCATCCATGTTCACAGAAATCCCACTTAGAAGTCACTATATTACATATGGACTCAGACAGTGTCGGGTCTCTGCAGGAACTGGAACAGGAATGGAACAGGAGCAGGAACAGGAGCAGGAACAGGAACTCGAAGTCTTGATCCGAGGTAAAGAGAATTCTGACTCACGCCTGCAGTCAGTATAAGGAAGAGTATACTTGACCCACGTCTGCAGTCAGTATAAGGAAACGTATACTTGACTCACGTCTGCAGTCAGTATAAGGAAGCGTATACTTGACTCACGCCGGCAGTCAGTATAGGAGCTAGGCTGCCAGAGCCTCAGGTCCACACCAGATTGGGTGTCTACTAGGTACAGGTGACAAACAAGAGAATAGTCAGACAGAGCAACAGGTCAGCACCAGAGAGGGTAGTCAGACAAGCCAGGTCATACACAGTTCAGATAGTCAGCCAGAGCCACAGGTCTGCACCAGACTGGGTGTCCACTATAAGTATAAGACAAAAGAATAGTCAGACAGAGCCACAGGTTAGCACCAGATTGGATGGAAGACAAGCCAGATCATGCACAGAGCCCAAGGGAACAGAACTGCTTTGTACAACAAAGCAAGGGTGTCACGGGGTGACTTAGGAAATAACAACACTGACAAGTACAGATGAACTTAAGATAAAACTTTATTGAAGTACAATAATGGCAGTAACGATGACACAATAATGGTAGCAGTGAATGACACAACAGTGGTAGTAAGAGTGGCACAAACGTGGCAGCAAAGAGTGACACACCTTCACGAGACCAGGGAGGAACAGTGAACTCACTTTCCTCACCCTTCACTAAGCAGGTGAGTAGAAACAGAATGGCCCTGGGACTCTCACAGGCTAGATGGGAGGACAGTGCAGAGCACTTCCACACTCACAGTGTGAGTGACACACCTTCACAAGACCAAGGAGGAACAGTGAACTCACTTTCAACACCCTTCACTAGGCAGGTGTGCAGAAACAGAATGGCCCTGGGACTCTAACAGGCTAGGTGGGAGGACAGTGCAGAGCACTTCCATACACACAGTCGGCAGGAAATATGAAGCGCAACTATACCCTAATGATGGGGTATACAACTGAAGGTAACAGGCACTGAGGCTAGGTGAGACAACACACAAACCGGGATGGCCACGGGAGGTCAGTAATATGGACTGACCAACAAGGCAACACAACGGGAGCAACCAAGGGAGGTCAGTAACACGGACTGGCCGACAAGCGTTGCTAGCGGAAGCGATCACTGAGAGGAAGGTACAGACAGCAAGGATCCCAAATTGGGGCAAGGAATGGTAATCAGAGCGCAACAGAGAGAGAAACTAAAGGCAGCCAAGGGTCAGAGCTGGATCGGGTAGTCAGACGTTGCCAGTGGTCGGAGCCGGAATGGGTAGTCAGATGTAGCCAGGAGTCAGAGCCAGAACGGGTAATCAGACGTAGCCAGGAGTCAGAGCCGGAACGGGTAGTCAGCTGTAGCCAGGAGTCAGAGCCGGATTGGGTAGTCAGACGAGCAGGAGTAATACACAGGAACACAAATGGACCAGAACAGCACAAAGCTCAGGTACACCACGAAAGGGCAAAGGTAATGAGACATGCTGAGGTTTAAAAGGCCTTGCAGGTGGGTGGAGAGATGAAATCACCAGCATAGTGACCTATAAGAACAGCGACTCAGCGTTGAGCGACAGCTAGGCAGTAACAATGTCACTGAATAGTAATACCTACTGGAGGCAATCACAGGCACCGTGATAAAGGGCAACTGAGTCAGGACTCAGACTGCCCTTTAATCCCTTCCTCAGGAAGTAGGTAGGAGGAGCAGGCTCAGAGGAAGGAAGTAGGTAGGAGGAGACTACAGGAAGCATGGCATAAAACAGAGGCCTGCTTCACTCTGAAGCCTCGCTTCTGCAGATGCCGAGTGGACTGACACTGAGCATCACTGAAGCAGTGGTGCTGGAAACAAGGTAAGCTGTGACAATAGGGAAAAATAGAACAGAGGAATAACAGAAGATACGTTGTAGTAGTAAATTATCCACTGAGGGCAAATGGGGAAAGTATAATGGAACCAGTGGGTAAACCAAAAAAACGTAATATAAAGAAAAAATACATAATGAATAAAAGACAAAAAAACAGAAAAATAATGATATAATGAAATAATAAAAAAGTAAATTAAATGAAATAAACAGAAATAAATATAAAAATCCTATATAATAATTCACTAAGGTTGTTTGTCAGAAGCAGTCATGCTCAGTAGAGACGGCTGCATGCTCTGCAGTTATGCACAGTACAGACTGCCCGCGCCACGGCTGATAACGGCTGCCTGGCACTGTGGCCCGTGTACATGGGCTCTTCAACTAGTAATTGATAAATAAATAAGAATAAACTTAAAATACAAATAAAATAAAACAGGACAGAATAAACTAAACTCAAAAACACTAATTAATAAATAAAAAAGAAATAAGAAAAGAAAACCAAAGACAAAACGCAGAATAAACTGAATCAATCAGCTGAGCCCAGTTACCTCTGAGACAGAAAACAACTAAGCTTGTTATTTTTGTTCAACCCATGTGGGTTACACGTCTGTAGTTCATTAATCCAGTTGCATTCTCTCTGAAGGAGTAGTTTGGCTCTGTTTCCACCTCTCAGGTGGTACATGATCAATGCCAATAAAAGAAAAGTTTGTGGAGTCATGTCTTATCTGTGGGTAATGTTTTGCCACTGGTTTATCAGATTTGTTATCTCTGAAAGCTACATTAATGGCAGAGCGATGTCCTGCCATTCTTTTCTTCAATGTCCTTTCGGTTTTGCCCACGTAGGCAAAGCCACATGGGTACGTTATCATGTAGATCACAAAGTTGCTCGTGCAGGTAATCCAATGTTTGATTTTATAAACCTTATTAGTATGCAGATGAGTACAAATTTTAGCCCTTCTCATTGTCCCACATGTGGTTCATCATGCAAACGATAACAGCCTGGTGTGCTAGTAGATAGCCAAGATGTTCTTAGTATAGCTGGCCACCGGATCTGTTTTCATCAATAGGTCTTTCAGGTTGGGACCCCTCTTAAAACCAATCATAGATTGTTCACGGAAGACACCTGGTAATGATGTATCTTTAGATACTGTCCTCCAATTTTTCCATATGCTATGTTGGAAATCCTTGGCCACTGTAGTGTATTTAGTAATGAAGACCATCCTCTACCTTTCTCATCTTTTTTAGATGGACCATTGTTCAGTAAGTCTTTTTTAATCCTTTCCCGTCTGTTGCAGGGATATCCCCTAGAGATGAACCTGTTCGTCATTTCCTGTAATTATTCAACTCCGGTGGTAGAATTAGAGTTATTCCTCATAACTCTTACAAATTGGAACGTAGGCACTGAATCCTTTAGTGTAGGGTGGTGGAAGCCACTAAAATGCAAGTGTATTCCTATCTGTGCTCTTGTGATATAAGCTGTATCCCAATTTGTTGCCTTCTCTAGTTATCACTAGAAATTCAATGGAGGATGTGCTAAATGTATAAGTTATTTTCACTGGGCCATTAAGCACATACAGGTGTTTCATGAAATGTTGAAACATGTTGTTTGAGCCAGACCATATGATGAACAGGTCATCAATAAATCTTTCAAAGAGTAATAAGTTGTCTTTGTACCCCAGGCGGATATGTTCCTCTTCATACACATACATCTATGCATTAACGTATAGTATGCTGGGGCCTTTGAGGGCACCCATTGATGTTCCTGCTCTTGGCATATAGTATTTTCCTTCAAATTGGAAGAAGTTACGCTTCAAGCATAATTCCAATAATGCCAAAATAAACTCAATAGGTGGATCATCTTATTTAGCAGATGTTGTTAGAGTCTGTCTAACTGCTTCAATGCAATCTTCATGGCGGATGATCATATATAAGCTCTCTACATCCAAAGAAATGAATAGAATTTCTTTGTCAGGTAGGATGACTTGCTTGATGGTCTCTATCAGATCGTCCTTGACATAACTCGGTAAGCTTTTTATGCTGGGTGGCATGTAGGCACCAATGACTTTTCCAATCGGTTGTAATACACCTTGATGGGCTGAGACTATTGGTCTTAAAGGTGGATGAGTGACTGACTTATGGACCTTGGGGAGTCCAAATAATATTGGACATAATGGAAATTCTTCCTTTAAGTATGTCCCCTCTTCCTCGGCGATTCAATTATTTCCAAGACCCAATTCGATCATATTGTGAATTGTTGTCATCGCTTCTTTAGTGAGTTCTTGTGTCAGTCTCTGATAGGTGGTGCAATCATTGAGTTGTTGTGTTAACACTTCACTATAGTCACTGTAATCCTGTATAACAATCATGCCACCCTTGTTGGAAGGGCGAATGCAGATGTTATGGTCCTCTTGGAGCATTTTGATGGCTTTCCGCTCCTCCACAGAGAGATTAAAGTGTATTTGTTGTCTGTTGATGTTAAGTGTTAACATATCACTCCTCATCAGCATTTCAAATGTGTGTATAGACAGTTTGCAGGATTGTTGTACATATTTGCTCTTTAATTTAAACTCAGATAGGGGTTTTCTTGGAAGGATAAGTGTCCTCATTGAATCCATAATGTTCCTTCAATTGCATTGAGTGATTCATTTTAAAGAGGTCAACCTCACCCTCGAACATATCAAATTTTGTGGTGGTGATAAATGATAAGCCTTTATTCAAAAAGGACTCTTCAGCAGATGTAAGAATATGTCTCGAGACGTTGTATATCACTGATGTTACTTGGTTTTGCCCCTCTTGTTTGAGCCTCTGGCTCCAGTGTTGGCCTCCTTTTTGTCCTCTTCTGCCGTGGCTTCTCCTTCTCCCTCTTTTAGGTAGATGGGGTTTGGGGTGCTTTCCCATTGGGATTCTCTAAAAAAATCCACATGCAAGGTAGTGCTTCTTATGGCGATCTTGGGAGTGATTCCCATAGGTACACCATGCATGGTTATTTGTTCCTCCTCAGAATCCCCGGAGCTTACATCAATTGCTTGGAAGTCTGGTTCTTATTTCTGGTCTATTTTCTCTAATTCTGAAGCGACTTTGCTCGCTGTGACCACTCAACCATCTATAAACCCTATATTGCTCATAATCATTGTTGACTTTTCCATCTTAGCCTTTTTTAAATTTCATAAGATCTTGTCAGTATTTCTCCACCTGGTTTTTCAAATCGGTTAAATTCTCCAGACTCGTCTCAGCCTTGAGAAGGTTTTCATGTTTCAATTTGAATTCCAGAACCTGTTTTCTGAGCTTGGATAGTTCCATGCCCACTTCTTTTGTTACCAGCACCATTAAAATGAATGAACATTGGTTAAGGACCCCTACTAACTTCCTGCAGATTTTAGCATTGTATCTGCCTATTGCAGGTATATTTTTAATTCTAAATCCCTGGGGTATTCTTTTGGCCTGGTAATAGTCTGATAGGAACATTCCATGAAGGTCCAGATCAGTTTCCTTCTTCTCATCCTCAGTAGTTAAAATGATAAATCTTTCATGGACCTATTGCAGATTTCATCTTTGTGTAATGTTTTCACAGTGCATTATTAATCTGTTTCTCTGTAATATTTACAGTATCTGCGAAGCCAGATGTGATGCCGGCTATCTCTAGGAAATTATCAGCAGAACATTCAAGGTCAGCTTCAAAGGGGTCGCATAGAAACATAGAAACATAGAATTTGACGGCAGATAAGAACCAATCGGCCCATCTAGTCTGCCCAATTTCCTACTGTGTTTAAAAAAAAAAAAAAAAAAAAAAAACCTCAAACCTTTTTTGGTCCTTGGTCTTTTCTTATGTTAAGGACCGCCTTATGCCTATCCCATGCATGCTTAAATTCTGTCACTGTATTGACATCTACCACTTCTGCTGGTAGGCTATTCCACTTGTCTACTACCCTCTCAGTGAAGTAAAAGTGGGAAGAAGAAGCCCCTTCAGAACACACACCCTATCTGATTCCTAAAAGGAAGAAGATGATAAATCAGGATTGCCAGGAGCCTTAGGGGTTACAAACCTGAAGGAGGTAGGGGATCTCCATGACTGAAGAACCCCCTGAATAAAGAAAGGAAACTGTGCCATAGAGAACTTTAAGTCCTTGACCCACTGTAGCTCTTGATCATGGCTGGAAGGGGGCCGCAGCACATAAGGGGCATAAATGCCCAGAATACCCCATAGAAAGCCCTGAATTACATGAGGAACAGTACATAAGGGGGTCTGAGATGCCCCTGAATCCTTAGCCTTAGGCCTAGTCCCTTGTCCAAGTGGATCCGTCATCCTAACAGGAGAAAAGTGTCAGTACAGTACTGGAACACCCAAATACTGTTACGCAGATTATGGATTTCACCCCAGAAAGCCTAAAATGTACTTATCTGGCAAGCAAAGGGTTAACCTGAGGAGGAGAACTGAGGAGATCAAGCCCTGTGTATGATACTCGTGAAGAGAGGAAGACAAAATGGCAACTGCACAGGGAACCAATCAGAAAATGGCCCGCGAACCGGGCTTTTATGGGAAATGGAGTTTCCTCCATACAGAGTACAAAAACAGAACCGAATCCCTCCACAACCCCCAAGACACTGACAATGTCCACTGGATAGTTAGGGCAGTGGAGAAAAGCAGAATGAGCCATCTCCCACCTTGGTACTCAGAGCATTTGCGGAGATATGTCTCAGAAACGGCTGTCCCATAATGATCAATGGAGCATTGTGGGTATGCAGTAAAGCGTGGCCTTAAAGGAGCAGAATTCAAATTTTACACAGAAAACGAATAAGCATTTGGAAAGTGTAGACACACTTTAAAAACACCATATACAATAAACAAATTAAATAAAACATGTATATAAGACCCCCAACTGACTAATACTGGAAGGGAAGGTGTTAAATTCCACATAGCAGACAATGCAGCAGTCATTAGTAAAGTAAAAATATCCAACATGAGTGCTGGAGTTATATAGAACTCCAATGAACCCTTGTGCAGAAGGGACAGTGGGACAGTGGACCTTAGCACTCAAAGGGTTGCTCACCTTTTCTGCAGGTCTTCTTTCTTCAGATTACCACTACAAGGAAGAAGCCTCAGAGATAGACTCCTTCTGGAGATAGAGACATGGGTTGCATGGTTCTCTCCCAGAGCTGAAAGGGTCCACAAGCAGCTCCTGTAAACTGGGCAATCCACCAAGGAAAAGCCAGTAATGGTAATCTGCCTAATGGGGGAATTTGGACACCCCATATCGAAATAAAAATAATAAAATAACTAAAACTAAGCAGAACTGTTCACAACCTTCCTACCAGAATGAGGAACAAATCTTAATTGGAGTGGAATGGCTGAGGAGCCTGTTAGGAGGAGAGGGAGGCTGCACCCCTGCAACTTCTTTGAAGAATTGTTCCAACCTACAAGGAGAAAAAAGGTTAGAAAAGGGGGCAGAACAAGACACTACCCTATAAATGTGTCATGCTGTGGGTGCATCTTTCAGCATATGAAATTTAAAAACAAGTTTTTGTAAAGGTTCAGAACTATGATACTGAAGTGTTTCTTGGATATGTGGTTAACACTTCATTTGAGAACTATGGAGTACAAACAATTATTGAGGCTGAGGTACTAAGAAGAACATGGGGGAGATCTACTAAAGTTTAATATAATGGTGAAGTGTGTAGAGATAACTTTGCCATATGCATGGGGACATTGATCTCTAGCATATAAATTTGCTATAAAGCTGGTTATGTGTTGTAAGAGTATGAATGCAGTTAGATTAATAAACAGGCTACTCTGAAATATGGCAAAATGTTCTCCACTTTAGAGTATGGTGAACAGCTCTCCAGATAAATATTTCACAAATTCCAATTACTTTAAATGGGACTTTTAACCTTCTGAATGCCAATAAGTCTCCAACACATCAGTCAATGAGAATTTGTATTTATCTCCTAACTAAGGTTCAGTTGTTGACCCATAATAGTTACAGTTCTTCTTAGCCTCAGACTCATTTTATCCTTTCAACAGCAGTAAATAGAAAGGAATGTTTTACATGAATGCTTAATTCACAATAGCTGAATTGCATTACCACTGTTTGATCATAATGGGGAAAGTCATAATGTTACTTATTTATATTCATTATTAATATCAAGAGCAAATTGTACAAATGTATGATAAATAACTGTACGGGGTCTAATTATTTTAAATCCCAAGTAGCAGAAATCTATAGTTACTTTCCTCTATTATGAAATACGTCATATTCTATACAATCTAGAAAGTAATAATCTAAATAAGATCATAGCATACGGGAAAATATTGTAGTTTTTGTTCACTCCTCATGACCACATTGGGCCTTTTTTTACAAAGCAAAGAATAGCAATTCTGTGGTAAACCAACTGTACCAAAGGAGTCAAATACATATCCCCAACATTGGTTTAAAGGGACATTTAACCCCATGAATGCTTCAAAGTTGTCAAATACATTTAAATGAGTCTAATTGTTATTATAAGTACTACTGTTAGTTTGCCCCAGAATTACTTGACTTAATTCACATTTATCTTTGTGCATATGACCCATTTTGTTCAATTTAATAATCCACTACATTTCATGTTTCAGTTTTTACCTTTTCAGTCCATCTCCTACCTGGAACTTCAATTGTAATGAATGTAATGAATAGTGTTGAGCGAGCGTGCTCGGCCGATGCTCGGATCGGCTCGAGCATCGCTCTGCTCGGCACATGGCGGTACTCGTCGAGTACCGCCATGTGCTCGCCCGCCATGTTCGGGTGGCGGGGATCTGTGCTGGAGGAGGCACAGATCAGAAGACGCTCCGCTGGACCACCAGGGACTGGAGGTACGGGGGCATTGCGGAGATGAAGGGGGCATTGCGGAGATGAAGGGGGACATTGTGGAAGAGGGGCATAGCGGAGATGAAGGGGGACATTGTGGAAGAGGGGCATAGACTCTATGCCCCTCTTCCACAATGTCCCCCTTCATCTCCGCTATGCCCCTCTTCCACAATGTCCCCCTTCATCTCCGCTATGCCCCTCTTCCACAATGTCCCCCTTCATCTCCTCTATGCCCCTCTTCCACAATGTCCCCCTTCATCTCCGCTATGCCCCTCTTCCACAATGTCCCCCTTCATCTCCTCTATGCCATAGAGGAGATGAAGGGGGACATTGTGGAAGAGGGGCATAGCGGAGATGAAGGGGGACATTGTGGAAGAGGGGCATAGAGGAGATGAAGGGGGACATTGCGGAGATGAAGGGGGACATTGCGGAGATGAAGGGGGGCATTGACCAGGCACCCTCCCCTCATCAGAGCAGGGGGTGCCTGGTGTAATGCTCCTGTCGCCCCATTGTATTCAATGGGGCTCGGGTGCTCGGCCGAGCACTCGAGCCTCAGGGGGTGCTCGGTCAGAGCACCCGAGCACCCGAGCATCGGGGTGCTCGCTCAACACTAGTAATGAACCCTCCCTGCCAGAATACTAGCATATTCTGCAGGATGGAATCTCCTCAGATGCCACTTGATGACCTGGTATCGATTCTCCTCCACCACACTGGCATGGGAGGTTTGTGCACCACACAGTGTGCAACGGGGAGAGACAAACTGCCATATCCTAACATCAACAGAGTGGCTATCATTTGATGGGGGAGATAATGATGAACAAGATGGACTGGCAGAAGATGTAGTTGTTACCCTAGAGGAAGAAGGTGATGTTGAATGCAAGCTAGTTGTTTCACTCATCATGGAACTTCCAGTGTCTGTCTGTCTGGGTTTCTTTATTCTTCCTCCTCTTTGATTTCCACCTCACCTCTTGATGCATTTCAGGAGAGTCAGGGGGTACAGTAACAGTGGTGCTAGATTTCTGTAATGGTCGTTTGCCTTTAACATGTTTGGCATAAATGTTATGATGTCTGTGTTTCATGTATGTTATCAGGGAGGTCGTGCCAAGGTGTGTTCCCTCCTTTGCCCTTCTCACTGACTTGTCACAAATTTTGCACTGTGTGTCGTTGATGATGATGACTGCACTGTTCCTGCTGGAAGAGAAAAATAGTCCCACACACATGGCTTCCGGGGGGGGGGGGGATAGGGAACAGGTGGAGAAGAATGGCCTCTTTCTTCTTGTCCTCCACATTCCCCTTCACTTTCTGTGGCAGCGGATAATGTTGCTGCTGTTGCTGCTACTGCCTCAGATTAACCACTGCAACTAGGACCAGGAGTATTGTTGCCGCTGGCAACTTGAGCCTGTTCTAGTCCCGCATCACTTGTTGGCCCCATTCCCTCTGTGTCCATGGGGGTCTGTGGCACACTAGCCTGCTTCTCAGCTCTATGCTGCCATTTCATCTCAGCAGCAGCAGAAATTAGAGTAGTTTCAAATTCTGCAAATTCCAAAAGCTTATTGCTAGTGGTGGTTGTGGTGGTGGTGATGCCCATCCTCAACCTTGTCTCCCATTCCTTCTCAGTTTCTGCTAAAAAGGCCATCAATGTTTCTTCCACCCCAGCTTCTCCACCATCATCATCACCACCACCACTAGTCCCTACATGCTGCTGCTCTATTACAGAGTCAGACATCTCACTGCAGCTTGGATTAGGTGACACTTGTCACATTTGGCATTTTCTTTTTACCTAAAGAAGAAGGCAGACTAGCACTAGCAGCAGTAGCAGCAGGCACAGTGCTCCTGCTGGTGGTGGTGGTATTAATTCTGAGCCTGCTCTCCCCCAACACCATTTCTGGCCTCTTCAGGATCATGTTCCACCTGAACACTGCAGTGAAGGGAAGGGGACTCCCAGAGCCAGAGGAATGATGTGGGCTGCCTTGACCACTATTCTGAACGCTCTCAAATGCTTCAGCTACCACTCCCCTAACACTAGTCCCACCGGCTGCTTCACCATTACTGTTACTACTACTACTACTACTACTAACACCACTCACATCAAGTTCAGCCCCAGAGTCTTCCTCCTTACAGTCACTAGTAATTTATTGATTACTCCCTCCTTCACTCCTAACACTAACAAGCTACTTGACCTTCTTAGTTCTAGCACTGGCGAGACTGCTTGGGGATGGCAAGTGTGACTTAGGGTCCCCTACTATCACACCTGGCATCATCTTCTCCTTCACCCCCTACTGAGTATTACAAGACACAGTAGCAGCTTCAGCACTGGTGGCAGCAGGTTCAGCACGGGCAGCAGGCACGGCACTGGTTTCAACAGGGGCAGCAATGGTAGCAGCAGAGGCAGCATGTCTAGCAGCAGGCACAGACAGCTGAACTGTCCTGCTCTCAATAGTACTACCCTTTTCTCTCTCCCATCCCATTCCTTTTCTCCCTACGTTCTCATTCCCTTTTCACCCTCTCTTCCCATTAAACTCCACAAGATACCTTGGGGTGATTTCGGGGAACTGGACAGCATTGGTTCAGTAGTGGTCCCTTCCAGTTCCTCCTCAGACTCAGTGGACTCATAAGGGTCCTTCCAGCTCTTTCATTGATTATTTTTCAATGATGGCAATGACAATGAGCCTCTCTAATCTAATCTAATCTAATCTAATCAAGGTTTAAAAAAAACACCCCCCTCCAAGAAAAATAGCTTTTGTGAATCCAATATCCAACTGAGCTGCCCAAATGAAATGACAAGTGTTTTCTTTTAATTTTACCCGGCAATAGGGGTGGGAGAAAAGTCCTACTTTCTTCACTTTTCTCTTTCCCACTCAAATTTCAGAGCACAGAAAATATATTAAAATGTCTACCTATTTGCTAATTTCAGTTAAGTTCTTGCAATAACTTGGCAGTTTTTTGATCATGCTTTCTGCAGAAATGAGAATTCTTTATAGTACAAAAAAAAAAATCAATAACTGTGCTGAGAGCTTTTAGTTAATAGAGACTTAGAGACAAAAAGTAGTAGCTGTTGTGCAAGGAAAGAGTAGAGGGAAAACAGTGTTGCTGCTGATACTGACTGCTTGCTGGACTCAGTTAAAAATGAGTAAGAGAAGTTACATTATATAGAGAAATCCAGAGGCAGCACAAGTAGCAGTACAAAAACAGAGTAAAGTAGGTCCAAAAATAGCAGAAACCATAGTGAAAAAGAAGTTAACAAAGGGTGTATTGCAGCAGCAGAAGCAACAACAACAAGTTCATCACAGCATGTTTCCAAACACGTCGGCATCACCATAACCATCATCATCATCATCATTACAGAACGTGATTCATGCCTCTCAGAGGCAGCAATCTAACACTTGTTATGGTAGTGGTATCACCATCCAATGCGACTTGCTCCCAGACTATGGATTGGTAACTGCTACACTTGAATACCACTCATAGCAGTGGTCCCAGGATAGATAAGTACTAGGCCCAAATGATGATCCCATTGACACCTGTAAAAGAAAACATTGTATGTGGCCAACACTGACTCTTACTGAAAACTCTTGGTTACCCACCGGCAAGCATGTAGTGTGAAAAGCTTTTCAGTGTAGCTGGTTATAATGTTAATGTCTCTAGGACATGGCTAGCAAGCAGTAGTGTTGGAAGACTTACATTTCTAAAAAATGAACCAGCATCTAATACCATTTGAGTATCCGGTAGCAGAAGTGGACAAAACCACAAAAGACAGGGAAACCCACAGAACATGTACTATCAAAAGCTGCACTGAGGATGAGGAGGAGTTGGGATTTGGAGGACTGTTCCCCTCTTCCACTTTTGGGACCACGTTAATGAACACTGATAAATGTTTGACAATGATCTGATAATAATGTAAGCTTAAACTGGATTCAAAAAATGATAATGCAAATATTTGACAAGCATTTTGATATATATACATTAATGATGATATATCACTAGCACCATACACATCTGTCATTTTCAGTGTAAACATATTTTTATTTTATTTTTGTATCTTTTTACAAATAATGGCTAACATAGAAGCAGGCTTACAGAAAGAAAAACCTGAAAAAAATTTTTTTTCTGGCCTAAAAACCAAGCCCTGAAGAACAATTTTTGTCTAGTGCCAACAGTGCTTGGTGGTGGCAAATTTGACTAGTGACATTCTGACATTTGCTACTGATGTCATTTCTGCTGCTGACTGAGTTGTCTAAGAAGCAGGAGAATTAGGCTGCTGCATGGAACTGGGATCATTAGACCCGATATGAGACAGGCAGTGGAATGATGATGCGTCTACTTTCCTCTAGCTCTAGAGCTACTGAGGCAGTAGCCACAATACAACACAAGACCCCACACCACCTCTAAAATCATGGGTGTGTTGGAATATTATTTTTCCCTTGAGAGCAGGAATGAACTATGCCTTATCAGCAACTGCAATGTGTAACAGGAAACATTTTGAAATAGGGGAAGGACTGGGAAGTATCACAACAATCGACACATCTGCTATCATATTAAGCAACAGGTACAACTATAACCAGCAATCTTGATGCTTAGGTCAACAGTGCTAAACCATCCCATAATTGGTCAATTATTGTGCTGTCTACATGGATTTTGCTTGCTCCACTAAGGACATATGATATCAATAAGAAGTAATAAAAATAATATATAGTCCCTGCCACCAGCTTAACATATTCAAATGGATAGAATTTCTGCAGATGCCTCCAGATACCCATGCTCTCCACCACATTGCCATATTTGGTCAGCACACCACTTAATGGACAATGGGTGGACACTAACTGCCAAATTCTTACCTCTATTGCCTTATTAACAGCTGCTGGGGGAGGTAATGGAGGCATAGGTGATGCAGAAGAGAAGGAAAAAGACCATGATGGAACTAGGACAGGGACAATGGGTACATTTTCACACACCTGGACTGTAGCACAATAAGATGTTGATAACACAGGTGTTAGGTTCATCATCACTGAACTCCCAGGCTGGATCTTTCCTGTCTTCTTTTGGGCTTTTCTCCCCCTTTCTGTGATCTCTTGGGGAGGTGCAAGGGGAACAGTGACAATGGCTCTCAATTTATTTTTGGGGATTTTGACTCTCATGTATTTTATGAGGGAAGATGTGCCTAGGTGTGTCCCCTCCTTTCTTCTTTTACTACCATATTACACACAGTGCACTGTGCCTTCCCCAAAGGAATAATATTCCCATACCCATGAGTCTGGTGAGGGGAGAGGTGGGGAAGAATGAACTTCTTCTCCAGGATAACCTTAACTGGTTGGTACAGGTGATGCTGCTGCTGCCTCAACATCAGAACTAGAGCTACGACTCAGTAATGGTGGCAAGTGGAGACTGTCTTAGTCCCATATCACTACTTGAAGAACACACTTCTATGTTGGCCACTATGATATGTGGCACACTAGCCTGCTTATCACCATCCTGCTGCTGAGACAGATAAACATTTGTATCTGATGACCTGGCAGCAGGAATTACAGCAGGAGCAAATTCCACAATATCACTCCTGGTGGAGGTGATGCATCCATTTGCATCTCTTTTCTCTCATTCCTTATTGCTTTCTGTCAAAAACACTCACTCATTCTCCATCAAACCAGCTGCTCTGCCACGCCCTCACTCTTAACCCCACCACCACCACTTGCTATGGTGGGAGCTATTTGGGGATAACAAATGTGACCAAGGGTTTCCTGCTTTAGCACCTGCCATCTCCTCAGAAGAAGGCACACTAGCAGCAGTAGCAGCAAGCACAGGCAGCTGACATGGGCTGGTTGTAACTCTGCCCATTTCTTGCACCTTCATTATAGTTTTCCACATCCAAAGGGATGATGTCGGGGGACTTGAGCAAATTTTGTCTGCTTGCTTCTATTGTCTCTGCTTTTCTATCTACATCATGTTGCATTTTGGGAATTTCTGTGTTTTTATAGTGTTGGGGCAGGTAGTTTTATCAACATTAAAAAAATATGAGGAAAGTACTTGTAGGAAAATTTGTGGTGTCATAAAATTGGAGGAAAATCGATCAATTTCCTTTTTGTCCCTCATTAACGACAGCATATGCTTATCCCTCTTGTTCTCCCCTGTGCAGATGTAAGAGTGAGTGTGTATTATACAGTAGGTCAAGTTTTACCTGCTGTCTATTTGCCTTGAATGTCTGTCTGTGTAGGATCAGTTGAGTCTCTTAGTTAACTCAGGTTGGAAGGATCAACTGCCTGTCTGTCACTGTAACCTATCTGTCAAAATGCTTTTTGTTTTCCTTTTACCCTTCACATCCAGTCTTCCTGCACCCCACTTGTACAAAGAGCAACTGGCTATCATCCAGTACTCGTATCAAGCAACTCCAGCTCCCTCTCTTTGCCTCTACAATAGCTAGCATCAACAATTCAGCAACTTTCTTTCTCTGTTCCAAACATATACACTGTCAGCTTGAGGTAAATTGACACTCCCTTTTATATTGGCGAGTTAGCAGAGTTGGAATAGCATTACCATTATAGATTTCAATGCAATAAGTGAAACCCCCCAGCAAAACTACACTATTCACAGGATTCTTGCTATAAGTGGGCAGTGATGTTTTTTGCAAGATTCACTTTGAGATGAATACTTTCATCCATCCCTACCCACCAATGTTACTTTACACAGAATATATTATTTAACATTTCCTTTTTCTCCTAAATAGAGCATAGAAGCATTAAAAATTAATGTAGAATATCCAATATCATTTTGAATTACTTTTACACTAGGTTTAGGATACTGTACTTGAAATATTTTAAAATCAATTAAAGAGCAAGCTGAAAGAATTCAGTAAAACTGGTTGTGTGGGAGAATTTTATAAGAGAATGAAATGTAAATAGCAAGAAAATATGATTGACATAAGATGTGAATTACTGTCCTGCAAAATAAGTCCAAGGGCATTCCATTCTTTCAAATATTGTTTTAAATAATAAGTTTCTACTGCACTATTCTAAAAATGAAAGATAGTGAGACACTGTGTACATGAGATTACTACAGAATAGGCTTTTTTTCAGCTGATAGAATTTTGATGAGAATTTATCTTGCTGTAGTTTGAAGGAATAGGAGAGACACTATAATATGCTAGGAAAGAATTTCTGAAATGCTAAATTCTACTAACAATGCAAAATATAAATGTGTTTTTATTATTTTAACATCATTGTGCTTATTTGAAGACAATATATATTTATTTTCTTCTTACTGGCATTTCGAAAATCTGTATTGACTTTTTGTCTAGAATCTAATCTTCAGTTCTCTAATAACCTTCCCTACATTTCAGAGATACTGTTGCCACAAATAATGATTAAACTGTACCACAAATGTGTAATTTCTATTCCATATACACTGCATTTGGCACTTAGACAATTCTACTATGCAAATGATGTTTGTAGACTTTACTTTGATATTTCTCAAAATTAATTCTTTGGATAGGATTATTGTTATTTTTTTTCCAATATAATGCCCAAGTTAATAGAAATGTATGTATGTATGTATGTATCTTTATTTATATAGTGCCATACATTTACATAGTGCTTTACAGAAGTTGTAATAGTACAATACAAAAACAGTACAATACATCATGCTAAAGTGCGGTCATTGCATTATTTGCAGGGGAAAAGTGCAGCAAAGGGAATCATACACTGGGAAAGATACCCCGCCCCAAGGAGCTTACAATCTAATTAAATATCATGACAACATACAGAGATAGTAGTAGGAGGATTATAAGTGCAAATACAAGGCTTAGAATAGGAAGAACAAAATGATAGTAATGTGACTGTCAGTGTGCACAAGGAGGATGCCTCAACAGGTGGGGTTTCAGGAGATGCTTGAAAGTGATGAGTGTGGATGATTGTCAAATGGTGATGGGGAGGGCATTCCAAAGTTGAGGGACAGCCAGTGAAAAAGATTGCAGCCAATTGATGGCTTGAATTGTGTAGGGAGAGGACAGAAAGAACCCTTGAGAAAAATGCAAGTGACGGGAAGGAGTGTAGCAGGAGATAAGAACAGAAATGTAAGAGAGTGCTAAAACAGAAAGAGACTTAAAGAAGAGGACAAGAACCTTGTAAGAAATACGATACTTTATAGGCAGCCACTGGAGGGATTTCAGGAGTAGATGAGAGGGAATGTATCTGGGAGCAAAGGTAGTTATTCTTGCAGTTGATTTGAGAACAGACTGAAATGGAGAAAGACCAGAGGCAGGAAGACAAGAGTAGAGTGTTGTAATAGTAAAGTCTAGAGAGAATAAGGCCCTGAGTGAGAGATTTTACTGTTGACATATTGAGGAAGGGACATATTTTGGCAATAGTTTTCAGGAAGAAGTGACGTATTCTGGTGGCAGCTTTGATATTGGGGGAGAATGTTAAGGTACAATTGAGAATGGCCCCAAAACAGAGTGCTTTGGTTATTGAGTGGATGGCAGAATTGTTAACTGTGATGGTAAAACGGGCTGGTGGTGGGTTTTAGGAAGGAACACAACCAGTTTTGTCTTAGCCATATTACATTTAAGGTGGCAGTGGGCCATCCATGATGAAATTGCTATGATACATTGAGTGACTTGAGGATGCACAGTTTGAGTGAGGTCAGGGAAAGATAAGTAGATTAGTGTGTTATCTGCATACAAGTGCTAATTAAATCAAAGAGATGAGATGAGGTCACCAAGTGGTAGGGTGTAGAAAAGAGAAGTGTTCCCAGGACTGATCCCTGAGATACACCTACTGAGAGGTAATGGAGAGACTATAAAGCATTAGCAAAAGAAACACTGAAAGTATGGTTAGAGAGAGAGAGGAGGAAATCCATTCTAGTGGTGTGTCACTGATGCCAAGGGTGTGCAGTGTGTCCAGTAGGAGTGCATGATTAACAGTGTCAATTGCAGCAGATAGATCTAGTAAGAATTGTCCTTTGTCCTTTGCTGTATATATGTCATTAGTAATTTTTGTTGGACTGTCTCTGTGGAGTAATTGGAATGGAAACCTGATTGTAATGGGTCAAAAAGAGAGTTGGAATTGAGGAAAGAGATTAAGCATGAGAACACAAGGCATTCCAAGATCTTAGATGCAAAGGGGAGGAGTGAAACTGGACAGTAATTTGAAAGACAGATGGGGTTGAGGGAGGGTTTTATCACAGTGTACCTTGGCATCAGTGCTGTCAGTTACCCTTGTGCTTCTGCTCATCTCTATCTGGTGGTCACGGGTGCAGGTGCAAGTTGATGTTTCAGGACACTGCTCTTATTTATACGCATATATTCAATTTGTCTAATTGATTCCCGCCTTGTATGTGCCTATTTAAACTTCCCGGGGCCTAGTGTTAGTCGCCCTTATGTGGTGTTCCTGCTAGTTCCATCTCGTTGTGATCTTTTCGTAGCTTCTGATTTTGCTCCATGTATGACCCCAGCTTGTCTGACTATCCCCATCGGTTCTAACCTGTGGCTCTGGTTGACTACTCACTCCGTGTATGACCCCAGCTTGTCTGACTATCCACATCGGTTCTGACCTGTGGCTCTGGCTGACTACTCGCTCCATGTATGACCCCGGCTTGTCTGACTATCCACATCGGTACTGACCTATGGCTCTGGCTGGCTACTAGCTCCGTGTTGACCCCGGTTTGTCTGACTATCCACACTGGTTCTGACCTATGGCTCTGGCTGACTACTCACTCCGTGTATGACCCCGGCTTGTCTCCTTGACGTGGTGTTCCTGCTAGTACTTGTTACGTTTGTTCCATCTCGTTATGACCCTTCTTTAGCTTCAGATTTTTCTCCGTGTATGACCCCAGCTTTTCTGACTATCCACATAATTTCTGACCTGTGGCTCTGGCTGAGTACTCACTCCGTGTATGACCCCGGCTTATCTGGCTATCCACATCGGTTCTGACCTGTCACTCTGGCTGCCTTCTCGCTCCGTGTATGACCCCAGCTTGTCTGACTATCCACATTGGCTCTGACCTGTGGCTCTGGCTGACTACTCACTCCGTGTTGACCCCGGTTTGTCTGAAAATCCACACCGGTTCTGACCTATGGCTCTGGCTGACTACTCACTCAGTGTATGACCCCGGTTTGTCTGAATACCCACTCTGAATCTGAAATGTGGCTCAGGCTGTCTACTCACTCTGTGTTACCTAGGCTGGTTTGGCTATTTGCATTAGCTTTACTGTGGCTTGTGCTGTCCACTATCCGAATGCCGCTGTCTGCATTTAGTACCGTGCAGTAGTATGCATATACCTCTGGCGCTTGGTTCTGCCAGGCAGATAGAACCATAGGCAAGGATCTTCATTTCACTATCCTACTCAGAGTAGTGCAGGCCTCTGCCAGTGTCAGTCTGGGTAGTAGACTGTGGTCTGTCCATTCACCAGTTCTGGGGTTTAGCTGGGGAATTGTGTATTAGATATGTATTATCAATAAAGGAGGTTTTATCTCAATTTACCTGTGTCAGACCTTTGTATTGGGTACTGTGACAGTACATAAGGGCCATGAGCACTGAAGGTACAGGTAATCCACCTTCTCCGAGCATCCTGTCCAGGGTGGACTCGCAAGATCAATTATCTTTGGCCATGCAGACTTTGTTAAACCGTATGGCGCACCTTGATCGCTTTGCTTACCAACCGGTGGCATCCCCAGTTTCGGCACCGGCTGTCCTTGCTACCCCAGAGGTTGGTGTTGCTAGAGGGTTATCTGGTTCCACTCCACTACCTCAGTGCTACAAGGGGAACCTACATTCTGTTGGGGTTTCCTTAACCAGTTGGGGATTTTTCTAGAGATGGTACTGCATGCGTTTCCGAGCGAAATAAGTAAGGTGGGACTCTTGATTTCTCTCCTGTCGGGCAAGGCATTGGCCTCTTTGGGAGATGGATAAACCTGTTATTTACAATTTCTCAGAGTTTGTGACCTCGTTTCGAAGGGTCTCTGCCAAGCAACTTATGACCATCCGCCAAGGCAAACGTACAGTGGCGGAGTACGCAATAGATTTCCATACTCTGGCAGCGGATGTAGGGTGGAACAATGAAGCACTAGTAGCCGCATTCTCCCAGGGCCTATGTGACACAATCAAAGATGAGATTGCAGCCTGTGAGCTGCCGAGTGATCTGGAAGAGCTGATTTCCGTTACTATTCTGTTAGATATCAGAATCTGGGGAGATACCTTCTTTCAAAGAACGTATGCGTAGGCCTCCATCCCTTTTGGCACCCAGCTTTGTGGACCCACCCAATCCTCACTCGCCTCCCATGCCTCCTGGTTCTGACTCCACCAGAGGGGAACCTATGCAACTAGGGTTTACGCGCCTTTCGGTGGTGGAGAGGGCTTTCAGCCAGAGAGAGGGCCTCTGTTTATATTGTGGGAAGCAAGGCCACTTGTTGCAGTCTTGTCCCGTCTGGCCAGGAAATGCCCGCACCTAGGGTTATATAGGGGACAGACCCTGGGTGGAGTTTCACAGTTCCCAGAAACTCTTCAAGTTAAACTGACCCTTAAAGTAGTCCTGTCTTGGTCCGAGTCTTTGGTGGTTGCTCCAGCCTTGCTAGACTCAGGGGCTGATGGGTTTTTCATTGATGCCGAATTTGCAGTTTAGCATTCCATTCCGCTGCTGCCTCGTTCCTCTCCGTTGACTATTGAGGCCATTGACAGGAGACCCCTACAACATCACATACTCACGAGACTCGTTCCTTGTCTCTGAGGGTAGAGGCTCTCCGCGTGGAGACATTACAGTTTCAGGTCATCCATTCTCCTCATTATGCTTTTATGCTGGGATTTCCCTGGTTGCATCTGCACAACCCGAGGACTGATTGGAAAACTTGTGACATTGTATATTGGTCTCCTCAGTATACAAAGTCGTGCCTACAGCAGCCTACGAGAATATTGTGTACCTCTATTTCTTTACCTGCAGAGTACCAGTCTTAAAGAGAGGTATTTAACAAGGTAGAGGCCGGTATGTTGCTGCCGCATAGGCCGTACGATTGTACTGGTGATCTGGTCCCAGGTGTTTGACCTCCCAGGGGTCGTGTGTATCCCTAGTCGGTGGAGGAGAACCAAGCCATGGAGGACTACGTGGCTGATGTCTTGTCTAGGGGAACAATTCGCAAGTCTTCCTCTCCTGAGGGGCAGGTTTCTTTTTCGTAAAGAAAAAGTATGGGGAACTAAGACCATGTATCGATTTCAGGGGACTAAATAAGTTGATTGTCAAGAATGCCTACCCCACTGAGTTGTTTGATTGGATCAAGGGTTCTACAGTATTTACTAAGCTAGAGCTCAGGGACGCTTATAATCGTGTAAGAATTAAGGAGGGCCATGAGTGGAATACAGCATTTAACAACCGGAGCAGGCACTATGAATATCTGGTGATGCCCTTCGGATTGTGCAATGCTCCTACTCTCTTTCAAGGATTCATAAATAAAGAGGTTTACTGCAAAGGTGTGTTGTGGTCTACCTGGATGACATTCTTATCCATTCTCCTACCTTAGAGGCTCATAGGGCAGATGTGTCTTTGGTCCTACAACTGTTGAGAGAGAACAAATTGTTTTGTAAATTGGAGAAATGTAAATTTCATAGATCCCAGGTGACATTCTTGGGGTATGTTATATCCTCCTCCGGTCCAGCTATGGACCCGCAAAGGCTTTTGGCTGTCTTGCAATGGGCGCTTCTGGTGGGATTGAAATCCATACAGAGGTTCCTGGGTTTCACAAATTACTACAGGAGGTTTATACGAAACTTCTCTAATGTGGTCAAACCACTCAACCACTCACAGACATGATTCAGAAGAGAGTGAATCCTTCAGACTGGTTGCACAGTGCCCTTCAAGCTTTCAAGAACTTGAAGTCTGCTTTTGACAAAGCTCCTATTCTGTCCCATCTGAATCCCACCCTACCCTTTACCCTAGAAGTTGATGCTTCAGAGTCTGGAGTAGGTGCCCTTCTGTCCTAGTGCTCAGCTTCCAGTAAACCATTACTTCCATGTGGGAGTTTTTCTAAGAAATTGTCTAAAACCGAGAGTCTGTATGAAGTGGGTGATAGTGAACTACTCATTCTTATTCTTTCCCTGAAAGAATGGCGGTATCTGCTGGAGGGAACAAGCATTCCAATTCTAATTCTGACAGACCACAATCTCACATATCTCTTTGAGGCCAAGAATTTATCTCCACAACAGGCCAGATGGGCCTTGTTCCTGTCAAGATTCAACTATTTGGTCTCTTACCTCCCTGGTACTAAGAATATAGAATCAGACTCCCTTTCTAGGCAGTTTGGGGCAGATTCTGAGGAGGAGTGTCCCCTGAATTTTATCATTCCCTCCAATCGGATATTGTCTACTAAAGGCACAAGCATTACCTCTCCTTTGGGAGAGGAGATATTGGCCATTCAAGCCTCCGTTCCAGTTGACAAGCCCAGAGGGAGATGTTTTGTGCCTGAGTCTGTACGAATTAAATTATTGGAGACTTATCATTCCTCGATGGCGGCTGGTCACATTGGTAGAAACCAACTCATATGGTCCACGTCTAGACTTTTCTGGTGGCCTAGCCTGAGAGCAGACTGTTCTGCATTTGTGTCCGCTTGTTCAACATGTGCACAGACCAAGACCCCCAAACACTTTCTGGTGGGGCTCCTTCAAACCATTCCGAATGGGGAATGTCCTTCTCCATTGATTCTATAGTGGAACTGCCAGTATCAGAAGGCGACACGGTCATCCTTATGATCGTGGGTCAATTTTCCAAGATGGCTCATTTCGTACCTCTGAAGAGACTCCCCTCTGCGAGGGAGTTGGCCAAGATCTTTGGCAGAGAAGTAGTGCTTCTGCACGGTAAACCCAAGGTGGTAATCTCAGATCACAGGAGCCAGTTTGTGTCTTGTTTTTGGAGGTCCTTTTGTGGACATATGGGCATTCAACTCTCATTCTCCTCAGCTTAACATTCTCAGTATAACGGTGCTGCAGAGAGGTCTAATCAAGTGTTAGAACAGTTCATGGTGCTGAAAGTGTTCTCTGTATCCCCCTCTGGCTGGGTAGGGAAGTACAGAGAATGCTGTTCAGAATTGTTGTAGTGTAGTGTGAGAGGACAGCACTTTGAAAATCCTGTATGCTAATAGGGACCTCCTCCAACCTTCCTCTTCCATCCAACAATTTTGGTGAATATGTTGATGTGTGTGCAGATCGAATCGTTGGAGTGATTCTAACACATTGACAATATCATACCGACACCACATCGAATTTTAGTGCATCTAGGCCAATAATGTTAATAAAGTCTTACAGATATATTGAACCATCAATGATCAAGGTAATTAATATTGTAAATGTATTACTCATCCATGATCAAGATGATTAGTAGTATAAAAAATATGTTTTTAAACCAATATCAAGATTATATCAAATATAAACACAAAATGATTCCCTATAGCTGCTCAGGATTTAACCTGTTAACT
Source organism: Rhinophrynus dorsalis (assembly GCA_037306005.1). Lineage (NCBI taxonomy): Eukaryota > Metazoa > Chordata > Amphibia > Anura > Rhinophrynidae > Rhinophrynus > Rhinophrynus dorsalis. Next base: position 292,015,654 of record CM074720.1, read on the forward strand.
TAAATATTTAGAAAATGTCCACCATTGAAAAATCTATATAATAAAATAAGTCTCTGGTGTCATAGAGGACTTCATGAAGCAGACGTCTCTCAATTCTTAAACTGAATTAAAAAGTTCCAGGAAATCATAAATCAAGTAGTTACAAGAAACAGATCCTTGTGTACAAGAGGATCAGAATCAGACAAAGACAGTTTATCAAAGAATGTTCTCAACAGCAGACACCTACAAAACAAGAATAAACCCTTGGTCAGCTCAAATTTGTTAAGAGTCACGTCTTTGAGGGATTTTTGGATGAACAGAGGAGTCATGTGATAATGTTTAGTCACGTGATTGCCTCTGTCTTGTAATATATATGCCAGGGCTCAAAATTTCAAGTCCTGAGCTACTAGCCAGGCCTGAAAAGATACTCGCCACCAGTTTCCACACCTAGCCCCACCCATATCCCCACCTTTAACCCCATCCATCTCAAGCTGGCTGGCCTGGTGCAGATGCTGGATGGCCGGGTGGGGAGGGGTTAGTTGGCTGGCAGGAGGGAGCTGGCTGGCCTGGGGGGTACTGGACAGCCGGGGGGGAGGAGGGGGTAGTTGGCTGGCTGGAGAGGAGCTGGCTGGCCAGGGGATAGTTGTTGGCTGGCTTGGGGGTGCACTGGCTGGACTGTTGGGTAGTTGGCTGGCCTGGAGGGAGGTTAGTTACTGACTTGGAAGGGTACTTGACTGATCTGCCTAGGCGAGGTAATTGGGAGCCCTGGGGGGGCAGATGTCTGGCCCAGGGGGTACTGGATGGCCTGGGAGGGGTTGTTGGCTTCACTGGAGGATAATTGTGGGCCTGGGGGGTAGTTGCAGACCTGGGGGGGGTGGTTGCTGCCTTAGGGGTATTGAATGGCCTGGGGTTACTGGGAGTAACTGAATAGCCTGGGGGGTATGGGTTGACTTGGTGGCGGGTACTGGATGGCCTGGTTGGGGGGGGTAATGGATGGCCTGAGGGGGGTTACTGGCTTACCTCTGCTGTGCTGTATGTGCTGAGTGGCTCTTCTTTCTTCATGGGTCCTCCTGTGCTGAGTCAAGTGAGTCCACTCCAGCTCTGCTCAGGTCCTGATCCTGAGATGGTAACTTGATGCATGTCCTGCTTGGCGGGCTGAAGACCCATGATGTCCCCCCTTGCAGCTGCCCTGGGCTGTCTGAGTGACTCCATGACCCCGACTCCCCTCCTGTCTTGCCCCGTCATCACGTGCCCCTGCCCCGTCGCATAGACGTGCACAGAGCAGATGGGAAGCTTGCTGCCAGCAGAGACAGCAAGATGTGAGGCTGCACTGCGCATAATGTGCTTGTGGATCATGTCTGTTTTTGGCATTGGTGGACATGATGACAGTGGCTGCTACTGGGCCTGGCTATAATGCGCTCACTGCGGCCTCACTGAGTATAGCTGCGGCGCACATTATGAAATCAGAACAGGCAGCGGGCCCCTATATGGCAGGCAGGCTCAGGCAGACAACAAATTGTATACATGTATAAAAGTGGAGGGCCCACCTGAGGGCAAATGCCTGTAAAGCAGGACATTGGCTCTACATGGCAGGACCCGTTGATAGCTATGAGACAGCGGGACTAGCATCAATTTCCACTTGCCTGCACTCAATTTCTCCTTGCCAAATACGAGGAGGCGAGTGGAAATTATGAGCCCTGTATATGCATTCATTATACCTCTAGGACAGTGCCATTACTTTATATATGTATAGGCAGGTCACATGGTGATCTAGGTCATGTCTTTTCTCGCATTATATGATACTATTTTGATACCCCATTGGATCATGTAAACTTTAAATACTCTGAACTGACATTTGTTTTTTATCCCCTGTTAAAGCCTTAACTAGGCAATACATGTTGGGATCTGCATTCAGAGGAGGCTTCCAGTTTGTCCTTGGGTTATTCTTTCCATTATGTGATGAGTATACATTTTTGCACTTATAATTTTGTTTGCACTTTTGTGTTATGGGGTTACTGTTATGAAGTATTTAGTGTTATCACAAGTGCACTTATGCACATTTCAGATATATATGCCTGTTGTTGAATTGGTTCTGCGTGATTTATGCTGTTATTCAATTAACCATTTGTAAATGGTATATTATTGTAATTAACTATCCAGTATTTGTGTGATCATGTGTTATATATTTCTTCAGGCTTAAAACTGGTTTTGCCTCCTTTGTGTTGTTTTTAATTGTTTTTAAAGTAATTTATTTTTCATGTGACTGTTTTGTATCAATAACATGGTAAATGTTATACTTGTACTCTTGCTGTGAGTGTCTCTTTTTATGGGACTTTTCTTCTTCTTGGTGAGGTTGCTCTCTTCCTGTCTCCAAGATTTCATATTTAGTTGCCTGATTGAGAAGCATAATAGAGAAATGGAAGATTTATTCAAGTTCTTCTGCACTTCTTGCGAAAAGATGGAATATTTACATGTTTCTCTATGGGCGACATTTCCCACCTGGAAAGGGAAAACTCTGCTTTTATTGCAAACTTTCCCCATGGGAACAAAATGGAACATTTCTCATCCATTACTGGTAATGACTCCTACTCAATGTCTCTAGACTCAGGGTCCATCATGCTTCTCTTCAGTGGTGGTCACAATGTCAGCCAGCACTATGTACCATTACAATCCATTCTTCCACTGACTATATGAATAGATAGCTGCACTATATGAATAGATAGCTGCACTCACTAAGGCTAACAACCAATTTAATATTAATTGGTGCATGTCCCATAGAAATTACATAATCTGGAAGTATAAGCCCAGGAGAGTCCAAGCATCATACGACACAGCAGTCATTGAAGAAAGATGAAAACATTTATTGCATCCATCAAGCCAAGCGCTTTCGGTCCACAGAGGACCTTCTTCAGGGCAAACGGTTTGACAGCAGCAAAAACACTCACATATATACATAAAACAAGAAAGAAGGAACACCCCTTACCCCATGATCCCTGTGGTCCAAATTGAGCCAAAACGCAACGGCAACAATCTGCATCTGATGGCTCAATTACGTAAGCAGGTGATTCCCCAGTTGCTACGCAACCCAATAAACAAGAAGCAAAAAAACAATTGCCACCAGTTTCCCTTGCCGGCCGACTGCAAGGGAAACACCAACCCACCCTCATGCCTAACGGAGAATATGTAACACTCCTACAGAGTGTGACAAAGTGGTCCAGTGTTGTCCGTGAAGTGCCAAAAAAAATGAACCGCTAAAAAAATAGATGAAGTTATCTAACGTAACATACAAAGTAAATGATGATGAAAGAGGGAACAGAGTATAGTCCTTCCATGGATATGATCCCTCATCACAAATAGCGCAGTCACAAATATTCCACGAGTCAGCAGGTAATTATGAAGTATCACACATATTACTCGAGTGTGAGTGTCTCCATTACATCTCAAAGTACATCTTGAATAGATGTTCATAACTCAGTCCTAATGCTGTCCGGTAGTGTAATCATCAGTTCAGATCAAGTACCTACATATAAGGCATAGCTGGGCAAAATTCTCCAGAATCATGCCATTGTCGATCGTAGGTGCTAATATAGCATTCATTCATAACGTGCGAGCCGGCATATCATTAGTTGCTACAATTCCGATACTTGGTATACACAAACCAAGATCCCAGCACTACTGGGTTTCACAGCAATAGAGATATAGATTCATACATCATTAATCAAACCCATACTAGGGCTGTAGCAGGTTAGAAGTAAATATTCTCACAGCAATTACAGACAAAAAAGTAATCCAATGCAGTGATGGGAAGCAACATAGGCATCTAACGTAAAAGGGTCTTTAGGCACTACTCTCCATGGGACTCCCCACAGGAAAGGGACACAATTTCATACCCCAATATAAGGAAATCCAAATGCTAGGTGATGTGTCCTGTGGATTCATCCACAAAGAGACCCCATATTATTGTATCCCGTACAGCCATATGTTCAAACAGGCCGCATATATAGGAGGTACAATTTATAGTCCTGAATCCAATAGAGTCCCAGGGATATGTAAAGGTGAAAAACAACATATATGTACTGTACTTAAGAGAACATCGGGTGAGTGACCTACAGCGCCCGTTGAATCGATGCCATAAAAAACACCGGGTACACAAATTCTCCCGATGGGTACAGTAAAAAATAGAACTAGACAAAGAAAGAACAGAAAAATGAAAAATAGACAGAGGAACAAAATTTAAGGCAAATTTAAAGGAAACAAGATAATTGGAATTAATGGTTAAGGTCATGGGGCACTAGGGTCCCATACTCATAAATGAGCCTGGTTTCCCATTGTAAAAGACGTTTGTGTCGATCTTCACCCCTGGGAGATCTCTGTATCTGCTTGATAGGCATGAAATGAAAATCATTAAGAGAATGCTGAGCAAGTTCAAAATGTCTAGCCACTGGTTTACTGGTCTTATCCTTTATGTCCATGGTGCCGTCCAGAATCTTTTTTATCACAGATCTGTGGTTATTCATGCACTCTTTAAGCATGGTAATTGTCTTGTCAATGTAAAGATTTGATTACTAAACTTGAGAAGGCTGTAATTTCATATAAGAAGGGTGTTGCTTCAGACAAATTAAAATAAGTTCAGCTTGATTATAAAGAATTATAAAGGGGTTATCCCTGGCGTTTGGGCATCAACGATCGATGCCCTTACTATAACAGGAGTTTCAAACAAGGTTTTTGCATAAGTAACACTGACCGCTCAGCTGAACCTGACACTAATACTGAAGGTTTTTTTTTAGGGAGACACAAACTAAAGAAAAACAAAGGGACAGATACAGAAAAGGCAAGATCAGATGTGGAGGTAGGAAACACTCAAACGGAACCAAGAACTCTGAGAGCCAGGGCAAAATAACTATATTGAATTTATCTTCACGGATATTGACTGACATTGAGATGACAGTCCTTAGTAAAGGGCTAAGCTTTGTTCACACTAATAAACAATCGCTATTTCAGTGGGAAATTGATTTGTATAGGATGCACAGACAGCTTAAACTCAAGGACTTTTTTTCTGATGACATTGATACTAGGGAGGAAAAGATTGTTAATCTCTTAAAAAAGAATAGCACGTTTGATCCCACCTCTACTAATCCACATATCATGACCTTTTTGAACCTGGTCAGTAAAGAATTTAGACAGGTTATCTCTGATAGACCTTTGAGTTATTCTAATTTCTCTAAATCTGAAAATGAAGCCCTGAAAGGTTTAGCAGAAGATAATAGTATCATCATAAAAAGCTGATAAAGGTGGAGCAATAATGGTATTGGATTATGATTACTACAGAAGTGAAGTCCTGGGACAGTTCTCAGCTGCATCCTGTTACAAACAATTACCAGGTGACCCCACTATGAATTATAAAAAGGAGATTTTAGGGGATTATTAACCTAGGATATCATAATAGATGAATCACAGATGAGACAAAAAAATTCCTCATACAAGAACATCCCATCATGACTGTATTGTATACCATCCCCAAAGTGCACAGATCCGTGGATAACCCTCCGGTAGACCCATTATTTCGGCCCACAATTCATTTTGTCAGCCATTATCCCAATATGTAGATTTCTATCTTCAAGCATATATGTGTAAACTCCATAGCTTCATTAAAGACTCAACAGATTTTATCAAGCAATTACCCGAAAAAATATCTGGGAATATACTTTTGGTTACCCTTGACGTATCAAGCCTCTACACCAGCATCCCACATGATATAGGGAAGGAAGCCATTCAGGCAGCTCTGCAGCAGGACAATACATATGCAGGGCCACCAGTTCAATATCTCATGCTCTTAATAGATGTTATTTAAAAAAAAAAATTATTTCAAATTTGAAAACAAATTTTATTTTATCGATACGGGTTCTAACATGGCCCCTGCATATGCATCCCTGTTTATGGAGATGTACGAACAGACACATTTTTTATGATCTTAGGTTTGCAGAACATATACAATTCTTTAAACGATACATTGATTATATCTTCCTTCTGTGGAATGGTGGTGAGAACTTGCTACGAGAGTTTGTAGACTCCCTGAATAATACACCCTCCACTATCAGACTTACATTGGAATATAATTCTTCAAGTATTAACTTTCTGGATATGACTATATACAAGATTAGGAACAGACTTGAGACGAGTATATATCAAAAACCCAGTGATCGCAACACCTTACTACATACAGATAGCAATCACCTAGCACCTTTGAAGAGAGGGTTACCTTTCTCTCAGATGCTTAGGGTGATAAGGACTACTTCTGATGTTGAAAAACAAAGATTAGCATTAGAAAAAATTAAAGAAAAAATTATTGAAAGGGGATATGCATACACAAAGGTACAGATGGCTGTCGATACGTTTCTCAACGTAATAGATTTACTTTCTCCACCTCCTACAAGTGTTAAAAAAATATGAGAGATTTTGCACTCAGACACAGTATACCACTGCATCTATTGCCCTTAAACAGGTTTTTCATAGGAACTGGCACATTTTGGAAGGTGAAAAGAAGATTGGTCATTTATTCAAAAATCCACCACTTTTTTGCTATCTTAAGAGTAAAAATTTAGCTGACTGGCTTGTGAGAAATGACCCTAAATCTAAGTATGACAGTGGCACTCACTGGCTTAAATGTCCCCCAGGTGTCTTTAAGTGTAAAGGTTGCGCCAATTGTCAATATATTATAACAGAAAAAGCGTTACAAACACCCTAAAATGGGAAAGACTGTATATATCAAGGATTATTTAAACTGTGAGAGTATGTTTGTCATTTACATGATTATTTGTCCCTGTGGATTATACTACATTGGCAAGACAATTACCATGCTTAAAGAGCGCATGAATAACCACAGATCTGTGATAAAAAAGATTCTGGACGGCACCTTGGACATAAAGGATAAGACCTTAAGCTTGAGCTGACCCTCAAATTTAAACATGTCTGCTTCCAACTAAAAGTTTCAATGTCGCTGTGGGAATGACATGTCTCAAGATCTTTTCTTCATAATTTGTTAATGAAACTCTTTATAGATTATATATTGGGCTCACTGAACTACCAGTGGCATTGGAAGTTTTCCCTTTCATGATGACTGACCTTTTTGGCTCTGCCAGATGTACGAGTGCATTCTTGTCATCGTTGATCCCTTAGGACCTTTTGTAGGATCTATGCCACTTTCTAAAAAAAACAAACAGTTTTATCCTTAGATGTTCCCACTGTATTCTGCTCCTCATCTGAACCAGAGTGGGAGTCTCCTGAACTATTATCAGTGTTTCCAGAAATACATTTTCCAATGCATCTACATCCATGTCTAAATATAGATGGACGAGCTGTAGATATGCTCAGCCAATGTTATACTTTGTGGTTTGTGTAATGCTCATTGATTTTAAGTAATTTCTGTATCTTAAACTTGATAAGATCCTGTTTGTATTTTTCAACCTGTTATTTTAACTTACTGATGATATCAGAGGATTCTGGTGCTGAAATGAGAGTAGTGTGTGTGGATTTCAACTCCAGTTTTCTTTCTTACATTTTGAAAGCTCATTTCCTACTTCCTTTTATGAGTACCATGAAGTCTATGGAGCATTTATTAAGAACTCCAGCCCATTTGTGGCAGAGTCCCAGGATTTCTCTACTAATAGCAGGAACATTTTTCATCCAAAAGTCCTGTGATTAGCGTTAAAGGGATAGTAATGTTTCGTAATAAAAGCAGCTCCAATTAATCTTCATGGTATTTGGGCTATGGAGAGTTTTAGTTCAATACTGTCAGAGCTGTAGTTCAAGATTAATTGAATGATAAAGTATCACACGCCCATCCCTTTTACTGATGTAACACTGCTCAGCCCAGAGCAGCAGGTGGTGTCCAAGTGGCTTGCTGAAAGTTACAGTCTTCAATTATCATAAGGGAAAAACCTGAAAAACCTGTCAATGGGGGCAGGGACGTAATTATGCTCACAGTAAGAAGATTGCCCCTTGCTGTAAGTGGAGGTGGCTTACACTAGGTAAAAGGGACAGGAGGGGGAAACTTTATCATTCAATTACTCTTGAACTACAACTTTGACAGTATTGAAATAAAACTCTCTATCACTCAAATACTATGAAGATTAATTGAAGTTGCTGTTTTTGTTAAACATTGCTATCCCTTTAAACTCAATTCTTTATAATCCGTGTCATTTTAAGGATAATCTCCTTCTATTTATGATAAAAGTTATTTCTTTTTCTCTCCACCTATCATATCAAAGCTTACTCAGTGACAATATATTTTTCATGGTTTTAGCTCTTTCAATACTGCATTAAAGCTCTTGTAATAATGGATTATGTTTAACCCTTTGAGTGCTGGAGAGGAAAATTTATTGGATACCTCACTTACACTCACAGGGTTTGTTATACCCTAATATGCTTAACCCTGTGATTAAGTTTGGACATCAGGAACATCAAAAAATTCCATTCACTTAAATGCCATGTATTTTCCTTATTTCGTAATGAGGTTTTGTCACATTGTTCGAGCAGTGCAGGATTGTTTTATGGTTTGTTTTGTATTTATGAAGGGGGAAATGTTTCTTATCAGGATATTTCTGTAATAAGATGGAATCCCTCCAGTGACTTCATTCTTTAATAATACATTTTCCAGTTTGTGGAATAAACAAATTATCTCTCCATTTATGAAACTGTGTTACTATTCTCTTCAGTTAATTTATATTGGAACACTGAACATTTGTAATCATTCCAGTGTAATATAATCTGATGTCTGTGTTACCAAATTAACAAAGAGCTGCTTCTAAATTGTGCAAACAAGATATACACAAATGTTAAAACAGAGTAAACTAAAACACTTCTTATTGCAAACCAAAACACTTACTGCAAAAAGTTCACAGTGAATAATATGTTTTTATTTCTCCTTTGATGACAAAGGAGAAACTATAGTACACAAATGATCATTCTAAATTGAAACAAATATGCATGAGGGTGCTTTGCTCCTGTGTGGGATAAAAGGAGGATACTGTGGGCTGGTCAATGAAATATGTGTGACGTGTGTGTAACAAGCAAAGCTGTATATATTTTATTATATATAATGATTTAAGTAACAAAGTAGCACAGATATAGCACAATAACCAGCATTTCAAATCCTATATAATAATTCGCTAAAACGTGTGTAACGCCACGTCATGCGCAGTAGACACTGCTGCGCGTGCTGCAGTTATGCGCAGTAGAGACTGCCCGTGCCGCGGATGATACACAGCTGGCTCTGTATCAGCCGCGGTGCGGGCAGTCTCTACTGAGCATGACTGCCCCACGACCAGGTGGCAGTGGCACTGTGGCCCATGTAACGGGCTCTTCAACTAGTAACTAATATTTTACTAAAGTGAAATAAGAATTATAGTCCAAATGTTTGTATATCTCCTGGGAGGAGAAGTACTATGTTCTCATAAGGGATTGGTTTGGAGATATAGAGGAGTATATGCACCAATTTCGCTGTGTCTTATGCCCTAATATATGTTCTCTATCATATCATCATTCTCTATCGTTCAGCTAACATTGCCATGCTTTCACCATGCTTTTACATCACCAGGTTTCCATTGTTGAATTGTCTACTTTGAAAATGGTTAATCTGCATATTCAAATGCAGCTTAATAAGTCATTTTTGTATGCCTATGGTATGTTTATATGTTAGTGTGACTATTCCCCACATGCACTAGGCTCTGATATCTGGCTATGCTGACACAGACTCAGTGCACAGTTTTAATTTATACCTAGTCACTGATTCATGTAATGTGACAACTTATCTGCCAGTTCTCTGTTGATTTGAATGATCTGTGAAGTGGGACAGGGAATTCTTCATTGTTTAAGGGAGTGCTGGTTGTATTCTTGGTGCTGCTCCCCCACTTGCAATATCCCCAGCAAAATGCCCTCCGATTACGCTAATGAATCTTTGTGCATATGGCAAAGATTTTCATATTCTCTATGGGAAGTGATCAACACACATAGCCAGACATTGACCCTAAATGCATCTCCCAAAAGTGTAATTGCCACACTTATACTTTCAAAATTAGAGTTCATTACAATTGTACATTTTATAATCAGATGCTCTCCCCATCTCCTTATACAGCCTACACTTCCCATGTATTCAATAACCATCTATATGCCCTCTGATGTGTTCAGTACATAAAATATCTTTGCAGTGTTAGCAATTCATGCAATTCCTGGCTACAACTGTTCTTTGGTCAGCAGTCTTGCTACATTAGTGCTCTGAAAAGGCAGCCAAACTCAGACAGCAGCTCAGGGAGAATACAGGCATGAATTAACCCTTTGAGTGACAGAGGGGTATAGAACGAATTGCTTTGCAATGTGTTCTGTACCCCTCTGGCACTCAAAGGGTTAAAACAAAACTTGACTTAAAACAAACTCTAATAAATTATTCCATAGTACTATTTATTTCCTTATGTTACGTGGGGAACTTAATAGATTATAACATGGATGTTCATACTAAGGTATGGGGACTACATGCAACCCTTGGATATTTCAAATATGGCCCTTCATGCTTTCTATTAAATAATAAAAAATGTGACCTGATGAAAACCACAATAATCCTTACCCAGTATTTAGCCATAACACAATCATTTAATGTGCTGTATTTAATTTATGTAGCAAAATTTAAGTTAGTGTTTTAGCCAAGATATGGATTATATCTAAAAGCTGGTATAAACTCTCAATTTGTACATGTCTGTCTTTAATACTATTAAATTAATTAGTAGTATGTTGCTCTTGACTCATTGTTCATTTCTCAGTGTGGCTCTTCAGAAAAAAGTTTGTACATCCTTGACTTATGGCACATTTAGCTATTGAGAGCCAGATGGATTGTCTCACAGGAGGGAGTTTTTCATATCTGTGTTTATCAAAAGGCAACTTGACAGATGACAGTTGCAGCACTGCAAGTTGGTGGTCTTGACTAATTCTAGACATTAATGATATACACTGAGAAAAAGACAGAAGAATGAAAGGATATAATTTGTGACAACATTTACATTACATTCCAGTCAGATCATGTTGAGGATATACAGGAAAGGGTTAAACAGGAAACCCAATTAGGTTGTATATCTTCAAATAAATAGATAAAATAATAGTAATTTATGAACTTTACACAATACTAGGTATTGACACACTACTTCACAGTAAATAATTGATTGAAATAATCAATTATGTGTATTTGTGTAAAAATATATAAAATTTATTTAAGTAAAATATACTATATATAAAGTGTAATCAACAATTATATAAATGAGTAAACACCAATTGAAATAGACATACAGTAACTCATAAACCAATATCACAAAATAGTCTTACCAGCATCAACAGGGTTAACATTACATAGGTGTATCCAGAGATATTAGGTAATAATAATTGAACACTGCAGCATAAAAAGGGTAAATTGATCCTTACAATTAATTACTATACAGTTGGCAGCAGCATATATGAATACCTCTGCCCCAGAAACTGTATAAACTATGCTAATTAAGGTCTAAGGTATGTAGTTATGTGAGTACTTTTATAAAACAAAACAGGTCTCATAACTATTTATTTATACCATTTAAAAACATCAAAATTTTGAAAAACTTATCTGAAATAAAATCCTAGATTTAGATTAATAGAATTTAAACTATTTATCTACTGTATTTAATATTGCATACCTTCTGAATAAAACATATAAATTGCATTTACTATTGTAAATAATAGATTAAACCAAGAATAAAATCTAATAATATATGTCTAGAAAGCACCATAAAAACAAATACATTCATGCAACATATACTATAAAAATGACAATAGCTATCCTATTTGTTATATCTAGAGCACTCCTAGGGTTAATCTACAGATATAAGAAATATGGTTTCCCCACCCAAGATGGCGGCTTCTTTTGTGTAGTGAGAGTTTAAAAGAAACTTCCACTTTACAAAAGTTGGGCCCAAACACACAAGCAACAAATAAATTCCTTGAAACACACACCAAAATAGACAAATAGCAGATTAAGGGTTAATTAAAAAGAATTCAAAGAATTCCCGGATCAAATATAAAATCATTAACCTTTCCAGAAACACAAATATATTATTCTAGAAGTATCAATAATCAGATTAACTAATATATAAATAAGGCTATATTGATCTAACTGCTATCACTATTTTACAATTATCTGGATAAATTTGCAAATTAATTCTACTTAATTCCAAGAATAAACTAAAACCATAAATAGCTGATTATAATACTTTGCTGTGTACAGCTGGCCAGGCCTATATCTAGCAAAATTAATATAAAATATTTTTCCTAAATTAGAGAAAATATATATGAGTCTTAGAACTTTTGCAGAATTAAAATAAAGAAATATATAATTACCAGACAATAAGTGTAGGGTTCTTAGAGTTTCTTTAGGCCCAACAAGAAATACTTCAAGGAAATCAGCAGTAGGTATGGGTGAAAATTTCCGCCTCAAATTTGAAATCGGCAAAAAATGGCACTTTCTGCTTGGTGAAAAATTTCCGGCAAAAAGTGCAGATTTTCCAGTTTTTTGCCCGCTTTTTTCGTGTAGCTCATTCCATTGAAATCATAGTTACATAGTTACATAGTTACATAGTAATTTAGGTTGAAAAAAGACTTGCATCCATCCAGTTCAACCCTTTTCCTATTCCTGTTTACCATCGCTGACCCAAAAGAAGGCATCTGACTCCAAATGGCAATCAGATTTCTCCCTGGATCAACAAGCCCTAACTAAATATTAATCCCAATACTAACGTGCATAGCCCTCTATATTATGCTCTTTTAAATAAGTATCCAGGCCCCTTTTAAAGGCATCTAATGTATTTGATAGCACCACCTCCTCCGGAAGTGCATTCCATACCTTTATTGTCCTTACTGTAAAGAAACCCTTCCGCTGTTGTAGACTAAATCTCCTTTCCTCAAGTCTAAGCGGGTGGCCCCTTGTCCTGTGTACTGTTCTGTTAATGAACAGGTCTTTTGAAAGCCCTTTATATGGGCCTTGAACATATTTATATAGTGTTATCATATCCCCTCTAAGACGCCGTTTCTCTAGTGTGAATGGGAACATAAAAGTTAAACACAGCACATAGCAAATATTATTTTATTTCCCAAAGGCATAGTATAAAAGGGGCATGAGGGTGCCTGTGTTCCTGGGGGGTGGGGAAAGAATCAGTTGAATAGGGGATGATTTTTGGGGGGGTTGTTTACTGGGATTGGGGGAAGTTAATAAAAAAGAAAATCTAAATAAACTAAAATAAAAACCATGAATGAATCATTTGGACAGGGAATTTGATGATTTGTTTGATTTGTTGTTAGAGGCCTTTGTAGGACTTAGACTTATTAGATGCCCAAGCCTTGAAGAAACATTGATTTGTAGGACTTAAGATTGGCAAAAGCCCTAAGGAAACATTGATTTGTAGGACTTAGGCTTGGGCTTAGTGGCCACTGTCATATGTCCTCCTCAGTCACTGTTGCTCGTACTGCTGCTGCTGAGTTGTTTAAGCAGCAGGATGATTAGGCAGCTGAAAGGGAATGGGATCAGCAATAGGAGTAACATGGAAGATGGATGATGAAGGTGCCACTTGCCAGTGATGCGTCTGAGGTAGTAGCAGAGGAATAAGTAGCCCCCAGTTTATGTGGAGAAAAGAACAAGTTGGCCATTAAATCTTCTCCTCCTGCCCCTCCTCCAAAATCATGGGTGTGTTGTTATTAGAATATATTTTTTTTCCCTTGAGAGCAGGAACTCTGGCTCTCATCAGCAACTGCAATGTGCACAGTGTGTGGGTGGTAAATAACATCTAGAGGCACAACGGTGTTCAAACACCATGACACCTGAAACCAGTTACTGCCGCTGTCACTGTACCCCTTTTCCAGACCCGCTAAGGGCACATGACAACTTGCTGACAGTTTATAAGTAATGATGAACCCTCCCTGCCACCATCTTAGCATATTCTGTGGGATGGAATCTCCTCAGATGTTGCTTAATGCACTGATTGTGATTCTCCTCCACCACACTGGCATGTGTGGTCAGTGCACCACACAGTGTGCAATTGGTAGAGACAAACTGCCGCATCCTAACATCAACAGAGTGGCTATCATTTGGCATGGGAGTAAATGAAAGAGGTGGATTGGCAGAAGAAGTAGTTACCCTAGAAGGTGATAGCAAGCTAGTTGTTTCACTTGTTATGGAACTTCCACTATCTGCCTGGGTTGTTCTATTCCTCCTCTTCTTTGATCTCCACCTCACCTCTTGTTGCCTTTCTGGAGATTCAGGGACAGCAAAAGCGGGACTTGATTTCTGTGGTGGGTGTTTGTCTTTAACATGTTTGACGTAAATGTCATGGTGTCTGTGTTTCATGTGTGATATCAGGGAGCTTGTGCCAAGGTGTGTTCCCTCCTTTCCTCTTTTCAGTGACTTGTCACAAATTGTGCACAGTGCTGTTGGTGATGACTGCACTGTGCCTGCCTCAACAGAAAAATAGTCCCACACCCATGATGACTTCAGGGGGTAGGGAACAGATGAAGAAGAATGGCCTCTTTCTTCTTGTCCTCCACATTCCCCTTCATTGTCTGTGGCAGCAGATAATGTTGCTGCTACTGCCTCAGATTCAGCACCACAACCAGGATCAGGAGTATTGCTACTGCTGGCAAGTGGAACCTATCCTAGTCCCGTGTCACTTGACCCCATTCCCACTGTGTCCACTGCGGTCTGTGGCGCACTATCCTGCTCATCAGCATCCTGCTGCCCTAGCATCTATGCATCAGAAGGAATTAGAGCAGTTGCAAATTCCTATAAATTCAAAATGTCATTGTTATTGGTGGTGGTGATGCCCATCCTCATCCCTGTCTCCCGTTACTTCTCAGTTTCTGCTAAAATGGACATCAATGTCTTTTCCACCACAGCTTCTCCAGCATCATCATCCCCACCACCACCACTAGTTCCTACATGCTGCTGTTGCTGCTGCTCTATTCCAGACATCTCACTGCTGTTTGGAGGAGGAGACGAGCAATGTGACAGAGGGTCCCCTAATGTCACACTTGCCATTTCCTTTTGACCTGAAGAAGAAGGCAGACTAGAAGAAATAGCAGCAGGCACAGGCAGCTGATCTGTGCTCCTGCTGCTGCTGGTGGTTTTAATTCTGAGCCTGCTCTCCTCCCCCAACACCAGTTCTGGCCTCTTCAGAATCATGTTCCACCTGGACACGGTAGTGAAGGGAAGAGGAGGACTCCTAGTCCCAGGGTCAGGGAAATGGCGTGTGCACCCTTGAACGCTAGTCTGGATGCTGTCAAATATTTCCCCTACCACTCCGGCTGCTTCACCATTACTGCTATTAGTACTACTACTAACACCAAACACATCAAGTCCAGCCGCAGAGTCTTCCTCCTCAGTCTCACAGTCAATAGTAATATGAGGATATTGTTGGTTACTCACTCCTTCACTCCTAACGCTAACAAGCTGCTGGACCTTAGTAGCAGTAGTACTAGCACTGAAAGGACTGCTTGAGAAAGGCAAGTGTGATTTAGGGCCCCTTGCTGTCACACTTAGCATCTTTTTCTCATCCCCCCCCCACTAGCAGTAGGCAAAAATTGGTGGCAGCAGGTTCAGCACTGGTAGCAGGTACAGCGCTGGTGGCAGCATGGACAGCACATCTGGCAGCAGGTACAACACTAGTGGCAGCACATCTGGCAGCAGGTACAATACTAGTGGCTGCAGGAACAGAAATGGTGGCACTAGTAGCAGGGACAGCACGTCTTGCAGCAGGCACAGGCAGCTGACCTGTCCTGAACTCACTAGTACTACCTTTTTCTCCCTTCCTTCCCATTCCCTTTTCTCCCTTCCTTCCCTTCCTATTAAATTCCCCAATATTCCTTGAGGTGATTTAGGGGGACTGGACAGCATTCGTTCAGTACTGCTAGTCACTTCCTCCTCCTCCTCCTCCTCAGACTCAGACTCATTGGACACATAATAAGGGTCCTTCCAGTTCCTCCTTTTATTAGTTTTAAACCTACTCATAGTGACAGCAGCCTTTCCTGCCTCGATTTTGACAAAATACCACAGCAGAACAGCACAGCATGTCTATCTCGCTCTGTAGCTGCTTCTATTGTGTCTGCCTTCCGCGAATACTTCACATTTTTATAGCGGAAATGGAAAAAACAATGTAAATCAATGGGCGGAAACTTTCTAGCCATGGAAAAAAATGGCAAAGATTTTGGCCAGTGGGCGAAAGATGTGAAAATTTTAAGCGCTAGTTTTAAAGCGGATTTTCCCGTGAAAAAGCGCATAACAACATGGTTTTCATGAAACTTCTCGTGGGAACAGAGCGACAACTTTCACCCATCCCTAATCAGCAGCCAAGAGCCAGGAAGCAAGAGAGCAAGAAAACAAGAGCCAGGAAACAGAGCGATCTATAGCAAATCATTACCTTTTAAAGCATACATTTTTTCTTATCAGAAAACACAGCCCAACCTCCCCTGATTGGATATCATTATAATATTACATCAGCTGCACTTTTCTGATTGGCTACTCAGTCATCTCATTTCAATAAGATGTCATGAATTCTTCTAGTAATAATTCTATGAACCCATAACACCATATTAAAATTTTGTACATATAATGACAAGTTCTGTATCTTTTCACCAGTGAGATGGTCAGGAGGTCATCATATGTCCTATAAACATGTCACCCTATAATCCTATGTCTATGATTTTCACATAACATTGTAGGTGTATTTTGAGACAATTTGTCTACAACGAGCTATAAATTCCCATAAAATGTCTTTAAAATATTTCCACCCCCTACATTAAAGAAAAAGGCCATTGTCTCTAAAAATGAGGTAATTTACACACATTTTAAAACAGACTTTCAGAGAATTCTGGCTTAAAAAAATGTAACCATCCCCTTCCAGTCATGGCATAGTCTCTGAAAATTATGATGATCATTTGAAGATATGGGCACCTTTTGAATAAGGTAGTAAACTATCCATCAATTTTTCTTTACTCCCCTGTAATAATAGAATAGGTCTACAAGCTTACATGGACTTTCACTCCTACCTCTTACATTTTCATTTAATGTGATTAAAGTGATGCTTCTCTATAATTCTGTTTATTTAAATAAAATGCTTATTTGTTGGAGAGTATTGGACTAGATGACAGTGGTTAGTGAAAGTTTGTAAGAGAAGGGGGCTGAATTTAGATAGCAGGGGAAGGATGTAGTGCATTTTGTGTGTGTGGTCACACCTCTATTCTAATGTAATTTTCCTCGCTCCTACTTAGACATGGTAAGGGGACAGTATAAACCCACAAATGCAGCATGTGCTGCTCTTATATAGGTTCAAATTGTGGCATTTCTGCACCTATGTACATATACCATAGAGCATACCTACATTCAAAACATAAATGTTAAAATCCCTTAATGTTGTTTCTATACCTGCAATAAGGAAATGGAAGAATTGTGTGTTGATTTGTCCTCTACTTCCTCTTAATACACAGTGTGGAATAGGGCTGAGACAAACTTCACATCTGGAAATAAACATATTCTTCCACAATGCCTTCCCCGTGGAGAAAAAGGAGCAAAGCTGACATATTTGATACATCTAGCTAAAAGGGATATTAATGTTTCATAACAAAAGCAGCTCTAATTAATCATCATAGTATTTGGACTTTGGAGAGTGTTATTTCAATTCTGTCAGAGTTGTAATTCAAGAGTAATTCAATGACAAAGTCTCCCCCTCCCGCCCATTTTACTGATGTAACATTGTTCAGCCAGATTAGAAGGGAGGTGCCCAGGTATCGAGGTGCCTGTGATCCTTGAGTGACATTGTTACTTCCTGGTTTACACTGGCTGCGTTCTTATTGGCTCTGAGTTATTGCTCCTCCCAGGGATTGCCTTTAAATACGCCCTCCTGTCACTATACCGGTGCCCTTTCATGGTGTCCCCGTATCTAACGACTAGTTGTTCTTGCTTCCTGTTTCCGTGTATGACCCGGCTCGCCTGACTATGCTTGTGCCTGACGCTCTTGTGATCTGATCCCGTTGCTGACCTGGACTGCCTGAATAACTCCTTGTGTACCGAACTGGCTTGGCTGAGTATCTGATTCCATTACTGACTGGACTGGCTTACTAACTCCTTGTGTACCGAACCGGCGTGGCTGAGTATCTGATTCCATTTCTGACTAGGACTGGCTGACTATCCGTTACACCGATCTGGCTGGGCTAGTGTTGGTGGTCCTCCTGACTGGCTGTGAAGTCCGTGTGTGCCGACCTAGTTGTGCTGCTAGTTCCATCACTTACTGGACTAGCCTATTACCTCCATATACTATACAGGGAGACACCGGTCCAGGACCGGTTACGTTACGTGCCTATCTCCCACTCACTTTCCTCTCCTGCTGTCTCTGGGAGCTTGTGGGAGTCCCTGCACTCACCAGTGTCTGTGTTGCTTCCGATAACCCTATAATACCCGGGTCAAGCCAATACCACACTGTTGCCCGTGTTGCCTCAGTTTACCCTAGTGACCTAGGGTCATTACATCACCAGCATCTGGTGTCTGTTGTCTCAGTTAACCCTAGGGACAGTGGCCCAAGGTTGGAGCCTTTGTTTGACTACTTTGAATGCCCTGCTCTAACCTTGACCAATCCCTGAGCTGCCTACGGTTCCCCAGCTTAGGCTATGGAAGATATTTGCATGCCTATTCCAGGGTTTTGAGTGACCCAGCTTTCACCTCTTGCCCCCACCACCGAACGTTCGATCCGGTGGCGCTGATCTCACACTGCGCCTGTAGCCGCCGACTGGTAGTTGGTGAGTGTGTAAACCCTCAACCACAATAATACATTAAGCATAGACCATTCGACAGTACATGAACCATAAGTCTTTTAACATAAGGTAATGGTTGGTCAGTTCGTACGCCAGAGCCCAAAGCAAAGTCCAAACAGGGCAAAATGTCCACAGTCTTTGGCTAAACAACTTATGGCCAGACAAGGGCTCAAGTAACGGGTAGGATCAATTACATTTCTCCCCCTTTTTTGTACTAAGCCAGTGGTTGTGGTAGTAAATGCTGGCTTGGGACTCTGGGAGATCCTTACTGCTGTGAGCCGCTTGTCTGGAAAGTTCGCAAGTCCTGTTTGACAATGGCTAATTTTCATATTGAAATGCAGCTTAATGAGCCATAGTCATATTCATGTAGGTGTTTTATATGTTAATTTGGCACATTGCCACATGATGTAAGCTCCAATAGCTCTCCATGCTGTGAGTTTAAAGTCCTAATATTGCTAACCAGAGGTTGGTGATGTTGAGATCTCCATGTGATTTTCGATGCAGATATAGCCATGGTCACCCCCCAAACCCTTTGAGCTCCAGTAGGATAAGCAACACATTTCAGAACAATGCATTTGTATACCTCTCTGGCACTAAAAGGATTAATAAAGTAATGGAACAAAAAGTAGTAGGACCTATTGAAAGCTCTTTATGTAATTAAGGAAATTAGTTAGAATAAGACCAAAGTGTTCAGTTTCAGACACACATACATGCTTCACCTATTTGTGTTCTGAAATCAGATCAATGGCTACAAAACAATACAAGATCACTTTTCAGTAAAACATATTTTAGGAGTCAAAGTGAAAGAGTATAAGTCACGATTATTATCCTCTCTCATCGCCAGACACTCTGCAAGGCCAGTGGTGCTTATTACTGTTGTCCTTGTGCAGTATCTTTGACAATATGAGCAGATGTGAGTGGATGCCAGGGGTTCTGATTGATGAAGTTACATCTGCTACCTTCCACTCACTTTCCTGAAACACTGTGCAAGGATGGGGGTAGATGGGAAAGAGGCTGAAGTAGGCATTGGAGGTGAGTGAAAAGGGATAGAATCAGAAGAGAATCTTCTGTATTAAGTAGTTAAGAATTTACTCACCTCTGGTGCCCTTACTTAGCATAGCAATTCAATAAGCCAATGTTCCTCGCTTCCTCTCCACTGAGTGTAAACAGACAATAATGGCAAACTGGATTAACGTCCCAGATGCATAATATACTCTACACATTGGGTGGTAAAAAAGTATTAACTTGCCTGCCTCTATGTTTTAATGTGCAGTAAGTTGTCTTATTCCTTTGCATTGCTTTGTAGCCATTGATCACTTAAAGGTGCGATAATACATTATGGCAGAAAATGCAAATTTAAATGTAGATAAATGTAAGGTTATGCATTTGTGCTACAGAAACAAACATGCTACATATACTGTAAATGGGAAACAACTTGTGGAATCCTCATTAGAAAAAGAATTAGGAGAACTGATAGACAATAGACTTCCAAGCAGTGTGCAGTTACTCAGCTGCTGCAAGAGCAAATAGGGTACTAGCCTGCATAAAAAGAAGCATAGATACATTGGATGCTAATATTATTCTACCTCTATATAAATCATTGGTTAGGCCTCATCTAGAGTACAGTTTTGGGCACCAGTTCTTAAAAAACACAAAACAAACACCAAACCTGTGAACTGTGTGCCCTGTGTTGGGCATATATGATAGTATACTAATAAATATGAGGATCGTAGAATTTTGCCCAAAAAGTTGGTTAAGTTTGCTACCCCATCAAGGTACCTCATAGTCGGCAAGTACCAGCTGTAGAATCTGTTCAAGACCACAAGGTTGCAGATTCTAGTCCCGGCAAGGCAAGCTCAGCCTTTCACCCCTTTGAGGTAGATAAAATGAGTCCAGGACATACTTGAAAATGAGAGATAATCTCAATGTATTCTTCCTGGTAAAATACTTTAAAAAAAAAAAAAAAAAAAAAAAAAAGCATCAGTTTTTAGGCACCATTGGCATGTACATATATTCCTTTAAAATCACAGTGTGTGCAATTAAAAACAAATGTAAAATGACAATTTAAAAAGAAGTAAGGAAAGACTTGCCTTTTAAAGGGATAGTATTACTTCAAAATTACTATCTCTCATATTGTAGCCCTTAATAAACTGAGTTAAATGACACCAGCGGCATCTCTCAAACCTTTATGGTTTAAGAGATAGCTGCTTTCAAAATTTCCTCTCCCCTGCTGTCAGCGTTCTGCTGCCAGCAGGGGAATCCGGTCCCGGGACAGGCGGAGGCTCTTAAACAGAGCCGATATCTCGTTATGGAAGAACAATGATTCATTGAAACAGTCTTCTACGTGTGCTTGGTTACCAAGCACACGTAGAAGACTGTTTCAGTTAATCATTTTTCCTTCCATAACGAGATATCGGCTCTGCTGAAGAGCCTCCTCTTGATTCAGAGACCAGATTCTCCTGCTGGCAGCAGAAAGCTGACAGCAGGGGAGAGGAAACTTTGAAAGCAGCTATCTCTTAAACCATAAAGGTTTGAGAGATGCCGCTGGTGTCATTTAACTCAGTTTATTAAGGGCTACAATATGAGGGATAGTAATTTTGAAGAAATACTATCCTTTTAAGTGCAGTAAGTGGGAACCTGACCCAAAAGGACTGTACACTTAACAGTCTTTTTTATAGGTAAAGTTTTCCCACCCCTGCTGACCACATATGGAAAAATCAATTAACAACAACACCAATTCTTAAAAAAGACATTATTGAATTGGAAAAAGTGCAGAGAAGTGCAACAAAACTGATAATGGGATTGGTGGATCTGAGAGACTAGACAAAGTGGGTTTGTTTACAATAGATAGATGTCCAAGGGGTGATATGATTATCGTTTATAAATATATTCAAGGTCAATACAAAGAACCATCCAATGAAATATTTATGCAAATAGTGGAGCTAAGAATGAAAGGTCATCTATTAAGACTAGAGGAAAGTTGTTTTCAACTAAAACAAATGCAGGCATTTTTTTATAGTAAGGGTGGTAAAGCTATGGAATTCATTGCCTTTGGATATTGTGCTTGCAGATACTGTAACTGCTTTCAAAAAAGCAATGGATTCCTAGCACAGAACAATATTGGGAATTATGACAGATGGCTTCAATGCAGATAGGTTATTGATCCAGGGAACTATCTGACTGCCATTTGGAGTCAGGAAGGATTTGTTTTAGCCTCTTGGGGCTTAATTGAAAATGGCTTCAGTTACCCAGTCAAAACAATCTATGAAGTTAGTTTGACAAGACTTCCCTGCTGTAAATCCATGCTGTTTGGAATCTTACAATTCATTTAAATTCAGATATTTAACATGGCTTCCATTAATTGTCCCACTACTGATGTAAGAATTACTGGTCTATAGTTGCCAAACTCTTTTCTGAAGCGGTACTACATTTGCTGCCTTCCAAGTTTTTGTAACTACTCCTGTCGATAGTTACTGACTGAATAATTCTGATAAAGGTTTTGCCAGAACACTTGTAAACTTTTTAATAACTTTGGTGTGTATCACATCTGATCCCATTGATTTATAGGTTTTTATATTAGAGAGTTGAACTTCTTCCTCTGTAAACATGCATGCTTCCTGTGTTATTTCTTTTTTCTAACAAAGGTCCTTTCCTTTCATCTTCCTCTGTAAAGCTGAACACAAATATTCATTGAGGCAGTCAGCTAGCCCTTTATTCTCATTTATATAACTTGCATTTATTATCAGTCTAACTATTCTTTGTTTCATTTTCCAAATTTTACTTATATATCTAAAAAATGTTTTATCCTCCTTTTTTATTGACTTGCCAATTTTTTTCCTCTGTGTGTGCTTTGGCACATCTAATAATGCATTTAGACTCATTCAGCCTAGTCTTGTACCAATAACAATCTTCCTCATTTTGCATCTGTTTATTTATCTTAAATACTTCTTGTTTCTCCTTTACTACATTTGCCACTTCCGCAGAGTACCACTGTATTTTTTTTTCTTTTACCCTTACTGACAAGTCTAATACAATGCTCTGTTGTCTTTTCAGATAATCCCATTTGTCCTGGACTCCATCTAAAGATCTCTAAGCTGTTAAAGACTGACATAAATATGTTTCCATTATAGAAAATATGCAAATTACCCTTGAGATTTGTCACCTCAAAGGTAATAGGGGAATCCAGCACTGAACCCCTTGCTCACAGTGCCTAGAGAGATTAACTACACCTCACTGACGAGGCCCAACAAGGCCAAAACGTACGTCTGGGGTTGGCTGCTTCTCTTGTTCAGAGAGGAATTGCTTGGCATTTCATGGTTGGACTGCTGTTATGGCAGGACCAATATGATATGCTTTAGGATATTTCCTGTCTGTGAAAGGCTCTAGTGGGCTAAAAGAGTCTGCACCCTGGGTTGGACACCATTCCTATAAAACCTACAAATTTGTATTGCAGGCTCGTTCCTAGTTGAGCATCTCTGACTTCCACTTTACATATGCAAATTACCCTTGAGATTTGTCACCTCAAGGGTAATAAGGGAATCTAGCACTGGACCCCTTGCTCACAGTGCCTAGAGAGATAAGCTACACCTCACTGACGAGGCCCAACAAGGCTGAAACATACGTCCAAATTATTAAATAAAGTGGAAAGTACTTATAAAGTACTGGTCTAACAGTACTGCATCTTTTTTCCATAATGCTCCAAGTTTTTCATGCTACATTTAGTGAAGAATATCTAATAAAGCTGACTGATTTACTGTTGTCTCCATGGTACACATATGAGCACCTAATCAAGCACCCCCTGCATTCTTTTCACCTATTCACATTTCTTTTTATGCTGACATATAGGCACAAAACTGCTCCAGTTTTTGACAAAAAAATTACAGAACTGGTAGATCCGAATGGCAGGGGAAGTCATGGACCAAGTACAGGTGAACATCCAGATAGGTATTGTATCATACTGGGACCTCCATTTTTCCCAGGGGTTGAGCCCAAGGTTTGTGTGGCCATCAGTGAGCACAATAACTCAAAAGTACACAAGGAGAAGGCAGAACTGCTGTACAAACCAAATCCAGATGTCAGTATAAGCAGCACAGGTTTCATTCAAATAAACAAAGGTTAGGTTCACAGGTGAAAAACAAAAAGGCGCACACTCTCTAAATGTAAACGAACATAAAAAGATTATGTATGTGTCACCACACCCCAAACATGTGGACTCAGTTCCAAAATAGGCTATAGTAGCCTCTCACAGTACATGTATCTCTGGTCTCTACCCCAGAAGAATTTATGGATGATGTCACTGGTACCCGATCTCACATGTAAAATATAAGAACATCCAGAATAGACTTCTAAATGTAGTCTGCTTATCATATAACCACCCACCAAATGCCCAGATATAAATTCTTCTGGGGTAGAGATCAGGTATATGTGTACTATGAGAGGCTGTTGTACCCTCTTCTGGACGTGAGTACCCCTTTGGGTGTTGTGCAGGTGGCATATTGACACATACATCATTTTTTGATACATTTACATTACATTAGATTGTGTACACTTTTTGTTTTTCACTACAGGAATACTGGAATGGGAGAGAACCTACCGGAAAAGAACAGCACAATGCTTTTTTGTTCAGAGAATGTATTGGGACTTAACATATTTTATTATTCTCTATCTATCTATCTATCTATCTATCTATCTATCTATCTATCTATCTTTATTTGTTTATTTTAAGATCTGAACACTTTTGTGTTTTTTGTTTTTCAGGTGTACAGGTTGTCAAGGGTAATCCAGAACATGGGCTAAGATTAGGACTGGAACAAAAGAAATGACAAATCAATAATGCAAGCACCAGAACAACAAAGAATGAATGAAGTAGAGGGTTTAAGTAGCCGTAGCTTGGGGCCAATTTCAATGTGCACTGCCGCCAGATGTTCCGTGTGAATGTATTTTACTACCTGGCATTCCACTCTGTACAGCTATGCAAAAAAAGGCTAGTGAGTTTGCATGCTTGTGCACGCAGTTGGTAGGAAATAGGACTGGGTGAAAAGGTCAATTTTTTTTCCTATTGGAATTTTTGAAAAAAAAACAAACACCAATTCGCTGATTTTTCCATGAAAATTCCACCCAAAATATACACCTTTTTCTCTAACCCAAGAAATGTCCCAGTGGAACTTTACCAGTTGCGTCAGGGCTTTTTGGCTCAGTATGTTCTGCACCAGTAAATTGGGACAAGGTTGGAAGTTAGGATGTTCAGCTCTATAGCTACCAGTGCAGTAGAGCACGACTTAAGACCAGTATTTGTGGTTCTAAGACTACTGTGTAAAAAGGCTTTGGGAGTTAGTATTTGTTGTTCTATGGCTACAGTGATACAAGGCAGGGAGGGGATTAAAATGTGTGTTTCTATGGCTACAATGGAACGGAGGGGGGGGTTACAGCAGTGGTGGGTAATGTGAGACCCTCCAGTTGCTGTCTGACTCCCATAATTTCAGATCAGCCACTCTGTAGGTGTTAGGATGTGGCAGCTCATGTTCACCCATTGCACACTGTGTGGTGCACTGACCACATGTGGTAGTGTGGTGGAGGAGAGTTGCAAGCAGGGCATAAAGCAGCATCTGAGGAGATTCCATCCTGCAGAATATGCTAAACTGGTGTTAGGGATGGTTCATCATTACTATTAAACTGTCAGCAAGTTGTCATGTGTCCTTAGCGGGGTGTGGACAAGGGGCATAGAGATAGCAGCAGTACTTGGGATTTCACATTGGGGACCCTAAGTGTCATGGTGTTTGGATAGAGTTGTGGCAGGAGTTTCATGTGAGTGCAGATGTACACATTGTTCCACTTCCCAGTCCTTCCCTTATTTACACTTTGCACATTGCAGTTGACGATGTGAGAGACATAGTTTCTATTCTCAAGTGAAACATTTCTATTCTCAAAACACCCATGATTTTGGAGGAGGGGAAGGTAGAGAGGCATTATTGGCCAACTTTTTCTTTTCTCCGTGTATACCTGAAGTGGTGGGGGCTAGTTATGGTGCTGCTCCTACCTCAGTTGCATCACTGGAGCTAGTCTTGGCAAGTGGAACCCTCATCATCGATCACGTGTGTTACTGCTGTTGTTGATCCCATTCCCTTTTAACTGCCTAATCATCCTGCTGCTTAAACAACTCAAAAGTAGCAGCAGCAAAAACAGCAGTCGCAAATTCCCCTATTATATCAGGGCATTTGATAACGGTCAGTGGCCACTAGCCAACATGACATAACCTGTAGGGCATTTTTTTGTTCATTAGGGCTTGTGCTTTAAAAAGACAAATAACCCCCCCCAAAAAAAAAAAATCATAGGCCTACAAAAAAAATTAACAGTTTTTGGGGGATTGTTTCTAACAAGCGTAAGTTCTACAAATCAATGTTTCCTTAGAGATTGCGTCTCTAATAAGTCTAAGTCTTACAAATCAATGTTTCCTCAAGGCTTGGGCTTCTAACGACAAATCTTACAAATCATCCTCTACAAAATACTCTGTGGCAGCTTATGTCAGTTGCTCCCTCTTTCATGTTACATACAAATTTCTTATTTTATTTATATATTTTTTTTATTGACTGCCCCCCAAAAGAAATTCTCTGTTCAACTGATTCTTTCCCCAGATTTCACCCACCAACACAGGCACCATCCTTAGACCCCTTTTATACCATGTCTTATGGAGATTTTTTGATTGTATTTAGTTTTTATTTTTTTTAATTAAGTGCCCCCCAATCCCAGTTAACAACCCCCCCAAATATTCCCTTTTCATCTGATTCTTTCCCCTCATACCATCAACACAGGCACAGTCATGCACCTTTAATACTATGACTTTGGGAAATAAACTAAGATTTGTTATTTGTTGTGTGTAAATTCAATGTTCTCATTGATTTCAGTGGAATGAGCTAGGCGAAAAAAACCAGAAAAACTGCACTTTTCACAGGAAATTTTCACCAAGTGGGAAGTGCCATTATTTGCCAATTTTAGTTTGAGGTGAAAATGTTCGCCCATCCCACCCCTAGTCAGGAGCAGTAGGAACACCAAGTTACCATTGCAAGCAAAAGAAAAACTGAATGAAGGAAGTCAGGGATTTCAGTAGCTTTGTAGTTTGGCCACAGTTTCATCACATGATGCTACTTCTCGATTTTATGTGCAAATGTATTATTGCTACATTGTTTGGCATTCTGAGCCATACAAATGTATGAAGAAATTGACCACACTCACAGTGTGGTTGCAATGGATGCGGATGCCAAGGTCACAATACCATGCAAACCACCCATCCTTTAAGAACACCTGACTGAAAAGGCAAGGATCTGGAGGTATGAGGCTTAGAGGAGTTCATTTTCTTTCTTTTTTTTTTTTTTTTGTATTGTGCATATAGTGTACATTGGTGCAATGCAAGTAGCATCTTTGGGAGAGGGCAGCAACACAAAAGTGACTTAAAAAACTGAATAAATATTTTGAACATTAATAAAACTGTTTTTTGGGTGTTTTCTTTGGAGAAAGAGCACACCAAAGGGCTTTCTGTTCCCATTTTTGTTGAACATTTCCTATCCCTGTCTTAGCCTATCCCAGGAGATGTGATTATTATCCAATGCTGATCTGAAACCTCTGTTATGCTAATGAGTGACTACATTGCTTTGGAAAGCAATTCCCTGGAGACCTTTCAAGGATATAAGAGGTTAACATAAATCCTTTTAGGACATTAAAAATATTTTATTGTTCCTTGATATATGACAAAGAAAATGTAGTTATTTAATGCATGTGAGGTCCTAAGAGACCACAAAAAATTGATAGCAAAAGTGCATTTTACATATTAAGTATAATTTTCTCTATTTTTATAAACTGCTATTAATTATTCACAACAATACATATCCATCCACTGAATAATATATGAATATATATGGCCGTGTGTCACATACTATTAAATATAATAGAATATTGAGAACCTTTTATTTTTTTTGTCTGTGCATCTGCTCTTCCTGATAATAGATCTATATTAACCCTTTGAATGTATATATGAATAAAAGTTCCATTATTTTCCTTGCCGACACGCATTTAACTTTTCTAGTTAAATGATTCAGTCTGAAAAAGTAAATCTGATACCAATTTCAACAGACAAAAAGCATTCGGGCAGTCTCTACTGTACATTACTTCATTGGGCAGTCTCTACTGTGCATGACTGCATCAGACAAACATATAATACATCTGGCCTGTGTTCCGGCAGTCCTACTGCGCAAGACTGCATCGGGCAGTCTCTACTGAGCATGACTGCATCGGAAAAACATACATCTGGCCTTATAGATAGATTGATGTAAAGGAAAAGCTGGAGCTATTTTGGAGCAGACCTACAACACCCAACACCTTAGGGAACAAATGAAACTTTAAACAAACTGAATGCTAGAGACCCTTCAATCATTGAAAGGGTTAAAAATCCTTTTTAAATCAGTGGGAATTGTTATACCTACCGCTTTGCCCCAGAATGAATTCCCTTTTGTATTTATACATATGATCATGTATACCTTAACTCTATGAGTGCCAGAGGGGTATGCAATGCATTGTGAAGCAATGTGTTGCATACCTCTCTGGCACTCAAAGAATTAAAATTATGTCATATGCACAACTACAATAGTGAACCAAACCAACTGCACAGTACGTGATGTTTAAAAGTCCAATTTAAATGAATGAGTATGTTTTCCCCCTTAGGGTGCAATATTGGTTTGTCCCAGAACTGCTCCGCTTTATAGATATTTCCATATGTTTTTTTAACCTCTTGGATGTTAGAGACATCTTGGAAAGCAATGTGTTGGAGACATCTGTAATATAAAATGGACTAAGCCTTTGGCTGCCCTAGCATCCAAGGAGTTAATTGAGAAAATAAATCTGTTAGATGATTTTTCTCCTGACTGAATTCTGGAAACATTTTGCAATGATGTTTAGAACACACCAAAGTGTTAGCATAAAAATAGGTGATTATTATTCATGGGCGGGATTACCTAGGATTAAAATCCCTTTAAATGCATTAAGAACACTGAAGTAGACATACATATAAGCTGAATTTCCATTTGGTTTGCTTCTTGCTGAGCCTTCAAATTAGAAAGTGAAGCAAAGCCAAAAGATTAATACAATGAAAACAAAGATTGGGAAATTAAATGACACGATGCAATTTTCTGCCTCATTCGGCTGGCACCAATAATATGCAAAGAGAGCTGGCACTGTGGTGTTTGGCCACTATAGTCATGCAGGGCCATCAGTCTCCTTCTCAAATGATGGAATTTTCTTAAATCACAGAGCCAATGACTCTTTCAATTAACAGAGTTCCCTGAACAGATCAAGGTTCCCATCTGTTTTTGTTGATAAACTCCATCAGTCATATTACAATCATTATTATGAAACATAATTCATGCAGGTTCACATTTGTACATCATCTCATTATTTTCTACTTACTGTGGGGGAGTACATAATTACTGTTACAATCTTTTTTATTCAACTCAGAAATATCAAATGCAGCATATGAAGCTACAAATTAAAAACAGCAAGTAGAATATTTTGGGATAATGGATGATGTGCTTAAAAATATAAATGCTATGTAATTTTATATTATAGCATAATGAAACAAATTACAGTATGACATTAAACACTCTAACCTTCTTTCCCAACTTTGTAAATTACAGCAACAAAAACAGATATCCCTGCATCTGACATGTTTCCTATAATACTTCCAAAAATTCTTACTGGCTAGAGATGGGAAAAAACAATTGAATCTTATCCTGTATTCCAAATAGACGAAAAATGTACAATGAATTATTAAAAGAAAGAGTTACTGAATCTACACACTTTCTCTGTGTTTCCAGGGCATATAACCTGCTTGTGTCTTCTTGTGTTAAAAACGTGAAAAAACAAAATTATCAGATAGGAAAATGTAAGCATTTATATGTGGCTCCAGATGCAGCATGCTTCACAGCCAACTCTCCTCCAGGAATCCCCTCCAGAAATACAGCTAAAACTTGTTTTGAGTTGGGTAAAACAGAACTCCTTTTTATTGAGGTCACAAACTCAGCTTTTATACACTTCCGGTTGGTATCCTTATGTCAAATTAAGGCTTTGGACAGTGCTGACACAGTGGGAGCCCCAGATGGCCAATCAGAGACAGTATGTTACTTTTTAATCAGAGCCCCCTTTCAAATCAAGGAAAAAATAGAGAACAGGGGTATATTAAACAGGGAAAAACAAAATATCCACCAAACTATAACACAGGGGACAACAACTTTTAGCAGTAAGGGATACAAGGGCTTCACCTCCTGTCTCTCCAATATATATATATATATATATATATATATATACATATATACACCCTGTACCAAATTATTATGCAAATGATATTTTTCTCATTTACCTAAATAATTGATGTAAATAACAGTCAGCATAATTCTCATGTTTTCAACTATTAAGAGTACAATTCAAATTTTATTGAACAAACCTCCTAATGATAACAGTATTTTTTTAAACATAAAAAACTTATAATGCACTGTTCCAAATTATTACACACAGTAAGTTTCAAAACACTTTATAGGTTGTAAAGAACTGAAAATTGTCATTTGTTGTGTTTGCAGCATATTTACTGAAATCAAAAGCTATTTCAATCAAACTTTTAACAACATTTTAACTTTTTAAACATTTTAATGGGTCACGTTACATTTCAACATAGGACCTCTAATTTGATAGCAGCTTCACAAGTCTTGCATCCATTGAACTTGTGAGTTTTTGGACAGTTTCTGCTTGAATTTGTTTGCAAGATGTCAGAATAGCCTCCCAGAGCTGCTGTTTGGATGTAAACTGCCTCCCACCCTCATAGATCTTTTGCTTGAGGATGCTCCAAAGGTTCTCAATAGGACTGAGGTCAGGGGAGGATGGAGGCCACACCATAATTTCTCTCATTTTATCCCCATAGCAGCCATTGATGCAGAGGTATTCTTTGCAGCATGAGATGGTGCATTGTCATGCATGAAGATGATTTTATTATGGAAAGCATAGTTCTTCCTTCTGTACCAGGGAAGAAAGTGGTCAGTCAGAAACTCCACATACTTTGCAGAGGTCATCTTTACACCTTGGGGGACCCTAAAGGGGCCGACCAGCTCTCTTCCCATGATTCCAGCCCAAAACATGACTCCACCACCGCCTTGCTGACGTCGCAGCCTTGTTGGAACAGGGTGGCCGTTCACCAACCATCCATTACTCCATCCATCTGGACCATCCAGGGTTGCACGGCACTCATCAGTGAACAGGACTGTTTGAAAATTAGTCTTCAACTCTTCATGTTTTTTTCTGCCCAATTTAGCCGTTTCTTCTTGTGAGCATTGGTTAGTGGTGGCCGAATAGAAGGTTTATGCACAGTTGCAAGACTCTGGAGGACTCTACACCTTGATGTCCGTGGGACTCCAGAGGCACCAGCAGCTTCAAATATGTGTTTGCTGCTATGTAATGGTATTTTAGCAGCTGCTCTCTTGATCCGATGCATGGATCTGGCAGAAATCTTCCTCAATGTGCCTTTATCTGCACAAACCCGTCTGTGCTCTGAATCAGCCACAAATCTCTTAATAGTGCGATGATCACGCTTAAGTTTTTGTGAAATATGTAATGTTTTCATACCTTGTCCAAGGCATTAAACTATTTCACTCTTTTCGGCAGCAGAGAGATCCGTTTTCTTCCCCATATTGCTTGAAAATGGTGCTCTGCTTAATAATGTGGAACACCCACCTTTAGTAGTTTTTCCTTAAATTGGGCTCACCTGGCAATCTAATTATCACAGGTGTTCGAGATTGTTTTCAGTGATCAAAAGAGCCCTGAGAGACAATGCCATCCATGAGTTAAACTGAAAAACAAAATATTTAATCTTTGTGACACTTAAATATCATTTGCATAATAATTTGGAACAGGGTATATATATATATATATATATATATATATATATATATATATATATATACACACACACACACATATATATATATATATATATATATATATATGTGTGTGTTCTCAGTGATAATCCATCACAATAAATGTATGTGGAAATGACCATATCCTATTGAATTGTTGCCCTGTAGTTGGTGACCATCAAAAGGGTGAGATCATAATTTTCATGAATCAAAATGGCAACATTAGAATGGCACTGCCTCAACAGAGAGACATTCTGTTGTTGCACGCTTAAGGGTCACCAACTAGAGGGCAACATTTTAATATGATTTCAATTAAAAGCCTAAAAGCCTCAGTTAGCATGTCAGGCAATGTGCAGATTGTTGGCTGGCTGTCTGCAGTGGTGGGATTCCCATGAATGGGCCAGCTCTGCATCTTGCCTGGAGCATAGATCATATTGTCACCCAAATTAAAATGTCCCACACTTAAGGGTCACCAACTAGAGGGCCTCAATTCAATATGATTTTAATTAAAAAGCTTAGGTTAGCATGTCAGGCAATATGCAGATTGCTTGCTGGCTGGTTGTTTGCAGCTGGCTTGCTTGCTGTGTGCAGGGATGGAATTCCCATGGATGGGCCAGCTCTGCAGCTTGGTTGGCACCCGAGGCTCCTATAGTCAATGCGAAGGGAGGAGGAATTCTGGCCTTTTAGACTATGTCTTTGTTCAACAGTGTTTTCCTTTATTTTACCAATGCAAATTATATACTGTTTTTTTCAAGCACAAGAATGGCTTTCTTTTGATACCACACTTAAATGGATAACCCATCATTTTTATTTTTTCTCTTGTGATCATTTGGGTGTTATGAGTTAAATTTTTATGGAGACTGCAATGAAAGGTATAACCGGTCATTCAAAAAATAGCTTTTTTATAGGGGTAGTGCTCCTCTGGGGTGAAAATCCCAATGTCATTCTTGCACAACCTATTTTTCCAATTTTTTAACATATGATTGTGTTGTGTGTAAAATTCTATTACATTGTTCCACAACAGTAAAACTCGAACTTCAGTAGATGTGTTTTTTAATTTATTGCTTTATGTAATCATTTTATCTTGCTCACTTAAAAAAAAAAAAAAAAAAAAGCAGCTGCTGTTAGCAGGTCAAAAAAGGACCTGCTTGTAATCTGCTCAGTGCTCCAGTGCTGAAGGGTTTAATACCCTCAACATTGGCCTCTATTTCTTCTTTAGTTTGTCTGCTCTCTGCTTCTCTCTTCCTTACTTTCATAGTAAGGAAGAGAGAGAGGCAGAGAGCAGTCACAAAGGCAATGTGTAAAAACACTTTGCCTTTGTGAATGTAAAAGATGGAACATGTTATCGCTCCTGGAGCAATCACATGTACCGGCAGAACAGAGAAGGACTGAAACAGAGCACTCCGGTCCTGGAGCACTCCATTTGAGCCTGTTCAGCATGATGGCATTGCGCACTGTGCATAGTGACTGAACTTAGATCCACACGATTGTCCTAAAAAAAAAATGCCAAAGGATTTGATTTATACTGGAGAAAAATTTCCCTTGAAAAGTGCTGATTTTCTGCTTTTTTCACCCTTTGAAATCAATGGGAACATAGATGTTACACATAACACATTACAAATAATATTTTATTTCCCAAAGGCACAGTATAAAAGGGGCATGAGGGTGCCTGTGTTGGTGGAGTGTGGGGAAAGATTCAGTTGAACAGGGGATGATTTTTGGGGGGTTGTTTACTGGTATTGGGGGGCACTTAATAATAAAGAAATCCTAAATAAAATAAAATAAAATAAAAACCATAAAACATGGTATAAAGGGGTCTGAGGAGGGTGCCTGTGTTGGTGAAAGAATGAATCATTTGAACAGGGAATTTGTTTTGGGGGCTTTCTTGACTGCTATTGGGGGGACAGTTAATAAAAAAAATAAATCAATACAATAAAATAAGACATTTGTATTTAAAGTGACAGAGACAAGAACCCCCTGACATAAGCTGCCACTGGGGTGGACTGATACTTGACTTCATAGAGTTTTTTGTAGAGGATGTTTTATTTGATTTGTTGTTAGAGGCCTTTGTAGGACTTAGACTTATTAGAGGCCCAAACCCTGAAGAAACTTTGATCTGTAGGACTTAAGCTAGTTTGGCACAAGCCCTAAGGAAACATTGATTTGTAGGACTTAGGCTTGTTAGAAACAAACCCTCCAAAAATTGTTTATTTTTTTGCAGGACTAGTTTTTTTCTTTTCTTTTTTTTTTTTTTCAAAACACAAGCCCTGAGAAAAAAATAAAAATGCTCTACTGGCCTAATGTCAGCAGGTCATGTTGGCGAGTGGCCATTGTGAAATGTCCTCCTGAGTCCTGAGTTGCAACTGTTGTTCGTACTGCTGCTGTTGAGTTGTTTAAGCAGCAGGATGATTAGGCAGCTGAAATGGAATGGGATCAACAATAGCAGCAACATGGAAGATGGATGATGAAGCTTCCACTTGCCACGACTGACTGCAGTGATGTGCCTGAGGCAGTAGCAGCAGTATAAGTAGCTCCCAGTCTATGTGGAGAAAATAAGAAGTTGGCCATTAAATCTTCTCCACCTGTCCCTCCTTCAAAATCATGAGCGAGTTGTTATTAGAATATATTTTTCCCTTGAGAGCAGGAATTGTGGCTCTCATCAACAACTGCAATATGCACAGTCTGTGTGGGGTAAATAACATCTGGGGGCACAACTGTATCCAAACACCATGACACCCGAAACCAAGTACTGCCGCAATCACAGTACCCCTTGTCCAGACCCCACTAAGGACACATGACATCTTGCTGACAGTTTAATAGTAATGATGAACCCTCCCTGCCACCATCTTAGCATATTCTGCGGGATGGAATCTCCTCAGATGTCGCTTGATGCACTGATTGCGATTCTCCTCCAGCACACTGGCATGTGTGATCAGTGCACCACACAGTGTGCACTGGGTAGAGATGAACTGCCACATCCTAACATCAACTGAGTGGCTATCATTTGGCGGGGGAGGTAATGAACGAGGAGGATTGGCAGAAGATGTAGTTACCCTAGAAGGTGATGGCAAGCTACTTGTTTCACTCGTCCTGGAACTTCCAGTCTCTGCCTGGGTTGTTCTATTCCTCCTCCTCTTTGATCTCCACCTCACCTCTTATTGCCTTTCTGGAGAGTCAGGGACAGCAAAAGTGGTGCTTGATTTCTGTGGTGGGTGTTTGGCTTTAACATGTTTGGAATAAATGTCATGGTGTCTGTGTTTCATATGTGACATCAGTGCGCTTGTACCAAGGTGTGTTCCCTCCTTTCCTCTTTTCAACTGACTTGTCACAAATTGTGCACAGTGCCAATGCTGATGACTGTACTGTGCCTGCCCCAACAGAAAAATAGTCTCACACCCATGATGACTTCAGAGGGAAGGGAAAAGGTGGAGAAGATTGGCCTCTTTCTTCTTGTCCTCCACATTCCCCTTCATTGTCTGTAGCAGCGGATAATGTTGCTGCTACTGCCTCAGATTCAGTACTGCGACTAGGATCAGGAGTATTGCTACTGCTGTCAAGTGGAACCTGTCCTAGTCCCCCATCGCTTGTTGACCCCATTCCCACTGTGTCCTTGGTGGTCTGTGGTACACTAACCTACTCCCCAGCATCCTGCTGCCCTTGCATCTCAGCATCAGAAGGAATTAGAGCAGTTGCAAATTCCTCTAATACCAAGATGTCCTTGCTAGTGGTGATGGTGGTGATGCCCATCCTCTTTCCTGTCTCCCATTCCTTCTCAGTTTCTGCTGAAAAGGCCATCAATGTCTTTTCCACCCCAGCTTCTCCAGCATCATCCTCACCACCACCACTAGTCCCTAAATGCTGTTCTTGCTGCTGCTGCTCTATTCCAGACATCTCACTGCTGCTTGGAGGAGGTGATGAGCAATGTGACAGAGGGTCCCCTAATATCACACTAGCCATTGCCTTTTGACCTGAAGAAGAAGGCAGACTAGCACTAGCAGAAGTAGCAGCAGGTACAGGCAGCAGATCTGTGCTCCTGCTGGTGGTGTTAGTATTAATTCTCAGCCTGCTCTCCTCACCTAACACCAGTTCTGGTCTCTTAAGGATCATGTTCAACTTGGACACTGTAGTGAAGGGAAGGGGACTCCCAGAGCCAGAGGAATGGTGTGGGATACCTTGACCGCTAGTCTGGACACTCTCAAATGTTTCCCCTACCACTCCAGCTGCTTTACCATTACTGCTACTACTGCTAACACCAACCACATCAAGTTCAGCTGCAGAGTCTTCCTCCTCAGTTTCACAGTCACTAGTAATATGAGGATATTGTTGATTACCCCCTCCTTCACTCCTAATGCCAACAAGCTGCTGGACCTTAGTAGCAGTAGTACTAGCACTGGCAGGACTGCTGGGGAATGGCAAGTGTGATTTAGGGTTCCTTGCTGTCACACTTGGCATAATTTTCTTCACCCCCTGAGTACTACAAGAAACACTAGCAGCAGGCAAAGTATTGGTGGCAGCAGGTTCAGCACTGGTAGCAGGTTCAGTACTAGCCTTAGGTTCAACACTAGTGGCTGCAGTTACAGAAATGGTGGCACTGGCAGCAGGGGCAGCACGTCTGGCAACAGGTACAACACTACTGGCTGCAGAGAAATGGTGGCACTGGCAGCAGGGGCAGCACGTCTGGAAACAGGTATAACACTAGTGGCTGCAGGATCAGAAATGGTGGTACTGGCAGCAGTGGCAGCTCATCTTGAGCAGGCACAGGCAACTGACCTGTCCTGCTCTCACTATCCTTTTCTGCCTTCCTTCCCATTCCCTTTTCTCCCTTCCTTCCCTTTCCCTTTTCTCCCTTCCTTCCCTTTTCTCCCCTCCTTCCCATTCCCTTTTCTCCCTCCCTTCTTATTAAATTCCCCAAGATCCCTTGGGGTGATGTAGGGGGACTGGACAGCATTGGTTAAGTACTGCTAGTCACTTCCTCCTCCTCAGACTCAGTGGACACATAATAAGGGTCCTTCCAGTTCCTCTTTTTGCTGCTTATAGTGATAGGAGTCACTATGAGCCTCTCCTGCCTCAATTTTTGCTAAATATCACAAGAGAACAGCACAGCACGTCTATCTGGTTCTGTATCTGCTTCTATTATGTCTGCCTTCAGTGAAAATGTCACATTTTTATAGCGGAAGTGCGAAAACAATGTAAACCAATGGGTGAAAACTTTTTAGTAATTGAAAAAATGGCAAAAGATTTTGGCCATAGGGTGAATGATGCGAAAATTTTAACCACTAGTTTTAAAGTGGATTTTCCCACAAAAAAGCGGATAACAATGTGGTTTTTGCAAAATTTCGAGCGGGAACACAGCGACAACTTTCGCCCATCCCAAGTTAAAACATATATTAAAAACCCAAAACGGCACCTTTTACTGGCAACGGACAGATACACCAGAATATATACAAAAAAAGATATAGTGTTGGATTAAATCTGAGACATTGTCTTTAACATATGTGGACCTATTACAACTACTACATAATATTTATACAGAGGAGTTCAGCACTGCATGAGTTCATTTTAGTATATATTTATGCAAATATTTTAGTGACGGATAATTTTGTTGCATTTTGAGGGATAGAGATTATGAAAGTATATATATTGTGCTTGTCCATAATTATTTTGTACATTTGTATCTTGTAGTAATAAAAAGAATAAATTGTTCACATATCCATCAGTGGCGGTCTCTTTTTCTATTGTAGATTATTTTGTATATATATATATATATATATATATATATATATATATATATATATTATAATCTACATTAGAAAAAGATACCGCCACTGATGGATATGCTAACAATTAAAAATACTCAAAACTATTACAACTAAGCTGCAGACGGTGCTATATTGCCAAAAATACAATTTGTTTATCCACTACACAATCAATATTATGAAATCTCAAATACAAGGTAACAAGCTTGTTTCGAATATACAGAAGCAAAATTCTTACAAGACAAACCTTCATATACAATTGCGGGACATGAAGTGTTAAGTAGCGTCTCTGTATATGCTCAGGTGAAGGTGGTTTTATATAAAATTTAAACATTCATACATGACTCAAAAAAGAAGAGAATGTCTATATGTGTGGTAATACATCAAGAGTCGACTGGTTTATATGAAAGAAACCCTTTAATTAAAGGTGAAGTCCATTCTATCACACACATCAAGAGTACTTATAAATATGTATATATACCATTAAAAACATTTGGGACATTGGAATTATGTGGAATTCCATTTGGGGACATTGTGTTGTGTAGTGGATATAAAAACTGCATTTTTGGTGACATAGTTCCATCTGAATTGGTCTTATCATTAGACATTCCTATGTCTACCATTGAGGTGGGACAAGGCTGTGAGGGTCTATGGATACCAGTGGAATAGGACAAGGCTGGGGGAGATCAATATGTGTGATTATATGGCTACTTTGGGATAAGTTTGGGGGTCATTTTGTGTTGATCTATGGCTACAAATGCAGTGGAATAATGTGTGTGTGTGTGTGTGTGTGTGTGTGTGGTGGGTCAGTATATATGTGGTAGAAGAAATCGGAAAAGTTTCCCTTTTTGCTGGAATTCTCATGTAAGGAGAAATTTCTCACTTTCCTTAACTAAACGTTTTTGCCTATCCCAACTTTAAAAGTAGTGCTGCATTTTAGTTATCATCTACATACTATAGAAGTCAATACTCTACTACAGTGTTTCTTAAACAGGGTGCTGTCGCACTTTGGTTTGCCTTGGACATCCACTTAGGGTGCCACAATCTTCTGTAAAGACATTGACAAAATATCAGTGTTGAGTTTCAAAGATATGCTTATAAGAATTGTTATACACAGTATGTTTGGTTTTCTTATTCTAATTGTGAATAACTGTATATTTAAATATTTGCATCCTTCACATTACATTTTTGACAAATAACATAAAAATGTTATGGGTGCCCTGAACTTTACAGACTGAATCTTAGGGGTGTCTTGAGCAAAAAAAGGTTGTGAACCACTGCTCTACTGTGTAGGACTGTGCCAGACAGGGAAGAAGTGAGGTGCACAAGCTGATCCTAATATAAACCTGAACTGCATGATCCGAAACAGGTCTCACTGTTTAGGTTTCAGAGGTTTTATGCACAGACAACATATACAGCAGTTGTGACTATCATATCCAGAAGGGTGCTGCTTATGAGAATGGCAGTGCTGAAAGTAAAGTCCAAAGTCAACTAAGTGTTTGATAGGAGCTGGACTTGGATCACACAGCATATCCCCTGGCCAGTTATACATACGAATATATTTAACGATAGCTACCCTTTAAGTTTTATAAAGGTATGAAAATATTCAACAAGTTATATTTTATGTTTAATGCTTATTTAACCCTTTAAGGACCAGAGGAGGTATGCAAGACATTGGTTTGCAATGTGTTGCACACCCTTCTCACATTTAAAGGGTTATTGATAGCTATGTGTAGTATGTTCCAGCATATATATAAAGAATGATTTCAGATATGAGCTGTGTTGCCTACAAATCCTGATGTACTCTAAAGCAGTAGTTCTTAGCCCATTACCCAGAGAATACTATCAGTCCAGTATTTACGGATTTCTCTGCTTAAATGCAGGTTAAACTATTAGATGCTCAGCCATTTTGATGTATTCAACTGGGCTCAAGCAGGGGTATCATTAAATCCTGGCTTTCTAGTGCTCCCTGAGGACTGATTTAGGAATGACAGCTCTAGACTGTATTTCATTGCTCCTGCTACTCAGTTCTCTTTGTGTGGACTTTTATCTGTTTGAAGATAAAGAATTTTGCTTTTATCTTTAAAATGCTGCTGGCTACTTAATCCCTTTGACCCTACTGTAACCAAATGGCTTATTTTCAGTTTTCCACACTAAAACTGAATATTATTATATTTATAGAGAGAAAATATTACAAATCCATGGGCGATTGGAAGCAAATGAGTGCTCACTGTGTGCATGCATTCACTTAGCCTACTTTGACTATGGTCTCACATAAGATTATACCTACCATATACTCAGCTCTGAAAGATAGGTGGTTAGTAAAAAAAAACTAACAAACTACCCATAAAAATATCCAATATAAAAAATGTTATGAGCAGCAAACATTTTATAGAAAAATTAAATTCTGATAATTCAGAGAAAACACATTTAGATTGGATATTGGCCTACATTTAACTTTACTTGTTGAGAACATTGCTGATAGATTTTTAAACATATCTAGTGGCTAGATTATTAGTGATTTTAAAAGATCTGCAACAAATGGAAAATTGTAAGACTCATTTGGAGCGGAATATAGTAATACAATTCCATATTAATATAGGTGTGGAAGGATATAAAGTAAAACTTATCTGCATAACACTGCTTGTGCTTACGGAATGATAGTTTGACAGTGTATAGGTGTTTCAATACCATCTATTACTCTGCTCCTTGTGTAACACCATGGGAGAGATGCACTAAGGTATGATAAAGAGGTGATAGACTTAAGATATCACTTCTCCAATTCCTATGTTATGCTATGATGTCTATGCACTAAAATGTCTCCCACTTGAATAATCTTAGTGCATAGGCTCCATAGAATAACACAAGAAGTTGAGAAGTGATATCACTGGAACATTATCTCCAGTTTATCACCTCTTCATTGAACCTTAGTGCATCTCCCCCTGTCCTAAGCAAGGAGCAGAGAAATTTAGCATACATTTGCTCAATTTTTTCCTATGTGCTATAGGAGAGATTTCCCAAGCCTCCACCCTTTAAAGTCTGTGTGACATTGGTGTATGTGTTCACTAGTATGCACAAAAGTGATCATACTCTCTCTCATGCATACCCAGAAGTGCAGCTACATGATTTGGAGGATAACATGAAACCATGGAAAATGAGAAGAATCATACATTTCCCACCATATAGACATCAATGAGACACAATCTCTTTATAAATGCATAATAGACATGTACATTCATGTTGTAACAGTTTTAAAATTAACCAGAATGTGTTTTATGAGATTCAGATAAAAATATAAATGAATGTTTCACACAGTATCCAAACAATGAACATCAATTTACGTATTTTCATTCAAATCAGTTTGTTCATTTATTCATCATTATGTGCACTTTCAGTGCAGAAAGTGGGAAGGGACTATGTGTAGGGAGGTATAAAGAGTAGAAGTGATTGATATAAAGAATTGCTAATACAATCCTGACATGAAGTGGAGGGAGAGACTTCTAGGTTATGGTTGTGACTGATTTCTGCAACTACCTGTAAAGCTGTAGTTTATCCGTGATATGTATTATAAAATGGTCAATCCTGATTTTGAGGGGGATGGCCCCTAAAACTAATATAGTCTGGATGCAGCATGTTTTCTTTACTTTCAATTTACCATCCAGAAGCAGTGTCACAGTCTGAGTGAAAATCTTATCTCCCAAAAAAAAAATGTAAACAAACAAAAAAACTCCTATCATTTATTTTATTTCTTTATAGCTATAGTTCTTCTGATTGCCATCCTTTTGGTGCAATTCAAGGTGTGTCATAAATTGTGTCATAAAAAAGTGAGCTGGGAGAATGTGTTGGGACAAAGAATCAATTCTGGTATGAACCAACATTTGTGTATACACCATAGTACAGTGTTGCTTTGGACACAAAGTGTCAGCAGTCATGCCATCACCAACACCACAACAACCACTAGCAGCCCCATCGGCAGCAGTCAGGGAAGGGAGCATGGAGAAGTCTTGGCCTCCTTTGAGATTAAAACTGGTTCCCAAAGAGAGGTGGGGCAGGGGACTCAGCACAAGCCCACCCTTGAACACTTTGAGTCAAGACGTTTGTCTATGAAGAAGTCAAATAAGATGACAGGGCTGCTTGGACAGCTGATGTTTGGGAGGTGTTTCTTTTTCCTCGATTGAAGGGGAGACCTTCAGGCAGGTGGTGGAGGCTTTTGCTCCCCGCTACCGCTTACCTTCTTGTATTACCTTCAGAAGGAATGTAATGTCCTGACTGTCGTCATATGCATCACGGTGAGTTGTGGTGCGTACACCCTGATCATTTGAGAGTATGGCAGACCACGTTTGAGAGGTGCAAGGTGGTGGCAGTCTGCATGCAACAGGGTGTTTCTATCAGTGTGTTTCTGATAGATTTTTTTAAAAAATTTGGCCATCAACTCTGTATACTGACGTGTCCAAAAAAGTTAATCATCAGTTTATCATTGAGTCCAAGTGTTGAGGTAATCTACATTATTATTAACTGCAGGGGCAAAGCCCGAAAGGATACGTACTCACGCTCAACTGTTTTATCGGTACTGGCTGCTCCAGAATATCATAATATACAAGGAATAAGCTGTGCACTCTCGGATTTCAAAGGAGATAACCAATTTAATGATGAAGCAAATGCAATGTTTCGATCCTCAAATTTGGACTCATATCAAGCAAGCATGTTTAGACCAAAATGTATTTGCTTCACCACAGCTTATTCCTTGTATATATATATATATATATATATATATATATATATATATATATTTATAGTGGTAGGGTCCCTACAAACACGGTCAGGACAGCCAGGAGGTTGTAACTTCAATGCAGTTTATTGTAAACCGCAACAACAAAAGAAAAGTCTCTTTCCAATTTTAGAGTATGCTTCCCCTTTAAATCAAACAGGTTTTTGACACCAAATAAAAAGTACAGAAATAAACAGGCCTACTCCTTTCAGGAGGCTAACTCACAGTAGTTCCCTCACTACCAGTTACTGACCCAACTACTTTGAGTTCCAGTACAAATAGTAAAATAATCAGACATGCAATCTTTTCAGTTCAGAAGCTTTCTCACCATTCCTTGGTTTCAGAGGCAGACTGACAGCT
This sequence comes from Rhinophrynus dorsalis, assembly GCA_037306005.1. Taxonomy (NCBI): domain Eukaryota; kingdom Metazoa; phylum Chordata; class Amphibia; order Anura; family Rhinophrynidae; genus Rhinophrynus; species Rhinophrynus dorsalis. Next base: position 292,058,322 of record CM074720.1, read on the forward strand.
TGCAGGTCTCCAAACACACTATCCCAGTGCAGTCTGAACCCACCCTGCTGTTTCAGACCTACTATATAGGTCTGAGCTATTTAACCAGGAGCAGGTGTGCTAGCAGAGGCAAAAGACAAAACTTAACCATTTAATCGCTGGGATAAACTGCTTGTTGTAGCCTATGGCTGATATATACATGGTCCTGGACTCTGTCACAATATATATATATATATATATATATATATATATATATATATAGTCTGTAGATTCCTACAGCAGTTTTTACTATTATCATGTTTGTGTTAAATGTAAGCTATCCTCTTTCCCAGATTATAGATACACATTACTTATTGGTCACAGCAGTGGTCCTAAGTGTGGTAAATGGTAGCAACCCTTCTTCACTTCCCTCCTCCTCCTCCTCCTCATCATCTGTGCTGCTGTTAATACATTTGACCTGGCTTTCTCTGTCATTTGCGGTTTCTGTTACCCGATACTCAGATGGTATAAGATGTTGATTCAAATTTAAGAATGTTAGTCTTCCAGTATTGCCTCTTGATAGCCACATCCTACTGTCATTCAAAATGTAACCAGCTGCACTGAAACCTTCCTCAGACTCAACATTTGCTAGAGGACAACTAAGGGTTTCCACGGCACTATTTGTCAATGCTGGCCACAAACACTGCTTTGCTTGTCAGTAGTCCATGGGGTCATTGTTCCTGCCTACAACGTAGCTATCTTGCAAGTATGCAGAAACCATCTCACATGCAGTGGGACCACTCCTAGGAGCTACGCGGTGTTCCTGTGTGGCAGTTACCAACCCATACTCAAGAAGAAAGTCTCAAAGAGATGTGCCGCCCCCAGCACCACCACCATGTTCAGTGTGGAATTCCACCTGTTAGGGACTTCCATTTTCAGAGGGTGATGGGGCAGGTTGTTGCTTTGTTGTATGGAAAATAGAGCACAGATTTTTCTGGCAATAGTAAGCATCTCTCTGAGGGTTTCAGATCCTGCCGGGAATCTGGACAGAATTAAATTTAACACATGGGCAAAGCAGGCCACATGCACCATATCAGCTATTCTCAGGCCATTCCTCTATCACATGCTCTAGCTTACTGAAAACATCTATGGCTTTGTAGGACTGTCTCTCAAAACTCCATACACAAGGGGGCATGCAGATGGTATGGGCTATCCTGATACTGCCTTTTAACCACACTACCAGAACCAGAGGCACAATTACTTGCTGTCTCCTGATGCTGTAAGCTAGTGTTACTCACTGGTGGTGGTGGGAGGGAAACCCAGTGAGCAATGACAGTCGGATAGACTGTGCTATGTCCACATATCCACATATCTGTTGTGGATTTTCTTGCTGTATGCACTTTCCAACCCTTTGCATCCATGGATGCAGTCAGTTTTTGAACTACCACTTTACTACCATATCCCTACACTGCTCCCCCTTTCCCCTCCCCCTTCTTTCTCCAGACTTCCCCAGCACAGTGATAATAACAGCAAGATCAGTAAGGAAATTGCTTGAAGCACCACTGCCTGTGTCTTTCAAATCAAATCAGACAGATAGAATATTGGGGTATTTAGGGGGCAACCTCCTTTGTTCCATTCTCACACCCCCATACACGACCAACACAGGTATAATAACAGCAAGGAAAATGGACCGCACCTGCCTGTGTCTTTCAAATCAAATCAGTCAGACAGAATGTTGGGGTATTTGGAGTCAACCTCCTTTCTCCCATCTTCTTCCCAGAGTGCTACCATATTCCCCTAATACAGAGAACAAATGTCCTACCTTAAAGTCTCCCTATGCTAAGCTTCAATTCTGTTCTATTTCCCTATATTTTCTAGCTCAAAATGTGCTGTTCTCTCTATTACAAATACAGAATGGCATGTTGACAGAGCCTGGAACCCTTTTATATACCTGTGGCAAAAGAAGAGAAAGCTGCCATATGGTGGGGAAAAATTCACTCTTCCCATTGATTACAATGCAATGAGCTAGACAAACTACTATGGTTTGATGTGAAGATGTTCTCTCATCCCTAATTATAAGTCCTTTATCCTGGTTGTCTATGGGCTTTAATACATACTTTTGATCTCCTCTGGAATATACTTCACAATGTTTATTCTCAGTAATTATATTCTATTTATGGGTCACTAGTAAAGTGGGATTGGCTCAATATTTCACCTTCTTGAGTATTCACAGTACAAAATCTACTTGTTTTTAAGTAGTCCAGTCTTGTAACTATTCTATAAAGTGACCTGTTTTTTTGAAACTATATATACACTTATATTTACAGAAGATATTGCTAACTTTTAGGTATTTATGGCCTATGAGTGATTGTGTAGCTCATTGTGAGTTTTTTTTTACAACCATTGGTTTTAAATTACCCTTTCTTTTATGTCTCTACCAATTAAAGTTATGTTTTATTTCTTATCTCTTATGGCCTATGATAACTTTTTGAGTAGGGGTAGACGAAATCTCCCGCCATGTTCCCGCGAGAAATTCTGAGAAAACCAAGTTGTCACCACCTTTTCTTGGGAAAATCCACTTTAAATCCAGTGATTAAAATTGTTTTGTTTTTCGCTCATTGGCCAAAATTGTTCGCCATTTTTCAATGGTTAGAAAGTTTCCACCCACTGATGTGTTTTTCTCCTTTTTGCTATAAAAACGTGACTTATTTGTGGAAGTGAAACACAATAGAAGAAGCTACAGAGAAAGGTAGAATGCTGTGCTGTTCTGCTGTGATCGTTTAGCAAATTTGAGGTAGGAGAGGCTCATAGTGACTGCTATCACTATGAGCAGGTTTAAAAATAAACAAAGGAGGAATTGGAAGGACCCATATGTGTCCACTGAGTCTGAAGACGAGGAGGAGGAAGTGAGCACTACAGAACCAATGCTGTCCATTCCTCCTAAATCACCCCTAGGGATCTGCTGTCAGACGTGCTGCCCATGTTGCAATCAGTGCTGTGCCTGCTGCCAGTGCTGAACCTGCTGCTACCAATACTGTACCTGCTGTTAGACATGCTGCCCCTGCTGGAAACAGTGCTTTGCCTGCAGCCAGTGCTGAACTTGCTGACACCAATACTGTGCCTGCTGTCAGACATGCTGCCCCTGCTGCCACCAGTGCTGTACCTGCTGCTAGTGTGTCTTGTAATACTTGGGGGGGGGACGGTGATGCCAAATGTGACAGCAGGGAACCCTAAGTTACACTTGCTATCCCCAAGCAGTGCCACCAGTGCTACTATTACTACTACTAAGAAAGTGTGAAAGAAAGGATAATCATCATATTACTAGTAACTGTAAGGAGGAAGACTCAGGGGCTGAACTTAATGTGCGTGGTGTTAGTAGTAGTAGTTAATTAGTAGTAGTAGTTAGTAGTAGTAGTTAGTTAGTAGTAGTAGTAACAGTAATGGTGAAGCAGACGGTGGGATTAGTGTTAAGGGAGTGATACGGGAAGCATTTGAGAGCATCCAGTGGTCAAGGAAGCCCAGGCCCGGATTTACATCTCAGGCGCCCCTAGGCACAACACATTGTGGCGCCCATAGCCCCTCCTTTTCCCCACCCACAACCACACCCTCTCATATTTAAACACACCCACTTTTGTGGCCACACCTATCTTAGATCAATTATTCACATTAATATTAATGACATGTATTAAGTACGTGTTTTAATATTGATGAATACAGATATACCTGTTTGTTTTTTTTGCACAACTATGCCCGGAACAACCCCACCACAACTCCAGATGCACAGCGGATGTGATGGGTATCAGTACCCAAGGAGCGTTATGCATTCTCCCCGTGTCCCACCCAGGAATACTCCACTGTAGCCACCCATTAGGTCATTAGCACCAATGTCTCCCCATGCCCCAGGAACCACAGAAGCTCCCCTAAGACACCAACTATAACCGACATGGATCTGGAAACCCCCTAGAAGGACTAACAGAAAACCCACTGGAGACTCCAACGATGACTGCTGAGCCAAAAATCCTGCTGCAAGGACAGCGTGGAGACCAGGTGCCGTCACAGTGATAAACAGAACCCCAACCGCAACAGATACTTGAGCACCATCAGGGAGAAGAAGTATTCATAGGTTTAATATCAGTAGTTTTTTGTTTGGTTTATCTTCATATACATAGATGTACAGACACACACACACACACACGTTACACATACATATATACCTACACTTATACACATGTATATATACATATACATACATACACATAGCCATACACACACATATATAGAAACACATAGCCATACACACACACATATATACAAACACATATCCATACACACACACACACACACATACTTTTTTTTTTTTTGCGTTGTTTTCCCGCATCGGGTTTCCCCTTCATTATTTATGTATTCAAGAAACATTTTTATTAATTTTAATTTTTTTTATTGTTTTCTTTTGGTGTTGGTTGTGTTGTTTCCTGTGTCTTTTTTCCAATGAACTTTTTTTTTTTTACATATACACACACATATATATATTATATAACTACATACATACACCCACATATACACACACCCCAATACATACAAACTCATATACACTTTTTTTTTCATATATACACACATGATGATATATAACTACATACACACATTCGTACACACACACCCCAATACATACACACACACATATACACTTTTTTTTCTTCTTCTTCTTCTGCATAAGACCAGTGGCTAGAAACCCACCGTGACCCACTTCCCACAACTCCAACCAACATCAATGGGTCCCCAACCCTGCAGGCCCTGGTTGGACCTTGAATCCGGTCCTGCTGTCACCTGGCTGTAGAAAACTGCTGGCAGAGGCTGCTCCTCCACAGACACAGACTCCCGCCCCGTTGCAGCCGTACTGGACCGGAAGGCCGCTCTCGCGATGCAGCCGTGGCGGGTCCTGTACATGGAAGTGTATTAGTTCATAATTCAGTTGGCTGCTGAGGCGCCCCCTGCTAACCTCACAGCCCAGGGGCAGGGGAACATGCGAGCCCAGCATAGCGGAGGATGAATGGAGGAAGGATACTCCGCATCAGCGAAGTCCAGGCACTATCCTGTATATAAGCAGCCACGCAAGCTATACATAGTGCACGGCTGCTTATTACCATGTCATCCTGCAAGACTTGAAGAGGAAGTGAGCAAAGACTCACGGGCAGTCAGTCCGGGCAGCGCATCCGCTCTGAGTTTGGAGCGCACTCACCTCACAGCATTTACTGGGGAACCCTAAGTGGGCAGGGCAGTGGGCGTGACAGGCCATTGCCAGGCCCGGCAGCGCCCCTAAAAATCTGGCGCCCTAGGCAGGTGCCTTGTCTGCCTATTGGGAAATCCGGCCCTGAGGAAGCCCACACCATTCCTATGGCTCTGGGAGTTCTCCCCTTCACTGTTGTGTCCAAGTTGAACATGATCCTGAAGAGGCCAGAACTGGTGTTGGGGGAGAGCAGGCTACTGCTGCCAATCTTCCTTCTTCGCATCACCAAGAAATGACAAGTTTGACATTAGGGAACCCTCTGCCACATTGCTAGTTACCTCCTCAAAGCAGCAGTGAGATGTCTAACATTTATATCAAACATGTTAAAGCCAAACACCCACCACAGAAATCAAGCACCACTGTTATTGTACCCCCTGACTCTCCAGAAAGGCAACAAAAGGTGAGGTGGAGATCAAAGAGGAGGAAGAATATAGATTACATCCTGCAGAATATGCTAAAGTGCTGTCAAGGAGGGTTCATCATTGCTATTAAACTGTCAGCAAGTTGTCATGTGTCCTTAACGGGTCTGGACAAAGGGTATAGTGACAGCGGCAGTACTTGGTTTCTGGTGTCATGGTGTTTGGATACAGTTGTGCCCCCAGATGTTATTTACCACACACTTCACACATTGCTGTTGCTGATTATAGGCACAGTTCCTGCTCTCAAGGGAAAAGTATATATTTTCTACTAACAACACACCCATGATTTTGGAGGAGGGGCAGGTGGAGAAGAATTATTGGCCAACTTCTTCTTTTCTCCACATATACTGGAGAATACTTATTGTGCTGCTACTGCCTCAGACGCATCACTGGAGCTAGTTGTGGGAAGTGAAACCTTCATCATCCATCAACCATGTTACTGCTGTTGTTGAACACATTCCTTTTCAGCTGACTAATCATCCTGCTACTTAAACAACTCAGCAGCAGCAGCAGCAGCAGCAGCAAGAACAGCAGTCACAAATTCTGCATAGATATCAGGGCATTTGACAATGGCCAGTGGCCACTGGCCAGCAGGACATCATCTGCTGGCGCTAGGCCAGTAAGGCATTTTTTTTCCTCAGGGCTTGTGTTTAAAAAAATAAATAAATAAATAAATAGTCCTACAAAAAAATAAACAATTTTTGGTGGGTTTGTTTCTAACAAGCCTAAGTCCTACAAATCAATGTTTCCTTAGTGCTTGTGCCAAACAAGCGTAAATCCTACAAATCAATGTTTCTTCAGGGCTTGTGCCTCTAATAAGTCTAAGCCCTACAAATCAATGTTTCCTCGTGGCTTAGACCTCTAACAACAAATCTAACAAATCATCCCCTACAAAATACTCTATCAAGTCACGTATCAGTCCACCTCAGTGGCAGCTTATGTAAAGGGGTTCCTGTCTCTATCACTTTACATACAAATTTCTTATTTTATTGATTTATTTTTTTATTAACTGTCCCCTCAATACCAGTAAAGAACCCCTGATAAATTCCACAGACTCCACCCATCAACACAGGCACCCTCCTCAGACCCCTTTTATACCATGTCTTATGGGGGTTTTTTATTTTCGTTTAGGATTTTTTATTAACTGTCCCCCAATTTCAGTAAACAAACCCCGCAAGATTCTTTCCCCACACCCCATCAACACAGACACCCTTTTATATTATGCCTTTGTGAAATAAAAAAATATTTGCTATGTGTTGTGTATTAATTCAATGTTCCCATTGATTTCAATGGAATGAGCTAGGCGAAAAAAGCAGAAAGTTATCAATTTTTGCGGGAATTTATTCCTCAACGGGAAGTACCATTATTCGCCATCTTCAGTTTGAGGAGAAAATTTTCGGCCTTCCCTAATTTTGAGGGCAAATGGCTTGGGGAATTTTTTGTACACTGGAGGTTGCATACATTTTCAGTATTTTTGCTATCCATCTATTTGGATTTTAGGATGTACCATATTGCATATAAGTATAAGTAGTCTCATGTACACTCTGTTTATTATTTTTTTTATTCTTTTCTCTTTTATTTCTTTTCTTTTCTGGATCTTACAGGGTAAATTTCTCTGCATTCTTTGGATGTTGGTGACATCGTATCATATGCTGTGACATCATCAGCTCAGAACTTGTGTGTTTTGGTGGTTCTTTACACTTTTCACTATATATAAAATAATTTAAGTGGTTGCTCCAGTTGTCCTGATATAGGTAATTGAAGTGGCCAGAACAATTACAATAAATGCAATAATTCATGCTACAAACAAGTCCTGTGAGTGCACCTATTTTCTATGTTTCCAATACTATCCTATATAATAATTCGCTAGGATGCTTTGTCAGAAGCCGTCATGCACAGTAGAGACTGCATGCGTTCGGCCAGTCTCTACTGTGCAAGACTGCATCATGTGGAGCAGTGAGGTAGTGGCCACTTAACCCTTTGAGTGCCAGAGGGGTATGCAACGCATTGCAAAGCAATGTGTTGCGTACCCCTCTGGCACTTAAAGGGTTAACATTACTCGGATCTTGGCCCGTGTACACAGGCTTTTACATTAGTTTATATATAATTGTGAAATTAAATAGAATATAGTGAAAAAGCATCTAGAAAGAGAAAAAAGGAGAAATATGCAAAGAAGAAAAGAAACTCACAGCTCTATCTCACCGTAGAATTTACATATAACATACAAATATAAAATAAGAACCCAAGTGAATATATACATAGCAGCAAGGAACAAGGGGGTTCTTCTGGGTCCCAAAAGTTAGGCCAAAACCTAAAGCAAAATCTAAAACAGAAAGCAAACCTGAGTTCTTCCATACAAATTATCCACCCTGTATAAAGCACAAATTATACCACTGTATTAATAAATTGAGGTTTTCATTGCATAGTTTGGCCAAAATATGTTTGAGCTTACCCACCACGTCAAGGTACCCCAATATCAGGCAAGTCCCATCTGAAACAAATAATCATCCCTATCTAGGTTAAAAATGCCTCTGAGGAATTCTTGTAAATAACATGTAGGATCTAATTAAAGACATTTAAAAATAACAAGTTCTAATATCTTTATGATAAGACTCACCTGCTTTCAAACTGTGTGGGCTTGCAGTGAGTGGGTGGGAGGCCATGAAGACCAGAGCACCATCAGTTCCCTTATCCACCCATTCCCTACAAGTCACACGCGATTTGCATATTGCCTTAATTACAAAAAGTCATAGGCCAAGCAATCCAAACAAAATCACATATATAATGCATTTAAAAAACTATTTGCAAGTGATAGTAAATGTGCAATTATACTTTATGCGTATTTCATTTATAACTGCGAAATTAGAATAACATAGTGAAAAAGCAGCTAGCATGAGAAAAAGGAGAAATATGCATAAGCAAAGAAGAAAAGAAACTCACAGTGCTAGCTCACCATAGAATTTAGATATAATATACATTAGTGCCCCAGCATTATATTTCATTCACTATCAATTCCCTTAATAAGACTGTGTGATTGGTCAGGAATACCAAACAGAAATTTTAAGAATGAATCTGGCAAGCCAGATAGTACCCTGGCATCACACTCCAGATGATTCTATTTTCCTTTATGGGACTAGAAAATACAATTTTATGATTTTTTATGATTTTGTGATCTGTCTTCCAGATCATTCCGACCCTTAGAAGTTCATTTAGAGAACTGGACTATGTTGGTGGATTACTAGCAAGGCTGCATATTTTCTTTTTATCAGTAATCAGTACTGGCTAGCCTGTAGATGTCCCAGACGCATTCTTTTTAGAGCTCTCTCTCTCTCTGTATAGATGTATATGTATATATATATATATATATATATGTTTTGAGATCTTAGCTAATGGCAAGCCGGATTGTGCCCTGGCAAGATCCCATTCATAGCTGAATTAACATTGGGGATGAGATAACTATCTATCAGCATCTCCTCTTTGTTTTTTAAGCTCCATTTTATTTAATCTACATATTATCTACTCATTGAAGTGCATATATTAGTTATCCTCCAATATCATATTTTTTTCCAGCAAGATTTTGCCCCAGCAGTACACTACACATTTATGTAGGGATTCATATTGCAGAGTTTTACTAGCATATTCTCTTTATTTTCATTTTTGTACAACAAAAGTTTTGTTTTAACACTTCCTTCCTTGTCCAAGCTGATCTAACACCCTCTAGTTCATCTATTTCAGAGTGCAAGTACAGCAAGTTTATCTTTCCTTTGTTGCACAACAGCAGCAGAGCACAGGCAGATGACACATACTGCTGCTGCTCTTACAGATAGACAGTTCCACCTTCTTCAAAATACTTTCCCAAAAGGACAATGCTGGGGGAATGGGAAACATTGGATCAGGGTATGTGGGCTCCCTTTTCCATTGGTGCTACTTAGTTCCTTCTCCACCTCTGTATCAGCAGTGTTAGGAGTATCAGAGTCCATCTATCTGGTCATGGATAACTTAAGTTTAACTTTAATTTTTATTTTACCTTGTTCTCTCTCTCTTTCTCTCTCGCTCTCTCTGCCTAGTTCTACCGTCTTTGTCTACTAAACTACACCATGCTGCATGGAGAGAAATACTGGGTTTTTATAGTATGGAGGTGGGAAGTGTCACTGCCATTGAAAAACATAGGCAGGAACTGTTAATGTCCTTGCTGGAAATTCTGTGGTTAGCAAAATGGTGTAAAATCTAATGGTTTGTTTTATTGGTCAGAATTCCTGCAGGAAAATCAGAAAATCAAGGGTTTTTTTTCTGTGATTTTTCAGGATCAAAATGGGGCTTTTTTCCCCATCCTTATTTGGGAGGTTTTAAAGTGTGATCCCATTTTAAAAACCAAGCTTCCAGGGAAACCTAAGGTGACCTTTTGAAAATTTTGAAATTTTAAGAATATCTTGACTCCAAATTCAATTTAGAAGAGGAAAGAAGAAAAGACAGTTATTAGCTCAACTTGAGTAGATTCGTTATTAGAAGAAACAGTTTTTCCCTAGATACCACAGAACATGTATTACATGTAGATTTCTCTAAGATATAGATAAATAGGCTGATAGATAAATAGATAGATGGATAGATAGATAGATAGATAGAAAGATAGATAGATAGATAGATAGATAGATAGATAGGTAATTTTGAATGTAAAGAATATAAGATACAGAGTTCTATTACTTGTACTAATTATGTGTTGTATATGTTATGCTGCACTGTGGGAAGCAGTCTTTTGGAAGCACCATTTACAGTATTGTGTACAGTTTTCAAAACAAGGGTTTTAGTTTTTAAAAATATGGATTTTTTATACTGTATTTTGACTTTTTTTCTTAGATTATTGTCAGATATTTGAGAAATATGTATGACTATTAGCTAATGCAGTGTATGACACATCTTTCCAGGTTCATGATTTTTTTAGTTAAAACATTACATTTTGTTTCCTTTTTTGCTCTCCTTTTCTTTGTATGGAATTCCAGAGGCACACTATTTTTAAATTAAAGAAAAAAGTATGCTCCCATAATGAAAATAACATTTATTTTACTTTACTATTCTGACACTTCACCCTTTGTGTGCCAGAGAAGTATCCAATGTATTGCAATGCAATGTATTGGGTACCTTTCATGCAGAACTTTACATCTCCAAAGTTCTACATAGCCATGCAGGGTGACTCTTAACTCTTTAACTGCCAGAGAGGTATACAACGCATTGCATTGCAATATGTTGGATACTTCTCTGGCACACAAAGGGTGAAACATGCAACATCAGAATGTCACCCTTTTGTGTGCCACTGGAGTTATCCTGTTGAAGACAGACATTTTTATGGGCAAGCTCAGAGGAGATTCCAGGCTTCCCATTCCATAGAGAGCGACATTTCAATAGTAAACCAACTGCCAGGGAGAAGAAGGTTACAGTAGTCCATGCAGGAAAGGATGAGTGCTTGTGTAAGAATTTTAACTGTGGAGGAATGGACGGAGTGTAGCTATGTTACTCAAGAGAAAGCGGCAGGATTTAGTGATGGCATTTATATGAGGAGAGAATAGAGACAAGTGTCAATTATACCCCAAGGCACTGTGCTTCTGATACAGGATTTATGGTAGTGCCATTCACTGTCATCTGTAAGGGCAGTACTGGGCCAGACCTTGGTGGGTTGAGTATAGGTCAGTTTTAGACATATTGAGCTTAAGGTGCCTATGAGCCATCCAGTTTAAAATAGCCGAGAGGCAATCTGTCACTTTATATTGAATATCAGAAGTCAGTCAAGGTACAGATAAATAAACCTGATTGTCATCTGAATAGAGGTGATATTTGAGTCTGAATGTATTAATAAGACCACCAAGTGATATTGTGTGACGAGAGAACTGAACCTTGAGGAACACCAACAGAGAGGTGGACAGGAGAGGATGAAGAGGTAGCAGAGGAGACACTGAAGGATCTGTTAGTTAGATAAGAGGATAGCCATTCCAGTGCAAAGTTACATATTCCTAAGGAGAAGTTGGAGTAGAAGCACATGGTCAACAGTGTCAAAAGCAGCTAAGAGATCAAGAAGGATCAGTATAGAATAGTGTCCTTATGATTTGGCATTGCGTAGATCATTGACCACTCTTGTTAAAGCAGTTTCAGTGGAGTGAGCTGTGTGAAAGCTAGAATGTAATGGGTTGAACATGTTATGCGTGTTGAGGAAGTTAAGCTGGTAGGAGTGGACTAGGCATTCCAAGAGCTTAGAGACAAAAGACAGGAGAGAAACCGGTCTATAGCTAGAGGGTGTGTTATGGTCAGAGGAATTGTTCTTGAAGAAGGATAGGACTACAGTATGTTTGAAGTCATCAGGAAATTTAGTAGTGGCAAAGGAGAAGTTAGAAATCTGTAATAGGATAGCGATTAGTGTGGGAAAGAGGGACTGGATGAGGGGAGAGGGGAGCAGATCAAGTGCACATGTAGTGGAGGGAGCGGAGGATAAGAGGTTAGTCAATTCTTCCTCCGTAACTTGTGAAAAAGAGTCCAGAGTGGCAGTAGGGGAATGAGGAAGGATAGGAGGGTATTTTCAAGGTGGAATATTATCCCGGATGAGTCTTCCTTGGCTTTGAAGAAGTCAGCAGCCAGTCTCATGCTTTTTCTATGGCTATTATGGTACCACCTTTTACCTGACTTGTTTCTTGAGTTCATGGTTGAGTGATATTCAAATTAGAGCCTGGTGTAGTTAGCAGACTTACACTACCTCCTTTCAGGTATCTGTAAGGAAAGAATAGATTCTAGCAGCATTGCTGCTTTCACAAATTCATTATGTGATGAAAGAGAGGTAAAATTCTATTTTCAGAAGCTAAATACTATTGTCAAGTAAATAAACCTTTCATGAGGTAAATACTTTGATTGATTTGTATTGATAAAACTGTGAAAAGTAAGAAAGCTTAGACAGTATGTCCACCTTTTAATCTAAACAAGAGCTTAATTGGAAATTAAAGAACTAATTAAGATGATCCTTCAGCAATTATCTGTTGTCAGCTTGACCAGATTTGAATGACAAATAATGATTTGTTATCAGGTCATCAGCAAAATGAAACACAAAACTGCATTGGATGCTGAAATAAAATGTAATGTGACTTCCTAATAAACCAAGGAGCAATTCTCTTTCTTGCATCTGTCTATTTATATTGGCATGTGCAATTGCTGTCTTCAATGGCTATTTTAGTGTTATTATAGTAAAGTAATATAAAAATAAAGGTCATTTTATCATTCTTCTTCCAACTTTTCTAACAGTATGCTTGACTTTGAAATGGTCTTCAAAGTATATAATTTTTTTCTTGTTCCAGATTACCCAGGTATGTTTTCTCAGTTTCTTTTTAGGTTTTCCTCATATACTACCTTAATTTTGGGACAGAATTCCTATTCTGTAAAGTAGGTAACTAAAAGATACTTAAACTAGTGAATCTATCTATTTGTATATATTAATAAATGATATGTGTTCATAAATTATCAAAAATAATAAAATAATAATAACTACTTCACAGAATAGTCCATGTGTATAAAAAAAGAAGACCTTGAAGACAACAGTGTATCTGAACTTCAAATATTTGAAGTGCAAATATACTTGCACTTATAATCCTTCTCCTACTGCCTCTATATGTCGTCATGAATTCTAATTAGATCGTAAGCTTCTTGGAGCAGGGTCCCTTTCCCAGTGCATGATTCCCTTGCGGCACTTTCCCCCACAAATAATGAAATGATCTCACTTAAGCGTAATGCTCTTAACCCAGTTCTGTATTTTTGTATTGTATTATTTCAACTTCTGTTAAGTGCTGTGTACATATATGGCGCTCTATAAATAAAGATACACACATACAAATGGGCAGGTTGTCCTCACTAAACCTCCAAAATAGAAAGAAAAGCAACACACCCTGTCTCTGTGTAATATCCTTTCAATCTGGAAACCGTTACCATATCACCACAGTGCCAGGAAAATTACTCACATTTTTCAGGAGCATTAATCTGGCCTCCACAGTTTGAGAGCAGACACTGGAAAACACCCCAGTGGTACACCACCACCATCAATAATGAACAAAAACCTGTTGCTTCTTTCTTCAAAATATAGCAAAAATCTGCCCATTTCTTTCTCACTCTATAACAGAAACTCTTACCTTTTCCCGAACACTAAAAACTAGCTATACTCCAGCTCTCACTTCAAATACAAAATCTTATTACTTCTAGTTTATGGAGAATCTACCACACATAAAAATCACTGAATATAAAATAACAAAAACATGGTAGCAATATAATTAATTGCAGAGTATCAAAAAGAAAAATGAAAAAGTTCACTTGTGTTGTATTTTCTAAATTAGTTATTGAGACATACAGACAGTTCTTCTAGGAGTCAGACGGTCGCTAGAAATAGTGTATGCAAAAAAAAAAAGCAAAAAGGAGACAACAGCACCATCTTCTCTAAGTGTAAAACATCACAACACAAAATCCCCTTTTCCAAGGGTACTCACAGTTCATCGAGGTTTTAGCCTGCCTCTCAGGTATCTAGCCTTGATTGAGTCAGACTCTCAGTCCCACTCTCTCTCAATGAACTATCCACAACACCACTGAATAAGGGGTGATCTCTTAAGATTTTATCATTTGCCTCTTATACTAGTCAGGCTTAAGATGTAAAGCTCCAATAATGAGCAAGAATCTCTGTTTGCAGAGTATAGAAGTAGGTAGGCTTGTTGGATAAATAAATTAAATTTATTATACAGAGGGTTAAAACAATTTCTAATATAGATAAAGAATATTGCAATTATACATCCTACATGTTTCGGAATGCTTTGTTACTTCCTCAGGGGCTACAATATTCAATCCTAAAACATGGCTTGTATAGAAAATTCTAATTACCCAACCTCAGTGGTTCTACTGCAAACTGCATATATATTTTTCATTAATTTCCAGTTTGGAACTTTCCTTAAAAACTATATGGACCACTTTAACTACACCTTTGGTTGTGCTGGAATGCAATCTGAAAAGCTGTTGTGCTCCATTATTCCTCCTGGACTGGTGTCATATCCGGTTTTGCAGATTATTCTCCGAATAATTTGTTTGCGTCAGAATGCATTTGTGCTTCATTATGTTTACAATAAAGGCATCAGTTATGACATCAGTTTAAACACACCCCATGCTTCCATTTTGTAACTCACACAATAGGTTAATAAAGTGCATAAAGCATTATTTTTGGTACAATGACCCATATGTTACAGTTGGCGCATCTTCCCTTATTGCACCTAAGAGTTTGTAGCAAGGGGGATGGGGCTACTATCATATTTTCTTTTTTGGGGCAGCTAGGGGCAATATAATTCCTTATATTTTTCCTTTTTTGTAAATGACTTCTGAACTTCTGTTAACTCCTCTCTTAATAAAGGGTCCTGCCTTAAAATATCCCAATGCTTATCTAAAATCCCTTTGATATCTTTTGAAAAAATGTTGTATCTTATGATAAACGTGACCTCTTCTTCTTTTATCCTCCTATCCATGTCATTCTTAACTCTGAGACCAAAAGGTATTATCTTTCCAATTTACTTGCGCTTCATTTACATTTTCCTCCCCATTCCCACATTCTCTAAAATCGTCCTTCAGGAGCTGTCCTTTAATTTCAAAAACTTCCATAAAGCTGCAACCATTGGAACTGCCCAAATGGAATATTTCTAATCCAACTTGGCAGGAGGTAGATGGCCACACATATTTACCAAATTTCCATTCAATCTCACTTAGCCCTTCCATGACTTGTTGAGAGTCCCTAAGGTATGCCGGTAAAGTTGAAACATGCTGCTGTAGAAAATTATCTAAAAAGGCAGAGAGGTTGGAAGTGAAAGTTTATACCATATATAATAGGTCACCCAGGAGGGTCCACAGTTGATTTATGCTGTTTTGGAATATGATAAAAAAAATAGTGTCTCAGGGTGATTTATCACAATAAAAATCATATTCCTTTTTTTAGTGACTATGTATCTCCTGAGCACCCCATAGACGAGGTTCCGCAGTTCTCTTTCACATTTTTGAGAAGGATCCATTGATAACTGTCGGTCTGACTCCTGGTTACCAAAATTCTATGTCCCTCTTTGATATACACCTCTGTATCCTGCACAATTACTGATCCCCCCTTATCAGCATCTCTTATTGTGATCAAATTTTCTACATCTTTTCTTAGGAATGCTTTTACTATATTCCTCCATGACAAATTTAGAAAGGCTTCAGCATCAGGACCTTAGGATAAAAATTCGAGGGACCCTTGAAATCAGTATGAATAATTGACTCCAAAGTATCAGCTAAATTGCATTGTTCTCTACTGTTTCTTTTCTCCCAAAAATCTTGCAAAATCCTTAAGAATTCTCATTCTCAATACAAAATAGTATCCTTGTAGGTTATCTCCTCCTTCATAAAAATGGTCCTTAAAACCTTTTTGCTCCTTGCTTTTAATTTTTTTTTCCTACCAAGGTCTAGGAAGCATTCTGTCATTAGGCTTGTTCATGGGGGCAAACTTCAGGCCCCTTTTAAGGACCAAAACTTGATTGCTGGAGATTTCATAACTGAACAGGTGATAACTCCATCTCTGTTTTTCCATGTTTTCATTTTTAATTTTAATTTTTGCCCCTTTTTGCCTCCCCTTCTTCTCCTTGTTTCTCCAACCTCTTTCTGAGTGTCACCACCCCTTCTGGATATGTCTTTTTCTTTCCCCACCCAGGTCTAAAAAAGGAGTTGTAGCAGTGTATGCTCTGCATCTTTCTCTGCCTCTATATATGTGTCCCCTTGACCTGCTCCCAGATTTTTCTCTTCCTAAACAGCAAATCTATTAGAAGTAGCTACTCCATGTGTCAAGTGGATAACTATCTCAATATTTTTGCTATTGCTGGTCAAGCTGGGTAACACAGTTCAACTTGACCCCTCCTCTGCACTGGAAATGGCATTTTCCTGAATGTTTCTTTGTAACTGGGTTGCTAAACTACCTACATTTTTCTTTTCTTCTTTTTCTTGGTTCTTGATCCATTTTTACTATATTTCTTATTATCTGATGCCAAACATTTTTGTTGTTAGTAGCATCGTCTCCTTCATCCCTAGCCATTTTCGGCATTTTCATATTTTTTAGTTCCATATTTATCTTCCTACCTTTTCATATAAAAGGCTAAATTCTTAAAACCGCTAGTTTCAATTAAAGACTACGGAGAAAAGGCGGCAGAGGAACTGCAGCTCTATAGAAGATTTTGAAACTAAAGGAAGCTCATGAAGGAAGATTTTCGAGAACTTGGGTATGGGGCGAAAAATGTCAATGAAGCTTTTGAGAATTGAAAATAAAATGTCTTTTGTTCCCAAAGATTAAGAATGAAAAGGATAGGAGAATAAAAGAAGGGGTCACTTTTATCACAAGATACAACACTTTTTCAAAAAACATTAGCATTAAACATTTTAAAGCAGGATCCTTTATTAAGAGAGGAGTTAACAGAAAGTTTACAACAAAGGGAAAATATAAGGAATTATATAGCCCCTATCCTCCTCAAAATACTTATGACCAAAGTAAATGTGGCAGTAGCCCCATCCCCTTTGCTAGATGTCTTAGGTGCAATAAAGGAAGATGATCCAACTGTAAACATATGAGTCATCATGTGCTACAATGCTAGTAGTATATCCATTGTATATCCATTGTCCATAAGCTAGAGTGTGAATGTGAATCAAAAAAGATATATAAATAAATGTACAAGTGGACTCACCTCAGTGAAATGAAATGGGTGCTCAGCTACTTCATGTTCTCCAATCCCACACATAATAATATATGAAAGATTTGTGGTGGCACACCAAAATCATTTTGATGACTTATAAAAACAGGGGGTTTATTTCAAAAGCTGAAAATGACATACAGGTGAGAGATGGTGTACAAACAAACACATAGCAAGATCCCTGAATGGTCTAGCACATTTCACACTGTACTTAGCTCTTACTCATAGACTGCATACTCCCCCTCTCGAAGCTGATTGGCGGGAGATGCATAAGCACACATCCCAGCCAATGGCTGTGAGGGAATTTGAACAGAGACTGCCCATATAAAAAGGCAGTCTCTGTTCAAATTCCCTCACAATGGAACAGGCATTGGCCCGTGTGGTACTAGGGGAGGTCTGTGCTTATTCTGTGTTTCCCATTATTACCAATATCTAGCTGCATTTTTGGAACACAAAACGGACATTGGGCCATAAGACCTTTTCTGTGGCCTAACATCCATTGTGCTTTTAGCTGGTAGAGCCATTGAATACTGACTTAGACATTTTATTCTGTTGGTCGGTAGTCAATTTGGCCCTATCGCATGTTTTACCAGACTCCTTTAATTCAAGCACCATGTTTTCGAGGCAGGAAACTTTTGAGAGACTCTGTACATGAGTGCTCTATTTAAAGGCCAGGAGGGTGTGGTCAGTTGAAGCAGCAGTGAAGTTAATCAGAAGCCTGAATCTTAAAGGGATAGTAATACTTCATTTTAACTTTATTTTATTTTGTAGGCATTAAAAAAACATGAAGAATGATATAAGTCTTATCTCTGAAACCTTTATGGTTTAAGAGATATTCACAAACAAAGTATCCCCCCCCCTGTTCAACCAGATAAGAAGGGAGATGCCCAGGTAGACTGCAGAGAGGGACAATCTTCAATTAAGATAATGGAAAAAGCTGAAAAACTTTTCAAGGGGGGAAGGGCTTTCATTGTTTTCATACAAAGAAAATTGTCCCCTTCTGTTATCTGTACTGTCATACAACCAGACTCACATCTGAGAAGAGATGGCTTACACTAGGAAAAAGGGGCGGGGAGGGGAACTTTGCTTGTGAATATCTCATAAACCATAAAGGTTTGAGAGATAAGACTTATATCATTCTTCATGTTTTTTTAATGCCTACAAAATAAAATAAAGTTAAAACGAAGTGTTACTATCCCTTTAAGAAACAAGTGAACACTGAAGAACTGCAGGTTATTACAGACAGTGAGTAAGAGCTGCTGAAACAGAATTACATTTGAAGCATTCCAATAGTAATATTGTCTCTATTAGTGCATTCATGGTATATGTTTCTGTTTCGTTGTCCTGTCTAGATAAGAAAAAATTCTGTAATTCTGTGACATTCAATATTCTCAATCAGTGCTTGAAAAACTCGAAAATATTTTCCATCTTTATGTAAAATTAGACTTTACCAAAATCATCACTTATAAAATCCACTTTATCCCTTTGAGTGCCACTCAAAGGGTTAAGTAAGAAACTGGCACTCAAAGGGTTAAGTAAGAAACTATGAAGGAGCTCTGAACTGAAACAACCAGGTAGCACAGAAGAGGAATGTAAGTCAGATATCTGTTAGATTAAAAAAATAACATTTCAGTTGTATTTAGCAGAATAGTAAACTTCAGGATTTAACAGACATATATATTGACTCAAATGGTTACTACCTAGATGTTTTTTCTTTTTCTCATTAATTTCTTTCACCTGTCACATCCATTAGATGTGAAAGACAAAGAAGGAACTATGTTTATTTTTAGAAAATGAAATATAAATGTCTCTACCTGCGAAGTGGAGAAATGATAAAGAAATCTGCCAAATGCAAGGACATGGTAACTAGTTCTTAAAACTTGTTTAAAAGTCCTTGCATACCTGTGTTTTTGTGTGTGTGTTTAAGTTCACTTCCCACCACAGCTCATTTTCTGCTCTTATATGTAAACTTTTAAACTAATCACTTTTACATGTGGTTATGCATGATTGCACACACTCTGTCATGATTAAGACTGTAATGCACTCCTACAGCATAAACAGTAAAAGGGAAGATTCTTTTTTTTCCAATTTCCTCTGTGCTTTGTTAAATACATAAGAAGGAAAAAAGCACAGAGGAATCAGTTCCATTCTGCACATCCGTTGGCCCAGGATGTGTAAAGTGCAGAATTTTCAGTGTTAATAGATCAGGAAACATGTCTTAGACAGGCACAGTACAAAAACTGGTTCTTGCTAATATGTAGGAATGAAAACTTATTAGTGCCTCTCTTTTTATGTGTTCTGTTAGTCAAATGAATATAAACGAATATATAACATGTATTTCTCTTGCCCTCTGTATATATTTACACACACACACACACACATACTCTCTTAGGAGATCTCGACATTCTGTGTGGCACCAAATGTGCCAATAAATCTCATCATGTTGTACCTCGAAGATGCAGCAGCAACTCTAAAAATGTAAAAAAATCCCACATTCAACAGGTTGCAGTCCTTAAAAGGATAGTAATGTTTCACAAAAAAAAGCTCAGATTAATCCTCATAGTATTTGGGCTGTGGAGAGGATTATTTCAATACTGTTCGAGTTGTAGTTCAAGAGTAATTGAATAGTAAAACTTCTCACCTCAGAGCAGCAAGACTGTCCGGATGGATCACAGAGAGGGACAATCTTCGGTGAGCATAAGGAAAGACCTGAAAATCCTGTCAAGGGGGGCATGGTTTTCATTATGTTTAAAGTACGAAAATGTTCCCTTGCTGCGACCTGTCCATTCAAGAGACCAGGCTCCACATGTGTGGGGATGCAGTTTATACTAGGTAAAAGGGATGAGAGGGGGATACTTTATTATTCAATGACTCTTGAACTACAACCCTGACAGTATTGAAATAGCACTCTCCATGACCCAAATACTATGAAGATTAATCGTAGCTGCTTTTTTTGTGGAACATTACTATCACTTTAAATCCCACTTTTATGAGATCCCTTTTTCCAGGGTCATTCTTACTTTACACCAAAAGAATACACTTCTCTTTACAGTATACCTGTGGACTTGGGCATTTTACTTTTAGCAATCATTTGTAGAAGGTTCATTTGGTACCAGAAATCATCTTTGGAGTCCTACTGAATATCCAGCAACAGGAGCACTTCAGTTGTCTTGTATCTGCCTCAGAATCAGGATTACCTGACTTCCCCTGAGAAGCACAGTGTACCTATCCTGACCTAGAGTCAGGTGGGAAGGAGTTGCCCTGCTTTTGAGGTTCAGCCCACTAAACAACTGCTGCTGCTATCTTACCTGATTCGGGAACTTTGCTTTAGCACTAGTCAAGAGTAAAGTCCTAACTTTAATGCCATCACAGTCTAAATTAACTCTCTATATTTACCAACACATCTTTCTAAAAGCTATCTCTCCTAACATACCCACAATAGCCTTATCTAAATAGAGTCTACTCAACTGTCATTAATGTGACAGACTGGCTGAGCTATCCTTACTTTAACACCTATTTCCTAGCCCTCATTAATGCATGTCTCCTTATCACCTCTCCAGCCACTTGTCTGCTTTTTTCAATACCATTTAGCATCTCAAGCACTAACTAGCTAATCTTCTATGCTTGAGTCTTGCAGTGTGCAGTGGCAGGCCGTGTGATTTGCATCAAGAGTCCTACAATTATCTCTTCAGCAACCCATTGGGTACTAACGGGGGTCCCACAGCAGGTAAGCAGATGCTGCAGAACCCCCAACACTCCAGATACTACTTCAACTAATATGATCTTCTTCAAATAATATGACCTATGTGGGAAAAATCTTCAGTGAATTGAGGAAAAGAAATTGTATCAAGTCTCATTTCGGGCTGTTTGTCAATGCTGCAATGAATTTTACCCACAAAAGTATATGTTTTAGAAGAGTAGACAACCCTGCCTTTCATTCTATTTCATTTTGACAATTTTTTTCACTGCCTTCCCAAAACCTGCAGTAAGTAAGTGAAACACCATTTTTTCACACCTATATTTCAGTGTAGCTGACTCGGTGTGGCATGTGCACATTGTGGACTGGAAGATTTGTAGACCAACTAAACCTCTTGTAAGCATCAAATTAATTTCCATTTACAGACATGCCATTTTTACAGCTGGTGCCTTGTCTCATTTGGAGCTGTTTGGCAATGATGTAATTAATTTTACCTCCAAAGTATATGTTGTAGAAGAGTAGACAGCCCTGGCTTTCATTCTATTTGCATTATTACAATATTTTCTCTGCCTTGCTATCTTCAATCCCTCACAAAACCAGCAGTACGGAAGAGAAACACATTTTTTTTCATACCTATATTTCAGTGTTGCTGTGGATTTCAATCAGTGGCTATTTGTAGATATTTTTTAAAATGCATTGCATTAGTGTTCAGCTACTTTGTCTGAGTATGGCAATGCCTCAAATAGGTTTGTCAGAGTCAGGGAGTTACTGTGCCTAGTTGGGAACATGTGCTTTTACATTTTCAGACATGGAAAAAACTTAGGGCGCATTGCTTCCCATTATATTTTGATAGAATTAGATCCAAGGAGGGATGTGTTTTGAAAAATAAAAAACAGGATATTTAAAGGGATAGAATGTTTCACAAAAACAGCAGCTCTAATTAATCTTCATAGTATTTGAGCCATAGATAGTGTTATTTCAATACTGTCAGAGTTGTAGTTGAAGAGTAATTGAATGATAAAATGTCCCCCTCCCTCCCCTTTTACCTAGTGTAAGCCATCTCTCTTCAGATGTGAAATCTGGTCCGCAGACCAGACAGCTCACAGCATGGGACAATGTTCTTACTGTGAGAACGATGAAAGCCCTGGCCCCTTTGACATTTTTTCAGGTTTTTTCCTTATATCAATTGAAGATTGTCCCTCTCTACAATTCACTTGGACATCACCCTGCTGCTCTGAGTTGAGCAGTGTTACATCAGTAAAAGGGGCATGAGAGGGATACTTTATCATTCAATTACTCTTGAACTACAACTCTGACAGAATTGAAATAACACTCTCCATGGCCCAAATACTATGAAGATTAATTGTAGCTGCTTTTTTATGAAAAATTACCATCCCTTTAAGTGGGAAAAGTGGCCAAACAATAAAATAACCTTTGCAGGATTACAGCATTGTGCCTACATGGTATTGCTTGAAGCAGTCACTGATAAAGGACCAGGTTTGGAAGGACAATCAGGATAGTAAATGGTGGTGTCTGTCCATATTCCCTTGCTGTAGCAAACCCTGCAGCTCTTCTGTGGGTTTTTCTTTTGGGAGGTTGGGGGGAATTTTATAAATAAAGTGTTCTATGGGCTATAGGGGTGGTAGCAATTCACAGACTTTTTTATTTCGACATAGGTTTACGTGGCCAAGTTAACCCTGTTGAATTGTGAACCGGCAAACTTGCGGGTCAGGTGGCCGTTTGATACAATTACTGGTATAGTTTTTGAAAGGAGTCACTAATTATATATGCTTTTAGTTGTTGAATACATATTTATCCAAAAAACTGTATTATTGGAAGTATTGACCCGTAGATTAACACTTTCCGATTAACAAGTGGTTATAGAACTCCCTTGGAGAATTCCCTTAGTGGATATATTGAAAGCATTAGAAGGATCTGCGCTGGATAATTTTGTCTAAATTACGGACAAAAAGAGAAAAGAACTTCATCACACATAGAACCCAAGCCACTGCAAGAGTAAGTGGGTACTGGGGGGGGGGGAATAACTCCTGATATATTTTATTGCTCGTCTAATCAGGACTTCTCAGTTTACATCTGAGAGATACATATCCCAGGAAGCAGAAACGAGAGGACTGAGAGCTGCAGGAACAAATTGAGAGCTGCTTACATGTAAGTGGATATTGGTTGCTTGTTTATGGTTAAATTGACATTATTCTGACTGAATATTTCTGTTTCTTTTTCATGAAATTTGGAGAAAAATTAGAAGAGGATGTTTTCTGGGAAGAACATTGAAAGAGAAATTTTAAGGAGTTTATTTGTATATTCATATTTATATATTGGCCCTATATAGGGTTAATATTTGATCGATACTGATTCGCCTATGTGTTTGTGTGTAAAGTTAGCTTGCTGTATATCTTTATAGTTAGATATCACTTGGGCAGAATCAGTGAGTCAATTGTGTGTATTGGGTATACTGGTAGTACACTTTCATAGACAGCGCTGAAGAACTTTGTATCTTTAATTTCAAATAAAGTGTACTACCCTGGGTCTTGGTGGAATGATTTCTGGTGCCCCTTGAAACAAAAATAAGGAAATGAGATGGAGTTGAAACTGCAAAAACTACATTTTGGAGTGGGGTTTGCCAATTTGAAAAGTAAAAAAGAATTGTATACCACAGTCTGCATCATATAAATGGCAACTTTTTTTGTGCCCTACACTTTCTTATGGTGAGGAACGGCTGCATGAATTGATCACACAGATCTAATCTAGCGAATCACACGTAGCAACATTGTGTTCACTGGCTGAAATTAAGTGTTCTGGTATCAGAGCACTTAGCAGCCGTCAGCCCACTGCTCTCCCATCGTGCTGTGAAGCAGCAATGGGAGAGTTAACCCATAATGTGCCAGAACCATCATGGGTCCTTATGGCAAATTCACCCATGACGGTCCTGGCACATCATGGGTCCTTAAACCCTTAAGGATGACCGATTGCACATGCGGACGTCACTTAAGGACCACGGATAATTTTTAAAAATTTTCGCATCTGGTTCAGGACTCCCTGAACGGTGTGCAGCCATGTGGGGAGCCCTGAATTCCATGACAGTCCTGGCACGTCATGTGTCCTTAACGCAATTCTACCCATGTCGTGCCAGGACCGTCAAAGGTCGTTAAATGGGTTAAAAATAATGGTTAACGAGCATAGCAGCAGGCTTTCATAGAGAAAGACATGATAAATATTTATTTTGCATGGTTACAGATAGCAAAACATTCAAAATATTACAGTAAGGCTAGGTTTTAAAACAATTGATGGCCTGCTTCAAACAAGGCTAGCCAAAAACAAACCCTAAGAAAAATTTGTTTGCAAATCTCAGGCTTGCCAAAACCAAGCCCTGAGAAAACATTTTTTTGACCTCAGACTTGCCAGAATACAAGCCCTGAAAAAGAAAATTATGCCCTACTGCCCTATTGTCAGCAGTGCTAGATGGTGTGGTGGCAAATTCCACTTGCAACATTCTGGAATTTTCTACTCCTATAACTGCTGAGTAGTCTAAACTGCAGGAAAATAAGGCTGCCTAAGGGGACTGGGGTCATCAGCACTTATACAAGACTGAAGGTGGTTTGATGATGCTTCTACTTGCCCTTAGCCCTAGTATTTCTGAGGAAATACCAAAACAAACCCAAGAGAGATGAAGTTGTTCAATAATGCTTCTTCTCATGGACCTCATCTAAAATCATGGTTATGGTACAAAGCTATTTTTTTTCCTTTGAGTGAAAGTAGGAACTGTGCCTTTCATCAGCAACTACAATGTGCAGTGTGTGTAAGAAAACATTGTGAAATGGGGGAAACTGGGAAGTATCACAGTAACTGACACATCATCTCTCAGATAAGCAATGGGCAAAACTGCAACAAAACACCTTGACACTTAGGTCAGCATTTAAAACACTCTCCCAAAAACCAAGAACTGTTCTCACTATGGCTTTTGTCCACTTTGCTAAGGACATATGATATGATAAAATAACAAATACTCAGTGCCACGAGCTTAGAGTATTCAGTAGATGGACTGTCTGAAAATGCTCCCTGATGCCCTGCATTTGATTGCTTTCCATCACATTGCCATGTGTGGTCAGGTCACCACACAATTTGCAATGGGTGGTAGCAAACTGCCAGATTCTCACATCGACAGGCTCTCTATCAGCTGGTCAGGGAGGTAAAGGTAGTATTCTAGAAGAGGAGGAAAAGGACTCAGATTACTGGGGAAAGGACAGTGGGTACATTTTCCAACACTCAGAACCTAGCAAAAGAAGAAGATGATGATGAAGGTGTTACACTCATTGAACTTCCATGCCTGGTTTCTCTTGTCTTCATCTCAGATTTTCTCCCCCCTTATTTGTGTTTTAGGGAATGGACAGGGAGCACAGTGAGAGTATAGCATGATTTCTTTTTTGGGGTTTGGTTTTCACATGCTTTTCATAAACATCATGCTGTTGCATGCTCTTAATCAGGGAAGATGTGTCAAGATGTATTCCCTCCTTTGCCCTTTTCACTACCTTATCACACATAGTGCACAGTGCAGTCACTGATAACTGCACTGTGGCAGGCCAAAGGGTAAAGCATACCCACACCCATGATTACCTGTTACATGGGTCTGCTTTGGCCTGGGTACCTCCACTTCTGGATCATAAGTCACCCCTTCTTGCTGACTTAGATTCCTTTGTGTCTATCTTCCACTCCGTCTTTGATTCCCCTGGGCATCAGGCTAAGGCTGAGTCCACTATCCTGGGCTGTCAACAGGGCTCTAGGTCTCTGCTCCAGTATGTCATAGAATTTCGGGCATTGGCATATGATTGATTGATTGGGGAGACAATGACTTGAAAGCAACCTTTCGGAGTAGTTTATCTTATCATCTTAAGGAAGAGTTGACTACGCAGCCTATTCCAGATTCCCTGGAACATCTCATCACACTATTGTCACGGTTACCCAGAGAAGTTCAGGAGTCAGTACGGTTTAGTTAATGCAGTTTATTAACAAATGACATACAGCGGGTATATACAATATATACAATAAGAATAAGCACAGGGTAATAGCCAGCAAGCCTGCTATCAGAAATAATAGGTTGCAAAGCTAAACCACTGTGCTGGAGACTAGGTCTTAGCTACTGAAAGTCTCAGCTGGAACCAGGAACAGGAACTGGAACAGGAAAAGGGTCTGACTCAGCCTGCAGTCAGATATGCGAGTCTACCAGAGCCCCAGGCCCGCAATATGTTGGGTGTCTGATCACCAGGGGAAAAGACAAAAGAATAGTCAGACAGAGCCACTAGTCAGCATCAGAGGGGGTAGTCAGACAAGCCGGGTCATACACAGATCAGGTAGTCATCCAGAGCCACAAGCATGCTAGAAGCCTCGCGCCTGCAAGTGATGCTGAAGTCAAGGTAAGCTGTAACAACTATGCTCTTCTTTGGAACATCATATCTAGGAGCGAAAAGCAGAACAAGACAGAGACTGAAACTACTGGCCTGTTCACAAGTCCACAAGTACCTCTTGCTCTGAAGCACCAGACCCCAGTTTCCACACCTAATACTATAGGGGAACCTATGGAGGTCGGGTGAGTTCTTCGTCTTTCCTTAGAGGAGAAGACTAGGAGATGGTCTCTTGGGTTATGTCTCTATTGTGCTCAACCTGGACACTTTGCCCGCTTGTGTCCTAACAAGCTGAGAAAACGCCAGGAATTTCAGTTTAGTGAGGGTACTACCCTAAGTCTTTCTACTGTTCCCTCTAAAGAAGACAACAAGCATGTCCTTTTCATCTTATTGACCTGTGACCAGAAGGCCATTCCAGTTTCTGCTTTTATTGACTCTGGGGTTGCAGGCCTCTTCATGGATACCATCTTTGCTGCTCAGCACAGGATTCTCCCTACAAAAAGAGAGGTGCCTATTCTCATCATCACTCTTGACGGTTCTCCCTTAGGGGCTGGTCACATTTCTTACGCCACTGTTCCTCTTACTCTGCTTGTTGGCTCTTCTCATGCCGAGACCTTATCCTTTGATCTAATATCTTGCCCTGCAAATCCAGAAATTGGTCCACAGGCACTCTTATTTTTCTTTGTGCCTCCATATGTACTCTGGAGATCTCTTTGTCCATAGTGGATGTTCTAGGATTCCGCTGGTGCTGGCATATTCTTTATCAAGAGAAATCTTCATCCCTGTGTGGACTATAGGGGTTTTAATGACATCACATGGAGAAATTTCGATTTATTCCTCTTATTCCCTAGTTGTTGGACAGACTCAAGGGAGCTCGATTCTTCACCAAACTTGACCTAAGAGGTGCCTGGCTATAACCTGGTCAGGATGAGGGAAGGAGACAAGTTGAAGACTGCTTCTGGTTCTAGTTTTGGGCATTACAAATACCTGGTCATGCCCTTTGGACTTTGTAATGCCCCCTGCAATCTTCCAAAGTCTGGTCAATGATGTATTCAGGGATCTCCTGTTGTCCTTTGTCATTGTCTACCTGGATGACATTTTGTTATTCTCTCCAACTCTGGAGGAACATCGTATTCATGTTAAACAGGTCTTGACTTGCCTCAGAGAAAATCACTTCTACTGAAAAGTGAGTTCTAAAAGTCTTCTCTGGCCTTTCTGGGCTACATACTATCTGACTCGCTATGGTTTCAGGAAAATGATTGTGACTGAGTGGCCTCTGCCTCTTGGCTTAAAAGCCGTCCAGCGGTTTATTGGCTTTGCCAATTACAACAGCAAGTTTATAAAATACTTCTCTGCTACCATCTCTCCTATCACTGCCATGGCAAGGGGCTGATCCACATCAGTGGAGTCCTGGAACCTTTCAAGCTTTTTGAGACCTTGAAGTACGCCTTTTCCTCCTGTCCTATACTTAAGTATCTGAATCCTTATGATCCATTTGTTGTTGATGTGAATGCATCAGAGATTAAGGCCAGAGCTGTTCTGTGTGAATGATCCACTGGTTCTTAAATGCTCCATCACTGTTCCTTTTTCTCCTGGTGTTTCTCATCTGTGGAGAGAAACTCTCATACTGGGAACAGGGAATTGTTAGCAGTAAAGTTAGCCTTGGATGAGTGGGGGTACTTCTTGAAGGGCCTACCTCATGTGATAACAATTCTTACTGGCCATAAAAATGGCCAGTACCTAGCATCCGCTAAGCATTTAAACACTCATCAGGCTCATTGGGCCTTGTTCTTTTCCCAGTTTAATTTTGTTATCTCACATTCTGCGGACAAAGAATGTTAAGGCCGATGCCTTATCTCACCAACATGAATCCTCTGGGGCTTCACAGGCCACATTGGAGTCTATAGTTCCTCCTGCCCAGATTATTTCTTCCTTGTCCATGAATCTTCTTACCTGCCTCAAGAGAGCATAGTCTGTCTGGCTTTCTGGAATCTCTGTACCCCCCAATGTGCATTTTGTTCCTGACAAGTATCATCCGGATATTCTGATTTAGGGTTACTGTTCTGTATCAGCTGGTCATCCTGGTCTTCTTCATACCTGGGACCTCATCTCTAGGTACTTTTAGTGGCCAGAGTGTCAAGGCTTTGCTGAGCAGCTCTATTCTGCCTATTGATTCTGATGTCTGAACTAATCTAGTGCTCAGACATCCACTATCCACTGCTGCTGCCTTCTGAGTTTCTGGCTCAGGCTGATCAGCTGACCTTTCTGATTGCTCACCTGAGTGTTATCAGCCAACCCTTCCAGGGTATTTAAAGCAGCTTGGCTCACTTCTCCATTGTCCTTGTGTTTGTTTGCTGACCTGTTGCTGCTGGCTGCTGTGGATTTTCCTGCGCTCCTGTTTGCTGTGTTCCAGACCCTTGGCTTGTTCCAGACTTCGCTGACTTCTGTGCTTCTGACCCTTGGCTTGTTCCTGACATCGCAGACTTCTGGTTTCCTGACTCTGGCTCAGCTAAATACCTGTCTTGGTTCCTGACCCTGGCGTGTCTTTTGGTTTAAGCTCTTGGATCATGCTTCTATTTTTGTTTCATTAATAAAGGTGTATTGCATTTTACACTGTTGTGTCTTGTCTGGTCCCTGGTCCCTATCACAGAGCTTAAGTCAGACTTATCCACTGTTGTATCTTCTTATCCGGTCTGTGCCAGCATGAAGATTCCTAGATAGCGACCCGTGGGTCTGTTACAGCCCTTAACTGTGCCAGCTCTTCCATGGACTCAGGTATCCATGATTTTGTGGTAGACCTGCCTCCCTCCTCTAGAAGCACGGTTATTTGGATAATTGTGGATAGGTTTTCTAAGCAGGGACACTTTATTCCACTGCCCAAACGGCCAACCTCTATTGGGTTGGCTGACCTCTTTGTCAGTGAAATCTACTGTCTTCATGGGATACCGCAACATATTACCTCAGATCCTGGTCCTCAATTTGTCTCTCTTTTAAGGATGGCTTTTTGCGATAAAAACAAAACCCGCCTCCAGCATTTGATTGCATACCACCCACAAACAAATTGGCAAACTAAGAGGTTGAACTAAAATTTAGAGCACTTCTTCCAGACTTCTGGTTTCCTGACTCTGGCTCAGCTGAATACCTGTCTTGGTTCCTGACCCTGGCGTGTATTTTGGTTTAAGCTCTTAGATCATGCTTCTATTTTTGTTTCATAAAGGTGTATTGCATTTTATAGTTTTGTGTCTTGTCTGGTTCCTGGTCCTTAGCAGTACACAAGGACCATGAACTCAGGAGACGCAGGCAATCCACCGAATATTTTTTTCATCCTGGACCAGGTAGACCAGCGCATAGACCAGTTTGCTGCAGCCCTCCAGGTTTTGTTGCTCTCTACTGAGCATCTGGTACCACAGCCTCAGTGGTCCGCGGCGCAGGCTGACCCTATAGCTGCTGCCGCCCGTGCTCTGGCTGCCAATGGTGATTCCAATGTTGCGAGAGGTATGACAAGGTCTTCCCCACTTCCCCAGCATTATGGGGGTGACCCTGACCAACGCAAAGGTTTTCTAAACCAGGTTGTCATCTATATGGAGATGGTACCACAGTCCTTCCCGTCTGATAGGAGTAAGTGATTTCCTTACTCACTGACAGGGCCTTGGCTTGGGCTACTTCCCTTTGGGAGATGCAGAAACCTATTGTATACAATTACCTTGAGTTTGTGGCATCCTTTAAAAGGGTATTTATATATACCGGGCTGCTCCACCTCGGCTGCAAAGCACCTAATGTGCATCCAGCAGGGTATTAGGACAGTTTCCGATTATGCCATAGAGTTTCGTACCCTGGCAGCTGAGGTTGTTTGGAATAATGAAGCTCTCGCGGCTGCTTTCTTTAATGAACTTTCGGATATGGTTAAAGATGAGATTGCAGCCGGGACCTTCCCAGTGATTTAGAGGAACTGGTCTCATATTGTATTCTGATTGACTCCCAAATCCGTGAGAGACCTTCCTTTAGGGAGCACCAGCAGAGGCATCCCATCCGTTTAACTCCGAGCCTTTCATCCCCATCCGTACCTCCCTCTCCTCCCACACCTCCTAGTCTCAAAACCTCAGGATATGTGGAGCCCATGCAGATTGGGTTCACTCACCTTTCGGTTGTTGAAAGGGCCTTGTGGAGGAGGGAGGGCTTGTGCCTTTACTGCAGTAGGGCAAGGCATCTACTGCAAAATTTTCCCACACTTCTGGGACAACCGCACAGGTGGCTTCTCAGCATCCCTGGATAGTCATACTGATAAACCACTAGTCTCCGTTGGGCTTTCTTGGGGCAAAAATGCCATTACTTCAGAGGCACTTACTGACTCTGGTGAAGCGGGCCTCTTTGTTGACAGTGACTTCGCCCAGAAGCACTCCATTCCATTGCAACTCTGTACCACTCCACTTGCTCTTGAGGTGATTGATGGTAGACCCCTACAGCTGCCGGTATACAGTATTCGATAAGGGCTGGGCTGGTTAGCTCCTGCCTCACCGCCCATACGATTGTACCATTGAACTACAACTGGGTGCCATACCTCCTCAAGGTCAAGTCTGCCCTCTCTCTGTCACAGAGAATAAGGCCATGGAGGAGTATGTTGCAGATGTGCTGTGCCAAGGATTCATCCGCAAGTCCTCCTCTCCTTCTGGAGCTGGATTATTCTTCGTGAAGAAAAAGAGTGGTGAACTGAGACCCTGTATTGACTACAGGGGGCTCAGTCATGTCACGGTTAAGAACGCCTACCCTATTCCACTGGTTACTGAGCTAGTCTATCGATTAAAAGGGACTAAGGTATTCACTAAGCTCGACCTGTGAGGGGTGTATAATTTGGTATGGATAAAGGAGAGCCATGAATGGAAAACCGCATTTAACACCAGGAGCGGGCATTACGAATACCTTGTAATGCCCTTCGGTCTCTGCAATGCTCCTGCGGTTTTCCAAGAATTCTTGAATTATGTCCTCAGGGACATGCTCCAACAGTGCGTGGTGGTATACTTAGATGAAATTCTGATCCATTCCTCTTGCATAGAATGCCACCACACAGATGTAAACCGAGTCCTGCAAAGATTAAGCGAAAATAACCTATTTTGCAAATTAGAGACGTGTGAGTTCCACCGCAAACAGGTCACCTTCTTGGGGTACGTAATTTCAGAGGTCGGTTTCACTATGGACCCTGAAAAATGTATCCGCAATTTTTCCTCTATTGTAAAACCACTTACCGACATGACTAAAAAAGACAGTAACTCCACTCACTGGTTCCCGGAAGCCATCAGAGCATTTGAGTCAATGAAAGCCGCTTTTGCAGCAGCACCCATTTTGGCACACCCAAAACCCTAGCTTTCATTTGTACTTGAGGTGGATGCGTCTGAGACAGGAGTAGGCACCCTCCTGTCTTAACATCCTACTCATGAGAGCCAGTTGCACCAGTGTGGGTATTTTTCGAAGGTGCAATTATGAAACTGGTGACTATGAGCTTCTGGCGATAATACTGGCTCTCAAAGAATGGAGGCATTTGCTTGAGGGAACTTCCATGCCAGTCCTAATCCTCACGGATCATAAAAACCTTACCTACTTGTCTGATGCTAAGCTCTTGTCTCCAAGGCAGACCAGATGGGCCTTATTCTTGTCTCGTTTTAATTATGTGGTCTCATACCTGCCAGGTACCAAAAATGTCCTGGTGGATGCCCTATCCAGACAGTTTTTGGGCGCTAAAGAAGAGAGCCCTCCTAGTCCTATTATTCCTCAGGACAAATTATTGGCCTTCATATATACCAGAATAACATCTCCGCTTGAGGAGAAAATATGGGCCACACAAGTAGAGGCTGAACTAAAATTTAGAGCACTTCTTCCATTGCTAATGCTCTCATCAGCAAGATGATTGGATCAGACTATTACCATTGGCCAAGTTTTCTTACAATTCCCTTTTCCAGTCATCCCTGAAGTGTTCTCCTTTTTTGTAGCTCTTGGGTACAACCCTCTAGCTCTTTAGAGGGTTACTGAGACGAATACTCTTACAGACCATTGGCATTGGCACACTATCATCGAAATTGCGGCAGAAATTGGCAGCTGATCGGCATCATTCCTTGGCACCTAGATTTGCTCCTAGGGATCTGGTATGGCTTTTTGACAAAAATGTAAAGCTTCACCTTACCTCTGACAAATTGGGTCTTCGGTATCCAGGACCATTCGAGGTCGAGGCCCATCTATCCGATCTCTTAATATTTGATCCTTCCCCAGATGTTGAATGTGCACTTCGTCTTTCATGTGCCCCTACTCAAGCCCTATGTGTCAGCGCATGCCTCACACCCCTTCTCACTCCTCCACCAGCAGTCTCTCTGGATGATTCTGAAAAATTCATCATTGATGCCTTTCTGGACTCTCATCTTTTCCGTGATTCCTTGCAGTTCTTATTAATTGGAAGGGATATGGCCTAGAGGAACGTTCTTGGGTGGTGGCCTTGAACGTCCATGCCCCTTCTTTGGTTCTCCACTTCCACTTGTCCTTCCCGACTAAACCATCTTTGGACTCCTGCAGGTAAAATCAATGATAAGTCTGAATTTCAACACTATGTAGCAGGTTTCCCTTCTTTTCCCAGGTGTTCTATGTTTGTTAGACAAAGCGAGAGCAGCACAGTTTTAAGCTAGATATGATGGGCAAATATAGCAAAGATGGAATGTAGTTTTGGCAGTCTTGTAGGCAGGAAATTTGTTATCTATGTAGGGATGGCTGATAAGTCAGAGAAATTTCCCACAGAACTTTTTGCGAAAAAATTATTTCTCGATTGTTTTACAAAACTTCCCACCCATAGACAATTCATAAAATGTTCTCCTTTTGGCCACTGGCAATAAATTCCCACTGTAACTTTGCCATATTTTGCCTGAAAGTAAAAGTTGAGAGTTCTACAGCAACACATACCTTGAAACAATTGTTAGCACACTGAATGCCTTTGTCCTTTGCCCACAACACTAACTTCCTACTTACACAACCATCCTTTAAAAAATAATTGTAGCTTGAGATATTCCAGCAGGTACAACACATGACATCTGTTCTTTAAAGCCTCTGTTTTCAACAATAGAAAAGGGCAGTATGTCAACTGCCAACATTTTGACAATTTTACTATTCCATGGGAGTAATTTTGCATTATGTTTGTGCAGGTTTTGACTTCTTTCTAAGAATTTAGCAAGTGTAGAATGATGGTATATAGTAGACGAACTGTGTAATTTTATTGCTTTAACTCAATCTCATGTGGAATTGGTCGGGATGGTGGTGGAATGTGTAGGCACTCCATGACTCTTTTCAACTTAAAAACAAAGTCATAGTCCTCTGCAGTAGGAGCAGAAAATATTGCCATACTATTTAACACATCAACAGCACTTCTATTTTGTGCCCAGAGCCCAGGGAACAGTTAGGAGTACTTTTGCTGCTGCTGGTTGTGGCAACTCTGGCCTGGTGATAATGTGTCTCTCTCTTAGTCAGACCTTTGGTTGTACTTCAGGTGCAAACTCATTGAGGAGGTTCCTAGGTGTGAACCTGCTTTCCCACTGCTCACATGCTTCCTACACAGAACACAGACAGCAACACGCTTAGCTTTGTTCATCCTGAGGAAGTATCTCTATACTGTGGACTTCATAGAATGAGGGGTTCCTGAAATGCTGCAACTACTATACTACTACTGGGGCTACAAGTTGCTGAAATTGTACTACTACTACAAGGTGTCAAAGGTGCTGCACCTCCAAGAGCAGCAGAGGCACTCATCCCAGCTATGGCAGTGGATGCTGATAACCTGTGTTGTTGCTGGCTGGGACTTGCAATTGGAAGCGGTGGTGATGATGCTGATGATGACTGACAGGATGACTGTGCATTTTTGGACATGTTTGCTTGTACTAAGTCAGAGTTTCCAGTTGTTTTGTCAAATAGTATATAGACTGGCACAGTGCTCCTGTTCAGTGGTGGAAGACTGAGCTTTTGCATTTCAGCTAATTTTTGGCCATCATCTCTCTCACACTATCAACTTCATCTGTATCTGAAGAAGAGGAGGATGCTGGAGGATATATTGTAGATATGTATCATCGCAATTATCAGTCATCATTAGGTTATCCTCAACATCACCCGCTGCTTCTTGCCCATACTTTTATATTCCTCCAAGCTTTTATTTTTTTTTTTTTGCTTTTACTTTCACAAAGTTTGCTACTACTTTGAGGACAGGTGTTTTAATGCTTGATTGTCTCACTGTCAGATGCAGCAGTTGGTTGAGCTGCTACACCTTCTTCCATTATGTAATCATCAACACTAGAATGTGACTCGTCTTCTGTGTTCTTATATGTTTTTTTTTTATAGTACTGGTGCTAGTGTTGGTGGGGGAACTTGTGGTGGGACCTTGACAAACTGAATCCTCCCCGGGAGTAGAGGGATCACCATAAGGTGTGGGCAAAACCTGTCGCTGTGTTCCCATGGGAAATTTTGCAAAAACAACGTTGTTATCTGCTTTTTCGCAAGAAAATCCACTTTAAAACTAGTGGTTAAAAGTTTTGCATCTTTCACCCATTGGCCAAAATCTTTTGCCATTTTTTCAATGGTTAAAAAAGTTTTTGCCCATTGATTTACATTGTTTTCACACCTCTGCTATAAAAACATGACATTTTCGCTGAAGGCAGACATAGTAGAAGCAGCTACAGAGCGAGAGAGATGTGCTATGCTGTTCTCTTGTGATATTTAGCAAAAATTGAGACAA
Source organism: Rhinophrynus dorsalis (assembly GCA_037306005.1). Classification (NCBI taxonomy): domain Eukaryota; kingdom Metazoa; phylum Chordata; class Amphibia; order Anura; family Rhinophrynidae; genus Rhinophrynus; species Rhinophrynus dorsalis. Next base: position 292,093,605 of record CM074720.1, read on the forward strand.
AAGGCTCATAGTGACTCCTATCACTATGAGTAGCAAAAAGAGGAACTGGAAGGATCCTTATTATGTGACCACTGAGTCTGAGGAACAGGAGGAGGAGGAAGTGAGCAGTACTGGAACAATGCTGTCCAGTCCACCTAAATCACCCCAAGGAACCTTGAGGAATTTAATGAGAAGGGAGGGAGAAAAGGGAATGGGAAAGAAGGGAGAAAAGGGAAGGAAGGGAGAAAAGGGAAAGGGAAGGAAGGGAGAAAAGGATAGTGAGAGCTGGACAGGCCAGCTGCCTGTACCTGTTGTCAGATGTGCTGCCCCTGCTGCCAGTGTCACCATTTCTGTAACTGCAGCCACTAGTGTTGTACTTGTTGCCAGATGTGCTGACCCTGGGTCAGTGCCACCATTTCTGTGACTGCAGCTACTAGTGTTGTACCTGTTGCTAGTACTGGACCTGCTGCCAGTGCTGAACCTGCTCCCACCAATACTTTGCCTGCTGCTAGTATTTCTTGTAGTACTTGGTGGGGGGGGGGTGATACCAAATGTGACAGCAGGGGACCCTCTGTCACATTGCTTGTCACCTCCTCCTAGCAGCAGTGACATGTCTGGAATAGAGCAGCAGCAACAACAGCATATAGGGACTAGTGGTGGTGGTGATGATGCTAGAAAAGCTGGGGTAGAAGAGACATTGATGGCCTTTTTAGCAGAAACTGAGAAGGAATGGGAGAGAGAAATGAGGATGGGCATTACCACCACCACCAGATCTTGGAATTAAGGAATTTGCAATTGTTCTAATTTCTTCTGATGCTGAGTTGCAAGGGCATCAGGATGCTGAGGAGCAGGCTAGTGTGCCACAAACCACCATGGACACAGTGGGAATGGGATCCACAAGTGATGCAGATCTAGGACAGGTTCCACTTGCCAGCAGTACCAATACTCCTGATCCTAGTTGCAGTGCTGAATCTGAGGCAGTAGCAGCAACAGCAGCAACATTATCCGCAGCCATAGACAATAAAGGGCAATGTGGAGGACAAGAAGAACGAGGCCATTCTTCTCCAGCTGTTCCCTTCCCCCTGCAGTCATCATGGGTGTGGGACTATTTTTTTGTTGGGGCAGGCACAGTGCAGTCATCAGCAACAGCAATGTGCACAATTTGTAACAAGTCAGTGAGAACAGGAAAGGAAGGAACACATTTTGGCACAAGCACCCTGATATCACACATGGATCACAGACACCATGTCATTAACTTCAAACATGTTAAAGACAAACACCCACCACAGAAATCAAGCACCGCTTTTGCTGTCCCTGACTCTCCAGAAAGGCAACAAGAGGTGAGGTGGAGATCAAAGAGGAAGAGGAATAGAACAACCCAGGCAGAGACTGGAAGTTCCAGGACAAGTGAAACAAGTAGCTTGCCATCACCTTCTAGGGTAACTACATCTTCTGCCAATCCTCTTTGTTCATTACCTCCCCCACCAAATGACAGCCACTCTGTTGATGTTAGGATGTGGCACTTCGTCTCTACCCATTGCACATTGTGTGGTGCACTGACCACACATGCAAGTGTGGTGGAGGAGGATCGCAATCAGTGCATCAAGCAGCATCTGAGGAGATTCCATCCCACAGAATATGCTAAGATGGTGGCAGGGAGGGTTCATCGTTACTATTAAACTGTCAGCAAGTTGTCATGTGTCCTTAGTGGGGTTTGGACAAGGGGTACCGTGACAGCGGCAGTACATGGTGTTTGGATACAGTTGTGCCCCCAGATGTTATTTACCACACACACACACGCACTGTGCACATTGCAGTTGCTGATGGAAGCCACAGTTCCTGTTCTCAAGGGAAAAATATATATTCTAATAACAACACACCCATCATGATTTTGGAGGAGGGGCAGGTGGAGAAGAATTAATGGTCAACTTGTTCTTTTCTCCACATATACTGGGGGCTACTTATTCTTCTGCTACTGCCTCAGGCGCATCACTGGATCCATTTGTGGCAAGTGGAACCTCCATCATCCATATTCCATGTTACTGCTATTGTTGATCCCATTTCCTTTCAGCTGCCTAATCATCCTGCTGCTTAAACAACTCAGCAGCAGCAGTACTAACAACAGTTGCAACTCAGGAGGACATTTGACAGTGAAAACTGGCCAAAATGACCTGCTGTCATTAGGCCAGTAGGGCATTTTTATTTTTTTCTCAGGGCTTGTGTTTTGAAAAAAAATAAATAAAAAAATAAAAAAGAGCTAGTCCTACAAAAATATAAACATTTTTTGGAGGTTTGTTTCTAACAAACCTAAGTCCTACAAATCAACGTTTCCTTAGGGCTTGGGCCTCTAATAAGTCTAAGTCCTACAAAGGCCTCTAACAAAAAGAAACTATGCCTTTGAATCTCAACTGCAAATTGCAGAGTGTGTGGAATGAAACATTGTGACAGAGGGGAAGGACTGGGGAAGGAAGAAACACAAATGATGCATCCAAGCAAAACTGCAACCAAACATATTGACGCCTTGGTCAGCAATGTAAAACCATCCCCCCAAAAAACCAAGTACTGCTGTCACTATTTCTCAATTTCTCAATTATTCTACTCAACTAAATACACTTGATGCTAAGAGGACATAATAAAAATAATGATTACTCCGTGCCACCAGCTTAGTGTATTCAGCAGAATGGAATGTCCACAAATGCACTCTGCATTCGATTGCTTTCCACCACATTGTCATATGTGGTTTATGCACCACACAGTTGGACACATGGGTGGACACAAATGCCAGATCCTCACATGTACAGTATTGCTAACAGCTTATGAAGGAGGTAACAGAGGCAAAGGTGATATTCCAGAAGAGGAGGTAGAGGATTCTGAGTGTGCCGGGATTGGGACATGTCACGGTTTTCAAGACACTCAGACCAGTAGGTGAAATAAAATGCAATTTTATTAAGAACAAAATAAATGACAGAGAACGCCCCCTAAGGGTAGCACTGCGTGAAGCATCAAGGCACTAGTATGCACAGTATACAATATAGTAGAACAGAGAACAAGCAACAGACAGGCACTGAGTACTGATACACAAAGGTTTAATGGAATAATCAGTCCGTCTCAGTTGTGTTGTTTGGCACGCCCAAGGTGTTAAAGGTGGAGAATGGTGGAGGAGAGTCAACACCAACAGACTGTAATACTGAGAAAACTGTCCAGCAAAGAGGAACCTGCCACCCAGAGCCTGCTGTACTTGAATGGTAGCCCCCACGGGCCTATGAACAGTGCAAGTAGACTGCCAGAGCTAGAGCAAATAGCCCCCACGGGCGTAATGAAGACAACTGAGTTACCAGCGCTGGAACCACTAGCCCCCATGGGCGAAGTGGCAGGAACTGGATTGCAAGAGCTTGGACCAATGGCCCCCATGGGCGTAACGGAGACAACTGAGCTACCAGAGCTTGAGTCAATAACCCACACGTGCATAACGGAAGGAGCTGGATTGCAAGAGCTTGAGCCAATAGTTCCCTCGGGCATAACAACACCGACTGAATTGCAAGAGCTTGGACCAATAGCCCCCACGGGCGTAATCACAGAGATGTGCACAGAAGCAGTCAGAGCCGTGCGCCACTGGGCCCGATAATGAGCTACACCGGACCGCAAGGAGAGGAACGGCTCAGCATAAAGCAACTCTCTGTATGACTGAAGGCCCCGGACCGGGACACAGCTCTGCACGGGTTAACGGCTCGATAGATGGAACACAGCTCTGCACTAGTAAACAGCTCAGTAGTTGGGACACAGCTCTGCACGGGTTAACAGCTCGGTCGTTGGAACACAGCTCTGCACAGTTAACAGCTCGGTAGTTGGGACACAGCCCTGCACGGGTTAAAAGCGCGATCACTGGAACACAGCTCAGCAGGAAGCGGCTCAGAGGCAGGAACCAGCACGGCAACCGCTATAGCCGTTACAGAACAGCAAGTGGGACAGTCACAATGTCGCCGTGGCGACAGGCAGACAGGAACGTAGACCGGGCCGCAGTAGCTGGAACAGGTCACAGAGCAGGAACGTCAGCAAGCCGGGTCAAATCACAGAACGGGTTCTCAGACAAGCAGGATCAGGATACAGGCAGGAACGTCACCCAGGCCGGGTCAAATCACGGAGCAGGTTCTCAGACAAGCCGGATCAGGAAACAAGCAGGAACGTCAGCCGGGCCGGGTCAAATCACGGAACAGGAACACAGGATCGTAGTCAGAGATAGCCAAGTCGGTATACCGGAAATCAGGAACGCAGGAACACAGCACAGCAAAACTGGCTCAGGAACACCACGAAAGGGCACCTAACAAGTGCCCCTAGCCCAGAATAAAAAGGTCACCAGGGGCAGGCCAAACAGGCTCAACCAATCGGAGCACAGCACAAGCGAGAGTGACAAGTAAAGAAACTGCACCGTGATAGGACAATTGGTATATTTTATAGAGCCCGGACCCATCACAATAAAATGATGATGACACAGTGTTATGATCATCAGTGAACTTCCAGGATTGGTCTCTCTTGTCTTCCTCTGGGATTTTCTTCCCTGTTCTTTTTGCCATTGGGCAAGTGCACAGTGACAATGTCTTTTAATTTTTTTTTGTGGGTTCTGGCTTTCACCTTCTTAACATAAACATTTCGGTATTTATGTTGCATGTGATTAATGAGGGCAGATGTCCCAAGGTGGGTCCCTCCATTCCCCTTTTCACTACCTTATTGTACAAAGTGCACTGGGTCTGCACCAAGAAAATAATACCAAATTGATTATTTCAATGAGGAAGCAGGAGGAGAAGAATCACCTTATTCTCCTCCAGAGTCACCTTCACTGGCTGGAGCAGGTGAAGCTGCTTCTGCCTCAACATCAGCACTACAACTAGGACCAGGAATGTTGGTGTCAAGCAGAACCTGTTCTAGTCCTATATCACTATCCAAAGAGACATGTCCCATTGTGGCAATGGAATTAGAGCAGCAGCAAACTCCAGAATGTCAGAGGTGCTAATGATGATGTTAATCCCTATTTGCATCTCTTTCTCCAAATCTTTACTGCTAAAAAATTATCATACTCTCCTCCACACCAGCTGCTCTGGAGTAATACACAGGAACAACAATGGACAAAGACAGCACTAGGCTCAGGTACACCATGAAAGGGCACTGGTAATTGGACATGCTGAGGCTTAAAAGGCCTAGCAGATGGGCAGAGAGATGACATCACAACATTAGTGACCTATAAGAACAGCGATTTGCATAGAGCATCAGCCAGGAAGTATTAATGTCCCTGTTACAGCAATTAAACTCTGGGGGCAATCACGGGCACCATGATACAATGTTGGGGGAAAACATGTTTTTTCACAAAAATTTCCATGGGAACAAAACAGGACGTTTCACCCAAACCTAATTACAATCATCCATAACAATAGTCTAATGAGTGCTGTTATTCACTTTGGTATCTATGAAATGCAAGCAATAACTATGTACACTTAAATGTGCTTCTTGAGAGCTTCACAAATGACGGATTGTGGTTACAATAGTAATTCTGATATGATTACAAACAACTGCTCCACACAATCTGTCACCTCAGGAGCAATCAAATAACTATTTGAGGTCTCTTGTGACATCTATGGTGAGAAACAGAAAACTTCCTATGGGCTGGTCTAACTGATGTACTGAACAAGCTTCCTGTTAAACAGCTTAAATTCTAGGCTGTAGGATTAGGTCAAAGTTGAAGCCATCATCTGGGCCATGCACATCTGCCAGAGAAGTATTATCTTCTGCTCTAAATTATGTTGAGTATCAAGCATTTTTCTATTGAATCTAACATTAAATAATACAACTGTGGTTGGACTGAATCATTATTTTTCGGGCAGAACACTCTATGCAGTTTATACATTAACAGAATAGTGTAGAATATGTGACAGTGGCTAAGTGTCCATCCCAAATGAAGAGTAACTCATTTAGAGGTGGGAATTGGGAAATACCAGACATTTGCAAGGAACCTGAACAATGAGCCAGGTGTGAGTGGCTGTTTCTACTATCTCCCTGAAGTGTGTGTATGTTTTAATTATATAACTAGACTGGGGTTTCCTATATAGCTGTTATAACACCACTAATACTGCTTAATGACATATATTGATCACATACACATTGATTCCCTTTCCCACATATTTTATCTTTTTTTTACTATAGCTATTAAGCTGTTTAATTATATTTACCTTTTATGTACTTTTATGTTACCTTTTTCTTGTTTACTTAGGCAAATTCATTCTTCAGTAGTGTATTTCTGGGTATGTCCCACTCTATTACTCAATCAAGTGGAGTTTATATGTTTCTATGAACTCAGCATTACTGAAGTATTCTCATAATTCTGGATGTATGCACTTTGCTGTGTTAACCAAATGGATTATGAAGATGACTCTGACACACTGTAAAGCAGCCCAGTGTAGAGTTCTAATGTCCAAGGCATTAACTAAAATCACCAAGACAGTGAATGATGTTAGTGAGAGGATTCCCATTTTAAACTAAGTGGCTGATATGTGTACCTAATGTATGTAATGAATTATAGCATGTCATGGAACCTAGCCAACAAAATGGAAAGGGGCTACATCCATACTTAAATATATATGTACTGTAAGTACAGAAATAAGTAAATGCATTCATATAAAATATTCATATTTTTTGATTTTTTTATGAAGGGTAAATTACTGTAAAGGGAAACTCTTATCAGTAGCAGCAGTAGCAGCAGACCATCCTTTCACAGTCTAATCCTCTTCTTGCACTACTCAGAGTAATGTAATTAACCCTGAGGAGTAACTAGTAGGGGTGGGCAAAATCTCTTGCCATGTTCCCATGTTGGTTCGAGGGAAAATCCACTTTAAAACTAGAGATTAAAATGTTCGCATTTTTCACCCATTGACCAACATTTTTTGCCATTTTTTCAATGACTAGAAAGTTTCCACCCATTTATTTACATTATTTTCACCTTTTGGCTATAGAAACGTGACATATTTGCGGAAATCAAACACAAAAGAAGCAGCTGCAGAGCAAGGTAGATGTGCTGTTCTGTTCTGCTGTGGTTTGTAGGCAAAATTGAGGCTGGAGAAGCTCATAGTGACTGCTATCACTATGAGCAGGATTAAAAATAACAAAAGGAGGAATTGGAAGGACCATTATGTGTCCACTGAATCTGAGTCTGATGAGGAAATGAGCACTACAGAAGCAATGTTGGTCAGTTCCCCTAAATCACCCCTTGGGTTTTTGGGTAAATTACTGTCAAGGGAGGAACAAAAGGGTAGTACTGCTAGTGAGAGCCTGCTGCAAGAAGTTCTGCACCTGCTGCCAGATGTGCTGTGCCTGCTGTAAGATGTTCTGTGCCTGCTGTCAGATGTGCTGTGCCTGCTGACAGATGTGCTGTGCCTGCTGTCAGACATGGTGCCCCTTCTGCCAGGACCACCACCAGTCCTGTGCCTGTTGCTAATACTGCCCTTGCTTCCACCAGTGCTGTGCCTGCTGCCAGTGCTGAACCTGTTGCCACTAGTGCTTAAGCTGCTGCTAGTGTGTCTTGTAATACTCAGGAGGGGGGGGGAGGAGAAGATGATGCCAAGTGTGACAGCAGGGGACCCTAACTCACACTTGCCATTCCCAAGTGCTAGTACTAAGGTCCAGCAGCTTGCTAACTTTAGGAGTGAAGGAGGGGTTAATTAACAATATCCTTGCATTAACAGTGACTGTGACTAGGAAGACTCAGGGGCTAAAATTGATGTGGTTGGTGTTAGTAGTAGTAACAGTGATGGTGAAGAAGCCAGTGGGACTAGTGTTGGGAGAGTGGTAGGGGAAGCAATTGAGAGCATCAAGACTAGCGGTCAAGGGATCCCACACCATTCCCCTGACTCTGGGAGCCCCCTTCCCCCCATGGCATTGTCCTTGTGGAACATGATCCTGAAGAAGGCAGAATTGTCACCACCGCAATAATATCACCACCACCAGCAGGAGCACAGAACAGCTGCCTGCTGCTAGTGCTGCCAGTCTGCCTTCTTCAGGTCACCAAGAAATGGAAAGTGTGACATTAGGGGACCCTTTGTTACATTGCTTGTCACTTCCTCCAACCAGCAGTGAGCATTTGGAAATTTGCGGAATTTGCAATTGATTTAATTCCTGCTGCTACTGAGTTGCAAGTGCAGAAGGATGCTGAGGAGCAGGCTAGTGTGAAACAGAACACCGTGAATACAGTGGAAATGGGGTCAACAAGTGATCAGGGACTAGGAAAAGGTTCCACTTGCCAGCAGTAACACATATACCAGACATGGTGGGGCTAGTTATGGTGATGCTACTTCCTCAGTAGCATTCATAGAGCTAGTCGTGGCAAGTGGAACCTTCATGTTACTGTAGGCAAGCAAGACAAGGAGTCAGACGGTATAGTTAAGATCACCTTTATTAGAAATATATCAACAGTAATGCAAATAACAACACACAGAGGGTGATCAAAGAGGCAAGCACTGTATCAGAAATAGCAGTCTTCCAATAGATCCACCACACTGTCCGTGACTAGGCCTCAGCCCACTGGAGTCTCGTGGTAAAAGGTAACTCCCAGAGGTAGCACTGACTCAGCCTGCAGTCAGTCTAGGAGAGGAGTCTCAATATCGTACGCAACCACGGAGACTAATGACTCACGCCTGCAGTTAATAGCTAGGAGTCTGATAGAGCCCAAGTTCAGTACTAGGAAGGATGTCTGTGGAACGGGACCAACACATGGAGTGAACAGACAGAGCCCTCTAGTAAGCACCAGATAGTATAGTCAGACAAGCCAGGTCTTATACAAACCGGGTAGTCAGCCAGAGCCACAAGTTTTCACCAGATAGGATATCCACTAAAGCGTTGGTATGCTGGATGCGCAGTGGACAGAGCCCCAGGTCAACACCAGAGTGGGTAGTCCGACAAGCCAGGTCATACACAGAGCGGGTAGTCAGCCAGAGCCACAGGTTTGCACCAGAAAGGATGTCTAAGCCAAATCAGAATGCACAAGGAGAATGGTCAGACAGAGCCACAGGTCAATACCAGACTGGATGGACAGACAAGCCGGGCCATACACATGAATCAGGAATACCAAATAAATGAACTGCTCAGAACAACGTAAGGGTAACTGAGTCAGGACTCAGTCTGCCCTTTAAACCCCTCCTGAAGAAGTAGGTAGGAGGAGCAGCTCAGAGGAAGTAGGTAGGAGGAGACTATAGTCCTCAAACACATAAAACAGAGGCCTGCAGCATGCTGAAGCCTCACGCCTGCAAATGATGCATCTAGCATTGCTGCGTCCAACCGCTTGTGGAAGCATCATTGTGAGCATCGCCAGAAGCGGTGGCCCTACAAGGTACTGTGACAATTCATCATCCATCACCTATGTTACTGCTGTTGTTGATCCCATTCCCTTTCAGCTGCCTAATCATTCTGCTGCTTAAACAACTCAGCAGCAGCAAGAACAACTGTCACAAATTCTGCATCTACATCAGGGCATTTGACAATTACCAGTGGCCACTGGCCATCAGGATATCGCCTGCTGGCACTAGGCCAGTAGGGAATGTATTTTCTTTCTCAGGGCTTTTGCTTTCAAAAAAAAAAAAAAAATCATAGTCCTACAAAAAAATATACAATTTTTGGGGGTTTGTTTCTAACAAGCCTAAGTCCTATAAATCAATGTTTGCTCAGAGCTTGGGCCACGTTAGCGTACCAGTGTGGCAGCTGCTTGAACTCACCGTGGCTTCCTCTGGCGGCTCCAGCCGCTGTATGACCCGGCGGCTTCAGCAGCACTACAGTTTGGCAGCTCGCTCTCATCATAGGGTCTGTACAGCTAATGGGTGCACGTCGAATGGCATGGACGTGCACTCCACTTAAGGGGACAGTACACATTTGCCGACTCCTCCTCTTCCTGGTTCCTAAAGCTCAAATACTGCCTGGACACTATGCTCAGCCGCCCTTTCATGGTGTCCGGTGCAGTTGGTTTGAGTTAGTGCATTACCTGGTTGGTCTGAGTACCCGTTCTGGTGCCGACCTTTGGTTTGTCTGACTACCCGCATTGTGTATGACCCCGGCTTAGGCTGACATTCCTTCTAGTGTGGACCTGTGGCTCTGGTAGACTGCCTCCTCTGTGTATCACCTTTGGCCTGGCTGACTATCCATTCTGGTGCTGACCTGTGGCTCTGTCCGACTACCCGCTCTGTGCATGACCCTGGCTAGTCCTATAACCAATCTGGTGCAGACCTGCGGCTCTGGTTTACGATTTGCTCCATGTATGTTCCAGCTTGTCTGACTACCCACTTGGTGTTACCTGGGGATGTCCACTGCTCACACAGCATACCAACGCTCCAGTGGATAAACTGTTGGGTGCTCTCAGTGGCTCTGGCAGACTTCTCCTTGCTTCTGTCCGTTTACTGGTGCGTTCAGGTGCGGACCTATAGCGCAGTTAGCCTTACTCAGGAATGTTGTCTGTACAGGTGCGGACCAGTAGCGCAGTAGCCTTACTCAGGAACATAGTCTGTACAGGTGCGGACCTGTTGTAGATTACTCAGGTGTGAACCTGAGGTGGCTGTTCTCCTGCTTTCCTTCTGGGGTTCAGTTCGGTACCACTACAGCAGCACTATCCTTCCTGACATTATCTATTTGTATTGTGTACTTGCTGTTGCTGAATCCTTCTGTACATTGTGTATCTTAATAAAGATTGTGTTACCTCGTTCTTGAGTCCGTGACAGGCCTCTAACAACAAATCTAAAAAATCATCGTCTACAAAATACTCTATCAAGTCAAGTATCAGTCCACCCCAGTGGCAGCTTATGTCAGGGGGTTCCTGTCTCTACCACTTTACATACAAATTTCTTATATTATTTTATTGATTTACTTTTTATTAACTGTCCCCCCACCAGTCAAGAACCCATCCCCCAAAACAAATTCCCTCTTCAACTGATTCATTCACCAACACAAACACCCTCCTCAGACCCCTTTTAAACTATGTCTTATGGGTTTTTTATTTATATTTAGGATCTATTTTGTATTAACTATCTCCCCCAATCCCAGTAAACAACCACCCGCAAAAAAAATTCCCTGTTCAACTGATTCTTTCCCCACACCCCACCAACACAGGCACCCTCATGTCCCTTTTATACTATGCCTTTGGGAATTAACATAACATTAGTTATGTGTTGTGTGTAACTTAAATGTTCCAATTGATTTCAATGGAATGAGCTAGGCAAAAAAGCGGGAAAAGCAGAAAATCTGCACTTTTTGAGGGAAATTATTCCCCAAGCTGAAAGTACCATTATTCGCCGATTTCAGTTTAAGGTGAAAATTTCGCCCATTCGTAGTAACTAGAGAGGTTTTTATGATGTGTGTGCATGTTTATTGTGTTAGAACATATGAACTAGATAGACTGAAAAAAGGAAGTCTGAAACTACAGGCAACAGCAGACTTCCAATGCAAATATTAATAACAATAATAAAGAGGAATAGACCTAGTGGATTGAGTGCCAGAGATGTATCCAGATCATTGCATTGAAATGTGTTGGCTACACAACCTGCACTGGAAGGGTTAAATAATTTAACCCCTTCAGTGTCAGACAGGTGTCCAACATATTGCTTTGCAATGCATTGTCCACCCCTCTTGCACTCCTGTGGATCACTTCTGAATATAGGAAGCATCCCTGTGTAATAATATTAAAACTCCTTCTTAAAAAGCCTGCATAGAATGTAGCTCTTGGCAATTCCATTTTCTTTTTATATCAGAAAATTGGATATTGATTTGTGCCCTAAACTGATACAATCAACTTTCTTTTATGCTTATATTTGAAAATAAAATACAAGTCCTTTTGTTTACTGAAACCATTTTATACTAAGATATCTGTAGCACTGTATAAAATATGTATACCGTAAAAAAGAATATATAGACCACTCAGGAGGTGTCTAACATGTAATATGTATTTGTGCCCTACAGAAAATGAACTGCAAAATAAAAGTAAAGATGAAAATGTTGACAGTAAGTTGTCTTATTGAATCTGTGGTTTAAATTGTCAACTTATGAAATCTGACACATCTGGCAATGTTATGCACAAGCTACAAGAGACAGAAAAAAATTATTTTCTTGCTTTTGGGTAAAAAAGGCATTATTTTAACAGAAATCTAATTTTGCATAAATGTATAAGTATGTTTATGTTAGTTTTTTACGCAACAAATATTTTTGACTTCAATAAATTTGTATTTTATAGATTTTCTTATATCAACTGTTAATGTTAATAATGAAGAGTGTCCTGCCTTTGTGCTGCCTTTTCAGCCATTATCTAGTCTGCCAAGAGGGTGAAGGATGGGTAAAAAACCTGGTGACTATAAGTCCAAATTGAGCAATTTTGCTAGATAGTGAATCGCTGAAGAAGAAATTGAGGCAATTATGGAAGATCAGTCATCTTCTGCTTCTCCTGCGCAGTTGTCTGCTTCAGAAGATTCTGCCAAGTCTCACTTCTCTGAACTCATGGCTGCAATCGCTAACTGCCAATCAGTCTTAATTACTAAAATTGAAAGTATCCAGGTTGACCTGAACTTTCTCAGGGCAGACAAACAGGTGATGAGGGAAAATGTCACCAACAATCAGAGACAAATTTCGTTGGTAGAAGACGTGATACCTCTGGTTCAAAAAGCAATGCGTACCTTGCAATCCCAGGCGAAAGCCTCACAAGGCAGATGACCTAGAAAACAGGCTAAGTTGTTGAAACATACAAATTATTGGCCTGCTGGTACGTTATGAAGGAAGATCGCCTGAAACATTTCTTGAGTCTTGGCTAAGATGCACTCAGAGAACAGAGGGTCTCTCCAATTGTTTTGGAGAGACCAAGACCTCTCATTGTGAAGCTACTGAACTTCAAAGACCACATCGCCATACTGTGGCTTTCGAGACTGAAGGGAGAACTGTCTTATGAAAATCCCCAGTATCTATCTCCCCTGACTTCTCCGTGGATATCAAAAAACAATGAAAATTTAAGAGACGACTGACTGAGAAAAACATAACTTATGCTATGATGTATCCTGCTAAATTGAGAATCACATACAGTGACCGTATCCACTTCTTCACCTCTGAGATAGAAGCTCAATCCTGGCTGGAGAGACTCTGAATCTGTTCTATTTCTGGAAATTCAACGTTACCTCTTCCTGGGTCAGCTAGTGTTCCTGTTATTCTGCTTTGGTGAGGTACACTGTCTGCAGTCCTCCTCTCTCAATCTGTTCGGCACAGGAGATTTGCTTTACATTCCAGCCCAGCTGTTGGGGGTGCTCCACGCAATGTCTACTCACTCCTACTTAGGGGTGGGCAAAAGTTGTCACCGTGTTCCATTGGGAAATTTTGTGAAAACCAAGTTGTTATCCACTTTTTCGCGGGAAAATCCGCTTTAAAAATTTTGGTTAAAATTTTCTAATTTTTCACCCATTCGCCAAAATTTTTCACCATTTTTTCAATGGCTAGAAAGTTTCTGCCCATTGATTTACGTTGTTTTTGCACTTCTGCTATAAAACATGACGTTTTTGCTGAAGGCAGACAGAATAGAAGCAGCTACAGACCGAGATAGATGCGCTGTGCTGTTCTCTTGTGACATTTTGCAAAAAGTGAGACAGGAGAGGCTCATAGTGACTCATATCACTATTAGCAGGGTAAAAATAATCAATGTAGGAGCTGGAAGGACCATTATATATCCACTGAGTCTGAGGAGGAGGAGGAGGAAGGGACCACTACTGTACCAATGCTGTCCAGTCCCCCTAAATCACCCCAAGGGATCTTGGGGAATTTAATGGGAAGGGAGGGAGAAAAGGGAATGGGAAGGAAGGGAAAAAAGGTAATGGGAAGGGAGGGAGAAAAGGGTAGTACTAGTGAGAGCAGGACAGGTGCCTGCTGCAAGATGTGCTGACCCTGCTGCCAGTGGAACCATTGCTGTACCTGCAGCCACTAGTGTTATACCTGCTGTCAGATGTGCTGCCACTTGTGTTGAACCTGCTGCCAGTGCTGAACCTTCTGCCAGTGCTAAACCTGCTGCCAGTGCTGAACCTGTTGCCAGTGCTGAACCTGCTGCTATCAAGGTGCCCATGTATATTGCAACATTTTGACACTAGTAGCCTGATGCTCTCCTATTTGCTAAGTGTTAAAGACTACCACTGGGTGGAGCCATAAGTACTGTGATCTGTCACTGTTACAGGGCCCTTTCGTGGTGTTCCGGTGCTTAGTGCCTTGCTGCCGTGATTTGTGTGATTTCCTGTGTATGACCCGGTTCGCCTGACTACTCTCTATAAGTTCCTGTTCCTGCTCCGTGTACTGACCCAGCATGGCTGATGTTCCTGCTCTGTGTATCGACTTGGATTGGCTGACGTTCCTGCTCCATGTATCGACTTGGATTGGCTGACGTTCCTGCTCCGTGTACCGATCCGGCCTGGCTGACGTTCCTGCTCCATGTATCGACTTGGATTTGCTGACGTTCCTGCTCCGTGTTGATCGTTGTTGAGTCCGTTGCTCTCCCCTGACTCCTGATCTACCGGATCCGGTAGAGAATTGCCTCAGTGCTCTGTCTCCGGTGTACTAGCCTAGTCGGTTGCTGTACATACTGCACTACCATTCTGTACTGTGACCCACTAGTGCCTTGCTGCCTCCTTACTCCATACCCCGGGTTGTTGCTCAGCTTGTTGATCCATATACGCTTGGCTTGTCCGATTGTCACTGGGGTTGGTCTCACGGGCGCCTCAGTTAGTCTCCGCTCCTGTTCTGTCATTCCACAAGCCAAGCGCCCCTTCAGAGCCTTCCGTTTATACACCTGGGTAGGAGCTTTATTGTGGCACTATAACGGTGGCTTGTCATTCCACCATTAGTAGGTTGATCTCTGGGCGCCTCTATCGGCTCTGTCACCTGGCAGTTGCCAAAAAGCCGTGCTAAATAATGATAATACCCGGTACCGTTACCGTGGGTCACAGTTGGAGTATATTCAGGGCGTTCCATGATTCCTCCGGTTGCAGTATCACTATAGTCTGTGTTACCTCCTGGACCTCGAGCAACCATCTCGGGCTAGTCGCCATTTTTGCGCTTATCAGCATTTGAGTGCTTCCTGGGCCTCGCTATTAGGGCCTCCTAGTCTCCTGGCCTAATAGCATTAACCATTTGTGTCTCACAGAATCACATGAACTGTTCCCGACCTGTGTCAGTATATTTACTATGTGTTATTTGTATACTGGACCCATGTGGGCAAATGTAATTTATTTACCTGTCCTGTGTCAGTGCTGTTTTTCCATTACTGGACCCTCGAGGGTTAATTCAGTTTGCTTATTCAATAAAACTGTGCTTTACCAAATTGCTTGCCTCTGAGTGTACTGAAAACCGTTACAGCTGCCACCAATACTTTGCCTGCTGCTAGTGTTTCTTGTAGTTATCAGGGGGGATGGAGAAAATTATGCCATGTGTGACAGCAGGGGACCCTCTGACACATTGCTCGTCACCTCCTCCAAGCAGCAGTGAGATGTCTGGAATAGAGCAGCAGCACGTAGGGACCTATGGTGGTGGTGTTGGAGACGCTGGGGTGGAAGAGACATTCATGGCCTTTTTATCAGCAACCGAGTAGGAATAGGAGACAGGGATGAGGATGGGCATGACCACCACAACTAGCAGTCAGCTTTTGAAATTAGCGGAAATTCCAACTCTAACTTCTGCTGCTGCTGAGATGAAAGGGCAGCAGGGTGTTGAGGAGCAGGCTAGTGTGCCACAGACCACTGTGGACACAGTTTGAATGGGGTCAACAAGTAATGCGGGACTAGAACAGGTTCCACTTGCCAGCAGTAGCAATACTCCTCCTGATCCTAGTTGCAGTGCTAGATCTGAGGCAGTAGCAGCAACAGCAGCAACATTATCTGCTGCCACAGAAAGTGAAGGGGAATGTGGAGGACAAGAAGAAAGAGGCCATTCTTCTCCACCTGTTCCCTATCCCTCCCCCCAGAAGTCATGAGTGTGGGACTATTATTCTCTTCCAGCAGGCACGGTGCAGTCATCATCAACAATGGTACAGTGCAAAATTTGTGACAAGTTAGTGAGAAGGGGAAAGGAGGGAACACATCTTGGCACAACCACCCTGATAACACACATGAAACAAAGACACCATGACATTTACTCCAAACATGTCAAAGCCAAACACCCATTACAGAAATCTGGCACCCCCTAAGTCTCCAGAAAGGAGGAGATCAAAGAGGAGGAAGAATAAAGAATCCCAGTCAGACACTGGAAGTTCCATGACAAGCGAAACAACTAGCTCTCTATCAACATCACCTTCTTCCTCTAGGGTAACAAGTACATCTCCTGCCAATCCACCTCATTCATTGTTACCTCCCCCACCAAATGATAGCCACTCTGTTAATGTTAGAATATGGCAGTTTGTCTCTACCCATTGCACACTATGTGTTGCACTGACCACACATGTCAGTGTGGTGGAGGAGAATCGATACCAGGTCATCAGGTGTCATCTGAGGAGATTCCATCCTGCAGAAAATGCTAAGATGGTGGCAGAGAGGGTTCATCATTACTATTAAACTGTCAGCAAGTTGTCATGTGTCCTTAGTGCAGTTTGGACAAAGGGTACCGTGACAGCGGCTGTACTTGGTTTCGGGTGTCATGGTGTTTGGATACAGTTGTGCCCCCAGATGTTATTTATCACACATACACACACACTGTGCACATTGCAGTTGCTGACGGAAGCCACAGTTCCTGTTCTCAAGGGAAAAATATATATTCTAATAACAACACACCCATGATGATTTTGGAGGAGGGGCAGGTGGAGAAGAATTAATGGTCAACTTGTTCTTTTCTCCACATATACTGGGGGCTACTTATTCTTCTGCTACTGCCTCAGGCTCATCACTGGAGCCATTCGTGACAAGTGGAACCTTCATCATCCATCTTCCATGTTACTGCTATTGTTGATCCCATTCCCTTTCAGCTGCCTAATAATCCTGCTGCTTAAACAACTCAGCAGCAGCAGTATGAACAACAGTTGAAACTCAGGAGGACATTTGACTGTGGATAATGGCCAACATGACCTGCTGTCATTAGGCCAGTAGGACATTTTTATTTTTTTTCTGTAGTCCTACAAAACAATAAACAATTTTTGGGGGGTTTGTTTCTAACAAGTCCTACAAATCAATGTTTCCTTAGGGCTTGTGCCAAACAAGCGTAAGTCCTACAAATCAATGATTCTTCAGAGCTTGGGCCTCTAATAATTCTAAGTCCTACAAAGGCCTCTAACAACAAATCAAACAAATCATCCTCTACAAAATATTCTATCAAATCAAGTATCAGTCCACTCTAGTGGCAACTTATGTCAGGGGGTTCCTGTCTCTGTCACTTTAAATACAAATGCCTTATTTTATTGATTTATTTTTTTATTAACTGTCCCCCAATAGCAGTCAAGAAAGCCCCCCAAAACAAATTTCCTGTTCAAATGATTCATCCATTCACCAACACAGGCACCCTCCTCAGACCCCTTTATACCATATCTTATGGTTTTTATTTTATTTCGGGTTTCTTTTTTATTAAGTGCTCCCCAATCCCAGTAAACAACCCCCCCAAAAACATTCCCTGTACAACTGATTCTTTCCCCACACCCCACCAACACAGGCACCCTCATGCCCCTTTTATACAATGTCTTTGGGGAAAAAATATTATTTGTAATGTGTTGTGTGTAACTTCTATGTTCCCATTGATTTAAATGGGCAAAAAAGTGGAAAATCTGCACTTTTCGTGGGAAATTTTTCGCCAAGCAGAAAGTGCCATTTTTCGCCCATCCCTAATTCTACTCTTCTTGGAAATTACATTTTTTTTTTTTTTTTACAATTGTATGCATATATGACCGTTATTATGGATCACTGGAGTTGTGGCCATGCCAATGATGTCATTTCTAAAACAGTTTGCACCATATATGCCACTTTGGAGCGTCCTTAGTGAGCATGCTGTTCTCTCTGTATCATATTTATGCTTGTCTGGCTATCTTTGTGCTCCACTTTAGCTATTCTCCTGTTAACAGTGTAGATTTTACTGATGATTACACCATATGCACTGCTCATGTGTTGCCAGAGGTAGGCAATGAGAATCCCTATGCAATATTGCTGTGCTGTCTGTATAATGTAATTGTGATCAGCCAGGCTGAGTGCCAATGCCTATCCTTTTGGCCACGCCAATGCCTGTCCTTTTGGCCATGCAAAATGATGGAGGGGTGGGCTGTTACTTCCTTCTGTGTGTTCTTGGGGCTGGATTGGCTGGTGGTGCTCGGCACATGTCCAGGGTGAGGTAAGGTGCTTCTTCCCTGACTCCTTTTTTTTTCTCTTCCCCATATATGTATGCTTGTTTGTATATCTATGTGCAACACTTGAGCTGTGTTCATGCCACTGATATCATCTATATTGCTGTTTACACCATATGCGACACTCTTGTGTCGTCAGTGGCAGGTGATGAGAATCCCTGGGTGATATTGCTTCATTATCTGAATAGTATGTTTGTTATCATGTGTCTTTTTCCTTCTCAATATTTTGGGCCATGGCTGGGTGCCGCTGATCATCTATTCGCTTTCTGGGGAGCAGTACCTAATAGACAGGTTTTAGATGGATCACGATGTCAGGCTGGCAATGGTATTTTTATTTCTACTGATAGGGGTCCTTAATCGTGGCACTGTTGGGTGGTTAGAAACCCTAATGGGTTTTAAGTTACCTTGAGGACCCTGATGGACTCCTCCTGGGGCTTGGTCTTGTCTATGGTTCTCGGCTCATGTTTGATTCTCATTTTTCTGCTAGAGCTTCCCATCTCTGCTGATGTACAGGATGGAGCCTTACACACTTCTATTGGGTGCAGTTACCATAAGTGTAAAACATGCTTATTATCCTGTATTTGGCATCCTGAGGTATTGGCTGATGGTGCTTGGCTTAAGTACAGGGTGCAGTGGGGTGTTCCCTCCCCCTTTTTTTTCCCTAATCCTTATATAGCTGCTGGCCTGAGCTTTGGGAGCTGGTGGCAGTATCTGCTTATACAGGATGTGTTTGCCCTTTACATTACTGCTTGTGTTTCTTTGTTCATACTATTGTTTCTAGGCAAAGCCTCCTGTTGAGGCTTTGCTTCTTTACAGGTTTGGGTAGAAGGTCTCTTTCAGATTTAGGCGGGTTAGGGACAGGGAGGGGGTGTTATGGGCTTTTTGTTAGGTCTGTTTTTTTATACTTCCCTCTCCTTCCCTTCCTCTCTCTCCATTGGGCATCCTCCTCTTTGTGCCATTGGAGTGGTCTTCCCAGGCGACTGTGATGATATGGTATTTGTGGATTAATGGTCAGACAACATGTACATTTTTAGCATGGAATGTGTGGGGCCTGAATGATAAGATCAAACAATCCCTAATTTTATCATATATTAGGCGATAGGCCCCGGATATTTTTTTACTGCAAGAGATACACTTAGTGGGTTCCAAAACTCTTTCTCTCATGAAATAATTGGTGGGCTGCCTTTATCATTCTACTTTTTCCACCCATGCCAGGGGAGTTTTGATTCTGTTCAAGAAATGTACTCAATTTGGATTTCTTGAACTTAAATCTGACATGGAGGGCAGATATCTATTTTTGGTGTGTAGTTTGGTGGCCTCTCCCACTATACTCTTTAATATATATATTCCTCCTCCACTCTCTGACCTACATTTGTGAGAATCCTTGGCGTTCATCTCCTCCATACCTGGACATCATTTTGTTTGTATGGATGACTTTAATAATATAGTGAACAGAGACCTTGACAGAATGGGTGGTGTGACATAGATTAGCGCTTAATCATTGCTAATATTCAGTGGCTGGGTAGGAGACATGGGAATGGTAGAGGCTTGTCGTACCCTCCACCCGATTGACCATGGGTACTCTTGCCACTCCTCCAAGCATCATACCCTGTCCCAAATTGACCATGGGAGTATTGTGGGGTAAGAGTATCTTCCCAGGGTGGAGTATGACCACTGGCTGCAGTTGTTACACTTGGTCTTTGGCAGCTGCACCGCTGATTGCACTTGGACATTGCCACTGACCTGGCTGACTGTGGATGCAGTTGCTGTTCCTCACGCCAAAGCCATAACTCAATATATGGATGGAGTTCTTGTTCACAACATATAAAAAATGTTTTTGGACTCTTCAGGATGAATGACCTGTACTCTATATTGTTTTAAATGTTTTCTTAACTTTTGTACAATACTGCCATCATTGTCTAATTCAGTGCAATGCCTTGTTCTAGTAGTTTGTTTCATGCAGAATTTGTTTAATCATTTGTTATTAATTTGCTACATGAAAAGTTTCTTACTTTTCTATTTATCAAAATAATGTACAGATACATAGTTTGCTTTGTTTGTGCCTTGTACTTATGTCATAACGGCCTTATATTAAAAATTACAACTGTAGGTTTTGTTTAAATGTTATATGTTAAAATGTACTTTCAGATGCCAGAAATGAAATGCCTCTCATCTCTTTGTCTTTATTACTGGCTTTCACAAAATCCCTGAGATCATAAAACCATGGCTTGACCTTTTATCTGAGCTGTCATTGCCCTGACTATTTCCTTTTATTCTTCATGTTTTACACTATAAACTTCTTTATTATTTATTATTATATTTTTGTAATGAACTTGTGATTCATCTCCTGAATTTTTGAAGGTTTCTGCAGTGACTACTATCCTAAAGTAGCAGCTCCTCTTGTAATTGATTTTCATTTGGTTAAAAACTATTACTATTCTATATATTAATTCAGGGCTCAAAATTTCCACTCGCCACTAGCCAATGGCGAGTGAAAATTTAGCCCTGGCTAGTAGAAATTCAGCCCTGGTGGGTATGTTATGGCTTGCAGTGGCGAGTAACTTTTTAGGTCTGGCTAGTAGCAAAGGACTTCAAATCTTAAGCCCTGTATTAATTATTTATGTAAAAAAATAATGTTACCCAAGCACATGATTTACCGTAAAATCTCAGGTATAATACGCACCTTTGTATAATACACAGGTGTAAATTTAACCCAAGATTTAAGGGGAAAACAAAAGTGCCTATGTGTAATATGCATCCTTGTTTTCCCTCCCTCTTCCCATCAAACAAGATGAGTAGATCCAATGCATAGACCTCTGCACATTGAAACAACAATAGTGCCCTGCGAGGACCTTCAGGTCCTCAAAGGGCACTACCATTATCTTGAATTAATACAGGTCCTCACAGGGGGATACAGGAAGAGGGCTACAAATGTAAGCACACTGCTTGCTGCACAGACATCCCAGATTTTTGACACACTTTAATTATTGGTCATAGCATTGGTCCAAAGTATGGTAGATGATAGCAACTATTCTTCACATTCTTCTTCCTCCTCCTCTGTGCTGCTGTTAATATATGTGGCTTGGCTTCTCTGTCATAGCTTTTGGATCCTGAATGAAGTATCTCCATACTGTGGACTTCATGTACTGAGGGGTTCCTGAGGTGCTGCTACTACTACTACTACTACTACTACTACTGGGGCTAGGTGTTGATGCAATTCTACTGCTACTACTACTACTAGGTGTCAAAGGTGCAGCACTTCCAGCAGCAGCAGAGGCACTCTTTATAGCTAAGGTTGTATATGTTAATAACCTGTGTTGCTGTTGTTGCTGCTGGTTACACAACACAAGTGTGGCTGAGTGGGACTTGGACTTGGAAGGGGCTATGATGCTGATGATGACTGACAGGATTACTGTGTACTTTCTGCCATCTTTGCTTGTCCAGGGTCAGAGTTTCCAATGGCTTTCACAAACAGTTTATAGACAGCCACAGTGCTCCTTTTCAGCGGTGGAAGAGTGAGCCTTTGCCTTTCTGTTAACTTTCTGGCCATGTCATCATCAATCTTACTCTCTACTTCATCTGTATCTGAAGAATGAGAAGATGTTGGAGGAATATATTGTAGATCTGCATCATCAAGTCATCCTCAGTCATCATTAGGTCATCCTCAGCATCAGCCACTTCTTACCCACTATCCTTATATTCCTCTAAGCTTTTAGAGGTGTCAAACAATTTCTTTTTACTTTCACAAAGTTCACTATTACTTTGAGGACAGTTGTTTTGGTGCTTGTTTGTCTCACTGTCAGATACAGCAGTTAGTTCAGTTGCTACACCTTCCTCCGTTTTGCCATCATGAACATTAGAATGTGACTGGTTGTTCTTCTTTTATGTTCATTTTATAGTACTGGTGCTGGTTTTGGTGGTGGTTTGGTAGTGGTGGTGCTGGAACTTTTGGTGGGATCTTGACAAACTGCATCCACCCTGGGAGGAGAGGATCATCATCATTTTTGCACACATAGCAACAACCAGTTGTAGTTTTTGAACTACCACTTTACTCCCTACACTGCTCCACCTTTCTCTCACCCTTGCCCCTTTTGCATTTGCTGGACATTACTCTGCAGTACACATCTGATGGAGTGTGATGTCTTGCCTTAGCCCTCAACAAAATTCTCAATGTCTCTGCTGTCTATCAAGTCTGCCCATGTCAGGCTCCCAGTCAGCTTTCTGTCACCTAATATATTTTTTTGTTTATTTATCAATTTTTTCTTTTTTTTAAGTTGTCCACTCTATCTTAACACAGTATATAAAAAAAAAATTATAGCTAAAAAATAAAATCAACAGCTTCTTTCCCCAGACTTCCCCATCAAGTAAATTGGACCCCGGCTGCCTGTGTCTTACCAGTCAGTCACACCAAATTGTGGGGTATTTAGGGACAACCTCCTTCCTCCCTTCCTCTCCCCCAGAATGCTCCCAGACTCCCCTAATACAGAGAACAAATGTCCTACCTAAAAGATTCCCTAAACTAATCTTCAATTACCCTTTATTTGCCTTTCTTCTCTCACTAACAGAGAATGGACTGCTGTGAGAGCCTGACTCCCTTTTATACCCCTGCAGGGAAAAGTAGAGAAAACTTTCATGTTGTGGTGGTGAAAAATTCAGCTAGCCAAAAAAAGCAGGAAAACTGCACTTTTCGCAGGAAATGCCAAGATGATGTGCCATTTTTTGCCAATTTTGGTTTGAGGACAGATTTTTTGCACATCCCTAATTATAACCTTGGTAGATGCATGTTATAAAAAGAAGCTTTATGTCACGGTGCCCGTGTATTGCTGGTGACATTTTAACACATGATTCCTGATGCTTTCTTATTGGCTAGCGTGTGATTACTCCACCCAGTGGTAGCCTTTAAGTACTGTGCCCTGTCACTCATACAGGGCCCTTTCGTGGTGTTCCCGTTGCTTAGAGCTTGCTGCCGTTAACGTGTGATATCCTGTGTATGACCCGGACTGCCTGACTACTCTCTCTGATCCTGTTCCTGCTCCGTGTACCGACCCGGCCTGGATGATGTTCCTGTTCTGTGCCTCCAGTCCGGTGCACTACCGCATCCAGTAGAGAGTATCTTCTGTGCTCTGTCTTGAGCGTACTGGCCCAGTTGTTTGCCTCGAGTACTGCATTACCGTTCCATGACTGCGACGCATTTGAGCCTTGCTGCCTCCTTCCTCCTTACCCAGGGCTGACGTTGATCTCGATTTCTCATTATACTTTTGGCTTGTTATTGTCACCACCGTGGTTGGTCTCCTGGGTGCCGCAGTTAGTCTCCGCTCTTGTTAATCGCCAACAAGCCAAGAGTCCGTTTCCAGGACCGTCCGGTACTCACCCGGGTAGGAGCTATTCTTTGGCACATTATATGCTGGCTAGTCTACTCCGTTATTGAGGTTGGTCTCTGGGGTGCCTCAGTCGGCTCTGTCACCCGGCAGTTGCCATCGAGCCTAGCGTTATTACATCTATTGTCCAGTACCATTACCCTGGGTCGCAGTCAGTGTGTACTCCTGGGCATTCCGTTGTTCCTCCAGTTGCAGTACTACTGGTAGTCTGATCCATCTGGGCCTCGCTCACCCTTCCTGGGCCTAGTCACTATTTTGGCACTCATCCACAGAGAGTGCTTCTTGGGCCTCGCTATTAGGGCCTCCCAGTCTCCTGACCTAATAGCATTTACTATTAGTGTCTCACTATATCACACGAACTGTTCCTGACCTGTGTCAGTATATGTATGGCTCTCAGATATATGTATACTGGACCCGTGTGGGTTAATGTTATTTAGTAACCTGTCCTGTGTCAGTACTGTTTGTTAACCATTGCTGGACCCACGAGGGTTACTTTATTCTGTCTGGTTTCAATAAAACTGTGTTTTACCAAATTGCCTGCCTCTGAGCATACTGAAAACCGTTAGACTTCAGCTGAGTCCAAATTACATTTTAACCTTTAAGCCTTTGAGTGCCAGAGGGGTACACAATGCATTGTAAAGCAATGCGCTGAAAACCCCTCTGGCACTCAAAGCGTTAAAGGGCAAGAGAGGGTGCAACACATTGGGGGTTATGCACTAAGGTGTGATAAAGAGGTGATAAAGTGAAGATGACTTCTTAGTGACATTATTTCTCCTGTTTCCATGTTATTCTATGGAGTCTATGCATTTAGATCTCTCAAGTGGGAGAGACCTTAATGCATTGGGGCCATAGAATAAGATAAGAATTGGAGAAGTGATATCACTGGAGAAGTTATCTTCATTTTAGGATCTTTTTATCACCCCTTAGTGCATAAATCCCATTGACCTGCAATGCATTTCACACCCCTCTGGTCCATAAATGTCTAAGATACTTCATCCCATTAGCAGGCCATGTTATAATTTATCCATTACATTTCTCTCTCCACTACAAAATGTAGTTTGGAGCCTTATTCTCTTTGGAGAAATCCAGCTAAAATCTAATATCTAATCTCCATGAAAATAAATGACATGAACACTCCCTGCAGCTGTGACTTCTCCCCATCTTTGTCTGCCCATTTGCTTGTACACATTGCTAAAGCCAAAATTTCAGTAGCAGCTTCCTCCCTCTTCCAATATCACTACAGTCTTAATTTTTACAGTAGAAGATGAGGATAGACCTGTTAACTTCAGAATCAGAAGTTTATAAGAAAGGATAATTTGTTCCACACAACAGCTGTTGTAGGTGTGCAGCACCACCACACCTCACTATATGTTTGTCCCTCTTCTTCTTGCCCTTCTAGAAGTCAGTGTCAAGTAAGTACTTATCTGTCCCTTGGGTTTCAGTCTGCAAAGTATATATTTCAGTCATTAAAGGGATAATAATGGATCATTTTAATAACATTGAATATTGTAGATATTAAAAAAATAAAGTTAATAATGCCAGTCTGATCTCTCAAAAATTTATAGTTTGAGAGATATATGATTACAAAGTTTCCCCTCCAGGCCGTTTCATAGAAGTCAGAGCTCTAGCTGACAGCAGCAGATTCCAGTCACCTGGTCCACCGGCAGGTCTTCAGCAGAGCCAAATTAGCACAATCTAAAAACAAATAAATAATTTGAGCCATCATCCGGTCCCGGGACCAGAATCTCCTGCTGTCAGATAGAGGGCAGACTTCTGTGAAACTGCCTAGAGGGGGAAACTTTGTAATCATATATCTCGCTAATTATAAATGTTTGAGAGATCGGACTGGCATCAATTACTTTATTTTTTTAATATCTACAATATTAAATTTTGTTAAAATTATCCATTACAATCTCTTTAACAGTAGAGGCTTTGCCAACTCAGGCAGGAACTTGGATCACCTGCCTGTCTTACTGTCAAAAACCTTTTGTTCCTTCCTCCCTTTTGTACTCCATAGAGTCCCCATTAAGGATGGGCTAAAATTTTCGCCTCAAACCAAAATCGGCAAATAATGGCACTTACTGCTTGGCAAATAATTTCTCCCAAAAAGTGATATTTTTCTACTTTTTTGCATAGCTCATTCCATTGAAATCAACGGGAAAACTGAATTTACACACAACACATAGCAAATGCTGTAGCATGAGGGTGCTGTTGGCAGAGTGTGGGGAAAGAATCAGTTGAACAGGGAATTTTTTTGGGGGGGTGTTTACTGGGATTAGGGGACATTAATTAAAAAAATAAATAACTAAATAAAATAAGAAATTTGTGAGTAATGTGATAGAGACCCCCTGACGTAACCTGCTACTGGAGTAGACTGATATTTGACATGAGTATTTTGTAGAGGATGATTTGTAAGATTTGTTGTTAGAGGCCTGAGCCATGAAGAAACATTGATTTGTAGGACTTAGACTTGTTTGTTTGGCACAGGCCCTAAAGAAACATTTGTAGGCCTATGTTTTTTTTTAATGCACAAGCCCTGAGGAAAAAAAATACCCTACTGGCCTAGGGCCTGATATAATTGCAGAATTTGTGAATGCTGTTCTTGCTGCTACTGAGTTGTTTAATCAGCAGGATGTAGGCAGCTAAAAGGGAATGGGCTCAACAACAGCAGTAACATGGGTCATGGATGATGATGGTTCCGCTTGCCACAACTAACTTTAGCGATGTGCCTGAGGCAGTAGCAGCACTAAAACTAGCCCCCACCACTACAGGTATATGTGGAGAAAAGAAGAAGTTGTCCAATAATCCACCTTCCCCTCCTCCTAAACCATGGGTGTGTTGTTACTAGAATATACATTTTTCCTTTGAGAACAGGAACTGTGCCTCTTACATCAGCAACTGCAATGTGCACAGTGTAAATAAGGGAAGGATTGGGAACAATGGGTACATCTATACTCAGTTGAGACACCTGGCACAACTCTAAACACTAAAACACTTAGGGTCCCCAATGTGAAATTCCCCCACCAGAAACCAAGTACTGCTTCTGTCACTATGCCCCTTGTCCACACTCCGCTAAGGACACATGACAACTTGCTGACAGTTTAATAGTAATGATAAACCATTCCAGCCAACAGCTTAGCATATTCTGTGGGATGGAATCTCCTCAGATGCCACTTGATGCCCTTCTTGCGATTCTCCTCAACCATATTACCATATGTTGTCAGTGCAAAACACTGTGTGCAATAGGTGGAGACGAACTGCCACATCCTGACATTTACAGAATGGCTATCACTTGGAGGGGGAGGTAAACATGAATTAGGTGGATTGGCAGAAGATGTATTTACGCTAGAGCAAGACGGTAATGGCAACTTAGTTGTTTCGCTCATTATCGAACTTTCAGCATCGGCCTGGGTTTCTCTGTTCTTCCTCCTCTTTGATATCCAACTCACCTCTTGTTGCCTTTTGGGAGAGTCAGGGGGTACAGCAACAGCAATGGTCTATTTCTGTGGTGGGTGTTTCACTTTAACATGTTTGACATAAACGTCATGGTGTCTGTGTTTCATGTGTGTTATCGGGGTAGGGCAAGGTGTATTCTCTCCTTTCCTCCTCACTGACTTGTCACAAATTGTGCACAGTGTCATTGCTGATAACTGCACTGTGCCTGACCCAAGAGAAAAATTGTTCCACAACCTATAACTTCAGGGGGATTGTGGAAACCTCCACAACTGGTTATGAAAACCTGAAAACTGTGATGATGTTTATGCATGGTATAATTCACCCAATAAGTGATTGTGCAAGGACATCTACCAGCTGCTCATAGATGCAAACATTCATCCTGTATACCTGGAAAGGAACAAGAAATGCAAGCACATGCAAGACAGGTGTCTCATGTACATCTGCATTCTCCATCTACTGGAAGGTATGTGACATTAAAAATGTTTTTCCAACCAATCTGTGCTTTATAGATTATCCTTTTAGGAGCAGAAATTCCTCATAGCCCAAGGAGTGAATTTAAGATCTAATTTTAAATCTGCACAAAGTAAGTTTGGTGATAAGATATATGGTAATACCCTAATGAATTAAAAAAAATGTAAACACAAGAGAAAGTTTAAATGTGTATTATAAAGATCTCACAGAACAGGTAAAAGATTTTAAGATCACATTTTTTCAACTCTTTTGTTAACCCTTTGGTTTGTGTAGTATGTAGCATTAAAAACGTATAGTGTTTCTGCATTTCAGATGTAAGCACTGTGGTATAATTAGAAGAAACATTTAAATTGTAAGTGCTGGTGTTTCACTAATACAGCTCCGTTTCAAAGGTAAGCACTGTGGTATCACTAGTGTAGCTCCAATTCAATTTTAACCTCTGGGGTATAGCTAGTTGTCACGGTACCCAGCTTAAATGAAGAACAGACACAGTATAAGTAATGTAAAACCACCTTTATTGAAGTTAACAGGAATGAATGCCAATGCCCACACAACCCCAGACCCAGGACTATAATCTCAGGTCTACTACCCTGAGCTTTATGCTGTGCTGAGCGCTGGTCTACTGCGCTAAATGCAGGATAATAGAAATGTGCAAAGTCCCACAACAGAGATCAGAACAGTTGTGGGTAGTCAGACAAGCCAGGGACTACAAGGAGTGAGATAGTAGGCCAGAGAGACAGGTCAGAACCTATGAAAGTAGTCAGACAAGCCAGGGTCATACAAGGAGTGAGTTAGTCAGCCAGAGCCACAGGTCAGAACAGATGTGGTTAGTCAGATAAGCCGGGGTCATACACGGAGCAAGTACTCAGACAGGCACGGGTCATAACAATACACAAGAGCAGCAAACGGAAACACCATGTAAGGACAATGACTACTAGGCCCGAGGAGTTTATAAAGGAGCAGCTCAAGGCAGGAATCAATTAGGCAAATAAAACTAGGCCCATAAATAGACGCACGTACCCGCGCCCGTTATAGTGACATCAGAATGCTGAAGTATCCGGCAATCATACCGGTCGACATCATTACAGAGGAAGGAAACACAGGATCACTTATGTCTCTAATGGAGACTGTGATACTAGTGTGGCTCCATTTCAGTTGTAATCTCTGTGGTGTGACTAGTGTAGCACCATAACAATTTTATGTTCTGTGGAATCAATAGTGTAGGTCAATTTCCACTGTAAGCACGGTGGCACCACTAGTGTAGCTCAAATCCATATGTAAACTCTGTGGTAACACTAGTGTGGCTCCAGTTTAATATAATTTCTGTGGTATCACTAGTGTAACACCCATTCAAGTTTTGTCATATCACTAGTTCCCAAGGTATGCTCCCCTCTTATCTATGTACGTACGTATGTTGGTTTGTATGCTTGCTGTACCTTACTCTATGAAAGAGTTAGCAAGGTGTTCTGATTAGTAGATGTAAGAGGGATCTGATACCTATGATGGAACCCGGTAGCAGGACAGACCATGTTAGCAGGCATAACCCAGAAATAAACGGAGACACCCAAGTAATAAGTGTCCATGGTGTATAATATATACATATCAATAGATATAACAGTTGCACTTAAAGATGTCCAAGTACACCTGCCAGAACAACCCAGAATACTTGCTGTGAAACTCCACTTGCATGAGGCTGAGATGAACTAGTTCCATATGTCCAAAGGGTCAAGCACAGGAACAGGCAACAATGTCAGGGCAGGCAGACAGCAGTAGTGGTCAAGGACAGACCAATAGGTCAGGGCAGGCAGACAGCATGGTGGCCACTGACAGGCCAGAAGTTCATGGCAGGCAGACAACAGAGGAGGTCAGAGAATAGCCAGAGATTTTATGCCAGGAGATCTGTAGTGGTCAGGGACAGGACAGAGGGTCAGGGCTTGTAGACAGGGCCAGAGGTCCAAGGGTAACAAGGGTTAAATCCAGAGAAAGAGAGAAATCCAAGATGCATGGTCCAGAAAGCAGTCTAAGTGCCAGATGCACTGCAGCTCCAAGTTTTGTTAGGAAGGTCCCACTCATCACAAAATACGCAACTGTGTGCATGAGATGTTATGATGATCCGAGCACCGACCCGACATTGCTGCTGAGACCCAGCAACCTTCCGATAGTAACTCTATCTGTGTCTGCAGTGGCCACCCACTTTGTTCCATGTCTCGCCTCTGGTAAGGTCCTTTTTTTCTAATGTGAACTGACATTATACCATCTGATTTCTGGTTGTGCCACTGGAAGAAAGACAAGTAATACAGTGGGAGGCAAATTCAAAAATGCTGCCCATAAGGCAGTAGCTTAGCAAAAAGGTGCGGCACCCTGCAAAATCTGTTGAAGGCACCCCATGCTGCTGGGGCATAAAAGGCCCACTGGTAGTCTCAGAATCACACATACATGGTCTTCTACTACCTCCTGAATGTTCTGTCTGCTGGCAGAAGGCATACAAGGGCTCCAGTAGGTATATATTGTATTGGGCTTCCCGGCGACCAGTCAGGCAATCTGATTTAGTGCTAAGCAACAACCTACTGTCCCAGTATTATGCGTAACCCAGGGGTCAATTGCTTCCTGGCCAGCACTCCCTGACATTACTTTCAACAGTGTCTAATTGATTCCATTTTAAGTTTCTTTTTATTTGCATTTGTAGATAATACATTTGTGGCACATATTCTTTTCACATCTTACACATTCAATATTTTTTTTATGATAGTCTTTGATTTTATTTTTGCAGATTAATTACAATCAATTTTGAAAGGGCACATATAATTGTGCTTCTGTTAGAGCAATGATCAACAGGTATACATTTTGATCTGAAAATGCTATTGTTTATATATTTTAACATTGAACAAAATCTGCAGCACAGGCTAATTCAAATGTATGTTTGTTTTTTTATATTATATTAGGTAACATTTTCCCATACACCATTAGGTCATTATGCAAATGTTAGTATATTTAAACTTGTTAAACTCATTTTATGTTACTTTGAATGAATTATAATTAAAACCAACTGAATTCAGTTATCATGCAGGAAAATGTTTAATCTGATGTTTCCAGTTTGACTGACAGCATCAATAGAACAAGCATAAGGCATGATGATGTGATATCAGATATAGGAGACTGACAGGTTGAAATGACCAGTCACAACACAACAGATCTTTTAAACAGTATATCCAAACTGATCAATGACAATATTCTCTTTGTGAATCACATTTTTATTATGGTGTTCATTGAGATTTGGCTGCTAAAGTAAGCGCTTTCAATAATATATGTTAATAAATATTATATTTCTACTTTAATGTGTCTGGATACCTCAGTTTCTATTACTCCAGATTTAACTATTAACAGAAAATGTCACCGAAAATAACTCTGGCTGGGTGGAGAGGATTCTTAAACCACTGGACAAAAAACACCCAGCTACATACAGGACACAACCAATCCTTTAAACAAATTGTCTGGTCTTGGCACCATCCCAGTGAAACTTTTCAAGTCATTATGGATGTGGAATCAAGCTACACCAACATTCCACATGAAAATGGCGTTGCAGCCTGCAAAACATAGAACAAGAGGGCTCACCCACAGAACCTGTAACCCAGCTAATGCACTTTATACTTACACACAAATATTTCACATTTGGGCGAGAACTATACATACAAAAGACTGGAATTGGAATTGGATAAGGCTCATCAATACACCAAACTATTCATGACAAAATTGGAGCAGAAGTTCTTGTCTACTTGCCAAAGAAAGCCTCTGCTCTGTCTCTGTTACATAGATGATATTCTAATCATTTGAACTACCAACACAGGTGAACTTTTGGAATTTCACAAAATTACAATGCCTTCCATTCCACCATTAAACTGAAACACAGCCATTTACGCACACAAATTAACTTTCTGGATACTACAATCAGGATTAGTAACAACTCCATCCAGGCATCTCTGTACCGCAAACCAATAGACAGGCCTAATTATCTCAGAAATGACAGTTTCCACCCTAGACACACAAAAAAATAGCTCTAAAGTATAACCGCATATGTTCTGAGAATTCTGACTAAGTTCAACATCTTAAAAATCTCAGGACAGAGTTTATCAGTCAGGGATATAATGTCAAGATCAAGAATCTCCAAATACAGAAAGCCACTAGTGTACTCAGAAGAAATCTTCTGGAATACAATCATCCACAAGAAGAGAGCAATTAGTAATCACCTGTAAACCACAGCTTGAAGTATTGTGTAAAAACTCCAAGAAGTTCTAAACAATACTATATACTGATGACAGATTAAAAAGAATATTCCCAAGACCTCCGCTCCTCTCCTATAAACAACCAACCTGAAAATCGCTTATAAATGCAACAGAAATTGTACTTCTCTCTGACTGCAAAGGACATGTTGAACCGTTGCACAGATAAGGTATATCAAGGGCAAATTCCACTGTGGTTCATCTAATGTTGTTTACCGTGTGTGAAATTCCCCCAAACAGGACTATATGTGGGTCAGACAGGACAGACCCTGAGAAAAAGGATGAACTCTCACAGGTCCAATGTGAACAACAAAGGAGACACACCAGTTGGTCAACGTTTTTCCAGAACAGATAACAAAATTAAATATCTCAAAGTGACTATACTGATGGGAAGTTTTAAGACCCAAATAAACAGAAAGATCAGGGAGTAAAAACTGATAATCAAGTTTAACACTCTGAACTGTGGCTTGAACCATGACAAGTAATTTATGTCATATTATCCCACAAAATATCAATATTTTTGGTCCCTTTGAATGGCAGGGTCTGCGCGTCTCATTGCTTGTGATGGGCTAACATAAACTCTGGTATTTGGAGGGTTAACATATACATATTTTTTAGAGTTAGCCATATCTGGTCATTTTCACTGGAGCATAAAAAAGGTAACTGATCATTTTTGCATCCTGTAGTCCACTTTTTAGAGCTGTAACAGAGTCTAGAGTATAATTTATGGCTCACAAAGAAAAAAATATTCTGCTAATGAAATTTGACCCTTTGGATTCCACGGAGGTATTCAAAGCATTGTGTTGCAGTGTGGTGGATGCCTCTTTGACAGTCAGGGGGTTAGATGTTACAATTATGTACATGAGTTTTAAAGTCAAATATTGTGCATTCAGTCTTTATTCTTATTATGCCTGAAGAAGAGACCTAGGGCTGGATTCTATTGCAAGTGCTAATTTTATCACTGCTTTTATCTGCAGGTTTCCCCATATACTTCAATAAGAAAATATTTGATAAAACAGGTGTTAACATTTATCACCAGCAATAGAATCCAGCCTCTAGTTGTCTTGAAAGCTTGCATTCATAGCCACTCAGCTAGCCAATAAATGCATCAATTTTACTCTGCCAGTCTCCTGCATTTCAGACATGCAGTGATGTTTAACATTGAGACAAACAATGGCGATGTTTGAAATTTTGACAAGCAATGGTGATTTTCGTCATTCTGACACACAATGGTGATATTCGACATTCTAACACACATTGGTTATGTTCGCCATTGTGTGTCAGAATGGCGAATATCATCATTGTGTGTCAGGATGGGGAAAATCACCTTTGTGTGTGTGTCAGAATGGCAATCCAGAGAAGGCTATGCCGCCACTGCATCCTCTTCCCTGCAACTTTGCTGAGCTGCCATCTCTCCTGCAGGGTAACTGAACTATTTCCCTGTCTCTCTCACATCTAGAACTGAATTTCTAACAGACCCACAGCATGCCCCCATATCATGCCACATGTGCAGCGTTCCATTCAAAGTCTCGGGCACAAAATGTTCCTATAGTGCTTCCAAAGAGCGTATCCCACTGTCAATGAGACAGTGTGCTTTGAGCATGTTCCCACATCTTTGACTCTGGGAAGAGACTGGGTACTCTGCATGGCAGAAAGGTGTCAGTGGTAAGTGGGCATATGTTGTAAAATATGTATACGTTGATTATACTGATTTTAATGTAGGGATCAGAAGCTCTACATGTTGTTGGATTACAACTCCTAGCATTTGAAACTGACTGATTTTCATGGGAGTTGCAGTGCAACAGTAACTGGAGAGCCACATGTTTTTTCATCTGCTTGATTGAAGTGGACATTATTAGGTTAGTCATACAGCGTGTATCTGGTATATTATGATAAAGTTCCAGTATTTAAATTATGTATTTGTTCCAGTGGTGCTTGAAGCCCAGTACTACTGCACATTTGTTCCTGTCAATCTAATGTATTAGATATTAACTTCTAAATCACCTTTAAACATGCCTTTGAAAGCAAAAGGGTTAAACCTTCTTTGAAAGGTGTTGCGCTTTCCATGTTTAACCTTTTAAGGAGGGGGTGTTTAGTGCTGCATATCCCTCTGATCCTCTTTAGGAGTTATAAAATCAGAATGCAGATTTCCTTTTGAACAGTAAAGGGCAAATACTGCACACACCCCTTTGGTTCATAAAGTGTTGAAGGGGATTTGGAATGTGCTAAAATAGCAGGATGTATCAGGTCATTATTATTTAGTTGTGTTTTGTATGTAACAGAAGCTTAGAAAACAGGGATACTAATTTTCAAACTTCTTGTATTCACTGAAAAATAAGATTGAACCCAGGGAACCATGAAATGTACAAACCCTGAGAGTTTTGTTTTGATTTGGCAAATACACTTTGTATATTATTGATGTCAGTTTCACATAAAAGAGTCACATAAAAAAGATAATTCTAAATGCCACTAAAATAACAATAAATGTACCCAAAAACCACTTGATGCATTCTCCTATAACACAATTGATAATTAAATTGTAAATATGACACTTCTACCAGCCAAGGGGTTAAATTAAATGTTTTTTAATAATGCAAGTGCCCTACAGATATGTACTGGTTGGTGTACTTTTCTAACCCTTTGAGTGCCTCAGGGTGTGCAATGCACATCCCTATGGCACTCAAAGGTTAAGGGAGGGATGCTGTTTGTGGTGCTGATAGGAATCTCTTCACTTCCCCACTGACTAAGTAGGGAAGTAGACAGAATGCTCTCAGACTTCAGGGTTATCTGCTGCTGGTGATGTATAAGGAGGGGCATCCCTTCCACATCGGCAGCAGTTTGACAATCTGGTATGTTAATGGGGAACTTTTCTTCCCTTCTAGGGATGAGCGAAAAGTCAGAAATTCCTGCAGGAATTTTTGCAAAAAAACAATTTACCACTTTTTTCCAAAAACTTAAAATGTTCTCCCGTTCTTCTCTGCCAATAAATTTTCCATAATAACTTTTCCATATTTCTTCTATGTTTTCTATGACTGCAAGATTTCCCTTCACAATATTACAGTGCTTCTTCTGATGCCTAATGTGAAGAAATAAATAACTGAAAGTAAAAGTTGTGAGTCCTACAGCAACATATGCCTTGAAAAAATTGTTAGAAGGCTAAGTTCCTTTGCCCACAACACTAACTTCCTTCTTAAGTAACATTGGAACAACCATTCTTAAAAAATTACTCTGGCTTAGGATAATAGAGCAGGGTGCAAAGCAATGTCAGTTCTTCAAAACCTCTGTCTTAAACAAAAGAAAAGGGCATCATGTCAATCGCCAACATTTTGGCAAGTTTACTATTTCATAGGTGTACTTTTGTATTATTTTTGTGCAGTTTTTGACTTCCTGCTAAGAACTTAGTAAGCATGGAAGAACAGTATATAGTAAAAGAACTGTGTAACTTTATTGCTTTAATGACATTACTTTTGGAGGTGGTAATGGTGGTGGTGATACACATAGGCACTCTATGACCCTTATCATCTCCAAAAACAAACTGAGATACATACTCCTCTGCAGCAGGAGCAGAAAATCTCTGACACATCAGCAGCACATCTTTTGTGTACCCCAGTGTCCTGAGAATGTTTAGGAGTACTTTTGCTGTTGCTAGTCGTGGCATCTCTGACCTGTTGATAGTGTGTCTCCCAGTCAGTCCTGTGGTTGTGCTTCACCTTGAGGAGGTTCCTAGTTGTGAGTCTGCTTTCCCCCTGCTCACATGCTTCACACAGACAACAGATATCATCATTCTTAGCTTTTGCATCCTGATTGATGTATCTCCATACTGTGGACTTCATAGACTGAATGAGTCCTGAGAGGCTGCTTCGACTACTACTGGTGCTAAATGTTTCTGAAATTGTACTACTATTAGATGTCACAGGTGCTGCAAGTTGAAGAGCAACAGAGGCAATAATAAAAGGATGTGGATGCTGATATCGTGTGTTGTTGCTTGACACCCGACACTATTCGTGTGTGGCTGAGTGGTACTTGCACAATTTATAGACAGGCACAGTGCTCCTTTTTGGTGGTGGAAGATTAAGATTTTCCCTTGCAGCTAACTTTCCAGCCATGTCTACATCTCTCTCACTCTGTATATGAAGAGGTGGAAGAAGCTGGAGGGACAAATTCTATATCTTCATCATCATCAGTCATTAGTTCATCCTCAGCATTGCCCACCTCTTCTTCCCAACTACTTTTATATTCCTTTAGGCTTTTAGAGGTCTCAAACAATTTCTTTTTACTTTTCTCTATGAGGGATTTTCACAACATTCACTTCTGCTTCCAGGACATGTGTTTTTGTGCTTGTTTGTCTCATTGTCAGATACAGCAGTTGGTTGAGCTGTTACATAATCTAGACTATTTGTTGTCTTCAGTGCTTTTAGATAGTCTATTAATAGTACCAGTGCTGGTGGGCCTTGTTGGGAATTTAACAAACTACATTGTCCTCGGGAGGAAAGGGATCACCATCATTTATTGCACATGCCGTAGTAACCATGGCTGCAGTCAGTTCTTGGACTACCACTATACTTACATGTCCCTGTACTGCTCCTAATCCTTTCACCCTACCCCTTGTGTGTTTGCTGGACATTACTCAACTACTGTGTGGCTTTTTACTGCAAAGTACACAATAGAACTGATTGTGTGTGATGTCCTGCCATGAATTCCTACAAAATACACTATCTCATCTTGTATCAGTCTGCCTCAATCACAGATCACATCAGGGACCCTGTCTCTGTCACCAAAAAACCCCCACTCCCTGTTCAACTGCTTCTTTCCCCAGACTCCCCTAGATTATAGATAACAGCCAGATCAGGAAGAAACTTGGATCACAGTTGCCTGTGTCTTCTCAGTCAGTCCCTCAGAATTTTGGGTTATTTGGGGTAAATCTCCTTTGCTCTCTTCTCATAACCCTGGAGTCCCCAGCACAGATATAACAGCCAGATCAAGAAGGAACTTAGATCACAGCTGTCTCTGTTTACTTGATTAACTCACCTAGGACAGATATAATGGAAAGAGCAGAAAGAAACTTGGATCACCTCTACCTGTGTCTTCCCATTCAGTCACACATAATTTTGGGATATTTGAGGTAATTTTTCTTTAATCCCTTCTCACACCCTCAGACTCACCTGAAATAACAGTCAGATCAATAAGGAACCTGGATCACAGATGCCTGTGTCTACTCAGTCACACTCCATTTGTGGGTATTTGGGATAAAACACATTTGCTCCCTTCTGACACCACCAGGATCCCCTAACACAGAGATAACAGCCACATCAGGAAGAAACTTGGATTACTTCTGCCTGTGTCTAATTGGTCCCACAAAAGTTTGGGGGTATTTGAGGTAAACCTCCTTTTCTCCCTTCCCACATCCCCAGATCCTGTAGAATAGAGATAACAGTCATATCAGGATGGAACTTGGAACATGGATGCCTATGTCTTCCCAGTCAGTCACACAGAATTTTGGGGTGTTTTGGGCTCAAACTCCTTTCTCCCTTCCTGTCCCCTAGAGTCCCCCAGACTCCCCTAATACTTAGAACAGGTTTCCTGCCTACAAGACTCCCTAAACTAAGCTTCAACTCCACTTTATTAGCTTGACTTCTCTAGCTCAAAAATGTTTTGCTTTATCTTCCGCTCACAAACACAGAATGGCATGCTGTGAGAACCTGATACCATTTAATACAATGGTTGTAGGAAAAGAAGAGAAATGTGCCATGTGGTGGGCAGAAATTCTGTCTTTCCATTGATTTCAATGCAATGTGCTAGGTGAAAAACAGCAAAATAAATGCAGTTTTCATGAAATATTTGCTGCTTGGCTAAAAGTGGCATTTTTCATCTGTTTCTCTTTTAAGGCAAAAATGTTCACCCATCGCTACTACATTCCCCTTACATCCCTAAATCTGAGTGAATATGGTGATGTATGTGTACATCAAAATGGCAATGTGGTCCCTGCACATCGCTACACGCTTCGCCACAGCACTGAAATGTAGTGCATCTCCCCCTTTGGTTTTTCCCCATATTAAAGGCATTTTCTATTTTGTTTTTTTCTTTTCTGAAAATCTGTGGAGGGAGGTTGTAAAGTATAAAAAGTCAGACCTAGCAGCTGAGTACTACCAAGTCCCAGCCTATTGAAATGAATGAATGTCACAACATTCATGTTTCTTTTGCCTTAACTGAATAGTATATTCAAATATTTTCATCAAATTTGTTCATGGCCAAAATATCTAGACCTCTGAAATGTGCCCCTTTGCTTTTTTCAGTTCAGCAATATATATTTTATATTTACTAATTTTTATGTACAGTGATCATGACACTTTCTTTTAGGGACAATAAAACAGAATTTAATAGGTATACAAGACTTATAAAGCAATATAGTCGATTATATTATTATAATAATAATAATCATAAGAATAATAACAATATATTCCAAGAAAGTTTATGAAAAATCTATAAAATATGTTTAACCAGAGAGGGCTGGTACTTAATTATTTAATGAAACTTCACATGCATGGATCAATTATAATGTAGAGAACAGAACATTTTGCACTCTTATGAAATCATCTTGACGCCTCATTACTTACAATATATATTATTAATAAAATGAACATATCCTTTCCTCTGTCTGAGTGAGATTGATTGGATTTAATGATGACATACCTTTACTCTGTTATTATTAAAATTAACATTCTTTCCTTAATACAGCTGATTATGGGTTGGTGAGTTCCAATGGTTCCTGCTTCTGGTTGAACACTGACAATCATGAGAATGATGCATTTACTGGAGGAGGCAATCTATAAAACATCAAAGACAGTTTGTGATTCTGATGTAGAAAACTGTAGAGTTTAGGAGCTAACAAACTGCACCATAGAGTACAAATAAAATGTTCCATTAATTTAAATGGGGCTTTTAACCAATGAATGCTAGAAAAGTCTCCAGTGCATTCAAATGGGTTAAAAAAGCACCATTTATATGAATGTGAATTTCAGGAATTCTTGTTTGTCCCCATGTTGTGCAGTTGACTTATTCCAGAATGATTCCAATACTTCTTATTATATCAGCCTCAGTGATGAGTTGGTTATAAGTGCAGTGAAAAATGATTCCTCATTGCTTCCATGTTTGAAACAATTTGCAGATCAGTCTAGCTCATTTGGAAACGTAGAATTTGATGGCAGACAGGGGCCCGGCCGCCCTCTGTGATCCCCCTTCCCAGCCCCACGGATCTCTATAATCTGAGCTCTCCCTCTTTGGCACTCTTGTAATGCAAAGTGCAGGGAGATTATATCATCTCCCAGTGCTCTGCATTACTGGAGAGAGGACCACATGGGATCTCCAGCTCTTAAGGAGGCACAAACCTCTCCTGTCATGCTTCTGGACCACCAGGGAGGTAGGAGATGGACATCAGGGGCAATGTGGAGAGCTGGACATTGGGGGCAGTGTGGAGAGTTGGGGACAATGTGGAAGGTGGATAGTTGGGGGTAATGCAGAGAGTTGAGGGCAATGTGGAGAGCTGGGGAAATGTGGAAAGTTGGGATAATGTGGAGAGGTGGACACTGGGGGCAATGTGGAGATACCCAGTGGGGGCAATGTGGTCAGGGGGGCCCATGGCAATTTGTGCACCAGGGCTCAGTGACCTCTAGTCATCCCTCTGACGGCAGATAAGAACCATTCAGTCCATCTAGGCCTGGATTCTATTGCAGGTGATAAATGTTACCTCCTGTTTTATCAAACATTTTCCAGTTGAAGTCTATGGGGAAACCTGGAGATAAAAGCAGAGATAAAATTAGCACATGCAATAGAATCCAGCCCCCAGTCTGCCCATTTTCCTACTATAAAAACCTCAAACTTTGTTTGGTCCTTGTCTTGTCTTATGTTCAGTATATCCTTATGACTATCCCATGCATGCTTAAATTCTGTCACTGAACTTCTACCACTTCTGCTGGCAGGCTATTCCACTTATCTACTACCCTCTAAGCGAAGAAAAAGTTTCTTACATTGTCTAAACCTGTGTCTCTCTAGTTTTAGAATATAGCCTCTTGTCCTAACATTTTTACTCCTTTGAAATGTACTTCCCTCCTGCTCTTTGTTGAATCCATTCATGTATTTGAATGTTTCTATCATACGCCTCTATCTCTTCTTTCCTCCAAGCTATGCATATTCAGATCCTTTAGTATATCCTGATATTTCTTTTTCTGTAAACCAGTCAACATTTTAGTAGCCCATTTCTGAATTTTCTCTAGAGTATCTATATCCTTCTGGCAATGTGGTCTCCAGTACTGCACACAATACTCTAGGTGAGGCCTAACTAGAGATCTGTAGAGTCATTCCATTTTTCTACTACTAATCTAAATGAACACTGACACCTTCTAATAATGACCCCTACTTATCTCAATCTGGTAACAAAATCAGTATGGACCCTATCAATAATAATATGGGGATTGGTTCTCCAAAATTATTCTTTAATTAATACTAGATATCATGTCTTTGAAGGTATATGCATGACTCTCTCTATAGGACTCCCATATCCCAGGGTCCTCCCACTGAAAGCTTGCTAAGAAAACATCAGTGGCAGAAGTTTGGAATAATTGAGTCCTGCAAAAAGCATAGTGTCTGCCTCAATACACATAATATCCAGCAATAATTAAAGATTACTTTTAAATACAGAATCCATGCTGATTTTTTCCCTAGGTCATTAGGGTTTTATAGTGTTACTTTAATCCTTCAAGTGCCATAGAGTGCTGCAACACATTGTTTTGCAATTCTTGCACACACCCTGACACTCTCAAGGTTAAGTAATACAATAACTAGCTGAGCCATGCTCTGGGAGTAAAAGGTTCTATTCAGCTGACTTCTTAACTACTAGGACGACAGTCAGTCCTCAGATAAAATGTAGCCTTTTCCAGTTTGAAAGTGAAAATGTTGAATTAACTATCCTACACTGAAGTCCAATTCCCCACATTGAACCAGTCTTGCTTATTAATAGACTTTTGACTAAAGGTAGGCGAAAGGTCCCGACGCGTGCCCGCTAAAAAAAACGGTGAAAGCCATGTCGTTGTCCGCTTTTTCACGGGAAAATCCACGTTAAAAAAATTCTTTGCCATTTTTTCACTGGCTAGAAAGTTTCCATCTATTGATTTACATGTTTTTCACCTTTTCGCTATAAAATCGTGATGTATTCCAGGAAGTGGAACACAATAGGAGCAGCTATAGAACGAGGTATACGTGCTGTGCTGTTCTGCTATGGTATTTTTGCAAAATGAGAAAGTTTAAAAGTAATAAAAGGAGGAAATGAAAGGACCCTTATGTGTCCACTGAGTCTGAGGAGGAAATGAGCACTACAGAACCAATCTTGGTCAGTCTCCCTGAATCAACCCTAGGTATTCTGGGGAAATTAATGTCAAGGGAGAGTAGAGGGTAGTAGTGAGTGCAGGACAGGTCAGCTGCCAGTGTCTGTTGTCAGACGTGCTGCGCCTGCTGCCAAATTAGCCATGCCTACTGCCAGATGTGCTGCACCTGCTGTCAGATGTGCTGCCCCCTGCTGCCACCAGTGCTGTGCCTGCTGTCAGACATGCTGCCCCTGCTGTCATCTATGCTGTGTGCGCTTCCAGTTCTGAACTTGCTGCCACCAGTTCTGAAGCTGTTACCAGTGTATCTTGTAATACTTATGATGGGGGAAGGAGAAGATGATGCCAAGTGTGACAACAGGGGACCCTAAGTCACATTGTCATCCTCAAGTAGTCCCGCCAGTGCTAGTACTACTAGTAAGAAGGTCCAGCAGCTTGTTAGGTTAGGAGTGAA
The DNA here is from genome assembly GCA_037306005.1 of Rhinophrynus dorsalis. Taxonomy (NCBI): domain Eukaryota; kingdom Metazoa; phylum Chordata; class Amphibia; order Anura; family Rhinophrynidae; genus Rhinophrynus; species Rhinophrynus dorsalis. Next base: position 292,135,340 of record CM074720.1, read on the forward strand.
GAAGGGGCTGATTATTATATTACTAGTGACTGTGAGGAGGAAGATTCAGGGGCTGAAATTGATGTGGTTGGTGTTAGTGGTAGTAATAGTGACAGTGATCCAGACTAGCAGTCAAGGGATCCCACGCCATTCCCCTGCCCCTGGGAGTCCCCTTCCCCCCACGTCATTGTTCATGTCAAAAATTATCCTGAAGAAGGCAGAAATGTTACCACTGCAATAATACCACCACCACCAGGATCACAGATCAGATGCCTGTCCCTGCTGCTATTGCTGCCAGTCTGCCTTCTTCAGTTCAACAATAAATGTTAAGTGTGACATTAGGGGACCCTTTGTTACATTTCTGATCACCACCTCCAACCAACAATGAGATGTCTGTAATAGAGCAGCAGCAGCATGGATGGACTAGTGGTAGTGGTGATGATAATGGTGGAGAAGCTGGGGTGGAAGACACATTAACCAAAACTATTAAACATTTTCTAATTAGCCACCCATTTGACTACTTGGTATCTTTAACTCATGACAGAATGCAAATGATCACAATGGACAGCTGGATCCTTTGGACTTGCCTCTTGCTGAGTTTAAACAAGTAAGCCAAAGCCATGGCCTGAAGTTGAAAGAGTTCCCAGGTAAAAGTATCCACAGGTTGCCCTTACCAAACAATGGTGTTATACACCTGTAGGGGGAAGGTAGAGCCTGTCCCTCTCATCAGCTGCCCACCAATAGTATGCCTCTAGAGAAACAGTGAGGCAGGTACTGTGGTTACACACCCCTCCGATGGCCAATCCAGTGAGAGGCTTGTCCAGCAGAGGGGAGGGGTGAAAACCTATAACACTATAAAAACCCCTCAGGCTGTGTCCACTTTGTTTCAGTGTTCCAGAACCTTGGTTTCTGTGTGCTCTAAGCTTCCAGTTCTCAGTCCCTCCTTCCTTGCTTTGCTACAGACCCTTTGCTGGATTTCCCATTGCTTGACCTTTGCCTTGCCTCTTGGACTACTCTGTTTGCCTGTTTCCTGACCTTGGCTGGTTCTACCGATTCTGCCTGACTGCCGCCTGCCCTGATCTGTTGGACTGTTTCTGGCTTCACTTTTGCTAAACCCCTGCACTCCCATGCTGTCATTCCTACCAGGGTGTTCTACTTGTATACCTCTGTGGGCCACCTGGTAAGGCTGTCTGGCAAGAGATAGCAATCCCTGCTCCTGCGCTCCAACCAATCCAAGTCTGACACAGTGATCTTCAAATTATTGGACCTGCAATGTCCATCATCACCACCAGAGGACTTTACATCTGCAGGCTGTTCTGTAGCAGCATTGTGCTTTGTAATCTTATTGGTACCTATTGGTAAATAGTTTCCAGCTGTACCTTGTTTAGAGTCTATTTACACCAGCCTGCCTGAGTCCCATTCCTGAGCTATTAGCTCTGGTGGTGAATTCTCAGCTTTCTGTTTGCTGCATTTAATTCTCCTTTTGACCTCAACTTGTACCTTACCTTCAATGGAACTCCACCTGTTCTGATCTCGTCATGTACCCTGATTATTCTTGACATCCACCTGTCTCATCTTATTTGCATGCCTTGTCTACTCCTCAGTCTTCTGCTCCAGAACCTCTGCTTACCCCGGACCACCAGTGTTTATATCCTGGTCTGGCCTCTGACTCAGCCTAGGCAGGTATATCTGGCTTCACAGCCACCACCTTTAATACAGTTTTAACTGTAGTAAGGGTGCATTGGTTTGCAGCTCCTTGCACTCCCTAGCTTCCTCTGCAGAGACCATTAGCCTTACACTCCTTATCATCCCAGAACAACTGGCGCAGTATGGATGCCATGATGCTAGCTCAGGCCCTAAGTTGCTTGACCCAGAAGCTGTAATCCTTATCTCAGGATGTGTTTGACCTACAGATTGGTCCATCTGTTCCAGGTCCAATGGGCCCTGCTGCCCTTGGTCCAGTCTCGTCAGTATGTTTTACTGTACCACAATTACCCCTTCCAGGCACGCTTTCTGGGAACTGAACTTAGTGCCTTGGCTTTTGGAAATGCATGTAAGCTACTCTTCTATTTGAAGCCCTGTACCTATTTCTCTAAAGAGGTCAAAGTTTGTACGGTTATCCTACTTCTGTCTCTTGAGCTGGCTTCCTGGGCACATCGTCTCTTATAAAGCACATTCCTCTGATTAATGACCTGTCCTCTTTTTTTCTTGAGTCTATGACTGGTATTTATGACCATCTCCATAGAACAAACATGTCAGAAACATCCATTCATTTCCTTATAAAAGGAAAATGCAGAGGAATATGCAGTCAAATTCTGCCATTGGGCTTCTGCTACTCAGTCAAATTAACCTGCTGTGAAGAATCCATTGCAATTGGGGTTTATTCGATTCCTTTAAGGATGTACTGGACCTGATTACTTTAAGGATGTGCCTGAATCACTAGAGGCTGCGGTCACCCTATCCCTATCCCTGAGCTTGAACTAGCTACTTTCATATTATTGGTTCTGCAACTTCCAATGTTGCTCCCAGAGTATCTCACATCTGTAGGATGTTCTGTAGCATCACTGTGCTTTTACTCTTAATGGAACCTATTAGTCAATGACCTCCAGCTGTACCCTGTTTAAAGAATATTTAAACCAGCGTATCTAAGCACCCAGTGCTCAAGTGTAAGCCCTGGTGGTTAAGACTCGGTTTCCTGTATTTGATTCTCTGTTTGACCTCAGCTTGTATGTTGACTTCATTTGAACTACACATATCCCAACCTTGACTTCACTGGATCTCTGTCTGTCTTAAAAGCAGCCTATACCCTGTCTTCTCTAATTTCTCCAGACTACCAGTTTACTTATCCTGGTCTGTTCCCTGTCTCAGCTGGTGGTGGGATATCTGGTTTAATAAGGGTTGGACCTCAGCAAGGGTACACTAGTTTCTGTCTCCCCTTCCCCATCCTCAGATTCAGACTCTGCTCCTCAGCTTCCTCTGCAGAGATTGTGAGCCATAGGATTCTTATCAGTTTTGTCTCGCCATCAGGACACAGTCTCCATTATTCCTGAAAACAGCAGTCTGGGGCTATTCAGATACTTGCTCTCAGGGAAGTTTGGAAATTGTATTAATGTAAAGGCAGGAGAGTGGTAAGGTTACAGTGATACCTTTATTAAATGAATATAATGAGTAGAATGAGTAGAATAGCTACAATATTATTTTAATAATTTGACAGTACTATTCCTTTAGCACACTCAATGAGGTTGACAACATTAGATAATCTGCAGGAAAATTTGCCCTAAGTGTGTTTTTGTTGGGAATGTGGTATAGGTATAAGTGTGCACATGTTCCACATCTCTTTTGGAGACAAGGAGTAATACCATTTCTGTTGTATTCTTAAGGGAGCTCTTTATCAACAGCTTTTTCAGGTTGGGGGCTGTTTATAGAAGAGGAGTGAAGTTTTTGGGAATATTCTTTTTAATCTGCCATCAATGTTTAGTACTCTTTGTAGCTCCTTTGGTACTTTAAGCTGGGGATTGTAGGTGACTACTACTGACACTCTGCTCTCTTCCTGAGCTTGTTGTTATTCCAGGAGATTTCTTCTGGGTATACTGTTGGCAGTCTGAAATTGGATGCCCATGACCTTGGCATTATAACCATTACTCATAAAATTTTTCCTGAAATGTTTAAGATGTTTATCACTGTCTCAGTGCATATGCTGTTATACTAGGGTCTGGGTATAAACAATAGAGTTTTTGTGTGTCTGGGATGGAAACTGTCATTTATAAAATAATTAGGATGGAAAGCATTGTAATTGTCATGAAATTACAAAAGTTAAAAATTGTCATGAAATTACAAAAGTTAATTTTTGATGGCATTCCAAATGATTAGGATATCATCTGTGTAGTGGAGGCAGACCAGAGGCTTTGTTTGGAAACTCCTCTTCCAATTTTGTCATGAATAGGTTGATGTATTATGGCACCACTCTAGTTCCCATCATTATTATATAGTTCATGCCCAAATATGAAGTAATATTCTTCTGGAATGTTGATTTAGAGGAATTCCACAACCATAATGGCTAGGGTATCCTTTGGAAATATCACCCTCTAGCTAGTGACATCAAAACGGTGAGCTCAAAATATAGCCTGCATCATGCGGGTGAGATCAAAATATCACCTGCATGAAAAGGGTGATATTCTCATGTTGCCATTTTGTTGGTCGCACCCTGCTGACTACTACTTCCATATATCCACCAGGACTGGGAAGAGAGATAGAGAGTGATGTTGCTTCAGCCCCACAGCAACACAGATGCCATGTGTGTTAGTATTACATCCCTACACAGGGATAAATAAGGGGTTAAATTAGCAAGCAACATTTGGGTCCTGTGTCCCAAGTGGTGGATAAACCTATTTGCCTTGGCTCTGTCTAATCGGGCCATTCCGGGTTGTGTTATTGAGAAGGAGGGGCCAGTGGGTGTGATGCTGCTTCTTCGATCACTAAAATAGGTTGGTCCACCTATTATTTCCTCCATATATTCTCCATGAGGCCCAGATGCTACTTATAGCTGCTTACCTTACTAGATATATATATATTAACTTTAGAGTCTCTCACCGCTGCTGCTGCTTGTTCTGCCTCTGGGGAGGCCTGTGTTGCCACTTAGGGTAGGTACCTCCTCTGTTCCTTTTGTTTGGAGTGGCTTGTGTCACCACTCATTATAGTACTTATTTGGCTCCAGTTCCTCTCTCCCTCAGTTCTAGCACCCCTGCAGCTTGTGGTGGTTCGTGTTGCCTCTAGGATTACAGAGTTTCCACTTCAGGGTGTATCTTCTTCCCCTTAGTTCTAGCACTGCAGGGTTTCCACCTCAGGGTGCCTTCCTGGGAATTTTACAGCTTTTCAACTGTTCATTACTCCCTACAATATACTTACTGCTGTGGTGTTTTTACTGGCAGTCCTTGTGGATGTATGGAAGTAGTAGTCAGCAGGGTGTGACCATCAAAACAGCAATATGAGAATTTCGCCCTTTTCATGAGGACAATATTCTGAGCTCACTCACATGTGCAGGTTATATTCTGATGTTGCCGTTTTGATGCTAGCTTTCTAGAGGGCAATATTTGCAAAGTAAACCAGTGGCTATAATGGTTTCCCTTGTGATGGAGTTATGATCAGATAATTCTTTTTAACCCTTTGAGTGCCAGAGGGCCACAGAATGTGGCCCCTCTGTCACTCAAAGGGTTAAGAGATTGGTTGTGTCCTGTATGTAACTGGATTTTTTTTTTGACCATTGGTTTCAGGATACTCTCCACCCATCCTTCTTTGTGCATTTTAGGAAGCATATAGAAGCATCCCACCCCTGAGTCCTCCAAAATGAGGGCCTCCAGGTTATTTCTATATTAGAATTGTTTATGTTTTTTTTGTGCAGTCATATGTGGGATTACCTAATAGTTGTAGCTGTAGTGTCTTTCATCCATGGCTTCTTTATGTAGTCAGCTATGTTCATAATCACTATCATTCCACCTTTGTTTGCCAGTTTAATCAGTCCTTATATATTTTTTTGTGAAAAGATGCATTGAGGTTGTCTCATGTTTTCAAGTATGCACTAGGTACTCATGTTATTTCCTCAGAAGGGTGAAAATGTGAGTTGACCTTGCTAGGACTAGAACCTGCAACCCTGTTTTTGAGCAGATCATTCAGCTGTTGTATTAGTAAGTTAGGTTGTGTCCAAGTTTGTAATATTTGTCAAGTATTGTTGATGAGGAGGTATCTATATACATGTACAGTGTGGGGTTGCTTCCTGACTGCGAGGTCCATGTGGATTTTTTATGTATGTGAGTTGTAGTATTGATTTATTTCTGTGGTTTGGGATAATTCAGTTTTATTTGTCATTAATTAATTATTTGGCCAAAGCTTTCTGAATAACTCTTCTATATCACTAAAGAGTTATATTTTATGCATAGTTTTAATTGGGCAGAAGGAAAGTCCTTTTGAAAGTACAGATAGCTCCTCTTTGCTTGGCTTGTGTTTTGAGAGGTTGACAACACAAATCTTTTGGTCTGCACCTGTTGTTGTCTAGCTCTCGGAGGGTTAAGAAGTACATTCCAACCATCTTTGGATACAATCACAAACTCAACACATTAAGTTTACTGGAGCTATTCACACATCAAATGGGAAATAAATATTGTACCACTTGGCCAGCTATAAAGAGATGCTGCTACTGGAGTCTAAAGAATAATTTAAAAAGATGCAGGAGTTTCACCCCCAGTGGAATTTAATTTTTAAAAGGATTTTTTATGATTGTATAACTGGTCATGTTTTTTGTTTTCAGTCCCATTCTAAACATGCCTGAAGAAAAATGCACTTAAGTTGTCTTGAAAGCTTGCAATATAAAGCAACTTAGTTAGCCAATAAAGATATCACTTTTACTCTACTCTTTTTACTCTACCAGTCTCTAAAGCTAACACCGTACCACCTTTTACCTAAAATAAAGGTCACACACAAATATATTCAAATAAAACGCAACTTCTTCAAAACAATTATCAATTGCTTTTTATCTATTTACCGATAATCCATTGCCCTGCAAATAATTTCTACCTGGTTCTCTATGCATACTGGTTCCTACTATCCCTGACAACTGCTTTTTCGTTCCAGATTCAGATAAACACTGACACCTTGTAGTTGGAGCTCAGAACAAAGAGGTACAGGTTAGTTCTGAACTAAAATGAGCAGTGACAGGGTGTCAGCGGTCATCAGAGCCCAAACAAATGTTTAGGTGTCAGTGATGCAGGGACAGATGCCCCAGTCCCACCAAGTGGAAAAAATGTCAATGGAGGAAAAATAAACTGGCTAAATATTTGATATAAGATATGTGTGCAAAGTGGGATGTCCAAAATAGTGTGTGTTAGGGTCACAGTACAGTGTAGGAAAAGTTGTTTCCAAAACGAAGGGCAATGTTAAAGCTTCTCTCTGCACAAGAAGCTTGTAAAGCAAACCAAGGAAAATTTACATGGTGGGCCTTACTTTGCCAATCAGTTATTCTCATGGGGGTTGGTAAACATTTCTTCTTAGTTCTGAGAGCAGAGTTTTCCAGGGACAGTAAAACATGCACTTTATAATGTATGCTTACAGAGTCCGATGTATTAAGTAAATCTGGAGAAATTATGGGACAAACCAAATGTACCATAGGGGTGAATCAGATTTTCCATGAATTAAAACTGGTCTTTTACCCTCCATTGAATACTTTGGAGAGCTCTGTAGCACTCAAGGGGTTAAAACCACAATTTAAAACAGTGGAGATTTGTTTTTTAACTTTTCTCTGATGGCATTGTTGGTGTGCTATGGAATTGCTCCAGTTCTACTTAGAACATAAGCCTCAATGTAAACTGTGTATCGCATTTTTAAAAAAGTGCTTATATTTAACAGTTTAAATAAAGTTCTCTTGATAGCTTTCTTTTTCTTTTACAAGTAGTTTTAATAGAGATTTATTTATCACGTTTTGAAAAACATATTTCTTATGAATAAATCAAGCAGGCATCAATATCATGTGAAATATTAGATACTCTAAAACACATTACAACAGAAATCTATCTTTTCAAAATAGATCTAATGGTAGCCATTTATCAATGTCCCTGCTGCTACAGTAGTCTATTATACCTTAGGTGAAAAAGACAAATAACCAACCAACCAACTACTTTATAAATATACATAATAAATTAAATAAACAATAAACCCAATGTTTAATGCACTTAATTTTCAGATGTAGCAAAAAAAAAAAGAAAAGGAAATATTTATATTTCTTACTCTTTCTTTCTTTCTTTCTTTCTTTCTTTCTTTCTTTCTTTCTTTCTTAGTTTGAGTACAATGGCAAGTTTATCGATTTTCTTCAGTGCATGAGTTAATATTTTTGTATCTATGGAATGAAAGTGCTGGTTGAGGATTAAGAAAAGATCAGCATAGTATGGAGGTTGTTAGATAAACTGTGAGTGAAAGCAGTCTTTATTTACTTTAATTTTGACTTGTAAATATAGACTGGGCCAAACCCAAGATTTCAAGATGGCAAAATTTTAAATTCATTTTGTGTACATTTCTTCTGCATCCAGACATTGCAGAAACTAAGATTTAGACCAAGAAGCAGCCCTCATCTAGTTACCATAATACTTAGCCAACAACAGGCTGGAGGAGGATGATCGAAGATTTGTAGCCCAACAATGGTTGGACTATGGCTTCAGGTTGCCCACACTTGGTATGAACATACAAACAACAGCTACATTTCTTATTACTGGGACTAAAGGGTACAGCAAGCTGAGGTTTCTGGGAAAACAAAAAACACCTCTCCATTTGCCTTGGTAGATAATGGTGAAAGAAAATGTAGATGTACAAAAGATAATATACCATGGTGTTGCATTATACAAATGTATTGATCCACTGTTTACCTGTAATTGCTTATTTTTCAGATTTTCATGGCAATTTTAAAACTAGCAGCTTGATTTAATTGCAAGAGAAGCTGTCCTTCTACAACAAAATAATAATAATCTACACCCCTGATGTGAATTTTAATGTGAAGTGTCAATTCACTTGAAAACAAAATGTAAGATATGCTCCTTTTTTTCTCTGTAAATTACTTATGTTACAAAAATAGAAATATATAAAACACATTTCCTCATGTCAATACATTGATTAAAATATACCTGTCAAAGAGGGCATGAATTCCAACAGGCACAAAAATCATGTGAGTATTTTTTGTGAGTATCTTTCTTCATTTAGGCAAGAGGGTCTTTTGAGTTGACCCCTCTTGCTCCTAGCACCTAATCTTTGAATTGGGTTATAAAAGTATGTTGCAAAGTTGGGGAACTGGGGTATACAAGAACAAAGGAAGTTCCTTGGAACTTTTCTTCCATGTGTCTTCAGGGTTTTGACATGAGGAGTGGCATAATGAAACGTAGAGGTGGTTGATACAACACAGCTCTCACCATTGAGGGACATATCATTTCTGGAAATACATGAACACCCATTCCCCCATACCTATGTTTATAGGGATGGGTCAAACTAAAATAGTGGGAGGTTTATGAGCCCTATGTAGAGGTAGATGTAGAGATACAACGTGCCCCTTGGATAGGAAGCCATGATGAAATTACATTACAAGTGTCTCAACAGTTCCAACCCTTTCCCCAGTACAAGTCCTTTATTACATTAGAGTCAGATTACCCTTAGAAAGCCACCAAAATGCAGCCACTTTGAGGGTGAGAGCCAATACCGGTGCCACAGACACAGTACTCAGCACTAGTGATCGGAACTCACTGAAGCTGGTGGCTAGTGACCTGTCATGACATCAGACAGAGAAGATACTACGCACTACTAGCAATGTCTTTGTCCTTTTTAGGGGGAATGCAGGGCAATCAATAAAACTATTTTAAATTCCCTCCTCTAATTATCTATGCAAATGTTTTTATGCAATATTACATTTTAGCATAAAAAACTCAAAGTATAAAATCATTTACATACCAAATCCATTTTACTAGTACTTCTTACTGATCACTTATATCATCTTTGATTGTTTTGGAGTCTGGACCTCTAATTTTGTGTCAGCTTCACTTAGAGAACAATGTTCTACTAAAATAATTTGATGGTAACCTTGTGAATGCTTTTATATAGTCGATGTATGACCACAAAAATAATAGCTTTCCATGAGAAATCTTTATTTTACCATATTTAAAACCCCTTTAATGATGCTGTTGTTTATCTAAGGGATCCAGCATGGCTGCTAAAAACCTGCCTGCTGGGGCTATGTGCAACTTTCTGCATGACTCTCAGTAACACATAAAGAACATCTTGGTTGGAGTAGAAATGCAAAACACTGCAGTGAATTACATAATTTAGAATCTGACGACATAATAGTTGTGGTTATAGAACAAATACATTTACATACAGAAGGTGGGGACAGATTACTTAAATTATGGCAGAGTGAAACTTTTTGGATTAGGGAATTGAAAACCATGGATCAAGAAGGTCTAAATATAGAAACAGACCTGGCAGTTTTTCTTCTGTGAACCAATTTTTATGTTTTATGTTTCATGGGCGGGTTTCAAAGGAACTGGAATGTGACCCACAATCTGTAGTTATACTCAAGATCCCTTTTGTGGTTTCACACTTTTTTAGTTTTCATACTTTTATATTTCAGCCTTTTAGATATATTACTAGAAGGTCTTCTCTCATTAAATTATTTTATGTACTTTTTATATATTTGATTATTTAATATTATTTTTATTTGTATTTATTTTTAAGTTCTAACAATCTGTACCTGATCATATTCATTTGAATATAATCAGAAAATGTTAAGTTGCATAAATGTCTTACTTAAAATCAGAAAATGTAACACACAGCTTTTTAAAATGTCCAATATTTTTTGTATAGTGCATTGATGAGGATTATTTATTAATTTTCTTATGTATGACTATTTTTTTAACATAGCCTTTGTTTGTGATTTAGAACAGAATAATAAAAGATAGAATTCAGATTGATATGTAAAGGTAATTTAGTAACAACCGAGACAAGACACCAATTTAACTCCAGTGATAACAGGCCACCATTTAGTCAGTCACCGGGTGATGAGAAATTGATTGTTTTAAGTGACCGGTGACTTGCAGCCAAGAACAGAGGATAGTGAGAAAGCATGTTTCTGGTATAATTTAAAATGCTTAAACCCTTCCTTGCTATATTGTATGTAGTGAAAGCCATGTAGAAAGTTATTTTTTAGTAGCCATAGCTGGATCACTTAGAACAGGGCTGTCTAAGTTCAGTCCTCAAGGGCCACCAACAGGCCAGGATTTAAGGATTTCCCTTCCAGGTGAGTTAATCAGTGGCTCATTCATTTTGACTAACTTGCCTGTGCTTAAGCAGGGAAAATACTTAAATCCTGTACTGTTGGTAGCCCTTGAGGATTAAATTGGAAAGCCCTGCCTTAGAAGACTGACAGCTTTACTGGTGGGCTTAAGTTCCTGTTGTGATATAAGGGCTATATACAACCTTATAACCATAGAAGCTAATAGTTAAAAGCATTCATAAGTTACCAATAAATTATTTTATAGAATTTTGGAAGTTCCATATTTAAATATAAATATATAATGAACGAGGATGTCACTTAAGAAAGGGATTCAGAACAACAAATTGCTATCAAAGGTGATATAATTGATTTTTATTGTAGGTACTAGTCAAATGGATCAGGCACGTATGATTTTAGTTTGTTCATGTTTTTGTTATAATGAAAAATGAATATTGTAAATGAAGATTTACATAGACATTTAGAGGAGGGTATTTAAGATACTGTTATCTAGTGCTCTGTAATTCCATAATGTAGACTAGGGAGATTGTATGCAACCCCTAGCCTGTATGGATGAAGATGGGTAAGAACATAATTTCTGCCTGACTATTGCTGTTTATCTGTTTGATGCTACCAACCAGATTTAGTTGCTGGATGCCCCTGAATATGTCACTCATCGCTATAATATAATAAGAGCTGACTTTTTATTAACTTTCCATTCGCTGCATCATTGTTTGTATATGCCATTTTGTAACCTATTGGATGCTATATTTGGCTGGACCTGTGATTCTTATCATTAATCGTTTCATCATTTCAACTTAAGAATGTACTGGCCTTGTCATCGCTTTCCATCATTATTTGCTCATTTTACATCACTTTACCTCATCAGTATTATCAATGACTGTCCACATGAACTGTTGTGCTCACTTTATATTTTAATTGGCACCAGTGTTAGCTGTTTAGGTTTTTAGAATGTTGTTCCTGTTAATACTCTTATATTGTTTATACCCACTCTATGTCTTTTTAGGTGGATTGCCTTTTGATGTGGGGGGGTCTATTCCATTTCATGTCTCACTGTGATTCTGTTAATTGTTTTTTCTAATTATTTCTGTTTATTTAATAAATATTTTTATATTTTTCTAATGGTAGTTACTATATTATTTTGTTACAGTTGGCAAGCAAAACCAGGAGTAAGATGGTATAGTTAATAGAACCTTTATTATGAGAATAATGACAGTAATGCAATATATAAATATACACACAGTGGGTGATTGAAATGGCGAGCACTGTATCAGGAATAGCAGTCTCCAATCTCTGTACCACACTGTCCGAGACTAGGCCTCAGCCCACTGGAGTCTCGTGGTAAGGTAACGCCCAAGAGATACTGACTCAGTCTGCAGTCAGTAGCTAGGAGTCTGCTAGAGCCCCAGGTCAGTACTAGGAAGGATGTCTGAATAACGGAACCAACAAACTGAGCGAACAGACAAAGCCTTCTAGTAAGCACCAGATAGTCAGATGAGCCAAAGTCATACACGGAGTGGGTAGACAGCCAGAGCCACAGGTTTGCACCAGAAAGGAAATCCACTGAAGAGATGGAATGCTGGTTTTGCAGTGGATAGAGCCCCAGGTTAACACCAGAGTGGGTAGTCAGACAAGCCTAGGTCATACACGGAACGGATAGTCAGCCAGAGCCACAGGTTTGCACCAGATAGGATATCCACTGGAGCGTATGTATGCTGGATGCGCAGTGGATAGAGCCCCAGGTAAACACCAGAGTGGGTAGTCAGACAAGCCTAGGTCATACATGGAGTGGGTAGTCAGCCAGAGCCACAGTATTGCACCAGAAAGGATATCTGAGCCAAATCAGAACACAAAGGAGAATAGTCAGACAGAGCCACAGATCAACACCAGAATGGATAGAGAGACAAGCCAGATCATACACAGGAATCAGGAATACCAGAAAATGAACTGCTCAGAACAACAACATAAGGGTGACTGAGTGAGGACTCAGTCTGCCCTTTAAACCCCTCGACAGGAAGTAGGTAGGAGGAGCAGCTAGAGGGAGGAAGTAGGTAGGAGGAGACTACAGGAAACAAACACACACAAAACAGAGGCCTTCAGCATGCTTGCAGCCTCTTGCCTGCAGATGACACGTGGAAATACGCTGAGCGTCGCTGAAGCAGCGGCGCTGGAAACAAGGTACTGTGACATATTTCTCAAGGTTGAGTACCATACATAGGTCCCTTCTTCTTTTTCTTGTTTTGCTTTATATGAATCTCTTTTAGGACAGTGGCACCCCATATATTATAGATATGGTTGTATCCATGTATGAATACATGAGTTGTGCTCCTTTAATTATATAGCTTATCTTAACTAGGGATGGGTGAAAACTTTTGCCTCAAAACAAAATCAGAGAAAAATGGAGCTTCCTGCTTGGTGAATAATTTCCTACAAATAGTGCCATTTTCCTGCTTTTTTGCCTAGTTCATTGCATTGAAATCAATGGGAAGAAAAATGTTTCCCCACCACGTGAAAGCCGTATAAAAGGGTATTAGACTCTCAAAGCATGACATTCTGTGTTTGTGAGAGCAGAAAGCAGCACATTTTTTAGCTAGAGGAGATAGACAAATAATGGGGAATTAAAGCTTAGTTTAGAGCATCTTTTAGGTAGTACATTTGTTTTCTGTATTGGGGAGTCTGGGGACAGAATGGGGAAGAAGGAGGTTGACCACAAATACCACAAAATTTGGTGTGACTGACTGGCAAGACACGGGCAGCTAGGGTCCAATTTGCTTGCGGACTTTGCTTTTACTGTCTCAGGGGGAAGTCTGGGTAAAGAAGTTGTTGATTTTGTTTTTTAGTTGTAATTTTTTTTGGACTAACTGTGATAAAATAGGGCAGGCAATTAAAAAAAAAGAAAGAAAAATATATATAAACAAATAAATAATTAGGTGACAGACAGCTAAAAGGGAGCCTAATATGAGCTCTATGACTGAGGCAGACTTAATAGACAGCAGATGACATTGAGAATTTTGTTGAGGGCTTAGGCAAGATATCACACTCCATCACGTGTGTACTGTAGATAGTAAAAACATGCACAGTAGTTTAGTAATTTCTAGCAAATGCACGAGGGGCAGGAGGAGGGGGAAAGGTGTAGCAGTGCAGGGACTTGGTAGTTCAAAAATGGTTGCTGCAGCGTGTGCAATAAGTAATGATGATCCCTCTCCTCCTGAGGTGGATGCAGTTTGTTAAGGTCCAACCAATCATGCCAGTCCCCCACCACTGCTACCGTATACATCTGCTACAATGTAGGTTGTACTTTATTTTTATATTATTACTTGACATCATCATGAATATGTACCAGTGTCACGTAGAGGGATAGTAATGTATCACAAAAACAGCAGCTCCAATGAATCTTCATAGTATTTGAGCCAGAGAGAGTGTTCTTTCAAAACTGTCAGAGTTGTAGTTCAAGAGTAATTGAATGATAAAGTATCCCCCTCCCGTCCCTATTACCTAGTGTAAGCCACCTCCCCTCAGATGTGGAATCTGGTCTTCAGACCAGACAGCTCACAGCAAGGGACAATCTTCTTACTGTGAGAACAATGAAAACCCTGCCCCCTTGACAGGTTTTAAAGGTTTTTCCCTTATGCTGATTGAAGATTGTCCCTCTCTGCAAAACACCTGGACACCACCTTGCTGCTCTGAGGTGAGCAGTATTACATCAGTAAAAGGGGGGGAGGGGGATACTTTATTATTCAATTACTCCTGAACTACAACTCTGACAGTTTTTAAATAACACTCTCCATGGCCCAAATACTATGAAGATTAATTGGAGCTGCTTTTATTGTAAAACATTACTATCACTTTAAGCAAGAAGTAAGTGTTGTGAGCAAAGGACAAATGCACTGTGCATGTTAATAAATTTTTGAAGGTATACGCTGCTGTAAGACTCATAACCTTGACTTTCAGCTACTTATTTATCCACTACAGCCCTCAGAAGAAGCAATATTGTGCTGGGAAATGGTGCACCATTGGAAACATAGGTTAAAAATGTGTTGGAACAGGCAAACAATTTGCTGGAATAGGCAAAAAGGAGGAACATTTTGTATTGGAGAAAAGGAGAAAAACATTTGGGAAAAGTCATGCTGGAAATGTTTCTCATATTTTGCCCACCCCTAATCTTAACACGTATCTTCCCTGCCTGGCTAGCTGATGCCCAGAGCTGCCTGCAGCCTGTCAAATAACAAAGCCTGATGTACTAAGAAATGTAGTAATTCTGAAGAAAAGTAACTACACCAAATGGAGTTGTATCCCATTGAAGTCTACGGAGATCTCTAATGCTTTTCAAAGCAATGCACTGGGGATCCTTCTAGCATTCAAAGTGTTAAAATCACCAATTAAATAATTCAAAATGTGTATTCTGCCCCTATGGTACAGGTGGCTTACCCCCATAATTCCTACAGTTCTCCTTAGTATATTATTCTTACTGTGTTTGCTGAAGCAAGTGGGTGCAGGCTAAATCTGCTGACTGTGGCCCTGACTCGCAGCAAGGTAAGGATTACTGCTAGGGAGAGGGGACTGGGAGTTGGGCCAGCTCAGTGAGTAGAAGTTCAGTGTATATCTAGTTCTATTTGTAAATTTCCTTATGCTGTTCTCTGAACCACCAATAACAGGATCTCTCAGTCCATGTATGTTGGATCCTGCCAGGAATGGAATGTAAATTCAATATACATTTACTCATATAGTTTGTGTTTATTGGGTGCATTCTGATTGGATTATATGCATTCAGTTATTCTGTAGCTAGGTGCATGCAAGGTGCGAAATGGCTTGAATGTGTATGAAGAGCATATGCTGCTTAATATATGGTGTGTGTTTCCCACTGATTTATGCAATGCATTGGAGACCTCTCTAGCATTCAAGAGAATAGGAATTTGTAGCTCTCCCCTATAGTGCAATTGGTTCACCCCAGAACACCTCCACTTTTTTTTTCAACATAGGGCCCTATTAGACTATGTCACAGGCCAGCCTTGTTGCTGTGGTAGTCTCAGACCCATTTATCTTAAACTGTAGCCTTGTCTAGCTATTTTCCAGGCTCCACTTACACATGTCCTCAGCATGGCTGCCTGTAGGAGAACATGTTATGGTTTTAGATAGGACTTAGGCTTGACTTATGCCTGCTTAGTATTGGGGGGCTGCAAGCATAGTAAAGTAGGAGGAACAACCAAAGCAACTCCACCGACACTACACTGTCTGCTACACTACAAAAAATTAAAGGGATAAATAGGCATTTAACCCTTTGATGCTAGAGATTTGTGCATCCCTGTATCAGTCACAGGGTTAATTACTTATTTTCAGGGCCAACTAGTGGGCAGTGTAGGAATATGGATTTTCTGCCTGGGGTGTCTGGACACTGACTGCCCTAGAATTTTGATGTAAAGGTCCTCAATCACTAGATGGCCAGAAAAGGAAGAGAGTGACAGGATGTTTGCTAGTTAATAGGTGGTGCACTGGTCTTGCTATGTGAGGTGCTGCCTCTTTGTGTATCCTGTTACCAAACATGGAACTGTATGGTGACAGGTGACACTTCATACAGAGAGAATGGTTGAAAAATTTGAGTGTGAGTAGATGAAGAGAAGAGTGTGTGTGTATGAAGAGGACTAAGGGAGGAGGACTGGCCAAATGTTTCATAAGTGGTGATGTGATAGGAGGGAGGGGAATTAGTGGGAGGGATGAAGAGAACTGGTGAATGTGAGGGTGGGCAATTCAAGAGGATTAAGGGATAAGGACTGGTCCAATGTGAGAGAGGTCTGGTGAGTAGGATACAGCAAATGGGAGTGTGAATGAAAGTGTTTTGTGGAGTCAGTGAAAGGGAAGGTGGGGGAGTGGACAAGGCAAAACGGTAAGCTGGCAATGTTTGGAAAGTGGTGAAAGGTGAAGGATGTGAAAGTCCTCACAGAAATTTTTACAGTAGTGGTCAGGAAGTTTTCCCTCACCTGAGCACTACTGTCAAAATCATGCCACACTGTATGTTTTACTGAGGCAATAAGGAGGAGATTAGAACATCTCCCCTTTACTGCCACCCTGAGGTGTGACTGGCACAGATGGAAAATTCTCTCTCTCATGTAACAGATTCTTCTTTTATGAATATATATATATATATATATATATATATATATATATATATATGGTACATCTATGGTCAGTCCATTTTGACTCTGTGCACGATTTTGTTTTCTTGTACAGTGTTTGCCCTGTTTATGTTGCAGACTTGAGCAAAGGCAGAGTAAAATAAGGACTTGTGAAATGAATCATGATGATTCCTACTCAGTTGTGACACTCCATACATTACTGTATTAACAGATGCTGTAGAACTGATTCTATCTATCTGTCTATCTATCTATCTATCTATCTATCTATCTATCTATCTATATATGCCAAATTAATAAGTACTGCAGTATGTATGTATTGGGCTAACATTCAATTATACGGAGACAAGCTTTTGAGAGCAATACTTCCTTTTTCAAGTCTAAAGCATACTTGAAAAATTGAGCATTGCTCTCAAAAGCTTGTCTCCATTTAACTGTATGTTAGTTCAATAAAAAATGTATTATTACATACTGCCATACTAATTAATTTGGTCTCTTCACCACTGGACTAACAAGATTAACCCAAATTGAATAGTGTTAATGTGTTTACGATTGTATGTTATTGTGTCAGTTTTAAAGTATAAAAGTGGTTGTGTTACTGTGGTGGTGATGTATGTATTTCTAGCTTTTCTCTGTCAGGAATTCAGAAGGTTACACTTCTCTGTTATAATCACAATCACTGCACTTCCCCCACACCACCACCACAGCGCTACTAAAGACCAATATGGCTCCTTAGGTCCTGCATGAGATCTGATATGTCCTTGGCTGGATAACAGGAGTCCCAGTTCCAAGTACAAGTTTAAAAATATATAAGAAACAAAGCTGATACTTAAATGTCTTTCTCTCGGGTATCTTTGAAATTTCTCTTGAGGTTATGAAT
Organism: Rhinophrynus dorsalis; assembly: GCA_037306005.1. Lineage (NCBI taxonomy): Eukaryota > Metazoa > Chordata > Amphibia > Anura > Rhinophrynidae > Rhinophrynus > Rhinophrynus dorsalis. The sequence goes on from CM074720.1 coordinate 292,153,137, forward strand.
GGAGTAGTTTCCCTGGGTGACATTATGACCAGGCAGAGGAAGAGGTATATAAACCCTTTCCGGGTACAAGTTATTGATTAATATGGGGTTTCCAGAGTCTTTGTAAAATTAATATGGGGACTATGGACTCAGTATTTTGGGGAGCCATTTTTACATTTATTATTTTTTAATTGATTAAACACACCATTGCTGGTGTATTTAAATAAACCCTTACTGGCAATGGAGGTGTTAATAGAAGGTTTATCTTGGATACTGGAGGTATCAGGGAAGTCGTTTATTGTTTGAATGGTATTTAACCCTAGTTACCCATCTGCTTCACCCTGTAGGTATGAGGGATTCATTTTGGGAGCATTTCTAAGCATTTTCACATGCTCACTAATTATCCCAAAGCAGCATTTGTTTTAAATTGATCTAATTCTTAGATGTGGCCACAATGTAATGACTTTAAAAGTTTGCCAAAATTCTCTACCATTGCAAATAGGTCTTTGATGAATCATTTTGGCTCTAATACAACCACATCCATGGATAGCCATCTAAAATGGATAGCTATCTAAAAAGAAAGTTAATGTTATCACTTTCTCTGATAGCATTTACAATGTTTCTCTGAAATCAATGCAACATGCATAGTTATTATGACTTGGCTGAGATAATTAGTGTGAATGGTCACTAAAATAATAATGATTAGTTCATGATGTTTCCATAAAACTCTTTAATAATTTAACAACTCCAAACTTTATGTGAACAAAAACAGTAGGAATTCTGTCCAAGGCAAAATGACTAATGAGGTTTTCATAAAAATATCACATGCTTTTGCAAATTCCAAACTAAGGATGAAACACTAATGAACTTGTTCCTTAGTGCTTCTTTAATTGATGTATACTATAGAATCCGGTTAATTGGAGAAATGAAAGAAAATATTTCCAGACATTGAAATCCTGACCCAGAGTTATCAAGAGCCAGAAAAGTCATTACTGGGTGTTAATTATTTGTAACCTTATTTGTCAGTTTAATAAAAGCAGAAAGTGCAAGCACAAATCAGTTAATATTGTCTTTCCCTCTGAAGCCTAATTAGAATAGGCTAAAAAATGTATTTATATAAAACTATACAATGTCATTTATACATCGCAGGATACTGGTTGTAAAAGTGATACGTTTATTTGCTGAGTAGCTTTAGAATTCAAGTTTTCAAGACAACTTAGGTCTCTTCATCAGGCATATTTAGATATTGAAATCTTGCATTCTAAAGCTACTCAGCCAATAAAGGTATCACATTTAATCTACCAGTCCCCAGATTTTTATATGGCTAGTACGGTACCACCTTTTACACATTTATATATTTAAATTCAGTACATTATCATTATAGTCCTCTTTTTTAACACTTTGAGTGCAAAGCAATGTATTGCATACCCCTCTGGCACTCAAAGGGTTAAACAAAAGAGCACAGGTTCTGTTGAAAATCCAATAAATCCAATAAAGCATGGTAAAACTGCCGTTCAGGCAAAAAACATTACCGACTGTTAGCCATGTCTAAGTAGCGTAGCTATCCAATAAGCCATCTACCAGAATGACTAACAAGCGTAGGCCCAAAAAATTCACGTAGTTTCAAAACGTGCGTCGTGCCTTTGAGTGTGTGTAAATATACTTCAAAATAACTGAAACACATTGACTGTGTTTTGAGTTTTTGCGAGCTAGAGCACAGGGCCCAGGAGCAGAGGTTATCGATAGAAAGAGAGAGAGAGGAGCTGATACTTGGAACATATTGCATGCACACACACACAAAACAAACACACACATATTTTATTTTCACACACACAGCACATCTTTATCTTTATTTTATTTATACACTGTGATTCATTGAGTGCAAGGGAGTGACACAGAGTGTGATTTAGTGTGTCTGTGAGGACCTGTGTGAGTGTTTGAGTATGAGTGGGCATGAGATAGGAGGGTGAGGAGGCTAGAGGGATAGGTAGAGGCACAGGAGAGGAGAAAGGAGAGCAGGGCATCCCTGGTCAGGGAAGGAGAGGGCGACCAGGTGGGTGGAGGCGTAACTGACTAAGGTGAGGTACAGAGCGGACAGTGACACAACTGCCAGTGGGACAAGGGGTGGATGTCAGTGAGCACCCTACACAGCCAGGGGCAGCACAGGCAGGGCCTGAACCAGAAACTGCCAGTCAGAGTTCAGACTTGTCCCAGGCTGATGCAGAGGAAGAAAGATTACATAACCCCATGTACTCCCACAAGGAGAATATGATCCTTGTACATCCTGTAACGGGAGAACATTCTGATCACAGTGGAGATGGTCAGTGGTCTTGTGCAAGGAAGAAGCCTGTCTGGCTTCAGGTCCTCACCAATGTAAAAGAAGTTTCCAAATGTAGGCAGACCACTGAGTCCATCAAGAAGCGGTGGGGCATCTGTAAAAGGTGTTTGAAGAACGAGATGGGAGACCTTGCCTGGGAGGAGATGCTGCACTAGAACCTTTCCACGACTGCTGTTCAGGGGGTCCCTGGCAGATGTGACATTGACAATGACACCAGCCTCCAGGATCCCGATAAGTGCATCATTCCATAAATCTACACCACAAAACCCTTATAGTTAGTAGGGCACGACACCGCTCCAGCTGAACACATGGACAGCATTGATCTCCACAAGTTCACCAACACAGTACTGATAGGGTTCAAACAAGGAGATAATACTGTGCAATCAAAGCAGAAATGTGAAGGGCTAAGCAGGCTAAATCTTTTCCAAGTCCAGGTTTAACGCTGTTGTTGCTGTGTCGATCAAGTATACCCTCTATATACAAATAATGCATGTCATCACTTTGTCAAACAAATATTTGTTACAAACAGAGCCACACGGTTAAGCCACAGGGCTTTGAGTGCCAGATGGGTACCAAACACATTGTAGAACAATGTGTTGCATATCCCTCTAGCACTCAAAGGGTTAGGTGCTGACCTCCCTGTGGCCCTGTGTATAATATTATGGAGGAACATAACAGTGGATAAACACAATACAACAGGGTTACATTGCCCAGGTCCTCAGGGGACAGCTCACACATCACAGTTTAACTAATTCAAGCTGTTTGCATGTACAACACATGGGTTTTATGCTCAAAAACACAAGGGCCTCAAAATACACAAATGCACAGTTTACACAACCATGACAACTAAGTAGAAACCATGTCAGCAATGCATAAAGGCAAAGCAAATCCACAAACCCACATAGACTGAGGAACACAGCAACACAAGCACATATTTCACACACCAGGAGAACAAGAAAAAACAAGTCCAACATGTTGTGGTTGAACTCTGATTATCATATGCATCTGGAAGAGTGGGATGGCAAGGGCATATTCATTGCCATCCCCATTCCAAATTATACATATGATAACCAAAGCTCACCACTGTAGGTCACTTCTATCAATGTACAGTATCCTGTCAAGCTGGTCAATCAATGAGATAGGATGGTATCTCATGCATTCCAGCACAATGCATTGGATAACATTCTGCCACTCAAGGGCTTACATGCCAATGTCATTGTTTGCATCCCTCTCGTCATAGTCCAGCTTAATAATCACACTATCTCGCTTCCCTACACAGCATACTTGCCTGCAGTACAGCAGGAGGAGAGTGAGAAGGAAACCTATGCCATCCCCCAGTGACTGCCCCTGAGGAGCCAGTAGAGGGCATAAGTTGGTGTGCACCAGTTGATTGTGCCTGCTGCTACTGCTGCCAGTCTGCCTTCTTCACATCATCAAGAAATTGAAAGTGTAACATTAAGGGGCCCTCTGTCACACTGCTCGTCACCTTCTCAAGCAACAGTAAGATGTCTGTAAAAGAGCAGCAGCATGTAGGGACTAGTGGTGGAGGTGATGATGATGGTGGAGAAACTGGGGTAGAAGAGACATTGATAGCCTTTTTAACCCAAACTGAGAAGGAATAGGAGACCGAGATGAGGATTGGCATCATCACCACCACTAGCAGTGATATTTTGGAATTTGCAACTAACAGTTCCCTCCTGGTGAATAATTTCCAGCGAAAAGTGCTGTTTTTCTGCTTTTTTCGCCTAGCTGATTCCATTGAAATCAATGGGAACACTGAATTTACACACAACAAACAACACATTTTATTTTATTTCCCAAAGGCGTAGTATAAAAAGGGCAAAAAGGTGCTTGTGTTGGTTGGGTGTGGAGAATTAGTTGAGCATCTACCCAATATTACGGGGTGCTCACCATGCTAGGCATCCAGTGGCTCCTTATGGTCGTGGCGCTGGTGGTAGGAGGCATCCACCTCCCATGCTGCATCCAATCTGTGCCAGTTGTTGGTGGGTGGAGTCTGGGGAATGAATCAGTTGAATAAGGGATTTGTTTTGGGGGGTTTCTTGACTGGAATTTGGGGTACTAACAATAAAAAGAATAAAATAAAATAAGAAATTTGTATGTAAAGTGATAGAGACAGGAACCCCCGACATAAGTTGCCACTGGGGTGGACTGATACTTGACTTGATAGAGTATTTTGTAGAGGATGATTTGTTAGATTTGTTATTAGAGGCCCAAGCCCTGATGAAACATTGATTTGTAGGACTTAGACTTATTATAGGCACAAACGCTGAAGAAACATTGATTTGCAGAACTTAAACTTGTTTGGCACAAGCCCTAAGGAAACTTTGTAGGGCTTAGACTTGTTAAAAACAAACCCCCCCAAATTTTTTTTTTTTTTTTGTAGGACTATGTTTTTTTTATTTTTTAATTTATTTTAAAGCACAAGCACTGAGGAAAAAAAAATGCCCTACTGGCTTAATGCCAGCAGGTCAAGTTGGCCAGTGGGCGCTTGCCATTGTCAAATGTCCTCCTGAGTCCATAATTGCGGAATTTGCAACTGCTGTTCTTGCTGCTGCTGTGTTGTTTAAGTAACGGGATTATTAGGAAGCTGAAAGGGAATGGGATCAACAATAGCACTAACATGGGTGATGGATGATGAAGGTTTCACTTGCCACGACTAGCTCCAGTGATGCACCTAAGGCAGTAGCAGCAAAATAAGTAGCCCCCAGTATATGTGGAGAAAAGAAGAAGTTGGCCAATAATTCTTCTCAACCTGCCCCTCCTCCAAAATCATGGGTGTGTTATTAGAATAGAAACTTCCCTAGAGAGCAGGAACTGTGCCTCTCATCAGCAACTGCGATGTGCACAGTGTATATGGTAAATAACATCTGGGGGCACAACTCTATCCAAACACCATGACACCAGAACCCAAGTACAGTGCCGGTGCCACTATACCCCTTGTCCAGATCCCACTAAAGACACATGACAACCTGCTGACAGTTTAATAGTAATGATGAACCCTCCCTGCCACCATCTTAACATATTCTGTGGGATGGAATCTCCTCGGTGGCCGCTTGATGTCCTGCTTGTGATTCTCCTCCACCACACTGGCATGTGTGGTCAGTTCACCACACAGTGTGCAATAAGTGGACACGAACTGCCACATCCTAACATCAACAGAGTGACTATCATTTGGCGCTGGAGGTAACAATGAATGAGGTGGATTGGAAGAAGATGTTGTTACCCTAGTGGAAGAAGGTGATGGTGAGCTAGTAGCTTCACTTGTCATGTAACTTCCAGTCTCTGCCAGGGTTTTTCTATTCTTTCTCTTCTTTGATCTCCTCTTCCCCTCTTGTTACCTTTCTGGAGAGTCAGGGGGTACAGCAACAGCGGTGCTTGATTTCTGTGGTGGGTGTTTGGCTTTAACCCTTTGAGTGCCAGAGGGGTACGCAACACATTGCAAAGCAATGCGTTGTGAACACCTCTGGCACTCAAAGGGTTAACATGTTTCACATAAATGTCATAGTGTCTTTATTTCATTGTTATCATTGTGTTATCAGGGTGGTTGTGACAAGTTGTGTTCCCTTCTTTCCTATTCTCACTGACTTGTCATAAATTGTGTGCAGTGCCATTGGTGATGACTGCTCTGCGCCTGCCCCAAGAGAAAAATAGTCCCACACCCATGACTTCAGAGGATAGGGATAGGAAACAGGTGGAAAATAATGGCCTCTTTCTTCTTGCCCTCCACATTCCCTTTCACTGTCTGTGGCAGTGGATGATGTTGCTGCTGTTGATGCTACTGCCTCAGAATTAGAATTGCAGCTAGGACCAGGAGTATTGTTGCTGCTGGCAAGTGTAACCTGTCCTAGTCCCGCATCACTTGTTGACCCCATTCCCGCTGTGTCCACATTGGTCTGTGGCATACTAGATTGCGCCTCAGCATTCTGCTGCCCTTGCAACTCAGTAGCAGCAAGAAGTAGAATAGTTGCAAACTCCAAAAGCTCACTGCCTGTGGTGGTGATGATGCCCATACTCATCCCTTTCTCCTATTCCTTCTCAGTTTGGGCTAAAAAGGCTATCAATATCTCTTCCACCCCAGTTTCTCCACCATCATCATCACCACCAGGGCTCAAAATTTCCACTCGCCAGTAGCCAATGGCGAGTGAAAATTTAGCCCTGGAGAGTAGAAATTCAGCCCTGGTGGGTATGTTATGGCTTGCAGTGGAGAGTAACTTTTCAGGTCTGGCTAGTAGCAAAGGACTTCCAATTTTAAGCCCTGATCACCACCACCACTAGTCCCTACATCCTGCTGCTCTATTACAGACATCTCACTGCTGCTTGAGAAGGTGATGAGCAATGTGACAGAGAGTCCCATAATGTCACACTTGCCATTTCTTGTTGATGTGAAGAAGGCAGACTAGAAGTAGATGCAGCAGGTACAATAAGCTGATCTGTGCTCCTGGTGTTGGTGGTGGTATTATTATTTCCGTGCCTGTTATCCCCCAAAAGTTCTGGCCTATTCAAGATCATGTTCCACTTGGACACTGTAGTGAAGAGAAGGAGACTCCCAGGGACAGAGGAATAGTATGTACAACCTTGACTGCTAGTCTGGATGCTCTCAAATGTTTTCCCTACCACATCCCTAACACTAGTCCCACTGGATACTTTACCATTACTGTTACTACTACTACTAACACCAACCACATCAAGTTCAGCCACAGAGTCTTCCCCCTCACAGCCACTATTAATATGAGAATATTGATTACCCCCTCCTTCACTCATAACACTAACAAGCTGCTGGACATTCTTAGTAGTAGTAGTACTTGCACTGGTAGTACTGCTTGGAGATGGCAAGTGTGACTTAGGGTCCCTTACTGTCACACTTGGCATCATTTTCTCCTCCCCACCTCCTGAGTATTACAAAATACACTAGCAGCAGGGTAAGCACTGGTTGCAGCAGGTTCAGCAGTGGCAGCAGGCACAGCACTGTTTGCAGCAGGGGAAGCACGTCTGAAAGCAGGCACAGTATTGGTGGAAGCAGGTTCAGCACTGGCAGCAGGCACAGCACTAGTTGCAGCAGGGTCATCATATCTGACAGCAGGCACAGTACTGGTGGCAGCAGGCACAGCACTGGCAGTAGACACAGCACCGGCTGCAGCAGGGGAAGCACATCTGACAGCAGGTACAGAAATGGTGGCAGCAGGGGCAGCACATCTGGCAGCAGGCACAGGCAGCTGACCTGTTCTGCTCTCACTATTACCCTTTTCTTCCTCCCTTCTCATTAATTTCTCCAAGATCCCTAGGGGTGATTTAGGGGGACTGAACAGCATTGGTTCTGTAGTGCTCACTTCCTCCTCCTTCTCAGGGTCCTTCCAGTTCCTCTTTTTACTATTTTTCATTTTGATAGCAGTCACTATGAGCCTCTCTTGCCTCAATTTTGGTAAAAGATCACAGCACAGTGTGTCACTTCGCTCTGTAGCTGCTTCTATTGTGTTTTACTTCCTGGAATATGTTACTTTTTTATAGTGAAAGGGTGAAAAACACGTAAATAAATGGGTGAAAACTTTCTAAACATAGAAAAAAATGCGAAGAATTTTGGCCAATGGGAGAAAAATGCAAAGATTTTAATCTCTGGTTTTAAAGCAGATTTTCCTATGAAAAAGCGGACATCAACGTGCTTTGCATGGGATTTTTCACCGGAACATAATGAGAGCTTTCGCCCACCCCCTAGAAGCCACTAGTCAGGCCTATTGATTACACAATGCAGGGAAAAGATCTCCTTGCATCTCTACATTTCAAACTACAATTCCCCCCCATTTATTTAATAGACCCATAAGACAAGAGACATGCCTTCATAAGTTTAACGGATACATAACACACAGCTGTTTTGCTAGATGAATAAATGGCTAATAGCACATCAAAGTCCCAAGACATATTTTGAGATTGATAGGGTTCATTTGAAATGTTGAACAATACCATAAAGCATAAACATATCTGTATTGTAACCAAATGCATTGAAAACTTTTGTTAAGCACCCAAAGGATATGTTTAATATGAAAAACAACCTACTTGAAACCACAAGTTGACTTGCTCATGCATCTTCCAAGGGATCATTGAAATCTGAAGAAGAGCAGTATTGCTGTACAGGTTTTTTTTCTGTTGGACCTTAGGCATATCATACATGGAAGTACAGTCAGTAGTGATGAGCGAGCACCCCAATGCTCGGGTGTTCGGGTGCTCTGACCGAGCACCCCCTGAGGCTCGAGTGCTCGGCCGAGCACCCGAGCCCCATTGAAGTCAATGGGAGGACTCGAGCATTACACCAGGCACCCCCTGCTCTGATGAGGGGAGGGTGCCTGGTCCATAGGAAAAGGGCAGAAAAGGATGGAAACACCACAGAAATGGTTCAGGGACAGCATAGGGAGGATGTCTGGATGCATCTTGGACTCCAACATCGCTGCTGGGAACGATCTTTCGCCCGTAGTACGCCATTTTTACAGACTGACCGTAAAACACACAAAAAGGAAAATAAAAACGACTTTAGGCGAAAAATTGTTACCAAACAGTATTTGCTGTATATTTACTTGTATATCATCTGCAAATTCTCCCAAAAATTTCCTCGATTTTTCTGAACTGAGGCCATGATTAAGAGGGAAACGTGCGCAGAGGCAAATTCTCCCAAAAATTTCCTTGATTTTCAGAACTGAGGCCATGATTAAGAGGGAAACGTGCGCAGAGGCAAATTCTCCCAAAAATTTCCTTGATTTTCAGAACTGAGGCCATGATTAAGAGGGAAACGTGCACAGAGGCAAATTCTCCCAAAAATTTCCTTGATTTTCAGAACTGAGGCCATGATTAAGAGGGAAACGTGCGCAGAGGCAAATTCTCCCAAAAATTTCCTTGATTTTCAGAACTGAGGCCATGATTAAGAGGGAAACGTGCGCAGAGGCAAATTCTCCCAAAAATTTCCTTGATTTTATTGAACTGAGGCCATGATTAAGAGGGAAACGTGCGCTGAGCTGACCATCTAAAACATTATGGGTAAGGGTCTGCTGCAGAGCTGACCATCCTAAACATTATATGCGAAGGCCCGCTAGTGAGCTGACGCTATAAAACATTATATGAGAGGGCCCGCTAGAGAGCTGACCCAATAAAACATTATATGAGAAGGCCCGCTGGTGAGCTGACCTATATAAAAATTGTCAAACAGGGCCCGCTGGTGAGCTGGCCCTATATAAAAATTATATCACAGGGCCCGCTGGTGAGCTGGCCCTATATAAAAATTATAGCACAGGGCATATGGAAGAGGAGGAGGAGGATGAGAAGATTAAGAGTCAACCATATACCCGTTTTTTGGGTGGAAGGGGTGAATGGGAATACAGAGTATTCACATCATTGTAAATAACATATATAAAGTGAGTTTATGTTCCCCCGGGGCTTTCCTCCAGTGGAGTGGAGAAGTCAGGGTAAATCCAGGCCTTGTTCATTTTTATAAGTGTCAACCTATCAGCATTGTCGGTGGAAAGGCGGATACGCTTATCTGTTATGATGCCACCAGCAGCACTAAATACCCGCTCAGACAGAACGCTGGCGGCAGGGCAGGCCAGCACCTCCAAGGCGTAGAGTGCCAGTTCATACCACGTGTCCAGCTTGGACACCCAGTAGTTGTAAGGCACAGAGGGATCATTGAGGACGCTGACACGGTCTGCTACGTACTCCTTCACCATCTTCCAAAACTTTTCCCTCCTTGTGACACTAGGCTGCGCATCAGGGTGAGGGTGCTGGCGGGGTGTCATGAAGGTGTCCCACGCCTTGGAGAGTGTTGCCCTGCCTTTGTCGGAACTGCTGTGTGCTCCCCTTTTCTCCCCTTCTCTGTTGGCCAAGGTAGCACGTACTCTGCCACCAGCGTTGTCAGATGGAAAATTTTGGAGCAATTTTTCAACAAGAACCTTCTGGTATTGCACCATTTTGCTTGTCCTCTCCACCGGAGGAATGAGAGATGAGAAATTCTCTTTGTAGCGGGGGTCCAGAAGGGTGAACACCCAGTAATCCGTGTTGTCTAAAATGCGTATAACGCGTGGGTCACGGGAAAGGCAGCCTAACATAAAGTCAGCCATGTGTGCCAGAGTACCAACAGTCAAGATTTCGCTGTCCTCACCAGGAGGATGACTCTCAATATCCTCATCCTCTTCCTCCTCTTCTGCCCACCCACGCTGAAGAGATGGAACTAAAGTTCCATGGCTACCCTCTGTAGCGGAGGCAACCGTGTCTTCCTCCTCCTCCTCCTCCTCCGCCTCCTCCAATTGTCGCTGAGAAGACGAAGTGAGGGTGCTCTGGCTATCACCTTGTGTAAGCTCTTCCTCCCCCATTTCCACCTCTTCCACATGCAAAGCGTCGGTTTTAATTGTGAGCAGCGAGCGTTTCATTAGACACAGAAGTGGGATGGTTACACTGATAATAGCGTTATCGCCGCTCACCATCTGTGTTGATTCCTCAAAATTGCGTAAAACCTCGCAGAGGTCTGACATCCATTCCCACTCCTCACTTCTGATTACAGGAAGTTGAACGGAGAGGCGACGACCGTGTAACAGCTGGTACTCCACTACTGCCCTCTGCTGCTCACAAAGCCGGGCCAACATGTGGAAGGTGGAGTTCCAGCGCGTGCTCACGTCACACAGCAGCCGGTGAGCTGGCAATTGTAAGCGCTGCTGCAGCTTCAACAGGCCGGCCGAAGCTGTAGATGACTTACGGAAATGTGCACACACGCGGCGCACCTTGGTCAAGAGATCATGCACATTGGGGTAGGTTTTTAGAAATCGCTGCACCACTAAATTAAATTCATGCGCTAGGCATGGTACGTGTGTGAGCTTGCCGAGCTCCAAAGCCGCCACCAAGTTACGCCCATTATCACACACAACCATGCCTGGTTGCAGGTTGAGTGGCGAGAGCCACTGCTCGGTCTGGTGACTAATCCCCTGCAACAGCTCTGAGGCCGTGTGCTGTTTGTCCCCAAGGCAGATCAGCTTCAGCACGGCCTGTTGACGCTTCCCCACTGCAGTGCTACACTGCTTCCAGCTACTGGCTGATGGGGTAGTGGCGCTGCGTGTAGAGAATTCGGAGGTGGAAACGGAGGAGGAGGAGCCAATAACGTAGGTGCTGGCGGAAACCCTGATGGAGGTAGGGCCCGCAATCCTCGGCGTGGGTAGCACCCGTGCCATCCCAGGGTCCGAGTCGCTCCCAGCCTCCACGACATTCACCCATTGTGCCGTCAGGGAAATGTAGCGTCCCTGGCCACAAGCACTTGTCCATGTGTCAGTCGTTAAGTGGACCTTCCCAGTAACTGCGTTGGTCAGGGCACGGGTGATGTTACGGGACACATGGTGGTGTAATGCGGGGATGGCACACCGGGAAAAGTAGTGGCGGCTGGGGACCGCGTACCGAGGGACAGCTGCTGCCATCAGGCTGCGGAAGGACTCAGTGTCCACAAGCCTAAATGGCAGCATTTCGATGGCCAGTAATTTTGAAAGGTGTGAGGTTAGTGCTATGGCCTGTGGGTGGGTGGCTGGGTACTTTCTCTTGCGCTCAAATGCCTGGGGTAACGACATTTGGACGCTGTGCTGGGACAGGGAAGTGGATGTGGTCGCTGATGGTGCTTCAGATGGTACAGGTGCAGGGCGGGAGGTATGCGGGCCTGCGCCTTCGACAGGCGATTGGCCGGCACCGAAAACAGGGGAAGAGGAGGCAGTGGTGTGGCCTGCAGACACAGATGGGCGATCCAGGCGTTCCTCCCACTTACTACGGTGCTTGGATGCCATGTGTCGGATCATGCTGGTGGTGGTGAGGTTTCTAGTGTTCATGCCTCGGCTCATTCTGGTGTGGCACAGGTTGCAAACTACAATTCTTTTGTCGTCCGCACTTTCCTTAAAAAAACGCCATACCGCGGAACACCTACCCTTTGGCAAGGTAGATTTACGCAAGGGGGTGCTCCGTGGAACATTTGCGGGCCGGTTTGGTGCGGTCCGCCTTCTTTCTGTAGCCACACCACTGCCTCTTCCAGCCTGTTGCGGTGCTGCAGATGGCTCACCCTCAGGACTGCTGTCATCGCTCGGCTCTACACCTTCCCAGGTGGGGTCAGTCACCTCATCGTCCACCAAGTCCTCCTCCACTTCCTCACTCTGATCATCCTCCTCAAGTCTTGATCCCACCACATACTCAGTCATTGACAACTGTATAACATTCTCCTCAACAAGGTCTTGAGACGGAAATAGTGGTTGATTTAATGGCAACTGTGTCTCATCATCATCATCATCATCCACTACTTCCTTTGACCTTAAATGCCGTTCACATCTGTCATCTTCTTGTGATTGGGTAGCCTCTAGAGGTTGTGAATCAGGGCACAAGATGTCATGTTCCTCTGCAAGCGTGCTTGGAGAGAGGGTCAAATGAAGGATTGGTGATGAGACGAGCTCCTCACTATATCCCAGTGTGGGATCACTTCTTTGACCAGACCGTGTATGGTGGGAGGAAGGATGATCAGAGTGAGGATTATGTTGACCAGACTCTTGGCTACTGAGAGTGGACTTGGTGGAAGACAGGGTGGTGCTTAACCGACTGGAAGCAGCTGTCATCCAACCGACCACCTGTTCGCAGTGGTCGGACCTCGAGAGTGATGTCCTGCGACGCCCTGTAAAATTAGACATGAAGCTATGTATGGTGGATGTCTTTCTTTCTTGTGCTCTGGCACCAGGCACAGTTTCTCCGCGTCCTGACCCGCGCCCTGAACTATCAGGATCACGTCCACTTCCCCGTCCCTTTTTACCCGCCTTCTTCATCTTACACGGAATATGTGACTTTAATATTTGAGTTTGAAAACTTAACAGTATTTCTTACTATTCTGCAACTGTGCAGAGTACACAGAATAGGCTGCTAAACGGCGGTGACACACACTGAATGGAATATGTGACTTTAATATTTGAGTTTGAAAACTTAACAGTATTTCTTACTATTCTGCAACTCTGCAGAGTACACAGAATAGGCTGCTAAACGGCGGTGACACACACTGAATGGAATATGTGACTTTAATATTTGAGTTTGAAAACTTAACAGTATTTCTTACTATTCTGCAACTGTGCAGAGTACACAGAATAGGCTGCTAAACGGCGGTGACACACACTGAATGGAATATGTGACTTTAATATTTGAGTTTGAAAACTTAACAGTATTTCTTACTATTCTGCAACTGTGCAGAGTACACAGAATAGGCTGCTAAACGGCGGTGACACACACTGAATGGAAAAAGTGACTTTAATATTTGAGTTTGAAAACTTAACAGTATTTCTTACTATTCTGCAACTCTGCAGAGTACACAGAATAGGCTGCTAAACGGCGGTGACACACACTGAATGGAATATGTGACTTTAATATTTGAGTTTGAAAACTTAACAGTATTTCTTACTATTCTGCAACTCTGCAGAGTACACAGAATAGGCTGCTAAACGGAGGTGACACACACTGAATGGAATATGTGACTTTAATATTTGAGTTTGAAAACTTAACAGTATTTCTTACTATTCTGCAACTGTGCAGAGTACACAGAATAGGCTGCTAAACGGCGGTGACACACACTGAATGGAATATGTGACTTTAATATTTGAGTTTGAAAACTTAACAGTATTTCTTACTATTCTGCAACTGTGCAGAGTACACAGAATAGGCTGCTAAACGGCGGTGACACACACTGAATGGAATATGTGACTTTAATATTTGAGTTTGAAAACTTAACAGTATTTCTTACTATTCTGCAACTCTGCAGAGTACACAGAATAGGCTGCTAAACGGCGGTGACACACACTGAATGGAATATGTGACTTTAATATTTGAGTTTGAAAACTTAACAGTATTTCTTACTATTCTGCAACTCTGCAGAGTACACAGAATAGGCTGCTAAACGGCGGTGACACACACTGAATGGAATATGTGACTTTAATATTTGAGTTTGAAAACTTAACAGTATTTCTTACTATTCTGCAACTCTGCACACTACACAGAATGTGCTGCTAAACTGCGGCGAAGCACACTGAATGGAATATGTGACTTTGATATTTTAGTTTGAAGACTTAACAGTATTTCTTCCTATTCTGCAACTCTGCACAGTACACAGAATGTGCTGCTAAACTGCGGCGAAGCACACTGAATGGAATATGTGACTTTGATATTTTAGTTTGAAGACTTAACAGTATTTCTTCCTATTCTGCAACTCTGCACAGTACACAGAATGTGCTGCTAAACTGCGGCGACGCACACTGAATGGAATATGTGACTTTGATATTTTAGTTTGAAGACTTAACAGAATGTGCTCTAATCTGCAACTTTGCACACTAAACAGAATGTGCTCTAATCTGCAACTTTGCACACTAAACATAATGTGCTCTAATCTGCAACTTTGCACACTAAACAGAATGTGCTCTAATCTGCAACTGTGCACACTAAACAGAATGTGCTCTAATCTGCAACTTTTCACACTAAACAGAATATTTTTTTTTTGTTTTTTTCCCCCCACACAAAATAACCTGCTGCCCCCACACACAGTAGTCCTAAAAAGGACTTTTGGTTCTTCTTTTTCACAATTTTGGTTTTTTTCCTCCCTACACTGCCTTTCCCTTCCTATCCTCAGCTCTCCCTGGCTAAGACTGAGCCGAACTCGATGGTCAGGTGCTATACAGCACCCGACCACGGGTTCTGGCCAGCCAATCAGTGTAATGCCAGCAGCCAACATGGCTGCTGGCATTACACCGATGTCAGAGCCTCCCTGCACGTTTATTGGCTGCGCAGCAGCCGCAAAACGTGCGGGGAGGAGACCTGAACATGGCGGGCGAGCACATGCGGTACTCGTACGAGTACCGCCATGTGCCGAGCAGAGCGATGCTCGAGCCGATCCGAGCATCGGCCGAGCATGCTCGCTCAACACTAACAGTCAGCATTTCACCAGGGTCACTTGGACCCTTCTGTTTTAGAGGAGTAGACAACCAATTTCTTTGCAATGAGTTGTTTATCCCTCTAGAACCCATAGGGTTAGGAACAAGGGGATGCTAACAGCCATATTTATATCTGAACTAAACATTGTAACAATACATAATCTAGTATGTGAACCTACCCACATGAAACAGAGGGTGTTGGAGTGCCAATGTCATTGTGCTGCTCACGCACACACACACAAATAGGTCAGGCCTGCTAACCTCCCTCCCAATTACTTACTCCAA
Organism: Rhinophrynus dorsalis; assembly: GCA_037306005.1. Lineage (NCBI taxonomy): Eukaryota > Metazoa > Chordata > Amphibia > Anura > Rhinophrynidae > Rhinophrynus > Rhinophrynus dorsalis. The sequence continues at coordinate 292,168,713 of CM074720.1, forward strand.
CATTAATACAGTTAATCCATCCCTAGTCTGCTATGTTAGGCATTGTACATCTATTCTGATAGTACCTCTAATACCAATTTAACACCTGGAATGGCAGAGGGGTATCCGATGTATTGCGTGCCATTGCTTTGGATACCCACTATTGCTCCAAGGGTTCTATGGTTGATATGGCTATGTTCAACTTACTATATGCTTTCTGCTGTTATTTAATCTTGAGGTAATGATGGACATAGGCAGTTTGGTGTACCAGTCTTCACTGGGTGATGGTTGATATCCTTTAACTGGCAAAATGATAATGGCTCAAGAGCAATTCCAGATTTCAGCTGAATTCACAGACACCATAATACCCAAACATGGAATGTCAGCTACATGTGATCATTAGGGGTGCCAGCTATATGGCTGTGTTGTTGAAGTGGGCAAAGTGAACATAGGAGGCTAATGTCCATCTCAGCCATCCTGTGGAGTGAAACACATTATTATATCTTGTGTGAGTGTGTTTGCACACATTCCCCATTCCTAATCATTGTCATATATGCATTGTGTTTGATTCATGTATTGTATACTCACAAGTAAAGTTGTACCTGATGAGCCTGTCTCGTATCTCCAACCCTCTCAGGGTCTCCTCATCCTCAGGCTTTGGTAACAGGTCACTCTGCCATGGGTTCTGGCTCCTAGATCATCCATTACATGTCTGTCTACAGCAATATGTGGAGTATGGCACACACTAGTATGATATCACATACTTTCCTTGGTGTATATTGAAGACATTCCACATAGTTATCAAGACACCAAAATCTTGTTCTGAGGTGGCTAAAGGTGCGTTCAGTTGCATTCCTGGTCCTGACGTGAGCCTCACTGTAGAAGTGCTGTGCAGGTGTTTGGGGAATTTTGGACAGGTGAAATGGTTTGCAGCCATGTCCCGCATCACCTGTGGAGAATGTGTGACATTGTGGCACATGGACCACATGTTTATGTGGATTATGTTGTGTAAGAGGGACATACCACTTGTGTATCATGCATGCTCCTGTGGATGTAATGAGATGTCTGGATTGTTCACTAACCCAAGAGCCATCCTCCTGTATGGGTTCCATTGTCAAACTCCCTATAGATGGAGAAGTGTCTGAGGATATATGAGTTGTGACTAAAGACAACTGCCAGGATAGGAGGCACATATATTGGTGATCCTCATGTTGTCATCACACACCATCTAAGTGTTGATGGAGTGGAAATACTTGCGATTGATGTATAGATGCATAGGAGCTCTTATGCACACATGAGTGCAGTCGATGACCCCCATGACTTTAGGTATGCCTTCCCTTGTGTAGAAGACCTGCTTGACATGTTTGCTACATCTGGGTGTGAGGGAAGGGGATGTACCTCCTGGCCATCTTCTTCAGGGCTGCTAACACCTTGAACAACACTCTTGAATATGTGGCCTGGGACATCACAGATACATATCCCTCTGTGGACTGGAAGTATCCACTTGTCATGAAATTTGTGGGGCACAGCCGCTTCTGCATTCCTGATAGTACACTGTTAGTGCTGTGTATGGTGTCTACATCATCCTTGATGACCTCATATAGGTCAAAGATGCTGTGTGACGTTAACCTGTAGCAGTCTATCACTTCAGCGTCCGTGATACTGAAGAGCGTGACCCTTGTGCGGAATATCCTGGGTCTTTGAGGTCATCTGTCCTCCACGTGCTGCTACACAGGTCACTGTGGCAGTTGTAGGAGCTGTGGTGGGATCCTGTTGTGACAGCTGAGGTGCTGCTGCCTGTCCTGGTATTCCAGGTGGAGATGGGCTTCAGTCCTGCTTGTCAGCTGGACCATCAGCGCTTGCAACAGGCGAAAAATGTTCAGGCATGCTTGGAGGTTCCTGGGGCTCCTTTGACCTCACATGCCCCCTTCTCTGATGTCTTTGCAGGAATTGCAGTGGAAACATACTGCTCATAATTTGTCTATGAGTTGTTTCACTGTAAACGCCCCATGTTTGGAGAAGGCAAGATATCCTTTTAAGACAGTGGTGGGACTTTGTCCAGGTTCGGGCATCAGATGCAAAGGTACCAATGCGAAGGTTTGTGGTGTCATGTGGCTCTTCTGTTTACCTGTGAAGTGCGTGTGTGATGTGTACCATGCACTTTGCTGTGCACTGCCTATTGATGTTGCACAGGCAGTCTTGTGTTGCTTATCAGTTGGCATGTGTAAATATTGTGTTGTGTGGAGATATGTGTTGGTAGGTGTTAACCCTTGTTGTTCCAGGGTATGGAGTCATGGATTATTTGAGGCTGATTTGTGTATCCCTTGTCCAAGGTTAATGGGTTGCTATTGTTTGTTCAGAATTCTTTGTAGGGCATGAACATTTGCAGGGTAGGCCCTTGGCATTGCAGGGGTTAATTTTGACATTGCTGTCATTGTGTTGTGTGCTAAGTGTTGTATGAGCTGTTGTTTTCATGCTTAGATCTCATAGTTTGGGTTTTTAACTTCATTGTGTGCTGTACACCAAAAAAAGTAAATGTATCAGTTTATAATGCGTTGGCACTGACCACACATAAATGAATTGCTCATGGGTAGAAGTGTCCTATTGATCTCAATTGGGGATATATTAGTGGCTGTTGACATTTGTTTTTTTGCCTTTAGCAGTTGTCAACATGCTGAATACTGTCTCATCAAGAGGATGAAACAGTAACATGAAATTGTTATCATTGCATAATACACTTGTACATTCATTTTAGAACGAATGCAAAATTTAACGACTATTGCATGGTTCGTGACATTTGGATTTAATTAAGTATTGAATGATATAAAACACAGACTACCAGAAACATAATTGACACACTGAACACTTTCTTGCATGTGCATTCATTTTGTTTGTTCATTCATTTATTCGTTCATTTGTTTGTTCATTCGTTCATACATGATGTTGGATTTCCAGTGGTGTCCTCTTACAGCATCTTGTTTCGAAAAAAGATTAAAGAATTAAAAAAAAGCAAAAAAAAAACAACCTTTCCTGATCAGCTGTTCATGGCATCTACAGTAAATAACACTCCCCTTAATCCTTCTGACCTCATTGCCCGAGCCACAATGCTGGAGAAGATGAACAGCTAATTCCTGGTGTGGAGGTGACTGTGGAGGCTGGGTAGTAGTTTTGTTTCCTTGAATCTTTTTTAGATACAAGATGCTAGAGGACCAGTACTTTGAGGACAATGCTGGGCCTCTGACATCTGACATCAAAATAAGTTTAATGAAGGGTGGGACTTAGTTAGAATTCCAGTGAGCTAATTTCTTTCATTAACAAAAATCTTCATCAAAATTCTGACTAGCCAAATGGAGGAGGAAGGGGATCAATGACATTCATTTCATCTGAATGAGGGAAAAAAATACCGAATCATTTGGATAAATGTGAGACTGTACATATTTGGGTAAATCACAGAGGATAACCCAGAGCAATGCAGCTTGCTGCAACATTCCTGAAATAAAGTGCTAAATCTAAATATAATATATAAATATAAATCTGTACAGTAGGTTGCTGTGCAGATCATTCACACATATAGTAGATATTGTTGATGAAATGAGCATTGCAACACTGAATAACCAACCTACAAATGGGTCAGAAAATGTTATGTGAATGAAACCAATGTGGACTGCCTATCAGTTAAATCTCCACCATGCCCCCTTAGTGATTGGATTGCCAGGGGAATGTAGGCACAATGCAATTAAGTATACTGGCTGCTTTACAATTCTCAGTACTAGGTAAAACAGTTGCCAGTATAAAATGCACCCCCTTATTTATCCAATCTCCCATGAAAGAAAATGTTCAGATGAAAGAAAACCTCCAGGTAATGTGAAATACATTAGAGTTATGGTACCCAACCAACTCCACAGTGACCCCCAACAGGTCATATCTGTATGAATTCTCTATTTGTACATAGGTGAATTAAGTGACTGAGCCTCTGTTTAACTCACTGTAAGAATTCGGTCCTGCTCTGATGTTACCTGTACCTCTGGATGTTTACCTGAGCACCCCTGCTCCATTCACTACAGCTGTACTATTGCCTGTCTTACAGTCTGTTTCCATGACTTACCTGCTGAGGCCTATATCAAGCATCCTTATAGGCACTTCAGGGCACCTGTACAGTGTCTTAGTGACTAAGTTTCAAGTAGTGATATTCTTGTTTCCTGTGTATGACCTTTGCTTTGAAGTCTGATGACTCTTGTTTGCCACCAGTACTGACCTCTGCTTTGTTCCAGACTTGACTTTGTTGATTTGTGTCACGTATAAACATAAGGATAGACCAAGAACCAGGATACCCCCCTCTCAAGTTACTGGAATGAAAAGATCAGTCTCCTCCAACAAGGAATTTGGGAGCTAGATGCTGGAGTGCGACGCTAGAGAGCGTAGCTCGGGTACGGTGGTTGCCTACCCGGGGTCTTGCTGCGGCTATGCCGTATAAAAGTGCTGGCCGCAAAGCCAGATTGGTCCCCTTCGGTTGAGCCAAAGGAGACCCGCGATGACCCCGTGTAGCCAAACAACTACTACCCCAATTCCCAGGGAGGATAATACTCCAAAATAAAAGGGGTACTCACTCAGACCAGAAGGAAGTCCCCAAAGAGCAGAAAGGTATCTGGATTCCAAGATGCTAGGAGAGTAGTCAGGAAACAAGCCAGGACATACACGGTTAATTGGTGATTGCAGGACTGAGCAGGAGAGTAGTCAGGAAGCAAGCCAGGTCGTACACGGTTAAATAGTGATTGTAGGACTGAGCAGGAGAGAGTAGTCAGGAAGCTAGCCAGGTCATACACGGTTAAATGGTGATTGTAGGACTGAGCAGGAGAGTAGTCAGGAAGCAAGCCAGGTCATACACTGTTCTATGATATTTTCAGGACTGAGCAGGAGAGTAGTCAGGAAGCAAGCCAGGTCATACACTGTTCTATGATATTTGCAGGACAGAGCAGGAAACCAGAACAGGACTATATGGGAAACACCACAGAGCACTGAACCCTACCTAACTAGACGCTATACTAACGCATCTGAGCACCGGGCTCAAGCCGACTACATGCCGAAAAACCGGAAGTGACGCAAGCACCCGGCAACGGAATACACAACCTGTTGCTAGGGAGCCCGTCGCATCCGGAGAGAGAGAGCCGCCGCCAGAGGAGACGACGGCAGACAAGAACCGCCGAACAGTGGCGGACGTGTCAATTTGGATCTTGTGACCATGATTGTATGTGAGTACCTAGCCCTGTAATTCACCTGTATGAGCTACTTGTAGTTGACACCACACCCAAGCTTTGCACTCTTGCTTCGTTCTAAAGCAGCTCTCAGTAGCAGCAGCCTTTTTGTGAACCTGTGAACACCCATTAGTTTGTGAATCTATGACCACCCATCATCCAGCTTTTATCTGAAATTGAGTTATACTTTTCATTCCCTGCTTACAAGTACTCTGTTACTGTTATTATTTGTTGTTTCTGCTCTGTGTAGTAACACCCCTCTGTCCTGCAGGTCTGCCTCCTGTCCTGATAGCCAGCATGATACTCTCCTGTAATCAAGCAGGGAAATCCTAATGACATGGCCGTGGGCACCAGAGCAGCTGGTATCATTAACCTATGGTTAAATTATTAGGGGTATTATAAGAGGTCTTAGAGATAACAGATTTGTGCTGTTTGAAGTGCTTCTTCTACCTTTGCCCTGGTAGTAATGTACACACACACACACACTTTCTTTCACTCCAGCCCTGTACCACTGCTCACTTGTAGTCACAAAAGCACACACACTGTAGAACACCAGTCTTGTTCTACTATCTACTGGTAGTCATAGAGCCATCCATAAACTGTGTGACACCCCAGCCCTGTTCTACTTCACAATTCAGCCTTGTTCCACTGGTACAGTTCCTCAGGTTGAAGAGTACTTGTTTCATGGATGCACTATTCCTTTATGGATGTGATGAAAATCAAAACAGGATCTTTAAAAATGGGTACTCCCCTCCCCTTTCACCCCAGGCTATAGATAGAGCTTTTCAAATAGCATCTGGTAAAACTAAGAAGGCTTTTATATATTCAGAAAAACATACAAACAATTCTATTTCAAATGAGACTAAAAGAATAATACAAAAGTGATAACCGATTCTAATAGCAGATTGTGTGTCACAGTCTGCAATCGAGACACTGTATAATCTTTTCTTGAAGAGTGCCCACTTTAGTACAGAAACTGTCACCTAGTATATATGTCCATGATAAGATTAGGAATAGAATGCTAACTTGTTTAAATGTGAAGAGGGTGGTCTTTAGTGTTGAGCGAGCATGCTCGGCCGATGCTCGGATCGGCTCGAGCATCGCTCTGCTCGGCACATGGCGGTACTCGTACGAGTACCGCCATGTGCTCGCCCGCCATGTTCGGGTGGAAGGGATCTGTGCCGGAGGAGGCACAGATCTTGCAGACGCTCCGCTGGACCACCAGGGACTGGAGGTAGGGGGCATTGCGGAGATGAAGGGGGCATTGCGGAGATGAAGGGGCACTTTGTGGAAGGGGGACATTGCGGAGATGAAGGGGGCATTGCGGAGATGAAGGGGGCATTGCGGAGATGAAGTGGGACATTGCGGAGATGAAGGGGGCATTGCGGAGATGAAGGGGGCATTGCGGAGATGAAGGGGCACTTTGTGGAAGGGGGACATTGTGGAAGGGGGACATTGCGGAGATGAAGGGGGCATTGCGGAGATGAAGGGGGCATTGCGGAGATGAAGGGGCACTTTGTGGAAGGGGGACATTGCGGAGATGAAGGGGGCATTGCGGAGATGAAGTGGGACATTGCGGAGATGAAGGGGGCATTGCGGAGATGAAGGGGGCATTGCGGAGATGAAGGGGCACTTTGTGGAAGGGGGACATTGTGGAAGGGGGACATTGTGGAAGAGGGGCATTGTGGAGATGAAGGGGGGCATTGACCAGGCACCCTCCCCTCATCAGAGCAGGGGGTGCCTGGTGTAATGCTCGTGTCGCCCCATTGGATTCAATGGGGCTTGGGTGCTCGGCCGAGCACTCGAGCCTCCGGCGGTGCTCGGTCAGAGCACCCGAGCACCCGAGCATCGGGGTGCTCGCTCAACACTAGTGGTCTTCAAAATATGGTTTCTGTAGATATGTCAATGAGACCAGGGGCATTATTTGTTTGTAAATGACAAAGTAATCCCTATTAAGAATTATATTAATTGTGTGACAAGAAGTGTTTTTTACATGGTTAATCAAACAGTTAGCAATGTACAGTATGTAGTAAAGAATACATAGTAGTACTTTGTGAAAAAGCATTAGGGAACATTTCAGGATAATGTCATGTGGGAATTGGCAAACTGGTTGGGCAGAAATTTGGTTCAGATTGGATGAGTTTCTAGGTCCAGGGGCTGGGAAAGCAAGTCTCCTGGTTAAAGGGGAGGTTTGGATTTGAGTAGTAGACTGTTACAGCAGGCAGTCTCTTGTATCTTCTCCTGGGACAACAGGGCCCCCATGGGTCTTAACCATGATTATTATGACATTCGCTTCTTAGTTTGATAATTTCATCATTTTATATTACATCATTATTAACATGTGTAGTATGTTTACTGAGACACTTCTTAAAAGAGTTATGATGATTTTGTATTTTATTATATACTAATGACTAGTTTAATGTAGCTTTAAAAACCTTCTTTTAACTGTGATAAGGTACGTCCTGTTTGGTGTAAGCCAAGTTACATATGTCATAGATACTTCAGATGTTTTATTATATTAGGTTGATTGCATCCTGCTTTCCTCTTGAATGCCTTTGGTTCCAATGTACAAAAAAGTGTAAGACCTATAGGACTACCATCCTTGTCATTCGTTTGTATGTTACAGTAAAAGTAATATTTATCCGGACTAATTCCAAGTAATTTACAAGTATGCACTACTTCCAGTCTGCCTATTTGTTTCACTGATAGTCACAGAACCACACAAAGACTGACTGACACCCCAGTCTTGTGTGGAACAAGCTCTGAACCACACTTTCACTATTGGATGCCCCAGTCTTGCTCTGTTGTCCATTGTCCACTGGCAGTCACAGAAACACACACATACACTGACTGACACACCAGCCTTGTTCCATTGACCATTAGTAGTAGCATATACACACATACAGTGAAGGGAAAAATTATTTGATCTCTTGCTGATTTTGTAAGTTTGCCCATTGACAAAGAAATGATCTGTCCATAATTTTAATGGTAGGTTTATTTGATCAGTGAGAGAAAGAATAACAACAAAAAATCCTGAAAAACGCATTTCAAAAAAGTTATACATTGATTTGCCTTTTACTGAGTGATATAAGTCTGAGTGATATAAGTATTTGACCTCCTATCAGTCAGCAAGATTTCTGGCTCCCAGGTGTCTTTTATACAGGTAACAAGCTGAGATTAGGAACACTCTCTTAAAGGGAGTGCTTCTAATGTCAGCTTGTTACCTGTATAAAAGACACCTGTCCACAGAAGCAATCAATCAATCAATCAGATTCCAAACTCTCCACCATGGCCAAGACCAAAGAGCTGTCCAAGGATGTCATGGACAAGATTGTAGACCTACACAAGGCTGGAATGGGCAACAAGACCATCGCCAGGCAGCTTGGTGAGAAGGTGACAACAGTTGATGCTATTATTTGCAAATGGAAGAAACACAAAATAACTGTCAATCTCCCTCGGTCTGGGGCTCCATGCAAGATCTCACCTCGTGGAGTTTCAATGATCATGAGAACAGTGGGGAATCAGCCCAAAACTACTCAAGAGGATCTTGTCAATGATCTCAAGACAGCTGGGACCATAGTCACCAAGAAAACAATTGGTAACACGCTACACCGTAAAGGACTGAAATCCTGCAGTGCCAGCAAGGTCCCCCTGCTCAAGAAAGCACATGTACAGGCCCGTGTACAGGCCCGTCTGAAGTTTGCCAATGAACATCTGAATTATTCAGAGGAGAACTGGGTGAAAGTGTTGTGGACAGATGAGACCAAAATTAAGCTCTTTGGCATCATCTCAACTTGCCTTGTTTGGAGGTGGAGGAATGCTGCCTATGACCCCAAGAACACCATACCCACCATCAAACACGGAAATGGAAACATTATGCTTTGGGAGTGTTTTTCTGCTAAGGGGACAAGACAACTTCACTGCATCAAAGGCACGATGGACTGGGCCATGTACCGTCAAATCTTGGGTGAAAACCTCCGACCCTCAGCCAGGGCATTGAAAAATGGTTGTGGATGGGTATTCCAGCATGACAATGACCCAAAACACATGGCCAAGGCAACAAAGGAGTGGCTCAAGAATAAGCATATTAAGGTCCTGGAGTGGCCTAGCCAGTGTCCAGACCTTAATCCCATAGAAAATCTGTGGACGGAGCTGAAGGTTTGAGTTGCCAAACGTCAGCCTTGAAACCCTAATGACTTGGAGAGGATCTGCGAAGAGGAGTGGGACAAAATCCCTCCTGAGATGTGTGCAAACCTAGTGGCCAACTACAAGGAAACATCTGACCTCTGTGATTGCCAACAAGGGTTTTACAAGGGGGTCAAATACTTATTTCACTCAGTAAAATGCAAATCAATTTATAACTGTTTTGAACTGCTTTTTTTTTGGATTTTTTGTTGTTATTCTGTCTCTCACTGTTCAAATAAACCTACCATTACAATTATAGACTGATCATTTTTTTATCAGTGGGCAAATGTACAAAATCAGCAGGGGATCAAATATTTTTCCCTATATGTACACTGTCTGGCATCTCAGCCTTCTTCCACTTTCCACTGGTAGCATCAGACCCACAAATTCACAGTTTGACAATTCAGCCTTTTTCCAGTGTCCACTGGTAGTCACAGAGCCACAAATACATTCTCTAGTAACCCAGTTTTGTTCCTTTGTTCCATCTATAGCCAAATAATCACACAAAAACGACCCCCTTGTCCCACTGGTAGTCACATTACCACACATTGACACTCCAGCCTTGTTTCCCTGTCTACTGGTAGTCATAAAACCACACATACTATGTCTGAGACCTCAGCCTACATACACTGTTTGACACCCTGCCTTGTTTCTTTTTCCCACTAGTAGCTACATAACAACAAATACATTGCCTACTCCCCAGGCTTCTTTCATTGATAGCCACAGAATCATAAATAGACTGTCTTCCACCTCTGCCTTGTCCCACTGTCCACTGGTAGCCACAGAACCCAACTTACTCCATCTTGATTTGTTTCAGTGTTTCGGTAACACTAAGAGAACCCCACATACATTATCTTATATCCAAGCCTTGTTCCACTGTACCATTGATAGTCATAGAACAACACATACACTGTCTGACACCCCACTGCCAGTTATTTTCAATCTCTAACCTAGGATTTATGACTGGGATCCTGCAAATCTAAAATCTAAGTCTTACAATAATTTGAATATAAAAAGATTACTCCATGTATGTGTTATATAAAAGCCTTATTTAGAAAAACTGTGCCCTGTGTTGTCCTCACCCAAATGATTTCTCCTTTCCCTAGTTGCTATAGTAGCTTGATTGTTCCTCCTTTGTCAACTCTACTTAGATTTAGGTTGGTGTCTTATTGGCTGTAAGTGGTCCTCTGAAATAACTGGAAACAAAATGCTGTTCTTATGAAGAAGATGGATGCCAGAAGAAATACTATATAATATCTACTCATTTTTTCCTACTTGCTTCCATGTGTATATGGTGCAAAATACTTGTAATTCCCATACATTGAAAACTAGGTCAACTAGTTAAAAAGCTGTTCTTGTTTATATTTTCTCTGCAGTGTAGTATATGTAAAGCAAAACATTATCCTATGTACTCGCCATGTCTTACTGCTAAGTGTCAAGAGAATATGTGTCAATATATCCAAATAAACCTGATAATGATCATGATAGGTAACTTTTTGATACAGCATACATCTTGTACAAAAAACAAACTTTAGTGAGGGTGTCTGCACAATACATCTTGCATGGTGCATATCACAAACTTAAACCATTCCACGTGGATTCAACTGTCAAAACCATCATCTCTCTCTCCTAATGAGACCATAAGAACTGCTGTTGGAAAAGTAGAGCTTTTATTAGGTGAACTATATACACAAAGAGTTAACTGTCACCCTAGTGAATGGAATAAAGTATGTTATACAGGTTTCTTCTCTCTCCTTTATTATGCAAAAGAAAAAAGAAATAAGAAACAGACAAAATCCTAAAGTATCTGCACATCAGCAATGGTTCACCCTTCCACAATCCTTTAATCCTTGAAGATTCAAGGGACCCTGTTCATATTCTTGACACTCTGCTATTGGCATTAAACCAGAAACATTGTGTGTTATGCTTTGTAGGTAATGGTCCCAGAGAGAAATAGATAGTAAAGCTGCTGACATTTTTACTTGCCTGACTACTATGACTTCCTCTAGGCCAATTAAATATTATCTGGGGCAGTCACATGAGACCCCAATTTGTCATTGTGCTTATAAGCACCACCTATATTAGGAAAACAAAATATATTTTGCAAATGTACAATAACAGTGATTGTTTACCTGATTTTTTTTTGTATCTCAGAGTACCATTTTATGAGAAACAGGTACATTTATCAAAAACAAAATTATATTTATAGTTCATATTTCAGTCACATGAAATTAAAGTCTGATAAAAAGCTTAGCCAGTGCTATTTTAGTGGAAACATATCTGATTTATTAAAGACAATGAATAACCTAATTTATATGATTTGTCATCAAAACTCTCAAAAAATGTTCCTAAAGGGACACTAATTCCTCAAAGATCCTTTTATCCTCTTATACTGTACATTTAACATATTTTACGCCTCGTAATTCTAATTTGTATTAGAATACTCATGTAGCCACAGATCAAGAGGAAACATGGGAAGGATGGGATAGCATTGCACCATTTAAGGGGTAGGAGATGCTTAAAGCCCAAGCAGGCCAATTTTGAGTGTGAATTTGGCTGTTTTTATGATTCTCAGTTTTGTTGTTAATAAATACTACACTTAGAGATGTTTTTATGTTGTGTGTCTTTTTCTGTGCACTTCCATTATTTGCTTACAATAATCTTCACATATAAAAGGTCACGAGATCTTTTAATGAGTACCTGCACAATGGACCAGAATACTGTATGCAGGGCCAAATTTATAATTAGGCAGAGTAGGCATCTGCCTACAGGCGCACCCCACAGAGGGGCGCCTGTCATTGGGATCATGTTGTGTTTTTTTTTTTTATACAGCTCCCCAGCTGCCCGGAGCTGCAACATGGTGAAGACTGGTCTGTGCCTTCTTCAGCACAGACCTGTAGATGCTGCGCTCCTTCGTCGGGTCTTTAGTAATACAGACGCTGGAGATGACATCATCTCCCATCGCTCTGCATTACTGAAGCCTGATGGGGGGCAATGTGAGGGCAATATGGTATATGGAGATGGTGGGGGCAATGTGGAGATGATGGGGCAATATGGAGCTGATGGGGGCAATGTGAGGGCAATATGGCATATGGAGATCATGGGGGCAATGTGGAGATGATGGGGGCAATATGGAGATGATGGGGGCAATGTGGAGATTGGGAGCATTGTAGAGGTGTCCAGTGGAGATGGCCAGTGGGGGGGGTGCTTCGGATTTCTGTGCCTACAGGCTCCTGAGATGTAAATCCGGCCCTGACTGTATGTGATATGAGAATATACATATCCAATTTGGATTTCTGATTTCATCATAATTTCATTTATTCATCTCTTTAACATTCATCCTCATCCTTTTCATCTCACCATTTCATTATATTTTGGCTTAGCAAAGTATTTATTGACTGGCATCTGGCCTTATGTCTCTGATATTTTGACTGATATTTTTATTTTTTTTTTAGTTCGGACATTTTGTCTTTGACTTTTTTAAGCTATATGGCCCCTGGGAAGAAATTTAAATACTAGTTATGTCATTATATGTATTTTTTTTTTTTTTAAATATAGTTTGTTATCAGATCACTCCATACATATACAAAGAAAGAGGTACATGTAATATCTTTCAAATACAGCAAGAGTATGCAAGCGTGTATAACAATAAAAAGAACAGATGCATATGAACAGGATGTACAGAGTCGACCTGAGGTTTTTATAATAATTCAACCCAAACTCCAAATATCTAACCTAACTAAGCTAAACTATAACCCCCGATCCCAGTTCCTCTCTCCCCCGAGCCCGCAGCACCCCCCAACCCCACCCACCAGCCAGCAAATCCACAAAGACCTGATATGTACAGGAGTCACACACAAGGGTACACAACAAATACACGTCACCACCATCCACACAACAAACGAATATGATCACAATCAATCATCTCCAATAGATTGCACATCGTCAGGAGTTTCAGCAGCATCTGCTCTAGCTGCCCACCAAGTCTGCCATCGCCCCCAAATCCTATGAAACCTAGCCGGAGTACCTTGGTGTAAATAAACCAATTTAAATTGTGAAAAGCACTGTGAGACCAGGTTTATCCACGCTTTACAATTGGGAGCCTTGTTTGACATCCAGTGCAGGGCCACCACCTTCCTCGTCATCACCAGGAGCTCACTCAAAAGAGTCCTGTCAGTTGCATCCTCAATCTCATGGGAAAAATAGACAGCAGACATATCTTTGGGGTCACAGGGACAGGTCTTCCCAATACCAGGGCCACAATGCGCACTACATCATTCCAAAACCCCCTGACTCCAGGGCATTCCCAAATCATATGCAAGTATGTACCTTGAGCAGTATCACACCGAAGACAACGATCGGATCCAGAACCTCTCATTTTAAACAGTCTGACCAGTGTGTAATAGATTCTATGTAAAATGTTCAACTGAACCATTTGATGTCTAGTCGACGTCGCCACCAGAGCTGGCCCCGCCTTAGCCAGATCCCATTCCCAATCTTCCAGCGGACCCACATCCTTTTCCCATTTAGTCCTGGAAGGAAACTCCTGACGCCCCATATGAGAATCTAACCACTGATAAATTAAAGAAAGACGTCTCTGCGGTTCTAGAGCCATCAATCTAGTAAGAAGCGGAAACATAGAGATTGTTGGAACACGGTCATCCCACTGAGCTCTTAGAGCATGTCTAATACATAAATACGAATAAAAAAGATTATGTGGTATATGATATTCCTCATGTAATTGTTTGAAAGATTTCAATTGGTTATCCCGATATAATTGTCCAAGAGAATCAACCCCAAATCTAGCCCACAAGGGGCCAAACTCACTACCGAGTAGATGGTGTATCCCTGCATCGCCCCACAGGGGAGTATCCGGATCCATGGCTATATATCCCAGCAACTGTTTCAGCTCCATCCACGCCCCGTATAGGGCTGTTTCCAGAGGAATTCGAGTTGTAAAAACAGCAGGTCCACCATGTAGAAACTGGGATAGCCTATAGGCAGGCTGTAATAGAAGTATATCTATTTGAGTAGTCTGGTAACGAGGTCAAGGAGAGACAAAATCAATCGCATAACGAGATTGCGCTGCCAAGTAGTACCTATAAAAATCAGGCAAGGCAATGCCTCCCTCCCATTTTGATCTCATGAGTGTAGTTAGTTTGAGTCTAGCCCGCCATATAAATCGCGAAATAATTTTGTCTACCTGTCGGAAATATTTTTTAGGAATAGGGATTGGCGTATTTTGAAAAATATATAAAAATTTGGGCAAAAAAATTATTTTAATAAGATTTGATCTTCCAATAACATTTAAAGGTAATTGAAGCCATGCCATCGTTTTTTCGCTAAAGAATTGGATAGTAGGTACCAAATTCAGCTCCAAAAAGGAGTCCGTGGCGCCTGTCACCCGAATCCCCAGATATGAACACTCAGTCACGCAAGAGAGCGGGATGTCAGGTGGAGGAGAGTTCCGCAGACCACCGTCAATCGGAATCAAAGAGGACTTAGTCCAATTTATTTGAAACCCAGAGTATGTGCCAAAATCATCTACCAACTGCAACGTAGTCCACAAGGAGTCCCCTCCATCACCCAAAAAGAGTAAGATGTCATCGGCATACAATGCAAGCTTTTCCTCTCTACCCTCTATTCTGAGACCCTGGATCAGCGGGTTAGCACAAATTAAAACAGCCAGGGGTTCCAAGGCCAGGGCAAACAGGCCAGGCGAAAGTGGGCAGCCCTGACTAGTGACACGGCGCAGAGAGAATGGAGGTGAGCTCAGTCCATTCGTCACCACAGAGGTCTTGGGCCTACTATATAGGATATGAATCCATTTAATAAAGGAGGGACCGAACCCAAAACCCCGAAGAATGTGCCAAAGGTATGTCCACTCAATGGAGTCAAAAGCCTTTGATGCATCAAGAGATGCTATCACCCGATTTCCGGTGTTATCATGAGGAAGTTGAAGGTGCATAAACAATCGTCTAAGATTATGTGACGTCGATTTACCAGGAATAAATCCAGTCTGATCCTCATGAATGACGGACCTTATTCAGTCTGGTGGCCAAGATTTTTGCCACAATCTTTGCATCTGTAGTCAATAAGGAAATGGGCCTATAGGAGTCACAAATCCCCGGATCCTTTCCTGGTTTAGGCAATACAATAATGGAAGCATTATTCATTGAATCCGGTAGAAAACCATCATCAATAGCAGCATAAAAAGTATTCAAAATATGGGGGGCCAAGACATCCGCAAATTCCTTATACCATTCCGCTGGAAGACCATCCACCCCCGATGCCTTGCCCGTCGGCAATCCACGAATTGCCTCCACCACCTCTCTAAGAAGTGTAGGAGCGTCTAACATTTGCTTATGTTCAATAGAAAGTTGCGGAAGATCACAGTGATCAATAAAGGAGGAAATCTGTGCTTCTGAGCGGGCAAGTCGAGATTCATATAAATGGGAGTAGAAGAGCTGAAATCGCGAGTTGATCACCTGCGGATTAAGAATCATTAAGTCCCCAGGATCCAGGAGTGCAGAAACCGACGGAGTCCCTCTGTGCTGACTGACAAGATGAGCCATTAGCTTGCCTGCCTTATCTCAATTTTCAGAAATATTCTGTTTCAAATAAAAGACATGACGAGCATTCAGTTCAGTTAATTTCGTAGAATACCGAAGCGAGCAAGAGACGAACTTAGCATAAGAGGCCGTGTCTCCCCCCTCCACAAACTGTGTCTCCGTCTCTGCTGCATCAGATTCCAATACTTCCACCTCCCTAGATCTAAGTCTATTTTGCATAGATATGAGAGAAATCAGGGAGTCCCTCGCAGCCACCTTGGCAGCCTCCCAAACAACACCCTGAGCAGCTGAGCCAAGATTATTGACAAAATATTCACCAAGATCTAGACACCAAAGATGCATTGGTCAACCATATGGGGTTAAATCTCCAGACTCCAGATCGAGGTCTCCGGTCTCGCTGCAGGGTCAACAATAATGGGGAGTGGTCAGAAGCCACTCTAGTCATGAAACAGCAATCCGACACCCAATTCAAGGTCAATTGGTTAGTAAACACATAATCAATCCTAGATAATGTGGCCGAGTGTCACGAGAACCCCCGATCCTGCGGGTGAAGAGTCCGCCATACATCTATAAAACCCAGGTCGCCAATGAGACTGAGGAAGGCATCTCTATGCAATTTGGAATCAACCGCTGAGCCACCCAATCTGTCTAAGTCAGGATTAGTAGCTATATTAAAATCACCCATACAGACTACATGGTGTTGTGACTTGTCAGAGACATAAATAAGCATATCTCTAAGAATTGAGGGGTCAAAAGGCGGTGGTATGTAGACATTCATCAAGACAAACAGTGCTCCCTGTAGTTTACATGTCAAAAAAAGGTAGCGTCCCTGAGGGTCAGTCTTAAGGTCAATGAGTTCGAAGGAAACTAGTTTAGAGATAAGAATAGAAACACCTCTGGCATATGTGGAATAAGTGGCATGATAATGACTCTGCAACCATTGTCTCCTAAGGGACAAAACTCTACCTGCAGTAAGATGGGTCTCCTGCAACATGACAACCCCCGGAGTCTGTTTCTTAATGTGATTTAAAACTAAAGAGCGTTTTATGGCATCATTCAATCCGCGCACATTCCATGAGAGGAACTTACAGGTTAGTGGTGTCATTACAGTGAGAGATATGAAAGCGACATCCCTGGCCACACGGCAGGGATAGCTGGGAGCAAGGAGCGCCCAGCCCAGAGGAGAAAGGAAACCCTAAGCAAACATTTAACCCAATCCCTAACAGAACATCCCACCCTATCTCCATCACCCCCAACCCGAAAGAGATTTTATCCACGAACCAACCCATTCCCGCGGCCTGGCAGCCACAACCATTTCCCCAACCCTCCCACCCAACACCCAAAAACCAGATAACTAGTATGTACCCAAGTCACAAACAGTCCCATCCACACCCCCCCCCGCCCCCAACAGCGGCAAAGTATGACAAAGTTAAACACAACATCGGCCCACATCAGCTGTTGAAAAATAGCCCAATGACCACCTCACCGCAGCTAACCCCAGATGTGAACACCTCCCACCTGGCAATAAAAACAAACCCCTGATTGTAGCCAGAAAGTGCCCCCATTCAGCCTTCATATCCCAATACCCCTCAGACGGTCCGGAGGCAAAATTAAATGATCAGATCCCAACAAATGTAAGGGGATCAAAGTGCCAAATCACTGTAGCGTAGCGCCACACCACCGTCCAAAGTGAGCGAAAGGACATCAGCCGAACAGGAGCACTGCAGAGCAACAATCTACATCCCCATAGATACGCACATAGACTTATATAGACATAAGTAGGCAAATCACGTTAATAACAGTACTACAACTCAGAAGCAAAATGAGGCCCCCCAGAGACATTAAGTATGCCTCCCATTTGTGCATCTCATCCCAACATCCCCCGGGCGGAGCAGAGGTGTCATAAAATTATAAGCCGAAGCAAACGACTTCATGAGATTTGAGTGCCGAATTACAGCAAAAACAACATCCAGCCACCGCCCAAGGTATGCAAGCAAGTACCAATATAGCAGTAACATTGCATAACAGCACCTATAAAATCAACATGGTGGGTGAGAGAGAGAAAAAAAAAAAAACAATACTAATAATAATCTCTCTCTCCCCCCTGAATAGATAGATATATGCACCAAAGTATACATCTGCAATAGCATTTACAAAGAGGGCATTAAGACTAGTGCACTGAGCCATAACACAACATTTCTCGGATTACCACATCCCCATATCAGAGATCTTGAAGCTGTTCATCTCTCAAGCCCCCACAATATATGAGTGCAATAACAGTCTGTCCTATTGGGCATGTACTCCATTCAATTAGAGCAGCGGAATAGGGGTCGAGTCAGGCAGTCACCATGTCCCTCAGGAATCATTTTGGCATCCAGCAAAGTTCAGGGAAAGAACCATGCGAGATCACATGTAGTAAGGTCCATGATAGCAATGGCAGGGGCTGATGAGGGAGCCCTAATGAGTGTCCACCCATTCTCTGGCCTCTGAATCCGATGTAAAGAAGATGGT
The DNA here is from genome assembly GCA_037306005.1 of Rhinophrynus dorsalis. Classification (NCBI taxonomy): domain Eukaryota; kingdom Metazoa; phylum Chordata; class Amphibia; order Anura; family Rhinophrynidae; genus Rhinophrynus; species Rhinophrynus dorsalis. Next base: position 292,187,212 of record CM074720.1, read on the forward strand.
GTTACCATCATGGATAATTCTCAGCCTAGCAGGAAACAACATGGAATAGGAAATGTTCTTCTCTCGTAGTTTGCACTTAACCTCCACAATGCGGCGTCTCTGACGCTGGACATCAGCTGAGAAATCCAGATAGAAAGAGATATGTTGGTTCTCAAACAGGATCTGACCTTTCACCCTGGCCATACGAAGGATTGCATCTCGATCTCGGTAATTCAGAAGTTTAATAATTAGCTGTCGAGGAGAAGATCCAGGAGGTCTCGGGCCCGATGGCAAATGATGCGCCCTCTCGATAGTAAAGGACGGCGAGAGATCTTCTGTGCCAACATGTTCCTTTATCCAGGCCTCCATGAATTGCTCAGCGGCGCGGCCCTCACAGTCCTCCGGCAGCCCAATTATAAGAACATTGCTGCGTCTAGATCTGTTTTCCAGATCATCCACCTTGGATTGCAGAGAACGAACTTGATTTTTTAACTTATCCATCGAAGTTACAAGAGGGGGAAGCATGTCTTCTACAGTAGAGATACGTTGTCAAACATCCGTAATGCTTTCACGTAAAAGGTTAATCTCCACTTGCACTGTGTCAATTTTGTTAGTCAGGACTGCCTGACAGGTAGCAATTGCAGATATTATTTCTGTAACTTGGGATTTGGAATCATCTTCTTCGGAAGCTGAGGACTGTGCCGGTGAAGCCGCCGCAGAAGGGGCCTCCAACACGGCCGTGACCTCCTCCGCCACCATTGCCCTTCTAGCAAATTTACTCAATTTCCTCCTGTATTCTGAAGATTTTTTTTAACATAGTAGGAATGAGAAACAAGTGTAGGTCAGATTAATACAGGCCAGGCCAGAGTAGAGTGGACATGTTCCGCCAAGGCAAGCAGGTGCAGACGGGACCTCTCAAATTTTAAACAACATGCATATCTTGGCTCATGTCAGCATGTCAAATTTTCAGATGTCACATATAGTATGGATCAGAGCAGCATGTGTGGCTTGTCTCAAATATACACAGGGCAGAGGGGGGAGACATATATAGGAGAGAAGTAAGACAAACAGGGGGAGTCCTCAACAATAAGCTGGCTTCAGTTGAGAGTTGATAGGGCAATGACAAATTTGCTAGGCACACCTGTGCAATTGACCCAGAGAGTCCTGAGGCAGTAGATATAGATCACAAAATGGAATAGCTTCTAGGAACTTGCATCCAATTTTTCTACTGTTGCGGGGTGACATGTAGAGTGTAATCAAAATAACAGCAATAATTCTGGGCTCATGGCCTGAGTGTTAAATCATACACGGGGCAGAGTAGGGATACAAATAAAGGTAAGGCAACAAACAACGGGGAGTCTGGAGTCCAGTGGTCCAGGGCTTAGCTGTTAAGTCCACTGCAAAGGACAGCAAAGCAGAGGCACCTGCATTAATCATACATAGATGAGTATGTCTATTGGCAAGGGAAGGGGAAAAAAACAAAATGGAAGGTGATGCCGGACAGAAGTGATGCGCTAGGCCGCGGCTGTAGGCCCAAGCGCTCGAATGTGGCCGCACTCCTCAAAAATAAAAAATAACGGCCCGATTAGGCAGCGTAGCAGATGGGGAGCAAGGATGAAACAATAAAATTGCAAAAAAACAATCCCGCTGCAAGGATGGCAGCGGATAACAATTTTATGTCCCTATCCTCATCAATGTTCAATCCTTATATATTTTAGTGGTCCATTTTTAAAATATTATCTTTATATATATATCACAGACATTGTTTTTGTTCTCTCTCTCTTTCTGCTAATATAATTTAATTTTATTATTGATTTTGTTTATTTGGGATATCTTTTTCCAGTATACCCAGCTCCAAATTAAGCTACTGCACCACCCAGTAGTTGTGTATATCTAATAAAAAATTATTAAGTGAAGAGAAAATATTATGTCTTAAAAAAGTACTAAAAATTCCTGCAGGCACACTAATGTCTCAAAAATCCTGTTATCCTCTTATGCCAAAAATGTAATATATTTTTAGCTTCATAATTCTCTAATTTTCTAATTTATGCTTTCCTTGTTGAAGTTAAACAACAGATGTATTCATGATGGTTACACTTTAAGTTGAGATAAAGAGATGATGCAAAGGAAATGACTTTTCCAGCCTATGGACTTGTAAAAATTCTTCCACTTGAGAAACCTTACTGCATAGCATCCATAGAACTGGAGAGTGAATTACACTGGAGAATTTATCTCCATTTTTCATCTCTTTATATTACCTCAGTGCATTTCCAGACAGTCAATGAAAAGTAAATACGGTAATCTGAGTACAATGTTTAAGAATGTCCCTAGCATGTTTTCCTGTAACTTCTGTCAGCTGTGAAAAGGAGACTGCTGGTTATAACATTTTATATGCATGTCTATTAGTATAAAGGGGTCGATACTATTACCACTGTTAAAATAATAAAAGTACCATCAGTAGTTTTAAGTCACAGTCATGTATTCAATTACCTGTGCTGTGAAAAACTACCAAGCAAACTTGTAACACAAGTTAAGGGACTCTATTTTTGTATTAAAATAGCACGTAGCAAACATAGGCATTGAGTGCCTAATGTGTATTAAAAATCACTAACATGTTCTTGAACAGTGTTTTCTCACACACACAAGCAGGAGCAACAAGGGATCCCTACACTAGCGATCTGTGGATATATTGATATGAGGCCCTAAGCCCCATATCAAAGATCCAATGATCTAAAAAGAGGAAAAAAAATTGACCTGTAAGTCTAATGTCCGGCGCGGTCTTCAGCACCTTGGTCTTCCACTGTAAGTCTTCTTCTGTAATCTTCTATCATATTCTTTCTTCTCATCTTGTCTTCATTCTTCATCTTTATATCTTCATATTCTCTCTTCTTCCTTAATATAATGCCACTATAAAGAAAATTAAAACATTCAACTTATATATGCCTTCAAAGATATGATGGCCATAACTGCATGTTGCTACTGCTACCACTGCCGGCAGCGACAGGAAATCAGAGCAAAAATTATCCCTCATATACCTCTCGGGCTGTTACCTGAGCCATACTGAGGGAAATTTCAATAGAGACTGGGTTTTGTACATCTCTCCCACTAGAAGCTGTTTGGCTGGGAGATGTATAACCCCACATCTCAGCCAATTAAAACATGTGAACCATTTTGAACAGAAACTGGCCATATAAAAGCCTGTTCAAATTTCCCTCAATAAAGCTAGGGCATACAGTTATGGCCATTATACCTTTAGGGGCATATATAATTTAAACATGTTTTTTTTCTTTATAGCAGGAAGAAGAAAAAAGATGAAGATAAGATGATGATGATGAATACAAATAAGAAGATGAGAAGAAAGAAGACAGAAGATAGAATATTACATAAGAAGAGTTACAGTGGATCAGGTAAGTTTTACAGCTATGGGTATGGGTGATAGGATAGTGTTAGGGCTAGTATTGTTTCACTTTATTGGTAATGTTAGGGGTAGTGTAAGGGTAGTGTTTGGGAGGGTGACTGTGTTTTTTAGCTTACTCTTGATGTTTGACACTGTGTTAAACATCAAGAGTTAGCTAGTTTCCTTAGCGTGTGTTGTTGGAACAAAAAGCTGTGTTGAGGGTTTGGTTGCAAAGTGGATTTTGGTGACCAACGCTCATTCCAGTGGATGCTGGCCAAGCAATTGAATTCTGGCTGTACAACTGTGTGTATATCTCCCAGAACTCCTTTGGCCCCTAACAATGCTTTTAGCATCATTAATAGTATTGATCCCATATCGGGTTGTTTATTTTAAGAGTAACTGCAAGCAATAGAGTTACTTTAATAAATGTTAATATCTTATACTAATATTTTTTCACTTAACATGGCATTCTGCTCTAATTGAGTGTCAGTCAATACTTGGGATGGGCAAAACTTTTTTTTGCCTCAAAAAGTAAAATAGGTGGAATATGGCACTTCCCTATGAGGAGGAACTATTTACCGAAAAGTGTTTATTTCCTGCTTTTTCCCATCTAGCTCATTGTATTGAAATCAAATGTAAGACTGAATTTCCCCCACCACTTTGCAAGTTTCCCTTCTTTTCCTGCAGGCAAATGATAAAATATGTGTCAGTTCCCACAGTTAGGGATTCTCACAAGATAAACCACTTAAACCATTTTTTTCACTGTTTTGAGAAAATCTGCTCTTAGCAAAACCATTAAAAATCTCTCCATTTCACCTACAACAAAAAGATTTTACCTATGTGTTTTAATGGGCACAAACTACCTGGGGTGAAGGAGAGAATGAGTGAATTCTTAGAATAAAATGAAAAGACATGGGAGACAGATATGCAAATGGATGGGCATCACCACTACCAGCAGTAGTGATATTGCAGAGTTTGCTGCTGCTGTAATTCCTGCTGCTGAGTCACCAGAGACAGAAGTTGAACTGTCTCAGCTGCAGGATGATGATGATGATGATGAGCAGGCTACTGGGAAAAAAGTCAGAACATTTTATCAGCATGACTTTTCACTTTTTCACAGAAGTTTTCTCCTTTTTTCCACTGCCAATTTTTTTTTTACCAATGTTTCTTATGACTGCAACATTTCCCACCACAATATTTCTTCTTCTTCTGAGGGCTGAAGTAAAGAAATAAGTAACTGAAATTCACAGTTCTGAATCCTACAGTAACATATGCTTTGAAAACATTGGTAGCAGGCAGAGTGCCCTTGTCCTTTTCTCACAAAGCTAACTTCCTGCATAAGTGACATTGACACATATTCCATCAGGGTTCAACACATGACATCAGTTATTTAAAGCCTATGTTTTTAACAAATCAAGATGGCAGCATGCTGTCAAGAAAGACCTACAATGTGGCAGATGTGTTTGGTAGTGGTGTTGGTAGACTGGTGTGGAGTAATTGATGTATGTGTGTATATATAATAGATTCCTACAGCAGATTTTTACCATTATCCTGTTTGTGTCAAATGAAAGCTATCTTTCTTCTCTGATTATTGATACACCTTACTTATTGGTCATAGCAGTGTTCCCAAGTGTGGCAGATGGCAGCAACCCCTCTTCACATACCTCCGCCACATCCATGCTGCTGTTAATACATTTGGCCTGGCTTTCTCTGTCATGTGTGGTTCTTCTTCCTGATATTCAGATGGTATGAGATGCTGATTAATTTATGTTTAACTATGTTAGTCTCCCAACATTGCTGCTTGATAGCCATGTCCTATGGTAATTTACAATGTAACGAGCTATATCAAAAATCCACTCAGACTCAGTGCTTGCTGAAGGGCAACTAAAGGTTTCCATTGCAGTATATGTCAGTGCTGGACACACTCTGCTTTGTTTGCCAGTAGCCCATGTCTGCCTAGAACATAGCTGTCCTGCAAGTATGCAGAAACCATCTCACATGTAGTGAGACCACTGCTAGGAGCTACACAGTATTTCTCTGTGTTAGTTACCAACCAATACTCGGAGAAAGTCCCAAAGAAACATGCCACCACCACAACCACCACCAATGTTGGATATTTGCAGCCCCTGCTGAGACCCATGAATTACCCTTTGTTCAGAATGGGATGTTCTGGTTGATGACGTAGCTACTCCTGCAGCTGTTGCTGCTTTTGCTGCCTTTTTTTCACTATACTGTCTAAAAGTTTTATATGCCCTAACTTTCTCCCTCTCACAATGCAACCCTCTACTTGATCAATAAGCATATCTCTATATTCCTTGAGAGAATCAGATTCCTCAGAGAGATGCTGCTTATTGTTTCCTTGTTGTGACCAACTGCTGATGGAGTTTTGACAGAGATCCTTAAAATTTGTGTTTAAAGTAAGGGTCCAGCAAAATGGCAAGAATTTATTCCGCATTGCTTTTAATGGACACTAAGTGAGGATCTTGTTCAAAGTATGCTAACATGTCCATGACCAACTGGTGCATGCCTGTGTTGTCATTATGGTAAGATTTGTCATCCATGTTCCTTATTTTTTTATGCAATGCATATATCAGTGACAGAATTTCACTAATTCCTGCCCCTATGCAACTCACCAGCATGGTTGCGTCCTCAAAGGGTTTCATAAGCTCACTTACATCAGGTGGATGGAGCAGGTTGTTACTCTTTTGTATGGAATATAGTGATTATGTGATCTGTAGGAGGGGCTAAAATGGGCACAGATTTTGCAATAGATATTCAGCATCTCTTTGAGGGTTTTGGATTCTGCCAGGAATCTGGTCACAACTAAATTTAGCACATAGGCAAAGCAGGGCACACTTACAACGGTAAGGGATGGTATGGGCTATCATGCTGCTGCCTTTTAACCCTTTGAGTGCCAGAGAGTTATCCAATGCATTGCATTGCAAAGCGTTGGATACGTCTCTCACACTCAAAGTGTTAATCACACTGCCAGAACCAGAGACATGATTACTGTCACCTGATGCTTTAAGCTAGTGTTGCTCACTGGTGGTGGTGGGAGTGAGGGAAATCCAGTGAGCAATCACAGTCATATAGTCTGTGCTCTGCCCACATGTCCACATATCTGTTGTATGGTGGGTTTTCTTGCCATATGCACTTTCCAGCCCTTTGCCCGCCACACAAGCCACCTGCTTGTACAACTCAAGCACATCTGTCCTGGAAAAATAACTGTGGCTTGAGATATGCCAGTGTGGAGCTACATCAGTTTTCTACAAAAGAATACAGCAGCATGTCTGCTACAAGTATCTCGGTGAAATTTTCATTCCTCAGGCATACTTTGGGATTGTTTATGTGAAGTTTATGACTCCTTCCCAGGAACTCAGTCAGTGTGGTTTGGAAGTACAGGGCTGAAGAACCCTGTAAATGTATTGCCTTAGCAACATGACTAGAGGAGGTGGTGGAGGTAGAGACATTATGTGTGGGCAGTCTATGACTCTTGCCATCTCCTACAGCAAAGTCAGAGTCATCATACTCCTCTGCAGCATGAGCCATAGGTGTCATTTGCAATTAACTAACTTATGTCAGTAGCACAATCTCTGAAACATCAATAACATCACTGCTTCTCTTATCTGCTCCAGAGCCCTGAGAATTTTCTGGAGTGCTTCTGCTACTGCTGCTAGATGTGGCACCTCTGACCTGTTGATGGCGTATCTCCCCTTCAGATCTGTGGTTGTGCTTAAGGTGGGATCTCATTGAGGTGTGAGCCTGCTTTCCTCCTGCTCATGTGCTTTTTGCACAGACAACAGATATCAACATGCATAGGATCCTGAGTGAAGTATCTCCATACTGTGGACTTCATGGTTTGCGGGGATTCTGAAAGGCTGCTACTACTACTACTTGGACTGGATGTTGATGCAAGTCTACTACCACTACTACTAGGTGTCAAAGGTGCATCACTTTCAGCAGCAGCAGAGGCACTCATCATAGCTAAGGTTGTGGATGTTTATAGCTTGTGTTCTTGCTGTTGCTGCTGGTTACTTAAAACACATGTTGTGTGTGGCTGAGTGGGACTTGGACATGGAAGCGGGACGATGCTGATGATGACCAACAGGAAGACTGTGTATTTTTACACAATGGTTTTCTCAGCTTATGGACAGGTACTGTGCTCATTTGCAGTAATGGAAGATTAAGCCTTTACCTGTCAGCTAACTTGCTGGCCATGTCATCATCTCTTTCACTCTCAACTTCATCTGTATCTGAAGAAGGGGAGAATGCTGAAGGGATATATTCTAGATCTATATCCACAGTCTCATCATCTTCTTGCCCACTACCTTTATATTCCTCTAAGCTTTTAGAGGTGTCAAACAATTTATTTTTACTTTTACTTTCACAAAATGTGCTACTACTTTCAGGACAGGTGTTTTGGTGCTTGTTTGTCTCACTGTCAGATGCAGCAGTTGGTTCAGTTGCTTCACCTTTCTCCATTATGCCATCATCAACACTTCAGTGTTTTTCTTATATGCTTTTTAATAGTATTGGCACTGGTGGTGGAGGTGCTGGAAATTTTGGGGGGCCCTTAACAAACATCATTCTCACCAGGAGGAGAGGTCTTATTATCATTTATTGCACATGCTGCAACAACCATGGCTGCAGTCAGTTTTTGAACTCCTGCTTTACTCCCATGTCCCTGCACTACTCTTCCTTCCCCTCCCCCTTGTGTGTTTGCTGGATATTACTCAACTACTGTGTGTATTTTTTACTCAACAAAATACTCAATCTCGTCTGCTATCTATCATGTCTGCTTCAGTTAGACAGCTCACGTCAGGGTCCCAGTCAGCTGCCTGTCACCTATTTTTTTTTTTTACTGTTGCCCTGCCCACCTTATCTTTTCACAAAAAAATGTATAACTTATTTCCTCAGACTTCCCAGCACAGACACAATAACAACAAGATCAGCAAGGAAACTGGACCACAGCTGCCTGTTGATTTCAAATCAAATCAGACACAATGTTGGGGTATTTGGAGGTCATCCTCCTTTGCTCCCTTCTCACACCCCCAGACACGACCAACACAGAGATAATAATAGCAAGATCAGCAAGGAAATTAGACTGCAGCTCAATCCAAATAGAAGGAAAAGCAACTCAACAGACAACTCGAATATGGAATAAAATCTTGGAAATTTATTGACACATAGTCTGAAACCTAATACACAGGAGCACTAACATCACGTTGAACACATATGGTAAACACCTGACACATTTTGGACCGAAAAGTCCGTAGTCATAGGTAAGGTAACAGGTGTATGATGGAATCTATATATACAAACACAAGACTCCTCCCACCACACATCTGGTACCATATTATGTTTCTAATAAAAAAACATTAATACAAACATGAAAACTGAACCATATGTATAATCTTGAATTATTGATGAAGGACACAATAAACCCAAAGATATATATATTATATACCAATCCATATACAGACAGAAGAAGCATATGCAGTCCTTAAAGGCAAAGTACCCAAATAAAATTGAATTTGTGTTGGCAAATGCGAGATACCCACAATGAGTACAAAAGTAAACATTATGGATAAAGATGCATGAATAGGTTACAACATATGTCGGCTACCACAAGAACTATATATCCACTTAATACTTAGACAAGAGATCACATCTGCGAGAGGGAAAGAGGATGTATATTATATTCTGAAATATTAAAAAGGTAAATCCAAATTCCATAAGTAATATTTTAAAGGAAAATATACATCCAACATCCAAGACACCTCATGTGTACATGGTATTTAATAAAAACTAAGATCTCATTCGGAGTTGAGACCCTCTGGAATTCTGGTCCTTAATTGATGAATCCAATACATTTCTCTACAGGCCAGAATCAGAATCACCCCCCAGGAACCCTTGTTATTTTTTCGATACTCTGAAACAGCTGCCTGTGTCTTTCAAATAAAATCTGCTCTGAGAGGAATAATTAGTATTCCATCACACCCATGATTTTGGAGGAGGTGCAGGAGGAGAAGCATAATTGGCTAACCTTTTATCTAGATACACCTGAAGTGGTGGGGGGCGAGTTATGGTGCTGTTACTGCTTCAGGCTCATCACTTAAGCAAGTGGCAAGTGGCAAGGGATTCCAGTCCCTTGGAGCTGCCTAATCATCCTGCTGCTTAGGCAACTCAGCATCAGCAATTGCAGAAGTAACAAATGCATAAAGTCACCAGTGGAATTTGCCAATGGCCGCTGCCCACCATAAATTCACCCTCTGGCACTATGACAGTAGGGGATAATTTGTTTTTTTCTCAGGGATTGCTCTTGACCAGCTTGATGCCTTAAAAACCATTTTTTTCTCTTGGCATGTGATCAACAAGCCTAAGTCCTACAAATTTCTTTCCACCTGGTAAGGTCCTCCATTTTCAGATGCGGATGGGGCAGGTTGTTACACCCTTGTATGGAACATTATGCATTACGTGCACTGTAGGAATAGCTAAAAGGGGCACAGATATTGATGGTAATATTTAGCATATCCTTGAGGGGTTTGGATTCTGCCAAGAATCTGGTCACAAGTAAATTCAGCACATGGGCAAAACAGGGCACATGCACCATATCACCTATTTTCAAGGAAGCTATTATGTTGGAGCCATTATCAGCAGACACAAAACCAACTTTTAAGGACTGGGGCGTAAGCCGTTTCTCTATCACCTGCTCTAGTATATTTAATACATCTATTGATTTGAAAGACTGCCTTTCTAAACTCTGCAAGTACAAGGTTGCATTCCAATGGTATGACCTATCCTGCTGCAGCCTTTGACTCATACTGCAAGAAGCAAGGGACAAGATTACTGGCTGTCACCTGATGCTGTAAGCTAGTGGTGTTGCCCAACGGTGTTGGGAGGGAAACTCAGTGAATAGTCAGTCACGTACTCTGGGCTTAGCCCACTTGCTTGCATGTCTGTTGTCATCTGGATTTTCTTGCCGCATGAGCTTACCAGCCATTTACCCACCACACTTACTACTTGCTTGTACAATTTACTGTTAAAAAAAACTGTGGCTTGGGATATGCCAGCAAGGATCTACACATAACATTTGTTCTCTGAATATTGGGTTTTCAACAAAAGAATATGGCAGCATGTCCACTGCCAACATGTGACAATCATGCCATTCCTCAAAAATATTTTGGATTGAGAGCGTGTCCTGCCATCGTGTTGAATGGCTTCTTCTTGAACGAGCTCCCGGCCCCATACAGCTTTTAGCTTCCCGAACTGCTAATTTTTGTTGTTTTTTCTCCTGAATTGCCCTTGCTGGCTTTCTTCTTTGCATTACCCCACTGATATGTCCAGCAGGAGAAAGAAGGCAGCCAAAATTATGACCTATTTACTGAGTAAACCTTCTAGCCTGCCTTCACCAGTTGATTCCTCCCTACTGCCTAAGATGGCGGCATCTGGAAAGGAGAATAGGACTTGTATTGAAGTCGAACCTCTTACCAAAGCAGACCTTAGAAATTTAACGACCAAGGAAGACCTACATCACTTTGTATTGAAGGATGATATCAAGAATTTACCATCCCGCTCTGACATTGAAGATATTGTGCTTAATCTACGCACCGCTTTACAGGCCGATATCTCTGGCCTACGGGTTGATATGAAGCACATTGGCTCCCGTGTATCTGACCTGGAAGATTCTACCGAAAACATACTCACGGCTCATCAGGAATTTCACCAGCGTGTTGTTACCCAAGAGGAGGAAAATAAACACCTAAGATTTCTCTTGGATGATGTGGAAAATCGCGCCCGCCGGAATAATATACAATTATGTAATCTCCCTGAGTCTATTGCTCCCGGTGACTTATTGGGAGTTCTTCAAAAGAACTTTGCCTCCTTGTTGGATCTGACTCCTGCCGACATCAAAATTGAAAGAGCCCACAGAGCCCTCAGGCCTCGTATTCAGGCATCTGAAAAGGCCTGCAACGCCATATGCTGCTTTTTGTCTTTCTTCCAGAAAGACGCTATCATGCGGAAATCAAGACAACTACATGAAATTAAATATGAAGAAAATGTTATCCAACTCTACAATGACTTATCTCCTTACACACTGCAACTGCGCAGAGCCTTCAAACCGCTTACTGATACCTTAAGGGAGAATCATGTATCATATAGATGGGGCTTCCCTTTCGCTCTTATAGTGACCCATGATGGTTCTACGCATATTTTGAAGACATCTGCAGATGCCTTACAGCTCTATGCTCATCTAAACTTTGCTCCTATATAGCTCCCGGACCCATGCATCCAGAAGAAACAGAATCTCTTACCCCCAGATCTTCATCCCCAGAAATGGCAGATGTCGCCACCGAAGAAGCGGCGGGGCCCATCTTCTTCTTCCTTCATGCCATCTACTGCTCCCTCCCTCTTAGACACTGCTTAATTTGCTACTTTGGTTTAAAATATTGTGTACCCTTTCTTCAACCGAGGTGGGACTGGGATCTAACTTATGTTACTTTTGTATACTACTGTCTCCCATGCTATAGTTATAGGTCGCAAGACTTAGTTAAATTATCCAAAATAGTCCCCTGAGTCTATATGTTAATTTCATGCTTGTTTTTGACATTTCTTATTTCTATTAATATTGTTTAATCGGGGATTATTCCTAAATCTATTTTGTTCGGGCTCTCGCTTATGTGCAGCCTCTTGGCGCATGCCCCTCTGTGCTTCATGGGTTCCTCATTAATCAGGTGAGAGTCCCATAATGCCTCCAAAATACTGTGTCATTAACATCTTGGGCTCTCAGACATTTGTCTACAACTTTCTGGCACTCATTAAGTATGGGGGGCATGTGTTCAACAGGATACATAATAGGCTTCTTGCAGCTTATAAAAGTCGGGTGGGGTACTCTTGTACTTTGATCCTGTTTAAGTGGTTATGTTTATGCTGTTCTTAATTGTTTGGGGACTTATTTGCATTGGGGGAATCTGTGGACAGTCGTGCCCACGGATTTCCGTGTGGTGTGATCATTCAGCGGGTCTTCTCAATGACCTCTGCAATTCTGGGACCATGTGTTCTCCTCACCTGGGGTGTATTTCTGTATATGTTGCTGCCCTAAAATTATAACCGCCTTCTATGGCTTATTGTTAGCACTAAATCCTGCTAAATACAGTTGCGGTTCTTATTATTCTTGATAATTGTTCTGTTAATTTGCGATGTGCTCTGTGGCACCACGGGGGTGCCGTCCTGGGCCGGCCATCCACAGGTGTTATGTGGATTGTTGTGTGTCCAGCCGTGGGCGGCATGTCCTGGGACAGGGAGTATATTATACTGTTATGCATACATGCCACTTCTACATTCCAGAGTTTTGAAGCCTGTTCTTTTCTATCTTAAGCTTTCCCCTGTTGTTACTTTCTCTTTACCTTAATCTCTGTCTTATCTTCTTGGTTCCCTTTTCTGAGCATGCTCTCAATGCTTTGGTTTTCTAGCCGTGTAATGTGGCCTTTTATTTTTTACTATGGCTGATTCTTATTCACTTAGCTGTGTCTCCATGAATGTCAGAGGCCTTAATTCCCCCAACAAAAGGAGCTTACTTCTTAACCCTTTGAGTGCCAGAGGGGTATGCAACGCATTGCAAATCAATGCGTTGTGTACCCCTCTAGCACTCAAAGGGTTAATGACTGTCTGAGGCTGGGTGTTCAAGTGTGCTTTATTCAAGAAACCCACTTCTCAGCCTTCCCTCTCTAAATGTGATTTTCCCCAACAATTCTTTAGTTCAGCCCAGGTCAAAAAAGAGGAGTGGGCATTTTATTACATAAGTCCCTACCATTTGTACTAGAGGTGAGATTGCAGGACTCGGAGGGGCACTATTGATTTATCAGGGGCTCGGTGGGTGATGTGTCCATGACTTTAGTTGCTATGTATGCTCCAAATTCTGGCCAGAATATTTTCCTGAAGAGGCCAATGTACCATCTGCCGACCTTCCAGAGGGGCCTTGTTATCCTAGGGTAGCGATCTGAATGTTTCACTGAGGCCTGAATTGGACTGTTCCACTGGCAGATTGTCCCTAGCAGTACAGGCACTTTCTTCCATCCATAAATCCATGAAGGATAACCTTCACATTGATGCCTGGCATCTTCAACATCCCTCCACACATGATTACACTTTCTCTTCTAACCCTTCTCATTATTACTCCAGATTAGACTATTTACTAGTATCTTAATCTTACCTTCACTATATAGATAAGACCAAGATTCTTCCACGTAACTGGTCGGATCATTCCCCCATTATGCTGTCTTTCCTCCTGCCCATATCTTTCCTTAATCATTCCTCATGGAAAATGGACCCCTCCTTTCTGAAAGATGCTTCTTTCTGCCTCACTATCACGGTGCCCGTGCTTCCTATTCTGAACGGCGACATTATTATCACTGCCGTTCTCTGATTGGCTGGTCTTAATTGCTACTACTAGGGCTTGCCTTTATATACCCTGGGATGTCCTCCCTTAGGCACCCTTTCGTGGTGTACGATTCCTATCCATGTGACTACCGTGTGTTGTCTGTGCCTCTAGGTGTCCCCGTGAGGTCACTGTTTTTCAGGGCCTTGCAGTTGTTACTCTGTATGCGTCGCGGGCGCTGTTTTCTGTCGACCAAAGGCTGAGCATTGTGCTCAAGCTGCTCTACGGCCATCTAGGCGGTGTGTACAATCGAAGTACCGGTGCAGTGTTATACACACTGACTGAGTTACTCTGATCACTCTCTGTGTCGGCCTCCCTAGTAGCGCTGGGCTCACTCCCTATGGGAGTTGCAGTTACTATCTGGGAGTTGTCATTAACCCTGTATGTACCTGGAGCTTACAGGTAAAGAGCACTACCATTTCTGACTGTAGAGTCTTGGGCTCAAGAGCCAGCGTTACACTTCCACCTTGCAGGTTGAGAGACACTGGTTGCGTTCCTATTACTTACCTTATATATCGATCCACCCCTAGTGTTCTAGGGTTTTCAGTAGCAGCTGCCTAGGTCTCCTTTAACCCTTTCAGGGTTGATCGGCATATACACGGTTGCCCCTGCCAGTGGCCTAGGGCCTTGGTTAGTGTTGCCTCGCTCCAGTTGGGTCAGTACCCAGGCGTCTGGGTTGTGCCAGTCCTCCACTGTGGGCTTCATGCCACTGTAGTCCTGTTGCTGTTCCTGGACTGTGTACCCTTTACCTTGCCGGTTCTGCCAGAGTCCTTAACTGTCAGCTGGTTCTAAGTCCATTCCGTTAGCCCTTACGGGTTCCAGTACCCAGGTTTCTGGGTTGTTCTGTCCTATTAGTGGACCTCCTGTGTTGGCACCTACCCATCAGTCTGGGACTGTACGTTGAACCTCACTGGTTTTGCCAGATCCTGTTATATTGTTAGCAATTCTACTAGCTCCCACAATTGGTGTGGAATAAGGCTTCTAGGGAACTACAGCAATGAAGCTGGCATGCGATGAATAGGGTTCGCGGCTCGAGTTCGGAGGAGCCCTATTGGGGTGCCCTTGCTGCAGCCGTAGCTGGATTAAAGTTGCTGGCCACGAAGCCAGATGTATGACCCCAGTTGAGCCGGGGCCGGGACCTGGATAAGCACCCCTCAGACTTGTAATCTGCTGTAGTTCCCAAGGGAATGGACAATTCGGACCCAATAGGCAGGCCCAAGAACCGGGAGAAAGTAGCCAGAGGCTACCCTAGAACTGCCGGCTTAACTTCACCAGGCCCAACCCCAGGAACCCTGGACCAAGAGGGGGTTGTCCTGTGAGCCCCAGAAAAACGTTGCCCCTAACAACCTCCAATCACAACCCAAAACCTTACCCCCGCCTATGTCATTGGCTGCACGGGGTAACAGGGAAGTGGATAGCAGCCTGACCAGCTGCAGGGGAAAACCAAGGGAACCAGGCCCAAGCCCTTGCGTCACTAACCCCGCCGAAGGCAACAGCAGACGGGGCAGGAAAAGGGAAACTTACCAGGGAGGACCCACCTGGTATCACGGAGCCTGGCCCCGAAGCTAGGGAGCGGAGCACCAAGCGGTGAACAGGCAGGCAATCGGGCAGGCCAAGATCAAAGGCCCCCGGAAGACGCGAGCGCTCGGAGACACCGGGCACCCGCAGAAGGAACTGAGGCAGAACAGCACAAACCTAGGACGGCTGAAGCAGCGGGTCCGCAACAAGGCGAACCAACCAGAGGCTCGAGAGCGTGGCGCCCGAACGGCGAGAGCCTAAAATACAGCCGCCTAGGAGAGGTGACTGGGCTCCAGAAGACAAAACATCGGAGGGGGCAAGCACAGGAACAACCCAAGGCAGCTACATAGTCCGGGTCAGAGGAGGAGGGGCAGCTGGCAGGAAACCCAGGATGATCCGGAGGTCAGACAAGCCCAGAGCAGGAACAGCAGCGGAGTGAAGCAACTCAGGAAACAAAACAACAAACAACAATAATCAGGCAACCGGAAACAGAAAGGCAGCTACTAAAAAGGCTACCAAGGCCAATCCGGAACAAGCTGGATCAAAGGTCAAGAGCAGGCACAAAGGTAACAGTACCTCCCCCTCAACGGGAGACCCCTGGTCGACCAGGCTTATCGGGGAAACGTCGATGAAAGGTACGAAGCAAAGCAGGAGCATGAAGATCACGGGAAGAAACCCAAGAACGTTCCTCCGGACCATAACCTTTCCAATGGACCAAGTACTGGAGAGAACCCCGAACCCGCCGAGAATCCAGTAACCTTTGAACAATAAATTCAGGATGACCATCAACCATGACGGGCTTAGGGGGGCGAGAAGAGGGGAAAAAACGACTACGTAGAGCAGGCTTC
This sequence comes from Rhinophrynus dorsalis, assembly GCA_037306005.1. Classification (NCBI taxonomy): domain Eukaryota; kingdom Metazoa; phylum Chordata; class Amphibia; order Anura; family Rhinophrynidae; genus Rhinophrynus; species Rhinophrynus dorsalis. Next base: position 292,203,392 of record CM074720.1, read on the forward strand.
AATAAGGACACATGGAAAGAATTATGGATCCGAAGGGAGGAAGGCAACACTAAAGCAAAGGTGACAGGAGACAATTTCCACAAAACCTGGAATGGGCCAATGAAGCGAGGACCCAATTTAGACGATGCCTGTCGAAGACGAAGATGGGAAGTGGACAGCCAAACCATCATCCCGGGCCGAATCCTAGGGGAGGGTCGGCGACGTTTGTCCGCCAACCTCTTACTCCGCGAAGACACAACAGTTAACCGGGAATTAAGCTTATTCCAATGATCATGAAGATCGGAAACCAAAGAGTCCGCCGCAGGAACCCCCACAGGCCGAAAATCAGGAAAGGAACGAGGGTGATAACCCCCCGCCGCAAAAAACGGAGAACAGAGGAGAGCAGCATGCTGGGAATTATTAAAGGCGAACTCCGCCAAGGGAAGAAGGCGGGACCAATTATCCTGACTATCGTTGATGTAATGCCGCAGATAAATCTCTAAAGTTTGGTTCGTACGCTCAGTTTGCCCGTTGGTTTGGGGATGATAGGAAGATGAAAACCGAAGATCGATGCCAATAAGCTGGCAAAAGGCTTTCCAAAAATGAGAAATAAACTGAGAACCTCTATCTGAGACAATCTGCAGCGGCAGGCCATGAAGGCGGAAAATCTCTCTCAGAAAAATAACGGCCAACTCTTTAGAGGAGGGGAGACCTGGAAGCGGAATAAAATGAGCAGACTTGGAAAATCGGTCCACCACCTCTAGAATGGTGGTGAATGACTGCGATGGAGGGAGATCAACAATAAAATCCATGGCCACATGAGTCCAAGGTTGATGAGGTATGGGCAACGGACGAAGGAGGCCAAATGGAGGATGTCTAGAAGGCTTATTTTTAGCACAGGATGGGCAAGCTCGTACAAAATCTGAAACATCAGATAAAAGAGAAGGCCACCAGAAGTCCCGCTGAAGCAATTCCAGTGTCTTAGGAATGCCGGGATGTCCCGCAGTCGGATCCGAATGAAAATGAAGAAGAATCTCCGGACGAAACCGTGGAGGAACAAAGAGTACTCCCTGAGGTTTATCAGAAACGGACGGAGTCTCAGACTGAGCCTTAGAAATCTCCTGTAGAGTTCGAGAAGAAATGGCCGAAACAATCTGACTGGGGGGAATAATGAAGTCAGGACTCGTCTCTGGAGTAGCCAAAAAAAGTCGAGAAAGTGCATCAGCTTTCTTGTTCTTGGAGCCTGGGATATACGTGATCACCAAATTAAATCGAGTAAAAAAAAGAGCCCATCGGGCTTGACGAGGGTTTAAACGCTGAGCGGTTTCTAAGAACTGAAGGTTCTTATGATCCGTAAAAACAAGAACCGGATGCGAGGCCCCTTCCAGAAGATGACGCCATTCCTCTAGTGCAAGTTTGATCGCCAAAAGTTCTCTATTCCCTACGTCATAATGACGCTCGGCGTCCGAAAACTGTCTGGAAAAGAAGGAGCATGGATGAATTTTAAGCGACTCCGAGTCTCGTTGGGATAAGACTGCCCCCGCCCCCACTTCCGATGCGTCGACTTCCACTAGAAATTGTCTAGTAGGATCAGGGAAAGACAGCACTGGTGCAGTAGAAAAAGCCTTCTTCAATCTCTGAAATGCCGAGACGGCAACAGGGGACCAGTCCTTAGGATTGGCATTCTTCCTAGTAAGAGAAGTGAGAGGAGCAATAATCTTTGAAAAGTTCCTGATAAATTTACTGTAATAGTTGGCAAAACCTATAAATCGTTGAAGACCCTTGAGAGAAGTAGGACGTGGCCAATCTGCCACTGCTTTAACCTTCTGCGGGTCCATGTCAATCCCAGTAGGGGATATAACGTACCCCAAGAAGGTAATTTGATGAACCTCAAACAAACATTTCTCGGGTTTAACGAAAAGTCGATGCTCCCTCAGACGTTGAAGGACTGACCTAACATGACATCTGTGCAGGGCCAACGAGGAAGAGAAGATTAAGAGGTCATCCAAGTAGACCACCACATAGACGAGCAATATATCACGAAAGATGTCATTCATTAAGGTCTGAAAAACGGCAGGTGAATTAAAAAGGCCAAAGGGCATTACCAAATACTCGTAGTGCCCAAAACGAGTATTAAACGCCGTTTTCCATTCATCTCCGTGCTTAATACGCACCAAATTATAAGCTCCCCTAAGATCCAATTTAGAGAAAATGACAGCACCCCGGAGGCAATCCAAAAGTTCAGGAATAAGGGGCAAAGGATAAGTGTTCTTGATAGTTATCTTATTTAGGCCCCTATAATCAATACAGGGGCGCAAGGTCCCGTCCTTTTTAGAAACAAAAAAGAACCCGGCACCAGCTGGAGAGGATGAAGGTCGTATAAACCCTTTGGAGAGGTTCTCTTCAATATAGGCTGCCAGAGCTTCAGTCTCAGGACCAGACAATAAAAAGGTACGACCCTTAGGAGGCATAGTGCCCGGAAGGAGGTCAATTGCGCAGTCGTATGAACGATGAGGTGGAAGAACGTCTGCCCTGGTCTTAGAAAATACTTCAAGAAAATCATGGTACTGAGGGGGAACGTTCTCCAAAACGGAAGGAGCCTTGTCTACTGAAGCTAAAACAGGAACCACCGAGGAAAGGCAACTGGTTGAACATGCCGAGCCCCAGGCCTTAATTTGGCCAGAAGACCAACAGATGACCGGATTATGTTGACGTAACCAAGGGAGTCCCAAAATAATAGGGGTAGCCAGAGATTGAATGACATCCAAAGAGATAGATTCGGAGTGCAACACTCCGGTATGAAGACAAAGGGAATCCGTTTCTAAGGAAATAACCCCTGATCCTAGGGGTTTTCCGTCAATAGACGATACAGCAAGGCAATGAGGTTTCGAACGAAGAGGAATATTATGGGACTTAGCCCATAGATGGTCAATAAAGGCGCCCGCAGCACCTGAATCAATAAATGCCAGGGCAGAAATGCTGTTCGAAGCCCAACTAAGGGTGACTGGTACCATAATATGAGAGGGGTTACTTAAAGGCAACCAGCTTGATGGAGTACCTCTCACCCTCCTCAAGCTTTGTAGTTTCCCGAGCCAGAAGGTTTAGAAGAAGGCCTAATCGGACAGGAACGAAGCAAATGACCAGATGCTCCGCAATATAAACATAGACCAAACTGACGTCTACGTTTGCGTTCAGAATCAGACAACTTGGAGAACGCACCGATCTCCATTGGCTCATCAGTAGAAGATGGAGGACAGGGAAGGGGAGGGGAAGGGGAAATAGGACCCCACCGTCCTCTTCTAGACCGATCCCTTTCTAACTGACGTTCGGTAATCCTACGATCCAAATCAATGCAGAGAGAGATTAGTGCCTCCAGATCTTCGGGAATCTCTCTACATGTAAGGGCGTCCTTCAGCTTTTCATTCAGGCCTCTTCTGAAGGCGGCTATCAAGGCTGCTGAATCCCAATTGGTCTCGTAGGATAAAGTCCGAAATTCTATTGCATATTGGCCAACAGTACGATTACCCTGATGAAGCTCCAAAAGAGAAGCTTCTGCTGCTTGACGTCTACCTGGAAAATCAAAAACCTTGCGAAAAGCTGCCATAAAGGCTTCTGCATCATCAAGTAAGGGAGAACCACGTTCCACCAAGGGAGAGGCCCAGGCTAGGGCCTCATCCTTTAGCAAGGATATCATGAATGCTACTTTCGCCGAGGAAGAGGCAAAGGTTTGAGGTAGGGTCTGAAAGTGTAACGTACAAAGGTTAAGGAACCCCCTACATTCGGAGGCCTTGCCCGAAAAACGTTCCGGAAGAGGAATCTTAGGGGGTTTAACATTAGAAGGTTCTACCCTAGGATTCACAAAAGGTGGATCAGGTGACGGGGTCCCAGTAGCTCCAGGAACTGAAGGGTTCCGAGGAAGAGAAATGGATTGAAGCATCTCCAAAATGGCATCAATCTTATTCTCTAAGGTGGACAATTGAGTAGCATGAGATGTTAATATCTGTTCCTGGTGATCCTGGCGGCTAAGGAGACGAGATAGGTCTGCTGGGTCCATAGTGGCCTGATTATTCTGTTAGCAATTCTACTAGCTCCCACAATTGGTGTGGAATAAGGCTTCTAGGGAACTACAGCAATGAAGCTGACATGCGATGAATAGGGTTCGCGGCTCGAGTTCGGAGGAGCCCTATTGGGGTGCCCTTGCTGCAGCCGTAGCTGGATTAAAGTTGCTGGCCGCGAAGCCAGATGTATGACCCCAGTTGAGCCGGGGCCGGGACCTGGATAAGCACCCCTCAGACTTGTAATCTGCTGTAGTTCCCAAGGGAATGGACAATTCGGACCCAATAGGCAGGCCCAAGAACCGGGAGAAAGTAGCCAGAGGCTACCCTAGAACTGCCGGCTTAACTTCACCAGGCCCAACCCCAGGAACCCTGGACCAAGAGGGGGTTGTCCTGTGAGCCCCAGAAAAACGTTGCCCCTAACAACCTCCAATCACAACCCAAAACCTTACCCCCGCCTATGTCATTGGCTGCACGGGGTAACAGGGAAGTGGATAGCAGCCTGACCAGCTGCAGGGGAAAACCAAGGGAACCAGGCTCAAGCCCTTGCGTCACTAACCCCGCCGAAGGCAACAGCAGACGGGGCAGGAAAAGGGAAACTTACCAGGGAGGACCCACCTGGTATCACGGAGCCTGGCCCCGAAGCTAGGGAGCGGAGCACCAAGCGGTGAACAGGCAGGCAATCGGACAGGCCAAGATCAAAGGCCCCCGGAAGACGCGAGCGCTCGGAGACACCGGGCACCCGCAGAAGGAACTGAGGCAGAACAGCACAAACCTAGGACGGCTGAAGCAGCGGGTCCGCGACAAGGCGAACCAACCAGAGGCTCGAGAGCGTGGCGCCCGAACGGCGAGAGCCTAAAATACAGCCGCCTAGGAGAGGTGACTGGGCTCCAGAAGACAAAACATCGGAGGGGGCAAACACAGGAACAACCCAAGGCAGCTACATAGTCCGGGTCAGAGGAGGAGGGGCAGCTGGCAGGAAACCTAGGATGATCCGGAGGTCAGACAAGCCCAGAGCAGGAACAGCAGCGGAGTGAAGCAACTCAGGAAACAAAACAAACAACAATAATCAGGCAACCGGAAACAGAAAGGCAGCTACTAAAAAGGCTACCAAGGCCAATCCGGAACAAGCTGGATCAAAGGTCAAGAGCAGGCACAAAGGTAACATATATATACATATATTGTTACCAGTATCCTGATTGTCTAATCCAATCCTATTCACTGGACCCTTTGTATGTATTTTCCTGTTCTTTATTGTGGGTCTTAGGGCCTACGCTCATGTATGCACTTTATTCTAATAAAGTTATTTTAACCTTACCGTTCTGTCTGAGTGTTCATCTAAAAACCGTGACACTCACCCTTGAGAAGCAAAGGAGTGATTTCTTGGCTGATAATATTGGCTCGGTATCTTCGGCTCTTACTGTATGGCAGTCCTTGAAATGTTTTCTGCGAGGCATCTTTATTAAATGTTCCGCGTACCTTAATCGTACACGTAGTGCGGAGATTGACTCCGTTTTAGCTACCTTGCAACGCTTGAAATCACAACATAAATCTACTTTTTATCCTGCGGATCTTGAGGTCCTCACTCGCCAGAGTTCCAAACTCTCAAACCTCCTTCATTCTAATTCCGCCAAGGCCTTTACTAGGTCTGAAGCCAAATTTTATGAATGTAATTAAAAGTGTGGTAGATTGCTTTCTCTACAACTTAAAGACAACTCTCCTCCCCCCCCCCCCCCCGCTATTAGGTGGAAGACTCTAATCATGTGCTGTTTCGAGTTTTTCCAGGGATCTCTGACAATTTTTGGGATTTTTACGAACAGTTGTATAACTTGCCTAGTCCATCTTCTGATACCCCTCTGAACCCTTTGATCTATGTTGCTTCATCTCATATGCCTAAGCTCTCGCCATCCCAAATAACTAAGTTGGGGGATGAAATTTCTCAGACGGAACTGGACTTAGCTATCCATCAATATCCTTCGGGTAAGGTGCTGGGACCAGACGGTTTCCCCCTTCTATTCTATAAAAAAAATTCCTCTCTTTTATCACCGCTCCTCCTGCAAGTCTATAGAGAATTACCATCCTCTGTTAACAAACACAACGTCGTTTATGGAAGCCCATATATCCCTGATTTTAAAGCCTGGTAAAGACCCCAAACTTACAGCAAGTTACAGGACTATTTCTTTATTTAACGTTGACGCAAAAATATATTCTAAGATCCTGTCCAATCTACTTTCTCCTCTTCTTCCCAGCATCATAGACCCTGATCAAGTCGGTTTTGTCCAAGGTCGAGAGGCCAAGGACAATACGATGAAATTGATTCAGCTAATTGACTATGCTCATTCCCAATCTCTTCCCATGTTTTGCCTCTTGGTCAACGCCAAAAAGGCGTACGATTGTGTCCCTTTGTCTTTTATAGATGCGGTCTTGGAACATATAGGGTTGGGTCCCCATTTTATAGGTTATATTAATGTTTTATTTACTTGCCCCACACCCCTGGTACGAGCTAATGGCTTTCTTTCCTTCTCTTTGCTCTCTGTAATGGCACCAGGCAGGGTTGTCCCCCAGTCCCCCCTTATTTTTGTCCTGGTAATTGAAGTATTGGCATGCTCTTTTAGACATAATTCCGATATGGTGGGAATTTATACTGGTTCCAGGGAACATAAACTGTCTTTATTTGTGGATGATCTGTTTTTGACCCTCTCTTCCCCAGATAGATCCTTACCTGCAGTGATGTCAGAACTATCCACTTTTGGTACCCTTTCCAATTTTTAGCCTAACTGGTCTAAGTCAGAGCTGTTGAATGTCTCTGTTCCTCCTTTACAATGGCTATCCCTGACAGTTTCTTCTCCTTTCAAGATTGCGGTAGGTAAGCTGAAATACCTGAGGATTCTGATATCACCTGATCTATCGAGGCTTTATGCTTTGAATTATTTACCTCTTTTGTCTTCAATTACTTCTGGCTTAAAGAAATGATCTAAGCTGTACGTGTGAATCGGTAAGATAAATTTGGTAAAAATGGTAGTGATACCTAATTTACTTTATATCTTTCATACAGTGTCCATCCGCCTTCCCTCCTCTTTCCTCAAATCCATGCAACATCTCATTAATACATTCATTTGGAGCTCAAAACCAGCCAGGATAAAAAAGCTAGACTTAGCTTGTGGAAGGTTGGAGGGTGGTTTGGCCCTTCCATCGCTGAGCGCGTACTATTCAGCTTCTCAACTCAATCTACTGGGTGCTTGACTTCACCCAGACGACTCCAAGTTATGGCTCTGGATCATGTCGAATATGTCCTCTCTGATCTCCCTACATAGCTTACCTTGGTTCCCAAGGACTAAGCGTCCTTCCTTATCTGTCCTGAACCTCATCAGACAGTCGATCCTGACAGTACTGGACTCCCTATTACGGCGGTTTCCCAAATGGTCTTCCCGTCCCTCCCCTTTGACTTTCCTTCTTGATAATCCAGACTTTTCATCGGGACATTCTGGAGATGTTTTTCATGGATGGTCCACTAATAGGACCTTACTGATTGCCCATCTGTCACACAAAGGCGAATTGTGCTCTTTTGAGAATCTACAAACTAAAAAAGACTTGCCCTTGGGCGCCATTTGGCAGGATCGCCAAATTCTGAGCTACCTTTCTTCCTCTCTGGTGCGTCCTTTGTGTTTACGTTCGTTAACCCGTTTTGAGACACCAATTGCAGAAGCTTCACCTCGCCGTTGCACAACATCCGCATTATACAAAATCTTGATCGCTCTTCAGACTAAGCCTTCCTCTAACCTTTGCAGTCTTTGGGAAAGAGATTTGAACATAGCTATATCTGAGGAACGTTGGCGACAGATCCAACGTTCCATAGCCTATAGCTCCAGACTGTTGAGCTTAATTATAAATTACTCAATTGATGGTACAGGACACTCATATTTCTAAATCGTGTCTATCCCTCTGTTTCTCCTCTCTGTTGGAGATGCCAATCGGGACAGGGATCTCTGGAGCATATATTGTGGTCTTGCCTTTTGGAGACAGGTAGGTGCCCAAATCTCAACTTTCTTGTCTCAAAATATAGATCTTAAACCTGATTACGTTTTTCTGGGTGAATGCCCCTCTATCCTGTGATCCTTACCTCCTAAACATCAACTTTTCAGATATATGATTCACTCAGCTAAGGCATGTGTTCCTTCCCTTTGGAAATCCCCAAATGCCCCTTCTTTGCAGAATTGGATTTCCCGTCTCTCTACTCTGTTGATTCTGGAGAATCTTCTCACTAAATCCAGAGCCGACCAGCTGACCTTTGTAGAGACATGGTCACTGTGGCAAAAGTTTTGCCTTACATTGAATCTAACAGCGGATACAACATTGGAGCCATCATAAGTCCCTTGGGAGTGGGCCTTAGACCAGGGACCGGGTACTGTTTTCTATTCCTCTTCCGTCTTCTTTGATTCTCTTTTTACAGTTCATTTCTGTTTCTCTTCTCTTTTCCACTCTCTATATTATTCTGGAGTAGGCTGACTTCAGACTTTACAACCTGCAGTCATTCAACTTGCTAATTAATATATTGCTCTTATGAGAGTCTAAATCTATATATTGTGACTGCTCTTCACCTTCCTCTCTTCTCTTCTTCCTCTCTTCTTTTTATGGATTTGTGATGTTATACTTTTGTATAAGCTAGAGGGTTTTATGTGTACAAATATGATGCATATTACATGTTCTTGCTCCCTCCCTCTATTTTTCTATTTTATGTATCCCTTTTTATCTTCAATAAAGCTTATTTAAAAGGGAAAAAAATTTTGATTTGTTTTGTGATGGTTTTGACTCTTTCCCAAGAACTCAGTAAGTGTGGTTTGGCAGTACATAGAAGAAGAACCCTGTATTGTGCTTTAACAACATGGCTAGAGGTGTTGGAGGTGGAGGCAGCATGTGTGGGCATGGGCAGTTTATTACTCTTGTCATCCCCTAACATACTCATAGTCATACTTCTCTGCAGCAGGAGCAATATGTGTTATATCAAATGAACAAACTACTGGTACACTCTCTGACACATCAACATCACAACTTCTCTTATGTGCCCCAGAGTCCTGGAAAGTTTATGAGTACTTCTGCTGCTGCTAGTTGTGGCCCCTCTGACCTGTTGATGGTATCTCACAGTTAGACTTGTGTGTTGTTCTTCAGGTGGGATCTCATTGAGGAGGTGTCTAGCTGTGTGCCTGCTTTCCTCCTGCTCACCTGCATTTTACACAGACAACTGATAGTAACATGCTTAGCTTAGAGAGTGAAGAATCTCTATACTGTAGACGTCATTGACTGAGGGGTTCCTGAGGGGCTGCTACTACTACTGAGGCTAGATGTTGATGCAATTCCACTGCTACTACTAGGTATCAAAGGTACTGTACTTCCAACAAAGGCAGAGTCACTCATCATAGCTAGGGTTTCAGATGTTGATAACCTGTTGATAACCTGTGTTGTTCCTGCTGGTTAACCAATGTTAGGGTGTGTGTGTGTGGCTGAGTGAGGCTTTGTCATGGAAGGGGTGATGCTGCTGATAATGACTCACAGGATGACTGTGTATTTTGGGGCATCTTCTCTTGTCTAGGGTACAATTGTTTTCTCAAACAGTTTATAGACAGGCACAGTGCTCCTTTTTAGTGGTGGATGATTGAACCTTTGCCTGTCAGCTAACATTCTGATCATGTCATTAACTATCTCACACTCAACTGTGTCTGAAGAAAAGGAGGATGCGGAAAGGATATATTCTAGACCTACAATCATCATCAGTTATCATTAGGTCACCCTCAGCTGCTTCTTTGAAACTACATGTATTTACCTCTAGGCTTTTAGAGGTTGCAAACAATTCCTTTTTACTTTTTTTTTTTTTACTGTTTTCACTACTACTTTCAGTTTTTGTGCATGTTTGTCTCACTGACAGATGCAGCAGCTGGTTGAGCTGTTACACCTTCCACTATGCCATCAACACTACGATGTGATGTTGTTATCTTCAGTGTTTTTACTAGGTTGATTATTAACACTGCTGCATCCTCCTCGGGAGGAGAGGGATCACACTATGTATTGCACACGCTGCAGGAACCATGGATGCAGTCATTTTTAGACTACTGCTTTAATTAAACTTCCCTGCACTGATCCTACTCCTTTATCCACCCACTACCACTTGTACATTTACTGGACATTACTTCACTACTTAGTGTGTTTTTACTGTAAAGTATCAGTCTGCCTCAGTCACACATCACATCAGGGTTCGTCTCTGTAACCTATCAATTTGTTTTTAATTTTATTTATGTTTATTTATTTATTTTTATGTATTTATTTTTATTAACATCCCCCCAAATCCCTGTCAACAAAAAACAAAACAACACATTCCCTATTCAATTACTTCTTTCAAAGACTCGATTAGCACAGAGATGCACTACCTTTTAGCAAACTCAGCACTTGAAATCACAGCACTTGACAACCTCATACCATGTTGTCTGAACACTGTGTGGTGCCATATAAGTAAAGACATATATACATGCATGACAGCCAGATCAGGAAAAAACTTGGATTACCTCTGTATGTGTCTTCCCAATGACACAGAATGGTAGAATATTTGGGGTAATTCTCCTTTGCTCCCTTCTTATACCTCCGGTTTTCCCTTTCCCCGACACAGAGATAACAGCAAAATCAGGCATTTACTTGGATCACAGCTGCCCGTGTCTTCCCAGTCAGTCACAGAGAATTTTGAGGTATTTGTGGTAAGTCTCATTTGCACCCTTCACACTCCACCAGATTCCCATAACACAGAGATAACAGCCAGATCAGGAAGGAACATGGATCATGGCTGCCTGTATCTTCCCATTCAGTCACAGAAGATGTTGGGGTATTTGGAGTCAACCTCCTTTCTCCCAGACTCTCCAAATGGCCTGCCAACAAGGTGCCCTAAACTAAGCTCTGACTCCATTTATTAGCCTGTCTTCCATAGCTGACAATTGTGCTGCTCTGACTTTCTCTGACAAACACAGAATGGCATGCTGTGGGACCCTGAGACTCCTTGTATACTATGACTCTGAGAAAAAAAGGGAAACATGGTGCCACGTGCTTGGTAGAAATTCAATCTTCCCATTGATTTCAATGCAATGAGTTAGGCAAAAAATGAGGAAAAGTAGCACTTTTCGATGGAAATTTGCAGCTAGGAGGGAAGTGTAATTTTTCTCCGTCCCCACCTGCATCATGCCAATATATTATTGTAAGAAATAGAGTAACTAAGCAGCAGAATTTTGCAACTAGTTAGGATAGACAACTAAAGTTAAACTGGAGTGTTTAGGGAGCCTTGTAGGGAGGATATTTGGTTTCTGTGTTTGATGATTCTGGGGGACTCCTGAAGAGAGGAAGTGTTAAAGGGGATTTTCTCACTCTTTCTCTCTCTCTCTCTATATATATATATATATATATGTATATATATATATATATATATATATATATATATATATATATATATACAAATATATATATATCATAATCTTGGTTGACTGAGACATTCAGCTGTGATGTTCTTGATCTGGCTATTATCTCTGTGTTAGTAGAGTCTGAGGTGTGAGAATGGAGCAAAACATATTTAACCCAAAATACACTAATATTTTGTGTGACTCACTGGGAAGACACTGGCAGCCATGATCCAAGTTCCTTCCTGATCTGGTTGTTGTGTAGAGGAGTCTGGGAAAAGAAGCAATTGAACAGGGAGTGTGTTTTTGTTTTCTGATGACAGTGGTAGCGACAGTTAAAAAAATTACAGTAGTTTGACAGATAGTTGACTGATGTGAGCAGTGAATGAGGCAGTCTGACAGTAGAAGAGAGAGAGAGAAAGCATTTTGTATAGGGAAAGACATCACATACAATCAGACATATTGTGAACATCACTGATGCTGAAAACAATATACACATTGAATAATATCCAGCAAATGCATTAGGAACAGGGGGTGGATGAAAAGAGTAGTAGCAAGGACATGTTAGTAAAGTGGTAGTCCAAAACCTAATAATGTCCAGCAAATGTACTAGAGGCAGGGGTAGGAAAACAGGAGTAGGAGCAATGCTGGGAAAGCTTAGTAAAGTGGCAGTCCAAAAAGTGACTGCAGTCATAGTTCCTACAGCATGTGCAATAAATGATGGTGATCCTGTTCCTCCTCAGGAGGCAGTTTGTCAAAGTCCCACAAAAATTTCACTATTATCAGCACCAGTACTATTAATAAACCATCTAAAAACACTGAAGATGGCAGCGAGTTGCATTCTAGTTTTGATGGCATAGTGGAAGAAGGTGTTACAGCTCAATCAATTGCTGCATTTGAAAGTGAGACAAACAAGCACAGAACCTGTCCTGAAATTGTTAGTGAGCATTGAGAAAATCCTTCTAATGGAAAAGGTAAAAATAAATAGTTTGAGACCTGTAAAAGCCTAGAGGAAAAATAGTGGGGAATAAGCAGTGGAAGATGCTGAGAATGAGCTAATGACTGATGATAATTAGTGTTGAGCGAGAATGCTCGGCCGATGCTCGGATCGGCTCGAGCATCGCTCTGCTCGGCACATGGCGGTACTCGTACGAGTACCGCATGTGCTCGCCCGCCATGTTCGGGTCTCCTCCCCGCACGTTTTGCGGCTGCTGCGCAGCCAATAAACGTGCAGGTAGGCTCTGACATCAGTGTAATGCCAGCAGCCATGTTGGCTGCTGGCATTACACTGATTGGCTGGCCAGAACCCGTGGTCGGGTGCTGTATAGCACCTGACCAGCGAGTTCGGCTCAGTCTTAGCCAGGGAGAGATGAGGATAGGAAGGGAAAGTCAGTGTAGGCAGAAAATAAGCGAATTTGTGAAAAAAAAAGAACCAAAAGTCCTTTTTAGGACTACTGTGTGTGGGGGCAGCAGGTTATTTTGTGTGGGGGGAAAAAAAAAAAAAAAAAAAAATTTTCATATATTCTGTTTAGTGTGCAAAGTTGCAGATTAGAGCACATTCTGTTTAGTGTGCAAAGTTGCAGATTAGAGCACATTCTGTTTAGTGTGCAAAGTTGCAGATTAGAGCACATTCTGTTTAGTGTGCAAAGTTGCAGATTAGAGCACATTCTGTTTAGTGTGCAAAGTTGAAGATTAGAGCACATTCTGTTAAGTCTTCAAACTAAAATATCAAAGTCACATATTCCATTCAGTGTGCGTCGCCGCAGTTTAGCAGCACATTCTGTGTACTGTGCAGAGTTGCAGAATAGGAAGAAATACTGTTAAGTCTTCAAACTAAAATATCAAAGTCACATATTCCATTCAGTGTGCTTCGCCGCAGTTTAGCAGCACATTCTGTGTACTGTGCAGAGTTGCAGAATAGGAAGAAATACTGTTAAGTCTTCTAACTCAAATATCAAAGTCACATATTCCATTCAGTGTGCGTCATCGCAGTTTAGCAGCCTATTCTGTGTACTCTGCACAGTCGCAGAATAGGAAGAAATACTGTTAAGTCTTCAAACTCAAATATCAAAGTCACATATTCCATTCAGTGTGCGTCACCGCAGTTTAGCAGCCTATTCTGTGTACTCTGCACAGTTGCAGAATAGGAAGAAATACTGTTAAGTCTTCAAAGTAAAATATCAAAGTCACATATTCCATTCAGTGTGCTTCGCCGCAGTTTAGCAGCCTATTCTGTGTACTCTGCACAGTTGCAGAATAGGAAGAAATACTGTTAAGTCTTCAAAGTAAAATATCAAAGTCACATATTCCATTCAGTGTGCGTCATCGCAGTTTAGCAGCCTATTCTGTGTACTCTGCACAGTTGCAGAATAGGAAGAAATACTGTTAAGTCTTCAAAGTAAAATATCAAAGTCACATATTCCATTCAGTGTGCTTCGCCGCAGTTTAGCAGCCTATTCTGTGTACTCTGCACAGTTGCAGAATAGGAAGAAATACTGTTAAGTCTTCAAAGTAAAATATCAAAGTCACATATTCCATTCAGTGTGCTTCGCCGCAGTTTAGCAGCCTATTCTGTGTACTCTGCACAGTTGCAGAATAGGAAGAAATACTGTTAAGTCTTCAAAGTAAAATATCAAAGTCACATATTCCATTCAGTGTGCTTCGCCGCAGTTTAGCAGCCTATTCTGTGTACTCTGCACAGTTGCAGAATAGGAAGAAATACTGTTAAGTCTTCAAAGTAAAATATCAAAGTCACATATTCCGTGTAAGATGAAGAAGGCGGGTAAAAAGGGAAGGGGAAGTGGACGTGATCCTGATAGTTCAGGGCGCGGGTCAGGACGCGTAGAAACTGTGCCTGGTGCCAGAGCACAAGAAAGAAAGACATCCACCATACCTAGCTTCATGTCTCAGTTTACAGGGCGTCGCAGGACATCACTCTCGAGGTCCGACCACTGCGAACAGGTGGTCGGTTGGATGTCAGCTGATACTGCTTCCAGTCGGTTAAGCACCACCCTGTCTTCCACCAAGTCCACTCTCAGTAGCCAAGAGTCTGGTCAACATAATCCTCACTCTGATCATCCTTCCTCCCACCATACACGGTCTGGTCAAAGAAGTGATCCCACACTGGGATATAGTGAGGAGCTCGTCTCATCACCAATCCTTCATTTGACCCTCTCTCCAAGCACGCTTGCAGAGGAACATGACATCTTATGCCCTGATTCACAACCTCTAGAGGGTACCCAATCACAAGAAGATGACAGATGTGAACGGCATTTAAGGTCAAAGGAAGTAGTGGATGATGATGATGATGATGAGACACAGTTGCCATTAAATCAACCACTATTACTGTCTCAAGACCTTGTTGAGGAGGATGTTATACAGTTGTCAATGACTGAGTATGTGGTGGGATCAAGACATGAGGAGGATGATCAGAGTGAGGAAGTGGAGGAGGACTTGGTGGACGATGAGGTGACTGACCCCACCTGGGAAGGTGTAGAGCCGAGCGATGACAGCAGTCCTGAGGGTGAGCCATCTGCAGCACCGCAACAGGCTGGAAGAGGCAGTGGTGTGGCTACAGAAAGAAGGCGGACCGCACCAAACCGGCCCGCAAATGTTCCACGGAGCACCCCATTGCGTAAATCTCCCTTGCCAAGGGGTAGGTGTTCCGCGGTATGGCGTTTTTTTAAGGAAAGTGCGGACGACAAAAGAATTGTAGTTTGCAACCTGTGTCACACCAGAATGAGCCGAGGCATGAACACTAGAAACCTCACCACCACCAGCATGATCCGACACATGGCATCCAAGCACCGTAATAAGTGGGAGGAACGCCTGGATCGCCCATCTGTGTCTGCAGGCCACACCACTGCCTCCTCTTCCCCTGTTTTCGGTGCCGGCCAATCGCCTGTCGAAGGCGCAGGCCCGCATACCTCCCGCCCTGCACCTGTACCATCTGAAGCACCATCAGCGACCACATCCACTTCCCTGTCCCAGCACAGCGTCCAAATGTCGTTACCCCAGGCATTTGAGCGCAAGCGAAAATACCCAGCCACCCACCCACAGGCCATAGCACTAACCTCACACCTTTCCAAATTACTGGCCATCGAAATGCTGCCATTTAGGCTTGTGGACACTGAGTCCTTCCGCAGCCTGATGGCAGCAGCTGTCCCTCGGTACGCGGTCCCCAGCCACCACTACTTTTCCCGGTGTGCCATCCCCGCATTACACCACCATGTGTCCCGTAACATCACCCGTGCCCTGACCAACGCAGTTACTGGGAAGGTCCACTTAACGACTGACACATGGACAAGTGCTTGTGGCCAGGGACGCTACATTTCCCTGACGGCACAATGGGTGAATGTCGTGGAGGCTGGGAGCGACTCGGACCCTGGGATGGCACGGGTGCTACCCACGCCGAGGATTGCGGGCCCTACCTCCATCAGGGTTTCCGCCAGCACCTACGTTATTGGCTCCTCCTCCTCCGTTTCCACCTCCGAATTCTCTACACGCAGTGCCACTCCCCCATCAGCCAGTAGCTGGAAGCAGTGTAGCACTGCAGTGGGGAAGCGTCAACAGGCCGTGCTGAAGCTGATCTGCCTTGGGGACAAACAGCACACGGCCTCAGAGCTGTTGCAGGGGATTAGTCACCAGACCGAGCAGTGGCTCTCGCCACTCAACCTGCAACCAGGCATGGTTGTGTGTGATAATGGGCGTAACTTGGTGGCGGCTTTGGAGCTCGGCAACCTCACACACGTACCATGCCTAGCGCATGTATTTAATTTAGTGGTTCAGCGATTTCTAAAAACCTACCCCAATGTGCATGATCTCTTGACCAAGGTGCGCCGCGTGTGTGCACATTTCCGTAAGTCATCTACAGCTTCAGCCGGCCTGTTGAAGCTGCAGCAGCGCTTACAATTGCCAGCTCACCGGCTGCTGTGTGACGTGAGCACGCGCTGGAACTCCACCTTCCACATGTTGGCCCGGCTTTGTGAGAGGCAGAGGGCAGTAGTGGAGTACCAGCTGTTACACGGTCGTCGCCTCTCCGTTCAACTTCCTGTAATCAGAAGTGAGGAGTGGGAATGGATGTCAGACCTCTGTGAGGTTTTACGCAATTTTGAGGAATCGACACAGATGGTGAGCGGCGATAACGCTATTATCAGTGTAACCATCCCACTTCTGTGTCTACTGAAACGCTCGCTGCTCACAATTAAAACTGACGCTTTGCATGTGGAAGAGGTGGAAATGCGGGAGGATGAGCTTACACAAGGTGATAGCCAGAGCACCCTCACTTCGTCTTCTCAGCGACAATTGGAGGAGGCGGAGGAGGAGGAGGAGGAGGAAGACACGGTTGCCTCCGCTACAGAGGGTAGCCATGGAACTTTAGTTCCATCTCTTCAGCGTGGGTGGGTAGAAGAGGAGGAAGAGGATGAGGAGATTGAGAGTCATCCTCCTGGTGAGGACAGCGAAATCTTGACTGTTGGTACTCTGGCACACATGGCTGACTTTATGTTAGGCTGCCTTTCCCGTGACCCACGCGTTATACGCATTTTAGACAACACGGATTACTGGGTGTTCACCCTTCTGGACCCCCGCTACAAAGAGAATTTCTCATCTCTCATTCCTCCGGTGGAGAGGACAAGCAAAATGGTGCAATACCAGAAGGTTCTTGTTGAAAAATTGCTCCAAAATTTTCCATCTGACAACGCTGGCGGCAGAGTACGTGCTACCTTGGCCAACCGAGAAGGGGAGAAAAGGGGAGCACACAGCAGTTCCGACAAAGGCAGGGCAACACTCTCCAAGGCGTGGGACACCTTCATGACACCCCGCCAGCACCCTCACCCTGATGCGCAGCCTAGTGTCACAAGGAGGGAAAAGTTTTGGAAGATGGTGAAGGAGTACGTAGCAGACCGTGTCAGCGTCCTCAATGATCCCTCTGTGCCTTACAACTACTGGGTGTCCAAGCTGGACACGTGGTATGAACTGGCACTCTACGCCTTGGAGGTGCTGGCCTGCCCTGCCGCCAGTGTTCTGTCTGAGCGTGTATTTAGTGCTGCTGGTGGCATCATAACAGATAAGCGTATCCGCCTTTCCACCGACAATGCTGATAGGTTGACACTTATAAAAATAAAACAAGGCCTGGATTTACCCTGACTTCTCCACTCCACTGGAGGAAAGCCCTGGGGGAACATAAACTCACTTTATATATGTTATTTACAATGATGGGAATACTCTGTATTCCCATTCACCCCTTCCACCCAAAAAACGGGTATATGGTTGACTCTTAATCTTCTCATCCTCCTCCTCCTCTTCCATATGCCCTGTGCTATAATTTTTATATAGGGCCAGCTCACCAGCGGGCCCTGTGATATAATTTTTATATAGGGCCAGCTCACCAGCGGGCCCTGTTTGACAATTTTTATATAGGTCAGCTCACCAGCGGGCCTTCTCATATAATGTTTTATTGGGTCAGCTCTCTAGCGGGCCCTCTCATATAATGTTTTATAGCGTCAGCTCACTAGCGGGCCTTCGCATATAATGTTTAGGATGGTCAGCTCCGCAGCAGACCCTCACCCATAATGTTTTGGATGGTCGGCTCAGCGCACGTTTCCCTCTTAATCATGGCCTCAGTTCAATAAAATCAAGGAAATTTTTGGGAGAATTTGCCTTTGCGCACGTTTCCCTCTTAATCATGGCCTCAGTTCAATAAAATCAAGGAAATTTTTTGGAGAATTTGCCTTTGCGCACGTTTCCCTCTTAATCATGGCCTCAGTTCAATAAAATCAAGGAAATTTTTGGGAGAATTTGCCTTTGCGCACGTTTCCCTCTTAATCATGGCCTCAGTTCAATAAAATCAAGGAAATTTTTGGGAGAATTTGCCTCTGCGCACGTTTCCCTCTTAATCATGGCCTCAGTTCAGAAAAATCAAGGAAATTTTTGGGAGAATTTGCCTCTGCGCACGTTTCCCTCTTAATCATGGCCTCAGTTCAGAAAAATCGAGGAAATTTTTGGGAGAATTTGCAGATGATATACAAGTAAATATACAGCAAATATTGTTTGGTAACAATTTTTCGCCTAAAGTCGTTTTTATTTTCCTTTTTGTGTGTTTTACGGTCAGTCTGTAAAAATGGCGTACTACGGGCGAAAGATCGTTCCCAGCAGCAATGTTGGAGTCCAAGATGCATCCAGACATCCTCCCTATGCTGTCCCTGAACCATTTCTGTGGTGTTTCCATCATTTTCTTCCCTTTTCCTATGGACCAGGCACCCTCCCCTCATCAGAGCAGGGGGTGCCTGGTGTAATGCTCGAGTCCTCCCATTGACTTCAATGGGGCTCGGGTGCTCGGCCGAGCACTCGAGCCTCCAGGGGTGCTCGGTCAGAGCACCCGAACACCCGAGCATTGGGGTGCTCGCTCATCACTAATGATAATGCATATATAGAATTTATGGGAGTGAGAGAGATGATATAGCCAGAAAATCGACTGAAAGGCAAAGCCTCAATTCTCCACGAATGAAAAGGTGCAAAGTGCCTGTCTATACACTGTTTGAGAAAAAAACTGGGAAATCTGACCATGGACAAGAAAATATAACAAAAAATGTAAAGTTATCCTTTCAGTCATCATCAGCATTGACACTGCTTCCAAGTCCATGCCCCACTCTGCCACACACTCTAATTCTGAGTAGGGGTGGGTGAAAAGTGTGAAAAATTTCCCTTAAGAACTTTTTGCAAAAACTTGCAGATTTTTCACTTTTTCCGCAAAACATTTTGCCTTTCTGCCTATGCAAAAATATCCTTCTTTTCACCAATATTTCCTATTGGTACTACACGTCCCACTGTAATATTACTTCTACTGAGGGCTGAAGTTTAGATATAAGTGGCTGAAAGTCAAAATTGTGAGTCCTACGGCAACATATGGCTTGAAAAATGTGTTAACATGCAGAATGTATTTGTCCTTTACCCAAAACACTATCTTCCTGCTTAAGTGACACTGGCACATATTCATGATGAAATCAAGTAATAAAAAAAATAAAGTATAACCTACAATGTGCAGATGTGTATGGTAGTGGTGGTGGTGGGGGACTGGCATGGGGTGATTTGTGTATGTATATTGTTTTTACTATTGTTATACCCTATCCTCCTTATCAGTTTATTGATGCACATTACTTATCAGTCATAGCAGTAGGCCCAAGTGGGGTAGATGGTGGCAACCCTTCTTCACACCCCTCCTCCACCTCCTCATCTGTGCTGCTTGTAATATATTTGTCCTGGCTTTGTCTGTCATGTGTGGTTTCTGATACCTGATACTCAGATGGTATGAGATGTTGGCTTATTTTTAAGAATGTTAGTCTCCCAACAATGCTGCTTGATGACTGATAAGGTGACTGTGTGTTTTTTGACATATATGTTTGTCCAGGGTCAGACTTTCCAATGACTTTCTCAAAAAATTTATAGACAGGCACAGTCCTCAAAAGGGGTGGAAGATTCAGCCTTTGACTTTTGGCTAACCTTAAAGCCCTGTCATCATCCCCACTCTCAACTTCATCAGGATCTAAACAAGGGGAGGATGCTGGAGGGATATATTCTAGATCTACATCATCACCAGTCATCATTAGGTCATCCTCAGCAGCATCAGCATCATCTGACAATTTCTTTTTACTTTTACTGTAACAAATTTCCCTACTACTTTGAGGATAAGTGTTTTGGTGATTGTTTGTCTTACTATCTGATGCAGCTTATGGTTCAGCTGCTACACCTTCCTCTATTATGCTATTGCCAGCATCATCAACACTTGAATGTGACTTGTTGTCATCCTCAGTGTTCTTCTTATATGGCTTTTTATTTCTACTGGCACTGGTGGTGCTGGAACTAGTTTTGCTGGGACCTTGACAAACTGAATCCTCCCTTGGAGTAGAGAGATCATCATCATTGATTGCACACACTGCAGCAACCATTGCTGCAGTCAGGTTTTGAACTACTATTTTACTCTCACATCCCTGCACTGCTCCACCCCTCCCCCTTCCCCTTGTGTGCTTGCTAGACATTACGCAACTACACTGGGTTTTTTTACTGTACATTACACAACACAACTGATGGAGCTGAAAGATGCCTTGCCTAAGCCCAGCTGTCTGTCACCTAAAATATTTAGTTCTTTTTTTTTAAGTTGTCCACCCTGTAGTCTTATCACAATCTGTCCCAAAGAAATTATAACTGAAAAACAAAATCAACAACTTCTTTCCCCAGACTTCCCCACTCAGCACAGAGACAATAACAGCAAGAAAAGCAAACAAATAGATCCCTAGATGTCTGTGTCTTGCCAGTCAGTCACATGGAATTTTGGAGTATTTGGGGTCAACCTCCTTCCTCCCTTCTCCCCAGAGTGCTCCACTGACTCTCCTAACAGAGAGAACAAATTCCCTAACTAAAAGATTCTCTAAACTAAACTTCAATTCCCCTATCTTATCTAGCTCAAAAAAGTACTGCTCTCTTCTCTCACAATCACAAAATGGCATACTGCGAGAGCCTGACAGTCTTTTATATGGCTGTAGAAAACTTTCATGTGGTGGAGATATATTTTTCTTCCCATTGATTTCAATGGGCAAAAAGGTGGAAAAAAGTGGAAAAACTGCAGTTTTCTTGGGAAATTATTCACCAAGCAGAAAGCAACATTATTTGCCGATTTCAGTTTGAAAAATTTGATGAGTAACTAGCAACAACACAGATTATCAGCATCCACAATCCTAGCTATGATGAGTGCCTCTGCTGCTGTTGGAAGTGCAGCACCTTTGACGGCTAGTAATAGTACAACTGAAGCAATATTTTGCCCCAGTATTAGCAGCAGCCCCTCTGGAACCCTTCAGTCTATGAACTCCACAGTATGGAGATAATGGCACTTACCGCTTGGTGAAAAATATCCTGAGAAAAGTGCACTTTTTTCGCCTAGCTCATTCCATTGGAATCAATGGGAACATTGAATTTACACACAACACAAATGTTATTTTATTTCTCATAGGCATGATATAAATGGGGTATGACGTTGCCTCTGTTGGTGGAGTGGGAAAATAATAATTTGGACATGAAAGGTTTTTGGGGGTTTGTTTAATGGGATTGAGGGGGCAGTTAATAACAAAATAAAAAATAAATACAATTAAAAAAAAACGTAAGAAATGGTACAAATGGGGTCTGAGGAGGGTGTCTGTGTTGGTAGGTGGAATCTGGTGAAAGAATCAGTTGAACAGAGAATTTGTTTTTTGGGGGGGTTCCTTGACTTGTATTAGGGTGACAGTTAATAAAAAAATGAATAAATAAAGCAAGAAATGTGTACTTAACCTAACAGATACAGGAACCCCCTAACATAAGCCGTGACCGGGGTAGACTGATACTTGACGTGTTAGGGTATTTTGTAGAGGATGATTTGTACGATTTGTTGCTAGAGACCCAAGCCCTGAGGATACATTGATTTGTAGGACTTAGACTTATTAGAGGCACAAACCCTGAGGAAACATTGAAGAACTTAGGCTTGCTAGAAACCAGTCCCCAAACCACAAGGCCTGAGAAAAAAATGCCCTACTGGTCATCCTGCTGCCCTTGCAACTCAGCAGTAGCAGGAATTAGAACAGTTGCAAACGCCACAAATTTCAAAAGCTCACTGCTGGTGGTGGTTATGCCCTTCCTCATCCCTGTCGCCCATTCCTTCTCAGTTTGGGATATGTCAATGTCTCTTCCATCCCAGTTTCTCCACCATCATCATCACCACCACCAGTCCCACTGTGCTACTGCTGCTCTATTACAGACATCTCACTGGTCAGAGGAGGTGATAAGAAATGTGACAGAGGTTCCCCTTTTGTTACACTTGCCATTTCTTTTTGACCTGAAGAAGGCAGACTCGCAGCAGTAGCAGCAGGCACAGGCAGGTGATCTGTGCTCCTGATGGCAGTGATATTATTGCTTCTTCAGGATCATGCTCCACCTGGAAAATGCTGAGGGGGTAACAGGACTCCCAGGGTCAGGGGAATAGTGTGGGCTCCCTTGACCACTAGTCTGGATGCTTTGCATTGCTTCCCCTACCACTCCCCTAAAGCTAGTCCCACCAGCTGCTTCACTATCACTGTTATTATCACTAATACCAACCACATCAATATCAGCCCCTGAGTCTTCTTCCTCACAGTCACTAGTAATATGATGATCTCTCCCTCCTTCACTCCTAACACTGTTCAAGCTGCTGGACCTTCTTAGTAGTAGTACTAGTGGCAGGACTGCGTGGGGATGGCAAGTGTGACTTTGGGTCCCCTGCTGTCACCCTTGGCATCATCTTCTTCTTCCACCTCCTGAGAATTACAAGACACATTGGCAGCAGGCTCAGCACTGGCAGTAGGCACAGCACATCTGACGGCAGGTGCAGCACGTCTGGCAGCAGGCACAGGCAGATGACCTGTCCTGCTCTCACTACTACCCTCTTCTTCCTCCCTTCAGATTAATTTCCCCAAGATCACTAGGGATGATTTAGGGGTACTGGACAGCATTGGGACTCTAGTGGTCACTTCCTTCTCAGACTCAGTGGACACATAAGGGTCCTTCCAGCTCATCCTTTCCCTATTCTTAAACTTGCTCATAGTGATAGTAGTTACCATGAGACTCTCCTGCCTCTAATTCAAAGCAGAGCAGCACAACACTTCTCTCTCACTCTGCTTCCAATATGTTTCACTTCCTGGAAAATGGCACGTTTTTATAGTGAAAAGGAGAAAAACACATTAATCAATGATTGAAAACTCTCCAGCCATAGAAAAAATGGCAAAGAATTTTTGCTAATGGGGGAAAAAGTTAGAGATTTTAATCATTGTATTCAAAGCAGATTTTCCCACAAAAAAAGCAGACAACAACATGGTTTTTGCTCATTTTTTCACGGGAACAAGAAGGGAACTTTTGCCCACTCATAATTTTGGGATAGATAGATAGATAGATAGATAGATAGATAGATAGATGTTTTTTAATGTACTTGTTACTTTGGTGTGTTGTGATTTGCTGTGATTTTGTCCTTATCTTTGCAAGGTTTAGAGGCACTAGATAGTGTTGACTATTATTTTGTTTCCTTTGAAGTTGACGTATAGTGTGTTGTGCATGTGAACCAAGTTTTTTTCTGAGCTGGCTGTGCCTCTGTGACTGACTGACAAAATAATATGCAGATTGACACAAGAAACAGACAAGTACAGCTGACACTGTCTGCTACAACAATCAGAAGAAGACAGGACACCATATTAGTAAAGATCTAGCCTCATGCTGTACTGTAAATATTAATAAGACTGCAGTAACATTAAGAAGGAGAGAGAGAGAGAAAGCAGCTGATCAATCTTTCTTGACACTAGTTACAGTCAGATAAACAGTCAAAGAGGGGGATAAGGAGTTGCATTTGCAGGGAGTTGCACTTGCACTTGCAGGCATTGACAGTTAGTGACAGTTTATAAAAAAAAATCAAAACAAAACAAAAAATGTTTGAATGATATGTGACAGAGACAGGCAGGGACCCTGACATGAACTGTGACTGAGGCCGACAGTGACAGATACCAGAGACAGAGAATTATATGATAAAGTATTTTGTGAAGGTCAAGACATCACACACAAATAGTTTCTTTGTATATTTTGCTATTAAGCCTCACTAATGCCCAGCAAATGTACTAAGGACCAAGGCAGGGGGAAATAAGTACGAGCAATGCAGGGGTGGGACTTATTAGTAACGTGGTAGTCCAAAAATGGACTGCAGTCAGTTTATGCACAATATTCAATAAATGATGATGATCCTTCTCTTGAGGAGGCTGTTTGTTAAAATGACAGAAAAAATTCCATCAACACCAGTAGTATTAATGAACCATTTAAGAACATTGAAGACAACAATGAGTTGCAGTCTAATATTGATGGCATAGTGGAGGAGGGTGGAGCAGTTCAACCAACTGCTGTATCTGACAGTGAGAGTAACAAGTATTACTCTCCTGAAAGTAATAGTGGATGTTCAGAGAATCTTCTTAAGGTCAAACTAACAAATTGTTAGAGGTTTTAAAAAACCTACAGGAATATGAAAGTAATGGGGAAGAAATGGCATGTGATTCTGTTGATGACCTGATTATTGATGATGATGTTGATCTAGAACATATATTTCTAGCATCTTCTTCTTCTGATAGAGATGAAGTTGACAGTGTGTAAGATGAGGTATGGTTAGAAAATTAGAAAAAAGAAAACAGCTCAGTCTTTCACTACTGAAAAGAAGTACTATTAACAAATTGTTTGAGAGATCAATTGAAAATTCTGACTCTGGACAAGAAAAGATTACTAAAATGCATACTCACACTGTCATTCAGCATTATTCTCACTTTCCAACCCCACCCAGCTACACAAATTATGGTTGAGTAAACAGCAACACAGGTTATCAACATCCGCAACCCTAGCTGTGATGTGTACAGATTATGTAAAAAAAGCACCATGTTAAATGACTCTTTATTCTGTTCATGGAAGCATTAAATCACATTTGCACATATTCTGATTTTTTGTGTTTTATATATATGTGTCTAATATAAAAGTTTAATCAGAAAAGCTATTTGTAAAAAAAAAAATGTTAATTAATTTCTTCTCTTGACCACTGACCAAACTTTCTGTAGATATATAGTTAAATACATAAAGTTCCAACTGTGTTAATGTTAGATTAAAGCAAAGATTTTCTGACTGGATAAAGAAAGATATCATTTATTTCCCCTGAAGCTATCTCCCATCAATGAGTAGAATCTCATAAACTGAAATGTTTGTCTCTATGTCTGATTTGTTTTCCATGTTTAAAACAGCTGAGATTGATTGCACTGGTCATAAAAAGTAATGATGCATATAATGAAAACATATTTTATGGGCAAAATAATCGTAAAAAGAATACAAAATTCAATGGCACATACGTTAATGGAATAACGTGCAAAATAGGGCTAATTTAACCTTAGGTTACTTACTGAACATTAGATTTGCTTCATGCTTATTTAATTTTCATAGTGTACTTTTTTGTTTTCTACACACTTATAAAAAGTACAATCAAATACTACTTTATTAAGTGTAAAATCATACAGAGAATTTGTGATGCATGGTCATTACTTGAAAAATGTAGAATGTTGCACAAAATATTAACACATTTTATATTTTAAAGATTTTATTTTGATCTAGCAAAAGAAGCTTGGAATTGACCATGGTCAAAACTGAAGTGGAAATTGAATGCTACACACGTGTCTTTTGCAATGTTTTGAACATGGATTTAGCATTCAAGAAGTTAATCTGGGTGAAAAGTATAAAGTAATGGCAAATGACAATGAGGGATGGAGTTTTTAAGGTGAATGATGAAAGGGGCAAATGAAGATCACATAAATAAACCAGAGAGCTGAATGATGAAGGTGTTGCATGATGGGAACTTGATTGAACAGAATATGCAAGGTATAGTAGGTGAACAATGAAGAAGCAGGTAAAATTGTGAACCAGGATGGGTGGCTCTGGAAAAGATGTATTAGTGGGAAGACAGCCACAGTAAAGGATGACTGCATATTAAGGTAGAAGACTGAGGATGAAGGAATGAGTAAGAGTGTTAAGTCAGGTTGAGCAGCACAGTAACAAGATGGGAAGGTGATTGGTAAGGGTGGGTGAGTGGCACAGAAAGGGGTGGATTAGTCTGAGTGAGAGTGCAAAGTGAATTCAAATGGTTTTGTGGCACAGTACCAGATAAGGTGAGTGATAGGTAAGACAGGTGGGTGAGTGGCAGTGAAAGGGATGGCTAAGTCTACACAGTGGTGCTGAATCTATTAGTCTAGACCAAATGTGAGGTGGCTGAGTAATAGCATGGGCAGGTGATTGGGGACATGGGTAGGTGAGGGGCACATAAAGGGGAGGCTAATAGAGATAAGAGATAGAAAATTCCTACCTCAAAGTGAAACAGGCAAAAAAATCACTTTTCACAAAGCAAGATCAGATTTTCCTCTTTTTGTTATGCATTGCAAATTCAATGGTAAAACTGAATTTCCCCCTAACTTTGTGAATATTCCCATGGTGCTAGTATAAAAGGGTGTCAGCATCCCACAGGTTACTATTCTGTGCTTGGGAGACAGAGAAAGGAGCATACTATGATTTCTAGCAATTTTATCCATAAGAAACAATAAAGTGAGCTGTTTGTTTGTGGACACATTAGAGTAGTTGTGAGGAGACACTGGCAGTTGTTTTCTGAGTGTAGGTGAGAAGAATTGGGAGTAAAAAACCCAAAAAACAATTAGAGTAATTGACAAGGGACTCAACAACAGATACCAGACAATACATATGTGCTTTGGATTGGGAAGCAAGGGAAAAAACAGCATATTGTGATTTCTAGCAATTTTATCAAAAAACAAACAAAAAAACAAGGTGTTATAGGAGGTGTTAGAAGAGTATTGGGGAGACCCTGCCATTTGTTTTCAGGATGTGGGTGAGAAGAATGGAGAGTACATTGTCTCTCAAAAAAGTGTTAAATTGAATAACAACAAGCAGCCAGCCACACTGAGATTGAGATGTGCAACACTGACAGATACCACCAGATGTGACAATCAAGACAAATATAGGCAAGAAGTTAATTTTAACACACTGTGCGTACCATCTATAAACAGCTGCACTCCAGTAAATCTACAAAACTAGAGGGGTAAGGAAAGATTCATTGAGGTGTGGTGCTGCATCTATTAGTCTAGAGGCAAAGAGAGGAGCTAGTTGCTTGTGGTGGAGTAGGGAGTGTGGGTGTGAGTGTGTTGCATACAGTGACTGTGATAGACAAGTACAATAATAAAATAAATAACTCATAGAAAGAGACAAACAATAATTTTTGGGATTTAAACTACGACATAGATCACAAAATAGAGGGACAATCATTATTCCACATAGATCTACCAGCTGTTTGGTTTACATTAAAAGCATTCAAAAGTACTACATTATGTCCATCAAACATACCAGATAAAGGAGTAAAGGAAAATGAGTGGAAGAAGAAGTACATGGAACTTGGTGGTAGTAAAGTTGAACTCCAAAAATTGTGTATGGCTATGATTGCTGCAACTATTTCAGCAAGTGATGATTTTGTTGATGAACCTTTTCCTCATGAGGACAAATCCTTAGATGATGATGACAATGAGCATAGTCATTCTTCTAGTATTGTTGCGGAGGAAGATTTAGCAGTGGGACCAAATGACTAAACTGACAGTCATAGAAACAACTCAGTGGCCCAGAAAAATAGTGTTCAAGCTTCTATAAAAAAGTGACAAATTGTTTGAGATAAAGCTAGACAAATATGGTGGTGTGGAATCTGACAGGAATTGTGGTGTTGAGAAAATGGATTATGCTGATGATGATGTCCTAAATATCAATGATGTAGCAGATTATGGTGATTTAGGATATGTCTGTCCATTATTCACCCTTTCTTGTTCAGATACAGACCAAGGAGATTGAAAGTAATGGTGATTGACCCAACAATTAGCTGAAAGAAAAAGGCAGGGTCTTCCATCAGTGGAAAGAGAGATCATGCTGGAAGTTTGGCCAAGTACACAAGCTGAAAAAAAAACCAAAATCTCTGCCTTTGTCTAGACATTTTCCTCCACAAACTGAAATCGGCAAAAAATGGCACTTTCCTCATGGTGAAAAATTTCCCTTGAAAAGTGTCAATTTTCCGCTTTTTCCGCCTAGCTCATTCCATTGAAATCAATGGGAACATCGAAGTTACACACAACACATATGAAATATTATTTTATTTCCCAAAGGCATAGTATAAAAGGGGCATGAGGGTGCCTGTGTTGGTGGGATGTGGGGAAAGAATCAGTTGAACAGGGAATACTTTTTTGGGGGAGTTTGTTTACTGGGATTGGGGGGCAGTTCATACAAAATAAATCCTAAATACA
This sequence comes from Rhinophrynus dorsalis, assembly GCA_037306005.1. Taxonomy (NCBI): domain Eukaryota; kingdom Metazoa; phylum Chordata; class Amphibia; order Anura; family Rhinophrynidae; genus Rhinophrynus; species Rhinophrynus dorsalis. The sequence continues at coordinate 292,231,763 of CM074720.1, forward strand.
AATAAAATACCCCATAAGACATGATATCAAAGGGGTCTGAGAAGGGTGTCTGTGTTGGTAGGTGGAGTATGGGGAATGAATCAGTTGAACAGGGAATTTGTTTTGGGGGAAGCATCTTGACTGCTATTGGGGAAAAAGTTAATAAATTTTTTTTTTAAAAAGTCAATAAAATAAAAGACATTTGTATGTAAAGTGAGACAGGAACTCCCTGACATAAGCTGCCACTTGACAGAGTATTTTGTAGAGGATGATTTGTTAGGTTTGTTGTTAGAGGCCTTTGTAGGACTTAAACTTAACATTCATTTGTAGGACTTAAGCTTGTTTGGCACAAGCCCTAAGGAAACATTGATTTGTAGGACTTATGCTTGTTAGAAACAAACCCCCCAAATTGTTTTTGTAGGACTATGTCTTTTTTTATTATTTATTTTTTTTATTTCATTTTTTTTTCAAAGCATAAGCCCTGAGAAAAAATAAAAATGCCCTACTGGCCTAGTGCCAGCAGGTCATGTTGGCCAGTGGCCAATGGACTTTGTCAAATGTCCTCCTAAGTAGGGATGAACGAAAAATTTTGCCTCAAACTGAAATTGGCGAATAATGACGCTCTCCACTTGGCTAATAATTTCCCTCCAAAACCGCAGTTTTTTCACTTTTTCCCACCTTTTCCACCCATTAAAATCAATGGGAAGAAAAATATTTCTCCACCACACAAAAGTTTTCTACAGCCATATAAAAGGCTGTCAGATTCTTACAGCAGAGGAAGGAGGTTGACCCCCAAATACTCTAAAATTCCATGTGACTGACTGGCAAGACACAGGCAGCTAGGGGCCTATTTGCTTGATGATCTTGCTATTATTGTCTCTGTGCTGGGTGGGGAAGTCTGGGGAAAGATGCTGTTGATGTTGTTTTTCAGTTATAATTTTTTGGACAGAATGTGATAAGACAACAGGGTGGACAACTTAAATATATATATATATATATATATATTTTAGGTGACAGTGACAAAAAGCTGACTGGGCTTAGGAAAGGCATCATTCAGCTCCATTGGTTGTGCTGTGTACTGAACAGTAAAAAAAAAAAAAACAGTGTAGTTGTGTAATGTCCAGCAAAAGCACAAGGGGAAGGGGGAGGAGTGGAGCAGTGTAGGGACGTGAGAGTAAAGTAGTAGTTCAAAAACTGACTGCAGCAATGGTTGCTGTAGCATGTGCAATCAATGATAATGATCTATCTCTACTCCAAAGGAGGATGCAGTTTGTCAAGATCCCAGCAAAACTAGTTCCAGCACCACCAGTGCCAGTAAAAATAAAGAAGCATATATGAAGAACACTCAAGATGACAACAAGTCGCATTCAAGTGTTGAAGATGCTGGCAATAGCATAATAGAGGAATGTGTAGCAGCTGAAGCACCTGTTGCATCAGATACTGAGACAAACAATCACAAAAACACCCGTCCTCAAAGTAGTAGGAAACTTTGTTACAGTAAAAGTTAAAAGAAATTGTTTGAGACCTCTAATAGCTTAGAGGAATGTAAGGGTAGTGGTGGGCAAGAAGTGTCAGGTGATGTTGATGCTGCTGAGAATGACCTAATGATGACTGATGATGATGCAGATCTAGAATATATCCCTCAAGCATCCTTTTCTTGTTCAGATACAGATGAAGTTGAGAGTGAGGATGATGACAGGGCTATAAGGTTAGCAGAAAGTCAAAGGCTGTATCTTCCACCACTTTTAAGGAGCACTGTGCCTGTCTATAAAGTGTTTGAGAAAGCCATTGGAGAGTCTGACCCTGGACAAGTACATATGTCAAAAAGCACACAGTCACCCTATCAGTCATTATCAGCATCATTGCCTTTTCAAAGTCCAAGTCCCACTCAGCCACATACACCTGTTTTGAGTACCCAGCAACAGCAGCACAGGTTAACATCCACAGTGTTAGATATGACGAGTACCTCTGGTGCTGCTGCTATAAGTGCTGCACCTTTGACACCTAGTAGTAGTGGCAGTAGAATTACATCATCATCCAGCTTCAGTAGTAGTAATAGCAGCAGAAACCACACATGACAGACAAAGCCAGGATAAATATATTAACAGCAGCACAGATGAGTAGGTGGAGGACAGATGTAAAGAAGGGTTGCCACCATCTATCCCACTTGGGACCACTGCTATCACCGATAAGTAATGTGTGTCAATAATCTGAGGAGGAGGATAGAGTATGACAATGGTAAAAATACATACACAAATCACACCATGCCATTCCTCTACCACCACCACCGCTAGAATACACATCTGCCACATTGTAGGTTGTACTTTATTTTTTTTCATTACTTGACATCATCATGAATATGTGACAATGTCACTTAAGCAGGAAGTTAGTGTTGTGGGCAAAGGACAAATGCATTCTGCATGTTAACACATTTTTCAAGCCATATGTTGCTGTAGGACTCACAACTTTGATTTCAGCCACTTATTTCTACACTTCAGCCTTCAGAAGAAGTAATATTACAGTGGGAAATGTAGTACCTATAAGAAATATAGGTGGAAAACGTGTTAAAATAGGTGAAAAATATGTTAACGTAGACCGAAAATTTGTTAAAACAGGCGACAGGCGAAAAGGAGAACATTTTTGCATAGGCGGAAAGGCAAAATTTTTCGCAGGAAAAGCAAAAAATCTGCAATTTTTTAAAAAGTCATGCAGGAAATATTTTGCACTTTTCACCCACCCCTACTCCTAAGTCCATAATTGTGGAATTTGCAACTGCTTTTCTTATTGCTGCTGCTGAGTTGTTTAAGCAGCAGTATGATTAGGCAGCTGAAAGGCAATGGGATCAACAATGGCAGTAACATGGAAGATGGATGATGAAGGTTCCACTTGCCATGACTATCTCCAGTGATGCTCCTGAGGCAGTAGCAGCACAATAAGTAGCCCCCATGTGGAGAAAATAAGAAGTTGGCCAATAATTCTTCTCCATCTGCCCCTCCTCCAAAATCATGGGTGTGTTGTTATTAGAATAGAAATGTTTCCCTTGAGAGCAGAAACTGTGCCTCTCATCAGTAACTGAAATGTGCACAGTGTGATAAATAACATCTGGGGCACAACTGTATCCAAACACCTTGACACCTGACCCCATGTACTGCCACTGTCACTATACCCCTTGTCCAGACCCCGCTAAGGGCACATGACAACTTGCTGACAGTTTAATAGTAATGATGAACCTTCCCAGCCACCATCTTAGCATATTCTATAGGATGGAATCTCCTCAGTTGCCTCTTGATGCACTGCTTGCGATTCTCCTCCAACAAACTGGCATGTGTGGTCAGTGCACCACACAGTGTGAAAAGGGTAGAGAGGAACTACCACATCCTAATATCAACAGAGTGGCTATCATATGGAAGGGGATGTAAAGATGAATGAGGTGGAATGACAGAAGATGTAGTTACCCTAGAAGATGATGGTGAGCTAGTTGTTTCACTCGTAATGGAACTTCCAGTCTCTGCCTGGGTTGCTCTATTCTTCCTCCTCTTTGATCTCCTCCTCACCTCTTGTTGCCTTGAGTAAGGGGATACAGCAACAGTTGTGCTTGATTTTGGTGGTGGGTGTTTGGCTTTAACATGTTTGATATAAATGTCATGGTGTCTGTGTTTCATGTGTGCTCTCAGGGCGCTTCTGCCAAGATGTGTTCCCTCCTTTCCTCTTCTCACTGACTTGTCAAATTGTGCACAGTGCCGTTGCTGATGACTGCACTGTGACTGCCCCAAGAGAAAAATAGTCCCATACCCATGACTTCTGGGGAGAGGCAACAGGTGGAGAAAAATGGCCTCTTTCTTCTTGTCCTCCACAGTTCCCTTCAATGTCTGTGGTAGTGGATAATGCTGCTGCTGATGCTGCTACTTCCTCAGATTCAGCACTGCATCTAGGATCAGGAGTATTGCTGGCACTGGCAAGTGAAACCTGTCCTAGTCGCGCATCACTTGTTGACTCCATTCCCACTGTGTCCATGGTGGTCTGTGGCACACTAGCTTGCATCCTACTGCCCTTGCAACACATAATCAGAAGGAATTAGAGCAGTTGCAAATTCCTCTAATTCCAAAATCTCACTGCTAGTGAGGTGGTGGTGATGCCTATCCTCACCCCTGTCTCCCATTCTTTCTCAGTTTCTGCTAAAAAGGCCATCAATGTCTCTACCACCCCAGCTTCTCCACCATCATCATCACCACCACCACCACTATCCCCTACATGTTGCTGCTGCTGCTGCTCTATTATGACATCTCACTGCTGCTTGGAGGAGGTGATGAGCAATGTGACAGAGGGTCCCCTAATGTCACACTTGCCATTTCTAGGTGATGTGAAGAAGGCAGACTGGCAGCAGTAGCAGCAGGGACAGGCAGATTATCTGTGCTCCTGCTGCTCATGGTATTAATTGTGTGTCTGCTCTCCCCCAACAACAGTTCTGACCTCTTAGTCTTCAGGATCCTGTTCCATTTGGACACTTTAGTGAAAATGAAGGGGAGGACTCCCAGAATTAGAGGAATTGTTTCGGCTCCCTTGACCGTTAATCTGGATGCTCTCAAATGTTTCCCCTATCACTCCGTCTGCTTCACCATTACTGCTACTACTACTAACATCAACCACATCAAGTTCAGCCGCAGAGTCTTCCTCGTCAGTCTCACAGTCACTAGTAATATGACAATATTGTTTTTTATTACCCCTTCCTACACTCCTAATGCTAACAAGCTGCGTACTGATGGGACTACTTGGGGATGGCAAGTGTGACTTAGGGTCCCTTGCTGTCACACTTGGTATCATTTTCTCCTACCCCCCCCTCCTTAGTACTACAAGACACACTAGCAGCAAAGTATTGGTGGCAGCAGGTTCAGCACTGGCAGTAGGTACAGTGCTGGTGGCAGTAGGGGTAGCACATCTGGCAGCAGGTACAGCAATGGTGGTTGCAGGTACAGTAATGGTGGTTGCAGGTACAGCATTGGTGGCATCAGGGGCAGCACGTCTGGAAGCAGGTACAATGTTAGTGGCAGCACGTCTGGCAGCAGGTACAACACTAGTGGCAGCAGGGGCAGCACATCTGGCATTAGGAACACTAGTGGCAGCAGGGGTAGCACATCTGGCAGCAGGTACAGCAATGGTGGCTGCATGTACAGCATTGGTTGCATCAGGGGCAGCGCATCAGGAAGCAGGAACAGAAATGGTGACTGCAGGTACAGCACTGGTGGCAGCAGAGGCAGCACATCTGGAAGCAAGTACAACACTAGTGGCAGCAGGGGCAGCACGTCTGGCATCATGAACAACACTAGTGGCAGCAGGGGCAGCACATCTGGCAACAGGTACAACAATGGTGGCTGCATGTACAACATTGGTTGCAGCAGGGGCAGCATGTCGGGAAGCAGGAACAACAATGATGACTGCAGGTATAGCACTGGTGGCAGCAGGGGCAGCACATCTGGAAGCAGATACAGCACTAGTGGCAGCAGGGGCAGCACATCTTGCAGCAGGTACAGCAATGGTGGCTGCAGGTACCGCAATGGTGGCACTGGCAGCAGTGGCAGCACTTCTTGCAGAAGGCACAGGCAGCTGACCTGTCCTGCTCTCACTAATACAACCCTTTTCTCCCTCCCTTCCCATTCTCTTTTTTCCTACCCTTTCAATTAAATTCCCCAAGATCCCTTTGGGTGATTTAGGGGGACTGGACATCATTGGTTCAGTACTGCTAGTCACTTCCTCCTCCTCTTCCTCAGACTCAATATACACATATTAAGGGCAATTCCAGTTCCTCCTTTTGCTGCTCATAGTGATAGCCTCAATTTAACAAATAATTCACAGCAGAACAGTACAGCATGTCTACCTAGCTCTGTAGCTACTTCTATTGTGCTTCACTTCCTGGAATATGTCACGTTTTTATAACGAAAAAGCAAAAACAATGTAAAACAATAGGCAAAAATTTTCTAGCCACTGAAAAATTGGCTGGGAATTTTGGTCAATGGGTGAAAACATGGAAATTTTACTCACTGTTTTAAAAGCGGAATTTCTTGCAAAAAAGAGGACAATAATGTGGTTTTCAAAGAATTTCTTGTGGGAACATGGTAACAACATTCGCCAATCCCTACCTTTGTCATCATCATCATTGTCATCATGGAGTAAGCATCACTATGGGTGGGTGGAAGGTCCCATCACGTTCCCTCTAAAAATTTGTAAAAACCACATTTTGCCTGCTTTTTCATAGAAACTTCTGCTTTTAATAAAGTGACTAAAATCTTCACTGTTTTCACCCATTGCCACAAGTGTTTTGCTATTTTTTCAATGGCTACAAACTTTTTGCTCCTTTACTTACATGTTCTTCATGCTTTCACTATAAAAATGTGATGTTTCCAGGAAGTGAAACACAATACAAGCAACTAGAGAGAGATAGAGAGAGAGAGAGAGAGAGAGCTAGGCTGTTGTTTTGTGACTTATATAGCAAAATTGAGGCAGGAGAGGGTTATAGCGTGTGCTATCACTATGAGCACCTGGACTATAAATAAAAGGAGGAACTGGAAGGTCTGTTATGCATCCAGTGAGTCTGAGGAAGAGGAGAAAATGACCATTATCTGGATGCTCTGATATCCCAGCCCAATCAAGGCCAGTCCCCCTACACCAGCTGCAGGGATCTTGGGGAAATTTGTGTCACGGGAAGACAAAGAACAGGTTAGCAGTATGTGCAGGATAGGACAGCAACCTGTGCCTGCTGCCAGTGTATCTTGTGATTCTCAGGAGAGGGGTGAGGAGATGATGCCAAGTGTAACTGCAGGGGACCCTAAGTCATACTTGCCATCACCAAGCAGTCCCACCACTACTACTTCAACTACTACTACTAAAAGACAGCAGCTGCAGACTCAGAGTGTTAGGACTGAGAGAGGGGGTGATACTAATAGTGAAGAAGACTCAGAGACTGAAATTGATATGGTTGCTGTTAGTGATAGTGAAGCAGCTGGTGGGATTAGAATGACTGCAGTAAATCCTCCTGCTGATTCTGAGGTGGTAGGGGAAGTGATGCGGAGCAGCCAGACTACAGGTCAAGGGAGCCCACATCACTCCCCTGACCCTGTGAGTCCCCTTCCCCACATGACATTGACCCTATGGAACATGATTCTAAAAAAGGCAGAACTGGTGGCTATCAGCAATATACTATCACCATGAGCACAGATCAGTTGCTTGTGCCTGCTGCTAGTGTGCCAGGTGTTTGATGTGAGTGCAGATGTGCCCATTGTTCTCAGTTCTTCCCTTTTTACCACACATACTGTAAACATTGCAGTTGCTGATAAGAGGCACATTCCTTTCAAACTCACAAGGGAAACATTTCTATTCCAACAACAGACCCATGATTTTGGATGAGGTGCATGTGGGTAAGCATTATTGGTCAACTTATTATTTCCACATATACTTGAAGTGGTGGTGGGGGGGGGGCTAGTTATTATGCTGCTACTACCTCAGGAGCATCACTGGAGCTAGTAGTGGCAAGTGCAACTATGATCATCCATCACCTATATCACTGCAGTTTTTGATCCTATTCCACTGGATATGCCTAATAACCATGTTGCTTAAACAAATCAGCTGCAAGAGCAAGAACAGCAGTCACAAATGCCGCAATGACAATGGCCAATGTCCACTGGCCACCATAACATGACCTGCTAGCACTAGGCCAGTAGGGCATTTTTTTCTCAGGGCTTGTTCTTTCTACACAAACCAGAGGCATACAAAAAAAATCAGAGTTTGGGGGCTTGTTTCTAACAAGTCTAAGTCCTACAAATCACTAATTCCTGAGGGCTTGTGATGCTAACAAGTCTACATCCTACAAATCAATATTTCCTCAGGGATTAGGCCTAACACAAGTCTAAGTACTGCAAATCAACATCTCCTCTGGGCTCGGACCTAAAACAAGTCTAAGTCCTACAACAAATCAATGTTTCCTTAAGGCGTGTGCCTCTAATATGTCTAAGTCATTCAAATCAATGTTTCTTTAGGGCTTGGGCATCTAGCAACAAGTTTAAGTCCTACAAATCATCTTCTACAAAATACTCTATCCCTTCAGGTATCAGTCTGTCCCAGTCAGGTTACATACCAATTTCTTATTTTATTTTTACTTTTTCATTTTATTTTATTTATTTATTTTTTACCATCCCCCCGATCTCAGTCAAGAAACCCCAATATCCAATATTGAGGGGTTTTAAGAGCCATGCTCTTTTAGAGCTAGTATGTGGGAAACGCTGCTCCATTTAAGGATGCGACATGAGAATCTCGCACTTTTATGCAGGGTGAGATTCTCATGTCACCCTTTTCATCACAGTGACATGCTTAATTCGGAATGTAGCTGCACATTCTATTAAACTCAATGTTTTAAAATAATACCCAATGAAAAGGGGAATACTCATTTGTATTTAATTTGCAGGGACTGCAGGGATCCTGTAAGAGGCCTTAGATCTTGATGTTGTTGTAGGGTAAAGTAGGATAAGTCCTTAAATACTTACAGTTTGACTCTTGCATAAAGGAATTATGCCAGTTCACTTCAGGCCCTGAGCACTCATTCTTTAGATTGAAAGCTGATCAGATCCCTACGGGAATAACTGAGGCGGTAAGACTCTATTCACTCATTATAATTGGATCTGCGGCTCTGCAGGTAGCCCCAATGCATCCACAAGGTCCTTAGTGGGTGCAGACTCAGGCAACCCCCTAATTTATAGATAGCATCTATAACCTTCAATTTGTAATCCCAGAGCTACATGGGTTTCTTCTGTAGTCCATCCACTAGAGAATCAACACAATATTGCTAATAGCACCTATATATAAATACTCATGCACATATATCTATAGTGCATAAAACATATATAATCTCAGTCCCAACCTATTAACAATTGTAAATAAAGTGCTATTCAAATCTCTATTCCACCAATAAAAAACATAGCAAACAGTATATATCCAAAAACCTTAAAGGAATGTCCCAAATTTTCATCCAAAGATATTTGCTGTCGTTATATCCTCCTACACTTTTGTTCCGGACCTGCAGCTCTTCCCTATGGGCCGTTGGATCTGCCCTCCGTATATATACAAAAGAAACAAAAAGAAAGGGACAGCACAGAGAAGTTCTCTAAGTGTTATCCGGTATAGGACACCATTTATCCAAAAACTATATTGCCTCCCCACACCCTTCAATCTGGGTACTCACAGACCAAGGAGGCTCCCGCCACCTCCAGGGGTAATCACTTTGACTGGATCTGACCTCCAGTCACGGTCTCCGGCTCCACTCGTCCTCGTCGACTCCACCTCTCACTCTATCTTCTCCTCGCCCAATCGAAGTAGAAGCTTTTTCCCAATCTAAGTATCCAAAGATACAAAGACTACAATATACGATCGGGATCTCTGAGGGGAATGACAATAGATTGTAGGGGAATCCTAGATGCTCTTGAGAAATGGATAATTTATTCAATAAAATTGTGTTGAAATAACAACATAAAACACATTAAGATCAAATGTAAATTAACACATATAACAGCCCAACGCGTATCGCGATTGCTATGTCGCTATTATGGTGCCCGTGATTGCTTGTTTTTCCTGTCAGTTAGTAATGGGTGCTTCCCATTGGTGCCTGTGGTTAGCCCACCCAGTATTGCCTATATAGACTGGGCTCCTGCACCCTTTCACTGCCCTTTCGTGGTGTTTCTATGCCAGTGCAATGCCTGTCTGTGGATTCGAGTGTACTTCCTTGGCCTCCATGACTACTGCGCCTGTGTACCGACCCGGATCGCCTGACTACTCTCCAGTATTGTTCCTGTGTACCATTCTGTCCTGGCTGATGCTCCTGCTCCCGTATCCGACCCGGATTGGCTGACGTTCCTGCTCCGTTATCCTGACCCAGCCTGGCTGACGTTCCTGTTCCTGATCCCGACTTGGCTGTGTTCCGCTTCGACTCTGGTCACCTCTGTAACATTCTGACTTCCGGTGCCTTCCTGGTTTGGCACCACTGCCCACAGGCTTGTCTTGCCTCCGAGATTGCACTGGTATTCAGTAATTGGTTTGCTCCACTCAGTCACCGGTTGCTAGCGCTGCCTCCATTATAGCACCGGTAGGGCCTTCGTGTTTATCCAGTACGTGGTACTGATTAGCTCTACTTGCCCTTTCAGTCGCAAGAGCTGCCTCCGAGATTGCACTGGTATTCAGCAGTTGGTTTGCTCCACTCAGACACCGGTTGCTAGTGCTGCCTCCGTTATAGCACCAGTAGGGCCTCCTTGTTTGTCCAGTACGTGGTACTGGTTTGCTCCACTCTGTCTTTCCAGTCGCAAGTGTTGCCTCCTTGAGTGCGCTGGTATACAGTAATTGGTTTGCTCCACTCTGACACTGGTTGCTAATGCTGTCTCCGTTATAGCACCGGTAGAGCCTCTGTGTTGCTCAGCTTATGGTACTGGTTTGCTCCACTCTGTCCTTCCAGTCACAAGTGTTGCCTCCTTGAGTGCGCTGGCATACAGTAATTGGTTTGCTCCACTCTGACACCGGTTGCTAGTGCTGCCTCCGTTATAGCACTGGTAGGGCCTCCATGTTGCTCAGTTTATGGCACTGGTTCGCTCCACTCTGAACCTCCAGACGCATGTGTTACCTCCGTGAATGCGCTGGTACACAGTAGTTGGTTGCTCCACTCCATCTAACCGGCTGCTTCGCTACCTCCGTTATAGCACCGGTAGGGCCTCCGCTACACTGTGTCGCACCAGTCAGAGGCTGCCTTACCCGGTATATTGGTAAGGCCGGTAGAGCCTCCTCAGTTCCTTGTTGTACCACTTTAGGCTGCCTTGCCTGGTATTTTGGTAAAGCCGGTACAGTCTCCTCAGTTCCTTGTTGTACCAGTTTAGGCTTCCTTGCCTGGAATTTTGGTAAGGTCGGTAGAGCCTCCTCAGTCCTATTGCACCATCTTCTAGGCTGCCTTACCCTGTATTTTGATGAGGGCGGTAGAGCCTATATATGTATACATTGTATGCTATATCTCTTGAACCTGTCATGTGTCTGTAACATATGTGTGATGTTCAGGACCTGTGAGGGTTCTTTATTATTTTTTCAATAAAGCTGTATTTTTATCTTAAAGGGATAGTAATACTTCGTTTTATCTTTATTTTATTTTGTAGGCATTAAAAAAACATGAAGAACGATATAAGTCTTATCTCTCAAACCTTTTTGGTTTAAGAGATATTCACAAATAAAGTACCCCCCCCCCCGTTCAGCCAGATCAGAAGGGAGGTGCCCAGGTAGACTGCAGAGAGGGACAATCTTCAATTAAGATAAGGGAAAGAGCTAAAAAACTTTTCAAGGGGGGAAGGGCTTTCTTTGTTTTCTACAAAGAAGATTGTCCCCTGCTGTTATCTGTCTGGTCTTACAACCAGATTCACATCTGAGAAGAGGTGGCTTATACTAGGAAAAAGGTGCGGGTGGAGGAAACTTTGCTTGTGAATATCTCTTAAACCATAAATGTTTGAGAGATAAGACTTCTATCATTCTTCATGTTTTTTTAATGTCTACAAAATAAAATAAAGTTAAAACAAAGTATTACTATCCCTTTAACTCTGTGTCTGTGAGTCAAACAAACCGTGACAGTCGCTTAGTCAGGGGCATCAACCTTTTGCTTCCAAACTCAAAAAACTTGAGTGATCTCTCAATTCAATTTGATTCAATTAATTACTTCCGGTTCACTTTCAATTAACACTTCCATATTATTTTAACCCTATCTCCCTGCTAAAATAAAAATTTAGCAGATATAGTACAGAGAAGAGGAGTGTAAATTTCTTGATATTGTATAAATAACATATAAATAAGATATTCCTCTCCTATATGTTTATAACAAATATCTTAAAGATATATGCTTTTATATAGACATATCTTCTAAAATCCCTTTCTTCTAATTATATAAAAATATCTCATCTCAATTGACCCCCCAGGTGCCAGAACGGTATACAGCTGCCCGCTTTTCAATGAGCTGCCTATCCTCCTGGCACGTGAAGGGCCAGTATAGACCCCCTAGTATATTAGAATATGCGTAATATACCCCCTAGTTGGACATTAATAATAATAATAATCTAAACTCAACAAAATATAAAAAATGGGGATCATCCCTTTTCTTATTTATATTTGTTAGAGCTGCCTAAATTAGCACATTAATCTGTATATATTTAAAGAGTTATAGCCATGAGTCCCTAATCACATCTAATCTAATATTAATTAAATCTACCCTATAGATCTAAAGGGGTTTCCATACATTCAAATCCTTATTGCCCTCTACAGAAAAGAGTCTCTTTCTATCTCTTTATTTAAACCTCCGAGTTCCAATGTCCCCAATTTAAAAATCCAAAAAGCCTCTCTCCTGCAGAGAACACTATATCTATCTGGTACTGACGGTTTAACATGCTCAAGTCCCAGAACCCAAACATTTTTTATGCCCCCATAAATACATCCACTAAAGTGTCTTGGAACAATATGATCCAATTCTTTTGCGTTCCCTTAGCATTCTGGTGGTACCTCCTACATACGATTTTCCACATCCACAGGTGAGCCTATAGACCACAAACTGAGTACTACAGTTAATAAATTGCTTGATCTTAAATACCATATCTTCTCCCACTGTACCAAATTTGGTCTCACGGTTGTCTATATAGGTACAAGTACCGCATCTATTAACATTACATCTGTAACTCCCCACCTGTGGAGGTGGCAAAAAACCTGGCATTTCCATATTTTTCTCAATGGTTTTTGGATGACTAGGTGCCAAGAGATTTCTACGATTTTTTCCTTTTCTATATGTTATCTGTGGAGTATTTTCCAATTCAGCACTTAATAGTGGATCCAGTCTAAGAATGTCCCAATTTTTCCTTAAAATACTTCTGATATTATTCGAGAAGACATTATATCCAGTTACAAACTGGATCCCCTTTAAGTCCTCCCTTTTGTTCTTTTTATTCTTAGTTGTATTCTTTGGGATCAATAGGGACTCTCTTTTCAATAGTTGAGCTTTCTTGAAAGCTTTATCCACTTCCTCTTCTTTATATCCCTTTTCTACAAAATCCTTCTTTAACTCGTATCCATAAACAATAAAGTCCTCCATCTCTGAACAATTACATCGTAATCGATGAAATTGCCCATAGGGTACATTTTTAAGCATCCTGGGTGGTGGCAACTATCTCGTTGATATATGAATTGCTAGTTACTAGTTTCTTAAAAACTGTACTACAGATTTTTCTATCCTCCCTTCCCTCCAGGGTCAAGTCTAAAAAATCCACTTTTTTGTCATCTATTGTGTGTGTAAAACGTATGCCTCTGTTATTAACATTTCACAACTTTATCTGCGCCTCCAGGGATTCCCTATCACCCTCCCAGACCAGGAGCACATCATTGATGTATCTTCCATACACCATCAGCCTACCACCACAGCCCCCCTCCTGCATTCCAAAAATATACTCAAAATGCCCCATAAAGAGGTTGGCATATGATGGGGCAAATCTTGTACCCATGGCTGTGCCCCTGGTCTGTAGGTAACATTTACCCTGGAACTCAAAATAGTTGTGGCTCAAAATTAAATTGATGCTCTTAAGCAAAAATTCCTTTTCTAACAGAGGTATATTGTGGTCCCCTTCAAGATAATGGGCTACTGCCTCTAAGCCCAAATTGTGCTCTATAGATGTATACAAGGAAACCACATCCAAAGTGGCCCACAAATATTTTCCTTGTTTCCAATCTGTGCGGTCCATCTTTGAAAGCACCGATTGGGAATCTCTCAAATATGACGGAAGGGCCACCACATATGTCTGCAGAAAACTATCTAAAAAAGCAGACAAATTAGATGCAAATGACCCTATACCCGATATAATTGGGCATCCTGGAGGATCCACTAAAGACTTGTGCAGCTTAGGGATGTGGTAGAAAAAAGGCACAGATGGTTGTATTATCACTATAAAACCATATTCGTCTTCTGTGATTATTCCTCTCCGTAACGCTCCATCCATTAAGTCTTTTAATGCTTTACAATAAGTGAGTGTTGAATTTTGTTCTAGTAGCCTATAGAATTCCCGATCTCCTAATATTCTAAAACCCTCCTGAATATAGGCTGCTGTATCTTGAATGACCAAAGCTCCCCCTTTTTCCTCCTCTCTTATAGTTAGTTGTTTTTTGAAAGCCAAATCTTTTACTGCCTGCCTTTCTCCTTTAGTCATATTATATCTTTTACATTTTTTTTACCTAATCGACTTATTATAGTCCTCCATCACTTTTTTCATAAACATATCAACAAAAGGGCCTCTATAGTTACTTGGATAGAACTTTGACTGCTTCTTAAAAGATGTACGAACAAAGTGCTCATCATTATTAGTCTTATTCTCTTGTTGTAACTCCTCCAAATATTTGAGACATTCATTGTCCTTATCATCTATATTGCACAATTCCATATTGTCCAAAATGGGGTCATTTACCATTTCCTTTGCCGAATTTTTGATTTTAAAAAGCTGCAGGTCCGGAACAAAAGTGTAGGAGGATATAACGACAGCAAATATCTTTGGATGAAAATTAGGGACATTCCTTTAAGGTTTTTGGATATATACTGTTTGTTATGATTTTTATTGGTGGAAAGATTTGAATAGCACTTTATTTACAATTGTTAATATGTTGGGACTGAGATTATATATGTTTTATGCACTGTAGATATATGTGCACGAGTATTTATATACAGGTGCTATTAGCAATATTGTATTGATTCTCTAGTGGATGGACTACAGAAAAAAACCCAAGTAGCGCTGGCATTACAAATTGTATGTTCGTTTGACTCATTTTCTTCTGTTTGAAGATAGAGTATGCTGGAAAATCTTCCTAGCAGCGCTGGGTTTATTCTTGTGAGAAATCTAATGAGAAGCATGACAATTTAATTAGCAATTAATGATTTATATGTAATTTATACCACCATTTGCAACAAATTTATTTTCTAAATAAATGTATATCATTTTATTGGTTTTAATATAGTATATTATAGTAAAAGATATCTTAAGGAACCAAACTAATTATATTTGTGCCAAAAAAGTGTTCCAGTGGAAGTGCATTTTAAATTTTTGAATTTATAAGAGTAGGTGTCTTCATCTCTATATTCATCTCTATTTTTTTCCATTTTTGAATACCTTTAAGACATTATGAGTTGTTATTCAATTACATCGAGGGAGGAAAGAAAAGAGAAATTGTTGAACCGTTTTCTGGAGGAACATAGGTGGGGACAAAAGAAGAAATTGATTTGAAAACTGTATGCCAAAAACTGGAGATGAGACATTGGTGGGATACTTTTTCTTTGGAGAATTATCTGCAGAAGAAGATAATCCCACGGGGTCTTAGTGTTTTTAAACAACCATCCTTTCAGGAGGAATTATTTGTGGATGGTTGGTTCTGGATTTTAGATGTATGTTCATTTAGTTTAATGAGATATTATGTTCAACATAGACAAAATTGCCTCAAAAATATAGAGGTGGAAATTGCACAAATTCAGAAATTAATAGAACCATTTACATAGACCGCTCAGTTCAAGGCTTTAGATAGGGACATTAATAAAACTATGGCGAAGGTAGAGTAAGAATTAAAGGATAGGAAGGATTCAAAAATGAAAAGAGATGAGAGTGATTATAGGTCTAACAACCATAGGAAGTGGAACAACAGAAAAAGGTTTCATAATATGAACTATAAAAATAGCAAAGAGAAATATAGTAAACAGAGAGGGAAAAAATAGAAGTTAGGGAACAAGGAGAAAATAATGGAGAGTTTCCCCCCAAGAGTGAACAAGGTACAAAGGAATGGGTCCATATAAAAGTAGACAAAAGTGACAAATATGAAAATTGTAAGGAATTACGGAGAGGTATGATTAATACATGTGAGAAAGTCTTTAATGAACAGCAAGAATCTACGAGTAAAACAATGGGAAAACCTGGAATGCAGAATAGTGAACATATAGAGGTTAATAGGAAGGAAAATGAAAACAAAATAGATAAGAGTAATATTCAAACCCACAATTTAAGGAAAGAGGATCTACAATATGGAGTGACGGTTACCAATAGGTTTGGAGTTTTAAGCAACACCAAGGAGATCATTAAGAGAGTGGATGAAATGGTAAATGATGTGGAACAATTGGTACTTAAAATACATACACCTTCAAGGGATAGTACCCCTATACGCTCTTATGCAAGAGCAAGTCCGTGTCACTCGCCGGTTCCATCTACCTCTACTAGTTCTCCTTTTTTGGACCATGGTATAGTCAAAACGACCAAATTAAAAACTGCCAAAAACAAAGATACAAAAATGATTGTAGAATACAAAGGGAGAGTTTCGGGACAACAAAAAAACGGAGAACCAGAAGGGGAAAAAGAGCAGGACAGAAACACAATACTATAAATAGATGTCTTATGCCGGGTACCAACAGAGACGGGGTTTACAACTTATCCTCCACTATAATTGGGTCTTCTGAGTTAAGAGTTCTAACAAGAGGTTTAAAATATGCGCCAACTAATAAATCTAATGATTTCGATTTTTTTATAGATACACATAAATTTGCTAGGAAATTGGCATTGAAGAGATTTTTTAAAATCAAAAATTCGGCGAAGGAAATGGTAAATGACCCCATTTTGGACAACATGGAATTGTGCAATATAAATGATAATGACAAAGAATGTCTCAAATATTTGGAAGAGTTACAACAAGAGAATAAGACTAATAATGATGAGCGCTTTGTTCGTACATCTTTTAAGAAGCAGTCAAAGTTCTAGCCAAGTAACTATAGAGGCCCTTTTGTTGATATGTTTATGAAAAAAGTGATGGAGGACTATAATAATTTTACAAAAATGTAAAAGATATAATATGACTAAAGGAGAAAGGCAGTTAGTAAAAGATTTGGCTCTCAAAAAACAACTAACTATAAGAGAGGCGGATAAAGGGGGAGCTTTGGTCATTCAAGATACAGCAGCCTATATTCAGGAGGGTTTTAGAATATTAGGAGATCGGGAATTCTATAGGCTATTAGAACAAAATCTAACACTCACTTATTGTAAAGCATTAAAAGACTTAATGGATGGAGCGTTACGGAGAGGAATAATCACAGAAGAAGAACATGGTTTTATAGTGACAGTACAACCATCTGTGCCTTTTTTCCACCACATCCCTAAGCTGCACAAGTCCTTAGTGGATCCTCCAGGACGCCCAATTATATCGGGTATAGGGTCATTTACATCTAATATGTCTGCTTTTTTAGATAGTTTTCTGCAGACATATGTGGTGGCCCTTCCGTCATATTTGAGAGATTCCCAATCGGTGCTTTCAAAGATGGACCGCACAGATTGGAAACAAGGAAAATATTTGTGGGCCACTTTGGATGTGGTTTCCTTGTATACATCTATAGAGCACAATTTGGGCTTAGAGGCAGTAGCCCATTATCTTGAAGGGGACCACAATATGCCTCTGTTACAAAAGAATTTTTGCTTAAGAGCATCAATTTCATTTTGAGCCACAACTATTTTGAGTTCCAGCGTAAATGTGTCACGGTGCCCGTGATTTTTCCTGTCAGTCTCTGTATGTTGCGCTCCCATTGGCTGAGCTTAGTTTGGCCCGCCCAGTACGGCCTTCTTATACTGGGCCTCTGGCACCTGTCGGGTGCCCTTTCATGGTGTTCCTGTACCAGTGCTACTGAGTTACTGTGTTGCTGTGTTCCTGTGTACTGACTTGGCCTGTCTGACTACTCCGCTTCTGGTTCCTGCTCCGTGATTCGACCCGGCCTGGCTGACGTTCCTGCACCGTGACTTGACCCGGCTTGTCTGACATCCCTGCTCCGTGATTCGACCCAGCCTGGCTGACGTTCCTGCTCCGTGACCTGAGCCGGCTTGTCTGACGTTCCTGCGCTGAGATCCGGCCCAGCTATCCTGTTCCTGCTCATCATGTCGCCTTGGTGACATTCTGACTTCCGCTTAGTCTGGCCCTGCCAGACTGAGAACCACTGTTGCCTCCGTTACTGCTGAGCCTCCCATTAACTCTTGCAGAGCACTGTTTCCTCCGTTACCACTGAGCCTTCCGTTAACTTTTGCAGAGCACTGTTGCCTCAGTTACCACTGAGCCTTCCGTTAACTCTTGCAGAGCACTGTTGCCTCCGTTACCACTGAGCCTTCCATTAACTCCTGCAGAGCACTGTTGCCTCCGTTACCACTGAACCTTCCATTAACTCTTGCAGAGCACCGTTGCCTCCGTTACCACTGAACCTTCCATTAACTCTTGCAGAGCACCGTTGCCTCTGTTACCACTGAGCCTTCCGTTAACTCTTGCAGAGCAATTGTTGCCTCTGTTACTGCTCCAGCAGTGTGCCTGTGGTTGCGTTCCATTCAGCTCTTGCAGTATATTGTTGCCCACGTTACTGCACCGGCAGCGTGTCATTGGCTCATCTCCATCTGCTCTCGCAGAGTACTGTTGCCTCCGTGACGGCACCGGTTGGGTGTCATTGGCTCAACTTACTAGCTCTTGCAGAGTATTGTTGCCTCCATTACTGCACCGGTCAGGTGCCATTGGCTCTACTTATTTAGCTCTTGCAAAATACTGTTGCCTCCGTTACTGAACTGGTCGGGTGCCCGCGGCTGAAGTCCGTTCAGCTCTAGAAGAGTATTGTGGCCTCCGTTACTGCTATGTCAGAGGGTATAAGTCTCAGCTCTGCTTTGCAGCTCTAGATGCATGTCTCCATTCTCCCACCACAGTCTCCTGTTAGCGTTTACCATCATACTGGGCGTTGTCAAAACACACCACTTCAGAGACTGATTATATCATTGGACTTTAACCCATGCTGTGCTGAGGTTGCCTTGTTATGCCTGACCTGTGACAGTATCTGTACCATCCTACTCATTGTATACTGGGCCTTTGTGGGCATATATCTATGACCTATATTTTCCTGTCTATTCCACTGTGATACGTTATAGCCCGCTAGGGTATTTTCATTGTGTCTTTTAATAAAACTGTGTATTATGCTAACCTACTGTGTCTGAGTGTCGTGCAAACTCTTGCAAAATGTTACCTACAGACCAGGGGCAATGGGTACAAGATTTGCCCCATCATATGCCAACCTCTTTATGGGGCATTTCGAGTATATTTTTGGAATGCAGGAGGGGGGCTGTGGTGGTAGGCTGATGGTGTATGGAAGATACATCGATGATGTGCTCCAGGTCTGGGAGGGTGATAGGGAATCCCTGGAGGCGCAGATAAAGTTGTGAAATGTTAATAACAGAGGCATACATTTTATACACACAATAGATGACAAAAAAGTGGATTTTTTAGACTTGACCCTGGAGGGAAGTGAGGATGGAAAAATCTGTAGTACAGTTTTTAAGAAACCAGTAACTAGCAATTCATATATCAACGAGATAGTTACCACCACCCAAGATGACTTAAAAATGTGCCCTATGGGCAATTTCATCGATTACGACGTAATTGTTCAGAGATGGAGGACTTTATTGTTTATGGACACGAGTTAAAGAAGGATTTTGTAGAAAAGGGATATAAAGAAGAGGAAGTAGATAAAGCTTTCAAGAAAGCTCAACTATTGAAAAGAGAGTCCCTATTGATCCCAAAGAATGCAACTAAGAATACAAAGAAAACTGGATATAATGTCTTCTTGAAAAATTTCAGAAGTATTTTAAGGAAAAATTGGGACATTCTTAGACTGGATCCACTATTAAGTGCTGAATTGGAAAATACTCCCCAGATAATATATAGAAAAGGAAAAAATCGTAGAAATCTCTTGGCACCTAGTCATCCAAAAATCATTGAGAAAAATATGGAAATGCCAGGTTTTTTGCCACTTCCACAGGTGGGGAGTTACAGATGTAATGTTGCAGTACTTGTACTTATATAGACCACCGTGAGACCAAATTTGGTACAGTGGGAGAAGATATGGTCTTCAAGATCAAACAATTTATTAACTGTAGTACTCAGTTTGTGGTCTATAGGCTCACCTGTGGATGTGGAAAATCATATGTAGGACGTACCACCAGAATGCTAAGGGAACGCATAGGGGAACACCGAAGGAAAATTATGAAAAAAGAATTGGATCATAGTGTTCCAAGACACTTTAGTGGATGTAGCTATGGGGGCATAAAAAATGTTGGGGTTCTGGGAGCATATTAAACCATCAGTACCAGATAGATATAGTGTCCTCTGCAGGAGAGAGGCTTTTTGGATTTTTAAATTGGGGACATTGGAACCCGGAGGTTTAAATGAAGAGATAGAAATAGCCTCTTTTCTGTAGAGGGCAATAAGGATTTGGATGTGTGGAATCCCCTTTAGAGCTATAGGGTAGATTTATTTAATATTAGATTAGATGTGATTAGGGACTTATGGCTATAACTTTTTAAATATATACAGATTAATGTGCTAATTTAGGCAGCTCTAACAAATATAAATAAGAAAAAGGGATGATCCCCATTTTTTATATTTTGTTGAGTTTAGATTATTATTAATGTCCAAATAGGGGGTATATTACGCATATTCTAATATACTAGGGGGTCTATACTGGCCCTTCACGTGCCGGGAGGATAGGCAGCTCATTGAAAAGCGGGCAGCTGTATACCGTTCTGGCAACTGCGGGGTCAATTGAGATGAGATTTTTTTAAATAATTCGAAGAAAGGGATTTTAGAAGATATGTTTATATAAAAGCATATATCTTTAAGATATTTGTTATAAACATATAGGAGAGGAATATCTTATTTATATGTTATTTATACAATATTAAGAAATTTACACTCCTCTTCTCTGTACTATATCTGCTAAATTTTTATTTTAGCAGGGAGATAGGGTTAAAATAATATGGAAGTGTTCATTGAAAGAGAACCGGAAGTAATTAATTGAAGCAAATTGAATTGAGCGATCACTATAAGTTTTTTGAGTTTGTAAGCAAAAGGTTGATGCCCCTGACGAAGCGACATAGCAATCGCGATATGCGTTGGGCTGTTATATGTGTTAATTTACATTTGTTCTTAATGTGTTTTATGTTGTTATTTCAACACAATTTTATTGAATTAATTATCCATTTCTCAAGAGTGTCTAGGATTCACCTAGAATCTATTGTCACTCCCCTCAGAGATTCCGATCGTATATTGTAGACTTTGTATCTTTGGATACTTAGATTGGGAAAAAGCTTCTACTTCGATCGGGCGGGGAGAAGATAGAGTGAGAGGTGGCGTTGACGCGGAAGAGTGGAGCCAGAGACCGTGACTGGAGGTCAGGTCCAGTCAAAGTGATTACCCCTGGAGGTGGTGGGAGCCTCCTCGGTCTGTGAGTACCCAGCTTGAAGGGCGTGGGGAGACAATATAGTTTTTGGATGTATGGTGTCCTATACCAGATAACACTTTGCATCTATAACCTTGTTGAGGTCATCAAGTTTGCTGGTTAGGTGAGATATGGTGTTGTCCTGTTGTGCCAACAGTTGTTCAAAAGCATGTTGTTGCTAATAGATATCTTGTCAGAGTTCAGCTATCTTATCCCGTACTACAGACAGTCTCCTTCACCAGTGACTCTCTTTGCAGGGAGATGAAGCTGGGCATCTTTTGTGAGAAAGTCTCCAACAGACACTAAGATGATAAAGAGGCTAAGTCAGTAAGTAAGCCGCCAGCAGCAGGGATAGTGAAGGATGTGGAGCTCAGCAATGCTCTCACAGATGGAACGCCATACCACTATAGTAGCAATCAGGTGTACATGGAGCAAACCAATACCCAGTATGTGGAACGCATATGATACTGAGACGGCCGGATGGATAAGGAGCGAACCAGTACCCTGTATGTGGGACACAATCAATACTGAGACAGCCGGGTGGCTTGAGGAGTGAACGAGTACCTTGTATGTGGAACGCTATAACACTGAGGCAGCCGGATGGCTTGAGGAGCGAACCAGTACCCTGTACATGGAACGCTATAACACTGAGACAGCCGGATGGCTTGAGGAGCGAACCACTACCCTGTACGTGGAACGCTATCACACTGAGACAGCCGGGTGGCTTGAGGAGCGAACCAGTACCCTGTATGTGGGACGCTATAACACTGAGAGAGCCGGATGGCTTGAGGAGCGAACCAGTACCCTGTACGCGGGACGCTCTATACTGAGACAGCTGGATGGCTTGAGAAGCAAACCAGTACTCTGTACGTGGAACGCTATAACACTGAGGCAGCCGGATGGCTTGAGGAGCGAACCAGTACCCTGCCGGAGGGCTGTCAAGCAACCAGGACCTGCATTCTGAATAACCGGCACGATAATAATGTCGCCAAGGTGACTCAGGAATGTCAGATGACTGAAGACGACTGGACAGGAACCAGCAACTGGAAGCAGGAACCAGCAGGCAGACGGTCAACCGGAATCAGCAATGCCGGCGGAGACTGGCAGCAGGAAGCGGAGGTTCAACCGGATCAAACGAAGGCAGGAACTCTTCAACTGGAAACACTGGAACAGGTTGAACACAAGTTGCAGGAACACAGCAGGGGCCCAGGATACTCAGGAACAAGGTCATATTCAACAACATAGAAATCACACGAAAGGGCAACCAAAGGGTGCCCAGGCTAGGTTTAAATAGGCAATACATGGTGGGCTGAAGGCAGCCAGCCAATGGAGACCCCCCTACTGGTGATAGACATAAAAAGAGAGCAATCACGGGCACCGTGATACTTCCTCTATCAGACACGATTACCTTCGGAATACCATGGAGTCGATACACCTCCCTGGCGAATACCACCACCAATTCCTACATGGATGATAAGCCCTTAAGTCATCTTTGAAAATTTGTCCACAATCATTAGTATGACAGTACAGCCCATGGACCTAGGAAGTTCGACCATAAAATCAATGGACAAGTGTGACCAGGGACGTTCCCCGTTGGTCACTGGCTGGAGCAAGCCTACCGGCAGTTGTCGGAGTCACTTATTTTGATCACACGTTGTGCAGGCTGCAGTAAAGGCAGCACAATCTGAGCAGAGACTCGACCACCAGAACAGTCTTGACAAGGACCAAATCAATTGGTCGTGCCCAATATGGCCAGCAAGGTATGGTATGTCTCAAGAATTTTAATATGGAACTGGGCTGGTACAAAACATCTTCCACTAGGAGTCTCTACTGGGGCAGATGCTTGGGCAGCCAGTATCTCCTCTCCCAGAGGAGAAATAATACAGGTTCGTATGGTAGCAAGGATGTGATCAGCTGGAATGATCGGAGCAGGAGGAACCTCCTCCTTGGACATATTACAAAATTGGCATTACAGGGCGTAAGCCTTTACATTCTTAGAGCGTGGAAGGTATGAAACCACAAAATTGAACCTGGATAGGAACAATGCCCATCTGGTTTGATGGGAAGACAGCCATTTGGCTTCAGACAAGTACATGAGATTCTTGTGGTCTGTAAGAATCCCAATGGGGTAACTGGTACCCTCCAAAAGATGACGCCACTCTTTCAATGCCAAAATGATGGCCAGTAACTCTCTGTCACCAATCTGTTTTTTTAGAGAAATAGCCGCACGGGCGTAAAGCCTCTCCTGGAGCAGACCATTGAGAAAGGAGGGTGCCTACTCCAATATCTGATGCATCAACTTCCAGGGTGAAGTGCAGGGCGGGATTAGGATGCACCAGCATTGGAGCAGCAGTAAATGCTGCTTTGAGGTTCTCAAAGGCTAACAGTGCACTGGAAGACCATTCCAACACTTTGTCTCCTTTACGCATCATGTCATTTATAGGTTTGACAATGGTCGAAAATTTTTTTATAAATTTCCGGTAATAGTTGGCGAACCCCAAAAATCTTTGAATCACCTTCAGTCCCTCCAGACGAGGCCACTGAACCACTGTGGATAGTTTTTTGGGGTCCATGGCGAACCCGGATGCGGATATAACATACCCTAGAAAGGTAACTTGGGTTTTATGAGGGCATCCACAACATACTCCTCCATGACCTTGTTCTCCTCCACAGACAGAGGGTATGTACGGCCCCGCGGAGGGGTAGTACCAGGTAGTAACTCAATCGTACAATTGTAAGGTCTATGGGGAGGTAATGCTCTGGCTTGGATCTTGTAAAAATACTTCAGAAAACTGTGAGTAGGCCTCTGGTAGGCCTTGAGACTCGGCACAAGCCAGTCTGATCAGAAGAGAAAGACACGAGTCCTCCAAGACAAAATTTCACACATACTCCAGTCAATTTTAGGGTTATGTTTTTGCAACCACGTGAACCCTAGAATGATAGCATAGTGCGGAGAGTTAATCACCTGGAAGTTCAGGGTTTCTTTATGCAGGGCTCCCACACTCAGAGTAAGTGGGGCAGTCTCATGAGTAATGTGTGATGGCAGCAGGTGTCTGCCATCAATAGGGAGTCACGTGGCTGTAATGGAATGCCATAACGTTCAGCAAAGGCGGGGTCCACAAAATAACCTGCCGTTCCAGAGTCTATCAGGGCAGACACAGAAATAGACTCCTCAGCCCAGGATAGGACTATGTCAAGCAAGGGTTTAGCCTGAGAGGTTTCAGGGGACTGAGATATGCCACCTAAGATCTGACCCTGACAGGATCATAGGTGCAAGAGTTTCCCTGGACGTACCGGGGATGACTTCAATAGGTGACCATGCTTCCCACAGTAAAGACATAGTCCCTTCCTCCTCCTAAAGGCCCTCTCCGCAGCCAAGAGCCAGGTAACCCCCACCTGCATTAGTTCATAGAAACATAGAAACATAGAAGATTGACGGCAGAAAAAGACCACCTGGTCCATCTAGTCTGCCCTTTAGTATTCCTTTATTGTTATCTTAGGATAGATACATGTTTATCCCAGGCATGTTTAAACTGTGTTACTGTGGATTTATCAACCACCTCTGCTGGAAGTTTGTTCCAAGTTTCTACTACTCTTTCAGTGAAATAATATTTTCTAATGTTTTTCTTGATTTTTCCTCCAACTAGCCTCAGATTGTGCCCCCTTGTTCTTGTATTCAGATTCTTATTAATCACACTTCCCTCCTGAACCTTGTTCAGTCCTTTAACATATTTAAAGGTTTCAATCATGTCCCCCCTTTCTCTTCTTTCCTCCAGACTATACATATTTAGATCTCTGAGTCGTTCTTGATAAGTTCTATGCTTTAGACCTTCCACCATTTTTGTAGCTCTTCTTTGAACCCGCTCAATTTTAGTTATATCCTTTTGCAGATGAGGCCTCCAGAACTGTACACAGTATTCCAGATGTGGTCTCACTAGAGCTCTATACAGAGGGATCACAATCTCCCTCTTCCTGCTTGTTCCTGCACTACCCAAAGAGTCAGAACCAAGAGGCATGGGAGGTGAGGGAGGACAGGGTGGGCAAGTTACGTTATCGGACATACTGGTAGGATGCCTCCGCAGGCACTCCTTAAACGAAGGTCTCTCCCGGACTCGTGTATCTATGAGGATGATAAGGGATATCACCACATCCAGATCTTTCAGTAGGTCACGAGCAGCAATCTCATTCTTCGTATAATCGCAATGCCCTTGGGAAAACGCTGCTTTCAGAGCCTTATTGTTCCACCCTTCTTCGGCTGCTAGGGTTCGAAACTCAATTGCGTATTCCACCATCGTGCGGTTATCCTGACGGATAGTCATCAGGTGTTTGGAGGCCAAGATCCCGCGACCTGGCACATCAAATAAGCATCTAAAGGAGGCCACAAATTCTGTGAAATTGTATATTATGGGGTTCTCTGTCTCCCATAAAGGATTCGCTCAAGCCAATGATTTGCCAACAAGGAGAGAAATCATTAGCCCAACCCTACTGCACTCAGTAGGGAATGCTTGAGGAAGCATCTCAAGGTAAATGCCCAACTGGTTTAGGAATCCGCGACATAATTCAGATTCCCCACTATAGTGTTGTGGGAGTGGATCCAGTTAACCCTCTGACCAATCCTGCATCAGAGACGGTAGCACCTGTATGTGCCACAGGAGAAACTGGGGTGGCCACCGGCTGCGGGTTATAGTGTTCCAAGTGAGCAGTTCTGCCAAGCAAAGTCTGCAAGGCACATGCCAACTGATCAATACGTTGATCCTGATCCTTCATTCTGTTAAAAATTTTCTGTAAAGGAGGATCACTATCACCGTCTGTAGTCATGACCCTTACGTACTGTTACGGTTGGCAAGCAAGACAAGGAGTCAGACGGAAATCTTTTGTTTATACAGTATTTTACAGTCTTCTTCTTTTTCAAAAAGACATAGCACAATAAATAAGCTCAAAATAAAGGGTTACTATCACTTTAATTTATTTACTTTATGAAAATTTTATTTAGTACAATTACCAGAATATTTTATGAATCATGAGTGTCCACAAAATTTTCACTGTAACCTTTAAAAGTTTTTTTCAAACGTCATATGCACTTTGTCTTGCAAAAATATAAAATTTAAATGTTATTGAATTGGACTCAATTTCAATTAAAGCTGTATTTTGGCTGTATTCCAGAAGGTCAAAATTATTATTTTCACATTTAAAATATTTATTGCACCATTACTGGAAATTATGTCTAATACCATGTAATTCTGGCTAGGTATTTAATGTACAATGGCTGCAATAATTTTCAAGCTGTAAGTTTAGATTTTACTTTTATTTTATTATGTTTAATAACATAATGAACAACACAAAACTGATATTTGTTTTTGCTGTAGGGGTTTAGGTATAAATAGAATATTATATAAGCAATTGTTAGTATTTTCATTTAGAATATTATTTTTTCCGTTTTCTTAAATAGAGCTCTTTCCTCTTTGGTAACTACATAAACGCTGCATGAATTGGAAAATACACAGATGTAATTAAGCTATCCACTTATTTAATTTTCTACAAAAGCCACAGTCTCTCACTACTACAATAACATGATACACTCCTACATATTTTTACCACCTTAGAAGAAAGTAGAATAAAAACGCATGGAATATTTTAATGGCATAAAGTAATATATCTGTAATATTCAACATACCATGTTGAACATATATGCCCAGTAGTCCACTTTATAATGTTACAAACCCTTAGTAAGACCTTTCATTAATTTATGTCTTAATAATCACATTATCGTGTACATATGAGGGACTCCCACCAATACAAAGACAGAAAAAGAAAATATGGACAAGGAGAGAAACTCAAGACAGAATTAGTTTAAAATGTATTACCAGTGAAAAAGTTTGCACAACATTTCACCTAAAATAAATTAAATAGTGATTATTGGGAAGAATTAGGGATGAGACCTGTAATAAAGCCTATATTATAATGCAGTTGATAACTTTAGGGTATTATGAACAAATTAATCTAGAAATCTCCATGGTAATCTGTTAGATTAAACCACTGATATATTTATCAGATGCAATGTAAACTAGGTCAAAATTAGCACAGACAGTGCAATCAATCATATTATGTCAGAGAAACCTGAAGAGGATATCACAGCTTTAGATTCAATTGCAAGAGATATGATTGAAGGCACTAAATGTGCATCAGGCCACATGTAATATAGTGCCTGTCCTTTAAGGTATTTATAAGGAAGAATAATCACTTTAGTGCATACCAGTTCATACATTTCCCTATCATTGAGACTTTAAAGTGGCCAAGCCTTGAATGCCACCTAGTGATGAGCGAGCACCCCAATGCTCGGATGTTCGGGTGCTCTGACCGAGCACCCCCTGAGGCTCGAGTGCTCGGCCGAACACCCGAGCCCCATTGAAGTCAATGGGAGGACTCGAGCATTACACCAGGCACCCCCTGCTCTGATGAGGGGAGGGTGCCTGGTCCATAGGAAAAGGGCAGAAAAAGATGGAAACACTACAGAAATGGTTCAGGGACAGCATAGGGAGGATGTCTGGATGCACCTTGGACTCCAACATCGCTGCTGGGAACGATCTATCGCCCGTAGTACGCCATTTTTACAGACTGACCGTAAAACACACAAAAAGGAAAATAAAAACGACTTTAGGCGAAAAATTGTTACCAAACAGTATTTGCTGTATATTTACTTGTATATCATCTGCAAATTCTCCCAAAAATTTCATCGATTTTCTGAAGTGAGGCCATGATTAAGAGGGAAACGTGCGCAGAGGCAAATTATCCCAAAAATTTCCTTGATTTTCAGAACTGAGGCCATGATTAAGAGGGAAACGTGCGCAGAGGCAAATTCTCCCAAAAATTTCCTTGATTTTCAGAACTGAGGCCATGATTAAGAGGGAAACGTGCGCTGAGCTGACCATCTAAAACATTATGGGTGAGGGTCTGCTGCAGAGCTGACCATCCTAAACATTATATGCGAAGGCCCGCTAGTGAGCTGACGCTATAAAACATTATATGAGAGGGCCCGCTAGAGAGCTGACCCAATAAAACATTATATGAGAAGGCCCGCTGGTGAGCTGACCTATATAAAAATTGGCAAACAGGGCCCGCTGGTGAGCTGGCCCTATATAAAAATTATATCACAGGGCCCGCTGGTGAGCTGGCCCTATATAAAAATTATATCCCAGGGCACGCTGGTGAGCTGGGCCTATATAAAAATTATATCCCAGGGCATATGGAAGAGGAGGAGGAGGATGAGAACATTAAGAGTCAACCATATACCCGTTTTTGGGGTGGAAGGGGTGAATGGGAATACAGAGTATTCCCATCATTGTAAATAACATATATAAAGTGAGTTTATGTTCCCCCGGGGCTTTCCTCCAGTGGAGTGGAGAAGTCAGGGGAAATCCAGGCCTTGTTCATTTTTATAAGTGTCAACCTATCAGCATTGTCGGTGGAAAGGCGGATACGCTTATCTGTTATGATGCCACCAGCAGCACTAAATACCCGCTCAGACAGAACGCTGGCGGCAGGGCAGGCCAGCACCTCCAAGGCGTAGAGTGCCAGTTCATACCACGTGTCCAGCTTGGACACCCAGTAGTTGTAAGGCACAGAGGGATCATTGAGGACGCTGACACGGTCTGCTACGTACTCCTTCACCATCTTCCAAAACTTTTCCCTCCTTGTGACACTAGGCTGCGCATCAGGGTGAGGGTGCTGGCGGGGTGTCATGAAGGTGTCCCACGCCTTGGAGAGTGTTGCCCTGCCTTTCTCGGAACTGCTGTGTGCTCCCCTTTTCTCCCCTTCTCGGTTGGCCAAGGTAGCACGTACTCTGCCGCCAGCGTTGTCAGATGGAAAATTTTGGAGCAATTTTTCAACAAGAACCTTCTGGTATTGCACCATTTTGCTTGTCCTCTCCACCGGAGGAATGAGAGATGAGAAATTCTCTTTGTAGCGGGGGTCCAGAAGGGTGAACACCCAGTAATCCGTGTTGTCTAAAATGCGTACAACGCGTGGGTCACGGGAAAGGCAGCCTAACATAAAGTCAGCCATGTGTGCCAGAGTACCAACAGTCAAGATTTCGCTGTCCTCACCAGGAGGCTGACTCTCAATATCCTCATCCTCTTCCTCCTCTTCTGCCCACCCACGCTGAAGAGATGGAACTAAAGTTCCATGGCTACCCTCTGTAGCGGAGGCAACCGTGTCTTCCTCCTCCTCCTCCTCCTCCTCCTCCTCCTCCTCCGCCTCCTCCAATTGTCGCTGAGAAGACGAAGTGAGGGTGCTCTGGCTATCACCTTGTGTAAGCTCTTCCTCCCCCATTTCCACCTCTTCCACATGCAAAGCGTCGGTTTTAATTGTGAGCAGCGAGCGTTTCAGTAGACACAGAAGTGGGATGGTTACACTGATAATAGCGTTATCGCCGCTCACCATCTGTGTCGATTCCTCAAAATTGCGTAAAACCTCGCAGAGGTCTGACATCCATTCCCACTCCTCACTTCTGATTACAGGAAGTTGAACGGAGAGGCGACGACCGTGTAACAGCTGGTACTCCACTACTGCCCTCTGCTGCTCACAAAGCCGGGCCAACATGTGGAAGGTGGAGTTCCAGCGCGTGCTCACGTCACACAGCAGCCGGTGAGCTGGCAATTGTAAGCGCTGCTGCAGCTTCAACAGGCCGGCCGAAGCTGTAGATGACTTACGGAAATGTGCACACACGCGGCGCACCTTGGTCAAGAGATCATGCACATTGGGGTAGGTTTTTAGAAATCGCTGCACCACTAAATTAAATACATGCGCTAGGCATGGTACGTGTGTGAGCTTGCCGAGCTCCAAAGCCGCCACCAAGTTACGCCCATTATCACACACAACCATGCCTGCTTGCAGGTTGAGTGGCGAGAGCCACTGCTCGGTCTGGTGACTAATCCCCTGCAACAGCTGTTGACGCTTCCCCACTGCAGTGCTACACTGCTTCCAGCTACTGGCTGATGGGGGAGTGGCGGTGTGTGTAGAGAATTCGGAGGTGGAAACGGAGGAGGAGGAGCCAATAACGTAGGTGCTGGTGGAAACCCTGATGGAGGTAGGGCCCGCAATCCTCGGCGTGGGTAGCACCCGTGCCATCCCAGGGTCCGAGTCGCTCCCAGCCTCCACGACATTCACCCAGTGTGCCGTCAGGGAAATGTAGCGTCCCTGGCCACAAGCACTTGTCCATGTGTCAGTCGTTAAGTGGACCTTCCCAGTAACTGCGTTGGTCAGGGCACGGGTGATGTTACGGGACACATGGTGGTGTAATGCGGGGATGGCACACCGGGAAAAGTAGTGGCGGCTGGGGACCGCGTACCGAGGGACAGCTGCTGCCATCAGGCTGCGGAAGGACTCAGTGTCCACAAGCCTAAATGGCAGCATTTCGATGGCCAGTAATTTTGAAAGGTGTGAGGTTAGTGCTATGGCCTGTGGGTGGGTGGCTGGGTATTTTCTCTTGCGCTCAAATGCCTGGGGTAACGACATTTGGACGCTGTGCTGGGACAGGGAAGTGGATGTGGTCGCTGATGGTGCTTCAGATGCTACAGGTGCAGGGCGGGAGGTATGCGGGCCTGCGCCTTCGACAGGCGATTGGCCGGCACCGAAAACAGGGGAAGAGGAGGCAGTGGTGTGGCCTGCAGACACAGATGGGCGATCCAGGCGTTCCTCCCACTTACTACGGTGCTTGGATGCCATGTGTCGGATCATGCTGGTGGTGGTGAGGTTTCTAGTGTTCATGCCTCGGCTCATTCTGGTGTGGCACAGGTTGCAAACTACAAATCTTTTGTCGTCCGCACTTTCCTTAAAAAAACGCCATACCGCGGAACACCTACCCCTTGGCAAGGTAGATTTACGCAAGGGGGTGCTCCGTGGAACATTTGCGGGCCGGTTTGGTGCGGTCCGCCTTCTTTCTGTAGCCACACCACTGCCTCTTCCAGCCTGTTGCGGTGCTGCAGATGGCTCACCCTCAGGACTGCTGTCATCGCTCGGCTCTACACCTTCCCAGGTGGGGTCAGTCACCTCATCGTCCACCAAGTCCTCCTCCACTTCCTCACTCTGATCATCCTCCTCAAGTCTTGATCCCACCACATACTCGGTCATTGACAACTGTATAACATTCTCCTCAACAAGGTCTTGAGAAGGAAATAGTGGTTGATTTAATGGCAACTGTGTCTCATCATCATCATCATCATCCACTACTTCCTTTGACCTTAAATGCCGTTCACATCTGTCATCTTCTTGTGATTGGGTAGCCTCTAGAGGTTGTGAATCAGGGCACAAGATGTCATGTTCCTCTGCAAGCGTGCTTGGAGAGAGGGTCAAATGAAGGATTGGTGATGAGACGAGCTCATCACTATATCCCAGTGTGGGATCACTTCTTTGACCAGACCGTGTATGGTGGGAGGAAGGATGATCAGAGTGAGGATTATGTTGACCAGACTCTTGGCTACTGAGAGTGGACTTGGTGGAAGACAGGGTGGTGCTTAACCGACTGGAAGCAGTATCAGCTGTCATCCAACCGACCACCTGTTCGCACTGGTCGGACCTCGAGAGTGATGTCCTGCGACGCCCTGTGAAATCAGACATGAAGCTAGGTATGGTGGATGTCTTTCTTTCTTGTGCTCTGGCACCAGGCACAGTTTCTCCGCGTCCTGACCCGCGCCCTGAACTTTCAGGATCACGTCCACTTCCCCGTCCCTTTTTACCCACCTTCTTCATCTTACACGATATATATGACTTTAATATATATGAGTTTGAAAACTTAACAGTATTTCTTACTATTCTGCAACTCTGCAGAGTACACAGAATAGGCTGCTAAACGGCGGTGAAACACACTGAATGGAATATGTGACTTTAATATTTGAGTTTGAAAACTTAACAGTATTTCTTACTATTCTGCAACTGTTCAGAGTACACAGAATAGGCTGCTAAACGGCGGTGATACACACTGAATGGAATATGTGACTTTAATATTTGAGTTTGAAAAATTAACAGTATTTCTTACTATTCTGCAACTCTGCAGAGTACACAGAATAGGCTGTTAAACGGCGGTGAAAGACACTGAATGGAATATGTGACTTTAATATTTGAGTTTGAAAACTTAACAGTATTTCTTATAATTCTGGAACTGTACAGAGTACACAGAATAGGCTGTTAAACGGCGGTGAAAGACACTGAATGGAATATGTGACTTTAATATTTGAGTTTGAAAACTTAACAGTATTTCTTATAATTCTGGAACTGTACAGAGTACACAGAATAGGCTGTTAAACGGCGGTGAAAGACACTGAATGGAATATGTGACTTTAATATTTGAGTTTGAAAAATTAACAGTATTTCTTACTATTCTGCAACTCTGCAGAGTACACAGAATAGGCTGTTAAACGGCGGTGAAAGACACTGAATGGAATATGTGACTTTAATATTTGAGTTTGAAAACTTAACAGTATTTCTTATAATTCTGGAACTGTACAGAGTACACAGAATAGGCTGTTAAACGGCGGTGAAAGACACTGAATGGAATATGTGACTTTAATATTTGAGTTTGAAAAATTAACAGTATTTCTTATAATTCTGGAACTGTACAGAGTACACAGAATAGGCTGTTAAACGGCGGTGAAAGACACTGAATGGAATATGTGACTTTAATATTTGAGTTTGAAAAATTAACAGTATTTCTTACTATTCTGCAACTCTGCAGAGTACACAGAATAGGCTGTTAAACGGCGTTGAAACACACTGAATGGAATATGTGACTTTAATATTTGAGTTTGAAAACTTAACAGTATTTCTTATAATTCTGGAACTGTACAGAGTACACAGAATAGGCTGTTAAACGGCGGTGAAAGACACTGAATGGAATATGTGACTTTAATATTTGAGTTTGAAAAATTAACAGTATTTCTTACTATTCTGCAACTCTGCAGAGTACACAGAATAGGCTGTTAAACGGCGTTGAAACACACTGAATGGAATATGTGACTTTAATATTTGAGTTTGAAAACTTAACAGTATTTCTTCCTATTCTGCAACTCTGCACAGTACACAGAATGTGCTGCTAAACTGCGGCGAAGCACACTGAATGGAATATGTGACTTTGATATTTGAGTTTGAAGACTTAACAGTATTTCTTCCTATTCTGCAACTCTGCACAGTACACAGAATGTGCTGCTACACTGCGGCGAAGCACACTGAATGGAATATGTGACTTTGATATTTGAGTTTGAAGACTTAACAGTATTTCTTCCTATTCTGCAACTCTGCACAGTACACAGAATGTGCTGCTACACTGCGGCGAAGCACACTGAATGGAATATGTGACTTTGATATTTGAGTTTGAAGACTTAACAGTATTTCTTCCTATTCTGCAACTCTGCACAGTACACAGAATGTGCTGCTACACTGCGGCGAAGCACACTGAATGGAATATGTGACTTTGATATTTTAGTTTGAAGACTTAACAGTATTTCTTCCTATTCTGCAACTCTGCACAGTACACAGAATGTGCTGCTAAACTGCGGCGAAGCACACTGAATGGAATATGTGACTTTGATATTTGAGTTTGAAGACTTAACAGTATTTCTTCCTATTCTGCAACTCTGCACAGTACACAGAATGTGCTGCTACACTGCGGCGAAGCACACTGAATGGAATATGTGACTTTGATATTTGAGTTTGAAGACTTAACAGTATTTCTTCCTATTCTGCAACTCTGCACAGTACACAGAATGTGCTGCTAAACTGCGGCGAAGCACACTGAATGGAATATGTGACTTTGATATTTTAGTTTGAAGACTTAACAGTATTTCTTCCTATTCTGCAACTCTGCACAGTACTCAGAATGTGCTGCTAAACTGCGGCGACGCACACTGAATGGAATACGTGACTTTGATATTTTAGTTTGAAGACTTAACAGAATGTGCTCTAATCTGCAACTTTGCACACTAAACAGAATGTGCTCTAATCTGCAACTTTGCACACTAAACAGAATGTGCTCTAATCTGCAACTTTGCACACTAAACAGAATGTGCTCTAATCTGCAACTGTGCACACTAAACAGAATGTGCTCTAATCTGCAACTTTGCACACTAAACAGAATATATATATTTTTTTTTTTTTTTTTTTGTTTTTTTCCCCCCACACCAAATAACCTGCTGCCCCCACACACAGTAGTCCTAAAAAGGACTTTTGGTTCTTTTTTTTTCACAATTTTTGTTTTTTTCCTCCCTACACTGCCTTTCCCTTCCTATCCTCAGCTCTCCCTGGCTCAGACTGAGCCGAACTCGCTGGTCAGGTGCTATACAGCACCTGACCACGGGTTCTGGCCAGCCAATCAGTGTAATGCCAGCAGCCAACATGGCTGCTGGCATTACACCGATGTCAGAGCCTCCCTGCACGTTTATTGGCTGCGCAGCAGCCGCAAAACGTGCGGGGAGGAGACCCGAACATGGCGGGCGAGCACATGCGGTACTCGTACGAGTACCGCCATGTGCCGAGCAGAGCGATGCTCGAGCCGATCCGAGCATCGGCCGAGCATGCTCGCTCAACACTAATGCCACCCCTATAACATTCAGAAAAATTGGATAATGTTATAAAATGTCTGCAGCTTGTTAGTACAAAGCAAGAAACAATTGTACATACATAGCAGGCTAAGTCATTAAGCAGGAATACACAAAAATTGGTTCCAGCACCAATTTTAGTATAGAATCATATTGATGCTTCCCCCTTACTGTCTACTCTCATGGTATACAATGCTTGACTACTATAGAAACCCAGTATGTGGCAAAAACAGAAAAGACTTACTTTTGTGAGAAATGTAGATAACTGGAAATATGTAAAATAATAAGATTAAATGAAAATATTCAAGGGAAGAATCATATAAATTATACATATTCCATCTAAGCATATAATGAATAATTCAAAGTATGATAGCCCAGTGGAAATTGTGATAGTTAGTTCTTGTCCTCCTCAGAGTGTTAGTTCTTGTCCTCCTCTCCAAAGGACTATCATGGTGCCCGTGATCTTCTGAGCAGGCGATATTGCTACTTCCTGCTTCCTTCCTGCTGGGCCCTTATTGGCCACTGGGTTTTGCTCCACCCAGTGTGAGTCTTTTTTATACTCTGTCCTGTCATTTCTTTGGTACCCTTTCGTGGTGTTCCTGTATCTGGCATTTGTTGCTGTGATTCCTGCTCCGTGTATGAACAGGTTTTGCCTGACCTTGCTCCTGTCTCCGCTGCCTTGATCCCGTTGTCGACCTGGACTGCCTGACTACCGTTCTCTGGGTTCCGATTGTCACTGTGGCTAATTTGCTCTGTGTACCGATACTGGCTGTGACTGACTAAGCTTTGTGTACCGAACCTGGCTGTGTCTGACTGATACTCTGTGTACCGATCCAGGCTGTGGCTGACTACCGCTCTCTGCGTACCAATCGAGGCTGTGGCTGACTACCTCTCTGTGTACTGATCCAGGCTGTGGCTGACTACCGCTCTGTGTGTACCAATCCAGGCTGTGGCTGACGAATGCTCTTTGTGTCCGATCCAGACTGTGGCTGACTATTGCTCTCTGTGTACCGATCCTGGCTGTGACTGACTACCTCTCTCTGTGTACCTATCCTGACTTAGCTATCAACACTTAGTACATCGATCCTGGCTGTGGCTGTTTTTGATTCGTGGCCTCCTGTTATTCTAGTCTCCTAGACTAGTGCCTAGCCAGTGCGTGTCAGTAACACCTTCTGCTCCTCAGTCTCCTGAGACTGTGCCTGAGACTGCTAGTGTTGCCTTCAGTTACCTCAGTTTCCTGAGCCAGAGCCTGTCAGTGTTGCCTTCGGTTACCTCAGT
This sequence comes from Rhinophrynus dorsalis, assembly GCA_037306005.1. Lineage (NCBI taxonomy): Eukaryota > Metazoa > Chordata > Amphibia > Anura > Rhinophrynidae > Rhinophrynus > Rhinophrynus dorsalis. The sequence goes on from CM074720.1 coordinate 292,267,955, forward strand.
CTCCTGAGCCTGTGTCTGTCAGTGTTGCCTTCGGTTACCTCTATCTCCTGAGAGTGTGCCTGCACCTGTCAGTGTTGCCTTCACTTACTTCAGTTCTCTGTGGCTGGTCCTGTGACTGTGCCTGCATGTGTTGCCTCCGATTAACCAGTCTCCAGGGATTAATCCCTGCCGTGCATGCCAGTACTACCTCCAGGCACCCTAGCCTCCAGGCCTAGCGCAGGCTAGTGTCTGTCAGTGTTGTCTCCGGTTACCTGACCTGGGTCACTCTCCAGTTATCACTGTGCCCGTGCTTTCTCTGGCGACATTGTTATGTCCCGGTTACTTCCTGATTGTCTTTTATTGGCTACTGGGTTTTATCTCCGCCCAGTTCTAGCCCTTCAATACTGAGCCCAGTCACTTTAGCGGCGCCCTTTCTTGGTGTTTTTGTTGCCAGCGCTTGTTCCTGTTATTTGTGTGAATCCTGTGTATGACCTGGACTGCCTGACTACTCTGCCTGATCTGTTCCTGCCCTGTGTATCAACCCGGCCTGGCTGATGTTCCTGCTCTGTGTACCCACTCGGATTGGCTGACGTTCCTGCTCTGTGTACTGACCCAGCCTGGCTACATTCCTGCTCTGTGAACCGACTCGGATTGGCTGACGTTCCTGCTCTGTGTATCGATCCAGTCTGGCTGACATTCCTGCTCCATGTACCGACCCGGATTGCCTGGAGTTCCTGCCCTGTGTATCTACCCGGCCTGGTGGGCGTTCCTGCTTGGTGTACCTCCCTGTACTACTGTCCGCCCATCCTGGGTTCCATTTGGAGGTCTTTCCTCCATTGTCGACTACTGTCTCTGACAGTCACTGGTTGCCTCCATCTAGCACTGCACTTGCAGCGCTGTTCTGTGATCCTGCCTCATTACATTGTGCTTTGGTGTCAGGATCTGTTGGTTGCACCTGGTACGCTTGACCTGTCCACTCTTACCTCCGAGGTTGGGTTTGCCTCTGGGCGCCTTGGTCAGTCTCCACTGCTTGGCAGTTCTGTCCAGGTCTGAGCGTTCGTTCACCCATCGCTGGTTGGTGCTATAGCGCTTCAGGGTCAAAGCCTTCCCTGTCAGTCTGGGATTTTCCCTGAGTACTCTGTCTGGCAGTATCGTGAGTCCTCACTACTCTGGAATTCCCGTCATTGTTGCTAACAGAACCCTACAGCCTGTGGCCTCCAATAGGGCTGATAAGGCATCTGTTCTCTGGTCTCCTATCCTGAGCCTCATTGGGTCCCGCTTGCCTAGTCTCTCTTACTATCCTGTGGGATAGTAGTGGCCTCCTCTCAGTTACCCATATTGTGGCTTATCATTTGGGCTCACTCCCTGCGTTGGGAGTCTCCATTGACCTCTGCACTACTAGGGCATGCTGGCACCCCTTGGCCTAGTAGTGCCTTTGCTTGTCTGCTCTTCCAGATTCACACGAACTGTGACCTGACCTGCGTCAGTATTGTACCTTTGGTGCCTATTGGGCCTGAGTGGGTTACTGTTATCATTGTGACCTGACTGTGTCAGTATTGTGACATCTGTACCTACTGGATCTGTGTGGGTTACTATACGTCATTGTAGCCTGACCTGTGGCAATATTGTGTCATTTGTATGTACTGGACCCGCATGGGTCACATTATCCTTGTTCTATTAATAAAACTGTGTTTTACCATAACCTTCCATGTCTGAGTGTCCTTAAAAACCATTACACCAGTGTCCTGGTTGTCCGCTATTCCTTCCCTAGTTTCTGGGGATTCTGCCCTGCAGTCACCTACCGTCTAGCTACTTGGGCCGCTTCCTAGATGTTACTGCTGAGGTTCTGTTCCTGGTTCCTGTCATCTGTTCCTGACCATATTGTATTGTTCTACGTTGCGTATTTCTGTACTCTGACCTGTGTCAGATTTGGGAAGTGCCACGGTACTGTACGGTTCTAGACCTGTGAAGGGGACACTGTGTTCCTTATTATTCTCAATAAAGCTGATTTTACCTTACCAAATTGTCTGACAGTTCTTACAAACTGTGGCACACCGTGATAAATTGATGGACAGAAGCAGGAACCATAGGTGTTACTGCAGATAAAGGGAATCTTGGCACAAAATTAGAGCTTCTATTATGTGCCCCAGAGCCCGGAGAATGGTTTATGAGTGATTTTGCTGCTGTTAGTTGTTACACCTCTGACATATCGATGGTGTGTCGATGTGGATGTGGATGTGCTTTAAGTGGGACCTTAGTGAGTATGTGCCTAGTGGTGATCCTGCTTTCCCCTTCATACATGTTTTAAACACAAACAACAGATAGCAACATATTTAGCTTTTGGATCATGAGCGAAGTATATCCATACTGTAGAATTCATACACTGAGGGGTTCCTGTGGGGCTACTGCTACTACTACTACAGCTACAACTACTGGGGTTGTTGTTGCAGTTGTACTACTTGTAGGTTGTGGCAATTCATACAGCAGAAAAAGTGCTCATCATAGCTAGGGTTGGTGATGTTGATTACATGTGTCGCTGATTATTAAACAATAGTGCCTGTGGCTGGGAGGGGAATGGACTTGAAAACAGTGAAAATGCTGATTGACAGTATGAATATACATTCTATTTTTACTTGTTCAGAGTCAGGCTTTCCAATTGATTCCTCAAACACTTTAGAAACAGACACAGTTCTCCTTTTCACTGGTGGAAGATTGATCATTTTTCCATTCAGTTAATTTTCTAGTCATGACAACATCTCTCTTGTTCTCTGCTTCATCTGTGTAAGAAGAAGGGGAGGAAGCTGGAGGGATATATTCTAGATCAAAATCATGATCCGTAATAAGGTAATATGCAGCATCTCCCTTCGATCACCTGCCTATCTTTTCACAGTCAAAGAAAATTTTTGGGTATTTGGGGTAAATCTCCTTTCTCTCTTTACACTATACTAGACTCCCCTAACACAGAGGCTCAGTCAGCTCAGGAAGGATCTTCAATTGCCTGCCTATCTCTTCTCAGTCAAACAAAATATGGGGTTAATCTCCTTTCTCCATTCACACTCCTTCAGATTCCTCTAACACAGAGGTTCAGACAGCTCAGGAAAGAACTTAGATCGCCTGTGTGTTTCTTTTCAATCAAACAAAATATTGGGGTATTTGAGTATATCTCCTTCCTCCTTCCACACTTTCCTAGTATCCCCTAACACAGAAGCTCAACCAGCTCACGAAGGAACGTGGATCACTTGTCTGTCTCTTCTCAGTCACAAAAGATATTGGGGTATTTGGAGAAAGTATGCTTTATTTCTTCACAAACCCCAAGATTCCCATAATACCTAGGCTGAGCCAGTCCAGGAAAGAACTTGGATCACCTGCCTGTATCTTCTCAGTCAAACAGGTTTTTGGGGAATTTGGGGGTAAATCTCCTTTCTATCTTCACACTCCTCCAGAGACCTCCCAACTACCCTAACACAGAGAATAAATTGCCTGCCCAAAAGACTCTCTAATCTAAGTTCCAACTTCACTTTATTTTCCTAGCTTAATGAACTCCAATGAAATAATATATGAAACTGATAACTTAGTGCATATTGCAATAGATTAGCACCGCAGGTTAATAATATATAATTACAAACTCCAAAAGAAAAGCTATGCTAAGGAACAATCACCGTAGGTTACTAAATCCACCGTGTTAAACCTTGCCAGTTAACCCGTTCAGTGCTGAAAAGGAGTACTGATAACCCCTAAATTAAAACTTAACCTTTACTAAATCACATAATACAATTCCCTCAAAATTTACTTATATTAAAAAATACAACAGCTTACAAAGCTAATAGCCCAGCTGTGTATTATATAGTATATCGGGTATTTCTCCAAAGACAACGGTGGTAAGTATATACACACTCCGCGATACTATCGTTAACTGTCCCTACACTTGGGCAGGAAAGAGTACAAAGAAAGTATAGATACCTAAAGTTTGTGTCTCAGACATGCAAGCACTTGTGTTACCTCCCGGGTCAGTATAAAACTTCACTGGTAACCGTTCCTATTCCAATCAAAGAGAAAGAGCACCCTTCAGTATGGGTGTAAATAATGTGACAGTACCCTATTACCAGTTACTATACTACTATAATAAGTTGCTGAGTGTGTCCACAGTCATCTGGAGAAATATTAACCCTTAAAATACCCTACGCGTTTCGCCGCTCATATGTGACGGCTTCGTCAGGGGCTACAATTTACAGAGCAACCACCCGTGGTCATATTTAAGGCCTACAAATATAGGCGGGTCGCACACGTCATTCAGTCCCTCCCAAAGTCAAATGTGATTGGCTAAGCAAATGGAACATTAATCCGATCTGCTTACTGCTGGAACCTCGTCAGTTGTCAATCCCAAAGTATCAACAAGTATCATTTCATCTGTAATTTTGTTACAATAAATTGACACATCCGTGTGATATAGATTCAAAACTACTGATGATAACACCTTACAATATGTAGAATTAAACGAATGTTGTTTCAATAACTGAGACCGGGGATACTCAACCTCAATCTTTAATAAAGGGTAAAAATCTAAACCCTTCATTTAACCCTTTAGGTGCTTTTGTTTGCAAGCGATATATCCAATAAGCTTCTGACCTCAATAAAATTTTATCCAGATCCCCTCTTCATTCATTTAATTCAAAATGTTTAATGCCTTTGAATGAAATCACTTTTAAGTCACCATTATGGGTCTGATTTACATGGTTGGCAATGGGCTTATCCCTTTTATTTCGTATATCCCCAACATGCTCTAAAATCCGTCTCCTTAGTTGGCGTTTTGTCTTACCAACATATTGTATACCACATTTGCAAGTCATCAGATAAATAACTCCCGTACTCTTGCAATTAATAAATTGCTGAATCTGATATCTATCTGATGTCATCGAATCACCAAAGGTTTTAGCCTTGGGCATATAAGGACAAGCCTGACAATCAGAACATGGAAATGAACCCACTATAGTAGATCTTAACCAAGTATGATTAGATGGCGATCTATAGTGACTTCTAGTAAGTATATCTTTCAGGTTGGGACCTCTCCTGTATGTAACACTCGCCACATTGTCCAAAACTTCCTTTAGATCGGGATCACTTGTAAGGATCGACCAATGTTTGTTAAGGATCTGTTTTACCTGAAGATGAGCCTGATCATAAGTGCTAATAAACCTAATCTTTCCAGATTCCACTTTATTTTTTGGAACCGGATGCAGTAGCTCATCTCTATTGGAGCCCAAAGCTTTATGGTAGGCTTTCTTGAGACAGTTGTTACTATAGCCTCGCTGTTTGAATCTGGCCCTCAGATTGATAGCTTCATTTTTAAAGTCTGTTGTGGTAGTACATAATCGTCTCAACCTTAGATATTGTCCTACAGGGATACTACGTATTAGAGTTTGTGGATGATTACTTGTAGCTTGAAGTAAACTATTAGTCGCTGTAGATTTACGATATAACGTTGTTTCAATCTCATCTACATTATTTCTTTTTATCATTATATCAAGAAATGGCATAGAGTCTTTATCAATATTACTAGTCACTCAAAGATTAATTGTGTTAGTGTTAATGACCTCTACAAACTCATGGAACAAATGTCCCGTCCCCGTCCATATCAAAAGGATTTCGTTGATGTATCTTAACCATAACATAATGTGTTGAGTAAATTTATCAATGTCCTCTACAAAAATGATAGTATCCTCCCACCAGCCAAGGTAAATATTTGCATATGTGGGAGCACATGTGCTCCCCATTGCCGTCCCCTGTACTTGGTGGTAAATTCTTTTGTCAAAAATAAAGTAGTTATGTGTAAGAAGGAATGTCAGCAAAGTCAAAACAAACTGATTATGTTTAACAAAAGATTGTCCTCTAGTAAATAAAAAATGTTCAACTGCCTTGATACCTACATCATGTTTGATGCTCATGTAAAGTGACTCCACATCTAGACTAGCCAGAAAATGGTTGGTGTCCAAATGTATTCCTTCCACTCTAGTTATGGCGTCTTGGGAGTCCCTTATATACGAGGGCAGAGCCGTGACAAAACTCCTTAGAACCTGATCAATATAGTTACTGCTCTTTTCCGTAAGATTGCCTATACCCGAGACAATTGGTCTCCCTGGGGGCTTAGCCAAATTTTGTGTATTTTCGGAAGTATATAAAAAGTCGCTATAGTGGGATTGTTTACCAATAACTAATCATATTCTTTCTTACTTATAATCCCATCCTGAAGGCCTTGTTCTAAAATAATCTTAAGGTCACTCAAGTAGTCCTTAGTGGGATCACTTTTAAGAGATATATAACAGAGTTTATCATTTAGCAACCTTTTACATTCTGTTTCATAATATGTAGAAGTCAATATAACAGTGTTGCCCCCCTTATCTGAGGGCTTAATAAGTATACTTTTATCATCTGCCAGATCTTTTAATGCAGCTCTCTCATGTTTATTAGGATTAGATTGACCTCTGAATCCCTGTTGAGGTATAATCTCCAAATTCTTTAGTTCATCTGAAACTAATTGAACAAAAACCTCCACATTAGGTGACACTGTCATTAATGGCATAAATTTAGAATTATTTTTTAAATTAGTAAATGGACGTTTGGAAACATCTCTAGGGGTAACATTTTCCTCTAGCAGATATACCAAATCTTGTACAGTATCTCCATCAATATTGTTGATTCCCTTCTTGTTAACTTCCAGTTTAAAATGCTTATGAAGAAGTAATTTTCTAGCAAACAAATTAAGATCTTTCACACAATCGAATAAACGAAATGTATTAGTAGGACAAAAAGACAAACCTTTCTTTAAAAAACTCACATGATGTTTATTGAGTTTTTTTATCAGAAAGATTGATTGTCTGCATAGTATCATTTAATGGACAGTCAGATATTGTACACAATGGATTCATTGTCGATTGTTGGTCATTTTGTACCCCCATCTGTTTCTGTCCCTTAACTGCTGTTGTCTCTGTGTAAGTTGACCTTGGCCCTGTTGTTGGCCTAAAAAAGGTTTGTTAGTCCTATTATAAAACCTTCTACTTCTATTCGATCTAGAGGTTAATTCTCCTCCTTCTGATTCACTAACATCTGACTCTGATTCAGAGGATACTGTAACCTGTTGAGTTCTATTTCTATATACCTTGCCCTCACTAAAATCGTTTTTATCTCTGATGAATTTTTTGTATTTTCTATTTTTCAAATCATTAGCTAGTTTATCTATAGTGTTTTTTAATGTAATTTCAAATTGTTCATATCCTGGACTTGTTTTTTTTACTGTTAATAACTGTTAATTGAGTTTCCACTTCCTTATTTATTTTTTCTAACTCCATTTTCTCCGTTGTTATAATTAACTCAATTAACTCCAAAGAACACATCATCAGTCAAGTGAGATGCTGGTATGAGATTACTACTAGTGATGAGCGAGCATGCTCGGCCGAAGCTCGGTTCGGCTCGAGCATCGCTCTGCTCGGCACATGGCGGTACTCGTACGAGTACCGCATGTGCTCGCCCGCCATGTTCGGGTCTCCTCCCCGCACGTTTCGCGGCTGCTGCGCAGCCAATAAACGTGCTGCGCAGCCAATAAACGTGCGGGGAGGCTCTGACATCAGTGTAATGCCAGCAGCCATGTTGGCTGCTGGCATTACACTGATTGGCTGGCCAGAACCCGTGATCGGGTGCTGTATAGCACCTGACCAGCGAGTTCGGCTCAGTCTTAGCCAGGGAGAGATGAGGATAGGAAGGGAAAGTCAGTGTAGGGAGAAGAAAAGTGTTTTTGAACTCTTTAAAGACCCAAAAGTCCTTTTTAGGACTGTTGTGTGTGGGGGCAGCAGTTATATTTTGTTTGGGGGGGCACAAATTTAAAAAATAAACGTCACATATTCCGTTCACTGTGCCTAGCCGCAGATTAGCAGCACATTCTGTTTAGTGTGCAAAGTTGCAGATTAGCAGCACATTCTGTTTAGTGTGCAAAGTTTAAAAAATAAACGTCACATATTCCGTTCACTGTGCCTAGCCGCAGATTAGCAGCACATTCTGTTTAGTGTGCAAAGTTGTAGATTAGCAGCACATTCTGTTTAGTGTGCAAAGTTTAAAAAATAAACGTCACATATTCCGTTCACTGTGCCTAGCCGCAGATTAGCAGCACATTCTGTTTAGTGTGCAAAGTTTAAAAAATAAACGTCACATATTCCGTTCACTGTGCCTAGCCGCAGATTAGCAGCACATTCTGTTTAGTGTGCAAAGTTGCAGATTAGCAGCACATTCTGTTTAGTGTGCAAAGTTTAAAAAATAAACGTCACATATTCCGTTCACTGTGCCTAGCCGCAGATTAGCAGCACATTCTGTTTAGTGTGCAAAGTTGCAGATTAGCAGCACATTCTGTTTAGTGTGCAAAGTTTAAAAAATAAACGTCACATATTCCGTTCACTGTGCCTAGCCGCAGATTAGCAGCACATTCTGTTTAGTGTGCAAAGTTTAAAAAATAAACGTCACATATTCCGTTCACTGTGCCTAGCCGCAGATTAGCAGCACATTCTGTTTAGTGTGCAAAGTTGCAGATTAGCAGCACATTCTGTTTAGTGTGCAAAGTTTAAAAAATAAACGTCACATATTCCGTTCACTGTGCCTAGCCGCAGATTAGCAGCACATTCTGTTTAGTGTGCAAAGTTTAAAAAATAAACGTCACATATTCCGTTCACTGTGCCTAGCCGCAGATTAGCAGCACATTCTGTTTAGTGTGCAAAGTTTAAAAAATAAACGTCAAATATTCCATTCACTGTGCCTAGCCGCAGATTAGCGGCACATATTGTTTAGTGTGCAAAGTTTAAAAAATAAACGTCACATATTCCGTTCACTGTGCCTAGCCGCAGATTAGCAGCACATTCTGTTTAGTGTGCAAAGTTGCAGATTAGCAGCACATTCTGTTTAGTGTGCAAAGTTTAAAAAATAAACGTCACATATTCCGTTCACTGTGCCTAGCCGCAGATTAGCAGCACATATTCCGTGTAATATGAAGAAGGCGGGTAAAAAGGGACGAGGAAGTGGACGTGATCCTGATAGTTCAGGGCGCGAGTCAGGACGCGTAGAAACTGTGCCTGGTGCCAGAGCACAAGAAAGAAAGACATCCACCATACCTAGCTTCATGTCTCAGTTTACAGGGCGTCGCAGGACATCACTCTCGAGGTCAGACCACTGCGAACAGGTGGTCGGTTGGATTTCAGCTGATACTGCTTCCAGTCGGTTAAGCACCACCCTGTCTTCCACCAAGTCCACTCTCAGTAGCCAAGACCCTGATCATCCTTCCTCCCACCATAGAGGGTCTGGCCAAAGAAGTGATCCCACACTGGGATATAGTGAGGAGCTCGTCTCATCACCAATCCTTGATTTGAACCTCTCTCCAAGCACGCTTGCAGAGGAACATGAGATCTTGTGCCCTGATTCACAACCTCTAGAGGGTACCCAATCACAAGAAGATGACAGAGGGGAACGGCATTTAAGGTCAAAGGAAGTGGATGATGATGATGATGAGACACAGTTGCCATCAAATCAACCACTATTACTGTCTCAAGACCTTGATGAGGAGGATGATAGACAGTTGTCAATGACTGAGTATGTGGTGGGATCAAGAAATGAGGAGGATGATAAGAGTGAGGAAGTGGAGGAGGACTTGGTGGACGATGAGGTGACTGACCCCATCTGGGAAGGTGGAGAGCCGAGCGATGACAGCAGTCCTGAGGGTGAGCCATCTGCAGCACCGCAACAGGCTGGAAGAGGCAGTGGTGTGGCTAAAGAAAGAAGGCGGACCGCACCAAACCGGCCCGCAAATGTTCCACGGAGCACCCCCTTGCGTATATCTCCCTTGCCAAGGGCTAGGTGTTCCGCGGTATGGCGTTTTTTTAAGGAAAGTGCGGACGACAAAAGAATTGTAGTTTGCAACCTGTGCCACACCAGAATGAGCCGAGGCATGAACACTAGCAACCTCACCACCACCAGCATGATCCGACACATGGCATCCAAGCACCGTAATAAGTGGGAGGAACGCCCGGATCGCCAATCTGTGTCTGCAGGCCACACCACTGCCTCCTCTTCCCCTGTTTTCGGTGCTGGCCAATCGCCTGTCGAAGGCGCAGGCCCGCATACCTCCCGCCCTGCACCTGTACCATCTGAAGCACCATCAGCGACCACATCCACTTCCCTGTCCCAGCGCAGCGTCCAAATGTCGTTACCCCAGGCATTTGAGCGCAAGCGAAAATACCCAGCCACCCACCCACAGGCCATAGCACTAACCTCACACCTTTCCAAATTACTGGCCATCGAAATGCTGCCATTTAGGCTTGTGGAGACTGAGTCCTTCCGCAGCCTGATGGCAGCAGCTGTCCCTCGGTACGCAGTCCCCAGCCGCCACTACTTTTCCCGGTGTGCCGTCCCCGCCTTACACCACCATGTGTCCCGTAACATCACCCGTGCCCTGACCAACGCAGTTACTGGGAAGGTCCACTTAACGACTGACACATGGACAAGTGCTTGTGGCCAGGGACGCTACATTTCCCTGACGGCACACTGGGTGAATGTCGTGGAGGCTGGGAGCGACTCGGACCCTGGGATGGCACAGGTGCTACCCACGCCGAGGATTGCGGGCCCTACCTCCATCAGGGTTTCCGCCAGCACCTACGTTATTGGCTCCTCCTCCTCCTCCGTTTCCACCTCCGAATTCTCTGCGCGCAGCGCCACTCACCCATCAGCCGGTAGCTGGAAGCAGTGTAGCACTGCAGTGGGGAAGCGTCAACAGGCCGTGCTGAAGCTGATCTGCCTTGGGGACAAACAGCACACGGCCTCAGAGCTGTTGCAGGGGATTAGTCACCAGACCGAGCAGTGGCTCTCGCCACTCAACCTGCAACCAGGCATGGTTGTGTGTGATAATGGGCGTAACTTGGTGGCGGCTTTGGAGCTCGGCAAGCTCACACGTACCATGCCTAGCGCATGTATTTAATTTAGTGGTTCAGCGATTTCTAAAAACCTACCCCAATTTGCATGATCTCTTGACCAAGGTGCGCCGCGTGTGTGCACATTTCCGTAAGTCATCAACAGCTTCAGCCGGCCTGTTGAAGCTGCAGCAGCGCTTACAATTGCCAGCTCACCGGCTGCTGTGTGACGTGAGCACGCACTGGAACTCCACCTTCCACATGTTGGCCCGGCTTTGTGAGCAGCAGAGGGCAGTAGTGGAGTACCAGCTGTTACACGGTCGTCGCCTCTCCGTTCAACTTCCTGTAATCAGAAGTGAGGAGTGGGAATGGATGTCAGACCTCTGTGAGGTTTTACGCAATTTTGAGGAATCGACACAGATGGTGAGCGGCGATAACGCTATTATCAGTGTAACCATCCCACTTCTGTGTCTACTGAAACGCTCGCTGCTCACAATTAAAACCGACGCTTTGCATGTGGAAGAGGTGGAAATGCGGGAGGAAGAGCTTACACAAGGTGATAGCCAGAGCACACTCACTTCGTCTTCTCAGCGACAAGTGGAGGAGGCGGAGGAGGAGGAGGAGGAGGAAGACACGGTTGCCTCCGCTACAGAGGGTAGCCATGGAACTTTATTTCCATCTCTTCAGCGTGGGTGGGCAGAAGAGGAGGAAGAGGATGAGGAGATTGAGAGTCATCCTCCTGGTGAGGACAGCGAAATCTTGCCTGTTGGTACTCTGGCACACATGGCTGACTTTATGTTAGGCTGCCTTTCCCGTGACCCACGCGTTATACGCATTTTAGACAACACGGATTACTGGGTGTTCACCCTTCTGGACCCCCGCTACAAAGAGAATTTCTCATCTCTCATTCCTCCGGTGGAGAGGACAAGCAAAATGGTGCAATACCAGAAGGTTCTTGTCGAAAAATTGCTCCAAAATTTTCCATCTGACAACGCTGGCGGCAGAGTACGTGCTACCTTGGCCAACCGAGAAGGGGAGAAAAGGGGAGCACACAGCAGTTCCGACAAAGGCAGGGCAACACTCTCCAAGGCGTGGAACACCTTCATGACACCCCGCCAGCACCCTCACCCTGATGCGCAGCCTAGTGTCACAAGGAGGGAAAAGTTTTGGAAGATGGTGAAGGAGTACATAGCAGACCGTGTCAGCGTCCTCAATGATCCCTCTGTGCCTTACAACTACTGGGTGTCCAAGCTGGACACGTGGTATGAACTGGCACTCTACGCCTTGGAGGTGCTGGCCTGCCCTGCCGCCAGCGTTCTGTCTGAGCGGGTATTTAGTGCTGCTGGTGGCATCATAACAGATAAGCGTATCCGCCTTTCCACCGAAAATGCTGATAGGTTGACACTTATAAAAATGAACAAGGCCTGGATTTCCCCTGACTTCTCCACTCCACTGGAGGAAAGCCCCGGGGGAACATAAAGTCACTTTAGATATGTTATTTACAATGATGGGAATACTCTGTATTCCCATTCACCCCTTCCACCCAAAAAACGGGTATATGGTTGACTCTTAATCTTCTCATCGTCCTCCTCCTCTTCCGTATGCCCTCTGATACAATTTTTATATAGGGCCAGATCACCAGCGGGCCCTGTGATACAATTTTTATATAGGGCCAGCTCACCAGCGGGCCCTGTTTGACAATTTTTGTATAGGTCAGCTCACCAGCGGGCCTTCTCATATAATGTTTTATTGGGTCAGCTCTCTAGCGGGCCCTCTCATATAATGTTTTATTGGGTCAGCTCTCTAGCGGGCCCTCTCCTATAATGTTTTATAGCGTCAGCTCACTAGCGGGCCTTCGCATATAATGTTTAGGATGGTCAGCTCCGCAGCAGACCCTCACCCATAATGTTTTAGATGGTCGGCTCAGCAGCAGACCCTCATTCCTAATGTTTTAGATGGTCAGCTTAGCGGCATGCCCTCGCCCCTAATGTTTTAGAGGGTCACCAGCAGGCCATTAATCCTAATTTTTCAAGGGTGTGTATGATGCCCTCCTTTATGTGTAATAAAGGGTGTATTGGAGTGACATTGCAGTCTAATTTTTGGCAGCCCTTTCACTTAGTGCATAGGCTTTATGAGTGTTGGACCACTACCTGAACTATTGTACCACAATGTGAATGAGGCCCTCCATTTTGTGATATACAGGTTGTATCGGAGTGCCTCAGGTCCTCCCATTGAATTAAATAGGGCTGGGGTGTTCGACAGAGCAGAAGGTAGTTCTTGGCTTCATCCACTAAGTCACTTCGTCACTTTTACTGAATGGATCAGACCCCACTGTTCCGACTATAAATTTTGGACTTAACAAGGGCAAACGGACATGTTGTAAAACCTGTGGTAGCTGCGGCCTCCGTTCCTGAATGCTGTACCTTACCCGGGCCATAACCACGTTGAACACCTGCTTTACGCTGCGCACGTTTCCCTCTTAATCATGGCCCCAGTTCCGAAAAATCGATGACATTTTTTGCAGATTTTGCAGATGATATACAAGTAAATATACAGCAAATACTGTTTGGTAACAATTTTTCGCCTAAAATCGTTTTTATCTTCCTTTTTGTGTGTTTTACGGTCAGTCTGTAAAAATGTCGTACTACGGGCGAAACATCGTTCCCAGCAGCGACGTTGGAGTCCAAGATGCATTCAGACATCCTCCCTATGCTGTCCCTGAACCATTTCTGTGGTGTTTCCATCATTTTCTGCCCTTTTCCTATGGACCAGGCACCCTCCCCTCATCAGAGCAGGGGGTGCCTGGTGTAATGCTCGAGTCCTCCCATTGACTTCAATGGGGCTCGGGTGCTCGGCCGAGCACTCGAGCCTCCGGGGGCGCTCGGTCAGAGCACCCGAACACCCGAGCATTGGGGTGCTCGATCATCACTAATTACTACGTAAACCCCTAGGTACAATTTTATTCTCCAAATAACTTTGCAGACTGGTTATCTCCCACCAGGTACGAGTTTGCTTCTTCATAGATTTAGTTAATTCTTTAAATAGAGCATCTATATCTTCTAACACGGATGATGTTGGATTGTCAGTATTGGTATGTTCCGACACAAAAAGCTTTGCCGCTTCTTCTCTCCAGCTTGAGAAATCTATCGGTGATGATAGAAATCCCGCCATTATTAAGTATAGTTTATCAAAATAAATGGGAATTAACCCAAAGATAATAATGAAATAATATATGAAACTGATAACTTAGTGCATATTGCAATAGATTAGCACCGCAGGTTAATAATATATAATTACAAACTCCAAGGCTAAAACCTTTGGTGATTCGATGACATCAGATAGATATCAGATTCAGCAATTTATTAATTGCAAGAGTACGGGAGTTATTTATCTGATGACTTGCAAATGTGGTATACAATATGTTGGTAAGACAAAACGCCAACTAAGGAGACAGATTTTAGAGCATGTTGGGGATATATGTAATAAAAGGGATAAGCCCATTGCCAACCATGTAAATCAGACCCATAATGGTGACTTAAAAGTGATTTTATTCAAAGGCATTAAACATTTTGAATTAAATGAATGAAGAGGGGATCTGGATAAAATTTTATTGAGGTCAGAAGCTTATTGGATATATCGCTTGCAAACAAAAGCACCTAAAGGGTTAAATGAAGGGTTTAGATTTTTACCCTTTATTAAAGATTGAGGTTGAGTATCCCCGGTCTCAGTTATTGAAACAACATTCGTTTAATTCTACATATTGTAAGGTGTTATCATCAGTAGTTTTGAATCTATATCACACGGATGTGTCAATTTATTGTAACAAAATTACGGATGAAATGATACTTGTTGATACTTTGGGATTGACAACTGACGAGGTTCCAGCAGTAAGCGGATTGGATTAATGTTCCGTTTGCTTAGCCAATCACATTTGACTTTGAGAGGGACTGAATGACGTGTGCGACCCGCCTATATTTGTAGGCCTTAAATATGACCACGGGTGGTCGCTCTGTAAATTGTAGCCCCTGACGAAGCCGCAACATATGAGCGACGAAACGCGTAGGGTATTTTAAGGGTTAATATTTCTCCAGATGACTGTGGACACACTCAGCAACTTATTATAGTAGTATAGTAACTGGTAATAGGGTACTGTCACGTTATTTACACCCATACTGAAGGGTGCTCTTTCTCTTTGATTAGAATAGGGACGGTTACCTGTGAAGTTTTATACTGACCCGGGAGGTAACACAAGTGCTTGCATGTCTGAGACACAAGCTTTAGGGATCTATACTTTCTTTCTACTCTTTCCTGCCCAAGTGTAGGGATAGTTAGCGATAATATCGCGAAGTGTGTATATACTTACCACCATTGTCTTTGGAGAAATACCCGATATACTATATAATACACAGCTGGGCTATTAGCTTTGTAAGCTGTTGTATTTTTTAATATAAGTAAATTTTGAGGGAATTTTATTATGTGATTTAGTAAAGGTTAAGTTTTAATTTAGGGTTTATCAGTACTCCTTTTCAGCACTTAATGAACTCCAACAATATGCTACTTTCTCTCTCTCTAACACAGAATGACATGCTGAGGAAACCTCACTCCACTTTTACATTATCTTGGCAGGAAAAAGGTGAAACTTTTCATGTGATGGGAAAATTCAGTCTTGCCATGATTACAATGCAATGAAGTGTGAAAAAGTGTGAAAAATACCCTGAAATTTGGCATTTTTGTGAAAATGTTCTTACTTGATGGAAAGTGCCGTTTTTCACCTTTTTCATTTTAAGGTTAAAATTTTACCCATGCTTCTACTAGGCCTAGATGCACTAAAGGTAGAAGAGGGCTACAAATGTCGATGTTCTGTCGGAGCAGCGTCGTAGGCACATCCTCAGTATTCACAAAGTGTCTACGACATCACTTCACCAGCACTCCAACAAAAAGATACCCACATCGACATTCATCCAACATGCTGTCACAGTGTGCATTACCTCAGTTCCAGTGTTGCTTGGCCGGGCGCTGTGGTGTGCCTGGGACTGGGAATGACGCTTCTGCATCATTGCCCGCGTCTCTCTTGGCTTGCTGTCTAGCTACTCCTGCACCTCCAGTGGTCACCCGTGTCCTCTTACCAAGTGTCATGTCTGGTTCAGGCGACGCGGGTCTGGGAGCGAGTTTCGAAGCATCTCTATGTCCACTGCTTCATGTACAGGTGCGAGTCAGTAGTATTGACACAGGTGTTAGTTTTATACCATTGTTACCTGAAACAAAACAGGCTAGCACTAGTCAAATAAATTCTTGCCTCTGAATTAAATAAGACTATAATAGTCTGGTGCACTCAATAAACAAAATAACATTACTTGATAAGGGGGAATCAAAGAGAACCCCACCAAAGAAGCCCTTTACAAAGAGGCACTCAACTCAGAGTATAGAAAAATACGAAATAATTTTTTTTTTTTTTTTTTTATTGTGCAGTTGGCAGTTTTACAAAATTATTATTATTTTTTTTTGTTTATAACACCTTTATTCAGAAAGCGAAGTTTACAAAAAAAAACAGGAATCAAATACAAAAGAAATTGTACGGGTTCAATAAGAAATACAATAAAGATCACAACTTTAGCAAGTAACATGGGTAAATCAAGTGTAACTAAGAATCCCCCCCCCCTGTATCTGGTGCAAAATGCGAAACATTGGGCCGAGAACCAAAGTAAAGGTAAGTGGCGATATCGCATACTTTATTGTGACCCATAGGAATGTCACTAGGGGGCCTTGGGGAGGGTAAAAGTCTTTAAATAATACTCTGTCAAGTCAGGATTCCAATATATAGCAAATGAAAACAGTGAGGAGCTATAGATCAAATATAAAAAGAGAAAAGGTATAGAAGATAAGAAGAAGAAAGAAGGGGAAGAAGAAAGGTAGACGGCAATCGGTAGTCCGGTCCGGGTGACCTCCCGACGAATGAGGAGTCCCATGTGCACACATGAAGAAGTGGCATGTTGCAATACTAGGAGAGAAACACTCGACACAGCAGTCTAGCACTCAATGTCAGGGTGAAAACCACCAAGCACAGGGAAACCTCACGTCTTACAATTGGTAATGTTGTGACGGCGGGTCAAATAGGGGCGACAAAGAATTAAGACAAGTCTTCCAGATAGATGTTATATATCTGTGACTTGACCTCGCCTTATCCAAGTATCCCACCTCGAATTAAATAAAGACTCCGCGTGAGAGATCCGTGCGTGACATCTTTCCATAAGGAGCATCTGACCCACAGCCCGCATCCAATCAGATAAGGTCGGGGCAGCAGTGGTTTTCCAAAAGAGGTGAATGAGAGACTTTGCCGCATTAAACAAAAGGGAAAGTGCAACTCGATACTCACCCATTGGTCGATCAATCAGGTGTAATTGATATGCAAACAGGAAAATCAGGGGGTCTAGTCGTAGGGATAAATCCAAGCGCCTATTAAGACAGTCTCTAATCGCTTCCCAAAACGGAACAATTTCAGGACATGACCACCAAATGTGAAATAAGGATCCAGTGGATTTTTGGCAACGCCAACATAAAGAGGATGTTCATAAAGAAATTTTGGATAATTTGAGGGGGGTGTAATACCACCGGGATATTAATTTATAGTTAAGTTCTCTCAATCTCGTGGAGTGGGAGTGTTTGTAGAGAGTTTTTAGAATATGAGACCATTCCTCTATGCTAAGTTCATGATTCAAGTCCTTGTCCCAACTGGATAGGAAATACGGTTTAGGTGAAGATGGTTGAAATGTAATAATAGAGTAAGAAAATGACAAACAGCGAAGATTACGGGGAGGTTTAGATAGAGCTTGTTCAAATGGTGTGAGACCCCTGGGTAGAAGATCCGTCTAAAGGAACCGACACCACCAATTACGTGCCTGAAAGTACGACCACCAGGAGATATCAAGGTTAGGGCAAAGTGATTGGAAGGAAGCCCTGGAAATTGGTTGGGGAAGACTAGCAAGAGTTTGCAAATTATCAACACCAGCTGTCTTCCATTGATCAAATACCGAGGGGGGAAGGCCAGCAGGGAAATCGGGGCTGCCAACCAAGGATTTGAGAGGGGAGGGGGGCTGCGAGAGTGTACCGGTGCAGTTGAGATGGTGCCATATAGAGAGGAGATGACCTAGAATAATATGATCCCAGCAGGTCTTTGGCACTCATTTTCTATCCACCCACAAAAGCTGTATAGGGTCAAATGCACCAAGCTGTGTCACAAGAGTCGAAGTCCACCATTTAGCTTTTAGACTAGTCAGGTCAAACAATTTGGATATGGCCGAGGCTTTGTAGTATGACAATATATCTGGGAGGCCCAGGCCGCCTTGAGACAGTGGTCTGGTAAGTATGGGGAATCGAACCCTAGGTGTCTTGTGAGCCCAAATAAAATTATTAATGGCCGCCTGAAGAATTGAAATCATATGAGCAGAAATTTTAATAGGAAGAGCGTTAAGAACGTAAAGTATCTTGGGAAGTACGAGCATTTTAGCCACATTGACCCTGCCAAACCAAGAGGTTGGGAGAGAGGACCATTTTCGTAAATCCTCAAATATAGAAGCAGAAAGAGGAGTCATATTAAGTCGAGCTATATCCTCCAGCCTCGGTGAGATATATATCCCCAAATATTTGATAGCCGAATCCGCCCATTTAAAAAAAAAAAGTTTTTTAAGGGAATCGGATGCCTCCGTATCAAGGTACATCCGAGGGTATTCGGATGATGGAAGTGTCCAACAAGAAGAAGGAAAGAAAACATAATTTGCAATAGAAAGGACATATGTGACTGTGCATCTTGGGGGAGATGAACAGTCTCTTTGCAACACTAGGGATAAAGGTCAAGGTCAGAGTCAAAGTCCGGGCATACCCATGGGTATAAAGGATGCAGGCTAGATACGGGACAAAGTGTCGTTCTAAGGACTGACAATAGGGAATTCAGAAAGTCGACTAATAATGGAAGGTATTTTCCATGTTGGGTGACAAGGCCCTTTGGGAAGGGTGGGGGTGTTTAACCAACTTCCAAAGTGAAGAGGACAATTCTAACCATCGTCTTGGGGTCATGAGTGAGGGGACCAGGACCGGGCTAGAGGATCACTGTTTAGCCAACAACCGGGCAGGATGTAACCTGTGCTGACCCATTTAAGCCATTCAAGGGGGGAGGAAACAGTAGAGGGGGAGCTGGTCTACACATAAGTGTCTAGGAAGTTGTACGCGGAGCCTAACAGTAACTGTAGTCTGTCTGGTAGGTAAAGATTGTGTTGTGGAAGTCAAGGGATAACCGTATGGCCTCCATAGTAAGTTGGAGATATAAAAGAAGTAAAGCAATGTGGAGGGGAGGAAGAGACCTCACCTGGGAGGTCTGTGAAGAGGGGATACTTATAACCAATAAGTAAAGGCAGGTAGGAGATGGGGATAGGGAACTTTATAAGTGGACTCATCTTCCAACCTACCCCAACATAGATACACACATATATATTCGTGTGAGTACACAGAAAGCCATTGTCACGATTCCCTCATTTAATTTTACTATTTGAGTAACCTATGCTTTCCCTCTTCCCCCTCTCCTACCTCTATGTTGATCGCACCTGCAGGACCTCCACCCTCTTCTCAATCATAACGCATATGTGCCACTCAGAATGCCCATTATCTAAGACCATCTAGAAGACTTCGGGTAAGGCAACAATTGATCCTCCATTGGCTGGAGGCTCATCTAACGAGACTAAAAATGTACTAGGTAGGTACAAATACCCGAGACCAGTACTGTCTCACAACTTATATGACAAGGGTGTGCCCCACCTGGGATAAGGAGCGTTCTAGGAGAAGTGCAAAGAACGCGGATCAGTTGAACATAATACTAAGTGAATCTGACAGCCAAGTGCTTTGTGACTTATCCCAAACCCCAGGTGGACACACTCTTCACAAGTTCCATCAAAACATCTAAGTACAATTCCTTCAGACAGGAAGTAGGACAGTCGGTGGACAAGAAAAAAAAAAAAAAAACACAACATAGAAGGCCGTGGTCAGGGACCCGAAGAGCCAAATTGGCCCCCCGAGATCAGGGCCACCCCCCACACCCAAGAACCTCAAACGCTAAAGAAAACAACAATCTGTTGAAATGCGTTGACCCATCTCAAACCGGTGGGTAACAGTGGAAGTAGGTCTAGTGCCTTAGAGTGAGAACCTGACAGTGATGGTAATAACGGGCACAAGTAAATTATGAGTATGAGTCCCCACGGCAGAGCGCAGAGGCTCAGGGCCGGGGGAACAAGTCGGTCCCCCCGGCCCCCAGCCCACGCACCACCCCGAGGCCCCATGGAAGCGAAAAACAAAGAACACATCATAACATAGCAAAAACTTATAGTAATTAGAAATTTTTAAGATGAGACAGAGATACAAACTACCTTAAACAAACAGGAGCTACCCCGCATATGGCTGTAAAAGGGTCCACATACAAGGTATCAAGTCCCAGATTGAGGAATTGGAGTCCCAACAATACTTAGAGGCCAGTAGGCAGAGTCATTGAAAAACATGGAAGGATCCGAAGGTGACGGCTGGTGAGTTCACGTACCAGAGTCCAAGCTTTGCCGGCAACATAAACATCCACCGGGAACAAAGGGAACTCAGGTCCCCAATGGAGGTGTAGGCTGTATGCTAGAGGACAAATCAGGTCCAAGTGGCTGTCCCAGGCTCAGGTGCAGGGGTAAGTTGCGCCATATCCAACCGCCGTTGTTTGGAACGTTTAGCAGGTGAACCAGGGGACCACTCCTGGCGTTTCCGTGTGCGGTTGGGGAGCGGGGTGGATAGGTGATCCACAGTGTGAGGCAGCAATATGCCCAAGGAAGCACAAAAGGATGTCACCTCATCCACCGAATATAGGGTAGCAGAGGCTCCGTTGAAAGTTGCGTACAAAGCGAAGGGGAAACCCCATCTGTAACTTATATTAAGGCTCCGTAAGTGTTCGGTCAGCGGACGAAGTTCCCTTCTGAGCTGCAAAGTATAGGGTGAAAGATCGTTAAATATCTGCCCTTCGGCTCCAGCACAGGTAAGAACGGGCAGGTCCCTGCTTTTTTTTAACGATGAGCTCTTTGACCTCATATCTATGAAGACACAAAATGACATCCCTTGGTGAATTATTGTCCCTGGGCTTGAGAGCTCTGTGGATCCGTTCGATCAGGAGTGGGCCCTGGTATGAGTCGCCCAAGAGATCTGAGAAAAAGGCCGTGATATCTGGTTTTAGGTCTTGCTGTGGCACCGATTCAGGGAGATTCTTTATCCTCAAATTGCACCGTCGTCCCCTATTGTCCAGGTCCATGATGCGGGTCAACAGGTGGCAAATTTATTCCGCCTGTGCGGCTGATTTCTGTTCCAACACGGTGGTGCGAGTTTCTAGCTTAGTGTGGGACGCTTCCAGCGAACTCACTCTGGACTGGATTTGGGTCAAGTCGGCTCTGACAGTAGCTATTTCAGCATGCAATGTGGCCTTGAGGTCGTCAACAAAGCCGCAAAAATCTTGTCTGAGCATTTCAACCAAGCTGCGTAGGTCAGCTTTAGTCGGGTAGTCGATTACCTCCTCCTCAGGCTTAGAATTAGAAGCTATGGTGTTCAGTTCAGTGTCTGAGGTACAGTCGTCACCCGAGTTAGGCATAGCTGCAGACACCCGCTCACAGGTCTGAGAAGAAGGCGTGAGTGAAGATGGCACAGGAGTTTTCCCCGATAGGTAGCCCAGTAAAGTGCCTGAACGAGCAGAATGTGTCTTCTTTTTGGGTCCCATGTGGCTCTTTAAGAAATAGAATACCTTGTACTACAAACGTAAAATTGAATTGCTTAATAAAACAGAAAATAACCCCTAGGTAGCCTGGAGCTAAGAAATTCTGCTGCTGCCGCCATGAGAGTGGGTGTTGCTAGTTTAAATACAAAATAATTTTATTACATTTAATTATAAACAAATATATGTAACAAAGACTCACATTTAAAACATACTTAAAAACACAGAAATCGGCAGGAGGGGTATAATACTGTATTGCACAGAAAATGGGAATAGTATCATAAATCTATACAGACAATTCTCTCAAAAAATATCACCAGATATAGATGTATAATTCCCACATTTGCCTTGTATAATAATCTTAAATATATGATCCAAAAGCAATATATATATATATATATATATATATATATATATATATATATATATAAAAGAATAAATCAGTGCAATTTAAGTGAAGCAATAATTAACAATACACATACTGTGAAAAATCTGAAGTAATTAAAGTTCTCCAAAACAAAAAAGAAGAACTAGTGTGATCCAATACGCAAAAAGAAATATAAATTAATAAATAAATAAACCAAACCTCCGATCAGCAAGGCATAAGTCAATCACCCCTCCAAACCGTACCAACTATCCCGACGTGTATCACCGAAAGGCTTTGTCAGGGGATGATAAGTGATTGACTTATGCCTTGCTGATCGGAGGTTTGGTTTATTTATTTATATTTCTTTTTGCGTATTGGATCACACTAGTTCTTCTTTTTTGTTTTGGAGACCTTTAATTACTTCAGATTTTTCACATTATGTGTATTGTTAATTATTGCTTCACTTAAATTGCACTGATTTGGATTTGAATATTTATTTTTTATTCTTTTATATATATATATATTGCCTTTGGATCATATATTTAAGATTATTATACAAGGCAAATTTGGGAATTATATGTCTATATCTGATGATAGTTTTTTGAGAGAATTGTCTGTATAGATTTATGATACTATTCCCATTTTCTGTGCAATACAGTATTATACCCCTCCTGACGATTTCTGTGTTTTTAAATATGTTCAAAATGTGAGTCTTTGTTACATATATTTGTGTATAATTAAATATAATAAAATTATTTTGTATTTTTCTATCCTCTGAGTTGAGTGTCTCTTTGTAAAGGGCTTCTTTGGTGGGGTTCTCTTTGATTCACCCTTATCAAGTATAGTTTTATACCATTGGACTTTGAGACCACACCTTCCTACTTCCTGGCTGGGGGCTCTGGACACTAGTTCAGTCTCCCTTTTGTTGTCTGATGCAGTTGTTTATTTCTTTGGTGCGTTCCGTGTATGACCTAGGCTTTGCCTGACTATCCATTCTGGTGCTGACCTGTGGCTCTGTCTGACTATTCTCTCTGCATTATCTCCTGGCATAGTAGATATCCAATCTGGTGCAGACCTGTGGCTCTGGCTGACTACCCATTCCGTGTATGACCTAGGCTTTGTCTGATCATCCATTTTGGTACTGACCTGTGGCTCTGTCTGACTATTTTCTCTCTGTATTACCCCTGGCATAGTAGATACCCAATCTGGTGCAGACCTGTGGCTCTGGCTGACTACCCGTTCCATGTATGAACTAGCTTCATCTGACCATCCATTCTGGTGAGGACCTGGGGCTCTGTCCTACTATCCATCCTGTGTTACCCCCGTCTTAGTTGGATAACCTATCTGGTGCTGACCTGTGACTCTGGCTGACTACCCTTTCTGGTATTGACCCCTGACTAGTCATCGTACCCACTTGATCTTGACCTATGGCTCTGTCTGTCTATCCGCTCTGTCTCACCTCAGGTGGTCCCTACCAAATATACTGACTACAGATGTGAGTTATTGAGACTCTCCCTTGTTGCCTACTTCTGTGGAAGTCCCTGGACCTCTTAAACTGACTTCAGACGTGAGTCAGTAGTGTATCTCTTGTGTACCTATCCTGTGGGAGGGCTCTGGTGCCCTGCATCTGTGTTGCCTTACTTGCTACCTTGAGACTCCATTGGCAATCTGCCTAGTCTCTAGCAAAGAGGTCTACTCCAAGCAGCCTCCTATTTCTGGTAGGAATCGCTGGCTTCTACTGTTATCCTCTGCGCCTTGCTGTTATTTACTACTGTTTAATAAAGGTGGTTTTACTTTATATGGTACTGACTCCTGGTGTATTCTTGAATTGCCATGACACATGAATTCACCATGTCTACAAATTTTTATTCTTCGAATCAACAATTGCTTATTTTCATATGGAAATGAAGCATAATCAGATACATTCATAAGCAAGGGGGTGTGTTGATATGATAATGTGACACTTTGACTCATTCAGTAAACTCCGATAGCAGCCCCTGCTGTCGGAGTTCACAGTCTCCACTTCAGCTAACTCAGGATGTCATAGCTGGGATCTCCCCTGTACTTTCCTATGGAGTAACAGCAGGGTGGACTACGACATTCTGAACAGCTTTCTCTGTGCTTCCCTACCTGGCCAGTAGGGAAATACAGAGAAGGCTTTCAGCACCATGAACAGCATTGAATGCCATAAGGATGTGCATTGCTCACCCCTGTGCCATTCAAAGGGTTACAATAAACAAAACTAGTACACCAAGTACTACACAATGTCCCCCCACTTCGACATCACCACCCTTAGTATGTCGACATATATTGCATATATTCAACACACTAACGCCATCTGACTTTCACCTCTGGGACTGCCATTTAGTCAACAAACTCATCTTTTATTCGACACTTAGCCCTTTGAGTACCAGAGAGGTAGGAAGGCATTGCTTACTATGTGTTTCCTACCCCTCTGGTACTCAAAGGGTTAATAAGCAAGGTATGGACTGCATACCTTGCATGTATATGTGTGTGTGTATATGTGTGCCTTCATTGAAGGCATTGCTTCTAGTAGATGTAAAAGCTACATTCAATGATTACAGCGCAGAGCTCCGCTTACCAAGAATGAACCCAGTGACAGGGTTCATTCATTCTTGGATAGATGATCCATGATAGGGGGCTATCAGGAGGGGTCCTGGTGCCCCCATTTGAGGTCTGATCGTTTACTTTGATGATAAAAGCAGCATATAACCTATGTATCACATAGGTTATATGAGCTTGATGTAATAAAAGGGCATTTGTCGGTCTCATGTTAGGGGGGTGTCATGGGGCGTCATGATACCCACCTTGAGGTCTAATGTTTGTATTAATACATTTCAACACATATTTTAATAAAAATAAATTTAACACACACACATATACAGGCAAGGCATGCAGTGCATGCCTTGCCTATTAACCCTTTGAGTACCAGAGGGGTAGGAAACACATGCTAAGCAATGACTTCCTACCTCTCTGGTACTCAGAGGGTTAAGTGTCGAATAAAAGACAGGTTGGTCAACTAAATGGCAGTCCCAGAGGTGAAAGTCGGAGGGAGTTAGTATGTAGAATATGTGCAATATATGTCGACATACTAAGGGGGGGTGTTGAAAGGTGGGACATTGTGTAGTGCTTGGTGTACTAGTTTTGTTTATTGTAACCCTTCGAATGCCACGGGGTGAGCAATGCACATCCCTATGGCATCCAATGGTGCTGAAAGCCTTCTCTGTATTCCCCTACAGGCTGGGTAGGGAAGCATGGAGAATGCTGTTCAGAATTGTCGTAGTGTTGGTGATGTGTGAGAGGAGGAGATACCTTCCACACTGACAGCACTTCAAAAATCCTGTATGCTAATAGGAACCTTCTCCAACCTTCCCCTTCCATCCGACAATTTTTGTGAATGTGTCGATGTGTGTGCAGATAGAATTGTCGGAGTGATTCGAACACAGTGACAATATCATACCAACACCACATTGACATTTAGTGCATCTAGACCCTGATATCCTACTAATCTGCATCTTGCACCTTATATTGCAACACACATTTAAAAGAACACTGGCATGTCTGTTTCCTTAACAGTACCTGAAAGTCTGGATGTATACCTCCCAAAATGCTGGTGACAGTGGTTTCACTTAGCATCTCCTCCCTTTATACAACTTGGAGATATTATCCCACTGAAAACGTTATCGCCTCTATATTATCATTTTTTTTATACCTCAGTGCATCTCCCCCCAGATGTTTTTTTCTGGAGCAGGGGTAGTCAATTGTTGGACCTCTAAATGTTGACTGATTGTTCCCCAAATCTGGGGCCAAATAATTGACTACCCCTGTTCTGTAGAGTTTATATATTTGTATTTTATGAAATACAATTTCACTGGCCCTCTCCATCTAATTTGTGTTTGATCAAACCTACGAAAAGAAAAGAAAATAGAAATATTATTTGCTCTAAATCCCAGGTTTACTCTAATGAACATACATTGCAGGTCACTAACAAATATCTGGAGTATAAAACAAGTAAATACCAAGGAATGTTATAATTTATGCAAATTGAACTTAAATATGAAAAAATTGGAGATTGATATATATATATATATATATATATATATATATATATATATATATATATTTTACCCCATCACCATTAACCCTTTACTCTGCGGCATTGTGCCTGCATATCACTACTATATTAAAGATGAGGATTTAGTTACATTATATGGCCATAAAATGCTAAGCTTGCCACCATGCCAAGGTACCTCAATATTGGCAAGTTCCTAACCTGATATGCTTTGTCTTATGAGTTGAATCTCCCCAATTCTAGGCAATTATTATCCTTAATATACTTTATCCTGAGAGCTGAGTCTTTTTCAGATTTACTCATTAATGGAGAGAGACTCTCTGACAAGCATTATATAGTGTCCAAGAGACAATGAACATTGCACCTGGGGGTGGGAGGGGTGCTTGAACCAAAAGAAGCTGGTTAAAACTTCCAGAAATGTGGATGTGCACTAATATTTTGTGTATTTGTTTTTAGCTATTTTGGTCAAAATTGGTTGCACTCCAGCAATTTTAAATGTGTTTTTTCTTTGGGTGTGCTTACCAATACCTGGACTGGACTTATATACACACACACACACACACACACACACACACACACACACACACACACACTCATATATATGTTTATTAGCTTTCAGTATTCTTTTTTGCCTTAATTATGAAAATCTCCATGAGCTTGTATAATTGTTGTAAGCTACACAACTTTTTTGTATGTACAGAGACAATTTTTGTTATATCAAAAATCTTGAGTATCCATCAACTTGATGCCCAAAAGACTTTGCCAGCACAGAGCTTAGGGTCAATTGTTTCTTAAACTACTTTTTGGAGTATATTCAATATGACAAGCAAATCAATCTTTCACTTCAGGGACTGATGATGAAATTCTACATTTTATAAAGCATTGCCCTGAGAGTATAAATTTAATGAATAGCTTTCAGCCCTGTTCAATTTTACACAATGTTAACAGGGATACTATAAATGTAGAAAACAAAAGGCATTTTCAGATATTTAACATGAACAGAGATATTTTTTATTTTACAAGGTGACATGCTAATTATAGCGATGTATAATGCCAATTAACATGGATTTTTAAACTAGATGAGAAGGAAAAATAGAAATAAGACTATCAAAATGAAAAGGTAAAATATTCTAAATTATTTAAAGGGGAACTATTAACCTAAAATAAAGCCCCACCATAATTAGCCATCTAGCGATAAGCTTAGCAATGGTACTGTTATCCAGAATAATTACCTAGTTACTCAGAAATCCTACTTGTGCTGAGACTGACAGCCTGGCAACAACTCTTTAGAGGAATCTGCACGCCTGCACCGTTAGTCCCTTCTGGTAACTAAAGGTACCATGCAACGCCTCCTAGAGGAGACTGGGACCCACAGTGCAGATGTGCAGATGTCTGTAAGCAAAGATGTCTGCACTGTTGTCTGGCCATCAGTCTCAGCAAAAGTAGGATTTCTGAGTAATGCAGTAATTATTCTGTCTAACAGTACCATTGGTAAGCTTATTGCCAGATGGCCAATATTGGTGGGGACACTTTATTTGGGGTAATAGTTCCCTTTTAATGAATAGAGTTTGCAGATTAGTTAAATACTATATCAAAATAATCATCCAAAACAAGAGCATGTGAATTGGGGTGAGAGTTAGGGGTGGGTGAACCTTTTTTCCTCAAAAGCAGGTAAAATGCCACTTCCCGCTGAGCGGGAATTTTTTTGCAGATTTTCTGCTTTTTTATGCCTAGCTCATTGCATTGAAATCAGTGGAAAGACTAAATTCGCCCCTCCCCACACACACACATAACAAGTTTCCCTTCTGTTCCCCACAGGCATAGTATAAAAGCAGTGTCACATTATCTCTCTCAGCAACTCATTCTGTAGTGTAGTGTAGTTACAGATTCTTTAAAGCAGGAGACAAGAGGTTGACCCAAATACCCCAAAAATTCTGTATGAGTGAGTGAAAAGAAACAGGCAGCTGTGATTCAAGTTCCTTCCTCATACCACTATTATTATCTCTGTGCTAGAGGAGTCTGGGAATGTGTGAAGGGAGCAAAGGAGATTTACCCCAAATACACCACATTTCTATATGACTAACTTGTAAGACAAAGGCAGCCGTGATTCATGTTTCTTCCTGGCCTGGGTATTATTATCTATGTGTTAGGGGATTCTGGGAAAATAAGCAGTTGAACAATGAATGTGGCGTTTGTTGACATAGGGATAGGGACAGTTAGTTAAAAAAACAAAAAGTGAAAAATAGTTTGATAGCTGAGCTGTGACTGAGTGTTACGGTTCAGTACATTCAGACAAGTTTGGTTTAGGTAAAAAACACAGTTTTATTGAAGCACACAACAAATAATGTAACCCTCACGGGTCAGTAATCGCATCAACTGACACAAGACAGGTCCAAGTGGTTACCCACACGGGTCCATTAAGGTATACAACACAATACTGACACAGGTCAGGTATATAGTGATACAGTGTATGAGTCCGATATTACAGTGGAGCTACTGGCAGAGTGGCTAGCAGTATCTGCGGTACAATGTCGCTTAAAGCCACAGGAGGCGACAATGGCCCAAGAGTAACGGAGGCAAAGGTAACTAGCACGGTTCCACTACGGTGGACGCCCACCGTGGACTACAAATGCTTGTCAGAGCTTGTGCCAAACGGAGTCCCATCGGAGAGGTCAACACCAGTGCTCTTGCTATACCCCCAAGGGTTAATGTGCTTCACATAAAATGGATGGCAATCAGAAGTGCCTCACTGATCTACAGACACGGTACGCCCAGGATATAGGAAGCAACCACATTGGTATAGCAAGTGGATACGAGACAACACCCCTGAAGGGGTTAATAATCTCAATGGTCTGGATAACGGCAACCACGGGAAGCGCCCAACTGAACCCAAATACGACCAAGCGATGCAGCACGGTGTGAAAGGATACTGGCACACACTGAGACTCTGAGCCAACTGGTAGGATCGGTCAAGGTACCGGAGTACCGGAGAAGGGAGACACACTCTGAGGGAACCATGCAACGGTAAGCAGCCGGAACTACCAGAGATAGTCCAGCAAGTAAGCTGAGACAGGAACCACCGCCAAACCGGTTCGGTAACCATCACAGGAACGTAGCCAAGCTGAATCGGAGCAGGAAACAGGAACGTCAATCTCGCCGAGTCGGTACATGGAGCAGGAACGTCAGCCAGGCCGGGTCAGAACAGGAAGCAGGAACATCAGCCAATCCGAATCGGTACGCAGAATCAGGAATGAAGACTAATGGCGTGGTCAGGCAGTCCGGGGTCATACCCTGGTATCAGAATCACAGAACTAGCGCAAGGCATCAGGTAACAGCCCAGGGTATAAAAAGGCTGTCACTAGGAGGAGCAGTACAGCGCAGCCAATAGGAGAGCAGTAAAATCAAGATGGACAGAATGTCGCTCAGATCACGGGCGCCATGATAGTACGCTCCTCTCAAAGACCCCCCTCCGAGAAGAGGGCCCCCGCTTCCGGGTGTACTTGGTATGGAAAATGCGCTGTGATCTGGGGGCATGAAGGTCCTTAAAATCCACCCATGAACGCTCCTCTGGGCCATAGCCTTTCCAATGGACCAAATACTGCAATTTACCTCTGAATCTGTGTGAATCAATAATATTTTGCACCTCATACTCCTCCTGGCCTTGGATCTGAACAGGCCCTGGTGCCACGGGGTTGGTGGTATAACGATTACAGACCAGAGGCTTCAGCAGTGATACATGGAACACACTGTGAATACGCATGGATGGTGGAAGGTCCAGAGCATAAGACACAGGATTAATTTTGCGAATAACTTTGAATGGACCAATGAACCGGGGAGCCAACTTATTGCAAGGAGTCTGAAGGTTAAGATTTTTAGAGGAGAGCCAGACCCTGTCCCCAACCTGGAAAGAGACCGCTGGCAGCCGTCTACGATTAGCTTGGAGCTGATACCACTGGAACGAAGCATTAAGGGTCCTTTGTACCTGTGCCCAAGTGGAACAGAGTTGCTCCATATGCTCATCCAGAGCTGGAATTTGTTGTGACTGAAATGAGTCTGAAAGCAGACAAGGTTGAAACCCATAATTGATGAGAAATGGGGAGCTTCCAGACGATTAATTAACCGCACAATTCCTGGTGAACTCCGCCCAAGGCAACAGGTCGGCCCAGTTATCATGATGGTCAGGCACAAAACAGCGCAGAAATCGTTCTAAGCCCTGGATGGCACGCTCAGCGGCTCCATTGGTCTGGGGATGATACAGACGAAAATGATAACTGTATGCCCATCTGCGCACAGAAAGCCTTCCAGAACCTTGACACAAATTGGCTCCCACGGTCGGATACCAATACTCTGGGTACACAGTGTAATCGAAACACCTCCCTGGCAAATACCCTTGCCAACTCCTGGGCAGAGGGAAGGCCGGACAAAGCACGAAGTGTGCCATTTTTGAAAATCTATCAACAATCATCAGAATAAACGAATGTCCTGTAGACACCGGTAACTCCCCCAAGAAGTCAAAGTCTGACCCTGGACAAGCAAAGATGGCAAAAAAGTACACAGTCACCCTATCAGTCATCATCAGCATCATCACATCTTCAAAGTCTAAGTCCCACTCAGCCACACACACCTGTGTTGAATTTACAGCAGCAGCAACAACATCAGCAACACAGGTTATTAACATCCACAATGTTAGATATGACAAGTGTCTCTGCTGCTGCTGCTGCTGTAAGTGCTGCGCTTTTGACACCTAGTAGTAGTGGCAGTAGAATTGCATCAACATCTAGCCCCAGGAGTAGTAGTAGCAGCAGCAGTACCTCAGGAACCCCTCATTCCATGAAGTCTACAGTATGGAGATACTTCACTCTGGATCCTCTCTGCAAAAAGCACATGAGCAGTGGGAAAACAGGCTCACATCTAGGCACCTCTTCTATGGGATCCCACCTGAAGAACAACCACAGGTCTGACCGGGAGACAGACTATCAACAGGCAGCAGAAGCATGTAAAAAAATTCCCATTGCTCTAGGGCAGAAAGTAGTTAAGTTATTTATGTGTCAGAGAGTGTGCTACTGCCGGTGCTAACAGTTCAGTCCAAATAACACCTATGGTTCCTGCTTCAGAGGAGTATGACAGACAAAGCCAGGACAAATATATTAACAGCAGGGTGGAGGAGGGATGAGAAGAAGGGTTGCCACCATCTACCCCACTTGGGACCACTGCTATGACCGATAAATAATGTGTGTCAAT
This sequence comes from Rhinophrynus dorsalis, assembly GCA_037306005.1. Taxonomy (NCBI): domain Eukaryota; kingdom Metazoa; phylum Chordata; class Amphibia; order Anura; family Rhinophrynidae; genus Rhinophrynus; species Rhinophrynus dorsalis. The sequence goes on from CM074720.1 coordinate 292,299,343, forward strand.
AACCTGAGAAGGATAATAGTGTATTACAAAGATAGAAACAATATACATACGCAAATCACACCATGCCAGTCCCCCACCACCACCATGCACATCTGCCACATTGTAGGTTGCACTTCATTTTTTTTATTACCTGATATCATTCTGAATATGTGTCAGTGTCACTTAAGCAGAAAGTTAGTGTTGTGGGCAAAGGACAAATGCAATCTTCATGCTAACACATTTTTCAAGCCATATGTTGCTGTAGGACTCACAACTTTGAATTTCAGCAACTTATTTCTAAACATCAGCCCTCAGAAGATGTAATATTACAGTGGGAAATGTAGTACTTATAGGAAATATAGGAAAAACATGTGTTAAAATAAGCAAAAAAAAAGTGTTAAAATAGGCAAAAAGGAGGACATTTTTGCATTGGCGGAAAGGCATAATTTTTCACAGAAAAAGCAAAAAATCTGCAAGTTTTCACAAAAAGTCATGCAGGATATTTTTCACACTTTTCACCCACCCCTAATCACCAATGGCACTGTGCACAATTTGTGACAAGTCAGTGAGAAGGGGAAATGAGGGAATGTGCCTTGGCACAGCTGCTCTGATATCACACATGAAAAACAGACACCATGACATTTATGTAAAATATGCTACAGCCAAACACCCACCACAGAAATCAAACATTGCTGTTGCTGCACCCCCTCACTCTCCAGAAAGACAACAAGAGGCGAGGCAGAGATCAAAGAGGAGGAAGAATAGAGAAACCCAGATAGAGGACTGGAAGTTCCATGACCAGCAAAACAACTAGCTCGCCATCACCTTCTTCCTCTAGGTTAACTACATCTTATGCCAATGCACCTCGTTCATCGTTAAATCCACTGTCAAATGATAGCCACTCTGTTGATGTTAGGATGTGGCAGTTCGTCTCCACCCATTGCACACTGTGTGGTGTACGGACCACACATGCGAGTGTGTTCGAGGAGAATCGCAAGCAAGGCATCAAGCGAAATCTGAGGAGATTCCATCCTGCAGAATATGCTAAGATGCTGGCAGGGAGGGTTCATCATTGCTATTAAACTGTCAGCAAGTTGTCATGTGGGATCTGGACAAAGGGTATAGTGACTGTGGCAGTACTTGGGTTCTGGTGTCATGGTGTTTGGATTCAGTTGTGCCCCCAGATGTTATTTATCACACACACTGTGCACATTGCAGTTGCTGATGAGAGCCACAGTTCCTGCTCTCAAGGGAAAAATGTATATGCTAATAATAACCCACCAATGATTTTGGAGTAGGAGCAGGTGGAGAAGAATTATTGGCCAACTTTTTCTTTTCTCCACATATACTGGGAGCTACTTACTGTGCTGCTACTGCCTCAGGCGCATTCATCATCCATCACATATATTACTGGGAGAAAGTTGTCATCATGTTCCCGTGAGAAATCCCACAAATACCACATCATTGTCCACTTTTTCACAGGAAAATTCGCTTTTATACCAGTGGCTAAAATCTTTGCGGCTTTTGCCCATTGGCCAACATTTTTCACCAATATTTGAATGGCTAAAAAGTTTCTGCCCATTGATTTACAAAAGCGCGTCAGATTTGTGGAAGTGAAACACAATAGAAGCAGATACAGAGCGATATAGATGTGCTGTGCTGTTCTGCTGTCATTTGTTTGAAAAATTTAGGCAGGAGAGGCTCATAGTGACTGCTATCACCATGAGAAAGTTTAAAAATAGTAAAAGGAGGAACTGGAAGGACCCTTATGAGTCTGAGGAGGAGGAGGAAGTGAGCACTACTGAACCAATGCTGTCAGTCCCCCTAAATCACCCCTAGGAATCTTGTGGAATTTAATGGGAAGGTAGGAAGAGAAGGGTAGTACTATTGAGAGCAGTACAGGTCACCTGCTTTGCCTGTTGCCAGACATGCTGCCCCTGTTGCCACCATTGCTTTACCTGCTACCAGACGTGCTGCTCATGCTGCCACTAGTGTTGTGCCTGCTGTCAGACGTGCTGCCCATGCTACTGTTACCACCATTGCCGTGCCTGCTGTCAGACGTGCTGCCCCTGCTGCCACTAGTGCTCTATCAGCTTTCAGATGTGCTGCCCCTGCTGCCACCTGTACTGTGCCTGCTGCCAGTGCTGCCATGCTGCTACCAGTGCTGTGCCTGTTGCCAGTGCTGAACCTGCTGCACCAGTTCATCATTACCTCCCCCTCCAAATGATAGCCACTCTGTTGATGTTAGGATGTGGCAGTTCATCTCCACACTGTTTGGTGCACTGACCACACATGCCAGTGTGGGGAAGGTGGCATCTGAGCTGATTTCATACTGCAGAATATGCTAAGATGGTGGAAGGGAGGGTTCCTCATTACTATTAAACTGTCAGCTAGTTGTCATATGTCCTTAGAGGGTTCTGGATAGACATGTGCAAATTCATTCGGAGACATTCGGATTTAGTCGAAAATGGGGTCATTCGGAGACATTCGGCCAATCCGAAACTCAAGGGTCATTCGGAAAAAATGATCCGACTCCGAACAGCCCAGGTCCGAAATTCGTCGAAACTTTCAGAAGTTTCGGCAATCGACACATTTCCAAAAGTTTTGACTACTTTTGACCAGGACATTTTGTACTTCCTGTGCGCGCTCAATTACTTTCCCTCCATAATTTTCCCTCCATGTCTCTAGTCCAATTCCATTCTCCGTTTCATGCACTACTTCCCTCTTTTGTCTGTATTCGAATAGCCTTCTTCGTTTCATGATGGGGGTTGGACTAATGACACAGTCACACAGACAGACTGCCTGCATTTCCTCATTGGGTTGTTGGAGCTCAGAGAGAGAAGAGATTAGAGAGTGTACAGTTGTTGTGTAGGCAGGCAGGTAGCATTAGGCTAGGCATAGGTAGACAGCCAGCATTAGTTCCAGTTATTGCCACTGCAAGAGCAAGTAATATTTGTTCCTGTGCAAAATATAAAAAAATATTAGGTATTTGTTCGAATACAGGGCCGGCCCTTACATGGGTCCCAGTGGGTCCATGGACCCAGGCGGCACTTTGACAGGGGTGGCAATTTGCCGTCCCATAGCATGTTTATTTTGTGCTCTTCCGCCATTTCTGTGTTGCAGGGTGTCCCATCAGTGTGACTGTCAGCAGCCGGGCAGCCCTGTGCTCACTCAGTGGCGATGCCTGCTGGCTGCTTCAGTGACGTGAATTATGTAATAGTGAAACATTATGCCTATTTTGTATTGTTTATCGCCCACCTAAAGTCAAGACTTGAGTAAATAGGTCTACCATCCCAGATTTGCTAGAGAGGTTTTACAAATACAGGAGGGTGCCCCCTGTACAAAATGAGTCTAAACATTTGGGATCCCTAGTATGAGTGCACAACAGTGCATGATGTGTCCTGAACAGGATTGCTGTGAGGTGTCTCCACCCAGAAGTTGCTGGCCGGGCTGAGCTTCAACATTGCGACAAGTGACCAACTAATAGCACCGTGCCGTGCAGCCATAGCATCACCCCCTCCTACTCTCCGGGTCCCGCTGACTGGCAATAACAGGTGAGTCACTAAGAGATCTGAAGCCTTTCTGGAAGTCCTTTCACTTGGAAAGGGGCTAGGTATTACTTGGGGGAGTTGCCTCGTGTGTAAATAATTTCTAGGTGGGAGATGAATGTGCATCACTTATGTATTTCCTAACAGTAGTTAGAATACAACTCCCATCATCCCCTGATTATGACTTTGGGAAATGCCCAGCAATTACCGTAGAGCCCTGTATTGCACACTCACGGAAAACAGTGATATTGCTATACTAAGAAAATGCTGTGGACCCCTCTTCAGCATAGATGTCAAGCATTTTTTTTTATTTCTCTCCTGTGTTGCAGTTTGTTCACAACAGAATGTCTCAATTTTTCTTTTTAACCCTTTGAATGCCAGAGTGGTATGCAACGTATTGCTTTGCAATGCATTGCGTACCACTCGGGCACTCAAAGGGTTAACACATTACATCTATCACATTACAATCATTGATGTTTATTCTTGATGTAGTATGAAACTCTACAATGTATATACACATAGAGTTATCTGATATCAGGGGAAATCAGGATAGGAAAACAAGAGAGAGGAATTTGGGTACTAAAGAGGGACAGTAGGGTAGGAGGCTGGTACCAGAAAATGAAACCTTAATCTTTACCCATGTACTAACATAGAATGTGACATGTAGTTTGTCCATATTCGAGTCGACCACTTATGTTGAGTAGGATGTGACAGGCATGGGTTTTCGATGTCGAGCATATGCTAAATTGAATGACAGGCATGAGGTTTTGATGTTCGAACATATGCTAGATTGAAGGACAGGCATGGGGTTTCGATGTTCGAACATGCTAAATTGAATGACAGGCATGGGTTTTCGATGTTTGACGTTTGCATTGTGACTGGCATCCCATGCTAGAGTAGAGGCATGCACAGACTTTCAATGTATGACAATGTCCGTTTTTGGGATGGATCTTTTTCTAAATGCACACCCTGTCTGCAAATAATGATAGCAGTGTACACGGAGGCGCACTGCTATAATTTAACTCATGTTAAATTTGGCCGAATAATTTGGAATGGATCAGAATTTCATCCGAATCGAATAGGCCCGGTCCGAAATTAGGATCATCCGAATTAGAAAAAAAAAATTAGTCCGAATTCGAATTTTACCGAAAATTTTGCCCGTGCACAAGTTTAGTTCTGGACAAGGAGTATAGTGACAGTGGCAGTATTTGTGTTCTTGTGTCATGGTTTTTGGATACAGTTGTGCCCCCAGATGTTATTTACCACACACACACACCATACATATTGCAGTTACTGATGAGAGGCACAGTTCCTGCTCTCAAGTGAAAAGTTTCTATTCTAATAACAACACACACATGATTTTTGAAGAGGGGAAAGTGGAGAAGAATTATTGGACAACTTCTTCTTTTCTCCACATAGACTGGGGGTTACTTATTGTGCTGCTACTGCCTCAGGCACATCACTGGAGATAGTCATTGCAAGTGGCACCTTCATCACCCATCACCCATGTTACTGCTATTGTTTATCCCATTCCCTTTCAGTTGCCTAATCATCCTGTTGCTTAACTCGGCAGCAGCAGGAAGAACAGCAGTTGCAAATTCCGCAATTATGGACTCAGGAGGACAATTGACAATGGCCAGTGGCCAACATGACCTGCTGGCACTAGGCCAGTAGGGCATTTTTTTCCTCAGGGCTTCTGCTTTAAAAAGAATAAAATAAAAAAAAAGTCCTACAAATCAATGTTTCCTTAGGACTTGTGCCAAACAAGCTTAAGTCTTACAAATCAATATTTCTTCTGGTTTTGGGCCTCTAATAAATCTAAGTCCTACAAATCAATGTTTCCTCGGGGCTTGGGTGTCTAACAACAAATCTAACTAATCATCCTCTACAAAATACTTTACAAGTCAAATATCAGTCCACCCCAGTGGCAGTTTATGTCAGGGGGTTCCTGTCTCTATCACTTTACATAAAATTTCTTATATTATTTTATTGAATTATTTTTTTATGAACTGTCCCCCAATACCAGTCAAGAAAAACCCCCAAAACAAATTCCACGTTCAACTGATTCATTCCCCAGACTCCACCCACCAACACAGGCATCCTCCCCAGATCCATTTTATACCATGTCTTATGTGGTATTTTTAATTATATTTAGGATTTATTTTGTATTAACTGCCCCCAATCCCAGTAAACAAACCCCGCAAAAAACATTCTCTGTTCAACTGATTCTTTCCCCACACCCCACCAACACAGACACAGGTACATAGTAAATTAATTAGGTTGAAAAAAGACACAAGTCCATCAAGTTCAACCTTCGCCTCATACCTCAGTAACTGAGAATTTTATAGCTTTCCTGCTACCAATTAAATTAGTCTTTATCAGACCTTCCTGATCAGTCTACTGATAAACAGTATAACTTTGTATGTTCCCTTTTGAAAAAAATGTATCTAATCTTCTCTTAAATGTATCCATTGTATCTGCCATAACTACCTGCCTGGGCAATGAATTCCACAATTTGACAGAACTTACTGTAAAAAAACCCTTCCTCTGCTGAAGTTTAAACCTCCTTTCCTCTAATCTCAAGGGGTGTCCCCTGGTCACCTGATCAGGCCTTGGAATAAATAGCTCACAGCAGAGATCCTTGTATTGACCTCTCATATACTTGTACAATGTGATAAGGTCTCCTCTTAGTCATCTTTTAACTAGAGTAAATAAACCAAGTTTGTTTAGTCGTTCCTCAAATGTCAAGTCCTCCATTCCCTTAATTAATTTTGTTGCTCTCCGCTGTACCCTCTCTAGTTCTAGTATATCCTTTTTCAGAACCGGTGCCCAAAATTGCACAGCATACTCAAGGTGAGGTCTTACCAATGATTTGTATAATGGCAAAATAATGTTATCCACTCTTGCTTCGATACCTCTTTTTATGCAAGACAGGACTTTGTTTGCCTTTGCTACTGCTGTTTGACACTGGTCACTGTTTCCAAGTTTGTATTTGACAAGGACACCCAGGTCTTTTTCTAGCAACTAGTCACCTAAAATTATTCCCAAGTAGCCTTGGGATTGTTTCCTCCCAAATGCATGACTTTACACTTCCCCACATTAAACTTCATATTCCACGTTTGCCCAATCTGACATTGTATGTAAGTCCCTCTGTAGAGAGAAAATATCCTGTTCTGAATTAATGACTTTGCATAATTTAGTATCATCTGCAAATATTGATATTTTGCTTTCTATATCTATTTCCAGGTCATTTATAAACATGTTAAAAAGCAGTGGAACCAATACTGAACCCTGAGGTACTCCACTCTCCACTTTAACTGTACTGGAGAATTTTCCATTTACAACCACACACTGTTCCCTATCCTTCAGCCAGTTTTGTATCCAATTGCAAAGGTTATCTCTTAGCCCCAATTTCTTTATTTTATACACCAGCCTTCTGTGTGGCACTGTATCAAATGCCTTTGCAAATCTAGATATACTACATCTACTGCCTTGCCATTGTCTAGGTTGCTGCTTACATCCTCATAGAAACTGAAAAGATTAGTTTGGCATGATCTTTTCTTCATAAAACCATGTTGATTCGTGCTAATGATTTTATTTTTTGTGTTGTAATCCTGAATATAGTCCCTTATTATCCTTTCTAGCAGTTTCCCCACTACAGAGGTCAAAATCACTGGTCTATAATTCCCAGGTTCTGTTTTAGTTCCCTTCTTAAATAGAGGCACTATGTTAGCTCTTTGCCAATCCTGTGGCACTGAGCCTGTGGTAATAGAATCTTTAAAGAGTAAATATAGAGGTTTTGCTAATACTGTACTAAGTTCCTGAAGAACCCTTGAATGTATTCCATCAGGACCCAGTGCTTTGTCGATCTTAATTTTGTTCAGTGTTCCCATGACATCTCCTTGAGTTAACCCAATATCTCAGATTCAGCTCAACCGCCTGATCCCACGTAAAACAGCAGCAATATTATCAATTATAGGGGACTCACCACCACATGGCCATCCAGGTGCTCAGCCTGAGAGGTTCTCCAAGCCTGTAGTTCAACCACAAATAGGATTAGGCGGCACTCCGGAATCAAAAACAATATCTATTAATTGTATTGTTTTATTTGTTACTTGCGGAGGCTCTTCTACCATTCCTTGCTCCCTTGTATATACTGATGCAAAGAAAGTGTTTAAAACATCAGCCTTTTCCTTATCCTCACTAACCAACTCTCCCATCTCATTTTTGAATGGTCCAATGCACTCCCTCTTAAGTTTTTTGCTATTTATATATTTGAAAAACTTTTTTGGATTAGTCTTGCTTTCCCTTGCAATTCGAGTTTCATTATCTATTTTTGCTACCCTAATTGCCTTTCTGCAATCTTTGTTGCACTCCCTGTATTTTAAGAAAGATTGTTCAGTTCCTTCAGACTTAAATAATTTTTTCCTTGCCATTTCCTTCTTTACATGTGCAGTTAACCACATTGGCTGTGACTTACTTCTTTTGCATTTGTTACCCATTGGTATATACTGTTGGGTACATTTCTGCAACCTAAATTTGAATTCTGACCATTTTTCCTCAGTATTTTTGCCTTTAAATAAAATATCCCAGTCTATGTGTTGCATTGAGGCCCTTAACAATTTGAAGTTCGCTTTTTTAAAATTAAAAGTTTTGGTTGAACCTATACATTTTTGCTTTGCCAGACAGATCTCAAATGTAACCATGTTGTGATCACTGTTTCCCAAATGTTCTCTTACCTTAATATTGGATACCATTTCTGTGTTATTAGTGATCACTAGGTCCAATACATTGTTATTTCTTGTTGGTGCTTCCAACATTTGTGACATGTAGCTTTCACGAAGTGTGTTCAAAAACCTGCTACCCTTAGCACTCTGACAGGTTTAATTTTTCCAGTTGATATCTGGATAATTAAAATCTCCCATAATTATAGTATGCCCAAACTGGGCAGCTTTCCTCATTTGCAATAGCAGTTGGGCCTCAACATTGTCATCGATATTTGGTGGTTTGTAGCATATGCCCACCAGCAACTTTTTTTACCTTTCACACCACATTTAGTCTCGATTTTTACCCACATGGACACCTCCACCTTTTCTATTAATTCTGTCTCTTCTAAACAGGGAATAGCCCTCTATATTTATAGCCCAGTCATGTGCATCGTTCCACCATGTTTCTGTTATTCCAATTATGTCCAATTGCTCATTAACCGCCAGTAATTCTAGTTCTCCTATTTTATCTACCATACTTCTTGCATTTGCTAGCATACAATTAATTTTGAAGTCCTTACATATATTTAACCCTACATGCCTTTTTTATTCACGTTCATTTACTAGGAGTTCCTCCCTACTGACTAAGTTTTTCCCCACCCTTTCTCCGCCCCCTGGTCATTTACTTGGACCCAGTTCCTATCTGCTCTATCTACCCCATTTTTGCTATCTATACCCCCCCCTTTCCTAGTTTAAATGCTCCTCCAAGCTTCGTAGCATTCTCTCCCCTAACACAGAGGCTCCTCTACCATTTAGGTGCAATCCATCTCTTCCATATAGATTGTACCCAAAAGCAAAGTCTGCCCAGTGTTCTAAAAACCCCAAACCCTCCTTCCTACACCATTGCTTGAGCCATGCATTAAGCTCCCTGAGCTCCCTCTGCCTACCTGCACTGGCGCATGGCACAGGTAGTATTTCAGAAAATACTACCTTAGAGGTCCTTGACTTGAGCTTGCACCCTAAATCCCTGAAATCATTCTTTAGGGACCTCCATCTTCCTCCTATTTTGCCATTGGTTCCAATATGTACCAAGACAGCTGGATCACTTCCAGCCCCTCCCAATAATCTGTCAGCCCTGTCCGCAACATGCCGAACCCGAGCACCCGGGAGACAGCATACTGTTCGGCATTCACGTTCCTGAAAGGAGGGCTGTTCCCCTGGCTGCTAGAGGAATCAGCCCTCTCCAGTGTTGCCAATTCTGAGCAATTCTCATCAACATCTTCACGCAATCTTGCAAATCTGTTGGACTGAGTCAACTCAGAACTGGCCTTCCTCTTCCTCTGCCCACTAACTCCCCTCCTTACTGTTACCCAGCTGCCTACCTGTCGCTCCTCATCTACAACTCCACCCTCTTCACTGCTAACCCCACATACTACCTGATCTGTGAGTTCTAAACTCCTTTCCAGGTTTCCAATATCTCGCAATGTTGCAATATTTCTCTCCAAATCCAATATCTTAGACTCTAAAGAGAAAATATGCTCACACTTGGCACAGCGGTATGACCCCTGGAACGATTGCTCCAAGTGTTCAAACATGTGACACGATGTGCACTGCGTGAGATTGGCTAACCTGCTATCACTCATGCTTGGTTTTAAAATTCAAATAGCTTTATATTATCCTCTAATGCTCACTATATGGTAAGTAACCAACCTTAAATGTGAATGCAATAAATCCTTAGAAATGATAGTCAGATTCCTTCTAACTCTTCACCTGGAACCAGTCACTTGTAATAGCAGTCTCACAGAGCTAATGGACTGTATTTATAGTAACTAGCAGCCAGGTGAAATCCCTTAGCAATTAGCCCTAAACACACAGGCCAGAGAAAAACCCAGTAAACAGTTTTTTTAACTCTTGCAATACCCACACAATTTTTTTTTAAACCTTTATAAAATACCAATAAAACACCAAACACACTCTTATGTACTTAACCAGATTCCTTCTAACTCTTCACTTGGAACAGGTCACTTGTAATAGCAGTCCCCTGTATTTGAATTCCCCCTGTTTTAAATTCCCACACTTACCACACTTCTGCACTTTAATTCCCCTGTTTTAAATTCCCACACTTACCACACTTCTGCACTTACACACTGATGCAAGATTCACACATTCAAGTATTCACTATGTATCTGCTATTTAATCCAGGAATCCACCAATTACAAACACAGCAATTAGTCACTCCCACCACACCAGACTTCAATTATTTGCTTGTCTCACAGCAAAGAGAGGGAAAACAAAACCCAGAGATTTGTTTTTTAACCTCTCCCTTACCACACTACACCACACACAATATACTTATTCTATTTTTCCAGCAAGTATCCAAACTCAGTCTTTCAGGGCACAGGTCACTGATCACCTTCATGTCCCTTTTATTACTATAATAATATTTGCTATGTGTTGTGTGTAAATTCAATGTTCCCATTGATTTCAATGGAATGAGCTAGGAGTAAAAAGTGGAAAATCAACACTTTTTTTGTGGGAAATTTTTCGCAAAGCCGTCTTTTTCAGTTTAAGGCACATTTTTTCATCCATCCCTAGTCAGAACCAGCAGCAATAACATGGGAGTGGGACTTTTTTTTTTTGGCATACACATCAGCATGCCTATGCTGCATGTGCTTTACTAATACAGATGTGACTAGGTGAGATCCCTCCTTTCCTCTCTTTATTGTGTGTGTACAAAGCATTTGTAGTTCTCTGCACTGTTTCTGAACCCAGGGAGAAATATATTCTTACAACTATGACTTTAGTCAGGAGGAGGAAGAGATGATGTTCTTGTGTCTGAAACACGTACTGCAGAGCATAAGTCTGACCAAGCACATGATGATCTTTTGGGCTCAGTTTCTCTGATTCTGCTTCTCAGCCTCTACAGCTGCTATCACCAGTCCCACCATCACATATTCAGGCCCTGTTACAGGAACCTGTTCTGCTTCCTGCCACTTACAAGATCCTGACACTTTTCTTGCCCACTCACAGGAACATGGCCCTCTTCCTCCTGACCACTCACAGGATCCTGCTTCTCTTTTTGCCCTCTCATAAACAGAACCTGACCCCTTACAATAATCTGCACCTCTTCTTACTGTCCACTCACAGGATCCTCCACTATATCCTACCAATCCCAAGATGATCTCTGTCACCTAGTACACAAGCCTAAAATTCTACTCTCTCTTCTGAATAATCACTCCCCTATTCTATTTTCTCTCTATGCTACTCTATGCTCATCTGTTGAAGAAAGCTTTGGAATGCACTGAAAGACTCCGAGGAATCATCGTTGCTATCTTACCGGTTGCTTGGTGACAAGGGTGGTGCACCTGGTGTCACCACCATTGCTGGTGCAGATTGCACTGGCTGGGGCTTCTCTGCCGGCGGTGGAAGTAGCAATGGCACTGCTAACAATTGGTGCACCTCAATTTAGTTTATTTGTGGCTTACTCCCACCTGATGAGGATGATTTTCCTAAAGTTTCTTACCTTTCCCTCCAAGTTTTTCTAGTAGGCATGATTGAGCATATATCTTATTATGAAAAATTATAAAAAAAAATGAGTTTTAAAAAAATGATGATATAAAAATGCTAAATGTATTAAAAATAATGAAAAAAAAACCAAACATTCACACTACACACTTAACAGACCCTAGCTACTGCAACACTAACTCAATTACCCTCACTATGCCCCTCACTGCGGTAACACTAAACCTCACTTATTTGACTTTCACTAACCTAACCCTAAGTCACATACACTTCACACAGTACAGAATTATTATTTTTTTTTAAATCTGTCTACTCCCCTGGAAACACCTCTACACCTTTCTCTGCTAACAAAAACTACACTGAGGTACTCTAAATTTTGGAGTTTTATAGTGTAATCCGGTGGGAAATAAAGGGGGGGGGTTAGAAGGTGGAAAATTCCTGGCTCATAAAAATTTAATCGTAAAAGGTGGTGGAAAATTCTAAATTGCAGGAAATTTCCCCCTGAAACAAAAGATAGGATGGAAATTAATCAGCAAATATTTTGTGGAAAAGTCTAATAATGTTCTAGAAATTTCATTGAGGAAAAAAAGGGACTTTTTTGCCCATCTCTAGTACAGATGTATGGAACAATTTTTAAGTTCAGGACTTAGGAGCATAATGGACACTATTTCCTATGCTCCAAACGTTTGGTGGTATGTAAGTTTTGGTAAAAGGTACTTATTGAAAATGTTACAAAATCAGTAACTTCCTTTTTAGGGAAACAGAGGGTGTTGGTGTGGCATTGCCACTGTGCTACAGACACAGACACAGTTTTAGCATATAGTTACTCCAATGCCAACACTAACACAGTATATCCATCACTATACTGCTCCATTGAGCTTTGAACAACTTTTTTTCTCAGGCTAACTCCAATACCGCTTCACAGAATCCAGTTCCTCAGAGAGATGCTGCTGATCATTATGACTCCTTGTGGTGATACACTGATCAGTCTTTGGCAGAAATGTTTGTCCAACTTTGTGTTCTCCCCATATCCAAGCTATCACCAGTAAATGTCACTTCTTCCTGAAAAACTTTGCCAAAATATGTCCCTTCCTATGTCAACTGCAAAAACTCTCTCTCAGGCACTTTCTAGACTTGACTACTGCAACTTATCTTTCTCCACTTCAATCTGTTATCAATTCAGTTGCAAGAATCACCACATTTTCTCCCAGATGCCTTTCCTCTCATCTCCTCCTGAAATCCCTCAATTGGCTACAAATCATACTCTGCAAAGTACTGTCACGTCAAGTATCAGTCTACCCCAGTGGCATCTTACATTAGGGGGTCCCATCTCTATCACGTTACATGCAAATTTCAACAAAACCCCCCAAAACAAATTCCCTGTTAAACTGATTCTGTACCCAGACTCAACCCACCAACAGAGGCACCCTCCTCAGACCCCTTATATAAGATGTCTTATGGGGTATTTTTAATTGTATTCAGTTTTTATTTTTTATTTACTGCCCCTCATCCCAGTAAACAAACCACCCCAAAAAAACATTCCCTGTTCAGATGATTCTTTCCCCACACTCCACCAGCACAGGCACCCTCATTCCCCTTTTATGCTATGCCTTTGGAAAATAAAATAATATTTCCTATGTGTTGTGTGTAAATTCATTGTTTCCATTGATTTAAATGGAATGAGCTAGTCAAAAAAGTGGAAAAACTGCATTTTTTGCCAGGCGGGAAGTGCCATTATTAACTGTAACAGATCTTATCCGTTACTTGGGTCCTTGTCTGGACCGCGAACATTTTACCTAAAGACTATGGCCCCTTGGCCTCCTTTGACTTCAGATGGGGGGTTTACTATCTTTATGTTAAAAGATTTACGTTTTATGTATTGTCAAATATTGTATGTGTTTAATTGTACTTGTCCCTATGATGTGTATTGTAGCCACTCCAGCCATTGGACTCAAGACCTCCTGCTGGGTGTTAATCAAGTCATTGTATTGAGAACTGTCCTGAGACCCCCTGCTGTGTGTGTTAATCCATTCACACCCCTCAAGTCTTTGTTCAATGAAACCCTTTTGTATCTGAAATGTAATCATGTCTGAGTTATTGTATCTGTTAAGACCATCTGCTGCGTTATGATTTAATCATGTTCTCTATTGTATCAGGTTTCCCCATGTGATCCAATGTACTGTACTGTATATAAATATCTGTGGTTTGTGACAATAAAGTGAGTTATGTTTTGGAGTGAACAAGGAGTCCTGGAGTCTTGTATTGCTTATGGTCTAAAGTGTCCACTCTGATACCCATCTGCGCCAAGTAACCTGAATCGTCGACCGCCTGCTGCCAGCTTCCTGCTTCCCAACTTCATATGCTGTCAGGCGGCGACGTGGACTCTTCCCTGCTGCCAGCGATCCTGCGGCTGTTTCCAGTGACTGTCCATACTTCAACTGGTGCATCCGACTGCGCTTATCTTGCGTCAAGAAAGAGAGACCCGGGAATGATGGCGGAAGGCGACGCGGTCCCTTCTCAGCTTCCGTTACATTGGTGGCATAGCGGTGGGATTTCTCCTTCATATTGGGTGCAGCAATTGAGGCATGGCAGATGAAGCAGTGCTGGCAGACACTCTGGGAGCATACGAGGATCGCTACAGCGCCATCCGAATAAAGTGGTGGACCCGGCTGGGCGATGTTATCTACGACTTCGTTCCAGATTTGGATGCGTGCATTACAGAGGAGCTCAGAGTACAGGAGGAGTACTGGGACTTTGTTAAATACCTGGACCAGGAATATGGATCCGAGGGCCTTTTCGACTGGTGCCCAGCCCGCTTGAGATGGGACATCAAAGGGCTGGTATGGAACGCCTACCACATGGACTCTACTTTTGGGTGCCCTGACTCCAGCAGATATTGGGAGATCTGGGACAAAAGAAAGGACCGTTTTGGTGGATACATTCCTGCGGACTGCATGGCAAATTTGGATATTCTGGCAGGATGTGAATGGGACCTGGAGCAACTATATGCTGGGTTCATTCGAGAGGTCTGGGAATTCCAAAAAGAGGAAGAAGAATGGGGGGTAACGCATCTGAGGAGGACTTCAGCGACTTTGAGGGCCAGGATTGTGTACCCCTGTTCACTCCACACTGGTGAGTGGGAATTCGTTCCTCACCAGTGCCCCTGTTGTTGCCCCTGCATCAGGAAGTGGGAAAATCATCCTTCCTGATACCCCTTTGCCCCTGGACTGTGTGTTGCCTGAGCTGAGGAGTGGGAATTCGTTCCTCCTCAGCCAAGAAGATGCCTCTGCATCAGGGGATGGGACAGACGTCTCCCCTGATAGGCATGTTGCCCCTTCCCCTGTCTTTCCAGCTGCGGTGGATGAGATGCAGGTCCCCACCAGCAGCGATTGTATGTCCCAACTGATGGGTGGGAGAGAGCCCATCAGTCCCTAAGACCCCCCTGCTGTAGTGAGTGTGGAAGAGCTCACCAGCAGCCCCAAGATGATGCCCCCTGTGAGGTTGGTAAATGCCCTGGAAGTGGAGCAGTATGTGCTCTCCAGGGCCACAGAGGATGCCGCCTTGAGGGATGGGACTGCGGTCTCCCTCAAGGCAGAGAAGGCCCTGGAAAGTGATGGCCTACAAGAGGAGGTCCCCAGCGGACCAGAAGAGAGCAGCACTGCTGTCCCTCCTGTGAATTTGTTGTGTGAACTGATGGGTGGAGAAGAGTGCCCCATCAGCCCCCCTGTAAACCCTGACCTAGTGAGTGGGAGCGAGCTCACCAGGATCTGGGAAAACCCTACTGCGGTGGAAGAGACGCAGGTCTCCACCAGCAGCCCCAGTCCATCCCCTGTTGTTGGGGCCCTGGATGCACTTAGCATAATTTTCTCCTTCCCCCTCTGAGTACTACAAGAAACACTAGCAGCAAGCAAAGTATTGGTGACAGCAGGTTCAGTACTAGCAGCAGGTTCAGCACTGGCAGCAGGTTCATTACTAGCAACAGGTAAAAGACTAGAGGCTGCAGTTACAGAAATGGTGGCACTGGCAGCAGGAGCAGCATGTCTGGCAACAGGTACAACACTAGTGGCTGCAATTACAGAAATGGTGACACTGGCAGCTGACCTGTCCTGCTCTCACTAGTACTAACCTTCTCTCCCTCCCTTTCCATTCCCTTTTCTCCCTTCCTTCCCATTCCCTTTCTTCTCTTCCTTCCCTTTTCTTCCTTCCTTCCCATTCCTTTTTCTCCCTCCCTTCTCATTAAATTCCCCAAGATCCCTTGTGGTGATTTAGGGGGACTGGACAACATTGTTCCAGTACAGCTCACTTCCTCCTCCTCCTGCTTCTCAGACTCAGTGGACACATGATAATGGTCCTTCCAGTTCCATTTTTTGCTGCTCATAGTGATAGGAGTCACTATGAGCCTCTCCTGCCTCAATTTTTGCAAAATATCACAAGAGAACAGCACAGCACTCCCTCTGTAGTTGCTTCTATTGTGTCTGCCTTTGCGAAAATGTCATGTTTTATAGTGGAAGTACGAAAAAAATGTAAATCAATGGGCGAAAACTTTTTAGTCATTCAAAAAATAGCAAAAAAGTTTGGTCAATGGACGAAAGATGCAAAAATTTTAACCGTTAGTTTTAAAGACGATTTTCTCACGAAAAAGCAGATAACAACATAGTTTTCACAAAATTTCCAGCGGGAACATGGCGACAAGTTTTGCCCACCCCTAATTAGCAGTACATAGCAGAAAAACCCTGTAATTTGACTATAAGAGGTGGTGTAAGGGGCAAAAACATGTGTAGGCAATTTATGACTCTTGTCATCTCCTTTGCAACAGGAGCCGTAGGTTTCATATTAAATTAACAACTCTCTCTGAAAATTCAACTTCACTTCTTCTTTTATGTGCCTAAGAGCCCTGTGAACTTTTATGCTGCTGCTAGTTGTTGCACCCCTGACCTGTTGATGATGTGTCTACCAGTCAGACTTGTGGTTGTGCTTCAGGTTGGATCTTATTGTGGAGCCTGCTTTTCTCCTGCTGACATACTTTTTACACAGACAACAGTTAGCAACTGTTATGTTGTGGACAGGTGTCCCAACATAGATAAATAAGAGCCTGACTCACTTGTAGGGTCAATGGAGCAGTAACACACTGGCTCCATTTATTGATAGTACAACGTATATATACTGTCCCAAAGATGCTCCAGATCACAGCCGGAGGTATTTGGCCCCTGTCCAGCTAGTCAGCTGGTACTTTTTGCAGAGCGGCAGCGGGACGATGCTACTGGCGCAGTGACTCGTGCCCAACTGAGTCTTTGCCGGATCTCGCATCTGCTTGATGACGCACCAGCCAGTGACGTCATTAGCCAGTGCCGACACTCCCGCATCGGCAGTCACCGGATCTCTCCACAACAGCAACATGCTTAGCTTTTGGATTGTGAGTGAAATATGTCCATTCTGTGAACTTTATTGACTTCATGGTTCCTGATGGACTGCTACTACTACTACTGGGACTAGATGTTGCTGCAATTCTACTACTATTAGGTGTCAGCCACTCATCATAGCTAGAGTTGTACATGCTGACAACCTATGTTGTTGCTGCTGATTATCCAGCAAAAGTGTGTGGCTGAATGGGGCTTGGATTTGGAAGCAGTAAAATCGCTGATGATGACTGACAGGATGACTATGTATTTTTTGGGCATCTTTGTTTGTCTAGAGTCAGACATTCCAATTTTCTTCTCAAACAGTTTATAGACAGACACAGTGCTCCTTTTTAGTGGTGGAATATTGAGCCTTTGTCATTCATCTAAATTTCTAGTCATGTATGTCATCATCTATCTCACTCTCAACTTCATATGTATCTAAAGAAGGGGAGGATGTGAGAGGAATATATTCTAGATCTACATTATCATCATCATCATCATCAGTCATCATTAGGTTATCCTCAGCATCACCCCCTACTTTTATGTCTCTCTAAGTGTTTAGAGGTCACAAACAATTTTTTTTTACTTTTAGATTTCACAACGCCGGTTGAGCCACTATACCTTCTTCCATTATCCCAACACTAGAATGCAACTTGTTGTCATCTTCAGTGTTCTCAGATGATTTTTAATAGTACTGGTACTGGTTGTGGTGGTAGTGGAAGTTTTGGTGGGACTTTGACAAACTGCACCCTCCTTGGGAGGAGAGGGATCACTGTGACTTAATGCAAACGCTGCAGCAACCACAGCTGCAGTCTGCATTTGGACTACCAATTTACTCATACATCCCTGCACTGCTCCTAATCCTTTAACCCTTCCCTACACATTGTGCATTTGCTGGATGTTACTCAACTACTGTGTGTGTTTTTACTGTAAATGTACACAATAGAACTGATTGTGTGTGATATCTTTCCTTGGCCATCTACAAAATACTCTATCTCATGCAATATCTGACTGCCTTAGTCATAGCTCATGTCAGGGTCTCTGTCATCTATCAATATTTTTTTGTATTGTTTATTTTTTAACTGTCCCACCTATCCCTTAAAAAAATTCTACTGTTTCAACTGCTTTTTTCCCCAGCCACCCCTAGCACAGAGATAACAGCCAGATCAGGAAGGGACTTGGATCACCTCTGCCTGTGTCTTCCCTGTCAGTCACACAGAATATATTTGGAGTAATTCTGCTCTGCTCCCTTATCACACCCCTGACTCCTCTAACACAGAAATAACAAACCGATAAGAAAGGAATTTGGATCATGGTTGCCTGTATCTTTCCAGTCAATCACACAGAATTTTAGGTTATTTGGAATAAATCTCCTTTGCTTTTTTCTCACTCCCCCAGACTCTCCAAAAACAGACATAACAGCCAGATCAGAAAGGAAGTTGGATCACTGCTACATATGCCTTCCCAGATGTTAGGGTATTTGGGGTCAACCTTCTTTCTCCATTTCTGTCCCCCAGAGTGGTCTCAGACCCCCTAATTTAGAGAACAAATGTGCTGCCTACAAGATGCCCTAAACTAAGCTTGAACTCTTTTCTATTATCTTGTCTTCACTAGTTGAAAAATGTGTTGCTCTCTCTTCCTCTCACAAATACAGAGTGTCATGCTGTGGAAACCTGGCTAGCATCCCTTTTATACTATGCCTGTGGGAAAATCAGGGAACTTGCCACATGGGGGTAGAAATTCAGTCTTTCCATTGATTTCAATGAGATGAGTTAGCTGAAAAAAGTGGAAAAACATCACTTTTCATGGGGAAATTGCAGCTTGGTGTGAAATGCCTTTTTTATCCTGTTTTTCTTTTGAGGTAAAAACCTTTGCTCATCCCTAATTTATAGTACATGTGCTGTGGATTTTCCTGTCATATGTGGTTTTGTTCACTTCTGTTACAAGATACTCAAATGGTATTAGATGTTGGATCATTTTTAGAAATGTTAGTTTCCCGGTATTGCTGCTTAATAGCCATTTCCTATGTTCATGTACAATATAGCCCACTGCACTGAACCCACTCAGACTACATGCTTGCTGGTGAGCAACTTATGTTTTCCTTGGCAGTATGTGTCAGTGATGGCCACACACTGTTTTGTTTGCCAGTAGTCCATGGGGTCATCATTCTGCAAAGAATGTAGCTATCCTGCAATTATGCAGTGGGATCACTTCTAGGATCTACATGGTGTTCCTGTGCACCAGTTACCAACCCTACACTCTGGGAGAAAGTCCAACAGAGATGTTCTACTGCTACCACTACCACCACTAATGTTTGATTGCCACCCCTCAGACCCATAAATTGCTTTATGAGATGAAGATAACATGTTCAAAAATATGTTGGAAATGGGATGTTCTTGTTGATGTTGTTGCTGATCCTGCTGTTGCTACTGGTATAAACGTTCTGCTGACTTATTTTTTCCCTATGCTTTCTACCAGTTTTTTGGCCGTTTCTCTCTCTCATCTTCCACAAAGCAACCCTCCGCTCAATCTATATGCATATCTTTATATTATTTTACAGAATGTGATTCCTTAGAGAGATGCTGCTGATCATGACTCCTTGTTGTGGCAAACTGGTCACTCTTTGGCAGAAATTCAGAAATTATATATTTAAAGCACGGGTGCATCAAAGTGGTAAGAATGTATTCCTAATAGCTTTTAATTGATACTATGTGAGGATCTTGCTCAAAGCATTCTTACATGTCCTTGATCAGCTGGTACATATCTGTGTTGTCACAATGGTATGATTCCTCAGCCATGCTCCCCAGTTTTTTCTGCAATAAATACAGCAGTGGAGGAATTTAGCTAATTCCTGCCCTTACCTGAATACCCAGCATGGTAGCCTCTACAAAAGATTTCAGCAGCTAACATACATCACATATTAGTTGCCATTGCACAGGTGACAAAGAAAATCCCTTCAAAGCCTTTTGCATTCAAAGCCAGTTTTGCATTGTGATCTTATTCTGCTCGTACAAATGCTCTAGCATGTACAAGGTGGAATTCCACCTGGCAGGGATCTCCATTTTCAGCTGGTGATGGGGCAGGTTGTGTGGAATATAATGTGCTGTGTGCACTGTAGGAGCGACTAAAATTGACACAGATTTTATGAGCGATATTCAGCATGTCTCTGAGGATTTCAGATTTTTCCAGGAATCTAATCACAACTAAATTTAGGTCATGGGCAAAGCAGGGTACATGCACCATATCACCTTTTTTCAAAGTGGCTATTATGTTGGAGCCATCATCAGAGACAGAAAACAAGCCATTCCTCTATCACCTGCTCTAGTATATTTAACCTACCTATGATTTTGTGGGATTGTCTTTCAAAGCTTTGCATGCACAAAGTTGCGTGGCAATGGTATGGGCTATTCTGTTGCTGTCTTTTAATCATATTGCTAGAACAGGAGGCAAGATTACTGGCTGTCACCTGATGCTAGCATTAGAGTTGCCCACTGGTGGGAGGGAAACCCAGCAAGCAGTGAATGCCTTATTATAATATCTTGAGTACTTAGAAGAATGTACTTAGAAGAATGTGCACTTGCAAGTCCAGGTGCAGGCAGAGGTTAGGGGAAGACAGCACAGAATCAAAGTCCAGGTCCAGACAGAGTCCAAGTCCAGGCAGAGGTCGGGGGCAGACAGCACAGAATTTGTAATCCAGGTCCAAGCAGAGAGCAGCAACAGAAGGAACAGCAAACAATATACAACAGCAAAGCACAAATGACAACTGTGTACAGACATGTAGCCCAGTATACAAAAAGGAAGACGTCATGATGTTACATCGCAATGACGGTGTGACCCATGACCAGTCAATCAGGGCATTGTACCACTGCATGCTGATAGTGCTGACAAAACCCCCTGGATGTGTGACCTCTGTATGCAAAATTTCCCATGAAAAGCGCACTTTTCCCACATTTTTTACCTAGCTCATTGCAATGAAATCAACAGGAAGACTAAATTTCTCCTCACCACATGGAAATTTTCACTTCTTTTCCTACAGGCATATGAAAGGGCCACGCTGTCACAGCATACCATTCTGTGTTTGTAAGAGGAAGAGAGAGCAGCTAATTTTTGAGCTAGCAAATATAGTTGAACCTTAGTTTAGGGAGTCTTTTAGATAGCACACCTGAACGATGTGTTCTATGGCTTCTTGCCCCAAACAAAAAATAGTAATCTATCCAATAATATGTTAGTATTGACTATAAATAATGGATGTAAAACAAAAAAAAAAACGTAAAAAAACACTAGTTTATTAGTATATGGTCTGCACCTAAGGTCTCAATAAAAAAAAAACATAAATATGGATAACTTGTAAAAACATTGTTAAAACAACAAGAACAACAATTATCAATGTTTTTACATGTTATCCATATATATATGTGTTTTTTATATTGAGTCCTTAGATGAGGACCATATACTAATAAACTAATGTTTTTTACGTCAGGAGCATTATTTTTTTCCTTTTTTTGTTTGTTTGTTTTTTTTTGTTTTACATCTGATATTTATAGTCAATACTACCACATTATTGGATACATTATTATTTTTTGTTTGGGGCAAGAAGCCATAGAACACATCGTTCAGGTGAATCATATACTGGAGGATCCGAGTGGAGACAGGTAATAATAATAATCTCCAGCTGCTCTTTGAGTCAGATCATCTGACACATCTAATTGGTGAGCACCATTCTATCACCTTTGCTTGTACTATTATTGACTGAATTACACTATTTGGTGCCCTACCTCTTCCTTTTGTTTGTCATGCCATTGATTGGACCATTTTGGAGAGAAAGTGTCTGGGAAGTAGCAGCCCTGTCCAACTGAATATCACGTAGTGTCTGCAGTGGGATAGTGAATTTCCCATAAAGCCAGTTAGGCTGTGTACTACATAAGTAGATCCACAGCATATATTTTTGTGAGTACAGCTCTTTTGGGTGCTTGTACCATTGGTGGTGGTTATCTTGCGTGGATTTATTACACGAGGAGGTGCCTCTCCCTTGTCTCTCTCTCTCTCACATCAACACAAACACACACAGAATGCCAAGTTATGGGGCCTGATGCCCCTTTTATACAGGGATACAAGGGAAACTCTCCATGTGTGTGTGTGGTGGGGCGCTTCATTCTTACCATCAATTTCCCTAATGATCAGGACATAAAAGTGTTCGAATATGGTACTTTTTGCAAAACCAAGAATCACATGTTTTAGCCTGTTTCACTTTTGAGGAGAAACATTTCACCCATACCTACTGATAACTTCCCATCTCCGAGAACTGGGTGAACACTCCTCAGAAACAAAAAAACACCAATGCCCACATCATTAACTCAGATTATATTAGGATCTCTTCTGCTTGGTCCACCAGTTCTAACATTAGGAGCTCCTCTGCTTGGACCACCAGTTCTAAGAAAACTAAATTTGAAAAACAACATGATTGGAATCAGTAACTCAAAAAAACAAAATGTCAGCATTCAGGACCCATCCACAGTAGTTCTTAAAATAACTCTGATCTTTCTAAACTTGGATTAGGTCATTGCAGAAATGTATACAATTATTAAAAAAAAGGATCAGGCTAGGGAAGGAATCACATTAATAATTGTTATTATGTGACAAACTTTTGTGAAGAAAATATACTACTTTAAACCTTTGAGTGACAGAGGGGTATGCAATGCAGTGCTTTGCAATGGGTTGGGTACCTCTCTGGCAGTCAAAGGGTTAAAAGGGTAAATATTAGTTTCAGAAACTACACAGTTAAAATCTAAAAATATTTTATGGAAGACAGCATCAATAGTCAAATCAGACACAAAATGAAAGATTAATTTAATTGTAATTATAAGAAAGTTTTTTTTTTAAATCCCTCTCAATACATTTTTCTTAATCTTCAATTGCTTTATTTGTAAGGTCATAGAGTAATATTTACTAAAGTGAGACTTCCCTTTTATGTAGGAGGCTAGTAGAGTAAAAATTATACCTTCATTGGCGCCTGCCTTTGACCTCTGGCTTGTCTCCGGTTTTCGTCGTCTCGCCGCCTGCCCTGACCTCGGTTCGTCCCTCACTCCGTCTTTGTCTTCTCGTCTTGGCTTTGGCGTTTTCGGTAGCTGGCTAGTTCTCCATCGCTGTTTTAGCCTGCCCTTCTATTTATATTATTCATAGCTGCTTGCTACCCTCTGTGGGTCCATCTTACTCACAGAGATAGTTTTCAAGCAGCTTACAGTACTTTTTTGTTTTTTATTCACATGAATGAGTACTTTAATAACAACTACTCTTTATGCTTGAAACATTCATCTAATTTCTTCTTTTAAATTTGTTATACACAATTAAGCACTTAACATTACTTATTCTAGTAAATAACAAATTACTATATACCCATTTACATGAGTAGAGCCTCAAAACCACATTGCTACAGTTGAAGCTTATTAAGTGCTATTGACTATTTATATTTTAATTGGTATATACTACAGAAATATTATAGACCAATCACATGCAAACATACCAACATGCAAATCCTTAAACAAACACACTTGCACAAACACCAATACACAGTAGTTACAGAAACACTTTATTTTTTTCACAGACATATCTAGAAAGAAGCAAAGGAGGTACGTCTTGCAGAAATAGGTGAGGGAAGGAGGGGAGGAATTCACAAAAATAGGAGGCGGAAGCAGAACATTAGAAAGGCCTGGATACAAAGAGCCAAGAAAATAATTTAATACATAATGATTAATTATATGATTATACAGATACCTCTAGGACTCAAACCAAGGTCTCTGGTGTGTTGTGCTATGCATCTCAAATTGTTTTTTGGACAATACTCAGATGATAATTTTAGGGGAGTAAAATATCTAATTTTACAGTCGTGACCGCTAATTGTAAAATTAGTTTAATCCCTTGAGGACCCCAAGGGGTTAAAGCACAACTTTTACCACAACTTTTTACCCCTTCCAGTGCCACAGGGGTGTGCAATGCACATCTCTATGGCACTGAAATGGTTAGTGAGTGATGCTGTTTGTGGTGCTGAAGTCTGAGTACATCCTCTCCACTCCTCCAGTAGGCAAGTGAGAGAACATGGAAAATGGACTCAAATATCAGGTTTACTGAACTGGTGACAATATGTATCAGTTCAACAACCCTGAATGCTAATGAGTAAATCACCCCCCTCCCTCTGTGCATACATAATTTTTAACATAGTAATATATTACTATATATTTAATATATATTTCAGTCTTGGTCATAATTATTATCAGCTTCTCAGAAGTCTTAGCCACAAACATAATAGTATTTTTTTATTTTCAATATGAGTGTTCAGTCAGAAAAACAAACCACTAGATGTTGCTCAAAGACAAGTTAGAAAATTTAATTAACCATTTAGTTATGTTTCCCTCTATACTAGCATGACTAGCATGACTACATTTTTGAAACATAATCTGAAATTATGACTAGGTAATAGTAAGCAATAGTAGGATATGTATTATTACTCATATTCTTAATTGTCTGTTTTCTTTTAAAGATTGTGTTAAAATTGTTGATTTCAACATTTAATGTAATTCATAGCTAAGTGCTCATTTTTCAGTATTGAAACTTATAATTAATGCTATCACTGCTCTTTCTGCTAAAATGTTTAACTGTTTCTTAAACCTTTTGCAGGCCACATACATCTATGACATTCTGCAAATGGAAATAGATATAAAAATGCAAAGTGATATTTAATGACATTGGTTTTAAAGTGCTGAACACACTAAGGTCCATCACCTGAGTCAAGTGCTGCTTTACAAAGTATAATTATATGCACACTGTATGCTGTTTGGATAAACCAGAGACAGAAGACAATCCTGAGCTGCTTTATACAAATTACTTAAATGTGATCCATGTGCAGCGCAAATATTATCCCAACATATGTATTCATTTACAATAAGAAATATGGCACTCAGTCAGGGCCTTAGACCCTCTGTACAAACCCATTGTCAATAATATCTCATCAATTATTTTTGTTATAAAATCTTATTCTGTTTGAAAAATTCACAGTCTATTCTGCACACAAGTTAAGGAAGAAACATGCTTCAAAATTATCCCGTTATTTACTCTATTGGAACAATGCAGATACACAGCACAAATCTGTATTGTGATATTTATTTATTTATGTTTTATTTATTTAGAAAATGTTTTTCCCGGAAGAATACATTGAGATTTCTCTGATTTTCAGGTATGTCCTTGAGTGACATAATAAATACTATATTTGAAACAAAAGCTATGCTCTCTCGAATTCAAAGTGATTCAATATTTCATTTAAAAAAATATTGCAACGTTTTAGTCCTCTGTTGGGACCTTTGTCAAACAAATATGTTTAAACATTACTAACAAACATATAAATACTGTAGAGGAAGACTCACCTCATGCATCCCAAATGAGGATGAAAGAGATGAACAGATTGTATAGCCAACACCAAAGAACCTTAGCACCAAAGGGAGATCAGACTAAACAGTGCCACCCTGGTGGTGGAGATACAGCAAAAAAATGATTACATGAGAGTGTTTCTGGATCCAGGAATAAAAGACTTTAAACCCTTATTGTGTGAATGAACCGAACGTATTCAGTTGTTTTCTGCCTGATCGTTAATGTTGAAATAGTTACTATTAATGACTTTGAATTATGATGTTGTACATTGTATTCTTCTTTTAACCACAAGGTGACACTGTTTAGTCTGATCTCCCTTGTGTGCTAAGGTTTTTTGGTGTTGGCTATACTATTTGTTCATCACTTTCTTTCCTCACTACACACGTCATCGCAGTGAGTCATTTGGGATGCACGAGGTGAGTCTTTCTCTAGAGTATTTAAATGTTTGTTAGTAATGTTTAAACATGTTTGCTTGACAAACGTCCCAACAGAGGGCTGAAACGTTGCAATATTTTTTTAAATTAGGTATTGAAATCACAGCTTTTGTTTCAAGTATGTTATTGTTCTGTAGCACCTGGTAATTTATAACTACATTTAGCGCTGAGTGCATATCTATACTTTTATATTTTATATAAACAAACAAAAAAGACAGCTTTCAGTGCTAACTCACCTAAGTGTGTAGAAGAATGTGTATATAAAAAGTTAAAAAATATTTAGACTGGTAGCAAATGTTCACATACGTGGTCTCAGAAAAATGTTCTTATTCAATGTTATACCCGACTCTTAAGCTCTCAATAGTTATATATATTTTTGGCAGCATCCAATTCTTGCAATCCTTTCCTCTCCTTTAAGGGGGTATCTTTATTCTATTCAAAAACAGGGTTATTCACTGGTCATTTGAATGAATACAAGACAAAATACAGCGTTGCTGCCGGTATACTACAATCTCATTCCCAATCACTTTTTTCACACCAGACTCAAATTCTCCTAAACACTGGTTGTTTTTAAACATAAAGGATAATTGGAATGCTCTTACAGGTGACTTTGATTTCATGTTCTTCCAACCAGACTTATACTCCCCTATCGTTCTTGCAAGTTATTACTTCCTCCCCTTTCTTTAACATTGGTGACCTCTCCAATCACTCAATAACTGGAGCTCTATCGTCCTTGGATTGAAGATGTGTATTTACAATGTTGCAATATCTATTACATGTATCAACATGATGCATATTTAAATTGGGTAAAAAATAGATTCCAGTCCTAGGGCTCGATCCACTTCCCAAAGATAAAACTGATGGTAGGGAAAAATGAACACTGAACAGTACACACACAAAGGTACTGTCGGAATTCAATTGTCCTATCAACATGAACCACAACGAGTGTTGGGACACAGATCCTGACTTGGGGCCTAACGTTTGTTGTTGTTTTTAAATCCCATAACTCACTCTAAATAGAGTGACCCTGTCACGGTTTTTGATGAACACTCAGACAGAACAGTGAGGTTAAAATGACTTTATTGAGTAAAGTGCATACAAGGAATGAGGCCACAGGCCCACAATACGAAACCACACTATATGGAGCATATATAGGCAATGAGCAATGACTGTAAACAGAATGACTGAGATGGAACACAGGTCACAGAGGTATCTTAGGCAGGCAACCCTCCACTAGAGAACCTGGACCCCGGCTGACAGCAGGACAGAGGATGGCAGTAAGTCCTGGATATGGTAATAGACCCAGACTCCTGGGTGGCACGGAACCCAAGGAGGCAACAAGGCAACACTGACCATGGGACATGGGTCCCAGAGTGACCGAGGCCACCACTTACAAAGGGTAAACCCTAGAGCGCTAGGGGTGGATCGAAGTGAACACTGGAAGGCCACAGGTCTCCCCTCAGTGGAACAAGCACAAATGCTGGCTCTAGACCCTCAGGCCACTAGACAGGAATATGAGCTCAGGGTCTCCACACACCCAGTAGTGCATGCCAATGCAAGTGCTGGCCCTCACCCAGGCACTGCAACACGAAGGAGCACACGGGTAGCTTAGATATTGTAAGGCACTGAACAGTTAACAGGAGACGCCCAGAGATACATAGGAACTCCCACAGGAAGTGAGCCCAGCAATTAGCGCAGAGGGAGACACAGAGAGAGCAGAGTAACTCAGTTAGCACTTGCTAGCACTGTACCGGTACTTTGCATGTACACACTGCCGCAGGCAGTAGGAGTAAGTGGCGATAGAATAAGATTAGCACCACACGGCGCACCCCAACTAGGCAACTGGCAACCGTGGAATGTAATGCTGGCCAATTAGACAATGGAGGAGGCACAACCATACACGGATGGCAACGGAACGATGGCACAGCGGAACAGGTTACAAACCAACGGGAAGCACAGACTGGTCAGGTGCACAGGCGAGGCTCAATAGCCAGGCAGACCATGGCAACGGGGGTTTACAGCCAGATCAGTACAGCAACGGAGCGGGTACTCAGCCAGATCAGTCGGTAATGAAGCAGGATCTCAATCGGATCAGTTCAGCAACAGAGTGGGTTCTCAGCCAGATCAATAGGTAACAGAGCAGGTTCTCAGCCAGATCAGTACAGCAAAGGAGCGGGTTCTCAGCCAGATCAGTTGGTAACAGAACAGGTTCTCAGCCAGATCAGTTCAGCAACAGAGCAGGTTCTCAGCCAGATCAGTTCAGCAACGGAGCGAGTTCTCGGCCAGATCAGTTCAGCAACAGAGCGGGTTCTGAGCCGGATCAGTCGGTAATGGAGCAATACATGGGAAACACAGGAACGTTGTCAGGCAAGCCGGGTCATACAGGAACAGCAACACAGTAGCAAAATGTCAGGCTCAGATACACCATGAAAGGGCGCCTTAGAATAGATATGACAGGATATAAAAAGGCAAGCCCTGGGTGGAGCAAAGTTGACAGGCCAATGAGAAGGCAGCATGGAAATTAGGCACAGTAACAATGTCGTCGTCAGAGCAGGAACACGGGCACCGTGATAGACCCTTACAAACATTAACCTTCTCATTGGCGTTACACTATCCCTAACTTTAGCAATAAAGTGGACCCATACTAGCACTAACATTATCCTATCACACATAGATGGAACACTTACCTGTAATCTTCACATAAAGCAGGGACGTCTGCACCCTGGTCTTCTTCTTTAAGTTTTCTTCTATAGTCTTCGATCTTCTTTCTACTTCATTTGCCACCCTCTTCTTTCTTCTTCTTCATGTGTTATCTTTATCAGTCATCTCTATCTTCATCTGTTATCTTATTCTTTCTTCATCTGTGCTCTTCTTTATTCTTCTTCTGTGAACGTAGTGCGCAATCTGTAAAGTAAAAATATATTTTATAAAATGAATGTATCATTAAACTTACGCTGTGCTGCCACTGCTGGAAAAAATAGAACAATACCCCCCTTCTTGTACCTTTCTCGCCATTGCCTGATGCCAGATGAGGGAAATTTGAACAGAGCCAGTCCCTGTTCAAAATAATTCTTATGCTCCCATTGGCTGGGATGTGGGATTGCATTGGGCACAGAGCATTCCCTGCAGTAACCACACCTCCCAGACAATCAGCTTCTAGATGGAGGGATAACTCAATGCACTTGAAGCTGATGGGCTGGGAGGTGTGGTTACTTCAGGACAGTTTCCGTGCCCTGCATAACCCCACATCCCAGCCAATGGTATTGTGGGAATTATTTTAAACAGGGACTGACCATATAAAAGGCAGTCTCTATTAAACTTTTCCTCAGACCGCATCAGGTACAAGGAGGGGGGTCTTTTGCTCTTTTTTCCTGCTGCCACTGCCGGCAGCTGCGGCATAAGTATAATGATACATTGATTTTATTAATTATAGTTTTACTTTAAGGCTACTAAAGAAGAGCACAGATGAAGAAAAGAAGAAAGAAGAGGATGATAAATGGAGAAGAAGAAGATAGAAGCCTATAGAAAAAGAAGTGAAAAGAAGATGAGGGTGCAAAAAACCCCTCTGAACATAAGGATTACCGGAAATTGTTTATTTTAATTGTACGGTGTTAGTTTTGGGGTGATTAACCCTTTGAGTGCCAGTTGGGTGTGTAATTCTGTGCCTAATGAGTTGAATACCCCATTGACACTCAAAAGGTTAATTATTTTTCCTTTACATGCTTTTTTTGGATACTGTGGATGTATTTAAATGGTGCTTAGGGCCCCATATCAATACATCTATGGGTCACTAGTGTAGGCATCCCTACTTTTGCTTCCCCCCCCCTCATCTTTTTTACACTTTGCTTACAGGTAAGTGGTTAGGAACATGCGTTAGAGGACTCATCTTCATATCTTTTACACTATAATTTTTGGTGATAAATGTGAGTCTCTTACTTAACACTAGGGATGGGCTTAAAACTTTCACATCAAACCAAAATTGGGGGAAAATGACACTTCCCGCTTGACAAATAATTTCTCACGCAAACTGATGTTTTTACACTTTTTTCACCTAGCTCACCGCATTGAAATCAATGGGAAGAAACATTTTTCCCCACCACATGAACGTTTTCTCTACTTTTCAACAGGCACATAAAAGGGTGTCAGTCTCTCACAGCATGCCATTCTGTGCTTGTGAGAGGAGAAATATATATATATATATATATATATATATATATATACTTTATATATATATATATATATATATATATATATACTTTTTCCCTCTTCTCTCTTGACCTCATCATGGATATGTGACAGTGTCACTTAAGCAGGAACACATTTTTCAAGGCATATGTAGCTTTAGGACCGACAAATTTGACTTTGAATTACATATTTCTCCACTGCAGCACTCAGAAATACTAATATTGTGCTGGTAAATGTTGCACCATAGGGAACATTTGTTGGCATTTATGGAAAACAGGCAAATTTTGCACAGGCAAAAAGGAGAACATTTTTGCAAAATTTAGCAAAAATTTTTTATTTTTTTGTGAAAAGTTATGCAGGAAATTAATTAATTAAATCGAGAGACTGATGAGTAGAAGTGTTTGAATAAATTAACTGTTTTTAAAAGAACTAGTTGAAGAGCCTGTTACATGGGCCACAGTGCCACTGCCAGCCGGAGCGTCCAGCTCTGTATCAGCCTCGGCATGGGCAGTCTCTACTGTGCATGACTACGTCATTACACACGTTTTAGCGAATTATTATATAGGATTTGAGATTGGTGAAGTTTGCGAAGTGTGTGAGTTGTGTTAGGTTAGTGACGGTGAGTCAAACTGTGTGAGCTAGTCTTAGGGCAGTGAGGGGCATTCAAATTATATAAGTTAGTGTTAGAGTTGTGAGGGTCATTCAAAATGTGTGTAAGTGCAGTGAGTGTGAGTCAGTAGAGTGAATGTGAGAGCAGTGAGGCTCAGTACATTGTATTAGTTATTATTAGGGCAGCAAGAGTCAGTTAAATTGTGTGAGTTTGTGTTATGGCAGTCAATTAAGTGTTTACTGTACTGAGTGCAGTATAAAGTAATTGATTTACCTGTATTTATAATTAGCACAAATGTCCTGGCATTGCAGGTTAGAATATATATACAAAATAAAGAGAGAGTTCCTTGCACTACATATCAATTACCGAATTAGTTTCATTGGGCAATGCAAGGGTGCAAAAATAAATTAACCAATTCAACACTGCTTAACACTTGGTTAAAACATAGCCTTTATTTATTGATAATAAAAAACAAGCCCTATATCTCATCAGAATGTGAAATATTAGAGAGATTGTATGTTGTAATCTAAAGCTACATTATAACTTATCTCCAAAATGATATAGGCTTTACACTCTGAGTGGGTAGCTGCATGATTTAACCCTAAAAAGTTCCTACTTGTTTTGCTGCCCTACTGGCAGCTTAGTCAGGGAATGCTAAGTGCCGGAGCCACCAGATGGCTGACTTTTTAAAGCCTCACTCTTAGAGGTGGGTCCAGATGACATGGATAACATAACCTCCTTCTCCCTTTGGAACTGGTTCACAGTACGGGAGGTAGTAAATGATACATTGTGCTGGGTATATTTTGATACAGTATGTGTAATCTTAGTTATAGACAAATAGATCAAAGAATTCAGGAATACCAGTATCATACTTAAGCTTATATTATTATTATAAAATATCACAGATTAAAGATTCTGGTAACACAGCAGAAGATAGTTTCAATATAACTGTGATTATAAGACAAAGATAGTAATAAATGATATAAATCATTCATACATATCATAAAGTAATGTTCTGGTCAATAACTAAATCTTCAATAATTTAATCAGAAGCTAGATTCCTTATAGGCCCTGGAGGATGGAAGCCAGTGGAATGACATTGCTTACCAACAACCTGTACAGGACAAGGTGGTAGAAGACCAAGCAGTAGGTATAGGGGAAAAGTCCTGTTTTTTCCCAAGGGAAATTTCACATCTATATTGTAAATTGCAGTTTTTCTTAAAGAAAATTGCCTGTGAATTTCTGCCATATTGGTCACAGGGATGGGTGAAAGTTATCGCCATGTTCCTGCCAGAAATTCTGCGAAAATCATGTTATTGTCTGCTTTTTCGCGAGAAACTCCGCTTTTCAAACAGCTAGTAAAATTTCAGCGTTTTTCGCCCATTGACCAAAACTTACCGCTAATTTTTTAGTGGCTAGAAAATTTCCGCCCATTGATTTATGTTGTTTTTGCTTTTTCACTATAAAAACGTGATGTATTTGTGGAAGTCAAACACAATAGAAGTAGCAACAGAGTGAGGTAGACATGCTCAGCTGTTCTGCTGTTATTTATTGTGAAAATTGAGGCAGGAGAGGCTCATAGTGACTGCTATCACTATGAGCACTAAAAGGAGGATCTGGAAGAACCCTTATTATGTGTCCACTGAGTCTGAGGAGGAGGAAGAAGTGATTAGCAGTAATGAGCCAATGATGTCCAGCCCCCCTAAATCACCCTAAGGGTTCTTGGGGAGGGAGAAAAGGGAATGTGAAGGGAAGGAGAAAAAGGTAGTATTGGTGAGAGCAGGACAGGTCAGCTGCCTGTGCCTGCTGTAATACGTGCTGTCCTTGCTGCCAGTGCTACCATTGCTGTACCTGCAGCCACCGTTGCTGTATCTGCTGCCATATGGGCTGCCCCTGCTGGCACTAGTGCTATACCTGTTTACAGATGTGCTGCCCCTGCTGCCACCAGTGCTGTACCTGCAGTGACCATTGCTGTTCCTGCTGCCAGATGTGCTGCCCCTGCTGCAACTAATGATGTACCTGCTGCCACCAGTACTGTGCCTGCTGTCAGACGTGCTGCACCTGCTCCTACCAGTACTGAACCTCCTGCTAGTGTGTAGTACTCAGAAGGGGGGGAGAGAAAATGATACCAAGTGTGACAGCAAGGGACCCTAAGTCACACTTGCCATCCACAAGCAGTCCCGCCAGTGCTAGTGTTACTAATACTAAGGTCCAGCAGCTTGCTAGCGTTAGGAGTGAGACTGAAGAGGAAGACTCTGTGGCCGACCTTGATGTGGTTGGTTTTAGTAGTAGTAGCAGTAATGGTGAAGCAGCCGCAGTGGTAGGGGAAACATTGGAGAGTGTCCAGACTAGCGGTCAAGGGAGTTCACACCATTCCTCTGACCCTGGGAGTCCTCCCCTTCACTAAATTATCCAAATGGAACAGGATCCTGAAGACTAAGAGGCCAGTACTGTTGTTGGGGGAGAGAAGGCACACAATTAACCCCTTAAGGACCCTTGACGTACCAGGACCATCAAGGGTAAATGTGCTCCAACGACCCTTAACGGTCCCGGTGCGTCAAGGGTTAAACTCTTCCATCGAGGCCGCACGGAGCGATGGAAGAGTTCAAGCCGCTTGTTACTAAGTGTCCCGGTATCGGGACACTTAGTAACAAGCGGTAGAAACATTGTTGCAACATGCGATTTGCTTCAAAAGCGAATCACATGTTGCAAAACCTGAATGACAGGGACAGTATTTGTAAATACTGTCCCTGTCAGATCTCTCTGCCTCCCTCCACCTTGCATACTGCTGAGGTGGAGAGAGACAGAGAGACATGGTGTTCCAGTGTACCTGTAAAAAAAAAAGTCAAAAAAAAGTTTAAATAAAGAAAATTAACCCTTTGATCACTGTTCAATTTGCTGCAGATCAGTGTTTTCTGATCTGTGGGACACCCCCATCCCCCTTGAATTTTTTTAGATTTTTTTAAAATTTTTAAAAAAATTTTAAAAATGTTTTAATTTTTTTTTTTTTTTTTTTTTTAAATAGTAAATATAGTTTAGGTATTTTGGTAGGTAGTTGGGTAGGTTTAGTGTAGACGTGTGTTAGGGAAAGTTTTAGGGATAGATTTAGGTTTAGGGAAAAAAAAAAAAAACAACCCCCCCCAAAAAAAAAAAAAAATATATATATAATAAGCGCAGTTTAGATAGGTAGTTCAATTGGGTTAGGTAGGTTCAGGATATACGTAGGTTAGGGTAAGTTTTAGGGTTAGATTTAGGTTTAGGGATAGCGTAAGAAAAAAAAAAAAAAAAAAAAAAACCAAATCCCCCCCCCCAAAAAAAAATATATATAATAAGTGCAGTTTAGATAGGTAGTTCACTTGGGTTAGGTAGGTTCAGGACATACGTAGGTTAGGGTAAGTTTTAGGGTTAGATTTAGGTTTAGGGATAGCGTAAGAAAAAAAAAAAACAAAAAAAACCCCCCAAACCCCCCCAAAAAATATATATATATAATAAGTGCAGTTTAGATAGGTAGTTCACTTGGGTTAGGTAGGTTCAGGATATACGTAGGCTAGGGTAAGTTTTAGGGTTAGATTTAGGTTTAGGGATAGCGTAAGAAAAAAAAAAAAGTTTTTTTAGTGGGCAAAATGCAGCGCAGGTACAGCGTTGAAGAGGCATATGCCTTTTTGGTGTCTGACTCTGAGGCAACAGACACTGCGTCAGATTTTGACATAGCGCAGTTTTCAGAAAGTGAGAGCAGCTCTAGTGATGACGCTGGGCCTTCTGTCAAGAAAAGACGCACTGCCCCAAGAGCTGCTCTGGCAACTGCCCCAGCACCTGCCAAAAGAACTGCCCAAAGACCTACCAAAATACCTGCCCAAAGAAATGCCCCAAGTGCTGCCCCAAGAGCTGCCCTGGCAACTGCCCCAGCACCTGCCAAAAGATCTGCCCAAAGACCTACCAAAGAAATGCCCCAAGTGCTGCCCCAAGAGCTGCCCTGGCAATTGCCCCAGCACCTGCCAAAAGATCTGCCCAAAGACCTGCCAAAAGACCTGCCCAAAGAAATGCCCCAACACCTGCCACTCCGGATCCTAATGAATGGGTATCAATTTATGGCCACAAATCTCAGAATTCACAGGCAACCCAGGGATTCAAATTGATGTGGAAGGATTTACCCATGATAATTTTTTTGATTTGTTTTTGGGGGAAGACATTTTAGGTGAAATTGTGTCCCAAACCAATTTGTATGCAGCCCAGTATACTGCTGCCAACCCTAAGTGTGAAAAACGCTGTTTTTTTTTTTTTTTACTTACGTCATGGTTTACGAGGGATTGGTGGTAAAATGGCTGTGTATAAAATTGGAAAACACACCTAAAACGAGAGCCTGGGGTGTCTACTTTCCAAAAATATACACTTTTGGGGGGAAATCTTAAAAAAGAGCACTGTTACACAGCCCCAAATGAGACATGGCACCAGTAACGCAAGCTGTGAAGATTCAAAGTGTGAACCTGGAAACGCGCATGTTCCAATTTGGCCCCCCTAGCTCCCCCAAACCATGAGAAAGCTATGCATATGGGGTATTGCCGTACTCAGAAGGAGGAGCTGAACACTAATCAATTCAGTTTATAAAATCTTCACCTATTCTGTGCTTGAAATTCACATCAACATTGAAGGCAAAGTGTGAAAAATGCTGTTTTTTTACTTACGTCAAGTTTACGAGAAAGTGGTGGTAAAATGGCTGTGTAAAAAATTTGAAAACACACCTAAAATGAAAGCTGGGGGTGTCTACATTCCAAAAATATACACTTTTGGGGGGAAATTCTAAAGTGCAGCACTGAAACATAGCCCAAAATGAGTAATGGCACCAGTTAACCAAGATGTGAAAATTCAATATTTGTTCAAAATTGGGCCCCGTAGCTCCCCCAAACCTTTAGAAACCTATGCATATGGGGTATTGCCATACTCAGAAGAAGGAGCTGAACACTAAACAATGCATTTTTAAAAATCTTCACCTATCCTGTGCTTGAAATTCACATCAACATTGAAGTGCAAGTGTGAAAAACGCTGTTTTTTTAACTTACGTCAAGATTTACGAGCGATTGATGGTAAAATGGCTGCGTAAAAAAATTGAAAACATACATAAAATGAAAGCCTGGGGTGTCTACTTTCCAAAAATATATACTTTTGGGGGGAAATCTTAGAGTGGAGCACTGTTACACAGCCCCAAATGAGACATGGCACCAGTGATGCAAGCTGTGAAAATTCAAAGTGTGAAACTGGAAAAGCGCATGTTCCAATTTGGGCCCCATAGCTCTCCCAAACCTTGAGAAACCTATGCATATGGGATATTGCCGTACTCAGAAGAAGGAGCTGAACACTAAACAATGCATTTTTAAAAATCTTCACCTATCCTGTGCTTGAAATTCACATCAACATTGAAGTGCAAGTGTGAAAAACGCTGTTTTTTTAACTTACGTCAAGATTTACGAGCGATTGGTGGTAAAATGGCTGCGTAAAAAAATTGAAAACATACATAAAATGAAAGCCTGGGGTGTCTACTTTCCAAAAATATATACTTTTGGGGGGAAATCTTAGAGTGGAGCACTGTTACACAGCCCCAAATGAGACATGGCACCAGTGATGCAAGCTGTGAAAATTCAAAGTGTGAAACTGGAAACGGCATGTTCCAATTTGGGCCCCATAGCTCCCGCAAACCTTGAATAACCTATGCATATGGGGTATTGCCGTACTCAGAAGAAGGAGCTGAACACTAAACAATGCATTTTTAAAAATCTTCACCTATCCTGTGCTTGAAATTCACATCAACATTGAAGTGCAAGAGTGAAAAACACTGTTTTTTTAACTTACGCCAAGATTTACGAGCGATTGGTGGTAAAATGGCTGCGTAAAAAAATTGAAAACATACATAAAATGAAAGCCTGGGGTATCTACTTTCCAAAAATATATACTTTTGGGGGGAAATCTTAGAGTGGAGCACTGTTACACAGCCCCAAATGAGACATGGCACCAGTGATGCAAGCTGTGAAAATTCAAAGTGTGAAACTGGAAACGCGCATGTTCCAATTTGGGCCCCGTAGCTCTCACAAACCTTGAGAAACCTATGCATATGGGGTATTGCCGTACTCAGAAGAAGGAGCTGAACACTAAACAATGCATTTTTAAAAATCTTCACCTATCATGTGCTTGATATCAACAGTAGTATTGAAATGTAAGTGTGAAAACTGCAAAAAAACAAAATATTACCACAATTTTGAAATTTTTTTCTGGAAAAATAGCTGCATGAAAAACTCCAAAATTCTCCTGATTATTTACCTTATGTTGTCTAGTTTTCAGAAACATATACCTTTGTGGGACATTTTTGGTTCTGGCACCGTCAGCTAAGCTATGATGCTCACATGCCAATTGTTGAAAAATCACAAGTTGGAAATAACGGCAGCCATCTTGTAATATTTACCTTGTAAATGTGAGTAAAGGACTAAAATACTAGGCATATGGGGTACTCTTATATTCAGGAGAAGCAAATGAATATATTTAGGCGTATTTTTTTGTCATAAACTAATTGTATGCAAATCCAGACACGAAAATATAAGCAAAATGTTGGTTTTTTTTCAATTTTTTTCCTCTTTTTTTCTATTTTAATCAAATTAAAGAATGAGGTATTCATATAATTGTGGTATCAAAAGAAAGCCCTACTTGTGCTTAAAAAACAGTATATAATTTATGTGGGTGCACAAAAGGAATTAAAGAGAAAATATGGTTGAACAAAGACATAGTCAAAAAAGTCAAAATTGCTCCGGTCCTTAAGTCAAATCTAACTCAGATTTTCCCGGTCCTTAAGGGGTTATTACCACCACCAGCAGGAGCACAGATCAGCTGCCTGTCCCTGATGCTAATGTTTCCACTGCCAGTCTGCCTTCTTCACGTCACCAAGAAACGACAAGTGTGACATTAGGGGAACCTCTGTCACATTGCTCCTCACCTCCTCCAAGCAGCAGTGAGATGTCTGTCATAGAGCAGCAGCACATAGGGACTAATGGTGGTGGTGATGATGATGATGATGATGGAGAAGCTGGGGTTGAACAGACATTGATGG
Organism: Rhinophrynus dorsalis; assembly: GCA_037306005.1. Classification (NCBI taxonomy): domain Eukaryota; kingdom Metazoa; phylum Chordata; class Amphibia; order Anura; family Rhinophrynidae; genus Rhinophrynus; species Rhinophrynus dorsalis. Next base: position 292,337,234 of record CM074720.1, read on the forward strand.
GCTTTTTAGCAGAAACTGAGAAGGAATGGGAGACAGGGATGAGAATGAGCCTCACCACCACCACTAGCAGTAACTTTTTGGAATTAGAGGAATTTGCAACTCATCTAATTCCTTCTGATTCTGAGGTACAAGGGCAGCAGTATGATGAGGAGCAAGCAAGTGTGCCACAGACCACCATGGACACAGTGGGAATTGGGTCTACAAGTGATGCGGGACTAGGACAGTAGGACATACCAGTGTGGACAAGGAGAATCACAAGCAGGTCATAAAGTGGCATCTTAGGAGATTCCATCCTGTAGAATATGCTAAGATGCTGGAAGGGAGGGTTCATCATTACTATTAAACTGTCAGGAAGTTGTCATGTGTCCTTAGCAGGGTCTGGACAAGGGGTATAGTGAAAGCTGTAGTTTTCGGGTGGGGGGTGGTTTCGGGTGTCATGGTGTTTGGATACAGTTGTGCCCCCAGATGTTATTTACCACACACACTGTGAACATTGCAGTTGCTGATGAGAGCCACAGTTCCTGCTCTCAAGGTAAAAATCTATTCTAATAACAACACACCCATGATTTTGGAGGAGGGGCAGGTGGATTTAATTGCCAACTTCTTCAACTTCTTCTTTTCTCCACATAGACTGTGGCTACTTATTGTGCTGTGTAACAAGGAAATAGGTAAATGTAAGCAACCTGGAAAACGTCTCTGAGCCAGGTAGAGCTCAGAGGGTAGCAGGATTCTAGTTAATATAAATAGAAGAAGAACCAATGAAAGCTGGAGAAGCTGGAATAACAGGGAAGCCCAAATGCCAGCAAAAGACCCCACAAAAAATCAAAAATGCAGTACAAAATTGGCAAGTGAGAGAGAGGTCAGGAACAGGCAATAGACAAGGGCTGGCAGCGCAACTTCAATAGTCTGAGGAAAAGCAAAGATCCGGTACACAAGAATCAAATCAAACCGCTGGAATAGTAGTGAGGATGCAGGAACTCAATAGCAGATCCCCAAGACTCAGGATGCCTAGCGTTTTAAGGCATCAGAAGCGTCTGACGTCATGCCACAGCAGGACGCTGGAAACCCGGAAGCGGACAAAAGGACAGGACTCACATGCGTGAACCGGCTGATAGTTCCCTGATTAACTGATTCTTTCCCCACACCCTGGGCTGCAAAAGACCTATGGTATTCATAGAAGGGAGAGCCTCTATATTAATATACAAGGTCCACAAGCAGAAACATATAGTGATCCAGTTCCTGTCTAAGGAGATGAAAGTCAGAGCACAAGATGTCCCTGTACATGCTAAAAATCAGGATGAATTCATGAGTTGAAAGTTTACGAGATGGTCTTGGGTCCTTGATCTTCAGTGACAGAGACCTCAATGCAACTCACATTTTATTCTCAGCAAGGTTCTGAGATGGAAGTATTAAGGAAACTAAGTTCACTTCTTTGTTTTTTATGATGTCATAACAAAGGTGTTGTGGAACCGTGTGTGGGAGTTGTATTTGGTGGCATGGCCTGAGTACCTGATTTGTAGAGTAAAGCAAAGTCTAGAAAAGGAGCAACAATGTGGGGGTGCATATTATACACAAGAGAAAAAAATTATATATAATATCTCTCGACATGTCTCCTTCCGTTCTTCCACCCATCTCAATACCTCAATATGCTGCCACCTTCCCTCCCTATTCTCACCTCCTCCGGAGACATTTGGGATTTCTGTTCAGTGGGCTTCATGCTTGCATCTGCAGCCCACTTCTCGCTTTCCCCTTTGAAGACCTGTTATTCAAGAAAATGGCAGTGCCGTTTGAGGACCAGAAAATAGTCACAAGGCACTACTGTAGATCCAATGCATATACCTCTGTGCACTGAAACTACAGCAGTGCCTTGCGAGAACCTTCAGGTCCTCAAAGGACACTACCATTATTTTGAATTAATTAAAGGTCCTCACAGGGGTACGAGGGAAGTGAATGCAAATGCAGGAATCCCACCAACTACGCAGATTCCTCAGGAGGGGATGAGTAGAGCGATGGGAAGGTGGCAGCAAGCATACTGAGGTCGGTGAAGGAGAGAAGAAACTATTTTTTTTTTTGGTGAGCAAAAGGAGGGAAAACAAGGATACATATTATACATAGGTACTTTTGTTTTCCCCTAAAATCTTGGGTTAAATTTAAACCTGCGTATTATACACAGGTGCATATAATACAGAAGATTTTAGGATATATATCTGTATCTATATATATATATGTGTGTGTGTTCCAACAGCAGCTTATACCATTATCATGTTTGTGTCAAATGTAAGCTATCCTTCTCAAATTTCTGATACACATTACTTATTGGTTATAGCAGTGGTCCCAAGTGTGGTAGATGGTAACAACTCTTCTTCACATCCTTCCTCCTCTTCCTCATCTGAGCTGCTGCCAATACATTTGAAAAAATAGAAAACACAAGAGCAGATCAGGATATCCCTCTAAGCAAAGTATATGGAATTTATGGAATTTATTGAGTGAATAAAAATGATAACCTCTAAGCTATGTATGGTGGAAAAAAGTATGAGGTTCTGAAATGAACTAACACAGAAGGAACTTAAAGGGACAGTAATGTCCCATAAAAAAACTTTTTATACTTTTATAGAGCAGAAGAAAATAAGCATGCTCCAAACCCTATCTCTCAAACCACTATGGTTTCAGAGATATAGGGATTCAAAGTCCCCCACCTTTCCCCTTCTCCTGATGTCAGCTGTAAAGCTGACAGCAGGAGAATAGAGTCATACGACTCGAGGAGGCTCTGCACCATAGCCAAATTCGCATTATTGGTAAAACATTAATTCATCGGAAAGGTCTAAAACGTGTGTCTGGTTTCCAAGCACACTTTGTAGACATTTCCACTGAAGTAATTCTTTTGCAATACCGTAATTTCAGCTCTGCTGCAGAGTCACCGGCTGGTCCCCGGACCAGAATTCCTGCTGTTAGGTAGATGCTGATGTCAGGAGAAGGAGAGAGAAGGGCGAACTTTCAGTGCAAATACCTCTCAAACCATAGTGGTTTGAGAGATAGTGTTTGCACCATTCTTCTTATTTTCGTGAGCTCTACAAAAATATAAAAAGTTTTTATGGGATATTACAGTCCCTTTAATGAATGCAGGCACCAATAACATAAAAGAATATATAGAAATAAAATCTAAATACATTTACCCTATTAAAATATAATAGCTGGGGATAATGGATCTGTTTAAAAAAATGTAGCCTAAGCTTAATGTGGAGAAAAAACAGAAGATTAGATAATAACGGCTGAGCTAGTTATATATGTAATATTCCCGATGTGATCTACAAACTACTGCCAGAGTATGACATGAATCTGGCTTCATTTGATATGGCTGAAAATTAAAATAATGAATACCGGAAGGACATAGATTTACATAAAACTAATACTGAGCCTTACTGTATCTGGAACAGGCTCAGAGGAGTAGCCAGCCAATGGAGACCTCCTAAAGCTGCTGTAACATGCACTGCAATGTGCGGAAGACCCTTGTGCACCTGTAATACAGAAAATGAACTAGGTAATGGGTCGTAAATATCCTGATATAACCAGGGGACATGTCTATTGGAACCAAATCAAAAATGGAAATCTACGACCAAAATACATAAAATCAAAGGCCAGATATGTTACCTATGAATGAATAGCCTAACATGGCTACTGAAGGGAGTGCAGCAGATGCTGCAATGTGATGGAGACCACGGTATGGCACTTGAGACATGGGTATGGTGGTGTCAGCTGCCCCGGAGAGAATGCCAAGGTCTGAAGCAGTGATGTCACTTCCACGGAGTCTAGATAGCAGAAGCGGTTAGGTGCCATAACAAACATAAGCTGCAATGCAGACTAAACTTATCTCTTAAGGTAGCATTAGGAATGTTTCTAACAATGAAATCAGCATGAAATTGAATTGAAGACCTGATAATAAATGAGCAGGAAACTAATAAGTACACACCAAGTTTTGTTGATGTTAAATCACTACCCTTAGAGCACTGGCTTTCCTTTTTGTTATTTTGAGCTTGCTTTTTCTATTAGATTGTTGTCTTCAAACAAGGTGTACAAGGTCACCTTATCTATAATTATTTGTTATCTCCCATCATCCATTCATTTTTCATCACTGAGACTGTGAATGGGATCCTGTTTTCCATAAGGTACTATTTACCAGATATAATAATAATAATAATAATAATAATAATAATAATAATAAAATGTCAATACCTGGCCCACTTTTGTACTATATGGTCTGATATTACTTCTTACTAATTGACTGTGCTATTCAGGACTTTTTTCAGTTATGATTGCTCATTAGTTTTTTTTTTAACATTTTTATTGAGAGGACAGTAATAACAAAAATGTATTACAAAGTCATAGATGATTTACATAGTGATCAAACAAGAGAAACAGTACAAACAGTCAAGTAGGTATCACAACATGGATATACAGCTGTCCCATTTACATTTTTTATGCCTAAAAAACTAAACTAATCCTAAACATAAACAAACAAAAAAAAAACATCCCATCACCAACTCAAATCAAATCCCTAACAGGACTTATCCCCCCTCCCTCCCCGAAAGACGAGCGCAGCATCCCTTTCATCACTTATTATTAAATGCAACAAATAACAGCATAGGCAGCAACTGACAAGTATATATATATATATATATATATATATATATAATGCTGTGTGAGATGCACTCGCTTTTATGTTGAATAAGTCCAGGGTGCCAATCATAGAAACGATACATACATTTTTAGGAAGAGACGGCACTCACTGGAAATTGATTGAAAAAGAGAGTCAAGCGATGTTTATTTCGACGTTTCGGCCACCAACCATGGCCTATGGTTCTTGATAAAGGCCATAGTTGGTGGCCGAAACGTCGAAATAAACATCGCTTGAATCTCTTTTTCAATCAATTTCCAGTGAGTGCCGTCTCTTCCTAAAAATGTATATATATATATATATATATATATATATATATATATATAAAATTAGATAAGTAAATAAGAAGATGAAGAGATAGCCAGATTCCCCAGAGACACCACACGCGGAGCCTGAAAGAGCAAGAGTACGTCGTGTAGCCCTCATTTGTAAAGAAGTCTAGAATTACAATAAGAAGTCCATAAACCCCAAATTTGATGAAATTTACTCAGGGTGCCTTTGTGTACGTAAAGTCCCTTATAGTGAGGAAGGTTATGGGTCACTAAAGCCATCCAGTGATCATGCTTAGGGGGAAGTTCGGACAACCATGATTGCTCATTATTAATATATTTTATAATTCTTATTACTTTTATACTTTTTAATGACTATGTATTTTTATTGTTGCCTCATTGATTTGACTTCCTCATTCAGTGTGCTTTTTCCATTATTGGCAGCTTCTTTGTGCAATACTCATTTGCAGGACTCTAAATGTTGAAATCACTTGATAGTTGATAGAGAGGTTCATCTCACTCCCAGGCAGACCAATGATCAGGAGAAATATAGGTTTTTGCACTGAGGCCCTGTATACCACTTCTTCACAGATAATTAACCATTTGAGTTCCAGAAAGGTATCCAATGCATTGTGTTGCAAAGCATTATATACCTCTCTGGAACTCAAAGGGTTAAATATTTCAACAAAACTGGCATTTATTGGTGACAACAGAGTGGGTTGGAGTGGGAAAAATGTAAGTGATTATTTAATAAATATGACAGTGATGGCAGCTGGTCGGCATGTTCCATTGGGGTTTTTTAATTTAAGGGGTTGCACCATAAGTGATCTATGATTCATTGGCCCTGTAATATTATTGTTAAAATCACAACCATGCTTAAGAACAGAATGAACAACCATAATTATGTAATACATAAGGCTATGGATGGCACACTTAAAACTAAAGGCAGGGTCCTCCAGTCTGTGGCTAGACACTTTGAACAGAGGGACATTATTTATCAGATGTTCAATTTATGCCTATTTTAATGGTTCATAACGCAAGGCACATGGGAAATGGGTATGTTATTATTACAATAAGAGGCAAATTTGATAAATACTATGGGGACCAAGACACCTCGAGAACTAAACCATGAACTATGGTTATATCATACTTTCTGTGATTTTTGTAATCTATCATTTTCCCAGGGATAATGATGCAAGCTGGAATTTTGCTTTTACCTTCTGCCCTGAATTTTCCACTAGCACCAGCACACCACCAATTACCTGGACTGAACTTCCACAAGATGGACTGTTGCAGCAGTTTGGGAGAGTAAGTGATAACTGTATTTTTTTTTGTTTTTGTTTGCCATTACTGACATTACAGACTCTCAAGAATCTTTGTATTATACTGCTTTTCGTCACTTACTGTCAGAAGCCTCACACGATTATACTTGGTCCACTGAACAGGAAACTTTCATCAAGGAACCTGTTTTATTTATTTTAACAAATGTTTTGTCTGTGGGATTTGATTCTTATGCAAATTACTTTTTGTCTCCCCCACTTATCTAGCTATTACCTACGCAGCACAATCCTGCTGCTATAAAATGTTGTGACCTTTTAACTAATGGTGGGAATTTTAGGCTTATTATTATCAGTGTTCTGTAGTTCTAGTTTAACAGAAAATGACTCCTATTAAAATAGGGTTTGCAGCACTACAGAGGGATAGAGTGGGAGAGAAAATTGTACAAATAAAACTGAATAAAAAGATAGGAATTAGTAACAAAACTTATGAAATAACCTGACTAGACTGATTGCCAGTGTTGTACAGTGTTATATTAGCTTTCAATACAATTCCTAATGAATTTTCCCCCATTAACAATTAATTAAGAAATACTTGTGACTGCCCCTACTTTGGTATTCACAACTGACATTATTTCTATATATATGGTTGTTGTGCCCAGGATTATATCTTTTAGTATAGGATAGGAATTTAGATGGCCAGAGCATCCACCCTGTTGTATATATCAAAAAATCCCTATTAACAGAGGGAAGGACTTGAGTTATGCTAAATTAAGTATGTCACTGTTCATCTTATGTCTTGTGTGGTAACATTTGTGCACCCTCTTTGAGGAGCCTTGGGAGGATGCACTTAGTCATGCATGACAACATATAATGGAATATTCAAGACCTCTTCTCACTGATTTTGGGCATTACTTACATCTCCCTTTACTCATGACGGACATGACGGACTCTATGTGCTCTGTATTTATGGTGACTTGTCTGAGAATTTTGATTATTGATGTTTGGGGAGCAGTAGGAGGTGGCCAAGATGAGGAACATGGCCTGCCTTTGGATTTGGTGTATTTTACTCATACCCATGGACAGTCAAGCATTTAATGTGGAACTTTTACTAATATATGATTAATTTAAATGTAAATGTGTTCACTTCATTTCTATCTATATTGGTAAAAGATATTATTGACAAGTATATAATATATACATGCGCCTGCAAGAAACATTAAATATTTTCACTTTCCCAGTTAAAGTTTAAAGTAGGTGCTTACACTTAAAGTGAAAGTTACAAAAAGGCAACTCTGATTAATCTTCATAGTGTTTGGGCTATGGAAAATGTTATTTCAATGCTGTCAGAGTTGTAGTTCAAGAGTAATTGAATGATAAAGTATCCCCCTCACACCCCTTTTACCTAGTGTAAGTCACTTCCCCTCAGATGTTGAATCTGGTCATGGGACCAGGCAGCTCACAGCAAGGGACACTTTTCTTATTGTGAGCATAAGGAAAACCATGCCCACCTTGACAGGTTTTTCAGGTTTTGCCTTATGCTCATTGAAGATTGTCCCTTGCTGTGATCCATCCAAAACAAAAAAGTGACCCTGCACTCTTCCATACCAGAATGTAAATATGTGCCCTACCTAGTGCATATATAATAACTTTATTGATAAATATTAGTGATGAGCGAGCACCCCAATGCTCGGATGTTCGGGTGCTCTGACCGAGCACCCCCTGAGGCTCGAGTGCTCGGCCGAGCACCCGAGCCCCATTGAAGTCAATGGGAGGACTCGAGCATTACACCAGGCACCCCCTGCTCTGATGAGGGGAGGGTGCCTGGTCCATAGGAAAAGGGCAGAAAAAGATGGAAACACTACAGAAATGGTTCAGGGACAGCATAGGGAGGATGTCTGGATGCACCTTGGACTCCAACATCGCTGCTGGGAACGATCTTTCGCCCGTAGTACGCCATTTTTACAGACTGACCGTAAAACACACAAAAAGGAAAATAAAAACGACTTTAGGCGAAAAATTGTTACCAAACAGTATTTGCTGTATATTTACTTGTATATCATCTGCAAATTCTCCCAAAAATTTCATCGATTTTCTGAAGTGAGGCCATGATTAAGAGGGAAACGTGCGCAGAGGCAAATTATCCCAAAAATTTCCTTGATTTTCAGAACTGAGGCCATGATTAAGAGGGAAACGTGCGCAGAGGCAAATTCTCCCAAAAATTTCCTTGATTTTCAGAACTGAGGCCATGATTAAGAGGGAAACGTGCGCAGAGGCAAATTATCCCAAAAATTTCCTTGATTTTCAGAACTGAGGCCATGATTAAGAGGGAAACGTGCGCAGAGGCAAATTCTCCCAAAAATTTCCTTGATTTTCAGAACTGAGGCCATGATTAAGAGGGAAACGTGCGCTGAGCTGACCATCTAAAACATTATGGGTGAGGGTCTGCTGCAGAGCTGACCATCCTAAACATTATATGCAAAGGCCCGCTAGTGAGCTGACGCTATAAAACATTATATGAGAGGGCCCGCTAGAGAGCTGACCCAATAAAACATTATATGAGAAGGCCCGCTGGTGAGCTGACCTATATAAAAATTGGCAAACAGGGCCCGCTGGTGAGCTGGCCCTATATAAAAATTATATCACAGGGCCCGCTGGTGAGCTGGCCCTATATAAAAATTATATCCCAGGGCACGCTGGTGAGCTGGCCCTATATAAAAATTATATCCCAGGGCATATGGAAGAGGAGGAGGAGGATGAGAACATTAAGAGTCAACCATATACCCGTTTTTGGGGTGGAAGGGGTGAATGGGAATACAGAGTATTCCCATCATTGTAAATAACATATATAAAGTGAGTTTATGTTCCCCCGGGGCTTTCCTCCAGTGGAGTGGAGAAGTCAGGGGAAATCCAGGCCTTGTTCATTTTTATAAGTGTCAACCTATCAGCATTGTCGGTGGAAAGGCGGATACGCTTATCTGTTATGATGCCACCAGCAGCACTAAATACCCGCTCAGACAGAACGCTGGCGGCAGGGCAGGCCAGCACCTCCAAGGCGTAGAGTGCCAGTTCATACCACGTGTCCAGCTTGGACACCCAGTAGTTGTAAGGCACAGAGGGATCATTGAGGACGCTGACACGGTCTGCTACGTACTCCTTCACCATCTTCCAAAACTTTTCCCTCCTTGTGACACTAGGCTGCGCATCAGGGTGAGGGTGCTGGCGGGGTGTCATGAAGGTGTCCCACGCCTTGGAGAGTGTTGCCCTGCCTTTGTCGGAACTGCTGTGTGCTCCCCTTTTCTCCCCTTCTCGGTTGGCCAAGGTAGCACGTACTCTGCCGCCAGCGTTGTCAGATGGAAAATTTTGGAGCAATTTTTCAACAAGAACCTTCTGGTATTGCACCATTTTGCTTGTCCTCTCCACCGGAGGAATGAGAGATGAGAAATTCTCTTTGTAGCGGGGGTCCAGAAGGGTGAACACCCAGTAATCCGTGTTGTCTAAAATGCGTACAACGCGTGGGTCACGGGAAAGGCAGCCTAACATAAAGTCAGCCATGTGTGCCAGAGTACCAACAGTCAAGATTTCGCTGTCCTCACCAGGAGGCTGACTCTCAATATCCTCATCCTCTTCCTCCTCTTCTGCCCACCCACGCTGAAGAGATGGAACTAAAGTTCCATGGCTACCCTCTGTAGCGGAGGCAACCGTGTCTTCCTCCTCCTCCTCCTCCTCCTCCTCCGCCTCCTCCAATTGTCGCTGAGAAGACGAAGTGAGGGTGCTCTGGCTATCACCTTGTGTAAGCTCTTCCTCCCCCATTTCCACCTCTTCCACATGCAAAGCGTCGGTTTTAATTGTGAGCAGCGAGCGTTTCAGTAGACACAGAAGTGGGATGGTTACACTGATAATAGCGTTATCGCCGCTCACCATCTGTGTCGATTCCTCAAAATTGCGTAAAACCTCGCAGAGGTCTGACATCCATTCCCACTCCTCACTTCTGATTACAGGAAGTTGAACGGAGAGGCGACGACCGTGTAACAGCTGGTACTCCACTACTGCCCTCTGCTGCTCACAAAGCCGGGCCAACATGTGGAAGGTGGAGTTCCAGCGCGTGCTCACGTCACACAGCAGCCGGTGAGCTGGCAATTGTAAGCGCTGCTGCAGCTTCAACAGGCCGGCCGAAGCTGTAGATGACTTACGGAAATGTGCACACACGCGGCGCACCTTGGTCAAGAGATCATGCACATTGGGGTAGGTTTTTAGAAATCGCTGCACCACTAAATTAAATACATGCGCTAGGCATGGTACGTGTGTGAGCTTGCCGAGCTCCAAAGCCGCCACCAAGTTACGCCCATTATCACACACAACCATGCCTGCTTGCAGGTTGAGTGGCGAGAGCCACTGCTCGGTCTGGTGACTAATCCCCTGCAACAGCTCTGAGGCCGTGTGCTGTTTGTCCCCAAGGCAGATCAGCTTCAGCACGGCCTGTTGACGCTTCCCCACTGCAGTGCTACACTGCTTCCAGCTACTGGCTGATGGGGGAGTGGCGGTGTGTGTAGAGAATTCGGAGGTGGAAACGGAGGAGGAGGAGCCAATAACGTAGGTGCTGGTGGAAACCCTGATGGAGGTAGGGCCCGCAATCCTCGGCGTGGGTAGCACCCGTGCCATCCCAGGGTCCGAGTCGCTCCCAGCCTCCACGACATTCACCCAGTGTGCCGTCAGGGAAATGTAGCGTCCCTGGCCACAAGCACTTGTCCATGTGTCAGTCGTTAAGTGGACCTTCCCAGTAACTGCGTTGGTCAGGGCACGGGTGATGTTACGGGACACATGGTGGTGTAATGCGGGGATGGCACACCGGGAAAAGTAGTGGCGGCTGGGGACCGCGTACCGAGGGACAGCTGCTGCCATCAGGCTGCGGAAGGACTCAGTGTCCACAAGCCTAAATGGCAGCATTTCGATGGCCAGTAATTTTGAAAGGTGTGAGGTTAGTGCTATGGCCTGTGGGTGGGTGGCTGGGTATTTTCTCTTGCGCTCAAATGCCTGGGGTAACGACATTTGGACGCTGTGCTGGGACAGGGAAGTGGATGTGGTCGCTGATGGTGCTTCAGATGCTACAGGTGCAGGGCGGGAGGTATGCGGGCCTGCGCCTTCGACAGGCGATTGGCCGGCACCGAAAACAGGGGAAGAGGAGGCAGTGGTGTGGCCTGCAGACACAGATGGGCGATCCAGGCGTTCCTCCCACTTACTACGGTGCTTGGATGCCATGTGTCGGATCATGCTGGTGGTGGTGAGGTTTCTAGTGTTCATGCCTCGGCTCATTCTGGTGTGGCACAGGTTGCAAACTACAAATCTTTTGTCGTCCGCACTTTCCTTAAAAAAACGCCATACCGCTGAACACCTACCCCTTGGCAAGGTAGATTTACGCAAGGGGGTGCTCCGTGGAACATTTGCGGGCCGGTTTGGTGCGGTCCGCCTTCTTTCTGTAGCCACACCACTGCCTCTTCCAGCCTGTTGCGGTGCTGCAGATGGCTCACCCTCAGGACTGCTGTCATCGCTCGGCTCTACACCTTCCCAGGTGGGGTCAGTCACCTCATCGTCCACCAAGTCCTCCTCCACTTCCTCACTCTGATCATCCTCCTCAAGTCTTGATCCCACCACATACTCAGTCATTGACAACTGTATAACATTCTCCTCAACAAGGTCTTGAGACGGAAATAGTGGTTGATTTAATGGCAACTGTGTCTCATCATCATCATCATCATCATCCACTACTTCCTTTGACCTTAAATGCCGTTCACATCTGTCATCTTCTTGTGATTGGGTAGCCTCTAGAGGTTGTGAATCAGGGCACAAGATGTCATGTTCCTCTGCAAGCGTGCTTGGAGAGAGGGTCAAATGAAGGATTGGTGATGAGACGAGCTCATCACTATATCCCAGTGTGGGATCACTTCTTTGACCAGACCGTGTATGGTGGGAGGAAGGATGATCAGAGTGAGGATTATGTTGACCAGACTCTTGGCTACTGAGAGTGGACTTGGTGGAAGACAGGGTGGTGCTTAACCGACTGGAAGCAGTATCAGCTGTCATCCAACCGACCACCTGTTCGCACTGGTCGGACCTCGAGAGTGATGTCCTGCGACGCCCTGTGAAATCAGACATGAAGCTAGGTATGGTGGATGTCTTTCTTTCTTGTGCTCTGGCACCAGGCACAGTTTCTCCGCGTCCTGACCCGCGCCCTGAACTTTCAGGATCACGTCCACTTCCCCGTCCCTTTTTACCCGCCTTCTTCATCTTACACGATATATATGACTTTAATATATATGAGTTTGAAAACTTAACAGTATTTCTTACTATTCTGCAACTCTGCAGAGTACACAGAATAGGCTGCTAAACTGCGGTGACACACACTGAATGGAATAAGTGACTTTAATATTTGAGTTTGAAAAATTAACAGTATTTCTTACTATTCTGCAACTCTGCAGAGTACACAGAATAGGCTGCTAAACTGCGGTGACACACACTGAATGGAATAAGTGACTTTAATATTTGAGTTTGAAAAATTAACAGTATTTCTTACTATTCTGCAACTCTGCAGAGTACACAGAATAGGCTGCTAAACTGCGGTGACACACACTGAATGGAATAAGTGACTTTAATATTTGAGTTTGAAAAATTAACAGTATTTCTTACTATTCTGCAACTCTGCAGAGTACACAGAATAGGCTGTTAAACGGCGTTGAAACACACTGAATGGAATATGTGACTTTAATATTTGAGTTTGAAAACTTAACAGTATTTCTTATAATTCTGGAACTGTACAGAGTACACAGAATAGGCTGTTAAACGGCGGTGAAAGACACTGAATGGAATATGTGACTTTAATATTTGAGTTTGAAAACTTAACAGTATTTCTTATAATTCTGCAACTCTGCAGAGTACACAGAATAGGCTGTTAAACGGCGGTGAAAGACACTGAATGGAATATGTGACTTTGATATTTGAGTTTGAAAAATTAACAGTATTTCTTACTATTCTGCAACTCTGCAGAGTACACAGAATAGGCTGTTAAACGGCGTTGAAACACACTGAATGGAATATGTGACTTTAATATTTGAGTTTGAAAACTTAACAGTATTTCTTATAATTCTGCAACTGTACAGAGTACACAGAATAGGCTGTTAAACGGCGGTGAAAGACACTGAATGGAATATGTGACTTTAATATTTGAGTTTGAAAACTTAACAGTATTTCTTATAATTCTGCAACTCTGCAGAGTACACAGAATAGGCTGTTAAACGGCGGTGAAAGACACTGAATGGAATATGTGACTTTGATATTTGAGTTTGAAAAATTAACAGTATTTCTTACTATTCTGCAACTCTGCAGAGTACACAGAATAGGCTGTTAAACGGCGTTGAAACACACTGAATGGAATATGTGACTTTAATATTTGAGTTTGAAAACTTAACAGTATTTCTTATAATTCTGCAACTGTACAGAGTACACAGAATAGGCTGTTAAACGGCGGTGAAAGACACTGAATGGAATATGTGACTTTAATATTTGAGTTTGAAAACTTAACAGTATTTCTTATAATTCTGGAACTGTACAGAGTACACAGAATAGGCTGTTAAACGGCGGTGAAAGACACTGAATGGAATATGTGACTTTAATATTTGAGTTTGAAAACTTAACAGTATTTCTTATAATTCTGCAACTCTGCAGAGTACACAGAATAGGCTGTTAAACGGCGGTGAAAGACACTGAATGGAATATGTGACTTTAATATTTGAGTTTGAAAACTTAACAGTATTTCTTATAATTCTGCAACTCTGCAGAGTACACAGAATAGGCTGTTAAACGGCGGTGAAAGACACTGAATGGAATATGTGACTTTGATATTTTAGTTTGAAGACTTAACAGTATTTCTTCCTATTCTGCAACTCTGCACAGTACACAGAATGTGCTGCTACACTGCGGCGAAGCACACTGAATGGAATATGTGACTTTGATATTTTAGTTTGAAGACTTAACAGTATTTCTTCCTATTCTGCAACTCTGCACAGTACACAGAATGTGCTGCTACACTGCGGCGAAGCACACTGAATGGAATATGTGACTTTGATATTTTAGTTTGAAGACTTAACAGTATTTCTTCCTATTCTGCAACTCTGCACAGTACACAGAATGTGCTGCTAAACTGCGGCGAAGCACACTGAATGGAATATGTGACTTTGATATTTTAGTTTGAAGACTTAACAGTATTTCTTCCTATTCTGCAACTCTGCACAGTACACAGAATGTGCTGCTACACTGCGGCGAAGCACACTGAATGGAATATGTGACTTTGATATTTTAGTTTGAAGACTTAACAGTATTTCTTCCTATTCTGCAACTCTGCACAGTACTCAGAATGTGCTGCTAAACTGCGGCGACGCACACTGAATGGAATACGTGACTTTGATATTTTAGTTTGAAGACTTAACAGAATGTGCTCTAATCTGCAACTTTGCACACTAAACAGAATGTGCTCTAATCTGCAACTTTGCACACTAAACAGAATGTGCTCTAATCTGCAACTTTGCACACTAAACAGAATGTGCTCTAATCTGCAACTGTGCACACTAAACAGAATGTGCTCTAATCTGCAACTTTGCACACTAAACAGAATATATATATATTTTTTTTTTTTGTTTTGTTTTTTTCCCCCCACACCAAATAACCTGCTGCCCCCACACACAGTAGTCCTAAAAAGGACTTTTGGTTCTTTTTTTTTCACAATTTTTGTTTTTTTCCTCCCTACACTGCCTTTCCCTTCCTATCCTCAGCTCTCCCTGGCTCAGACTGAGCCGAACTCGATGGTCAGGTGCTATACAGCACCTGACCACGGGTTCTGGCCAGCCAATCAGTGTAATGCCAGCAGCCAACATGGCTGCTGGCATTACACCGATGTCAGAGCCTCCCTGCACGTTTATTGGCTGCGCAGCAGCCGCAAAACGTGCGGGGAGGAGACCCGAACATGGCGGGCGAGCACATGCGGTACTCGTACGAGTACCGCCATGTGCCGAGCAGAGCGATGCTCGAGCCGATCCGAGCATCGGCCGAGCATACTCGCTCAACACTAATAAATATGATGATTTAGTCCATCAAATGGCCAAGAGATGTTAAGCTCGCCACCCTCGCCAAGGTACCTCTATTCTGGCAAGTACCTACCCTAATATACCTTTGTACCCTATCTAAATTAAAAAACAACAACAGCAAAAAAAATTTTTGAAAACATGAAAAAGGAGCTAATCAGATGTTATAAGGAAACACGTCATAAGCATTGGCATTGTGTATGCAATTAAGAACAAGGGGACAAACAAACAATTACATTATAAAAGGTATAAGAGGGGTCTTACTTGAAATGAGACTCTTATGGCCTTTTATAATGTAATTGTTTGTTTGTCTGTTTGTTTTTAATTGCATACACAATGCCTATGCTTATGACACGTTTCCTTATAACATCTGATCAGCTCCTTTTTCATGTTTTTAAAACATTTTTTTTGTTGTTGTTTTTTAATTTAGGGTACAAAGGTAGATTAGAGTAGGTACTTGCCAGAACTGAGGTACCTTGGTGAAGTTGGCTAGCTTAACATCTCTTGGCCATTTGATGGACTAAATTATCATATCTATCTTCTATATATATAAAAGAATAAGCCTCATTGCATAATTTATGGTTCCTCACACACAGAACATAATTTATGTCTCCTCAGAAAACACACACACATTGCACAGAATGCCTCATTACATAATTTATGTCTCATCAGGAGACACAAATCCCATTGGGTGATTCAATGGGGACATTACTGCTCCCATTGGGTGATTCAATGGGGGCATGTTTATCATACAGGGAGTTGGCCCGCCCCTTCAGCCCGCCCACCACTATCCAACTGACAAAAAAAATATAGCTGCCACTCGCTCCTGAAGTAGGGAATATCAATAACTTCTCCCGGTCCACACACACTCTCACTCAGGATCATGACCCCACAAACACACTGTTTCACCTCTCACAGATAATTGTAACCCTCCATACACTCCGTTTCAGTACAAGGGTGTAATGTTTCCATAAAATACAAACTCAGGGATAAACTTAATAGCAACTCTTTTATTTAAGTCTTTTCATCTCTTCAGTCAACCTCACTAACTGTCTGTTTTCAACTGTCATTCCTCCACTTCCTGCTTCCTGATTCCCACCCTTTCTCCTTAAAAGGAGAGAGATGCTTTGCTGTATGTTACAGAGGGCAAGCCTCAAACACCACTTTCTATTTGTTCCCTCAGCATATTGCTACGATGCCTCAACTGAAGAGCCACCGTGTGTTATATTGCTATGTTACCTCAGCTTAAGTAAAGAGGAGTTACTGCTCCCATTGGGTGATTCAATGGGGGAGTGATTTAAATCATGCAGGGAGTTGGCCTGCACCCACTATCCAGCCCACCGACCACTATCCAAGTGACTGAAAGAACAAAATGGGTGCCATTCGCTCCTACATCACAGACACAAACACACACACTCACACACACACTCACACTCAATCGCACACACTCACTCACACTCTCACATACTCACACTCTCACACACACTCAATCATACACACACAATCACACACACTCACACTCTCTCACCCACTCTCTCATTCACACTCTCACACACACTCTCTCTCACTCACACTCTTTCTCACTCAAACACACTCACACTCTCTCACTCACACTCTCTCACTCATACTCTCACATTCACACACACTCTCACTCACACTCACACACTCAATCACACCCACCCACACTCAATCACACACATCCACACTTAATCACTCTCACTCTCACTCACACACTCTCACTCACACTCTCAATCACACACACTCACAATCTCTCACTCACACTGTCTCACACTCATACACCCTCTCACTCACACACTCACTCAATCAAACACACTCACATACTTGCGCAATCACTTACATGCAATCACTCACTCTCACACTCACTCACACTTACACTCACTCATTCACACCCCGGGAGCCAGCACGATCCACCTTCCGCCATAGTCTCACTCACACTCACTCCCACCCCGGGAACCAGCACGATCCCCCTTCTACCATAGTATGTGCAATTACCAGATAGAAGAAAAAGAAAAAGAGACAAGCGCAACCTCTAAGTGCAGTAAATCAAATATCACCTCAATGGCAAAAATAATTATATGTACTCAAAAGACCAATTCTTGCGTGTTGTGCCCGTAAGAGGAAAAAGAAAACATTCAATTCCAGCCGTTCCAGACTTTCAGCAAGCCATCTTCTGATGTGTCCAATGCACTACCACTATCGCTGGATTCTAATAGTGCCGGTGTTCTATAGGGAAGCAGAGAGACTCTCTCTAAGGGTAACTCCGTAACCTGAATGAGCCGTAACGCTGCCCCCAGCTGGATGTTACTCACTGGCTTTGTTTAGTAGAAGTGCTTCACCATCCGCATATGACTAGTGGGGATAATAACACCAACCAACTGTATATGTATACATAATTTATTTATACATATACAGTTGGTTGATGTTATTATCCCCACTAGTCATATGCGGATGGTGAAGCACTTCTACTAAACAAAGCCGTATATAAATAATTTATTTATTTATACATATACAGTTGGTTGGTGTTATTATCCCCACTAGTCATATGCGGATGGTGAAGCACTTCTACTAAACAAAGCCGGTGAGTAACATCCAGCGGGGGGCAGCGTTACGGCTCATTCAGGTTACGGAGTTACCCTTAGAGAGAGTCTCTCTGCTTCCCTATAGAACACCGGCACTATTAGAATCCAGCGATAGTGGTAGTGCATTGGACACATCAGAAGATGGCTTGCTGAAGGTCTGGAACGGCTGGAATTGAATGTTTTCTTTTTCCTCTTACGGGCACAACACGCAAGAATTGGTCTTGTGAGTACATATAATTATTTTTGCCATTGAGGTGATATTTGATTTACTGCACTTAGAGGTTGCGCTTGTCTCTTTTTCTTTTTCTTCTATCTGTCGAGTCAAGCGTCGGGTGTTTGCTGTGGACACCGGAGACGAAGCGGCACCTCAAAGAAGCTGTTACAAGTAACTCTTTTGGACATTTTGATATTTTTAGTGACTTTGTATCCATTCCTTTAGGAGCGCTGCTATTTGATTATTTTCCATGTGCAATTACCACATACATGAATGAATGCCACTCACTAACACTCACACACACTAACTCACACTCACTCCCAACCCGGGAGCCAGCACGATCCACCTTCCACCATAGTATGTGCAATTACCACATGCATTTCAACTATACGAATGAATGCCACAGTGGAGGCATAAGTCCAAACACAAACTCATTAAAATGACACAGGTCACCCCCTTATGACTCACTTCTGTGTGTGTGTGTCTCTGTGTGCGTCTGTGTGTTCCTCACTGTGTGCGTTGAATGTCTGTATCACACTCCGTGTGTCTGCATGTTGTGCATTGCATGTATGTCTGTATGACTGTGTCGCTCTTTATGCATCTCAGTGCATGCGTGTGCATTTGCGTGTGTGTCTGTGTGTGTGTGTGTCTTGCATCAGTGTGTGTGCATTAATTCCCTATATAGCTTGACGGGCAGGGCAGTCCCACATTGCTAGTTTATCAATAAAGTTCTTATATTTGCACTAGGTAGGGCACATATTTACATTCTGGTATGGAAGAGCGCAGGGTCACTTTTTTGTTTTGTCTGTGCACTTTGGGTAAATCCCAATGTTTGGGGGTTCTGGGGAACCCTCTTATCTCTTGCTACTATCCAGATGCCAGTTATTATTTATCACTTTCAATTTAGTTATTTCATGTATATATTATGGTGAGTTAGCGCTATGAGCTTATTTTCTTTTTTCTTTGTGATCCATCCAGATGGTCTTGCTGCTCTGAAGTGAGCAGCGTTACATTAGTAAAAGGGGTAAAGGGGTGGGAGGGGGATACTTTATCATTCAATTACTCTTGAACTACAACTTGGACAGCATTGAAATAATGCTCTCCACAGCTCAAATACTATGATGATTAATCGGAGCTACTTTTTTTTTTAACATTACTATCTCTTTAACTTTCTTGGTTGGCCCTAAATGTCCCAGTCTGACAATGCCCCTCCACCTTATAGTTATGTTACAGCTTTCAAATCTCAAACCAAAAAGAATTGCATGCCTCATGCCCTTAGCTTTTATCACAGCTCTCCTTCTGGTGATGAAGACAAATACATGTAAAATCAAGGATATTAACCTTCTGCCTTAAAAGGGGCCAAAATAGACCCTCTGATCATGGTGGGTTAAAGTAAATACACAGTGTGGTTATCTGGGTTGTGGCTACAGGTGAAAGTGAATATCAAGGGTTAGATATATGTTTGAAATGTGGGGGGTAAGCATTTTTGGAGCTTACAGCTCATTCTTAAATTCACATTTTCTGAATTAAGCCATCTCAGTCTGATAAGCAACATCCATTGACATGCATGGGGTGTTTGTATACTTAACACAGAAAGTTACAGACAGTGAAGGGAGTTATGTACATTGAGTAGGACTATATATATATTAATTTATAAGTTTATACCCTGATGCAGCAGGGCTCTTCATCTGGAAAAAGGTGTCAGCCCTCTATACTTAAATTCTTTATTTTTGGATAAAAGTACTTATATGTATGGTTTTTGTTTTGGGGAAAAAGTGCTAGTACTGACTGAGTACACCTACAAAAAACATTGTTCATTGTGTGGAGATGACGTCTAAATACAGACCTAAAATAGTACTCATCAAGCACAGGTAATTGCTGAAAGAATACAAAAATGTAGATATACATGACTGCTGTTTGAAAGACTCCTACCTAAATTGGGTCAACTATTAAACATGCTAAAAACAGTTTAGTACCCTTTTAAAATCTACAATGTACACCTGATTCAATTATATAAATACTGTATTTAATACTATAGTTATATCAATCTTTCTTCCTATCACGCTAAGCAAGCTACTTCTTACAGCAGGGAGGGAAGACCAGCTCAATGGCAGAGGGTGCTATGAATTATCGGTTCTATGAGGCTGCCTGTGGTCTTTAGACAATTGAATGCTCAAAATGTGATCTATGAGTACAGGTTCACTTTTAGAGGAACTAGTACAAGAACTGAATAATATCAATTTGGACATTATCAGCTTATGTGAGATTTAGTCAAATCAGAAGATGGACACTGGCTTACTATAAAGGAAGCAATGATGGATGATGATTCAATTACAGTGCCTTACTCCAGCATTATAGTCTGGTTCCCTTTAAGAACTTAATAGGCCGGTACTACGGACTATATTGAAGTTGAAGATTTTTATGATGATTTATTCCTTCTCTACAAACAGGGCAATTACCATTACAAATTTATAATGGGAAATTTCAATGCAAGAATTGTTAAGATCCAAAATGGTAAAAAAAATCTGTTGGACGACATGGAACTGGAAAAAGAGACGAGATAGAGGCCACCAACTGATTGAATTTGCAGAAGAAAAAAATTGTGCACCATGAGTTCATTCTACAGGAAAAAGGCCCAGAGAAAATGAATATGGAAAAGCCCTAATTGTACTACAAGTGAAATTGACATCATACTTGCAAATAATAAAAGATATTAATTGACTGCTCAGTCTTAAATAATTTTAAATACTTTATTAAAGAATAATAGTAGTACTATGCAATGTATAGGATGACATTCAAACATAAAATACATCATATTAAGTATTTAACATCTCTAATAATCCACAATAGTCAGATGAGAATTTTGCAGTCTAATCATTCCCAATAAGGTTAAAGAATCATACTTGAAAGACTAGCTGTTAGCCGTTTAACATATCCAAACAGTGCTCTGAACAAAACAATAGGGAATCTAGACTCCGCAGAATCAAATCCTAAATGTCAAAAGTGATGACCGTATACAAGTCTTGTACAGTGCGAGTTTTGTGGACCATCCTAAACTACCTTTTAGGGAGATTTAACATCTGAGAAAGACTGTGGGGCCGGAAATTTTACTAATTGTATGATACAACAGTGATCTGGTAGGAAAATCTAAATTTATAGGGAATTAGGTGGATTGTGTGAGGGTGGAGGGGAGAGGAGAAGGGATAGGGTACAGGGAAGGAGAGAGGTAGGCACAAGGGGGATCAGGGAGACCAGGGTTTCTGGAGCTCCTTGTTTGCAAGTAATAATTATTGCAATCCTGTTTGTCAACCTTGTTAGGGATGGGCGAAAATTTTCGCCTCAAAGTGAAATCGGCGAATAATGGCACTATCCGCTTTTCCAGTGAAAAGTGCAGTTTTTCTGTTTTTCCCACCTTTTCCTCCCATTTAAATCAATGGGAAGAAAAGTTTTCTACAGCGATATACAAGGCTGTCAGGCTCTCACAGCTTGCCATTTTGTGTTTGTGAGAGGAGAGAGTAGTACGTTTTTTGAGCTAGAGAAGACAGAGGGGAATTGAAATTTAGTTTAGAGAATCTTTTAGTAGGGAATTTGTTCTGTTTAAGTGTTTATTAGGAGAGTCAGTGAGGCACTCTGGGGAGAAGAAGGGAGGAAGGAGGTTGACCCCCAATACTTTAAAATTCCATGTGACTGACTTGCAAGACACAGGCTGCTAGGGATCTATTTGCTTGCTGATCTTGCTGTAATTGTCTCTGTGCTGGGTGGGGAAGTCTGGGGAAAGACTTTATTGATTTTGTTTTTCAGTTAGAATTTTTTTTTTACATACTGTGATAACACAACAGGGTGGATAACTTAAAAAAATAAATAAAAAAGAATAAAGAACTAAATATATTAGGAGACAGTGACAGACAACTGACTGGGCTTAGGCAAGGCATCATACAGCTCCATCAGTTGTGCTGTGTTCCGTACAGTAAAAAAACACGTAATGTCCAGCAAACACACAAGAGGAAGAGGGAGGGGGATGGGGAGGGGTGGAGCAGTGCAGGGACGTGAGAGTAAAGTAGCAATGGTTGCGGAAGTGTGTGCAATCAGTGATGATGATGATCTCTCTCTCTCCAAGGGAGGATGCAGTTAGTCAAGGTCCCAGCAAAACTAGTTCCAGCACCACCAGTGCCAGTAGAAATTAAGAAGCATATAAGAAGAATACTGAAGACGACAACAAGTCGCATTCAAGTGTTGAGGATGCTGGCAAAAGCATAATAGAGGAAGGTGTAGCAGCTGAAGTGCCTGCTGCATCAGATAATGAAACAAACAAGCACCAAAACACCCATCCTAGAAGTAGAAGGGAACTTTGTTACAGTAAAAGTAAAAAGAAATTGTTTGATACCTCCAAAAGCTAATGTGTGTCAAAAATGTGAAAAGGAGGGTAGTGTATGACAATGGTAAAAATACATACACAAATCACACCATGCCAGTCCCCCACCACCACCTCTACCATATCATACACATCTGCCACATTGTATTTTTTTTATTACTTGACATCATGAATATGTGCCAGTGTCACAGCAGGAAGTTAGTGTTGTATGCAAAGGACAAATGCATTCTGCGTGCTAACACATTTTTCAAGGCATATGTTGCTGTAGGACTCATAACTTTGACTTTCAGCCACTTATTTCTAAACTTCAGACCTCACAAGAAGTAATTTTGCAGTAGGAAATGTAGTATCTACAGGAAATATAGGCAAAAAAGTGTTAAAATAGGCCGAAAATTTGTTAAAATAGGAGAAAAGGAGGACATTTTTGCATAGGCGGAAAAAGACATTTTTCACAGGAAAAGCTAAAAATTGCTACGTTTTTGCGAAAAGTCATGCAGGAAATTTTTCACACTTTTTGCCCACCCCTAAACCATGTGATTCAACACTGATAGTCTTCCTAGTCAAAATTGGAGTAGATTAAATTCTTGGATTGCTCCTATTGATCATGGTAACATGGAGATAGTCAGAGATGAATTGCATTTGCTTGGGGAAGGGACATATGGACATTCGTGTGGGTTAGATCAGAATGGGGAAAGCCATTGCCCCCACTTTTGTTCAAATACCTTAATATTATTAGTAGAGATTGCATGGCATTTTTCCATATGTAATAGAGAGTTCACTCTTTGAAGCCATGTTTATGAGGTAAGGATGTGTGTAGTGTTCCACGTTGATGGAATGACTGTCTTTGCCTCATTCAGAAGCACAAAAAGAATGCTTCTTGGAACACATGAAGAATTTGCTGGAAAAGCCTGGCAATATGAAAAAAGACAAGCAAAGGATCTAGGGGAATGTCGACCCCACATTTCCAAACCACCTGATAATGCACCTCCAACCAGTTTTAAATCATTTTAACGTTGAAGGTGACCATTGTCTAGTGAAAGCAAAAATCAAAATTGACTGAAAGAAGGAAATGAAAATAATCAAGTCAACAAATGTGAAGATCGACACTAGCCAGCTATTGAAAAATCATAAGAAATTTGAGTTAGCGCTGCCTAATCTCTTCAGTGTGCTGCAAGACCTTCCAGACACAGACATTTCAACCCACAATGAAAAAGTTATAGACACTCCCCATTCACTTGCACCTTCCGTAAAACAAGACAAAAACAACCTGATTAGCAAAAGAAACATGATGAAAAAGCAGCAGAAATGAAGCAAAACAGTAATATTCAAAAAATGGTAGAATATGTAGAAATGTGCAAGACCATAAAGTACATAAAAGAAGAAACACACAAGTTCAGTTTGAGCTCACCAAAAGGAAACTGGATGAAAATCAAGGGCTAAGAAAGCAAAAACAAAAGATGGCCACACATAGGAGCCAAATGTTTGCATTAAAGCTTTAAGATGGTACAACAGCAAAAACTCAACAACAAATACTAAAACGAGAGGAAGAATATCTGCTGACAAAAACTGAATGCAGTTCCAGAGGCTGAAGCTGTGCCATACGTTTTGGTAGAAGAAGATGCTGCACTTGTAGTCTCAGCACTTGACACCCTCTTACCCTGTTGTCTCTCTCCTATTACCCATTTAGACTGTAAGCTCCTTGGGACAGGGACCTCTCTCCTATTGTTTCTATGAATGTGCCACTTATTTTATCCTCTCTTATTTATTGTAACATACATCTGTTGTAAGGCACTGCATACACTGTGTGGCACTATATAAATAAAGATATACATACATAGATACAGACAATAAAATCAATGAAAAATGGCAAAGCAGCTGGTCTTGAAAAAACATTAGACAGATCTAAGAAACTACCTACCAATAAGCCTATTGCCAGTGGTCTGCAAGGTTTTCATAATGGTACTTTCAAGAAGAATGGACACAATACTAAACACTGCACAACCTAAAGGAGGTGAGAAACATGGGCTGGAATGAAATGATGATCAATGATGGTGAAGATAATGAATAATGTATAGTAAAATGTTCGTGAAACTGTCAGATGCTGCTATTCTCATAAAACGTGTTCTTGTCCATCGTAGAGTTAATACTGTAGAGAAACGTGGGAATCGCAAGTGCTAGGCAGAAACACAAAACCCAGTAGAATAATATATAAGCGTAGTATTTATTTAGAAGACTAAAATTCAAAGAAACAGTAGTTGCACTTCACATTTTGCCAATCTTCGGTTTTATGCATATACAAAGATCCCTTCCTCGTGTAGCCAATGACACTGTGTCCCCGCAGTTCTTCCTCTACAATGGATGCTCTCAGATAATGGTCCACATTTTTGCAAAGATGTCTACAATGCACTGATGTATACGATACTGCAAAGTCTGTATTACAAGCTCATACAGTAATAAAATCCAGTCCAAATCCCTAGTACAGGACTATTAAGTCCTTAAATGCAACCAGACTATAATGCTGGAGTATGGCACTGGAACCACTTTGTTGTGCCTCGTGGCTGAAGGCCGACGCTGATGACCGTAAGGGAGAGTGATCGGCAGTAGCAAAGGGGGCAGGGATCCCACAAGGGGAGTAGGAGGGACCTAGGAGGATCAGAGAATGAGTGATAGGGTTAATTTCGAAAGCACAGCACTGTACACATATATATAAATATATATATATATATAAATATATATAATATTAACTATCTTGAAGTAACAAACTTAGATGCAATATATCAGAGCTTCTTGAATAAAACCCATCTCCTGCCTTGATTTTCTTTTCCTATTATTTTTGTTGAAGATTACATTTGCTAATGCAGCACTTCTGTTCTCAATGTGCAATGATTGTTGCTCAGAAAATGAAAGCTTCTTGAATCTCACATGAGCTGTTAAGGGTCAGATTTGACAGTTCTTTAAGCTGCTACAATCTACATTTCTCTAATAATGGCCATGATTGCAAGAAGTTTTAATTATGTCATGTAAGTGCAATTAAAGGGACAGTAGTGAATAAAATGAAAACACTTCATATCAATTTAAATACCATGTACTCCTAACTAGCAATTAAAATATTACTTCTTTGGACTGAATGTTCTAAAATGTTTAATACATTTATGCTAGGGTCTACATTTTGGCTATATATGCTATCAGTCTTATTAAAAATTGTTAAGAATTTAAAACTTGATGAGCAACCAGAGGCCCTACAGCTGTCATGGACTACAACTTTTTCATTTTCAGTTTTTCATTTTTCATTTTCAGCCAGCCAGCCACAACAACAGGAAGACCATAGCCTACCCTGCTTTAAATAATCATTACAGTTTTATTTTAAGAAAATATCTGCATTTTAGGACTGTAGGACTAAACTGTCAGTTAAAGTGCCACATTGGGTGGGGTAGGAGGGGTTATGCACTAAGGTGTGATAAAGAGGTGATGAATTTTCCTGTGATATCACTTCTCTAGTTCCTATTTTATTCTATAGGGTATAAACGAGTAAATGAGGCACTCACCACTTATTGCTGCGAGGCAAGAAGATTTTAATACAACAGATTCCAATTGTACAGAATTTACAGCAGAGCAGAAGTGTTAGGGCTAATAAGAACGTTTTGAGGACTCCACTGTCCTCTTCCTCAGCACAGCCCTCCTGGATACCTCTCCCTAGAGGCTCTACTATATAGTCTCTCACAACAGAAAAAACTGGGATTCGTACCCAGAAGCGCTCGCAACCGCACCAGCACTGACGTCATCAGCGCAACGATGGTCGATCCAGGACAGTCAGCCCAGTGTGAAGGCCTCACCATGGCAACCCACCACAACAAAAACATAACCACGTGTCACAGAGCTCCTATAATTATTTATCTACATAGTCTTTTTCTGCTTTTATATTTAATCATTTTATAGTCTATAATATATATATAGACTATAATATAGTCACTCTCCAAAGATTCCCAACATCTTTTTGTATCAATTTTTCAAAAGTTATGCAGCTCTGTGAAAGAAAAAGAATAAAAATATTTAAAAACAATTCTTTGTACAGTTTTTCAGTTAGATCAACACTCCAATATGCTATCTATATCACTATTAATTCTTGCATATACGTCCCATATTACATAATCTGCACCATGTTTGCACTTAACAGAACCACCGGTATTCTATTCTCTCATTTAAACCCAGAGGTATAACCGTTTGTAGTTTATATGTCCATCTAGCTTCTTTTTGCAAAAGTATTCTATCTCTGTTACCACCTCTTTTTAAAAAACTGGAACCTACTCTTACATCCAAAAAGTCCACCTGATGTGGATCTATATGTGAAGTGCGATACTAAGTATTGGATCAGGTTCCAGTTTTAAAAAGAGGTGGTAACAGAGATAGAATACTTTTGCAAAAAGAAGCTAGATGGACATATAAACTACAAACAGTTACGCCTCTCAGTTTAAATGAGAGAATAGAATACTGGTGGTTCCGCTAAGTGCAAACATGGTGCAGATTATGTAATATGGGACGTATATGCAAGAATTAATAGTGATATAGATAACATATAGGAGTGTTGATCTAACTGAAAAAGTGTACAAAGAATTGTTTTTACATATTTTTATTCTTATTCTCTTTCTTTCACAGAGCTACATAACTTCAGAAAAATTGCTACAAAAAGATGTTGGAAATCTTTGGAGAGTGACTATATTATAGTTTGTAATGATTAAATATAAAAGCAGAAAAAGACTATATAGATAAATTGTTTAAGGAGCTCTGTGACACATGGTTATGTTTTTGTTGTGTTGGGTTGCTATGGTGAGGCCTTCACACTGAGTTGACTGTCCGGGAGTGACCATCATTGCGCTGATGCCGTCAGTGCTGGCGCGGCTGCAAGCACTTCTGGGTACGAATCCCAGTTTTTTCTGTTGTGAGTGGCTATATAGTAGAGCCTCTAGGGAGAGGTATCTAGGAGGGCTGTGCTGAGGAAGAGGACAGTGGAGTCCTCAAAATGTTCTTATTAGCCCTAACACTTCTGCTCTGCTGTAAATTCTGCACAATTTGAATCTCTTGTATTAAAATCTTCTTGCCTCACAGCAATAAGTGGTGAGTGCCTCATTTACTCGTTTATACTGTATAGCCGTATTGTTCTACTGTGGAGAGAGGTGGATGGAATGAGAGCACCCCCGATGAACTATATGGTCTGAAGGCTATAATGCTGTATATGAGCCTATGAAGCCTCTAATAGAGAGCCATATCTACGCGTAATATGTTTATCAGCATGTAGACTGTGATGTGGAAACACGAGTTCTGATCTCTTCTATTTGCCGGAGTGCAACACAGCGGGCTGCAGGTCCGAGACGTCCATATATCGCAACTCATGGCTTACGGGTTATCATGCTTCTCGCTGTATGAACTACCGTTAATGCAAATATCAAGATGACCCCGAACATTCGGGGTTACATCCAATGGCATAATGGAGGCCTCTATCACTGTATCCAATTTAATAATGTTAATGTAGCAATAAACCTCTTAGGCTACTAGCTAAGGTACACTGAGACGAATTACATAATTCAATCGGATAAAACTCTCAGAAAGAGTGCCTCACTATCATGGTGCCCGTGCTATTGCTGGCGACATTTTGACAGTACTACTTCCTGATGCCTTTTATTGATTAACATGGCTTTGCTCCGCCCAGTGCTAGCCCTTAAATACTGAGCCCTGTAACTTCTGTGGTGCCCTTTTGCGCTTGTTCCAGTATTCATGTGATTCCTGTGTATGACCCGGACTGCCTGACAACTCTGCTTGTATACGTTCCTGCTCTGTGTACCGACTCGGCCTGGCTGACGTTCCTGCTCTGTGTACCGACCCGGCCTGGATGACGTTCCAGCTCTGTGTACCAACCCGGATTGGCTGACGTTCCTGCTCTGTGTACCAAACCGGTTTTGGCGGATGTTCCTGCTCTGTGTATCGACCCGGGCCGGCTCACTGTTCCATCCGGTATCCGGTTAGGGGCTGTCCTCCGGTGTCCTCTCTGTCCTCGGACAGATCCTCTGGTTACATCATTTGCTGCTCCAGCAGCCTTGTTCCTACAACCCGGTCACCGAATTGTGCCTCGTGATCCAACAACCCGGTGTTGTAGATCCATCCGGTTGCACCGCGGTACGCTTGACCTCTTGCTGCTACTAGCTGAGATTGGTCTATTCCTGGGTGCCTCAGGCTGTTCTCACTATCTGGCAGTCCACTCCAGGTCTGAGCGTTCGTTAACCCCTTGTGGGTTGGTGCCATTGCACATTGGGTCACAGTCATTGCAGTCTCAGTTTGGCGTTACTCTGTATCTACAGTTGCAGTCCTCCATTACTGCTCTGGCAGTCTACCACTTGTCCAGGGCCTTCGCTTACTCCTGTGGCCTTAGTCGCTATTGTATCACTTTCTGCGTAGTGAGTGTCCTGTGGGCCTTTGCGCTATTAGGGCCTGTCTGTCCTCCTGGCCTAATAGCAACCATTTCACCACTGTCTCGTTTGGAATCACACGAACTGTACCTGACCTGAGTCAGTATTATATTTGCCTATAGATATATACTGGACCCGTGTGGGTATTGATTATTGTAACCTGACCTGTATCAGTATTATATTGTGTGTATATATATATATATATATATATATATATATATATATATATACTGGACCCGTGTGGGTATTTATTACTGTAACCTGACCTGTGTCAGTATTATATTGTCTATATATATACTGGACCCGCGAGGGTTATTCTATTTCTGTGTTTTTTCAATAAAACTGCATTTTACCTAAACCTTCCGTGTCTGAGTGTCCATAAAACCGTGACACTCCCCTTAGTCATTTATAATGTCTAGTGGAAATCAAGTAGAATGTCAAGTATGTGACCATAAATGGAACTTTCAGAGTACATTGTACATACTTGCAAGTATGCTCATTGTATTACAACCCACAACGGTGTGCGTAATTAGAGTTATGATACATAAACATTAATTAGATAGGTGTATATAGTGTAGCTGCATTGCATAGACATTAGAGTAATTAGAAAGGTGTATATAGTGTAGCTGTGTTTCACTCCGGCAAATAGAAGAAATCAGAACTCGTGTTTCCACATCACAGTCTACATGTTGATAAACATATAACGCATAGATATGGCTCTTTATTAGAGGCTTTATAGGCTCATCTCTGTTACTATATGTTTAACTTGGCTGTGAGCAACGTCACCATATTAGACATGATGTAACTGTATTCTAGTGTCTGTTTTGCGAGTAGTCCATGCACTGAGGATCATGGGTAGTATAGCCGATGTGTCAATTGCACAAGTCACTTAACTGTATATGACATCATCACTGCTCACAGATGCCGTTTTGGCGCCTTTTGTGTACACTAGGGGTATAAATAAGGGTCATGTCACTCACTTCTGTATCTTGATGAAGGTTACAATGTGTTAACCAAAACGTTGATCTGCAAATAAAAGCTTTATCACTTCTTCACGATTCATAAAGACCTGAGAGTGCTACTTTCAACTAGCAACTTCTGGAATCTCTTTGGCATGAATGCTTGCACCCAGGCACTTCTCCCTTGAGTGCTTCAGGCACATCTATACTCTCTCTCTCTCTCTCTCTCTCTCTCTCTCTCTCTCTCTCTATATATATATATATATATATATATCCATGTAATATAATTTTGAAGTGCTCTCCCTTCTTAGAGCTCTTTCCTTATATACTGACGTATTACCTGAATCTTTTTCAGTTCTCTCCTGTTTCCCTCCAGTCTGAAAATGTTTTCTATATTTGATCCAACCTGAGGCAGCAAAACTAAATCTTTGGTGTCTCTGCTAACATTGTGAAGACTGCTACAGAAAATTGATAGCAGTCTTCCCCATTCTAAGTGATATGTTATGTGATCTCCATTCTAAAGTCACATTGAAGTGTTCACTGTTTGATATGCATCCATGCTGATTAAAAAAATAAGTACCACAAACAGATAATCATGCGTGCTAAATCTTTCCCCAAGTTTCTTTCAGTGTTGATTTCTTTTCCAGAAGGTAAAATACATTTTCACACTTGTACCATATTGTGAATTATTTTAAAAATGCACAATATATATTAAATATGGCTACATACAGTCAATAATCAAGCAGAATCTACAGTGGCTATAGGCCATGTTATTTTCAAATTTAAGCTGCTCTAAAGGTTGTTGAGTCACCCTTATATTTAAATATTATCCATACGTCACTATGCATTTGTCGGCAATACAGCACCTTGAGCTGCCTACCCTGACCCTGGCTTGGCCTGTATACTGCTGAACCTTGAGCTGCCTGTCCTGACCCCTGGCTTGGACTTGACCTTCTCCAGTGGGTCCCGTTGTCTGCAGTTCCTGTTCCTCCTGGTCGATCTCTCGGCTCCCTGTGGACTCAGGTACCTAGTTCCCTTGTATATATATATATATATATATATATATATATATATATATATATATATATATATATGTATGTGTATACTTTGGGTTTCTGTGGGTCTCACTGCTTTGTACTTGGTATCCTACCTTTGCCCCTAGCCTGCTTTTAGATCATTACTGTGCTGCTTGCGCATACTCAGTGTAGCCTTCTCTACACCGAGTGGGGTTTCCGGCAGCCTACATTTACATCCTGTTCCAGGGGGATCTGACAGCATTACTATGTAAATAAGTATTTAACAACATATTTTAGTAGGAAGTAAACAGAATGCATTGAACTATCTCTTCTATCACTGGTCATTTAATGTTTCAGTTAGATGTTCATTATTTTTGTGTTTTATGATATAAGAGATTTTGGACCTTATTATTATGTTTATTTATTCCTTAAAAGGATAGTAAAAAAAAATTAAAAAAAAATATGTTGTAGGGTTTATTCCCCTGAGTAAAACAAGAGTACTCCCACTGCTGAAAGGTGTTTCATTCAAAAGTTATGAATTTTCAAAGTTGAATTTTTTTAGGTGCAATATCACAGTGGCCTGAAATTGTACAGTGGCACTGTTGCTACACAATCCTATGGACAGCTCTGGTCCCGGGACCATAAATCTCCATAGGATGGTGTAGCAACAGCTCCACTGTACAATTTCAGGCCACTGTGATATTGCACTTAAAAAATTCAACTTTGAAAATTCATAACTTTTGAATGAAACACCTTTCAGCAGTGTGAGTACTCTTGTTTTACTCAGGGGGATAAACCCTACAACATATTTTTTTTTTACATTTTAAGTATTACTATCACTTTAAACTATAGAGGTTCAATACTGGAGCACAGTAACTTCACCACAGGAAGGAAATGAAGATTCTTATTATTTTAAACAGGGCTTTTAACCACTTGAATATTAAATGGGTCACCAATACATTACAAAGAAATGTATTGGTGAATTTTCTAGCATTCAAAGATTTTATGTCCCATTTAAACAAATGGGAATTTGAAGAACTTTCATTTTCCACTATGGTGCTGTCTGTGAACTCCAGAATTGCATCTCTTTAGCTTAATGAATACATAGTTACATAGTAAACTAGGTTGAAAAAATAAGTCCATCAAGTTCTTTCCAACACCAGTATGAGTATTAATTAGGGATGGGCGAAAATTTCCGCCTTAAACTGAAATCAGCAAAAAATGGCACTTTCCGCATGGCGAAAACTTTCCAGCGAAAAGTGCTGATTTTCTGCTTTTTTCCCACTTTTTTGCCTAGCTCATTTAATTGAACTCAATGGGAACATTGAAGTTACACACAACATAAAACAAATATTATTTAATTTCCCAAAGGCATAGTATAAAAGGGGCATGACGGTGCCTGTGTTGGCAGGGTGTGGGGAAAGAATCAGCTGAACAGGGGATGATTTTTTTTTTGGGGGGGTTTACTGGGATTGAGGGGAGGTAGTTAATAAACAAAAAAAAACATAAGACATGGTATAAAATGGGTCTGAGGAGGGTGCCTGTGTTGGTGAATGAATGAATCAGTTGAACAGGGAATTTGTTTTGGGGGGTTTCTTGACTGGTATTGGGGGGACAGTTAATTAAAAAATAAAATAAAATAAGAAATTTGTATGTAAAGTGATAGAGACAGGAACCCATTGACATAAGCTGCCTCTGGGGTGGACTGATACTTGACTTGATAGAGTATTTTATAGAGGATGATTTGTAAGATTTGTTGTTAGAGGCCCAAACCCTGAGGAAACATTGCTTTGGAGGACTTATACTTATCAGAGTCCCAAACCCTGAAGAAACATTGATTTGTAGGACTTAGGCTTGTTAGAAACAAACCACCCCAAAAAAGTGTTTATTTTTTTGTAGGAATATGTTTTTTTATTTATTTATTTATTTATTTTTCAAAACACAAGCCCTGAGAAAAAGTAAAAATGCCCTACTGGCCTAGTGCCAGCAGGTCATGTTGGCCAGTGGCCACTGGCCATTGTCAAATGTCCTCCTTAGTCCATAATTGTGGAATTTGCAACTGCTGTTCTTACTGCTTCTGCTGAGTTGTTTAAGCAGCAGGATGATTAAGCAGCTGAAAGGGAAAGGGTGCAACAACAGAAGTAACATAGGTGATGGATGATGAAGGTTACACTTGCCACAACTGGCTCCAGTGATGTGCCTGAGTGTAACGGTTTTTCAAGACACTCAGACCAGCAGGTTAGAATAAAACACAGTTTTATTAAAAAATAAAGAAGATCACCGTCTAAAGGCAACACAGAAATATAGCGATAGATAGGTTACATATGCCTTCTCAGGACCAGTATACAGAAGCAAGAATAATATATATACTGTCACAGGACAGGCACAGAATAGCAAGGGTACTCAATGGTTAAGTACAAATAATCAATCAGTCTCTGTTGTGGTGTTTGGCATGCCCAAGGTGATAATGAGGCAGCAATTGGTGTTAGATGATGCAACACCTTAAGTCCATAAGGCTTAGAAAGCTGCTTAGGCAGTACAGGAACTGAGGCAAAATACTGCAGAGTAGTTTCAGCCAATAGCCCCCACGGGCATAGTAACAGAGACAACTTAAACTGCAAGAGCTTGAGCCAATAGCCCCCACGGGAGTAACAACGGAGATGACTACACTGCATGAGCTTGCCAATAGCCCCCACAGGCATAATAACGGAGACCAACTGTAAAGCAATAGCTTGAGCCAATAGCCCCCACGGGCGTATACCGGAGACAACCTGCACTGCAAGAGCTTGAGCCAATAGCCCCCACGGGTGTAGCAACAGAGACTTATTGTACAGCAAGAGCTTGAGCAGATAGCCCACACGGGCATAGGAACGGACACAACCTGTGCTGCAAGTGCTTGAGCCAATAGCCCCACCGGGCGTGTAGCAGAGAGCAACACTGTTAGAGCTAGAGCCAATAGCGCCTCCCGCGGGCACGGTAACGGAAACCGACTACTCTGCTAGTTGACAAGATGAGCCGCCGTCTAGACCAGGCTCTCAACGCGGCCGGCTCAGCAGATGCAGCGGATAAACAACAACGGCTCTGCAAGTGTTAAAGAAGGCTCAGGTAATGGAGACAGCAGCACTGCAAGTGTTAATAACAGCTCAAGGATCGGACGCACAGCTCTGCAAGTACAACCGGAGGCTCAGCAAATGTGGGTACCGCTCTGCAAGTGCCAAGGAAGACTCAGCAACGGAAGCACAGCTCTGCAAGTGTTAACGGAGACTCAGCACTGGAGACACGGCTCTGCAAGTGTTAATAGAGGCAATCACGATCAGCTCTGCCACAAGCACAGAGGAAGTCAGAATGTCGCCACGGTGACACCAAGCAGCAGGAAGCAGGAACGATGGCAGGGTCTGTAGCAAGTGGGTTCAGGTCAAGAAACAGAAAGTCAGCCAGGCTGGTCAGATCACGGAGGAGGTTCTCAGACAAGCCAGATCAGTCACGAGCAGGAATGTCAGCCAGGCCGGGTCAGATCACGGAGCAGGAACTCAGGAGCGTAGTCAAAACAGTCCAAATCGCTACACAGGAATCAGGAACACTGGAACACAGCAACAGCAACACTGGCTCAGGAACACCACGAAAGGGCACCTGACAGGTGCCAATGGCCAGGCATAAAAAGGTCACCAGGGGCGGGCCAAACAGTCTCAGCCAATAGGAGCGCACCACAAGCGAGAGTGACAGAGAGAGATCACGGGCACAGTGATACTGAGGAAGTAGCAGCACAATAAGTAGCCCCCAGTCTATGTGGACAAAATAAGAAGTTGTCCATTAAATCCTCTCCACCTGCCCCTCCTCCAAAATCATGGATGTGTTGTTATTAGAATATACTTGAGAGCAGGAACTGTGGCTCTCATCAGCAACTGCAATGTGCTCAGTGTGTGTGGGTTAAATAACATCTGGGGGCACAACTGTATCTAAACACCAGGACACCCAAAAGTACTGCTGCTGTCACTATACCCCTTGTCCAGTACCCGCTAAAGACACATGACAACTTGCTGACAGTTTAATAGTAATGATGAACCCTCCTTGCCATCAGCTTAGCATATCCTGCAAGATGGAACCTCCTCGGATGCCGCTTGATGCACTGCTTGGGATTCTCCTCCACCACACTGGCATGAGTGGTCAGTGCATCACACAGTGTGCAATGGGAAGAGACGAACTGCCACATCCTGACATCAACTGAGTGGCTATCATTTGGCAGGGGACGTAAAGATAAATGACGTGGATTGGAAGACAATGTTTTACCCTAGAAGGTGATGGTGAGCTAGTTGTGTCACTCGTCATGGCACTTCCAGTCTCTGCCTGGGTTGCTCTATTGTTCCTCCTTTTTGATCTCCACCTCGCCTCTTGTTGTCTTTATGGAGAGTCAGGGGGTACAGCAACAGCAGTGCTTGATTTCTGTGGTGGGTTTTTGGCTTTAACATGTTTGACATAGATGTCATGGTGTCTGTGTTTCATGTGTGATATCAGGGAGCTTGTGCCAAGGTGTGTTCCCTGCTTTCATCTTCTCACTGGCTTGTCACAAATTGTGCACAGTGGAACCCTAGCCTGCTCCTCATCATCCTGCTGCCCTTGCATCAGAAGTAAATAGAGTAGATCCAAATTCCTCTAATTCCAAAATGTCACTGCCAGTGGTGGTGGTGATGCCCATCCTCATCCCTGCCTCCCATTCCTTCTTAGTTTCTGCTAAAAAGCCCATCAATGTATCTTCCACTGCAGCTTCTCCAGCATCATTATCACCACCACTAGTCCCTACATGCTGCTGCTCTATTAAAGACATCTCACTGCTGCTTGGAAGAGTTGATGAGCAATGTGACTATCACAGAGCCCGTGATATACGGGCGACATTTTGACATGTAGGGCTTGTTCTGTTACTCTCGTATGATACCAGTGTATGACCCGGCCTGCTGACTATTCTGCCTGTTTACCGTTCCTTTTTTGTGTACCGACCCGGATTGGCTGACATTCCTGCTCCGTGTACCGACTCGGATTGGCTGATGTTTCTGCTCCGTGTACCGAACCGGCTTGGCTGAAGTTCCTGTTCCTGTACTGTTCCTGCTAGCAAGACGTCCTGCTTCTGCTGTGCGGCCTGAGTTGCTCACGCTTTCTGTGGTCCGTACCAGACCTCCGGTTGCCTCGGTTCTGTGCAGATAGTCCTGTCCGTGACCTGCTCATAGTGTCTGTTGCTCCATTCCGGTGGTATCACCGTTTGCACCACAATCGCTTGGTCTGTTACTGCTGTCCCTGAGGTTGGGTTACTGTTGGGCACCTCAGGCTATTTCTACATCTGCAGTTGCTGCAGACCGGAGCATTGGTTAACCCCTTGTGGGGTGGTGCTGGGCACTTGTATCTATATAAGGTAGTCTCAGTTTGGTGTACATTGCTCCTTACGGTGCCGTGCACTTGGGCCATTATCTGTTGCTGTCTCAAGTTTGGCATTACGCTCCACCATCCTGTGCTTGGCCCCTGGGTCAAGAAAACCTTGCAGTCTCCGGTGGGTTTTCTCTGTATCACTGGTAGCCACCTTCCTATGGTGCCTTGTAGCCAGTTTCCCTCCTGGTTTCATCTGTCCCTTGTGATTCCAGTCGCTATTGTTACTCTCTGCGTACAGAGTGTACTTAGGGGCTTTCCACTATTAGGGCCAACTACTGTTCCCGGCCTAATAAGTATCATTCTGTCATGTTCACACTGTATCATAAGAAATGTACCTGACCTGTGTCAGTATTGTATATTGAGCTTACATACTGGACCCATGTGGGTTAATCATATCATTGTAACCTGTCCTGTGTCAGCTTTCCATTATCTGTATGCTGGACCCGCGAGGGTTACTGATATTCCTTGTGTGCTAATAAAACTGTGTTTTACCAAAACCTTCAGTTTCTGAGTGTACTAAACCGTAACAGTGACAGAAGGTCCCCTAATGTCACACTTGTCATTTCTTGGAGACATGAAGAAGGCAGACTGGCAGTGGCAGCAGTAGCATCAGGGACAGGCAGCTGATCTGTGCTCCTGCTGGTAGTGGTATTAATTGTGTGCCTGCTCTCCCCCAACAACAGATCTGGCCTCTTAGTCTTCACTAAAATGTCCAAATGGAACAGGATCCTGAAGAGAAGGGGAGGACTCCTAGGGTCAGATGAATGGTGTGGGCTCCCTTGACAGCTAGTCTGAATGCTCTCCAATGTTTCCTCTACCACTACAGCTGGTTCACCATTATTCCTACTACTATTAACACAAACCACATCAAGTTCAGCTGCAGAGTCTTCCTCCTCAGTCACAGTCACTAGTAATATGAGGATATTGTTGTTGATTACCCCTTTGTACACGCCTAATGCTAAAAAGCTGTGGGACCTTAGTAGTAGTAGTAGTACTAGTACTGGCGGGACTTCTTGGGGATGGCAAGTGTGACTTAGGATCCCTTTCTGTCACACTTGGTATCATTTTCTCCTTCCCTCCCCAAGACACACTAGAAGCAGGCAAAGTATTGGTGGTAGCAGGTTCAACACTGGCTGCAGGTATAGCAATGGTAGTTGCAGGTACAACAGTGGTGGCAGCATGGGCAGCACGTCTGGCAGCAGGTACAGCAGTATTGGTTGCAGGTACAGCACTGGTGGCAGCATGGGCAGCACATCTGGCATCAGGTACAGCAATGGTGGCACTGGAAACATGGGCAGAACATCTTGCAGCAGGAACAGGCAGCTGACCTGTCCTTCTCTCACTAGTACTACCCTTTTCTCCCTTCCTTCCCATTCCCTTTTCTCCCTCCCTTCCCATTAAATTCCCCAAGATCACTTGGGGTGATTTGGGGGACTGGACAGCCTTGGTTCAGTACTGTAAGTCACTTCTTCCTCCTCCTCAGACTGAGTGGACACATAATAAGGGTCCTTCCAGTTCCTCCTTTTGCTGCTCATAGTGATAGCAGTCACTATGAGCCTCTCCTGCCTCAATTTTCACAATAAAAAACAGCAGAACAGCACAGCATGTCTACCTCGCTCTGTAGCTGCTTCTATTGTGTTTGAAATCTGCAAATACTTCACGTTTTTATAGCGGAAAAGCGAAAACAATGTAAATCAATGGGCGGAAACTTTCTAGTCACTAAAAAATTGGTGGGGAATTTTGGCCAATGGGTGAAAAACATGGACATTTTTAAATTCAAATTTCTTGAGAGAAAGCAGACGATAACGTGGTTTTCGCTGAATTTCTCACGGGAACACGGCAACAACTTTCTCCCATCCCTTGTGTTAATCTATTTACTTGCCTTCAGCTAGAAATGTATCTAATATTCTCTTAAATGTATCCATTTTATCTGCCATAACCACATCTTTAGGGAAAGAAATCCACAATTCCCACTGTGTCAGCGGTGGTCTGTGGCACACTAGCTTGCTCCTTAGCATCCTGACGCCCCTGCAACTCAGCATCAGAAGGAATTAGAGCAGTTGCAAATTCCTCTAATTCCAAAATCTCACTGGTAGAGGTGGTGGTTATGCCCATCTCCCATTCTTTCTCAGTTTCTTCTAAAACGGCCATTAATGTCTCTTCCACCCCAGCTTCTCCGTAAGGCAGAGTAGGCATCTGCCTACAGGCGCACCCTGCAGAATGGCGCCTGCCACTACAATTGATTTTTTTTTTTGACTTGGCGTGGCTTGCCATGCCGCGCCGAGCCGAGCCGCCAGCCGCCGCCTTGTAAGCTGTGAGCTCTCCCGGCTCTTTAGCAATGCAGAGCGCTGGGAGATAAAATCTCCCAGCTCTCTGCATTACTAAAGGGAAGGCCGCGCGGGAGCTCCAGCAGCTCCATGTCTGTGCAGAAGCACAGATCTCTCCAGCCGCTGGACCACCAGGGAGGTAGGAAACGGATGGAGAGAAAGAGGCTTAACCCTTTGAGTGCCAGAGTGGTATGCAATGCATTGCAAAGCAATGCGTTGTGTACCACTCTGACACTCAAAGGGTTAATTTGGAGATAATGGGAGCAATGTGAGGGGGGTCAATGTGGAGCTGATGGGGGGTCAATGTGGAGCTGATGGTGATGGGGTCAATATGGAGCTGATGGGGGGTCAATGTGAGAGCAATATGGAGATTTGGAGCATTGTGGAGATGGCAGGGGGGGGGTGCTTCAGATATCTGTGCCTACAGGCTCCTGAGATGTAAATCCAACCCTGACCACCACTAGTCCCACTCCCTATGTGCTGCTGCTGCTCTATTACAGACACTTGTCATTTCTTGGTGATGTGGAGAAGGCAGACTGGCAGCAGTAGTAGCAGGCACAGGCAGCTGATCTGTGCTCCTGCTAGTGGTGGTGATATTAATTCTGCACCTGCTCTGCAACTGTTGTGGCCTCTTCAAGATCAAGTTCCACTTGGATACTGTAGTGAAGGGAAGGAGAACACCAGGGCCAGAGGAATGGTGTGGGCTCCCTTGACCGCTAGTCTGGACGCTCTCAAATGCTTCCCCTACCACTTCCCTAACACTAGTCCCACTGGCTGCTTCACCATTACTGTTACTACCACTACTACTAACACCAACCACATCAAGTTCAGCTGCAGTCTTCCTCCTCACAGTGACTAGTTATATGAGGATATTGATTACCCCCTCCTTCACTCCTAACACTAAAAAGCTGCTGGACCTTCGTAGTAGTAGTAGTAGTACTAGCACTGGCATGACTGCTTGGGGGTGGCAAGTGTGATTTAGGGTCCCCTGCTGTCACACTTAGCATCATATTTTCCTTCCACCCTACTGAGTATTACAAGACACACTAGCAGCAGGTTCGGCACTGGTGGCAGCAGGTTTAGCACTGGAAGCACGTACAGCACTGGTGGCAATAAGGGCAGCATGTCTGACAGCAGGCACAATATTGGCGGCAGCAAGTTCAGCACTGGCAGCAAGTATAGCACTGGTGGCAACAGGGGCAGCACATCTGACAGCAGGCACAGTATTCGTGGCAGCAAGTTCACCACTGGCAGCAGGCACAGCACTGGTGGCAGCAGGGATAGCATGTCTGACAGCAGGCACAGCACTATTGGCAGCAGGGGCAGCACATCTGACAGCAGGTACTGCAATGGTGGCAGCAGGTACAGCAATGGTGGTAGCAGTAGCATGGGCAGCACATCTGACAGCAGACACAGCACTAGTGACAGCAGGGTCAGCACATCTGGCAGCAGGTACTTCAATGGTGGCAGCAGGTACAGCAATGGTGGCAGCAGGGGCAGCATGTCATGTAGCATGCACAGAAATCTGACCTGTCCTGCTCTCAGTAGTACTACCCTTTTCTTCCTCCCTTTCCATTAAATTCCACAAGATCCCTAGGGATGATTTAGGGTCCTAGACAGCACTGGTTCAGTAGTGCTCACTTCCTCCTCCTCCTCAGACTCAGTGGACACATAAGCTTCCTTCCAATTTCTCCTTTTACTATTTTTAAACTTTCTCACTGTCGCTGTCACTATGAGCCTC
Source organism: Rhinophrynus dorsalis (assembly GCA_037306005.1). Lineage (NCBI taxonomy): Eukaryota > Metazoa > Chordata > Amphibia > Anura > Rhinophrynidae > Rhinophrynus > Rhinophrynus dorsalis. The sequence goes on from CM074720.1 coordinate 292,377,685, forward strand.
TCCTGCCTCAATTTTCCAAACAAATAACAGCAGAACAGCACAGCATATCTAGCTCGCTCTGTAGCTGCTTCTATTATCTTCTCTCCCTCTCTTACCATCCCTACCCCAGACATTACCCTCACTGTCAACAACACCACCATCACACCAACCCCTACAGCACTCTGCCTGGGGGTGCCCTATCATTTATCCCCCACATCCACTCAATCTCCAAATCATGCCGCTTCCACCTCCGCAACATCTCTAGAATCCGACCCTTCCTCACCCAAGACACTACTAAAATACTAATCCAAACAATCATCATGTCCCGTCTTTACTACTGTAACTCACTACTAACTGGCCTTCCTCTCACCCGACTAACCCAACTACGGTCCATAATGATCTCCACTGCACGACTAATCTACCACACCACTTCTCTACTACCAGCCCCCCTCTGCCAATCCCTACACTGGCTCTCGCTAGCACATAAAATTAAATTCAAAATTCTGGTGCTAACTTATAGAGCCCTTACTAACACCTCACCCCGCATATATCTCATCTCTCATTTCCAAATACACTCCCACTCACCATCTTCGTTCTGCACATGACCTTCTCCTCTCCACAGCTCTTATTACATCCTCCCACTCCCGACTACAGGACTTCTCCTGTGCTGCACCCGAGCTCTGGCATTCCCTCCCCCACCCCATCAGATTCTCCCCCAGCCTTCAGATCTTCAGACACTCCCTGAAGACTCACCTCTTCAGGGAAGCCTATCAACTACCTCCATAAACATTATCACCAAGAACCACCCCTTCCCTGGGCCACTGCACTCAATAGCACGTCTCTCTCCCTCCCACTGACCGGCAGCTCATGTGGCAGGAGACACACCCAATAGCAATAACACCATCTGTGTCCAACCTACCTTCCTCTAGACTTTAAGCTCTCATGAGCAGGGCCCTCTGATCCTTCTGTTCTTTACATATGATTTACTATTTAATATCCCTGTATGTCTGTTCCCTATTGTACAGCGCTGCGGATTAAGTTGGCACTATATAAATAAAGAATAATAATAAGTTTCACTTCATGAAATACATCACGCTTTTATAATGAAAAGGAGAAAACCACATAAATCAGTGGACGGAAACTTTCTAGCCATTGAAAAATTGATGAAGAATATTGGCCAATGGCCAAAACCACAAAGATTTTAAACGCTGGTTTAAAAGCGGATTTTCTTGCAAAAAAGCACACAATAAGGTGGTTTTTTGATGGATTTCTTGTAGGAACACGGTGACAACTTTCGCCCACCCCTAATTACATTCATGATTTTACTTTGATGTAGCTGTTTGTTGTTTTCATTTTGGTGATGTTTCTAGGTAACCTACCTTATTGCCTTGGTAGAGCGCACTCGCGTGTTGTTTCTCTTAATCATGTGATTTCCATCTGATAAAGATAGAAGTGTGCATATGACATCTGAGGGTGACGCGGCAACACTGATGTTCTCCGCTTTTTTGAGAGGGGAGGAATGACCTTCTCCTGGGTGGAGAAGAAAGAGTATGCATGGCATGTGGGGAAGAAGTAGTGACATTGATACTTCTTATTCTTTGAGAAATGGATTTAGTTACATGAGCATGCTTGGCAAATGAAGTGGTAGTCTCCCTGGTAGAGCATTATCATCGTGAGATGGAAATAGCGACATCATGTATCATTATTGGGATATTTATCTCAGGTTAGTTTTAGTTTTATTTTTTACCCCTGAAGAAGTAACATTTTGTGTTATGAAATGTGTAAGGTTATGTTATGGTATCTGTATGTTTTTAAAGGCACATGTGCTAATTTCATACTTTGTTGCTGTATACTTTTTTTTCTTTTACTGTTTTTTTGTAGTAAATTGCTTCTTGATAATATACTGGATCTACTGGGTCTGATTATTCTTTGGAGACAGTGCTTTCAGATTGGACTTCCTCAGAGCCTAGCCTAGGGCTTATTCCAGGCACTGTTGAGTACCACTAGAGACTGTGTATAGTCTCCATTACATGTGAGTAGCCCATTCTATTGGGGTGTTTATCGGTGATGACCATATTACTTATATTCTGCACTTAAAGTCTCCTGTTATGTTTTATATCTTATATGTAACCAAGACACAATGAAATGCAATTGCACAGGCTATATGGAGATTATAATAGTCCAGGTGCTCTCAGGGTCAAACATCACTAAACACACACAATTATGGGAAGTGCAATGGTATACAGAAACCATAAACCCTCCCCACACTTATGGACCACAGTCAATCGAGGCATACTTGAGTACAGAAATAGAAAAAGCTTTATTCATACACAAATTACCACTACTACAATTCAAATAGGTAACTCAAGTAGTCAATAATGTATGGTGCAGAAAAATAGACTGAATAAGCTACAAAATAAAGCAAAACCTGCACAGTGATATAACCAAAAAAAATACAGGAGTACTTATCTGCAATAGACAGTGAAATAACAACCGGGAAAATGAGATCTCTTCCAGATTCTCCACCAAATGCCCAACGTGTGTCGCCACCAACTGTGGCTTCGCCATGGGTAAAGTGGATCAGTCCGGACGCTGCTGAAATAGTGGCCACTGCCCAGTCAAAAGGAATAAAACAATGCCACCTGACCCAGGTATAATAACTCACAGAAGCAGCCTCAATATAAATTTCAAAGATGGATACAAAAGCTGCAATCACGTGAGTTTACTCCTGGTCACATGACATACATGGAAGGTATGGTCTGCAAAAAGAGACCAGAAATAGGATAGATGGTTGAGGGGCTAAAAAAAGCCAGTCACCCAGGTAACCATACACAAGCCCCTTAAAGCCAACCATCTGGACCAAGAGCATCATACAATTACAGTACACTCACAATATCATAATATTAATAACTAACTACAATGCTGTGAATTGAATGAATGAATGAATGAAGTTGTTTATTTATATAGCAACACAAGTGTACGCAGCGCTTTACAATTTAAAGGTTTATACAATACAGGGAATTGGCCATGCACTCTGGAGTATGGCAAGTTGAAACAGATAAGCTGAACCTCTATAAAACACAGGCCAACAAACAGCACTGCAGTTATTAAAGCAGTTATTAAAGAGAGATATATGTCACTCATAACAAAAGCTGAGTGTGACAAAAACCAGAGGGGACACGCTTACAACTGTAACGTCCCACTTCTTGTCTATACGTGGTGGCTCTTTTGAAAACGTGGAGATTTTAGGCTTAGAAAGAATTAAAATGGACATCAGAAAGGGTAATTTAGCACAGAAACTCCTAAGAAGAGAGGTCTGGTGAATATATATATGTTGCACACCTGCTTCCCACTTCGATTAAATTAAGATATGCAGTTTTCTAGCTATTTAGACTTGTAAACTTTTGTGTTTTGTTTAATTCTGTTATTGTCTTTATTAATTTTATGATTTATTAGTTTTCTAGATGTGTCTTTATTTGATTGTTTGTGGAACCTCATGACAGAAGATGGTATGAAAATGTATAAATTCTTGGATGGCCCTGAGACCCCCTATGGATTGTGTTCTAAGGAACTGGAGGACTGGGAGAAAAGGGAAATTTGACCTGGCTTTCTTTCATTTTTCCTTTTGGGATTAGCGCCTCCAAAAGTGACTAGAGAGAGAGAGTTTTGATACACTTATGTTTCCTGAATTTAGGCGTGTGTTTTGGTATTATATTGTTATAAATATTTAGGATTTATATTAATTATTTACTGAAGGTCTTTTTTGTTATACATTCAATGGCCACGATGTCTAATTTTCAGTCGGGCATCTGTTGACCTGGTTGTTACATCGCCACATTAATAGGAGTGATAATAAGGTGTACCTTATGAATGGCATCCGGTTGTTATACAGCTGAATTGCCATTGACATGAATGTTCTATTTTAATGTGTGTCATGTACAACATGAGGCTTGTTAATAATGTGCGCTGATTTGTTCTTTGTTGTTTTATTACATCTCTATGTCATTACTGTACATGTCAGTCCTGCTGTGCTGTTTGTTGGCCTGTGTTTTCTAGTTGTTCAGCTTGTCTGTTTAAACTTGCAGCCTCCAGAGTGCATGACTGATTTACAGCATTGCAGTTAATATTATGCTACTGTGAGTGTACTGTACTTGTACTATGTTCTCGGTCCAGTTGGTTCGCTTTAAGGGGCTTGTGTATGATTACCTGGGTGATGGGCTTTTTTAGCCTCTCATCTATGTATCCTATAGCTGGTCTCTTTTTGCGGACCATCTCTTCCATGCATATCACGTGACCGGGAGTAAACTCACATTCTTGCAGCTTTTGGATCCATCTTTGAAATTGGTATTGCGACTGAGTTATTATACCTGGGTCAGGTGGCATTGTTTTACTCCTTTTGATTGGGCAGTGGACACTATTTCAGCAGCTTCCCGACTGATCCACTTTAGCCATGATGAAGCCACAGTTGGTGGCGACACACTTTGGGCATTTGGTGGAGAGTCTGAAATGGATCTCATTTTCCTGTTTGTTATTTCACTGTCTACTGCAGATAAGTACTCCTGTATTTTTTTGTTGTATCATTGTGCAGGTTTTGCTCTATTTTGTAGCTTACTCAGTCTATTTTTCTGCACCATGCATTATTGAATGCTTGAGTTACCAATTTGCATTGTAGCAGTGGTATTTTGTGTATGAATAAAGCTTTTTCTATTTTACACTAGGGATTACCTATATTTTGCCTGGACTCTCCAACCTTTCTTGTTTTAATTGTTTTTATGCCTCATTATTGAATTATTTTGTGTATGAATAATGCTTTTTCTAATTTTGTACTTGAGTGTGCCTCGATTGACTGGGGTTCATAAATGTGGGGATGGTTTATGGTTTCTCTATACCATTGCACTTCTCATAATTGTGTTTGATTACATCTTTTATGTGGAATCAAATACTGGTGGAGCAGGTGGCATCACTGATTGATTGCTTTAGGGTTGATACCATATATATACAAACTACGAGAATAAGTTATTGCCTCTTTTCCTTGTGAGTTCCCACCTTTAGGGCATGGTGAAGATAGCACATTGACACAATTTATTTGAAACTTTTACATTTACAGTGTATGCACTTTTTTGCATTTTCACAGACAACATGAGTGTTATAGCACCTGTGCGGCGGCTGCTCCAGCTGACCGCAGCTTCCACCGGCGGCTCCAGCTGCATGGTCTATCCGACGGCTTCAGCCACATTGCCAGTCTGGCGGCTCCAGCCGCATGAGACTAGTGGTGGTTCGGCTGCTTCCTGGGCTCTGGGCTCCGGTCTCCCCCCCTGGCTCATGTCTGTGACAGCATAATTGCCGCACATCCAAGGGCATGTCCATTTAAAGGGGCAGTGGTGCAGAGGCTGACTCCTCCTCTTCCTGGTCCCAAAGTTCAAATACTGCCTGAACACTATGCTCTGTTGCCCTTTCGTGGTGTCCAGTGCAGTTTGGTCTGAGTTTTGTGCATTACCTGGTTTGTCTGACTACCCGTTCTGGTGCCGACCTCTGGTTTGTCTGACTACCCGCTTTGTGTATGACCCTGGCTTAGTCTGATATCCCTCCTGGTATGTACCTGCAGCTCTGGTAGACTACCTCCTCTGTGTATGACCTCTGGTCTGGTGCTGACCTGTGGCTCTGTCCGACTACCCGCTTCATGTATGTCCCTGGCTAGTCCGATAACCAATCTGGTGCAGACCTATGGCTCTGGTTGACTATTTGCTCCATGTTTGTCCCGACTTGTCTGACTACCCACTTTGATGTTACCTAGGCTCTGTCCACTGCGTGCATACCAGCGCTTCAGTGGATAACCTGTCTGGTGCTAACAGTGGCTCTGGCAGACTTCTCCTTGCTCCCATCCGGTAACTGGTGTGTTCAGGTGTGGACCTGTAGCACAGTTAGTTATTACTCAGGAAAGTTGATTGTGCAGGTGCGAACCTGTTCTAGTCTGTTCAGGTGTGGACCTGTTGTAGACTGCTCAGGTGCGGACCTGAGGCTGCTATCTCCTCCTTACCTATTGGGGTCCAGTTCTGTACCGCTACAGCAGTGCTATCCTTCCTGACGTTGTCTAATATTGTTTTGATTACTTGCTGTTGCTGATATTCTTTACATTGTGTATCTTAATAAAGATTGTGTTACCTACAGTACTGGTCCAGTTCTCGTTCTTACATTCCGTGACAATGAGGACCCCAGCTGCTACTAGACTACAAATTCCCTGTTTTCCTGCCATCCACTGCACAGGGGGGAAAAGGCTATGGGGTCATTATGTGTGGTTCTATGTTTACTGTGGGGTGAGGCTGAGGGTCAGTTTGCATGCTTCTGTGGCTACCATCAATGCAGTAAAATAAAGCTGTTAGATCAGTTTGTGTGGTTCTATGGCTATTGCGGAATAAGGCTGTTGGGGTCAGTATATGTGGTTCTATGGTTAACATGTGAATAAAAAGCAATGTCTCTCACCAATAAATACTCAACTGTCTGTGTGGTGTTCTCTAGGACTAAATCAAACTGCAAATTATAGTGGTACAAAAGCCCAGCTGAAGTAGCTGAACAACTGACCAAATATAGTAGAATGAGGGACTCCTCCAGATCAAAAATCACAGAAAAAATATACAATTTATTGGGAAATATTAATCAAATCAGTGTAGAACTCCCGAACAAAAATGCATGCAATTAAAAACAATTAAAAATATCAAAAGAAAGGAAGGCAAAGCTTTATCACATAATATTAAATTTGCAATGACTGATACAAAGCTCCAGAGAAACAATTTATCAAATACTCTGTAAATAAAAATTTAAATTGGTCAAAAAATATAAAAACACATTCCCCATAAGTATAAAACACTCAAATAGCAGCTATTGCAAGAGCCATATAGTGCAAAGAACTGTGGACAAATGCTACATAAAAAAGTATATTACAATAAAATAGAATGATAAAAACACACAAAGTGCAAATTTTGCAAAAATGTACAAAATAATGAAAATCACTCCAAAAGTAGACTATAATCAACAGACTTCATAATGGTATAATCCAGAGCCCAAGGTCAGGTACAAATAAAGTAATGTGATTCAATAGGGAGAGGGACATCATCATCATTATCTTTAATAGTTAGGTTATCAGCAACAGCATCACCAGCAGCAACATCCAATTCCTCCCCACTATTATCATATTCTTTTTAGGGTTTTTCAAAGTCTGAAATACTTTATTTTCACTTTTCCCATTAGGGAAATTTATAGAAGACTGATGACTAATTTGTAGTCGGGTGTCACTGTCTGATGCAGCACTTAGTCTCACTGTTAAATTCCCCTTTGCTATGGCAACAGCACCAGAATGTGACTTATTGACATCTTTAATTTTAGACTAGTACTACAAATGGTGATGGAATTTTGATAGCACTTTTTTAAATGGCCTTTTCATGAAGTAGAGGATCATCACTTACTAACATGTTAATGCATTCCTTCTATTCCTTTCCACCTACTCCTGTTCACAACATGGTTGGTGGACATAATAATAGTAATGTTGAGTTTTCCTATAATGTAAACCACACAGCTGTTAGAATGTGGAGTGATATTTTGTCTGTCTGAAAATAATGTATGATCTACATCTCAGTCACTGTCAAGCTCAGTGTAACTGTCATTATCTACCAATCACACCCACAATCCCAGCAAACACAAGCAACTCTGGCTCTCCTTGTTGGCCTATCTGCCTCTACTCTACTGTCTAGCTAGAATCAAAATGATCTTTCTCTCCCAAGCACTGTAGTGTTAGTTTTTACAGTGCAGTAAAGAACAGACACATTTTAGCATCAGACTCATTCACCACTAGAGATGGACGAAAAGTGTGAAAAATTTCCTGCATGACTTTTCACTTTTCGCTTTTTTTTTGCGAAAGTTTTCTCCTTTTTGCCTATGCAAAATTTTCCTCCTTTTTGCCTATTTTAACACATTTTTAGCCTATATTTCCTATAGGTACAACATTTCCCACTGCAATATTATTTCTTCTGAGGCCTGCAGTTTAGAAACAAGTGTCTGAAAGTCAAAGTTGTGAGTCCTACAGCAACATATGCCCTGGAAAATGTGTTAGCATGCAATGTGCATTTGTCCTTTGCCCACAACACTAGCTTCTTGTCACGGTCCCTAGGTAAATAAACACATGACAACGGTACAAGTGAATTTAACCAGTTTATTAAAATAATCAGAATAATGCAAAAAGCACAACACTTCCTCAGTCAAAGCGGAGAACAATGTGAGGACACTGTCTAATCCACTACCCAGGAGCTGACACTGAACCCCTGCAGATATGTAGATACAAATTAGGCAGAACCAACATGGTTCTGGATATTGATAAGCTACTGAACGCTGACAGTGTAAAAGAGCGTACCAAGACAATTCCAGGGAAAGGAAAGTCAGATGGAGCTTTTGGGTAGCTGCAAGTGTATTGATACCCAGAAGAGGCACAGAGCAGGGGTAGCCGGCAGATACAGGCAATCTGCAACTAGCACTACTCCAGGCAACAGATTCAGTGCTTAGGCAAGGCAGCCGGTAGGAGGACACAGAGAGAAGGCCAGGGGAGAGACTAAACTGCACTTGCCTGTCAGGGGTAACGGCTTGACTGATCTGAGGCAACAAAGTATATGCGATAGTATAGGCAGGCAAATAGGAAACGCACAACGGAGGCAACAAACTAGACATAGTCGAGGCAACTGCAATACTACCAGCTTGGTAGTTATGGGCCCAAAGGAAGGAGCGCACCCTTGAACTATCAAGACAAGTAGTAGTCAGACAGGAGAGATAACAATTACAAAGCGTAGTCAGACAGACCACAGCCGGAAACCGGATTGGGTAGTCAGCCACAGCCGAGGTCAACACGGAGAGGGTAGTCAGACAAGCCAGATTCAACACAAATCAGGTAGTCCGACGGAGCCACAGGACACAACCGGATCGGGTAGTCAGGCCAAGGATCGAACACCATAGAGTAATGGAAGCCAAGCAAGGGTCAGACGAGCAACACAGCAATGCGCATAGAAATACCACGAAAGGGCAACTAAGCCCAGTTCACAGTCAAGCTATAAAGCCACAGCCAGAAGGCTGAGCAATATTGCTAAACTGACAGGAAGTATAAAATAGCGAGTGCACCCTCAGATGGATCGAGTCAGAGTCATGCCGCTAATTCAACCTACCAACAGGCACAGCGGAGAAGGGAAATCACAGGCACCGTGATAGTACCCACCCCTTAATGACCTCCTCCCTGCGGAAGAGGGCCAGGCTTGAGGGGAAAACGGGAGTGGAATCTTCGGAGCAAAGCAGGAGCATGTACATCACCACTGGCCACCCATGTATGCTCCTCAGGCAAATATCTTGGCCAGCTCCCTGGAGGATGGAAGACCTTTCAGAGGTACAAAATTTGCCATCTTGAAGAACCTGTCAACAATCATTAGAATGACGGTGTGCCCATTGGATGCCAGCAGCTCAACCATAAAATCAATGGATACGTGGGACTAAGGGCATTCCCCATTGGGTACTGGCTGTAGTAACCCAACTGGCAGGTGCCTGGGAGTCTTGCTATGAGCACATGTGGCACAGGCAGCTACAAAGACAGAGCAGTCAGATATCAGACTGGGCCACCAGAAGAGCCAAGTTACGGAGCAGATGAGTTGGTCACTTCCGACATGCCCTGCAGCCTTGGAGGAGTGATAGGTCTTCATCAAGCGAGTCCTGAGATGCTCTGGGATGAAACATTTACCACTGGGTTTGTCTGTGGGAGCAGCAAATTGTGAGGCCAAGATCTCCTCCCCTAGGGGGGAAGTAATACTGGTGCTAATTGTAGCTAGAATGTGATTGGTATGGATAATAGGCACCAGAGAGCTTTCTACCTTGGAATCTGATCCAAAGTGTCTTGAAAGTGCATCCACCCTGACATTCTTGGTACCAGAAAGATATGATACCACATAATTGAACCTGGAAAGGAACAATGCCCATCTGGCCTGTCTGGGAGACAATCTCTTGGCCTCTGAAAGATATGTCAGGTTATTGTGGCCAGTGAGAATGAGTATCGGAGAACTTGTCCCCTCCAGAAGGTAACACCATTCCTTAAGTGAGAGAATGATAGCCATCAATTCTCAATTTCCAATCTCATTTAAACTCTGAGCCCCGAATAATTTTTTGGAGAAGTAGCCACATGGCGGTAAAACCTCACCCGGAGCCACGCGCTGAGACAGGATGGTGCCTACTCCTGACTCGGACAAATCGACCTCCAGTGTAAAGGTCAGGGTGGGATTGGAGTGAGACAGGATAGGAGCCTTAGCAAAGGCAGCCTATAGTTCTTCAAAAGCTTGGATAGCCTCAGGGGACCAGTTGGACGTATCTGCCCCCATATCAGTCAGTGGATTGACCACTGAAGAGAAATTCTTAATGAATCTCCTGTAATAATTCGTAAAGCCTAGAAACCTCTGAATGGCTATAAGACCTACCGGACGAGGCCATTCCAGGACTGCAGATAACTTAAGCAGATCCATGGCTAGACTGGCAGAAAAGATCACGTACCCCAGAAACGTGACCTGAGACTTGTGGAACTCTCACTTCTCCAGTTTACAGAATACTTTATTCTCTCGTAAGAGTTGCAAGACTTGTGCCACATCTGCCTGATGTGCCTTTAGGTTTGGTGAGTGAATAAGAATATCATCCAGATATACTACTACACATCTCTGCAGCAGATCTCTCAATACGTCTTTGAGGAATTCTTGGAATACTGCCAAAGCATTACATAATCCAAAGGGCATTACCAGATATTCATAATGTCTGCTGCGAGTGTTAAAAGCAGATTTCCACTCATGCCCTTCCTTAATTCTCACCAGATTATAGGCTGCTCTGAGGTCGAGTTTGGTAAAAACCTTCAAGCCCTTAATGCGATTGAACAGCTCAGTGACCAAAGGCATGGGGTAAGCGTTCTTGACCATCAACTTATTTAGACCTCTGTAGTCAATACATGGTCTCAAATCCCCATCCTTCTTTTTCACGAAAAATAACCCAGCACCAGCAGGAGAGGAGGACTTGCGAATGATCCCTCTGGCCAGGGCATCAGACACATACTCCTCCATGGCACGATGCTCCTCCACAGACAGAGGGTATATACGTCCCCTAGGAGGTATGGCTCCAGGAATCAAATCAATAGTGCAGTCATAAGGTCTATGAACCTGCAAAGCACTAGCCTCTACTTTATTGAATACCTCCTTGAATGATTTGTACACTGGATGTAATGAAGTAGAGGAACATAGTATTCTGGTGGGCTGCTGTAGACATGTCTTGGCACAATAGGAAGACCAAGACACAATGTCACAAGTCTTCCAGTCTATCCTGGGATTGTGAGTCTGAAGCCAAGGAAATCCCAGGATAACTGCATAATGTGGGGACTTTATGATTTGAAATTGTAGGGTCTCCACATGGAGCGCCTCTACTCTTAGGGATAACGAACGGTCTCCTAAGTGACATGTGACGGCTGAAACGGTCTGCCGTCAATGGCTTTGATAGCCAGAGGAGAGGATTGAGGCAACAATGGAATGTCATGCTGGGCTGCGAACTCAGCATCCATAAAGAAGTCAGTAGCTACTGAATCCACCAGGGCCAAAGCCATGATGAATGAAGTGGACCAGGACACTACTACTTTGAGAATAGGTTTCCCATGTTGGGAGTCTAGGGAATATGATACTCCATCTAAGGTTTTCCCCTTACACAACCCTAGGTGCGAGCGTTTCCCGGACAGTTTGAACAGAAGTGCAGCAGATGCCCTGCATTGCCACAATAAAGACACAGGTCCTCTCTCTTACGGAATGTTCACTCCTCCCCTGAGAGGCGTGTAAAGCCCAATTGGATGGGTTCCACCCTGACAGACTTGGAACAAGGAGGAGTGGGAGGTGCGGGTGGACAGGGTAGGGATGAAAAACTAGGTGCCAATCGACACGTGGGCTTAAGCAGCTGGCCCTTGTACGCAGGTCTCTCTCTGAGACTGTTATAGATTAGAATTGTAAAGGAGATTAATTTGTTTAAATCCCCTGGCAGCTTACGAGCTGCTATCTCGTCTTTTATGGAGTTGCACAATCCTTGTGAGAATGCTGCCACTAATGCTTCATTGTTCCAACTGACTTCTGCAGCCAAGGTGCGAAATTTGATAGCAAAATCGTCCACAGTGAGTGAGCCCTGGCATATGGTCATTAACCGTTTTGCTGCATATACAGTCTTCCTGGAACATCAAAAACCCTCCACAAAGTCTGTGAAGTTATCCAAAATTGGCTTCCTTGTCTCCCACGATGGATTTGCCCAGGCTAGAGCTCTCCCGGACAGCAGGGAGATAATAAAACCGACCTTACTACGTTCACTGGAAAAGGCATACAGCATCATTTCCAAGAAAATGTCCACTTGGCTCAGGAACACTCTACAGAGAGTAGGTTCCCCCTCGTAACACTGAGGAAGGGGAGCTGTACAAGACAACCCTTGGCTGGTACTATACTGCAGACTCGAAGGTACCACTGGTGCCAGATCTGGGGAGGCCACCGGTTGGCAAGGAGTTTGCCCAAGGTGTGTGGTTTGATTTAACAAAGTTTGCACAGCGAAAGATAGCTGATCGAACCGCTGATCCTGAAAGTCCATTCTGGCGAGAATACTCTGCACTGGTTCGTTTGTACCTTCAGTACTCATGTCCCTTTCGTACTGTCACGGTCCCTAGGCAGATAAATACACGACAACGGTACAAGACAATTTAACCAATTTATTAAAATAATCAGAATAATGCAAAGAGCAGAACACTACCTCAGGCAAAGGAGAGAACGACGTGAGGACAGTGTCTAGTCCACTACCCAGGAGCTGACACTGAACCCCCACAGATGTGTAGATACAAAGCAGGCAAAACCAACTTGTTTCTGGATATTGATAGGCTACTGAATGCTGAGAGGAGCGTACCCAGACAATCCCAGGGAAAGGAAAGTCAGATGGAGCTTTTGGGTAGCTGCCAGTGTATTGATTCCCAGCGGGGACACAGAGCAGGGGTATCCGGCAGATACAGGCAATCTGCAAGTAGCACTACTCCAGGCAACAGAGTCAGTGCTTAGGCAAGGCAGCCGGTAGGAGTGCACAAAGAGGAAGCCACGGGCGAGACTGAACTGCACTTGCCTGTCAGGGTTAATGGCTTGACTGATCGGAGGCAACAGAGTATTTGTGCTAGTTTAGGTAGGCAAATAGGAAACGCACAACAGAGGCAACAAACTAGTCGTAGAGGAAGCAACTGCAATACTACCAGCTTGGTAGTAATGAGCCCAAAGGATGGTCAGGCTATAAAGCCAATGCCGGAAGGTGGAGCACTATCGCTAAACTGGCAGGAAGTATAAAATAGTGAGTGTGATGTCAGAGATGTGCACCTGCAGATGGATTGAGTCAGAGTCATGCCACTCATTCAAAGTACTGACAGGACAGTTAGTTGCCTTTGGCCAGGTGACAAAGAGGGTCCCTCCAAAGCCTTCCAGTTTTGCATGGTATACTCACTAATGGCCTTATTCTGCTCATACAAATGCTCTAGCATGTACATTGTGGAATTCCACCTGGCAGGGACCTCCATTTTCAGCTGGTGATGGGGCAGATTGTTATGCTCTAGTATGGTATATAGGAGCGACTAAAATGGGAACAGATTTTGCACGTGATAGTAAGAATCTCTTTGAGGGTTTCATGTTCTGCAAGGAATCTGGTCACAACTAAATTTAGCACATGGGCAAAGCAGGGCACATGCACCATACCAACTATTCTCAAAGCAGTGATTATGTTGGAGCTATTATCAGCAGACATAAAACCAGCTTTTAAGGCGCGGGGTACAAGCTATTCCTCTATCACCTGTTCTGGCTTACTTAGAACATCTACAGCTTTGTGGGACTGTCTCTCAAAACTCTGTATGCACAAGGTGGCGTGACAATTGTATGGGCTATCCTGCTGCTACCACTTTTTAATCATACTGCCACAACCAGCACAATTACTAGCTTTCACCTGATGCTGTAATCTAGTGTTGTCCACTGTTAATGCTGCGAGAATAACCCAGTGAGCAGTCACAGTCATATAGTCTGTGCTCTGCCCACTTGTCCACATATCTGTTGTCAGGTGCATTTTCTTGCCATACACACTTTTAATCCCTGTGCCCACCACAGTAACCACCTGCTTGTATAATTCAGGCATTGGAGTAGGCAAAAAGTGAGAAAAATTTCCTGCATGACTTTTCACGAAAAATGGTAGATTTTTCACTTTTTTCGTGAAAGTTTTCTCTTTTTCTCCAATGCTAAATTTTCCTCCTTTTCACCTATCCCAGCAAATTTTTCACTTATTCCAACACATTATTCTCCTATTCTAACACATTTTTTTGCATAGTCTAACACATTTTTTTGCCAATCCAACACATTTTTCTTATATTCTAACACATTTTCTCCTATTCTAACACGTGTTCTAACACATTTTTTCCTATGTTTAATATGGTACAACATTTTCCAGCACAATATTACTTCTTCTGAGAGTTGTAGTGGAGAAATAAGTAGCTGGAAGTCAAAGTTGTGAGTCCTACAGCAACATATATCTTGAAAATGTGTTAGCATGCAGAGTGCATTTATCCTTTGCCCACAACACTTACTTCCTGCTTAAGTGACACTGGCACATATTCATGATGATGTCATGTGATTAAAAAATAAATAAATTACAGCCTACAATGTGGCAGATGTGTATGGTAATGGTGGTGGGGGTCTGGCATGGTGTGATTGGTGGGACCTTGACAAAGTGTATCCAGCCCAGGAGGTGAGAGGTCTTCATCATTTACTGCACATGCTGCAGCAATGATTGCTGCAGTCAACTTTTGCACTAACACTTTACTCCCATGCCCCTGCACTTCCTCCACCTTTCCCACTCTCACTTGTGCATTTGCTAGACATTACTACTGTGTGTGTTTTTACTCTCTACAGTACACAACTGATGGAGTGTGATGTCTTACCTTGGCCCTCAACAAAAATCTCAATGTATCTGGAGTTAGTATTTTTGGTATGGAGGTAGGGATGGATGTGTTACTGTTGTTTATTTTATTTTACTTCATTTATCATTTTTCTTTTTATAGCCAATGCAATGGCAGCAATCAGTATTTACAACTAATTTTAGTTCTACCATATATCATAACTATTACTACTATTTCCATTACTTTCAGGAGGTGCTATATTGTGCTGTGGAAGTTTGGAACATCTAGAACGAGGAGGCTCCTTGCCGTGTATAGTGTTTCATGGTTTGTATTTATCACGGTCCCCGTGATCCTGTGTGTCACTCTTTGCTGTGCTGCTCCCTGATTTGCTAAGCTGTGTTGGCCCGCCCCTGGTTACCCGTTTTATACGGGCCGCTGGCACCTGTCAGGTGCCCTTTCATGGTGTTCCTGAGCCTTGCTGCTGTTCTCTGCGTTCCTGATTTCCGGTGTACCGACTTGGCCTGCTTGATACTCTCCTGTGTTCCTGCTTGTTGCTGATCCGGCTTGTCTACGAACCCGCTCTGGTATCCGACCTGGCCTGGCTGACGTTCCTGCTTGTTGCTGATCCGGCTTGTCTACGAACCTGCTCTGGTATCCGACCCGGCCTGGCTGACGTTCCTGCCTGTTGCTGATCCGGCTTGTCTACGATTCTCCACAGTTCCCGGTTCCAGTCTGTCTACGTTCCTGCTGCTGTCTACTGGGCGACATTCTTACTCCTGTAGTCGCGCTTGAGCTCGAGACTGACCTTAACCCTTGGGTCGCTGTGTTACTGTTAACGCTTCTGAGCTGTACTACTAGCTGAGTCTCTTTAAGCTTGCAGAGCCATACCATCAGGGCGATACCGATTGCTGAGCCGATTCCTTGCTGTGCCTCACCTCCTACCAGGTGCCTTGGTTAACCCTCGCAGTGCTACGCTACTACTGCTGAGCCGGCCGCTTGGGCCTGAGAGATGGCGGCTCATACTTCATCCTTGCAGGGTAGTTGTTCCGTACCGGCGGTCTCCTCGCCCACGCACTTGCACTGGTGGAGTCATTATACGTCCGTGGGGGCTACCTGGCACTAGCTATTGGCTTCCGTTTACGCCCAAGGGGGCTCGATTCTTACACTTGCAGCTTGCAGTCTCCGTTATACGCCCGTGGGGGCTAATGTTCCTTGATCTTGCAGCTTGTAGTCTCCGGTTTACGCCCGTGGGGGCTAACGACTCACGCTTCCCTAGTACTGGTGGCATTTGTTACGCCTGTGGGGGCTATCCATTATTGCTCTAGCGTTCTGGGTCAGTTCTGCCGTGCAAGTCGATTGCTCTCCTGCAGACTCTGTATTGATTCCTCATACTTATACAAGCTTCAGCTACACCTTGGGCATGCCTACACCACAACAGAGACTGATGAGGACTGTGTTAACTATTGTGTGCTCCTCTCTGGGTTACCAGCCCTAATATATATTTTTTACGTATATTCTACTCTGTCTGTATCCAGTCTACTGGCCTGTAAGGGTCTAGACACTTATTCCTTGTTTTCACTGTGTGCCGGTAGAGGGCGATATTGTTCATTACTTTTATCAATAAAACTGTGTTTTATCATACCCTCTGTCTGAAGTGTCTGAAAACCGTAACAGTATTATGTAGTACGGTGGCATCCCGGTCACCATGGTAACATCCAGGACGAGGAGGAGGGACCGGAATGAGGCATGGATCTAACCACCTTTACATGTTGTCTCAGCGTCGCTCTGGTTGGAACGTGGAAGTGGGAATGCAGCTCTCGGCTATTGCGGTAAGATGGTTGTGTCTCACATGTAATGTATAAATACAAGTTATTGTTTAATGTGTATTTTAATCCCCTGACGAAGTGGAGTATATCTTCACAAAATGCGTTGGGCAAATTTAATATTTGAATACAATAAAGTTCCTCATTATCCCACCTGATCGACCCTGTTTGATTGCGGTTACACCAAGCCAGGTCGGGCTTCATTTATTGCCATATTTCAAGTATTTATTTGGTGAGTTCCTTCAATTATAGGGGCCAACTTGGGGATCACTGTTATACAGTGTTACACTTAGAGGAAGTTTTTCTCCTTTTATCCTGTACAGATTTCCATCCTTATAAAAAACTGGAAAAATCAAGTGGAACTACTCTAAGGATTAAAGAGAACCTGAACCACTGATTATACTGTTATATGGGCCTTACTTACAAGAAAGTATCTTGTAAGTAGAATCATTTGCTTCTCCTATTTGATATGTTTATATATACAGATTGCTCTCAGATGGTGTGAGCTTTCTCCCATCTTTTCTTTTCTTGGTGCATTAACCAACTGAGCCATCTCACAAATAAAATAATAAAGCACACAGCAGATTTTGCAGCACCACAGCATCTCTATATGTTTGTCCCTCTTTTGCTTGCAGGTTTTGGAGTCAGTGTGTAAACAACACAGTATGTCAAGTTGTCTGTTTGTCTTAAATGTATGATATATTGTTTGCATAATAACTGTCCACTGCCTGGTTGTGGACAGTAAAATAAACATTTTAAACAACTGGCAGTGGCTATCACCAGTACTTCTATGAAGCAGCTCCAGCCCAGTCTCTTTGCCTAGGTGCCTACACTAGCATCCAAAATTCAGCTACGTCTGCTCACTTTGACATTTACTGTAAGCCTAATTATCAGGATGTCATTTAAGTAAAATGAAAGCCAAATGTTTATGTTGTAATATTAACTCTTTGCAATGCTTTGGATACCCCTCTGGCACTCAAGGGGTTAAGTATAAAACACAATGGAGACTAGCCCTTTAAGCACCAGATTGATGTGCAGTCCATTACTTTGCAAAGCATTCTGAACATCTCTGGTGTTTAAGCAGTTAAACAACAAACTTGAAACATTCTGTTTTATTTCGAGCTTTTGCAATTACATTACCCGTTAAGTGCAATATAACATATTGTGCATACAGAGACAGCAGAGACATCTGACATAAAAAATATATTTCTTTCTTGTAAGCTGATAAACTGATACTTAGTAACCTTACACAGTTGAACTGACAGCAATAATAAAATCATAATGTACATATTTGGTTTTATATCCAGCTCTGGCAAACTATGCTATCTTTCAAAATAACTTTGTTGTTGTGCTTCATCATTCTGTAAAATTATATCACTGCCTAATGTGGAAAATATTTACACTCAGATTTATACATTTAATGTTTGCTTGTGTGATTCATAGTTTGAGTATAAACATTCCAGATGCCTTGTTGTGGGATTTAGAATATAAAAAACTCCTGAGAGAAAAAAGGGGTGTTATTTTATTCATTTCACAAATATGATGCTTTACATACTGTATATATGTATTATACATTTAAGCAGACACTATCAACCAGTCAAAGACTTTAAATATATCATCCTGCTGATAGTGTGTCTCCCAGTCAGACCTGATGTAGTACACATAACTATGAACAATTGACAGCATACTAAACTCTAGACCTAATAATTATGAATGTTCTGATATCCTCCTGATACTATTTCACTTATAGTCATTATTATGGATGTGAGAAAATTTTCTCCTCAAACCAAAATCTGCAAAAACGGCACTTCCTACTTGGTGAATAATTTCCCTTGTAAAGTGCTGTTTTCCCACTTTTTTCCTCTAGCTCATTCCATTGAAATCAATGGGAACATTGAATTTACATACACCACATAGCAAATTTTATTTCTGAAAAACATAGTATAAAAGGGGCATGAGAGTGCCTGTGTTGGTGGGGTGTGGGGAAAGAATCAGTTGAACAGAGAATGGTTTTTGGGGGTCTGTTTACTAGGATTGGAAGGGCAGTTAATAAACAATAAAAAATAAATACAATTAACCCCCTCATAAAACATGGTATAAAAGGGGTCTGAGGAGGGTGCTTGTGTTGGTGGGTGGAGTCTTGAGAAAGAATAGGTTGAACAGGGAATTTGTTGACTGGTAATGTGGGGACAGTTAATAAATAATAAAAAATAAAGAAATGAAAATAAGAAATTTGTACGTAATGTGACTGAGAGAGGGACCCCCTGACGTAAGCTGCCACTGGGATGGACTGATACTTGGCTTGATAGGGCATTTTGTAGAGGATGAAGGAAGGAAGTTAATCTTTATGATAGCCACCCTACCCAATCAATTGAAGTGTGGGAGAGACCACCTAGCCAGATCTGCCACAAGAGTTGTCAGAAGAGGTGGGAAATTCAGGTGGGAGACTGGCAAGATCCATAGAGAGATGGTGTCCCAAATATGTGAGTGAAGGTGGCTACCATTAAAATGGATATTTAGTTTTCAGGTACTCTGCAGTATCCAGGGGGTACATTAATGTTAAGGATTTCAGATTTGGAAATATTAATACGAAAGTTGGAAAGACAGCCATAAGTACTAAACTCCTCAACAACATAGGGCAAAGATTCTACAGGATTTGTGAGTGAGAGTTGTCTGCATACGCTGTGAGCTTAAAACTATGAGGAGTATCAATATCTCTAATATTGGCATTAGAGCGGATAGCAATGGCCAAGAGCTCAAGAGATAAGATGAAAAGTAATGGCGAAAGAGGGCAGCCCTTCCTTGTCCCATTCTACTGGCTGACCGGGCCAGAGAGAGAGAGCCATTAACTTTAATCCGTGCAGTGGGAGAGTGGTATAAGGAACGTATCCAGTACTGCTTGTTCTCACCTAATCCCAAATGCTTCAAAAGTGAGAAAAGATTGGCCCATTGCACCTTGTTGAATGCCTTCCACATCAGTAGAAAGTAAAAGTGTGGGAGAGCCATGTGTCTGGGCATGGTGGATGATGTTAATAAACCTGGTGGAATTGTCCTTAGCCTCCCTGCCTGGCACGAAGCAGGCTTGGTCACCATGAACCAGGGAAGGCAACAGTCTTTTGAGTTTGGTCGCCAAGATCTTAGAGAATAACTTAAGGTCCGTGTTTATCAACTAAATTGATCGATAGCTGCTGCAAATATCTGGATCCTTCTCTGGCTAATGGAGAACAGTGATGTGGTCTTGGTGGATTGCAGATCAAAATGGCAAAAAAAAAAAAAAAAAGTGGACAATATATCTTGGAATGTACAGTAGTAGGATAGAGTGAGGCCACCCGGCCCTGGGCTCTTACCCTGGCTATAAAGCCACTACTCTATTTTGATCTAAGGGCATGGACCAAAAGTTTCCCAGGTTTGTTCCTAAACTCAAAAACCACCTTCTGTGTCAGCTATTAGGATCTGGTCATTCTTTGATTCAATAGGGTGGCAAGCTGTGCCGTGAGGACCATTAATGTGCTAAGCACTTTTGGGGACAAAGAAGGCTTATAGTCCTGCTCTTGAGTGGCTATCTGTTCCACCAGGGCAATAATCACGGCTGCATGTAAGCATTTCTTTTTTCAGCCTAGCTGAATGAACCAGCCCTGTATCACACTTTTGTGCACTTCCCATAGTTTAGGGAGTGACACATCCAGAGTATTCGTGAAGTAGTTAGAAAGATGCGTATGTAAGTCCACCACATCAGCGGGATCATTAAGTAAATGTTCATTAAGTCTCCAGTTCCAGACCGTATGAGCCCGGTCCGGAAGTTCAATGGCCACATGTATGAGGGAGAGGTCACTTAAGGACATGATGTCAATGGAGGTGCTCCTCACCAGCTGGAGGTGTCTATGGGAGATATGAAACATGTACATTCTAGAGTATTTATTATGAGGGTGGGAAAAAAGGTGTGGGCTTTATAGGTGTGGTGCTGGAGGTGCCAGGTATCTGACAATTGACAGGAAAGAAGAGTTTGTTTTACCTTGCAGCGCTTAGAATACGGGATACTTGAGGTGCCATCTGATCAGTCCACTGGAATATCAATAACCAGGTTGAGATCCCCTCCCAGCATAACCGATCCCTCTGAATATAAACATTTGCGAAAGTCACCACCTGGTTGCCTATCTTCCCTTTTATAAACAGAGCTCTGCCCTCATGATCTTGCCAGGTGGATGAGTGGTGAAATATGACATATTTGGATAGTAGGATTGCCACCCCTTTGGTTTTGGAGGTGGTGGAGTTGGAGTAGCAGGTTTTAGGGAAATGTCTATGAAGAAGCGTAGGGTGCTTGCCCTGAAGGAAATGTGCTTCTTGTATATCAGCCACACTGTTTTTTTTTTAGATTTCAGATAAGAGAGCAAGTTGGTCCGCTTCTCTGGGACATTTAGACCTCTAGCATTGAGGGAGGTACACGTTGTGCAACTAAGGACCATTGTATGAGGGTCTTATCAATTGGACAGCAAGTACGGTTGGGGAGCAAAGAAAGCGAAGAGGGAGGACAGGGAAGGAGAGGGTCAGGGGGAGGACAAGTAGAGGGGGGGAGGGGGAGAGAAAGAAGGAAAAGAGAGAGGAAATTAGAAAGTAAGGGCTCGATCCAAATGTTGGCGTTAAAACCAACGTGAAGAAAAAAACTGCCTTCGCTCCTTAAGCAAGACCAGGTAACGTGAGATTCAAATCTTCCTTACTCAGAAAGCCTAAGGAGCGATAACCAACAAAATACACGTTAACCTTAAACCTGCGTCGCATAGAAAATCTTACCTAAAAACACACGATAAAAATGTTACCTAGCACCACAGCCAATCACAGCACTGCAAAGTATCAAGTTCAGTCAGAAAATCCAAAACCCACGTCTCCAGTTCTGAATAGCTTTCTCTGTGCTTCCCTACCCAGCCACTAGGGGAACACAGAGAAGGCTTTCAGCACCATGGACAGCTTTGAATGCCATAGGGATGTGCACTGCTCACCCCTGTGGCATTCAAAGGGTTAAAATCAATAAAACTAGTACACCAAGCACTACACAATGCCCCCTTCCACATCCCCCCCTTAGTATGTCACATATATTGCATATATGGGACATACTAACCCCATCCACATCCACCTCATGGACTTCCATGTAGTGGACAAATCTGCCTTTTATTCCACAATTAACCCTTTGAGTACCAGAGGGGTAGGAAAGCATTGCTTAGCATGTTTCCTACCCCTCTGGTACCCAAAGGGTTAATAGGCAACGTATGGACTACATACCTTGCCTATATATATATGTGTGTGTGTTTGTGCGTGTTTTAAACTTTTTTTTAATTAAAATAATATTATTAGACAGTTTAACTTAGATCTCATTCATTGTTAACCCCCTACCTCCTGTGTCCCATTGCTATTAGTACTTTTGCTCCACTCTTCTTCAAACTGAGAGTGGAGCAAAAGTACTAAAAGCAAAGGGACACAGTAAGTATGGCATCATTAATGGTTGAGATCTAAGTTAACCCTTTGGGTGCCAGAGTGGTTCGCAACGCATTGCAAAGCAATGCGTTGAGTACCACTCTGGCACTCAAAGGGTTAACATACAACTGAGGGAGCAGCCTGCACTGTGAATGCAGGGCTTCCCTCAGTTTTAATTATATATTCGTTAATTTTTAATAATGTATTTATTGTTCATATATTTTTCTTAGATGAATTATTTATTTATTTCCTTGCTGCGGGCGGCTGTGAAGCCCGCAGCATAATACACCGTTGTGCAGAGAGGCATTGGCGACAGCGGGAGGAGGGGACAGAGACATTGGAGGAAGCGGGTGGTAGGCTTGTACTTGCTGCCCGCTTCCTCCAATACCTCTCCTCTAGCGGTGGCATTGTGCCAGGCTGCCTGATCGCCTTGTGCAATTCGTCCCTTTGCAACGTTGTACAACGCCTTGTGCAAAGGGACGAATTGCACAAGGCGATCAGGCAGCCTGGCACAATGCCACCGCTAGAGGAGAGGTATTGGAGGAAGCGGGCAGCAAGTACAAGCCTACCACCCGCTTCCTCCAATGTCTCTGTCCCCTCCTCCCGCTGTCGCCAATGCCTCTCTGCACAACGGTGTATTATGCTGCGGGCTTCACAGCCGCCCGCAGCAAGGAAATAAATAAATAATTCATCTAAGAAAAATATATGAACAATAAATACATTATTAAAAATTAACGAATATATAATTAAAACTGAGGGAAGCCCTGCATTCACAGTGCAGGCTGCTCCCTCAGTTGTATGTTAACCCTTTGAGTGCCAGAGTGGTACTCAACGCATTGCTTTGCAATGCGTTGCGAACCACTCTGGCACCCAAAGGGTTAACTTAGATCTCAACCATTAATGATGCCATACTTACTGTGTCCCTTTGCTTTTAGTACTTTTGCTCCACTCTCAGTTTGAAGAAGAGTGGAGCAAAAGTACTAATAGCAATGGGACACAGGAGGTAGGGGGTTAACAATGAATGAGATCTAAGTTAAACTGTCTAATAATATTATTTTAATTAAAAAAAAGTTTAAAACACGCACAAACACACACACACATATATATATAGGCAAGGTATGTAGTCCATACGTTGCCTATTAACCCTTTGGGTACCAGAGGGGTAGGAAACATGCTAAGCAATGCTTTCCTACCCCTCTGGTACTCAAAGGGTTAATTGTGGAATAAAAGGCAGATTTGTCCACTACATGGAAGTCCATGAGGTGGATGTGGATGGGGTTAGTATGTCCCATATATGCAATATATGTGACATACTAAGGGGGGGATGTGGAAGGGGGCATTGTGTAGTGCTTGGTGTACTAGTTTTATTGATTTTAACCCTTTGAATGCCACAGGGGTGAGCAGTGCACATCCCTATGGCATTCAAAGCTGCCCATGGTGCTGAAAGCCTTCTCTGTGTCCCCTAGTGGCTGGGTAGGGAAAAGCACAGAGAATGCTGTTCAGAACTGGAGACGTTGGTTTTCTACTCTTACTTGTGGACTGTACTCCAAAAAAAATAGGCGTTAGATTTCTGGAGAGAAATGTTGCAATTTAACGCGAGTTAGCCCTAACTCCAACATTTGAATAGCTTTTGGCGTCCTTTGTACATTATCCTCTATGGGTGAGATCTTGCTGTTCTGGCGACGGGCGATGTCTGTTTCAGAACTGGTGTCGCTTGTTTCTAGTAGAACATTTGCATTGCTCAATTGACGTTAAAACCAGCGTCTCCAGTTTTTTCTGGCGACGCCAACATTTGGATCGAGCCCTAAGTGAGTAACCATCTGGGAAAGTCTCAGAGTCATTCCTCTTAGGCAGCAAATTACCTTAATTAAGGTTAATCAGCATATCACCTGAACCAGGGCAGGCCAGACCCTGGCAGGTGAGTGGCAAGAACAGGGGAACAAAAAAAGCAACAGAGGCAGCCCTTTCCTTACAGTATCATTGTCCATTTCATTTACTTTAGGCTGGTGGTCTCCACCAGCCTAATCTAAATGAAATGGACAATGAGACTGTAAGGAAAGCAAATGAGTCGCAAAGGGGAAGAAATGTGGGACAGTGTCCATGCTATAGACACTTGTGATGGGTGAAAATTTTCGCCTCAAACTGAAATGGGTGAAAAATGTAATTTTCCACTAGGCAAAACATTTCCCATGAAAAGTGCAGTTTTTCCAGTTTTTTGCGCTTTTTTCACCTATCTCATTGCATTGAAATCAATGGGTAGAAACATTTTTCTCCACTACAGGAAACTTTTCTACAGTCATCTAAAAGGGTGTCAGACTCTCTCTCTCACAGCATGCCATTCTGTGTTTGTGAGAGGAGAGAGCAGCATGTTCTTGAGCTAGAGAAGATAGGCAAATAAAGGGGAAATGAAGCTTGGTTTAGGGAGTCATTTAGGTAGGACATTTGTTCTCTGTAGTAGGGGAGTCTGGGGGCACAATGGTGGAGAATAAGGGAGGAGGTTGACCCAAAATACCCCAGAATTTGGTGTGATTGGCAAGACACAGGCAGCTGGGGTCCAAATTGCTTGCTGATTTTATTTTTATTGTCTCTGTGCTGGGGAAGTCTGGGAAAAGAAGTTGTTGATTTTGTTTATTTAGTTATATATATTTTTTGGACTGTGATAAGATAGAGTTGACAACTTAAACAAAATTAAAAAATACATATATCCTTAAACAAATAAATATATTAGACAGATGACTGGGAGCTCTGTGTCTGAGGCAGACTTGATAGACAGCAGACAACATTGAGAATTTTGTTGAGGGCCAAGGCAAGACATCACACTTCATCAGTTGTGTACTGTAGAGAGTAAAACACACAGTAGTTGAGTAATGTCTAGCAAATGCACAAGCGGAAGGGGGAAAGGTGGAGCAGTGCAGGGGTGTGGGAGTAAAGTGATAGTACAAAAACTGACAGCAGCAATAGTTACTGCAACATGTGCAATAAATGATGATGATCCCTCTCCTCCTAAGGTGGATGCAGTTTATCAAGGTCTCTCCAATCACACCATGCCAGTCTCCCACCACCACTACCATACGCATCTGCACATTTTATGTTGTACTCTTTTTTTAATCACTTGACATCATCATGAATATGTGCCAGTGTCGCTTAAGCAGGAAGTAAGTGGTGTGGGCAAAGGACAAATGCACTCTGCATGCTAACACATTTTTCACGGTATATGTTGCTGTAGGACGCACAGCTATGACTTCCAGCTACTTATTTCTTCACTACAGCCCTCAGAAGAAGTAATATTGTGCTGAGAAATATTGCACCATATTAAACATAGGAGAAAAATGTGTTGGAATAGGCAAAACATTTGCTGGAATAGGCAAAAAGGAGGAAAATTTTGCACTGGAGAAACTTTTGCAAAAAAGAGAAAAATCGTTCCGTTTTTCGTGATAAGTCATGCAGGAAATTTTTTTCACTTTTTGCTCACCCCTAACAGACACCAAAGCTAAGGCATAGAAAGGAAAAGCCCAGTATTGCCCAAGCATGTGCATCAGGCATAGGCAAACAATGCCTCAGAAAGGTGGTATAAACTAACTGCCAGGGACAGGGCCCCTTTGGTACAAACCCAACTTGAGCAGGCCAAGGCAGGCCACCCCAGGGAGGGTAAACCCCCCCCACAGCTCCAGAGAGAAAGCTGAAGTATAGTCTTGCTTTAACATGGCCGACCCAGGATGTGGCAGAAACAATATCGGCTTAGCATCAGGGAGATCATAGGACCACAGCCCCCTCAAGACCCAGCAATAAGCACAGACAGTAGGTCCAAGTACCCAGTCATGGGGAACATAAAACAGAGTGGGTCGTCACTGGGAAAGTGGTGGGGAAATCTGGAGTCTTATGTCCCAGAGGGTGAGCCACAAGGGGTGGCCCAGGGAGATGTCAAGTGTAACAGTCCATGAGTGGAGGCCGGGTGCCCCAAAAGTGTTACTGATGGGATCCGCAAATTAGGGAGGTGCCGCTGCAGGCCAGGTAGAGCTGGTCACCCCCTGAAGCCACACAAGCAAGCCACATACAAGAATAGAGAAAGGGAGTGTGTGAAATGCTTAGTTCTCCATGTCTATACCATATGGAAGTGTTTCACTGCTTTAATATAGTTCTCATTAGAATGGTAACTTTAATGGGTATTCTGTACTACTGGTTGGGTTGACAGTAGTTTGCACTAGCTAAATTGAATAGTCAAGGACTCTGTTCCGTAACAATATATTCTGTATGCTGCACCATTTTCACTGGTCTTGAATTGTAGCGGACTACACATGATCTTTTCAATAGGTACATTATGCTGATTTCATACTGCTGTAATCTGCTAATGTTTCATCGGATTGCGTTGTTTCACTGTTTATCTGTGATATATATTGTGCTGTCATAGGATATATTAAGATTCTGATGTGTAACAGATTTCTTATTTGTATGTTTATTTACTCTCTTAATAAAGCTTTTGATAATGAAAAAAAAAAAAAAAAGAATAGATAAGGGCACATAAAGGGCCTGAAACAACATCATAGGAACAGGTCTGTGTGCCATACTCCAGACAAACAGTTCATGGAAGGCACTTCAGGTGCACACGGAGTCAGTCACTGAGGCCTCATCCCCAAGGGGAGCCCGGAGGGGTGCACAGTGGCAAAGGTGGTTGAAGTCACAGGATATCCAAAACAGGGTGCGAAGGGGGAGTCCCCCTACACAATAGCTGAGGTTGAAGCCATCTCTGCAGAGGCACCCCACTCCCTCCAAAGCTGTGTATTACGTGCCCACCAGACTGCAGAATCCAGCAGGGTCAGAGGGCCACCTCTGGGAGATTGCAAGCCTGCAGGAATGTTGGCGAGTCTTCCGAAGTGCGGAGCACATGTAATTTATCCTCTTTCCACACCATCAGGGAAAAAGGAAAGCCCCATCAGTAAGTCAATCCAGCTTTCCGAATTGCTGCAGTAAGGGGCTTCAGAGCCTGTCTGGTCTGCAGGGTGATGGCAGGGAAATCCAGAAAAATCTGTATTTTAGAACCCTAGAAGTCAAATGGCTCCCTGTTACGGTAGGCATTTAAGATTTCTTTCTCACTGGAAACCAGAGGAGGCAGCATATGATGTCCCTAGGCGGGGAATCTGGAGCACAACAGGGCCGGATTACCCTGTGTGCTCTCTCCACCTCCACCTCCGTGTCAGGCGGTGGTGAAGGATCTTATTGAAGAGGGTTGTCAAAGTCGATTTGATTAGGTCAGGGGTCACCTCCTCCGGCATGCTGCGTATCCTTAAATTGCATCTGCAATCGGGATTATCCAGGTCCTCCAGATGTCTTGTCATGGAGATCAACATAGAGGAATGCATGGAGGATTGCGTGTGTAAGTGTTCTATGGCCACACAGGTTTTCCCACCCTCGTCCTCCAATTGTCATAGCTTACCTATATCCAGCGTCGCCACTTCGGCTAGCGCTGGAGTCGTATCTCTCTTAATGATGCTTCTGCATCATCCCACACATCGCTTTTGCGACTGGGCTTGGGTGCGCTTGGCGTCAGTATCGGACGCCTATGTCCTCGCGCTAGGCAATTCGGATGCTCCAAATGACACAGCAGTGGTTCAGGAGTGCGATGCATCTCACTGCGAGATGCATCAATTACATGTGCGAGGAGGCATATTTGATGCAGGCTATCTTCTTTTACTTTGGGTTCTGGTCTGGCTCCTCCTACCTACTTGCTGGCTCCTTGTATTTAAAGGGAACTGGATTTTCATCCAGTTACCCTTATGTTGGTGTTCAGTACAGTTCTACTTCTTGCTCTTGATCTTTGTGTATGACCTGGCTTGTCTGACCATCCATCCTGGTGCTGACCTGTGGCTCTGTCTGACTACTCTCTTGTATTACCACTTGTAGTGGACACCCAATCTGGTGCAGACCTGTGGCTCTGGCTGACTACCCGCTCCGTGTATGACCTAAGCTTGTCTGACCATCCATCCTGGTGCTGACCTGGGGCTCTCTCTGACTACTCTGTAGTATTACCCCTTGTAGTGGACACCCAATCTGATACAGACCTGTGGCTCTGGCTGACTACCCACTCCGTGTATGGCCTAAGCTTGTCTGACCATGAATCCTGGTGCTGACCTGTGGCTCTGTCTGACTACTCTCTTGTGTTGACCCTTGTAGTGGACTCCCAATCTGGTGCAGACCTGTGACTCTGGCTGGCTACCCACTCCGTGTATGACCTAGGCTTGTCTGATCATCCATCCTGGTGCTGACCTGTGGCTCTGTCTAACTACTCTCTTTTGTTGCCCCTTGTAGTGGACACCCAATCTGGTGCAGACCTGTGGCTCTGGCTGACTACCCACTCTGTGCATGACCTAGGTTTGTCTGACCATCCATCCTGGTGCTGACCTGGGGCTCTGTCCAGCTAACTTCTGCTTTTCCTCCTGTTGAGCGGATATCTCATCTGGTGCAGACTTGTGGCTCTGGCAGACTCTGACCATGCTGATTGCAGGCGTGAGTCAGTAGGTTCGTTGGTTATCTCACCTTTAGGCAATGGTCTTCTCCTGGCTGGCTGCAGGCACGAGTCAATCACCTTCCGATTACCATCCTTGGGGAACCGTCTGGCCTACTCTTCCTCTCTGACTTAGAGACTACCATTGGCTTCAGCTTAGTCTCTGCAGTTCTGGGATCTGGAGACATACTTCTGTTGCTGACAGAGTCTCTGTCTCTTGGTTACCTTCTGCTCCATCCTGAGTATTGGTATTATATTACACTTTAATACAGGAGAATTTTACTTTACTGCCTGACTATTGTCTTTGCTTGCAAACTGTGACACCAATGCAGAGACGCACTCCCCAACATGCCCGAGATCATCCCGGATTTCACATAAGTCCATCCGCAACTGTTGCCCCGTTCTGTTATAGAGACCATATTTTCCTTGGTCGGGAGCATCTTGAAGGCTTCCTGCCAGGTGTCTGGAATGGCAGACTCATCTTCAGATGACGCCAAGCTGGCTGAGCTGACAGGCCCAGAAGCCATTTTGGAGAAAACTGAGGAGCGGGGAAATAGTCCTTTATGGAGGAGGAAGAAGGTTTGTCATAGGCCATTGTTAAATGTCTTGATGTAATTGTCACAGTTTTCAGGCAAAGAAGGACAGACACAACTGTAAAATATATATAACCACCTTTATTTATAATGTACAGCAAATAATAGTATAGTCCACACAACCCAGAGCCGCACATTGTGCTGCGCACTGCACTACTGTGAGATACCGGAGACTAGGCCCGAAGAGCGGATCAAACAACAGAGGGGATAGTACTGATGCACCAGTCTCCACTCCAGATCACCCAACCAGAGACAACAGGGAGCGAGAGCAGGCCTGAACCACGGAACACCGAGACTGATGGTCAGGCACTTTAGGAGGGTACTGAGCAAGTAGTCAGCCAGAGCCACAGATCAGACAAGTCGTGGATTGCACTGAGCGATAGTCAGCGAGAGCCAGAGGTCAGACAACCGGGGAATACATGGAGTGAGTTAGTCAGCCAGAGCCACAGGTCAAACAAGCCGGGGACTGCATGGAGCGATTGTCAGCAAGAACCACAGGTCAGAACCAATGTGGATAGTCAGACAAGCTGGGGTCGTACACAGAGCGGATTCTCAGATAAAGCACGGGTCACAATGGAGCACAAGAGACACTAGCGGAAACCCCACTTAAGAGCAAGGACTCCCAGGCCCAGGGAGGTTTATAAAGGAACAGGAGAAGGCAGGACCCAATTAGGCAACACAGAATAGGCCCATAAACAGGCATCCTTGCCAATGCTTGTTTCATGATGTCAGTGTAACGGTTTTTCAGACACTCAGACACCAGGTTTGAATAAAACGCAGTTTTATTAACAAAAAGTAATGAACAAGATCGCCCTCAATAGGCACACAGTGTATAGCAAGGAATAGGTGCATAGACCCTCACAGGGCCAATATACAGGATACAGATGGTGTATATACTGTCGCAGGACAGGCTCAACTTGATATAAGCAATCAATAGTTAACACATAGAACTCGTCAGTCTCTGTTGTGGTGTTGGCATGCCCAAGGTGATGAGAAGGCAGTATAAGTGCGAGAAGTCCAGCACTAGCAGTCCATAGATGTAGCAAGCTGCTTGGAAAATGCAGAGACTGACCCAGAACGCTTTAGAGCAATAGCGAATAGCCCTCACGGGCATTTAACGGAGACCACTAGTAATATGGAAGCATGAGTCGTTAGCCCCCATGGGCGTATAACAGAGACTACTAAGCTGCAGGAGCGTGAATCGTTAGCCCCCCCGGGCGTGTAAATGAGACCAACCGTAGAATGATAGCTAGAGCCAAGTAGCCCCCACGGGTGTATAACGGACCCACCGGTGCAACGGTGAAAGAGCCAAGAGACCACCCGGCACGTAACAGGAGCCGACTACACTGCTTAAGGAATGACAATATGAGCCGCCGTCTACCAAGGCCCAAGCGGCCGGCTCAGCAGGAGTAGTGTAAGCGTCACAGCTCTGCAAAAGTTAAGCACAGCACCCGGTTGGAGATAAGGCACAGCAAGTAATCGGAGGCTCAGCGTATCGGTATCGCCCTGATGGTACAGCTCTGCAAGCTTAAAGGGAGACTCAGCTAATAGTACAGCTCAGCAGTAGCGCCACTCTGCAAGCGAAACTGGCAACACAGCAGCTCAAGGGTTAAGGTGTAGTCTCGAACAACAGGCGCGACTCAGCAGGAATCAGAATGTCGCCCAGCGACACAGCAGCAGAAACGTAGCCGGACCGGATCAGATCACAGTGGAGATTCTCAGATAAGCCAGATCAGCAGCGGCAGGAACATCAGCCAGGCCGGGTCGGATCACAGAGGAGATTCGCAGACAAACCGGATCAGCAATGAGCAGGAACGTCAGCCAGGCCGGGTCAGATCACAGAGGAGGTTCGCAGACAAGCCGGATCAGCAACGAGCAGGAACACAGAAGAGTCGTCAATACAGGCCAAATCGGTACACCGGAAATCAGGAACACAGCGAACAGCAACTCAGGCTCTGGAACACCACGAAAGGGCACCTGACAGGTGCCAATGGCCAGAATAAAAAGGTCACCAGGGGCGGGCCAACACGGCTCAACCAATAAGGGAGCAGCACAAGTGAGAGTGACAGAACTGATCACGGGAACCGTGATAGTAAGCAATGCTGTAGTGGCCACAAAAATGCCAGCCGACACACCACAGAGGAAGAAAGCACAGGATAGCCCAAGGGAGACTGTGATAGTAATTGAGGAATTTGCAACTGCTGTTCTTGAGGCTGCTGCTACTGACTTGTTTAAACAGTGGGGTGATTGGACAGCTCAAAGGGAATGGCATCAATAACAGCAGCAATATGTGTGATGGATGATGAAGGTTATACTTGCCACAACTAGCTCCAGTGATGTGCCTGAGGTAATAGCAGCACCATAACTAGCCCCCCATCACTTCAGGTATATGTGGAGAAGATAAAAAGTTGGACAATAATGCTTCTCCACTTGTTCCTCCCCCAAAATCATGGTTGTGTTGTTACTAGAATAGTAGAGGTGAGAGAAAGGTCCTGTCATCTTCCTGCGAAAAAATCAGGGAAAACCATGTTGTTGTCTGCTTTTTCACAGGAAAATCCACTTTAACCCCACCTTTGCATTTTTCACCCATTGACAAAAATTCTTCGTCATTTTTTAAATGGCTAGAAAGTTTTCACCTATTGAGGGTAGTAGTGAAAGCAGGACAGGTCACCTGCCTGTGCCTGCTGCCATACGTGCTGCCATCACTGCTGTGCCTGCTGTTAGACTTATTGTCTCTGCTGCTGCTACCACCATTGCTGCCTCTGTTGCCACCAGTATTGTGCCTGCTGTCAGATGTGCTGCCCCTGCTGCCACTAGTACTGTGCCTGCTGTCAGACTTGCTGCCCCTGCTGCCACCAGTGCTGTGCCTGCTGCCACCAGTGCTGTGCCTGCTGCCCCTGCTGCCAATGCTGTGCCTGCTGGCAGTGCTGAACCTGCTGCCATCAGTACTGTGCCTGCTGTCAGACATGCTGCCCCTGCTGCCACCAGTGCTTTGCCTGCTACCAGTGCTGAACCTGCTGCCACCAGTGCTGAACCTGCTGCCAGTGTGTCTTGTAATACTCAGGAGGGGGGAAGGAGAAGATGATGCCAATTGTGACAGCAGGGGACACTAAGTCAATGTTTCCTCTAGGCTTTTAACTCTAATAAGTCTAAGTCCTACAAATCAATGTTTCCTAAGGGCTTGGGCCTCTAACAACAAATCTAACAAATCATCCTCTACGAAATACTCTATCAAGTCAAGTATCAGCCCACCCCAGTGACAGCTTATGTCAGGGGGTTTCTGTTGCTAACAAAATTCTTATATTATTTTATTGATTCTTTTATTAACATTCCTCCCCAATCAGTAAGGAAACACCCCACCAAAACAAATTGCCTCTACAAAGGATACTTTCCTCAGACTCCACCAATCAACACAGGCACCCTCCTCAGACCCCTTTTATACCATGTCATATGGGGGGGCGGGTTATTTGTATTTAGGATTTATTTTTTATTAACTGCCCCCAATCCAAGTAAATAACCATACCTGGGAACTCTCCGGATTTGCCCCAGAGACTCCGGTTCTGACAGAGCTTTACCGGGTCTCCGGGGCAGAGGCTGATTCCTCCAGATGTGGAGAGTTTCTATTGAAACTCTGCCACATCTGCTTTTTCTCCCGTTGTGCCTCCGTCCCCAGCCTTCTGTGTGACACATGTAACCCTCTGAGTGCCAGAGTGGTACGGAATACATTGGTTTGCAATGCATTCCGTACCACTCTGGCACTCAAAGGGTTAAATCCCCCCAACACTTGAGTTAAGCCCGCCCCTTTTTTACGCGATTAGCGTCATTTTTGTTACCCCCTGCTGAACAGAGGACTACCCTCCTGGTAGCCCTCAATTGAAAGTTCCCAGGTATGTAAATAACCCCCCCCAAAAAAAAAATCCCTGTTCAACTGATTCTTTCCCCACATTCCACCAACACAGGCACCCACATGCCCCTTTTATACTAATGCCTTTGGGAACTAAAATAATATTTGCTATGTGTTATGTATAAATTCACTGTTCCCTTTGATTTCAATGGAATGAGCTAAGCGAAAAAAGAGGAAAATCGTCAGTTTTCGTGGTAAATTATTCTCCAAGCGGGAAGTGAATGCTGATTTCAGTTTGGGGTGAAAATTTTTGCCCATCCCTACAAATGACCTCCCAGACTGGCAGTGGGCTTTCAGTGTGTGTGTGGACGTTTCACAATGTGCTTTATATACCAGATGCCTGATGCAGTGGTCTATAAACCTCAGGTATCTCCTTTGGTCTATTGGTTGTGTCTTGCTCTTTAACCCCTGTTGTACCAGAGTCATCACCAATTTGGACAGATTTTATCGAATGTGGCCTCCCTGGGCATGAGTCTTGTGTGAAGCAGTTATGAAATAATTTGTAGTTTTTGTCGGCATATAGGTGGACACTATGCACAATCTTGTATTATGTAGTGATGCCTTGACTGGCGTGGCTCTGCTCTGCGATGCGCCAGCTTGACATCTGCTATGTCACAGAGCATTGTATGAACATCACTTGTGCATCACTTGAGTTCTTTCATTAACCCTTATACCCTATATACCTCTTGTTAATGTATAGAGAGAATTTTATTGATTACACTCAATCCAAAAGCGCTTGTGTCTTATAGGCATACCTGGGAACTCTCAGGGTTTGACCCTGAGACTCAGGGTTTTGGCCCAAATCTCAGGGTCTCAGGGTGAAAAGCCAAAATCTCAGGGTGAAGAGTTCAGTGCTACATGTGATATATATTCTGCTCCAGTTAAATGCTTCTTTAGTCTCTAAATTGGTGCCACTTGTACCAGAAAGGCAGAGGGAGAAGTCCTGCTTGATTTGTGTGTGTTCATGAAGTGATATCTATAAGTTGTTGCATATTAATGGCTCATGAATACTGATTGGATCGACTCTCCATTACAGAGATGAGGGATATATCGCGGATAATCTATATTGTGGGAAGTTTAAGGGTTAATATTTACACAATCTCAGGGTCAGCTCGTTTTGAAAGTTCCCAGGTATGCTTATAGGTCTACTTACACACACACACACACATATATATATATTTTACTCTTTGCACACTTATATTTGAAATAATAAAGAAATATAAAGAAAATTAATATTTAAAAACATATAAAAGAATCATATAAAATATATGTATATATGTGTATTGGTACAGGGTGCAGAGCCAACTAAGAATTGATCTGTATTCAATCAATAAATTTAAAGCAGAACTATCACCTTTAAGTAGCGCTAGTCGCCAGAATTATTACTTCCTTAATGCGAATTATATCCTGTTCCGGGTAGTTCCGCTTTAAACCCCCGCTTTTTCCTCACTCACCAGATCACCAATGTTATATCAACCTTCAATGTACAACTTATGCCTTTTCTACTTGACCAATTTTTTACTCAGGTCTTGATTCCAGCAAAATCTAATCAAAATCCAGTATTTAATAGATACATTTTCAAGGTCTATATTAAAAAGAATATAATAATATTAATATCATTTTAATATAGTCCTTGAAAAAGTATCTAGATTGTATACAAAAGGTTTTGGACATTTTAATATTGAATATTTAATACTTTACTTGTTATTATTCAATAAATACTATTAAATACTGGATTTGGGTCTGGTTTTGCTGGAACCAAGATCAGGGTGGAAAATTAGTCAAATAGAAAAGGAATAAGCTGAATTTAGTTAAATACCTTGCAGATTCTTGCTTTTACTTCATTTCTTATGTGAAAATATTTCCTTTTCTTTTATCAACAGAAAAAAATATATTTTTAGGTACAAAGGCAAAAATGATCATGTGGTTTTCGATCTTAGAAGCAAATGTTCACTCCAACTGTTTGTTTAAACTTTTTTGTCTTTGCCTGCTGTGTAACTTGTTTCAACAGCCAGAAAAGCTGTAAAGCTTTAGCGACGCAGCAATCATCCTGATGTCCTGGGCTTTATTTTATCAGTGTCTTGTACACTTTCTCTAAAATCCTTAAAACATAACCTGTGGTAAAACATATACAAAGCAGAAATGTGTATAATGATGATCTTAATCAGTTCTTCTTATCAGAGCAGTATAGCATTTTATTGGTGTTTATTATATGTTTCAAACTAAGCATTGATTTCATTAGTATACAATGTAATTCAGACAGATGGTATGCTAAATGTATCATTAGCATTACCCATACTTGAAATGTTCCCAGCTAGCTCCCTGTGATACTTGTTCAGTTCACAGTCAGTCTTTTGTATGGTAACTAAATAACTTCAGTGGCTCACTAGGGTTCTCTTTTCATCCATTACTATGTTACCAAATTACTTCATTTAAATAGCAGACTGAAATAACATTCCTTTTCATTTGGTGTAGCAAAAAAGGATATTAGGTTTGTACTGATAAGG
Organism: Rhinophrynus dorsalis; assembly: GCA_037306005.1. Taxonomy (NCBI): domain Eukaryota; kingdom Metazoa; phylum Chordata; class Amphibia; order Anura; family Rhinophrynidae; genus Rhinophrynus; species Rhinophrynus dorsalis. Next base: position 292,413,442 of record CM074720.1, read on the forward strand.
TTACCCTTTTAATCATATAAACTTGGATTTGTCAAGCAATTATAGGACATTAAAATCACAGTTGTTGTATGTGTGGAGGAGAGGTTTAAAGAAACAGTAAAATTATATATATAGATATATATATATATATATATATAGAGAGAGAGAGAGAGCGAGAGAGAGAGAGAGAGAGAATGGGGAGAGAGGATTGCACTCAGTGGGTGCATGTCATGTGTTGAAGATGCATACAATATGACGGAGGTTGGACAACACTCACAGAAATCTTTTTATAAACAAACAAAGGTTTTGGCCAAGGATTGTGAAAAAGACCACAATCCTTGACCGAGACGTTGAAACAATAAAACACCCTTTGTTTTTTTATAAAAAGATTCCTGTGAGTGCTGTCCAACCTCCATATTTTATATATATATATATATATATATATATATATATATATATATATTTATATTTATATTACATAGTAAAATGAGTGGAAGAATTTTATTCAAATCTAATAAGGATAAAGGACAACAGGCTGAAGCTGTCAGAAGATTTGGTAGATGAAGTAGAAGCCACAATAAAATCATTGAAAAATAGCAAAGCAGCTGGACCTGATAAAGATATTATTGAAATCTTGAAAGCAGGAGGTCAATCGTTATTCAAAACTCTAGCTAAACTATTTTCAAAATGCCTACTACTCAGATGCCTGAAACATGAAAAAATGCAGCCATCCTACTGCACAAAAAAGGTGATAAGACGGATCTTAAAAAGTATTAAACGATAAGCCGATTACCAGTGGCCTGTAAAGTTTTCATAAAGGGTACTATCAAGAAAAATGGGCACAATACTTACTTAATGCAGCACAACCTAAAGAACAAGCAAGCTTCAGGAGTGATTTCAGTACAATGGACCATATCCAGACAGTGTAACAAGTTATAGAGTAACATGATGAATACAACCTTACATTATGCTTAGCCTTCATTGACTACAAAAAGGTCTTTGACTCAGTGAAAAAACAAGCAATAATCGATGCAGTGATCAACCAAGGAATAGACAGAACTTATGTCAATATCCTCCACTCAATGTATGAAAATGTAACTGCATCAATACAGGTCAACAATGATAAAGTCCAGATCAACATAGAGAAAGGCATCCAACACGGTGATACAATTTTCCCAAATATATGTTCTACTTCTTTAGATGAAATTTTTCACAAACTGAACTGGGACCAAAGAGCTGTGACCGGTTGTAGGACTGTCTCTCCCCTGCTGTTTTATGTTGTGTGCCCAGCATATGCAACCCAGTGTAACCAGCAGAGAACAGCCATACCATTCCTCTCCTCTCCGGATTCCCTGTTGCGGGGACCCACTCCCTTCTGGTATGGTCCATTGTGTGGCCCTCCCCAAACCCTACCAGCCATGCTGGTAGGGTCGGCCAGAGAGATGAACCAACATTGTGCCCTCATGTCCTTCCCAACCTCCCACATAGCACTTCTGTTGGGGCATCAGCAGGCTGATAAGCCGACCGTGACTCTACAGTCAACAGGCCATAGCATGAGGAGGGCCACGTGCTGTTCAGAGAGATCCAGCAGCCTTCTTGTCTCACATCCAGAGCTCTACCTCTTTGAAGAAGAGCCACATAGGTAGTGGGTGCTCTGGTTGGTGTTGGCCCAGGCCTCTTAAAAGAGGTCTTGAGTGCTGGACCCTCCATTGAGCCTGCCACACTAGCTAGACACCCACTGGGCCCCCTGTTAGCAGCTATCTGGACAGAGGTGAACAATGAGACAACTGCAGCTACTGCCTGTGAGTAACCCTAACCAAGGGTCTAAACTGGAGACTTTTGTTTGGCTCTTGCCAACTGGCAGACTGGTTGCGTCCCCCCCCCCCCAGCTCTCACTCTGTTTGTTATTTTATACCCCAAAATAGAAATCTCCCTCCCCTCCATTAGGCTTATTATGACTTGCAGGGCCCTGCTTACATTACAGCCCCTAGCCCTTGCCTGATACAGGTGCCTTGGGTGCTCATCTTGTGCAGATAAACTACATCTTGGGCCAGTGGCTGCACTTCAGTGGGCTTGACAGGGGTCATCTGGCTGGACTATCAACACTATACTCTCTGATATCATACTACCCTACTGGCCTATGCTACCCATCCGTGTCGTGCTTCATTACATAGGTGGTGCAGTCGAGACTTGGTTGACATACCCCTGTTGTCCACCCAGCGGGCTTTCAGAGGTGAGATCCTGTCCTTGAGCCCATGACTACATTTACAACCTGTTCTGACTGCCCCTCTTATGTAGGTCACTGAACTTTTGAGCCTACCTCTTGATTTCTGTAAACATGTTATGAGCAGATAAATCCCTATGATGTTATAAACACAGCAGGTGCCTCAAACTTTGTGAAGCTACATGAGCGCACATTATACTGTTCTTGTTTTACACTATTTCTCCTACCATGAGTAGACAGCGGAACCAGAGGAAACCTGCTAAGGACATGGAGGACTTTTTCCCAATACGTGACACCGATGATACATTAACGGACACACAGGAATCTGGCCTGGAAGATGCATCTCCAGCCTCTGATGAGCATCTTAACTCTGACAACCTCCCACAGCAGTCTTACTACCTCACAAGCTGCACTGCATGCTGATAATCCATGTACCAAAGCTGATATTATGGAACTAAATGCCTTTATGACAACAATCAAAAAGGATATCCAGGTGGATTTTCAAAGGGTTCTGAGTAGCCTGAAATCCAAATTGCACTGGAAGGGGCAAGAGAGAGCAAGTCGACTCCATAGAGCATAAACAACTTGAGCTAGTGGAAGCACACAATCAGATGATACTGGAAATCCAGGATTTATGCTCTGTACCATGATGGCTGAATATCTGGAAGATCTTGACAATCGCTCAAATAGAAATAACATACACTTGAGGGGCATCCCTGAATTTGTGGAAGACCTAGCCTCCTATGCCCTCTCTCTGTTTACACACATGCTTCCAGACCTTCTGGGTTTAGGAGTTCCACCTGGAGTGAATTCATAGGGCCCTACACCCCAGATGTCCCTCCTTGGAGTGGCCGAGAGATGTCATTCTCAAATTACAATTTTTCCACATCAAAGATGCCCTGATGAAGGCTGCAAGATGGATTTTTCCCATATCAAAGATGCCCGAATGACGGCCGCAAGATGAAAAGGGAAACCCCATTTGTAGAGAACGCCCAAGGGATATCTCTGGAGTTCTTTGCAGACTTAGACCAAGCACCCTTTTGAAACGCAGAGAACTGAAGTGACTCACGGAGGTCCTCCTTTGGAGCGGTGTTCTCTACAAATGGGGTTTCTCTTTTCATCTCAGCATCTCTATCAATAATCTAATGCAGGGCTCAAAATTTCCACTCTCCACTAGTCAATGACGAGTAAAAATGTAACCCTGGCGAGTAGAAAATCAGCCCTGGTGGGTATGTTTTGGCTTGCAGTGGCAAGTAACTTTTCAGGTCTGGCTAGTAGCAAAGGACTTAAAATTATAAACCATGATCTAATGCATTCTGTCAATGATCTACAGTCAGGTGAAGAACGTCTACATTGCCTAGGAATCCGCTTTGCAGTCCATTTTCCGGCCTCTCCCAATCAGGACCCTACCTGATCCATTTGCTCCTTGAGATGATGGACACCATTGTTCTACATTGTGGGTGATGCCCTTTGAGCGCATTACATAGGCTGTTTGGGAATATTCCGGTTCAGTTACTCCTTGATTCATTGCTAAATTGATCTAAACTGAGTTTCTGTCTAGGACTGTTGTGTTGCACTTAATTGTAGCCCAGTCCTTTGACTTGAAATGCTTTAGACTTGAGAAAGGGAGGTTCTCCCAAAAGCTTGTCAATCCAAAATTCTGTTAGTCCAATAAAAAATGTATTACAAGATACTTATTTTGTTTGTTATTTTATATCTGCATCACTGGACTAATACAGCTACAATCTCTATATATATCTATATCTAACTCTCTCTCTCTATATATATATATATATATATATATATATACATACACATACATACACTTTCTGTTGTTTTGAAGTAATTTGTACTACATAGTGTATACTGCCGTATTTCCTCATCTCTCACCCTTCCTATCCCCAACCCTTCTCTCCTCCAGTCCCAGCTGCTACTCCCCTTCTTTCTCCCCCCTTTTTTTTGTGGTGTGTGTGTGTGTGGGTATGAACTTGTGGATGTTGGGTTGGAGATATTCCGTAAGCTTTGCTCCTGTTAATCTACCTTTGTCTTGATAGAGACTCCCTTGCCCAGGTCAGATCTCTCCCTAAGCCCTACTGTCAGTCATGGACACTCCCACTCCATCCCCGGCCCATCTGCTGTTCTGCCTTACACATAACTGTAATGGCTTGAATTCCTCTTCTAAAAGGTGAGCGACTTTCACTTTGTGCTCTCGAACATGGGCAGATATTCTCTTCCTACAGGAAACTCACTTCTCTCATACCTCCCACCCCTCCTACTTTTCCAAACACTACCACAATTTCTACCTGGCCACTTCTCCTATCAAGACCAAAGCCACAGCCATACTTCTGCACCACCATCTTTCATTCACGTTTTTAGGTTCCTACGCAGAGCCTGCTGGCAGATTCAACATGGGGGTTCTCTAGATATGCAACAGATCACACTGGCTTGTGTCTATGCTCATAACACTGACAAAATATCAATTCTATAAAACTTTTACCAATTACAGTCCTTTCAGTTGCACAGCAATCTAGACTGTTCTCGGGATTTTCTAGCACGCCCTCACCCAGCCCCTCTGGAGGCTGACACCATGGTACTCAGGAAGCTCCTTCATTTTCACTCACTGGGAGACACTTGGAGGGAATGTCACTCTACTGAGAGTGACTTTACTTTTTATTCCACCTCTCACAACAGCTATTCTAGTATAGATTTATTATTTGCCTCTTTATTTATTTTGTCACAGCTTGCTGTCCCTAATATCCAGATGGTCCCTTGGTCCTTTCAGTTTTGGGCTCTGCACAAGGGCCAGGGTCATGGAGATTCAATGACTCCCGCCTGAGCAACCCCGCTACTCATTCCAGACTCATGTCAGACTTTTTTTGTCTCAACAATGGCTCAGTGGACTGCCCCTTCTCCCTATGGGAGGCTAATAAGGCTACACTATGTGAAACCTTAATACAACTGGCCTCTCACCGTATGAAAGCCTGTATGCCACATATTAATAGATTGTCCACCAAGCTCTCCTCACTAACACTTTCCCATAAGGCCTCTCCCTCATTCAGTCTGATGGCACTTATTGTGTCATTACACGGCCAGCTCAACTGTCTTCTGAGAGAGGACGTGGAAAAGGCAATGAGATGGACTAATCAAAGGTACTACCAATTCTCTAACAAACCTCATACGATGTTGGCCATGAAACTTAGAGCCAAGCAATGAAGTAACAACATATCCTCTATCCGACTCCCTGATGGCACTAACACTCAGGACACTCATCGCATCTTGGTCGCATTCCACTTCTTTTCTGACTTATATTCCAATTCTCATGCTCCGGATTTGGTTCCTTTCAAACGTATGCCCTCTCTTAGGGACAGCAGTCTCTCTACCCTTACTGATGACCAAAGGTCCATTTTAGAGGCCTTAGTCTCGGAAGGTGAAATTTCTCAGGTTATTAAGCAGCTCAAACACTCAAATTCCCCCGAACACACCTGATATTCAAACAAATATAATGTTTTCCAAATGCAACTCCTCCCCTATCTGTCCCAGGTTTTTAATTCTTTAAGGGAATGAGCTCATCCTCCTAAATCAATGTTGCAGGCCTCCATTATTCTGTTACTTAAGCCAAATAAAGACCCTTTCAGCTGCTCCTCTTATAGGCCCATCTCCCTCATCAATACTGACATTAAAATATTTGCAAAGATCCTGCAGAACCATCTTTCCCTGATTTTTCCCTTGATTATCCATGCAGACCAGGTAGAGTTTGTTCAGGGTTGTCAGGCATCTGAGACAAACAGTGGCATTGATATATCCCGCCCGTACTTCTGAAGTCCGTTCCATGGTATTTCCCCTAGATGTGCAAAAAAGCATTTGATCACCTCCATTGGACATTTATGTTTGGCACCTTACGTCAGTTTGGCTTCCCCAAGTTCTTTCTTTTAGTCATTTGCATGTTATATTCATCCCCCACAGCACAGGTGTCCTTTGCTAGATTCTCTTCCGCTCCTATATCGGTGTGAGGGGGAACCCATCAGGAGTGCCCTCTATCTCCTCTTTTCTTTGCTCTCAGCCTTGAACCTTTTATGCCCCATATTCATCAAAACCAGGATATCTGTTGGGTGACTCCCACTATAAGCACTCCTTATTCGCTGATGATATACTTCTGAATCTGCTGGGTGACTCCCACTATAAGCACTCCTTATTCGCTGATGATATACTTCTAACACTCGCAAAACCACTCTCTTCTCTCCCTAATGTCATGTAGAAATTACACATTTACCAACGTTTATCTGGGTTTACAATTGATATGGAAAAGTCCCAGGTTCTGAATATCAATAGATATTATCATTAGAAATTGCTTCAACTTAATTTTGACTTTAAGTGGCAAAAGTCCAATCTTCAATACTTAGGCATTAAGCTAACTCTGTCGATTCATACACTTTACTCAGCAAACTATACCCCTTTGTTGCATACCCTGATGGCTGACCTTGAACAGTGCTGTTACTACAATGTCTCCTGTATAGGGCATGATGTTTCAGTAAAAATTAATCTCTTTCCATGACTTCTATACTATTTCAGGGTCTTACCAATTCCTTTCTCACTGGATTCTTCTAATACGTTTCAGTCAAAGATTCTGTGGATTATTGTTACAGCTTACCTTGACTTCAGCATCATCTTCAGGCGCAAGGCTTTAAGCATGCTGCAGGCCTCTGTTTTATCTGTTTGCTTACTGTAGTCTCCTCCTACCAACTTCCTACTTCCTCTCTCTGAACTGCTCCTCCTACTTCCTGTGCAGGGGTTTAAAGGGCAGACTGAGGCCTGACTCAGATGCCCTTGCATTGTTGTTCATAGCAGATCTGTTAATTTGGGCTCCGTGTAAGACATGGCTAGTCTTCCATCCATTCTAGTGCTGACCTGTGGCTCTCTCTGACTATTCTTTTGCCTAACCCCTAATAGTGAACATCCAATCTGGTGCAGACTTGTGGCTCTGGCTGACTACCTGAACTTTGTATTATCCGGATTGTCTGACTACCCCCTTTGGTGCTGATTTGTGGCTCTGTCTGACTATTCTTTTGTCTTTTCCCCTGGTGATCAGACACCCAGTATAGTGCAGGCCTGCGGCTCTGGTAGACTTGCATAGCTGACTGCAGACGTGAGTCAGTTTTCACCTTATTTCTACTGACTGCAGGCGTGAGTCAGTATTCGCTCCTACTGACTGCAGACGTGAGTCTGTATTCACCCTTACTGGCTCCAGGTGTGAGTCAGTGATATTTCCTTCTGACTGCAGGCTGAGTCAGACCTCATTCCTCATCAGATCAAGATCCTGGGTTCCTGTTCCAGTTCCTGTTCCTGGTTCCAGATGAGACTTCCAGTGGCTAAGGCCTAGTCTCCAGCACAGTGGTTTAGCATTGCAACCTATTATTTCTGGTAGCAGGCTTGCTGGCTATTACCCTGTGCTTATTCCTATTGTATATATTGTACATATCCTCTTTATGTCATTTGTTAATAAACTGCATTAAATAAACCGTACTGACTCCTGAACTTCTCTGGGTAACAGTGACAATTATTTGTAATGGGAGCCATCCTAGAGTTTCCTCCAAAATTCTTGCTCTACCCAAGACACAGGGGGGTCTGGGTCTGCCTCAGATATTCTCCTATTGGGTGGCTGCACAACTGGCTCAGCTGGTCCAGTGGCATCTCCCATTCCCTAATTGTCTTCCATGGATTCCAATAGAGAATTTCTTTCTCCTATTTCCTGGATCCCAAGGCAATTTCTCCCTCAATCCCTATTTTGGTCCACTCTCTTAAACTGTGGAACTCACTGAAACATAAAAAATCCTTGACAGCCCCTCTCTCTGGTATGACCCCTATGTTGGGAAACCCTTTTTGCCTGGACTGGATACCAGGGACTTTCACAGATAGGCTCCTGTCCAACACCTTTGTTTGCATCACTTCTATGATTGCCACCAACTACTTTCCTTTGAGACACTGCAAGAGAAATATGAGCTGCCATCCTCGGAACATTATCTACAGATAGCTCACTTCCTATGCTCTGCATTGAAGTCCTCCTCTACCCCCAGTCTGACATGATTCGAGTGATGTTCCTGTGTTCCTGACGAAGGCGAGAGATCTTGCTGAAACGCGCTGATCTCAAGTGCCAAATATGAACGCAGAGATCCTGTTATTTCTTCTTGATTGGAGACAGCACTAGAGGAAACCTGAACCAGAGACGCCGTCCTAAAATCCAGACAGACAACTTCCAGAGAACTACATACGGAAGTATAAAGATCCAAGCGGAGCCTAGGTGAGAGTGCCGGGAGCTGGGAACGATCGTGGAGGCGTGTACAGATAGCACTCTATGTGCTTGCTGTCTACCTAAATCAAGTAAGAGCATTCATAATTGGAGATACGTTCCCCCTATCCTGCAATAGGGGTATGCAACACATTTGCTGTCCCTCTGTTTATGAGATCACATTGTGTTTTGTGTGTGTAAGTGTATCACATTGCTCCACAACAATATAACTCACATTAACCCTTTCAGTGCCACAGGTGTACACAACACATTGCTTTGCAATAATTTGAACACCCCTGAGCCACTCAAAGGGTTGATGTGGAACTGTGATGTCAACTTAACCCCCCCAATTGCTGTAAAACTCTCTAAACACCTCAAAAAAAAAAAGCTCTAACTCATTTCTAACCCTATCTATATTCTACTAGCAAAAAGGACATGGCTTTGCTCATTTGAGCACTTCAGGGGTATTCAATACATTGATTGACAATGGTTTGGGTACAGTTGAAGCTTTGAATGGGTTAAGTGCTTGAGAGCCAAATAACTATCCATCCAGTGAAATGTGTTGGATACCTCTTTGTCATTGAAGGAACCCAACATATTGCACATTTTCTTTGGTTTCTTTAAACAGCTATCCAACACATTTGTATAGAAATAAAGATGCACCACCAACTTCTGGGGTATAGGTTTATTCAGTGAATATTGGGAATGTGCTAGGATTGTAAATTAATAACAGAATAAACAGAAAAGAGGAAAATAAAATTTATTCAGCACCAACCTCACACCTATATTGCACAGTCTAATGGGATCAACTGGGTGTATGAATCTCAGAAGGGAAAAAATCAAATACAAACATTTAAAAAATAACTTTTACTCATACCCTAACAAAAGAACAAGCTAATTGAAAAACAAAAATGCAGTCTCATAGTGCTGTCTGTTCTATTCATTAAAGTGTAGCAACAGATCCTAACACCCTTACACATGTGGCTTTGAAATCACTCTCTCGCTCCCACATTCAATCACGCAGTACCCACTTCAGTAATTTAAGAGTGCTTGTAGGTCGTGCTGAAAAGTTCAAATAAAATAAATGCTCTCTATGGGTACCAATAACTGCTGACACATAGAGGGCATCTAATGTTACCTAGAAAGGTTTGCTGAATCAGCTAAATAAAGCCGGTAAAGCTAATCACCCTGTCTGCCTGCAACTATCTAGTGTCTGCAGAATTAAATGAATGGCCACAAAAGATAATCATTAAAAAATGTGAGTCACTTGCTTGTTATGCGCCCCATTGGTCATGTCCACAAAAATCATTTCTGTAAATGATCCACAAAGACCAATTACGAGAGTTAGAAAGAAATTATTTTGAGAGTGATATTAGTTGAAGAGCACTATGATTGCAAACTGCCTGACACACATGATATGTGGTCAGTAACCCTATGATCGTTTCATCTCTATTTCGGCTTTCTCAAAGGGTAAAGAGTTGTCTCAGAATTGCCAGTTTTATACTCTTGAGCCCATCCCCCTGTGATTAAGGTCTCTGCTTAATTAGATCAAAATTAACCCATTCTGCTAACAAAGCAAACTAGCGTAAAGTAATATGCATTCAGGAGCTCAGGCAGAAATGAAAACATAACAAGAGTGGAATCCATTCCAAAATTAATTTGATCCATCTACCAGCAGGTCTTCTTGCTATGTGATCTGACCATTCCCATTTCAGGCGCTTTACTCTTTCAATGACATCATAGACCTTTGTTTGCGGATGAATCCATGCACACATTTTTCTGTCTCTTCTTGTTATGTTTTGAATTCACTGCTCCATACTTCTCTGTGTAACCTTAGGTTTTTGTATGGCTTTGGCATCCAATGTCCATGTTTCACAACCACATGTAAGGACTGGGAAGACACACTAGTCAAAAACCTCTCTCTGGGGCAGAGTGGCAAATTTGTTTTAAAGTGTTATTAATGTTTCACAATAAAAACAGCTCCAATTAATCTTCATAGTATTTGGACCATGGAGAGTATTATCTCAATACTGTCAGATTTGTAGTTCAAGAGTAATCGAATCATAAAGTATACCCCTCCCACCCCTTTTACTGATGTAACACTGCTCCCCTCAGAGCAGCAAGACTGCCTGGATGGATCATAGCAAGGGACAAACTTCAGTGAGCCTAAGGAAAAACTGGAAAAACCTGTCAAGGGGGGCAGGGTTTTCCTTATGCTCACAGTAAGAAGATTGTCCCTTGCTGCAACCTGACTGGTCTAGAGACCAGATTCCACATCTGAGGGAAGATGGCTTACACTAAGTAAAAGGTGCGGGAGTGGGGTACTTTATCATTCAGTTACTTTTGAACTACAACTCTAATGGTATTGAAATAACACTCTCTATGGCCAAAATACTATTAATTTGAGCTGCTTTTTTTGTGAAACATTACTCTCCCTTTAAAGACAGTACTAAAAGGTTTTACAGATGCTTGCAATCTCAGTTTTATTAGATGCTAAATTTCAATCATAAGGTTTCCATCTGTTGTCCAAGGTAAACATACTTGTCAACTTCATCTACTGTGATTTTACCCTGTATGTTAAATTTGTTAAACATCACTTGTGTTTTTTTGATATTCATCTTCAGACCAAATTTTTTGCCTTCTTGTTATAGGTCTTCAATGCTTTTTTGTGGTTCTTCAGGACAACTGCAAAGAATATGATATCATCTGCAAAACGAAAGTGATGTAGGTAGTTTCCATAGATCTTAAGTCCTTTTGGTCCCAGTTTAGTTTGTGGAAAATGTATTCTAAATAAGAAGAAAATAGTTTTGGGGAGATTGTGTCCTTGTGGTATCCCTTTTTCTATGTTGATCTGGTCTTTCTCATTTTTGACCTGTATTGATTCAGTTGTATTTTCATATATTGATTGGACGATATTTATGTATTTCTTTGTTTATCTGGCCATCGATTATTGCTTGATTTTTCACTGAGTCAAAGGTTTTTTCATAGTCAATGAAGGCGAGTAAGGTTGTATTCCTTAGTGCAACAAGTTGTAGAGGGACCTATCTGGATGTGGTCCATTGTACTGAAACTGCTCTTTAAACCTGCTTGTTCCTTAGGTTGGGCAATGTTCTTCTTGATTGTACCGTTGTGAAAACCTTGCAGACTACTTGCAATAGGTTTATTGGCCGGTATTTTTTTCGATCCGCCTTATCACCTTTTTAGTGCAATAGGATGACTTCTGCATTTTTCCATGTTTCAGGCACTTTCCTGAGCAGTAGGCAATTTGAAAATAGTTTCGCTATGGCTTTGAATAAGGGTTGACGTCCAGCTTTCAACATTTCAGTAGTAACTTTATCGGGTCCAGCTGCTTTGACATTTTTCATTAATTTTACTGCTGCTTCAACTTTTTCTACCAAATTTTTTGGCACAGCGCCAGCCTCTGGCACTGCATTCAGTTGTTGTACTTCATCCTTATACAGATTCCAATAAAATGTTTCCATTCATTTTAGTATTTGTTGTTGAGGTTTGGCTGTTGTACCATCTTCAAGTTTTAATGGAAACATTTGGCACCTATGTGTGATCATCTTTTGTTTTGCTTTCTTTAGCCCTTGATTTTCTTCCAGTATCCTTTTGATGAGCTGAACATTGGACTTATGCATTTCTTCTTTAATGCACTTCCATATGGTATTTCTACATATTCTACCCTGTTTCTATTACCATTTTGCTTAATTTCTCGTCACTTTTTCATCATGGCAATTGTTTCTTTTGATATTCTGGTTTTTCATGTTTTACAGTAGGCTGCACTGCACTGCAGGATGAAGGTCTCCACAGTAAGCCAAGCTTATGTTATGGACCATAATCTGCCATGCTGGTCCACTTCAGGTTGGCAGATATTTCACCCTGCCAGGGATTACAGCCTGCAACCCTGAGGTTTGAACAGGTTCCACAGCTTGTGAATTATCTGAGATCTCACTGAGTCCTACATATACTGAGCTTGTTTTTATACAATTGCTTATCATTTAACACACTGTTTTTCTATATATAGTTATGAAGGCAGTTTTATGAACCTCTTTTTCTTGATATATAGCATTTTGTACAGAATGCAAATATTGTATAGTTAGTTTATGGGATTGTTTTTGTTTCTTACTCCATGAGTAACAGTTGAAAAGATCATTGAAGGACTATTACTTTAGTGGTTTTTCACTAAATGTGTAAAAAGTTTTATACTTTTATGGGTGCAATAAGGGACTTTATTTTATATTATTCCACTTGTTGTGATATATTTATTAATCTGAATACAGCAGATGTCTGAAGACTGCAGTAGATGTGATAGTGACTCTGGAGCTAACACCAGAGAAGGCACATATTCTACCAGATAGAGAATTGCTCTTATGAGTTTCTCTATATATAGATGGTGTGGCAATTTATCTGTATTGTATCACCTTTCTATCCAGTTTTTCCCCTTCCATAGTATACCATGGATGTGGACCTGTTATAAAAGCACTCTGGTTTTCTATGATACTCTGTAGAAGTATAGGTTTTGTCCAATACGGAAGTAATTTTCTATTTTATGAAATAAGAATGAGACCAAATATAAAAGGAAGATCATAGGGAAAATTATGGAAATAGCATAGTTTGGTGCCTTCCTGGAGCTACTGCTGAGGGGGACAGAAGGTGCAGTGTAGAAAATGTTGAGCAGTAGGAAGAGGATGTGAAATTAATGTTGGTTTTAATTGTGAGAATAATGATTGAGCCAGAAAGTATGTTACAGTAGGGCAGGAAGAGTTTTGTCAGCTAGGAATATGTAGGATGAAAAGTCCCATTTTCTTTTAAAGTGAATTTTCACAGGAAAAACACAATTTCTCTATTTATAGAAAATCCAATAACATTTCTCTCTTTTCTCTATAAACAATGAAGGTCCCACAAAAACTTATCAGTTTCTGCCTTTGTAAGAGTATTCCCACTACAATACCATAAACCCCCCACATTTCCAACCATGCTATGAGGTTTCAGTTGATAGTCAGACGGAGTGTTGGTGGAAAGTGAAATTAGAGAGATAAAATGAGACAGAGAGAATGTTTGCAAAGGATTAATTGACAAAGGATTTTACCTGTTTTTGTTAAAGGAAGAAGAAAGATATAGAGAGAGCCTCTGAGTACAAATATTTAATATTAGTATAAACACATCAAATAATAATACAAATACATATATAAACAAATAGATATCTATAAGTTAAATAAGTCTGTAAATCAAACAAAATAGGTACTAGTATCATGCAGCAGTCTAAGTCTAGGCTTAGAAAAATAAGAAAAGTATTTTACTAAATTTTTTTATTGATTACAAAAGATTATGAGTAATATGGATGTGCCTTTCCTGCCTGTGTGGCAAATAGCAGGCAGAATAAAGTTAGTCTCTCCCATCCTTAATATAGATGTAGCTTGTATATGTCAGCAGTTTGTAGTTAGCAAGCAGGCACAGGATGGTGTTCAGTTCTTTATGGCTGGTATGTATAGCTAGGATATTAATCCTTCATACAAACCTCTCTCGAATGTGATATAGTTTGGAATCAAGGTAGCGAGTACAAAGTCAGCGTCCACCAATACTAATATTGGTATTTTCATGCAGATCGCTGTTATGATGTATGGAGACTCAATAATAACAGTTTCTTGAGTGAAATAAAAATAAAATAACTGTTTCCAATGCTTTTTTGTGTCTTAAAATTGGCACTTCCTCAGGGAATACAAGATGTAGTTGTTACGCTGGCTAACAGGACAAGAGGCGGACCCGCAGGGCAGAGGAGGGTTACTAGACAGAACAACTGATGAAACAACTACAGTAACAACAACAAAGTACTAGAAAGCAGGGAATATAAAGTTCACCTCACATGTAGATGAAAGCTGGGTGGCCACGGGTTATATATATATTTTTTTGACAGTGATAAGAAAAAAAAAATATACAAATTAGGTGACAGACAGCTGACAGGAACCCTGATGTGAGCTGTGTGACTGAGGCAGACTTGACTGAAAGTAGACAATATTGAGAACTGTGTTGAGGGCTAAGGCAAAACATCAAACTCCATCAGTTGTGCTGTGTACTTCAGAGTAAAAACACACACAGTAGCCAAATAAAGTCCATCAAATTCACATGGGACAGGGGGAGAGGGAAAGGTGGAGTAGCGCAGGGATGTGGGAGTAAAGTGGTAATTCAAAAACTGACGGAAGCCATTGTTGCTGCAGTGTGTGCAATAAATCATGATCCCTCTCCTCCCGTCAAGGTCCCACCAAATGTTCCACCACCACTAGTACAATAAAAAAAAATATAAGAAGAACACCGAAGATCAGAACTAGTTGCATTTCATTGTTGATGATGGCATAATGGAGGAAGGTGTAGCAGTTGAACCAACTGCTGCATCTGACAGTGAGACAAACAAGCACAAAAACACCTGTCCTCAAAGTAGTAGTGTAACGCGTTCACCTTCCCCGGGTACATCCCAGACCTAATTGTACCGGGCTAGTAGCCTTCTGCAGCCGACTTGACCCAGCAGAACCCTCGGTCGCCTCCACAGCTTCTCGGCCTAGGATGGGGGTCACAAGAAGACCCTTGATACCACCCTCCAAGAAATGGACAGGACATGCTTCTTGATCAACCAAGAACACACACTTTATTCCACGCAAATTCAGCACTTTTATGTACAGTTAAACATATTATGGTAACTTAATCAAGTCTGGTATACAAAAGACTGTGTTCACATAACAATGACATACAAAAGACTGTGTTCACATAACAATGACATGATTGTAACTTTATTAACTGGTACAAAGGAAAGACCGTGGGAACTTGGTGACACAATGTGTGTTGGGGGCATACAATGGGCCGGGGTAACCTGATGGAACAATGGGGAGCAGACTTAGAGGCGCCAGGGCCTGAGCTCCCCTTCTGGGTCTCAGCCAATGAGAGAACGAGCTATGGAGTCTTCGCAGCCAATCCCAGGACCGCCAACATTTTCCCATGTTAAGTCAATGGTGTCCCTTTAACTCCAGCTCCACCAATGGGATGTTGGCCGGCCGCACAAAATCCCACCGTACTGTGTCTGTCCCTCACCCCAGTGAATCCCACTCTTCAGCGGAATAGGCTTCCCTGGATGTTTCCAGGACATAGTTCCAGTAACAGGTCCCTACCCGTTACAAGTAGTGAACTTTGTGAAAATAAAAGTAAAAAAGTAATTGTTTGACACTTCTAAAAGCTTAGAGGAATAGAGGTAGGGCACAAGAAGAAGCAGGTGATGCTGAGGATGACTTCAGGAATATATCACTCCAGCATCCTCATCTGATTCAGATATAGATGAAGTTGAGAGTGAGAGAGAAGATGACATGGCCAGAAAGTTATCTGAAAGGTAAAGGCTCAATCTTCCACCACTGAAAAGGAGCACTGTGCCTGTCTATAAGCTGCTTGATGCCTAAAAACATAGTCATCATATCTGTCATCGTCAGCATTGTCACTGGTTTCAAGTCCAAGCCCTACTCAGGCACACACACTTGTGTTGAGTAACCAGCAGCAACAACATAGGTTATTAACACCCACAACCTTAGCTATTATGAGTACCTCTGCTGCTGCTGTAAGTGCTGCACCTTTGACACCTAGTAGTGCTATCAGTAGAACTGCATCAACTCTAGCCCCAGTAGTATTAGTAGCCCCTCAGGAACACCGCAGTCAATGAAGTTCACAGCATGCAGGTACTTCGCTCAGAATCCAGCTGCTAAGCATTTTGCTATCTGTTGGATGTTTAACAAGCATGAGAGCAGGTGGAAAGCAAGCTCACACCTAGGCACCTCCCCTATGAGATACCATGTGAAGCACAACCACAGATCTTACCTGGAGACACACTATCAGCAAATGAGAGGTGCCACAACTAGCACCAGAAGAATCACTTCAAAAAGTTGCCAGGCCTCTTGGGAAGATAAGAGAAGTAATGGTCTTATTGATGTGTCAGAGTGCGCCACTGCCAACACTTAGTTCATTCCAAATAACACCTTTGATTCCTGCTTCAGAGGATTATGATGACTCTAGTTTGCCTTAGGAGGTGACAAGAGCAATAGATGCCTATACATACTGCCACCAACCCCACCACCTCCACAAGTGATGGAGGAAGTTAGTGTTGTGGCAAAAGGGGAAAGGCACTCAGCTTGAGAACAACCTTTACAAGGCATATGTTGTTGTAGGACTCACAACATTTACTTTCAGCTATTTATTTCTCCACTTCAGCCCTTAGAAGAAGTAATATTTGGTGGGAAATGAAGTCATAGGAAATATAGGCAAAAAATTTATTGGCAGTGGCAAAAAGAGGAAAAAAAGAGGAAAACTTTTCTGAAAAATGAAAAAAATCTTTGGTTCTTCGTGAAAACTTATGTGACAAAGGACTTTTTACCCAACCCCTAGTCTGAAGGGAAGGAAAGGTCAGGGCAGGCTGCAATCAAGAGAGGTCAGAATACAAAGCCAAAGTCATACACAGGTAACAGGAATCTCTGTTGTTTTAGTTTCATTTTGATGCATCCAATATATGTTTTTTGGCCTTAAAATGTAATACTATACATTGCATAAATAGTGTTCCAGTTAATAAAACTATTAATTTTATGTCTAGTTTCCTTATCATCTTCAAATTCTTTAACCTGATGTGTGATAAAATTACACTTTTACATCTCCTACTGCCACATTTATAATTACCCTTAATTTGTAAAACAGTTACCCTTTTTATGAGTTGCACCTGTTTGTATTTATCATGTGTAAGTAAGTATCTTAGCTCACTGGCAAGTATATCTCTGACTTGGAGAGTAGTTATCTTAAGTTATGTGGTATTTTAAAGGATCCGGAATTCCAACTGAATTGACAGTTGTGAATCTCACATATACAAATGTGCGGACTTGCGTTCATCAAGTCCCGCCCATGCCAAATCACTCCTGTTGATTCAGAGGAAGGCAAAAAAAAAGTAAGCCCCAAGTGGGTTAAAAATTCCTTCCTGACTCCAAATAGCAGTCAGAGAGTTCCCTGGATCAACAACCTATCTGCTTTGAAGTCAACTATCATAATTCTCAATATTGTTCTGTGCTAGTTAGGTATCCATTACTTTTTTGAAAGCAGTTTCAATAGCACAGCATCCCGAGGCAAAGAATTCCATATGTCCCCCCCCCCTTACTGTAAAACATTCCTGCTTTTATTTTAGTCATAAGCACTTTTTTTCTAGTCCTAATGGATGACCTCTCATGCTTATCTCAGCTTGTTGAGTAAGTAAATAATTGGAGTGTTCTTTGTATTGACCTTGAATATATTTGCAAATGGTAATCATCAACGGTGCGCGTAAGGTCCCGTCGTGTTCCTGTAACAAAATCTGTGAAAACCACATGGTTGCTTTTTGTGGAAAAATATTTTTCAATATCTAGAAATGTTTGCCCCTTTATTCACGTGTTTTTGACCTTTCGCTATAAAAACATATAATTTTCCAGGAAACGAAACACAATACAAGCAGCTACAGCGAGAAAGAGAGAGAGAGGTGCTAGGCTGTTGTCTTGTGAATTAATAGCAAAACTGAGTCAGGACAGGCTCATAGTGACTGATATCAGTATGACCAAATTTAAAACAAATAAATGGAGGACCTGGAAGGACTGCCATGTATCCAGTGAGTCTGAGGAGGAGGAAGTGACCACTATCGCCATCCTGAAAGGGTATGTATGCCCTGGTTCCCTAGACTTAATGCTGGCCAGTCCCCCTACATCATCCCTAGGGATCCACTGTCACATTTCTCATCACCTCCAATTGGTGAGATGTCTGTAATAGAGCAGAAGAAGCAATGAGGTTTTGGTGATGATGATGGTTGAGAAGCTGGGGTGGAAGAGACATTAATGACCTTTTTAGCCCAAACTGAGAAAGGATGGGAGACAGGGATGAGGATGGGCATCACCACCACCACCAGTGAGCTTTTGGAATTTTTGGAGTTTGCTACTGCTCTAATTCCTGTTGCGGCTGCATTTGCAGGGAAGCAGGATGCTGAGGCACAGTCTAGTGTGCCACAGACCACCGTGGACACAATGGGAATGGGGCCAACAAGTGATGCTGGACTAGGACAGGTTCTACTTGCCAGCAGTAATACTCCTGACCCTAGTTACAGCACTGATTCTGAGGCAGAAGCAGCAAAAACAGCAACATCATCATCTGCCCCAGCCAGTGAAGTGGAATGCGAAGGAGAAGAAGAAATAGGCTATTCTTCTACCCCTTACTGCTCCCCACTGAAGTCCTGGGTGTGGGATTATTTTTTCTTGGGACAGGCGCAGTGCAGTCATCAACAAAGGCACTGTGCACAATTTGTGACAAGTCAGTGAAAGGGGAAAGGTGGAAATGCGCCTTGGCACAACGTACCCTGATAATACACATGAAACACAGATACTATAACATTTATGTGAAACATGTTAAAGCCAAACACCCCAAAAAGAAATTAGGCACCACTGTTGCTGTACCACTTGACTCTCCTCAAAGGCAATAAGAGGCGAGGTGGAGATCAAAGAGGAGGACGAATAGAGAAACCCAGCCAGAGGCTGAAATTCAGTGAAGAGCGAAACACCTGGCTCACCATTACCTTCTTGCTCTAGGGTAAGTACATCTTCTGGTGATCCACCTCATTCATCTTTACTTCCCCCACTGGTTGATAGCCATTCAGTAGATGTCAGGATTTGGCAGTTTGTGTACACCCATTGCACACTCTGTGGTGCACTGACCATACATGGCAATGGCAATATGGCGGAAGATATTCTCAAACAGGGCATAAAGGGGCATATGAGGAGTTTCCATCCCACACAATATGCTAAGCTGGTGGCAGGGAGGGGTCATCATTACTATTAAACTGTCTGCAAGTTGTCCTGTGTCCTTAGTGGGAAGTGGACAATAGCTATAGTGACAGCAGAAGTACTTGGTTTCTGGTGGGGGATTTCACACTGGGGACCCTAAGTGTTGTTGTGTTTGGATAGAGTTGTGCCAAGTGTTTGATGTGAATGCACACAGGCCTACAAAAAATAAACAATTATTGAGGACTTGTTTCTAACAAATCAATTTTTCCTTAGGGCTTGGGCCTCTAATAAGTCTAAGTCTTACAAATCCATTTTTCCTCAGGGCTTGTGCCTTAATTAAGATTAAGTTCTACAAAGCTTGGGCCTAATACAAGTCTAAGTCCTACAATGTTTCCACTAAAAAATACTCTATCCCGTCAAGTATCAGTCTACTCCAGCTGCAGCTTATATCAGGAGTCCATGTCTCTGTTACTCTATGTACCAATTTCTTATTTTTTTTTAAAATTGTATTTATTTTTTATTAACTGTTCCCCCAATACCTGTCAACAAACCCTACCCCCAAAAAAATTCCTTGTTCAACTGATTATTTCCCTATACTCCACACACCAACACAGGCATCCTCCTCAGAGCCCTTTTATACCATGTCTTATGTTTTTTTTTATTATGCTTTATATTAGGTCTTCTCAGAAAGCCAAACTAACACCCTCTCAAACTTCCAACTTGGAAGTACACTTTCAAGCCTCTGATCTTGCCTCAGCAGGGGCAGAGAACCGTGACCTGATGGCTTACCTTTGATATTTTACAAAAAATTCCTTCATGTCTGGACACCACTTTTCAGGCCTGTTTATAGGGAACTCCCTGCTTTAGTGGACACCTATATCTGATGGAGGCTCATGTTAATGTAATACCTAAGGAAGGTAAAGAACCCAAAACTTTCAGCAAGAGTAAACATTCAATAGAGTGCCCTTGCCCTTCATAATGTCACTCTCATATGCATTGGGGTGGGTCAGAAATACCTTTCCTATGTAGGGGCTTTGTTCACCATCCCCTCAGCATGTATACGAGTCAGTGGTGTTCTGTCACAGCCCTTTTCACTATGCAATGGCACCAGACAAGGGTGCCCTTTATCACCCTTATTGCTTAACCTGATTATGGAGGTACTGGTGAACCACATTAAGAGTTCCAGCCAAGTGCCAGGCTTGTGCAAAGGCTCTAGGGAACATAAATTAGCTCTCTTTGGAGGTTATATTATACTAACATTTACAAATCCTGCCTCCTCTCTACCAGCAGTCACAGGAATTTTAGCACAATATGGCACCTACTCAAATTTTAAGCCCAATCTTTCAAAATCTGAGCTATTGAATTTATGAGTTCCCAACAATCTATGGCTTCCTCTGATGAAACCTTGTATAAATCCATGTCCACTTCGCTGAAGTATCTGGGCATACAGTTGCCTGCAAGCCCATTCCAACTATTCCCAGCAAATTTCCCTCAGCTGCTCTCTATGACAGAGGCAGATTTCAAGAAATGGGACTCTCTGTTGTTTGATGGTGGGGTAGGATCACCCTGCTGAAAATGATCACCCTGCCCAAGCTCTTATATTTTTTAAAACCATTCCACTTTCTCTCTCCCTCTCTTACTAAAAATAATTGCAATGTGTAATTTCTTCTTTCATTTAGAAAGGTAAATCTGTTAGAATGAACATAGACTTGATTAGTAGGAAACTAAGGGAAGGTTTCCTGGGTGTCCTGAATGTTCTAAATTACTACCTATCCACACATATGACCTTGTTGAGAGATTTTTTCCATACATCTCATGAGTTGTTCTAGACACCGGTTTTATCCGACTTAGCAACTACTGTACAGGTCCACTACATACCCTGGCTCCCCTTGGGCTCCTGCACACATGGGTATACATATCCTGCTCTGCTGCGTACTGGACCTAATCATGAAAACAATTCCAGCCTGCTCCTCTTTACCCTCTCCACTCACTTCCTTGATTAGAAACCCCACATTTCCACCCGGGTATGATACTGCCAATCAGATCCCCTGGTTTCTTTCGGGCATTTTCATGGCTGCACACCTCACAGAATGGGGTAGACACTTCACTTCTGAATCCTTTAGATACTCTCTAGGACTTTCTCCCAACAGTTACTTGACTTACCAACAATGTCCCAACTCTCTGACAAATAACACCAGTAAAACAGACCTACTATGATCCGCTACCATATTTAAATCCCAGCTATTTTACCCTGATGCATGAGCCAGGAGCATCTCGTCCTTTTACAATACTCTGCTTACCAGCACCAAACCTCTGACATCTATGCTCATGGACTCTTGGGTGACTAACTTAGCAGTACCGATAAAGGATGCCCTGTCAAGTCAGTTGATCCAACATACTATACATGGCTCCAAAAACGTACTGATTATCCCTCCGTGCCACCAGTTTGCTGGAGATGCAATGAAAGGCAGGCACTTACTGGTCCACTATATTTGAGCTTTTATCAAAAGTATTAAAGGTGCTTATCCCAGCTTCCCACAACCTCATAATATTAAATGTGCCTCCCCCCATCCTGGGAAATACCCTGGCCAAGATCCCATTTTACACACACATGATAAATGCTACTAAGCTCTGTGGAGATTCCCCTCTCTTCCAACGATAATTATGACAAAAGTATTTTGAGAAAACACTGGTCATGGAGATAGTCAATCTATGGTCTGATCTTTGTTATTTAATTCCTTTATGATAGACTTCTACTATATACATTGTCTCTAATGTGTTAATGAACAATTGATGACCCCCGTCTCCCTACCTATCCCCCCCTTATTCAATCAGTCTCCATTCCTATGCATCCTTCTCTCTTCCTGTTTCTCATCTTTTGCTAGAGAAGCTCCTAGTAGATATTCGCTCTCTAGAGAACTTGCTATGTTACATCTTGCATTCTCTAGACAAGGAACAAGTTGCTTGTTTTGTGTACTACTTTGTATCACAACTATGTATGTAACTCGATAATTGTCTTCTTGCTTTCAAAAAAATTAATATGTCAAAATGTCAAACACGAGTCCTGAGGAAAAACTGTTTTGCAGTTTTCTGTTTATCCCTCTGAGTAAAACCAGGTTACTCCCACTGTTGAACGTTGTTTTATTCAAAAGTTATTACATCTCATTCTTTATTTTTTTTAGGTGCAGTATCACAGTGGCCTGAAATTGCATAGTGGCGCTGTTGCTACACCATCCTATAGAGATTCATTCAACTGACCAGAGCTGTCTAAATAAAACACCATTCAGCAGTGGAAATGTCTTTGTTGTACTCAGGGTGATAAATGCTACAATATTTATTTTTTAATGTTAAGTATTACTATTCTTTTGAAAAAAAAAGTGGTTTATAGGCCATGGGCTTATCCAAAACAAGCCCTGAGATTTATTTAAAAAAAAAAAAAAATGCTCTATGTGCCTAGTGCCAGCAGTGCATGATGGTATGTGACATTCCAGGATTCTCTACAACTGTAATTGCTGCTGCTGAGTAGTCTAAGCAGCAAAAGGATTCAATGGCTCCAAGGGAATGAGATCATTAGCATGATATGAGATACGTGATGGTACGATGATGGTTCCACATGCCACTAGCTCCTGTGATGTTGAGGCACCAGTAGCACCACAACAAACCCCCACCACTTCAGGTGTATCAATAGAAATGAGGTTTGCCAATAATTATTTTCCTCCTAGACCTCCTTCAAAATCATGGGCGTGTTGGAATACTAATTTTTTTCTTTCAGACCAGGAAGTAATCAGCAACTGCAATGTGCACAGTGTATGTAAGGAAACATTGTGAAATAGGGGAAGGACTGGGAATGATTGACATGTCAGAAACAGCTGGTACAACTGCAAACAAATACCTTGATGCTTAGGTTGTCAATGTAAAACTATCTCAGAAGATATCAACTACTGCTTTCAGTATGGCCTTTGTCCACTCTGCTAACAATATGTGACAACAAGAAGACTTTGTAAAAATAAGGAATCTTACACTCCCTGATACCCTGCATCTGATCACTCTCCACCACTATCACGGTACCCATGATTCTGCTTGCCTGTGATTCTGTCCGGTTGTCCGTGGTCTATGCTGCAGACAGGACCTTGCCACCTTCATGTTTGCCTCTGTTCTTCTGGCGTGCGTCTATGACATCGCGCTTGCTATTTTGTAGCATTCGGCACGATTGGCTGATAGAGTCCTGCCCTCTGGTGGCCTGCGAAATGGGCTTAGTTACCCTTTCATAGCGTTTCTCTGAATTACTCCTGTGTTGCTATCATTTGACCCTAGCTTGGCTTCCCTGTATTCTCTGGCTCGATCCCTGGCTTTGTCTGACTACCTGCTCCAGTTTTGACCAGTGACTCTGTCTGACTACCCGATCTGTGTATGACCCTAGCTTGTCTGACTACCTGCTCCTATCTGATCTTGGCTGTGGCTGACTACCCGATTAGGCTCTTGACTGTGGTTTGTCTGACTTACGATACGTGCCTACTCCCGCTCCTGGGACAAGTGGAGAACGTCCACACAATCCCATTCACTGGCTGGGGCAGGTAATGCTGATGCTGCCTCAGAATCAGCACTATAAATAAGGCCAGGATTATTGGTGGTAAGTGGAACCTGTCTTGGTCCCAAATCACTACTGCAGGAATTCAGTCCCCTGGTGGCCACGGTGGTCTGTGGCACACGTGCCTGCTCATCATCATCCTTCTGATGAAACAGATGAAAGACTGGCTCTGAAACTCAACATCAGGAATTACAGCGGCAGCAAACATCACAATGGCATTGGTGGTGGTGGCAATCCCATTCCCATCTCTTTTTTCCCATTCTTTATTGCTTTCAATCAAAAAAACTCTCATATTCTCCTTCACACCAGGTGCTCCACCATCACCCTCATCACCAAGAACACCACCAGTTTCTTGCTGCTGTATGGGATGTGGGACTGGTTGGTGATGACAAATATGACAGAGTGTCCCCTGCTGTCACAATTGTAATCTCTTAAACTGAAGATGGCACACTGGTACTAAGCTATATGGTTGCAAACTCCCTTTTATCTCTTCTGATGATCATAGCAATTTCATGTAGTTACTAGAATAACACACTTAACCAAAATAGCATATGTTTATGTCATGGATTCTCTATTAGTTATACCTATATTAATGAATATAGATTAAAAATACAGGGAAAATATCTATGTAATATGTATTATTGGATATTATCAAATTATATAAACAACATGATTTGAAGCTTGAATTCACTGAAAAGTGGTCCCCTTCAACAATAAATGTTTGAAACTGTTAATGCAACTGACACAAATCAGTCCAGCAATAACAAATTGGTATTAAACATTACTACACGGAGAGTAGTTTTTTTAATGAAAGTTGTCCTCAGAAAATGTTTATGCATCATGGTTATCATTTGCTATTATGTTTACACCCAACAGCTTTAGATTATGCAGTCACTGAACATCATTATAGTGGAACTATCACATTCCAACTACATCCC
Source organism: Rhinophrynus dorsalis (assembly GCA_037306005.1). Lineage (NCBI taxonomy): Eukaryota > Metazoa > Chordata > Amphibia > Anura > Rhinophrynidae > Rhinophrynus > Rhinophrynus dorsalis. The sequence continues at coordinate 292,438,268 of CM074720.1, forward strand.
AAAATTTGTTTGCTCCCCCTAACTAGCTTAAACCCCCCATGAAAGCTAAATAATTGTCCCCCCAGGATGAAAAAAGCTACCTTACCTCTTCATTAGCAAGAGGAAGAGAGCTGTCTTCTTCATGATGTTTAGAATTATTAGCAGCTCTCTACCTCCACTTAATGTAAGCCAACCCCCTGTAATTCCTCTATCGGGGCTGCGCAAACTGCCAAGCAAAATACAAGTCTTCTCATGCTTAACATTGAGATGTGATAGTTATTTAGCTCATTCCCTTTTCAACTGACTAAATCCTTTATAGCAAAAACCACCTCTGTTTCCTCACAGAGACTCATAAGCTTCATATACTATTTCCCTATCTGAAATGTGTTATTAAAACGGAAACAAAGTGCTCCGCCTTAAGCACTGCAATGTGATGGAGTGACTCCATCATAGTGGTAAATGAGCACTGGGCTGGCCTTGTACTGGAATGTACAATTGCAAAACAAACTGGGTTAATTATGTTTGTGGAAACAATCCAGACTGCTTATATTTCATACCCTCCAATTGCTGGCAAATGTTTACATTTCTCCAGGAGGCAGCCTTTATCCACATGAAATCTCAGAGTGGCAAATTATGTCACTATTATAACAATCCTGTGTTTTCAAGATAAAAGGGTTAACTCTGTGATTACCACAGAGAGTTCACTACAAACTGACAATCTACATTGCACACACCATGAGCACTCAAGGGAGGGAGCTGGAACTACTTGCTCCCAGAGAGAGCTGGGGAGGGAGGTGGGAGGAGATATTAGGAACAAGGGGATGTCTTTCAGAGCTGTGCAATACAGCTTGTAAAAGCTTATATCTAATAAGGTATGGTGAGTTAAAAAAAAAGTGCAATCTATAGACAATTTAGTACATACATCCAATAAGATAAAGTGTCTTGAGGGTCAGTTCCACTTTAATAAGTATAAAACCATTATGTAAGTATTTCCAGTACTGTGTAATTACGATTAATTAATGCCCTCTGAATTGCTTGCATTATATTTTCTGGCTTACCCCATATCAAGTCAACCTAAACATTTTATTATTATGGTCCATTTAGAAAGACTGGAACACTCTTATGTAATGATACATAAAGAATACTGTGAATGTGTCTCACACATATAATAGGTTTGCTGCAGATACCTTAGTTATGCATTTCTTATTTGTTAAATCAGGATGCAATTATAAATAACAGATGACCTTCTTGTATTTTATTTAATTTAACAGATACAATTAATATTCTGTTATAAGTTGCCACAAACACTGCAGACTTGACTTAAAAAAAAATCTGCCATGCTGACTCTACATATGCAAGTTTCTGAAATCATTATGCCTTAGTGATCTGAATTTTAATTGTAGAATTTCTAAATCTTCATCATGTATTTTCAAATTATAATATACCTTCCATCAATGTAAGTATGTGAAAGATTTTCTCCAAGCCTGCTCAATCTTATGAGAAAATCACTTGAGAATGCAATTACTGCAACATTTCACTTCTTAGTGTCAGTGTCTAATCAGTATGATTGTGCGTGGCTCACACTTATAAATAGTAGGTGTTTGCATATAGTTCATCTTAATAGTCAAAGAAGAGATAAATTGCATCTGTAATGATAAGCAATGTAAAATGTATGAATATTACATTTAAAGAAGCAGATACCATAGTTCACTTTGAGGTATCTCTTTTTCAATATTGTGAGACATAAGGAGTGTGGTTTTGCTAGTGTATATAGAAGTCAGTTTGTAATAACTTTTTAATTAGTATACTACAATTTACAGTCGTGTGAAAAAGAAAGAACACCCTCTTTGAATTCTATGGTTTTACATATCAGGACATAACAATCATCTGTTCCTTAGCAGGTCTAAAAATTAGGTAAATACAACTTCAGATGAACAACAACACATGACATATTACACTGTCATGATTTAGTTAAAGGGATAGTAATACTTCGTTTTAACTTTATTTTATTTTGTAGGCATTAAAAAAACATGAAGAATGATATAAGACTTATCTCTCAAACCTTTATGGTTTATGAGATATTCACAAGCAAAGTTTCCCCCTCCCGCCCCTTTTACTTAGTGTAAACAATCTCTTCTCAGATGTGGAATGCAGTCCATAGACCAGACAGATAACAGCAGGGGACAATCTTCTTCCTATGAAAACAATGAAATCCCTGCCCCCCTTGACAAGCTTTTCAGGTTTTTCCCTTATCTTAATTGAAGATTGTCCCTCTCTGCAGTCTATCTGGGCACCTCCCTTCTGCTCTAGCTGAATAGTGTGACATCAGTAAAAGGGGCGGGAGGGGGACACTTTGTCATTGAATTACTCTGGAACTACAACTCTGACAGAATTGAAATAACACTCTCCAAAGTCCAAATACTATGATGATTAATTAGAGCTGCTTTTATTATGAAACATTACTATCCCTTTAACAAAAATAAAGCCATAAGAATTAAGATGCTAAGTAGCAGACAGGTGCTGTTAATCACATGCCCTTGATTAACTGATCATCAGCAAGTGTGACCCCCTCTATAAAAGTTAAAGTGTGTGTTAAAGGGATAGTAATACTTCGTTTTAACTTTATTTTATTTTGTAGGCATTAAAAAAACATGAAGAATGATATAAGTCTTATCTCTCAAACCTTTATGGTTTATGAGATATTCACAAGCAAAGTTTCCCCTCCCCGCCCCTTTTACCTAGTGTAAGCCATCTCTTCTCAGATGTGAATGTAGTTGTATGACCAGACAGATAACAGAAGGGGACAATCTTCTTTGTATTAAAACAATGAAAGCCCTTCCCCCCTTGACAAGTTTTTCAGCTTTTTCCCTTATCTTAATTGAAGATTGTCCCTCTCTGCAGTCTACCTGGGCACCTCCCTTCTGATCTGGTTGAACAGGGAAGGGATACTTTGTGAATATCTCTTAAACCATAAAGGTTTGAGAGATAAGACTTATATCATTCTTCATGTTTTTTTTAATGCGAAGTATTACTATCCCTTTAACACAATGCCAATGAGAAAAGACATTAGCACTAATCTTAGAAAAGCAATGTTGCTGCCCATAAATCTGGGAAGGGTTATAAGGCCTTTTCCAAACAATTTAAAGTCAATCAATATACAGTGAGAAAGATTATTCAAAAGTGGAAAACATTAAAGACAGTTGCCAATCTTCCCAGGAGAGGATGTACCAGAAAATTCACCCCAAGGTCAGACTGTTCAGAGAATTGCAAAAAAAACAAGAGTTACATCTCAGACAGCTGTGATTCAAGTTCATTTTTGATATGGCTGTTATCTCTGTGCTAGGGTAGTCTGGGGGTGTGAGAAAGGAGAAAATGAGGTTTATCCCAAATACCCCCAAATTATGTGTGACAGAGTAAACACAGGCAGCTATGAGTCAAGTTACTTTTTGATCTGGCTGTTATTTCTGTATCAGGTGAGTCTGGGAGCAAAGGAGAATTACCCCAAACACCCCATAATTCTGTGTAACTGAATGGAAAAACACAGGCAACCATGATCCAAGTTTCTTCTTGATCTGGCTCTTATCTCTGTCCCAGGGGAGTCTGGAAAAAGAAGCAGTTGAACAGGGACAGAGTCAGGGACCCTGATGTGAGCTGTGACTGAGGCAGACTGATACTAGGTGAGATACAGTTTTTTTGTAGAGATTCAAGGCAAGACATCACACACAATCAGTTCTATTGTGTACTTTACAGTAAAAACACACACGGTAGTAGAGTCATTCCCAGCAAACACACAAGGGGTAGGGGAAGAGTGAAAGTATAAGGAGCAGTGCAGGGATGTGTGAGTAAAGTGGTAGTCCAAAAACTGACTGAAGCCATGGTTGCTACAGGATGTGCAATAAATTATGGCGATCCCTCCCTCCCAAGGAAGATGTAGTTTGACAAAGTCCCACCAAAAGTTTCCCCACCACCAGCAACAGTACTATTAATAAACCCTCTAAAAGCACTTAAACAGGGAAGCATGAGAAACCGGTTGGACACAAAAATATGGAAGAAGTTCCAGTTTTACCATCACAGGATTGATATAATGCAGGGTTCAATAAGGGTCAATAAAATAGGCACCCAATTTTTGGAGGGCACAGACAAGTTACATTTCTTAACGGAGAGCCACACACTCTCTCAGCAGGCTGAAATTACACAAGAAAGTAACACTCAGCCATTGACTTTTATACTGCTTGTGCTAATAGAAAGTTGGTCTTCAAATCCTGGAGGATGGAGGTGAGGGCACAAAGCCTAGCAGTCCTCTCAGGGGCCTGTGATGTTGGTATAGGTCTGGGGTGGAAGAGACATTGATGCCATTTTTAGCCCAAACTGAGAAGGAATGAGAGACAGATATAAGGATGGGCATCACCACCACCACCAGCAGTGAGCTTTTGGAATTTGAAACTACTCTAATTCCTGCTACTGCTGAGTTGCAAGGGCAGCAGGATGCTGAGGAGCAAGCTAGTGTGCCACAGACCACCGTGGACACAGTGGGAATTGGGCCAACAAGTGATGCGGGACTAGGACAGTTTGCACTTTCAAGAGGCAGCAATACTCCCGGTCCTTGTTGCAGTGCTGATTTTGAGGCAGTAGCAGCAATAGCATCAACGTCATCCTCTGCCCCAGACAGTGAAGGGGAATGTGGAGGAGAAGAAGAAAGAGGCCAATCTTCTCCACCTGTTCCCTATCCCTATACCCTGAAGTCATGGGTGTGGGACTATTTTTCTCTTGAGACATGCACAGTACAGTCATCACCAACTGCACTGTGCACAATTTGTGACAAGTCATTGAGAAGGGGAAAGGAGGGAACACACCTTGGCACAAGCACTCTGATATCAAGCATGAAACAAAGACACTATGACAGTGACATTAAACATGTTAAAGTCAAACACCCACCACAGAAATCAAGCACCACTTTTGCTGTACCCCCTGACTCTCCAGAAAGGCAACAATAGGCAAGGCAGAGATCAAAGAGGAGGAAGAACAGAGCAACCCAGGCAGAGACTGGAAGTTCCATGATGAATGAAACAACTAGCTCGCCATCACCTACTAGGCTAACTACATCTTCTGCCAATCCACCTTATTCATTGTTACCTCCCCCGCCAAATGATAGCCACTCTGTTGATGTTAGGATGTGGCAGTTCATCTCCGCCCATTGCACACTGTGTGGTACACTGACTACACATGCCAGTGTGGTGGAGGAGAATCTCAAGCAATGCATCAAGCGTTATCTGAGGAGGTTCCATCCTGCAGAATGGCAGGGAGGGTTCCTCATTACTATTAAACTGTCAGCAAGCTGTCATGTGTCCTTAGCAGGGTCTGGACAAGGGTTATAGTTACAGTGGCAGTACTTGGTTTCGATATAGTTGTGCCAGGTGTTATATACCACACACACTGTGCACATTGCAATTGCTGATGAGAGGCACAGTTCCTGCTCTCAATGGAAACATTTCTATTCTAGTAACACACCCATGATTTTGCAGGAGGGGCAGTTGGAGAAAAATTATTGGCCAACTTCTTCTGGGGGCTACTTATTATGCTGCTGCTGCCTCAGGTGAATCACTGGAGCTAGTAGTGGCCTGTGGAACCTTCATCATCCATAACCCATGTTACTGCTGTTGTAGATCCCATTCCCTTTTCGGCTGCCTTATCATCCAGCAAGAACAACAGTCGCAAATTTCACAACTACATCAGGCATTTGTCAAGGCCCCACCAATCGCACCACTCCAGTCCCCCACCACCACTACCATACACATCTGCCACATTGTAGGTTGAACTTTATTTTTCTTTAATCACTTGATATCATAATGAATATGTGCCAGTGTCACTTAAGCAGGAAGTAGGTTTTGTTGGCAAAGGACAAAGGCACTCTACATGCTAACATATTTTTTCAAGGTATATGTTACTGTAGGACTCACCACTTTGACTTCCAGATACTTATTTCTCCACTACAGCCATCAGTAGAAATAATATTGTGCTGGGAAATGTTGCACCATATTAAACATATTAGAAAATGTGTTGGACTAGGCAAAAATGTGTTAGAATAGGAGAAAAATATGTTGAAATAGGCAAAAAGGAAGAAGATTTTGAATTGGAGAAAAGGAGAAAACTTTCATGAAAAAAGAGAAAAATCATCTGTTTTTCATGAAAAGTCATGCAGGAAATTACTCTCACTTTTTACCCACCCCTAATTCTACCTCCATAGGCTCAGTGCCACAAGATTGTTGTTAAGCCAATGTGCTGCCTCTATTTGAGAAGGGAACTAAAACAGAACCTGGAAATTATAGATCTGTGAGTTTGACCTCTGTGGTGGAAAAAACAGCTAAAACGAATAATAAGGGATTATATTCCGAATTACACAACATAAATTAAGGTTATAAACAGGAATCAACATGGCTTTATGAGCACTAGATCATGCCAAACTAATATTTTCAACTTCTATGAAGACCTAGATAAGGGTAAGGCACTTCATGTAGCATATTTAGATTTTACAAAAACATTTGATACAGTGCCCCACAGGAGGCTAGGGTAAAAATAAGGAAATTAGGGCTAGGGGATAACCTTTGCAATTGGATAGAAAACAGGTTGAAGGATTGGGATTATAGATAAAATGTGAAAAACGTGTGATTAAAGGGGCAAAAAATTTCTAGCAATTGAAAAAAATAGCGAAACATTTTTGGCAATGATCATAAACCGTGAATATTTAATCACTTTATTTAAAGTTGATTTTCCTGAGAAAAAGCGGACAATGACATGGTTTTTGTAGATTTTTTTTTTTTTGCGGGGACACAATAGGACCTTTTGCCCACCCCTAGTATTTAGCACCATCTAACATATGGTGCCATTCTTTAAGAGCAAGTTTTATAGTCAGAAGTTCTCTATCACTGACATCATAATCTCTTTCTGAAGGGGACAATTTACAAGAAAAGAAAGAAATGGAACTGAGTTCTGTCACCAGAACACTGGAAGGGGTACTTGTGGTTCAGGAAAAGATGCTGATGAGACTGGACCAAGGGCAGCAGACCCCACCGGAGCTGGAACAGAGGCACCAGCGGAACACAGATTCAGAGTCTGAGCATTAAATTGGGCCATGCCTCTCTGCAGGTCACCGACAGCCTGGGATAAGTATTCTAGCTTCTGAGTCAAGCAAATTATCCCTGATCTAGGCACTCAGGATCCATACTGGCAAAGTTATTCTATTAGGAATACAGAAGACTGGATTCTGATGGTGGGACAAAGGGCCTATTAGAAGCCTAAGGATAATGGTCTCTACAGAGGAAGCTAAGGAGTGAAGCTTGAGTGTGAGGCTGGGGAGTAACACCAGAAACCAGTGTACCCTTGCTGAAGTAAAAACCATATGGTTTTAGCTGTGAAGCCAGATATCCCAGCCCCACTGAGCTAAGGTCTGGACCACACTGGTGGTCCAGGGACAACAGAGAGACTGGAGTGTGAGAATGAGGAGTAGTTGAGGCTAACAATACATTGAAATAAATGGAGGTCATGTGAAGTCATGGTTGAAGTCAAATTTGAAACAGGTGGCGTTCAAGCAAAGTCAAGATATAGGTCGAGGTCAAACATAGAATCAAATACAGAAACCAGGAAATTGAGTCTTCCATACCAACTTCCTCAACAGGGCTAACAACTGGTAGCTGAAATTTTAATCACTAGTTTTAAAGTGGATTTTCCAGCGAAAAAGCGGACAACAATGTGGTTGTCGCAGAATTTCTCATGGGAACATGGCAACAACTTTCACCTATCCCTAATAATGACAACATAAATATAAACCAGCTGGTGAATGATCCATTATTATGCTTTTAGAAGGTTCATAGAATAGTGTCAGTGTCTATAAAACAATTAACAGATGAGAGTTGGTACCGTGTTAGCTGTATAAATACAGGAGGCAAATATAGTTTTTGATACCTTTTATTGGCTAACTAAGCAGATTTAAATGCAAGCTTTCAAGACCTTAGGTCTCTTCCTCAGGCATGTTATACAGATAAATATGAAAACATCTCTCTTAAATACAAGTACACATCACATTGTTTAGCATGGAAATCAGATAACAGAATGCAGTCCAGATCCAGATATCTTTGATCAGTCAATGGTAAATTGCACTCTTCCTCTGAGGCTTTAGAGGTATTTACGATGCTCTTGGGTCTGTGGAAAGGTCAGTCAACTAAATTGTATTGGTCTGGTTCGTACTTGGATGGGAGACCGCCTGGGACTACCAGGTGCTGTAGGCTTTTGCTTAGAAATTATATTTTGATATAAATTCCTTATCCCTGTTCAACCCACTACAAATTGCATTAAATTTTAACATTAATTTTACCTCCCATACCTTTCTGTCCCTCTGAGTGCGAAACAGTCCCATCAATACAGTTAATTTAATATCCTTGACACTGTGCCCATTTTGGCAAAAATGTTCTCCCACTGGTGTCTCTGTCTTTTTGTTATTAACGCTGGATCTGTGGGAATTAAATCTCCTATGTAGTGCTTGTCCAGTTTCTCCCACATACAGAGCTGTTGGGCATTTTGCACACATGATAAGGTATATTACATTGGATGATTTACAGGTGAAGGTACCATTGATCTTATGGTGTAACCACAATATGCCAATATGCCAATCTGTTTATGGCAAAATTGGAAGAGGACTTCCTGTCCACCTGCCAGATTAAACCCCTTGTCTACCTCCGCTACATAGATGATATTCTTATCATCTGGACCGCCAGTGAGGAGGAACTTCTCAAATTCCATGAGAATTACAATACATTCCACCCCAATATCAACCTAACACTCAGTCACTCACGCACAAGCATTAACTTCCTTGACACAACTATCAGTATTCAGAAAAACTCCATCCACACATCCCTATACCGCAAACCAGCAGACAGACCAACATACCTGAAAAGCAATAGCTTCCATCCAAAACACACAAAGAACTCCATCATATACAGCCAGGCCATCAGATACCACCGCATCTGTTCTGACAGGATGGACCGTGACAAGCACCTCCAGGAACTCAGAGGAGACTTCATAAAACACGGTTACAGCGCAACTATTATTGACAGTCAGATACAGAAGGCTACCCAAATACCAAGAAAAAATCTGTTACACTACAAAGAACAACATAAGGGAAACCGGGTGCCACTGGTGGTCACTTACCACCCCCAGGTTGAAGTGCTATGCAAAATTTCAAGAGAACTTCAAAAGAAATTACATACAGATGAAAGACTCAAGAACATATTCCCACAGCCTCCCTTACTCTCATTCAGACAGCCTCCAAATTTGAAACAACTGATGGTGAGGAGTGCCCTGAGTAAAAATACAAAAAATGGCACATCTCCCTGCCTACAAAAGAGATGTGAAACTTGTGCACACATTTACACCACGGACAACATACCAATTCCAAACACCCAGTTACACCATAAGATCAATGGTACCTTCACCTGTAAATCATCCAATGTAATATACCTTATCATGTGTGCAAAATGCCCAACAGCTCTGTATGTGGGAGAAACTGGACAAGCACTACATAGGAGATTTAATTCCCACAGATCCAGTGTTAATAACAAAAAGACAGAGACACCAGTGGGAGAACATTTTTGCCAAAATGGGCACAGTGTCAAGGATATTAAATTAACTGTATTGATGGGACTGTTTCGCACTCAGAGGGACAGAAAGGTATGGGAGGTAAAATGAATGTTAAAATTTAATGCAATTTGTAGTGGGTTGAACAGGGATAAGGAATTTATATCAAAATATAATTTCTAAGCAAAAGCCTACAGCACCTGGTAGTCCCAGGCGGTCTCCCATCCAAGTACGAACCAGGCCTGACCCTGCAAAATACAATTTAGTTGACTGACCTTTCCACAGACCCAAGAGCATCGTAAATACCTCTAAAGCCTCAGAGGAAGAGTGCAATTTACCATTGACTGATCAAAGATATCTGGATCTGGACTGCATTCTGTTATCTGATTTCCATGCTAAACAATGTGATGTGTACTTGTATTTAAGAGAGATGTTTTCATATTTATCTGTATAACATGCCTGAGGAAGAGACCTAAGGTCTTGAAAGCTTGCATTTAAATCTGCTTAGTTAGCCAATAAAAGGTATCAAAAACTATATTTGCCTCCTATAAAACAATTAGAAATACATTATTGTTACATAGCAAGACCCCAACTTTAATGATAAAATATCTAACTACATAGATACAGTTTGTTCCAAGTGTGATAAGCATTTCTTTGCAGAATCAGATTTTGTCAAAGCTTTTAAAGATATTAGATGAACATTGCATTTTGGAGGAGGAAAGAGGAAAAAATGGGAACTAAAACAAATAGAAACCATAGAAGTCAGAAAACAGATTATACTCTCAATGGGCAAAAACAATATCCTAAGAATTAGGTAAACATCATAACAGCAAACTATTCTGGTTCCTCATAGGTCAGAAGTCTGAGATCACATGCTTAGGGTCTGGCTGTAAACAAGAGAGTGTGTTTGGAATGGAAACTGTCATGTTGGTGTGTGGTACAGAGATGTCTGTATGAAGTTGTTTTTAATACTGTTTTGGTATCCAGAAAGTTAATTTGTGTGGTTAAATGGCTGAGTATGAGGTTAATGGAAGGATGGAAAGCATTGTAATTTTCATTAAATGAAAAAAGTATATTGTCTCTTGAAATCCAAATGATTAGGATACCATCTATGTAGCAGTGATAGAGCAGAAGCTTTATTTGGCATATTGTAGCACCATTCCTATTCCCATTCCCAAGGTATTTCCTGTATTTTGCCCAAGTGTTTAATAATAATGTTTTATTGTAATAGCTGAGTTTCAGGTTTTTTGGGTAAGCCCTCTTACTCCATGAATTCTTAGCAGGATGCAATGTCATCTTTATGTAGAATGTTGGTATAGAAGAATTTTGGCCATAGTGGCCAAAATGGTTTTTTTTGGGATGGAGTGAAGGTTAGACAGTTTGTTTAAGAGATTGGTCATGCTCTGTATGTAACTGGGTGTTTTAATGGAATACTTTCCACCCAGCCAGAGATATTTCCTTTGAGTATGTTAGCTCCAGATTGTATTGGTCTTCCTGAAATACTCAATGAAGTAAATCCTGGTAGTATATAGGAGCATCCAACATTAGGGCCACAAGGTGGTCTCTAGTATTAGCTTATTGAAGTGCAACCTTCATTTCGAGTGCCAGATATACTGTACCAGAGGAACAGTGGGAGTTTCCCCCAAGCCTTTTAGCTTGTCCACATGTATCTATTGTTCCTGCCACAAGTTTATGTGAGTTATGTCCATGGGTGATGGTGTGCTGCTTATTTTCTATTTGAAGATATTACACTAGGAGCACCTCCTTTTTCTTCTTTTGCTCTGTTTTTGTCTCTAGTATTAGTAGGGAGCACTTATATGATTCTATTAAGCTCTGTTGTGTAGTCAGGTAAGTGATATCTTTTTTTGACTAACTGATTACCTTTAGAATGCAAGCTATAAGAAATTCTATCTAGCCCCTCTTACCAAGGGTACAATTGTCCTTTAAAGGTAGGTTGTAACTAAGAAACACACAGATAAGGGATAATAATAAAGATGATTGTATTATGTACAGAATCAAAATACTGTTACAGTTTGGATGATATATACATTAATTGAATAATATTGTAGATTACAGGTATGGAAAAGATGGAATTAAATTGGATACCAGTAAATTATATGATAACGGTCTCCTCTGAATGAAAAAAGTTAGATTTGATTTCAGTCAAATTCAAAGTTATATTCACTATATGCAAGATATGACTAAATATTATATAATACAACCAGCACTACATAAATTAAATAATAAAAATTAAATTATACAAAACAGTTGACAGGTAGACAATTTTATAATGATTGTCATTGAATATAAAGTGACCCTATTGGTTGTTGTCATGAATTACATCAGCTGACCTCACTGTACCTACAGTATGACATAGCTTGAAGTAGGAGCAGTTTATAGAAAGGTATGCTGATTCTCAGTTTTCGCCATGAAGAAGACTAAAGCTCCAAAATTCAGAGTTCAAACTATATTATATACACAAACGTAACACATCTTATATAAAAGAAAAGTTTTTTTCTCCACATTGGTGCAATGTCACTGTAGTCAGCTGTAATACAGCTTGCCCTGTCTTCTACATCTAATTCCCAGAGAATGGGTTTAAACAGTTATTACATTGTGTGTCTCATGTTTTTGTTTTCTTCCAGCAAATGCTAATCTGTTTTAAGACACTATACTATGAATTTATGCTCATTTGTTTTTACTCTGATATGTGCAAATTAATACATGAATAGCATAGGACATGAAACACATGAAAAATATATGAACGTATGAAATGTATGGTTAAAAAAGCCATTTCTGTCAGCATTTAAAATCTGAAGACATTTATTATAACTGTGTTATGGTGTTCAAGATGCAATATAATAATTTGCTTCTCCATGGAAATATAAATTGACATTACTTACATTGTTACTGTTCGTGAAACACAAAATTATTAGTCTACAAAATGTTAAAATAAAATCAAATTTACAGTAATATCTATTATTTATAACCATATGATCTACAATAGGGTAGGCAGTTGCTGGACCACCAGCTGCTGGGTACTACAACTCCAATCATCCCCAATCATCCAACTGCTGGTTGGAGATGATGGGAGTTGTAGTCCCCAACAGCCGAAGGTCCAACTATTGATTGCCCCTGGTCTACAGTATACTTATATAGTAATGAGAAAGCCCACCAGCCAGAAACCTCCCTACAGGAGCTGTTAAAGTAGAAAAGTCAATTAGAAATGTCAATAGACAGATAACCACACTTTGCATGAAAACAAAGGAAATACTGATTGAAAACAAAATAAATCATGGTCTATAGTTTCAACTTAACAACAACTTCAACATTTTTTTTGTAAGTGAGAATGTTTTAATGGATTTTGTGGTATGAAAATGCATTAAGCCGTTTACTCAGATAGGTGAAATCTGTTTCAGAGCTGGGTGACATAAGAACGCACCACGGGCAATAAAAATAAGACAAAATCACTTAGCAGTTTTCTTTATGCCTAAAAGCTTCCCCAGGGTAGTACAGGAGACGCATTAATTATCTAGAATACACCCCTGCAACCACCATATGGTGGATAACCCTCTCTGTTATGGTACTTCTAGTCAACATAAGAATAAAATAAATATTTAGTAAAATGTGGTAAATATATGAGCCCCAGTTCTGTCCTCAATCCAAGGGGGTAAAAGCCACATTTAAATCAAGGGGATTTTTATTTGTCTTCTGTGATGCAGTTGGTTTGCACTGAAATTATTACAGTTTTCTTTTGAATACAGGACCCGTATTGTGATAAATATGTTAATATGCATATTTTTATCATATTTTCTATAGAATTAGGAGGACACAATGATAAAAGGAGCATATTTGTGATCATATTTTATAAGGATTAATTTTTTACAACCATAGACAATTTCTAATTATATAAAAACATCAACACAACACAATTCCACCTACCAATTTACAACTATAGTCATAACTGTTTACAAATATTAATTTTACTGTCTGTTTAAAAACAATTAGCATTAAAACACAAATGCTGAGAATTTAAAGGTTTATTTTATCACTGGCCCACAAAAGCATAGCTGTGAGCTAATTAGATTAATACTTTTGTGCTTTTTACAGAAGTGAAATGTATTTAGCTTCAGCACCTTAAGGGGTAGATTTGAAGGCAGGCGTTAGCCCCCCAAAAAAACACCACCGGGTGTTTTAACGTGTAGCAAGCCATTTAAAGGTCCATGCAATGAACAGCTAATGGCAGTTCGGGAAGTAATACAGCCACTACACTAACGTGTGTTTTGGCCCATTAGAAAAGAAAAAACGTTCCAAGTTACCATTTAAAGGACTGCGTTAGCTTAAAAATCTGATAAGGGACTCATTTTATCGCATAAAAGTTGAGACTCAGTTAGGTAGGCTGTAAAGTTCCTTATCGGATCTTTAGGCAGCTAACGCAGCTATTAGCAGGCAAAAAAAAAAAACAAGTCCACAGTGGATGTATTGATATGGGGCCCTAAGCCCCATATCAATACCTCCAAAGAGCCTAAAATGTGTCCAAAGTTAGTAGAATTAACCCTATGAGTGCCAGTGGGGTATAATTACCCCTCCAGCATTCATAGGGTCAACCCGACTAAGTAAAGCAACACTGCATTACAAGTAACACTTACCATCAATCCTTATGTCCAGCGGGGTCCTCAGCATCCTGGTCATCTGTCCTATTTTCTTCTCTTCTGTCTCTTCTCTTCTTTCTTGAGTCTTCTTGCTGTTAAAAAACAAATAGATATAAGTATAATGTAGAAATACACATCACTCTAATACATACTTTAACCCCTTGAGTGCCAGAGGTGTACGCAACGCATTGCAGATCAATGCATTGCGTACCTCTCTGGTGCTTAAATGGGTTAAAGTATGAATTAACACTGTCTGGTTCAGTAAATATGTTGCCATTTAGCACTACACATGATCCAAGTTATTCCAAATAAATGTCTCCATATATGTCACGTTAAAATAATGCCATGTTAAATATATTACTGCAAAATACTTAGCTTTATATATACATATATATATATATTATATAATATTGCTTGCTGTCTCCACTGCTGTGTGTGGCCATGGAGGTGGCTGCAGCAGAGACAGCATCATGCAGCACAGAGTCCCCCTCCATCTTCCTCATGGGCCGATGCCCGTTACACTCTGAGGGGAATGGTAGTGAGCCTGCCTTTATATATGGGCAGTCTCACTTGCAATTCCCTCACAGCCATTGGCTGGTATGTGCTTACTCACATCTCAGCCAATCTGCTCTGAGCAGCTGTGCTTTGAAACTGATTGGCTGGGATGTGAGTATGTTTTCCAATGGCGGTTAAATATCCAGCCTCAATAGTATAAAAAAAAACCCAGAAAAAAAAAAAAACCCAGAAATTCCCTCCACCCAGTGTGGTGTACTTTAGGAGAAAAAGAAACTAGAAGCAGTCAGAGAGATAGAAAAAAACATATAAATAACATATAAATTAAAGTAAGATTTAGTGGTATTTGGTTTTATCTCCTTTCTACCTTCACACATGCCCAGACTCTTCTAGCATAGAGATACCAGCGAGATCAAGAAGGAGCTTGGATAAAAAAAAATGGCAGGAATTTTTTATGAAAAAAACACAAAATGTAGCTTTTTATGTACAATTTCCCTTACATTCAAAATAGATCAAATGGAAACTTTGTTGCTACTACCTATGAATTTCACACAAGAACTTTGTTGTTTTCCCCCTGTACTTTCTATAAAAGTGAAATTCCCACCATAATACTGCTGTTTCTAAGTGTTGAAGTGGATAAACCAACTGCCGAATCTAAAAATTACATAATTATGACTTGAAAAGCACGTGAGTATAATGCACCAATAAAGCAAATTATTTGTATTCATTTTTTTAAGTGTGTGTATCTCTCATTTGCCACTTGATTCAAATTTGGTGATGGTAGTTTTTAGTCACAGTTCAGCCTTCTATCACTTATGGTGTGAACAGTTAACGTGTGGTAAATCATGACAACGGCTAGGCTTCAGCCCATGTAGATGAATAAAACAGCTCAGTCTGTGTGCCATTCTATTGTGCAGTGAGTGTTAACACATTAAGGTTTATATTTTTTGCCAGAGATACTGTGCTTACATATACCAGTCATAGAATACACAACACATGTTAAAAACCTCGCTGAACATATGAAAGCAGGGAACAATCAACTCATACATGTATTCTGAAACATCACAAAGAGAAAAACTGTTAGAATAACCCCTGAAATCCTAAGAAAACAACCTTGAACTGTGAATCAAGTCTCCACAGGGCTCATAAACTCCCTGTGTACCAAAGGGCTGTGCAAATCCTTATGGATCAATACACTGCATTCCCGCAAGAAATCCCATGAAAACCACTTTGTTGTCTGCAGGAAAATCCATTTTAAAACCAGTGATTAAAATCTTCGCATTTTTCACCCACTGGCGAAAATTCTTCACAATTTATTCAATAGCTAGAAATTTTCCATCCATCGATTTACATGTTTTTCGTCTTTTCGTTATAAAAATGTGACATATTCTAGAAAGTGAAACACAATAGAAGCAGCTACAGAGCTAGGTAGACGTGCTGTGCTGTTCTTCTGTGATCTCTTTGAAAAATTGAGGCAGGAGAGGCTCATAGTGACTGCTATCACTATGAGAAAGCTTAGAAACAGTAAAAGGAGGGACTGGAAGAACCCTTATGTGTCCACTGAGTCTGAGGAGGAGGAAGCACTACAGAACCAATGCTGTCCAGGCCTCATAAATCACCTCTAGGGATCTTGGGGAATTTAATGGGAAGGGAGGAAAAAAAGCGTAGTAGTCAGTCAGAGCAGGACAGGCCAGCTGACTGTGCCTGCTGCCATATGTGCAGCTCTTGCTGCCACTATTGCTATACCTGCTGCCAGACGTTCTGCCCCTGCTTCCACTAGTGCTGTGCCTGCTGTCAGACATGCTGCCCCTGCTTTCACTAGTGATGTGCCTGCTGTCAGACATGATGCCCCTGCTTCCACCAGTGCTGTGCCTGCTGTCAGACATGCTGCCCCTGCTTTCACTAGTGATGTGCCTGCTGTCAGACATGCTGCCCCTGCTTCCACCAGTGCTGTGCCTGCTGCCAGTGCTGAACCTGCTTCCACCAGTATTGTGTCTGCTGTCAGACATGCTGCCCCTGCTTCCACCAGGGCTGTGCCTGCTGACAGTGCCGAACCCGCTGCCACCAGTAATGTGTTTGCTGTCAGACGTGCTGCCCCTGCTGCCACCAGTGCTGTGCCTTCTGCCAGTGCTGAACCTGCTGCCACCAATGCTGAAGCTGCTGCTAGTGTGTCTTGCAATACTCAGGAGGGGGGAATGAGAAGATGCTGCCATGTGTGACAGCAGGGGACCCTAAGTCAAACTTGCCATCCCCAAGCAGTGCTGCCATTGCTAGTACTACTACTAATATTAATGCCCAGTATCTTGTTAGTCTTAGGAGTGAAGGAGGGGGTAATCAATATCCTCATATTAATAGTGACTGTGAGGAGGAAGACTCTGGGGCTGAACTTGATGTGGTTGGTGTTAGTAGTAGTAGCAGTAATGATGATGCAGCAGTGAGACTAGTGTTAGGGGAGTGATAGGGGAAGCATTTGAGAGCGGTCAAGGGAGCCCACACTAGTCCTCTGGTCATGGGAGTCCCCTGCCCTTCACGACAGTATCCAAGTGGAACATGATCCTGAAGAGGCCAGAACTGTTGGGGGATAGCAGGTGCAGAAATAATAATACCACCACCACCAGCAGGAGCACAGATCAGTTGCCTGTGCCTGCTGCTATTGCTGCCAGTCTGCCTTCTTCATGTCACCAAGAAATGGAGAAGCAAAATCAGTTTCATTTTTGGGTTCAACAAATATGGATCCCTTGAAGAATTTTGATCAAATTCCAACTGTGTATCAACAAAAAGATATAAGAAGACACAAAAGATCACGACCCATAGAGAGAGGGGCAGAACCTTACACATACAGGACAAGACAAGTAATCAATACCTCTAGAAGAATGAGATCTCAGAACAAAAGGTAAGAAGAGAAGATGATGGAGAAATAGGAAAATTGCATTTCACCAACAACAGGATGAGGAGTTAAACCTCAATGTTATAAATCTGTCGAACACTACACTAACAGAAGCACAAATTTTTGTTTTGCGTTAAGGGTTGTCTTTTGTACCCTCCAACACTTTTTCTTTGTTTGACACAATTATAGACCTTAATCGGTTTATTCGTAAGCTCACATAAGCACACACTCGGTTCAGGCCCAAGTTGAGTTTTTATCCAGTACAACAAAGAGGTCATTACATCGATCTCTATCAGAAGTTGGTGGAGGGTGATCTTGTGGAGTTATCCCTGAAGATGGGGTGTTCATCTAAGTACAACAATTTGAATATTATTCATAGACAAGCTCTGAAAGGGCTAGTAATGTAAAAAAAAGGTTTTTTGCATTTAGAAGAGCTTAAAAATTTGAGCTAAATGCAAAAATCTGTATCTCTCAAACCGCTTGAGAGATAAAGGCATTTAAAGTCCAATGTCTCCTGCTGACATCTGTAAAGCTGTCAGTGGGAGATCCGTGTTGGTCGACACGGAGGCTCTGCAGCAGAGCCTCAATCGCATTGTTGACAACGAATCCCTTCATTGGAATGATGTAAAACATGTGCTTGCAAAACATGCACACGTTTTAGACCATTCCAATGAAGGAATTCATTGTCAATAAAGCGATTGCAGCTCTGCTGCAGAGCCTCTGTGTTGACTGACACGAATCTCCTGCTGACAGCTTTACAGATGTCAGCAGGAGACATCGAACTTTAAATGTCTGTATCTCTCAAACCATAGTGGATTGAGAGATACGTTTTTTTGCATTTAGCGCAACTTTTTAAGCTCTTCTAAAAGCAAACAAACTTTTTTTTTACATTACTATCCCTTGAAGTCTATTTCTGACAACAAGGATATTGTGGTCAGAAATTCTGATAAAGGAGGGTCAATTGTTGTCTTGGAAGCAATGAGACAACTCACCAATTTAGATGATTATGCAGTGTTGACTAGTGATCCCGTCAAACGTTTTCAATGTATTTTAAGAAATCTATTACAGAAAGGTATGGATGTAAATATTTTATATAAAGACAAATTTGAGTACATATATTGCGAACAACCAGTTACTCCTATTTTTCATATGTTGCCAAAAGTGCACAAGACACTTGTTGACCCTCTGGATAGGCCCATCTTTTCTGGGACTGGTTCCCTGAATGAGGGCCTATCCGGATATGTAGATGAGTTCTTGTTTCCTATGGTTTTTGAACTACCATCCTATCTGCAGGATACGAGAGATGTTTTGAGGGCTTTTGATGGGGTTTTATGGAAATATACATATTTGTGGGTAACATTAGATGTTGTTGCCCTTTATTCATCCATTCTATATTTGGAGGGTCTTAGGGCTCTCGAATATTGGTTTGCCACTTTAGAAAGACTTCCAAGTGTGCAGTAATTTTTTCTTCAGGACTGTGTAGAATATTTGTTAAATCATAA
Source organism: Rhinophrynus dorsalis (assembly GCA_037306005.1). Taxonomy (NCBI): domain Eukaryota; kingdom Metazoa; phylum Chordata; class Amphibia; order Anura; family Rhinophrynidae; genus Rhinophrynus; species Rhinophrynus dorsalis. The sequence goes on from CM074720.1 coordinate 292,457,428, forward strand.
CTTTTTCACCTTCGATGGGACCTTTTAACTCCAGAGGCATGGCACCTCTATGGAGGCTCATTTTGCTCCCTCATACGCCAAACATTTCATGGGTTGGTGGGAGAGGTGTCACATTTTTGGGGGTGAGGGGTCTCAATCAAGGTGTATTAAGAAATATCTTAGATGTGTGGATGATATATTGATGGTTTGGGACGGTACAGAAGTGGATTTGCTACACTACATGGAAACATTGAATGAAAACCCTTATAACTTAAAGTTTACTTTAAATTTACATAAGACCTGTATACATTTTTTTTATCTTAACTTACTGTCTGGGGATTAAAAACACCATGTACTATAAACCTGATGCAGGCAATGCCCTTGAGTATGCCACTTCTTGTCATCCAGAGAGTTTAATCAGGAACTTACCTGTAGGTCAGTTTTTGCATATTAAACAGAACTGCTCCAAAGTGGAAGATTTTGAGTTTCATGCTAATATCTTAAAGAATAAGTTGGAGGATAGAGGTTACTATCTGCGTGATGTTGAACAGGCATACAAGAGGACAGTAAATACTCCTAGGCAGAGTTTATTGAGATCTAAAAAATATAGAGGTAGATTTTCTCGCAATCAGAGTATAGAAAAAGATATTCCAACTTTCATAACTAGGTACAGCAATAATGCATATCAGATTAAACATATTCTGAGGAAACACTGGCGAGTTCTGTGTCAGGATGAAAAGTTGAGTCATCTGTCACATAACTCTCCTACAGTAGTTTTCAAGAAAGATAAGACCATTGCTAATATGGTCTCTCCTAGCATTTTCTGGTCGAAAAAACCTGTGGAATGATTGACCACTAACAGCATGTTTGGATGTGCACATAAAAAATGCATTTGCTGTGCCTATGTTGTGAAGTCAAATAGTTTTGAGTCTACAGTTACAAGGAAAATATATCATATGAAAGATTTTATAAATTCCAAAAATGTAGTATACTTGGTGACATGTAAGTGTGGGATTCAGTACGTTGGTCGTACTATTCGTCCTTTAAAATTTAGGATTAGAGAACATTTGAATTCTATTGTGAAAGAAGATGGTAGGTCACAAGTTGTTAACCACATTGTTAATGAACATAGTGCTGATAATTTACCTTTCAGGGAATAGAGAAGTGTGCACACTCACCGAGGGGAGGAGATAGGCTGACTAGATTGAATAGGAGAGAAGTTTTTTGGATTTTCCAGCTAAATACTAGAAGGCCTTATGGCCTAAATGTTGAATGGGACTTAAATTGTTATACAGGGTAAATCTAGCACATTCACTTTCTCCTCTCTCGCTGAGTGTTGTATCACTTCTTATAAGTATCTTATGTATATATGATATTCTGCTCTCCTTTGTCTAGGAGGATTGTCGTCTTTTGTTTTTTAATGTTTATTATTTTTTTGTAGGTCTATATATGACTTTTGGTGTTTTTAATTACTATATTTTGTAATATTGTATTTGTTGCAGCCACAAATGGCTCCAGTTGTTTGTTGGTATTTTGTGTGTTGTCTATATAAAGCTGGTTTGAGGAGGGTGGTCCTGTCCTCTGATGAAGGAGGCCTGCGCATCTTTGAAACGCGTTAGGAGTGGACTGTCCTGATCATATGTAAGTTCTGTATTGCTCTATTTTATGATATGTATAATCATATCATATTTTTAATTCTATCTCCTTCTCATCCACATGTTATATATGGGATGTTGTACACTTAGTAGGTATGTATCTAGTATCATTATTGTTTTGCTTTTGAAGACGCGGTGGTGCTGTGGGTAATGCCTCACTACTAGGCCTCAATGTACTTACATACGTGGAGTGGATGGTTCCTAAAGTTTATGGTTGGTATGGAATCCCCTAGAGTGGGTAACACAGTCTCCCTTGGGCTCCTGTGCTTCCTTCCTCTTTGGTGTGTCGGCCGGCATATTTGCGGCCACTTCCACATTACTGATATCATGAAACAGGTACTGGCAAGGACGCCTGTTTATAGGCCTATTCTGTGTTGCCTAATTGGGTCCTGCCTTCTCCTGCTCCTTTATAAACCTCCCTTGGCCTGGGAGTCATTGCCCTTACATGGTGTTTCCACTAGTGTCTCTTGTGCTCCATTGTGACCCGTGCTTTATCTGAGAATTTTCTCCGTGTATAACCCCAGCTTGTCTGACTACCCACTTCGGTCCTGACCTGTGCCTCTGGCTGATTAACTCAATCTGTGTATGACAGTGGCTTGTCTGGCTACCCACATTGGTTCTGACTGTGGCTCTGGCTGACTATCTTGCTCCGTGTAGTCCCCGGTTGTCGGACTGCTGGCTTTTGCTGACTATCACTCCATGCAGTGCCCGGATTGTCTGACCTGTGGCTCTGGCTGAGTACTTGCTCAGTACCTTCCTAGAGTGCCTGACCATCAGTTTCGCTGTTCCATGTTTCAGGCCTGCTCTCGATCCCTGTTGCCTCTGTTCAAGTGACCCGGAGTGGAGACTGGTGCATCAGTACTATACCCTCTGTTGGTTCATCCGCACTTTGGGCCTAGTCTCCGGTATATCGCAGTAGTGCAATGCACAGCACAGTGTGCGGCTCCGGATAGGAGCCTGGGTCCTATCATCTTGAGTTCTGGGGTTGTGTGGGCTATACTATTATTTGCTGTACATTATAAATAAAAGTGGTTATTTATATTTTACAATTGTGTCTGTTCTTCTTTGCCTGAAAACCGTGACAGCAGGATCCAATCATTTGTTATCACAATAGCGATGGGTACCATCGACTGAACATTATGCACATAAAAGCTCCTCTTAGCAATAGAAGCATTTCAACTCTATAAACACACAGATGGCTTCTGATGATAATATGTGGATCACCCATGTGTGAGCAGCACATTTTTTCACCTACATCCTGAGGCAATGCTCCATCTAATGTGATTTTGAGAATGGGGCCTTTACAGAAGGATGGCTGTTGGGGGAGTAACCTATGTGAACATAAATATCACATTAGTACAACATAGACAGTGGTACTCACATGATAAAGGAAATCTTTGGGTTAAAATAGGAATCAGTGACAAAATGTATTCCACATTACACAACATCAACATGACACATATGAGGTACATGTGTCACTTTGTTTTTCCTATTGTCTCTGTCTCCATGAGGATGCAGGATATGGGTGCAGACAATGGCTACTAACACCTGTGGCTAATCCCCAAACGTCAGCACAGTACAGGTACAACAAGTCTCACATAAGGACAAGTACTGTGATAGAAATCACCTTTGACCTTCTGAAAACAGAATCAGGTGTCTTGTTAAATCTAATGGAGCCCTACAGTACATCCCTTAATGTGTGTGAACTTATCATTGCCTTTTTTATACCACATGACATTGCAGTGGGCACATGTTTATTGGGGGATATACATCCTGATCCCATTAAAGTGGTTCCTGTTCCATAGGCAATGGATGAGGAAACTCAAAGAGTGGTGGAGATACAAGACAGGCTCATCAGGGAATTCTTTACTTTTGAGTGCCAGTCATGATTCCACTACAGTGCATGTTTACCAAAGCTATATTCTGCATGTTGAATGTGTGAAATACACAATGCATTTTGATATGTTTAATCCCCCAGATGTGACTGGAGGTGAAGTACATCTACCCCCGGACTTCAATTGCAGTGCTGTATTGTAACCTCCTCAGCCGCCTCCCTCAAACAAGTTTGCTTCAGAATCCCCGATGCATAGTCCTTATTGTATTGTTTGAATGCAGATGTGTAATGGTTTGTTTTGACACTCAGACCAGTTGGTAAAATAAAACAACTTTTATTGAAAGAAAATAAATACAAATGATCGCCCTCTAGAGTTGACAGCAACAATTGCAAGTGAATACACAGTACACTTAGATTCACTATAATGGATAGAAGGCACACACTAGTGGTACAGATAACAGGGAACGGGTCCCTAAAGGGTAAATGAGAACAATCTGTCAGTCTCAGCTGTGGGGTTTGGAACGCCTGTAAGGTGTAGTGATAAACTGAGCAAATGTGCACAGCACAGAGTTCATGCAATGATGGGTAGTAGATGTTCAGTGACCAACATGAGCTTTGGCAGAACAGTGACCGAAATTAGCCCCCGCGGGCGTTCACCAGGAGGCCACTGAGACTGCAAGTGCAAGAGTATGTAGCCCCCACGGGCGTAATCATAGACTAGCCTGAGATGCAAAGCTGGCGTTTTAACCCCCACGGGCGTATAACCGGAGACCAACGTGAGCACAACACGAGCCAATAGCCCCCACAGGCGTTCACCTTCGGATCCTGCAAGAGCTTGGAGCCTAACCTTGCTATCTCTCAGAACCAATAGCCGCACTGGATACCTCCGGTAATAACCGTGATACCGAGAGCCTAAGACGCCCAACCGGACCAACAGGATATACTACTCTGCAGATGTAAATAGGAGTCGCCGTCCAAATAGCGGCCAACTCAGCAGCAGTAGACTTACAAGGTAAAGGCTAGGTAATCAGAAAGGCGGTTCGGCAAGAGAGAGGCGGCAGTGCAAGGGTTAAAAGGTACGTTTGAATCTCCCAGGCTCGGTATGGTAACTTAGCTCTGCAGCGTATAGAGGCTCGGTACAAGGAGCACAGCTTATGCAAGTCAGCAAGGAACTCTGCACTAAGAGATGGGTTACGAAGGAGTCTAATTGTCACACTGGGTCAGCACAGCAACACAGGAGTCAGAATGTCGCGGCGGCGACAACAGGCCAAAGCAGGTCGCTGGAACAGGCCGCTGTGATCACGAAGCAGGAAGTCAGCTAGCCGGGTCGTAGCACGTAGAAGTTTCTCAGACAAGCCGGGTCGTCGCACGTAGAAGGTTCTTAGACAAGCCGGGTCGTAGCACGTAGAAGGTTCTCAGATAAGCCGGGTCATACACGATCAGGAACACTGGAGCGTAGTCAGGACAGGCCAAAGTCGATACACAGGAATCCGGATACAGGAACACAGCAACAGCAAGACTGGCTCAGAAAAACCACGAAAGGGCATCTGACAGGTGTGAGAGTCAGGTACAAAAAGGTCGCCAGGGGGCGGGCCAAACCAACTGAACAAATCAAAGTCTGCCACAGATGAAAGTGAAAGGATAATCACAGGCACTGTGATAGTACCCCCCTCTCAAAGACCCCCTCTCCCTGCCGGAGGCTTAGGTTTCTGAGGATATTTAGAGTGGAAGTTGCGCACAAGTCTGGGCGCATGGAGGTCCTTCTGGTCAACCCAAGTGCGCTCCTCCGGGCCATAGCCCTTCCAGTGGACCAAGTATTGCAACTTCCCTCTAAGTCGCCTAGAATCGACAATGCTCTGAACCTCATATTCCTCTTGCCCCTGGACGTCCACCGGCCCAGGAACTACCGGAGTAGTAGTGTAACGATTGCAAACCAGGGGTTTTAACAGAGACACATGGAACACATTGTGAATATGCATAGCCGGTGGAAGTTCCAATGCTTAGGAGACAGAATTAATTTTGCGAATGATTTTAAACGGACCAATAAACCGGGGAGCCAGCTTATTAGAGGGGACCTGCAGATTGAGGTTTCTGGAGGAGAGCCATACCCTGTCCCCAACCTGGAAAGAGACTGCTGGCAGCCGTCTACGATTGGCATATCGCTGATGCCGCTGGAAAGACTGACTGAGTGTCCTTTGCACCTGTGCCCAGGTGGAACGGAGCTGCTCCATATGCTCATCCAAAGCCGGAATCTGTTGTGACTGGAACGAGTCCGGGAGCAAACCTGGCTGGAACCCATAATTGATTAAGAACGGGGCAAACTCCACCCATGGCAACAGGTCGGCCCAATTGTCATGATGATCAGTAATAAAACAGCGCAGGAACTGTTCCAGTCCCTGATTGGCACGCTCAGCGGCTCCGTTGGTCTGGGGATGGTAGGCGGAGGAGAAGGACAATTGAATGCCCATCATGCCACAGAATGCCCTCCAAAACCTGGACACGAATTGGCTCCCACGGTCGGAGACCACCACTCTGGGTACCCCGTGCAAACGAAACACTTCTCTAGCAAAGACCTTAGCCAATTCCTGAGCCGATGGAAGCCCCTTGAGCGGCACAAAATGAGCCATTTTGGAGAACCTATCAACCACCATAAGGATAAATGTATACCCCCTAGAGATTGGCAATTCTCCCAGAAAATCGATGGATATATGAGACCAGGGCCGTTCTCCATTAGGCACAGGTTGAAGCAGGCCCACTGGGAGATGCCTGGGGGTCTTAGCACGGGCACAGGTGGCACAAGCGGCAGTAAAAGCGGAGCAATCGGCTCTGAGTGTTGGCCACCAGAATAATTGCGAAAGAGACCATACCAGCTGATCCCTGCCGATGTGCCCAGCCACCCTAGACGAATGATAGGTCTCCAATAGACGGGTACGAAATGGCTCATCCACAAAGCATTTACCAACTGGAGTCTCAGGTGGAGCCCTAGACTGAGACCCCAATATCTCCTCTCCCAGTGGCGAAGTTATACTAGTGTGAATAGTAGCCATAATACGGTCGGGCTGAATAATAGGTACTGGTGCTTCCTCCCTGTCGCCAATCTCATAGTGGCTCTGTGCGCTGGACAACTTCTTAGAAATAAACCCACAAGGTTTTAAGGTACCACCTCCCACAGGACGTTGGGAGAGTACTGCCCCAAACCCAACCTCAGAGGCGTCAACTTCCAAGGTAAATGGCAGGGAGGGATTGGGATGGGACAGCACTGGGGCAGACGCAAAGGCAGATTTTAAGGTCTCAAACGCATTATCAGCAGCCTCGGACCACTGAGAGGGAGTGGAGCCTTTATGTGTCAAATCAGACAAAGGTTTCACAATTGTGGAAAAGTTACGTATGAATTTTCTGTAATAGTTGGCAAACCCTAGAAAGCGCTGAATCGCTTTTAACCCTTTAGGGCGAGGCCATTGTAATACTGCTGCCAACTTATCCTGGTCCATAGCGATTCCATCTTTGGAGATTACGAACCCCAAAAATGGTACTTGAGACACATGGAATTCGCATTTTTCCAATTTACAAAACAGCTTATTCTCCCGGAGTCGCAGCAAGACTTCCGTGACATCTTTAATATGTTGGGAGAGAGTGGCGGAATGAATCAATATATCATCCATATATTCCACCATGCAGGACTGAAGCATGTCACGCAAGATATCATTAATCAGCTCCTGGAATACCGCAGGTGCATTACATAAGCCAAAAGGCATTACCAGATATTCGTAGTGCCCAGTTCTGGTATTAAATGCCGTTTTCCACTCATCACCTTCTCTGATTCTAATTAGATTGTAGGCAGCCCGCAAATCAAGTTTAGTGAAAACAGAAGAACCCTTCAATCTGTCAAATAACTCGGTGATGAGTGTAATAGAGTATGCGTTCTTGGGCATAAGCTTATTAAGCCCCCGGTAATCAATACATGGCCTTAGTTCGCCATTTTTCTTTTTTACAAAGAAGAATCCGGCACCAGCTGGGGAAGTGGATTTGCGAATAATTCCCCTACTAAGGGCGTCCTCAATGTACTCCTCCATTGCCCGGTTCTCCTCGCATGACAGTGGGTAAGTATGTCCTCTCAGGGGAACCACACCTGGAGGCAAATCAATAGCGCAATCATAGGGTCTATGCTCGGGCAATGCGCTAGCCTCCCCCTTGCTGAATACGTCACTGAATTCCCCATATTCAACTGGCACAGCAGGAGAGGTACACATAATTTTGACAGGAAGAGATAGGCAGTTCTTTTTACAGGAACTGACCTCACATTTTTGCCAATCAAATTGAGGATTGTGCAGAAGTAACCATAGAAACCCCAAAATGACTGCATGGTGAGGTGAGCGAATAATTTGAAACCGTACCTCCTCCTTGTGGAGTGCCCCAACTGACATAGAAATAGGGATGGTTTCCATCGTAATAAAGGCGGGTTCCAATGGTCTGCCATCAATGGCCTCTACTGCCAATGGAGATTCCTTTTTGCATAGAGGAATATTTTGCAAAGCCGCAAAAGATTGGTCCATAAAGTACCCGACTGCACCAGAGTCTACCAGCGCCAAGGCTTCTGTGCCCTTGTCAGCCCAAAAGAACGCCACCTGGATGGTGGGTTTAACGATATTTGAATCTAGGGACTGTTGTACACCACCTAGGGCCTGTCCCCCAAGGTACCCTAGGTGCATGCGTTTCCCGGCCTAACCGGACAATTGCGCAAAAGGTGCCCCTGTTTGCCACAATATAAACATAGGCCTTGCCTCTTACAAAACAATCTCTCTTCTTTGGAGAGTCTAGTGAAACCCAGCTGCATTGGCTCTGCTGCCTCTCCTGGACGCTCAGTAGGAAAGGGTGGAGAGGGTGGGTCAAAGGAAATGCCCTGCCCATGGTTTCTGGAAGTTGCCCTTCTTGCCAACCGTCTTTCCCGGATACGAGAGTCAATGAGCATTACATAATCAATGAATTAGTCCAGGTCACTAGGTACATCTCGGGCAGCTATTTCATCCTTAATTGGTTCAGAGAGCCCCTTAGCAAAAGCTGCCAATAACGCCTCATCGTTCCAGCCCACCTCCGCTGCCAGGGTCTGGAATTCTATTGCATAATCGCCCAATGTACGCTCGCCCTGCTGTATCTCCATTAGCCTTTTGGCAGCGGAGGCAACTCTGCCAGGGACCTCAAACACACGGCGGAACTTCTTTACGAACTCATTAAAGTTCAGCGTGCAAGGTTTGGCATTTTCCCACAATGGGTTCGCCCAAGCCAATGCTTTGCCTGTTAGTAGCGATATCATGAATCCGACCTTGCTTCGGTCGTTAGGAAATGCCTGGGGCGTTAATTCCAAATGGATCTCCAACTGATTGATAAAGCCCCTGTATAAGGAAAGCTCGCCATCATATCTCAATGGTAACGGCGCCGCTGCCGTTAAGCCTCTGGCACAAGGAGGAGGGGCTAGAGGCGGATTATCCGGTGTCAAGACTGGGGAGACCACCGGATTCGGATTAGGCTTATCTAGGTGTACCGTACGCTCAAGTAGGGTCTGCAGAGCCAGTGCCAATTGATCTAAGCGCTGCTCATGGACATCCATTCTCCAGTGGATGTTTTGTGTGTTACTTTCACCCTTACTGTCTGAGGTCATGGCCCTTTCGTACTGTAACGGTTTGTTTTGACCCTCAGAACAGTTGGTAAAATAAAATAAGTTTTATTGTAAGAAAATAAAACAAATGATCGCCCTCTAGAGTTGACAGCAACAATTGCAAGTGAATACACAGTACACTTAGATTCACTATAATGGATAGAAGGCACACACTAGTGGTACAGATAATAGGGAACGGGTCCCTAAAGGGTAAATGAGAACAATCTGTCAGTCTCAGCTGTGGGGTTTGGCACGCCTGTAAGGTGTAGTGATAAACTGAGCAAATGTGCACAGCACAGAGTTCATGCAATGATGGGTAGTAGATGTTCAGTGACCAACATGAGCTTTGGCAGAACAGTGACCCAAATTAGCCCCCGCGGGTGTTCACCAGGAGGCCACTGAGACTGCAAGTGCAAGAGTATGTAGCCCCCACGGGCGTAATCGTAGACTAGCCTGAGATGCAAAGCTGGCGTTTTAGCCCCCACGGGCGTATAACCGGAGACCAACGTGAGCACAACACGAGCCAATAGCCCCCACGGGCGTTCACCTTCGGATCCTGCAAGAGCTTGGAGCCTAACCTTGCTATCTCTCAGAACCAATAGACGCACTGGATACCTCCGGTAATAACCGTGATACCGAGAGCCTAAGATGCCCAACCGGACCAACAGGATATACTACTCTGCAGATGTAAATAGGAGTCGCCGTCCAAATAGCGGCCAAATCAGCAGCAGTAGACTTACAAGGTAAAGGCTCGGTAATCAGAAAGGAGGTTCGGCAAGAGAGAGGCGGCAGTGCAAGGGTTAAAAGGTACGTTTGAATCTCCCAGGCTCAGAATGTCGCGGCGGCGACAACAGGCCAAAGCAGGTCGCTGGAACAGGCCGCGGTGATCACGAAGCAGGAAGTCAGCCAGCCGGGTCGTAGCACGTAAAAGTTTCTCAGACAAGCCGGGTCGTAGCACGTAGAAGGTTCTCAGACAAGCCAGGTCGTAGCACGTAGAAGGTTCTCAGACAAGCCGGGTCATACACGATCAGGAACACTGGAGCGTAGTCAGGACAGGCCAAAGTCGGTACACAGGAAACCGGATACAGGAACACAGCAACAGCAAGACTGGCTCAGAAACACCACGAAAGGGCATCTGACAAATGTGAGAGTCAGGTATAAAAAAGGTCACCAGGGGGCGGGCCAAACCAACTGAACAAATCAAAGTCTGCCACAGATGAGAGTGACAGGATAATCACAGGCACTGTGATAAGATGCTATGCGAAGGATGGCACCAACTGACTTTATTTTTATTCTAATTTTTATTATACATTGGAGATACTTTTAAGAAACTGACTTATTTTGGAGGATCTAAGTATTATATAGTGATCCTATCTTTTTGGGATTACACCCCTGGATCAAGTTACCAATTGATCAAGAGCCAGGACCTCATCCATAGGAGGCACACCAAACAGAAATGGTGAGAAATTCTCTGTATGCCTTTAAAGATATGTGTATGAATATGACTACTACTTTGCATTTATTTAATGTGAGTGAGATTCGTTACATTTATTAATTGCTCTTATTAATTATTATTTTATTATTAATGTTTTTTTTATTATTTTTTTATTATTTATTATTTATTATCTTATTAATTATTAATTAGTGATAAGGCATTATTGGTGCCTCCCTTTGCTTGTTTTTTCTGTGTTATGTGTAATTCTGTAATTGGCTTAGGACTTTGCCAGTTCAAAGATCTAACCAATCCAGTTGTAAACTGTGATACATGATACCAATGAACAATTGCCATTTTCCCTACAGATATCCATGAATGAGATAAGCCAAATGCTATGAACTAAATAGGGCAATCTTTTTGCTGCACAAATGTAACCAAGGGGGGCATGACAAATCTCCCATGCCACATGGATTTGACTATGGCTCCCAGCACTTTAAGTGATAGAGAGGTCCCCAAAATCATGAAGAAGCAATATGTTGTTGACTCATCTCAATGAAATCATTTTGAATTCCCATATGTCCGCTGTGGTGCATTTTGCCCAGTTCTGAAATGCACCTCCTCAGCTCAGTGCAATGCCTGGATTTCCTTTCATGATTAGATAACACGTGGATCTAGCACTGGTTCAAGTTCCCTAAACCTTGGGATGCCAGAGAGGTATGCAACACATTGTTCTGCAATATGTTGTATATGCCTCTGGCATCCAAAAGGTTCAATAATCATCCTGTGGCTCTCACAGGCACATCTGTGATGAACAGGGAATATCCAGACTGCACACTTTTGTCTGATACATATATGTTTGTCTCTTAAAAACTAGCTAAGTGTATTGCACACTCTATGTGTATTGTGAGTGAGGAGATTTCCTGAGTGTGACCTATATGTCATTTGGCATACACATTGCCATTTTGATAAGGTGTACTTTTGTGGTGATGTAGTGCTAGTTCTCCAGTGTGGTAACACTGATCAAACTTGAAACCAGGATTAGCTAACACGTACACATCAGCAGTTGTTGAACTCCAACAAACATGTTACCCAGTCAACATATTTCTGATCTTTATGTTGCTTAGTCTGTTGTCAGTTGAAATTGAACAACAGCACGTGTTCTGTTTGTCTGCCCAAAGATTGGCCCATGGCAGAGTATGTGCCAAAGTTGTGATCAATGCATTGCTTTGCAATGAATTGGAGGCACCTCTGGCTCTGAGCATTTTAAACACCTGAAGGAACACAAACATGATGGTTCAAAGACCTGCACATTTATTGATGAAAAACATGCCACACATGCTGTGTATATAAATAAATAAATAAAGTTCCATGGCTACCCTCTGTAGCGGAGGCAACCGTGTCTTCCTCCTCCTCCTCCTCCTCCTCCGCCTCCTCCAATTGTCGCTGAGAAGACGAAGTGAGGGTGCTCTGGCTATCACCTTGTGTAAGCTCTTCCTCCCCCATTTCCACCTCTTCCACATGCAAAGCGTCGGTTTTAATTGTGAGCAGCGAGCGTTTCAGTAGACACAGAAGTGGGATGGTTACACTGATAATAGCGTTATCGCCGCTCACCATCTGTGTCGATTCCTCAAAATTGCGTAAAACCTCACAGAGGTCTGACATCCATTCCCACTCCTCACTTCTGATTAGAGGAAGTTGAACGGAGAGGCGACGACCGTGTAACAGCTGGTACTCCACTACTGCCCTCTGCTGCTCACAAAGCCGGGCCAACATGTGGAAGGTGGAGTTCCAGCGCGTGCTCACGTCACACAGCAGCCGGTGAGCTGGCAATTGTAAGCGCTGCTGCAGCTTCAACAGGCCGGCTGAAGCTGTAGATGACTTACGGAAATGTGCACACACGCGGCGCACCTTGGTCAAGAGATCATGCAAATTGGGGTAGGTTTTTAGAAATCGCTGAACCACTAAATTAAATACATGCGCTAGGCATGGTACGTGTGTGAGCTTGCCGAGCTCCAAAGCCGCCACCAAGTTACGCCCATTATCACACACAACCATGCCTGGTTGCAGGTTGAGTGGCGAGAGCCATTGCTCGGTCTGGTGACTAATCCCCTGCAACAGCTCTGAGGCTGTGTGCTGTTTGTCCCCAAGGCAGATCAGCTTCAGCACGGCCTGTTGACGCTTCCCCACTGCAGTGCTACACTGCTTCCAGCTACCGGCTGATGGGTGAGTGGCGCTGCGCGCAGAGAATTCGGAGGTGGAAACGGAGGAGGAGGAGCCAATAACGTAGGTGCTGGCGGAAACCCTGATGGAGGTAGGGCCCGCAATCCTCGGCGTGGGTAGCACCTGTGCCATCCCAGGGTCCGAGTCGCTCCCAGCCTCCACGACATTCACCCAGTGTGCCGTCAGGGAAATGTAGCATCCCTGGCCACAAGCACTTGTCCATGTGTCAGTCGTTAAGTGGACCTTCCCAGTAACTGCGTTGGTCAGGGCACGGGTGATGTTACGGGACACATGGTGGTGTAAGGCGGGGACGGCACACCGGGAAAAGTAGTGGCGGCTGGGGACTGCGTACCGAGGGACAGCTGCTGCCATCAGGCTGCGGAAGGACTCAGTCTCCACAAGCCTAAATGGCAGCATTTCGATGGCCAGTAATTTGGAAAGGTGTGAGGTTAGTGCTATGGCCTGTGGGTGGGTGGCTGGGTATTTTCGCTTGCGCTCAAATGCCTGGGGTAACGACATTTGGACGCTGCGCTGGGACAGGGAAGTGGATGTGGTCGCTGATGGTGCTTCAGATGGTACAGGTGCAGGGCGGGAGGTATGCGGGCCTGCGCCTTCGACAGGCGATTGGCCGGCACCGAAAACAGGGGAAGAGGAGGTAGTGGTGTGGCCTGCAGACACAGATTGGCGATCCGGGCGTTCCTCCCACTTATTACGGTGCTTGGATGCCATGTGTCGGATCATGCTGGTGGTGGTGAGGTTTCTAGTGTTCATGCCTCGGCTCATTCTGGTATGGCACAGGTTGCAAACTACAATTCTTTTGTCGTTTGCACTTTCCTTAAAAAAACGCCATACCGCGGAACACCTAGCCCTTGGCAAGGGAGATTTACGCAAGGGGGTGCTCCGTGGAACATTTGCGGGCCGGTTTGGTGCGGTCCGCCTTCTTTCTTTAGCCACACCACTGCCTCTTCCAGCCTGTTGCGGTGCTGCAGATGGCTCACCCTCAGGACTGCTGTCATCGCTCGGCTTTCCACCTTCCCAGGTGGGGTCAGTGACCTCATCGTCCACCAAGTCCTCCTCCACTTCCTCACTCTGATCATCCTCCTCATTTCTTGATCCCACCACATCCTCAGTCATTGACAACTGTGTATTATCCTCCTCATCAAGGTCTTGAGACAGTAATTGTGGTTGATTTGATGGCAACTGTGTCTCATCATCATCATCCACTTCCTTTGACCTTAAATGCCGTTCCCCTCTGTCATCTTCTTGTGATTGGGTACCCTCTAGAGGTTGTGAATCAGGGCACAAGATCTCATGTTCCTCTGCAAGCGTGCTTGGAGAGAGGTTCAAATCAAGGATTGGTGATGAGAAGAGCTCCTCACTATATCCCAGTGTGGGATCACTTCTTTGTCCAGACCCTCTATGGTGGGAGGAAGGATGATCAGGGTGAGGATTATGTTGACCAGACTCTTGGCTAGTGAGAGTGGACTTGGTGGAAGACAGGGTGGTGCTTAACCGACTGGAAGCAGTATCAGCTGAAATCCAACCGACCACCTGTTCGCAGTGGTCTGACCTCGAGAGTGATGTCCTGCGACGCCCTGTAAACTGAGACATGAAGCTAGGTATGGTCCCCGTCCCTTTTTACCCGCCTTCTTCATATTAAACGGAATATATGCCGGTAATCTGCGGCTAGGCACACGAAACAGAATGTGACGCTAATCTGCGGCTAGGCACACTAAACAATATGTGACGCTAATCTGCGGCTAGGCACACTAAACAATATGTGACGTTAATCTGCGGCTAGGCACACTAAACAATATGTGACGCTAATCTGCGGCTAGGCACACGAAACAGAATGTGACGCTAATCTGCGGCTAGGCACACGAAACAGAATGTGAACCTAATCTGCGGCTAGGCACAGTGAACGGAATATGTGACGTTAATTTGTGAATTTGCACACTAAACAGAATGTGACAATAATCTATGGCTAGGCACACGTTTAAAATGGCCCTTTTTGTCGCTGCGTTGTAAAATCATTGGCCCTGTGCACCTAACAGAATATGTCAGCTTGTCACTGCACTGTGAAATATTTGTCCCTGTGCACCTAGTACAATGTCACCTTAGAACATGTCCCCCCCCACAAAAAAATGAAATTCTGCCACCCCCAAAAAAAATTAAATGCTGCCCCCACACACAACAGTCCTAAAAAGGACTTTTGGGTCTTGAAAGAGTTTCAACAATTTTATTCTCCCTACACTGACTTCCTGTGCATCTAGTATTATATGTCACCTTACAAATATCCCCCCCACAAAAAAAAGGAAATTGTGCCCCCCCAAACAAAATATAAATGCTGCCCCCACACACAACAGTCCTAAAAAGGACTTTTGGGTCTTGAAAGAGTTTCAACAATTTTATTCTCCCTACACTGACTTTCCCTGCCTAAGCGCATCTCTCCCTGGCTAAGAATGAGCCGAACTCGCGCGTCGGGTGCTATACAGCACCCGATCACGTGTTCTGGCCAGCCAATCAGTGTAATGCCAGCAGCCAACATGGCTGCTGGCATTACACTGATGTCAGAGCCTCTCCGCACGTTTATTGGCTGCGCAGCAGCTGCGAAACGTGCGGGGAGGAGACCCGAACATGGCGGGCGAGCACATGCGGTACTCGTACGAGTACCGCCATGTGCCGAGCAGAGCGATGCTCGAGCCGAACCGAGCTTCGGCCGAGCATGCTCGCTCATCACTACTTTTAACAACAGGACAGAAATTGTCTGTTGTTACAAATTGGACCTTGCCACACGAGCTAAAAGCCATACAATGGTTCATTGGCTTTGCCAACTATTACTGCCCATTTATCAAAGGCTTTTCAGTTCGTACCTCCCATCATGGCCATGACACATAAAGGAGCCAATCCTCACCATTGGACTCTTGAGGCTCTGTAGGCATTTTAAACCCTGAAGAAGGCCTTCTTCTCTGCACCTATACTCAAGGATCCTGATCCTCTGGCTCCATTCACTCTCGAGGTTGACACCTCTGGGACCGCTGATGGAGCATTCGTCTCTCAAAGGGCCTCTGATTCTAGTGTTCTCCAACCGTGTTCATTCTTCTCTAGGCACTTCTTTTCTGCGGAGAAAAATAATGACACAGGGAATAGAGAATTGTTAGAGGTCATGTTGGTTCTGGATGAATGGAGGTATTTGTTGGAGGGTTCCCCTCAAGTGGTGACTATTTTGACAGATCACCAAAACCTCCAGTATTTGGCATCAGCAAAACAACTGAATGCCCCTCAAGCGCATTGGTCCCTATTCTTTTCTCATTTGATTCTATATAACTGGGACAAAGAATATAAAAAACGATGTCCTATCACGCCAACACGACCCATCCACAGCTCCTGCCATCATTCCTGAACCCATCGTTTCCTCTATACTGATAGTTTCTTCTTTGTCCACTATCCTCCTCACCCATATACGGGAAGCTCAGTCCATCTGTCCATCATGAGTCACTATACCTCCTGATAATTATTACTTTCCAGAACAGTACCATGTGGAAGTCCTCCATTGGAGACATTGTTCTGTAACAGCCGGTCATCCTGGCTTCTTTCTCACCCAGTATTTCATCTCTCTGTATTTTTGGTGGTCTGCAATGAAAGTTGATATTTCGTCTTTCGTCTCATCGTGCCCGGTTTGCACCCATATGAAAAAGCCTAAGACACGACCATTGGGCCTTCTCCAGCCTTTACCGGTACCAGCCCTACCATGGACTCATACATTCATGGACTTCGCTGTGGACTTGCCTTCCTCTACCTGTAACACAGTGATATGGTGTCACGGTTTGTTAAGACTCTCAGACACGGAGTTAGGTTAAAAACACAACTTTATTGAAAAGTTTAAGACAACCCTATAGGGTAACATACACGTATATATATATTGCAATGACATAGAGCATAAGCAGTGGTAATAATGAGAATCAGGCTCTACCGGCCCTGCCAATATACCGGGCAAGGCAGCCAGGAGGCTGGTACAAGGAATAGATAGGCTCTACCGGCCCTGCCATTATACCGGGCAAAGCAGCCAGGAGACTGGTACAAGAAATGTGATAGGCTCTACCGGCCCTGCCAATATACTGGTCAAGGCAGCCTGGAGACTGGTGCAAGGAATTTGATAGGCTCTACCGGCCCTGCCAATATACCGGGCAAGGCAGCCTGCAGACTGGTCTGACGAAATAGTGTAGGCTCTACTGGCCCTGCCAATATACCGGGCAAGGCAGCCTTGAGGCTAAAACAACAAGTACATAGGCTCGACCGGCCTTGCCAATACCGGGTAAGGCAACCCAAGATGGTAAAGAGAGGAATCGGTTCTACCGGCCTTACCAATATACCTGGCAAGGCAGCCTGGACACAGAGCAGGGTGGCAACCACTAAAACCTCGGTGACTGGCTAGGTGGAAAAATCAGTCACATAGGATGAATGCGGAGGCAAATAGATATTAAATGTGGCATAGCCAGCGAGAAGTACAGGAGCCAACCAGTACCCGCGTACTGGAGAACCAACGGACCACCGGAGCTGGCTAGGACTTGACAGCAATCAGAAAAGCATGGAGCAAACCAGTACCCGCGTACTGGAGAAACCCAAAACTCTACCGGTGCAGCAGCAGCCGGTGGTCAGTGGAGCGAATGAGTACCCGCGACTGGGATAATAATTATCACTATAAGTGCAACAGCAGCTGGTAGTAGTGGAGCGAACCAGTACCCGCGCACTGAGGAGGCCAATCTCTCTACCAGTGCAACAGCAGCCGGTGTTAGTGGAGCGTACCAGTACCCGTGTACTGGGTAATCAATATCTCTATCGGCGCAACAGCAGCCAGTTTTTAGTGGAGCGAACCAGTACCCGCGTACTGGAGTAACCAATCTCTTTACCGGTGCAACAGCAGCTGGTTGCTTGTGGAGCAAACCAGTACCCGCATAGTGGGATAACCAGTGTCTCTACCGGTGCAACAGCAGCCGGGTGCATGGGGAGTGAACCAGTACCTGCGCACTGGAGTAACCAATATCTCAGCCGGTGCAAAGCAGCCGGGTCTGTGTGGAGTGCACCAGTACCCGCGTACTGGGATAAACATCTCTACCAGTGCAACAGCAGCCGGGTGAATGTGGAGCGAACCAGTATCCGCGTATTGGAGACACAACTGAGGAATCGAAATGTTGCCGGATCGACTATGGAGTACTAGCACACTGCAGGCGATCCAGGATCAGGAACACATCTGAGGAGGACAGAAACCAGCACACCGGATGGTCAACCGGATTAGGAACGGCAGCAGGGAATGGCAGCAGGAAACAGCGACAAGACAGCAACCTCAACCAGATCAGGAACGGATACAGGAACCAGGGTGACTGGTGAGCAGGAACTAGATGATCTCAGACAAGCAGGAACATAGCCAAGGCCCAGGAAGCTCAGGAACTCCATGGAGGTGCAAGCAGTATAGAGACAACACAAAAGGGCACTCAAAGGGTGCCCAAGCTCAGTCTAAATAGGCAATGCAGGACGGGCTGAAGGCAGACAGCCAATGGAGAGCCCCCTACAGGTAACTGACAAAGAAAGGCAGCAATCACGGGCACCATGATAGTACTCCCCTCTCAAAGACCCCCTTCTCCTAGAAGAGGGTCTTGGATTCTGAGGGTATTTAGAATGGAAGATTTGCAGTAATTTGGGAGCATGAAGGTCCTTACTCTCTACCCAGGATCATTCTTCAGGACCCTAACCCATCCAATGCACCAAATACTGCACTTTTCCTCTAAGCCTGCGGGAAACAATGATACTCTGAACTTCATACTCCTCCTGACCTTCAACCTCTATAGGCCCTGTCACCACAGGGTTGGTAGTATAACGGTTGCATACAAGAGGCTTGAGGAGAGAGACAGGAAAGACATTATGAATACGCATGGACGCAGGAATGTCCAAAGCATACGAGACGGGGTTGATCTTGCGAATCACCCTATAAGGACCAATGAATCGAGGAGCCAACTTATTAGATGGGACTTGAAGTTTAAGATTCCTGGAGGAAATCCACACTCTGTCCCCAACCTGAAAGGAAACCGCTGGCAGTCTTCTGCGATTAGCATGGCGCTGATGGCACCAGAAGGACTGACCAAGTGCCTTCTGAACCTGTGCCCATGTGGAGCGGAGTTGCTCGATATGCTCATCCAGAGCTGGAATCTGCTGTGACTGAAAGGAATCTGGGAGCAAACAAGGCTGGAACCCATAATTAATCAGAAACGGGGAGCTCCCGGATGAGGAGTTGACCGCACAGTTCCTGGCGAACTCTGTCCAGGGCTACAGGTCGGCCCAATTATCATGATGGTCAGTAATGAAACAGTGGAAGAACTGCTCCAATCCTTGATTGGCAAGTTCAGCGGTCCCATTGGTCTGGGGATGGTAGGCGGAGGAAAACAACAATTGTATGCCCATTTGGTCACAAAATGCCCTCCAAAATCTGGATACGAACTGGCTCCCTGATCGGACACCAGCACTCTGGGTACTCCATGCAACCGAAATACTTCCTTAGCGAAAACCACCGCTAATTCTTTAGCAGAGGGAAGGCCACGGAGGGGCACGAAGTGAGCCATTTTAGAAAACCTGTCCACCACCATCAGTATAAAGGAATACCCTCTAGACACTGGCAATTCTCCAATGAAATCAATGGAAACGTGGGACCAGGGACGTTCACCATTAGGTACCGGCTGAAGTAGGCCCACTGGGAGGTGTCTAGGGGTCTTGACACGGGCACAAGTGGCACAGGCATTCGTAAAATCAGCACAATCTGCCCTCATGGAAGGCTACCAAAAGACTTGAGAAAGGGACCATAATAATTGGTCTCTACCGGGCAAGGCAGCCTGGAGACTGGTACAAGGAATGTGATAGGCTCTACCGGCCCTTCCAATATACCGGGCAAGGCAGCCTGGAGACTGGTACAAGGAATTTGATAGGCTCTACCGGCCCTGCTAATATACCGGGCAAGACAGCCTGGAGACTGGTCTAACGAAATAGTGTAGGCTCTACCGGCCCTGCCAGTATACCGGGCAAGGCAGCCTTGAGGCTAAAACAACAAGTACAGAGGCTCTACCGGCCTTGCCAATATCGGGTAAGGCAACCCAAGATGGTAAAGAGAGGAATCGGTTCTACCGGCCTTACCAATATACCTGGCAAGACAGCCTGGACACAGAGCAGGGTGGCAACCACTAAAACCTCGGTGACTGGCTAGGTGGAAAAATCAGTCACATAGGATGAATGCAGAGGCAAATAGATATTAAATGTGGCATAGCCAGCGAGAAGTACAGGAGCCAACCAGTATCCGCGTACTGGAGAACCAACGGACCACCGGAGCTGTCTAGGACTTGACAGCAATCAGTAAAGCATGGAGCAAACCAGTACCCGCGTACTGGAGAAACCCAAAACTCTACCGGAGAGGCGTTATCCGGCAATGTGGAGCATACCAGTACCCGCAACTGGGGAAACAGAAACTCTACCAGTGCAGCAACAGCCGGTAGTCAGTGGAGCGAACGAGTACCCGCGACTGGCATAATAATTATCACTATAAGTGCAACAGCAGCTGGTAGTAGTGGAGCGAACCAGTACCCGTGCACTGGGGAGGCCAATCTCTCTACTGGTGCAACAGCAGCCGTTTGTTAGTGGTGTGAGCCAGGACCCACATACTGGGGAAACCAATCTCTCTTCTGGTGCAACAGCAGCCGGTGTTAGTGGAGCGAACCAGTACCCGCGTACTGGAGTAACCAATCTCTTTACCGGTGCAATAGCAGCCGGTTGCTTATGAAGCAAACCAGTACCCGCGTACTGGGATAACCAATGTCTCTACCGGTGCAACAGCAGCCAGTTGCATGGGGAGCGAACCAGTACCCACGCACTGGAGTAACCAATATCTCAGCCGGTGCAAAGCAGCCGGGTCTGTGTGGAGTGCACCAGTACCCGCATACTGGGATAAGCAATATCTCTACCGGTGCAACAGCAGCCGGGTGAATGTGGAGCGAACCAGTACCCGCATACTGGAGACACAACTGAGGAATCGAAATGTCGCCAGAGCGACTATGGAGGACTAGCACACTGCAGGCGATCCAGGATCAGGAACACATCTGAGGAGGACAGGAACCAGCACACCGGACGGTCAACCGGATTAGGAACAGCAGCAGGGAATGGCAGCAGGAAACAGCAACAAGACAGCAACCTCAACTGGATCAGGAATGGATACAGGAACCAGGGTGACTGGTGAGCAGGAACTAGATGATCTCAGACAAGCAGGAACATAGCCAAGGCCCAGGAAGCTCAGGAACTCCATGGAGGTGCGAGCAGTATAGAGACAACACAAAGGGCAACCAAAGGGTGCCCAAGCTCAGTCTAAATAGGCAATGCAGGGCGGGCTGAAGGCAGACAGCCAATGGAGAGCCCCCTACAGGTAACTGACAAAGAAAGGCAGCAATCACGGGCACCGTGATATATGGGTTGTGGTAGACCAGTTTTCCAAACAGGGGCACTTTGTTCCTTTGGTCCAATTGCCAACATCCTCAAGACTGGCAGACCTATTATCACGGTGCCCGTGATCCTAGCAGCAGGGCGACATTGTTACTTCCGGGTTTCTCCTTGCACGGTTCTTATTGGTTATTGGTCTCTGGCTCCTCCCAGGACTAGCCTTTTTAAACTCACTCATGTCATCTTTTCAGAGCCCTTTCGTGGTGAACCTGTACCTAGCATTTGAGTAGCTGCTTGTTGCTGCTCTGTGTATTACCCAGCTCGCCTGACTTCGCTCCTGTTGCTCCTGTGTTATTGCTTTTGTTGCTGACTAGGACTGGCTGACTACCTCCGTGTGTACCGACCTGGATTTGGCTGAGTATCCGATTCCATTGCTGACTAGGACTGGCTACTACCTCCGTGTGTACCAATCTAGCATTCTGGCTTCTGATCCGTCTGGGTGCATACCCTGTGCTCCGTTACTCTTGCTCTCGCTACTCAGTGACCTCCGATACAGTGCCTGCTTGGCCTGTCACTCCCTAAGTCACCTGGGAGACTGTGTTGCGAGTAGCTCTGTTACTTGCCAGTATCGTATCTGTGCTGCCTCTTCTATCCCTAGCGTTCTAGGGACTCGGTCACTTGCCGGTGTATAATCTGTGTTGCCTCTGCTATCCCTAGCATTGTAGGGACTCGGTCACTTGCCAGTGTCCTATCTGTGATGTCTCCTCTATCCCTAGCGCTCTAGGTACTTGGTCACTTTCCAGTGTCCTATCTGTGTTGCCTCCGCTATCTCTAGAATTCTAGGGACTCGGTCACTTGCCAGTGTCCTATCTGGGTTGCCTCCGCTATCGCTAGCATTCTAGGGACTCGGTCACTTGCCAGTGTCCTATCTGTGTTGCCTCCACTATCCCTAGCATTCTAAGTACTCGGTCACTTTCCAGTGACCGTTCTGTGTTGCGTCTGTACCCCCTAGTCTTCTAGGGAATTGCCCTGCAATTACCTAACGCCAGAATAGGAGGGCCTTTCCGTGGTTTGGTGCTGTTGTGGTTTACTCTGTTCCAGTTACAAGTCAATGGATCAAGCCTACTTAGTTCTTACTGTATATTTTGCTTGCCTATCATTTCTGTTCATCCTGACCTGTGTCAGATTTGGGAAGTACCACGGTACTGTCCTTATCTGGACCTGTGTAGGGTGATCCTTACTTGTTGATTTATTATTCTCAATAAAGCTGATCTTAACCTTACCTAATTGCCTGAGTGTTCTTACTAAACCATGACACCTATTTGTCAAGCACACCTACCACCTGCATGGGATCCCTCAGCAATTCACCTCTGACCATGACTCCTAGATTGTTTCACACTTCTGGAAAGCATTTTGTTCTAGGCTGGGTATGCACTTATAACACTCATCCACATATAACCTGCAAAAATGGCCAAAATGAGTGGCTTAACCAAATCCTGGAATACTTCCTACATTGCTATTGTTTCCATCAACAGGATAACTGGTCCCGTCTCTTGCCGTTAGAGAAATTCTCATTAATTTTCTATTGCAGACCTTACTAAAGTGCTCACCATTCTTTGTGGTCTTGGGGTACAATCCCCTGGCTATCTCCCTTTGTCCTTCAGTGTCGGACGTTCCCTCAGCTGAAGTCTATGCACGTGGTTTGGCGACTCATTGGCAAGCCATTTGTTGCACACTGTTAATCTCTCAGATGCAGTAGAAGGTGGCAGCCAATCACCACCACTCCTTAGCACCCAAGTTTGGTCGCAGAGACCTGGTTTGGCTTTCTGCCAAGAACATCAACCTCCATTAGTCATCTGACAAATTGGGTCCCTGATACCTAGGGCCTTTCAAGGTCGAGACCCACCTCTCCCCGGTCTCCTACCGTTTGACCCTTCCGGAGACACTGAGTATCCATCCAGTGTTCCACGTCTCCCACATCAAACAGTACGTGATGGCTCATGCCTCTCACCCCTATCTACTCCACCACCTCCTGTGTCTGAGAAAAACTCAGATGAGTATGTCATTGCGGTACTTGATTTCTGCATCTCCATGGTGCTCTCCAGTATCTGGTGAACTGGAAGGCACAGAGGAATGCTCATGGGTGGTGGCCTTGGACGTCCATGCTCCGACCTTGATTCACCTGTTCCACCTTCCCATCCAAGCCTTCTATGCCCTTCCGGAGGTAATCCCTTGGGGGTGGTAGTGTCATATTCTCTGGGTTTTGTGGGCTCTTTTACCAGGAATTCAGATTCTTCTTTTTTAGTGTATCCACCTTGCACTTGTGACTCCCTTGTTTGGGCTTATATCAAGCTCCTAGTGTTCATTTTGTTCCAAGTGTTTCCAGTGTTTTGACCTAGCTTTCCTCAACTACATTTCTTGTCTCCTGATTTTGCTTTGACTTCCTGTACTGGTTCTTACCTTGGCCTGTTTATACGACTTCTCTTGCCTGCCGATTTTGTACCGTTTTGCTCGACTGGTTTTGACTCTGGCTTATTCGACTACTCTTCTGTCTCATCCCAGGTACAGTCTTTACACGCCTGTTACTGACTTGGCTTGTCAACTACTCTCCCTTCGACTCTGGGGGGTCTCTTATGCCCAGTGTGTTGTGTTCGACATTGTCAACCATCCAGTCGAGTTCAACGCTGTCAGCTATCTCTGGTTCAACCTCCCTTCAGCAACGCTGTCAGCTATCTCTGGTTCAACCTCCCTTCAGACGGTAACCTTCTGACACTTGGTTCTACAACTGCTGTTCCAGTTTTCGACAGAGACGACTATACTGCAAGTAGGTTAAAAAAGCTGATTCCTGATTCTGTGAGTAGTTGTCTGTGTCCTAGGTTGTCATCCTGCTATCAGGCTTCATGGCCTGCACCTCTACATGACTTAGGCAGCAGAAAGGCTTCCTTTGAACAGCCACCATTTGCTAGCTACACTCTCCAACCTGCAAATTCTAGCCCCTGGCTCACTGGGGCTGTATTGCCCTCTGTTGTCTGTACTCTGCTATTTACTTGTGGGGTTTCTCTTCCGCAAGGTACATCGCAGGCAGCTTACATTGGGTGCTCCGGTCAGATCATTACAGTGTGTGTGTGCGCGCAAGCTGAGACACTGATTTTCTATTTATGTTCATCTTTTACAGAAAAAAGCAATTGTCATTACCTTTAATTGCTGATATTGCTACTTTAATCAAGAGAATGAAATCCTCACTAGTACGGGCAGCAAATGAAAGTACAGGAGGCATAATGCTGTACTGTCATAGCATTATCATCCACCATATAAGGGCTCAGGAAATAGGAATAGAAATAAATTATATAACATTATTTTAGAAACTGAAAATGTAAATGGCAATTCTTGGTATTAATGTGGTTGGACACCACAGAATAATCAGGTTTTACATTCTTATTTGAAACTAAATCTGGCATATTCTCTTGTATTCATTGCATCTAATTATAACACTCTGTCAACTCATAATCAGTCCTGCTTTTTAACATTATGGCTCAGCTCATTCCTCAAAGATGAAGAAGGAAAAGTTTGAGAACAGGTGCATAAAGGGCTGATTACAACAGGCTTAATTCAGTAATGGGTTTTATAAAAGTTGTAATTTACATAAAGTATCCCATCTGACTGGCACTCAAGGATAGAATCTGTCTTAGAGGAGCATGAAGTGTGTCATACAACTAGACTATAGAAGGAAAATTGCAGAAATTTCAGATATATAGCTATTTAATCAGAAACTTGGGAAAATCTAGACACATCATATCCGAACTCATTAGTTTACAGTATAAAACTAAAGATCTGTGAAATACATCACTCTTTTAATAGAAGTATGTTATCAGTTATGTTTATAATTAGATACTTAGAAGGTAAACATAAAATCCATAGGACTACAATTTAAAAAAAAAAAGTTAGCATAAAATGCACATTGAAGACAGATAATAAATGATGATGAAGGTAGAGATGGTTTTATTAAAACAGAGGGGTAGATTTAAAGGCAGGAGTTAGTAAAAAAAACAGTGACGGGTGCATTAACGTGTTGTAAGCCATTTAAAGGTCCGTCTTAAGAACAGCTAACGGCAGTTTGATAATCCTTACGGCCGACAGACTTACGTGCATCGAGACGCATAGAACAAGATTTCCCAGAGCCATTCACAGGAGCACGGAACTGCTAATGCCAGAAAAAAAGATACATTTAATGACTAAAAGTTAAGACCCAGTTTTGTTAGCCGTTAGACACATAACGGTCAAAAAGAAACCACCGGTAAAAACAATCCGCATACCGCACAAGCATGTATATGGAAAAATTAACCAGTGCAATGCCAAAATAACACAAAAACATGGACAGACACCACAAATCACTGTCACACACAACACAACAACCAAGCAACTCCACAGGGACAAAGCCTTCCAATAAAACACCAACACAATAGGGCACGGAACAATGGGGGTTATCACACAACATGGACACCTGCCAATACAAAACAAGCTCACCTGTGCAATATCACCAGACGATCCAGACACAACCTGCACCCCACAACTTCACACCCCCAACTGACAGAGACACAGCAATCAGAACACAACACATGTTAAAACACTTACTTGGACAACAAACACCTTCCCATTGGTCATCACTCACCTCATCACAACAACAAGACAACGCCCAACCACATACTTAAAGGGACAGCTCACCACACTCACTTGTGGCTTGTTTTCCACTCAGGGAGAGAGATAGAGAGTGAGAGATAGAGAGATAAAGAGAGAGAGACAGAGAGAGAGAGAGAGAGAGCAAGCAAAAAGTATGTTTGCCTACATATTGATTCGAAGACTGCAGAGAAAGCGCACAAGTGGCGAGAGCTAGGGAACACCAGCAACCCCCAGGCACACCTGATCAACAGCCTTCACCTATTTCAAGTGAGAAGACTCTGGCTCAACAGCCACACAGGAGCCCATCCCCACCTGGAGGACAACACCTGCCTGCAGATGCACAGGTGCAGCAATATGATGCTCTGCAGCAGCCACAGGGACCTCTGGAGCAGCATAGGATGTATAGACGACCACCAAGCCCCAGGGTACTACGCCCAAGGATCACTCTCCTTGGAATGATCGATGAAGAGGTGATTGATCGCTACAAGTTGAGGCCGCACAGCGTCATTGCCCTGTATAAGGTCATCAAGGATCAGGTGGATTCGATTTACATCCACAACCATGCCCTATCTGGCCTGCAAAAACTACTGTGTGCCATACACTTCCTGGCAAGTGGCACTTCCAGTCAACAGAAGGTTACGCATCTGGCATGTCACAGGCCATATTCTCCAGGGTGCTGGCCCAGGTCTTGCCAGCCCTCAAAAGCAAGGCCAGTATCTATATACACTTCCCCACCACTGACAGGAGTGCATACATTTGAAGCAGGGCTTTTACGCAAGGGGAGGCATGCCCAGGGTCATGGGTGCACTAGATTGCACTCATGTCCGTATCAAAGCTCCAGCACGTGACGCACATAGCTACATCAACAGAAAGAACTTCCACTCCTTGAACATGTAGATGGTGTATGAAAGCAACTTGAGGATCATGAATGTCTTTGCAAAATATTCCGGGAGATGTCATGATTCATATTTGCTCAGAAACTCATCAGTACACAGAGACTTCGAAAATGGAACCTATACAGGGGAATGGCTTCTGTGTGAGTTAACAATACCAAATCACACCACATCCACACGCCCACAAACAACACTGCTCAGCATGCTCTTCACTCACAGCTAGTATGTCCACCTCATCAATACAACATGTGCTTCCTGTCTAACCATGTCACTCACTGTCCACAGGTGATTCGGGCTATGGCTGCAGATCATGGCTAATGACCCCGGTGGCGAATCCCCAAACCAATGCCCAGAAGCAATACAACCAGGCTCATAGCAGAATAAGGAATGCCACTGAGGAAACCTTCGGACTCCTAAATTCCCGCTTCAGGTGTTTTACTCACTCGGGGGGAGCATTGCAGTATGTACCAGGTACAGTATGCGACATTGTTATGGCATGTGCTATATTACACAACATCGCGATGGACACCAGACTTGTTGACGATGTCCAGCCCCCACCCATACCCGATGACCCTATAGACATTGTGGAGGGTGTAGAAGGCCTAAGAGGGATGCGGATAAGAGTCACATTGATCAGGTAACACTTCAGCTGTGAGTATAATACATGTATGCACGCAATCCATGCATACACACTCACCACAACACACGTGTTCTGTTTTACTCCACAGGATCAGTGACACAGCTCTGAAACTGGCTGCAGTATGGACCACCAACATTAACCATTCGTGGTTGAGTCATATTGGGGCTAGAGATTCCAATGACATCTGACACCCTGTCGTCCATGTTGATACTGCTACCTCAAGGATATAATGCATGCCCCCCTGGAAACCAATGTACAACACTGCAACCATGTTCAGCATATCCCAGAGCTCCATAGGCACCAACTAAAGTGTTTTGCTATGATCAGAGCCATATCAACCATGGTACCCCTGTAGCAAGAGAGTCTCATCCAGTGCAATGCATCAGATAACACTGTGTCACATCAGGGATTAAGGGGACATTTGAGTGAACATGGGGCCAGTAGTTTGTTAGAGCTGAAAAGAGCACCAGAAGGGTGGATCTACAGTGGTAGTGTGTTATACAATATAGAGGTCATGAAATGTGTATCAGCTCTCCAGCTCTGTAGATGTGTGTATTCATGTCAGGGGCACATAGCCCTAGAGCTGGTTGACATACCCTTAGTTTTCCCCACAATAGGTTACAGACGAGTAGACAACACATTACAAAGCAATGGTTTGTGTACTCCCCTGTAATGGAAAGTATTAAGTGGATTATCATGTTGAAGCTGTTGCATGACGATCAGTTGGAGGTTGCTGTTTCAAATCCTGCCCCTTGTCCCACAGGCATCCATAGCATGATCCATCCTTGAACAGAGGCGTTTCCATGTGAGTGGACTGAAGCATTGACAACACTTCCATGAAGCTCACCCCTTGATGTCTCAAGTGATTGTGTTGGTGATGCAATGTTTGACCTGATGTTCACAGCAACCTCTACTGGAACATTCCCATATACACAGAAGACACTAATTCATGTGTGTACTAACATCCAGGTATCAAACCTGTACAGTAAGAATGCTCACCTACAGAGTTACCAAACCTTGTGGACAACACATGAGCAGTTCAGTAGTGTTTCCAAAGTATTCATATTTAGTTTAAATGTACCTTTTGTGTGCTCATACAAGTGTTCAATGCATATAGGCAATATACACAGAAAACACATGTATGTTTTAATGTAGTTTGAGACACAATAAGGGAGAACCATCAGTATTTAATCTGTGTCTGTATGAATAAATGTTGGATTACACATCTCTTAATTTGGAACCATAGTGAAGGCTAGAGTATCCCCCATACATAGGAAGGCATGACCTACATCACAGGAGTCCACTACTTGTTTGACCATGAGTGGACTTTGTGATGTATTCATGCAAGGAGATGATGGCAGTGATACACTAATATGTAAGTAATAATGAGGTGATACAGAGGACATTACTTCCACAGTAATGTCATGTCCATGGTTTACATGGTGATCAATGTAATCAATGATCTGAGATTGCCTTGGTTTGACATATCTCAGTACATGGGCTACATTGCCAAACAAACAGACTAAGTGGAGAAGGTATATCACTGGTGAAGTTTGTTTCAACCTTAGTAAAACCTCAACATAACTGAATGGATAACCCATTGCTCACCCTAAGGTTTCAATGTGTGTGATACACATGGAAATCTTAGCCTGATCATAGGGTTATCCAGTAAGTTAAGCTGTGATTTACACCCTGATCGTGAAACTGACTTACAGGAGAACCTAATGTTCACCCTATGATTTAAATGTGTAGCACACACATTGAAATTCTAGGGTGAACATTGGGTTCTCCTGTAAGTCAGTTTCACAATCAGGGTGTAAATAACAGCCTATTTAGCTGAATGTTCTATCATCTATCCTATCTGTTAGTTCTCAGCTAAGTCAAATAGCTGTTTGATTAACCAATTAAACCACAACAATTGGTGCAGATGAATGTTCACAGTGTTGCACGAGTTGTTGTGCTAAGGGGTGGGTATCTGTTGTTCAAATTCAACCCACATCATGGCCACATAACACTGTCATGTGATTTGGCTCCAGTGGTGGATTGCAAGTTGAATATGGACAAAGTTGTGTGTGATGTGTGTGCAAAGCCATGTTCAAACATTGTACAATCGTAACCTTGGCAGAAGTTGTGTTCACTGCATTGCTTTGAGATGCATTGGAGACATCTTTGTCACTTAATCTATCAGTAACCACAAACCTTCTCAGACAGGATTAAAATGCAGAAGTGCGTGTTTTATTTGGGGGGAAAATAACATGTTGGCCTCTTTATTTTTTCTTTTTTGGGGGGGCCTTGGGCTTAGTTCCAGACATGGATGGCCTGGATGACTGCCTGGTCAACCTTTGCGACTTTTTTTTTTTTGGTTTCTGACCTCCACCAGCAGCTGCCCCATCATGTCCATCATTCCTGCATGGTACTGCCTGAGTTCTGTGTTCATCAGCATTAGCTGTACCTCCAGGGCATGGATGCTGGATAGTATCCTTTGAGTGTTCCTCAGGGAATCCCTTTGGAGCCTTCTGATGTACGTGTTGGTCCTCTGGGATTCTTTGAGTTGCCTCTTTTGTAACTCCAGGCACTCCCCCTCCATCCATGTGCCTGGTGAGTGTGCTGGGGGGGGGGTTGCTGCTGGTGGAGAGTCTGCTGGTGCTCTGTCTGCCAGTGGGGTTGCTCTGTCTGCCGGTGGGGTTACTCTGTCTGCTCTGTCTGCCGGTGGGGTTGCTCTGTCTTCCAGTGCCATGTCTGCTGGTGGGGTTGCTGCTGCAGATGTCTTCCATATGCCCACCACATCCAGTGACCCCAAGCTTCCCACTGATCCCTGTGGTGGTGGTGGTGGGGTGAAGTGTTCCCTCGGTTGAGGGCGCTGGGGCTCCCCAATCAGACCCAGGTGCTTGTATTCCAGTGGCCAGGGTTCATACCTTGGCCACTGGTAGCTGCTTGGCCCCCATCTTGGTTCGTACCTGGGTCGATGCTGAGGAGCCATCCAGGAGGGTAGGTCAGGAGAATGGACATATGGCCCATATGTAGGGGTGGCCACAGTCCCAGGCAGTCAGGACCTTCCTGGTGGTGGTGGTGCTGCAGCAGGGTGGTAAGGTCCCGAGGAGGATGGCTGCATGGACCTCTCAAAATAAAACCAGTCCTGGTAGTGTGGGGAAGCAGCTGGTGGGACAGCAGATGCTGTAGGTGGTGGTGCAGCTGAAGATGCAGGAGGTGGTGGTGCAACATAAGATACAGGAGGTGGCGGTGCAGCATAAGATGCAGGAGGTGGCAGTGCAACATAAGATGCTGTAGGTGGTGGTGCAGCATAAAATGCAGGAGGAGGTGGAGCTGAGGATGCAGGAGGTGGTGGTGCAGCTGAAAATGCTGGAGGTGGTGGTTCAGCTGTGTAGGTTAACCATGTGCCAGTCCCATCCTCTTGCTCCCCAAGAGGACTCTCTTCTGGGGCTGTGCGTTCCTCCTCCTCCACAGCCTCCTGCTGTGCTGCAGGCCCATATATGGTGTTTATTAAATGGTGTGATTAGTAATGTACACAATGACAGAATGAATGCAAGAATATTTAATTGACATGTGTATCTCTGGTTGTCATGATGGTATCCTATGCATTGCATTGCGATGCATGGATTAGCACCCTGGCAATCACAGCAACATGAAGTCTGTCCAAGTTAATTCTCCAGGGCACCAATCAGGTCAGTATTGAGGGATTTCTATGATTGGATCATTCGCTCCATCTTTGTGAATGACCCAGCCTTGCTTAATCAGGCATATCCATCAATCATGGCCTGTTGGTGTGTCACCTACAGTGCTTGACATTCGGTTTCCATGTATATCCTGTAAATAGTGGATGGTATAACATCCATCCATAGCATCACCACTCCTGAGGATCCACATGAAAACCAAATGTATGATATGACAGTTCAAGTAAGAGGAAATTATTGCATACACAATACAAAGGCCTACTTGGTTCTCCTTTAATTCCACAGTGTTGGTTGTTTCAAGGCCTGTGTGTTGCACATACAGCCAGTAAGTCTCACTGGCACTATGATATTCGTCCTCATCCATCTCTCTTGAGGTTCAGTGAGCAGTGATGAAATGATGACTTCTCCAATTATATAATTTCTCTATTTCAAATGTTTTTCTATGGAGGGTATCCAATGAGCCCTCAGTAACTTTATCCATTTTCTTGAATAGTCTCCATAGACAAACATGGGAATTGGTGAAGTGATGGTATGGAAGGGTTAAATTCACTCCATCATGTCTTTTACATCACTTAGTGAATGTCCACTGTGTAGCATGTAATCCTAACCGAATTGTGTTTGTTGTTGGTTAATCCTTTGAGTACCTGGAGGGGTTGCCAAAGCATTGTTGAGCGATGCATTGATAATCCCTCTAGCACTCAAGGGGTTATGTGCTGACTACATGGGTGACATTGTGGAGGAACAGTAATGATGTTTAACAGACAACACTTTAAAAAGCATGGTTTGGATGTGTGTGATCAGCACAGCAACAAGAGGGTTGAACTGGGACTTGGACAGGTTTGATCCCGGTTGAACCTTGCCATTTGTCCTTATATTGTGTCCTTTTTGAACCCTCAGGGTGCTGTATTGGTACAGTTGTGTGGATGAATGATGGGCATATGTGGAGGTGTGCTGTGTTTGAATGTGCAGCTTGTGTTGGTTGATGTGGTGTGTGATTATGTGAGGATGCGCTTACCGGTAGTGCGGAGGCTCCTTTCATCCCCCTCAATCAGCGTGGATGACAAGGTCTGCCGCAGCCTCTCTTCCCATCCACTAAAGGTGATTGGGATGGTTGGGCCCCATCCGGCGCCTCAGGCATGCATGACGGCTTCAGCCAACTTCTTTTTGACCACCCACTTGTAGTCACCTGCAGCTGGCCACCACGTTCACCTTGCAGCATATCTGATTCTAGACAGCCTTCCTCCTCGCAGCCAGGTCAGGAACCCTCTCCCTCAGAAAGAGGACAATCTCCCTCACTAGAACAGCCTCCCCAAGAGCACTGTTCTCCTCTTCCATGCAGTGGAGATCCCTGAGCCTCTCCTCCTCAGCTCCGGCCTGCGAGGTGTCAGAGCTGTGCCCAGAATGTCCTGCCTGTTCTGCCCCTGCCTGTGCATGGTGCTCTGCGACAGGTACCCCTCATCCCACTGACACACCTGTCCCTGCCCTCCGTGTGCCTACTCTTCTTGGCTGGGTCCCCCTCCGCCTTGTGGATCTCCCTCTCCCACCCCTACTCTCCTTCCTCCTCCTCCACTACTCTCCCCATCCCTCTCTCCTGTCCTCCTCTCCTGGCCATCATTCACCCACTCACTCCCAGGCACTTCCACTGGCCCACACAGATGCACTCGATCCCACTCACTCTCTGTCACACTCTTTCACTCACAGATACACACTGTAAAAATAAAATTTAAGAAACATGTAAAGTGTTATAAAATGAAAAGACGATGTGTATGTATGCGTTTGTATGGGTGTATGTGATATGTGCAAAAGTGTTATGTGTGTTTATTTAAGTGCAGACCTCTCCTCTCCTCAAATGTCACCTCCTCTCTCCCTCGCTGTAAACTCTATCCTCCGCTCCTGGGTCCTGTGGTCTAGATCGCCAAAACTCGAATCTCAGACAGGGTATGACCATTATTTGGGGTATATATAGGTGTATTTGAAAATTTTTGATACTTTGGGGCCTTGGGATTGGCTGTAGGTTTGAATTTTGTTTGTGCATCTATTAGGGTTGCTAGCCAACGGCATCCGTAATGTTACATTTTGACTTAAGTTGTGTTTTAACGGGTGTTTGGGATGCACGGTGATTTGAAAACAGGTGTGATGCAGGTTTTTGTGTTACGTGGTTTTGTTGTGGCTACGCTCAATAGCTATTCTTGAAGAGTTACTTTTAAATCCACCGTAAATCATGTATTATTTGCTGGCGATGTGCCTTTTTTACTTAGCGGCTGGTTTAACGGCTGCCATTAAATCGAGCCCATAGACTGTTCCCTTTTTGCAAGCATTTAGAACTTTATTACATCAAATATACATACATTTTTTATATTTTGTCCATATTGCATTATTAAAATGGTGTAACTCATATAGGTCAGCTGAAACCCAGGGCAGATAAGTCTCATTTAGGGCTTGATCCAATTACCACCGGTAAAAAAATAGGCAATGGCAGTTTTGCAAGCACAGTTTGCAATCCAATAACCTGTGCTGTGAACTGCAAACATGCGCTACAAAATAACAGCAGCCAGTAATATTTTGCCCCTTGAGATCAATGGAACAGCTCTACCCATTTGCAATTCATTTCTGAGCGGTGAGTGCCAATGCACTGTAAACAGATACATCAACTCATGGTAATCATGTTCCTACATTTCTTGGCTTACAATACACAACAATGGTAAAATAACCCCACCAAACAACACCGGAAAATGTGCATACTGTACACATAAGTAATGGACAACCAATATCAATTCATCAATCCACAGAGAAACAAATGGTTTGCAAAATAAACCTCAAACAATCCATGCCACAATACCTTGGCACAACTGGGTTATCACATTCCAACATATATGTCCAAACAACACAAAATGCACACATGTCAACTGTTAAGTAACCCAAGCCTGCCTGTGTAACAGCACTTGCCAATGGAGAGCCAAGGTTCATTGGTGTTAGCAATCACTCTGGACAACGTCACACGTGCACCTGACAGGTAAACAGAAGTTACACCAAACACATTCAAACAACAATAGCCACTGCAGCATGCACTTACCTGGACAACTCCCATGTTATCATTGGGCCCTCCATACCTGATGACCAGGGGACTTCTCACTGTCCTGGAAAATGGTGTGTTTACAGTGAGACCACTCAGAGAACTATTAGGAGCATTATGTTTCCATTGCAATACCTGCAAAGACATCAGAGAAGTGGGCATGCAAGGACTAGGGAGCTCCAGGAACCCACAAGCACACCTGCACATCTTCCAGATGTTGCAACCATGTATTCTCCTTCAGAAGGCCATATCCACCTGGAGGACCAGGCCAGGCAGCAGTACCTCATCTACCACAACCAGATCTCCCACAGTCACAGGTGTTACAAGGACCTGTGGAACAGAACAGGCAGGACAGAAGATCTAGGATATACTGCACAATGGTCACAGTTTTCGAAATGATGGATACTGAAGTGAGAGGCCGGTGCATGTTGACATCACATAGAATCATCAACCTATATGAGGTGATCAAATATGATTTTGACCTTATAGCCAGCACCAACCATCCCCTATCTTGTATGCAGAAGCTGCTGTGTGCCATACATTTTATAGCAACTGGCTCCCTCCAGTCCACCAAGGGATATGTATCTGGTATGTCCAAGGCTACCTGTTTCAGGTTGTTGGCTTAGGTTTTGAAAGAAATGAAGAGGAAAGTCAGAAGCTACATCCAATTCCCTTCCACCCAGATGGAGTAGGCATGTGTCAGGAGTTCTAACCAAGAGGAGGCATACCCAGAGTCTTGGGGGACATAGACTACACACATGTGCACAAAAGAGCTCTTCCACATGAGGGGTTTCTTTACATCATTCAAAAGCATTTCCATTCCATCAGTACACAGATGGGTGATCCTCATGTTGTTATCACACACCATCTATGTGCTTCCTATCCTACAGTTGTTATGATTCTTACATCTTCAGACACTCCTTCGTCTATGGGGAATTTGAGAATGGGGCCTATACAGGAGGATGGCTTTTGGGTTAGTGACCAATCCACACATCACACCACATCCACAGGGGCATGGACATTATTACTGAAAAAACATCTTAACGTGGTCATGACACACAACAGTGGAAGGAAGGGAGAAAAGGGAATGGGAAGGGAGGGAGAAAAGGATAATACTAGTGAGAGCAGAAC
Organism: Rhinophrynus dorsalis; assembly: GCA_037306005.1. NCBI lineage: Eukaryota > Metazoa > Chordata > Amphibia > Anura > Rhinophrynidae > Rhinophrynus > Rhinophrynus dorsalis. Next base: position 292,492,779 of record CM074720.1, read on the forward strand.
AGATAAGCTGCCTGTGCCTTCTGCCAGACGTGCTACCCCTGCTGCCAGTGCCACCATTGCTGTACCTGCAGCCACTAGTGTTGTACCTGCTGCCACTGCTGAACCTGCTACCACTGCTGAACCTGCTGCCACCAATACTTTGCCTGCTGCTAGTGTTTCTTGTAGTACTCGGGGGGGAAGGAGAAAATGATGTCTAGTGTGACAACAAGGGACCCTAAATCACACTTACCATTACCAAGCAGTCCTGCCAGTGCTAGTACTACTGCTACTAAGGTCCAGCAGCTTGTTAGCATTAGGAGTGAAGGAGGGGGTAATCAAAATATCCTCATATTACTAGTGACTGTGAGACTGAGGAGGAAGACTCTGAGGCTGAACTTGATGTGGTTGGTGTTAGTAGTAGTAGCAGTAATGGTGAAGCAGCCAGAGTGGTAGGGGAAACATTTGAGAGCATCCAGTCTAGCGGTCAAGGGAGCCCACACCATTCCTCTGGCTCTGGGAGTCCCCTTTCCTTCATTACAGTGTCCAAGTTGAACATGATCCTTAAGAGGCCAGAACTGTTGTTGGGGGAGAGCAGGCTCAGAATTAATACCATCACCACCAGTAGGGGCACAGATCAGCTGCCTGTGTCTGATACTACTCCTGCTAGTGCTAGTCTGCCTTCTTCTTCAGGTCAAAAGGAAATGGCAAGTGTGGCATTAGGGGACCCTCTGTCACATTGCTCGTCACCTCCTCCAAGCAGCAGTGAGATGTCTGGAATAGAGCAGCAGCAACAACAGTATGTAGGGACTAGTGGGGATGATGATGATGCTGGAGAAGCTATGGTGGAAAAGACATCGATGGCCTTTTTTTAGCAGAAACTGAGAAGGAATGGGAGACAGGGGTGAGGATGGGCATCACCACCACCACCACTAGCAGTGACATTTTGGAATTAGAGGAATTTGCAACTGCTCTAATTCCTTCTGATGCTGAGTTGCAAGTGCAGCAGGATGCTGAGGAGCAGGCTAGTGTGCCACAGATCACCATGAACAAAGTGGGAATGGGGTCAACAAGTGATGCGGGTCTAGGGCAGGTTCCACTTGCCAGCTGTAGCAATACTCCTGATTCTAGTTGCAGTGCTGAATCTGAGGCAGTAGCAGCAATAGCAGCAACATTATCCGCTGTCACAGACAATGAAGGGCAATGTGGAGGACAAGAAGAAAGAGGCCATTCTTCTCCATCTGTTCCCTTCCCCCTGAAGTCATCATGGGTGTGGGACTGCAGGCACAGTGCAGTCATCAGCAATGGCACTGTGCACAATTTATGACAAGCCAGTCAAAAGAGGAAAGGAGGGAACACACCTTTGCACAATCGCCCTGATATCACACATGAAACACAGACACCATGACATTTACGTCAAACATGTTAAAGACAAACACTCACCACAGAAATCAAGCACCACTTTTGCTGTCCCTGACTCTCCAGAAAGGCAATAAGTGGTGAGGCGGAGATCAAAGAGGAGGAGGAATAGAGCAACCAAGGCAGAGACTGGAAGTTCCAGGACGAGTGAAACAACTAGCTCGCCATCACATTCTAGGGTAACTACATCTTCTGCCAATCCACCCCATTCATTACATCCCCCGCTAAATGATAGCCACTCTGTTGATGTTAGGATGTGGCAGTTCGTCTCTACCCATTTCACACAGTGTGGTGTACTGACCACACAGTGTGGTGGAGGAGAATCGCAATCAGTGCATCAAGCGGCATCTGAGGAGATTCCATCCTGCAGAATATGCTAAGATGGTGGCAGGTAGGGTTCATCATTACTATTAAACTGTCAGGAAGTTGTCATGTGTCCTTAGTAGGTCTGGAAAAGGGGAAGATTCAGCCTCTGACTTTCTGCTAACCTTATAGCCATGTCATATCCTCACTCTCAATTTGATCTGTATCTGAGCAAGAGAAGGATGTTGGAGCGATATATTCTATATTCTAGATCTGCATCATTATCAGTCATCATTAGGTCTTCCTCAGCAGCATCAGCATCACCTGACAGTTCTTGCCCACTACTACCCTTATATTCCTCTAAGCTTTTAGAGGTATCACACAATTTATTTTTACTTTTACTGTGACAAAGTTCAGTACTACTTTGAGGATGGGTGTTTTGGTGCTTGTTTGTCTCACTATATGATGCAGCAGGCAGTTCAGCTGCTACACCTTCCTCTATTTTGCTATTGCCAGCATCATCAACACTTGAATGTGACTTGTTATTTTCAGTGTTCTTCTTATATGGTTCTTTATTTCTACTGGCACTGGTGGTGCTGGAAATAGTTTTGCTGGGACCTTGACAAACTGCATCCTCCCTTGGAGTACAAGGATCATAATCATTGATTGCACATGCTGCATGCTTGTGTGTTTGCTGGACTACAGCTACACTGTGTTTTTTTACTCTACGGTACACAACTGATGGAGCTGTATAATGCCTTGCCTAATCCCAGTCAGCTGTCTGTCACTGTCACCTAATATATTTATTTATTTTTATCTTTTTTAAGTTGTCCACCCTGTTTTATTATCACAGTCTATCCAAAAAAAATTATAACTGAAAAACAAAATCAACAACTTCTTTCCCCAGACTTACCCACCCAAGACAGAGACTATAACAGCAAAATCAGCAAGCAAATAGGTCCCTAGCTGCCTGTGTCTTGCCAGTCAGTCACATGGAATTTTGGAATTCCTCCCTTCTTCTCCCTAGATTGCCCCACTGTCTCTCTTAATAAATAGAACAAATGTCCCACCTGAAAGATTCCCTAAACTAAACCTCAATTCCCCTCTCTGTCTTCTCTAGCTCACACAAGGTGCTACTCTCTCTTCTCACAAACACAAAATGGCATGCTGTGAGAGCCTGACACCCTTTTATATGGCTGTAGAAAACTTTTGTGTGGTGGAGAAATATTTTTCTTCCCATTTATTTCAATGGGCAAAAAAGGCGGAAAAATAGGGAAGAACAGCACTTTTCTTGGGAAATTATTCACCAAGCAGAAAGTGCCATTATTCACCGATTTCAGTTTGAAGCAAAAATTTTCGCCCATTCCTAGGCATCACCCAGCAGTTCTATCTGATTCCTCTTCTAGTACACCTGTTCACAAGGCTAACCAACGCATACAAGAATTGCAACAATGCCACAAGGTGTTATACCCCATTCTCTGTCAAGCTCAAGCAGTATACAAAAGGCAGGCAGACAAACATTGCCTGGAAGGTCCTACATATAAAATTGGTGATAAGGTCTGGTTATTTTCTTCTCATGTTCCCTTGTCCTGTCTTTCAAAGAAGGTGGACTGTAAAATTTGGTGCAGTCGAAAGGTTATGGACCAGCGGATTCTTCCTGGGAGCCTTACTCAAATCATCATGTCCCGGTATGTCTTGTTTTTTCCATCAAACTCACCCTGAACGACCTGGTCCCATAGCAGCCTGGTGGGCATCTGTAAGGGGTGGTAGAATTTATTGCAGTCCGAGTCCTTACCTCTACTGCTTCCGTGCTGGCTGTGTCTTTTCCCTGCTACCATGCATGCACAGTTTTTTCTATGCTGTTTCTAGGGTGTGGACATCATACCTTATGATGCCCAACGCTGCCTTGCACATAAAAGCCCTTGCCGGCCATTCTCAGGTGCTTTTTCTTCAAGTTCCCCAGAGTTAAGCATTACCTTTGTCTTTTGGACTCCCCAGATTTTTTACCCTTTCCTGGCTTTTCATTTTTCTAGATCCATAGCAGCCTGCCCTTAACCTCGGCCTTGTTTTTGACTTATCATTCTCTCAGCCAGCCCCTGACCTCGGTGTGTCTACAGTGTTGAACCTTTGCAGCCCACCCAGACCTCGGCCTATCCCTCACGTCTCTCTTTTACAGACACTACCTGCCTATCTTCTATATGGGTAAAGCTTGTCTTGATTTGTGGGAGGGGCTGCAAAGCCCTCAACTATGGGCAGCAGCCCTTCCCACTGGGACACAAGTCGACTTGGGTACTGATACTAGCACTTCATGTCAATTTCACAGAAAACACTGCAACCCGACTTCAACTTCTACTCCAGTCACCACAGAGCTCCAAACCAGTAAGTCGTTGCTTTTTTCTCCATCTCAGTTGCCCAGCCAGGCAACCAACCGATTTGAGCCACAGGTACCCTACCAGTTAAACTTCCCCTCCTCACTAATATGTCACACACATATTCTTACCACCTCTCACTCAGCTTCCACCACCTGGTAGCCTCCTACACTATCTCCTTACCCCCTACTGAGTCTTGACACGCCTGGCAGGCCATAGAATTTAGTTAGACAGGTATAGAGCACAAGCTATATAGGGTCACACTTACAGTTGCCACTCATTCCCCTAGTTTTCATTTAATCCATCTTACACTATGATCATGTAGCAGGGGACCATAGAATCCACGTCATGATCGTAATTAAACACCTCACCTGTTATGCAAGCAATAGCATCTAACCTGCCCAGGCATCTCAAACTAAATCCACCACTTCCCCAGCAAATATACACCATACTCGTTCCACTCTATATGCTCTCCTTAAGTCAGTAGCTTTCTGTTCGCCCTGCATGTTCCACCTTCACCTCATTTCATCCTAATCTTCGACCAATCAGTCTACCATATTCTCTTCCCCCCACCCTCCAGCCGCACTCAACGGCAGCACCAACCATATCTAAGTTCTGCATTTTCCTTCCAGATACAGCTACGCCACTCAGCTCATCACATCCACAGTCATCAACCTCCCCCCCACAATACCAGTATGTACCAGCTCAATTCATTTCATACCCTTCAATTAACTCCCTCACCTTACCCTGGCTTATTTACTATTTAGTTTCTTCCTCTGCTCTTGCTACCACCTTCTACTTCTCAGTAGCCAAGTCAGCCAAACAACATGAACCAGGTAAGGCAAGGCATCCTTCCGTTTACTGCACCTGCCTTTATTTAACTACCAGCACCCTCCCAGTTCCTTAGCTGCATCAACCCAATCACCCCTTCTAGACTCACATCCCAGCACATGCCCACAGAACTTAGAAGAAGAGAGATCAGCTACCCAGTATTAGCAAGAAAGGCAGAACTCTCCTGTTCTCACCTTCAGCAGTTCCAACTTCACCCATTCCTTCCCTCTCCCTAGCCCCACCCCCCTCCCCATCATCCACTGCCCATATCCAGAGCCAAGTTGCTGACGGACCTGACCTCAGCAGTATCCGACATTCAGGGCAGATTACAAGAGGTCAAATCAGGTCCGGCAACCTGATGTCCCCACTACCTCACGATGACCTTATGCCAGATACTTTATCCTGCCCCTTACCCCGCATTACCACAGCCCACATGGTGCCTCAACACCTCCGTAAAGAAATCATTGAAGCAAAGGATGTGAACCTGGTCTTGCTCCTGATAGCCTCCCAGGACTTGGCGAAACAGAGGACAGTCAACTGTGGGGACATATATGTCACCATGAAGTTCCGAGATCCCCGGCTCACTTGCATCATCACATTATCAGAGTTTATGCTGGCCTTCAGCGTCTACCAAGACATCCTCTGTTCCACCTTTCCACATAGGCATCAGGATCTGGACCAGTACCTGGTCACGGTAGAAGAGCTAGGACACAAGTACAGAGGGTTCACCTTATTTGAATACCATAAATCCTTCTCCGCCAAGACTGCAGCAGCACGTAGCCAGTTCAACTTTCAGGTTGACTGGAGCTCCTTGGACCAAGAATTATTCTGTAGGCATTTTGCAATCCTAGAGGTAGGGATGGGCACTTTCTGCTTTGCAAAAAAATTCCCACGAAAAGTGCTGATCTTCTGTTTTTTCCCTGCTTTTTTTCACCTTTCCATTGAAATCAATGGGAACATAGAAGTTGCACACAACACATAGCAAATATTATTTTATTTCACAAAAGCATAGTATAATAGGGGCATGAGGATGTCTGTATTGGTGGATTGTGGGGAAAGAATGAGTTGGTTTTTTGGGGAGAGTTTGTTTACTGGGATTAGGGGGAGGTAGTTAATATAAAATTAATCCTAAATATAAATAAAAACCCCATAAGACATGGTATAAAAGGGATCTGAGGAGGGTGCCTGTATTGGTGAATGAATGAATGAATCATTTGAACAGGGAATTTGTTTTGGGGGGTTCTTGATTGCTATTGGGGGGACAGTTAATAAAAAACTAAATCAATAAAATAAAATAAGAAATTTGTATGTAAAGTGATAGAGACAGGAACCTCCTGACATAAGGTGCCACTGGAGTGGACTGATATTTGACTTGATAGAGTATTTTGTAGAGGATGATTCGGTAGATTTGTTGTTAGAGGCCCAAGCCCTGAGGAAACATTGATTTGTAGGACTTAGACTTATTAGCGGTACAAGCCCTGAAGAAACATTGATTTGTAGGACTTAAGCTTGTTTGGCACAATCCCTAAGGAAACATTGATTTGTAGGACTTAGGCTTGTTAGAAATAAACCCCAAAAAATAGTTTTTTGTTTATTTTTTGTAGGACTATGTTATTATTTTTTTTATTTATTTATTTTTTTAAAGCACAAGCCCTGAGAAAAAATAAAAATACCCTACTGGACTAATGTCAGCAGATTATGTTGGCTAGTGGCCACTGTCAAATGTCCTCCTGAGTCCTGAGTTGCAACAGCTGTTCGTACTGCTGCTACTGAGTTGTTTAAGCAGCAGGCAGGCAGCTGAAAGAGAATGGGATCAACAATAGCAGTAACATGGAAGATGGATGATCAAGGTTCCACTTGCCACAACTGGCTCCAGATGCACCTGAGGCAGGAGCAGGACAATAAGTAGCCCCCAGTCTATGTGGAGAAAAGAAGTTTTCCATTAAATCTTCTCCACCTGCCCCTCCTCCAAAATCATGGGTGTGTTGTTATTAGAATATATATTTTTTCCCTTGAGAGCAGGAACTGTGGTTCTCATCAGCAACTGCAAAGTGCGCAGTGTGTGTGGTAAATAACATCTGGAGGCACAACTGCATCCAAACACCATGACTCCCAAAACCAATTACTGCCGATGTCACGGTACCCCTTGTCCAAACCCCACTAAGGACACTTGACAACTTGCTGACAGTTTAATAGTAATGATGCACCCTCCCTGCCACCATCTTAGCATATTCTGTGGGATGGAATCTCCTCAAATGCCGCTTGACGCACTACTTGCAACGATTCTCCTCCACCACACATGTGGTCAGTGCTAGTTGTTTCACTCGTCATGGAACTTCCAGTCTCTGCCTGGGTTGCTCTATTCTTCCTCCTCTTTGATCTCCACCTCTCCTCTTGTTGCCTTTCTGGAGAGTCGGGGGGGGGGGGTACAGCAACAGCAGTGCTTGATTTCTGTGGAGGGTGTTAGTCTTTATCATGTTTGACGTAAATGTCATAGTGTCTGTGTTTTGTGTGTGTGATATCAGGGAGCTTGTGCCAAGGTGTGTTCCCTCCTTTCCTCTTCTCACTGACTTCTCACAAATTGTGCTCAGTGCCATTGCTGATGTCTGCACTGTGCCTGCCACAAGATAAAAATTGTCCCACACCCATGATGACTTCAAGGGGAAGGGAACAGGTGGAGAAGAATGGCCTCTTTCTTCTTGTCCTCCACACTCCCCTTCATTGTCTGTGGCAGCGGATAATGTTGCTGCTGTTGCTGCTACTGCCTCAGATTCAGCAATGCAGCTAGGACCAGAAGTATTGCTGGCACTGGCAAGTGGAACCTGTCCTAGTACCTGATCATTTGTTGACCCCGTTTTCACTGTGTCCACAGTGGTCTGTGGCACACTAGTTTGCATCTCAGCATCAGAAGGAATTAGTGCAGTTGCAAATTCCTCAAATTCTAAAATGTCACTGCTAATTGTGATGCTCATCCTCAAATCTGTCTCCCATTCCTTCTCAGTTTCTGCTAAAAAGGCCATCAATGTCTCTTCCACCCCTGCTTCTCCAGCATCATCATCACCAACCCCACTAGTCCCTCAGTGCTGCTGCTCTATTCCAGACATCTCACTGCTGCTTGGAGGATGTGATGAGCAGTGTGACAGAGGGTCCCCTAATGTCACACTTGCCATTTCCTTTTGACCTGAAGAAGAAGGCAGACTAGCAGCAGTAGAAGCAGGAACAGGCAGTTGATTTGTGCTCCTGCTGGTGGTGGTGGTATTAATTCTGAGCCTGCACTCCTCCCCCAACACCAGTTCTAGCCTCTTCAGGATCATGTTCCACCTGGACACTGTAGTGAAGGGAAGGTGAGGAGGACTCCCAGAGTCAGAGGAATGGTGTGGTCTCCCTTGACCTAGTCTGCACGGTCTCAAATGATTCCCCTACCACTCCGGCTGCTTCACCATTACTGCTACTACTACTAACACCAACCACATTAAGTTCAGCTGCAGAGTCTTCCTCCTCACAGTCACTAGTAATATGAGGATATTGATGACCCCCTCCTTCACTCCTAATGCTAACAAGCTGCTGGACCTTAGTAGTAGTAGTATTAGCACTGGTGGGACTGCTTGGGGATGGCAACTGTGACTTAGGGTCCCTTGCTTTCACACTTGGTATCATTTTCTCCTTCCCCCTCTCCTGAGTACTACAAGACAAACTAGTAGCAGGCAAAGTACTGGTGGCAGCAGGTTCAGCACTGGCAGCAGGAACAGTGCTGGTGGTAGCAGGGGCAGCACATCTGGCAGCAGGTACAGCAATGGTGGTTGCAGGTACAAAAATGGTGGTTGCAGGTACAGCACTGGTGGCAGCAGGGGTAGCACCTCTGGCAGCAGGTACAACACTAATGGCAGCAGGGGCAGCATGTCTGGCATCAGGTACAACACTAGTGGCAGCAGGGTCAGCACATCTGGCATCAGGTACGACACTAGTGGCAGCAGGGGCAGCACGTCTGGCATCAGGTACAACACTATTGGCTGCAGGTACAGCAATAGTGGCACTGGCAGCAGGGTTAGCACATCTGGCAGCAGGTACAACACCAGTGGCAGCACGTCTGGTGGCAGGTAGAGAAATGGCAGCTGCAGGTACAACAATGGTGGCACTGGCAGCAGGGGCAGCACGTCTAGCAGCAGGCACACTCTCACTAGTATTACCCTTTTCTTCCTCCCTTCCCATTCCCTTTTCTCCCTCCCTTCCCATTAAATTCCCCAAGATCCCTTGGGGTGATTTAGGGGGACTGGGCAGCATTGGTTCAGTACTGCTAGTCACTTCCTCCTCACCCTCCTCCTCAGACTCAGTGGACATATAATAAGGATCCTTCCAGTTCCTCGTTTTGCTGCTCATAGTGATAGCAGTCACAATGAGCCTCTCCTGCCTCAATTTTGTGAAAATATGACAGCAGAACAGCACAGCATGTCTATCTTGCTCAGTAGCTGCTTCTATTATGTCTGCCTTCCACAAATATGTCACATTTTTATAGCGGAAATGCAAAAACAATGTAAATCAATGGGCAGAAACTTTATGGCCATTCAAAAAAACGGTAAATAATTTTAGCCAATAGGCGAAAAATGGGAAAATTTTAATTGCTCATTTTAAAGCTGATTTTACCATGAAAAAGTGGAGAACAATGTGATTTTTGCAAAATTTCTCGCAGGAACACGGTAACAACTTTTGCCCATCCCTTCCTTAAAGCTGCTGTTCGCCACTTCTGCTCCTCCCTCCATCACTCACCACACCTGTGCCCCTCAACCACAGCCACTCAGCCCAGCAGCTTACCAGCCCTCACTCTCAGGTCCCGGCACTGCCAGGCCCTCTTCCAGTCCCTTCCCCCTCTCCCACCAGAAACAAATTGGGCAGATCTATCCCCAATTTGTAACAACTTTAATTCCCAGGGCTGTTTTTTTCAGTGGATGCTGACTTCTGCATATCTGCTCGATGTGCAGAAAAAGCATTCACTCACCATCTGCCTAATAGCAATAAATGACTATGACCAATCAACACTGAAGTCTTTCAGAGTCTGATTTCTCATTACCCCCCATCCAAACATCAGTCAGTTCTTAAGCACTGGCCTCTCAGATGGCTTTCACACAGGCATCATCACACACCCATCTCTACCCCTCACATGCTCTAACCTGCAGTCAGCGCTATCAGAACCAGATACAGTCTCCAACCTAATTGCCAAGGAATACGATGATTTCTGGTAGACCGTTTCCCAGCTTCTCCATTCCCATCATGGCACATAAACCCACTAGACCTAGCAACTAGGCCGTTCTCATGAAAAACATCTAATCCTATACCTATCTGATATGAGGTCCAAACCAATCTGGACTCTCGTTTGGTTTGAGGGCACCTACAGTACTTTATTCATTGGAAGGGATATGGACCAGAGGAGCACTCCTGGGTTCAGGCTGTTGATGTTCAAGCTCCTGATCTGGTGCGTAGATTCCATACGGATTTCCCTAATAAACCCCGGTTGGCTCCACAGGGGAGGGGCTCTTGGGAGGTACTGTTGCAGTACCTAGCATCCAGCATAGCGCTCCAGGCCTCGCTGGATAAGGAGTCACCTGGCTATGGACATGGCAGCATTTCTGGCATCTGTTTGGGCGCCTGGTCTGGGCGCATTTGGTGGCGTGGAGTGACTCCCGTGTCCTCGGGCAGGATGATAAAACTGCGGCAAGTGTCACTGAAGCAATGCAAGATTTGGACGCATCGCCGAGATGCGTTAAAACTACAGACAATGTTGCTCAAATGACGCAAGGTAGGGAGAGAGTGACACAGCACATATGCATTCGTCAGTTATGGGCACGAGGTGTCAGAATGTCACAGATCTTGCTTTATGCATTGCCCACTATGGCTCCTCCTTTCTACTTCCTGTTCTGGGGTTTAAAGGGCAGACTGAAGGCTATACCAGTTGTCCATTCTGGTGCTGACCTGTGGCTCTGTCTGACTATTCGTTTGTCTTACCCTATAGTGGACACCCAAACTGGTGCAGACCTGTGGCTCTGACTGACTACCTGAACTGTGTATGACCTGGCTTGTCTGGCTTGTCTATCTACCCTCTCTGGTGCTGACCTGTGGCTCTGTCTGACTATTCTGTTGCCTATTCTGTTGCCTATTACTCTACGGACATCCAATCTGGTGCGGACCTGGGGCTCTGGCAGACTTGCTGTGATACTGGCTGCAGACGGGAGTCAGAGATACGCTCCATACTGACTGGCCAACATGACCTGCTGGCACTAGGCCAGTAGGAAATTTTTATTTTTTTCTCAGGGCTTGTGCTTTGAAAACAAAAAATTGTCCTACAAAAAACAATTTTTGTGGGGTTTGTTTCTAACAAGCCAAAGTCCTACAGATAAATGCTTCCTTAAAGCTTAAGTCCTATAAATCACTGTTGGCTTGGACCTCTAATAAGTCTAAGTCCTACAAAGGCCTCTAACAACAAATCTAACAAATCATCCTCTACAAAATACTCTGTCCAGTATCAGTCCATCCCAGTGGCAGGAGGTTCCTGTCTCTATTCCTTTACATACAAATGTATTTTATTTTTTATTTTTTTTATTAACTGTCCCCCCAAAACAAATTCCCTGTTCAACTGATTCATTCCCCAGACTCAACCCACCAACTCAGGCACCCTCCTCAGACTCCTTTTATACCATGTCTTGTGGGTTTTTTTTTAATTTTATTTACTATTTATTTTTATTAACTGCCCCCCAATCTCAGTAAACAACCCCCCAAAAAACACTGTACTATAGTAATGGTTCAGCTCTCCACCAGTCAATATCAGAGAAGCTTGCCAATATAAAAGTCCACCAATTTATTAAATAAACAAAATAATATAAAATATTGTGTACACAATGTGTCCCTGTCTGTGCTAACAAGTGTACTAAACAGTTACATAAAAACCCCACAATGGTAGGGACAACCTCCAGATCAATGCTCTATGGAACCCAGATGGAACTAGTGTGGCACCTATAAAACACCCAATCTGTCGGATGAACCCCCACTGAGAAAGGCCCACACAAACTGATTGGAGTAAACCTGTGCACACCAAGTCGTCCTGGAACACATTCCTCACCCGCCCATATATAAAAGCACTAATATACAAAACCGTCAGAGTATATAACATACACTATAACAAGAATAAAAATACAAATCATAAAACTTACAGAAATCACTTGATGTCCAGATTTGCTACAAAATAAACAAACTGGTCATCAATAAATCCCCTAACACTAAGTGACTGATAAGCCCAATACAGATCACCTGTCTGGTGGGAAATATCTGGTCACTGACTACTGGCTTAAAACCCTATATTATAACAAAATAAAATATACAAAAAGATAAAAATAATATGACATTGATAAACCCTCTGGAGGGCTAGCACCTCCATAGATCTATTAGTATTAACTTGAATACTGTCAGTCAATTCTTCCTCATATCTCTTGAGTAATATAATTAAAAAGTATTTTTTATGATTGCTTGATACTACAATACGCAAATGCAATATACTCCATCTATCAAGAATATTCAATGAGGAGTTTACAAAGTTTGTTCTTGTGGAAAACTCACAGGTCTGGAGATCATATGTGTATCAACCACACCACCCACACCTGTCTTTCTCACAGGTTGGTCTATGTTTATTGCCGTTCTTTTAATGTGCATATTGGAGATATCAAAAGTACGGTGCCCCTGCACCTCGTTTCTCTTATGTCCCTTGATAGCATCCGTATGCTGCTGTCACTCACATTCCTCGGCCACTAATATGTGACTCTGGTGTTTTACTCTTCCACTCTGCTTCAATGCCAGAATATACACCTTATCATCGCGGAACGCTCATCGGACATTTGAACTCCTTTGTCTTTCAATGGGACTATGCTGTTGTATCATGTCTAGTGATGAGCGAGCATGCTCGGCCGAAGCTCGGTTCGGCTCGAGCATCGCTCTGCTCGGCACATGGCGGTACTCGTACGAGTACCGCATGTGCTCGCCCGCCATGTTCGGGTCTCCTCCCCGCACGTTTCGCGGCTGCTGCGCAGCCAATAAACGTGCGGGGAGGCTCTGACATCAGTGTAATGCCAGCAGCCATGTTGGCTGCTGGCATTACACTGATTGGCTGGCCAGAACCCGTGATCAGGTGCTGTATAGCACCCGACTCGCGAGTTCGGCTCATTCTCAGCCAGGGAGAGATGCGATCAGGCAGGGAAAGTCAGTGTAGGGAGAATAAAATTGTTGGTACTCTTTCAACAATTTTTAGGACTGTTGTGTGTGGGGGCAGCATTTATATTTTGTTTGGGGGGGCACAATTTCCTTTTTTTTTGTGGGGGGGATATTAGTAAGGTGACATATAATACTAGATGCACAGGAAGTCAGTGTAGGGAGAATAACATTGTTGAAACTCTTTCAAGACCCAAAAGTCCTTTTTAGGACTGTTGAGTGTGGGGGCAGCATTTAATTTTTTTTGGGGGTGGCAGAATTTCATTTTTTTGTGGGGGGGGACATGTTCTAAGGTGACATTGTACTAGGTGCACAGGGACAAATATTTTACAACGCAGCGACAAAAAGGGCCATTTTAAACGTGTGCCTAGCCATAGATTATTGTCACATTCTGTTTAGTGTGCAAATTCACAAATTAACGTAACATATTCCGTTCACTGTGCCTAGCCGCAGATTAGCGTCACATTCTGTTTCGTGTGCCTAGCCGCAGATTAGCGTCACATATTGTTTAGTGTGCAAATTCACAAATTAACGTCACATATTCCGTTCACTGTGCCTAGCCGCAGATTAGCGTCACATTCTGTTTCGTGTGCCTACCCGCAAATTAGCGTCACATTCTGTTTCGTGTGCCTAGCCGCAGATTAGCGTCACATATTGTTTAGTGTGCAAATTCACAAATTAACGTCACATATTGTTTAGTGTGCAAATTCACAAATTAACGTCACATATTCCGTTCACTGTGCCTAGCCGCAGATTAGCGTCACATTCTGTTTCGTGTGCCTAGCCGCAGATTAGCGTCACATTCTGTTTCGTGTGCCTAGCCGCAGATTAGCGTCACATATTGTTTAGTGTGCCTAGCCGCAGATTAGCGTCACATATTGTTTAGTGTGCCTAGCCGCAGATTAGCGTCACATATTGTTTAGTGTGCAAATTCACAAATTAACGTCACATATTGTTTAGTGTGCAAATTCACAAATTAACGTCACATATTCCGTTCACTGTGCCTAGCCGCAGATTAGCGTCACATTCTGTTTCGTGTGCCTAGCCGCAGATTAGCGTCACATTCTGTTTCGTGTGCCTAGCGCAGATTAGCGTCACATATTGTTTAGTGTGCCTAGCCGCAGATTAGCGTCACATATTGTTTAGTGTGCAAATTCACAAATTAACGTCACATATTGTTTAGTGTGCAAATTCACAAATTAACGTCACATATTCCGTTCACTGTGCCTAGCCGCAGATTAGCGTCACATTCTCTTTCGTGTGCCTAGCCGCAGATTAGCGTCACATATTGTTTAGTGTGCCTAGCCGCAGATTAACGTCACATATTGTTTAGTGTGCCTAGCCGCAGATTAGCGTCACATATTGTTTAGTGTGCAAATTCACAAATTAACGTCACATATTGTTTAGTGTGCAAATTCACAAATTAACGTCACATATTCCGTTCACTGTGCCTAGCCGCAGATTAGCGTCACATTCTGTTTCGTGTGCCTAGCCGCAGATTACCGGCATATATTCCGTTTAATATGAAGAAGGCGGGTAAAAAGGGACGGGGAAGTGGACGTGATCCTGATAGTTCAGGGCGCGGGTCAGGACGCGTAGAAACTGTGCCTGGTGCCAGAGCACAAGACAGAAAGACATCCACCATACCTAGCTTCATGTCTCAGTTTACAGGGCGTCGCAGGACATCACTCTCGAGGTCAGACCACTGCGAACAGGTGGTCGGTTGGATTTCAGCTGATACTGCTTCCAGTCGGTTAAGCACCACCCTGTCTTCCACCAAGTCCACTCTCACTAGCCAAGAGTCTGGTCAACACAATCCTCACCCTGATCATCCTTCCTCCCACCATAGAGGGTCTGGCCAAAGAAGTGATCCCACACTGGGATATAGTGAGGAGCTCGTCTCATCACCAATCCTTCATTTGAACCTCTCTCCAAGCACGCTTGCAGAGGAACATGAGATCTTGTGCCCTGATTCACAACCTCTAGAGGGTACCCAATCACAAGAAGATGACAGAGGGGAACGGCATTTAAGGTCAAAGGAAGTGGATGATGATGATGAGACACAGTTGCCATCAAATCAACCACAATTACTGTCTCAAGACCTTGATGAGGAGGATGATACACAGTTGTCAATGACTGAGGATGTGGTGGGATCAAGAAATGAGGAGGATGATCAGAGTGAGGAAGTGGAGGAGGACTTGGTGGACGATGAGGTCACTGACCCCACCTGGGAAGGTGGAGAGCCGAGCGATGACAGCAGTCCTGAGGGTGAGCCATCTGCAGCACCGCAACAGGCTGAAAGAGGCAGTGGTGTGGCTAAAGAAAGAAGGCGGACCGCACCAAACCGGCCCACAAATGTTCCACGGAGCACCCCCTTGCGTAAATCTCCCTTGCCAAGGGCTAGGTGTTCCGCGGTATGGCGTTTTTTTAAGGAAAGTGCGGACGACAAAAAAATTGTAGTTTGCAACCTGTGCCACACCAGAATGAGCCGAGGCATGAACACTAGAAACCTTACCACCACCAGCATGATCCGACACATGGCATCCAAGCACCGTAATAAGTGGGAGGAACGCCCGGATCGCCAATCTGTGTCTGCAGGCCACACCACTGCCTCCTCTTCCCCTGTTTTCGGTGCCGGCCAATCGCCTGTCGAAGGCGCAGGCCCGCATACCTCCCGCCCTGCACCTGTACCATCTGAAGCACCATCAGCGACCACATCCACTTCCCTGTCCCAGCGCAGCGTCCAAATGTCGTTACCCCAGGCATTTGAGCGCAAGTGAAAATACCCAGCCACCCACCCACAGGCCATAGCACTAACCTCACACCTTTCCAAATTACTGGCCATCGAAATGCTGCCATTTAGGCTTGTGGAGACTGAGTCCTTCCGCAGCCTGATGGCAGCAGCTGTCCCTCGGTACGCAGTCCCCAGCCGCCACTACTTTTCCCGGTGTGCCGTCCCCGCCTTACACCACCATGTGTCCCTTAACATCACCCGTGCCCTGACCAACGCAGTTACTGGGAAGGTCCACTTAACAACTGACACATGGACAAGTGCTTGTGGCCAGGGACGCTACATTTCCCTGACGGCACACTGGGTGAATGTCGTGGAGGCTGGGAGCGACTCGGACCCTGGGATGGCACAGGTGCTACCCACGCCGAGGATTGCGGGCCCTACCTCCATCAGGGTTTCCGCCAGCACCTACGTTATTGGCTCCTCCTCCTCCGTTTCCACCTCCGAATTCTCTGCGCGCAGCGCCACTCACCCATCAGCTGGTAGCTGGAAGCAGTGTAGCACTGCAGTGGGGAAGCGTCAACAGGCCGTGCTGAAGCTGATCTGCCTTGGGGACAAACAGCACACGGCCTCAGAGCTGTTGCAGGGGATTAGTCACCAGACCGAGCAGTGGCTCTCGCCACTCAACCTGCAACCAGGCATGGTTGTGTGTGATAATGGGCGTAACTTGGTGGCGGCTTTGGAGCTCGGCAAGCTCACACACGTACCATGCCTAGCGCATGTATTTAATTTAGTGGTTCAGCGATTTCTAAAAACCTACCCCAATTTGCATGATCTCTTGACGAAGGTGCGCCGCGTGTGTGCACATTTCCGTAAGTCATCTACAGTTTCAGCCGGCCTGTTGAAGCTGCAGCAGCGCTTACAATTGCCAGCTCACCGGCTGCTGTGTGACGTGAGCACGCGCTGGAACTCCACCTTCCACATGTTGGCCCGGCTTTGTGAGCAGCAGAGGGCAGTAGTGGAGTACCAGCTGTTACACGGTCGTCGCCTCTCCATTCAACTTTCTCTAATCAGAAGTGAGGAGTGGGAATGGATGTCAGACCTCTGTGAGGTTTTACGCAATTTTGAGGAATCGACACAGATGGTGAGCGGCGATAACGCTATTATCAGTGTAACCATCCCACTTCTGTGTCTACTGAAACGCTCGCTGCTCACAATTAAAACCGACGCTTTGCATGTGGAAGAGGTGGAAATGGGGGAGGAAGAGCTTACACAAGGTGATAGCCAGAGCACCCTCACTTCGTCTTCTCAGCGACAATTGGAGGAGGCGGAGGAGGAGGAGGAGGAGGAAGACACGGTTGCCTCCGCTACAGAGGGTAGCCATGGAACTTTATTTCCATCTCTTCAGCGTGGGTGGGCAGAAGAGGAGGAAGAGGATGAGGAGATTGATAGTCATCCTCCTGGTGAGGACAGCGAAATCTTGCCTGTTGGTACTCTGGCACACATGGCTGACTTTATGTTAGGCTGCCTTTCCCGTGACCCACGCGTTATACGCATTTTAGACAACACGGATTACTGTTGTTCACCCTTCTGGACCCCCGCTACAAAGAGAATTTCTCATCTCTCATTCCTCCGGTGGAGAGGACAAGCAAAATGGTGCAATACCAGAAGGTTCTTGTCGAAAAATTGCTCCAAAATTTTCCATCTGACAACGCTGGCGGCAGAGTACGTGCTACCTTGGCCAACCGAGAAGGGGAGAAAAGGGGAGCACACAGCAGTTCCGACAAAGGCAGGGCAACACTCTCCAAGGCGTGGGACACCTTCATGACACCCCGCCAGCACCCTCACCCTGATGCGCAGCCTAGTGTCACAAGGAGGGAAAAGTTTTGGAAGATGGTGAAGGAGTACGTAGCAGACCGTGTCAGCGTCCTCAATGATCCCTCTGTGCCTTACAACTACTGGGTGTCCAAGCTGGACACGTGGTATGAACTGGCACTCTACGCCTTGGAGGTGCTGGCCTGCCCTGCCGCCAGCGTTCTGTCTGAGCGGGTATTTAGTGCTGCTGGTGGCATCATAACAGATAAGCGTATCCGCCTTTCCACCGAAAATGCTGATAGGTTGACACTTATAAAAATGAACAAGGCCTGGATTTCCCCTGACTTCTCCACTCCACTGGAGGAAAGCCCCGGGTGAACATAAAGTCACTTTAGATATGTTATTTACAATGATGGGAATACTCTGTATTCCCATTCACCCCTTCCACCCAAAAAACGGGTATATGGTTGACTCTTAATCTTCTCATCCTCCTCCTCCTCTTCCATATACCCTGTGATATAATTTTTATATAGGGCCAGCTCACCAGCGGGCCCTGTGATATAATTTTTATATAGGGCCAGCTCACCAGCGGGCCCTGTTTGACAATTTTTGTATAGGTTAGCTCACCAGCGGGCCTTCTCATATAATGTTTTATTGGGTCAGCTCTCTAGCGGGCCCTCTCATATAATGTTTTATAGCGTCAGCTCACTAGCGGGCCTTCGCATATAATGTTTAGGATGGTCAGCTCCGCAGCAGACCCTCACCCATAATGTTTTAGATGGTAGGCTCAGCAGCAGACCCTCATTCCTAATGTTTTAGATGGTCAGCTTAGCGGCATGCCCTCGCCCCTAATGTTTTAGAGGGTCACCAGCAGGCCATTAATCCTAATTTTTCAAGGCTGTGTATGATGCAGGTTGTATCGGAGTGCCTCAGGACCTCCCATTGAATTAAATAGGGCTGGGGTGTTCGACAGAGCAGAAGGTAGTTCTTGGCTTCATCCACTAAGTCACTTCGTCACTTTTACTCAATGGATCAGACCCCACTGTTCCGACTATAAATTTTGGACTTAACAAGGGCAAACGGACATGTTGTAAAACCTGTGGTAGCTGCGGCCTCCGTTTCTGAATGCTGTACCTTACCCGGGCCATAACCACGTTGAACACCTGCTTTACGCTGCGCACGTTTCCCTCTTAATCATGGCCCCAGTTCCGAAAAATCGATGAAATTTTTTGCAGAATTTGCAGATGATATACAAGTAAATATACAGCAAATACTGTTTGGTAACAATTTTCCGCCTACAATCGTTTTTATCTTCCTTTTTGTGTGTTTTACGGTCAGTCTGTAAAAATGGCGTACTACGGGCGAAACATCGTTCCCAGCAGCGATGTTGGAGTCCAAGATGCATCCAGACATCCTCCCTATGCTGTCCCTGAACCATTTCTGTGGTGTTTCCATCGTTTTCTGACCTTTTCCTATGAACTAGGCACCCTCCCCTCATCAGAGCAGGGGGTGCCTGGTGTAATGCTCGAGTCCTCCCATTGACTTCAATGGGGCTCGGGTGCTCGGCCGAGCACTCGAGCCTCCGGGGGCGCTCGGCCAGAGCACCCAAACACCCGAGCATCGGGGTGCTCGATCATCACTAATCGTGTCACCTCTCCTCCACCAATATTCGCTGGCAGTGTGGTTCTGTACAAACCCAATGATCTCAGATGGTTGTTCCTGTGTTCTACACTTTCCTCCAACGCGTTTCAAAACCGACTGGTTAACCAGCCGGTTTTGAAACAATAACTTCAATTTAATAAAAAGAAAACATTTTATTCAGTTGGAGAGCCCATATTTTATTCAGCAAATAAATAATTACAATACTATATGCTTTTTTTCTTCAGCCCTCTTTTTTAATCCATGCAAGAGAGGTCTCCAATGCATTGAAAATAACTATATTGGAGACCTCTCTAGTATCTGAGTGTTTAAATCCACTTCATGATGTTTGTTCATTAAAAGATAATTTTGTTTCAACGTCATTATTAATATTTTATTTTAATGGAATTTGAAGTCTGCTTCTGATATCAGAAAAAGTGACCAAAACCCTTAGATAAGATATTTATTTATTTTGCTAATAAGACACATAATGAAGAGATGGCAGGACATGACAACCTAAAATTAATCACGTTCATAACAATTTTAATTTCCTGTATTTGGAGCCAGCATTTGCCCAAAGTCTTTTTACCTTACTTGTGGCAAACATTTCAGACATCACTCCTTAGACATTTACATAAGCAAACTGGGTTCGTGCATATATGCCCAATAATGCATATTAATAACAGTTTTTTTTAGATTATAAGGTTTATGGTTTGTTAACAATGCTGTCTAGGAGTATATGATATTCATGAGCAGAACCCCTTTCTATTTTTAAAAGAGACTGCCCCTTTAAGGAAAAAATCCTTCTTTTAACATTCTTTCTGGTATTAAACACTTGCATTACTATATCTGTAAATCTATCAATACTGACTATTCTGGAAGTGCGTTTTATATTTGTGCTGCCATTATGTTTATTTACCATTTTGGCATATACTGTATTAATCTTTGGATAAGAATTCATAAGAATCACAAAATAAAAAAAATAAATTAAACAAGTATTTATATGTACAGAGAGGAGACAGGTAGCAGTGGAAGGCCCTATCTAGTCACTGTCAATTAAAGAAGAGTTTGCATGCAAATAGTATATCAGCACCAATTTTATTACTGAAGAACTTTAAGATCAAAACCAATTACCTTCAATGGCATCTTGTTTTTATGTGTCTACCCTTCATAGACGTGCCTAGTAAGGCTGCCTAAACCATAATTTACACTGACATCTAATTTCAGCAGATCTGCAAGCAATCTAACTGAAGATGGAGATACAGAGAAAAGAAGAATATAGCTTTATTCCTGCTGACATAAAGATTTATTATTTTTGCCACCTCTGAAAAGGAAGTATATAAAAATCCAGATTTCTACTTTTCTAAGTTTGAATATCTCATTACTTATATTATATTTTGTTTAACTTAAATTATGTATTATTTTAACCAAATGTTATCTGCCTTTAACTAAAATATTAAACAGTACAAATCATTTGTAAAATGAGATAAATGATCACAGTTTGCAATTGTTTTCATTTTTTTCTTTATTCTTGGTGCCAGAAAAGGAACAAAAAAAGATGAAAAGCAATACAGGCACAGAAGGACTTGGAGCAAATAATTTCCTTGAAGTATTTTGAGAACCTGGTCATCCTAAATTGTGTGAAAGTCACAGAACAGAACAAAAATTATTTTATGAAATGATTTTATCACAGTCATTCTGACAGGCTAAGCAATACAGTCAATGACTCTAGTTAATATTTTCTTGTGAAAAATATCCTACTACCATACATTCATATATACTCTTCAGCAATGGGTGTGTATTTTGAAAATGTCTAGTCTTTTTACACACTAAGACAAATGTAAAAATCTTTTAAATAGCAATCCTTAAATTAAATTAAGATAGAGAATAGACAGTATAAACTATTATAAAGCTGTTATAAAATGTAAACTATATAAGTGCATGTCTCAAACAGTTTTTGATTGAGCCTGTTTAACAACGGAAGGTTGAATCTATGCTTTCTAATATATCTCCAGTACATAGATATACATATTTTCAAATTGCAATGTCATAATTTACATCATGTCTTTCATACCGTGTGTACTTTTGCATGTTTCATGAAAATCAGGTCAACATTTTCCCCCCTCCCACTCCTTTCCATCCCATCACTTAAAGTTCACTGAGATTTGAAAGCTGGTTCAGACGGATGACAACAAGGGACAATATTGTGTCAGTATATTGTATTGTGTCATTATCCCCCTCATCAAGGGGAACAGGGTTTTCCTTATACAGAGACACACAATATTGTCCTTCATTGTGATCCATCTGGTCAAGTGAACAAATCACAGTTAACTGTGAATGATAGGATAACCCTGAGATGAATCACTATAAAAAATAAAATGTAATATTTATTCAAGTACACATAAAAACATAGATTTACAAGAGAATCAAGAAATATGGGCTGATAAATTAAATATGTGTTTTGTATATACTTTGTGATTACAACCACACCTGTACTCATCTTCTTTTGTATGAGTTTTTCACTTGTTCTGATGGGTTATTTTCTGTAGCAGAGTCTGATAGCCTTTGTGGTGCCTTTTTTCTGGATTCTGATTTTAATTTATCAACCCATATTTCTGGATTTTCTTTGAAATCCATATTTTTTGTGTTCTTGAATAAATGTTATATTTTATTTATTTACAGTGATCCACCTCAGGGCTATCCTCATCATTAAAAGGTATTATATTGAGTGTTGGTGCAGTAAAGTTATCTCCCGTCTCTTCATGTACATACTGTATTATTTCCCCTCTAGCACTACTTTATAAAAATCTTTGGAATCTTTAAGTTTAACATTTGTCACAGTGTGTGTCAGGTCTCTTCCCTATATATAATATTGAAATATTGAAAGCTGGACATCAACCCTTACTCAAAGCCAATTTTCAAAATGCCTACTACTCTGCAAAGTGCATGAAACATGGAAAAATGCAGAAGTCTTCGTACTGCACCAAAAAGTAGGTAAGTCACAAATAGCAACCAATAATCATATTGCCAGTGATCTGCAAGATTTTCACAGAGGTACTATCAAGAAGAATAGATACAATACTTAAAGCGGAACTTTCAGATAATAGCAAGTCACCATGCATTCATTAAATGTATGGCGACTAGCATGAAAATAGATGCCTTACCATAAAAATATATGTGTGTTTAAAGGAATCCGTCCCGTTTGGAGACCGAAACTGAGGCTAGAGTGCAGACATCTTGACGGTGCAGGCTCACAGACCGCACTAACCTCCCCGAAACAGGACGGATTCCTTTAGACACATGCATTTTTTACAGTAAGACATCTATTTTCAAGCTAGTCGCCATGCATTTAATGAATGTATGGTGACCGGCTATTATCTGAAAATTCTGCTTTAAAGGGATAGTAATGTTTCATAATAAAAGCAGCTCTAATTAATCATCATAGTATTTGGACTTTGGAGAGTGTTATTTCAATTCTGTCAGAGTTGTAGATTAAGAGTAATTCAATGATGAAGTGTCCCGCTCCCGTCCCTTTTACTGATGTAACACTTTTCAGCTAGAGCAGAAGGTTGGTGCCCAGGTAGATTGCAGAGAGGGACAATCTTCAATTAAGATAAGGGAAAAACCTGAAAAGCTTGTCAAGGGGGGCAGGGCTTTCATTGTTTTCATTGTAAGAAGATTGTCCCCTGCTGTTATCTGTCTGGTCTTACAACCAGATCCCCATCTGAGAAGAGATGGCTTACACTAGGTAAAAGGGGCGGGAGGGGGAAACTTTGCTTGTGAATATTTCTTAAACCATAAAGGTTTGAGAGATAAGACATTATTTTTCATATTTTTTAATGCCTAAAAAAAAAATAAAGTTAAAATGAAGTATTACTATCCCTTTAAAGGAAACAACCTTAAGAACAAGCAGGCTTCATGGGTAGGGGTGGGCAAAAATTTCCTGCATGACTTTTTGTGAAAAATGGCCAATTTTTCACATTTTTCGTGAATGTTTTCTTTTACTCCAATGCAAAATTTTCCTCCTTTTTGCCTATTCCAGCAAATTTTTCACCTATTCAACACATTTTTCTCCTATTCTATCACATTCTAACATATTTTCACATATTCTAACACATTTTTCTCATATTCCAACATATTTTTTCCTATTCCAACACATTTTTTTCCTATGTTTAATATGGTACAACATTTCCCAGCACAATATTACTTCTTCTGAGGGCTGTAGTGGTTACATAAGTAGATGGAAGTCAAAGTTGTGAGTCCTTCAGCAATATATACCTTGAAAAATGTGTTAGCATGTAGACTGCCTTTGTCCTTTGCCCACAACACTTACTTCCTGCTTAAGTGACACTGACACGTATTCATGATGATGTCAAGTGATTAAAAAAAAAAAGTATAACCTAAAATGTGGCAGATGTGTATGGTAGTGGTGGTGGGGGCGTGTTGTGATTGGTGGGACCTTGACAAACTGCATCCACCCCGGAATGAGAGGAATCATCATCATTTATTGCACATATTTTGTAGTACCACTTTACTTCCACATCTCTGCACTGCTCCACCTTTGCCCCTTCCGCTTGTGCATTTGATAGACATTACTCAACTACAGTTTGTGTGTTTTTACTCTCTACAGTACACAACTGATGGAGTATGATGTCTTGCCTTGGCCCTCAACAAAATTCTCAATATTGTCTGCTGTCTATCAAGTCTGCCTCAGTCACAGAGCTCCCAGTCAGTTGTCTAATATATTTATTTGATTAATTATTTATGTTTTATTTATTTATTTTAAGTTGTCCACCATATCTTATCACAGTTAGTCCCAAAAAAAATATATATAACTAAAAAAACAACTTCTTTCCCCAGACTTCCCCAGCACAGAGACAATAAAAGTAAAATCAGCATGCAATTTGGACAGCAGTTGTCTATGTCTTGCCAGTTACTCACACCACATTTTGGGGTATTTTGGGTCAACGTCCTTCCTCCCTTCTTCTCCACATTCTCCCCAGACTCCCCTACTACAGAGAACAAATGTCCTATCTAAATGACTCCCTAAAACTAAGCTTCAATTCCCCATTATTTTCCTATGTTCTCCAGCTCATTAACATGCGGTTCTCTCGTCTCATAAACACAGAATGGCATGCTGTAAGAGATGCCTGGCTGTAACTAGTTTTGCTGGGAACTTGATAAACTGCATCATCCTTTGGAGTAGAGGGATCATCATCATTCATTGCACACGCCGCAGCAACCATTGCTGCAGTCAGTTTTTGAACTACTACTGTACTCTCACGTCCCTGCAATGCTTCACACTCCTCCTTCCCCTTGTGCATTTGCTGGACATTACTCAACTACACTGTGTTTTTTTACTCTACGGTACACAACACAACTGATTTAGTTCTTTATTCTTTTTTATTTTATTGGTTTGTTTTTTATTTTTGTCTGTCTTATCACAGTCTGTCCAAAAAAATGATAACTGAAAAACAAAATCAGCAACTTCTTTCCCCAGACATCCCTACCCAGCAAAGAGACAAAAACAGCAAGATCAGCAAGCAAATAGGTCCCCGGCTGTCTGTGTCTTGCCAGTCAGTCAATCTGAATTTTGGGGTATTATTTGGGGTAAAACGCCTTCCTCCACTGACTCTCCTAATGCAGGGAACAAATGTCCTATCTAAAAGATTCCCTAAACTATACTTCAGTTCCCCTATCTTTTCTAGCTCAAACAAGGTGCTGCTCTCTCCTCTCACAAACACAGAATGGCATGCTGTGAGAGCTGAAACCCTTTTATATGGCTGTAGAAAACTTTCGTGTGGTGGAGAAAAAATGTTCTTCCCATTTATTTCAATGGGCAAAAAAGGCGGGAAAGGTGGAAAAACTGCACTTTTTGTGGGAAATTATTTGCCAAGCGGAAAGTGCCATTATTCCCGATTTCAGTTTGAGGCAAAAAATTTCACCCATCCCTATTCAGGAGTGGTTTCAGTAAAATTCTCATATCCGGACAGTGCAACAAGTTATGGTGCGACATATTAAATATCATTCTGCATAGCCTTCATTAACTACTAAAAGATCATTGACTCAGTGTGAAAGCAATCAATAATCAATGCCCTAATCAACCAAGGAATAGACAGAGCGTACATAAATATCCTTCATTAAATATATATGAAAATGCAACTGCATCATTACAGGTCAACAATGATAAAGTCCAGATCAAAAATAGAAAAGAGCGTCTGACATGGAGTCACAATCTCCCCAAAACTATTTTTTGCTTGTTTCAAAGAAACTTTCCACAAACTAAATTTGACAAAATGGGACTTATTATCCATTGATCTTATCTACATCACTTACGTTTTGCCAGTACTACTAAACAATAGGTGGGAACGAAAGGTCACATCATGTTCCCAAGAAAAAATATGTGAAAAAGACCGTGGTTATCCACGTTTTCACAGGAAAATACATGTTCAATACTGTTTTCCCCCATTGCCAAACAAATTTGGATATTTTTTCAATGGCTACAAACTTTTCGCCGCTTTACTTACATGTTTTTCACATTTTCTTTATAAAAATGTGATATTTTCCAGGAAGTGAAACACTATACAAGCAGCTACAGAGAGAGAGGTGCTGTGAATTATATAGCTAAATGTGAGGCAGGAGAGGCTCATAGTGACTGCTATCACTATGAGCAACTGAAATATTAATAAAAGGAAGCGTTTGAAGGAAAGTTATACGTCAAGTGAGTCTGAGGCTTAAGATGAAGTGACCACTACCAACATTAATGTGTCTGGATGCCCTGATTCCCCAGACTCAATGAAGACCAGTTTCCTACATCACCTATAGGTATCTTGGGGAAATTTGTGTAACAGGCAGAGGAATATGAGGGTAGAAGTGTGTGAAGGACAGGTCAGCTTCCTTGCCTGCTGCCAGTGCTGCACCTGCTCCCAATGCTGTGCCTGCCAGGGTCTCTTGTGATTCTCAAGAGGGGGGAAGGAGGAGATGATTACAAATGTAACATCAGGGGACCCTAAGTCACACTTGCCATCCCCAAGCATTCTGGCCATTACTACTACTACTACAACTACTACTAACTTAGATCCAGCAGCTACAGACTCAGAGTATTAGGAGTGAGGGTTGGAGTGATTATACTACTAGTGACGAGGAAAACTCAGGGACTGAAATTAATGTGGTTGGTGTTAGTAGTGAAGCAGCCACAGTAGATACTCCTACTGATGCTGAGGTGGTAGAGGAAGTTATGCAGAGTGGCCAGACTAGTGGTAAAGGGAGCCCAAAACATTCCCCTGACCCTGGGAGTCCCCTTCTCCCCATGGTATTGTAAAAAGTAAAAAACTGATGATGATGAGATAGAACTAGAATATATCTCTCCAGCATCATCCTCTTCTTCAGACACATATAAAGTTGAGAGTGAGAGAGATGATGACATAGCCAGAAAGATAGCTGAAATACAAAGGCTAGTAGTAGTAGTAGTACAATTTCTGTAACATCTAACCCCAGTAGTAGTAGCAGCAACCTCTCAGGAACCACAATATGAAGATGCATCACTCACGATTAGGGGTGGGTGAAATCTCTCGCAGTGTTCCAGAGAGAAATTCCATGAAAACCATATTGTTGTTGACTTTTTCGTGGGAAAATCCACTTTAACCCGTTCAGTGGCAGAGGCTCGGGCCATTTCCTGTACCCTATAGGCCAGACACATTTTCAGCATTTTTGCTATACTTCTGTTTAGGCTTGATTTCCTCTGGGAATTTTTAGTTACATATGTAAAGCAATATATTGTGTTGAAATTAGCTTTTCCGTAGTAACTTACATGATGAGAATTTTGCATTGTGCAAAAAGCTATGATGTTATGACAAAAAAAGGGAAAATGTACCTATTTTGCTAAAATCACATACTATGTGTCAAAAACATTTACCTTCAGTGCGAAAGTTATAATTACTTGAAAAATCCCTGAGTCCTCTGAGTAAAAATATACCAAATTTTAAAGTTTTACCTACGTTCATGGCTAGCACAGAGCCCTAATCACCAGGAGTGCAAAAATGGCATTTTCTTACATTTCTGCCCCATCAAATGTACTTAAATCTGTGAAAACCATGGAATTTCCAACTGTATTCATTAGCTAGTGCTCTTAGGAGAAAAATGACACCTCACTGGTATGAGTTCACCTAACTTAGGTGAATTTGCTTCTGCTCCTATACTGTCCCACCCTAATCCCACCCTGCCGTTCACGTTAGAGGTCGATGCCTCTGAGGTTGGGGTAAGGGCAGTTCTTTCCCAGCGTCCCAAGGAGGGTGGTAACCTGAGACCATGTGGGTTCTTTTCCAAAAAACTTTCCAGTGCCCAAAGCCATTACGAAATTGGTGATAGGGAATTGTTGGCTATCATCCTGGCTTTAAAGGAATGGCAACATCTCTTGGAAGGCACAAGAACCCCGGTATTAATTCTTACGGATCATAAGAACTTGATTTACCTTTCAGAGGCTAAAAGGCTGTCATCTCGCCAGGCTAGGTGGGCTCTATTCCTGTTGAGATTCAACTTTATAGTGTCCTACTTGCCTGGGTCTAAGAACATTAGGGCAGATGCTCTATCTAGACAGTTTTGCAAGGACATTGAGAGGGATGAAGCCCCGGTTCCTATAATTCAGCCTGATAAGATTCTGGCTACGATTCGCACCAGTATCACTTCGCCACTGGGGGAGCAAATCTTGGCATCTCAAGCTCGGGCACCTCCTGAAACCCCAGCTGGCAAGTGCTTTGTGGATGAGCCTTTCCGTACCTGTTTACTCGAGACCTATCACTCATCTAAGGCATCTGGGCATATTGGTTGGGACCAGTTGGCATGGTCATTGTCACAAACATTTTGGTGGCCCTCTCTGAAAGCTGACTGTTCGGCATTTACTGCTGTCTGTGCCACCTGTGCCCGTGCTAAGACTCCCAGACACCTCCCAGTTGGGCTGCTCCAACCAGTGCCTAATGGCGAACGCCCTTGGTCCCACATACCTATTGACTTTTTGGGAGAGTTGCCGGTATCTAAGGGCTATAAGTTTATACTGATGGTGGTAGATAGATTCTCTAAGATTTCGTGGCCCTCTCTGGCCTTCCTTCGGCCCAGGAATTGGCAATAGTTTTTGCTAGAGAAGTATTTCGCTTGCACGGGGTTCCCAGAGTAATAGTGTCGGACCGAGGGAGCCAATTCGTGTCGAGATTCTGGAGGGCATTCTGTGGCCAAATGGGCATCCAGCTGTCCTTCTCCTCCGCCTACCATCCCCAGACCAACGGGGCCACTGAGCATGCCAATCAAGGGCTGGAGCAGTTTTTGCATTGCTTCGTGACTGATCATCATGATAATTGGGCCGACCTGTTGCCATGGGCAGAGTTTGCCAGGAACTGTGCAGTTAATTCCTCGTCTGGGAGCTCTCCATTTCTCGTTAATTATGGGTTCCAGTGCTGCCTGCTCCCAGACTCGTTTCAGTTTCAACAGATTCCGGCTCTGGATGAGCACATGGAGCAGCTCCGTTCCACTTGGGCACAGGTGCAAAGGTCCCTCAGCCAGTCCTTCCAGAGACATCAGCGGCATGCCAATCGCAGACGGCTGCCAGCGGTTTCCTTCCAGGTTGGGGACAGGGTGTGGCTTTCCTCCAGGAATCTCAACCTGCAAGTGCCTTCCAACAAACTGGCTCCCCGGTTCATTGGTACGTACAAAATTATCCGCAAGGTTAACCCCGTGGCATAAGCACTGAAGCTTTCGAATTCTATGCGCATTCACAACGTGTTCCATGTGTCACTATTGAAGCCCTTGGTTTGCAACCGCTATACTACCACTCCGGTGGTTCCTGGGCCGGTGGATGTTCAAGGCCAAGAGGAATACGAAGTACAGAGTATTATTGACTCCAGGAGATTTAGAGGCAAGTTGCAATATTTGGTCCACTGGAAGGGTTACGGGCCTGAGGAGCGCTCTTGGGGCGACCAGGGGGATCTCCATGCTCCACGGCTATTGCGCAACTTTCACTCTAAATATCCTCGGAAACCGAGAGCCTCTGCCAGGGGAGGGGGTCTTTGAGAGGGGGGTACTATCACGGTCCCTGTGATCCCCTGTCAATCTCTTCTGTTGTTACCTCTGCATTGGAGGAGGCTGATTGGCCCGCCCAGGATGTTCCTTTATATAGTGGGTTTTGGGCACTTGTCAGATACACTTTCGTGGTGTTCCTGATCCTGCGCCTTGTTACTGTGTTTCCGCATTCCTGTGTACCGACCCGGCCTGTTTGACCATTCCATTGTTCCTGCTCATTATTGATCCGGCTCTGGCTGATGTTCCTGCTCTGTGATTGACCCGGCTCTGGCTGACGTTCCTGCTCCGTGATTGACCCGGCTCTGGCTGACGTTCCTGCTCTTTGATCGTTTCCTGTGTTCCTGTGTGATTCCGGTCGCCGTCTGGTGACATTCTGAACTGTGTTTGTGTCGCTCTGGCTAATCCTCTCTCTATTCCACCTAGCTGTTGCCTGAGCCAGTCCTCATAGCGCTGCTGAGCTGTAGTCTTCCTTACCAAACCTGCATTAACCCTTGCTGTGCCGGTTGCCTTCGTTATTTGAGCCTGTTCTCATACACTTGCCAAGCCAGTGTTTTCCGATTGAGCCATTTAACACTTACTGAGCCTGTGCCTTACCGACCTAGCCTACCTATTCACACTAGCAGAGCTGTTGTCCGTCCCGGTGCTCGTGCAGCGCCGCGGTCACGACGGTTGGCGTTGGTACCTCCAGTAGGCTCTTGCAGTATGTGCTCCGTAACGGCACTAGAAGGGTGTCCCGGCTCTGGTCTTCAAGTGCACAATGTGTTAATCGATCTGCCGTACTACCAGTTACTTTGGCTTACTATTGCTTGTGCAGTGATTGCTCCGTTCTGGCACCCAAGGGGTGTTTAAGGCTGTAGTCCCATTAGCACACGCAGGGTTACATCCGTGAGAGTATTGAGGGCGATTCAGGTTCTGGTTAGCTCCTGCAGTGGCTTATCTCTTGATTATCCCACTAAGGTGGTATAGGCTCAGCTCTGGTCAGGAGCTGCTCATTTTGGGGCGTTCTTTGCGAGAAATCTGAGAGTGATTAGTCCAGTCACACAATACACCCTCCTTGCACCACCTAGAGACTGATATTACCTTCTGGGTGCTGGCCAATCAGTTTGCTAAACTATTCAGTTTCTCCACATTAACCCCTGTATATATCACTTGCCTGATTTATATATCTATGCTATACTTATTTGGGCCTGTATATTGCCAATACTATTCTTGGCCCCCAGGGGCGCTGTTCATTTACGTTTATTTCCATAAAACTGTGTTTTTACTCTACCTGTGTCTGAGTGTCAGAAAACCGTAACAGTAGGTGATGACAGTCCCCTACGGTCAGCCTGCCTTTTCTGTTGCTGCACAGAGTCACGTAGGGTATGCTGTACCCATACCCATGAGGAACGGAGCACCCTTAGATGTTCATCCAGAGCCGGAATTTCTTGTGCTTGGAGGGTCTCGGGGAGAGCTGAGGGTTGGAACCCATAATTAACCAAGAATGGGGAACTCTTAGTGGAAGAGTTAACAGCACTATTCCGGGCAAATGCCACCCAAGGTAACAGGGTAGCCCAGTTATCGTGATGGTCAGAGATATAGCAGTGGAGAAACTGTTCCAAGGCTTGATTAGACCTCTCTGCCGCACCATTGGACTACGGAGGTTACGAGGAGGGGAATGCCAATTGAATACCCATTTGCGTACAAAAGCACCTCCAGAAACAGGACACAAACTAGTTTCCTCTATCGGTCACAATTACTTTAGGAATGCCATGGAGATGGAAGACCTCTCTAGCAAATACCACTGCCAATTACTGCGTGGATGGTAACCCTTTCAGTGGCACAAAGTGGTCCATCTTAGAAAACGTATCTACAATCATTAGAATGACTGTATAACCCATGGAACTTGGACGTTCAATCATAAAGTCAATGGATAGATGTGACCAGGGGCGTTCCCCACTGGCCACTGGCTGAATCAAGCCCACTGGCAGGTGTCTAGGAGACTTGGTTTGAGCACAAGTCGTACATTATTTTTTTTTTTTTTTTTTTTATTATTATTATGTATTTATTTAGCGCACACAGATTACGCAGCGCTTTACACTCATATTGGTCACTGTCCCCATTGGGGCTCACAATCTAAATTCACCTATCAGTATGTTTTTTGGAGTGTGGGAGGAAACCGGAGTACCCGGAGGAAACCCACGCAAACACGGTGAGAACATACAAACTCATTGCAGATGTTGTCCTTGGTGGGATGTGAACCCAGGACCCCAGCGCTGCAAGGCAACAGCGCTAACCACTGAGCCACCGTGCTGCCCACGGTGTACATGCAGCCTTGAAAGCGGTACAGTCGGCCTGAAGACTAGGCCACCAAAATACTCAAGACATGGACCATATTAATTGATCTTGACCAATTTGACCTGCAACTTTAGAAACATTTTATGTCTCCAACAACTTGATGCGCAACTGTGCAGGAACAAAGCAACGACCATCAGGTTTATCAGGAGGAGCAGAGTCTTGGGCTGCTAGAATCTCCTCTCCAAGAGGAGAAGTAATACAGGTACGAATCATAGAGTGAATACTATCAGCTGGAATTATTGTAGAAGGTGGCTACAAAACTGGTGGGATAATGCATCTGCCCGTATGTTTTTAGAGCCTGGAAGATAGGAAACCACAAAATTAAAGTGAGACAGAAACAGTGCCCATCTGGCCTGCCTGGAGGACAAGCGTTTGGCTTCAGAGAGGTAAATTAGGTGTTTGTGGTCGGTTAAAATCAAGATAGGAACTTTAGTACCTTCAAGCAAATGCCTCCATTCTTTCAAGGCCAGAGCAATAGCCAGTAATTCTCTGTCCCCAATCTGGTAAAGCATTTCAGCTTTGGACAGTTTCTTAGAAAAGAACCCACATGGACGTAGGGCCTCACCAGGAGCTGAGCACTGGGACAGCAAAGCTCCCACTCCGACTTCCGAGGCATCCACCTCCAGGATAAAGGGCAGGGAGGGATTGGGATGCGCCAATATGGGATCTGCCGCAAAGGCTGTCTTGAGCTTTTCAAAAGCCAGAATAGCCGGCTCTGACCACTCCAATGTTTTTGCCCCTTTACAAGTCATCTCCGTCAGGGGTTTTACAATGGTAGAGAATTTTCGGTAATAATTTGCGAAACCCAGAAACCTTTGGATCGCTTAGAGTCCCTTAGGATGTGGTCAATTCACAACAGTGGACAATTTCTGAGGGTCCATGGTGAAACCAGCAGCGGAAATTATATAGCCCAGGAAAGTGACTTGAGGTCTGTGGAATTCACATTTTTCAAGTTTACAAAACAACTTGTTTTCGCGTAATAGGCTCAGGACTCTGGAAAAATCAGACTGATGAGTCTCCAATGTAGGAGAGTGAATTAAGATGTCATCCAAATATACAACCATGCAACTTTGAAGGAGTTCTCGTATCACATCATTTATGAACTCCTGGAAGACAGCTGGGGCGTTACACAATCCGAAGGGCATGACCAAGTACTCATAGTGTCCACTCCGGGTATTGAACGCTGTCTTCCATTCATGCCCTTCTTTAATTTGTACCAAGTTTTTAAATATCTTTGACCCTTTGACCCGGTCAAAGAGTTCAGTGATCAGGGGAATTGGATATGCATTCTCTGCCAATATCTTGTTTACACCACGAAAGTCAATGCATGAACATAATTCTCCGTCCTTCTTTTTGACAAAAAAAAAATCCAGCACCAGCCGGAGATGTGAATTTACGAATGATGCCTCTGGCCAGTGCATCACACACATATTCCTCCATGGCCTTATTCTCCTCCACAGACAAGGGGTAAGTACGCCCCCTTGGAGGTGTAGTACCAGGCAACAATTCCAACGTGCAATCATATGGTCTGTGAGGAGGAAGGACCTCAGCCTGACTTTCGCTGAAAATTTCTATGAATGACGTATACTCCTCCGGAAGGAGTGGAGTCGAGGCTTTAGTAGCTCTCACGGGGCAAGACAGACAAGACTTTGAGCATTGTGGAGACCTGCCCAAGACATCACAATTGTGCCAATCTATCCTGCGGTTATGTTTTTGTACCCAAGGGAACCCCAGGATCATGGCATGATGCGGAGAGTTAATAATCTGAAATTTCAGGGTTTCAGTATGCAGGGCTCCCACCCTCAGGGTTAACAAGGCGGTCTCATGCGTAACATGTGAGGGCTGTAATGGTCTACCATCAATGGCTTCTACAGCCAGAGGGAAGCAAGAGGCAACAATGGGATATTCTTACTGGCTGCAAATTCTGCATCCATAAAGCAGCCAGCAGCCCCTGTGTCCAGTAACGCTGGAACTGTGGCAGATTTATTTGCCCAATAAATACAGTATCACGGTGCCCCGTGATTGCCTGTGGCTGCATATTGCCCTGGAGCGACATTGTTTACTTCCTAGCTGTTGCTCTTGCTGAGTCGCTATTCCTATAGGGCACCACGCTGATGAGGTCATTGCTCCACCTACTTGTCAGGGTTTTTAAACCTCAGTCTGTATCACTTCCAGTGCCCTTTCGTGGTGTACCTGAGCTTATTGCTGTGTTGGTGCATTACCGTTCCTGTGTATTACCTGGCTACGTCTGACTACCCGTTCCGGTTCTGACTCCTGGCTCGTCTGACTACCCGTTCCGGATCTGACCCCTGGCTACATCTGACTACTCATTCCGGCTCTGACCTCTGGCTTTACTGACTACCCGTTCAGGTTACGACCATTGGCAACGTCTGACTATCCGATCTGGTTTTGACCTTTGGCTGCCTCCTGGTTTACTCTCTGTGTTGCTCTCCGTGATCATTCCGTTCATTGGTTTGGTTCCTGTGCTGCCCTGTGTCTTCTGCTCTGCGTTCACTTCCGTTAAGCTGTGCTTGTCGGTCACTCCGTGTGTCTGACCTCCCGTGGCCGTAGCGGTTTGTGCTGTCTAGCCTATCCTCCATCTGGCTACCGCCTGGTGTATCCCCTGTCGGGATACTGGTCTACTCCACATAATTTGCCGACTCTGTGTATGGGAGTGCTCTGCACTGCACTCACATCTACCGTGTAGTCCCAGGGCCATTCTGTTTCTGACCACCTGTCCTGTGAAGGGTGAGGAAAGTGCCTACACTGTTCCTCTCTGGTCTTGTGAAGGTGTGCCATCCTATCCGGGTACGGGAGTGCTCTGCACTGTTCCCATATCTACCGTGTAGTCCAAGGGCCATTCTGTTTCTGACCACCTGTCCTGTGAAGGGTGAGGAAAGTGCCTACACTTTTCCTCTCTGGTCTTGTGAAGGTGTGCTATTCCATCTGTGTATGGGAGTGCTCTGCACTGCCCTCACATCTACCGTGTAGTCCCAGGGCCATTCCGTTTCTGACCACCTGCCTGGTGAAGGGTAAGGAAAGTGTCTCCACTGTTCCTTCTTGGTCTTGTGAAGGTGTGCCACTATCTACTGCCACTTGTGTCATTACCATAACTACTGTGTGTCATGTATTGCCATCTGCCTGTTGCCTTATCTCCTGTCTTTCATTGTATTTAATAAAGTTTTATATTAATTTCACTTGTCAGTGTGTTTAATTTCTAGTCACTCCGTGACATACATGCTTTCAACATGGGCTCATCCAAAAAAATTTGGGGGGACAATGAATGCCACCAATCACTTGTCCCTGATTGGATCTTGAGTTTGTGCGTCTCTCAGGATGAATCGGACAGGACCGCAACAGATGTCCTGCCTTACCACAGTAAAGACAAAGTCCTTCCCTCCTCCTAAAGGCTTTCTCCTCCCTTGAAAGCCGGGTCACACCCATTATCCTAGGTTCGCCACTCTCAGAGACAAGATCAGGATGCATGGGAGGTGAGGGAAGATAGGGTGGGTCAGAATCCTGAGAAGATGTTTCCTCTTGAGGCCTCCGCAGGTGATCAGCAACCAAGGGTCTCCCCCTGACTATGGCATCCACCTGCATAGGTTCGGTATCCTCTGACATAAGCACAGGAGGCATGGTAGGCGAGGGAGGATAGGGTGGGCCAAAATAACGAGAAGACATTCTGTTTGAGGACCTCCGCAGGTACTCCTTAAATGAGGGTCTCTCTCTGATTCTGGTAACTATCAGAATACAAAAGTCAATCAGCCTGTCCAAATCATTAGGTAGATCAAGAGCAGCGATTTCATCTTTCATTGTGTCACAGAGCCCTTGGAAAAACACGGCTATCAGAGCTTCGTTATTCCAGTCTACCTCGGCTGCTTGGGTACGGAACTCCATAGCATAATCGGCCACCGTGCGAGTACCCTGACGTAGAATCATAAGGTGCTTGGATGCCAAGGCCATGCGGCCTGGCCTATCAAAGACTTGCTTAAACAATCACAGAAATTCCGTAAAATCATGAACAATAGGTTTGTTCGTTTCCCATAACGGATTGGCCCATGCCAGCTCCCTGCCTGTCAGAAGGGATATAAGGAAACTGACCATACTGCGCTCATTAGGAAAGGCATACGGTACTAACTCGAAATATATGCCCAGCTGGTTAAGGAAGCCATGGCAACTATCAGGATCCCCACCATACCGCTGTAGGAGCTGAGCGGAACCTGTCAACCTGTTGACCATGCCTGCATCAGGAGAGGTGGGAATTACTGGTGCCTGGGAGGGCTCGGGAGGGGCCACCAGTTGATTACAGATTTGTTCAAGGCTGTGAAACCGTTTGCATGGCTAAAGACAACTGATCCAGTCTCTGACTCAGTGTCTACATCCTTTCTAGGATGCTTTGAAAAACTGCATTACTATCACCGTCTGAACTCATGGCCCTCGCGTACTGTCACTGTTACCCAGAGAAGTTCAGGAGTCAGTACGGTTTAGTTAATGCAGATTATTAACAAATGACATAAAGAGGATATATACAATGTACACAATAGGAATAAGCAAAGGGTAATAGCCAGCAAGCCTGCTATCAGAAATAATAGGTTGCAATTCTAAACCACTGTGCTGGAGACTAGGCCTTATCCACTGGAAGTCTCAGCTGGAACCAGGAACAGGAACTCAGGATCCTGATCCAATGAGGAATGAGAACTGACTCAGCCTGCAGTCAGAAGGAGCGAATACTGACTCACGCCTGCAGTCAGTAGAAGTAAGGTGAAAACTGACTCACTCCTGCAGTCAGCTATGCAAATCTGCCAGAGCCCTAGGCCCGCACTAGATTGGGTGTCTGATCACCAGGGGAAAAGACGAAAGAATAGTCAGACAAAGCCACAAGTCAGCACCAGAGGGGGTAGTGAGACAACCCGGGTCATACACAGTTCAGGTAGTCAGCCAGAGCCACAAGTCTGCACCAGATTGCATGTCCACTATTAGAGGTTAGGCAAATTAATAGTCAGACAGAGATACAGGTCAACACTAGAATGGTTGGAAGACTACCCAGGTCATACACGAAGCCCAAGGTAACAGAACTACTATGAACAACAACGCAAGGGCAACTGAGTCAGGTCTCAGTCTGCCCTTTAAATCCATCCACAAGAAGTAGGAGGAGCAGCTCAGAGGGAGGAAGTAGGAAGTTGGTAGGAGGAGACTACAGGAAGCAAACACATAAAACAGAGGCCTGCTGCATGCTTGAAGCCTCACATCTGTAGATGATGCTGAAACTAAGGTAAGCTGTAACATTATGTTAGTAGTAGTAGCAGCAGTAATGGTGAAGCAGCAGGCAGAGTTAGGGGAGTGGTAGAGGAAGCATTTGAGAGCATCCAGACTAGCGGTCAAGGTACCCCACACCATTCTTCTGTCTCTGGGATTCCCCTTCCCTTCACTACAGTGTCCAAGTGGAAAATGATCCTGAAGATGCCAGAACTGGTTTTCGGGGAGAGCAGGTGCAGAATTAATACCACCACTACCAGTAGGACGACCACTACCAGCAGACGACATTAAGAATTTTGTTGAGGGCTAAAGCAAGACATCATTCTCCATCAGCTGTGTACTGTAGAGAGTAAAAACACACACAGTAGTTGAGTAATGCCCAGCAAATGCACAATGGGTAGGGGGAAAGGTGGAGCAGTGCAGGTTCTTTGGAGTAAAGTGGTAGTTCAAAAACTGACTGCAACAATGATTGCTGCAGTGTGTGCAATAAATGTTGATGATCCCTCTCCGCCCAGGGTGGATGCAGTTTGTCAAGGACCCACCAATCATACTACATCATTATGTATGTATGTAAGTATCTTTATCTATATAGTGCAATACATGTACACAGCTCTTAACAGAAGTTGAAATAATACAATACAAAAATACATTACAGGGTTAAGAGCATTAAGCTAAAGTGCGATCATTGCATTATTTGTGTGGGAAAGTGTAGCAAGGGAATCATATACTGGGAAAGGGACCCTGCCCCTAGGAGCTTACAATCTAATTAGAATTCAAGACACACAGAGACAGTAGGAGGATGATTATAAGTGCAAGTACAAAGTGTGGTGAATGAAGTGCAAAAGGATTCTGATTATGGGTGTGCAAGGGGAGGATATTGCTATTGAGATGCCTCCTTGAGCAGGTAGGTTTTGAGGAGAAGCTTGAAAGTGATGAGTACGGATGATTGGCAAATGGTGATAGGG
The DNA here is from genome assembly GCA_037306005.1 of Rhinophrynus dorsalis. Taxonomy (NCBI): domain Eukaryota; kingdom Metazoa; phylum Chordata; class Amphibia; order Anura; family Rhinophrynidae; genus Rhinophrynus; species Rhinophrynus dorsalis. Next base: position 292,530,734 of record CM074720.1, read on the forward strand.
AGGGCATTCCAAAGTCAAGGGCCAGCCAATGAAAAAGATTGTAGCCAAGAGATGGCTCGAGTTGTGTAGGGAGAGGACAAGAAGAATCCCTGAAAAGTCCGTAGGGAACAGGAAGGGGTGTAGCGGGAGATAATAGCAGAAATGTAATAGGGTGCTGAACAACAGGGAGACTTACAGGAGAGGAGGAGAATCTTGTAAGAAATATGATACTTTATAGGTAGCTGTCACGGTTCCCAGGAATAAACCAGGAGTCAGTAGGGTAAAGTAAAACAATCTTTCATTAGAATAATACCAGTAATGCACTAAACAGATAATACACAGAGGGTGATCAAAGAGGTAAGCACTGTATCAGAAATAGCAGTCTGCCAATAGATCCACCACACGGTCCGAGACTAGGCCTCAGCCCACTGGATCCTCGAGGTAATTCTGAATACCCAATGGACTAGCACTGACTCAGCCTGCAGTCAGTCTAGGAGTCCGCACTAAGATGGGTGTCTGTTGAGAAGGGACAACACACGGAGTAAACAGACAGAGCCCCCTAGTCAGCACCAGAAAGTCAGACAAGCCGGGTCATACACGGAGCAGGTAGTCAGCCAGAGCCTCAGGTTTGCACCAGATAGGATATCCACTGAAGCGTTGGTATGCTGGATGTGCAGTGGACAGAGCCCCAAGTCAACACCAGAGTGGGAAGTCAGACAAGCCAGGTCATACACGGAGCAGGTAGTCAGCCATAGCCACAGGTTTGCACCAGAAAGGATGTCTAAGCCAAATCGGAACTCAAAAGTAGAATGGACAGACTATGCCACAAGTCAACACCAGAATGGATGGACAGACAGGCCAGGTCATACACAGAGCCCAAGGGAAACAGAACTGCATTGTACAGCAACGCAAAGGCAACTGAGTCAGGACTCAGTAAGCCCTTTAAACACCTCCTCAGGATGTAGGTAGGAGAAGCAGCTCAGAGGGAGGAAGTATGTAGGAAGAGACTACAGGAAGCAAACATATAAAACAGAGGCCTGTTGCATGCTTGAAGCCTCACGCCTGCAGATGATGCTGAAACCAAGATAAGCTGTAACAGTAGCCAATTGAGGGATTTCAGGTGTAGATGAGAGGGAAGGTATCTGGGAGCAAATGTGGTGATTCTTGCTGCTGAATTGATAACAGATTGAAGTGGAGAAAGATAAGAAGTAGGAAGAGAATAGAATGCAGTAGTCAAGTCTTGAGAGAATGAGTGCCTGAGATAGAGTTTTTGTAGTTGACATGCAGAGGAAAGGATCTATTTTGGCAATATTTTTTAAGAAGGAGTAACATGTTACAGTGATAGCTTGGATATGGGGGAAGGAAGTTAATTTAGAATCAAGTATGACCCCCAAGGCAGCGTGCTTTGGATACTGAGTGCATAGCAGAGTTGTCGATTGTGATGGAGAAGGGGGCTGGTGGATGGGTTTTAGGAAGTAACACAACCAGCTCTTTCTTAGGCATATTAAGTTTAAGATGGCGGTGGGCCATCCATGATGAAATAGCTGAGAGACACTGAGTGACTCGAGACTGCACAGCTGGAGTGAGGTCAGGGAAACAGAGATAGATTAGTGTGTCATCTGAATACAGATGGCAAATAAAGCCAAGAGATGAGATGAAGTCACCAAGTGAGAGGGTGTAGAGGGAAAAGTGAAGTGGTCCAGGGACTTATCCCGGAGGAACACCTACTGAGAGGTTGTGGGGCGATAAGAAAACTTTAGCAAAAGAAACACTGAATGTATGTTTAGAGAGAGAGGAAGAAATGCATTTTAGAGGTGTGTTACGGATGCCAAGGGTGTGCAGTGTGTCCAATAGAAGTGCATGGTTAACAGTGTAAAAAAGCAGCAGATAGATCTAGTAGGATTAGTATGCTGTATTGTCCTTTGTCCCTTGCTGTGTATAGGTCATTAGTAATTTTTGTTAGGGCTGTCTCAGTGGAACAGTTGGAACGGAAACCTGACTGTAATGGGTCAAGAAGATAGTTTGAATTGAGAAAAGAGATTAAGTGAGAGAATACAAGGCTTTCCAAAATCTTATATTCAAAGGGGAAGCGTGAAACTGGATGGTAATTTGAGACAGGCGGGGTCGAGTGAGGGTTTTTTGAGTATTGATCTGACTATTGAATGTTTGAATGAGGATGGAATAGTTCCAGTAGAAAGAGAGGTGTTAAAGATATTAGTAAGGCTGGGAGCAAGAGTAATTGTAAGATCCTTAATAAGGTTAGAGGGCATGGGATCCGGGTGGCAGGTAGTGGGTGGAGAGGAGGATAGTAAAAGAGATAACTCATCCTCTGTTATAGAGGAGAATGAGCTGGGGGTTGCTAGAGGTGGACTAAGAATCAGGAGGATAGGAGGTGAGGATGAAGAGAGTATGGTTTGTTGGATAGACTGTACCTTATTTTTGAAAAACTCTGCATTTTTGAAAACCTCAGTCCCCCACCACCACTACCATACACATCTGCCACATTATAGGTTGTATTTTTTTTTTAGTCACTTGACATCATCATGTATATGTGCCAATGTCACTTGAAAAGGAAAACAGTGTTGTGAGCAAAGGACAAATGCACTCTGCCTGCTAAGACATTTGTCAAGGTATATACTGCTGTAGGACTCACAACTTTGACTTTCAGCTACTTATTTCTCCAGTACATCCCTCAGAAGAAGTAATATTGTGCTAGGAAATGTTGCACCATAGAAAACATAGGTGAAAAATTTTGTTGAATATAAGAAAATGTGTTACAATAGGAGAAAGATATGAGACAAATGTATTAGAATAGGAGAAAAATGTGTTATAATAAGGGAGAAATTTGCATGAATAGATGGAAAGGAAAATTTTGCATTGGAGAAAAGGAGAAAACTTTTGGAAAAAAAGAAATATCGTCTGTTTTTCGTGAAAAGTCATATGGAAAATGTCTCTCTCTTTTAGCCCACCCCTATTATTGATCGAGTGTAGGGTTGCATTGTGGACGATGAGAGAGAAAGTTAAGGCTCAAAAGAAATCTAGACAGCATACTGAAAAAGAAGGCTGCAAAGTATTTCAACCAGCGGTAGGAGCACCTACATCATTAACCAGAACATCCCATTCTGAACAATTTATAGGTGTCAGCAAGGGTGTCAAATATCCAACACTGGTGGTGGTGGCGGTGGCACATCTCATTTGGACATGCTTCCTGAGAATGGGTTGGCAACTGAAATACAAGAACACCTCGTAGCTCATAGGAGTGGTGCCACTGTATGTGAGATGGTTTCTGCATACTTGCAGAAGCAATGACCCCAATGACTACTGGCAAACAAAGCAGTGTGTGTGTGTGTGTGTGTGTGGCCAGCATTGACATGTACTGCAGTGGAAACCTTTAGTTGCCCTCCAAAAAATGTTGAATCTAAATGGGTTTTCAGTGCAGCTGGTTACATTGTGATGCAGCTATCAAGCAGCATTTTTGGTAGACTAATCTTAAAAATGAACCAACATCGCATTCCATCTGAGTATCAAATAACAGAAAGTATATATGACAGGGAAAGCCAGGACAAATATATTAACAGCAGCAAACCCTTAGTTGTCCTCCAGCAAGCGCTGTGTCTGAGCGTGTTTTCATTTCTGCTGGTTACAGTGTCAATGTCCACAGTATGCAGCTATCAAGCAGCAATGTTGGGAGATTAATATTCTTAAAAATGAACCAACATCTCATACCATCTGCATATCAGGTATAGGAATCTCTCTCTCTGCCTCTCTCTCTCTCTCTCTCTCCCCCTCTCTCTCTCTCTCTCCCCCTCTCTCTCTCTCCCCCTCCCCCCCTCAATCACACTAAACCAGTCTCCCACCACCACTACCATACACATATACCACATTGTAGGTTGTAATTCATTCTTTTTTATCTCTTGACATCATCATGAATATGTGCCAGTGTCTCTTAAGCAGGAACATATGTTTCAAGGCATGTAGGACTCAACTTTGACTTTCAGTTACTATTAATGTGTTGGAATTAGCAAAAAGGAGGAACATTTTTGCATAGGTGAAAAGGAGAAGTTTAGCAAAAAAGCAAAAAATTGTCATGCAGGAAATTTTTCTCACTTTTCACCCACCCCTACTTGCCTTCCATACCTGTACTTGTCTTCCACCTATTACAATTTATGTATGTTATAACTATTACCTATTACATTCTTCAGGGCAGGGTCCCCATATCAATGTGTGATTTACTTGGTTGCACTTATCCACTGCTAATAATGCAATGATCAGCCTTCAGTCTGCTGATCTTATCTCAGCGTTTATTTTTTAAATTGTACTATTATTACTGTTTATGAAAGCATATGTGCATATAAGACCCTAAAGAAATATACATACAGACAGACTTACATCAGAAAAACACATCATAGATGCTATTTGCTATATTGGCATATGTTTTCAACAATCACATTCTGGCTGAGAGTCAGAATCGGTTTGCCAATTTAAAGCCCATTTGCAATCCTTTTGAAGCACTGGAAAATCTTCCAACATAATCCCAAAATAAGGGTCCAAAAGCCCAAAGGAATCAGCTATATTTTGTTTTTTGCTTGGGTTTTATCAGGTTGGGGAATCTGGGGTGGCCAAAAGCCTGCCAAGTCTCTTTTTGATCCCCCCTTGTCACTGTACACTCTCTCCACATTACTAACAATCATGCTTAACCCTTCTTTTGAGGGATTGCAGCAACCTTATTGTACCGGCAACAGAGGGAGGTAAGCATCATGTTGAAAAATAACCTCCAATGGCAATGGATACAAATAAATAATTAACCCACCCCCCTTCTTGCTGGTGCACCTAGGATTAGCTGTTCTGATCATGGAGGGGTTCGTCATTAAAATAAATAATTATAATGACACTTGAAAAAAAAAAAAGGGGGAAAGCATCTATCAAACTATACTTCCTCATGGTGAAGCAAATTAATATGGGATACTGAGTCCAGATATTAATTTTTTAAAAACCCAATCTTAGTGACCCATATTTACTCACATGGTCCGACTGGGTCCTGACCTTGATACTCTTATGCTCACATTCATCTTATATATATATATATATATATATATATATATATATATATATATATATATATATATATAGAGAGAGAGAGAGATAGATATAGATAGATAGATATATTAAATAAAAATAACCCCCTAAAATCTGCCCTACCACTTTTAAGAAAAATTGATCTCCCTCCAATTTTTCTTGGACCAATGCTCAGGACATTGAAGAAATAAAAGGAGATTTGCTTATATGCAACCCCTTTTTAAATATATTCCCATATTCTGATTGACTTGGAGGTGGGGGTTAGACAGAACACCACTGGTTCCCTGTAGCTTGCACAATGCATGACCCCTTCCTGTAGCTGCTGATTGGAAAATTGCAATGTGTATGGAATTGATGGGGTTCATTTGGTCTTGGATATGTGAAGAGAAGCTGCTACAGGGCATTTTGGGAAATAGGGGTGTTATGGACATGAAATATGAGTAACATTTTGATGTTATATTTGTGCTTTTACAACCATAATTCACCAAGTTATAGACCTTTTAGTTTCACCAGAAATGCCAGTTTTCAGCATTGGAAAGGTTAATTTCATACAAAGGAATTTACTCTAACAGGTCTTCAGAGCCAGCATTCCCATAGCAAGGGTATCCAGTTGCAGGCCTGGGGGGCTGGGAATGTGTTGGAAGGTGTGAATCTAGGAGGGGCTTGTACCTTTTTAGAAGAGACTGCCAGGGAGATTTAAAGGCATTCTGCAGTGGAGGGGTTGAGTGATTGATTGTGGAGGAGCATGTGATCAGCATACCTGAGAACTTTCAAAAAGGGCTGACCATGAGATAATTGAAATTATAACCCTTTATGTTCCCCAGAAAGTACATTCACTGCAATATATCCATAAGGGCTCTAATTCAGAGGTTATAAAATCAGTCCACAAGGAACTTTTAACATGCTTCAACTTAAAGACATGACTGCCTAATCCCACATAAGACAACCAGGACATAGTTTTCTTTCTTTCTGGTAGAAATAGCACCAATGTAAAGGGAACAGAATCAGTTATATGGTGTATATCATATAGCAGATAACCATACCTGGGAACTCTCCGGTTTTGCCCCGGAGACTCCGGATTTCAGACTGAATTACCGGGTCTCCGGGGCAATGTGTGGATCGCCGGGTGGGCAGAGTTTAAATAGAAACTCTGCCCACTTGTGCTCCGTCCCGCCTGGTTCCTCCCACTCCCCGCCCTCTTAGATACATTTTTCAGTTTTTTTTTCCTTTTGTCCCGCCCCCTCCGCGGCTAAGCCCCGCCCCTTTTATGACGCGAATCGCGTCATTTTCATCCCAGGTCGGCACTGACAGGGTTACCCTCCGGGTAACCCTGTTTTAAAAGTTCCCAGGTATGCAGATAACCCTGGATGCTCCTCACCCTCAGATTTTGGCCCTGAAAGTTCCCAGGTATGGTGATCAGTCAGGAATCAACCTATCTAGGGCACAACAAACTCCAGACAGGCTCCATGTGGTTTGTAGGCCCTGGAACTTTCTGCAGAAACATCAGGAATCAGATTTAATCTACCAAGAGGTGCAGATTTAGGAGCAGCTCATCATTATTGACAAAGATTACCTGGGACGCTAAGTATAAAACTGTATCAAATTCTTTATGCATTTTTTTATACTTTAGTTTAAAACTTCACTCAGACAAATCCATGCTAGGGTCTTTGCTAATTAGCATATAATATGTACCTTTTCAGTACTAAAGATAATTATCCAGTTAATATTACAAAGGTTTAGCTAGAATATGTTTATGTTGATTTTGTTATATATATTATAACATTGTTTTATTAAACATTATTATCTTTACCGTTGTCTGTTACATTAATTGTAGCACAGCTGTTATTGTGTCTTTGTTCATAGACTTCCCTTTTGTACAAAGCACATGGTATGTTGAGTACATTAATATTAACATAGCAGTTATTGTGAAACCCTTTGTGCCAAATTAATGCACCTAAAGCCACGAACTTCAACAGGCCATGATTTACATGGAATGGGATCTGGACTATGTATGGGCAAAAAAATTTAAATGTTTTTCCCCAGGAATATTTGCAGAGATCTACCAATTTCCATATATTCCCACAAAAATTCCCACTTATAGAAAATACATACATTTCTTCCTTTTTGCCACTGCCAATAATTTTCCTATGAGAACTTTGTAATTTTTCACCTATGCTTTCTATGGCTCCAACATTTCCTTCCTCAGTACTACTGAGAGATGAACAACTAAAAGTTGTGAACAGGCAGTCCTACAACAGCATTTTACTTGAACAAAATCCCTTTGTCCTTTTTCTCAGGGATGCAGTGCTTGCAGATACTGTAATTGCTTTAAAAAAAGTAATGGATACATATATAGTAGAGACCAAGATTGAGAATTATGACAGTTGGCTTCAAAGCAGATGCTAATCCAAGGAAATATCTGAATTCTATTTGGAGTCAGGAAGGAATGTTTTACTCACTTGGGGCTTAATTGCCTTAAATGTATTCAATTTTTATTTTGCCTTCCTCTCTATCAATAAGAGTGATATAGCATGGACTGAAATTGATGGTCTTTTTCAGCCTCATCAACTATGTTACTAAGTTACTGTCTGGTTATACAACTCTGGCACAGTCATCCTTGAAAAATAACTGTGGATTGGGATATGCCAGCAGTGTGTAAAATAGGATATCAGTTATTTTAAAACCTATGTTTTTAACCAAATAAAATAGCAGCACCCTCCAACATTTTGGCAAGTTTTCTTGGCAAGTTTTCTTAGGCTAAACAAAACAACAGTAATGTGTTATTTTTAACCATCATATGATTAATCAAACCTCCTGAAGATGAAAATAAAAAACTTCAAACAAAATTATTTAAAATAGTAATTTTAATTTGCATATACATTTAATAATAAATAGAGAATGCTAAATAATAATGTATATCATATTACTTAATTTTATTCAGAAGAAAAATCTGAATGTTTCTCAGTGTGAGTTATTTTAAGTCTGTGTCCCAAAGGAAACCTCTTAGTTTTGCTCATTGAACCACAAAATTAAAGTAATATGGAAAAAATCCAGATATGCAACAATGCCAGAGTGTGTATCACACTGTACTGGAATGCCTCAAAATTACTATATTTACACTAGGGTATTCCATACAGAATAAATGAAAAATTTATGGGCTAAAAAAAGAAACACAATTTTAGTTAACTAGCAGTTTTCTACTGCTCTAAAGCTTTTAATGGAAGCATAGGGAATTTGTACTTGGAGAAGTAGATCAGTGAAATGCTAATTTATCTTTGAATAGTGTGCTTTTAGACCATTAGTTTCTACCATTAAGAATGGAGATAAAATACAAGTAGATGAATAACAGAAAAGAAAAAAGACAAGGAAACAAAATCTATTAGGCTGTATTATGCATATATACATTTAAGAATTGAAAACATCTGGTATCCAAAAGTAAAAATGGGTGAAAATCTTTGACTAAAAAGATGATTTGGGAAAAATTTTTCTTCTGTAGGAATTCCAGTGAAAAGTGCAATTTTCTTCTATTTTTCGGCAGCTCACATTATGATCCCCAACCTTGTCCCACAATAGCCAAAAAAACACACATACGTACCTACTAGCTTTGTCCCATTGCACTGGGAGACAGAATGAGGGAGATAATCTAGAGAGAAAAAAAATTAAATAAAAATAAAGTGGTTACTCAGTGGTGCATTGTGCTGGCTGACTCTATGTCCATTACCACTGGTTTTAAAAAGAGAGAAGCTGGGTGATCCCTGAGGCTAGTGACTCTGAGGATGAGCAGCAATTATCAGAGATGATTGAGTCCCATTTTGTTCCCCTTTTGTTTCCTTTTTTTCAGAATGCACACGTTTTTCTGCTGTTCCTGTAGGAAATTTAAGCCATAGCGAATCTTGTGAAAATGGTTCCACTTCCCATCTGTGTTATTCAATGCCATCTTGGTGTACCTTACTGCCTCAGAATTCTGCACAGATTTCCTGGTTTTCACGTATGCGCAATGTGAAAATCCAAAAGGAGCATGCACGGAGTCCCGGGGCACCTTAAATAACCTGTGTTGGTGCATCATTATGCAGGACGCACCTCTGTGACAAAAGGAGAATTGATAACAGATTGAAGTGGAGAGAGATAAGAAACAGGAAGACCAGAGAGTAGAATGTTGCAGTAGTCAAGTCTAGAGAGAATGAGTGCCTGAGATAGTGTTTTTGTCGTTGAGATGCAGAGGAAAGGACATATTTTTGCAATATTTTTTAAGAAGAAGCAGCATGTTCTAGTGACAGCTTGGATATGGGGGACAAGGTTAATTTAGAATCAAGTATGAACCCAAGACAGTGTGCTTTGGATACTGAGTGTATAGCACAAATGTGTGTGGTGATGGAGAAGGGGGTTGGTGGATGGGTTTTAGGAGGGAACACCACCATCTCAAGATCATGTTATGATATCACTAGTGTTGATCACATATATGATAATGAATTGATACTGAGTTTCCAGTATTATAATGTGCATATACCCAGTAGCCAAAACTGATTGAGATATACTCAGTCATTGCCTCTAAGGCTATTATAGACATAGGGCATGCTGATTGGTGTCCACGTACAATGAGGCTGGGCAGGCGTATTGACTGCAGGATCCCATTTGAACATAAATACATTCAAATTTGCCTATGGTCAAATGGATTTGTGATCATCCATTCACACATTCAGACCAAAATTAGGTTAACCTGCTGAATGACAATAGTGAGTAATTGATCTCTCCTCATATTTTCTAGTGATATATTCATGGGTATAGAGGTAGCCGAGTTATTGGAATAGGTGTTCCAAGATCAGTATTATTTATTTACTACTTATCTTGATAACGCTCGCAGACTCAAGGTACTTGGCTAATATTGCCCACATCACATCACTGTGAGACCTTGTCTCTCATCCTTTGTATCTAATTTAAGGGTTTTTCACTTAACCCTGAGCAATTGCCTTGAAATACAATATAGCAAGACTGGGTAATCTGAGAGTCACAGATACAAATATAATGCTATTATTTTAATATTGTCACAAAATAGTTAATAAGTTTTAAATAAAAACAGTATTTATTTTTCTTCTTTGCTTCTGATCCAAATGTACATATCCTCAATCAAAGAATATATCTGCTTTTGTTTTTTTTAACATTATTTTGTTAAAACAAGCAGTACAAATACATAGAGAAGTGCCTAAGTGACAATAAAGAACATATAAAAAATGTATGTCAAAGCAGTACAACAATATTTACAGAAAAAAGAAAATTGGAATACAAGAACAATGCAATCATGCATCCTTATGAAGGGCAGCGAATATAACAGTAGAACATAGAAAAGAAGTATATATCTACCCTTTACATTGAGTCATAAAAACACTTTCAAGTTGACATTACATTGCATACTTTAAGGAAAAGCAAATGATAACAAGAAACTGAAAAAAGAGGTGTAAGAAGAGAAAAGAAGATGATTAAAAAAAGAGGAGTAAGAAGAGAAAAGAAGAATAAGGAGAAGGGGAAGGGGAGGGCAAGTAGGTAAGGTAAGATCAGGAAGGAGTTAGGAAAGAATTTCTCAGGTTATGACAGACTCAACGCATCACCATATGTGATCCACAGGCCCGAGGTGTCTGAAAATTCTTCAGTTTCGTCCATAGAACTAGAAGCTCTAGCGCAGAACTTCTGTATCTGAAAAACATTCAAGACTTGAGTTACCCACTCAACAGAGGCACAACAGTAATTTCCAGTACCTAGGAATCAGGCACCTATCTGCATTAGTATGTTCAATAAAGAGATACTTTGAGTGTTTAGTCTTAATTTGAGATTTGGGTAAATTGTAAGCAAAAAGGAGCATCATTGGATCTAGGGGGAACTGAGAACTAAATATGAGAATTCAGTTTTCCAGAAAGGAAGGATATCATGGCATGACCAACAGACATGGAACATGGTACCAGTTTCGGTGAGACATCTCCAGCATAAAGGAGTTGTCTGTGGGTGGAAGGTCGAGATCTGATAGGGGGTCCTATACCATCTACTGAATATTTTTTACAAGCATTCTTTAGTGCGTATGTCTTGTGTTAGGGAAACTAATGATCTATAAAACAGAAGCCACTGATCCAGGGAAAGGGTGACTTGTAAGTCCTGTTCCCAGGAGAATATATGGTTAGTTTCTCGGAAGGTGACAGAGCCAGAAGAAAAGAGTACCAATCTGATACCAGCCTCCATTTTCTTGAGTCATCTACCATGAATTTTTTAAAAAGGGAGGGAGGATAAAAAGTATATCCCCTATGGGTCAGTTGAATGAATGAATGAATGAATGAATATATTTATTTATATAGCGCCACAAGTGTATGTAGCACTTTATAATTTAAGGCTTTAGACAATATAGGGTTACTAGTGCTTTCTAGAGTGAAGCATTGGGTGAGAGGTCCCTGCCTAAAGGCTTATAATCTAAAGTGTTAATGGAAGACATACAGAGTACATAAGGGTCAAGTGCTGAATACAGTTCTGATATTGATAATAGGGAACACAAGTAAAGTAAATAATTTATAAGAGTGCTCTTTGTACAACATCAGTGCCTTCTAGCATGTTGAGGATTTATCCAGGAGGTGCATTTTCAAGCGAGACTTGAAGACCATCACAATGATGCAGTGGTGCAGTGTGGGAGGTAGAGCATTCCATAGATATGGAGCAATGAGAGAAAAGGGTTTTATACATGAGAGGGCTGTAAAACAAAAGGAGCTGAGAAGAGACAGTCGTTGGCTGAACATAAGTGGTGGGATGGGGTATAGCGGGAGATCAGAGTAGAAATGTCAGAAGGACTAGAGGAGAGAAAGGTCTTGAATGAGAGAAGTAAGATTTTGTAAGATATCCAGAGTTTGATAGGCAACCATTGGAGAGATTTGTGGAGGAGCGGGGCAGGAACAAACCTAGGTGACAAAAGAGTAATTTGTTCTGCAGCATTCTGTATGGATTGAAGTGGATGGAGATGGGAGGCAGGAATGCCAGAAGCACAAGGTTGCAGTAGTCCATGCGGGAGAGGATGAGTGCTTGTATGAGAATTTTAGCTGTGGAGGAACAGAGGAAGGGATAGATTTTAGCAATGTTACGCTAAAGAAATCGACAGAATTTAGCAATGGGTTTAATATGAGGGGAGAATGAGAGAGACATATCAAGTTACCACCCATAGACACCATGCTTCTGATACTGGATTTATTCTAGTGCCCATTTACTGTCAACTGGAAAGGCGCAACAGGGCCAGGCCTAGGTGGAATGAGGAGTAGCTCTGTTTTAGACATATTGAGTTTGAGGTGTCTATGAGCCATTCAATCTGAGATAGCCAAGAGGCAATCTGTGACTTTAGCCTGAATATCAGAAGCCAGTCGAGGTGCAGATAAGTAAATCTGTTAGTCATCTGCATAGATGTGATATATGAGACCAAAGGAGTTAATAAGACAAGCAAGTGTTATTGTGTAAACAGAGAACAGAATTGGTCCTAGAACAGAACCTTGAGGAACACCAACAGACAGTTGTACGGGAGAGGATGAAGAAGTGCCAGAGGAGACACTGAAGGATCGGTTAGTTAGATAAGAGGAGAGCCAGTCCAGTCTTATGTTACGGATTCCTAAGGAGTGAAGAATGAAGAGGAGAAGAGCATGATCAACAGTGTGAAAAGCTGCTGAGAGATCAAGCAGGATAAGTAGTGAATAGTGGCCTTGCAATTTGGCAATGTGAAGATCATTGACCACTCTTGTGAGAGCAGTTTCAGAGGAGTGAGATGTGCGAAAACCAGACTGTAAAGGGTTGAACAGGTTGTGTGTGTTAAGGAAGTCAAGCAGGCATGCGTAGGCTAGGCGTTCCAAGAGTTTAGAGGCAAAAGGCAGGACAGAAACTGGTCGAGGGAGCGGTGTATAGCAGGTTAGTCAGTTCCTCCTCCGTGACTATTGTAAAAGAATCCAGAGTGCCAGGAGGGGAACAAGGGAGGCTAGGAGGGGATATACAAGGTGACATAATATCCAGGATGGAGTCCACCTTGGCTTTCTAGTAGTCAGCAAAGTCTTATGGCTGTATGGAATTTGCAAGGGAGGCAGATGGAGGGCGGAAGAGGGAGTCAAAGGTAGAGAAAAGGTGTAGGGTTGGATTTATGCGTGTTAATTAGTTGTGAAAAGAAAAGTTTTTAGCGAGGGCCAGAGAAGAGTTAAAGCAGTGAAGCAGGAACCTGTAGTGGAGAAAGTCTGCCAGAGAATCAGACTTTCACCAGAGTCATTCAGCTGAACTGGTATAGGAGAGGAGGAAGCCATTATCTTTAATAAGCCACGGCCGAGGATTAGTTTAACTGGTGGATCAGAGAGAGAGAAGCACAAGCAAGTTCAAAGAAGAGTTTCCTAAGGTAATGCGAGATCTGCACATGTTGCCAGTGAAGTTTCTGAGGAAGATCATGATTGCAACACAGATCCTCAAACTTGGTTATACCGGAGTCAGACATCAGAGACCCAATCGTATCCAGACCGCATGATTTCCATACTGAAAAGGAGTAGCATCCTCCTGGGAGAAAGTCAGGGTTCCCCTCAATCTAACTACGAGGGAATGGGAACTGAATTAGCTATTAAGAGTCATTAAGTTTGAATCAAAATGATACAAGGTGTTAAAAGTGGAACTACCACATCCACTAATAAATCATCTTCTACAAAATACTGTTTCCTGTCAAATGTCAGTCTGCCCTAGTCACTACTTACATCATGGGTCCCCTGTCTCTGTCACATTACATACAAATTTCTTATTTTATTTTAAAATGCATTTATTTTGTTATCAACTGTCCCCTAATACCAGTCAACAACCCCCCAAAAAAATTCCCTATTTAACTGTTCTCCCACACTCTGTGAACACAGGAACCCTCATACCCCTTTTATACTATGCCTTTGGCAAATAAAATAACATTTGCTATGTATTGTGTTTTAATTCAAAGCTCCCATTGATTTCAAAGGAATGAGCTAGAGAGAAAAAGCTGAAAAATGGAACTTTAACTGGAAATGATTCACCCAGTGAGAAGAAACATTATTTGCCAATTTTGGTTTGAGAGTAAAAGTTTTGCCCATCCATACCTAGCATAAGACCTTCATCAGGGTTAACAGACAATTGGACAGAATACATTTATACACCTTGTCAAGTACCTTATTAAATCCAGACCACCTGCTTTGTCAAGGGAGAATGCTGTGTCTTCCCCCACATGTGGGGCTCTCCTCCAAGACTGAGGGGGGGGCAGCCCGACAAGCATCCCGTGAGGACCACCTCTCATGTCAGTTAAGTGGGGACATAGCCAAACCCCACTGATGAAATACATAAAGTAAAATAGAGAAAGAACAAAAAGAAAAAACAAATAACACAAGTCCCAAAAGACAAGGTACATCTAAAGTACATCTAGAAACATATGTCTGAAAGAAAAAATCTCCAGTGATTTTATTTGTAAGGCCAACTGAAGAGGTCATAAAACACACATAGAGATGTTTTCTAGTTTTGGAGGATATGTCTTGACGTCAGTAGAATCTACAGGATGGAATTTCCTCAGATGCCACTTGATGCCCTGCTTGTAGTGATGAGCGAGCGTGCTCGGCCGATGCTCGGATCGGCTCGAGCATCGCTCTGCTCGGCACATGGCGGTACTCGTCGAGTACCGCCATGTGCTCTCCCGCCATGTTCGGGTGGCGGGGATCTGTGCCGGAAGAGGCACAGATCCGAAGAAGCTCCGCTGGACCACCAGGGACTGGAGGTACGGGGGCATTGCGGAGATGAAGGGGGCATTGCGGAGATGAAGGGGGACATTGTGGAAGAGGGGCATAGACTCTATGCCCCTCTTCCACAATGTCCCCCTTCATCTCCGCTATGCCCGTCTTCCACAATGTGCCCCTTCATCTCTGCTATGCCCCTCTTCCACAATGTGCCCCTTCATCTCCGCTATGCCCCTCTTCCACAATGTCCCCCTTCATCTCCTCTATGGCATAGAGGAGATGAAGGGGGACATTGTGGAAGAGGGGCATAGCGGAGATGAAGGGGCACATTGTGGAAGAGGGGCATAGCGGAGATGAAGGGGCACATTGTGGAAGACGGGCAATTCGGAGATGAAGGGGGACATTGCGGAGATGAAGGGGGCATTCGGAGATGAAGGGGGCATAGTGGAGATGAAGGGGGCATTGACCAGGCACCCTCCCCTCATCAGAGCAGGGGGTGCCTGGTGTCGCCCCATTCATTTCAATGGGGCTCGGGTGCTCGGCCGAGCACTCGAGCCTCAGGGGGTGCTCGGTCAGAGCACCTGAGCACCCGAGCATCGGGGTGCTCGCTCAACACTACCTGCTTGTGATTCTCCTCCACCACACTGGCATGTTTGGTCACTGCACCACACAGTGTGCAGTGGGTTGAGATGAACTGCCACGTCCTAGCATCAACAGAGTGGTTATCATTTGGTGGGGGAGGTATCAATGAATGAGCTGGATTGGCAGAAGATGTAGATTTTACCCTAGAGGAAGAAGGTAATGGTGAGCTAGTTGTTTTGCTTGTCATGGATCTTCCAGTCTTTGCATGGGTTTCTCTATTATTCCTCATCTTTGATCTCCTCTTTGCCTCTTGTTGCCTTTCTGAAGAATCAGGGGGTACATTAACAGTGGTGCTTGATTTCTGTGATGGGTGTTTGTCTTTAACATGTTTGACATAAATTCATGGTGTCTGTGTTTCATGTGTCATATTAGGGAGGTTGTGCCAAGGTGTGTTCCCTCCTTTCCCCATCTCACAAATTGTGCATAGTGCCGTTGCTGATGACTGCACTGTTCCTGCCCCAACAGAAAAATAGTCCAACATCCATGACTTCAAGGTGAAGGGATAGGAAACAGGTGGCAAAGAATGGCCTCTTCCTTCTTGTCAACCACATTCCCTTTCACTGTCTGTGGCAGCGGATGATATTGCTGCTGTTGCTGCTACTGCCTCAGAATCAGCACTGCAACTAGGACCAGGATTATTACTACTGCTGGCAAGTGGAACCTGTCCTATTCCTGCATCACTTGTTGACCACATTCCCATTGTACCCACGGTGGCCTATAGCACACTAGCTTGCTCCTCAGCATCCTTCTGCCTTTGCAACTCAGCATCAGAAGGCATTAGAGCAGTTGCAAATTCCTCTAATTCCAAAATCTCATTGCTAATGGTAGTGGTGATGCCCATCCTCATCCCTGCCTCCCATTCTTTCTCAGTTTCTGCTAAAAAGGCCATCAATATATCTTCCACCCCAGCTTCTCCACCATCATCATCACCACCCCCACTAGTCTCTATGTGCTCTCTATTATAGACATCTCGCTGCTGCTTGGAGGAGATGATGAGCAATGTCACATAGGGTCCATTAATGTTACACTTGGCAATTCTTTTTGACCTGAAGAAAGCAGACTGGCAGCAGTAGCAGCAGGCACAGGGTGCTGATCTGTGCTCCTGCTGGTAGTGGTGTGGTATTAATTCTGAGCCTGCTCTCTCCCAACACCAGTTCTGGCCTCTTCAGGATCATGTTCCACCTGGACACTGAAATGAAGGGAAGGGGGAGGAGGGCTCCCAGAGCCAGAGGAATGGTGTGGGTTCCCTTGACCACTAGTCTGGACACTCTCAAATGCTTCCCCCACCACTCCCCTAACACTAGTCCCACCAGCTGCTTCACTATCACTTTACTACTACTACTAACCACAACCACATCATGTTCAGTCCCTTCCTCCTCACAGTAACTAGTAATATGATTGCCTCCTCCTTCACTCCTAAAAGTAACAAGCTGCTGGACCTTTTTAGAAATAGTACTAGCACTGGCGGGACTGCTTGGGGATGGCAAGTGTGACTTAATGTCCCCTGCTATCACACTTCGCATCATCTTCTCCTTCCCCCATCCTGAGTATTACAAGACACACTAGCAGCTTCAGCACTGGTGGCAGCAGGTTCAAAACTTGTAGCAGGCATAGCACTGGTGACACTGGCAACAGGGACAGCACATCTGACAGCAAGCACAGTATTGGTGGCAGCAGGTTCAGCACAG
Organism: Rhinophrynus dorsalis; assembly: GCA_037306005.1. Lineage (NCBI taxonomy): Eukaryota > Metazoa > Chordata > Amphibia > Anura > Rhinophrynidae > Rhinophrynus > Rhinophrynus dorsalis. The sequence continues at coordinate 292,547,844 of CM074720.1, forward strand.
GCAGCAGGCACTGCACTGATTGTAACAGGGGCAGCACATCTGAAAGCAGACACAGTATTAGTGGCAGCAGGTTCAGCACTGGCAGCAGGTACAGCACTGGTTGCAACAGGGGCAGCTTGCCTGACAGCAGGCACAGCATTAGTGGCAGCAGGGGCAGCACGTCTAGCAGCAGGCACAAGCAGCTGACCTGTCCTGTTTTCACTAGTATTACCCTTTTCTGCCTCCCTTCCCATTTCCTTTTTTCCATCCCTTCCCATTAAATTCTAGGGATGGGCTAAAATTTTAGAGTCAAACTGAAATCGGCGAGTAATGGCACTTTCTGCTTGGCAAATACTTTCCAGTGAAAATTGCAGTCTTTTGTCTTTTTCCGGCCTTTTTCACCCAATGAAATCAATGGGAAGGAAAATATTTCTGCACCACATGAAAGGTTTCTACAGCCATATAAAAGGGTGTCAGGCTCTTACATTGTGCCATTTTTTTTTTGTTTGTGAGAGGAGAGAGCAGTACATTTTTTGAACTAGAGAAGACAGAGAGGGGGAATTGAAGTTTATGGAATATTTTAGGTAGGACATTTGTTCTGTTAGGAGAGTCAGTGGGGCACTGTGGGGGAGAAGAAGGGAGGAAGGAGGTTGACCCCAAATACTCCAAAATTCCATGTGATTGACCGGCAAGACACAGGCCTCTAGGGACCTATTTTCTTGAAGATCTTGCTGTTATTGTCTCTGTGCTGGGTGAGGAAGTCTGGGGAAAGACGTTGTTGATTTTGATTTTCACATTTTTTTTGGATAGACTGTGATAAGACAACAGGGTGCTCAACTTAAAAAATAATAATAATAATAATAATAATAATAATAGAGAACTAAATATATTAGGTGACAGTGACAGACAGCTGACTGGACTTAGGCAAGGCATCATACCACTCCATCAGTTGTGTTGTGTATTATACAGTAAAAAAATACAGGGTAGTTGCGTAATGTCCTGCAAACACACAAGGAAAAGGGGAAGGGAGAGGGGTGGAACAGTGCAGGAACATGAGAGTAAAGTAGTAGATCAAAATCATGCTTCTGATTCTGGCAGTGTGATTAAAAGGCGGCAGCAGCAGGATAGCCCATACCATCGTCACGCCACCATGTGCATGCAGAGTTTTGAGAGACAGTCACACAAAGCTGTAAATGTTTTAAGTAAGCTACAGCAGGCGATAGAGGAATGGCTTCTACCCTGCTCCTTAAAAGCTGGTTTTGTGTTTGCTGATAACGGCTCCAACATAATCGCTGCTTTGAGAATAGGTGGTATGGTGCATGTGCCTTGCTTTGCCCATGTGCTAAATTTAGTTGTGACCAGATTCCTGGCATAATCTGAAACCCTCAAAGAAATGCTTACTATTGCCTGCAAAATCTGTGCCCATTTTAGTCATTCATACAGTGCATGCAATGCTTTATATTCCATACAAAAGCGTAACAACCTGACCTATCAGCAGCTGAAAATGGAGGTCCCTACCAGGTGGAATTCCACAATGTACATGCTAGAGCATTTGTAAGAGCAGCATAAGGGCATTAGCGATTACACCATGCAAAACTGGAAAGCTTTGGAGGAAGCCTCTGTCATCTGGCCAATGGCAATTAATGTGTGATGTATGTGAGCTGCTGAATCCCTTTGAGGAGGCAACCATGCTGGTGAGTCGCATTGGGACAGGAATTAGTGAAATTCTACCACTGATATTTTTATTGAAGAAAAAAATGAGGAGCATGGCTGAGGATTCTTACCATAGTGACAACACAGACATGCACCATATGGTAAAGGACATGTTAGCGTGCTTTAAAGGGATAGTAATACTTGAAAATAAGGTTATTTTATATTGTAGCCCTTAAAAAAACATGAAAAATGATATGTCTTATCTCCCAAAACTTTATGGTTTGGGAGATATTCAGAAGTAAAGTTTCCCCTGGAGTGATGTCATTGCTCCACCCTTCAGATTTGGAATCCGGTCCCGGGACCAGCTGTGCCTTTCCAGAAGTGCTGAGATCACCATCTTTAAAAATAATTTCTTAATTGGAATGGGCTACAAAGTGTGCTTTCAAGCCAGGCACACTTTGTAGATAGTTTCAATTAAGTAGTCCTTCTCAAAGATCTTGATCTCGGCACTGCTAAAGAGCTGCCGGTTGCTCTGTGGACCGAATTCCAAATCTGTCCACTAGATGGCAGACTTGGCTGAAACAGCAGTTTGTCACAACAGGGGTCATGGTGATCAGCAACAACTCTGTCAGGAACTGGATTCTGTCAAGAAATATCGAGATATGCTTATTGATCGAGTGGACGGTTGCATTGTGGGAAATAAGAGAGAGAAATTGAGGGCACAACAAACATCTAGTCAGTATAGTGAAATGGAAGGCAGCAAAGCATTTCAACCAGCAGAAGCAGCTACATCATCAACCAGAATATCCCATTCGGAACCCAGGGCAATTCACCATGGGTCTCAGCAGCAGTGGCAAAAACCCAACGTTGGTAGTGGTGGTGAAGGCGGCAGCACATCTCTTTGGGACTTGCTCTCTGAGTATGGGTTGGTAACTGACACACAGGAACACCGTGTAACTCCTAGAAGTGGTCCCACTGCATGTGAGATAGTTTCTGCACACTTGCAGGATAACTACGTTTTAGGCAGAAACAATTACCCCATGTAATACTGGCAAACAAAGCAGTGTGTGTGTGGCCAGTATTGACATGTACTGCACTGGAAAACCTTAGTTGTCCTCTAGCAAGTATTGAGTCTGAGAGGGTTTTCAGTGTGGCTGGTTATATTGTCAATGACCGCAGGACACGGCTATCAAGCAGCAATGTTGGGAGACTAACTTTCTTAAAAATGAACCAACATCTCATATCATCAGAGTATCAGGTAGCAGAAACCACCCATGACAGAGAAAGCTAAGACAAATATATTAACAGCAGCACAGATGAGGAGGTGGAGGACAGATGTGAAGAAGGGTTGCCACCTTCTACCCCACTTGGGACCACTGTGATGACAGATAAGTAATGTGTGTCAATAACCTGAGAAGGAGGATAGTGTAAGACAATAGTATAAACAATATACATGTACAAATCACACCATGCCAGTCCCCCACCACCACCACTACCATCACATCTGCCACATTGTAGGTTGTGCTTTATTTTTTTTTATTACTTGACACCATCATGAATATGTGCCACTGTCACTTAGGCAGGAATTTAGTGTTGTGGGCAAAGGACAAATGCATTCTGCATGCTAACACATTTTTCAAGGCATATGTTGCTGTAGGACTCACAACTTTGACTTTCAGCCAATTATTTCTAAACTTCAGTCCTCAGAAGAATATTACAGTGGGAAATGTAGTAACTATAGGAAATATAGGGGAACAATTTGTCAAAATAGGCGGAAAAGTGAAATTTCTCTCTGGAAAAGCAAAAAATCTGCAAATTTTTTGCAAAAAGTAATTCAGGAAATGTTTCTCACTTTTCGCCCACCCCTATTAAATTCCTCAAGATCCCTTGGGGTGATTTAGGGGGACTCAACATCATTGGTTCAGTAGTGTTCACTTCCTCCTCCTTCTCAGACTCAGTGGACACATAAGGGTCCTTCCAGTTCCTCCTTTTAATATTTTAAACCTGCTCATAGTGATAGCAGTCACTATGATCCACTCCTCCCTCAATTTTTCCTCAAGATTGCAGCAGAATAGCACAGCACATCTACCTTGTCCTGTAGCTGCCTCTATTGTGTTTGACTTCTACAAATACATTACTTTTTTATAGCAAAAAGGCAAAAACCATGTAAAACAATGTGTGGAAACTTTCTAGTCATTGAAAAAATGGCAGAAAATTTAGGCCAGTGGGTAAAAAATGTGAACATTTTAATCGCTAGCGTTAAAGCCGGTTTTCCCATGAAAAATCGGACAACAACGTGGTTTTTGTGGAATTTCTCACGGGAACACGCCGAGAAATGTCACCCACCCATACTCATATTATCCAGAGGCTGGGGAGGTGGTGCTCTTACTGCTTTACTAGGGATATTCCTGAACTAATACACAAAATTAATCTAGCATTATCATCCTTCCTGAATATAATTTCTCTTCTATCTTGACTAAGTAAATTATTGAACTTAAATTGTTTCCTTTCCCTTTTTGGCCTCTAATCAGGCCTCTAATCATATTGTCCTGAGAGGTGTCGAGTAACCCTAGGGAACCCCAAAAGGATTAAACATTGCTCCATGTTGAAGTCACTGGAAGTCTGGAGCACAAATGGAAGGCATTGCCTGAATTTGTGGGTGGGGCTTCAAGCCTTTATAATGCACAGCAGCGTCTCCCACTGGGCTCTTACCTATAATAAGCCCCTCTGTCCCGTGATATTCCCTTCAATCCATTCAGGCATCCAGTTAAGGCCTCTAATCAGGCTAACATCTTCATATATTGTCCTGAGGGGATGTCGAGTAACCCGAGGGAACCCCAAAAGGATTAAAAATTGCTCCATTTTCAAGTCTCTGGAAGACCAGAGCACAATGAAACGTAATTATTATCTTGACCACTTAGTTACAAGAACGTTAGTCAATGGTAATACATAGTATCTAAAGCAAAAGTGGAGTGTCCTACAGACTCTGAGAAAAGAAGATCTATTCTGGTCAACTGCCAAATGGACTTGTTATGAGGAAAAGAGGAAAGGTAGTCTTCCATAAGTGTATAACTAGTGTAAAGACAGCAACTATACAGCAAGACAGTTAATCTATTATTCAAAAAGACTACGGTGGGCCAGAAAGATGCAGTTCAGAAGAAAGGGAATATTCCCAAAATAAGAGAGTTACCGTAAGCATAATGTCATAATAGGCGCACAAGGCCTGGCTAGGTGTAGAGTCTTGTGGCCATGCACAGAGGGTTTACCATCAATGAATGCCATTTCAAAAGAACAAATTTTGTAAAGCATCAAAGGAAGCAACCAAGTTGAAACTCATGGTTCAGGTCCATCGGGTACAAGGTATTGAATTTATAGATCATCCTGGTCTCCATTTGTAACAATAATTGATAAATCGAAACTCTGAAAGTTTGTATTGCAATGAACCAACATGATGTGCCACAGGTTGCCTTGCACTCTCCATAGCATCCAAAGTACTCTCAAGTGATTTTCTGGTGGAGCATTTGTGGTTATTAATATTCTCTTTTAATGTAGTGGTAGTCTTACCAGCATAGGATTATCTACATGTGCATGTGATGATGTAGACTACAAGTTTACTGTAGCAGTCAAGATATCCTTTGATTTGAAATGATCTGCGGTATGGGGATGTGAATATGTTACAAGAACGTTAGTCAATGGTAATACATAGTATCTAAAGCAAAAGTGGAGTGTCCTACAGACTCTGAGAAAAGAGGATCCATTCTGGTCAATTGCTAAATGGACTTGTTATGAGGAAATGAGGAAAGGTAGTCTTCCATAAGTGTATAACTAGTGTAAAGACAGCAACTATACAGCAAGACAGTTAATCTATTATTCAAAAAGACTACGGTGGGCCAGAAAGATGCAGTTCAGAAGAAAGGAAATATTCCCAAAATAAGAGAGTTACCGTAAGCATAATGTCATAATAGTCGCACAAGGCCTGGCTAGGTGTAGAGCCTTGTGGCCATGCACAACATAGGATTATCTATGTGTGCATGTGATGATATAGACTGCTAGTTTACTGTAGCAGTCAAGATATCCTTTTGATATGGGGATGTGAATATGTTTTATCAGTGATAAGAGTCCCACTGTTGGTGCAGCCCCTACACCTGTATACACCATTGGGATGTGCCAGACTATTCTTGCTATGAGTGTATTTACCTGATGGGTCTGCCCGCACAAGTAAATCTTTTCAATTTTTTTTGTTAAAATGTTGACCCAGTCCGGAATCTCCTGCAAAAAATGGGCCAACATTTTAAAACCAATTGTTTTATTTTAGGTAATGAGGGGGTATAGGTGGTCTGGAATAGGGGTGGGCGAAAAGTGTGAAAAATTTCCTGCATGACATTTCTTGAAAACTTGCCAATTTTTTGCCCTTCCATCTATGCAAAAATTTCCTCCTTTTTCACCTATTTTAGCACATTTTTACCTATTTTAACACATTTTTCATCTATATTTCCTATAGGTACTATATTTCCCCCTGTAATATTACTTCTTCTGAGGGCCGTAGTTTAGAAATAAGTGCCTGAAAATCAAAGTTGTGAGTCCTACAGCAACATATGCCTTAAACAATGTGTTAGCATGCACACAACACTAACAACACTAACACTAACTTCCTTCTTAAATGATACTGGCACATATTCATGATTATGTCAAGAGAATTAAAAAAAAAATCCTACAATGTGGCAGATGTGTATTGTAGTGCTGGTGGTGTCGGACTGGCTGGTATGGTGAGTCTCAGATTAGTGACACACATTACTTGTTGCACATAGCAGTGGCCCCAAGTGGGTTAGACGGTGGAAGCCCTTCTTCACATCCCTCCTCCACCTCCTCATCTGTGCTGCTGGTAATATGTTTGTCCTGGCTTTATCTGTCATAATACTCTGCAGCAGGAGCCATAGGTGTTATTTGGACTGAACTAACTGTTGGCACCAGCATAGCACATTCTCTGACACATAAATACCTTCACTACTTCTTTTTTCTGCCCTAGAGTCCTGTAAACTTTTTAAAGTGCTTCTGCTGCTGCTAGTTGTTACACCTTTGGCCTGCTGATAGTGTGTCTCCCAGTCAGACCTGTGATTATACTTCAGGTTGGATCTCATAGAGGAGGTGCCTAGGTGTGAGCCTGCTTTCCCCCTGCTCACAGGCTTTTTGCACAGACAACAGATAGCAACAGGCTTATCTTGAGGATCCTGAGTGAAGTATCTCCATACTGTGGGCTTCCTGGAATGAGGGGTTCCTGAGGTGGTGCTGCTGCTACTACTACTACTGTGGTTAGATGTTGATGCAGTTCTACTGCCACTACTGCTAGGTGTCAAAGGTGCAGAACTTACAGCAGCAGCAGAGGCACTCATCATAGCTAACATTGTGGATGTTAATAACCTGTTTTGCTGTTGCTGGGTACTCAAAACAGGTTTGTGTGGCTGAGTGGGACTTGGACTTTGAAGAGGCAATGATGCTGATGATGACTGATAAGGTGACTGTGTACTTTTTGACATCTGTTCCTGTCCAGGGCCAGACATTCCAATGGCTTTCTCAAACAATTTATAGACAGGCACAGTGCTCCTTAAAAATGGAGGAAGATGCAGCCTTTGACTTTCTGCTAATCTTATAGCCATGTCATCACCCTCACTCTCAGCATCACCTGACAATTCTTGCTCACTACCCTTATACTCCTCTAAGCTTTTGGAGGTCTCAAACATTTTCTTTTAACTTTTACTGTAACAAAGTTTCCTACTACTTTGAGGATGGGTGTTTTGGTGCTTGTTTGTCTCTGTATCTGATGCAACAGATACAGCTGCTACACCTTCCACTGTTATGCTATTGCCAGCATCTTCAACACTTAAATATGACTTATTGTCATCTTCAGTGTTCTTCTTATATGGTTCTTTATTTCTACTAGCACTGACGGTGCTGGAACTAGTTTTGCTGGGTCCTTGACAAACTGCATCCTCCCTTGGAGTAGAGGGATCAGCATCATAAACTGGACACGCTGCAGCAACCATTGTTGCAGTTTTTGAATCACTACTTTACTCTCACATCCCTTCACTGTTCCATCCCTCCCCTTCCCCTTGTATGTTAGCTGGACATTGCTCAATGACACTGTGTTTTTTACTCTATGGTATACAACACAACTGATGAAGCTGTATGATGCCTTGCCTAAGCCCAGTCAGCTGTCTGTCACTGTCACCTAATATATATATGTATTTATTTATTTATTTATTTATTTATTTATTTTTTTAAGTTGTCCATCCTGTTGTCTTATCACAGTCTGTCCAAAAAAATTATAACTGAAAAACAAAATCAACAACTTCTTTCCCCAGACATCCCCAGCACAAAGACAATAACAGCAAGATCAGCAAGCAAATAGGTTCCTAGCTTCCTGTGTCTTGCCAGTCAGTCACATGGAATTTTGTGGTATATGGGGTCAATCTTATTCTTCCCTTCCTCTCCCCAGAGTGTCCCACTGACTCTCCTAATAGAGAGAACAAATGTCTTACCTAAAAGATTCCCTAAAGTAAACTTCAAATCCCCTATCTTCTCTAACTCAAACAACGCGCTGCTCTCTCCTCTCACAAACACAGAATGGCATGCTGTGAGAGCCTGACATCCTTTTATATGGCTGCAGAGAACTAGAGAAAACTTTTGTGTAGTGGAGAAAAATGTTTCTTCTCATTGATTTCAATGCACAATGAGCTAGGCAAAAAAAGTGGGAAAAAGCAGAAAAACTGCACTTTTCGTGGTAATTTATTCGCCAAGTGGAAAGTGCCATTTTTCGCTGATTTCAGTTTGAGGGGAAAATCTACGCCCATCCCTAGTCATGTGGGAAATGTTTCTCATTTTTTGCCCACCCCTAGTAATAATTAAAGAAAATGAAACTATTTGGAATCCAGCACATAGTGGGACAAACATACAAAAATGCACGGTCAAATCATTTTCTGAACTATACCCATGGGAATTTGCAATCACTTTAGTGAGTAACACAACTGCACACCTGGGGCAAACCAGCTGCACCAGAGGGGCAAAAAAAGTCTCTTTGATTCAAATGAGTCCATGCATATGTATTAGCCATTACTTTGTCTGGGATAGTACATGAAAAATAACGTATTATGTAGTGTTATTTTGTTAATAAAATGAAACATAATTCAACAATCCAGCTTGTTACAGGATTATGTATACATTATTTAGACTTGCATCCAAAAGCTTTACTTAGATTCTAGTGACATTATCATTACAAATTAAAACAGTTCATTTCCATATGTATGGTTTGTTCTCCTAAACAGTATTTTCAGTTTTATTTTCTTAGGACTGTTCCAGCAATTGACATCAATTTAAGTAAAGAGGACAGACACTTTAGTTGGATTATAGTTATTAAGTTTATTAAAAATGTGATAAAGGGATAATTGTTTAGCAATCAAAACCATTGTTTACAGTTCACATAAACTGTTATCTCCTCTTTGATTGTTTACCACAATTACACCTTATATTGTACTTACCACTGTGTCAAGTGGCCATGCATAGCTGTCTACATATACATAGACAAAGCACCTTCATTCATCACATATTTTGGGGAATTATACATTTAAAATATTTACAAATTCTGACTAGGAATACATATTTCTGGCTAGGAATGCATAACAGTTAAAAGAATATGAGCCTTATTGTGTTAATGTCTGATGAAAAGTATTCTGTAATCAACTTGGGCAATATAAAACTATATTTTTGAATGTATTAACCCTTTGAGTGCTAGGGTGCTACAGAACGCATTGCTTTGCAATGCGTTCTGTACCACACTGGCACTCAAAGGTATACACACACACACACACACATACATATATATATTTACATACTGAATGATGATTGCATGTGTGAATTTATTTCTATTCTATGTAAACAATCAGTATATTCCTTGACAGATAATGGCGGCTGTAGGCTACTGCCAGTGCAATTTCAACATCATAACAACTGTTTTGTAAATGGAATAAAAAGGCACACATTACCATCTCCAAGGCAATATTTTTCCTTTACGGTATTAGAATTATGTTCGGGGAAATGATTTATTGAAATAATTAAAGGATTCCACAACACTAAGTTCAGAGTCACAACAAGGGCTTGCTTTAAAACATAATTTGTCACAGAAAAGGTTTATCACAATTGTCTAACATATTGGTATTAATAAAAAAAAATTAGAGATATCAACAACAGCCCCATCATTTAATAAATCAGGTCATTGTGATTCTGCACAGATCTTTTTTTTCACTCTTTTGCCATTGAACCAAAAAAACAAAAAAAACAAAAAAAAAACAGAAAATTTATTGTATACATTACAATAAATGTACCAATTATACTGTGAGATGCAGGCCAAATTATGCTCAGTGTCTTTTTTTTACTTTTTTCTGCTTTAATAAAATGTGCTGTGCATGTATAACACCTAACTTAAAACTTAAATATCTCAGAAACAGAGGTACCTTTTTTATTAACTAATAGATTAAACTAAATAGTGCACTAAAAGATCTATGTAATATAACTGGGATATTCTACATTCTTGGTGTACCTAATATATACCATATCAAATACCCCAGCATTCTACCTTCATACCCCTTATTGTATGGGCTGATTAAACATAAATTCGCAGACACACACAAAGTTTATTTCCCTCACAGCAGCTTTATTACAATCACTTATTAAGTGCACTGTGCATTTATGTATAGGAATGAACAATACATTTCACCTCAACATCTAAATTGGTGAAAAATTGAGTTTCTGTCCACAAGGAGTGTAGAATTTCCATTTTCCATTTTTCCTGCCTTGATCACTGGATTGACATTAGTGGAAGAAAGCCACCCCCTATATGAAATGTTTCCCTTCTTTTCTCACAGGTATAATAAAGGGGTGTCAGATTCCTGCAGCTTGTCATTCTTTGTTTGTTAAAGAGAGAAAACAGCATTTCATTGGAGATAGGGAAGATAGGCAAATAAAGAAAAGATGGAGTTTAGTTTTGGAAGTATGTTGGGCAGGCAATTTTTTCTCTGTTAGTGGAGCCTGGGGTGGGACTTTGGGGGAATGTGAAGGAAGAAAGGAGATTTACCCCAAATATCTAAACATCTTGTTTCACTGAGAATATACAGGGAAGTGATCCATGTTATTTCCTGAGGTGGCTGAGCCACTGTATTAGGTGGGGGTATGTGGAGGAAGAAAGGAAATTTACCCAAAATACCACAAATGCTTGTTTGACTAAGAAGAGACAGTCAGTTGATCCAAGTTCCTCTATGACCTATTGACAGAATAATCTAAAGACTGACACTGACTCCCACAATAACCAGAAGAAGAGGGATCAGCCTATTGCCAAAGGTCTATCATTGTACTGTACAAAATGAATACTCTGACATTGACAGCATCTGAGCTAGATGAGGCTATGTGACTGACAGAATATTTTGTAGAATGATACTCAATAGATAAGTACAACTGACATTGGCTCCTACAGCCATAAGTAGAGTGGCCAGCATATTGTATATGGTATATAGGGTTAGCTACAAGCAAAGTGGGGCAGAAGTAGTTACACTGAAAGGGAGTGTGTTATTTATTTTTATGTAGACAGTGACAAATAGGGACAGTTAAATAAATAAATTGACTGATAGGACACAGAGAGGGGTCCTGACATGAGCTTTGGCTTAGGCTGCCGTGGTCAATACTAGAACAAACAGAATAGCGATACAATTTTGTAAAGGGAAGTACATCACACACAATCAGTTCTGTTGTGTAGATTCTGTTTAATACCCCGGTACCTATGCAATTATGTTATTTGTGTGGCACGTGTAGATATGTGACCGCTTATATCTTAACCCTTGGAGTGCCAAGTGGGTACGCAAAGCATCTCAGAGCAATGTGTTGTGTACCCCTCTGGCACCCAAAGGGTTAAATCCACACTACTATGAAAATGTCCATCAAATTTGCTGTTAGTGCAGGGACATGTCAGTAAAGTGGTAGTCCAAAAACTAACTTCAGCCATGGTTGCTGCAGTGTGTGAAATAAATGATTATGATCCATCTTCTCCTGAGGAGGGAAAATGACATCATAATTTCCTACGCCATCAGTAGTATTAATAAACCATTTAAAAACACTGAAAACATCTAGGGCTGGGTTCTAATGCAGGTGATAAATATAACCACCTGTCTGATCAAACATTTTCCTATTGAAGTCTATGGAAAAACTTGGAGATAAAAGCAGTGATAAAATTAGCACCTGCAATAGAATCCGGCCCCTTGTGTTGATGGTATAGAGGAGGAAGGTTTAGCAGTTCAACTAACTGCTGTAACAGTTGACAATAAGAGAAATAAGTGCAACACCTGTCCCCTCCAAGGGGAAAAGTAAAAAGAAATTGTTTGATTTGACATTTACCTAATTATTAATGGTGTTTAGCAGGAAAATATTGCCGCTAAAAAGGAGCACTTTGTTTATTAACTGTTTGAGAAATCAATTATAAAATCTGGCTCTGGACAAGTTTAGATGCTCAAAGGCATAGTAATACTCTGATGCTTCTTCATACTATTTATCCCATGTAGCGCTGTATTTCAATACTATCAGTCTTGTAGCTCAACCACAATTGAATGAGAAAGGATCAACCTCCCGACCCTTTACCCTACATGACTCTGCCTCTCCAAGCTGGTCTGGATGGAGCACAGCGATGGACACTCTTCTGTAAGCATTAGGAAAATCCTGCCCTCCTTCTTCAAGGTGGTCAGGGTTTTCCTTATACTGAATGAAGATTGTCCATCACTGAGATCGTCCGGTCCCAGCACCGCATTCCAGGAATGATGGGAGGCGGCTAAAAGGGGGGGGGAGGTAGATCCTTTCTCGTTCAATTGCTGATGAACTACAAGACTGATACTACTGAAATGCAGCTTTACATGGAACAAATAATATGAAGTAGCAGTAATCCCTCAGGAACCCCTCAGTCTATTAAATCTACAGTATGGAGATATTTTATTCACAATCCAAACGCTGAGTATCTTGTTATCTGTTAGGGTGAAAGGTCCCGTTGTGTTCCAGAGAAAAATTCAGTGAAAACCATGTGGTTGTCTGCTTTTTATCTGGAAAATCTGCTTTAAATACAGCAATTAAATTCTTCATAGTTTTTGCCTATTGGCAAAAATTATTCTTTATTTTCTCAATGGCTAGAACATTTTTGCCCCTTTATTTACATGTTTTTTGCCTTTTCACTGTAAAAACGTGCAGTTTTCCAGGAAGTGAAACATAATACAAGCAGCTACAGAGGGAGAGAGAAAGGTGCTAGGCTCTTGTTCTGTGAAATCTATAACAAAATTGAGGTAGGAGAGGCTCATAGTCTATGAGCAGGTTTAATAATAATAAAAGGAGGACCTGGAAAGACCATTATGCATCCGGTGAGTCTGAGGAGGAGGAAGTGACAACCACCACCAACATGAAAAGGTCTGGATTCCCTGGTTCCCCTGACTCTGTGTTGGCCAGTCCCCCTCCATCACCCCTATGGATCTTGGGGAGATTTATCTTTTGGGAAGAAGAGGGTAGTAGTGTGATCAGGACAGGTCAGCTGCCTGCACCTGCTGCCACCAGTGCTGAGCCTGCTGCCAGTACTGAACCTGCTGCCACTGTGTCTTGTAATTCTCAGGAGGGGAGTGGGGAGGAGAATATGATGCCAAGTGTGACAGCAGGGGACCCTAAGCCACACTTAAAATCCCCAAGCAGTCCCTCACCTAGTAATACTACTAATTATGTGCAGCAGCTTGTACAGAAAGTTAGGAGTGAAGGAGGGGGTGATCATCATATCACTAGTGAGGAGGAAGACTCAGGGACTGAAATTGATGTGTTAGTAGTAGCAACAGTGATGATGAAGCAGCTGGCGGGACTAGCATTAGTGGCATGGTAGGTGAAGTAATGCAGAGTGTCCAGAGTAGTGGTCAAGAGAGCCCACACAATTCCCCTGACCCGGGGAGTCCCCTTCCCCCGAAAGCATTGTCCAGGTGGAACATGATCCTGAAGAAGGCATAACTGTTGCCTAGCAGCAATAATACCACCACGAGGAGCTCATATCAGCTGCCTGTGCCTGCTGTAATGCTGTCAGTCTTTCTTCTTCAGGTCAACAAGAAATGGCAAGTGTGTCATTAGGGGACCATCTGTCACATTTCTCATCACCTCCCCCAACCAGCAGTAAGATGTATGTAATAGAGCAGCAGCAGTAGCAGCATTGAGGGACTAGTTGTTAATTAAAAAAAAAAATAAAGTACAACCTACAATGTGGCAGATGTGTATTGTAGTGGTGGTGGTGGGGGGACTGGCATGCTGTGACTGATTCGTGTATGTATAAACAACAGTTTTTACCATTGTCATGTTTGTGTCAAATCACTATCCTTCTTCTCAGATTATTGACACACATTACTTATCGTTCATAGCAGTGGTCCCAAGTGGGGTAGATGGTGGCAAGTTGGCAACCCTTCTTCACACCCCTCTTCCTCCTCATCTGTGCTACTGTTAATATATTTGTCCTGGCCTTCTCTGCCATGTGTGGTTTCTGCGACCTACCTGATATTCAGATGGTATGAGATATTGGTTAATTTTTAAGAATGTTAGTATCCCAACATTGCTGCTTGATAGCCACGTCATTTTTGAAAATTAACACCCCCAAGAACAACAAGTGTGTTTGCTGGTGACAACTTTGGAGTCTGGCTGGAACAATACACGTACACACTGACTATATGTATGTGCAGTTGTGCACTGAGATTTCAAATATAATTACATGTTTTAACACACCCATGAATAACAAGTGTATTTGCTGGAGATAGCAATAGAGTCTGGATTTATCAATGCATATGTCCACTTACTTTTTGTGTGCCAGATGTGCACTGATGCTTCAACAGTAAATATAAATAGACATTTTAAAATTGAATTACACACCCATCAATAAAAAGTGCATTTATTGGAGACAATAGCAGAGTATGGCTGGAACAATGCGCATACAGGCTGCCTATTTGTAAATACAATTGCAGACTGAGGTTTGAACAGTAATTATACTTTTTTCTAACATTCCCTGGAATAACAGGTGTAGCTGGTGGAGACAACAGAACAAGGTGAATGCACACTGCATATTTGTGTATGCAGTTATGCATTGAAGATTGAATGGCAAACATAATTGGTTTTTATAAAAAATTATATTAACATATCCAATAATACATTCTGGGTGGAACAATACAAGTGCACACTTGCTTTTAAAATGAACACTCTCTGGAATAATAGGAGTTGTTGCTGGAGATAGCAGTAGAGTATTGAAGAAACAATGCAGGTGCACACTGCCTGTTTGTGTGTGCAGTAGTGCAACAGTAAATATAATTAGACTTTTTTTTCTATTAACTCTTTGAGTGCCAGAGGGGTACGGAATGCATTGCAAAGCAAAGCATTCCATACCCCTCTGGCACTCAAAGGGTTAAATTAAGATACCCAGGAATAACAAGCATATTTTCTGGAGAAAGCAGTGGAGTCTGGATGGAACAATGCATGTGCTCACTGCCAAATAGTGTGACAGTTGTACACTGAGGTTTGAACAGTAAATATAATTAGACTACTTCTAAAATGAACACTTTCTGAAATAAGAGGAGTTGTTGCTGGAGACAGTAGTAGATTCTGGATGGAATAATGTACATGATTAATGCTGGGAACAGCAGTGTAGTCTGGATGGAACAATGCAAGTACACATTGCCTAGACTATTAGTGTGCCCTGCTGCACACTGAGTGTTGAGTAGTAAATATAATTTGATTGGGGGCATGGCCTGGCAGCCATACTGTGCGGTCACAATTTGGAGAGACTCCGTTGTGACTTATTACTATCCATTGCCATCCTTGCTCTACAGACGTATCTTTACAAATATATGCACCGATTCTTGTTTAGTATCCGCTAGGCTACTCAGCAGTACCTTTATTTCTTCTTTTGGATCAAGTGCCCGTATCTGAGCATCTAGGCCGGGAGCTGCGGCCTAGCGTGTTGCATCCGCCCGACAGGGCGCCGAATGAAGGTGGATCACTCTGGAGGACCCGTTGCCTGGTGCCAGTGATTGCCTGCACGTATTTTTTTAACAGAGGAAAAAACGAGGCAGAGGTACAGTGGAGACATGGAGGCCCTGCTGTTTTTAACATCACATGCCAGTCCATCATTTGTATTCAGTAAGTACCTGCTTCTGTTGCTGCTGATGGCCCCTGTGGGCAAGGGATGAGCCAAACAATACCCTCTTGAGTTTTAGTGCACCCTCCTATTTTTTATTTTCTTCCAAGTAACCCTTTCCTTGCCAATACCTTTACTGATATCACCTCCTGCACTAGAGCTAGTTGTTCAGCTTGGATGGTGGACTCCCCAGTTTTTTGCCTTTCCTTTTTTTGTCTTCTCCTTCTGCCCCATGTATACTTGGCTACTTAAGCCCTGACTGTCAGATTATATTTGCCTATCTACAATCAAGATATCTTGTGGCTGCAGAATAAACTGGTGGTCTATGGTAGCCATAATGCCTTTTGGCTATACACATCATTACTGAATACACTAGTGGGTCTCTGACACAGAGGTGGATGGACATCCTATTGTTGCTACACCCTTTGGCCTATTTAAGTTACTACTACATATCCTTCTTCTGCAACATTATATTCTAAGAAGAGGAGCTTCCTACCTTCTACAGTGGGGCCACTTGCATAGCTCTGGATGGTGGGATCCCCTGTTTGTTTTCTTCCCTATATCTGTTCCCCCCTTCTGCCCCATGTATATTTAGCTGCATAGGCCCTGAGTTCCTGATCATTGTTTGTCTTCGACCTCATACTGTGTCTGTTACAGCTACGAGGGGAGATTGGTGGTCTGTGGCTGCAATACTGCCCTTTGGATGTGCATGTCATCTTTTACTGCCGCAAGCGGGACTGTCTTTGTGATATGAGTGCAGCTGGAGAGCCTACTGTAGCTGTATTATTATCTGACTGTGAACGCTAATCTTACATGCCGTTTAAGAATTGGATACCGCAAATTCTAATGCTGCAAGCTTCCCTGTTTGTCCTCTTTCCTATGTATGTTGTCCCCTGTTGCCCCATGTATAATTGAGTATCACGGCTCCTGATACCGCTTGCTGCTTGTTTACTTCATCTCATGTTTATGATCTGGGGCAGCTTATGCTGCACAACTATCATGGTGCCCGTGATCCTTATCTGTCACTGTTGGTTGTGGGCGCTCCCATTGGCTGAGTTTGTTTGGCCCACCCATTGTGGTCTTTTTATACCTGGCCTTTGGCACCTGTCAGGTGCCCTTTCGTGGTGTTCCTGAGCCAGTGTTGCTGTTGCTGTTTTCCAGTATTCCTGCTTCCTGTGTACCGATTTGGCCTGTTTGATGATGCTCCTTGTTTCCTGCTCCGTGATCTGACCCGGCCTGGCTGACGTTCCTGCTTGTGACCTGATCTGGCTTGTCTGAGAATCCTGCTCCGTTATCTTACCCGGCCTGGCTGACGTTCCTGCTTGTGACCTGATCTGGCTTGTCTGAGAATCCTGCTCGGTGATCTGACCCGGCCTGGCTGACTTTCTGCTCCGTGACCTGAACTGACTCGCTGCTGACCCTGCCTCCGTTCCTACCGCTGCTGCTTGGTGTCGCCTAGGCAACATTCTGACTTCCGCTGCACCTGTGGCAGGGCTGATCGTGTCATAGCCTCCGTTAACACTTGCAGAGCCGTGCCTCTGTTTGCTGAGCCCCGTTAACCCTTGCAGAGCTGTTATCTCCTTTCCCTGAGCCTCCATTTACACTTGCAGAGCTGTGACTCCATTCCCTGAGTCTCCGTTAACACTTGCAGAGCCATTGTCTCCATTCACTGAGCCTCCAGTAACACTTGCAGAGCTGCTGTCTCCATTCACTGAGCCTCCATTAACACTTGCAGAGCCGTTGCCCTGATCTTCCGCTACACTTGCTGAGCCGGTTACCTTGCAGAGCCTTTGTAATAGGCGGTGGCTCACTCTGTCTGTCTTGCAGTGTAGTCGGTCTCCGTTACCGCGCCCGCAGGAGGCACTATTGGCTCTAGCCCTTACAGTGTTTAGTCTCCGTTACAACGCCCGTGGGGGCTATTGGCTCAAGCTCTTGCAGTGGTCTCTGTTGCTACGCCCATGGGGGCTATTGGCTCTAGTAGCTTCGCTCTTGCAGTGAGATTAGTCTCCGTTAAACGCCTGTGGGGTCTATTGGCTCTAGCTCTTGCAGTGTAGTTCGTCTCCGTTGCTACGCCCGTGAGGGCTATTGGCTCTAGCTCTTGCAGTGTGGTTATCTCCGTAGCAACGCCCATGGGGGCTTGTGGCTCTAGCTCATCTCTGCATAGTATTTGTCCTCAGTTCCTGTTCTGCCTAAGCAGCAATCTCTGTTTAATGGACTGACGGTGTTGTTTCATCTAGCACCACTAGCTGCCCCATTACCACCTTGGGCATGTCAAACACCACAACAGAGACTGATTGATGTACATGTACTTTAACCATTGAGTACCCTTGTGTTTCTATGCCTGACCTGTGACAGTATATGTATATTTATTGCATTTGTATACTGGGCCTGAGAAGGCATCTGTAAGCCACTGTTCTTTCTATTATTCTGTATTGCCTATAGAGGGTGGTTTTTCTTGTTTTATTAATAAAACTGTGTTTTATTCTAACCTGCTGGTCTGAGTGTCCTACAAAACCGTTACAACAACTAAGTCTGGGGAGTCCCTACTTACTCTAGTCTCCAGCAGTTCTTAATTTACTTCAGTTTGAATGTAAACAACTTGAAACAAATTATGTGTGTCATTTAAATATTGAGGGGTCCTGTCTGCACCTACCTGCCTCAGCAGCTACTGTCCACCCTACGCTGAATTCGACCTGTGTTGACCTGACTTACACTTGCGTTCTCAATCCAGTATGGTTAAAAAGACATCTGAATACAGGAAAAAATTAAGTAAATTTGCTAGGAGAGCTATGGTGGAGGAGGAGGTCACGGCCATGCTGGAGGCCCCCTCTGTGGTCGCTTCACCGGCTCAGTCTTCAGCTTCTGAGTAAGATGATTCAAAATCCCAATTTCCAGAAATAATGTCTGCAATCGCTACCTGCTAGGCAGTCCTGACCAACAAAATTGACACTGTGCAGGTGGAGAAAAATCTTCTATGTGCAGACCAACAAAATCTGCGTGAAAGCATCACCGATGTTAGACAACATATCTCTACTGTGGAGGACACACTTCCCCCTGTGGTTACCACAGTGGATGGTATGTTCCCTGCAATCCAAACATCTCCTACTCTATGCTGTTTCCTGCTAGATTAAGAATTAACCATGATGGCAATACCATCTTTTTCACGTCGGATTCGGAGGCTAGAGAATGAGGGGACACTCATTGAAGTCATTTCATCACTTTATCATTTCAAGACACTGCTACCACAATCTCAAATTCCTGTACTTTCACTTTAGTCTCTCTAGCTCACGGTGCTCCTGGGGTTGTCCCTGATGGACATGGCAATATTTTTAATTGATCCCTCCCCTGCTGTTTTACCTGGAATCGGATTGAATTCAGTGGGTCATGGCGGCATGGCCCGTGTGTAAGGTGAATGCAGAACACTGTTACTGTTGAAGTCCACTCCTCCACGGCTCACGTCCTGTGGTGTACTGCTTTGAGATCTCTACTAGAGTGCTGAGGTTGGGGGAGAGATAATGTGTTATGATGCCATACACTTGTCTAAATGCTTGTTTTAAATTCATTATCATTGACATGTATCTTAGTGTATATGCATATGTATATGTTGTTGTGTTTTTTTTGGGGGGGCACTGTTCTGAATTGTTACTAGTTTGCTAATTCAATCTTGCATCCCTCAGGCGGTGGTTTGATGCTGCGTTGCCGTTGTTCGGCACTTAGCTTCCTTGAAGCTGTTAGATTCAGTTCATATATTCTATGATGCCTCCGACCCGCCCGTGGGGTGCCGAGACGGGGTGAATAAGTGGGGGTACTATCTGGTAGCTTTGGGGGGATCTATTATGCTAATTGGTTGTATTACTGCTAGTGCCCAAATATTTTTGAGTGTATATGTTTCAGTACCTATTTTGGGGAACTTGAGAAGGAAGAAGCTGTTCCCTCCCTCCCCCCCTTTTTTTTTTTTTTCTTTCTCTCTCTGCCCACCATGTCGATACTATGGACACTGTTCTGAAATGTTTCAATATTCTGATATTGTCTCGCACATCTTGGGCATGGGTTTGATTTGGCATTTGGATTCTTTGAAGTTCTTGAGTTTTGCTCCTATAGTTTAAGGTGCCTCCGATCCGCCTGAGGGGTGTTGAGACTGGGTGTTTAAACGGGAGACATGTCTAGTAGCTTTGGGGAAACTTGCCTTGCTACTGAGTTTTGACACTGCTATTGTTAACATGTCTCTGACTGTATATTTATATGTTTATACATTTAGCTCTAGGAATATGGGTTACGGTTCCGAAATCATATTGTTAAACTGTTGTCATCTTGCATGTTTTGGGCAGTGGTTAGACGATATGTTGCCATGATTCGGCATATGGTCACCTTGTCTGCTCATTTGATGATGCCTCCGATCTGCCCGAGAGATGCTAAAACGGGGAGGACGGGTGGGAGAAGTGCTGGGTTGCAGCCGAGGGCTTGGCTTACTATTGAGCGAGATTTGGGTCCGTTAGAGAACTGAGAATGGGACTTGGCTAAGGCGGGACCTGCACTGGTGGCGACGTTGACTAGACACCAGATGATACAGTTGAATATCCTCCTTAGAATTTACTATACACCGGTCAGACTGTACAGAATGGGGAATTCCAGTTCTGACTGTTGTCTCCGGTGTGATAATGTTCAGGGTACATACTTGCATTTGATCTGGGAGTGTCCTGGGGTTGAGAACTTTTGGAATAAAATAATGCGTATTGTGGACCTGGTGCTGGGGAGGCCAGTCCCTGTGACTCCACAAATCTGTCTGTTATCTATTTTCCCCGATGAGATTGAGGATGTCACTGACAGGTATCTGCTGAGTGAGCCCTTGGTGATGGCGAGAAAGGTGGTGACCTTGAACTGGATGTCAAATAGAGTTCCTAATTGCAGGGCATGGATAAACCTAGTTTTGCAGTGCATTCCACAATATAGATTGGTTTATCTGCACTGGGGTAACCCGAGTAAGTTTGACAAGATCTGGGGAAGATGGCAGAACTGGTGGGCAAACAGAGCAGATAATAATGAGGCACTTGATGTTGTGCAACTTACTGGTGGTGGTTGATTGAGGTACTTGTTGCATGGATGGCTGAGTTGCATGATTGATGCGTGACACTCTGTATGAACTCTGTACATACCGGGATCCTGTGAAATTGCTGGCTGGTGGGCGGGTGGGAGGGTGCTGCGGGTTCGGAAGAGAAAGGAACTGGGGTTGGGGGGTATAGTTAAATTTAAGTTAGGTTAGGTCCTAGGAGTTTTGGTTATTGGAGGTTGAAATAACAATAAAAACCTCAGTACGATCTACTGATATGCATATATTCCTTTCATTGTTACAAAAGTCTACATGTTTTTGCTGTACTTGAACATTTTATATGTACTTTTCTGTATTTGAAATATGTATGGAGCGATCCGATAATAAAATATATTTAAAAAAATATATATATAATTTGATTGCTTTTAAAATTAATACTCTGTGGAATGCCTGGAGTTATTGGTGGAGATAGCAGTAGAGTATGGAAGAAACAATCAGGTGCACACAGGAAATATGGTTATATTTTTTTACATTAAATGAACACTCTCTGGACTAACAGGAGTAGTTGCTGCAGACAGCAGTATAATCTGACTTGAACAATGAACATGCACACTGGTTATTTGTGTGACCAGTTGTCCACTGAGGTTTCATCAGTACATATGATTAGACTTTGTTTTTTAAATTGAATTACACACCCAGGAATAACACACAGGTATTTTCTGGTGACAGCATTGGACTCTGGATAGGACAATGTGTGTGTGTGTGTGTGTGTGTGCCCACTGTGAGGTTTATACTGTAAATATAATTAAACTTTTTAACCATTTAATCAACAATCAAAAATAACATTCAGGACAAGTGTTGTACATGTTACTCTCACTGTCAGATGCAGCAGTTGGTTGAACTGGTACACCTTAGTCCTCTAAGCCAGAAGCACTAGAACGCTACTCGTTGTCTTCTGTTTTTAAATGGTTTATTACTACTACTGGTTGTGGTTGAACATTTCATGACACTTTCCCAAACAGCATCCTCAGAAGGAGAAGGAACTTCATCATTTATTGCACATGCTGCAGCAATCATAGCTGCAGTCAGTTTTTGGACTGCCACTTTACTAACATGTAGGGATGGCTGAAAGGTTCCCACGATAAATGTGCAAAAACAATGTGGGTATCTGCTTTTTTGCTATAAAACCCACCCTCAGCAATACCCTTAAAAATGTTTGCTCTTCACCTACACAAAAAATATTTTGCTGTTTTTCTATGGCTACAAACATCCTGCCTATTTAATACATGTACTTCACATTTTTGCAAAATACACGTTACCAAGAAATGAAACAGAAAAATAAACAGCTAATGCTATGAGCACCAGGTTTTAAAAGAAGCGAGCTGGAAGGACCGTGATTGTGAAGCAGCTGCTGAGACTTGCTTGAGTGTTGATCTTAATGCTGAGGGAGGTGAAGTGAACAGCCAGAAAAGTAGTCAAAGTAGTACTCTACATCCCTCTGACTCTGTGATTCCAATTCCACTGGCACTGTCCCTTTGGGACATGATGCTGAAGAAGGCAGAACTGACTAGCAGTTTTAGCATCAGCAAGCATCAGTTACCTGTGCCTGCTGCTAGTGTTGCCTGTGTGCCTTCTTCAGCTGAAGAGGTGCCAAGTATGACAGTGGAGGACCCACTGTAACAGTTATCACCTCCAACCTATCCAACTCCTTTATAGCAGAACCAGTGGTGGAGGAGAGAATGAGGACATTTTTAGCAGAAAGTGAAAATAAATGGGAGATAGCTATGCAAATGGGAATGGGGCTTACCAAGACTACCATCAGTGAAATTGCAGATTTTGATGCTGTTGTAATTCCTGCTGCTGAGTTACAAGGGCCAGGCATTGATCTGTCTTAGCAGCAGACAGATGATGATCAGGCTAGTGTACCACAGACCACCGTGGCCATAGTGGAACTGGGCTTCAGCAGTAGTGATGCGTGACTAAGACATGTTCCACTTACCAGCCATAATCCTAGTTCTAGTGCTGGTTCTGAGGCAGCAGTAGCAGCAACATCATTCTCTGCCCCAGCCAGAAAGGGGATTGTGGAGAAATAGAAAGAAGCCATTCCTCTTCCCTTTTCCCCTCTCCTGCTGAGGTCAGGGGTGTGGGACTATTTTCTTTAGGGGAAAGCACAGTGCCATCATCAGTGACGGCACTGTGCACTATGTGTGACAAGTCAGTGAAAAGGTGAAAGGAGAGGACATACCTTGGAACAACCACCCTCATAAAATGCTTGCAGTATGGACACCTCAATGTTTATGTGAAGCACGTTAAAGCCAAACTCCCACAATCGAAATCAGGAGCCTCTGTTGTTCTAACCCTTAAAAAGAATGTAGGTGGAAATCACAGAGGAAGAAGAATAGAGAAACCCAGCCTGATCCTGAAAGTTTGATCATCAAATTCTTGCTTTAGGATTCTGGCTCTGGAAGAAGTAGTAACATCTTCTGAGGTACCAGCTCGGTCATTGTTACCTCCCCCACCACCTAATAGCAATTCAGTAGATGAGAGGTTGTGGCAGTTTGTGTGGTGTGCTGACCACACATGGCAATGGGGTGGGGAATAATTGCAAGCAGGGAATCAAGCACCATCTCAGAAGATCCATTCCACACAATATGCTAAGCTGGTGGCAAGGATGATTCATCATTGTATTATTAAGTCTGCTATTTATTACTTGCCCTTAGAGAGAGAGAGAGAGAGAGAGAGAGAGAGAGAGAGAGAAATTAGTGAACCTAAGCATCAAAGTGTTTGGTTACAGTTGTGCCCATTGAGTGATGTGAGTGCAGATGTGTACATTGTTCCATGTCCTTCCCCTATTTCACAACTTTCCTACACACACACACACACACACACACACACACATACACACACACACACAAACTATGCATATTGCAGTTGCTGATGAAAGGCACAGTTCCTTCCTGCTGTCAAGGGAAGAATTCATATTTTAAAACATCCATGATTCTGGAGGAGGGGCATGACAAGAAGCATTATTGGTCAATGTCTTTTCTCCAGATAAATAAATACAAGAACAGATAGATTAGCATTCACCTAGTATATCGCCAAACACATAAAGGGGAAATACAGATAATTACAAAAGTAATGGCTACCTGAAATAGCGAGAGTATAATCTGTATAATTGTTTAATAAACTCACTGATAATGTGATAATAATAATAATAATAAAAAGTGGGTAGAAAACAAGGATTCAATGAATACAAAAGAAATGAAAGTCTACATAACTAAATATTAATGCTGGTAAAAATAATCTCACTTTTTTGTCCCATAATGAAATATGTGTTAGATTGTGCTTTCCTGACCCATTCTTGTATAGAAGCCTTGAGTAAGTTAGTCTATGCTGAAGTCCGTCTTCTTCTGTTCTGCCTCCCTGATTCCTTCGATCTCCTTCCCCTTGTCTCTGTTTGTATTGGTTCCTGGCTTTGGGGAATTAATTTGGCACAAAGGGTTTCACAATAACCTCTTGTAACGGTTTGTTCAACACACAGACACAGTGGTTTAGGATAAAACACAGTTTTATTGAAATAACAGTAATATAATAACCCTCACAAGTCCTGTAGTATTTAAGCAGAATAATACAGACACATGACAAGCTACATATACATACGCCTACACAGGTCCAGTATAACCATAAAGTCCATAACAGTCTATACTGACACAGGTCAGGCAGAATATGTTGGATTCCCAGGAGAAAGGTACTGCATGTGTTAATGGTCTTCAATGAGTGTAAACAGTCCCATGTGCAGAGAGGTCTGTGATGGAGCTCTCTGCATATAGAGAGCTTAAGGATACGTAACTCCCAGAACCAGGTTAGCAGAACAAATGTGAACTGCCAGAGTAATATGAGGAATTGAGCAACATAGGACACTGCCGTAGCAGTAATGGAGACCAGACCACTCGCACTCTGCTGGAGCAGTAACGAAGACAAGACCAATGGCACACTGCCGTAGCAGTAATGGAGACAGGCCACTTGCACTATGCAGGAGCAGTAATGGAGACAAGGCCAATGGCACACTGCCATAGCAGTAACGGAGACAGACACTTGCACTCTGCAGAAGCAGTAACGGAGACTAGGCCAATGGCACACTGCCGTAGCAGTAACGGAGACAGACACTTGCACTCTGCAGGAGCAGTAACGGAGGACAAGGCCAATGGCACACTGCCGTAGCAGTAACGGAGGCAGACACTTGCACACTGCATAAGCAGTAACGGAGACTAGGCCAATGGCATACTGCTAAAGCAGTAACAGAGACAGACACTTGCACTCTGCAAGAGCAGTAACGGAGGACAAGGCCAATGGCACACTGCCGTAGCAGTAACGGAGACTAGGCCACTTGTACTCTGCAGGAACAGTAACGGAGACACAATTGCCTGATGGATCAGAATGTTGCCAAGGCAACACAGAGGCAGCCAGAGCAGGAACGCCAACCAATCCGGGTCGAATCATGGAGCAGGAATGTCAGCCAAGCCGGTTCGAATCACGGAGCAGGAACGTCAGCCAAGCCGGGTCGGTACACAGGAACAGGAACGTCAGCCAAGCCGGGTCGGTACACAGGTGCAGGAACGTCAGTCAAGCTGGGTCGGTACACAGGAGCAGGCACAGAAGAATAGTCAGGCAATCCGGGTCGTACACAGGCAAGAGACAAAATGGAGAGTAGTCAGGCAGGCCAAGTCAGTACACTGGGAATCACTGAGCAGAAACAAGCACTGGTACAGGAACACCACGAAAGGGCACCGGAGGAGTGCCAGAGCCCAGTATATAAAGGCCATACTGGGCGGGACAAACACAGAGTAGCCAGTGGAAGCAAAGCACAGAGTAGACTGACAGAAAACAGCAAGGGGAGCATGGGCACCGTGATACCTCTGTATTAAATGTGAACTTCAAATCCATATACCCTGTGCTTGCCCTAAAGTCTTTGTCGGGAGTTCCAATATGGCATCAGGCCATGTGGCTTGGGAGTCCCAAGATAGAGTCAGACCATGTGTTTGCTCTAAGGTGCCAATCTATGAACAAAGACACATGCTGCTTCCTACACAAGCAGAGGGGCTTGCAGTTTGCTCACACTAGTACACTGGCACAATTATTGGAAACCATATGCATTTGCGAACACCTCAAAAGCCAACCCATTAATTTTAGGATATACCCAGAGAAGTTTGTTCCACTGACCAATACCACAATTAACACACTAACACCCCAATACTAGCAATAAGCAATAATATATTCTAGCTAAATAACTAATAATATTAACTAGACAATTACTTACAGCAGTGCAAATATGCAACAATTATAACAGAAACAACATATGTTGGTTACTAGGGTGTTTTTCCTAGAAATATAGTTTAAAAAGAAAGCAGAGATACAGTTTTATACTTAGCAATCCTGGGAAATCTTATGAGGACAGTGATGCAGGAAAGGACACAGGTGAGGAGGCACTTGGCTGCATCCACTGGAGGAGGTCAGGCCTCTGGTCTGGAACAGTTCTTGGGCCTACACACAACATATGGCCTGGCTGGATTATTTGTGCCTCCATCAGCCAGGCTGGGCTGGTCACCTCTACCCCCATCCATGGCTCAACTCCTTCACTCCAAGGAAGACTCCCAGACTAGCTCAGGGTATAGGATTAAATAACCAATCCTTCCCCCCCTCTCTAGTTTTCCTAGTCTCTCCTCCTATGTTCCACCCAATCTATGCCCATTTCATGTCTTTTGAAAAACTATGCCTTCCTAAAACTGGAATAACTTGTTTTCTTATGTTTTCTTGTCTGGAAGAGTCAATTTCAATCAGAGGAAATTAAACCTTCCAGTGCTGAAAACTAGCATTTAATCCAGGATCCAAGATGTGCAACGTATTTAAAGGTCATCTGACCAATCAGTATGGGAGCAACCATAAACCATGAAGAGCATATAATACAAATAATATGTTGGTACCCCATGAAGTTATGAATGACTAATACTTGTATAAAATGAAAATCTGTTATCTTCCTTTTGATTTAAGTCAAAGTGTTGATTGAATGAATTCTTTCTAATATGTGTAGAAGACTTGAATATATTAATTGTCATATGACTGATCCTAATCTATGACCCAAAGTGATAACTATTGTCAATGTAAGCCCCAATATTGAGGTGGAGAAAAGAGAAGACCATACCCTGGGGCAATTTAATTAGTGGATCTGCTCCGCGATGTTCCGGTGTCTTGGGTGCCACTGGCAGGCTTTTTATGACTGCAACAGTAATTCCCTTTTATGTAGCAATTCTATTGCTGGATATGCTCTACTAAGTTATATTCTCTTTAGTTCTACTGGCAGCTTGCAATCCTAATACCCCTTAGTGAGGTAATACAAATCCTCCATGCCTGTAGCAAGTGCCAAGAAGATTTCACCATCTGTTTTCACTCTCTCTCTCTCTCTCTCTCTCTCTCTCTCTCTCTCTCAGTGTCACTGCAATCTTAATTTGAGCAGTACAGAATGAGGAGAGACCTTAGTCAATATGCTGGTCCCTCTTCTTTGGGCTGCTGTAGGATTCACTGTCAGTTCATTTGTACTTGTTTGTCTCTTGGGTGTCAGAATGCAAATTATTTTGTCAGTGAGTTACAGAAGCTCAGCCAGCTCAAAAATGAATTTGGATCACCTGCCTGTTTCATCTTAAACAAGATTTTGATTTTTTGGAGTAAATCTCCATTCTCCTGTCTCACTCCCCCCAGTCCCCAGAGTCCACTTACAGAGAGAGAAAAATACACCGTCCAGAAAACTTTCTAAACTAAACTCCAGTTTCTTTGCCTATCTTCTCTAGCGCCACAATTGTGTTGCTTTCTCTTCTATCACAAACATAGACTGGCAGGATGCTGGAATCTGACACCACTTTTTTCACTGTAATGACCAAAGCAGAAAAAACAGGAAATTGCACTTTTTGGAGAAAAATGTCTTACATTTTTCACCTGTTTCTCTTTTGAGCGGGAATGTTTTGACCATACCCATTCATTACTAAATACTTAAAAATAAATTAGTTACCAGCACTAGAAAGGGTTATTGTGGCCCTTATTTTCCAGTCCTAAAAATTAACTTTTGTGACAAACATCTAAGAGCAGTATTATAGAAAGTGTCTAATAGCTTAATTTTTAGTGTTGTAGAATGACAATTGAGCTGAATGGTATATTAAGAGTCACATGTTTCATCCCAAACAGCTTGTTCAAATGAATCACAATCTCATTATCAGGGATGATGAAGAAAGATTATTATTAGTTTGAACTTTGGTAAATGGTTTGTAGTAAAGATTTGGACTAACACTAAAAAGATAACTTATACCAAATTAGGGCATGACTTCCCATAATTAAATCCGCTCCACAAATTTGAATGCTATGGTTGGCATCTTAGTTGGCTTACAGCCAGATTAATCAGGACTGTCTGATCACAGGTATTTGCTTGAATCTATAAAGGATAAGCCTGCTTTAAGTTACTCTTCTTTAGCTCACAGAGTTAAAATATGTGGCATATAATCCTTCCCAAAAAGAAAGTCCAGACACTATGTGCCAGGTAATTCTCATCTGAATGAGACGAATAATGATCCACAGATGTTTGTTTTTAATTTTTTTAGAATGCTCAGTGAGGTAAAGCTACTTATTTCTAAGCACCTGAGAGTGACAAATCCATATCTGGATTCTCTTATGACTCTTAAGAAGAAATAAAATATTGGTGAGTTACAAAAGAAGGTGGCATAAAACAGTGCAGTGAAACCCATGTTGGAGTTAGGGAAGGGGCGAAAATTTTCACCTGAAATCAAAATCGGTGAATAATGACACTTCCTGTTTGGCAAATAATTTCCCAAGAAAAGTGCTGTTTTTTCACTTTTTTTGCATAGCTCATTCCATTGAAATCAGTGGGAAAAGAAATTTTCCCCACCACATGAAAGTTATCTCTATTTTCTACAGCCATATAAAAGGGTGCCAGGCTCTCACAGCATGACATTCTGTGTTTGTGAGAGGAGAAAGCAGCATGTTTTTGAGCTAGAGAAGATAGGAAAAGAAAGGGGAATTGAAGCTTAATTTAGGACAATATTTAGGTAGAATGTTTGTTCTCTGAATTAGGGGAGTCTGGGGGCACTCAGGGGGAGAGAAGGGAGGAAGGAGGTTGACCCCCAAATACCCCCAAAATTAGTGTGATTGACTGGCAACACACAGGCAGCTGGGATCCTAATTGCTTGCTGATTTTGCTTTCATTGTCTCTGTGCTATGGAATTTAGTGTTTTATATATATATATATATATATATATATATATATATATATATATATATATATATATATATATATATTTTTTTTTTTTTTTTTTTTTTTTTTTTTAATTATTATTATTATTATTATTATTTTGGGGGGGAACTGACTGTGACAAGATAGGGTGGACATATTAAAAAATATAAATACGTAAATTAAATTATAACACTGAAAAAATTAATACATAAATAATTAAACAAATAAATATATTAGGTGACAGACAGTTGACTGGGATCCTGATCTATGTGACTGAGGCAACTTGATAGACAGCAGACAACACTGAGAATATTGTTGACGGCTGAGGCAAGACATCACACACTATCAGTTGTGTAAAAACACACACAGCAGTTGAGTAATATCCAGTAAATGCACAAGGGGGAAGTGGAAAGGTGGAGCAGTGCAGAGACATGGGAGTAAAGTGGTAGTTCAAAAACTAACTGCAGCAATGGTTTTTTGCAATGTATGCAATAAATGATGATGATCCCTCTCCTCCTGGGGTGGATGCAGTTTGTCAAGGTCCCACCAATCACATCATGCCAGTCTCCCATCAGTACTACCATACACATCTGCCACATTGTAGGTTGTACATTATTATTTAATGACTTGATATCATCATGTATACGTGCCAGTGTCACTTAAGCAGGAAGTTAGAGTTGCGGGCAAAGGACAAATGCATTCTGCATGCTAAAACATTTTTCAAGGTATATGTTGATATAGGACTCACAACTTTGACTTTCATTATTTCTCTACTACATCCCTCAGAAGAAGTAATATTGTGCTGGGAAATGTTGCACCATAGGAAATATATGTGAAAAATGTGTTGGAATAGGAGAAAAATGTGTTGGAATAGGAGAAAAATGTGTTAGAATAGGATAAAAATTGTGCTGGAATTGATGAAAAATTTGCTGGAATAGGCGAAAAGGAGGTACAATTTTGCACTGGAGAAAAGGAGAGAACTTTCACGAAAAGACAGACAAAAAAAAAGATATAAAATTGTCTGTTTTTTGAGAAAAGTAATGTGGCAAAATGTTCTCACTTTTCACCCACCCCTAGCTGCAGTCACAAGTTATAGCCAGTTTACATCATGTGAGTAAACTACTTGATAGATTGCATCATTATTGCTGCACAATATTTTCAGTGTTCCTTTTAATCATTTTGTTTACTTAAGTATCTGCCTAATACCACAGAATGCTCAGTGTAGGGATGCTTTCACATGCAGTGTACAATTTCCTTTAACTTATACTTACATTACACAAAGAAGAAATACCCTGAAGCAAAGGTGTCTGTTTCTACCCAAAGCCAAGTTATTATATACATGTAACCCTGCTAATGCAGGCCATCATACAATGTAAGATTTAAATCTTGCATTACAATGTTTGTCCTCTTACCCAGGTGGTGAGATGAACAGATGCAACATTTGTTATTTAACGTTATGAAATTTTTGTGTGATTCTCCACGTTCTTTATGTCACATAATGTAAAGTATCTCTTAAAATCAATTTGCTTTACTCTTTAATGTCTGTCTATATAATTGAGATCCAGCTGAATGTTGTGCTCCTCCTTTTCTGCTCCCATTTAGTTGTACAGGAGAAAGAGTGAATAAAAAACTTGTCTAAAGCCTAACACACTCTGGGGCTGTAGTAAGGAGGGAATATTCATATCTCCTCTCTACTGTCAGTCATGGAGATAAAATGGTGTCTGATTTTGGCAGGAGTGGGCAGAAACCGAAGGAATTAGGAGTCCCTCAAATTCTGGCTGAAGAGAAAAAAAAACAATGGCCAAAACACACTCACACTCACGCACTCTCTCCCTCTCTCTTCCAGTGGCCTCACCCACACCTGTAGTGGATGATGGGAACTGTATGCCTCAACCCCACATATATTTGGCCATTAGGAGCTCTGAAGACTGACCAGTACTGTCTAAGATGATCAGATCCTCGCTCTCCGTGTACTGGAACTCTGCCCAAATCCCTGGAACTGGCCCTCCTCCTGACTTGTCTGGATCCCTATTCTGAACAAGGCATGGTGCTGGAACAGGGAGTAAGGCTCTGCCAGCAATTTGTCAAAGCAGCAGGGGGGGGGGGTGTTTACAACATATTGTGGCAACATACACTTCCATGTCCTGCACACAAAACACACTGCAGCGACCACACAGTGTCTTATAAGCACTCTGTCGGCTCTGCAGTGTGTTCATTGTCCAGGATATGGAAGACTATGTTCTCACAACTTGTAGTAAATGCCCCCCCACTGCAGCCTGGAGGAGCCACTCACACCCCCTGCTCAATCCTTCACAACAAACTGGGTTGCGCACAGGGTGGCACTCCAAGGGTTAAGTCTTCCACTGACAAACGAGTAGGAAGACAAAGGATATCAACACTGCTGGAACTGAGAAACAAGGGGGACAGGTGACACATTTCCACTGCCTGCTACTGGAGGAGGTGGAGGGCACAAGGTAAATGAGAACCGCAAGCCAGTGAAGAGGCCCCACAGATACAGTTCTTTACAGAGAGCTGACATACATAACACACCAATTTTTGTTGACTACAGCTTGTACATGTTCTCCACCACATCTTTAACCCTATGAGTGCCAGAGGAGTACGCAACACATTGTTTTGCGAAGCATTGAGTAACCCTCGCCCACTCAAAAATGTAATGCAAAATATGGATGTTTGACAACTTTATTTTACCCTTTCACTGCTGCAGCTATGCACCTCTGCCATGTGTTCTTCACCCATCACCCGCTCAAAAAAGTAATTCCTCACAGTTTTAAAACACACACAACTCTTCCACAGGGCTATATAGAAATAAATAAATATTCATATATAAAACAAGGCTTCTGTTACTGCCACAAGCATATCACCTTCTGTCTATGTTTTCTCATCCATACAACTGCATGACACTTTTTTTTATCTTTACATTTTTTTATATTAACTGCATGGGCAAAGCCATGCCAAAGAAAATAAAGACCTCCGCTCCCTCCCCCTTCTCATGCATCCGCTGTATAGCGGACGTCATGAGATCCTGCTTCCGGGACCAGACTGCGGCTCTTCAGGAGTGCTGTCATCAAGGTATCTAACTATAATTACTTCATCGGAACGGTCTACAATGCGTGATTGCAAGCCAGGTACACATTGAAGACCATACTGATGTCAGCACTCCTGAAGAGCCGCCTAAAGTCGGTCAACCGGATTCTGCCTCTGACAGCTTTACAGCTCGTCAGGCAGAAAGGGGAGGGAGCGGAGGCCTTTATTTACTTACATCTCTCAAACCATAATGGTTTGAGAGATGGGAATGAGGGCGTTAAGTATTTTTTTAATATTCCTATGATTTTTGCTTACAGTTTTTGGGGGGGTTTACTATCCCTTTAAGAAAATGGTGCATGTTTAAAATGAAGGTGCATTTGAATGAATACATTCTATTACTACAAGACTGAGTGAAATAAAGACATGGTGAAAAAACAGCTTGAATGAGTGAAAGGAAACTTTACTGCTTTTTATATTCCCTCACAAATTAATTATATTTTATTTATGTATATTCATGGTGTTTTAGGGCTGTTTTTCCTTTTTCTTTTTGCACACAAATTCGTCAAGCTGCTTTTTCACCATGTCTTGATTTAACTCAGTCTTGTAGTAATAGAATGTATTCATTCAAATGCACTTCCATTTCAAACATGCATCATTTTCTTAAAGGGGTGTTTCTAGAAACATAGTATGAGGCCATTTGCTCAATAGCTTCCCTGCCATGGTATCCTTTTAATGAACTATACAGGTACCCGGTGTTCTGCAGGGGTGGGTGGATTAGACCTATATAGAAGGGGCTTGTGCAGTGTTCACACCTCTGTTGGTCTTCACCTACCTACTGCAAACATTTCCTGTGTAACCCCTTAAGGATCCATGACTTGCCAGGACCGTCATGGCTAAACTTGCCATAAGGACCCTTGATGGTCCTGGCATGACATGGAATTCAGGGCTCCCCGCATGGCTGTACACTGTTTGGGGAGCCTTGAATCGGATCCAACAAAAAAAAAATGCTCCATGGTCCTTAAGTGCTGGACAGGAGTGAGCGTGGCTGGTCCTTAAGGGATTAAAAGCAAGTAATTCTTATCTAGAGATTTCCACAGTTTTTAGAGGGGTGGAATGGGTGTTTCTAACTAGTGTTTCATTAGGTTTTAGTCTCAAAATGCTACGCGTTACCACAAGAGCTGTTTCCTCAAGTTTCATTTTATTTCACTTATTTTTTATTATTTTATAATGGTTAGGACTCTCTTGACGTTGGGGTACCTTGGCATGGTAAGAAATCTTATACATACTTTGGCCAAATTATGTCACAAAATCCTCATATTTTATGAAATTAAAAACACATAGGTTTATTATATACACTACATGGGGCTGAGATTTTCCAGGCAACCTGTCTGGGTTTTTTCCCTGTTTGGGGATTTGGAGGATCCCTTCTTTCCTTACTGCTTTTCATATTCCCTCAGAAATGAATTATATTTTTTAATTTATATTCCTGGTGTTTAGTAATGTGTCACGGTTCGACAAGTAAACACAGGACAAGTACTAAAAGGTAACACCAACTTTATTTAGGCAGCAAACAGAAATATCACTATATATAGTAATAAAGAGAAGTGCACAACAGAGCAAGAGACAACTACCAGAAATAGAAGACTGCTTCCATGTGATTCTCTTGATATAGGTCCCAGGAATGGGACAAGGAGTAGTCTGCAATACCACAGGTCTGCACCAGGGAGAAGCCAGACAAATGGTAAGGCAACCAGGAGTAAGTCTGCCAGAGCCAGAAGCCTGCACCAGATTGGGTATCTAACAGAAGGGAAGGCCACACTAGAGGATAGTTAGATAGAGCCACAGGTCAGCGCCAAATTGGGTGGTCAGACAGGCCAGGGGTCATGCACGGAGCGGGTAGTCAGCCAGAGCCACATGTTTTCACCAGACAGGATGTCCACTGAAGTGTAGGTATGCTGGATACGCAATGGACAGAGACCCAGGTCAACACCATAACAGGTAGTCAGACAAACCAGAAGTCACACATGGAACAGGTAGTCAGCTAGAGCCAGAAGTCACACACGGAATGGCTAGTAAGCCAGAGCCACAGGTCTGCACCAAAATGGTTGTCCAACAAAGCCAAGGGTCATACATGGAGCAGATAGTCAGACAGGGCCACAGGTCAGCACCAGGTTGGTTAGTCAGACAAGCCAGATCATACACAGAGCCAAAACTATAGAACTGCACTGGACACCAACGAAAGGGTGACTGAGCCCTGTGTCCAGGCAGTTCAAATAGAAAAGTGAGAGAAAGAGGAGGAGCAGCCAACAGGTGGCTGTCTCTTTAAATGGAGCGCATGTCCATGCCTTTGGACGTGCGCCCAACTATGACGTCACCTGACTGCCGGAACGCCGGCAGCAGAAGTGGCTGGAGCCGCACAAGGAACCAGCAAGAGGCTGAACCGCCAGAACATGGAATACGATCCAGCCTCAACAGAGGCAAGGCATTGTGCGTAGCAGACAGTGAGGCTGGAGCCGCTGGGGAAAGATGCGGTCGGCTCGAGCAGCAGCCGCAAAGGTACCCTGAGACACTGTGAGTTTTTACTTTTTCTTTTTGCACATATATGGTAACAGTTACTGAACCAAATGGTGTTCAGATGCATGCCCCAGTGGAAACAAGGTGTGCCTGCTATTATCACCCATTCATTTTGCACCATTAGACAGGAAGTTGTGATATGTAGAGAAGGGGTACAAAAGGCTGTTTTATGTGGTTTATTTGTCAGCTGGGGCCCTCTGACCAAAAAAGTCATGATAATTATCAGCTAGTTACACATTTCCATACTGGATATTGCAAATTTTCTTTGGACACCTCCTCTTTGTATATGTGTCTTATTTACTGGACTTTTGTCATTCAAGTATGAATGTTTACTTTTAACATAACTTAAAAATCAGGTTAAACTGTGATCTAAGAAATATTGAAATGTGATACTACTTTGGAAAAATATGTATTTTGAAACATTAGCTGGCAGGATACTGCAGAGAACCTGAGGGGATGTTTCATACAATTCAATCTAGAAGACAAACTATATTTTAGATCACACCACACATCTGTGCAATGATAGTAACTGCTCCCGGCTATTGTTCTGATAGATTCCTTAAAGAAAACCCTTTTGATGGAAACATCAGTTAAAAACTAGATAGAGGAAACTATGTATTAGATTTGTATTAATGCTCTCCATATCCATTTTCAAGTGACACCATCGCCTCTGCACTTTTAAGGAAAATGAATCCATTGTTTTCTTTCTAAATACAGGTAAAGCACAGAAACACTCTTTAGCTGTATAAATAGAATAACAATTCATATTTTTATATTCAGATTCTTCAGTACTTGACAACTTCAAACATACATCTTGATTTCTCAATGTCCAGCACAAAACAATGAAACAACCTAGAAAAAACAATTTCAACAATGAAGCCTCATTACACATGCATTTTTAAATCTGACTGTGTGCATACTGATGATTTTCTTTTGTTATTTTTTTCTTTAGCACTTGTAAGGTCAGAGATTTTTTGCCACAGTATGTTACTATGTATACAAGTTGAGTTTCCCCCACTAGATGACTTGCATTGCAAATGTGCTCAGTGTGATGCCCTTTAAAACAAATTGACAAACAGTTTTTTTTTCATGGCTGTTTTAGTTTCTGTTTTTTTGTATAAAGGGACAAAACCTTTCAGCAGCAGTGCTCATTTGGCAACCCCTGCTGTTTATCCTCCTTTATATTACTTTGCTGGCGATGCAGGATTGTGTTCAATGCAGATATCAAAGACATATGCAAAAGTTAAGCTTATTCTAAAAAATATAAACCTGAACTTTGGTAATATATTTGGTAATTTTCCCCTTGCCACCCATTTCAATCATTGCTTATGATGAACATGACCATTATATTCCAACCTTCCCTGATCTTTGGCCTGAGACCCTGCATATGAAGCTATATATTTGTTTTAACCCTGTCTGCAATTCCACCTACTATTCTTTAACATACTCTGAACTTTATCCCATGGGACACTGGGGATTTATCAGTGAACGAGCAACATTAGAATAGTCAAATAATTTGAATCAAAGTATTTTAAGTGATCAAAGAAGCTTTCTCCAAAGAAGCACACTAGAATTGGACTCAAGAATGCACAATTTTTCTCATCTGTAAGGTCAACGTACCTCTTTATCTCTGGCATAGACAAGGTCCTGAATACTGGTGAATGCATAATAAGTAATTCTAGAACAAACTTAAAACTGTACTTCAGAAAAAATGCTAATACTATGAAGAAGGTTATGACATATTGCCATCATTACCCCAGTAACCTTTTGAGTGCCAGAGAGGAATTGATATCTCCCTGACACTCAGGGCTAGATTTAAAGGCTCACGTTAAACCAGCCACTAAGAGAAAAAGGCACATCGCTCGCAAATAATACATGAGTTACGGCAGATTCAATAGGTACTCTACAAGAATAGCTATCGAGCATAGGCACAGCCAAAACATAACACAAAACCTGTTGTCACTCATGTTAATGCACAGCGTGCAGCCAAATCACATGATAACATAGCTCAAAACAATCTGTAACATAACGGCTGCTGTTGGCTAGCAACCCTGATTGATGCAACAACAAATTCAAACACACAGCCAATCCCAAAGCCCCAAAGTATCCAAAAAGTTCAAATACACCTATATATACCCAAAAATAACCGTCATACACTGTCTGTTATTGAGTTCTTGAGAGCTAGATATCAGGACCCAGGAGCAGAGGATAGTGATCAGAGAGAGGGAGACAGGAGCGTACACTGGAGGTAGAGGAGTTTTTGAGTTTGGAGTTTGGAGAGAGGTGCACTAACTATTCACATATTACACATTTGCACATATTACACACACACATACAAACACAAACACATACACATACATACACATAGTCCTTTTATTTTATAACACCTTACACATTTTACATTTTATTTTTACAGTGTGAATCTGTGAGTGAAAGTGTGTGACAGAGAGTGAGTGGATCGAGTGTGTCTGTGAGGGCCTGTGGGAGTGCCTGGGTGTGAGTTGGTGAGTGTTGGCCAGGAGAGGAGGACAGGAGAGAGGGATGGGGAAAGTAGTGGAGGAGGAGGAAGGTCAGGAGGGTATCCCTGGGCAGAGCAGGGATGGGAAAGGGAGATCCGCAGGGCGGAGGGTGGCCCTGCCCAAGCAGGCACACAGATGACAGGGACAGAACCTGCAGTGGGACGAGGGGTAGTTGCTGGAGAGCACCCCACACAGTCAGGGTCAGAGCAGGCAGGACACTCCGGCTCAGAATCCTCCCATGTCGGAGCTGACAAGGGCAGGATCAGGGATCCGAAATATACTGAGGAGGAGAACATGGCTCTCGTGGAGGCTGTCCTGGAGAGACAGAGTGTTCACCACCCGACGGCGAAGGTCACTGGCTTGTCGGCGAGGAGGAAGGCAGCCTGGAACCAGATCTGCAGCCGGGTCAACGCGGTGGCTCCATGCAGGCAGGACGTGGAGTCCATCAAAAAGCGATGGGGCGACTGCCGGAGGGTGGTGAAGAACAAGATGACAGAGCTTGCCAAGCTTGCCTGAGGCACTGGAGGTGGCCCACCCGTCCCTATCACCTTCTGCGGTTGGGAGAATATGGTTCAATGAACATGTCGCCGACACTCATAGAGGGGATCTCTGGAGGAGCGGACACTGGGGATGAGAGGAGCCTCCACACCACCTGTAAGTGCATCACCACATCAACCAACACAGGCTGCAAACACAGTCACACCTCAACACATGCCCATCATTCAGCCACACAACTGCACCAACACAGCACCCTGAGGGTTAAAAACAGGACACAACATAAGGACAAATGGCAAGGTTCAACCAGGCCCAAATCTGTCCAAGTCCCAGTTCAACCCTCTTGTTGTTGTGCTCATCACACACAATCCATACAAACCATACTTCCTGAAATTGTCGTCTGTTATACACCATCACTGTTCCCACACAATGTCACCCATTTACCCACAGGGAAGTCAGCACATAACCCCTTGATTGCTAGAGGGTTCATCAATGTATCACTCAACAATGCCTTGGCAATCACTCTGGTACTCAAAGGGTTAACCAGACAACAAACACGTCAATATGCCAACGATCACATGCTACACAGGGGACATTCACTAAGCGGTGACAAAGAGATGGTGGAGAGAAATTAACCCTTACACACCCTCACTCCACCAATACCAGTGTTAGCCTATGGAGAATATGCAATAAGATGAATCAAGCTGCTAAGGTCCCATCGTATACACTCCATAGAAAACACTGGAAATGGGGAAATGAGATCACTGGAGAAGTCAGCATCATGTACACTCCATCATGTCGACAACACCGCTTACTGAATCACAAAAAGGATGGAGCAGGTCACACATCACAGTGGCACTGAGAATAACTGGTTGTATGTGCAACACACAGGCCTCAAACAATTCCCCAGAATTAAAGGTGGAAAAAGTAGGCCTTGGTGTTGTGGCTGCAATCATTTTCTCTAACTTGAAATGACATATCTCACAACTGATTCCCACATGGATCCTCAGGGGTGCTGATGCCATGGATGGATGGTGCACCAGCCACTGTTTGCAGGATACACATGGGAACCAAATATCAACCATTGTACCTTGGTCACCAACAGGCCATGAATGATGGATATCTTGGATTAAGTACGGTTGCCTCACTCAGAAGGATGGATGGGCTCATACTCAAAGAAAGCAGGCTTCAGTCAAAGATATCCCTCACTACTGGCTGGATTGTTGCCCTTCAGGATTCAACTGGAACACACGACATGGACAGGATCCTTTCCAGTTCATCAATCTCTGATTGCCAGGGTGGTATCCCATGCCTCACAATGCAATGCATAGGATATCATCCTGACAACCAGAGAGTCACCTGTCAAGTAATTAAAAATTGTGTATTGTACGGGATCATCTAAGGGTTGAATAACACTTGAATCCCACTGCACATCTGTTCAAAAAAGATATGCACACAAAGGAAAATGGTCAGATATGTACCTTTCAAATGGCTCAAAATATGTCCCAACATGATGTGAACCCAGAGATCATTTCACTGCCTGTGATTGCCTTACTGGCCAGATATGTGCACCCATCAGAAACTAACTTACATTGATACCATCCAAATACACATACCTAGTATATCCCACTCTACGTAGATGGGATATACGAGGTATGTTCATATCCATGATATCAATCCAATGTATATTTTGATGGGTGCACATATAAAGCCAGTAAGGCAATCACACGTACTGAAATGATCTCTGGCTTCATATCTTGAAAGGATATATTTGTATCCATATGAAAGGTACATATCCACATGCATATCTGACCATTTCTCCTTGTGTGTAACTGTAATGGGATAGCAATGGTTAATTTCACTAAGATGTGGATCGATGTTAGTCCTATCCCTCCAACCCTCATGGTTAGACAGATATTGCTCTGTTTGACAGCTGGAGATTTCAGTCATTAGACCACACGGAGGCTCTTCAGCAGAGCCTAAATTGCCCATTCAGAGATGAATACATCTTTGAGATGGTCAACAAAGTGTGCCTGGTTTGCAAGCACACGCTGTGCACCATTCCAATGAAGTTTACATCTCTGAATGGGGCAATTTAGGCTCTGCTGAAGAGCCTCCGTGTGGTGAAATGACTGTCAAAAATGTCAAAATGACTGTCAAATAGATCAATATCCGTCTAACCATGTGGGTTGGAGGGATAGGACTAACATCGATCCACATCTGTCTCTTACGATGCCTACAATATTGCTTCATGGTGAAATTAACCATTGCTATTCCGTTAAAGGGATAGTAATATCTAACACGTGAAAAGAAAAATACATTGCAGGATTCATCCCCTGAGCAAAACAAGCGTATTCCCACTGCTGAAAGGTGTTTCATTCAAAAAGTAGCACAGCTCAAAGTTGAATATTCCAGGGGCAATATCACAGTGGCCTGGAACTGTACAATGGCGATGTTGCTAGACCATCCTATGGACAGCTTTCGTCCAGGAGCCATAAATCCCCATAGGAAAATGTAGCAACAGTGCCAGTGTACAATTTCAGGCTACTGGGATATAGCACCAAATCAATTCTACTCTGAGCTGGGATACTTTTTGAACAAAAACACCCTTCAGCAGTGGGAGTACCCTTGTTTCACTCAAGGTGATAAACCCCACAACATATATTTCCCTTTCCGCATTTCATGTATTAGTATCCCTTTAATCCCATCATGGCAACATTTACTAATCACACAATCTCAATTCTCCACACATTGCTCCCCAGCGTGGCCCCAGGTATGATCCCAGGTGGGGGCCAAGCACCTACCAGTGGCCAAGGTATGACCCTTGGCCACTTGACTACCAACACCTGGGCCTGACTGGTGAGCCCCAGCGCCCTTTGCCGAGGGACTTGTTCACTCCACCACCTCAACCAGCACAGACATCAGTGGGCAGCAGTGGGTCCCTTGATGTGGTGGGCACCCACACACCGTCTGTGCAAGCCACTCCACCAACAGAAACAGCAGTAGCAGCCACAGCACACCCAGCACCAGCAGAGGAGACAGCAGAGGCTGGGGAGATAGAGGCTGAGGAGACAGCTGAAGCAGGGGAGAAGGAGGCTGAGGAGACAACTGAGGTTGAGGAGACAACTGAGGTTGAGGAGACAGCACCTGAGTCACCTGGCATTCCCATCTCCAGCAGTCAATGCCCCACGGGTCTGGAGGAGGAGAGCATGGCCCTTCAAAGACAACTACTCCAGTCAAGCCACTCCACCAACGACAACATCATGAGGAGCTGGAGGGAATCCAGAAGAAATATCAACAGGTTGGAGACCAGGATCCAAGCCCTGGAGTTGGAGGTGGCCAGGGTGAACACACAACTCCACCAGCTCAACACGGGGATGATGGACATGTTCGCACAGGTGCTGGTGGAGTTGCGAGAGATTAACCGCAGGGAGAACCTGAGGATGGAGAGGGACAACCTGCTTTCCACAGAGGGGTCCACTGTAACCCCCACCCTCTCCAGTGTTACCCCTGAAGCCACACCTAGAAGGCAGAGGGTGACCAGGTGATCAACCAGGGCATCCACCTCTGGCACCCAGTCTGAGCCCCCCCCAAAAAAAAAGAAGAAATGAAGGCCCATCCTGCTATCTGCCCCCTCAATAAAGGAACATTGTGCTTTTGAATCCTGTCTGATCTGCTGTGTATTCAGTTATGGATTGGGTGGCAGGGTTGTCTCCAATGCATTGCCAAACAATGCAGTGAACACAACTTGTGCCTGGGTAAAATGTTTGTGGGATGTTTGTTACAACATGGGTTCACACACACACACACACACAAACCATTGTCCAAATCCACCTGGCAACCCATCCCTGTAGCCATATAACACGACAGTGTTACATGGCCATGATGTATGTTAGATTTCATCAGAACACAGCCCTTAGCACAACAACTGGTGCAACACTGAACATTCGTCTGCATCACTTGTTGTGTTTGAGGGGAAAACTAAACAAACTGCTATGTGACTTAGCAATGAAATAACAAGCAGGACAGATGGAACATGCATCACTATTGTCTTTGGATCAAACGCCTATTGTGCAGCTGACTTACTGGGGAACACAATACACACTCTAGGATCTCAATGTGTGTGCTACACATTGGGATCCTAGGGTGAGCATTGTGTTCTCCAGTGAGTCAGTTGCACAACAGGAGTTTGAATAACAGCCTAACTCACTGGATAACCCAATGATCTTCCTAAGATGTTAATGTGTAGCAAACACATTGAAACCTTAGGCTGGGCATTGGGTTATGTATTAAGTTGTATTGTTGTTTAACTAAGGTTGTAACACACTTCACCAGTGATAACACTTACCCACTTGGTCTGGTTGTTTGTTGATGTAGCCCATGTACTGAGAAATGTCAACCTACAGCAATCTCAGGACATTGATTATATTGAGCAACACACAAACCGTGGACGTTACATCATTATGGAAGTCTGTCCCCTGTATCACCACTTAATCACTCACAACACACATTAGTGTATCACTGCCATCATGTCATTGCATGTATACATCACGAAGTCCACTCATGGTCATACAATAAGTACACTCCTGTGATGTAGGTCATTCCTTCCTTTGTTTGAGGGATACTCTGTCCTTGGGTATGGTTCCACGTTGACAGAGGTTTGATCCAACATTCATTCATACAGACACAGATTGAATAGTGATGGCTCTCCTTTATTGTGTCTCAAAATACATTTTAACATACATGTGTTTTTAGGGTATATAGCCTATATGCATTAAACACTTGTATGAGCACACAAACGGTACATCTGAACTAAATAGGAATACTTTAACAACACTAGTGAACTGCTCATGTGTTGTCCACATGGTTTGGCAACTCTGTGTATGAGCAGGCTTATTGTACAGGTCTGATACCTGGATGTTAGAACACACGTGAATTTGTGTCCATATGTGAATGTTCCAGTAGAGGTTGCTGTGAACATCAGGTCAAACATTGCATCACCAACACAATCACTTGAAACACCAAGGGGTGAGCTTCATGGAAGTGTTGTCCAGACTTCAGTCCAGTCACATGGAAACTCCTCTGTTCAAGGATGGATCGTGCTATGGATGCCTGTGGGACAAGAGGACAGGATTTGGAACATCACCCTCGAAGTGATCGTCATGCAACAGCTACAACATCATGATCCTCTTAATCTTTCTCGTTACATAGGGCTACACAAACCATTGCTTTGTAATGTGTTGTGTACTGGTCTATGGACCATCATGGGGGGAACTAAGGGGATGTTAACCATTCTTAGGGATATGTGCCCCTGACATGGTTACACACATCAACAGATATGTCCTAATAGCTTCCTGACAACAATATATTTACACTGCCACTGTCAGAGACAGCCCAAATATGTCTGGTTCATGGAGCTAGTAGGACATATTTGTTGATGTGTGTATGTCTTTCTGGGGCACATATCACTGCATACACACACAGGGCAGCACGGTGTCCCTGGAGATGTGATCCACATTTCATGAGCTCCATGTTGTGTAACACACTATCATTGTAGATCCACCCCTCTGCTGTTCTCCTCAGCTGTAGCAAACTACTGGTCCCATGTCCCCTCGAATGCCCCCTGAACCCCTTAAATGACAGAGTGCTATCCGATGCATTGGCTTGGATGGGACTCCCTTGCTACAGGGGTACCATGGTTGCTATGAGTCTGATCCTAGCAAAACACTCTAGTTGGTGCCTAAGGAGCTGTGGGATATGCTGAACAAGGTTAAAGTGTTGTACCTTGGTTTCCAGGATATGCATGATATCCTTGAGGTAGCAGTATCAACATGGACAACAGGTTGTCAGATGTAATCGGAATCTCTAGCCTCAATCTGACTGGTCCACAGAATAGCTGATGCTGGTGGTCCATACTGCAGCCAGTGTCAGGGCTGTGTCACTGATCCTGTGGGGTGAAACAGAACGTGTGTTGTGGTGGGTGTGTATGCATGGATTGTGTGCATACATGTATTATACTCACAGCTGAAGTGATCCTTGATCAATATGTCCCTTGTCTGCATCCCTGTTGGGGTTTCCTCACACTCAACAATGTCCAAAGGGTCTTCAGGTCTGGGTGGGGGATGGACATCGTCGATGAGTCTGGTGTCCACCGAGATATTATGTAGGATGGCACATGCCATGACGATGTCGCAGACCTTGCCTGGTGCATACTGCAATGCAGACATCGAAATCGGGACTTGAGGAGGCCGAAGGTCCGCTAAATGGCATTCCGTGTTCTGCCATGAGCCTGGTTATATTGTTCCTGGGCATCGTTTTGGGGATTGGCGACCGGGGTGAGGAGCCATGTCTTGCAGCCATAGCCAGCATCACCTGTGGAAAGTGAGTGACATGGTGTGACAAGGAGCACATGTTGTGTGAATGATGTTTTATGTGGTGAACGTACTAGCATGTGTGTACATGGTGTCATTTAGTACTGTTAACTCACCCAGAAGCCATCCGCCTGCATAGGTCCCATTTCGAAATCCCTCTGCACAGATGAGTTTCTAAGTATATGTGAATCGTGACAGCTCCCGGGAAATTTCGCACAGACATTCATGATGGCCAGGTTGCTGTCACACACCATCTGCACATTCATGGAGTGGAAGTTTTTGCGGTTCATGAACATATGTCCCTGATGTGCTGGTGCTTTGATACGGACATGGGTGCAATCTATTGCACCCATGACCCTGGGCATGCCTCCCCTTGCATAGAAGCCCTGCTTCTGATGTGTTCACTCCATGTCAGTGATGGGTAAATGTTTATAGGTACTGGCCTTGCCTTTGAGGGCTGGCAAGACCTGGGCCAGCACCCTGGAGAATGTGGCCTGTGACATGCCAGATGCGTAACCCTCTGTCGACTGGAATGCGCCACTTGCCATGAAGTGTATGGCACACAGGAGTTTTTGCAGGCCAGTTAGGGCATGGTTGTGGGTGCATATGGGATCCACCTGATCCTTGATGACC
Source organism: Rhinophrynus dorsalis (assembly GCA_037306005.1). Lineage (NCBI taxonomy): Eukaryota > Metazoa > Chordata > Amphibia > Anura > Rhinophrynidae > Rhinophrynus > Rhinophrynus dorsalis. The sequence goes on from CM074720.1 coordinate 292,592,677, forward strand.
TCATACAGGGCAATGATGCTGTGTGGCCTCAACCTGTAACGATCAATGACCTCGTCATCGGTCATTCCAAAGAGAGTGACCCTTGGGCGGTATACCCTGGGCCTTGGTGGTCATCTATTCATCCTGGGCTGCTGCAGGGGTCCCTGTGGCAGCTGGGGAGCATCTTGTTGATGGTGAGCATCCTGTTGCTGCAGCTGTGCATCTGCAGGCAGGTGTACTCCGGGTGGGGATGGGCTCCTGTGTGGCTCATGAGTCGCAGCCTCCTCACTTGCAACAGGTGAGGGCTGTTGATCAGGTGTGCCTGGGAGTTGCTGGTGTTCCCTAGCTCTCTCCCTTGCACGCCTTCTCCGAAGTCTTTGCAACAATATGTAACCCAACATACTGACTGCTAGCTCTATCTCTATCTCTATCTCTCTCTCTCTCTGTCCTGAGTGGAAAACAAGCCACAAGTGGATGTGGTGTGCTGTCTGTTTAAGTAGGTGGTGGGGTGTTGTGTAGGTGTGGTGATGAGGTGAGTGCTGACGAATGTGAAGGTGTTTGTTGCCCAGGTAAGTGTTTGCTGGTGTGTCTATGTTTACAAGTGTGCTGTGTTGCTGTGTCCCTGTCAGTTGAGGGTGTGGAGCTGTGGGGTGCAGGTTGTGTCTGGATCGTATGGTGATGTTTTACAGGTGAACTTGTTTTGTGTTGGCAGGTGTCCGTGTTGTGTGCTAACCCTCATTGTTCTGTGGAATGTTGTGTTGGTGTTTTTTTGTTGGGCCATGTCCATGTGGTGTTGCTTGGTTGTTGTGATGTGTGTGCCAGTGATCTGTGGTGTGTGTGGACATGTTTTTTGTGTTATTTTGGCATCGCACGGGTTAATTTTACAATTTGTATTCTTGTGTGGGGAGCAGTTCGTCTGTTTTACCATGTAGCGGGTTTTTTTTTTGTATGTTAGATGTCTAACGTCTAACAAAACTGGGTCTTAACTCTTGGCCGTTAAATGTATCTTTTTCACTGCCGTTAGCAGTCCCGCATTCCTTTGAATTGCTCTGGGGAATTTTGTTCTATGGGTCCCAATGCATGTAAATGTATCGGCCGTTGTGACTTGTGCTCTGCCGTTAGCTGAACATAAAGCGGACCTTTTAATGGCTTACTGCACCTAAACGCACCAGTTAGTCTTTTTTTTGCTGCCTTTAAATCGAACCCTCAGAGAGGTAAGGATTAGGGGTGGGTGAAAGCTCTCGCCATGTTCCCTTGAAAAATTCAGTTAAAACCACATTATTGTCCGCCTTTTTGCAGGAAAATCAACTTTTAAACCAGTGATTAAAATCTTCACATTTTTTGCCCATTGACCAAAATTGTTTAACATTTTTCAAATGTTAGAAAGGTTCTGCCCATTGATTTACTTAGTTTTCGCCTTTTCACTAGAAAAACGTAACTTATTTGCAGAAGTCAAACACAATAGAAAAAGCTACAGAGTGAGGTAGACGTGCTGTGCTGTTCTGCTGTGATCCTGAGGCAAAATTGAGGCAGGAGAGGATCATAGTGACTGCTATCACTATGAGCAGGTATAAAATAATCAAAGGGGGAACTGGAAGGACCCTTATGTGTCCACTGAGTCTGAGGAGGAGAAGGAAGTGAGCACAACTGAACCAATGCTTTCCCATCCCCTTAAATCACCCCTAGAGATCTTGGGGAATCTAATGGGAAGGAAGGGAGAAAAGGGTAGTACTAGTGAGAGCAGGACAGGTCAGCTGCCTGCGCCTGCTGTCAGATGTGCTGCCCCTGCTGCCACCATTGCTGTGCCTGCTGCCAGTGTTGAACCTGCTGCCACCAATACTGTGTCTGTTGTCAGACATGTTGCCCCTGCTGCAACTAGTGCTGTGCCTGCTGCCAGTGCTGAATCAGCTGCCACCAATACTGTGCCTGCTTTCAGATGTGCTGCCCTGCTGCAACCAGTGCTGTGCCTGCTGCCAGTGCTGAACCTGCTGCTATTGTGTCTTGTAATACTCAGGAGGGGGGAAGCAGTGCCACCAGTGCTAGTAGTACTACTACTACTAAAAAGGTCCAGCAGCTTGTTAGTGTTAGGAGTGAAGGAGGGGGTCATCATCATATTACTAGTGACTGTGAGGAGGAAGACTCTGGGGCTGAACGTGGTTTGGTTGGTGTTAGTAGTAGTAACAGTGATGGTGAAGCATAGGGTGAGATTAGTGTTAGGAGAGTGGTAGGGGAGGCAACTGAGAGCGTCCAGACTAGTGGTCAAGGGAGCCCACACCATTTTTCTGGGAATTCTCCTCTTCCTTTCACTACAGTGTCCAAGTGGAACATGATTCTGAAGAGGCCAGAACTGGTTTTGGGGGAGAGCAGGCTCAGAATGAATACCACCACCACCAGCAGGAGCACAGATCAGCTGCCTGTGCCTGCTGCTACTGCTGCCCATATGCCTTCTTCAGGTCAAAATGAAATGCCAAGTGTGACATTAGGGGACCCCATGTCACATTGCTTGTCACCTCCTCCAAGCAGCAGTGAGATGTCTGTATTAGAGCAGCAGCACATAGGGAATAGTGGTGGTGATGATGATGTTGGAGAAGCTGGGGTAGAAGATACATTGATGGCCTTTTTATCAGAAACTGAGAAGGAATGGGAGACAGGGATGAGGATGGTCATCACCACTACCACCACCACCACTAGCAATGAGCTTCTGGAATTTGTGGAAATTGCAACTGGTCTAATTTCTTCTTCTGCTGAGTTGCAAAGGCAGCAGGATGCTGAGGAGCAAGCTAGTGTGGACACAGTGGGAATGGGGTCAACAAATGATGCGGGACTAGGACAGGTTCCACTTGCCAGTGCTAGCAATACTCCTGGTCCTAGTTGCAGTGCTGATCCTGATGAAGTCGCAGCAACAGCAGCAACATCATCCGCTGCCACAGACAGTGAAGGAGAATGTGGAGGACTCTGAAGGAGAATGTGGAGGACAAGAAGGAAGAGGCCATTGGAACGCTTAGCCTACTCACACCTGCTTGACTTCCTCAATGCATATGACCTGCTTGACCCTTAGCAATCTGGATTTCCCACTGCTCACTCCACTGAAACTGCTCTTACAAGAGTGGTCAATGATCTTCACATTGCCAAATCTCAAGGTCACTATTCAATTCTTATCCTGCTTGATCTCTCAGCTGCTTTTGATACTGTTGATCATGCACTCCTCCTCCGCATTCTTCACTCTTTAGGAATCCGCAACACAGCACTGGACTGGCTCTCCTCTTATCTATCTAACAGATCCTTCAGTGTCTCCTCTACCACCTCTTCATCCTGTTCCGTCCAACTCTCTGTTGGGGTTCCTCAAGGTTCTGTTCTAGGACCGTTTCTGTTTTCTCTTTACACAATAACACTTGGTGATCTTATTAACTCATTTGGTCTCAAATATCCCCTCTATGCAGATGACACCCAGATTTACTTATCTACACCTCGATTCACTTCTGATATCGAGGCTAAAGTCACAGATTGCCTCTCTGCTATCTCAGACTGGATGGCTCATATGCACTTCAAACTCAATATGTCTAAAACTGAGCTACTCCTCATCCCACCTAGACCTGGCCTTGTAGCACCCTTCCAGGTGACTGTAAATGGCACTACCATAAATCCAGTTTCAGAAGAGCGGTGTCTAGGGGTGATAATTGACAACTCAATCTCATTTTCCTCTCATATTAATGCCCTTACTAAATCCTGTTGCTTTATTTTGCATAACATTGCTAAAATCCGTCCCTTCCTCTGTTCCTCCACAGCTAAAATTCTTATACACACAATCATCCTCTCCCACATTTGTAACATTCTTCTATCTGGTATTCCTGCTTCCCATCTCCAACCACTTCAATCTATACAGAATGCTGCAGCACAAATTACTCTTCTGCGACCTAGGTTTGTCCCTGCCCCACTCCTCCTCAAAACTCTCCAATGGCTGCCTATCAAACTCCAGATATCTTACAAAATCTTACTTCTCTCTTTCAAGACACTTCTCTCCTCTACTCCTTCTTACATTTCCACTCTGATCTCCCGTTATACCATCCTGCCACTTACGTTCAGCCAATGACTGTCTTCTCTCAGCTCCTTTTGTCTCTACAGCTCTGTCATGTATCAAACCTTTTTCTCTCATTGCTCCATATCTATGGAATGCTCTACCCTCCAACCTGCACCACTGCACCTGTCTGATAACCTTCAAATCTCACTTGAAAATGCACCTCATAGTTAAAATCTCAACATGAATGAAGGCACTGATGTACAATGAACGCTCTTATAAACTATTTACATTACTGATGTCCTCTATCATCATCAGAACTAGCACTGTATTCAGCACTTGACCCTAATGTACTCTGTATGTCTCCCATTACCACTTTAGATTGTAAGCTTTTGGGCAGGGACCTCGCACCCAATGTTTCACTCTAGAAAGCACCTGTAACCCTGTACTGTTTAAACCCTGTAAAGTGATGCATACACTTGTGGCACTATATACATAAACATATTCATTCATTCATTCATTCATTTTTCTCTACCTGTACCCTATCCCTCCCCCTTGAAGTCATGGGTGTGGAACTATTTTTCTCTTGGGACAGGCACAGTACAGTCATCTCCAATGGCAATATGCGCAATTTGTGACAAGTCAGTGAGAAAGGGAAAGGAGGGAATGCACCTTGGAACAACTGCCCTGATATCACACATGAAAAACAGACACCATGACATTTATGTCAAACATGTTAAAGACAAACACCCACCACAGAAATCAAGCACCGCTGTTGCTGTACCTCCTGACTTTCCAGAAAAGCAGCAAGAGGTGAGGAGGATATCAGAGAAGAGGAAGAATAAAGAAATCAGGGAGAGACTGGAAGTTCCATGACAAGCAAAACAACTAGCTCGCTATCACCATCACCTTCATCCTCTAGGGTAACAACTACATCTTCTGCCAATCTACCTCATTCATTGTTACCTCCCCCACCAAATGATAGCCACTCTGTTGATGTTAAGATGTGGCAGTTCGTCTCCAACCATTGCACACTGTGTGGTGCACTGACCACTCATGCCAGTGTGGTGGAGGATAATGTCAAGCAGGGCATCAAGCAGCCTATGAGGAGATTCCATCCTGCAGAATATACAAAGATGCTAGCAGGGAGGGTTCATCATTACTATTAAACTGTCAGCAAGTTGTCATGTGTCCTTAGAGGAGTAAGGACAAGGGGTATGGTGACAGCAGCAGTACTTGTGATCTAGTGTCATTGTGTCTGGATACAGTTGTGTCCCCAGAAGTTACTTACCACACAAACACTGTGCACATTATAGTTGCTGATGAGAGTCACAGTTCCTACTCTCAAGATAAAAATGTATATTCTAATAAAAACACACCCATGATTTTGGAGGAGGGGCAGGTGGAGAAGAATTAATGACCAACTTCTTCTTTTCTCCACATAGACTGGAGGCTACTTATTGTGCTGCTACTTCCTCAGGTGCATCACTGGAGGTAGTCATGGCAAGTGGAACCTTCATCATCCATCACCCATGTTACTGCTGTTCTTAATCCCATTCCCTTTCAGATGTCTAATCATCCTGCTGCTTAAACAACTCAGCAGCAGCAAGAACAGCAGTCTCAAATTCTGCATCTGCATCAGGACATTTAACAATGGCCAGTTGCCACTGGCCAACAGGACATCACCTGCTGGCACTAGGCCAGTAGGGCATTTTTTTTCCCTCAGGGCTTGTGCTTTAAAAAAATAAAAAATAAAAACATAGTACTACAAAAAAAAATAAACAATTTATGGGGGGTTGTTTCTAACAAGCCTAAGTCCTACAAATCAATGTTTCTTCAGGGCTTGGGCCTCTAACAGCAAATCTAACAAATCATCCTCTACAAATTACTCTATCAAGTCAAGTATCAGTCCACCCCAGTGGCAGCTTATGTCAGTGGGGTTCCTTTTTCCATCACTTTACATACAAATTTCTTAGTTTATTTTATTGATTTTTTTATTAACTGTCCCCCAATACCAGTGAAGAGGACCCCAAAACAAATTCTCTGTTCAACTGATTAATTTCCCAGACTCCATCCACCAATACAGGGACCCTCCTCAGGCCCCTTTTATACTATGTCTTATGGGTTTTTTTTATTTGTATTTAGGATTTATTTTGTATTAACTGCTCCCCAATCCCAGTAAACAAACTCCCCCCAAAAAACATTCCTTGTTCAACTGATTCTTTCCCCACATTCTACCGACTCCCTCATGCCTTTGGGAAATAAAATAATATTTGCTATGTGTTGTGTGTAACTTCAGTGTTCCCACTGATTTAAATGGAATGAGCTAGGTGAAAAAAGCAGAAAATCTGCAGTTTTAGCGGGAAATTTTTCACCAAGCGTAAAGTACCATTTTTTGCCAATTTCAGTTTGAGGTGAAAATTTTCTCGCAACCGTAGTAAGGGGTGGACAATGGCTGTCTTGAATCTTAAAGACTGAAACTGAATCTTCCTATGCTTTTGCTTATCAATGTTTGACGGTTGATTGTTTAGTGGATGACTTTATTTTGGTACCATACATACGTATAACATTTCGTTTTTAAGAAATGTAGGCTCTCAGCAATAGCCTGCCTCCTTCGTTTCTAATATGTATGTCCCTACCTCCTCTAAATGTGATTACTATATCCACTAGTCACAGTGTTCACAAATTAATTTATTATATTAAACCTTAGTTTCATGTGGTTCCCAGCAGCTTGAGGGGAATCAGGTTGTCTCCTGCTCTCAATCTCTCTCTCTCTCTCTGTGCACATATGAGAGTTCACTGTCACTACTGACAATACCTCACATGTGCTTCACCATTGAGATCCTATTAATCACAATCATTTATTTGAAAAACAAAAAAGTGCAGTCAGTAAATCTGACAGGAGATGCAGGCTGTCATAAAGACCCAACTCCTGTCTCACACATATTGAACATCTACTCAATATAAATTGACTTGTGTGTGATAATAACACTTTTTATGTATGTATTATGTTATGTTCACATTTAAAGACCTGGTGTGATTTTGACATAATTTTCTTAAATGTCAGTTACCAGTTCACATTGTTATGTCAAGTAGAAATGGGCAAAAAGGACATTTTTTGCAGGGATTTTCAGGGAAAACCCAGATTTGTTGAATTTTGCCATTTCCCATCTAAGCTTTCTATGCCTATGATAATTTCTCCCCCACTGCTATAAAAATCTGCAAATGTAATTGTTCTGCAAGGTGTAGTTGAGACAAAGAGTGTTATAGAAGCAGAGAGCTATAGGTTGAGAGATGATAACATATTTTGTAAAGTAATTATGAGTTAGCAACTCCCAATAGAACACGTGTTGCACATATGTGTGGATATGTGTGTGTATGTGTGGGGGGGATGAGTAAATGGAGGTGAAGAAATTCTGTTGGAGATCTGAACTCAAGCAGCATTAGCAATCCTAGTAATAACAGTAATTAGTAGCATAGTGCTGCTGATATATCCCCCCATCATATCCTGTGACTGAGAGACAGACTCCATAACCCATGAGCAGTAGATAGTGCTGCTACCACCTCCATTTCATCAGTTGTGACTGAGAAACTCCAGAGTCCACCAGCAGCAGACAGACTGTTACCATTTCCACCATAGCACCTGTCACTGAGAACCTCCAGGGGTAACAAGCAGCAGAGAGTGTTGCCAGCATCCTACCCACCAAATCCTTGCTGTGACTCAAAGATACAAAAGCCTATAATGCTACCACCGGCACCACCACCACCACATCCTCTATGACTCAGAGCCCACAAGTAGCTCCAATGCAACACATAATTCTGTCACAACATGTGTGTTGTCCAGGTAAGTGTATGCAGGTGTGGCTGTTGTTATTTGAATGTGTTTGGTGTAATTGCTGTTTACCTGTAAGGTTAGTGTGTGTCGTAGTCCAGGGTGGTTGCTGATGCTGATGCACCTTGGCTCTCCATTGGCTACTGATGTTGCACAGGAAGATTTGGGTTACTTAGCCATTGCCAGGTGTGAATATTGTGTGGTGTGTACATATCTTTTGGTATGTGTTAACCCTGTTTGTGTCAGGTTATGGTGCCAGTGATTGTTTGAGGTTGATTTGACAAGCCCTTATTCCTCTGTGGATTTATGGATTGATGTTGGTTGCCCAGCACTTCTGTGCATGCACATTTGACGTGTGGTTCCTTGGCATTCCAGGGGTTAATTTTGTCTTTACATTGTGCTATTTGCTGAGTTTTTTGTGAGCTGTTTGTTGCCATGTGGAACATGGGAGTGAAAAATGTAACTTGTAGCACTAATGAGAGGCAACCATGCCTAAGAACAAGACATTTGTTCATGCTTGATGGGTGCTCCTCACATCTTTTGTTGTAGGTCTTATTTTGTTTTTTTTACTGGGGTTTTTAAATGTAGTTTTGTGCTGTACGCCAAAAAAGTAGTTAATGTATCTGTTTAACATATATTGGCACTCACTCCACAGAAACTAATCCCTCATGGGTAGAGCTGTTCCATGGATCTCAATGGGCGAAATACTACTGCCCGTTGTCATTTTTTTTAAAAACATTTTTGTGAGTAGGTGAGTAGTCCTCTGCTGCAGGTGGCTAGAAAGTGTTGTTTTAGAATAAGAGATGAGAGTTGGTTCCCGTAGAAATACAGGAGGCAAATATAGTTTTTGATACCTTTTATTGGCTAACTAAGCAGATTTAAATGCAAGCGTTCAAGACCTTAGGTCTCTTCCTCAGGCATGTTATACAGAGAAATATGAAAACATCTCTCTTAAATACAAGTACACATTGCATTGTTTATAATGGAAATCAGATAGGAGAACTCAATCCAGATATCTTTGATCAGTCAGTGGTAAATTGCACTCTTCCTCTGAGGCTTTATAGGTATTTACGATTAGAGGCACAAGCTCTGAAGAAACCTTGATTTGTAAGACTTAGGCTTCTTTGGCACAAGCCCTAAGAAAACATTGATTTGTAGGACTTAGGCTTGTTGGAAACAAACCCCCAAAAAATGTTTATTGTTTTGTAGGACAAAGGTTTTTTTTTTTTTTTACTATTATTATGATTTTTTTTAAGCACAAGCCCTTAGAGAAAAAAATGCCCTACTGGCCTAGTACCAGCAGGTCAAGTTGGCCAGTGGCCACTGGCCATTGTCAAATGTCCTCCTGAGTCTGAGTCCATAATTGCGGAATTTGCAAATGCTGTTCTTGCTGCTGCTGCTGAGTTGTTTAAGCAGCAGGATGATTAGGCAGCTGAAAGGGAATGGGATCAACAATCACAGTAACATGGAAGATGGATGATGAAGGTTCCACTTGCCACAACTAGCTCCAGTGATGTGCCTGAGGCAGTAGCAGCACATCAAGTAACCCACAGTATATGTGGAGAAAAGAAGAAGTTGGCCATTATTTCTTATCCACCTTCCCCTCCTCCAAAATCATGGGTGTGTTGTTATTAGAATAGAACTTTTTCCCTTGAGAGCAGGAACTGTGCCTCTCATCAGTAACTGCAATGTGCACAGTGTGTCTGGCAAATAACATCTGGGGGCACAACTGTATCCAAACACCATGACACCAGAACTCAAGTACTGCCACTGTCACTATACCCCTTGACTACAGCCCGCTAAGGACAAAGGACTTGCTGATGCTCCCTGCCAGCATCTTAGCATATTCTGTGGGATGGAATCTCGGCAGATGCTGCTTGACTCACTGCTTGCAATTCTCCTCCACCACACTGGTATGTGTGGTCAATGCACCACACAGTGTGCAATGGGTGGAGACGAACTGCCACATCCTAACATCTATAGAGTGACTATCATTTGGCGGGGGATGTAACGATGAATGAAGTGGATTGGCAGAAGATGTAGTTACCCTAGAGGAAGAAAGTGATTGCGAGCTTGTTGTTTCACTCATCATGGAACTTCCAGTCTCTGCCTAGGTTTCTCTATTCATCCTCCTCTTTGATCTCCACCTCTTTTCTTGTTGCCTTTCTGGAGAGTCAATGAGTAAAGCAACAGCAGTGCTTGATTTCTATGGTGGGTGTTTGTCTTTAAAATGTTTGAGACAAATGTCATGGTGTCTGTGTTTCATGTGTGTTATCAAGGGGGTTGTGCCAAGGTGTGTTCCCTCCTTTCCTCTTCTCACTGACTTCTCTTTCTTGTCCTCTGCATTCACATTCACTGTCTGTGGAAGTGGATGATGTTACTGCTGGTGCTGTTGCTGCCTCAGAATCAGGACCAGGAACATTGCTGGCACTGGCAAGTGGAACCTGTCCTAGTCCCGCATAACTTGTTGACCCCATTACCACTGTGGTCTGTGGCACACTAGCTTGCTCCTCAGCATCCTGCTGCGATTGCAACTCAGCAGCAGCAGGAATTAGAGCAGTTGCAAACTCCAAAAGCTCACTGCTGGTGGTGGCGGTGATGCCCATCCTCACCATGGGTCCCTCCCATTCCTTTTCAGCTTTTGCTAAAAAGGCCATTAATGTCTCTTCCACTTCAGCTTTTCCACCATCATCACTAGTCCTTACGTGCTGCTGCTGCTCTGTTACAGACATCTCACTGCTGGTTGGAGGAGGTAACATGCAATGTGACAGTGGGTCCCCTAATGTCACACTTGCCATTTCTTGGTGACATGAAGAAGGCAGACTGGCAGCAGTAGCAACAGGCAGCTGGTCAGTGCTCCTGGTGGTGGTGGTGGTATTATTTCTGTGCCTGCTATCCAGCAACATTTCTGGCCTCTTCATGTTCCACTTGGACACTGTAGTGAAGAAAGGGGACTTCCAGGGCCAGAGGAATAGTGTGGGTTCCCTTGACCACTAGTCTGGATGTTCTCAAATGCCCCTAACACTAGTCCCACTGGCTGTTTCACCAGTAATGCTGCAACTACTAACACCAACCACATCAAAATTAATATGAGGATATCGATTATCTCCTCCTTCACTTCTAACACTAACAAGCTGCTGGACCTTCTTAGTAGTAGTTTTACTAGCACTAGAGGTACTGCTTAGGAATGGCAAGTGTGACTTAGGGTCCCCTGCAGTCACACTTGGCATCATCTTCTCCTTCCCACCCTCCTGAGTATTACAAGACGCACTAGCAGCAGGTTCAGCACTGGTGGAAGCAGATTCAGCATTGGCAGCAGGCACATCACTGGTGGCAGCAGGGGCAGAACATCTGACAACAGGCACAGTATTGTTGGCAGCAGGTTCAGCACTGGCAGCAGGCACAGAACTGGTGGCAGCAGGGGTATCAATGGCAGCAGGCACAGTACTGGTGTCAGCAGATTCAGCACTGGTGTCAGCTGGCACAGCACTGGTGGCAGCAGGGACAGCACTGGGGGCAGCGGGGCAGCACATCTGACAGCAGTCACAGAACTAGTGGCAGCAGGGGCAGCAGATCTGACAGCAGACACAGCAATGGTGGTAGCAGTAGCAGGGGAAGCATGTCTGACAGCAGGCACAGCACTAGGAGAAGCAGGGGCAGCACATCTGGCAGCAGGTACAGCAATGATGGCATCAGGGGCAGCATGTCTGGCAACAAGCACAGGTAGCTGATCTGTCCTGCTTTCACTACTACCCTTTTCTTCCTCCCTTCCCATTAAATTCTCCAAGATCCCTAGGGGTGATTTAGGGGAACTGGACAGCATTGGTTCTATAGTCTTTTACTATTTTTAAACTTTATCATAGTGATAGCAGTAACTATGAGCCTTTCTTCCCTCAGTTTTGGTAAAAGATCACAGCAGAACAGCACAGCAACGTGGTTTTCATGGGATTTCTCACTGGAACACGGCAAGAGCTTTTGCCCACCCCTACAGACCACCTTTGGAGAACTGCCACAAATCAATAGAATCAATATTCTGCAGTATTGCCTAGAACATCTTCAGGAAGTTATACAAGATAACTTATTTACCAAATAGCAGAGTTGTGTGGGACAGAGCATTAGCAGTATAGTTATATAAAGGGAGTTCAAGAGTTAATCTAAGGTTTTGACTTTCCCTGTTGTATAGATTTGTTTCTTTGCTATATAATTAATGGAATATACATGCATAGTTACATATTTGTGTATAAGTAATAATATACATATTTGTGTTTAAATATACATGAAGATGTTGTGGAATGTGATTGACATGTCATGGCAACTGCATGTATGTGATGTATATGGTTTCTGGATTCTGAGATGGCCATTGATACTACTGTTTTCTTGGTGTTTCATTGTTAACTCCTTGTCGGTTGCTATCCTGGAAGTTTCTCTTTATTTTTAAATTGATGTGTGGTTCCTTTAAGAGATTCCTGTGATTCATGTATATACTGTATGTATATATGAACTGCAATGTCTGTGATTTGTCTGTTGGTATAGTCATTACAATGTGGAGAAAATCCTGAGAGACAATACATAGCCAACATTCTGGAATTGCTTTTGTACTTCGTAGCTATTTGTGGGTTTGATTAACCCTTGCAGTGATTTTTTTCTTTATATAGCTTACACAATGTTGCATTTATAACAATAATAGCTTACATGATGCTACATCTATAACCATAATAGCTTACATGATGCTGCATTAATAACAATAGTAGTTTACATGATGTTGCATTTATAACCATAAAGCTTACATGGTTTTTATATCATTATAGGCTTATGACTATTGTTGAGAATTTAATCTGTTGCTGAGAAATATATTTTACAGTGCTACATATATAAATCCAATGTGTATATTTAAACAGCAGATAAATAATTAAATTCTATTTATCTAAGATGGAACATTTTGTTTTCCAGATAATTTTCTTATTACTGAAAATCATTTTGCAACCAACTTTATTAATAATTGTAATGTAAATTAATCCTTGCTATTCTATGCAATTTAAATATTGCTCACCTTTACCCCCTGGATACATATATGTAGAAACTGCACATTTAATGCTGGAAATTTCATCTTTCTATGAATGCTATATTTTATCACATTTCAATTACACACACACACACATATATATATATAAAGCAAATACACAAAATATTGGTGCACATCCAAATTTTCATCACCATTAACCCTTTACTCTGCAGCATTGTGCCTGCATATCACTACTATATTAAAGATGATGATTTAGTCACATTTTATGGCCACAGAATGCTAAGCTTGCCACCAATACCAAGGTACCTCATTTTTTGACAAGTACCTAACCTTAATGTGGTTTGTCTTATGAGCTGAATCTCTCCTATTATAGGCATTTACTAACCTTAATTTACTTTATCCTGAGAGCTGAGCCTTTGTCAGCTTTACTCATTAATGGAGAGATACTCTCTGACAGGCATTATATAGTGTCCTAAGGACAATGAACATTGCACCTTGAGGTGGGAGGGATACTTAAACCAATAGAAGCTGGTCAAAATGTCCAAGAGTACAATTCCAGTACAGGACAAAGACCAAAGCACATTAAGGTTAGGTACTTGCCAAAAATGAGGTACTTTGGCGTTGGTGGCAGGCTTAGCATTCTATGGCCATATGATGTGACTAAATCCTCATCTTTAATATAGTAGTGATATGCAGGCACAATGCCACAGAGTAAAGGGTGAATGGTGATGAAGGTTTGGATGTGCAACAAAACTTTGTGTATTTGCTTGTAGCAATTTTGGTCAAAACTGGTTGCACTCCAGAAATTTTAAATGTGTTTTTTCATTGGGTGTGCTTACCAAAACCTGGACTGGAATTGTACTTTTGGAAGTTTTGACCAGCTTCTGTTGGTTTAAGCACCCCTCCCATCCCAAGGTGCAATGTTATTTGTCTCTAGGACACTATATAATGCCTGTCAGAGAGTCTCTCTCCATTAATGAGTAAAGCTGACAAAGATTCAGCTCTCAGTATAAAGTAAATTAAGGTTAGTAAATAAGGAAGGGCAAAAGATGTTGGCATGTTCCCGTGAGAAATTTCACGAAAACCACGTTGTTGTCCGCTTTATTGTGGGAAAATCCGCTTTAAAACTAGCGGTTACAATTTTCGCATCTTTTGCCAATTGGCCAAAATTTTTTGCCATTTTTTCAATGGCTAAAAATTTTTTGCCCATTGATTTACATTGTTTTCGCACTTCCACTATAAAAACGTGATTTTTTTTCTGAAGGCAGACACAATAGAAGCAGCTATATATATAGATATATATACTACTATATGACTGTCATATATGTGATATATATTGGTGTAGTATTCTTGTATCCACTAATGTTTTAATTTTGCACTGATTATTATTCTATACATTACAATTTATTTTTAAATAAATTGGATATTTTTGCATAAATATGCGTAATTTATTTTGATTAATTTATTTACTGTGAAGTATTAGTTCGTAAAATGATCAAAAATGAATTTATTATTATATATTTTTGTGTGAGGTGTACAAAATAGTATGTCTCCTGTATTCTATTCTTGCCTATATTTTTAGCAAAGGCAAGTAAACCATTTTCTTGCGTATTCCTCGACAAGAATGATTCTTATACATGGTGTCAGCTGTGAGTGTTCTCTTTTTGCAGTACAATGCAAGTTTGAATGCCTCAGTTGATTCATGATTCATTTGTAGCGGCATCATAACTTGGATACAATGTAGTGTGAATCACTCACCAATTGTTTACGAAAACCCGGTGCAATGGAGAAGGATGAGCCAATTCATCTATAACTTGTACAAAATTTAAAAAGAATCTTCTGCACTCTGAATTCTTCGTTAAAAGCACTTGTCTTTATTATGGAACACAGAACAATGAGGAATCATCGTCTCACGAGTTTCACACAATGGTGCTTACTCATAGACTATGTGTTTTTAACAAAGAGTTCAGAGTGAAGCGGATTCTTTTTAAATTTTGTATCAGCTGATTCATGGCCAGACCAGGATGAGCATACTCCCTAAACTGAAATGGAGCAGAGGTTAAGGTAAATACCAAGGTGTCAAAGTGAAATCATATACTAGAGACACACCAAAGGTCAGGTATCAAGCAGAGTCAGAGTACAAGCTAAGGATCAGAAACCAGGAAAGTAGCACCAAATAGTATTGACCAAAGCTTCAACACAGGCCCAGCAACAAAGCACCTTAAAGGGATAGTAATACTTAAAATGTCAAAAAAAATATGTTGTAGGGTTTATCCACCTGAGTAAAACAAGATTACTCCCACTGCTGAAAGGTGTTTCATTCAAAAGTTATTAATTTTCAAAGTTGAATTTTTTAGGTGCAATATCACAGTGGCCTGAAATTGTACAGTGGCGCTGTTGCTACACGATCCTATGGACAGCTCTGGTCAGTTGACCATAAATCTCCATAGGATAGTGTAGCAACAGCGCCACTGTACAATTTCAGGCCACTGTGATATTGCACCTAAAAAATTCAACTTTGAAAATTAATAACTTTTGAATGAAACACCTTTCAGCAGTGGGAGTACTCTTGTTTTACTCAGGGGGATAAACTCTACAACATATTATTTTTGACATTTTAAGTATTACTATCCCTTTAATGAGGCAATCAAGGTGATTAACTACCTGCAGACTTAGAAGTCACAGGACATGCATGATTATGCACGTGATGTTGCTGGAGTGCATAAAGCAGTTCACATAC
The DNA here is from genome assembly GCA_037306005.1 of Rhinophrynus dorsalis. Lineage (NCBI taxonomy): Eukaryota > Metazoa > Chordata > Amphibia > Anura > Rhinophrynidae > Rhinophrynus > Rhinophrynus dorsalis. Next base: position 292,608,266 of record CM074720.1, read on the forward strand.
CATATAGTGTGAACATTTGGAAGCCAACCAGTAGGAAAGCCACTTGTACAACAATTGCTTGCAACCTTGTACAGCAAGGAAAGCCTTGCAGTAAATGTATGCGGGTGTATACAGCAAGGCAAGCTTAAAAAATGCTCACAGGCCTATAGCAAGGAAAGCCTTAAAAAAAAAAAATTGCAGGCAAGATTACACCCTGGTAAGTCATTACCAGAAACCATATGTGCTACCCAACATTGAAATCATAGAATTTCCTAATTTAGTTCCTGCTGCTGTTGAGTCATATGAACATCAAATGCCACACCACATTATCACAGTAATGTACCAACCTTGCCCATAGGTTACTATAATAATATAGTTGATGATGCTGAAAAAGACAAGCATCTATCATGTTCAGCTCATGTCATATCACACCTGTTGACCAGAGGAAGGAAAAAAGAAAAAAAAACAAGCAAACATTCAAACCATTACCAGCTAGGACCCAAGTGGGTAAAAAATGAATTATTGATTCCAAATAGCAGTCAGGGATTTCCCTGCTGCCAGCTGTCATAATTTCCCTGCTGTCAACTGTCATAATACTCAATATTGCTCTGAGCTAGAAAGGTAGCCATTACATTTTTGAAAACAACTACAGTATCTGCAAGAAAAGCATCCCAAGACAAAGAATTCCATAACTTCCCTGCCCTTACTGTAAAAAAACATGCTTTTGTTTTAGTCAGAAGTACCTTTCCTCTAGTCTTAATGAGTGACTTCTTGTTTTTTGCCCAGCTCCTTTAGTAAATAGGTCATTTGACAGTTATTTGTGTTGAACTTGAATATATTTGGAAAGAGTTCACTAATGTCTCTTTATGAGCTGGTACCTAAAACTGAACTCCACATTCAGGTGAGGCTTAACCAAGGATTTATATAGATGAAACTTATATTTGCATTACATGCATTTTATATAGGATAATACCATATTTGCTCTTGCAGCAGTTGAGTGACACTGCACACTGTTATGAAGTGTATTGTCTGTCATTACTCCAAAATCTTTCACTATTGAAGATTCCAAAGTATTTTCCCAGTTGGGGGTATATGTAATATGTTTGTTTCTGCAGCCCAAATGCATAACCTTTCACATATCTATATAAATCACATCTGCCACTTTTCTGCCCATTCATTCAGTTTATCTTTCTGCAGAGGAATAACCTTCTCTGTAGTTATTTCCTTACATGGGTTATTGTCATCAGCAAAGGCATTACTTTTGACATCCAATTCTAGACTGTTAATAAACAAGGTAGAAAAGCCTTAGGCCCAGGAATGAACCCTGTAGCACTCCACTTACAGCTTCAGAACAATTTGAAAAGGTTCCATTTACAAACAACTCTCTGTCATCTATTATTTAACCAAGTACAGGACCCTCTTCACAAACCAAAGCCTTTTAATTCATGCAGTAACCTGCTGTGAGGCACAACATCAAATGCGCGCAAACTGGTTTGACATGATCTATTCTACATAAAACCTTGTTGGCTCCTAACTAGTGTTGAGCGAGCGTGCTCGGCCGATGCTCGGATCGGCTCGAGCATCGCTCTGCTCGGCACATGGCGGTACTCGTACGAGTACCGCCATGTGCTCGCCCGACATGTTCGGGTGAAGGGGATCTGTGCCGGAAGAGGCACAGATCCGAAGACGCTCCGCTGGACCACCAGGGACTGGAGGTACGGGGGCATTGCGGAGATGAAGGGGGCATTGCGGAGATGAAGGGGGACATTGTGGAAGAGGGGCATAGACTCTATGCCCCTCTTCCACAATGTCCCCCTTCATCTCCGCTATGCCCCTCTTCCACAATGTCCCCCTTCATCTCCTCTATGGCATAGGAGATGAAGGGGAACATTGTGGAAGAGGGGCATAGCGGAGATGAAGGGGGACATTGACCAGGCACCCTCCGCTCATCAGAGCAGGGGGTGCCTGGTTTAATGCTCGAGTGCTCCCATGCTTTTCAATGGGGCTCGGGTGCTCGGCCGAGCACTCGAGCCTCAGGGGGTGCTCGGTCAGAGCACCCGAGCACCCGAGCATCGGGGTGCTCGCTCATCCCTACTCCTAACATCTTACCCAAAACTGAAATCACGCTCACGGGTCTATCATTTCCTCTTTTTTTACTGCCCCTTTTTTAATAATATGACACTACATCAGTTTTCCTCATATCACAGGGCAATATGCCTGGTGATAATGAATCAATCAATAAATAAAGTATAAGGTTCTCGCAATTACTGAACTAAGTTATATTAGTGGCTGATGTTGAGGGTTTCTGTTTTTGTGTATGCTTGGGCAAAGGTTTGCCCTTCCGGTTAGTGCTGACTAGTGTGATATTTGAGAAAGGGGCAAGTCCCCAAAACACATCATAACACTAGGCTCTCAAATAGCCAAAATTTTATGTATTGACATTTTTATATTCATATGGCATTATGACATTATATATCTGTATTTTTGGAATAAATTATTTTATAAAATTACTGGAGGACCCTAAGCTTCTTGTCCAGAGCATAAGTGACTGTAACGGGGCAGTCTGAGTTTTACCCCGTTTGCTTTAGCTGGTTATATTCAACACCATCTAGTCTACTACAAATTGTGAGTAAAAGATCAGTGCAATTGAGATATCAGATTGTGGACAGAGATATCTGTTTGGTGGTTTGCGCTCTTTCTGTATGTTTCTTTTCTTTTTAGAAGATGCAGCATCCACCGTTCAGAGATACTGAGTGGGGGCAGTCATATTCCCCCATCCGTGTATGCTGATCACTTTTTGTGATGAAGAGCACTGTGAGTACAGTGTTTTTTGGTGGTGGTCCTTGATTGGCAAAGATATATTGCACTAGGGAGCACCTTACTCTCTTTTTTCATATTTTTACGTAAGTACTGTTGGGTTTATGCTATCAGGCCGAGGTTCTTCATTCACAATAATCTTTACCAGTCTCTTTTGAACTCAGTAAGGCACATACATGATGGAGGAAATTCTGTGATTCTCTTTATTTGTCCATAGCCTGCTATTGTTGCTTCCTTTGTATATACAGAAGAAAATAATGTTTTTAATGTGTCGGCCTTAACCTTATCCTCAATAGTTAATTCACATATTTCATTTTAAGAGGAACAATATTAACCTTAATCTTTTTTTCCATTTATATACTTGTAGAACTATTTAGGATTTTTCTTGTTCTCTTTTGCAATAACTTTCTCATTTTCAATTTTAGCTAACCTAATTTCTTGTTGCAGAGTCATTTGCATTCTTTATATTTTTTAGCTGGTGCATCTGACCCTTCTGTCTCAAACAGTTTAAAAGCTTGCATCTTATTTCTGATTTTCCTGTAAAGCTCTGCATTTAGCCATATTGGTCTTAATTTGTTCCTTTTAAATCCAGTCCCTATGGTACATATTGATGTGAATATTTATCTAAAGCGCTGAAGAATTTGTGGGCGCTATATAAATAAAGATTAATAATAATAAGAGCATTTTAAACAAATTTCATATTTCTTGTGTGTTTTTTCATTGAAGATGGCATCTCATTGATTGCCCTTTAATACTGCCTTTAATGCTTTTTTTTAAATTTTAAAATTAGTTCTTTTAAAGTTGAATGTTTTGGTTAAACAATCGTTAATGGGTTTCTCAAAACAAAGCACTCTATAAAGTGGTCATTGTTGGCTAAATGTTTATCTGTATATAGTTTATAACTTCAGAATTGATTGAGACTACTAGGTCCATCAATGCATATTTTCTGTTTGACTCCTCTTCTAGATGGGACATGAAGTTGTCATTATTTCCCTTTGTTGTTCTGGAAGTCATATTTGCCCAATCAGCATAGTTGAAATCTCTGCATTATGAATGTATTTCCTGGCTAAGAAGATTTTTCCATCTACAGTAACAGTTGGGCTTATTCAAACAATTGCTCACGACCTTGTACAGCAAGGAAATACTTGAATTAAATGTTTGAAGGTTTGTACAGCAAGGCAAGCTTAAAAATGCTCACAGGCTTGTAGCAAGGAAATCCTTAAAAATTTTTTTGCAGGCAAGCTTACAGCGAGGTAAGCCATGACCAGAAACCGTATGTGCCACCCAAAACAGAAATTATATAATTTCCTAATTTAGTTCCTGCTGCTGTTGAGTCATATGAAGATCAAATGTCACACTACATTATCACATTAGTGTATCAACCATGCCCATAGGTTACTATAGTAATATAGTTGATGATCCTGAAAAAGACATGCATCTATCATGTTCAGCCCATGTCACATCACAACTGTTGACCAGATGAAAGCCAAAAAAAACAAAAAACTATTTCAGAATCATCTAACCAGGTTTTAGGAACACCAGTTAGATCAGTGGTTCTCAACCTTTCTAGTGCCGTGACCCTTTGATAAAATTTCCCAAGTCGTGGCGACCCCTAACAGTAAAATTATTTTCGTTGCTCCTTCATTGCTGTAATTTTGCTACTGTTATGAATCAAAATATAAATATCTGATGGTTTTAGGTGACCCCTGGCAAATCGTCATTCGACCCCCTAAGGTGTCCCGACCCACAGGTTGAGAACCACTGAGTTAGATCATACTGCTCATTCAGTTCCAGTTTCAGTTCCTCCTAGCTTACTACAAGCATTTACATATATTTTATGTTATTGCCATATTGCCATTCTGACTAATTGAATTCCTTGAAATATGTATTTAGTTGTTTTCCGGATGTAACATATAGTACTGTGCAAAAGTTTTAGGCAGGTGTGAAAAAATCCTTTAAAGTAAGAATTCTTTCAAAAATAGATACTGTATGTTAATAGATTATTTGTATCAATTAACAAAATGCAGTGAGTGAACAGAAGAAAAATCTAAATCAAATCAATATTTGGTGTGACCATCCATTGCCTTTAAAACAGCATCAATTCTTCTAGGTACACTTTCACACAGTTTTTTAAGGAACTTGGCAGGTAGGTTGTTCCAAACATCTTGGAGAATTAACTACAGTTCTTTATGGATTTAGCCAGCCTTAGTTGCTTCTCTCTCTTCACGTAATCCCAGACAGACTCGATGATGTTGAGATCAGGGCTCTGTGGGGGCCATACCATCACTTCCAGGACTCCTTGTTCTTCTTTACCCTGAAGATAGTTCTTAAAGACTTTGCCTGTATGTTTTGGGCCATTGTGATGCTGCAGAATAAACCTGGAGCCAATCAGATGCCTCCCTGATGGTACTGCATGATGGATAAGTGTCTGTCTTTACTTATCAGCATTGAGGAGACCATTAATTCTGACCAAATATCCAACTCTATTTGCAGAAATGCAGCCCCAAACTTGCACGGAACCTCCACTATGCTTCACTGTTGCCTGCACTTATTCTTGTAATGTTCTCCAGCCTTTCAGTGAACAATCTTCTTCTACAGCCAAATATTTAAAATTTTGATTCATCAGTCCAGAGCAGCTACTGCCATTTTTCTGCACCCCAGTTCCTGTGTTTTCCTGCATAGTTGAGACACTTTGCCTTGTTTTCACGTCAGAGGTATGACTTATTTTGCTTGGTCGCAAGTCTTCCCTGAAGACCACTACTGACCAGACACCAGAAAGAAATCTCTAAGTGCTAATTAGTGTAATATAAAATCAGAGAACAAGGGAATTAATTAATGTCTTAGTCAGAACAATATTACCACCAATATATTAACAAAAAAATAATATTACCACCAATATTAAAAAGACAGGACTTTATTTTCACCTACACTAATCCAATGTTATGGAGATAATACACAAGCAAATATTTAAACATTTACAAATAACATCACATATAGTCATCCAATATCTGGCTATACATTAATTATAAAGCTGTATGTTATCATAAATCAGAAGTAAACAGTATAATACGACAGATATGGCTCATGTTCTACATGCACCCTCTTTCCTTCTAGGCACCCACTGTAATTCGGAGAGCATTCCCAAAATGAAATTATCGAATAATGGCACTTTCAGTTTGGCGAATAATTTCCCATGAAAAGAGCAGTTTTTCTGCTTTTTCCTGCCTATTTCTCCCATTTAAATCAATGGGAAGAAACATTTTTCTCCACCACATGAAAGATTCCTACAGCCATATAAGAGTGTCAGGCTCTCACAGCATGCCATTCTGGAGAGGAGAGAGCAGCACCTTGTTTGAGCTAGAGAAGAGAGGGGGATTGAAGTTTGGTTTAGGGAATCTTTTAGTAGGACATTTGTTCTGTGTAAGTGTGTATTAGGCAAGACAGTGGGGCACTCTGGGGAGAAGAAGGGAGGAAGGAGTTTGACCCCAAATACTCCAAAATTCCATGTGACTGACTGGCGAGACACAGGCAGCTAGGGGCCTATTTGCTTGCTGATCTTGCTGTTATTGTCTCTGTGCTGGGTGGGGAAGTCTGAGGAAAGAAGTTGTTGATTTTGTTTATCAGTTATAATTTTGGACAGACTGTGATAAGATAACAGAGTGGACAACTTAAAAAAAATATAAAAAAGAATAAAGAACTAAATATATTAGGTGACAGTGACAGACAGGTGACTGGGCTTAGGCAAGGTATCATACAGCTCCATCAGTTGTTTTGTGTACCGCACAGTAAAAAAACACAGTGTAGTTGAGTAATGTCCAGCAAAAGCACAAGAGGAAGAGGAAGGAGGAGGGGTGTAGTAGTGCAGGGACGTGAGAATAAAGTAAAAGTTCAAAAACTGACTGCAGCAATGGTTGCTGCAGCATGTACAGTCAATGATGATGATGATCCATCTACTCCAAGGAAGGATGCAGTTTGTCAAGGTCCCAGCAAAACTAGTTCCAGCACCACCAGTGCCAGTAGAAATAAAGATCCGTATAAGAAGAACACTGAAGACAACAGCAAGTCACATTCAAGTGTTGATGATGCTGGCAATAGCATAATAGAGGAAGTAGTAGGGAACTTTGTTATAGTAAAAGTAAAAAGAAATTGTTTGAGACCTCCAAAATCTTAGAGGAATATAAAGGTAGTGGGCAAGAATTGTTAGGTGATGCTGATACTGCTGAGGATGACCTAATGATGACTGATGATGATGCAAATCTAGAACATATATCCCTCCAGCATCCTTCTCTTGTTCAGATACAGATGAAGTTGAGACTGAGGATGATGACAGGGCTTTAAGGTTAGCAGAAAGTCAAAGGCTGAATCTTCTACCACTTTTAAGGACCTCTGTGCCTGTCTATAATTTTTTTGAGAAAGACATTGTAAAGTCTGACCCTAGACAAGTACAGGTGTCAAAAAGCCCTCAGTCACCCTATCAGTCATCATCAGCATCATCACCTCTTCAAAGTCCAAGTCCCACTCAGCCATAAACACCTGTTTTGAGTACCCAGCAACAGCAATACAGGTTATTAACATCCACAATGTTAGATATGAAGAGTGCCTCTGCTGCTGCTGTAAGTGCTGCACTGTTGACACCTAGCAGTAGTGACAGTAGAATTGCATCAACATCTACCCCAGTAGCAGTAGTAGCAGCACCACTACCTCGGGAACCCCTCATTCCATGAGGTCCATAGTATGGAGATACTTCACTTAGGATCCTCAAGATAAGCATGATGCTATCTGCTGTCTGTGCAAAAATCAAGTGAGCAGGGGGAAAGCAGGCTCATACCTAGGCACCTCCTCTGTGAGATCCCACCTGAAGCACAATCACAGGTCTGACTGGGAGACACACTATCAGCAGGCTAAAGGTGCCACAATTAGCAGCAGCAGAAGCACTTTAAAAGTTCCTAGGGCTCTAGAGCAGAAAAAAGTAGTGAAGTTATTTATGTGTCAGAGAGTGTGCTACTGCCAGTGCCAACAGTTATTCAGTCCAAATAACACCTATGGCTCCTGCCACAGAATAGTATGACAGACAAAGCCAGGACAAATATATTACCAGCAGCACAGATGAGGAGGTGGAGGAAGGATGTGAAGAAGGTTTTCCACCATCTACCCCACTTGGGACCACTACTATGAGTGACAAGTAATGTATGTCACTAATCTGAGGAGGACAGATTTGACAAAAGATGACAATAGTAAAAACTATATACATACACGAATGACACCACACCAGCCAGTCCACCACCAACACCACCACCACTAATCACTTGACATCATCATGAATATGTGCCATTGTCATTTAAGAAGGAAGTTAGTGCTATGGGCAAAGGACAAATGCACCCTGCATGCTAACACATTTTTCAAGCCATATATTGATGCAAGACTCACAACTTTGACTTTCAGATACTTATTTCTAAACTACAGCCCTCAGAAGAAGTAATATTACAGTATCTATAGGAAATATAGGTGAAAATGTGTTAAAATAGGCAAAAAAATTGTTAAAACAGGCAAAAAAGAGGACATTTTTGCATAGGCAGAAAGGTGAAAACTTTCACAGAAAAAGCAAAAAATAGGAAAGTTCTTGTGAAAAGTCGCGAAGGAAATTTTTCCCACTTTTCACCCACCCCTATTCACAGTGTTAACAAATCCAAAAAGCGGCATTCAAATAAGAGCACCAAATGACCTTACCTAATGATGAATATAATAGCGCTTATATTCAATCACTATGTGATTCATAAACAGCAACCAAGTACACACATATCAGTTAGTTAAATATTTGTTACGTGCTACTTCCAACAGTTTCCTTGGCCGACCACTGCATCTATGGTCCTCAGCATTGCTTTTTCTTTGTGCTTCTTCAAAAGAGCTTGGACAGCACATCTGGAAACCTGTCTGCCTTGAAATGTCTTCCTGGAAGAGACCTTTCTGATGCAGTATAACTATCTTGTGTCTTGTTGCTGTGCTCAGTCTTGCCATGGTGTATAACATTAATCTGACTTCAGCAACTTCACCTTGTTAGCTGCTTTTGGCTGTTCCTCACCCAGTTTTACCCCTCCTACACAGCTGCTCTGTTTCAGTTAATGATTGTGTTTCTACCTACATATTAACTTGATGATCATTAGAACCTGTTTGGCATAATTGTTTCATCATACACCTAAATATATGCCTACAAAATCTTTTACTTGTGTAAGCGTACCTAGAATATTTTATGTTGTTTTGAAGGCAAAGGGTTGTCACACCAAATATTGATTTGATTTAGATTTTTCTTCTGTTCACTCACTTAGCATTTTGTTAATTGATAAAAAGAAACTATTAAGATGTCTAGTTTTGAAAGCATTCTTACTGAACAGGTAGCCACCCTTATAATGAGAGATACTATTATTGATCAGGGTAATCCAGCTTCCACATCTAAGTGGTCTCTCTAATATCCATGCCAGAGACACCACCTTCCATTCCATAACCAGCAGCTCCCAGTTTAGGGTGTTATTGGGAAACTTATGCAGCTGATCCAGTAATGTGGACAGTAGACTTAGAGGTGAGAGGCACCCTCCACTGAACTACTGTTGATATTACATCCACCACTTCCCTTCAGTAACACTTAACTGCCTGACATGCACATATCATATGCAGAAATTTGGTCTCTACTGTCCCACATCTCCTACAACTGTCATTGTCCAGTCTGCCGATTCTCTTAAGCCTAACTGGGTACTAAGCAGAATTGGAGTAATTCATGACTAGCTGTTGACGATACTGTCTTGGGGCCCAACCTTGCCTCTCTCCATTCCCAGTCCTCCATCTGACCCACATCCTCCACCCACCTTAATCGTTGTATAGCACCATAGGAAATTGTATTCTGCTCTAGCCAGTTATAAATCAGGGATAACGGTTAGAGATCATGACACCCAGTAACCAGGGTGACCAAAGTAAATTCAAGGATCTCTGGGTTTTTGGCTGCTAATTCAGCTGTAAGGGCATGGAAGAGATGCAGATAGGAAAAGTAAAGCCCAAGAGGGATTTCAAATTCCACACATAGTTGCTGAAATGATTTAAGCACATTACCCTGGTATAATTGACCCAAAGTGGTAATACCATACATGGACCAGCACCATCTGAAGTCCAGTCTGCTTAAATGGTCAAGACCTGCCCTTCCCTATAATGGAGTGGCAGGGTGTAGCCTTCTCCAGACATCCAAACATCCCATGTCCTCAAATAGACCCACAAACCTAGTTCTGGAGATTTGGAGTTCCGAAGCAAACTTCCCATTCTATCTAGGTTTATGTACTGCCTATAAGCTGGAGTGATCTTATTGGTGGAGATCCATATCTAGCCAATGAGAGCGCTCCAGCTTACAGGCAGAAAGCCTCTGTCATCAGAGGATGCTTGATAGAGGGAGGGGAGCAGAGGCAGAGTGAAGGACTGCAGTTACAGAGCAGGTAACTGCAGTCTATGCAGAAGTAGGTGCAGGACAATGTTTATTACTTTAGTTTAGACCAACTGGAGCTATAAAATTTCTTTGTATTACATATTCGCTGTATAATGCAACTATTCAGGCTAAATTGTATAGGGGTGATACATCCCCTGTAAGGATCATTCATACCTAGAGGTGGGCGAAAGCTCTCGCAGCATTTCTGTGAGAAATCCTGTGAAAAACAACACCTATGGCTCCTGCCACAGAATAGTATGACAGACAAAGCCAGGACAAATATATTGCCAGCAGCACAGATGAGGAGGTGGAGGAAGGATGTGAAGAAGGTTTTCCACCATCTACCCCACTTGGGACCACTACTATGAGTGACAAGTAATGTATGTCACTAATCTGAGGAGGACAGATTTGACAAAAGATGACAATAGTAAAAACTATATACATACACGAATGACACCACACCAGCCAGTCCACCACCAACACCACCACCACTAATCACTTGACATCATCATGAATATGTGCCATTGTCATTTAAGAAGGAAGTTAGTGCTATGGGCAAAGGACAAATGCACCCTGCATGCTAACACATTTTTCAAGCCATATATTGATGCAAGACTCACAACTTTGACTTTCAGATACTTATTTCTAAACTACAGCCCTCAGAAGAAGTAATATTACAGTATCTATAGGAAATATAGGTGAAAATGTGTTAAAATAGGCAAAAAAGTTGTTAAAACAGGCAAAAAAGAGGACATTTTTGCATAGGCAGAAAGGTGAAAACTTTCACAGAAAAAGCAAAAAATAGGAAAGTTCTTGTGAAAAGTCGCGAAGGAAATTTTTCCCACTTTTCACCCACCCCTATTCACAGTGTTAACAAATCCAAAAAGCGGCATTCAAATAAGAGCACCAAATGACCTTACCTAATGATGAATATAATAGCGCTTATATTCAATCACTATGTGATTCATAAACAGCAACCAAGTACACACATATCAGTTAGTTAAATATTTGTTACGTGCTCCTTCCAACAGTTTCCTTGGCCGACCACTGCATCTATGGTCCTCAGCATTGCTTTTTCTTTGTGCTTCTTCAAAAGAGCTTGGACAGCACATCTGGAAACCTGTCTGTCTTGAAATGTCTTCCTGGAAGAGACCTTTCTGATGCAGTATAACTATCTTGTGTCTTGTTGCTGTGCTCAGTCTTGCCATGGTGTATAACATTAATCTGACTTCAGCAACCTCACCTTGTTAGCTGCTTTTGGCTGTTCCTCACCCAGTTTTACCCCTCCTACACAGCTGCTCTGTTTCAGTTAATGATTATGTTTCTACCTACATATTAACTTGATGATCATTAGAACCTGTTTGGCATAATTGTTTCATCATACACCTAAATATATGCCTACAAAATCTTTTACTTGTATAAGCGTACCTAGAAGATTTTATGTTGTTTTGAAGGCAAAGGGTTGTCACACCAAATATTGATTTGATTTAGATTTTTCTTCTGTTCACTCACTTAGCATTTTGTTAATTGATAAAAAGAAACTATTAAGATGTCTAGTTTTGAAAGTATTCTTACTGAACAGGTAGCCACCCTTATAATGAGAGATACTATTATTGATCAGGGTAATCCAGCTTCCACATCTAAGTGGTCTCTCTAATATCCATACCAGAGACACCACCTTCCATTCCATAACCAGCAGCTCCCAGATTAGGGTGTTATTGGGAAACTTATGCAGCTGATCCAGTAATGTGGACAGTAGACTTAGAGGTGAGAGGCACCCTCCACTGAACTACTGTTGATATTACATCCACCACTTCCCTTCAGTAACACTTAACTGCCTGACATGCACATATCATATGCAGAAATTTGGTCTCTACTGTCCCACATCCCCTACAACTGTCATTGTCCAGTCTGCCGATTCTCTTAAGCCTAACTGGGTACTATGCAGAATTGGAGTAATTCATGACTAGCTGTTGACGATACTGTCTTGGGGCCCAACCTTGCCTCTCTCCATTCCCAGTCCTCCATCTGACCCACATCCTCCACCCACCTTAATCATTGTATAGCACCATAGGAAATTGTATTCTGCTCTAGCCAGTTATAAATCAGGGATAACGGTTAGAGATCATGACACCCAGTAACCAGGGTGACCAAAGTAAATTCAAGGATCTCTGGGTTTTTGGCTGCTAATTCAGCTGTAAGGGCATGGAAGAGATGCAGATAGGAAAAGTAAAGCCCAAGAGGGATTTCAAATTCCACACATAGTTGCTGAAATGATTTAAGCACATTACCCTGGTATAATTGACCCAAAGTGGTAATACCATACATGGACCAGCACCATCTGAAGTCCAGTCTGCTTAAATGGTCAAGACCTGCCCTTCCCTATAATGGAGTGGCAGGGTGTAGCCTTCTCCAGACATCCAAACATCCCATGTCCTCAAATAGACCCACAAACCTAGTTCTGGAGATTTGGAGTTCCGAAGCAAACTTCCCATTCTATCTAGGTTTATGTACTGCCTATAAGCTGGAGTGATCTTATTGGTGGAGATCCATATCTAGCCAATGAGAGCGCTCCAGCTTACAGGCAGAAAGCCTCTGTCATCAGAGGATGCTTGATAGAGGGAGGGGAGTAGAGGCAGAGTGAAGGACTGCAGTTACAGAGCAGGTAACTGCAGTCTATGCAGAAGTAGGTGCAGGGCAGCGTTTATTACTTTAGTTTAGACCAACTGGAGCTATAAAATTTCTTTGTATTCCATATTCGCTGTATAATGTAACTATTCAGGCTAAATTGTATAGGGGTGATACATCCCTGTAAGGATCATTCATACCTAGAGGTGGGCGAAAGCTCTCGCAGCATTTCTGTGAGAAATTGTGTGAAAAACAACATTTTTGGCTGCTTTTTTGCTATTAAAATCTTCTAATTTTTTGGCCCATTGGCCACAATTCTTCAACATTTTTTCAATGGCTAGAAAGTTTCCACCCATTAATATATGTGTTTTTCACCTTTTCACTATAAAAATGTGAAGTATTCCAGGAAGTGGAACCCAATAAAAGCAAGTTCTCAAACAAAAAACACAAAGAGGGTGCCCAGTGGTATAGTAGTCTAATAATGCTCTACAAATGGTGTAATTAAATGTGTATATACTCACACTTTTGGTTGGCTAAAGTATCACCTCCAGCCTCATACGAGTATGGGGATCATCACAATAGAAGCAGCTACAGAGAAAGTAGTTGTGCTGTGCTGTTCTGCTGTTATTTAGTTAGAAAACTAAGGCAGGAGAGGCTCATAGTAACTGCTATCACTATGAGAAAGTTTAAAAACAATAAAAGGAGGAACTGGAAGAACCCTTATGTGTCCACTGAGTCTGAGGAGGAGGAGGAACTGAGCAATACAGAACCAATGCTGTCCAGTCCCCTTAAATCACCCCTAGGGATCCTGGGGAAATTAATGGGAAGACTTTTGCCAGACGTGATGCCCCTGCTGCCACCATTGCTATACCTGCTGCCAGACGTGCTGCCCCTGCTGCCACTAGTGCTGTGCCTGCTGCCAGTACTGCTTCTGCTGCCACCAGTGCTGTGCCTGCTGCCAGAGCTGAACCTGATGCCACCAGTACTGTGCCTGTTGTCAGACATGCTGCCCCTGCTGCAACCAGTGTTGTGCCTGCTGCCAGTGCTGAACCTGCTACCACTAGCACTGTGCCTGCTGTCAGACGTGATGCCGCTGCTGCCACCAGTACTATGCCTGTTGCCAGTGCTGAACCTGCTGCAACCAGTGCTGAACCTGCTGCTAGTGCGTCTTGTAATACTCAGGAGGGTGGATGGAGAAGATGATGCCAAGTGTGACAGCAGGAGACCCTAAGTCACACTTTCCATCCCCAAGCAGTGCCACCAGTGCTAGTACTACTATTAAAGTCCAGCAGCTTGTCAGTGATAGGAGTGAAGGAGGGGGTAATCATCTTATTACTAGAGACTGTGAGGGGGAAGACTCTCAGGCTGAACTTGATGTGCGTGGTGTTAGAAGTAGTAACAGTAATGGTGAAGCAGCCGGTGGGACTAGTGTTAGGGGAGTGGTAGGGGAAGCATTTGAGAGCATCCAGAGTAGCTGACAAGGGTGCCCACACTGTTCCTTTGGCCCTGGGAGTCCCCTTCACTACAGTGCCCAAGTAGAATATTATCCTGACTAAGCCAGAACTGTTGGTGGATAGCAGATGCAGAAAAAATAATACCACCACCACCACCAGGAGCACAGATCAGCTGCCTGCGCCTGCTGCTACTGCTTCCAGCCTGCCTTCTTCACATCACCAAGAAATGGCAAGTGTAACATTAGGGGACCCTCTGTCACATTGCTTGTCACCTCCTCCAACAAGCAGTGAGATGTCTGAAATAGAGCAGCAGCTGCATGTAGGGATTAGTGGTGGTGGTGATGATGTTGATGGTGGAGAAGCTGGGGTGGAAGAGACATTAATGGCCTTTTTAGCAGAAAATGAGAAGGAATGTGACACAGGAATGAGGATGGGCATCACCACCAACATCAGCAGTGAGCTTTTTGAATTTGCAACTGCTCTAATTCCTGCTGTTGCTGAGTTGCAAGGGCAGCAGGATGCTGTGGAGCAAGCTAGTGTGCCACAGACCACTGTGGATACAGTGGGAATGGGGTCAGCAAGTGATGCGAGACGAGGACAGAGCCACTTGCCAGCAGGAGCAATGCCACAGACAGTGAATGGGAATGGGGAGGAAAAGCAGAAATATGCCATTCTTCTCCACCTGTTCCCTATCCCTATCCCCTGAAGTCATGGATGTGAGACTATTTTTTGTAACAAGTGAATCAGCGTGTTCTACATTAAAGAACATTTTTGATAATTTTTATAAGAAGAGTTCAGCTTATTATTAATATTGGAAGTGCCTCCAGAGTTACGGGAAATTCCCCAGCAGGATGGGTTGTGTTTCTGCATACTAGCCGGTTGTATGGTCTGTAAAGCTGGCATAAAAGCAAATGTGAGTGCACAGTTTATTTGAATGTTTCAAAGCTGCTATTGACTTTTGATTCCAGTAAGCTCCCCCATTTTGTGTTTGTTTGTGTTTTCATTTCTGAGGAACCTGGAGGCTCTCGTGTGGATGGGGAGCATCTCTATCAAGACTGAGTGATGGCAGTCAGAATCCTTCATACATGATTGTTGTCCGTTTTAATGGACTGAGATTCAGTAAGTGCTTTGGAAGTGGGGAATTACCTTATCTAAAAGATTTAATGCACTATTAGCTCCCCTTCTCTTTTGTTTTTTAATATGGTATACAGACTGAACTATAGCCTCAGGAAGCCACACCATATAAACACTGCAAATCTTCTATATTGCTGTAATCCAAGTGTTAAATAAAAGGGAGGCAAAGTCATGGAGTCCAAGACACCCTTACAACTGCATCCCTACTGTCACCCTTAGCTAGTCGACCACTCAATCTATCTTCTGCTACCTTTTAATCATACTGCTAGAACCAGAGGCAAAATTACTGGCTTTCAGCTGATGCTGTAAGTTAGCATTGCTCACTAGGGGTGGTAGGGAAATCAGTGAGCAGCTACAGCCATATAAGCTGTGCTCTTCCAACTTGTCCACATATCTGTTGTCAGGTGAATTTTCTTTCCACATGCATTTTCCAGCCCTTTTGCCCTCCCCACCAACCATCTGCTTGTAGAATTCTGCTACAGCTGTCTGTGAAAAATAACTGAAGATTTGGATATGCAAATTACTTCAGTTTTTTAAAACTTTGGAAACTTTGTCATTCAACAGTCATACTTTGTGATTATTTTGGGAAGTTTTTGACTTCCCAAGAAAATGTAGTGGCAGAACATGGCAGAAGAACTGTTCTAAATGTATTACTTTTACAAAATGACATGTGAAGGTGGTAGAGTGAGGCCTGCATGTGTGGGCAGTCTGAATCTTGTCACCTCCTTAGCTAACTCAAAGTCATACTTCTCTGAATCAGGAGTCATATGTGTTATTTCAAATGAATGAAATCTTGGCACAATCTCTAACACATAAATATCACTTCTATTTTGTACTCCAGTGCCACAGAATCATTTAGGAGTGATTCTACTGCTGCTAGCATTGGCACCCAGCATCTCTGACATGTTGATTGTGTCTCCCGATCAGACCTGTGATTGTGATCTCAATGAGGAGGTGCCTAGATGTGGTCCTGCTTTTTCCTGCTCACATGCTTCCTGCATTGACAACAGAGATAAACATGTTTAGTTTTTGGATAATAAGTGAAGTATGTCAGTACCCTAAAATTAAGAGACTCTGGGGTTCCAGAGGGGCTACTACTACTGGGGTTAGATGTTTCTGTAATTGTACTACTAGGTGTCAAACATTCTGCACTGCCAACAGTAGCCGAGGCAGTCATCATTGTAGATGTGGGTCCTCTGTGTTGCTGTTGGCTACACAACACTAGTGTGTGGCTAAATTGGGTTTAGACTTGGAAGCAATGACAATGCTGATGATGACTGACAGGATGATTGTGTATTTTTTGTCATATTTACTTGTCTAGAGTCATACTTTCCATTTGATTTCTCAAATAGTTTATAAAGAGGTACAGTTCTCCTTTTCAGTGGTGGAAGATTGAGCCTTTGTTTTTAAACTAATTTGTTGGACATATCATCATCTCTCTCATACTCAGCATCATCTGGGAGTACTTATTTCTGACACCTTAAAGGTAGGTAAGCAATGTAACAAAGCAACAGGGAAGGCAAGCAGGTGCTATGTTGCATTTCTAGGAGCTTTAGTAGCAGAAAAAGGGAAGTGGTCACGACACTCTGCAGATCTTTGGTTAGACCTCACCTAGAGTATTGTGTACAGTACTGGAGAACCCATCTCCAAAGATATATAGATACTCTAGGGAGAATTCAGATAAGGGCTACTAAAATGGTGAGTGGTTTAAAGGATAAGAAATATCAGAATAGAGTGGTGGAGGTTAATACAGTGATGGAATGGACGCCTGCTTGGGATAGACTTAAGGCTATCCTGAATACATGACAAGACCAAGAAACAAATAAGGTTTTTATAGTAGGACAAATCGGGCAAACTAGATGGGCCAAATGGTCAATTTTTTCAATATGCTTTTTCATTATTTTTCCACTGTCTCTCGCACAATGGAGAAAAAAATCACACCCTGTGCAACTACATTTTCCCTTCTTTGACTTTTGCTAGTGTTAAGAGGAGTTCAGTTACTGCTTTACTCTCTCCCAATGTCACTGCAGTCTTCATTTTTTCAGTAGATAATGATGATAATGATGATATAACTTACTAAATATGCCAGCCCCTCTTCTTCTTCTAGTGGTTGAAGGAGTCAGTAACAGTTGAGCTTTTCTGTCTATTGATTATGTCTAAAAATTATGTCAGTCAGCCACTCAGTGACAGAGGCACAGCCAGCTCAGGAAGAAACGTGGATCACACATTCTGTCTCTTCTCAGCCACACAAGATTTTGAGGTAATTGAGATAAATCTCCTTTGATCAATTCATACACCCACAGACTCCCCTAACACAGAGATAACAGCCAGATCAGGAAAGAACTTGGATCACATGCCTGTTTCTTCTCAGTCAAAAAATATTTGGGGTAAATATCCTTTCTACCTTTACACACCCCCAGACTCCCATTGTACATAGGCTCAGCCAGCTCAGGAAGTAACTTGGATCACTTGCCTGACTCCCTCACACAAGATTTTGGGGTATTTTGGGTAATTTTCCTTTATCCTTTACAATCTCCCCCAGAGTCCTCCAGACTCCCCTAAGATAGAAAATAAATTGCATGCCCACAGGAATTCCTAAACTATACTCCAACTTTTTATTTGCCTATCCTAAACAGCTCAACAATTATGCTGCTTTTGTTACCTCTCACAAATGCATAATGACATACTGCCTGAACATGAAGCCCCTTTTACATTTTCCTTGTGGGAAAAGAAGGCAAACTTGTCATGTGGGGGGTAGAGGATTCAAACTTACCACTGATTTCAATGCAGAGCTCTAGGTGTGAAAAAGCAGAGAATTGACATTTCACAAAAATTGTCCCACGCTGTGCAAAGTGACATTTTTCACCTGTCTCACTTGTCACTGACCCATAATGCTGGTGACACAATCTCCCACCGTGGAGCTGTATCAGTCAGAAACAGCTACACTGTGTTCATATTGGTGCTGCTAGGGTGAGAGATAGACTGGTGGGGCACGGTGGTGGAGTCAGAGTGGTAATTGAACACAGTACAGTCCATGGGGGATTTAGAATGGGACTGCAAAATTTCTATCCCTTACTCATTCAGTCACTCAGTCTTCAATAGAGGTTCAACAATTTCAGGTAGGACCTTGGATCACCTGCCCCTCTGTCACTTATGAGTAAAAACATTTTTTAAACTATCTTTTCTCCCTTCACACCCACACTAAGAGCTAGTGGCTACCAACAATATTTTACCAAGAAAATCTGGCTTCCTCTATTTTCTAAACTAGTAGCAGTTTCCTCTCTCTCTGCCAGTCCCAAACACAGAGACAACATATTAGAAAATTACATATTTAGCATGGCGAGAATACATGAGGAAACTCCATGTGAGGGATAAATTACTATCTCTGATTATGTTCATTAATGTCAATAGAATGAACATCTACATGGTTTCACCAGAATTCCTCCAGAAGGCAAGAAATTAAATATTTTCATGTTTCACATTTGAGGCAAACAGTTTTGTACATTCATATTGGGGATTACTTAAAAGAGCATATTTTGCAATGAAATGAAAAACCATCTGGGTATGTTTACTTTGGGAAATTAGTCTATGATGACACTATAAACCCTGAGCCTCAGTCACAAATGTTTACTACATTGCATTGTCTTAAAAAATTGCTTATAACTACACAGCAGCACAGTTTTCCAATCATCTGCTCCCTACCAATCTGATGCCCTAGGCTTTGTTCTAGTAAGCCTATTCCAGAATATATGACTGAGTAAGATAGATATACTAAGCCTGATTTACAAAGAAGTACTAGATATATTCTGGGGTAAACCAGCTGCCCCTTAGTGGAGAAAAACAAAACATTCCAAACAATTCCATTGATTTAAAGGGATAGTAATGTTTCATAATAAAAACAACTCCAATTAATCTTCATAGTATTTAGACTGAATGATAAAGTATCCCCCTCCCACCCCTTTTACTGATGTAATACTGCTCAGCTCAGAGCAGCAGGGTGGTGTCCAGGTGGATTGCAGAAAGGGACAATCTTCAATTAACATAAGGGAAAAACCTGAAAAACTTGTCAATGGGGGCAGGGCTTTCATTGTTCTCACAGAAAGACTGTCTCTTGCTATGAGCTGTCTTGTCTATGGACCAGATTCCACATCTGAGGGGAAGTGGCTTACATTAGGTAAAAGGGTGGGAGGGGGATATTTTATCCTTCAATTACTCCTAAACTAGAACTCTGACAGTGTTGAAATAACACTCATCATGGTCCAAATACAATGAAGATTAATTGGAGCTGTTGTTTTTGTGAAACATTACTATCCCTTTACATGGAAATTTTAATTGCAATTCATTAGAGATCTCTCTAGCATTCAAGGTGTTAAAATCACCTTTTAAATCAATAGTTTTTTTAAGTTCCCAATGGATCAGTTGATTTTCTCCAGAATTACGGCCATTGTACCTTATCCTCATTGTAGTTATATCTGGAAAGGGGTTTGTAATAGCAATGTAAAACCTTTTTAAGTGACAAATCATTAATAGTATATTTTGTAATCTTGTGCAGTAGCATTCTGATACTAAATTAATTTCAAGAAAATAATTGAATGTAATATTACAAGTAAAACTGTATAATTTTAGATTATAACTATAATGAAATGATTGTGCATTCACATTTCTCATGAATGGGAAACATATCTTGAATCACATTTCATAGGTATGAATAGCAGTGATTTTATGCTCTTATAATACCTTCACTATTATACAATTCATTATTTGCATATCTTGTTCCATAATTATATTACATTTTAATATTGACGGCAGATTTATCCTAAAAGTATACTGTGACCCTTTTATTGTTACCTTGCTTAAATGCAGTGAGTAAAACCTTGAGGTAACGGAAGGCCAGCAGCTAAATGGACCTTTGCTTATTCAGCTGTAGCATAAAGTGAAGTGAACAAGTTCAGCCAATGGCTTAACTACACTTTTCCTTTTTCACACACCAGCAGTTTGTTTGTGTATATGCTCATCTTTGCTTGGTTAAGCTTATCAGCCATTTGAGAATTTTCCAGTTTTATCGTTTAGCTGCTGTGAACTTATTTCTTTGTAGACTTTTTTGATGTAAGACTTTTATACATTATTTAGTAATGACCACAGGGATTTTGTGTAAAATGTAGACAGAAGCAAATTCTTTGCTCATACAGTTTTGGCAGGCAAGAGCTTTCTGAATCAGTCACTATCAGACAATTTGAACTAAATTAAAAATAAACTTTTCATGTCAAGGACATCAGCGCATATGTATAGGTTTATATTTTAGCTGTTTAATTCTTGGATACTTTTAATTGAACTTCAACTAAGTTCACTTTCTCAGTTTTTAATTAGATAAGCATTTTAAATTTTAGATTTTAAGGGCTCGATTCAATTGTCTCCCTGTCGACATTTTTTCAAGCACAGTAAGCAATTCAATTACCTGTACTGTGAAGAAATGCCGGCAGTAAAAAAAGCATGTCGGGTACTAAAGGTAGCACCCATTTCACCCCTTAGAAACATTCTCCAAATGGTGGAATATGCAATTCAACTGGCTGCATTAGCAGTAAGATGCACTACAGGACCCACTTTAAAGTGGGAAAATCTGCATCCAGTTTTTTTGTACGCAGAGTCCCTTAGCACATCCTTAAATCTGCCGACGCATCAACTGAATGTGTAAAAATGTGAAATATAACTCCCCAGTGGATGTACTGATATGAGGCCCTAAGCCCCATCAATACATCCAAAGTACACCCAAGATGTGTCCAAAGTTAGTAGAATTATCCCTATTAGAGTTGGTGGTGTATAATTGCCCCACTGACACCAACAGGGTTAATCCAACTAAGTAATGAAGCAACAGCCCATAAAAAAGTAACACCTTTAATCCTGATGTCCAGTGTGGTCTTCAGTACCCCTATCAGCTTCTGTCCATCTTCTCTTTTCTTCTTCTCTATTCTTTCTTCTCCATCTTCTTCTTCTGTACTGTCTTCTTTCTCCTCCATCTTCTTTCTTCCTCTGGTCCGTCTTCTTTCTTCTATCTTCTCTTCATATACCTGTAAAAACAAAAACAGATATTAATAAATATGTCATCCAAAGAACCCACACATATGTGCATAGTTTATCTCCATGAGTGTCAGTGGGGTATTCAACTCATTGCAGAGCAATGCATTTTGTACCTCTCTGGGACTCAAAGGGTTAAAGGGATAGTAATACTTGTTTTATATAAGCTTTAATATTGTAGTTATTAAATTAATAAAGCACAGCATTTAAGTCTTTTTGCTATAACTTTTCTAGTTTTATTGTAATCTGGATCGAACGTTTACCCCTCCTGCCCCTTTTAGCTACATCAATGTTCTCACTAACAAACTTGAATTCTGGTCCTGGGACTATCATTACATACAAAGCAAATCTTCATGAGAACGCCAGGTCTACAAAGTGTAAAGCAAACTAACCAGCGTTGTCCAATGAATTTACCAATCAGATACCATCACTATAATAAAAATACCTCCACAATAATAATATACATGAATACCATAGAAGATACTATGCAATATTTATTAAAAACTACTATTCATACAATATTTCTATGTTAATCTTCAGTTCATGCATCCATTAACCAAATGTATCACATTAACTGAAATATATGTAATAGCTGGATGTTAGAAATCTAAATTTGTTGGTATTATAAAGTGACTAACTAGTCCACATGTATGTGGCTAGCCCATCACATACCCAATCTATAATCTCAATATCAGGATTAATAGCTATCTATAGTATAAACTGTGAAGCTATAGATAAAACCAACACATCACTCCAAATCCCCAAAAATATAATAAAAAACAACATACATCCCGCATTGGGCACAAAGCACCTGTTCCCGTCTTCTATGCTCGATACAATATCAAGTCAGAGAGAGTTAGAAAAGGGTTAACAGGTTGTATCTCCCTATCCTGAGCTCACCTAGGAGTAATCAAAATATATAAAAAACAAACTATCGATCGTGAAAAAATGTTAAAAACATGTACAATAGTTATTTGTCACAAGAACATATATCCGGCACATCCGAAAAATATTCATCCATGAAAAACTTTTGCAATTTTCCAATATTCAGAAACACTTGACCAGATGTTTGATCACTTAAAAGACCACTCCACTCTTATTTCCAACCATGCCAATATTTTTCAAGAGTCTTTATATTAGTACATAGTAGGTTTCTGTATATCCGCCATTAACCCTATAGATTACACTGTCTCTTATAGGCCACTCTTTTATTAGTCTTTATGGGTATTAGGCTCCTGTTTTCTTAACAGACATCCTATTACACATTTTTTTTTGTCACTCACGATTCTGAAGTCCCTATTGTGTCCGCCACTGGTCTTTAAGATATTTGCCAGTTACTTCTCCAAACATCCTGCCCGGTTCGGGAGTTGCTATTATGTCCGCCATTGGTCTTCAAGGTGTTTGCTAGTTGCTCCAAGTGTTTCAATATGTATCTATTGATGGCATCTATGAGGTTTGGAGCTTCAGTTCACTTGTCTTCCCAATAGCTTCCAATATCCTAAAGGACCAGAATCCAAGTTTGTCAGCTAGGGTGCTGACGTAGCTAAAAGGGCAGGAGAGGTAAACATTCGATCCAGATTACACTAAAATTGTAAAAGTTATAGCAAAAAGACGTAGATGCTGTGCTTCATTTAGTTAATAACTACAATATTAAAGCTTGTATAAAGCATGTATTACTATCCCTATGACCAGAGTTGTCCATAGGATCGTGTAGCAACAGCGCCACTGTACAATTTCAGGCCACTGTGATATTGCACCTAAAATATTCAACTTTGAAAATGAATAACTTTTGAATGAAAGACCTCTCAGCAGTGGGGGTACTCTTGTTTTACTCAGGGGGATAAACCCTACAACATATTTTTTTTTACATTTTAAGTATTACTGTCCCTTTAAGCTATTCATAGATGTGTGGGTCAATAATGTAGAACATGGAGAAAGTGCAAGAAATATCCCCATTAAACATGTCCACATCATCTTTTAAGGCATGCGAAAACTGTACTAAATAAAAATATATGATATTTTTCTCTTTCTCTGCTGCTATGTGGTGGTGGATGTGGCAGAGATAGACAGAAGAAACAAACTTTCCCCTAGTACCTTAAAGGCCAATGCCCATTTCATTGTGAGGGAATTTGAACAGAGCCAATATATAAAGGCAGTCTCTGTTCAAAATCCTTCACAATGGAATGGGCATCATCCCATGAGGTACTAAGAGGGGGGGTGTTCCTTCTGCTTTTCTTTGCTACAGTCACCGCCACGGCAGTGGAGAAAGGGAAAATAGCATATATTTTGTTTGGAATATTTTCCCATGTTTTATAAGATGAAGGGGAAATGCTTAACCCTTTGAGTCCCAGAGAGGTATGCAATGCATTGCTCTGCAATATGTTGCGTACTCCTCTGAACTCAAAGGGTTAAACTATGTGGGCTCTTTGGATGGCATATTTATCTATATTTTTTTTTGTTTCTACAGGTCAGTAACAAGAATATGGAAGAAAGAATACGGACCAAAAGAAGAAAGAAGATGGAGAAGAAGGAAGAGAGAAGAAAAATGATTAGAGAAAAAAAAAGGAAGATAGAAAAACTGTGGATGACAGGTAAGAGTTACACAGATGAACTATCAGTCAGTGCTTGACAGTGTGTCAGGCACCAATTTTTAGCTTTTTTTTCCTTTGAAATTCCCATTATTGCCGCTATTTAGTGTTGTTTTGGGAACTTAAAGTACAAAATGGACATTTGGCCACAAAACCTTTTCTGTGGCCCAACATCCATTGTGCTTTCGGCTGGTAGGGCAGTTGAATAGCTCCACTGCTTCGGTATATCTGCCAAGAAATCTGAGAAGATTGAAACTTGTTGATTTTTGTAGGTCGAGTGGCCCTTCAATCTCGAAAGATGCAGTACATCTGTCCTTGAAGTTCAAGAACTTTGAGATTATCAGTTTAGGTGGGGATCCGGGGGGTAGTACTGTGGAGGGCACCCTGTGGGCCCTTTCGATAACTAAGAAACTAGAGAATCCCTCAGTGTCCAGTCTCAACTTTATCCAGTCTTCAAGGAACGATTCAACTGATCGACCTTCATGGCAATCTGGGAGACTGTAACGGTTTGTTTGACACACAGACACAGTAGGTTTGGATAAAACACAATTTTATTGAACAATGATAATAACAATAACCCTCACGGGTCCTGTAATATATACGCAATATAGTACAGACACAAGACAGGTTATACAGAGGTAGGCCCACACGGGTCCAGTATATACAGGTAGTCCAGAGATCAATATGCTGACACAGGTCAGGCAGTTCTTGTGTGAATCTCAGTTGGACAGTACTGAATGAGTTACTATTAGGCTGAGAGTACTGACAGGCCCTAATAGTGCAAGGCCCTTTAAGAAGCTCAAACATAAGGTGAAAACACCAAATCAAGTAACGCCCAAAGATAATGGAGACCAGAACAACTTTAGGACCGCCGTAGCAGTAAAGGAGACTGAGCAACTTGAGCACTGCCATAGCAGTAACGGAGATTGAGCAATGGAGCACTGCCGTAGCAGTAACGGAGACTGAGCAACTGAGCACTGCTGTAGCAGTAACAGAGACTGAGCAACTCGAGCACTGCCGTAGCAGTAATGGAGACTGAGCAACTTGAGCACTGCCGTAGCAGTAACGGAGACTGAGCAACTTAAGTACTGCCGTAGCAGTAACGGAGACTGCACAACTGGGCACTGACGTAGCAGTAACGGAACTGAGCAACTTGCCCTGAGAGCCACCCAACTGGGGACTGCACGGGAGTGAGGACGCACAGAAATGTCGCCTGGGCGACACTTAGACAACGGAGACCAGACTGCAGCGAGCTGTCCGGAGACAGCAAAGATCTAGACACCACCTTAACCGGAGACCGGATAAGGCGTGCAGTGGAGGTACGCCACCACAGTGGCCCAGCTGGGCAGGATCCACACACAGGGCAGGAATTTCAGCCAATCTAAGTCCGTACACAGAGCAGGAATGTCAGCCAGTCCGAGTCGGTACACAGAGCAGGAACGTCAGCCAATCCAGGTTGGTACACAGGCAGAAGCTAAATGTAGAATAGTCAGACAGTTCGAGTCGGTACACAGGCAGGAACAAGATGCAGAGTCGTCAGGCAGGCCGGGTCGATACACTGAGATCACACAAATAACAGGAACAAGCACTGGTACTGGAACACCACAAAAGGGCACTGGAGAAGTGCCAGAACCCAGTATTTAAAGACAAATACTGGGCGGGACAATAACAGTGCAGCCAATAGGCGTTAGGCATGAGTGGAAACTGACAGAATGTCGCCAAATAGCACGGGCACCGTGATAGAGACCAACTATTCATATATTGCAGTCTATTTTCCAGATCATCTACCTTGCGAGTAAGAATCTGCATCTGAGATTGTAAGGTGCACACAGCTCCCTGAACAGGAGGTAAAACATTCTCCAATGTCTTTTTGTAAGAACTGGTGCCCAAAACTGAACTCCATATTCTAAATGAGGCCTTACCAAGGATTTATTTAGATGTAGAATTATATTGGCATTCTGTGCATCTATCCCCCTTTTTATGCAGTATAGTACATTATTTGATTTTGCAGCATCTGAGTGACTCTGCACACTGCTGTGAAGTTTATTGTCTAGCAGTACTCCTAAATCTTTCTCTAATGAGGATTTCCCAAATTGTTTCCCATTAAGTGTATATGTAGCATGCTTGTTTCTATAGCCCAGATGCATAATCTTACACTTATCGACATTAAATGTCATCTGCCTCTTTTCTGCTCATTCACTCAGTTTATCTAAATCCTTCGGCAGAGAAAAACATCCTGATCTGTATGTATTTCCTTACACAGCTTTGTGTCATAAGCAAAGATTGAGACACTATTTTCAATTCCCACTTCTAGACCATTATTAAGCAAATGAAAAAGCATTGGGTCCAGGACTGATCCCTGTGGCACCCCACTTACAACTTTTGCGAAATCCAAGTATACTACATTAACAGTAATTCCCAAATGACTACTAACCCTTTCGTAAAATGCAAATAAATTAGTCTGACATGATCTAGTCTTCACAGAACCATCCTGACTCCTACTAATAATATTACATAGTTCTAAATACTTTCAGTTAGTAATAGTAACCATTTTAATCTAATCTTAACCACTATGGTAGCGAAGCTCACAAGTCTATAATTTTGAGGTTTCGATCTTATCACCCTTTCTACATCAACTTTCTTCCAATTAAAGGGTACTGTGCCTGATGAAAGTGAATCAATAAATATTAAGTATAATTGCCTTGCTAGTACTGAACTGCAATGTCTCCACTCATTATACATTGTGTGGTGCACTGGCCAAATATGGCAATGTGGTGGAGACCAACAGAAAGCAAGGAATAGGGGAGAATCTGTATACTTCCCACCCTGCTGATTATGCCAGTTGGACAAGGCTGTGGTGGTGGGGGGTCAGTATGTCATTCTATGGTTGGCGGGAATGATGGTAGTTGTAATCTGGCAAAAGCTGGTGGGCCTCATGTTACTCATCTCTATGGCTACCAGTGCAGTGGGACAAGGCTGCGAGTCATTATGTATGTGTGACTCTATGGCTTCCTGAGATAAGGCTGGGGAGTCAGTATATGGGGTTCAAGGGCTATTAGTGCAGTGCATCAAAGTTGGTTCTGTAAGTATCTGGGGACAAGGCTATGGTTCAGTATGTGTGGTTCTATAACTTTCTTAGGACAAGACTGTGGTTCAGTATGTGTGTGGTTCTATAATTACCTGGTGAGCAGGCTGTGGTTAAGTATATATGGTTCTATGGTACCTGGGGACAAAGCTGGGGGCCAGTGAGTGTCGTTCTATGGATTTCAGTGCATTGGGACAAGGCTGGAGGGGGAGTAAATAGAAGAAAAGCAAATAAACTGTACTTTTCTAAGCAATTTTGGTAGGAGGCAAAAAGTGCTGTTTTTTTGTACTTTTCTCTTTTGAGGCTGTGAGATGAACAAGCTAAGCTGTGGGATATATGTGTTAAATTAAATGGATATCTGTATTTCTGTATTAAATGTGGTTTGTAAACTTGGTAATGGAAGGGATAAGAAAAAAAAGGCTTTTTTCTGCTATATAAAGAAGAGTGAGAGGGAATACTATATGCAAATTTTGAACAGTGTGTAAGTGTGCAGCAATATGGTAAGTGCTGGGAATTTAAACATCTGGGTAACAAATTTTAACTATTTTTTTTTTGTTCTAAACAGGATACATTTTTTTTATCAAACAGGCAGATTTAGAATCATAGAAACATAGAATTTGAGGGAAGATAAGAACCATTCAGCCCATCTAGTCAGCCCATATTTCTAAAATAAAAAACCTCAAACATTTTTTGGTTCTTGGTCTTTTCTTACGTTAAGAACAGCCTTACGCCTATCCCATGCATGCTTAAATTCTGTCGCTGTATTAACTTCTGCTACTTCTGCTGGTAGGCTATTCCACTTATCTACTACCCTCTCAGTGAAGTAAAACTTTCTTACATTGCATCAAAACCTGTGTCCCTCTATTTTTAGACTATGGCCTCTTGTCCTAACATTTTTACTCTTTTGAAATATACTTCCATCCTGCACATTGTTGAACCCCTTCATGTATTTGAATGTTTCAGTCATATCCCCTCTCTCTCTTTTCTCTCCTCAAGCTATACCTGTCCAGATCCTTTAGTATATCCTGATATTTATTTTCCTGTAAACCAGTCACCATTTTAGTATCCCTTCTTTGAATTTTCTCTAGAGTATCTATATCCTTCTGGAGATGGGGTCTCCAGTACTGCACACAATACTCTAGGTGAGGTCTAACTAGAGATCTGAAGAGTGGCATGACCACTTTCCTTTTTCTTCTACTAATGCCCCTAGCTATACATCCCAGCACCCTGCTTGCATTCCCCACCGCTTTATTACATTGCCTGCCTACCTTTAAGTCATTAGAAATAATTACTCCCAAACCCCTTTCCTCTGTTGTCTCTGACAGCACCGTACCCTTAATAGTATATTTTTCCTTAGGATTTTATGTCTCAAGTGCATTATTTTACATTTATCAATGTTAAATTGCATCTGCCATACTCTTGTCCATTCTTCTAATTTACCTAAGTCATTTGTCATTTGGCTTATTCCCCCTGGAATGTCTACCCTATTGCAGATCTTAGTATCATCTACAAAAAGGCATACCTTTCCTTGAAGACCTTTTGCAATATCACTAATAAAAATATTAAAAAGAATGGGCCCCAGTACAGATCCCTGAGGTACTCCACTAGAAATACTCCTTTTGTCCGAACATTCTCCATTGACTACCACCCTCTGTCTCCTGTCACTCAGCCATTGTCTTGTCCATTTAACTATTTTTACATCCAGACCCAAACACTGAAATTTATTAATGAGTCTTCTATGAGAGACAGTGTCAAATGCTTTACTGAAATCTAGATAAGCTATATCTATTGCTCCCCCTTGGTCTATTACATTAGTTACCCAGTCATAAAAATCTATAAGGTTAGTTTGACAAGATCTCCCTGCTGTAAACCCATGCTGTTTGGCATCTTGCAAGCCATTTAAATTCAGATATTCAACAATTCTTTCCTTTAACATAGTCTCCATTAATTTTCCCACTATTGATGTAAGACTTACTGGTCTGTAATTACCAGTCTCTTCCCTGATACCCTTTTTGTGAAGCGGTACTACATTTGCTAACTTCCTATCTTCTGGAACTATTCCTGTTGCTAGTGACTGATTTAATAGTTCTGTTAACCCTTTGAGTGCCAGAGGGTTTCACAATGCATTGCTTTACAATGTGTTGTGTACCCCTCTGGCACTCAAAGGGTTAAAGGTTTTGCCAGAAAACACTTAAATTCTTTTAATAACTTTGTGTCCCATTGATTTATCTGTTTTTACCTTAGAAAGTTGAAGTAGAACGTCTTCCTCTGTAAACATGCATGTTTCCCATGTCTTTCCATTTCGTTTTTCTAACAGAGGTCCCTTCCCTTCATCTTCCTCTGTAAAAACTGAACAGAAATATTCATTGAGGCAGACAGCTAGCCCTTTATTCTCATTTACATAGTTTCCATTTTTTGTTTTCAGTTTAACTACTCCTTGTTTAATTTTCATCCCACCTATATATCTAAAAAATATGTTATCCCTCTTTTTTATTGACTAGGCAATTTTTGTGCACTTGCACAATTTTAGAATATATTTTCTTATGTTTTGTTCATTTGAGTGCACTTTGAGAGAATGATCAACATTTAATTTTTGTCTAAAGCTTTGTGTTTTTGTTTTTATTTAAAAGCTTTATTGGAAAATTTGAACATTAGATAGCAATAGAAATAGAAATGACTCAGGATACAAGTGGTTATTTAAAGAAGACCATCAACAATAATGGCTACAACATAATCAGAAATGATACATGCATGCACAGGACCACAAAGGTGTTGAACATGAGTTCACTAGGGAAACTGAGCTGAGGAGTCGTGGAAAGGTGAACTGCCTGAATCTGATGGATGGGGTGAGGGAAGAGGGTGTAGAGGTGGGGAAAATAAAGGAAAAATATAGTAGGTTGTGGCATAAGGGACAGGAGTTTAAGTATAGAGGGTCTAACCATTGTGATGATGAGGGACCAGGAAAGAAGTTTACGTGGGGAGGGGCAGATAGAATCAGGGATGATAGAGAGTAAAATGGCTGGTGGGGAGCGAGAGGTATGTAGGTTTTAGGTGAAGTTGTACGTCTCTCAAGATGCCAGAGAGAGATTAGGGCAGGACCACCAGAAATTAAAGAAGGAAGGGTTATCACTCTGGCATCTCCAGAAAAAAATAGTTTCCCAAAAGGAGACACAGGGGAGAGAGACTCAGTTCAGGTTATATAGAAAGGACCTTTGGACTAGGGGTGGCGAACGGTGGGGAAAATTTCTCACATGACCTTTAACTCCACTCCCGCTCCAAAGAATCAAATGCCTTGGCTGTATCAAGATACAGGGCAATAGCCCTGTGACCCTGATTGTCATGGAGAATTTGCAGATGACCATACAATTGCCTGTGATTATGGGCTGTTGACTTGCCGGGGATAAACCCGGTCTGATAGGAGTATATGAGTTTGGTGATAATAGAGTTCAATTGTGTCAAAACATTTTTGGACAGTATCTTGACACCTGTGACCAGTAGTGATATGGGATGGTACAACTCACAGAGAGTAACGTCCTTTCTTGGTTTAGAGAGTACAATTCATCATCATCATCGAAGGAGGAAGGGTATGAGAGTCTAGAGCTGAGAGAAAGGTGATGTGAAGCAAGAACATTGATATATTTCGTATATCACTCTTTGGGTAGGCCATCAACCCCTGGGGATTTAACACTAGGTATAGCCTTTAAAGTTTCAACAACCACTCACAAAAGAATAGGGGAGTCAAAAAAACTCCTGTCCTTGTGCAAGGAGCAGTCAGCCAAATAAAGCTGGATGTCTGTCACCGATTTTTTTCTGTAGGCAAAGCTACAGATGCTGAAAGAATTTTGCAAATTGGTTGTTGATGTCCCTATCCGAGGTGAACAGGTGCCCAGCATCATCATGTTGATGTAAAATATGTATATGGTCTGTATTATAGTGCATCAAACGTACCAGCATCTTGCCGGCCTTATTGACGTGCTCAAAAACATGTTAACGGGCATGGAACAACTGGTACATATGAGCTTCACAAGGCAGATGTTAAAGTGTAATTATCACCTAAATTAAAGTTGGCTTTATTTGAATGCTCATTTTCAATGCACTGTAATCCTTTTTATTTTTGTTATAATTGGTATTCACCGAGATACTTGCTTAAAACTTCAGCCCATTACGTCACTTTGGGACAGGCTGTGGGTCATTTTGCCCTGCAGGCTGTCAACCTTCGTCTGCTCCTATCCCCACATATCAACGAGGTGCTAAATGGGAAGGGGAGCAGACAAAGACTGACAGACTTTGGGGCAGAATGACCTACAGCCTGTCCTAATGGGTTGAAGTTTAAAAGCAAGTATCTCAGTGAGTACTGAATTATATTTAAAAAATACAAGTATTACAGATGCATTGCAAATGAGCATTCAGGTGATAGTTCCCCTTTAAGATTTAGTGTTATGGAAGCATACACAGCATAGAAGTCCTCCCCCCATGTCGGCACCCGTTCCGCATTCTGAGCAATGTCCTCCAACCACTGGGCCCTTTGTGAAGGTGGATACCAGAGGAAGATTAGAGAACCCCAGCACATGGCAGTGCCACCTCCCACACTATGCCTTCACCTGCCGAAACAGTGTTGACATCGAAGTACTAAGTAATGTCCCTAGCATGAGGGACAGAAACATCGTCTACGTTCAGCTAAATAGGACGCAGCAACCAGATACGGTCATCCAGAGCAGAGCCGGATGCCAGGGCAAGTAACAACAGCAAATGGTTGCACTCCATTTGGGGATGATACTTGTATCCCACAATTCTTCCATGGGAAGCCCCCGTAACCAAGGCATGGTCAATACAAGACAGGGTGCGGTGTATAGAGGAATGGCAGGGATAACCACAGCCCACTGGATAAAGGGAATGCCAGTTGAACGGGGAATATTTTCTGCAAGGGTTTGTTTACTTTGACCGGGGGGACAGTTAATAAAAAAATAATAACGAAATACAATTTAAAATAAAAAAATATAAGACATGGTAAAAAAAATAGTCTGAGGAGGGTGTCTGTGCTGGTGGTTGGAGTCTGGGGAAAAAATCTTTTGAACAGGGAATTTTTTTTGGGGGGATGGGGGTTGTTGACTGGTATTGGGGGGACAGTTAATTAAAAAAAATAAGACATTTGTGTATAAAGTGACAGAGTCAGGGTCCCCTGAGATAAGCTGTGACTGGGGTAGACTGATACTTTATGGGATAGTGTATTTTGTAGAGGAAGATTTGTAGGACTTAGACTTGTGTTAGGCCAAAGCCCCAAGGAAACATAGATTTCTGGTACTAAGACTTATTACTAATGACACAAGCCCTGAGGAAACATTGATTACTAGTAGAAGAGCCTGTGTACACGGGCCACAGTGATGGGAGGTCACAGTGCAGTCATGTCCAGTAGAGACCGCCCGTGACACGGCTGATACAGAGCTGGATGCTCTGAAGTCAGACCTCCAGCTCTGTATTAGCCTCGTAACGGGCAGTCTCTACTGCGCATGACTGCAGCATGTGCTGCTGCTGCTGAGTTGTTTAAATAGCAGGATGATTAGGCAGCACAAAGGTAATGGGATCAACAACAGCAGTAACATGGGTGATTGATGATGAAGATACCACTTGTCACAACTAGCTCCAGTGATGTGCCTGAGGCAGTAGTAGCACCACAACTACCTCCCATCACTTCAGGTATATGTGGAGAAAATAAGATGACCAACAACGCTTCTCCACCTACCCCTCCACCAAAATCATGGGTGTGTTTTTACCAGAATTTAAATATTTCCCTTGAGAGCAGTAACTGTGCTTCTCATCAGCTACTGCAATGTGCACAGTGTGTGTGTGGTAAATAAAGGAAGGACTGGGAACAATGGGTACATCTGCACTCGGATGAAACACTTGCCACAACTCTATCCAAACACCATTACACATGGTCCCCAATGTTGCTGCTGTTGCTGCTACTGCCTCAGAATCTGCACTGTAACTAGGACCAGGAGTATTGCTGTTGGCAAGTGTAATCTGTCCTAGCCCTGCATCAATGGACCCTTTTCCCACTGTGTCCATGGTGGTCTGTGGCACTAGCCTGCTCCTCAGCGTCCTGCTGCCCTTGCAACTCAGCAGCAGCAGGAATTAGGGCAGTAGCAAACCCCAAAATCCAAAAGTTCACTGCTGGTGGTGGTGGTGGTGATGCCCATCCCTATCCCTGTCTCCCATTCCTTCTCAGTTTGGGCTAAAAAAGCTATTAATGTCTCCTCCACTCCATCGTCTGGATCATCACCACCACCAGTCCCTCCTTGCTGCTGCTGCTCTATTACAGACATCTCATTGGATGGAGGAGATTATGAGGGTCTTATAATGTCACACTTGACGTTTCTTGTTGATCTGAAGAAGGTTTACTGGCAGCACTACGAGACTGTAACTGTCTGTCAGTTATCAGTCAAAAAAGTTTTTTTTTTAATCTCTTTTCTCCCTTTACAACCCCACACATGTAGAACAACTTGGCTACCACAAAAATGTATAAAAGCCACTCCAGCTCCCTTCTTTTTGCCTATCAGATCTAGCATAAAAATGTATGTGACGAGGTCGAAAAGTAGGTAATATACATACATACTTTTGTAAGACTATCTGAGAAAATAAAATTGCAATACATCAGATTAGTCATTCTCAACCAGGGAGTGCCATGGTAATCCACTTAGGATGTCCCTTTATATATAAAGGCTTTGAAAAAATGATTGTTGAGTTTCAAATGTGTTTTCATGCTAATTGTCATGCACAATGTGTTTGATTTTGTACTTCTGATTGTGAATTATAAGATTGTGAACTATAAGATTATAAGATTAACAACATAAGTAATTTGAAGCCACTGAACTAATTTTCATAATTTGCAGAAATGTTTAAACTAATGCCAAAACGTCAATGAAATAGTATAGTTATGAATGAAGTCACTCCACCTGAACCCATTCTTACCAAACTAATGTGAAGAAAAAGGTGGAGTTATTTTCCCTCCTATACAGAATTGCATATTTCCTGTTTGTTAAAGTAGACTGAGCTGATGATTTCCATAGAGATAAGAATTGACAAGCAAAATATAATTTTTTGAACATATTAGAGTTTTGCCCAGCAATGTGCCATTTCTAGCACTGTCCCCACAACTTTCTTTAACTGACCTCAGATAACAAGTGTAACCCAACCACATTAAAAAAAAATATTTTATGGGAGGGTTGTTAACGATTTGAGTGCCAGAGGGGTACGCAACGCATTTCTTTGCAATGCGTTGCATACCTCTCTGGCACTCACAGGGTTAACTGTTGGCAATGTCACATAATCTAACAACAAGAAATTAAAAAAAGAAACTAACATTTATTGGAGAGAATTTAAAGGAAGAGCAATGCTAGAAACAATTATGCTATAGAACATAAATTATATTCAGCATGCCATTTGATTTGTTTTTGAAGAAAATCACATTGATAGTGAAGTAACTATGCTGTCAGTTATTTTTATTTAGCTCTTAATGTCTTTGGAATCAATCACCTTCCAAATTCAAGAGATCATTAGTAAATATTTAGATAATTTCCTACACCTGACTGGACAGTGATCATTCTGCTCCCATTTAACAAACAACAAGGTCAGATTGTGACGAAACAATAAGGCATTTGGAACCTGATTTGTTATGGAGTTTAAATTCAAAAGTCAGTAAGGTAACCATACTAATAGCAAAGCAATTATATCAAAATGGGAAACTTTTGACACAGGTATAAATAGATATACATAGATATAATATTAAGCAGATTGTAAAGTGTTTTCTAAATATAATTGAAATAGCCAATGTTATATGACTCACATTTTTAACATTTATGAGGAACACAGATAACTATTTTAAAAAACGTGTCCTTTATCTAAATCAAATTGGCATAAAAAAGTAGATTTTTTGGACATTTTTCAGAGCTTTAATAAAATGACTATGGTTTGTATCCTATGGAGGTGATTTTTTCATAAATCTGCCTTCCTTTTGGACAAACTGTTTACATGTATAATATCGACATGTGGTCTAGTACCTTTATATCCTGGAGGAAAATAACTCAACTGTAATTCTTTCATCCTAAAGGCAAGAACAGAGCAGCATGGCATAACTAGAGTTGAAATGTTAGGTTTTGTTGGTCACAGCAAGAAAAACAATTTAAAAAACAAGTTCCTTAAAATCAAATTGAATAGACTTTATACATATGCTATATTTACAACATCTGTGGGTTCCAATTAAATAACACAATCTCAAAGACATTTTGCTTACACATATACAGGCTATTTTCCTTTTCTTACATATTTTAAAGATTTTTTTCTCACTTTTGTTAATGTTAAATCCATTTCTTTGTAATATATGTGCTGATCTTTATCTCTAATCCTCGATTTCAAGTATTTACCATATGCTGTTGAAATTGTTTGGTGCCAAAACTACTCATACTTTGCATTTTAAATAATTTTGTTTCATAAAGCTAAAAACTACAAATGAACAGGTGTAATAAATGAAAGAAGTTAGATAATGGTAACAAAAATATAAAATAAATGCAATCATTATTTGTGTCTAAGTCATTATGTGTCTTTGGGCCCCATATTGATACAATCCCTGGTAACTTTTTTTTAGGGTTTTCTCCCTTCATTCCAGTAGCGGCACTTTGGAGATGTGCTAAGGGATTCTGTGAGCATACAAACTGGAAACAGGTTTTCACACATTAAAGTGGGTCTCTTAGCGTATCTTATTGCCTAATGAATGGAACTGAATGGTATTCTTTGAGGTTTTGTTGTTCTTCAATGGGAGAAAATGCACACAAGTTTATTGCCCGAGGTGGGGGGTTTTATGCTGTATTTTTTCAAAGCAGATAATTCCATGGATTACCCTGCTTTCTTGAGGTATAAATTCTGTCATGTGACAAGTAGGGGTCAGTAAAACATACATAATTCATTTTGCAGATCAATCCAAATGACCTGGAGAAAAGCTGGAATCATGCTGAGTTGACCCTGAACAAAACAAATAGAAGGATTGGGGCACAGGGAGGAGAAGGGATAGTGGGACAGTGGAAGAGAAAGGGCAGGATCAAGGTACAAGGGTGTTGTGACATGTGGCACTGAAAATATGCAGTGTTAAACAGTGAAACAAATGGAGACACTGACAAAAGATGTGATGAATGCATGTATTTAATTAGCTTTATACAGTCTTTCAGACACTTACAGCAGTGAATGGAATTACACAGAAAACACCCCAGGTGCTTAGCGAAGCCGCACCAGCCATAATTCAGCTCCTGAGAGGGTGAGGAAATGCATAACACAACCAAGCATAAGCATCTGGTGCCTTACCAATCTCCAGGGCGAAATGTATATATCTGGCTGTCCTATGCAAGGCACTCTAGGTTCCCTTAGCTCCACCCATGGCCATACCCCCACTACTTACATGAACCCACCCCTTGTCTCATCCACTGTTTCCTAGCACAAAAAATTCCCTTGGCCTATATAAAAAAAAATAACCCCTTGGTTGATAGAGAGATCTCCAACGCAATGCACTGCAGATCTCTCTAGTACCCAGGGGGTTAAATAGGAACCTGTAATGGGGTATAAAACTGGTGCAGGGACAATGAAATTGTTCTGGCCACACCCACAACAGAGAATATGGTTGTGGCCAGCACAACCGAAAAACTGCTTAAAATTTGAAGCTCTTGGCAGTTGCTTAGTCTTCCTATTTGGGGATGGGCGAAAGGTCCTGTTTTGCAAGATATTCCATGAAACCCACATAGTTCTCGTTTTTTTCGTAAGGAATTATGTCCATAGCAAAACCATTAACATTTTCTCCATTTTGTCCTTGCTGCAGAGATGTGGTAGGCACATTTATACATCTGATATGAGAATGTCCACCAGTCAGAAAATTCTGGTAGGACATATAGGAGACTATTTCTGTAGTTCTGGATAGGAAAATAACACTCTCTATGAAAATATGTATTTTATCATTGCTGCTTGATGAGATAGCTACTTCCTCAGAAAAGACTTTGCTTCAAGAGTTCCTGATAATGACAAGAAAGGTGGTGGCTATGAACTGGACGGAACACGGAGCTCCAGCTCACTCTACATGGTGCAACCTAGTAACGTACAGTGTTCCACATTATAGACTGGTATACTCTCATTGAGGTACCTTACTAAATTCGATAAAGTCTGGGAGAGGTGGCTCGTTGAGGGAAATATTCTGTATGCTTTCACTGGATGGCCTGTTATTTATATATGGGGGCATTATGTGTATAAATGCAGCTTTATGATGCACATGATACCTGGATGTATTGTTTGTGATAGGCTGTGTCCACTCGTACATTTCTATACTTACCTAATTTTTTTTTTCTGCGTTGCTACTCGCATGGCGGTTGGGGGGGCTGGTCCACAAACCTGGGGAGGGGGGAATTTAAGGGGTTTTTCTTTAGTGTTGCTTAGAAGGGTTGGGTTCTAAGTTGAGGAGGGGAAAAGTTTAAAAAAACCTCAGATATCTGGGTTACCAGCTCTTTGGAGAATTGCTTTGTTTTGTCTGTCATTTTAAAGCACTCATGTTTTCAAATGTCTAAATGTCATTTACTCCATATGTGGATGGGGAGATGCTTCCCATCCACATACTATAAATATTTCACATTTTGCGCCAAAACATGAAGTAAATATGAAGTAAAAAATATATATATTGGCACTATGAACACCATTAAAAAAGATGATCTGGCAGGACAGTGATGTATCCAGTGACATAGAGGAGGAGGAAGTAGTCATCATAACTAGCATGAAAGGTACTGGGAGCCTATATTCCCCAGACCCAATGATGTCCATTCCCCCAACATCATCTCTTGACAACTGGACAAAAATTGTGACATGGGCACTAGCAGAACTGGGTAGTGGTTAGGGATGGATGAAAAAATCCTAGAAATGTCCCACAAGACTTTTTGTGAAAAGACAACAATTTTGTGCTTTTTTCATGAAAGTTTTCTACCGTAAACTCTTCGACAATGCCAATATGTTTACAGTCAAAACTTTGCCATATTTTGCCTATGTTTTCTATGACTGCATGATCTGCCACCACAATATTACTTCTTTAGAGGGCTGAAGTAGAGAATAATAATAGCAGGATAGCAATACGATTCTCATGTCACTAGGCTATGAGGCAAAGGTTGAACTTGATGGACTTTATTCAACCTAATTTACTATGTTACTATGTTTCTCTTCATCTTTTGCCTTCTTATCTTCTGTGTAGCATAGATGTGCCTGAAAAGAGAAAAAAGGCAACTTTAAATCTACTCGAAAAACGTATGAATCCAAGATATGCAGTCTTTGAATGCCAGAGGGATATGCAACGCATTGTAGAGCCAATGTTAAAAAAGTTTTCTAATCCAACTTGCAGAATAACATGTGGTAGTTCAAACAGAAAATAAAATGTTTGGTAGTACCAAAAATATAATTAAATGAGGATTTGAAAGGGTTAAATGATGCTGCTGCCTCCGCCGCTGTCACCAGAGGTGGAGGCAGGCATGCAGGTAAAAAATCCCCCCCTTGTTAACTCTTGGGCTGTTAACTCTAGGTGCATAATCTCACCTCCCGGCCACTGGAAGTCTGGAAACCATTTTGAACCATTTTTCTTCTTTTCAGGTACATGTTTGGTATAAAGAAGATCAAAAGATTAGAATTTAGAAGATAAGAAGACAGAAGATGAAGAAAAATAAGAAGAAGGAAGATAGAAGATGACAAAAGAAGACGGACAATGGATGACAGGTAAGTGTTATACAGCTCTAGATGTTAGGCTAGTGTTAGGGCTAGAATTGTTGCACTTTACTGTTAGGGGTAGTGTAGGGTTTGTGTTTGGGAGGGCGATTGTGTGTTTAGCTCACACTCGTTGCTTGACAGTGTTTCAAGCACTGATCATTAGCCCTTTTACTTTGATGTTCCCACTACTTGTGCAATTTAGCATGATTTTTGTGGCCCAATGTTCTTTATGGTTTCAGTTGGTAGGGCAATTGAATATCGACTGTGACACAATAGTCTTGGTTCAAAGAAGTATGGTAAAACCAACGTTAAGGCAAAAAAGGCCAACGATCATTATCCATGTCTGACTTACGTAGCATTCAAAAAGAAGTCTACCAGAATGGCTAATGAGCATAGGCCCAAAAAATTCACGGTCAACGTTATCTAGCAATACTGAATGTTGTAAACATGAGTTCAAACTCAAAGCCAATCACAACACACCAAAGTATCAAATACATTAAAATAAACCTATATATACCCCAAAATAACTGACATACCTTGACTGTGCTTTGAGTTTTGTCGAGCTACAGCACAGAACCCAGGAGCAGAGGATAGCTATAGAGAGAAAGGAGCATTCATTCAAATGAGGTAGGAGTTAGTACATGTATAGCAACACATAATACACCTTTGCACATATTCCATACACGCATACAAACACACACACATATCTTTTTTATTTACAACACATCACACAACTTTATTTTTATTTTGACAGTATGATTGAGTGAGTGCAAGGGAGTGACAGAGATTGTGTGTCTGTGAGGGCCTGTGTGAGTGCCAGAGTGTGAGTCGGTGAGTGATGACAGGGGGAGGAGAGGAGGAGAGAGTGATGGGGAGAGGAGCAGGAAAGGATGAAGATCAGGAGGACATCCCCACTCAGAGAAGGAGTGGGAGAGGGAGAACACCTGGGTAAGGTGGGACCCAACCAAGTAGAGGCACACAAAGGACAGGACAGCTGTGTCAGAAGGTCAAGGGGTCAACACAGGCAGGGCATGAAAGCCACAACTCCAATACATGCCAGACTGGTGATGATGAGAGGCTGTGGGACCTCAGGTACACCTAGGGCCCTCATCCAAAGCCTCATGGAGAAGGAGAGTATCCTGTACCTGAGGGAGGGGGACCATGACCTGGGTTCTAGGAAGAAGGCCACCTGGCAAACAAGTGCTCAGCAAGGTCAATGCAGTGTCCAGTTGCAAGAGGACCCTAGAGTCCATAAAAAAGTGGTGGGTTGACTGCAAGAGGAGGGTAAAAAACAAGATGGGAGAACTCGCTATGCATGCACAAGGCACCTTAGGTGGGCCCTCACTCGACATCACCTTCAACCTCTGAGAGGAGATGCTGAGGCACAACCTGTCAGCAACTGCTGTTGAGGGGGTCCCTGGAGGATCTGACACTGGGGAGGACAGTATCTCCAGACTACCGGTAAGTGCATTATTCCATAACTAGACACCACATAAACCCACATACATACTACAGCCCAACACAATGACAGCTGAACACATTGCCAGCATTGACAACTGCACCAACAAACACAGCTCTGAGAAGGTTTGAACAAGGAGATCATACTGGACAATCCAAGCAGAAATGGGAAGGCTCGAAAAGGCCAACTCCTGTCCAAGCCCCAGTTGAATTTCATCATTGCTGTGTTGATCTTCATACCCACTCAACACAAACAATGCTTGCCATCATGTTGTCATATAAATATATGTTATGTTCCTCCACAATGTGACACATGTGGACGAAGGAAGGTCAGCACCTAAACCCTTGAGTGCTAGAGGAATAAGTAACACATTATTCCAGTGAGTTGGGTATCCTGGCACTCAAAGGGTTAAATAGGATGAATACAACACAACAGGGTAACAGTGCACAAGTCCACAGGGGTCAGTTCACACAACACAGTTCTACTGAGACAAACTGATTGTATGTACAACACATAGGCCTCAAACTCAAAAACACTAGGGTCCCTAAGCTAATTAATGCACAGCTGAAAAAACAATAACAACTAAGTATAAAAAAGGTCTTGGTTATCCTATGTTTCCTAAGCAGGTGAATATGTGTGTTTTGAGAGACTAGTGTTTTAGCATTTGAGGCCTATGTATTGTACATGCAATCAG
The DNA here is from genome assembly GCA_037306005.1 of Rhinophrynus dorsalis. Classification (NCBI taxonomy): domain Eukaryota; kingdom Metazoa; phylum Chordata; class Amphibia; order Anura; family Rhinophrynidae; genus Rhinophrynus; species Rhinophrynus dorsalis. The sequence goes on from CM074720.1 coordinate 292,649,410, forward strand.
TTTCCTCAGTAGAACCGATATTGTCAAGCTCATCAGTCAATTAGTGCCAGGATTGTATCCTATGCTTTACATTGCAGTGCACTGGATACCATCCTGTCCCTCAAGGGTTCACATGTCAATTTCATCATCTTACATCCCTTTTGTCATAGCTCAGGTGATTAATCACAGCATCTCATTTCCCCACACAGCCTCCTTGCCTGCAGCACAGCAGGAGGACATTGAGGAGGAGAAATATGACTCCCCAGAGACTTTCCTTGAGGAACCACCATCACCACCCTCACTGACTACCTCTAGACTACCACCACTACCAGCCTCCAAATATAGGCTGCCACCCCCCCCCCACCACCACAGAGTGGATGCCTCCTGGGAGTTGGATTCCAACTACCACCCAAGGCCAGCATTGGATGGCACCACTTCCAGCACCATCACCGCTGTGATGGAACTGAATGCCCAGTACTGTCAGCACCCCATAATATGGGTCATATTGGCCCACACCATGGCCACAGCTACCAACCTGGATGCAGCCACATCATGGGCCCAGATATGGCCCGACACCAGGTGGGAGGGAACCATCTACCAGTGGCCACAGGGTGGAAACCAATGCCAAAGTGGAACAGGCAGAGGATGTTGGAGAACCATCCTCACCACCTTTGACTACAGCCTCTACAGCCATAACTCCTGGCACTGGGAGCCAGACCATGGTAACAAAGGCAGAGCACTTGTGTATCCAAAGGAGGCATCTCAAGGAGTCCAGACAAACAAATTATTACCTCAGGAGGTTTCAGAGGGATACACAAAGAAACAATGCCACCCTCTGTGCATTGGAAGCCCAGCAGACAATATTAACAACTGAGATCCACCAGGTCAGGACAGGGACATTTATGAACATTTTGGGCCAGGTGCTGGTCAGAATGAGGGAAACAAATGCAATGGAGAACCTGTGTATGAAGCGAGAGCAGCAACTCATGGAAGGGTACATAGCAACAACATCCCCCACCAGTGTGACCCCTACATCAACTCTCAGAACCACATGAGTGACCAAACAGTCTGTGAGAGTATCCACCCCTGCAGCCCCTTCAAATGTCCACGCACAAAAAAAAAGCCCCATTTGTGATGTTTTCCCAAATAAAAAAAAAACACTTATTCATTGCATGTACTGTATGACTGTGAATGTTTCTGTTTCCTAATAGGTTTAGTGGCAGAGATGTCTCCAGTGCATGGCAGTGAACACAGCTCCTGCACGTAAAACTGTAATGGAAGCCTAAGTCCTTGGGCTGACTTAGACCGTTGTTTTGGGTCTCTCCTTCCTGGATCCGGCTACCAGTGGGTAGCCTGGCCAGTGAATCAAGAAGAAAGGCTGGAACTCCTGAAGCGCTGGAAACAGTCACTGGCAAAAGGCTGGAACACAAGTTGTAAAGCTGGGTACATCCGCTGCCTGAATGGGGGACAGAGGGGTCCCGTTAAACCATTCAGAATAAGGACATTGTACTCCTTATTTTCAAAGGTCTATCACATTATTTTGGGGAATGCAGCACAAGGGATACAATACCATACCATACAGTGGGCAACAGCAAATGGTGTGGACATAACGAAATGGGGCCAGAAATGATTGAATTACTTAGACAATGTGGGAAGGGAAGGGTAAACAGTGGGACACAGATTGTTACTGGAGGGGCTAGCAATGCCATGAGACCCCCTGGGGCTAATGTACACACCTGAACAAAGGGACAATACAGAGGCTGTGACAGAGAGTAAGATTGGTATAATCAACCTCTGGACCAGACAGTGACCCAATACACCTTTGAACAACCAGCCAAGCTATGAATTTAGTCTCTTTGACAGAGCTGTCTGCTGATAAAATGTTCAAAGTTCCCCACAGTCTGAAATAATGGGCTGAAAGTCTGCATGCCCAGCATACAAACACTTGGTTGTAAGGTGTTGTACCATAGCATATACACTCTTGTCCAATTTCATCTCACAATCCACCTACCAAAGTAAAGCAACATGAAGGTGTTGTTTGGCCATGATTTGAGTTGACTTGACACCTACCCTTTAGCATACTAGGTGCCAGACTTTGCAATGGGTTGTTTACCCCTCTGGAACTCATTAGATTAGGTACAAGGGGTTGCTAACCAGCCATATGTATTTGTGAAAGGGACATTGGATCAGTGCATCGTTGAGTATGTGAACAGAGCTCCATGAAACAGAGGGTGTCAGCATGCAATGACATTGTGCTGCATACACGTCAGCATGGTGGGCCTTGTGACCTGACTCCCATATAGTTACTCCAATGCTGTAGAAAACACTAACACAGTATATCCATCCCTATGCTGCTCCTTCAGGCTTTGCACAACTCTTGTTCTCATGCTAACCCCAATACCCCTTTAACTCCTGGAATGAAAAAGTGGTTTCCAATGCATTGCATAAGATATCCTTCTATCGCTCTAATGGTTCCATGGTTGATATGGCTATGTTCAACTCAGTCTATGTTGTTTGCTGTCAGTTTGTCATGTTCTCAGGGTTTTGCTGGCTTTTTCACCAGGTATTCTGTCCTCCTTTTTTCTTGTTTGTCCACCCTGCTGTGGTGACACCCTTGTTTGGGCCTATATCAAGAACCAACACTGTTTGTGTGCGCATTCCTGTTATCGAGTTCTAGTGTTCATATTGTTCCAAGTGTTTTCAGTGTCTTGACCTGGCTTTCCTAAACTATGTCTCTTGTCTCCTGATTTTGCTTTGATTTCCTATATTGGTGCTGACCTCGGCCTGTTTAAATGACTACTCTTCTGCCAGCTGATTTTGTACCATGCTGCTCAACTGGTTTTGACCCGGGCTTGTTCAACTATTCTTCTGTCTCATTCCAGTTACCCCCTCTGCCCGCCTGTTACCGATTCAGATTATCAACTACTCTCCCTCCCACTTTGAGGGGTTCCCTGTGCCCAGTGTGTCATGTTCAATGTTGTGGACCATCCAGTCGAGTTCAGTGCTGTCAACCATCTCCAGTTCAACCCCCCATTGGACAGTAGCCTTGCGAACTTCGGTTCTACAGCTGCTGTTCCAGTTTCAACAGAGGCGACTATACTACCGGTAGGTTTAATAAGTTGATTCCTGACTTGGTGAGTAGTTGCGTGTGTCCTATGTGGTCATCCTGCTATCAGGCTTTGTGGCCTGCACCTCTATACGACTTAGGCTGCAGCAAAACTTCCTTGGAACAGTCACCAACTGGTAGCAAAGCTCTCAAACCTGCCAACTCTAAAGTGTGTTTCTTCAGTGGCTATAGACTGCTGCATGTGTGTGCCTTATGCCTCACGGTTCATTCTAGAGCCATCTGCTCTAGATCCATGTCTACTAATAAATAATAAATAACATTAACATTCTAGTCCTCCAGCATTTATTGCCATCTCACCCTGACACTAAGCTTATGCACTTCATCATGTCAGGTCTAACAATCGGCTTTTATACTGGTATCATAGCCTGCCCATCTCCCTCCCTAGAATGCCCCAACTTGGTTTCAGCTCTGGCTGAGCCTCACATTGTGTCTTCCCTTCTGGCCAAGTAATCCCAAAAATGTTTCTTGCTCGGTTCATTCCCCAGCCACCCCATTCCTGTTTTGACACATCAATCCCATAGGTCTAGACACCAATATATTTTCTGTGAAAAAGAGCTTGATGACTAGGGATGGGCGAAACTTTCTGTCTCAAAGTGAAATCGGCAAAAATTGGCACTTTCCGGTTGGTAAAAATTTCCTGCGAAAAGTGCAGATTTTTTGCTTTTTTCTGCTTTTTTTGGCCCATTGAAATCAATGGGAACATAGAAGTTACACACAACACATTACAAATAATATTTTATTTCCCAAAGGCATTGTTTAAAAGGGGCATGAAGGTGCCTATGTTGATGGGGTGTGGGGAAAGAATCAGTTGAACAGGGAATGTTTTTGGGGTTGTTTACTGGGATAAAATAAAATAAAATAAAAACCAAAGACATTTTATAAAAGGGGTCTGAGGAGGGTGCCTGTGTTGGTGAATGAATGAATCATTTGAACAGGGAATTTGTTTTGGGGGGCTTTCGTGATTGCTATTGGGGGACAGTTAATAAAAAAATAAATCAATAAAATAAAATGACATTTGTATTTAAAGTGACAGAGACAGGAACCCCTTGAAATAAGCTGCCACTGGGGTGGACTGATACTTGATAGAGTATTTTGTAGAGGATGATTTGTTTGATTTCTTGTTAGAGGCCTTTGTAGGACTTAGACTTACTAGAGACCCAAGCCCTGAAGAAACATTGATTTGTAGGACTTAAGCTAGTTTGGCACAAGCCCTAAGGAAACATTGATTTGTAGGACTTAAGTTTGTTTGGCACAAGCCTTCAGGAAACATTGATTTGTATACTTAGGCTTGTTAGAAATACCCCCCCCCCAAAAAAAAAAAATGGTTTATTTTTTTGTAGGACTAGTTTTTTTTTTTTTTTTTTTCAAAACACAAGCCCTGAGAAAAAAATAAAAATGCCCTACTGGCCTAATGCCAGAAGTTCATGTTGTCCAGTGGCCACTGTCAAATGTCCTCCTGAGTTGCAACTGCTGTTCGTACTGCTGCTGATTTGTTTAAGAAGCAGGATGATTAGGCAGATGAAAGGAATGGGATCAACAATAGCAGTAACATGAAAGATGGATGATGAAGGCTCCACTTGTCACAACTGGCTCCAGTGATGTGCCTGTGGCAGTAGCAGAGGAATAAGTAGCCCCCAGTATATGTGGAGAAAATAACAAGTTGACCATTAAATCTTCTCCACCTGCCCCTCTTCCAAAATCATCATGGGTGTGTTGTTATTAGAATATAAATTTTTCCCTTGAGAACAGGAACTGTGGCATCCATCAGCAGCTGCAATGTGCACAGTATGTGTGTGGTAAATAACATCTGGTGGTACAACTGTATCCAAACACTAAGACACCCGAAACCAAGCACTGCTGCTGTCAATGTACCCCTTGTCCAGACCCCACTAAAGACACATGACAACTTGCTGACAATTTAATAGTAATGATGAACCCTCCCTGCCAGAATCCTAGCATATTCTGCAGGATGGAATCTCCTCAGATTCCACTTGATGACCTCAGATGCCTCCACCACACTGGCATGTGTGGTCAGTGCACCACACAGTGTGCAATGGGTAGAGATGAACTGCCATATCCTGCCATGATTTCTGGAGGAGGGATGGGGAACAGGTGAAGAAGAATGTCCTCTTTCTTCTTGTCCTCCACATTCCCCTTCACTTTCTATGTCAGCGGATAATGTTGCTGTTGTTGCTGCTACTACCTCAGATTTAGCACTGCAACTAGGATCAGGAGGAGTATTGCTACTGATGGCAAGTGGAACCTATCCTAGTCCCGCATTACTTGTTGACCCCATTCCCACTGTGTCCACAGTGGTCTGTGGCATACTAGCCTGATCCTCAGAACCCTGCTGCCCTTTCACCTCAGCAGCAGCAGCAGCAGCAGAAGTTAGAGCAGTTGCAACTTCCGCTAGTTTCCAAAGCTGATTGCTAGTGGGGATGCCCATCCTCATCCCTGTCTCCCATTCCTTCTCAGTTTCTGCTAAAAAGGCCATCAATGTCTCTTCCACCCCAGCTTCTCCAACACCACCACCACCACCACTAGTCCCTACGTGCTGCTGCTCTATTCCAGACATCTCACTGCTGCTTGGAAGAGGTGAAGAGCAATGTGACAGAGGGTCCCCTGTTGTCACACATGGCAAAATTTTCTCCTTCCCCCCTGACTACTACAAGAAACACTAGCAGCAGGCAAAGTATTGGTGGCAGCAGGTTCAGCACTGGCAGCAGGTTCAGTACTAGCAGCAGGTTCAGCACTGGCAGCAGGTTCAGTACAAGCAACAGGTACAACACTAGTGGCTGCAGGATCAGAAATGGTGGCACTGGCAGCAGGGGCAGCACGTCTGGAAACAGGTACAACACTAGTGGCTATGGGTACAGCAATGGTGGCACTGGCAGCAGGGGCATCACGTCTTGCAGCAGACACAGGCAGCTGACATGTCCTACTCTCAATAGTACTACCCTTTTCTCCCTCCCTTCCCATTCCCTTTTATTCCTCCCTTCCCATTAAATTCCCCAAGATCCCTTGCGGTGATTTAGGGGGACTGGACAGCATTGGTACAGTAGTGGTCCCTTCCTCCTCAGACCTGCTCATAGAGATAGGAGTGCCTATGAGCCTCTCCTGACACACTTTTTGCAAAATATCACAAGAGAACAGCACAGCACGCCTATCTCGTTCTGTAGCTGCTTCTATTGTGTCTGCCTTCAGTGAAAACTTAACGCTTTTATAGCAGAAGTGCGAAAACAACGTAAATCAATGGGTGGAAACTTTCTAGCCATTGAAAAAATGGCAAAAAATTTTGGCCAATGGGCAACAAATGTGAAAATTTTAACCGCTAGTTTTAAAGAGGATTTTCCCATGAAAAAGCGGATAACAACGTGGTTTTCACAAAATTTTCTGCGGGAACACAGTGCCAGCTTTCGCCCACCCCTACTCGTAGGGTTGATTCTACTAACATTACACACATCTTTTTCATGCTTTAGATGTATCGATATGGGGCTTAGGGCCTCATATCTGTGTTTCCACCAGACCCCTCAATTCCTACAGTAGGACTAAATATGCGTTAATGGACTCTGTGCCCCAAAAAAATGGGTACAGATTTTCATCTATTACAGTGGGTTGCTTAACGCATCTTAAGACTCAACGGATGGAAATGAATGGTAAAATGGCTGACTTTGAAATGCTTTTTAATGGGTTTCAATGGACGCTAACTTTAAATTTGAAGGTACAGCCCTGTTTGAAGGTATGCCATTTGTGGGATAGAGTAATCCTTTATCAAGCCTTTAATGCTGCACACTACATAAGTAGATCCACAACAATGTTTCATGTGAGTATATATCTTTGGATGCTGCTTTTTGGTGGTAGAATGTTTGTATCAACATACTGCGCTAGAAGGCACCTTTCTTTTGTCTCTCACTTCTCATTTATTATATTGGGTTGTTCAATATGTTTTATATTTTTTTTATTTAGTTTTTTATATTTAGGTAAATCTTTTTTTCTTTTCAATCACGTAGGTTACAGGGAAGCAATTAATATATTAATAAGTTATTTTCTAGCCTGATTGCAAATCCTCAAAAGACAAAATCCTTTGCAAGTTACAAAAACAACACTTTACTAAACTGATTGGCACCTGTCAGCTGCATCTCTAGGGAGATTTTTTTCACCAGAATAGACCACTTCATGCTGATGTTTGCTATGCTACAAAAGCTTAAATAATTAAAAAAACAACAATTTGTTTCTCTTATGGTTAGGTGATTAGTGTCCTTATTTACAGGGGAAAACATTTTGTTGATTTTAAAGGAGAACTTGTAAACACAAAGAAATTGAAGCTTGATTAATCAAGTCAATGTTAATTGACATCAGGAATTCATTAATCCTTTATCTGTGATATGAAAGAAAGAAATACACTAATGAGAGTACGCACGTGATTTAAAGTACATTCAAAAATACATTTGAAAAAGTACTCTAATTTGTTTTCTTTTCAAATCCTCTACCAACACCATTAAAGGAAAACTAACACATTTTTGATTACTTATAAATGTGTATAACACTATTTTAACCACATAAATATTATCAAGGCATTTAAGAACTTGATTTTTGTGCCTTAATGACCTAATGACCTTTACATATGTAAGACGCCCTACAGATAGGGTGTGGCGTCAGCAGTGATAGCACTCCCCATTTGCTTACAGGAGACTCAATTAAACTTTATGAAGTGATTGTATTTTGATATGTGTGGCCATTAATATAATTTTTCTATCTAATAAGCTAGTTTGTGCATCCATAAAGGATTATTTTTGGTCTATTGTACCTTCCTTCTTTAGTAATTGGAGTTTTCACTTCTTATGCCTTGCGTATAGCATTTGGCGTATGGGGTTTTGCTTATATCGTATGGTGTTTGGAGTATTGCATATAGTGAATAACGTTTAGCTATAGCATTTTGTGAATTGTATATACCATTTGGAATTTGGCGTATTGCATATAACATTTCGCATATTGCATATAGCATTTGGTGGGTTTGTGTATAGCGTTTCATTATGGTGTTTGGCATTATGTTTATTGCATTTTCCATTTTGTGTGTAGCATTTGGTGTATAGTGTTTGGCATGTAGCATTTGGTGTAGATTGTTTGGTGTATTTTGTATAGTGTTTGGTGTATCATGTATAGCATTTGCATTTGGCATATAGGGTTTGGAGTATTGCATTTTGGGCTTGGTATATTGCGTATATCTTTTTTGTGTTTGCATTTTTGAGGCAATGTGGTAAAGGGGAGTCTGAGGCGATGAGGCAAAGGGGAGGGAGGGTATACAGGGAGGAGCAGTGTACTGTGTTGGTGGTTCAAGTCCTTTCAGAGATTTTCACAGGAGTGGGTGGGGGTACACCCCCTGCTCACTCCTGTGAAAATCATGCCCCATGCTTACACCACTGGGACAGGTAGTATGGAGGAGATATAAATAACTCCTCATTACTGCTTCTCGGGGTGCGTTTGGCTTCAGAAAAACTTTGTGGGTCACTTGATGAATCCCCTTTTCTATAAAAAATATTTGTAGTCAGGGCTTATGGTAAATGATAATGGATAGTGATAGGTAAGGATAGTGCAAGATGGTGGGAGTGAGGAGTTGTGGCAAAACATGGATGTTTACAAAACCCCCGGGTCATGTGAAGCAGTGGGCCTGTTTAGATTGCTCACCTAGATGGAAACTGAAAAAAAAGGATGTAGGAGGGTGGGGAACGCTAACTGTAAACATGCACAAGAGGGTCCTGGGAAGGCCAGTATATAAAGCCTCCAGCTCCTCCCACAATTTCAGGCTCAACCTTCTACCTGTAGTTGGGGCTTATGGTAATGATAATGAATAGTTATTGGTAAGGATATTGCGAGATGTTGTGAGTAATTAGTTGTTGTGAAATGCGGGTGTATGCAAAGCCCCCAGGTCGTGTGGGCCTATTTAGAGGTTAAAAATAATGGGTAGATTAAGTTAGTTACCAAATGAGTGATTGGAAGGCACTTTGGATCTGTCATCTGGGATATATCTGGTGAAGCAAGATAAGCAACACCTTCCCATCCTTTGGATGATGTATGCAGGAACCTTATTCATAGATGCTGAGTATGTTGCTCCTATTCTGAATGAGTGACCTGAATAGTTGTGGGGATTTAATTGCAAGCAGCTGAGGAGAATTATGAGATGCCTAATGAATGTAGGCAACAGAGGGCTGGAATCTGGATTATTAGCCAAAAAGAACAGAAGTCTGTCCAGTGTAACCACTGGGCACCAGTAATCAAAAGTTTGAAAATATAAAATATTGACTCCTTTGCGGAGGGTATCAGTTTTTAAATTAGCTAGGTGGGTGGAATAATGATTATTGATCTTGAGCAAGTCTGATTTTAATAAATAGACATCATGTTGGTTGGATATTGAAGATCTGCTTGGCCTGAGAAAGCCAAAAAGGGCTAAATAAATGCCTTTGGAAATAATTATGTTGGTACTGTGTTCAGATGGTTTAGACAGTAAAAGATCAGACAGTCGCTTAAACAGGAGGCCTTCTATAGGGAGACGTTTGTGTGAAGAAGTGGAAGGGAATTTTGTAACGCCTTTGATAAATAATGTAATGTGCGGAGAGGAGTGGATTGAAGCGGGAAAAGAGATACCGAGGAGTGATAGGTGGTGCTAAATGCCTGCTAGATGGTGAGAGGTGGAAGGCTGAGTGGCAGAAATGCTAGAAAGATAGAATGGAGGAGGCTGAATAAGGGGCTATTGGCTTGGTATACATAGAAAGTGGGAAAACGATTGTCAAGCTTTCCTGTATGTTTTTCAGGTGTTAGTGGCTAAATCACTAGAGATTAACCATTTGAGTGCCAGAGAGGTACGCAACGCATTGCAAAGCAATGCGTTGCGTACCCGTCTGGCACTCAAAGGGTTAATTGCTCAGAGTAATCTAGATGAGTCATCAGAACAGGATCATTTCTTAGAATGCAGGTGGATGGTCTGGGTGTGTCTTTGCTGATGGACATAGATGGAGGAATTTCTGAAATTGCAAATGGCAGAGAGCATCAGCAACTGTGTTAAACTGCACAATGAATAAAAAACTTATAGTATAAGGACTACCAAGTGAGCTTCCTCATGAATTTCATAATGCGAGGACAGGAAGATCTAGCTTTCTCAATTACGCTTTTGGTAGCTGTAGTGTCTGTATGAAAAGTGACGGGTAGGCCAGACCTAGATGGACCCCATAAACTGACTGCTGCTCTGATGGGGATAATTTTGAACAAAGTTGAGGAACTGTTAAATGTAGCAAGTGTTGAGATCTCTGGAGGTCATTTTTCTGCAAACCAACCTTTCCCATGAATTACTGCGAATCCATGAGAAGGTGAAGCATCTGAAAAAATGTGTGGAGAGGTGGCTGATGGGATGGGAGGAAAAACTGAGTGATCATTCCAAAAAGCAAATCTTGTGGCAGGATGATACTAAAAGATTCAGGGGCAGGGGGGGTTGGAGTAACTGGGAGACAAAAGACCTGCCTTGTGGGATTATTCACATAACAAAGCTCAGATAGCCTAATAGATAGGGATGGGAGAAAATGTTTGCCTCACAACAAAATTCTACAGCCATATAAAAAGGTGTCAGGCTCTCACAGCATGCCATTCTGTGTTTGTGAGAGGAGAAAACAGCATGTTATTGAGCTAGAGAAGATAGGAACATCAAGGGGAATTAAAGCTTAGTTTAGAGAGTCTTTTAGGTAGGACATTTGTTCTCTGTATCAGGGGAGTTTAGGGGCACTCTGGGGGAGAAAAAGAGAGGATGGAGGTTGACCCCAAATACCCCAAAATTCAGTGTGTCTGACTGGCAAGACACAGGAACCTGGGGTCCAGTTTGATTGTATATTTTGTTTTCAGTGTCTCTGTTCTGGGGAATTCTCTGGAACAAAGTTGCTGATTTTGTTTTTTAGCTATCTTTTTTTGGGGGGTGACTGTGATAAGATAGGGTGGACAACTTAAAAAATAATAATAATAAAAAATAAAAAAATAATTTAACAAATATATTAGGTGACAGACAGCTGACTAGGAGCCTGATGTGAGCTCTTTGACTGAGGCAACTTGATAGACAACATACAACACTGAGAATTTGTTGAAGACTAAGGCAAAACATCACACTCCATCAGTTGTGTACTGTAGAGAGTAAAAACACACACAGTAGTTGAGTAATGTCCAGAAAAGCATAAGTGGCAGGGGGAGAGGGAAAGGTGAAGCTGTGCAAGGATGTGGGAGTAAAGTGGTAGTTTAAAAACTGACTACTGCAATGGTTGCTGCTGTGTGTGCAATAAATGATGATGATCCCTCTCCTCCCAGGGTGTATGGAGTTTGTCAAGGTCCCACCAATCACACCACGCTATTCTCCCACCATCACTTCCATACACATCTGCCACATTGTAGGTTGTACTTTATTTTTTTTATGACTTGACATCATCATGAATATGTGCCAGTATCACTTAAAGGTATAGTAATGTATATAATAAAGTTGTGCTCCGAGTCTTCTACAATGGTTTTATAACATGCAGCGCTAAGTTTAATAACTTACCGTTCAGTAGTTCAAAAGATATTGAAGCTTAAATGATGCCTCTCCCGTGCCTTCTGGCCACCTCTCACCAAATCTTCATATTTCAGTAAGTAAGTATAAGGAAAACCCTGCCCTCCTTGATGAAGGAGGGCAGGATTTTCCTTTTGCATACCGAAGTTTGTCCAACGCCGCTCTCCATCAGAAACACACTCACAGGCAGCGTGACATAGCCAGAAGGGGTGGGAGGATGATCATTTAAAATTCAATATTTTTTGAACTACTGAACAGTAAGTTTTTAAACTTAGAACTGCATGTTATAAACCATTGTAAAAGACTTAGATACCAACTTTATTATATACATTACTATCCCTTTAAGCAGGAAGTTAGTGTTATGGGCAAAGGACAAATGCACTCTGCATGCTAACACAATTGTCAAGGTATATGCTGCTGTAAGACCCACAATTTTGCCTTTCTGCTGCTTATTATTAAAATACTACCGCCCTCAGAAGAAGTAATATTGTGCTGGGAAATGTTGCACCATAGGAAACATAGGGGAAAAATGTGTTGGAATAGGAGAAAAATGTGATAGAATAGGCAAAATATTTGCTGGAATAGGTGAAAAGGAGGAAAATTTTGCATTGGAGAAAAGGAAAAAACTTTTGTGAAAAAAAGAGAAAAATTGTCAGTTTTTAGTGAAATGTCACTTGGGAAGTTTTTCTCACTTTTCACCTATCCCTGCCTGCTAACAACTGGGGGGGGGGGCGACAGCAATCGCTCTGTTCCCGCGAGAAACACGTTGTTATCCGCTTTTTCATTTGAAAATCCGCTTTATAACAGCGATTAAAATCTTCAATTTTTTTACCCATTAGCCAAAATTCTTCACCATTTTTTCAATGGCTAGAAAGTTTCAGCCCATTGATTTAAGTGTTTTTCACCTTTTCACTATAAAAACTCAATGTATTTGCAGAAGTGAAAGACAATAGAAGCAGCTACAGAGCAAGGTAGACATGCTGTGCTGTTTTGCCGTGATCTTTTGGAAAAATTGAGGCAGGAGAAGCACATAGTGACTGCTGAAACTATGAGCAGGTTTAAAACTAATAAAAGGAGGAACTGTAAGAACCCTTATGTGTCCACTGAGTCTGTGGAGGAGGAGGAAGTGAGCACAACTGAACCAATGCTGTCCAGTCTACCTAAATCACCCCTAGGGATCTTGGGAAATTTAACGGGAATGGAGGGAGAAAAGGGTAGTACTAGAGAGAGCAGGACAGGTCAGCTGCCTGCGCCTGCTGCCAGATGTGCTGCCCCTGCTGCCACCATTGCTGTGCCTGCTTTCAGATGTTCCGCCTCTGCTTCCACCAGTGCTGTGCCTGCTGCCAGTGCTGAACCCTTTGCCACCAGTGCTGTGCCTGCTGTCAGACATGATGCCCTTGCTGCCACCAGTACTGTGCCTGCTGGCAGTGTGTCTTGTAATACTCCGGGGGAGGAGAAATGCTAGTACTACTACTACTAAGAAGGGCCCACAGTTTGTTACCTTTAGGAGTGAAGGAGTAAGTGTAATGGAAGCTGGGAAGGGACCACGTCGCCTTCCGCCGTTGTGCCTGGGTCTCTCCTTCTTGACGCAAGATAAGCGCCGCCGGATGCACCAGTTGAAGTATGGACAGTCACTGGAAACAGCCACAGGATCGCTGGAAGCAGGGAAGCAGGGAAGAGTCCACGTCGCCGCCTGACAGCATATGAAGTTGGGACGCAGGAAGCTGGCAGCAGGCGGTCGACGATTCAGGATACTTGGTGCAGATGGATATCAGAGTGGACACTTTAGACCATAAGCAATACAAGACTCCAGGACTCCTTGTTCACTCCAAAACATAACTCACTTTATTGTCACAAACCACAGATATTTATATACAGTACAGTACACTGGATCACATGGGGAAACCTGATACAATAGGGAACATGATTAAATCATAACACATCAGACAAAAGGCCAGCAGCAGATGGTAAGGGCTGACACAATGGGAGCATTCACAGAGGTAATCAACTCACAACATATAAAACAAAGGGCTGGCAACAGAGTTTCGGGTTATACAATAGGTGACTCACAGACTGAGGGGTGTGAATGGATTAACACACACAGCAGGGGGTCTCAGGACAGTTCTCAATACAATGACTTGATTAACACCCAGCAGGAGCTCTTGAGTCAAATGGCTGGAGTGGATACAATACACATCCTAGGGAAAAGTACAATTAAACACAAACAATATTTGACAATACATAAAACATAAATCTTTTAACATAAAGATAGTAAACCCCCCATCTGAGGTCAAAGGAGGCCAAGGGGCCATAGTCTTTAGGTAAAACGTTTGAGGTCCAGACAAGGGCCCAAGTAACGGAAAAGATCCGTTACATTTCTCCCCCTTTTTGTACCAAGCCAGCAGTTGCAATAGTAAACGCTGGCTTGGAGCTTTAACAGAGCATAGCTGTTGGGAGCCCCTTGTCTGGACAGTTCATTAGTCCGGAGGCCTTGGTCCTAGGCCAGTCTCAAATGGAAGCCCCTTGTCCTGGGCCAGGGAAACAATGAGCAGTCCTTTTGTCCTGGGCCAGGAGAAAACATGAGCCCCTTGTCCGGGCCCGGCAATAAAAAACAAGTCCCTTGTCCTGGACCAGGGGTACAGTCTTGGTTCTTAATTCTGGGCCAGGGATATTGGTGCCTGTTGGCCCTGGCAATCACCAAATGGGGCGGCTTCTCCTGGGTCATGCTCCACTCAGAGCTGGAGTCCAATGTTCCTGGGTCTGGGGCCAGTGGCTCAGGGTCCAGAGCCAATCTATACGGGGGATCTCCCTGGGGCAACTGTGTCTCTGGGTCCTTAGCGGCCTGGGCATCAAAGTGTGGGGAGAGGGGCACATCTCCCCCTTTTAGTTGGGCAAGTGCCCCAGGGGGACAGGAGAGGATGTCCTTCCCACTCTCCTGGGCTGGGGCAACGTTCTGAAAACCGTCCACATAACTGGGCACTCGTTTGGGCAGGGCAGGGGTATTCAAAGTTCTAAAGGACCAGGTGGAGGACACATTCCCACCCCCCAGGCAGAACTCAGGGAATCCAGGGGCCCCAGCAACATCCCTGGTGAGGACTGTGGTCCCACTCACCAGATCAGGGCCCAAAGGGGAATTGATGGGGAGCGCCTTCTTGGGGCTGCTGTTGAGCTTGCTCCCACTCACCAGTGTCAGGGCAAAGTAAGGGGTGGTGTGCTCACTTCTACACACCACAGTAAGTAATCATCAAATTAATAGTGACTGTGAGGAGGAAGACTCAGGGGCTGAAATTTATGTGGTTGATGTTAGTAGTAGTAGTAGTAACAGTGATGGTGAAGCAGCCAGTGGGACTAGTGTTAGGAGAGAGGTAAGGAAAGCAAATGAGAGCATCAAGACTAGTAGTCAAGGGACCCTACACTATTCCCATGACCCTGAGAGTTGCCTTTGCCCCTACAGCATTGCCCATGTGGAACATGATCCTGAAGAAGGCAGAATTGTCACCACTGCAATAATACCACCACCACCACAAGGAGCACAGATCAGCTGCCTGTACCTGCTGCTATTGCTGCCAGTCTGCCTCCTTAACGTCACCAAGAAATGGCAAGTGTGACATTAGGGGACCCTCAGTCATGTTGCTCGTCACTTCCTCCAACCAGCAGTAAGATGTCTGTAATAGAGCAGCATCAGCAAGTAGCGACTAGTGGTGGTGGTGATGATGATGGTAGAGAAGCTGGGGTGGAAGAGACATTCATGACTTTTTTAGCAGAAACTTAGAAGGAATGGGAGACAGGGATGAGGATAGCATTCACCGCCACCACCAGTAGTGAGCTTTTGGAATTTGCAACTGCTCTTATTCCTTCCACTGCTAAGTTGCAAAGGCAGCAGGATACTGAGGACCAACATGGACACAGTGGGAATGGGGTCAACAAGTGATCTGGGACTAGGAGAAGTTCCACTTGACAGCAGCAGCAATACTCCTGGTCCTAGTTGCAGTGCCTGTTATGAGGCAGTAGCAGCAACAGCAACAACATCATCCTCTACCCCAGCCAGTTAAGGGCAATGTGGACAAGAAGAAAGAGGCCATTCTTCTTCGCCTTCCCCTCTGTAACGGTTTGTTTGACACACAGACACAGTGGTTTAGGATAAAACACAGTTTTATTGAAATCACAGTAATAAAATAACCCTCAAAGGTCCTGTAGTATATAAGCTGAATAATACAGACACAAGACAGGTTACATATACATATGCCTACACAGGTCCAGCATAAACATAAAGTCCACAACAGTCTATACTGACACAGGTCAAGTAGAATATAATGGATTCCCAGGAGCGAGGTATTGCATGGGTTAATGGTCTTCTTTGAGTGTAAACAGTCCCATGTGCAGAGAGGTCTGTGATGGGGCTCTTTCCAGATAGACAGCTGAAGGATTAGTAATGCCCAGAAACAGGTTAGCAGAACAAACATGAACTGCCAAGGTAGTAATGGGAACTGAGTCACATAAGGCACTGCTGTAGCAGTAACGGAGACCAGACTACTTGCACTCTGCCGGAGCAGTAATGGGGACAAGACCAATGGCACACTGCCGTAGCATTAACGGAGACAGACACTTGCTCTCTGCAGAGCAGTAACAGAGACTAGACCGGTGGCTCACTGCCATAGCAGTAACGGAGGCAGACACTTGCACTCTGCAGAAGCAGTAACGGAGACTAGGCCCAAGGCACACTGCCGTAGCAGTAACGGAGGCAGACACTAGCACTCTGCAGAAGCAGTAACAGAGGCAAACCAGTGGCTCACTGCCGTAGCAGTAACAGAGGCAGACACTTGCACTCTGCATAAGCAGTAACGGAGACTAGGCCCAAGGCACACTGCCGTAGCAGTAACGGAGGCAGACACTAGCACTCTGCAGAAGCAGTAACAGAGGCAAACCAGTGGCTCACTGCCGTAGCAGTAACAGAGGCAGACACTTGCACTCTGCATAAGCAGTAACGGAGACTAGGCCCAAGGCACACTGCCGTAACAGTAACGGAGGCAGACACTTGCACTCTGCAGAAGCAGTAATGGAGACTAGGCCCGAGGCACACTGCTGTAGCAGTGACGGAGGCAGACATTTGTACTCTGAAGAGGCAATAACGGAGACTAGGCCACTAGTACACTGCAGGTGCAGTAACGGAGGACAAGCCCGATGGCACACTGCTGTAGCAGTAACGGGGACTAGGCCACTTGTACTCTGCAGGAGGAAATGGAGACACAGTTGCCTGACAATCAGAATGTTGCCAAGGCAACACAGCGCAGGAACACCAACCAAGCTGGGTCGAATCATGGAGCAGGAACATCAGCCAAGCTGGGTCGGTACACAGGAGCAGGAACGTCAGCCAAGCCGGGTCGGTACACAGGAGCAGGAACGTCAGCCAAGGAGGGTCGGTACACAGGAGCAGGTGCAGAAGAATAGTCAGGCAATCCGGGTCAGTACACAGGAGCAGGAGACAAGATGAAGAGTAGTCAGGCAGGCCAAGTCGGTACACTGGGAATCACTGAGCAGAAACAAGCACTGGCACAGGAACACCACGAAAGGGCACCGGATGGGTGCCAAAGCCCAGTATATAAAGGTCATACTGGGCGGGACAAACACACGGTAGCCAAAGCCAGCAAAGCACAGGATAAGACTGACAGAAAACAAGGGAGCACAGGCACCGTGATACCCTCCCCCTGAAGTCATGGGTGTGGGACTATTTTTCACTTAGGGTAGGCACAGTGCAGTCATCACCAATGGCACTGTGCACAATTTGTCTCAAGTCAGTGAGAAGGGGAAAGGAGGGAACACGCCTTGCCACAACCACCCTGATAACACACATGAAACACAGACACCAAGACATTTATGTCAAACATGTTCAAGCCAAACTCCTACCACAGAAATCAAGCACCACTGGTACTGATCCCCCTGACTCTCCAGAAAGGCAACAAGAGGCGAGGCAGAGATCAAAGAGGACAAAGAATAGCAAAATACAGACAGAGACTGGAAATTCCATGACAAGTGAAACAACTAGCTCACCATTACCTTCTTCCTCTAGGGTAACAACTACATCCTCTGCCAGTCCACCTCGTTTATCGTTACCTACCCCACGAAATGATAGCCACTCTGTTTATGTTAGGATGCGGCAGTTCATCTCTAACCATTGCACACTGTGTGGTGCACTGACCACACATGCCAGTGTGGTGGAGGAGAATCAATATCATCAAGTGGCATCTGAGGAGATTCCATCCCTCAGAATATGCTAGGCTGCTGGCTGGGTAGTTCCATGATGAACTATCTTGCCATCACCTTCTTCCTCTAGGGTAACATCAACTTCTGCCAATCCACCTCGTTCATCGTTACCTCTGCTGCCAAGCGATAGCAATTCTGTAGATGTTAGCATGTGGCATTTCATGTCCACCCATTGCGCACTGTGTGGTGCACCGATCACACATGGCAGTTTGGTGTAGGAGAATCATAAGCAGGGCAAAAAGCAGCACCTGAGGAAATTATATCCTGCAGAATATGCTAAGATGGTGGCAGGGAGGGTTCATCATTACGATTAAACTGTCAGCAAGTTGTCATGTGTCCTTAGCGGAGTGTGGACAAGGGGTATATTGATAGTGGCAGCACTTGGGTTCTGGTGTCATGGTGCTTGGATACAGTTGTGCCCCCACATATTATTTACCACACACACTGGGCACATTGCAGTTGCTGATGAGAGTCACAGTTCCTGCTCTCAAGGGAAAAATATCTGTTCTAATAACAACACACCCATGATTTTGGAGGAGGGGCAGGTGGAGAGGAATTATTGGTCAACTTCTTTTCTCCACATTTATTGGGGGCTACTTATTGTGCTGTTACTGCCTCAGGGGCATCACTGGAGCTAATCATGGCAAGTGGAACCTTCATCTTCCATTACCCATGTTACTGCCATTGTTGATCCCTGTCACGGAAGCCTCCATGCCCTGGGCTTCTGGATGGGCCTGGGGGTCAGCCTCCTCCCTACAGACTATGGGCTTTATTCATGGGGAAGCTACTTTCTCAGCTTCTCGGTTCCCTCTTGGGTCTAAGCCACCCTGTGCCTACTGGGGGCACAGGGTAACCAGGAAACCCAGTCTGGTCTGTCCAATCCAGACTTCTATAGACTATCCAGCTATGGGGGACTGTCACAAGAATAGGACTGCAAAGACTCATGGTGTTTCAAATGTACACTCCCATTGTATTAACTGTACTCCATGTTTTTACAATATTGTGTCTTCCCCTACCCATTGGCCCTTTGTAAAGATGTGTATTCCCATTGTACTATTGTTCTCCAGTTATGTATGAAACGTCTCCTGTGTTCCCCCACCCACTGACCCTTTGTAAAGATGTGTATTACCATTTTACTATTGCCTCACCATATGTGGTATGCAGTAACCTATTGTATTCAAATATGTGTGCATAACTCATTATGTGGGTACATAAACCCTGTGCGTTCTACAGTAAACAAGTTCTTGTGTTACCTCTACACTGGTGTTGCCTGGTGCTTGGGGTAAGCTTGCAGTATCCAGAATGCGTTCAGCCTACACTGAGTCTTGCCTAAGTGACTGGGTGAATGGAGCTATGATCCTGGTTTCTGGCTGGTGGAATTCCTGAGTGTTGCTCTGGGCTAAGGAAGCACATTTTTGGTGGAGCTACTCAGTCTGAGTACAGATATTCAACACAATCTCATTCCCTTTCAGATGCCTAATCATCCTGTTGCTTAAACAATTCAGCAGCAGCAAGAACAGCAGTTGCAAATTCTGCAATTATGGACTCAGGAGGACAATGGCCAGTGGCCACTGGCCAACATGACCTGTCTGCACTAGACAAGTAGGCAATTTTATTTCTCATGGATTGTGCTTTAAAAAAATACAAAAAATAAAAAATAAAAAAACATAGGCCTACAAAAAAATAAACACTTTTTGGGGGTTTGTTTCTAACAAGCCAAGCCCTACAAATCAATGTTTCCTTAGGGTTTATGCCTCTAACAACAAATCTAATAAATCATCCGCTACAAAATACTCAATCAAGTCAAGTATCAGTCCACCCTAGTGGCAGCTTATGTCAGGGGGTTCCTGTCTCTATTGCTTTACATACAAATTTCTTATTTTATTTATTTTTTTATTTCTTTATTAACTGTCTCCCAATTACCAGTCAAGAAACTCCCCAAAACAAATTCCCTATTCAACTGATTCATTCCCACTCCACCCACAAACACAGGCACCCTCCTCAGACCGCATTTATACCTATCACAGTACCTTGTAGCGCCACCGCGTCTGGCGATGCTTACAATGACGCTCCAGCGTCATTTCCACCAGCGATTGGATGCATCAATGCTAGATGCATCATCTGCTTGCTCGAGGCTTCGGCATGCTGCAGGCCTCTGTTTTATGTGTTTGAGTCCTGTAGTCTCCTCCTACCTACTTCTTCCCTCTGAGCTGCTCCTCCTACCTACTTCCTGAAGAGGGGTTTAAAGGGTAGACTGATTCCTGACTCAGTTACCCTTATGTTGTTGTTGTTCTAAGTAGTTCATTATCTTGTATTCCTGATTCCTGTGTATGATCCAGCTTGTCTGTCCATCCATTCTGGTGTTGACCTGTGGCTCTGTCTGACTTTTCTCCTTGTGCGCTCCGATTTGCCTCAGATATCCTTTCTGGTGCAAAACTGTGGCTCTGGCTGACTACCAGCTCAGTGTATGACCTAGGCTTGTCCGACTACCCACTCTGGAGTTGCCTTGAGGCTCTGTCCACTGGGCATCCAGCATACCATCGCTTCAGTGGATATCCTATCTGGTGCAAACCTGTGGCTCTGGCTGACTACCCGCTCCGTGTATGACCTAGACTTGTCTGACTACCCACTCTGGTGTTGA
Organism: Rhinophrynus dorsalis; assembly: GCA_037306005.1. NCBI lineage: Eukaryota > Metazoa > Chordata > Amphibia > Anura > Rhinophrynidae > Rhinophrynus > Rhinophrynus dorsalis. The sequence continues at coordinate 292,669,996 of CM074720.1, forward strand.
CCTGGGGCTCTGTCCACTGTGCATCCAGCATTCTATTGCTTCAGTGGATATCCTATCTGGTGCAAACCTGTGGCTCTGACTGACTACCCACTCCGTGTATGGCCTTGGCTCATCTTACTATCCTACCTGGTACTTACTAGAAGGCCCTGTCTGTTCGCTCCATGTGTTGGTTCCGTTCCTCAGACATCCTTCCTAGTACTGACCTGGGGCTTTAGCAGACTCCTAGCTACTGACTGCAGGGTTGAGTCAGTAGCTTCCGTGTTGCATACGATATAGACTCCGCTCTTAGTCTGACTGCAGGTTGAGTCAGTGCTAGATCTGGGCGTCACCGTACCTCAAGACTCCAGTAGGCTGAAGCCTTGTTTCAGACAGTGTGGTGGAGATATTGAGAAACTGCTATTCCTGATACAGTACTTCAATCACCCACTGTGTATATATATATTACATTACTGTTATTATTCTCAAAATAAAGGTTATCTTAACTGTACCGTCTGACTCCTGGTTTTGCATGCCAACCATAACAATACCATGTCTTATGGGGTATTTTTAATCGTATTTACGATTTATTTTTTATTAACTGCCCCCAATCCCAGTAAACAAGCCTCACAAAAAAATTCCCTGTTCAACTGATTCTTTCTCCGCACCCCACCAACACAGGGGTATCCTTTCCAAACGTCACAAAGAAAATATTGTGCAGCTACAAACCACATTAACCATGCTGCAGTGTTTAAAATGGCGGCATGAGAACCTTGAGCTGAATAAAAGTGCTAGGTTGTCATGTCGCATCTTTAAACGTCGCTATGTACTGGCCACAACTCCCAACATCCTTACTTTGCATTGCCCAGCTCTCTATAATGATATAGGTGGCTTCATACGTTGTGCTGCAATCCAATGGCTGGACTCTGCCTGAAATGAGAGCAGCAAATCCTCACTGCATGAAGCATATGACTGGGGCTGGATTTAATTGCAATACAGTCCTTATATTTAATTTATTCTGGGTTTTTTCTTTTGTTCCTGTGGCTGAATGAAGTACATACTACAGTTAACCCACATGTTTTATGAAACATAATTTTACAGATGTCTACTACTGCTTTAAACATATTATGATTTATTAAAGCCTTGACAGAATATGCTAGACTGCATACACTCTTTCTCCTTCCCTATTACATTCCATTTATGGACTTGGATGGTCTTGTGTAGAAGAAGCCTGTTGACCATCCCTTCCCCTGCCTATATGATTAGAGAGAGCCAGGCAACGCAAGATAAGGTAAGGATGCTGGGAGTTGTGGACAGTAAATAGTGACGTTTAAAGATGCAACATGACAACCTATCGCTTTTATGTAGCGAGGTTCTCATGTCACCATTTTAAACACTACAACATGGTTAATGCGGCTTCTAGACGCAATATATATTTTTTGCGACATTTCAAAAGTGAACCCAGCGCAAGCACCCTCATTCCTCATACTATGCCTTTCGGAAATAAAATAATATTTGTTATGTGTTGTGTGTAAATTCAGTGTTCCCATTGATATCAATGGAATGAGCGAATACAGATGAAAAAAAGCAGAAAAACTGCACTTTTTGTGGGAAATTATTCACCAGATGGGAAATTCCATTATTCGCCGATTTCTCTTTGAGGCGGAAATTTTCACCCATCCCTATTTTTTAGAGGCACAAGCCCTGAGGAATCGGTGATTTGTATGATTTAGACTTGTTTTAGTTTAGTTTTTATATGGGCCTCTGGTTTGAAAGAAAAAGCCCTGAGAAAAAAATATGCCCTATTGGCCTAGTGCCAGCATGCTATATTATGGTAGCCACTGGCCAATAGCCAATGGCAAATGTCGTGGTGACATTGCGGCATTTGCCACAGCTGTTATTGTTGCTGCTGATGAGTTGTTTTAAGAGCAAGGCGATTAGGTAGCTCCAAGGGAATGGGATCAACATCAGTGATATTGGCGATGAATGATCATGGTTTCACTTGCCATGAGCTCAAGTATTGAACCTGAGGCAGTAGCAGTACCACAGATAGTCCCTGCCACCACTTCAGTTGTATCTTGAGAAAAGAAGTTGGCCAATAATGCTTCTCCTCCAAAATCATGGGTGTATTGTTGGAATACAAAATTTTCCCTTTAAATCAGAAAGTAACCGTGCCTTTCATCACATGTGATACAGGAGAAAGTGTAACACAATCCTTATCATTCTTCAAAAGTCATTGGGTAACATAGAAAAGACTATTAAAAAATTGTATGAAAATTTGTGAATTAGTAAATCACGTACATTACTTGACTTGGTGTCCATGAGAGAGAACCCATAGTGGGTAATCGTTTCTCCTGATACATATTTTTTTTTAAATATATTTTATTATCAGATCACTCCATACACATACAAGGAAAAAGGGTACATGTAATATCTGTCAAGTACAACAAGAGTATGCAAACATTTATAACAGATAAAAGGAACAGATATATATTAATAGGGCGTACAGAGTCAATCCGAGGTTTTTATAGAAATTCAACCCAAACTCCAAACATCTAACCTAACTAAGCTAAATCTACACCCCTCAATCCCAGTTCCTCTCTCCCCCGAGCCCGCAGCACCCCCCACCCCCCACCCACCAGCCAGTGTCACCACAAGATCCCGTCATAGATAGGAGTCAGACACAAAGGTGCACAACAAGTACACGCCACACACATCCACACGGCAAGTAGATATGAATCCATATGATCCACTCCAAAATGTTATACATCGCCGGGAGCTACAGTAGTGTTTGCTCTAGCTGTCCACCAGGTCTGCCACCGTCCCCAGATCTTATCAAACTTAGCCGGAGTACCTCTGTTTAAGTAAACCAATTTATAATGTGGAAAACACTGTGAAACCAGGTTTATCCACGCTCTACAATTGGGAGCTCTGTTTGACATCCAGTTCAAGGCCACCACCTTTCTCGCCATCACCAAGAGTTCACGCAGGAGAAATTTGTCATTAACATCCTCAATCTCATTGGGGAAGAGAGACAATAAACAAATCTTTGGAGTCGCAGGAACAGGTCTTCCCAACACCAGGGTCACAATACGCATTATCTCCGAACAAAACCTCCCAACCTCAGGACACTCCCAAATCATATGCAAATACGTGCCTCGAACATTATCACATCAATGGCAATGGTCAGTACCAGAATTCCCCATTTTAAACAGTCTGATTGGTGTATAATAAATTCTATGCAAAATATTCAGCAGTATCATTTGATGCCTAGTCGATGCCCAAATCCAGTTCCCATTTATTCTGTGAGGGAAATTCCTGATATCTCATGTGAGAGTCCAACCACTGATAAATATAAGAGAGAGGTCTCAGAGGCTCAAGGGTTATCAATCTAGTAAGTGGGAATGTAGCAATCATCAGTGCTCTATCGCCCCACTGGGCTCTAAGAGCATGTCTGGTACATAAATAAGAATAGAAAAGATTGTGTGGCAGGCCGTATTCGTCATGTATCTGTGCAAAGGATTTCAGCTGGTTATCATGATACAGTTGTCCTAGAGTATTAATCCCAAATCTAGCCCACAGAGGACCAAACTCACTACCAAGTAAGTGATGTAACCCCGCGGCGCCCCACAGGGGGGTGTCCGGGTCAATGGCCACATATCCCAGCAACCTCTTCAGCTCCCCCCAAGCCTCATATAGAGTTACAGCTAATGTAGTCCGAATTTTAAAAACTGCAGGGCTACCAAGTAATATCTGTAAAAGTTGGGCAAGGCAATTCCTCCCTCACGCTTCGGTCTCATAAGAGTAGTCAACTTGAGCCCGACTCCCGCCATGTGAAATAATTTTGTCTATTTGTCGGAAATATTTTTTAGGAATAGGGACCGGTGTATTCTGAAAAATATATAAAAACTTGGGCAAAAAAATCATTTTAATAAGATTGACCTACCAATAACATTTAAGGGCAAGTGAAGCCATGCCATTGTTTTATCATTAAAAGATTGAATAGTAGGCAACAAATTAATCTCCAAAAAGGAGTCCGTCATTGCTGCCACCTGAATCCCCAAATAAGTACAGTCAGCCACATAAGAAAGTGGGACATCCGGTGAGCGAGACTCCCGAAGACCACCATCAACCGGGAGCAAAGAGGACTTAGACCAATTGATCTGAAATCCGGAATATGTACCAATATCGTCCACCAATCGCAAAGTAGTCCTCAGGGAATCCCCATCATCACCAAGAAAGAGTAGAATTTCATCGGCATATAGTGCAATCTTTTCCTCTCTGCCCTCAATACTGAGTCCACGGATCAACGGATTAGCACGAATCAAAACAGCCAAAGGTTCCAGGGCCAAGGCAAACAAGCCGGGTGAGAGCGGACAGCCCTGCCTAGTGCCACAATGCAAAGAAAAGGGCTGTGAACTCAGTCCACCCGTCGCCACAGAAGCTCTGGATTTACCATACAAGACATGGATGGACCAAATCCAAAACCTCGAAGCACATGCCAAAGATATGGCCATCGACAGAGTCAAAGGCCTTAGATGCATCAAGAGACGCTATCGCCCGAGTTCCAATGGTTTCATGTGGAAGATGCAGGTGCAAAAATAATCTTCTAAGGTTGTGGGACATCGATTTGCCTGGGATAAAGCCAGTCTGATCTTCATGTACGATGGTTCCCAACACAATATTTAATCTGGTAGCCAGTATTTTCGCCACGATTTTTGCATCCGTGATCAAAAGGGAAATAGGTCTGTAAGAGTCGCAGAGCTCCAGATCCTTCCCTGGCTTAGACAATACAATAATGGAAGCATCATTCATGGAATCCGGAAGATGTCCATCATCTATGGCAGCGTAAAAAGTATTCAAGAGATGAGGGGCCAAGATATCCGCAAACTCCTTATAGCACTCTGCAGGAAGACCATCCACACCCGAGGCCTTGCCTGCCGGCAAACCACAAATTGCCTCCATCACCTCTCTAAGAAGTATAGGAGCATCTAGCATGCGTCAATGTTCCAAGAATAGTTGCGGAAGATCACAATGATCAATAAAATTAGATATCTGGGGCTCAGAGCGGGTTAGTCGAGACTCATATAAATGAGAGTAGAAGCGCTGGAATCGCAAATTAATCAGCTGCGGGTCCAGTATCAATTCACCCCCAGAATCTCGGATTGAAGAAAACGACGGAGTCCCCCTCTGCTAGCGAACAAGGTGAGCCAAAAGCTTCCCCGCCTTGTCCCCATTTTCAAAGATATTTTGTTTCATATAAAAAACATGACGGGCATTCAGTTCAGAAAGTTTTACAGAGTATCACAACGAACAAGAAACAAATTTAGTGTAGGACGCCGAATCCCCACTTCCCACAAACTGTCTTTCCGCCTCAGCAGCCTCCGACTCTAGAACCTCCACTTCTCTAGATTTAAGTTTATTTTGCGTAGATATAAGAGATATCAGAGAACCCCTTGCAGCTGCCTTGGCAGCCTCCCAAACAATACCCTGAGCAGCAGAGTTGACATTGTTGGCAAAATAGTCACATAAATCCTCTCTATGCCTAGACACCAATTGCGTATTAGTCAACCATACGGGACTAAACCTCCAAACTCTGGACCTAGATCTCTGGTGTCGATGTAAAGACAATAATAGCGGAGAATGGTCGGAGGCCACCCTGGTTAGAAAACAGCAATCCGTAACCCAATTCAAAGCCACCTGGTTAGCAAACACATAATCAATTCTAGATAACGTTTTATAAGTGGCTGAGTGGCAGGAGAATTCCCGGTCCTGCAGATGGAGAGTTCTCCATACATCTACAAGTCCCATATCGCTCACAAGATTGAGGAAGGCATCTCTATGTAATTTGGAATCAACCACCTTCCCACCAAATCTATCCAAATCAGGATTAGTAGCCATATTAAAGTCGCCCATACAAATTATATGGTGATGTGTCTTGTCAGAGACATATATATAAGCATGTCCTGGAGAACTGATGAGTCAAAAGGCGGTGGAATATAGATATTCATTAAGACAAACAGAGCTCCCTGCAGCGTACACGTTAGGAAGAGGTAACGTCCCTGTGGATCAGTCTTAAGATCAATAAATTCAAAAGAAACCAATTTAAAGATAAGGATGGAAACACCCCTAGCATATGTGGAGTATGTGGCATGATAATGACTCTGTATCCAGTGCCTCCTAAGAGACAAAACTCTACCTGCAGTAAGATGAGTTTCCTGCAACATAACCACCCCTGGAGTTTACTTCCTGACGTGATTCAAAACTAAAGATCGTTTAACAGCATCATTCAGGCCACGCACATTCCAGGATAAAAATTTGCAAGTTAGTGGTGTCATTACTGAAATAAGTGGAATGTGTTACACCCCTGGCCACATGGCAGGATCTGTTGGGGGCAAGGAGCGCCCGACCCAGAAGAGAGAGGAATCCCGGAAACCTAACCCCTAACTAAACAACTCACCCTATCCATATCCCCCCCAACCTGACAGAGATTTTATCCCAAAACCAACCCAAGACATCCCACCCTATCTCTATCACCCCCAACCTGACAGAGATTTTTTCCCTTAACCAACCCATTCCCGCGGCCTGGCAGTCAAAACTACTATCCCTTCCCTCCCACCCACCCCGCATTAACTAGAAATTAACCAGAGCACATATAGTCCCATCCGCACCCCCCGCCCCCACAGCGGTAGAGTAATGTTGAATTAAACACATCATCACCCCATAACATCCAGCAACATATACCTTAATGATCATATCAACAGAGACATCTCTGGGTCAAAACATTTCCCGTTAAGTAGGAAGCCCGTTAAGAGGAAACCAACCCCCCGTTCTCTATCAAGTGCCATCTTCACCACGCCCCCCACCCCAGCACCTCCTAGGCAGATCGGAGGCCACATTAAATAATCAGTAAAGATGAGCGAGCACCCCGATGCTCGGGTGCTCGGGTGCTCTGACCGAGCACCCCCTGATGCTCGAGTGCTCGGCCGAGCACCCGAGCCCCATTCAAATGAATGGGAGCACTCGAGCATTAAACCAGGCACCCCCTGCTCTGATGAGCGGAGGGTGCCTGGTCAATGTCCCCCTTCATCTCCGCTATGCCCCTCTTCCACAATGTCCCCCTTCATCTCCTATGCCATAGCGGAGATGAAGGGGGACATTGTGGAAGAGGGGCATAGCGGAGATGAAGGGGGACATTGTGGAAGAGGGGCATAGACTCTATGCCCCTCTTCCACAATGTCCCCCTTCATCTCCGCTATGCCCCTCTTCCACAATGTCCCCCTTCATCTCCTCTATGGCATAGGAGATGAAGGGGGACATTGTGGAAGAGGGGCATAGCGGAGATGAAGGGGCACATTGTGGAAGACGGGCATAGCGGAGATGAAGGGGGACATTGTGGAAGAGGGGCATAGAGTCTATGCCCCTCTTCCATAATGTCCCCCTTCATCTCCGCAATGCCCCCTTCATCTCCGCAATGCCCCCGTACCTCCATTCCCTGGTGGTCCAGCGGAGCGTCTTCAGATCTGTGCCTCTTCCGGCACAGATCCTCTTCACCCGAGCATGTCGGGCGAGCACATGGCGGTACTCGTACGAGTCCTGCCATGTGCAGAGCAGAGCGATGCTCGAGCCGATCCGAGCATCGGCCGAGCACGCTCGCTCAACACTAATAATCAGGCATTCAGCAATGTCAAGGAATTTGAGTGCCGAGCCACAGCTCTGCCGTAGTATACCACTGCCCAGAGGGTGTGAGGCAAGAGAAACGCAACAAAGTCGCCTCAGAGAAGCAATCCATACACCCATAATTATACCTGTAAACATGTATATACTTTGAAAAATATATGAGAACAATAATGATAATACAGCCCAATATCAAAATAAATGTCCCCAGAACTACTAGAGACAACCCCTCATTCAAGCACAGCAGCTCAGCATCCCCCGGGCGGGTCAGAGGCGTCATTAAAATACGGAAACAAAAGTAAACAGCTGCAATAATAAAAAGGGGGTTAATAGGTTTCAAGTGCCAACTCGTGGCAATGCAGGATCCGCCCACTGCCCGAGGGATGCAAGAAAGAACCAACAAAGCAGCATCCCTTCAGAACAGAGCCCGCAGCAGCAGCATGGTAGGAGAGAGAGGGGGAAAAAAAAATGGGGGGGAAATACCCCTCCCCCTCCCTCCCCCACAAATAAACACATAAGTACATACATGAAAGCATACGACTGCGCTGGGGTTGTCAAAACAGGCATACAAGCAGGCTAACAGAGTCATAGCATGGTATCCCTCCCTCAACCTCATTACCACTTTAGAGAACCAAAGGCAGTCCGTCACAAATCATAAGTCCCAGAGGAATCCCGGAAGGGCGGAACTAGTGTTGAGCGAGCACCACGATGCTCGGGTGCTCGGGTGCTCTGACCGAGCACCCCCTGAGGCTCGAGTGCTCGGCCGAGCACCCGAGCCCCATTGGAATGAATGGGGCGACACCAGGCACCCCCTGCTCTGATGAGGGGAGGGTGCCTGGTCAATGCCCCCTTCATCTCCGCTATGCCCCCTTCATCTCCGAATGCCCCCTTCAGCTTCGCAATGTCCCCCTTCAGCTCCGCTATGCCCGTCTTCCACAATGTGCCCCTTCATCTCCGCTATGCCCCTCTTCCACAATGTGCCCCTTCATCTCCGCTATGCCCCTCTTCCACAATGTCCCCCTTCATCTCCTCTATGCCATAGAGGAGATGAAGGGGGACATTGTGGAAGAGGGGCATAGCGGAGATGAAGGGGCACATTGTGGAAGAGGGGCATAGCGGAGATGAAGGGGCACATTGTGGAAGACGGGCATAGCGGAGATGAAGGGGGACATTGTGGAAGAGGGGCATAGAGTCTATGCCCCTCTTCCACAATGTCCCCCTTCATCTCCGCAATGCCCCCTTCATCTCCGCAATGCCCCCGTACCTCCAGTCCCTGGTGGTCCAGCGGAGCTTCTTCGGATCTGTGCCTCTTCCGGCACAGATCCCCGCCACCCGAACATGTCGGGCGAGCACATGGCGGTACTCGACGAGTACCGCCATGTGCCGAGCAGAGCGATGCTCGAGCCGATCCGAGCATCGGCCGAGCACGCTCGCTCATCACTAGGCGGAACCCATCTTCAACCCTGTTCCATATCCACAGTGCACAGGGGCCACGTCCACACGTCCCAACAAGCTCAGCCTCCATTCAGGTATATCAGCAGGAAGAGGATCAGACCAGGTAACTGCCATGAATCTCAGGATCCATTCCAGTGTCCAATGAGAATCAGGGAGAAGAGAAAAAATATGAAAACTCAGGGTTTCAATACCATGGTAGCAATGTCAGGAAATGATGACGTGATGAGATGATCTCAATGAGTGTCCACCCACTCTCTAGCCTCCGATACTGATGTGATGAAAATGGTGCCACCGCCATGAACAATTCTCAATCTGGCAGGAAATAACATGGAGTAAGAGATATTCTTTTCTCGAAGCTTGCGCTTCACCTCTGCAAACCTGCGCCTCTGGCGTTGAACATCAGCTGAGAAATCCGGATAGAAAGAGATTTGGTGATTTTCGAAAATTTTCGAAGTATGGCATCTTGATCTCTGTAATTCAGAAGCTTAAGTATCATCTGACGGGGAGGAGATCAAGGAGGTCTTGGGCCTGTCGGCAATCGATGTGCACGCTCAACAGTAAAGGATGGTGAAAGACCCTCCATGCCAACATGTTCCTTTATCCAGGATTCCATAAACTGCTCAGGGGCACGGCCCTCGCAGTTCTCCGGCAGCCCAGTTATACGAACATTATTGCATCTAGACCTGTTTTCAAGATCATCCACTTTAGATTGTAGAGATCGTACCTGATTCTTTAGTTCATCCACTGTGGTAACCATAGGAGGAAGCGTGTCCTCCACAGTAGAGATACGTTGACGGACATCTGTAATACTTTCACTCAGGTTCTGTTGATCTGCACGTAGAAGATTAATCTCCACCTGCACTGTATCAATTTTGTTGGTCAGGACCACCTGGCAGGTAGCAATTGCAGACATTATTTCCGTAAATTGAGATTTGGAATCATCTTCTTCAGAAACTGAGGACTGTGACGGCGAGGCCACCTCAGAGGGGGCCTCCAACACGGCCACAACCTCCTCCGCCGCCATAGCTCTTCTTGCAAATTTACTTAACTTCTTCCTATATTCTGATGACTTTTTAACCATAGTGGAAGCAAGAAATCAAGTACAGGTCAGATCAACATAGACCAAATTCAGCGTATGGTGGATGGTTGCCGCCAAGGCGGGTACGTGCAGACGGGACCCCTCAAAAGCTCAAACAGCATACATATCTGAACTCATATCTTCACATTGGACACCCAGGGCCACATATGTTATGAAGCAGACAGCACTTGTGACTCTGTTATATATATATACGGGGCAGAGGAGGGAAACATATATAGGAGAGGCAGTGAACAAACAGGGGGAATCCGTGTCAATGCATTGGTTGAGCCACGGAGCAGCGAGGGAGCAAGGAATTTTCCAACTTCTCTTACAGCTTATCATTTATACATGGGGTAGCAGGGTGGAACATATATAGGAGAAAGAAAACGAACAAGGGGACTCTGTGGCAAGCAAAGATGGTTGGCCACAATTAGGCAACAGTGTAGCACCAATAGGCCCTCCAGCTACTCCCGCGTCTTCAAGCACATCAAGAGCTCCAGTAGGCAGCAAGTTAGGGGGTAAGCCTATTGGCAGGGGAAGGGCACTGGGAGGAAAATAAAAAATGGAAAGTGCACTAATATCATAGAGTCTGGGCTTAATTAGCCATTTATACATGGGGCAGAGGAGGGAAACAAAGTAGGAAAGGTAACATACAGGGGAATACACCATCCAAAGCCTTGCAGCCAACTGAGTTGTAATGAACAGAGTTAAAATTAACAGTAGCAGGCTCCACCACCACTCCACAGCCACCAGACACAGCACATCAATAGCAGGTAGAGTTTGCCCACGCAAGGTAGCCAGCCACTTACTGGGCACAAATGTGGGATCTGCAGTTGATATTTGTGTTAGCAGGGCCTCCATGTCACCTCCGCACCTCGCGCTGTCTCCCAATTAGAGTGAGGATCGGGGCTCATAGAAGTCGTCCACACATGCTCGCCACCCCGCTGGGCAGAAACGATGCGCTAGGCCGCGGCTGCAGGCCCAAGTGCTCGAGCGCCGCCGCGGTCCTCAGAAAAGAAAAATAACAGCTTGGTTAGGCAACTCAGCAGGTGGGGAGCAAGGATTGAGCAGTAATATTCTAAAAAAAACAACCCCACTGCAAGGATGGCAGCGGATAATAATCCTCGGTAACGGAGCCCCTTCAAAGCGTGACCGTCTAGTATGGCTGCCAGGCCACGCCCCACTCTCTTGATACATATTTAATTTATTCAGCTTTTTCAAGACCACTAAGGCCATACTTTAGATACATCTTGAAATATATTAACTGCTTTTAATAATTTTATTATTTACTTTTTAGCTTTGATTCTAATAAAAGTTACCTTTTATATTAGCCTTTTCCTTCAATTATTTCATAATAAGGGATTTACCTATTGTCTTGAATACGGGAAGGCCTAGGGGTGACATAGGGGTAATTTCATCTTTTTTTCTTTTTTCTTTTTTTTCCAAAGAAGTAACAAGAAAACCTTGGAGTGGTCAAAAACACAGTTTTTAAGAACTATACAAAATAATGATATTGACGTGTTTAGACATATGACTAATCTATATTCTTGGGAGTCTACAATTTGGTTAAAGATTGCCTAGTAAAATTTTACTTATAGCACCATTAACTTTAAGAGCAAACAAGGTCCCATCTACAGTGCAAGATGTTGAAAAATTCATGTCATTACTGTAAAATTCCCTTGAAGGTTTGACATGTGTCTAGCAGCTGCTGACTCTACTCTTTCTAAGGTGAAGGTACTGTTGCTGCATACTGAGCAGACGAATATACTTTTTATACATCATCTTGTAGCAATGTTTCAACCCTCAGTTTAAGAAAGTGTTTTTTTGAAAGTATATCCAGAAATATTTAGCTGAAAGTATTGAAACATATACAAATTAAAATGTGGAAGGAATAATAGTAAAATGATATTGTGATGAAAAAGCTATTAGTTTTACTTTTATTTATGTACAAAACATAATGGTAGCAGTAAATGCTTCTAATTGAGTTTTGAGTGGTATGGGCAAAATGCGTTGCCTCAAAAGAGAATTGTGAAAAACATAACTTCTTGCCTTCTGAAAGATTCCTGTGAAAATTCCACTATTCTGCATTTTTGATGATTTGAAATTATTGATAATAATGTCCCCCACACATGGAGAGTTTCCACATGTGTGTGAAAGGGGGTGTCAGGTTACTGTATGTCACACTTCCTGATTCCTGACCCTGATGATCATCTGATCTTTTTCCATATTGGTGGCTTACTCTTTGCAACTGTGAGCCTTCAGTTAGACTGCACTTGTTCTTCAACTTCCCTGACTGTTGATCCAGTTTTGCTGTTATCCTTCTGCTGATTATCTGATCCTGACCCCGGCCTGTTTGACTACCCGGTCCCGCTCTGACTCTTTCCTGTACTACTTCCAGCTCCAGTACGAACTTCTTCCTGTTTGACTTCCCGCTCTGGCTATGACCTCAGCTTGCACGACTGCCCACTCCGGTATGGACTTCTGCCTGTAAGACTTCCCCTTCCGGCTATGACCTAAACAGCTCTACTGCCTTCAGACATACTCCAGCCTCAGTCTGTGCTCTTCATATGATCCTCTTACAGTACCTTCTGGGTACTGAGTAGCTTTAGAATGCAAGCTTTCAAGATAACGTAGGCAAGTCTAGAAGTAAGGCTGAATACAATATGCATTATCTAGGTTGTATATCCATGCAAGTTCCTGGTTAATCTGAATTACACTGAAGGTGAAACTCTTATCACCAGTGTCTGTGTGAATTATTCTTTAGACTCCAGCATAGACATATCTTTGTATCTGGCTAAGTGGTACAATATTTATTTCCCTTTTGATATGTGAATGGCTTCAGTAAATTTAGTGGGTAGAGAGTTTGTGACTTGCATCCAAAGATAACTAAAAATATGAAATGTATGGGTTAACCCTCTGAGTGCCAGAGGAGTGCAAAAAGAACTGTTTTGCACACATTGCATACCTCTTTAGTAGGGGTGGGCGAAAGGTCCCGTCATGTGCCTGTGAAAAAATCTACGAAAATCACATGGTTGTCTGCTCTTTGTCACATGAGCAAAGGCAACTAAAGTGAGACATATGTGAGCTGCTTAAACCTTTGAAGAGGCAACCATGCTGGTTAGTAACAATAATTACAACCTGCACCATTTGTTTAAAGGAGGACATTAGCATGCTTTCAGCAAGATTCTCACACAATGTCTATTAATAGCAATGAAGAATACATTCTTGTTACTTTGATGGACCCCTGCTTTAAACACCGAATTTCAGAATTTCTGCCAAAGCATCATCATTTTATCACAAGAAGTCATGCTGATCACAGCAGCATCTCACTGAGGAATTTGGTTATTTCAAGCATTTTGTCAGGTGCATCTAGAGAGAAGTTAACAACATATGCATCTTCTTATCTCGTCCTGCCCCGTCTCTAAAATCAGGGGTGTGGTGGAATAAAATTATTTCTCTTCAGTTCAGGAAAGAACTGTAACTTTCTTCAACTTCAGAATTGTTGTAGTGTTGGTGATGTGTGAAGAGAGGAAATCCGTTCCACACCGGCAACAGTTCACAGCACTTCCTGATTGTGATGTCACTGCATAGGAAAGCGCAGGGAGATCCCAACTTCGCTGAACTCAGGTAAGTTACTTTGAGACTGCGAACTCCAACAGCAGAGACTGCTATCGGAGTTTAGTGAATGTGTTGAAATGCCACATTAACATATCAACACACCCCCTTGAATACAAAGTGTCTCATTATTTAGCATTTCCATATGGAAATTAGTCATTATGCTTCATTTCCTTATAAAAATAGGTCATTGCTGATGTGTTGAATGAAAATTCGTAAACCTGACGGATGGATGTCAATGCGAGCATATTTTTGTCGGAGTGATGGTAATGTACGATGTAGACACGTTAGCAAATACTATTGATGTGCCTTCGACAGGACATCAACATTTTCAGCCCTCTTCGAACTTTAGTGAATCTAGGCCATTGATTTGTAGAACTTAAACGTCTCTAGCACAAGCCCTAAGGAAACATTGATATACATACATAGTAACATAGTAATTTACTTTAACCCTTTTCCTATTCCTGTTTACCATCGTTGATCCAAAAGAAGGCAAAAAAAACCCCTCAATACAGCAATTTCAAATTTCAAATTATGACTTGAATGGGGGGAAAAATCCTTCTTGATTTAAAATGGCAATCAGATTTCTCCTTGGATCAACAAGCACTAACTAAATATTAATCCCAATACTAACACACATACCCTCTATGTTCTGCTCTTTTAAAAAAAGTATCCAAGCCCTTTTTAAAGGCATCTAATGTATTCGATAGCACCACTTCCTCAGGCAGTGAATTCCATCCCTTTATTGTCATTACCATAAAGAATCCCTTCTGCTGTTGTAGATGAAATCTCCTTTCCTCAAGTCTAAGTGGGTGACCCCTTGTCCTTTGTACTGTTCTGTTAATGAACAGATCTTGGTATGGGCCCTGGACATATTTATATAATGTTATCATATCCCCTCTAAGACATCATTTCTCTAGTGTGCACAAGTTTAACTTTTCTAGCCTTTCTTCATAACTAAAACTTTCTATTCCCCTTACTAGTTTTGTAGCCCTCCTGTGCACTCTTTCTAGTTCCATAATGTCCTTTTTCAGAAAGGGCACCCAGAAATGAACAGCATATTCTAGGTGGGGTCTTACCATGGACCTGTAAAGAGGCATGATAATATCTTCCTCCCTTGAGTCAATAACTCTTTTAATACATGCCAATATCTTATTGGTCTTTACAGCTGCCAGCTGGCACTGCACGCTACTGCTGAGTCTATTATCCATTGCTCCCAAATCCTTTTCATTCGTAGAGTTTCCCAAAGAAACACCATTTAATCTATATGTTGCATTTTTATTATTATAACCAAAATGCATAACTTTACACTTGTCTATATTAAATCTTATTTGCCATTTGCCTGTCCAGTTACCCAATTTGTCTAAATCCTCCTCTAATGAAGACACATCCAGTTCAAATTTTATTACCCTACTTAATTTTGTGTCATCAGCAAACACTGATACGTGGCTCCCTATGACCTCTGGGAGATCATTAATAAACAAATTAAAATGAAGAGAACCCAGGATAGATCCCTGAGGTACTCCACTTATCACATTTACCCAATTGGAGAACTTCCCATTTACTACGACTCTTTGCATTCTATCTTTCAGCCAATTTCCAATCCACGCACAGACGTTTGCCCCTAAGCCTATTTCATTCAATTTATACAGTAACCTCTTGCGTGGAACCATATCAAATGCCTTGGCAAAGTCTAAATAGATCACATCAACAACCACTACCACAGATGGCAAGCTTACAGGTCTGTAATTTCCCAGCTGGGATTTTCATCCCTTTTTAGATATGGGCACCACATGTGCTTTATGCCAATCCGTGGGCACTATACCTGAAACAAAAGAATCCCTGGAAATCCAAAATATCGGTCTGGCCAGGGCCTGGCTTAGCTTTTCTTGTGTTAGCCAATCCCATGCTAGCTGTGAGTGTTCTGTAAAAGTAGTTTGCAGGTTCTTGTCCATTGGGTCTTCTTTGGTAAAAACAGAAGAAAAGAAATTATTTAAAATATCTGCTTTCTCTCTGTCCCCACTGACCATCTCACCCGTTTCAGATAACAAAGACCCAACATTATCAGACTTTAATTTTTTACCATTAAAGTATTTAAATAATTTTTTTGGGTTGCTCTTGCTCTCCTTAGCAATGATTTTTTTCATTCTCCAGTCTAGCTAATTTAATTGCCTTTTTACAGGTTTTGTTGGCATTTTTGTATTTTGCAAATGCCTCTGCTGATCCCTCAGCTTTATAATGTTTAAATGCAACTTTCTATTTATTTATTTATTTATTTATTTATTTCATGAATTATTTTACTGGTTAGCCACAATCATTTTAATTTGCTTCTTTTGTATTTGTTTCCAAAGGGGATACATTTATATGTATATTTTTGCCAAGTTATTTTTTTAGGCATTCCACTTAACTTCTGTTTTTTTTCCAGAAAATATTCCATCCCAGTCAACGAGACCAAGGGATGAATTAAACCTCTTAGAGTTGGCCTTTTTAAAATTCAGTGTTTTGGTGGAACCCATACCAAATTGCTTTTTTGAATTAATATCAAACGATACCATGTTATGGTCACTATTCCCCAAGTGCTCCCTTACTTGGATGTTAGCGATATGTTTTTCATTGTAAGTTTTTACCAGATCCATACATGCATCCCCTCTGGTTGATGTCTGCACTAGTTGAGACAAAGAATTGTCATTCAACAAGTTCAGAAACGTACTGCTTTTAGCAGAATTAGTTGTTTCATTTTTCCAATTTATTTCTGGATAATTACACCCCCCCCATAATTATAGTTCTCCCTATTTGAGAAGCCTTTTCTATTTGCATTAAAAGCTGTGATTCTTCAAGGTCACCAATGTTTGGTGGGTTATAACAAATACCCACTAATATTTTCTGAGCAGTTTTGCCACCATTGACTATTTCAACCCACAGGGATTCCACATGTTCACTACTGTCATCACATATATCTTCCCGCAAATGAGGCAATAATGCTGGTTTGACATACAGACAGACCCCACCACCTCTTTTGTTTGACCTATCTTTTATAAACAACATGTAGCCCTCCAATATTGATTGCCGAATAATCTGTGTCATTCCACCATATTTCTGTTATGTCAATCAAGTCATAGTTTTCAATTTCAGCTACCAACTCCAATTCCCCTATTTTACCAGTTAAACATCTGGCATTTGCAAGCATACAATTAATGCCACTGCCATGTTCCATTTGTGATTTAATTTTGATGTGGTTTGTAGGCTTCTCCCTATCATCTGTACTAACCCAGCCCCCAGATCCACCCACCTGGTTATTAACTACATTGCCTTCCCTTTCTATACTGTCTATCCCAGTATTTATTTGCCCCTCTCCCCCTTCCTAGTTTAAAATCTCCTCCAACTGTCTAGCCATCCTCTCCCCAAGCACCCTCTTGCATTCAGGTGCAATCCATCCTTACTATAGAGATTGTACCCCAAAGCAAAATCAGCCTAGTGTGCTAAGAACCCAAAGCTCTCCTTCATACACCAAGAATTCAGACATGCATTGAGCTCCATAATCTCCAGCTGTCTCTCTGATTCCCCTTCCTCATCCCTGTCTGCCATTCCTTATCAATTTGGGCTAAAAAGACCATCAATGTCTCTTCCACCCCAGCATCTCCACCATCATCATCACCACCACCACCAGTCCCTCCATGCTGCTACTGCTCTATTACAGATATCTCACTGGTTAGAGGGGGTGATGAGAAATGTGACCGAAGGTCCCCTAATGTCACACTTGCCATTTCTTGGTGACGTGAAGGAGGCAGACTGGCGGCAGTAGCAGCAGGCACAGACAGCTGATCTTTTCTCCTGGTGGTGCTGATATTATTGTTGCTGGGTAACAAGTCTGCGTTCTACAGGATCATGTTCCACCTGGATAATACTGAGAGAGGAAGGGGACTCCCAGGGTCAGGGGAATGTTGTGGGCTCCATTGACCACTAGTCTGGATGTTCTGCATTGCTTCTCCTACCACTCCCCTAATGCTAGTCCCACCAGCTGCTTCACCATCACTGTTTCTAACCATAACACCAACCACATCAATTCAGTCCCTGAGTCCTCCTCATCACAGTCACTAGTAATAATATGATGATCACCCTTTCCTTCACTCCTAACACTCTGTTCAAGCTGCTGGACCTTAGTAATAGTACTAGTTGCTGGACTGCTTGGCATAATCTTCTCCTTCCCTCCTCCTGAGAATTACAAGACACACTGGCAGTAGGTTCAGCACTGGCAGCAGGCCCATCGCTAGTGGCAGCTGGGGCATCACTGGCAGCAGGCACAGCACCGGTGGCAGCAGGGGCAGCACTGGTAGCAAATTCAGGCAGCTGACCTGTCCTGCTCTCACTACTACCCTCTTCTTACTCCCTTTAGATTAATTTCCCCAAGATCCCTAAGGGTTATTTAGGGGGGCTGGCTAGCACTGGGTCTCTAGTGGTCACTTCTTCCTCTTTCTCAGTGGACACATAAGAGTTCTTCCAGTTCCTCCTTTTATTATTTTTAAACCTGCTCATAGTGATAGCAGTCACTATGAGCCTCTCCTGTCTCAATTTTGCTATGAATATCAAAGCAAAACAGCACAGCACCTCCCTCTCACTATGTAGATGCTTCTGTTGTGTTTCACTTCCTGGAAAACGGCAAGTTTTTATAGCGAAAAGGCAAAAAACACGTTAATAAAGGGGCAAAAACATTCTAGCCATTGAAAAACAGTCTACATAAAAAGGAGCTCAAGAGAGCAACATCTAAAAGTAAAATCTTGATACACTTTTAATTGCGCTAGAAGATACAATTTCACTCACCAGACTCCTTTTTACAAGCCCATCACTGTTTATCGCCTCTGAATATTCCCTGTGTTTCAGACTCTCCTCAGTCTCTTGAAACAAACTTGAGTCTTTGATCCAGATAGCTATGTAAGGAAACAAAGAATCCAACAATACACAACAATGTAATGTTTCTAGTTCTTAGCGGCCTACAACACAGGAACACCAAGGGAGTTTGAAAACCATAGGATCTTCAGACATTGTAGAGAGAAATATAATTGTAACCCGGAAGGGTTAACTATACAAGTTAAGATGAGGTTAAAACCCATAGAAGAGGGGGGAATAGGTTATTGGCCCTTAGAAGATTAGAGAGGAAATGGATACAAGAAATGGGTAGCTTGGAACCAGAGGGAATCAATGTGAATATAGACCTGGCAGATTTCATTGAGGAATGATAATTTGAAGGCAGGGTCTATGAGCAAATGGAGGCACCCATAGTTACCTGTATATTGAGGCATTTAATTAGTTTTAATCACACTGGAGAGACATGTTGATTTGCTGTCTGAAATTCTTTTATTAAGAATTTTATTAGGGATATTCATCTAGAATATTGATAGGATAACCCTAATTTATCTGGTTGAAATATGTGTGTCATCTTGTTCATCATTTCCATTTGAGCTACATTGCAAGCTAACCTGTACTAAACTAGTTGGAACAGTTGTGTCACCTTGTTCATTATTCATATTGTGGGACATTTTCATCTACATCTTCCATTTAACTACTCATATTTTAATTTAATTGGGTCATTCATCAATACTGGAGATAAGTACTAACATTGGGTTTCATGCTTAGTCTGTCATTACAACAGAGATCTTTGTATTGTATTAATTTATATTTTTTGACATTTGGTTTTTATTTTTCCGTTCTAGTTTGGTCTATTTTTTATTTATTATTTTTTATTATTTATTTATTTTTTAATAGTTTCCTTCTTTATTTATTGCATCCTGGTATATGATTTTAGTATATTCACATGGTGCGCAGATGGGGGTGTTTGAAGACACTATAGGAGATAATCTGTCCCTATAGGTGGTTGAACACATACCGATTTTTTGTATTATTGAAAAAATAGTGAAGAATTTTTGCCAATGGATGAAAATGGTGGAGACTGTAATTGCTCTATTCAAAGTGGACAACAATGTGGCGTTTGCTGATTTTTTTCTCGGGAATACAACGGGACCTTTCACCCACATCTAGTCAACTGCCAACATTTTGGCAACTTTGCCATTTCACAGACATATTTTGAGATTATTTTTGTGACGTTTTTGACTACTTCCTAAGAACACAATGGCATGTGTGGGCAGGTGTCATCACCTGCAGCAAACTCAGTCATACTTCTTTGTGTTTTGCATTTGAAGGATGGCAAATGAAGAAAATCTTGGCACACTCTATGAGATATCTATAGCACTACTATTCTGTGCCCCAGAACACAGCAACTTTTAGGAGTGCTTCTACTAATGCTAGTTTTGGCAACTAAATAGTATTTTTATGGTGTTTTTCCCAATTAGAACTGCTTCAGGTGAGATCTCAATGAGGATGTGCTTGGTGTGATCTTGCTTTCTCCTTCTCACATGATGTTTATACAAACATATGATTAGCTTTTGGATTGTAATTGAAATATCTCCATAGAATATATTTCATTGAATGAGGGCTTCCTGAAGGTTTACTATTACTACTACTACTGGGGCTAGATGTTGCAGTTGTACTATTGGTGCTGCACTCCAACAGCATTAGAAGTACTCATCATAGCTAGAGTTGTGGATATTGATGACCTGTGTTGCTGATTACTCAACAATGCTATGTGTGGGAGCTGAATTTGGAAGCAGTGGTGATGATGATGACTGGCAAGATGAGTGTGTATTATTATTGGGGCATATTACTTGTCTAGAGTCAGCCTTTTCAATGGATCTTAGAAACAGTTTGTAAACAGGCATAATTCTCCTTTTCAGTGTTGGATGATTGGGCCTTTTCCTTTCTGGCCATGTCCTCATCTCTCTCACTCTCAAATTCATCTATGTTTGAAGAAGAGGAAGATGCTGGAGGAATATTTTCTATATCATCATCAATAATTAGGTCCTCAGCATTGCCTGATACTTCTTCCCCACCACTTTCATAGTGCTCTAGGTTTTTTAAGACTCAAACAATATATATTTAAATTTCCCTTAGCAGATTTTCAAATTGTTTGCTACTACTTGAAGGATGCATAATGCACTTATGCTCTGGGCCTCTGCGCACAAAAATGCCTTTATCCAATGCAAACGTTTCTTGCATCGCACCAATAGTTTCCAGATTGCCAGCTGTGGTCTGAATGTCAGCCATAGCTGAGCTGAGTTCAGCTGGCATTCGCATGCTTTGCAAGAACTGCAGAAATGATATGAAAGATGGAGAAAAGGGAGGGAACAAGAGGTGAAAAAGTTCCCCCTTTTGGGCTGAGGCTGCATATAGTATATATCTATGAGTAAGTTTGGCCATACATTTTAAAATAGTCCATTCGCTGAAAGTCTTTCTTGAAGCTGCCGGAACCTCTGGGATAGAGACTTCTGAATCTAAATTGACTTGGTGACCAGAGTCTTCCATTCTGCAAAACAAATAATGAATAGTCATGTGCTATGAATGTGAAGACTGGAAACTGTAGTGCTAGGATCATGAATGAAAAACGTAAAACTGCTGGCTGGAAATATATAGTGAGGATAATGTCTGGGGTGACGGGTCACAAGTGATTGACGTGTGAACAATAAGTGACTATGATTTAACACTCTGTGATATAACGTAGGCTGACTCCTGTGAATGGTGCAAGAACTGCTAAGGTGTATGCTATTATTCCAAATATGTGTTAAAAGCGACCTTTGGCCACTATGGAAAGGTAAAAAAATGCTGTGAGAAGGGTTTTATATATATATATATATATATATATATATATATATATATATATATATCGACCGTCAGGCTCTACAAATAGGTAAGGACGATGCTGTGAGAAGCATTTTTTTATTATTATTTTGACCTTCTTCCTCTACAAAGATGTAAGGATGATGCTATTATAAGCATTCTAATATATACCAATATATACCAAAATTCCAATATGTTTTATATATCGACCATCGGCATCTACAAAGAGGTAAGGACAATGCTGTTATACAGTGAGTTTTTTTGGGGGGGTTTAATCGACCTACAACCTCTATGAAGAGGTAAGGATAACGCTGTTATTAAAGCATTTTTTTTTTTTTTAGAACAACCATATACATGCATTGAAACCCCATTTTGTTATAATTGGGACTTTCGACTTCTATGAAGAGGTAAGGTTTATGTTGATATGGATTGTTTTTATTTTTTATTTTTCTTACTTAAGCAGTGAGGGGAGAAGGAATATGAATATGAATCAGCCTACTGAAAAACAGAGGTTCCTCCCAATATATATATATATATATATATATATATTAATAACCTTTCCAGACAAGGTAAGAGGACAACCATACACAAACAACCTCCAATCCCTAGAGGAGCGACGATTCTACACTACTTAATAGTAGAGATGTGCAAAAGATGTTGCCATGTTTCCACAAGAAATTCTGCGAAAACCACATTATTGTCTGCTTTTTCGCAAGAAAATCCACTTTTAAAACAGCCCATTGGCCAAAATTCCCTGGCAATTTTTCAGTGGCTAGAAAGTTTCCGCCAATTGATTTATGTTTTTGCTTTTTTGCTATAAAAACGTATTTGCGGAAGTTAAACACAATAGAAGCAGCTACAGAGCGAGGTACATGTGCTGTGATGTTCTGCTGTGAATGATTTTTTAAATTGAGGCAGGAGAGGCTCATAAAAACTGCTATCACTATGAGAAGTAAAAGGAGCAACTGGAAGGACCCTTATTATGAGTCCCCTGAGTCTGAGGAGCAGGAGGAGGAAGTGACTAGCAGTACTGAAGCAATGCTGTCCACTCCCCCTAAATCACCCCAAGGGATCTTGGGGAATTTAATGGGAAGGAAGGGAGAAAAGGGAATGGGAAGGGAGGGAGAAAAGGGTAGTACTAGTGAGAGCAGGACAGGTCAGCTGCCTGTGCCTGCTGCAAGACGTGTTGCCAGTGCCACTATTGCTGTACCTGCAACCACCATTGCTGTACCTGCTGCCACTAGTGCTGTACCTGCTTCCAGAGGTGCTGCCCCTGCTGCCACCAGTGCTGTACATGCAGCCACCATTGATGTACCTGCTTCCAGATGTGCCACCCCTGCTGCCTCCAGTGCTGTACATGCAACCACCATTGCTGTACCTGTTTCCAGATGTGCTGCCCCTGCTGCCTCCAGTGCTGTACCTACTGCCAGTGCTGAACCTGCTGCCACCAATACTTTGCCTGCTGCTAGTGTGGCTTGTAGTACTCAGTAGGGGGAGGAGAAAATGATGCCAAGTGTGACAACAAGGAACCCTAAGTCACACTTTCCATCCCCAAGCAGTCCCACCAGTGCTAGTACTACTAAGCAGGTCCAGCAGCTTGTTAATGTTAGGGGTGAAGGAGGGGTTAATCAATAACAATATCCTCATATTACTAGGTACTTTGAGACTGAGGAGGAAGACTCTGCTGCTGAACTTGATTTGGTTGGTGTAGCAGTAATGATGAAGCAGCCAGAGCGGTAGGGGAAACATTTGAGAATGTCAAGACTAGCGTTCAAGAGAGCCCACACCATTCATCCAACACTGGGAGTCCTCCCCTTCCCTTCACTGTAGTGTCCAAGTGGAACAGGCTCTGAAGACTAAGAGGCCAGAAATGTTGTTGGGGGAGAGCAGGCACACAATTAATGCCATCACCAGCAGGAGAACAGATCAGCTGCCTGTCCCTGCTGCTACTGCTTCCAGTCTCCCTTCTTCACGTCACCAAGAAATGGCAAGTGTGACATTTGGAGACCCTCTGTCACATTGCTCGTCACCTCCTACAAGCAGCAGTGAGATGTCTGGAATAGAGCAGCAGCAGCAGCACGTAGGGGCTAGAGGTGGTGCTAATAATGATAGTGGAGAAGCTGAGGTGGAAGGGACATTGATGGCCTTTTTAGTAGAAACTGTGAAGGAATGGGAGACAAGGATGAGGATGAGTATCACCACCACCACTAGCAGTGACACAGCAGCCACCGATGTGCGTGCGGCTCTGCACCCCTAGCATATGTGTGCCCTAGGCCAGCGCCTACCTCGCCTATAGGTGGCGCCGGCCATGACCCCAGTCTATGTGGCAAAAAGAAGAAGTTGCCATTAATTCTTCTCCACCTGCCCCTCCTCCAAAATCATGGGTGTGTTGTTGTTATTAGAATAGAATTTTTTCCCTTGAGAGCAGGAGCTTAATGCCCCCCCCTCGCTGACCGGAGCATGGTTTATCAGGAAAGCGAGAGTGAAATTTACGAATCAGGAGGGGAGCATGTACATCTTCCGAGGAGACCAATGAGCGTTCCTCAGGACCATAACCACTCCAGTGTACAAAATACTGTAATCATCCCCTAACTTTACAGAAATCCAAAATAGTCTGTTTCTCATATTAGTCATGGTCTCCCACCCGAATGGGGGCTGGGCGAACCATAGTAGAAGTATAGCGGTTGCATATCAATAGTTTAAGTAGGGATACATGGAATACATTGTGGATTTTCATCGTGCTAGGAAGCTCCAGTGCATATGCCACTGGATTGATTCTACGAATGATCCAAAAGGGACGGCCAAAACGAGGAGCCAGCTTTCTACAAGTTACCTGGAGGCTGAGATTACTGGAAGACTGCCATACCCTCTCCTCATTTGAAAAGTAGAAACCGGTAATGCCTTCGGTCAGTCTGCCTCTTGTGTCGTTGCCTCGCACCACGTACCGTATTCTGTGCTCGTACCCAAGAGGAACGGAGAGCCTGTAAGTGCTCATCCAGAGCCGGAATAGCTTGTGCCTCCAAAGTCTCAGGAAGTGCAGATGGCTGAAACCCATAATTTATCAGAAACGGTGAACTCTGAGATGAGGAGTTAATGGCACAATTCCTGGCAAACTCTGCCAAAGGTAACAAAGCAGCCCAATTATTGGGGTGATTGCTTATGTTACAACGGAGGAATTGTTTTAGGCTTTGGTTGGATCTTTCGGCTGCACCATTCGATTGAGGGTGGTAAGCAGAGGAAAAAGCAAGCTGAATTCCCACTTGTGAGCAAAAACACCTCCAGAATCTGGATATAAACTGACTCCCCCTGTCAGATACAATCACCTTCGGTATGCCATGGAGTCGGAATACCTCTTTAGTGAAAACCTCGGCTGGCACCTGGGCAGAAAGTAATTTTTTGAGGGGTACAAAGTGTGCCATTTTGGAGAACCTGTACACTATCATAAGGATTACCGTGTAACCCAAGGAAACCGGGAGTTCCACCATGAAATCTATAGACAGATGTGACCATGGTCCGTCCCCATTCGGGATGGATTGCAAGAGTCCCACAGGCAGGATTCTTGGGGATTTGTTTTGGGTACAGGTGGGGCAAGCTGCCACGAAAGCTGCACAATCCTTTCTCAGGCATGACCACCAGAATAAACGAGAGATTGCCCATATCAACTGGTTGCGCCCCGTATGACCAGCAGTCTTAGAGGTATGGTACGTCTCCAGGAGTTTAAAGTGTAGTCGGGCTGGCACAAAACATCTCCCTCTAGGTTTCTCTGCTGGGACAGAAGCTTGGGCCACCAAAATCTCCTCTCCCAAAGGAGAGGTGATACTAGTACGAATAGTGGCCAGAATACAGTAAACCGGAAAGATAGGGGAAGGATGGGATTCTTCCCTAGAATCGGAACTATATTGGAGGGATAATGCGACAGCACGGATGTTCTTGGAACATGGAAGAAATGACACGACAAAGTGAAATCAGGAAAGAAATAGTGCCCATCGGGCCTGGCTGGCAGACAAACCTTTGGCCTCAGACAAGTAGGTTAAATTTTTATGATCCGATCTGCCTTGTATAATTTCTTAGAAAAATATCCACAGGGAAGAAGAGCCTCTCCCAGGGCTGAGAGCTGAGACAGGAGGGTGCCTACTCCTGTCTCAGATGCATCGACCTCCAGCATAAAGGGCAGGGCAGGATTAGGGTGTATCAATATAGGTGCCATAGAAAATGCTATTTTGAGCTTTTCGAAAGCCAGTAGCTCACAGGGAGACCAGTTCAAGGCATCAGCACCCTTGCAAGTCATGTCTGTAAGCGGCTTGATCACAGATGAGAAGTATTTGATAAACTTCCAGTAATAATTTGTAAAGCCCAGGAACCTTTGAAGCGATTTTAGTCCTACCGGACGGGGCCATTCCATATCCGCATGATGAGTCTCCATTGTGGGGTAATGGATAAGTATGTCATCTAGGTATAAGACAACAGAGGTTTACAGCAAGTCTCTCAGGACATCATTGATCAGTTCCTGGAAGACAGCAGGAGCATTGCACAGCCCGAAGGGCATAACTAGATATTCATAATGGCTGCTCCGGGTGTTAAATGCTGTCTTCCATTCATGTCCTTCCTTAATACGGACTAAATTGTATGCTGCTCTTAGGTCCAGTTTGGTAAACACCTTAGAACCCTTTAATCTGTCGAAGAGCTCAGTGATCAAGGGTATGGGGTAGGTGTTTTTAGTCATCAATCTATTACGTCCACAGAAATCAATTCAGGGGAGCAGCTCCCTATCTTTCTTTTTAACAAAAAAGAACCCTGCACCAGCCGGTGAGGTAGATTTGCCGATTGTACCTCTGGAGAGAGCATCAGACACATACTCTTCCATGACCCTTGTCTCCTCTACAGAAAATGGATATACAAAGCCCTTGGGAGGAGTTGCTCCTGGAATCACGTTAATCTTGCCGTCATAAGGACTATGAGGAGGCAGAACACCTGCTTGTGCTTTGTCAAACACATCCCTGAAGGCCATATATTCCTCAGGCAGGACTGAGGCAGAAGTACAGAGTAGTCTCGTAGGACGTGTAAGACAGGTGTTAGCACAATTCAAGGCCCAGGACAAGATGTCACAATTGCGCCAATCAATCCTGGGGTTATTGTAACGGTTTTCAAGACACTCAGGGCTAGATTTAAAGGCAGCCGTTAGCAAAAAAAATCACTAACGGGTGCGTTAAGTGACATGTTGCAATTCAAAGATCCGTCTAAAGAACAGCTAACGGCAGTTGTAGAATCCTTATGGCCGATACACTTACGTGCATTCAGACGCATGGAAAAACATACCCCAGAGCTATTCAAAGGCTTGCGGTACTGATAACGGCTGAAAAAAAGACACACCTAACGGCTAAAAGTTAAGACCCACTTTTTTTAGCCGTTAGACACTTAACGGCCAAAACAAAACACCCGTTACATAAGAAAATACACAAAATGCGTACCGCACAACCATGTAAATGGGAAAATTAACCCGTGCAATGCCAAAACAACACAAAAACATGCACACACAACACAAATCACTACACACACAACAACAACCAACAACACAGGGACAACGACACACTAAAAAACACCAGCACAACATGGCACGGAACAATGGGGGTTATCACACAAAGCGGACACCTGCAAATACAAGCTCACCTGGGCAACATCAACACGCCACCTGCACCCCACAACTGCACGCCCGCAAATGGCACACACAGAACAAGCACAACACACCACATCTTATAACACACACACACCTGCAAACACTTACCTGGACAAAAACAACTCACCATTGGTCAGCACTCACCTCATCACCACACCTACACAACGCCCTAGCAAGTACTTAAAGGGACAACTCAACACACTCACTTGTGGCTTGTTTTCCACTCAGGGAGGGAGAGAGAGAGATAGAGAGAGATAGAGATAGAGAGAGAGAGAGAGAGAGAGAGAGAGAGAGATAGAGACAGATAGAGAGAGATAGAGAGAGCAAACAGTATGTTGGGTTACATATTGTTGCGAAGGCTGCGGAGAAGGCGTGCAAGGGAGAGAGCTGGGGAACATCAGCAACCTCCAAGCATGCCTGATCAACAGCCACCACCTGTTGCAAGTGAGGAGGCTCTGGCTCAGCAGCCACACAGGAGCCCATCCCCACCTGGAGGGCACAGGATGTATAGACGACCACCAAGGCCCAGGGTATACCGCCCAAGGGTCACCCTCTTTGGAATGACCGATGATGAGGTAATTGATCGCTACAGGTTGAGGCCTGACAGCATCATTGCCTTGTATGAGGTCATCAAGGAGCAGGTGGATCCCATCTACATCCACAACCATGCCCTAACTGGCCTGCAGAAACTACTCTGTGCCATACACTTCATGGCAAGCGGGGCCTTCCAGTCCACAGAGGGTTACGCATCTGGCATGTCACAGGCCACATTCTCCAGGGTGCTGGCCCAGGTCCTGCCAGCCCTCAAAAACAAGGCCAGTACCTATATACATTTCCCCACCACCGACATGGACTGGATACAGGTCAAGCAGGCCTTTTACGCCAGGGGAGGCATGCCCAGGGTCATGGGTGCTATAGATTGCACCCATGTCCGAATTAAGGTCCCAGCACGTGACGCACAGATATTCATCAACAGGAAGAACTTTCACTCCATCAACGTGCAGATGGTGTGTGACAGCCATATGAGGATAATGAATGTCTGTGCAAAGTATCCTGGCAGCTCACATGATTCATACATTCTCCAAAACTCCTCAGTCCACAGAGATTTCGAGAATGGAACTTTTACAGGGGGATGGCTTTTGGGTGAGTTCACAATACAAAATCACATCACATACACAGGCGTACACACAACGCTGCTTAGCATGCTCCTGACCCACAGCTACTACGTCCACCACACAAAACATCATTCACACAACATGTGCACCCTGTCTCACCATGTCACTCACATTACACAGGTGATGCTGGCTATGGATGCAAGTCCTGGCTACTGACCCCTCTGGCCAATCCTCGAACACATGCCCAGGAAAGCTACAACCAGGCTCATGGCAGAACGAGGAATGCCATTGAGCGGACCTTTGGCCTCCTCAAGTCAAGATTCCGATGTCTGGACCACTCGGGGGGAGCACTGCAGTATGCACCTGGAAAGGTGTGCGACATCATTGTGGCGTGCGCAATACTGCACAACATCGCAGTGGACACCAGGCTGCTGGAGCACATCCAGGCCCCCCCCATACAGGAAGTGCCCATGGACATCGGCCACATTGAGGAGACCCTGAGAGGGACACAGATCAGAGACAGGCTCATCACGGAACACTTTACATGTGAGTATAACACAGGCATGCAAACAATCCATGCAAGTCCCCCATCAGTCCTGTGACACTAACCACACTGCACATTTTGTTCTGTCTCACCCCACAGGAACAGTGACACAGCACTGCACTGGCAGCGGACGTGGCAAATTGTGTGTGTGGACTCAAAAACCATCCTCCATTCCACTCTCCACGTTGACATACAGACCCCAAGGATATCACGCACACCCTCAGGAGAAACAAGGTACAACACATAACCCATGTTCATCGCCTTACAGGGCTTGATTGACAGCAGCTAACTTGATTTGTCATGAGCATAGCCAGAGCAACCATGCTAGCCTTGTAGCGAAAGAGTGTTATCCAATGCTATGCATTGGATAATACTCCGTCACATCAGGGGTTAAAGGGCCATTGGACTCAATATGGGACCTGTACTGTGCTACAGCTGAGAAGAGCAGCACAGGGGTGGATGTACAGTGGTATGGTCACACAATGTAGAGGTCATGAGACGTAGATCAGATTACCAGGGACTCCATGCTGACCTGTGAGTGTGCAGACATATGTGCCCCCGACATGAATACACACATCAACAAATGTGTCCTAACAGTTCCATGGAACAAATGACATTGGGCTGCCACTGTCACTTTCACAGTGGCAGCCCAAATTCATTACTTCCATGGAGCTCTCAGAACACTTGTTGATGTGTGTATCCATGTCAGGGGCACATATCCATAGGGCTGGGGCACATGTCCTTAGTTCTCCACATAATTGGTTACAGATGAGTACACAACACATTGTCAAGCAATGGTTTGTGTACTCACCTGTAACTGTGAAAATTGAGGGGATTAAAAAGACTAAATTGTTGTTGCTTGATGATCAGTTCAGGTCAACTGCTCCAAATCCTGTCTTCTTCTTCCACAGGCATCCGTAACATGATCCATCCTTGAACTGAAGATCTTCTATGTGACTGGATTGATGTCTTGACAACACCTTCATGAAGATCACCCCTTGCTGTTTATGGTGATGTTGTTGGTGATGCAAAGTTTGACCTGAGGTTCACACAAACCTCTACTGGAACATTTTCATATAGACACAGAAAACACTAATTCTTGAGTGTTATAACCTGTACAGTTAGGATGCTCAGCTACAGAGTTGTCAAACCTTGTGGACAACACATGAGCTGGGCAGCAGTGATACTGAAGTAGTACGATTTAGTTTCAAAGTACATTTAGTGTTCTCATACAGGTGTTCAATGCATATAGGCAATACACAGAAAACACATGTACATCCTAATGTACTTTGAGACACAATAAAGATGAACCATCACCATTCTATCTGTGTCTGTAGGAGGATATATTTGAGAACACATTTGTCAATGCGTTACCACACCCAGGGTAGAGTATCCCCATACATGGAAAGGCATCACCCATATCACAGGACTCCACCACTTGTTTGCAAGTGAGTGGACTCAGTGATGTATTCACGCTAACAGATGGTGGCAGTGATACACTAATGTGTTGTGGGAGTGATAAAGAGGTGATAAAGGGGACATACTTCCACAGTGAATTCCTGTCCACAGTTAATGTGTTGCTCAGTATAATCAATGTTCAGTGATATTGCTCCACTGGGACATATCACAGTACATGACCAAGTGGACAAGTGTTTTCACTGGGGAAGTCTGTTACACCCTTAGAAAAAACAACAAGTCAACTTACTGGAGGCCCCAATGCTCACCCCAGGATATCAATGTGTGTGCTACACATTGAAATCCTAGGTTAAAAACATTGGCTTCCCCAGTCAGTCTGTTGCACAATGAGTGTGTGAATCCAAGACAATATGGATACATGTCCCATTTATCTGTCCTGCTTGTTATCTCACCGCTAAGCCGTTTGTTTGGTTATCCCCTTAACCCTCTGAGTGCCAGAGTGGTACCCAACGCATTTCTTTGCAATGCGTTGCCTACCACTCTGGCTATCAAAGGGTTAAACACAACATATGATGTAGATGAATGTTCAATGTTGTACCAAATGTAGGGCTAAGGGGAATGTTTTGTTATGCAAAATCAACACACAACATTGCCATATAACACAGTTGTGTAATATGGCAACAGGGATGTTTTTACAGTTGAATTTGTACAACGATGTGTGTGTGAACCCATGTTGTAACATCCCACAAACATCTTACCTAGGCAGAAGTTGTATTCACTGAATTGTTTGGCAATGCATTGGAGACAACTCTGCCACCCAATCTATGACCAAATTCAAAGCAGATCAGACAGGATTCAAAAGCACAATGTTCCTTTATTCAGGGGAAATGTAACATGTTGGGCATTTTTTTTTTTTTTCTTAGGGGGGGGGCTTAGACTGTGTGGCAGAAGTGGATAACCTGGATGATCTCCTGGTCACCCTTTGCCCCCTAGGTGTTGCTTCGGGGGTCACATTAGAGGGGGTGGTGGGGACAGTGGATCCCTCTGTGGAGCGCAGGTTTTCCCTCTCCAACCGTAAGTCCTCCCTGCGGTTCAGCTCTCTCAACTCCACCAGTACCTGTGCAAGCAGGTCCATCACCCCCGTGTGTAGCTGATGGAGTTGAGTGTTGATCCTCATGACCTCCGACTCCAGGGCATGGATCCTTGCCTCTATCCTGTTAGTGTTTCTACGGGATTCCCTACGGCTCCTGGTGATGTTGTCATTGGTGCAGAGGCTTGACCTGAGTAGTCTCCTTTGCAGAGCCATACACTCTGCTTCCATCCCCGTGGGCCGTTCACTGCTGGTGATGCTTGTGCCTGGTGAATCAGCTGCTGCTGTGTCCTCCTCTGCTGGTGCTGTGTCCTCCTCTGCTGGTGCTGTGTCCTCCTCTGCTGCTGCTGTGTCCTCCTCTGCTGCTGCTGTGTCCTCCTCTGCTGGTGCTGTGTCCTCCTCTGCTGCTGCTGTATCCTCCTCTGCTGCTGCTGTGTCCTCCTCTGCTGGTGCTGTGTCCCCCTCTGCTGCTGCTGTGTCCTCCTCTGCTGCTGCTGTGTCCTCCTCTGCTGGTGCTGTGTCCTCCTCTGCTGGTGCTATGTCCTCCTCTGCTGGTGCTGTATGTGCTGCAGATGGGTATGTGCCCACCACATCAATTGACCCACTGCTGCCCACCGATGTCTGTGCTGGTGGAGGTGGTGGGGTAAACACGTCCCTTCGCATAGGCTGTTGGGGCTCCCCAAGCAGGCCCAGGTGTTGGTAGTCGAGTGGCCAAGGGTCAAACCTTGGCCACTGGTATGTGCTTGGCCCCCACCTGGGATCATACCTGGGGCCATGCTGGGGAGCCATCCAGGAGGGTAGGTCAATCTGTGATGAGTATGGCCCGTATTGGGTGGTGGACACATCACCGGGCAGCCATTGCCTCCCTGGTGGTGGTGGTGCTGCTGCTGCTGGAGGATAATAGCTCCTGGAGGTGGTGGGGGGCATCCAGTCACTGTAATAAGGTGGTGCAGGCAGAGTTGGTGCAGGCAGAGTTGGTGCAGCCAGAGTTGGTGCAGGCAGAGTTGGTGCAGGCAGAGGTGGTGCAGGCAGAGTTGGTGCAGCCAGAGTTGGTGCAGGCAGAGTTGGTGCAGGCAGAGGTGGTGCAGGCAGAGTTGGGGCATCCAGCTGGCCAAGAGGTGTGGATGTCGTTGGGTACGGTGCCCACTGGCTGGTCCCCTCCTCCATATACTCCTCACTGGGTGGTGAGGTGGCCTCCTCCATGGGCTCCTGATGTGCTGGAGACACATAACCTGTGTGGATGATTGAGATTGTGTGATCAGTAAACTTAGCCATGATGGTGTCAAATTGATATTAATACTTGAAATGTGTAAAGGAACATATATGTTGTATGGTTTATCCCCCTGTGTGAAACAACGGTACTCCTACTGGTGATGGGTGTTTTATTCTACATGTATTGCAGCTCAGAGTTGAATTCCTTTGGTGCCACATCCCAGTGGCCTGAAATTGTACATTTGCGCTGTTGCCACATCATCCTTTGTGGATTTCTGCTCCCTGGACCAAAGCTAGCCAGAGGTTGGTCTGGCAACATTGGCATAGTACATTTTCAGGCCACAGTGATATTGTCCATGGAATATTCAACTTTGAGCTGTTATACTCTTGTGATGAAACACCTTTCAGTAGTGGGAATACCCTTGCATTACCCGGTGGATCAATCCTATGACATGTATTTTTCCATTCACATTTTAGGTATTACTATCTCTTTAACGGGATAGCAATGGTTAATTTCACCTTGATGTAACATTGCAGGCATCATAAAGAGATGTTTAGAAAGATGTTGCTGTATGTGACAGCTGGAGATGTCAGTCATTTGACCACACGGAGGCTCTTCAGCAGACTCCACATTGACCCATTTGGAGATAACTACATCTTTGCCATTGTCTACTAAGTGTTCCTGGTTTGTAAGCACGCTCTGTGGACCATGTCAATGATGGATCCATCTCCAATTGGTTCAATTTTGGGTCTGCTGAAGAGCCTCCGTGTGGTCATATGACTGACATCTCCAGCTGTCACATACAGTAACATCTTTCTAAACATCTCTTTATGATGCCTGCAAAGTTACATCAAAGTGAAATTAACCATTGCCATGCCAAGGTACACAGTGAGGAATATGGTCTGATATGTGTGTATATGTACCTTTCATATGGGTACAAACATATGCTTGATAGATATGAACCCAGAGATCTGTTCAGAACATGCGATTGTCTTACTGCCTATATATGTACAGCCATCACAAATGAACTTTCATAGATACCACTGATACCCATCCAAGTAAGGTGTAATATACTAGGTATATGTACTCTGATGATGATATCAACATGAGTTATTTTGTTGAGGGTGCACATATATGGGCAGTAGGACAATCACACGTACTGAACCGAACTCTGGGTTTACATCTTGTTGGGACCTATTTGTACCCATTTGAAAGGGATATATCCACATACATATCTGGTCGTTTATCTTTCTGTACATATCTTTTTGTAATAGATCTGCAGTGTGATTCAAGTAGTATTCATCCCTATGTTATCAGTTCATCCCGTACAGTGCTGGATTTTGTCAGATTAGACATGTCCCTCTCTGGTTGTCATGATGGTATCCTATGCATTGCATTGTGATGCATGGGATACCACCGTGGCAATCAGGGATTGATGTACATTACAGGATTCTGTCCATGAGGTCTGTTCAAGTTGAATCCTGAGGGGCACCAATCAAGCCAGTATTGAAGGATATCATTGATTGAGGCCTTTTTTTTCCTGGATCAGCCCATCCATCCTTCTGTGTGAGGCAGCCAGACCCGATCATAGATATCCATAATTCCTGGCCTGTTATTGACCAAAACTCAATGGTTCATATTTGGTTCCCATATGTATCCTGCACATAGTGTCTGGTGTACCATCCATCCATGGCATCAGCACTCCTGAGGATCTATATGTGAATCAAATGTGAGCTATGTAAATTGAAGTTAGCGTAAATGATTGCATACACAACACCAAGGCCGACTTTTTCATCTTTAGTTATGTGTGATTGTTTTTGGCCTGTGTGTTGCACATACAAGCATTTATTCTCAGTGGCACTGTGATTTGTGACCTGATCCATCCTGTTGGTGATTCAGTAAGCGGTTAAGTGGGCCTGATGAACTGATTATGATGCTGACTTCTCCGCTGACCTCATTTCCCCATCTGCAGTGTTTTCTATGGAGTCCACACAATGGGGCCTGTGCAGCTTGAATCCTGTTATTGGATGTTCTCCATAGACTAACATTGTAATTGGTAAAGTGAGGGTATGTAAGTGTCAAATTCTCTACATCAGCTCTTTTTCACCGCTTAGTGAATGTCCCCTATGTGTCATGTAATTGTTAACCTATCGACATGTGTTTGTTGTCTGGTTAACCCTTTGAGTACCAGAGGGGTTGCCAAAGCATTGTTGATCGATGCATTGATGATCCCTCTAGCACTCATGGGGTTATGTGCTGGATTCCCTGTGTGAACATGGGTAACACTGTGTGACAACAATTGTGATGTTTGACATACAACACTTTACTGAGCATGGTTTGTGTGTATTGTGTGTGTGATCAGCACAGCAACATGAGGGTTAACCAGGGAGTTGGACAGGTTTGGGCCTTGTTGAACCTTGACATTTGTCCTTGTCTTGCTTCCTGTTTAAACCCTCAGGATGCTGTGTTGGTGCAATTGTGTGGTTGAATGAAGGGCAGATGTTGGGATGTGAGTGCTTGTTTGTGATGGGTGTGTGGTTTGAGGTGGTGTGTGGTTTTGGGGTGATGCACTTACCAGTGGTGTGGAGGCTCCTCTCATCCCCAGTGTCTGATCCTCCAGGGACCCCCTCAATGAGGGTAGACGTCTGCCGCAGCCTCTCCTCCCATGCACTGAAGGTGATGGGGACAGGTGGCCCACCTCCGGTGGCTCGGGCGTGCAGGGCGGCATCCCCCATCTTCTTCTTCACCTGCCTTTTGCAGTCGCCCCATCTCTTCTTTATTGAGTAAACATCCCGTCTGCAGGTGGCCACCGCATTAACTCTGCTGCAGATTTGACTCCAGGCAGCTCTCCTCCTCGCAGACAGGCCAGGGAGTCTCTCCCCTGGGAAGAGGACACTCTCCCTCTCCAGCACAGCCTCCACGAGGGCCGTGTTTTCTTCCTTGGTATATCGGGGATCCCTGACCCTGTCCCCCTCAGCTCCGGCATGCGAGGAGTCAGACCCGGAGTGTCCTGCCTGCTCTGCCCCTGCCTGTGTGTGGTGGTCCCCAGGCACTACCCCTCATCCCACTGCAGGATCTGTCCCTCTTCTTCTTAGTGTGCCTGTTCTTGTGGGCCTGGTCCCCCTCCGCCCTGCGTATCTCCCTCTCCCACCCCTGCTCTGCTGAGGGATCCCCTCCTGACCTTCCTCCTCCTCCTCCACTAGTCTCCCCATCCCTCTCTCCTGTCCTCCTCTCCTAGCCATCATTCACCCACTCACACCCAGGCACTCTCACACGCCCTCACAGACACACTCGAACCCACTCACTCTCTGTCACACACTTTCACTCACGGATTCACACTGTAAAAATAAAGTTTAAAATGTGTAAGGTGTGATGAAAAAAAAAAGACTATGTGTATGTATGTGTATGTGTTTGTGTTTGTATGGATGCATGTGCTATGTGCAAAAGTGTGCTATGTGTCTATTTAAATGTAATTCTCTCCATGATCCCTCTACCTTACTCCTGTGTATGCTTCTCTCTCTATCTCTCTCTCTCTCTAAACACTATCCTCCACTCCTGGGTCCTGTGCTCTAGCTTGCTGAAACTCGAAACACAGACAGGGTGTAACCGTTATTTTGAGGTATATATAGGTGTATTTGAACATTTTTGATACTTTGGGGCCTTGGGATTGGCTGTAGGTCTGAATTTTGTTTGTGCATCTATCAGGGTTGCTAGACAACGGCAGCCGTAATGTAACATCTTGACTTAAGTTGTGTTTTAACGGGTGTTTGGGACGCACGGTGATGCGAAATCAGGTGCGACGCTGGTTTTTGTGTAAAGTGTTTTTGTAGTGCCTACGCCCGATAGCTATTCTTGTACGCTTAGTAATAACAGTAAATATGAGAACAGACAAGAACAGTGCTTTGCTGACAGAAAATAGTCATCAGGCTACTCAAGGGTTAATACTACACAGTCCGTCTCAATTGAGGAGTTTGGCACGCCCAAGGTGGTGATATATCTGCAGAAGGTAATGCTCAGGAGGCTGATGACTGCACAATCAGTACTGCCTTAGATGATATTGGCGCATAGCCCCCACGGGCGTAGCGTTACAGGCCACAATAGGAGTTAGTGCTAGAGTCGGTAGCCCCCACGGGCGTCCCAAATGGAGACTGCTAGGATGCGAGAACTGGCCAATAGCCCCCACGGGCGTATACCAGAGGAACCTGACAGAGCTTAAGCCAAAAGCCCACACGGGCGTAATATCGAGACTGCTGTATAGTTGGAAATGGCCAATAGCCCATACGGGTGTATACCGGAGGCCACTCGGTGCTGCACAGGAGGTGAACCAATAGCCCCCACTGGTGTAAACCGGAAACAACTCTGAAGCCTATAGCGCCTCATCGGACGCAACGATCAATACCGACTACTCTGCTAGATAGAGGAATAGCTGCCGACTAAATAGGAGCACAAGCGGCCAGCTCGACAGTAGTAGTGGTAACCAGGAGTAGGCTCAGTATGAAGTGGAATGGTTCACAAGAAGTATGCCAGTGTCACGGTTTTGTTACGACTCTCAGACACAAGGTTTAGGTAAAAACACAACTTTATTGAAACAATAAAGATAATCCCTTAGGATTGTAAACATATACATACAAACATAGAAAGAATGGCAATTACGAATAATACAGACTCTACCGGTCTTGCCAAATACCGGGCAAGACAGCCTGGGTAATCAGGAATAATAGGCTCTACCGGCCTTGCCAATACCGGGTAAGGCAACCTTAGATGGAATAATGTACCAGGTTCTACCGGCCTTACCAATACCGGGCAAGGCAGCCCAAGTAGCACAAAGGTGTAGGCTCTACCAGCCTTGCCAATACCGGGCAAGGCAGCCCAAAGATACCTGGAGATGGACTAGGTCTCAAATGCTGGCAGGTGACAATGACAGTAGTAACTCAGTGAGTAGCCAGATCAGGAAGAGACCTAAGCAGATGGTACTCTGTGTCCACAGAAAAGGCCAGACTGCCGCTGTTAGGATTGAACAGCGCTACTGTCAGCAACACTTAAGGATCTGCCGACTGAGAGTAGCCTTAAGACTTTTGGAGCAAACCAGCATCCGCACGCTGGGACCAAAAAGGGAATCATATGGCCACAAGGCTTTGGAGCAAACCAGTGTCCGCACACTGGGACCAACAAGGGAATCGTATAGCCGCAAGGCTTAGGAGTAACCCAACGTCCGCACGCTGGGACTAACAATATTATCGTATAGCCACAAGGCTTTTGGAGCTAACCAGCATCCGCACGCTGGAACCAACAAGTGAATCGTATAGCCGCAAGGCTTTAGAGCAAGCCAGCGCCAGCACACTGGGCCCAACAATACGTATCGTGTAGCCGCAAGGCTTTGGAGCAAACCAGCGTCCGCACGCTGGGACCAACAAGGGAATCATATAGCCGCAAGGCTTTGGAATCCCCCAACGTCCGCATGCTGGGACTAACAATATATATCGTATAGCCGCAAGGCTTTTGGAGCAAACCAGAGTCCTCACGCTGGAACCAACCAGTGAATTGTATAGCCGCAAGGCTTTGGAGCAAACCAGCGTCCGCACGCTGGGACCAACAAGTGAATCGTATAGCCGCAAGGCATGGGAGCAAACCAGCGTCCGCACGCTGGGACCAACAAGTGAATCGTATAGCCGCAAGGCTTGGGAGCAAACCAGCGTCCGCACGCTGGGACCAACAACTGAATCGTCTAGCCGCAAGGCTTTGGAGTAAACCAGTGTCCGCACGCTGGGACTGACAAGGAATGTCGCCGACGCGACCGAGCAGAAGGTCGCCAGGAACACAGGAGACAGGCCAGGAGATGACAAGAACCAGCAGAACGATCAGCTAGGAAGCAGCAGCGAAGACGGTCAGCAGGAAACAGCAACCCCAGAGAACTAGGCCGGAACCAGGACTGGAACAACTCTGCAGACAAGAGGCACTGGAACCAGATGCTATCAGGAACTCAGGAACACAGCAAAAAGGCCCAAATGACTACTGACATGGTGAAAGCGAATGTGGTCAGAGACACCACGAAAGGGCAACCAAGGGGTGCCCAATCCAGGTTTAAATAGGCAATATGAGGCGGGCTGAAGGCAGACAGCCAATGGAAGCCCCCTACTGGTGATAGACAAGACAATGCAGCAATCACGGGCACCGTGATAGCCAGCACTGATCAGGTTAAGCAGCTTGTTTAAATCCAGCTTAGATCGGAAAGAGTAATGCTCTGCAAGTATCGAGTAGGCACAAAGCGGAGGCACAGTTCAGCAGTCGGTAACCGAGACTCAGCACGGGATGCTACACAGGAGGAGAACAGTAGCGAGGTACACAGTCCGGTAAACAACCTCAGCAGAAGTTAGAATGTCGCCACGGCAACAGTGGTGCAGGAAGCAGTATACACAGGACTCAGGAACAAGCCGGTTCAGCCGGACCGGATCGGTACACGGAGATGGTTCTGCAGACTAGCCGAGTCAATCACAAGCAGGAACGTCAGCAATGCCGGGTCGGTACACGGAGGAGATTCGCAGACAAGCCGGGTCAATCACAAGTAGGAACGTCAGCCGGACCGGGTCGGTACATGGAGGAGATTCGCAGACAAGCTGGATCAATCACAAGCAGAAACGTCAGCCGGGCCGGATCGGTACACCAAACAGGAACACAGGAGCGTAGTCAGGACAGGCCAAGTCGGTACACGGGAATCAGGATCCAAAGAGAACAGCAACACTGGCTCAGGAACACCACGAAAGGGCAAGTGACAGGTGTCAATGGCTGGGTATAAAAAGGTCACCGGGGGCGGGCCAAACCTCCTCCACCAATAGGATAACAACACAAGAGATACTGACAGAAAAGGTATCACGGGCACCGTGATAGTTATGTACCTGTAGCCATGGAAACAATGGCATAATGGTGAGAGTTAGTAACCTGAAACTGCAGGGTTTCTGAGTGAAGGGCCCCTACTCTCAAGGTTAAAAGAAGCGTCTCCTGAGTAATATGGGAGGGCTGTAGGGGCCTTCCATCAGTGGCTTCGATCGCCAAAGGAGAGGAACGAGACTGCAAGGGAATGTCGTTCTTGCCAGCAAACTCAGCATCAACCTGCCATTCCAGAATCCAGAAATGCATGCACAGATACAGATGTGTTGGCCCATGACAGGATAACCTAGAGCATAGGTTTACCATTTACCATCTCCGGGGACTGGGTGATTCCACGTAACATCTGTCCCCAACAGGATCTTAGGTGCGGGTGTTTCCCGGAAGCACCGGACATGACCTTAAGAGGTGGCCAGGTTTTCCACAGTACAAACAGAGGCCCTCCCACCTCTGAAAGGCCCTCTCCTCCCCAGTAAGGTGAGGGCCCCCCAGCTGCATGGTCCGGAGGAGTCACGTCCAGGAGGTGTGGGAGGCGAGGGAGGAATGGGTGGGTGAGTAAAGCTGGACGCCAATTGGGATGGAAGCCTACGCAGGCATTCCTTAAACGAGGGTTTCTCCCGTATACGTGTGTCTATCAGGTTGGTAAAAGAGATGAGATCATCCAACTCTCTAAGCAAGTCATGAGCAGCAGCCACCAATGCATCATTGTTCAAATTCACCTCCGCCTCCAAAGTACGAAATTCTATTGCGTACTCCGCCACAGTATGAGTGCCCTGGTGGATGGTCATTAGGTGTTTGGAGGCAGAGACCTGACGCCCTGGTATGTCAAAAACTCTACCGAATGCACCCACAAATTCTGTGAAGTTATAAATAATTGGCTTATCCATCTCCCATAGTGGATTGTCCCAGGCCAAGGCCTTGCCAGACAAGAGAGAAATCAGGAATGTCTCTTTACTGCACTCGTTGGGGAAACTGTGAGGTGCCGTCTCCATTTGTATCCCCGCTTGGTTAAGAAACCTGTGACAGAGAACTGGGTCCCCATCATACTGCTGTGGAAGAGGAGAATGACTGGAAAAGCCCCTGATCATGCCTGCATCAGGGGCAGTGGGTGTAACCGGTGCCTAGGCAGAAGTGGTGGAGGACACCGGTTGTTGGACAGGGCAGTAAAGCTGAGCCGTACGATTCAACAGAGTTTACAATGCTAGCAACATATGATCAATACGCTGTGCATCAACCCTGGTTATGATATTCTGTAAAGAAGGGTTACCAGTATCGTCCGCGGACATGGCCCTTTCGTACTGTCTCGGTTAGGCAAGTAAACACAGGACAAGTACTTAAAGGTAAGAACAACTTTATTTATGCAGCAACAAAAAAACAGAAATATCACTATATATATATATATATATATATATATATATAGTAATAAAGAGAAGCGCACAATGGAGCAAGCTACAACTACCAGAAATAGAAGACTTCTTCCGTGTGATTCTCTTGATATAGGTCCCAGCGATAGGAAAAGAAGTAGTCTGCAATGCCACAGGTCCGCACGTGGGAGAAGCCAGACAAATGGTAAGGCAACCAGGAGTAAGTCTGACAGAGCCAAAAGCCTGCACCAGATTGGGTATCTAACAGAATGGAAGGCCACACTAGAGGATAGTTAGATAGAGCCACAGGTCAGCGCCAGATTGGATGGTCAGACAGGCCAGGGGTCATGCACGGAGTGGGTAGTCAGCCAGAGCCACAGGTTTGCACCAGATAGGATGTCCACTGAAGCGTTGGTATGCTGGATACGTAGTGGACAGATCCCCAGGTCAACACCAGAATGGGTAGTCAGACAAGGCAGAAGTCACACACGGAATCGGTAGTTAGCCAGAAGTCACACACGTAACGGGTAGTCAGCCAGAGCGTCAGGTCTGCACTAGAATGGTTGTCTGACAAAGCCAAGGGTCATACATGGAGCGGATAGTCAGACAGAGCCACAGGTCAGCACCAAGTCAGTTAGTCAGACAAGCCAGATCACACACAGAACCAAAACTACAGAACTGCACTGGACACCAGCGAAAGGGCGACTGAGCCCTGTGTCCAGGCAGTTCAAATAGTAAAGTGAGAGGAAGATGAGGAGCAGCCAAAAGGTGGCTGTCTCTTTAAATGGCTCGCACATCCATGCCTTTGGACGTGCTCCCAATTATGACATCACCCGCCTGCTGGAACGCCAGCAGTAGAAGCAGCTGGAGCCGCACAAGGAACCAGCAAGCGGCTGAGCCGCCAGAACGTGGAATACGATCCAGCCTCAATGGAGGAAAGTCATCATGGGTAGCACACAGTGCGGCTGGAGCCGCTGGGGAAAGATGTGGTTGGCTTGAGCAGCCGCCACACAAGTACCCTGACACCTGCTGGCACTAGGCCATTAAGGCATTTTTATTTTTTTCTCAGGGCTTGTGCTTTCAAATAAAAAATAATA
The DNA here is from genome assembly GCA_037306005.1 of Rhinophrynus dorsalis. Lineage (NCBI taxonomy): Eukaryota > Metazoa > Chordata > Amphibia > Anura > Rhinophrynidae > Rhinophrynus > Rhinophrynus dorsalis. The sequence goes on from CM074720.1 coordinate 292,711,917, forward strand.
ATAAAAAAAACATAATTCTACAAAAAAATAAAACATTTTTTGGGGGGGTTGTTTCTAACAAGCTTAAGTCCTACCAATCAATGTTTCCTTAGTGCTTGTGCCAAACAAGATTAAGTCCTAGAAATCAATGTTTCTTCAGGGCTTGTGCCTCTAATAAGGCTAAGTCCTACAAATCAATGTTTCCTCAGGGCTTGGGCCTCTAACAACAAATCTAATAAATCATCCTCTACAAAATACTCGTTCAAGTCAAGTAGCAGTCCACCCCAGTGGCAACTTATGTCAGGAGGGGTTCCTGTCTCTATCACTTTCCATACAAATGTCTTATTTTATTTTATATTTTTTTATTAACTGTCCCCCAATACCAGTCAAGAAAAACCCCCAAAACAAATTCCCTGTTCAACTGATTCATTCCCCAGACTCCACCTGCCAACACAGGCTCCCTCCTCAGACCCCTTTTATACCATGTCTTATGTGGTTTATTTAATTTTATTTAGGATGTATTTTTTATTAGCTGCCCCCAATCCCAGTAAACAACCCCCCTAAAAATCATCCCCTGTTCAACTGATTCTTTCCCCACACCTCACCAACACAGGCACCCTCATGCCCCTTTTCTACTATGCCTTTGAGAAATAAAATAATATTTGCTATGTATTGTGTATAACTTCAATGTTCCCATTGATTTCGATGGAATGAGCTAGGAGAAAAAAGCTGGAAAAAGTGGAAAATCTGCACTTTTTGCAGGAAATTTTTTGCCAAGTGGAAAGTGCCATTTTTCACCGATATCAGTTTCACTTGGAAATTATAACCCATCCCTGCTTATTAACATAGTTGCATCTCCATGAAACCTGAGGTGGAATATGGATGCTCCGTACCTCCCGAATTAGGTAAAGAGAATGAAGTAGGTAATTACAATCTGCTATAGACCTAACTTCATTAACCATGCCAACTATGCATGCAACAAACATGAGGTGGGGGATTCATGCATGTGAAAAGGAATACTCAGAATTATATATATGATAACAATTATGGCTGTTCACTATTGAATTGTCACCATCTATTGGGAGACCAGCAAAAATGTTGTCTGAATCAAAAGGGCTACATCAGAATGTAGCCGCAAGCAAAAGAGCGACATTGTCATGTCATCCACTTAAAGGTTGCATTAAACAGGCTCTGTAATGTAATATAATACTGAATTAACCCCTTGAATGTCAGTGCTTTTGATAGCTCTAGCTCTAGACAGAGAGTAATGAATCCTTCAAGGTCTTCAGGTATACCCTGGTTGATCAAGGCGTCTTTGATCCGCTCACTCAACCCTCTGCGGAAAACTGCTTTCAACGCCCTAGAGTTCCAATCAGTTTCATAGGACAGAGTCCGGAACTCCACGGCATATTGGGCAACCGTTCAACTTTCCTGTTTAAGGCCAGAATGGCAGCTTCAGCTGATACTTGTTGACCTGCTAAATCAAAGACAGTTCTAAATGCGGCTATGAATACGTTGGAATCATCAATCAGTGAAGACCTTTTCTGTACAAGAGGGGAAGCCCAGGCCAGGGCCTCATCCTTTAGTAACGATATTATAAAAGCTACTCAAACTTCATGTGAATTAACTGATTGTGATAAGGTCTTAAAATGTTGACATTGAATCAAAAACCCGCAACAGTCTTTCGGGTGCCCAGAAAACCTTTCTCGCAGGGGAATCTTGGGAGGTTTAAACCCTGGGAGAGCTCACAAGGAACCATCCAATTCAGAAGCCGGGACAGGAGGATTCTGGGTAGGGGAAGATGGAGTGAAGATGCGTAACATCTCCATCATAGCATCCAGTTTATTATTAATAGTCTGTAAGTGTGCTGCATGGGAGGACAGGATCTGTTCTTGTTGTTCATGTCTGGAGACGATGCGTGAAGCCTCAGCAGCATCCATATGCCAAAGAGTCATGAAGGCAATAACAGAGAACAAATGGAATGAGTTGGAGACTCAGGAGAAGTCTTCAAAGGGTTGACGACTAGGCTGGTTAGTTGGGGGCACAGGGGGTAGTCGACTCCAAGAGAGTTCGTCAACTGGTTTGGTTAGTGGGAGACACAGGTGGTTGTCGAGTCGGAGGCACAGGAGGTAGTCGACTCCACTACCCTCAACCAGTTGGGCATTAAGAGGTATCAACTGGACGCCAAACATTACAGCCTCGACTGGTTGGGCAGGCAAGAGGTAAGGAACAGTCGAGCATCCGCACCCTCGAATGGCTGGGGCAGTCACCTGTGGAACCAGTGATGGCACCCAACTCAATCAGAGAGCTGTCGAGAAAGCAGGACTCACTATGGGGAAGAGTCAAGAAGCTGATCTTAGAGGCAGCAGATGCCTAGTCGAGTAGCAGCTGCAGGGACACCTGTTGCGTAGGAGTGCGGGATGGAGCGTGGTCAGGTAAGCTGGAGTCAAGCTGAGCCAGAGGCGAGGTACCAGAGGAGCAAACAGAGTCGTAGTCAAAAAGGAAGCCAGATTGATATTCAAGGAGTTGGGAGCAGATACTGGAGACTGGAAACGTGGTCAAGAAACAAGGCAAGGTCAGTACACGGATATCACGTACTCAGGATCGCTGAAACAAGAATCTTTCGGGATCTTGGAGTGAAAATCGAGCAAGCCTAGGAGGCTGGCCCAGGTAGATAAAGGCCAAGCAGCCAATCAAGATAGTAGTAGGAGGAGGAGTCTAGAAAGAACATCATACTGAGACTCCTTCCCCTCTACACAGTCCCAGTTTGTACATAATTACACTTATTACTATGAATACTCTGCTTACCCTTTAACAGAGGATATGGAGTCAGCATATGGAGTGGTAACCATGCAACAATTCCACCAGCATAACATTTGGAAGCACCACAAGGAAAGACAAATTAATGGTCATCTCGCACAAGGGCTCTGAGATTCTTGGGCTACTCTCACCCTTGTCCAACCCTGCTGTGTGTCCAAAATGCTATCTTAAACAAAGGAGTATCTGTCCAGGTCATGGGAGGGCAACAGCATGAGTTATTTAGATTGGGACACTGATCATGGTTATTCTGAGGTGGGATCATGGACCAGATCCCGGGAGATGTCTTATTAGTTAATGACCCTGGGATGCTGTTAGGTCAATACCTACCTAAGTAAGTAACCCTAGTGACAATAGGTCCAGGTGACATCCCAACAGTTCTAGTTGTCTTTAGACAGCTGACTGTGGTGAACTTGAGGTATCCAGAGTAGTAAGTGGGGGCACAGTGCCTTCTATGACTGATGATACCACTTCAATGACTTGGTCTCAGCCCACTGAATTCAGACAGTTAATTTGGGCAAACCTCTCTTTAACTTCCTTGTACATCCACACAGACTCATGTGTCAAAAGAGAATACAATGGACTAAACAGTGTGGGAGGAGGGACTGCTATATAGGCTCAGGGCCCAGGGTAACCCTTACTGAGGGAATCTACTTATACTGGCACATGAAATCCCACTGGGGGGCATCTTGGGAAGAGGTGCATTGAGAATCACCCAATGCAGGCCTTTTTTTCCAGGGTGGTGGAGGTGGCTGACTCACTTCTGTGAGTCCTGTGATCAGGTTAATAATAATAGTAAAGAAAGGAATAAACTCACAGAGCTAGTGTACCAACATATACATGTAATATATAAATTCAAAATATAAACCCAATTGTATAAAATATGAAGAGCAGCAAGGAGTAAAGGGATTCTCCAAGCCCCCAAATTAGACTAAAATCTAAAGCACAAGACAAAACACAAGGTAGCACTGCAGGTTGTAGGTCTGTATTACAAATAGTTTGTTTGAAGTGTTGCCTTGCTACAAGTAAGCCTGTAAACATTTTTTCAAGGCTTATCTTGTTGTAAGCCTTCAAGAATTGTTAAGGCTTACCTTGCTGCAAGCCTACTAACATTTTTACTATAAGTCTGCTAACAAGTATTTTCAAAATATAAAGGTTGAATTAATGTGGTGAATTGTGGTGATGTGAATATATCAAGATGATTAAAAGGAAAAATGCTAAATAAATTATATGCATTATTGTGTATCATTCCAGTATAACCTCACTTTATGATTTCTCAATCATTCATCAGCATCCATAGCACTGGTTTGAACTGTTATAGATAGCAGCAAGTAAGAAAATCCCTCTCTTTCTTCTCAGGGGTGCTGTTACTACTACATGTGCCATATGCCTCTCTAGCTTGCTACATGAAACTCTGATGATATTAGATGCTGTTTGTACCAACACTACTGCTGAACTAACAATATACCAATATAAAACAATTTAGTTTTAATATGCACCAGGTTAAAGGGCCTTTTTAGCCTTCTGTTTACAATCCCTTTTAATGTTGATTGTAAATATCCTTTATCTATTATACCTCATTGCACATTGCTGTATTGTCCTGTTAAACTGTTTTACAACACTGTGGAATCTGTTAGCATTTCAATGTATATGATAATAATGAACTGTTACACTGGCCAAGATAAAAGTTCATTACATTCAATGATAGTGGAGCACAACTAAGTTGCATATGATATACTACCAGTATTTTTAAGTTTTAGGAGCTGGAGTTGGAATGCATATTGTGTTTGCTATATTATAGTAAGATATTATTCCCTCTAGAGATATTTTATTTGCAATATTAGAAAAAAAAAATACTCATACATAACATTTGTTAGAAAACACTGAAGCAGAGAAAGTCAATGTCTAATAGTGTGTTTATTAAAAACACACAAACATCATAATAGAGCCTTAAATAACTAATGAATAAAAAGGGCATTAGAATCCAAGATCTTTTACCCTTCACTTATAATGTGATATTTACCACTGAATTTCATATGTAAATGTATGACTGGAAAATGTAATTGCAATGTAATTTTGAGATTATGTTTCAATAAAATATAAATTACATACATTTTAGAGTCTGCCATTAAATAAGCAAGGTCAGATGGCAATATTTAGTGTAATTACTACTGTACGGTTATATGACAGTGTCATTCAATATATGTACACTTTACAAACTAAAATATTATATAGAGCTGCTTAATATTAATGTATTTTAAAAGTGGTTAAAAAATTAATATAGAGGAGATCAATATGGTTTATTTTTGTTAAATTAAAGGAACACTAACAGCTGCTATTGATCTGGGATTATACAAAGTTAACTACCTTGTAAGCCATGCTATTCTCTGTAAAAGCTCTCTATTTTCTGAGACCTAAAATTTAGTCTTGTATACTGTGTGGGGTTCCCATTCCTGTCTTATCAAGGGCTCCAAGGCTCCCATTAAAATAGTAATCTTGATATGTGTCTAAAAAGAGATGTTTTATGGGCCTGATATATGATATTAGTCTTTCTGAATAAAAAAGAAGTTTTTACTAATTTCAATGCATTAAAAGCATTAAATGAGCATACACAATTAAACAAATTGTATCTATACGGGATAGTCTACACATGCACTAAAACACATATTTAGGATTAGAGTTAGTTATCAGAATTGTATAGATGCTAGCTGGAAGTACATGATATTTGAAAATGTTTAACCCAATGTCATTGTTGTGTTAGCTTTCCTTAAAGTATTGCATTTTAGTACATATAACATTATCTCATATAGCAATCAGCCATTGTAACACTGGAATAATTTCATCAGACATATCCAAATTCAGAAGATGACAGGAAGGTGGATACTGACAGCCAAGATCACCCTTGAGGGTGTTTAGAAGAAAATCTATCATCTGTGAAGCCAAAGTGATAACAGCCATTAGCTGCTAGGGATGTACTCCTTGTCAATTTTCCAAAAGAGAAAATGCTTTTACAGAAAAGATAAACTGTGACTGTCAAGCAAAGATGATACTCTTATCATTGACAAGATTAATCACTGAAAATACAAAGGAACTGGTGTACCAGAAAAGCTTGCTGGACTGTTGTATAACTGTTGTGAAATAGCCAGTTTTAAAAGGTTATATTTTCAGGTACAGAACAATACAAAACAGATGTAATTTATATTAAATGATAGTGTCTAAAATCATATTTTCTCCTTATGTAAAATTCCTACAGATGAGACTCTTCATGCAATCAAATATCTCTTTGTTTTTTGGGGTTTTTTTATTGCTCAGGACCTGAAGAAACTATAGAAATATTACATAGGAACATACTAAAGTACTTCATGAGGTTGAAAAAAGACATGTATAGTGAAGGTTGGCATTTTCTGCATTCAACAAATATATCCCCCATTCAAATTTGAATATAACCAACCCGTCTGTCCCCGTCTACCCTACATAAATTGTTGACTACAAATGAAGTAGAACATCACCAACCATTGTCACTTCCTGCCCCTGCTTACTTTGTGACATCACATCATATCTTTCTTGACTTTTGTTGGCCATTGAGATGTCATTGCCCATTCCAGTTCCCCGCATTCAACTACAATTGGCTAAAATTAGAACTCTTAAGAATTCCATTGTTGGTTGGCCAAGTGCCTTAGTAACAAGGCCAAAAAGTTCAAGATGACCCCATGACCTGAAAAGAAGAGAAGTACCCTTCATCAAGAAGAAGAATGAGAGACTAGTGGGGGTACTGCAGAACTGTTATTCAGAGCTCTTTGGACCATTGGCAGCTTCTACCACAGTTGTGGATAGGAGCGAAATGTTGGAGACTGTGGTGGAAGCTGTCAATGAGGTGGCAGTGTCCCCATGTACATCGAGCAGGTGCAGGAAGTGGGTGTATGATATGATAAGGCAGGTGCTGAGGAAAAGGGCAAAGATGGAGGTAACGGGGTCATCTGGAGCTTCCAGGAGACCTGTTCGATTTAACACCTATGAACAGGTCCTGGATGGCCTCATTACAGCATCTGAGGCAGAAGCTGCTCCTGCTGCAGTTGATGATGAGGCTGTTGCTGGGCCATCACATGCTGGACCAGCTCACCCCTGTAGCAGGACCAGTGGAATACTCAGATACTGAAGATGACCACGCTCCTGCATCTTCCCCTTCACCCCAGCACCCCAGCACCTGTCTTCCCGCTCCTGTTCTTGCCCATTCTCCATCAGCTGGAGGGAGAGACTCTTCTTCTGGCCTGGTAATATGCATGAGCTCAGCCAGGAGCAGTGGCAGTGACGCACCCTCCCTGCATGCCTCAGATTTGGTTTCTCCAGAGCCAGAACTCACCTCAGCTGAGGAGTCAGACCATGATGGCGTGTTTTCAGGTAAGTAATTGTTTCTGATGCATGTGTTCATGTCATGTTGCTAACCTTTTGAGTGCCAGAGGGGTACCAATGTATAGCATGTTTTGTGTAACTCTCTGGCACTCAAAGGGGTTAACATCTACCACTGAGCAGGTAGGGGTGCAATTTATGGTAAATCATTGCAAATCACTTGTATCTGCTCCGTGTAACTTAATCCTTTGTTATGCAATGTCCATGCATGTGTGTACTGTAATACTTTGTTATGCAATGTCCGTGCATGTGCATATTGTAATGTGGTATACTCTTCTCATTACAGATTATGCTGATGGAGTACCCAGCTCTGGCAGGGAGGGGGAAGAGTTCTTCACCCTGGAGCTGCAGCCGGTTGCTGCCCCTTCTCCTTCCAGTGTGGCTAAAGAGGTGGCTCATAAGTTGTTTCGCTCAAACACATACATTTTTAATCATGTTAAATTGTTCCACATGTGTATTAACAACTCCAGCAGCGCATTGTTAATCTATGCTTTGCTCACCTTTCTGGCATTACAAAGGTTACATATCCTACTAATGCACATATGGAGCACATGTAAGAAATGTTTGTCATGCTCCTGCCATTCATGATGACATTGTAAGCATGATGGACACTAATACACCATGGATGGATGTCTCGGTATGTTGAAGCCCTGCCATGCATTGCAGTAATCCTTCGTAGGACAAATTTGTCTCTCTGTTCTTGAGTAAATCCTTATATCTAGGTTATTCCACCTTGGTGCAGTTGTTGTTAACCTGAATGCTTACACATGTTAACCCCTTAAGGACCAGCAGTCCTAGGAAGTCACCTTCCCTTAAGGACCGCTTTGATCCTTGCCGACGCACCAGTACAAGTGAACTGTTATGAGTACCGGTGTACCGCTTTGAGACATAAGAGACACTGCTCCAGTCTTGGATTGCTCAATTTTAGGCCCCATTTTTACTTGCAGCGCTTCTGGTAGAGCGCTGTAAGTAAAAAGTATGTGCTATGACCGTCACCGGTCCTTAAGGGTATAAGGACCGTGACAGTCATACACTTCATCTGGTCCTTAAGGGGTTAAATAAAACTTAATGATGTCAGTGTTTCTCATCACATGTTCATTCTTTCATTATCCAAAATAGGTCCAGTTGATGTGCCAGAACTGGAGGAAGGCAAGGGCTGAGACCAAGCCCCCTTTGGTGCTCCTGAGGACCACCACATAGAAAGAGCAGATGAGGATACCTTGAAATATCTCCTCCATTCAAACCATGTACAGCTGTTTTGTCTTTTGTTGTGTGTTTGTGGTTTGTGCGTGTGGGAAGGGTTCTGAGTTTTGTATTTCTAATTGATGTAACCATTAATTGATGTGCACCCTTCTGGCACTGAAATGTGTTAAGGCTTCAAACAATTATCTCACCCTAGTGAAAATGTCCTGTATCTCCTCAGGGTCATCACAGGCTGTATCCAGTGAGAAGGCTGAAGAACCACCTTTGGAGGAGTCTGCTTCTGCTCCTGAGGCTATTGGAGGTGAAGCGTATGGAAAGTAAAAACCTATAACTGCTGGCCCATGTGTCTTCCACCTGTCTCCTCTTCACTTACCAAAACCACAAAGTCCCTGTGGTAATCTGTGTTCTTGTCACACACAATATCATAGTATGAACAAATAGCATTATGTGATTGTTGTTCATGTCATGATCATGTCACACACATATGCTTGGCTCCAGGCCATGGAACACACGTACAGTTCCTATTTGTAGGCTAGCACTAACTGAGCGTGAGTGGATCAATCACAATAACAGTGATGATCCACTTGTGCCCAATCAGGACTAAAGGGCAAACCTGACCTGTCAGTGTGTTCATAGCAGGGGTGGTCAATCCTGTTCTCAGGCTACAAGTTTGCTACGTCTCATCAAATTAGCACAAATTAGTGGGGTGATTCTCAGCAATGGTCATGTTGTCTCGGATGCACAATCATGCCCTCTAACCAACTCAACAGTGCATGTTCAAAAACAAACCTGTGCTTCTCCATACCTTAATGTGAATATGTGCCCTGCCTTGGGCATATATAATAACTATGAGGATTTAGTCCATGATTTCAACAAAAAATGTTAAGCTTGCCACCTCGCCAAGGTACCTCAAATTTGGCAAGTACCTACTCTAATACTCCTATAAATCCCTACTCCTATAAAAATTAACATCATAAGGTTGACGAAGCAGTTGAAGATGTTATAAGGAAATGCATACCTGATTGTTAAAAACTGGTATGACACAGTGTATGCAATTAAAAACAAGAGTTTTTGTTTTGTTTGTGCACTTTGGGTTCAGGCCCAATGTTTTTTGGGGGGCTATGGAACCCTTTCATTCCTTGCTGCTATCTAGATGCCAGTTATTTGATATCATTGTCACTTCATTCACTACATGTATATATTATGGCGAGCTAGTGCTGTTAACTTTTTTCTTTTTGTTTTGCCAACAGAACATTTTGTCACTTGAATACAAGTGAATGTCAATACCTGTTGTGTTTGAGAACATCCTGACAACATGCACTGTTGGGGTGGTTAGAGGACATGATTGCGCATTCTAGGCAATGGGGCCATTGCCGAGAATCACTCCTCGAAATGCATCAAACATCTGTGTGGCAGAGAGGTGCTCACTGCTTCACATTTCTTCTTTTTTCCCCACAGCTGCATCTGATGAAGAGCAGCAGTACCCTGGATGCCCTTGGTGGGATCGCAGCTGCCATCTGGTGCTTACAGATACAGCTGGGATACTCCTTGCATCGTCTGGAGGCTCTGCTCCAGCAACTGATGGAGCAGAAAGGGTGCTCCTGAGCCTCCAGATTGAGCAAGGCATGCGTCCAGGTCCAGCCCCCACCTCCAGCAGCTCCTCATTGGACAGCACCCTTAGTGCATTGGCTCCATGGAATAATCCAGGTATCGGAGAGTTTAACACACTGGAGTAGTTCTCTACACCTCATAACCATTTGATAGCACCTTAGTGCATAACCCCACTGCTGACCCATTCTCCTGTGTGTGTCTCCAACCCTTGTCTGTCTCCCTTAGAGATTGGAAAAGGGAAGGAGACAGACACAGATTTGCAGGAATGGAAGCTGACAGAAGGACAGAGAGGGAAGGAGACAGACAGAGGTACAGAGAGGGAAGAAGATGTAGGGATATTGACAGACAGGTAAGGAGACAGATAAAGGGACAGAGAGGGAAGGAGATGGAGGGATAATGACATTCAGGGAAAGATGGAGGGATAATGACATTCAGGGAAAGAGACAGACAGAGGGAATTAATGTAAAAGAGTGAAAGTGAGGGGTGTAGACTGACGGGGCTCCATTCTATTATTACCAACACTAACAAAAAATTGGGACACATCAGTACACTTTAAGAAAGTCATATTACCTGATCTCAACACAGGCTCTGGAAGCAATCATTGTCCCAGGTAATATGAAAGTCAGCAACAGCTCAGAATTGTTTGTTGCACTGATGCAACACACATTAACCCCAACTGGTTTGCAATGCATTGGATACCCCTCTATAGATCACAGTGTAAAACCTGTCACCCACCCACTACCACGATCCTCCTCTGCACTTCCGGGTTTCGGTGTCACATGGTATCGCTAGTCTCGCTTGGTCTCCGATTGATGTCCTCCATTCGCCGGATATTTCAGGAAGTGGTAAGCTGACTGGGACGCATTTGTATAGCATCTCCAGAGTGCATCATATTGTTCTGTACTGAGTTCCTGCATATCCGTTTCTGACCTTGCTTGGCTCTGACTCTCCACCTGCCTGTGCTGCACTTGTGCATTTATGTGTATAACCTTGCTTGGCCCTGACTCCTCCACCTGTCTGTCTGCTGATATTGTACTGCACCTGTGCCTTCCTGTGTTTGACTCTGCTTGGCCTTGACCTTGTATTCTTCTGCTGATTGTGTGCTGCATCCTGAGTTACCTGTGTATGACCCTGCTTGGCCCTAACTACTCTTCTTTTGTTCTAGTACTGCTTCAGTATCTCCAGATCTAGTTTCTGCTTTTTCAGACCAAGACTTCTTCTTGGACCTCCTCCTGAGTCTGTTCTGCTGGATTTCTTTTTGTCTCTTGCTTCCAGTTCACCTAGTACAGTAAGGGAGCTTTTTATTTCCTGTTGTAGCTTTGTATCCTCCCTGGGGATAGGAGTTGTATAGTTTGCCGTTAGGGGGTTATCCGGTGGCTCCTTCGGCTCAACCGAAGGGGACCAATCTAGCTTCTCGGCTAGAACCTTTACATGGCTAGGCCACAGCACAAACCCCTATAGGCAACCTCCATTCCCTAGCAACAAACCCTAGTGTCGCTCCCCAGCACCTTGCACTCCTATCCCTTGTTGAAGGAGTCTAATCCTCCCTGCAGTCTGTTATCAGACCTTGTGGCAGTCTTCCCGCTACATACATAACACAACCACATTGGAAAAACACAGACACCATCTTACCAAGCAAGGGATGTTTATTAACGTTTAAAAATAATTTCCTTCCCTTTTAGCCAGGGGGAGGGGGGCATGAGGAGCTGAGGGGTCAGATTGTTGCAGCCTTGCAGACCGCCTCAGGGGCACACCCTGTGTTAGCTCTGGGCTTGTGTCGCGGTGGAGGATGAGGATGTGGAGACCGACTGCTGGCGAGTGAGGAGCTGGGTTTGGATCCAGTTGTGCTCCATCATCTCCATGATTGCCTGGCCCAAGAGGCCTCTACGTTCCCGCAGTTCCTGGGTCAAAGCTATCATCTGGCCCTCTAGTTGCTGATGATGCCATCTGTTTTCCCGCATCATCTGCCACTGCAGTTGTAAATATTCCTGATCCAGGGGTAGTACTCCAGGAGGAGGCTCAGGCAGCAGTGGGACAGGCGGCAAAGGTGAGGCAGGCGTTGGTGTGGCAGGAGATGATGCTGCAGGAGATGATGTGGCAGGAGATGGTGCAGCAAGCAATGGAGTAGCCCATGAATCTACCCCAGACAAATGTCCTTCCACAGCAGGCTGTGGTTCTGGCTCACCTGTGGATGATCCTCCACCCACCACATTAGTCATTTCCCTGTTACAGTAGTGGTGGCTGCCAAGCCGACCGCTACCTTACCCGGCAGCTCAGCCAGCATCTCGGGTAGCAGGCAGTTCTTAGGCAGCAGCTGCCGGGCCGTTCTGCTACCCGGCAGCCTTGCCACAGCTTCTTCCGGCAATTCCGTGGTGTGCTTTGGTGCTCGTCCAAGCGGGACGCGCGTCCTCATTTAAAGGGATATGTACACCTTTTGGGACTCCTCCTCTTCCTGGGTTGTGGCCTTTATAACCCACTGGACACCACTCTCAGTTGCCCTTTCGTGGTGTCCCGTGAGGTTGGTGAGTTGTGTAGTGCTGACTATCCGTTCTGGCTATGACCATTTGGCTTTGTTCTGACTACCCACTCTGTGTATGACCCTGGCTTATCTGAGAAAAATTCTGGTGCATAATCTGCGACTCTAGTAGACTACCCTCTCTGTGTATGACCCTTGGCCCGGCTGACTATCTGTTCTGGTGCTGACTTTTGGCTCTTTCTGACTACCCTCTCTGTGTGTGTGTGACTCTGGTTAGTCCTAGATACCTTCTGGGTCTGACCTACAGCTCGGTATAGCTTTTTGCCATCAGACTTCCAGTTATCTTACTATCTACCTTGGTTTACCCAGGGTTGTCCACTGTGCAACCAGCATACCAATGCTCCAGTGGATAACCTGTTGGGTATCTTGGTGGCTCTAGTGGCCTCTTCTGCTCCAGGGTTGCTGTCGGTACAGGTGTGGACCTGTGGTGCTTTTCCTACCTTGTTACTTCGTCTGTACAGGTGCGGACCTGTAGTAGGGGCTCGGGTGTGGTCCTGAGCAGAGTTGCTTCTGATACCTACCTTCTTATCCTTGCCTGTACAGGTGCGAACCTATGATGCGATACTTACCTTAGTCCCATAGTCTGTACAGGTGCGGACCTGTGGCACTCAACTTGCTGGTACCTTGTCTGTACAGGTGAGGACCTGTAGTGGAGCTCAGGTGTGGACCTGAGCAGATTCTCTCCAGATTTGTCACGGTTTATTATGACTCTCAGACACAAGTTTTAGGTAAAAAATCAATTTTATTGAAATAATAAATTGATAACTTAGGATGGCAATAACATACATATATATATATATACAGAATATAGCACAGACAGAAGGCAGACTCTACCGGTCCTGTCAATATACCAGACAGGACAGTCTTTAGGCTCTACCGGCCTTGCCAATACCGGGTAAGGCAACCTGCAGATGGAATAGCATAACGGTTCTACCGGCCTTACCAAATTCCCGGGCAAGGCAGCCTCAATAGATACACAATGTAGGCTCTACCGGCCCTGCCAATACCGGGTAAGGCAACCTCAGATGGAATGTGGCAAAAGGTTCTACCGGCCTTACCAATACCGGGCAGGGCAGCCCAGAGATAGTAGCAGCAGTCAGATGAAACTGGCAAATTAGCAGAGTCGTTAAGCAGCAAGGCTTTGGAGCAAACCAGCGTCCGCACGCTGGGAACAACACTGAATAGTATAGCCGTTAGGCTTTGCGAGCAAACCAGTGACCGCACACTGGAGTAACAAGTGAGTAGTATAGCCGCAAGGCTTGGAGCAAACCAGCGTCCGCACGCTGGGACAAACACAGATTTGTAAAGATGATAGGCTTTGGAGCAAACCAGTGACCGCACACTGGTGTAACAAGCGAGCTTGCATAGCCGCAAGGCTAGGAGCAACCAGCGTCCGCACGCTGGGACCAACACAGATTTGTATAGCTGATAGGCTTTGGAACAAACCAGTGACCGCACACTGGTGTAACAAGTGAGTTTGTATGGCCGCAAGGCTTAGGAGCAAACCAGCGTCCGCACGCTGGGACCAACACAGATTTGTAGAGCTGATAGGCTTTGGAGCAAACCAGTGACCGCACACTGGTGTAACAAGTGAGTTTGTATAGCCGCAAGGCTTAGGAGCAAACCAGCGTCCGCACGCTGGGACCAACACAGATTTGTATAGCTGATAGGCTTTGGAGCAAACCAGTGACCGCACACTGGTGTAACAAGCGAGTTCGTATAGCTGCAAGGCTTAGGAGCAACCCAGCGTCCGCACGCTGGGACAAACACAGATTTGTAAAGCTGATGGCTTTGGAGCAAACCAGTGACCGCACACTGGTGTAACAAGTGAGTTTGTATAGCCGCAAGGCTTAGGAGCAAACCAGCGTCCGCACGCTGGGACCAACACAGATTTGTATAGCTGATAGGCTTTGGAGCAAACCAGTGACCGCACACTGGTGTAACAAGCGAGTTTGTATAGCTGCAAGGCTTAGGAGCAAACCAGCGTCCGCACGCTGGGACCAACACGGAATTGTAGCAATGTCACCAACGCGACCAGGCAGAAGGTCGCCAGGATACTGAAGACAGGTGATGAGATGACAGGAACCAGCAACCATCAGTCAGGTCAGGAAACAGCAAAGAAGAAGTTCAGCAGTAACTGCAACACCAGAGACTAGGCCGGAACCAGGACTGGAGTAACTCAGCATCCAGGAAACACTGGAACAGTAGAGATCAGGAACTCAGGAACACAGGAGATCAGGAACTCAGGAACACTGGAACAGAGGCCCAGCTATCACTAGCATAGTGATAGCAAGAAGGTCAGAAACAACACGAAAGGGCACTCAAAGGGTGCCCAATCCAGGTTTAAATAGTCAATAAGAGGCGGGCTATCTGCAGACAGCCAATAGAAGCCCCCTACTGGTGACAGACAAGTAACTGCAGCAAATCACGGGCACCGTGATAGTACCCCCCTTTCAAAGACCCCCTCTCCTAGAATAGGGTTTAGGTTTCTGTGGGTAATTGGCATGAAAGGCCCTAGTTAACCTAGGTGCATGAAGGTCCGTACTATCCACCCATGATCGATCCTCAGGACCATACCCTTTCCAATGTACCAGGTACTGTACCCTTCCTCTAAGCCTACGGGAATCAATAATGCTCTGAACCTCGTACTCCTCCTGGCCCTCGACCTCAACAGGTCCTGGCACCACAGGTGTGGTAGTATAGCGATTGCAAACCAGAGGCTTAAGAAGGGACACATGGAACACATTATGGATACGCATGGATGCAGGTAGGTCTAGTGCATAGGAGACAGGGTTAATTTTGCGAATAACTCTGTATGGACCAATAAACCGAGGAGCCAACTTATTAGACGGAACCTGCAGCTTGAGATTTCTGGAGGAAAGCCATACTCTATCCCCAACCTGAAAGGAAACCGCTGGAAGCCTTCTGCGATTAGCATGGCGCTGATGACGCTGAAATGACTGACCAAGTGCCCTCTGAACTTGTGCCCATGTGGAACGGAGTTGCTCAATATGCTCATCCAGAGCTGGAATCTGTTGCGTCTGAAATGAGTCTGGAAGCAAACAGGGCTGGAACCCATAATTAATCAGAAACGGAGAGCTCCCAGATGAAGAACTGACCGCACAGTTCCTGGCGAACTCTGCCCAAGGCAACAAGTCGGACCAATTATCATGATGGTCAGTAACGAAACAACGGAGAAATTGTTCCAAGCCCTGATTAGCTCGTTCAGCGGCTCCATTGGTCTGGGGATGGTAGGCAGAGGAGAAGGACAGCTGTATGCCCATCTGTTGGCAAAATGCCCTCCAAAATCTAGACACAAACTGGCTCCCCCTGTCAGACACCAGTACCCTAGGCACTCCATGCAACCGGAATACTTCTCTGGCGAACACCATTGCCAATTCCTTCGCTGAAGGAAGACCACGGAGGGGCACGAAATGAGCCATTTTAGAAAACCTGTCCACCACCATGAATATAAAGGAGTACCCCTTGGACATAGGCAACTCTCCCATAAAATCAATGGAAACATGAGACCAGGGGCGTTCGCCATTAGGCACCGGTTGAAGCAAGCCCACTGGGAGATGTCTCGGGGTCTTAGCGCGGGCGCAGGTGGCACAGGCATTCGTAAATTCGGCACAATCGTTTCTCATGGAAGGCCACCAAAATAACTGAGAAAGGGACCATAACAATTGGTCTCTACCAATATGTCCCACAGCCTTAGAGGAATGGTAGGTTTCGAGCAGCCTAGTACGAAATGATTCAGCGACAAAACATTTGCCCACTGGGGTTTCATGGGGAGCGGACCCCTGAGAGGCCAGGATCTCCTCCCCTAGAGGAGAAGTGATACTCGTGCGTATAGTAGCCAGTATTCTATCAGGTTGGATGATAGGTGCTGGTGCTTCCACTCTGTCACTGTCGGCCTCAAATTGTCTTGACAGTGCATCAGCCCTGATATTTTTTGACCCTGGTAAATATGATACAATGAAATTAAATCGAGACAGGAACAGTGCCCACCTGGCCTGACGAGAGGACAATCTCTTGGCCTCCGAGAGATAGGTCAGATTCTTATGATCTGTTAGGATTAAGACAGGATTCTTAGTACCTTCAAGCAAATGACGCCATTCCTTAAGAGCGAGGATAATGGCCAATAATTCTCTGTCACCTATCTCATAGTGGCTTTGAGTGACAGTCAACTTTTTAGAGAAAAACCCACAAGGTCTGAGAGTTCCACCTTTCTCGTGTCGCTGCGAAAGTACTGCCCCGACCCCAATATCTGAGGCATCAACCTCTAACGTAAATGGAAGTAAAGGATTGGGGTGGGATAACACAGGAGCCGCAGCAAATGCCAGCTTCAAATTCTCAAAGGCTTTTTCAGCAGATACCGGCCAACAAGAAGGATTAGCACCCTTGTGCGTAAGATCGGACAGAGGTTTGACAATGGAAGAAAAGTTCTTAATAAACCTCCTATAATAATTAGCGAAACCCAGGAAACGCTGTATGGCTTTAAGACCCTTGGGTTTTGGCCATTGTAGGACAGCTGACAACTTTTCTTTGTCCATGGCAATGCCATCATTGCCAATTATGAACCCCAAGAATGGCACACTGGTTCTATGAAACTCACATTTTTCCATTTTACAAAATAATTTGTTCTCACGGAGTCGTAGCAATACTGCGGATACATCTTTGATGTGCTGTGCCATGTTTTGGGAGTAAATCAGTATATCGTCGAGGTACACCACAACACATGTCTGTAACATATCTCTCAGCACATCATTTATCAGTTCCTGGAAAACTGCGGGTGCATTACACAGCCCAAAAGGCATTACTAGATACTCGTAGTGCCCAGCTCGAGTATTAAAGGCAGTTTTCCACTCATCACCTGCTCGAATGCGAACCAGATTGTAAGCGGCCCGTAGGTCCAATTTGGTAAATATCGAAGCGCCCTTAAGCCTGTCAAAAAGCTCGGTGATGAGTGGTATTGGGTATGCGTTTTTTGCCATTAGTTTATTCAAGCCCCGGTAGTCAATGCATGGTCTTAATTCGCCATTTTTCTTTTTTACGAAAAAGAACCCAGCCCCAGCTGGAGAGGTAGATTTTCGTATGATCCCTCTAGCAAGGGCATCAGAAATGTAATCCTCCATAGCCTTATTTTCATCACAAGATAATGGATAAGTGCGTCCTTTTGGAGGTACTGCACCAGGCTGCAATTCAATGCAACAATCATAAGGTCTATGCTGGGGTAGCATACTAGCCTCTCCTTTGCTAAAAACATCGCCAAACTGTTGGTACACATCCGGCATAGCAGAGGAGGTGCACATGACCTTAATAGGCTGGATGACGCACTTGTCCATACAAAACTGGGACCAAGCAGCAATTTCACACTTTTTCCAATCGAATTGTGGGTTATGTAACTGTAACCACGGAAATCCCAATATCACCGCATGGTGCGGAGAATTAATCAGTTGAAACTGCTGCTCTTCTCTGTGAAGTGCCCCAATAGTCATAGACAATGGCATAGTTTCAAATATAACCTGAGGCGGTTCTAAGGGTCTACCATCAATCGCTTCAATAGTCAAGGGGTTTTCTCTTTCAATGCGTGGAACTCCGTGCAATTCAGCAAAGGTATTATCCATAAAATACCCTGCTGCACCGGAGTCAACCAAAGCCAAAACCTCCACAGAGCGTTGTGCCCAAGACAATACCACCTGTATGGTGGGTTTCATTATGCCCGACACTGGGGACGATTGTACACCACCTAGGGCCTGTCCCCCAAGGTACCCTAGGTGTGTGCGTTTCCCGGACGTACCGGACAGGAATTTAGCAAATGCCCTTTTTTACCGCAGTATAAACACAACCCTTGTCTTCTGCGATAAAGTCTCTCAGCCTTGGTTAGTCTAGTGAAGCCTATTTGCATAGGTTCACATGTCTACCGTACAGGTTCACTAGACTTAAATGCCAAGGGAGGGATGGGTGGGCAAAACATGCCACTAGGCTCATTATTCTTTGACCGTAACTTACGATCTCTGGCAATTGATCTCTCACGTATTCTGGAGTCAATTATCATAACATATTCAATGTAGTCATCTAGATCAATAGGTAGATCTTTAGCAGCGATTTCGTCCTTAATGTGGTCATTCAGGCCTTGAGAAAAAGCTGCCAATAATGCCTCGTTATTCCAACCTACCTCTGCTGCCAATGTGCGGAATTCGATGGCGTAGTCGCCTACTGTATGCCTGCCCTGATGTATCTCCATAAGGCGTTTGGCAGCAGAGGTAGTTCTACCAGGAGGCTCAAACACTCTTCGAAAGGATTGCACAAACTCTCTAAAGTTTTTTGTACAAGGTTTAGCATTCTCCCACAAGGGGTTAGCCCAAGCCAAAGCTCTACCAGTGAGCAAAGATATTGTAAACCCCACCTTACTACGATCATTGGGAAATGCGTGTGCCGTCAATTCCATAAAAATCTCGAGTTGGTTGATGAACCCTCTGCAGAGACTAGGGTCACCATCGTATCTTAGCGGCAAGGGTGCAGAAGCCGTTAACCCTTTAACAGTGCCCCCTAGGGGTCTGGTATCACTCTCCGGTGTCTGACTTGGCGAGACCACCGGGCTAGAGCTAGATTTGTCAGCAAGTACCGTGCGTTCAAGGATCGTTTGAATTGCAACTGCCAACTGATCCAAACGTTGCTCGTGCACATCCATCCTCCAATGGATATTCTGTGCATTACCTTCACCTTTGCTGTCTGAGGTCATGGCCCTTTCGTACTGTCACGGTTTATTATGACTCTCAGACACAAGTTTTAGGTAAAAAATCAATTTTATTGAAATAATAAATTGATAACTTAGGATGGCAATAACATACATATATATATATATATACAGAATATAGCACAGACAGAAGGCAGACTCTACCGGTCCTGTCAATATACCGGACAGGACAGTCTTTAGGCTCTACCGGCCTTGCCAATACCGGGTAAGGCAACCTGCAGATGGAATAGCATAACGGTTCTACCGGCCTTACCAAATTCCCGGGCAAGGCAGCCTCAATAGATACACAATGTAGGCTCTACCGGCCCTGCCAATACCGGGTAAGGCAACCTCAGATGGAATGTGGCAAAAGGTTCTACCGGCCTTACCAATACCGGGCAGGGCAGCCCAGAGATAGTAGCAGCAGTCAGATGAAACTGGCAAATTAGCAGAGTCGTTAAGCAGCAAGGCTTTGGAGCAAACCAGCGTCCGCACGCTGGGAACAACACTGAATAGTATAGCCGTTAGGCTTTGCGAGCAAACCAGTGACCGCACACTGGAGTAACAAGTGAGTAGTATAGCCGCAAGGCTTGGAGCAAACCAGCATCCGCACGCTGGGACAAACACAGATTTGTAAAGATGATAGGCTTTGGAGCAAACCAGTGACCGCACACTGGTGTAACAAGCGAGCTTGCATAGCCGCAAGGCTAGGAGCAACCAGCGTCCGCACGCTGGGACCAACACAGATTTGTATAGCTGATAGGCTTTGGAACAAACCAGTGACCGCACACTGGTGTAACAAGTGAGTTTGTATGGCCGCAAGGCTTAGGAGCAAACCAGCGTCCGCACGCTGGGACCAACACAGATTTGTATAGCTGATAGGCTTTGGAGCAAACCAGTGACCGCACACTGGTGTAACAAGCGAGTTCGTATAGCCGCAAGGCTTAGGAGCAACCCAGCGTCCGCACGCTGGGACAAACACAGATTTGTAAAGCTGATGGCTTTGGAGCAAACCAGTGACCGCACACTGGTGTAACAAGTGAGTTTGTATAGCCGCAAGGCTTAGGAGCAAACCAGCGTCCGCACGCTGGGACCAACACGGAATTGTAGCAATGTCACCAACGCGACCAGGCAGAAGGTCGCCAGGATACTGAAGACAGGTGATGAGATGACAGGAACCAGCAACCATCAGTCAGGTCAGGAAACAGCAAAGAAGAAGTTCAGCAGTAACTGCAACACCAGAGACTAGGCCGGAACCAGGACTGGAGTAACTCAGCATCCAGGAAACACTGGAACAGTAGAGATCAGGAACTCAGGAACACAGGAGATCAGGAACTCAGGAACACTGGAACAGAGGCCCAGCTATCACTAGCATAGTGATAGCAAGAAGGTCAGAAACAACACGAAAGGGCACTCAAAGGGTGCCCAATCCAGGTTTAAATAGTCAATAAGAGGCGGGCTATCTGCAGACAGCCAATAGAAGCCCCCTACTGGTGACAGACAAGTAACTGCAGCAAATCACGGGCACCGTG
Source organism: Rhinophrynus dorsalis (assembly GCA_037306005.1). Classification (NCBI taxonomy): domain Eukaryota; kingdom Metazoa; phylum Chordata; class Amphibia; order Anura; family Rhinophrynidae; genus Rhinophrynus; species Rhinophrynus dorsalis. The sequence goes on from CM074720.1 coordinate 292,732,744, forward strand.
ATAAGATTATCCTTTGGGCTCAGTTCATTGTTACAGCAGAAGAACAGTCGTTACGAGCGATCCTTATTGTATGGTATTCTTACTGTACCATTGCATGTACGTGTGTATCTTAATAAAGTTTGTGTTAACAAAAGTACTGATTCCAGTATTGTTATTGTATCCATGACATTCCCCTTATGTGGATCTGTCCTGTGTTTGGGGCGCACCCAAAAGCCCAGTGTGGGCAAAAGCCAGTGGCCACTGACTTGTCTGGGGCATAATCCATGATGGTTGGCCATGGGTGCTGTACAGTGGTGGAAGAGGTGGTGGACGGAGCCAGGTTAGGGCCATTGGCCCCATGTAAGACCCGTATGTGGGTTCTAGGGGCATTTTGCAGTAGCAGCCAAGGGTATCCATAGCCCATACCCCACTGTGATGTTGAAGGAGGCAGCCAGCTAGATGAGCTTGCCTCAGGGACCAGTTCCTAGATGTGTGGCCCTGCCAAGTTCAGTGGCCGGTCCACCTGCTGGGGCTGGTCCACCTGCTGGGGCTGGGGCTCATCCACCTAATGGGACTGAATCACCTACTGGGGTTGGATCACCTGCTGGGGTTGAGGCTGGATCACCTGCGGGGGCTGTTGAACAGGGAGAGGTCCCTCTTCAGGGTCTACCTCCAATTCTGGCAGCTCCTGTGCTGCTACCTGGCTCTCTGACTTAGACACTGCAAATGAAGGATGAAAAAGGGAATTAGTTGCAGGTGCAATAACAACACAGTCTCCTGTGACATAAATCATATACAAATTGACCCTAGCCTGGACATATGGAAAGACTGTTTTAGCCTATCTCAAGCTTAACCCTTTGAGTGCCAAAGGAGAAGGCAAATCATTGCAAAGCAATGTATTGCGCACCCCCTATGGTACTCAAAGGGTTAATATCCTTTACAATTCATCTACTCATTTGAAGGTTTCATCATGCTGAGTGAAAAGAGTACTCCCACCATTGCTTATGTGATTTGGCACTGACTGGTTCTCCAAGAGGTGCATTTTGTGGGTGCATCACTACCTACACTCAGCATTTTGAAATTGACCACAAATTGTCACTCATAACATGATGGGTCTGATTGTCACAGCTGTGAATAGCATGTATGAGCAATGTGGAACTGAAGGGGTTAACAACATTTTGCATCCTAATGAGTAACAGAGTGGAAGCCAATGCATGACAGGGTTGAATATCTCTCTGGTAATCAGAAGGTTGAACTGAGCTGGGAGTTGTGGTCTGTCACTGTTAGGGGCTTGGGTCCAAATATCAATAACTATGTACTAAGAGCCCAGTTTTTACAACACTGAAGCAGGAAACAATACAACAGATATGTGGAACTAATGGTATGACAACATCTATAACAGGGTGTTAGTTGGGGGATGGGGGAAGAGAGATGGTTGCTTACTAGAATCCTGTAGGCTACTATCATTTCCTGTACCCTCTAGGGATGCCCTCTGCCATAGTGGTAGAAAAGCTACTTTGGAGTAGCTCCTGCCATCCATTAAAGGTGATGGAGGATGGAAGTCAGCCACCTGTACCCCTTTGGTAGGCTGCAAGGTCACCCATCTTGTTCTTGACTTTCATCCTGCAGTCTGTCCAGTGTTTTTTCAGCCCATCCACAGTCCTCCTGTAGACTCCCACACCATTGACCAGGTCAGTCACCTCCTGCCAATGCCTGCCTCTTAAGGCCAGAGATGCCCCTGACCTTCACAGATGAACACAGGATCCTCTCCCTCTACAGGATCCCAAGGACCAGAGCCAGGTTCTCTTCATATGTATACTTTACCTTCCTGTCTCTGTACCCATTGCTTGCAGCATCGACATGTTGAAATGTGGAAGGCCCTTCCTCATCTGACCCTGGATGTGTGTGTCCTCTCCTCACGCACAAGCATTAACTTCCTTGACACAACTATCAGTATTCAGAAAAACTCCATCCACACATCCCTATACAGCAAACCAACAGACAGACCAACATACCTGAAAAGCAATAGCTTCCATCCAAAATACACAAAGAACTCCATCATATACAGCCAGGCCATCAGATACCACCGCATCTGTTCTGACAGGATGGACCGCGATAAGCACCTCCAGGAACTCAGAGGAGACTTTATAAAACACTGTTACAGCGCAACTATTATTGACAGTCAGATACAGAAGGCTACCCAAATACCAAGAAAAAATCTGTTACACTACAAAGAACAACATAAGGGAAACCGGGTGCCACTGGTGGTCACTTACCACCCCCAGGTTGAAGTGCTACGCAAAATTTCAAGAGAACTTCAAAAGAAACTACATACAGATGAAAGACTCAAGAACATATTCCCACAGCCTCCCTTACTCTCATTCAGACAGCCTCCAAATTTGAAACAACTGATGGTAAGGAGTGCCCTGAGTAAAAATACAAAAAATGGCACATCTCCCTGCCTACAAAAGAGATGTGAAGCTTGTGCACACATTTACACCACGGACAACATACCAATTCCAAACACCCAGTTACACCATAAGATCAATGGTACCTTCACCTGTAAATCATCCAATGTAATATACCTTATCATGTGTGCAAAATGCCCAACAGCTCTGTATGTGGGAGAAACTGGACAAGCACTACATAGGAGATTTAATTCCCACAGATCCAGTGTTAATAACAAAAAGACAGAGACACTAGTGGGAGAACATTTTTGCCAAAATGGGCACAGTGTCAAGGATATTAAATTAACTGTATTGATGGGACTGTTCCGCACTCAGAGGGACAGAAAGGTATGGGAGGTAAAATTAATGTTAAAATTTAATGCAATTTGTAGTGGGTTGAACAGGGATAAGGAATTTATGACAAAATATAATTTCTAAGCAAAAGCCTACAGCACCTGGGAGTCCCAGGCGGTCTCCCATCCAAGTTGACTGACCTTTCCACAGACCCAAGAGCATCGTAAATACCTCTAAAGCCTCAGAGGAAGAGTGCAATTTACCATTGACTGATCAAAGATATCTGGATCTGGACTGCATTCTGTTATCTGATTTCCATGCTAAACAATGTGATGTGTACTTGTATTTAAGAGAGATGTTTTCATATTTATCTGTATAACATGCCTGAGGAAGAGACCTAAGGTCTTGAAAGCTTGCATTTAAATCTGCTTAGTTAGCCAATAAAAGGTATCAAAAACTATATTTGCCTCCTGTGTCCTCTCCTGACACCCACACCCCATCCTACTGGCATGTCTCTCCCTTCCCTGTGTAAGCCTGTCTCTTGGCAGGTACCCCTCCTACCATCTGCTCTCCCTCTCCCCCTCCTTCCCTGCTCGGGGCTGCCCTGCACAGTTTCCTCAACACCTTCACCTCTTCCTCCAGCCTTCACTACTCTCCCTGCCATTTCTCCTCTCCCTCCATCCTCCACTCCTCTCTCTGCCATCTCTCCTCTCCATCACACTGACTCACACAGTAACTCACACAGGCACTCACAAACACACTCAATCAGAATCACCCACTAGCAGTCCCTTGCACTCACTCAATCACACTGTATAAATAAAAAGAGAAATGTGCCTAGTGTTAACAAATCAAAAATGTGTTTGTGATTGTGTTTGGATGCAATGTGTGCAATATGTACAAAAGTGTAATATGTGTTAATAATCATACAAATCACTCCTAAATATTCCGCCTCTACCTCTCTCACAACTGCGCCTCTTTATCTAATATCCTCCGCTCCTGGGGACCTGTGCATTAGCTCATAGAACACAATAAACAGACAGTGTTTTGTGTTTTTTTTGGGACTTTTTATACATTTTGTCAGTAACCTTGATACTTTTGTGGCTTGTGATTGGCTTGGGCTTGGATTTTGCCTTTTTAACATTTGCGAAGTAATACCGTTGAGCCTTATATAGCATTCAGTGGTTTATAAATGACATTGAAAGCAAGGTACAAAAAGGCAAAGCAATGTGTGGCTACCTCTCTGGTACTCAAAGGGTTATGTATGCAATACATATACAAGGAGGGCAGTGTATGTTGAATAACATTGGAGAAAGAAAAATGTCACATGGGAGCACTATATGTCGAAATACAAATGGATAAACTTAGTATGTTAGATAGGAGCACTATATAGTTTGAATCACAAAGGTGGGAGGGTTAATATTTTGAAGGGGGCACTGTGTGTCAGATTTCTAACATGTTATGCAGCATGGGGAACAACATAATTGTGTTGAGAAGCAAAAAGGCCAACAACAAATCACAGATGGCTTGTCTTGGGTTCTAGCCTACTTTGGTGTGATTTTAGAACCCCTTTACTGCTATGCTTTATTTACTTGTTGGAGTTTATACTTTTATATATGGTAATCTAGTGCTGTGATTTATTTTGTCCTTTTTTCTCCCTAGCAATTTCTTCTTCATTTTAGCTGCTTTATCACTATATCTTCTTTAATTATATATATTATAGAGCACAGAACACATTTTTATTTATTAAGAGATTTTTAAAGGCATGGTTTTTGGGCTACTGGCCTGTATGCTTGCACTATATCTTTAAGTAATCATGGTGATACAACAACCATATGTGGTCCGTGGGGGTTGGGTAGGGAAGGTGGCTAACATTTTTTCAGTCTTCTTGACTTTCCACTAACTCAATGCTGGTTCACATTGGTTTCAAAGTAAGTAAGGCCTTTAATTAAGAAATTATGTGTTTAGATTGTTGTTTCAAATTGTTCACATTGATTATCCACATTGATAATTCACATAGAGGAGTGCAGATCTTTTTTTCTGTCTAACACATTGTGTGGTAACCCCATATACACATACCTGACACCCCAGCCTTCTTCCATTGCCCACTGGTAACCACAGATCCCCATGTACACTGTCTGACCCTCTCCAGCCTTTTTCCCTTTCCTACTGCTAGCCACAGATCCCCATGACAACTGCCTGGGCAAGGAAAGAAGGCTGGGGGTGTCCAGCAGTGTATATGGGGGCTAACACACAATGGTGTTGTTCCCCATGCTGCCCAACATGTTAGAATCTGACATACAGTACCCCCTTCAACATATTAACCTCTCCTTCAGTTATTTGACATATATTGCTCCCTTTCAACATTACCATCTTCATTTTTATTTTGACATATAGTGCTCGCATTCAACATACTTTCTCCATTTTTATTTCGATATATGGTGTTCCCCTTCAACATACTTTCTCCATTTCTATTTCGACATATGGTGCTTCCATTCATCAAACTTTCTCTATTTTTAATTCGACATATGGTGCTCCATTCAACAAACTATCTCCATTTATATTTCAACATACGGTGCTCCATTCATCAAACTTTCTCCATTTTTATTTCGACATATAGTGCTCTTAATCAACATACATACTTACTCCATTTTTATTTTGACATACTTACTTTCTCTATTTTTTTTGACATATAGTGCTCCTAATCGATATACTAACTTTCTCTGTTTTTATTTCGACATATAGTGCTTCCATTCAACAAACTTTCTCCATTTTATTTTGACATATAGTGCTCCCATTCAACAAAATTTCTCTCCAATTCAACATGCTTTCTCCATTTTAATTTCAACATATAGTGCTCCCATTTAACATACTTTCTCCATTTTTATTTTGACATATAGTATGCCTATTCAACATACTTTCCATTTTATTTTGACATATAGTGCTCCCATTCAACATACTTTCTCCATTTTTATTTCAACATACACTTTATCCTTGTATATGAAATGAAAAGGTGTTTCGAATACATGGATAAAATCATATTGCCACAGCATCGACTTTTAGAGAATGTAGGCCATCTAACACTTAACTTGACCTTTCTGTCGTCAAATGTAAGACATTTTGCGCATTATTTTTAGGCGCTAGTTGAATAGAAGCAGACAGCTCCAGTTTTGTTAGTTTTAGCTGCTTTATCACTATATCTTCTTTAATTATATATATTATAGAGCACAGAACACATTTTTATTTATTAAGAGATTTTTAAAGGCATGGTTTTTGGGCTACTGGCCTGTATGCTTGCACTATATCTTTAAGTAATCATGGTGATACAACAACCATATGTGGTCCGTGGGGGTTGGGTAGGGAAGGTGGCTAACATTTTTTCAGTCTTCTTGACTTTCCACTAACTCAATGCTGGTTCACATTGGTTTCAAAGTAAGTAAGGCCTTTAATTAAGAAATTATGTGTTTAGATTGTTGTTTCAAATTGTTCACATTGATTATCCACATTGATAATTCACATAGAGGAGTGCAGATCTTTTTTTCTGTCTAACACATTGTGTGGTAACCCCATATACACATACCTGACACCCCAGCCTTCTTCCATTGCCCACTGGTAACCACAGATCCCCATGTACACTGTCTGACCCTCTCCAGCCTTTTTCCCTTTCCTACTGCTAGCCACAGATCCCCATGACAACTGCCTGGGCAAGGAAAGAAGGCTGGGGGTGTCCAGCAGTGTATATGGGGGCTAACACACAATGGTGTTGTTCCCCATGCTGCCCAACATGTTAGAATCTGACATACAGTACCCCCTTCAACATATTAACCTCTCCTTCAGTTATTTGACATATATTGCTCCCTTTCAACATTACCATCTTCATTTTTATTTTGACATATAGTGCTCGCATTCAACATACTTTCTCCATTTTTATTTCGATATATGGTGTTCCCCTTCAACATACTTTCTCCATTTCTATTTCGACATATGGTGCTTCCATTCATCAAACTTTCTCTATTTTTAATTCGACATATGGTGCTCCATTCAACAAACTATCTCCATTTATATTTCAACATACGGTGCTCCATTCATCAAACTTTCTCCATTTTTATTTCGACATATAGTGCTCTTAATCAACATACATACTTACTCCATTTTTATTTTGACATACTTACTTTCTCTATTTTTTTTGACATATAGTGCTCCTAATCGATATACTAACTTTCTCTGTTTTTATTTCGACATATAGTGCTTCCATTCAACAAACTTTCTCCATTTTATTTTGACATATAGTGCTCCCATTCAACAAAATTTCTCTCCAATTCAACATGCTTTCTCCATTTTAATTTCAACATATAGTGCTCCCATTTAACATACTTTCTCCATTTTTATTTTGACATATAGTATGCCTATTCAACATACTTTCCATTTTATTTTGACATATAGTGCTCCCATTCAACATACTTTCTCCATTTTTATTTCAACATACACTTTATCCTTGTATATGAAATGAAAAGGTGTTTCGAATACATGGATAAAATCATATTGCCACAGCATCGACTTTTAGAGAATGTAGGCCATCTAACACTTAACTTGACCTTTCTGTCGTCAAATGTAAGACATTTTGCGCATTATTTTTAGGCGCTAGTTGAATAGAAGCAGACAGCTCCAGTTTTGTTAGTTCATAGAAATGTGCTGTCTACGAAAGTTTTGTTTTACCATGGTTCTGCAATAGAATACCGGGGTAACACGTTTGCAAATACACGTTGCTTGTTTTTAACGTAGCGCCAGTTTTAGCACTGGTAATAAAATTGATCCCCAAACTGGATGCCACCTGCTGAGCTCTTTTTTTATGTTTAACTTTATACAGTTACTTTACTTTAAGTTTCCCACCCCCAAATAATGTTTCTTGGCTTACCATTGTGTAAGCTACTATATAAACAAAAATGTTTATTTTTGTAGGACATTTTTTTGGGTACTGTGAGACAAGCAAGAAAACAATGGAGTATACAAATCACATAAAATGACAAAACACTCCTCTTTTTGAAACTTTACTGTTCCTATCAACAAAAGAATTGTAATGAAACAGGTACATATTAATATGTTTTAAGTGCCTGCAAGTTATATAAGGCATACATAATACAAGCAATTCACTTGCTGAATTTAAAAAAGACACCATTTATTAAAAATTAAAATTAAATAGACAAGTGAAAACATGGTTTGCAAATGACACATGCATATGCCATATGCCATATCACCCCTGTGGTGATCACCATTGTTTATTGCACATGGTGCAGCAACCATGGCTGCAGTCATTTGTTGGACTACCACTTTATTAACATAACCCTGTAATACTAGTGCTCCTTTCGCTCCTTCCTACCCCTGCCTCTATTTTCTAAACATTATTGGATCATGGCTGCTTGTGTCTTCCCAATCAGTCACACAAGATTTTGGGGTATTTGGAGTAAATATCCTTTGCTTCCTTCTCACATCCCCAGACTGCCGTAGCACAGAGATAATAACAGCCATATCAGGAAAGAACTTGGATCACAACTGCTTGTGTCTTTCCAATCAGTCAAACAGAATGTTGGGTTATATGGGGTCAACTTCCATTGCTCCCTTCTCCCATTCCCAGACACGTCTAACACAAAGATAATAACAGCCAGATTAGGAAGTAACTTGGATCACAGCTGCCTGTGTCTTTCCAATCAGTCACCCAGAATGTTGAGATATTTGGGGTTAGACTTCTTTGCTCCCATTTTGCTACCGTGGAGACAAAATATCTCCCTAGCAAAAACCATGGCCAACTCCCTTGCGGAAGGAAGTTCCTTAAGTGGCACAAAGTGAGCCATCTTAGAAAACCGATCTATGATCATATGGATGACCATATAGTCCTCAGATACGGGTAGTTCAACCATAAAATCAATGGACCGGGCACATGTGGAGCAAGTGTCACGGAGTGACTAAGAAATAACAACACTGACAAGTACAAGTGAACTTAAAATAAAACTTTATTTTAAATACAATAGCGGCAGCAAGAATGACACAGTAGTGGCAGCAATGAATGACACACAGTGGCAGCAATGAGTGACACAATAGTTGGCAGCAATGAGTAATACACTTTCACAAGACCAGGGAGGAACAGTGAACTCACTTTCCTCACCCTTCACTAGGTTAGTGTGATAGGCCCATGTTTGTACCCAGACAAAAGAGTAACTCAGGCAACGGCAGAGAGTAGCTCCAGAAACTGGAGCACACAGTAGTGACTGTAACTCCACCACCTCCACGAGGCCAGGTGAGGACAGTGCAAGACACTTCCTCAACCCTTCACTAGGCAGGTGTGGCTAGTCTCTGTATGGCCCTAGGAACTTTCACAGACAGATGGGAGGATAGTGCATAACACTACCACAATCTGAGTCGGCAGGAAAATGAAGCGCAACTATACCCTAACACTAGGGTATACCGAATGCAAAGGAAACGGCACTAAGGGCTAGGTAAGGCAGCACAGAAACCGTAACGACCACGGGAGGTCAGTACACGGACTGACCGTCAAGAGCTGCTAGGCGTAGTGAGCGTAGAAATGGGTAGGCACAGGGAGCAAGGATCCCAATAGCCGAGGCTAGGTAGACGAGGCTGTTAATAGCAATCGGAGCGCAACAGAGGGAGAGTAACTGAAGGCAGCCAGGGATCAGAACCAGAACGGGTAGTCAGCCAAAGCCAGAAGTCAGAGGGCAGAGAGATGACATCACAAGCACAGTGACCTATAAGAACAGCGACTCGCATAGAGCGACAGCCAGGAAGTAACAATGTCGCTGTTGCAGCAATTACCCACTGGAGGCAATCACGGGCACCGTGATAACAAGCTGCTACAAATGCAGATCTGTCTGCTCTCAGGCAAGGTCACCAAAAGAACAGAGAAATGAACCACATAAGTTGGTCTCTCCCAATATGACCTGCAGCCTTCGAGGAATGATATGACTCAAGCAATCTGGTCCGTAGGGACTCAGGTACAAAATATCTCCCCCTGGGCTTGTCAACTGGTGCAGAAGCTTGAGAAGCCAATATCTCCTCACCCAAAGCAGAGGTAATGCTCGTATGTATAGTAGCCAATATTCGATCGGAGGGAATGATAGGAGTAGGAGTGCTGTCCTCCTCGGGATCTTCCCTGAACTGCTGGGAAAGGGCATCCGCTCTAATATTCTTGGTGCCAGGAAGATAAGAGACCACATATTGAATCTTGAAAGGAACAAGGTCCATCTGGCCTGCCGTGGAGATAATCTTTTGGCCTCAGACAGATATGTATAATTCTTGTGATCCGTGAGAATAAGAATCGGAGCACACGTCCCCTCCAGTGGATACCACCATTCTTGAAGGGGGAGGACAATGGTCAGTAGTTCACAATTGCCAATATCGTAAATACTTTCAGCTTTGGATAATTTCTTAGAAAAAACCCACAAGGAAGCAATGCTTTACTGGTAGCCAAGCTCTGGGACAGGAGGGTGCCTACTCCCGACTCAGAGGCATCAACCTCCAGGGTAAAGTACAGGGTGGGGTTCAGATGGAGCCTTAGCAAATGCTGATTTTAGATTCTCAAAGGCCAGAAGGGCTCTAGGAGACCAGTCAGAATGATTCGACCCCTTATGAGTCCTGTCAGTGAGTGGCGTAACCCCTTAACAACCCTTGATGGTCATGGCACGTCATGGGTTGTCTTGAGTTAACAACCTATGACATGCCAGGACCGTCATGGAATTCCAGGCTCCCCGCGCGGCTGCACGCCGTTCGGGGAGCCCAGAACAGGATACAACAAGAAAAAAAAGTGCTGGCCGCGTGTGTGTGCAGCTGGTCCTTAAGGGGTTAACCACAGTAGAGAAGTTTCATATAAACTTCCTATAGTGGTTAGTGAAACCCAAAAATCTTTGAATGGACTTCAACCGAACAGTGGCCATTGCAGGACTACAGAATGTTTTTGCGGGTCCATAGCCAGACCAGATGAGGAGATAACATAACCCAAGAATGTCCCTTGGGATTTAGGGAATACACATTTTTCCAATTTGCAAAACAAGTTTTTCTCCTTCAAGAGTTGTAAGATCATAGACACATCTGACCGATGGGCTGCTAAGGTTGGAGGATGGATGAGAATGTCATCCAGGTAGACAACTACACAATTCTGCAGTAGAACTCTCAATACATCAATAATAAATTCCTGGAAAACAGCGGGAGAGTTGCACAGACAGAAAGGCATCACCAAATATTCATAGTGCCCACTCCAGGTGTTAAACCCTGTCTTCTATTTGTGGCCCTCCTTAATTCTTACTAGATTGTTACATAGTTACATAGTTACATAGTAATTTAGGTTGAAAAAAGACTTGCGTCCATCCAGTTCAACCCTTTTCCTATTCCTGTTTACCATCGCTGACCCAAAAGAAGGCATCTGACTCCAAATGGCAATCAGATTTCTCCCTGGATCAACAAGCCCTAACTAAATATTAATCCCAAGCAGCCCTGAGGTCCAGCTTAATAAATACCATAGAGCCCTTAACCCTTTGCTTTGCAATGCATTCCGTACAACTCTGGCACTCAAAGGGTTAAAAAGATTCAAAGTTTAACTGAGCACTGATGCCTGGGTGCTCAGGGATTATATATGCTAGTGCCCTGACATCATAGCAGTGCATCCAGCATGGTGATGCACCACCATCCATGTTTAAAGGCATGTGCGAGGAACCCAGAAGCTGGCAAGGAATGCTGCAGCGGTGAGTAACGCCGAGATGGTGGAGCAACAATCAGGGCATTTGACAATGGCCAACAGTACATCACCTGCTGGCACTAGGCCAGTAGAGATCTTTTTTCTCAGGGCTTGTGCTTTAAAAAAAATAGGAAAAAAAGATCATAGTCCTACAATAAAAAATAAACAATTTTTGGGGGTTTGTTTTGTAACAAGCCTAAGTTCAAACAAGCTTAAGTCCTACAAATCATTGTTTCTTCAGGGCTTGGGCCTCTAACAACAAATCTAACAAATCATCCTCCACAAAATACTCTGTCAAATCAAGTATCAGTCCAGCCCAGTGGCAGCTTATGGCAGGGGGTTCCTGTCTCTGTCACTTTACATACCAATTTCTTATTTTGTTATTTTTTTGTATTAACTGTTCCCTCAATACCAGTAAAAAACACAACCAAAACAAATTCCCTGTTCAACTGATTCATTCCCTAGACTCAACAGAAGCACCCTGCTCAGACCCCTTTTATACCATGTCTTAAGGGTTTATTTATTTGTATTTAGGATTTATTTTTTGTTAACTGCCCCTCCTCAATCCCAGGAAATAACCTCTCCCCCCACAAATTCCCTGTTCAACTGATTCTTTCTCCACCTTCATGTCCCTTTTATATTATTCCATTGGGTATACTATGCCTTTGCTCTGTGTTGTGTGTAAATTCAATGTTTCCATTGATTTCAATGGAATGAGCTAGGCAAAAAGGCTGAAATTCTGCACTTTTCGAGGGAAATTATTCGCAAAATGGAAAGTGCCATTATTTGCCGATTTCAGTTTAGGGTTAAATTCGTTGCCCATCCATAATGATTACTACTAACACCAACCACATCAATTTCATTCTCTGAGTCTCCCTCATTACTAGTAGGGATGGGCAAAAATTTTCACCTCAAGTTGAAATCGGTGAAAATTGTTACTTTCCTCTTGGTGAAAATTTCCCGCGAAAAGTGCCGTTTTTTTCCAGCGTTTTCCGTTTTTTCTGCCTAGCTCATTGCATTGAATCACCACACTTAAGTTTTCTACAGCCAAATAAATGGGTGCCCAGCTCTCACAACATGCCAGTCTGTGTTTGCGAGAGCAGCAGGTTTTTGAGCTATGTTCTCCATAGTAGGGGAGTCTGGGGGAACAATGGGGGAGAAAAAGGGAGGAAGGAGGTTGACTGACTGGCAAGACCCAGGCAGCTGGTGTCCAAATTGCCTGGGGATTTTACTTTTATTGTCTCTGTGCTAGGGAAGTTTGGGAAAAGTTGTTATTTTTATTTATTTATTTATATATATATATATATATATATATATATATATTCGGTACTCAGCCTGGGTTGACCCCGTCGGATGAGAGAGACAGCACACATTTGGATGAAACTTCATGAAGTGAAACAATTTATTGTGGCATGTTGCACTCTCCAAACGTTTTCGATCCACTAACAGACCGTCATCAGGGCAAAGAAAAGAGAAACATCTACAAACAAACACTTATTTAAACACAATGTGCCGAGGAGACTCACCAATCCCGCCGCTTGCACCGTGGAACGCAAAACTAAGCGTACGCGGTCGTACGTTAGTCCGGTGATGTCATCCACCGCACAGTCTCGTAAGCAAGTAACAAACACCCATATGGCATCATTAGATGCACTGCCACCTAAGGGCTAGCGCATAACAGTGAATATTACATTCGTATGGGTTACATAAGTATCCGCATATTCAATCAATGCTGGACAACAATGTAACAAACAGTAGGGAACAGCGGAAGAATGAAGGATAATCTAAACACACCAACACTTTGCACCAATTTGCATTACATATTCTCATGGCAACAACCTTGCATATGTTGACACAATTAATGATGAATCAGCACCAGTAGTGTATGATATATACACATACACACTAATGCAAGATCAAAGTATACTCTATGTTATAATGTTCCATATGGAAAAATATATTTATAATGGAGAACAGAAAAAAAATTATAGCAGAGTGTCCATCGGGGATCAAAGTCCTCACCAATATTCATACCAATAGATTATCTTTATTAAAAATTAATCTGGGTATTATACGGACCCAGTCCCATATTTCCAGGGGTAAGGTGTAACTTTGGTGAAATAAAGTCTTTTAGAAAAAAGACAAAATGCATGTCATCTTGGAGGAATGGCACTTTACGTGCAATCGCTATGGTAGGGCATCATATTGCTAGCCCATAAGCACTTTAAGTTTCATGTTGGGTAATCAGGTCTTCCATTATTAATTATACTGGTTCTTATCCACAACACATTTTCAGACGCTTTCTTCGTTCCACCTCAGGGCCCGATCCTGTGTCTCTACACAAGGAATGCCTAAAATATTGATTAGGAACAGCGTCCATCATTGCAATAGCAAGCCTGTGACAAAGAGCAATATGCTTATAAGAAACATGCGTATGACAGTTCATGGTTTAGACCCTTAGGTACCAAAGAGTCAAACTCATAGATTATACGTGTCTCATGTTGAAGGAGTAACTGATATCTGTCACCTCCTCTTGTCAGTTTATTTACCATCAATAATGGCATAAAACGAAAGTCATTAAGGTATATATTTTTTTTTTATTTTTTTTTTTTTTGGACTAATTGTGATAAGATAGATTAAAAAAACATAAATAATGAAACAAATAAATATATTAGACAACTGACTGGGAGCTCTGTGACTGAGGCAAACTTGATAGACAGCAGACGACATTGAGAATTTTATTGAGGGTCAAGGCAAGACATCACACTCCATCAGCTGTGTACTGTAGAGTGTAAAAACACACACAGTAGTTGAGTAATGTCTAGAAAATTAACAATTGGAAGGGGGAAAGGTGGAGCAATGCAGGAACTTGAGAGTAATGTGGTAGTACAAAAATTGACTGCAGCAATGGTTGCTGCAACATGTGCAATAAATGATGATGGTCCCTCTCCTCCCGGGGTAGATGCAGTTTGTCAAGGTCCCACCAATCACACCATGCCAGTCCCCCACCACAACTACCATAAACATCTGCCACATTGTAGATTGTACTTTATTTTTTTTTTTATCACTTGACATCATCATGTGTATGTGCCAGTGTCACTTAAGTAGGAGTAAGTGTTGTGGACAAAGGACAAATGCACTCTGCATGCTAACACATTTTTCAAGGTATATGTTGCTGTAGAACTCACAGCTTTGACTTCCATTTATTTAGTTCTCGACTACAGCCCTCAGAAGAAGTAATACTGGGCTGGGAAATGTGTTGGAATAGGAGAAAATGTGTTAGAATAGAAGAAAAGTGTGTTAGAATAGGAGAATAATGTGTTGGAAAAGGTGAAAAAAATTGCTGGAATAGACCAAAAGGAGGAAAATCTTGCATTGGAGAAAAGGAGAAAAATCGTCCGTGTTTCAAGAAAAGTCATGCGGAAAATTTGTTTCACTTATTGTCCACTCCTGATTACTAGTATGTTCACCCCCTCTATCACTCCTAACACTCTGAATTTGTAGCTGTTGGATCTTCTTTGTATTAGTAGTATTACTAGTAGTGGTGGAACTTCTTGGTGATGTCAAGTGTGACTTAGGGTCCCCCCTCTTGAGAATAACAAGAGTGATACTGGCAGCAGGCACAGGTAACTGACCTGTCTTGATCACACTAATACCGTCTTCTTCCTCTGCCCGCAACAAAAATTTCCTTAAGATTCCTAAGGGTGATGTAGGGGGACTGGCCATCATTAGGTCTGAGAAATCAGAGCATCCAGACCCTTTTAATTTAGGTAATGGTAACTTCCTCAAAATCACTGGACCATCCAACTTATTCTTTTAGTTGTGTTGAAGGTGCTCATAGTGATACCAGTCACTACAAGCCTCTCCTTCCTCAGTTTTTCTAAATAAATCAGAGCACAGCAGCCTAGCACCCTCTCTTTCTCCAGCTGCTTGTATTGTGTTTCACTTCCTGGAAAACATAATGTTTTTATAGTGAAATTTCAAAAAACATTCAATTAAAGGGTTGAAAGTTTGTAGCCATTGAAAAAATACCTACATTTTTTGGCAATGGGCAAAAATGGTGAGGATTTTAACATATTCTAGCCTTTAATCTTTTTCTTGTACGTACTACCGACCTTCCTGATGGGCTTTTATAAATGATTTTGTCTCACTACAATATGTAGTATATGCTGCCATTTCTGTGTAGATTTTGTTGTATGCTGGGGTATCTGTAAATATAATCTTCTGAATTCTTGAATAAAGTATACATAACTTTAAGATAGCTATGCAAACAATATTCTGTTAATATAGTAAGATATGCTATAAATATTTATTTTGAAAATAGACATGCAAATATATAGGTGAACGTTATGCAAATAACAATATAAATAGTTTTCGCCCAATGCTAATATAATATTCTCTTATAACCTTATATCACCACTTTTTCAAAAATGATTTGCTTCAAAATTCCACTTACAGGGCTACTTGCAAATTCCATACTTACTTCTTTCTTTTACAGTCAAATTCCATCTAATAGGACACATGCATTTATTGAATGAGACACAAGTTTATAAAGTCCATTTTTATAATATTTATTATATAGAAGAAACGGTAATCCAATATAACCAAGGTTCATAAAAATGTAGACACTGAGCTGAACTTCTACTTTACTGTAATTTATGCTTGTGTGTCTGTGCGTGTGTTACCAAAACTATTTTTATAATTTCTAATTATATGAAATATTTTAGCAACAGTTATTTTAACTACATAAACAATCAACTAGTATTAAGCTTTATTCATAAATACTTATGAATAATTGTATTTGTCTTGTAAACAAGATTTCTTGATACCCAAAGGAATGAAAAAACAATTTTGTGTTAATTTTATATCTCACATTTGCAACCTGTGCTTTGTATGTAAATAATTTTAATTGGAATGCTGTTCATTTTATAAAAAAAGATAATATTCAATTCCAAATCAAAATATAATACCAAAATTTAAATTGTAATTACGTATACAGAAAATAGCAAATATCTGTCTTGAAAATTACCCATCAAGTGTCTGGATTCACTGAATTTTCATCTTCAAACCTATGGTTTCTTCCTTAGGGAATTTCAACAAGCAAAATCTGTTTAACTTAAACTGTTTGATGTCTGTACATAGTGAAAAACTATAAAGAACTGCTACTGTATTTAGTTTATTCATTTTAGAATGCATAAGATAGATATGCTCTCATTATGGAATTTCAAATACATCAAAGCTATAGTATATGTCCCAAAGCAAATGAAAATATTCAATAGTTTACTGTTTGAAAGCTAATTGTGAATATGTGCTAAAAATAATTCAACAAGAATCCAAAGAAGTATCAGACGAACATTTCTCTGGATACTACTGATTTTGCACGGGAGAGAGACATCTATAAGTATTTGCTTGATTATAGGTGATTAATGGCGATTCCTGATGGGATGAGAGAAAGTATGCATCTCCTGTAGTTTCACCCCTCTGTGTGGGATAAAGGAGATAGAAAAATACTTTGGAAGAACAACTGGGGAGGGAATGTGGAATGTATGATATAATGGAAAGAATGGAATGACAAAGTGGAGATGATAAAAAAAGAATTGTCCCTACCATTTTTTTTTTCAGTCATTAGCGTGGTACGGGAAGGAGCCAAGTTTGTGACTGACAGCATGGTGAATGCATCATGCTGAATCACAAGTTAATTTTCATTTTCAAAGTTTGTAAGAGTCATTCTTATTGTGCCTGAAGGAGAGACTTAGTTGTCTTGAAAGCTTGCTTCCAAAGCCACCCAGTTAGACAATAAAGGTATAATTTTTATTCTACCAGTCTCCTGCATTTTCTATGGCTAACACAGTAATACTATTTACCTAAGTTAATTTTGTAATCAGCTCCCTGAGTACATTGTATGTATATCTGACATTTGAAAACAGTGGGTTTCAGCTTGCTGACTAGAGAATAAACATACCATATAGCATGGTGCATAGTCCTCACATAAATTATTGAAAAATAATGAAAAACATGTCTGGTATGCTACTTATTCTCCTCTACTATATATCATTCTTTTCTTCCCCATTCTCTACTAGTAAACCTCTTGAGAACCAGAGGGGTGTGAGTAGAAATATATAGGGTCCTCACATCAAACACCTTTATTGACAGGTGAACCACCCAATCTCCACTACTCCCCATCCACTTTTTCACCATATATGTCAATACTCCTCCTTCTACTTTCCTCCCATACACCTTCCCTTACTTCCTTTGCCCTACCCAGGTAATTCCTGTAGATTCCCCAGCATTCTACATCCTTTTTTACTTTAGACTCCCCTCCCCTTGTGTTGTTGTCATATCCCTTCTATTTCCTTATATTCATTGAGCATGCTCAGATTCAGCCACATTGGTTGGACAAAATCTAAGCATGCTCAGAGATATCCTTGTTAGATGAACAGGCCTGGACATCCCCAGATTTTGTGTAATTAACAAGGGTATGCCTAACTGAATAACCACTGTGATGGACAGGCTCTGGCAGGCCCAATCTTGCTTACTACAAATGGCATATTGTATTATATATGTAAGAGAGACTTTATGACTACACTCTCCTTTGTTCATAAAGACCGAACACAAAAACATACACACATAGTCAATAAACCATGCATGGTAAGAGTTTAAAAACGTTGTATTAAATTGCCAGTATTACAGGTGGAAGATCATTTATACTTAGAATTCACATATTTACAAGGTCAACCACTGAGCGATGTCAAACACTACAGTAGATATTTTATTGGGAAGTAAATAACCATGTGGTGTAATAATAAGTCCTGTACTAGGTTTAGTTTACAAGTGCAAGGGCATGTGTCTTTGGAGCTAGTAAGTGATTGTCACAAACCGTCAAGTTCCTCCACCCCAGAGGCGGACTCAATCCTAATTACTAACACCCTTCACCTGCTTGTGGCTTACTTATGGCCAAGACTTTGCTCCTTTTCCCAACCTTGGATGGTCTGTGATCTACATCCTAGTACCTGTGTTCCAATTTACCTGTGTTTCCTGATTCCAGTTGTGATCCCTGCTTGATCTCTGTTTATCCATCTGTCTGGCTTCCTGACCTCGGCTTTGTTTATGACCATCCTTCCTGTTCCAGAGAACTGACTCTTTGCTCCAGTCATCTCCCCAACTCCTTGTGTACTGAATCTGGGTTGTCTACAACTCCCCTCTTGTCTACAGTCCCAAGACATCACCGCCTGTTTGCTTGACTCTTTGTGTACCGAATCCAGCTTGTCTACGACTCTCCGCTTGTCTACAGTCCCAAGGTACCAACTGCCCTATTGCTCGACTCACTGTGTACCGAACCCGGCCTGCCTATGACCTCATGTAGTCTACAACTAACTTTACTCGACTACTTGTGTTCGACTCCTGCTTTTCCTCAACTCTCCAGTATTCAGCGACTTCAGATTTCTTCGACTTGCAGAATCCGATTATCTGTCGGCTGACTTAAAGACATCTGCCTGCTCTGTTTGTCGACTCCAGGCCTTCTGCAACTTCCAACTCTGTGTCGGAGCTTGTATGTGTTAACATCCAATGCATAAGCTATACTAGCCAGGCTGAGAGACTGTGAAAGTGATATATTTACAGGTGGATGGGTTGTGTCACTGAGTTGGAGTTTTAAGGTATCCAAGCGGCCTCTATTGTTAGCATTTCCAACCACTTAGAAAGAATGTTCAATTTAGCCATACTACACATACAGTTGTAATCGAAATTATTCAACTCCCATTGCAAATCAGGTTTATTTTCAAAATTTACAGACTTTCAGCTGTTTGCGATGAACAAATTCAACAAAAGCAATTGAAATAGCTCAACATGAATGCTTCAAGTGGTTTCCCCAAATTCAACTGAAAATGGAACTTGTAATGACTTCTCCAGTCTCAAAATTATTCAACCCCCTGAATAGAATCTCTCACACAGCACAAATATGCAAAGCAGATGTTGTCTCAAGCACACCCGATGCAACTAATCAAGGGCTTCATTAGTTGCACCAGGTGTGCTTGAGCTGGAACACATGAAATACCTGAACAGGCTAGTTGAGTTCCACGTTTGACTGCATGTTAGAAATATGGCTAAGTCAAAAGAATGGTCCAAAAAGTTAAAAGAAGAGATCATTACCCTTCACAAACAAGGAACAGGATACAAACAGATACCAAAGGCACTAAATATCCCTAGAGACACAGTTGGAAGCATAGTTCGTAAGTTCAAAGTCAATGAGACAGTGGTTACACTACCTGGATGGGGCAGGAAATGGAAGCTATCAATGGCTGTAACCAGATTTCTGAGAAGGCAGGTTGAGAAAAACCCTTAAAAGACTGCAAAAGACCTGCAGCAAGACTTGGCGGCAACAGGCACTGAGGTTTCAGTGAGCACAGTAAGGCGACTACTAAATGCAGAAGGTTTCTATGCAAGAACTTCAAGATCTACACCACTACTGACCCACAAGCACATTAAAAGTTGGCTTCATTATGCTCAAAATCATATAATTAAGCCACAGAAGTTTTGGGATTCTGTTTTGTAGAGCGGTGAAACAAAACTGGAACTTTTCGGCCCGATGGATCAGTGGGATGTCTGGAGGAAGAAGAATGAAGCATACGCTGAAAAGAACACTCTGCCTACAGTTAAGCGTGGTGGTGGCTAGGTGATTCTCTGGGGCTGTTTTGCATCCTCTGGCACTGGAAACCTGCAGTGTGTGCAAGGCAAGATGGAAATCCTAGGAGAAAACATTATGCCTTCTGTGAGGAAGCTGAAGCTTGGGCGTCATTGGCTCTTCCAACAGGACAAAGCTCCCAAGTATACGTCAAATTCCACCAAGGCTTGGTTGCAGAAGAAGTCCAGGAAGATTCTACAGTGGCCATCACACTCACCTGACTTGAACCCCATAGAAAATCTCTGGTGAGATTTGAAGAAGGAGGGTGCAGCACACAAACCCAAGAATATTAGTGAACTGGAGGCCATTGCTCATGAGGAATGGGCTAAGATTCTTCATGAACGCTGCCAGAAGCTGGTGTCTGGCTATGCATCTCATTTGCAGCAGGTCTTAAAAGAAAAATGGTGATCTACTAAATATTAAAGATGTTTGACATGAAGTCATTATAAGTTAAATATTCAGTTGAATTTGGGGAAACCACTTGAAGCATTTGATGTGTTGAGCCATTTCAATTGCTTTTGTTTGATTTGTTCATTACAAACAGCTAAATTTTGACAATAAACCTGATTTGCAATGAGGGTTGAATAATTTTGATTACAGCTGTATTCATTTTCCAGCCTGGTGGTGTTTTTCTGAGAGAAATTATGTGACTTTGTTTAACACAAAGAACCAGGTCCAGTATATTAGAACCAGGTGTAACCTGATCTTTGTAAATAAGTCCTCCTTTGTCATTCCTTGATGTAACATGTTTTGACTGTGACATTTTATGCAATAACATATCAATATTGTTCTTAAACTGTTCATTCACATTATTGACAGTTTCTTGTAGGATATTAACATCACTGCCACTTGCACCAGGTACTTGTACATTTAGATTTTTTGCAGAGCCCTCAGGAGGAATTAAAAGTCTTAAACTGGACTGATCTCTGGAATTCTGTTTAGCAAACATTGAATAGTGTACCTCTTTATTTTTTCATATTCTGATAAATAATTTATTTGTAGTATGTCAGCAATATCTGTATCTAGATGCTGTGTAGCTACCCGGGGCGCATATCAGGCTCACCTTGTGAAGAATGTCATAAATGCCCCATAGCTTGTTTAGGGACTAGATACATTTTCTCAGCATGCTCCATTATCTGTGAGTCAGCAAAGTGTAACAAATAACCAATAAAGCCGGCCGATTGTTTCACCATGTGTTTCATTTTTGCAATGGGGAACTTCCTGTTGCTGAGGGTTTTTATAATTTGTATCCACTTTTTCAAACTAGCTTTATGATGCTGTTTTAAGGGTATTCACCTATTAAGCCCATTAAGGGCTATTTTGCATATGGATGATACTAAATCATTAATAAATAAAAGGGCCCAATTGTGTTATAGTCTGTTACACATGTTTACAGCTGCAGGTAAACTACTGACACTGGTGATTGTGTCATTTGGAGTGCTTTTTTGAGCTGGACATTTAAAGATGTACACCTGCAGCATATCTGTTGGAAAGAGTCCAGTTCTCATACAGTACTGTTCAGGGATATTAGATCTAAAATACCAGTAATTCACCATAAGTTCAGTGGGTTGCATCTTCAAAAGCCTTTAAAAAGAAATGTGTACAAACAGGAAACATTTGACATGCTAAAAGGGGTTACCTGCATTGTATCTCATAGATTTTAAAAAGCACATTTAGTTCTGCTTTTTGTACCATGGTAAAACACATTTTGTACGAGGAACAACATGCTAAGATTCCTGTAATGGACATTCTTGGTGAATGCTTTTCTACCTCTGAATTTTCACATGCCTCTTCCATCAGACCATCAAATATGGTAACATTGATTTTATCTGGAGGAAAGAGATATTCGTCAGTAAAAGAAGAAGGCAAGCCCTTCTGTGTAAATGAACATAACAATCCATCATAACGTTTATAAAACCAAACTTCATTATCAGACTCATGTGACAAAAGTGGATTTGAATTTATTAAAAGCTGCTTTACAGTACAGTTTTTGCCCAAGTTGGAAGGCTCTGAGGATGTTGTATTTGTGCACCCATCGTATACAGGTAAACTAATACCCAAATGGTAAAAAGATAAATTTGTGAAAAGTGCCTATTTTTGTCTTTTTCAGAGGCTGTCTCAATTGCCAGTATTCCCTATTTCTGACAATACTCACCTGTGTTACTACTATCTTTTTTTCTGCTCCTGTTTGTCAGTGTGTAATGGATAGTCCAGCACTCGTTCTTTTAGGCTATCAAAATTAATCTCATGTGTTGGTGGTAATCAGAGTGATTCTCTTGAATTTTAAGACCGTTTTCCAGTGGAGATCTTGTAACCATAAATTTTGTGGTCTGTAGAAGTAAATTCTGAAAAGTGTGTGCCATCTGGGTCTTCACGCGTCAGTTCACCTAGATGGTCTCCTAGAGGCAGATTCCAATCACCATCTTTACTGATAAAAATTGCAGAATTTGTGTCATGATAAAGATACCTCCCTTTCAGTAAAGTTTTAGTCTGGCATAAACTGTAAAACATGCTATAAAAATGTTGCTCTGTCCTTCTAATATGGCTACCACTGAACATGCTTAGCCTTGTCCTAACATGGCTTCTACTGAGCATGCACAGACTGATGTTTGTATAATTCCTATAAGCCTTTAGTGCTAGAGTTTATAGATACTGCTTTAATAATACTGTTTGTGAATTACATTGTGTTCACTTTACACATAATTTTAATTATATCTTATGTTCTAATACAATATAATTCTTCGGTGTTGCCAGTAGAGACAAGTGGATTTCCTAGGTTTGTTATACCAGATATGTGTAAGTTACATCAAGATTTGCTTTTTGTTGCCTGATGAATAGAGATATCATGAAAGAAAATAACAAAATGTAACTAGGGATGAGCGAGCACCCCGATGCTCGGGTGCTCGGGTGCTCTGACCGAGCACCCCCTGATGCTCGAGTGCTCGGCCGAGCACCCGAGCCCCATTCAAATGAATGGGAGCACTCGAGCATTAAACCAGGCACCCCCTGCTCTGATGAGCGGAGGGTGCCTGGTCAATGTCCCCCTTCATCTCCGCTATGCCCCTCTTCCACAATGTCCCCCTTCATCTCCTATGCCATAGCGGAGATGAAGGGGGACATTGTGGAAGAGGGGCATAGCGGAGATGAAGGGGGACATTGTGGAAGAGGGGCATAGAGTCTATGCCCCTCTTCCACAATGTCCCCCTTCATCTCCGCTATGCCCCTCTTCCACAATGTCCCCCTTCATCTCCTCTATGGCATAGGAGATGAAGGGGGACATTGTGGAAGAGGGGCATAGCGGAGATGAAGGGGCACATTGTGGAAGACGGGCATAGCGGAGATGAAGGGGGACATTGTGGAAGAGGGGCATAGAGTCTATGCCCCTCTTCCACAATGTCCCCTTTCATCTCCGCAATGCCCCCTTCATCTCCGCAATGCCCCCGTACCTCCATTCCCTGGTGGTCCAGCGGAGCGTCTTCGGATCTGTGCCTCTTCCGGCACAGATCCTCTTCACCCGAACATGTCGGGCGAGCACATGGCGGTACTCGTACGAGTACCGCCATGTGCAGAGCAGAGCGATGCTCGAGCCGATCCGAGCATCGGCCGAGCACGCTCGCTCAACACTAAATGTAACGTTATCCCCTGATCTAGAAAATGTTGATTTTAAACTCCTGGACCACCCTATTGTTCTAGAAAAGAAAAAGAAGAAACAACAAACCACACTTTTAACACCTAGTAACAACAAGATAACCTTTCTATTTTTGTATGGTTCACATGTACAATTAGTAATATTATGTCTATCTTACTGTATTTCACCAAAACAAGACTGAAAAGATAATAAGGATTGTGCATCCATGTATACAGAAGTAATTCAGGCACAAGTGAAACAATTTTGAAAGACTGCTACAGACAACATAATGACTGCAAGATATGCTTAAAGGGATAGTAATGTTTCACAATAAAAGAAGCTCCAATTAATCTTCATAGTATTTGGTCCGTGGAGAGTGTTATTTCAATACCGTCAGAGTTGTAGTTCAAGAGTAATTGAATGATAAAGTATCCCCCTCCTGGTCCTTTTACTGATGTAACACTGCTCACCTCAGAGCAGCAAGACTATCCGGATGGATCTTAGAGAGGGACAATCTTCAGTGAGCATAAGAAAAAACCTGAAAAAGCTGCCAAGGGGGCAGGGTTTTCCTTATGGTTACAGTAAAAAGATTGTCCCTTGCTGCGAGCTGTCCAGTCAAGTGACCAAATTCCACATCTGAGGGGAGGTGGCTTACCCTAGCTAAAAGGGGCGGGAGGGGGATACTTTATCATTCAATTACTCTTGAACTAAATATTACGAAGATTAATTGGAGCTGCTGTTTTTGTGAAAAATTACTATTCCTTTAAGTATAACACTGCAGAAGCATCTGCTGGTGATAGTAAACCCTTGTTTTTTTATCAATATATACATTCTATTTTACAGCGGCAAAAACCCCAAACCATCTCAATACTAACTAGAATGATGCTGAAGAGTCCACTTTAACCTTTTATGTCACATCGCCTGCAATACTGTGCTTTAAAGAGGAACTACCACCTCCACTAAAGCCTACCTGCAATACTTAGGCAGGTGGCAACTAGTTTACTAATCATTATTTTACCTCTCAAAAGTGCCCACGAATAAAGTTTCCTTAAGGTGCTGAGACTGATGGCCAGGTTACTGCAGCCTGTGCACCTGTGCCATCAGTCTCTTCTGGAGCCGTCCAGACCAGTGCAATGCCGGTGAAGGGTGAAGAGGACTGACAGCTCAGGCGCGCATTCAAATGTCTGCGGTGATGCCTGGCTTCCAGTCTCAGAAGCTTATGGATAACTTTATTTGTGGGCACTTTTTAGAGGTAAAATAATGATTAAGTAAGCTAGTCGCCACCTGCCTATGTATTGCAGGGTGACTTTAGTGGAGGTGGTAGTTCCGCTCTAACACTCCTGTGGGCAAAGTCCCAAAAGATTCAACACCTTTAAACCCTAAATACCGATATTCAGCTATCAATAACTGATTTTCAAGGGGTAAGTCAGCATGTACAGCATGTGTAACACCAATTCATGAATCAGACATGCAAGACATCATGATGCCCAAAGGCCTACAATAAAGCACGGTGTGTAGAAAATATTTACATGATGTTACAGGTTCTGAAAACAGACAAGATTACGGTGTTAAAAGAAACAACATGACTATGAACAATACCGACTGCTTAACAAAACTGGGTTGCAGAATGCCTTTACATGAGGTTAAATACCCTCTAAATTACACTTTTTTGTTAGATAACATAAGGTGTACAGAGTGTAACAGGAGTTCAATGGTAAGTATGCCGTGGAAAATGAGAGTTGGATACCCATCTGATCACAGAAAGACCTCCAGAAACGGGATACAAACTGGTTCCCTCAATCTGAGACCAACGCTTTGGGCACTCCGTGGAGCCGAAACACCTCCTTAGCAAAGACCTCGGCCAACTCCCCGGAGGAAGGAAGTCCCTTAAGAGGTACAAAGTGAGACATTTTGGAAAACCAGTCAATGATCATAATAATGACTGTATAGCCCTTGGAAGCAGGTAGCTCGACCATAAAATCGATGGACAAGTGGGAAAACGGGAGTTCGCCATTAGAAACTGGTTGAATTAGGCCCACCGGAAGGTGTCTAGGGGTCTTGGAACGGGCACAAGTGGAACACGCTGCTACATATGCTGAGCAGTCTTCCCTTAGACTAGGCTACCAAAAGATTTGAGAGATCGAACAAATTAATTGGTCATGTCCAGTATGTCCAGCAGCCTTTGAAGAGTGATATGTCTCCAGTAACTGGGTACGAAGTGGCTTGGGGACAAAGTATTTACCACTGGGTTTATCCACAGGTGCATCAGCCTTGGAGGGTGAGGTAATGCTACTACGAATGGTGGCCACAATATGGTGAGAGGGAATGATAGGCACAGGAGGACTCTCAGCCTTGGGATCAGACCCAAACTGTCGGGAGAGAGCGTCCGCTCAAACGTTCTTAGTACCAGGAAGATAGGAGATCACATAATTGAATCTTGAAAGAAACAGCGCCCATCTGGCCTGCTGTGGAGACTGCCATTTTGTTTCAGACAGATATGTTAGATTCTTATGGTCTGTGAGTATCAGGATTGGGGAACTTGTCCCCTCCAGCTCTGTATCAGCTGAGGCACGGGCAGTCTCTACTGCACATGACTGTAGCATGCACAGCAGTCTCTACTGCGCATGACTTTGTCGTTACACACGTTTTATCGAATTATTATATAGGATGTTTGCTGCGAGTATTAAATGCTGATTTCCACTCGTCTCCCTCCTTAATTCTTACAAGGTTGTAAGCGGCCCTCAGATCAAGCTTAGTGAACACCGTTGACCCCTTAATTCGGTCGAACAATTCTGTAATCAAAGGCATGGGGTAAGCATTCTTGACCATTAGTTTGTTTAGCCTCTGAAATCAATACCAGGTCTTAGCTCCCCATGCTTATTCTTCATGAAAAAGAATCCTGCACCAGCAGGTGAGTAGGATTTGCGAATAATCCCTCTGGCTAGTGTGTAGGTCACATAATCCTCCATAGCCTGATTCTCCTCCACTGACAGTGGATACATTCACCCCTTAGGAGCTATGACACCTGGTATCAAATCAATAGTACAGTCATATGGTCCACGTACCGGCAACTTACTAGCCTCTACCTTGTTAAATACCTCACTGAAAGACTGGTACTCTGCAGGTAATGAGGAAGAGGTACAAAGGATCTTGGTAGGCTGATAGGCAGGACTCATCACAGTAGGGAGACCAAGACAAAATGTTGCACATTTGCCAATTAATCCTGGGGTTGTGTGTCTGTAGCCAGGGGAACCCCAGAATGATAGCATAGTGAGAACCCTTTATTACTTAGAATTGTAGGGTCTCCACATGGAAAGCCCCTACCCTCAGAGACAAAAGACAAGTCTCATGTGTCACATGGGACGGTTGCAATGGTCTCCCATCAATAGCCTCAATGGCTAGTGGAGAGGAACGTGTCACCAATGGAATATCATGCTTGGCTGCAAACTCGGCATCCATGAAATACCCCGGGGCTCATGAGTCTTTTAAAGACAGAGCAGTTACCAAAGAAGCAGCCCAAAATACAATCACCTCAAGCAAGGGTTTCCCTTGTAGATGATCTGGGAACAGGGAAACTCCACCCAGGGTCTGTTCCAACACAACCCTAGGTGTGAGCGTCTCCCGGCCAGACGGGACAAGACCACAACAAGTGGCCTGCCTTACCACAGTATAGGCAAAGGACCTCTCTCCTACAGAAAGCCCTCTCCTCCTCTGAAAGGTGCGTGAATCCCAGTTGCATAGGTTCACTCCTGATGGACTCAGAACCAGGAGGCAAGGGAGGACTGGGTGGGAGAGTAAAGTTAGGTGCCAATCACATAGCCTCCTACTCAAACGTTCTTTGAATGAAGGTTTCTCTCTGAGTCTGCTATCAATTAGAATTGAGAAGGTAATTAATTTGTTCAGCTCCTCCGTCAGCTCACAGGCTGCTATCTCATCCTTAATTGAATCACTCAGACCCTGCGAAAATGCAGCTACAAGTGTCTCATTGTTCCAGCCCACCTCAGCTGCCAGTGTACGAAATTCTACAGCATAATCGACTACCGTACGTGCTCCCTGGCGTATGGTCATTTGTTTAGCTGCAGATACCGCTCTGGCTGGAGCATCAAAGACCCAATGAAATTTGCCCACAAATTCTGTAAAGTTAGATACAATGGGTTTTCCAGTCTCCCACAAGGGTTTGGCCCATGTCAGAGCCTTATCAGACAACAGCAAAATCATGAAACGGACTTAACTTCGTTCACTTGGAAATGTTTGTGGTACCAGTTCCAAGAATATGCCCACTTGGTTCAGAAACTCTCTACAGAGTGTAGGCTCCCCCTCATAGCATTGAGGAAGGGGAGCTGTACCGGATAGCCCGCGGGCCGTACTGGCATCAGAATTAGCAGATACAAATGGTGTGGAATCTGAGGGTGCCAGTTGTCAAGTGGCTTGACCAAGGTGTTCAGTTCGGATCAGCAGCGTCTGCATGGCAAATGACAATTGATTAATCCTTTGATCCTGTGTGTCCATTCTGGCCAAAATGCTCTGAACTGGTTCACTTGTTCTTTCAGTACTCATGGCCCTTTCGTACTGTCATGGTACACTTATGATAATAAACACACAAAACAGGTGCAGGTGAATTTAACCAGTTTATTAAGATAAAATACAAGAGCCAATACACTTCCCCAACCTTCCCAGGGACAGGAGCGAGGACAGTGTACAGTACACTACCCAGGAGCTGACACTGAGCTACGATCTCTGCCCACGGACCACTAAGGCAGCAAGGATAGTAGAACCAGCCTATGGTTCTATGGAGCGAGTACTGCAGAAGTCTAGAGAGCTAGGGATCAGTACAAGAGCGAGGCCAAGTAATCCGCAGGCAGCAGTCAGGAGGTAAAGCTAATCTGGGAATGCCAGAGCAAGAGTGACCTAGCAATACCTAGCAAGACTAAACCAGAGACTGCCGGATGAAAAGCAGACACCTCAGTACCAGGGAGGTACTGAATGCTCTAAGCTGTAGGGAGCAAGAGGCAGCGACTATGGAAGAGACAGTATGGAAGTCTGACAATACCGGGGAATGAGTAGTCAGACAGAGCCACAGGTGAAAACCAGAACAAATAATCAGCCAGAGCCATGGAACTCACAGATCGGGTAGTCAGCCTGAGACAGGGTCAAGCACAGAGCGGTCAGTCAGACAAGGCCTGGGTCATACACAGAGGGGTTAATCAGACAAGACCTGGTTCATACATGGAGCGGTAAGTCAGACAAGGCCTGGGTCATACACGGAGAGGTTAGTCAGACAAGGCCTGGGTCATACACAGAGTGGTTAATCAGACAAGGCCTGGGTCATACATGGAGCGGATAGTCAGACACAGCCAAGGATCAAGCCAAAGGATAATCAAAAGCCAAGCAAGTGTCAAACAAGAGACAACAGTAGCAATGCGCAGGTACACCATGAAAGGGCACTGAAGCTCAGTCCTCCGGTCACATATAAGGCCAATGGAGAAGGCAGAACATGAATTGGCCAATAGTGCCGAAGGTTCAAAGCAGCAAGTACGATGTCAGTGACGCGTGCCCGCAACCAAGAGGCCAGCAGTCAAGTGCAGTGACCAACAATGCTGCTGCTTGTTCATCAATGGGAACCTGACAGGTAACACATAGGCAGAATCACGGGCACCGTGATAGTATGGCTACAAAAGTTGCAGTCACCACTTACAATACCTGTTTTGGAAGTCCATGTATATATCTTTGCTGTTCTTAACACATTAGAACAGTGTACTTCAAATCTGTGCCTGGATATGCTTAAAGCTATGTTTCGACTATCTGGTGAAAAGATAGAATATGACACTGAGGCCTTGAAGGAGAGCTTTTTGCACTCTCCTGAAATTCTTCAGGACTAGATATGATCAGTAGAGCATTATATAGGATTAGAGATAAATGATTTCAACAGAGACATATCAAAGAGAGAGGGCTTAAGTCTGTACGAAAGGCTATAAAACACTGATTAGTGAAAGACATTCTGTGGTCTACAGGAGACACAGTAAAGTATTCTGTCTGACACATTTTCCAATCATGGAAAATAATTTACCTGTGAATGGCATGTGTTCTGTATAATCTGTTAACAAAGCTTTGAATGACATGCTTGATTCTAGTTCAACCAACAATGTGGAGATACTGCCTGATGTGCCATCACCTAATGCTCATTTACCCAATAATGTATCTGTGCAACCAGTTGTACTGCTCCCCAACAAAATTCTGCCTTTATTATTGGAACATATAGAACAGTACCAACATAATCATAAACATTTTAGATGTATGGTATATTATGAACATTTCAGATTTGTAAATTTAGACAGAATACCATCATCTGATACTGATTTTACAGGTTGTACACACGTTTAGTACAAGGTTTGTTGAATAGAATACTACAAGACATGCACCCTCATTACTTTGTGCATTTGAGACTGGAGGGTGGCTGCCTTGATAGCCCCTTATATCCAAGAAACCAAAACCATGAAATCAATGCTGAAGTATTTTTAAATGATGTGGCCAACTTGTTGCAAAGCATTACTGAGTGACAGTAGCAAGACTTTACAGCTTGCAGTTATTATTATTGGAAACAGAGAGGGTGGCATAACAAAATGTAGCAGGTTAAGGTAATTACCCTATAACCTCATCATACATTCAAAACAAAACTATCTTTTTAATTTGAATAAATATGATAGCAATGTAAGTCTTGCTGCCAGTATCATCTCCCACTTAGATGAGAATGAATCTAGTGATTCAGTCATGTTGCAAGGTGCCAAAGAGCTTCACAATGCTCTTGGTATACCTGTTGATCGTCTCCTCAGTTTCAGTGAAATATCAGCTTTTGAAAATCATCTGAGTGTGACCATTAAGATCCTTTACCACAACCAGTCATCTTGGCAATGTTTTTATACCAGTAATCCATGCAGAGATAAAGGTTTATTTATTCTGTTTAACTGAGATCACTACTACTGATTACAAAATTGTAAAAGCATTTATCAAACATTATGTTTTTGTTCTCACCAGCTATCACCACAAAAATGAACATGGTTGATGGTATTTTTTTAAGTCATGACACAGAAAAGAATGGACTGAAATAAATAATAAGGATGGGTGAAAGTTGTCGCCTAAAAAGTGAAACAGGAGAAAAAAATGAAATTCTAACAGAGGGGCAACTTTTTGTGAAAACTGCATTTTTTTTTTACTTTTTTCACCTAATTGCATTGCAATCAATGGGAAGACTGCAATTCTCCCCGCCAGGTGCAAAGTTTCCCTTCTTTTCCCACAGGCAAAGTACAAAATGTGTGTCACTCTGTGTTTGTGAGAGGAAGAGAGCGCAGAAGACAGGGTAATAAAAATAAATTGAAGCTTAGTTCAGCAAGACATTTGTTCTCTGTATTAGTCTGTGGGCTCCATGGAGGACAGGAGGATAAAAAGTATGTTAACCCTAAATACCTAAATTCAGTGTGACTGACTGGAAAGACACAGACAGCTGTGATCCAAGATCCTTCCTGATCTGGCTGTTATTATCTTTCTGCTGGAGGAGTCATGTGTGAGAAATGAGCAAAAGATATTTACCCCACTTACCCCAACATTTTGTGTGACTGATTGGAAAGATACAGGCAGCTTTGTTCAAGTTTCTTGCTGATCTTGCTGTTTATCTCTGTATTAGACATGTCTGGGGCTGTAAGAAGGGAGAAGAGGAGGTTGACCCCAAAAAACAATATTCTGTCTGACTGATTTGATTTGAAACATACAGAATGCTGCATCCCAAATTGCTTGCTGATCTTGCTGTTATTAGGGGTGGACAAAAGTTGTTGCCTTGTTCCCACTGGAAGTTTTGCGAAAACCATGTCGTTATTCACTTTTTCGTGGGAAAATCCGCTTTGAAACAAAACTTTTCTCATTTTTTCCCCATTGGCCAAAATTTCTTGCCATTTTTTCAATGGTTTTCAAAGTTTCCGCTCATTGATTTACATTGTTCTCGCACTTCCGCTATAAAAACGCGACATTTTCACTGAAGGCAGGCACAAAAGAAGCAGCTCCAGAACGAGATAGACGTGCTGTTCTGTTCTCTGGTGATATTTTACAAAAAGTGAGGCAGGAGTGGCTCATAGTGACTCCTATCACTATGAGCAGGGTAAAAAATAATCAATGGGGGAGCTGGAAGGACCATTATGTGTCCACTGAGTCTGATGAAGAAGGGACAACTACTGTACCAATGCTGTCCAGTCCCCCTAAATCACCCCAAGGGATCTTTGGAAATTTAATGGAAAGGGAGAGAGAAAAGGGAATGGGAAAGAAGAGAGAAAAGGGTAGTACTAGTGCGACAGGGCAGGTCAGCTGCCTGTGCCTGCTGTAAGACATGCTGCCCCTGCTGCCAGTGCCACCATTGCTGTACCTGCAGCCACTGGTGTTGTACCTGCTGTCAGATGTGATGCCACTAGTGTTGAACCTGCTGCCAGTGCTGAACCTTCTGCCAGTGCTAAACCTGCTGCCAGTGCTGAACCTGCTGCCACCAATACTTTGCCTGCTGTTAGTGTTTCTTGTAGTACTCGGGGGGGAAGGAGAAAATGATGCCATGAGTAGGGGACCCTCTGTCAGATTGCTTGTCACCTCCTCTAAGCAGCAGTGAGATGCCTGGAATAGAGCAGCAGCACGTAAGGACTAGTGGTGGTGGTGGTGTTGGAGAAGCTGGAGTGGAAGAGACTTTGATGGCCTTTTTAGCAGAAACTGAGAAGGAATGGGAGACAGGGATGAGGATGGGCATCAGCACCACAATTAGCAGTCAGCTTTTGAAATTAGCGGAAATTTCAACTGCTCTAACTTCTGCTGCTGAGATGAAAGGGCAACAGGGTGCTAAGGAGCAGGCTAGTGTGCCACAGACCACCGTGGACACAGTGGGAATGGGGTCAACAAGTAATGCGGGACTAGGACAGGTTCCACTTGTCAGCAGTAGAAAAACTCCTCCTGGTCTTATTTGCAGTGCTAAATCTGAGGTAGTAGCAGCAACAGCAGCAACATTATCAGCTGCCACAGAAAGTGAAGGGGAATGTGAAGGACAAGAAGAAATAGGCCATTCTTCTCCATCTGTTCCCTATCCCTCCCCCAGAAGTCATGGGTGTGGGATTATTATTCTCTTCTGGCAGACACAGTGCAGTCATCATCAACAATGGTACAGTGCAAAATTTGTGACAAGTTAGTGAGAAGGGGAAAGGAGGGAACACACCTTGGCACAACCACCCTGATAATACACATGAAACACAGACCCCATGACATTTACTCCAAGCATGTTAAAGCCAAACACCCGTTACAGAAATCTAGCACCACTGTTACTGTACCCTCTGACTCTCCAGAATGGTGTAGATCAAAGAGGAGGAAGAATAAAGAAACCCAGACAGACACTGGAAGTTCCAGAATGAGCTAAACAACTAGCTCGCCATCAAGATCACCTTCTTCCTCTAGGGTAACAAGTAATCTCCTGCCAACCCACCTAATTCATTGTTACCTCCCCCACCAAATGATAGCCACTCTGTTAATGTTAGGATTTGTCAGTTCATCTCTACCCATTGCACACTGTGTGGTGCACTGACCACACATGTCAGTGTGGTGGAGGAAAATCAATACCAGGTCATCAAGTGGCATCTGAGGAGATTCCATCCTGCAGAATATGCTGTCAGCAAGTTGTCATGTATCCTTAGTGGGGTCTGGACAAGGGGTACAGTGACAGCTGCAGAACTTGGTTTCGGGTGTCATGGTGTTTGGATACACTTGTACATTTCCCACACACACACTGTGCACATTGCAGTTGCTGATGGAAGCCACAGTTCCTGTTCTCAAGGGAAAAATATATATTCTAATAACAACACACCCATGACGATTTTGGAGGAGGGGCAGGTGGAGAAGATTTAATGGTCAACTTGTTCTTTTCTCCACATATACTGAGGGCTACTAACTCTTCTGCTACTGCCTCAGGCTCATCACTAGAGCCAGTCGTGGCAAGTGGAGCCTTCATCATCCATCTTCCATGTTAGTGCTATTGTTGATCCCATTCCCTTTCAGCTGCCTAATCATCCTTCTTAAACAACTCAGCAGCAGCAGTAGAAACAGCAGTTGCAACTCAAGAGAACATTTGACAGTGGCCACTGGCCAACATGACCTGCTGGCATTAGGCCAGTAGGGCATTTTTATTTTTTTCTCAGGGCTTGTGTTTTGAGAAAAAAAAATAGTCCTACAAAAAAATAAACAATTTTTGGGGGTCATGTTTCTAACAAGCCTAAGTCCTACAAATCAATGTTTCCTTAGGGCTTGTGCCAATCTAGCTTAAGTCCTACAAATCAATGTTTTTTCAGGGCTTGGGCCCCTAAGAAGTCTAAGTCCTACAAAGGTCTCTAAGAACAATTCAAACAAATCATCCTCTTCATAATACTGTATCAAGTCAAGTATTAGTCCACCCCAATGGCAGTTTATGTCAGAGGGTTCCTGTCTCTGTCACTTTAAATACAAATGTCTTTTTTTATTTTATTGATTTATTTTTTTAACTGTCCCCCCAATAGCAGTTAAGAAAGCCCTCCAAAACAAATTCCCTGTTCAAATTATTCATTCATTCATCAACACAGGCACCCTCCTCAGACCCCTTTATACCATGTCTTATGGTTTTTATTTTATTTTGGATTTATTTTTTTATTAAGTGCCCCCCAATCCCAGTAAACAACCCCCTAAAACATTCCCTGTTCAACTGATTATTTCCCCACACCCCACCAACACAGATACCCTCATGTCCCTTTTATACAATGCCTTTGGTAAATAAAATATTATTTGTAATGAGTGTGTAACTTCTATGTTCCCATTGATTTCAATGGGCGAAAAAAGCGGAAAATATGCACTTTTCGCAGGAAATTTTTCGTGTAAAGTGTCATTTTTCGCCGATTTCAGTTTGAGGCGGAAAGTTTCACCCATTCCTAATTATCTCTGTGTGAGAGGAGTCTGAGGGTGAGAAAGGAGAAATTGAGGTTTACTCCAACTACCCCAAGATTCTGTCTGACTGTAACGATTTGTACGACACTCAGACACTGTAGGTATAAATAAAACACAGTTTTATTAAAAGACACAATGAAAATACCCTTAGCGGGCTATAGAGTATCACAGCGGAATAGACAGGAAAATATAGGTCATAGACATATGCCCACACAGGCCCAGTATTACAATGTTACAATGAGTTGGATGGTACAGATACTGTCACAGGTCAGGCATAACAGGACAAACTCAGAACAGCATGGGTTAAAGTCCAGTGATACAATCAGTCTTTGATGTGGTGTGATCAGTAACGCCCAGTATGATGGATAACAGCTATCAGGAGACAGTGGTGCGAGAATAGAGACAAACACCTAGATCTGCAGAGCAGAGCTGAGACTTATACCCTCTGCTGTAGCAGTAACGGAGGCCACACAATACTCTGCAAGAGCTGAACGGACTTGAGCCATGGGCACCCGACCGGTGCAGTAACGGAGGCAACAGTACTCTGCACGAGCTTAGTTAAGTTGAGCCAATGGCACCCGACCGGTGCCGTCACAGAGGCAACAGTACTCTGCACGAGCTTAGTTAAGATGAGCCAATGGCACCCGACCGGTGCCGTCACAGAGGCAACAGTACTCTGCGAGAGCAGATAGAAATGAGCCAATGGCACCCTGCTGGTGCAGTAACGTTGGCAACAGTACTCTACAAGAGCTGAACGGAACACAACCACGAGCACACTGCCAGAGCAGTAACGGAGGCAACAATAGCTCTGCAGGAGTTAACGGAAGGCTCAGCAGTAATGGAGGCAACAGTAGCTCTGCAAGAGTTAATGGAAGGCTCCGCAGTAACGGAGGCAACAATAGCTCTGCAAGAGTTAACGGAAGGCTCAGCAGAAATGGAGGCAACAGTGGCTCTCTGTCTGGCAGGCCCAGACTAGGCGGAATGTCAGAATGTCGCCCAGGTGACATTATGAGCGGGAACTGGAGAACTGGGCCGGATCTCGGAACAGGAACGTCAGACAAGCCGGGTCAGGTCACAGAGCAGGAACGTCACCAGGCCGGGTCGAATCACTGAGCAGGAACGTCAGACAAGCCGGGTCAGGTTACGGAGCAGGAACGTCAGCCAGGCCGGGTCGAATCACAGAGCAGGAACCAGAAGCGGAGTTGTCTTATGGGCCAAGTCGGTACCCGGGAACACAGCAACACAAGTAAGCACTGGTACAGGAACACCACGAAAGGGCACCACACAGGTGCCAGAGGCCCAGTATAAAAAGGCCATACTGGGCGGGCCAGACCAAGCTCAGCCAATGGGAGCGCAACACACAGAGACTGACAGTAAAAAGCACGGGCACCGTGATATTACCCCCCTCTCAAAGACCCCCTCTCCTGGCAGAGGGTCCTGGTTTCTGGGGATGTTTAGAGTGAAAATTGCACAATAACCTAGGGGCATGAAGGTCCTTCTGATCGACCCATGAACGCTCTTCAGGGCCATAGCCCTTCCAATGGACCAAATATCTAAATATTCTAAATCTCCATGATTCAATTATGCTTTGAACTTCGTACTCCTCTTGGCCTTGAACATCCACAGGCCCAGGAACCACCGGAGTGGTAGTGTAGCGGTTGCATACCAAAGGTTTTAACAGGGACATATGGAACATGTTATGTATGCGCATAGATGCTGGGAGTTCCAATGCATAAGAAACAGGATTAATTTTGCGCATCACCCTGAAGGGACCAATGATCTGGGGAGCCAGCTTATTTGATGGAACTTGCAAATTAAGGTTAAGGAGCCATACCCTGTCCCCAACCTGGAAGGAGACTGCTGGCAGCCGTCTACGATTGGCATGCCGTTGATTTCGTTTAAATGACTGTCTGAGGGTCCTTTGAACCTGTGCCCAAGTGGAGTGGAGTTGCTCAATATGCTCATCCAGAGCTGGAATCTGCTGTGACTGGAATGAGTCCAGGAGCAGGCATGGCTGAAACCCGTAGTTGATGAGGAACGGGGAGCTCCCAGATGATGAATTAACTGCACAATTCCTGGCAAACTCTGCCCACGGCAACAGGTCAGCCCAATTGTTGTGATGATCAGTCACAAAACAGCACAGGAACTGCTCCAGTCCCTGATTGGCACCATCAGTGGCCCCATTGGTCTGGGGATGGTAGGAGGAGGAAAAGGACAATTGGATGCCCATCTGGCTACAGAATGCCTCCAAAACCTAGACACGAATTGGATCCCCCGGGCAAACACCACAACTCTGGGAACCCCATGCAAGCGGAACACTTCTCTAGCAAAATCCACTGCCAGTTCCTGGGCTGAAGGAAGACCAGAAAGGGGTACGAAATGAGCCATCTTAGAGAATCTGTCAACCACCATCAAGATAAATGTATACCCCCTGGACACTGGCAATTCTCCCTGGAAATCAATGGATATGTGGGACCATGGGCGTTCGCCATTAGGTACAGGTTGAAGTAAGCCCACTGGGAGGTGTCTGGGGGTTTTGGCACGAGCACAGGTGGCACAGGCTGCAGTGAATGCGAAGCAATCGGCTCTAAAGGAGGGCCACCAAAATACTTGTGACAGAGACCATATTAATTGATCCCTCCCAACATGCCCAGCAACCTTAGACGAGTGATATGTCTCAAGCAGACGGGTACGGAATGGCTCATCCACAAAACACTTGCCAACTGGGGTTTCTGGAGGTGCCGTACCAAGGTAGCCAAAATCTCTGCCCCCAGTGGCGAAGTGATACTAGTACGTACAGTAGCCAGAATACGATCAGAATCCGCCCTAACGTTTTTAGAGCCCGGCAGGTAGGATACTACAAAATTAAATCGGGATAGAAACAGTGCCCATCTAGCCTGGAGGGAGGACAACCTTTTCACTTCTGAGAGATAAGTCAAATTCTTGTGGTCAGTTAAAATTAACACAGGAGTTCTAGTGCCCTCCAGTAGGTGACGCCATTCCTTCAATGCGAGAATAATAGCCAGGAGTTCTCTGTCACCAATTTCATAATGGCTTTGGGCACTCAAAAGTTTCTTTAAGAAGAACCCACAAGGTCTCAAGGTGCCATCCGCAACTGGGCGCTGGGACAGTACTGCCCCTACCCCTATTTCAGAAGCATCAACTTCCAATGTAAACGGCAGAGCAGGGTTGGGGTGGGACAGTACAGGAGCAGATGCAAAAGCAGACTTCAATGTCTCAAAAGCGTTTTCAGCTGCCTCAGACCATTGAGATGGATTAGCACCCTTGTGCATAAGGTCAGACAGAAGCTTAACAATCATGGAAAAGTTCTGGATAAATTTCCTATAATAACTGGCAAAGCCAAGAAAGCGTTGAATAGCTTTTAACCCCTTGGGACGTGGCCATTGTAGCACAGCTGTGAGTTTCTCCTGGTCCAGGGCAATGCCATCTTTAGAGAACACGAAACCCAGGAAAGGCACTTTGGACCTGTGAAACTCGCATTTTTCCAGTTTACAAAATAGTTTATTTTTGTGTAAACGAAGCAAGACCTCGGACACATCCTTGATGTGTTGGGCTAGATTAGCAGAATGTATAAGTATGTCATCAAGGTATACGACAACACACGACTGAAGCATGTCACGGAGGATGTAATTGATAAACTCTTGAAATACCGCAGGTGCGTTACAGAGGCCAAAAGGCATAACTAAGTATTCATAATGCCCAGACCTGGTATTAAATGCTGTTTTCCACTCATCCCCAGCCTTAATTCTGATCAGGTTATAAGCAGCCTGTAAATCAAGTTTTGTAAAAATGGAGGATCCTTTTAACCTGTCAAATAGTTCCGTAATTAGTGGTATGGGGTAGGCATTCTTAGACATGAGTTTATTCAGCCCACGGTAATCAATACAAGGTCTTAATTCGCCATTTTTCTTTTTCACAAAAAAGAAACCGGCACCAGCCGGAGAAGTAGACTTGCGTATAATTCCTCTTTTAAGGGCATTCTCGATGTAGTCCTCCATAGACTTATTTTCATTGCACGACAGTGGGTACGTGCGACCCCTGGGACGCACCACGCCCGGAGGCAAATCAATAGCGCAATCATAAGGTCTGTGCTGAGGCAATGCACTAGCCTCTCCCTTACTGAATACGTCGCTGAATTTGCGGTATTCAGCTGGCACGGAGGGAGAGGTACATAAAATCTTAACTGGGTGCAACAAACAGTGCTCCATATAATACTCAGACCACGATCTGACCTCACATCTCTGCCAGTCAAACTGAGGATTATGCAGATGTAGCCATGGGAACCCCAGAATGACGCATAATGAGGGGAATGAATTATCTGGAAATACAATTCCTCCTTGTGGAGGGCCCCAATAGACATGGTAATAGAATAGTTTCCATTGTAATCAGTGCTGGTTCCAATGGTCTGCCGTCAGTGGCTTCATTGGCTAAGTGGGAATCCCTTCTGACCAAAGGAATTTTATGTAACTCAGCAAATGAACAATCCATGAAGTAACCGGCTGCGCCAGAATCCACCAGGGCCAGAACCTCAACTGGCTGTTCTGCCCATGAAAATACCACCTGGATAGTGGGTTTCTGTGTACTTGGATCTAGGGACTGCTGTACACCACCTAGGGCCTGTCCCCCAAGGTACCCTAGGTGTGTTCGTTTCCTGGCTGTACAGGACAAGTGCGTAGTAGGTGCCCAGCCTTGCCACAGTATAAACATAGATCCTGCCTCCTGCGGTGTGCCCGTTCCTCCCTTGTGAGTTTGGTGAACCCGAGTTGCATTGGTTCGCTGGACTTGGGTAAATGGTCAGGAGGCATGGGAGGCGAGGGTGGCATGGGTGGGTTCAAAAGGCTGCTTTGCCCATAGTTTCTAGACCTCGTTCTCCGATCTTTGGCCATGCGTCTTTCACAAATACGAGAATCAATTAGCATGACATAATCAATGTATTCGTCCAAGTCATTGGGTACATCTCTTGCAGCTTTCTCATCTTTGATATGGTCAGCCAGACCTTGGGCAAAAGCTGCCACTAATGCCTCGTTATTCCATCCTACCTCTGCTGCCAATGTACTAAATTCTATGGCATAATCGCCCACGGTATGATTACCCTGTTGTGCCTCCATCAATCTCTTGGCAGCAGAGGCAGCTCTATCAGGGACCTCAAACACTCTTCGGAACATTCGTATGAACTCCCTAAAGTCCTGAGTGCAAGGTTTGGCATTCTCCCACAGAGGATTTGCCCAAGCCAGGGCTCTGCCCGTTAGCAATGATATCATGAACCCGACCTTGCTCCGGTAGTTTGGAAAGGCATAAGGCGTTAGTTCCAAGAATATCTCTAATTGATTAATAAACCCTCTGCATAGGGTAGGTTCGCCATCATATCTGAGCGGTAACGGCGCCGCCGTTATTGTCTGAGGTCATGGCCCTTTCGTACTGTAACGGTTTGTACGACACTCAGACACAGTAGGTTAGAATAAAACATAGTTTTATTAAAAGACACAATGAAAATACCCTTAGCGGGCTATAGTGTATCACAGCAGAATAGACATGAAAATATAGGTCATAGACATATGCCCACACAGGCCCAGTATTACAATGAGTTGGATGGTACAGATACTGTCACAGGTCAGGCTTAACAGGGCAAACTCAGAACAGCATGGGTAAAAGTCCAATGATACAATCAGTCTCTGATGTGGTGTGATCAGTAACGCCCAGTATGATGGATAACAGCTATCAGGAGACTGTGGTGCGAGAATAGAGACAAGCACCTAGATCTGCAGAGCAGAGCTGAGACTTACACCCTCTGCCGTAGCAGTAATGGAGGCCACACAATACTCTGCAAGAGCTGAATGGACTTGAGCCATGGGCACTCGTCCGGTGCAGTAACAGAGGCAACAGTACTCTTCACAAGCTTAGTTAATTTGAGCCAATGGCACCCGACCGGTGCCGTCACGGAGGTAACAGTACTCTGCACGAGCTTAGTTAAGTTGAGCCAATGGCACCCGACCGGTGCCGTCACGGAGGCAACAGTACTCTGCGAGAGCAGATAGAAATGAGCCAATGGCACCCTGCCGGTGCAGTAACATTGGCAACAGTACTCTACAAGAGCTGAACGGAACGCAACCACGGGCACACTGCCAGAGCAGTAACGGAGGCAACAATAGCTCTGCAGGAGTTAATGGAAGGCTCAGCAGTAACAGAGGCAACAGTTCTCTTCACAAGCTTAGTTAATTTGAGCCAATGGCACCCGACCGGTGCCGTCACGGAGGTAACAGTACTCTGCACGAGCTTAGTTAAGTTGAGCCAATGGCACCCGACCGGTGCCGTCACGGAGGTAACAGTACTCTGCACGAGCTTAGTTAAGTTGAGCCAATGGCACCCGATTGGTGCCGTCACGGAGGCAACAGTACTCTGCGAGAGCAGATAGAAATGAGCCAATGGCACCCTGCCGGTGCAGTAACGTTGGCAACAGTACTCTACAAGAGCTGAACGGAACGCAACCACGGGCACACTGCCAGAGCAGTAACGGAGGCAACAATAGCTCTGCAGGAGTTAATGGAAGGCTCAGCAGTAACGGAGGCAACAATAGCTCTGCAAGAGTTAATGGAAGGCTCAGCAGTAACGGAGGCAACAGTGGCTCTCTGTCTGGCAGGCCCAGACTAGGCAGAAGTCAGAATGTCACCCAGGCAACACAATGAGCAGGAACTGGAGGGCTGGGCTGGATCTCGGAGCAGGAACGTCAGCCAGGCCGGGTCGAATCACGGAGCAGAAACGTCAGATAAGCCAGGTCAGGTCACAGAGCAGGAACGTCAGCCAGGCAGGGTCGATTCACAGAGCAGGAACCAGAAGCGGAGTAGTCAGACTGGCCAAGTCGGTACACGGGAACACAGCAACACAAGTAAGCACTGGTACAGGAACACCATGAAAGGGCACCAGACAGGTGCCAGAGGCCCTGTATAAAAAGGCCATACTGGGCAGGCCAAACCAAGCTCAGCCAATGGGAGCGCAACACACAAAGACTGACAGGAAAAAGCACGGGCACCGTGATACTGACCAATTTGATTTGGAAGTCACAGGCAGCTGTGGTCCAAGTTCCTTGCTGATCCCACTGTTGTTATGACTGTCCTGGAGTAGTCTGGGGATGT
The DNA here is from genome assembly GCA_037306005.1 of Rhinophrynus dorsalis. Lineage (NCBI taxonomy): Eukaryota > Metazoa > Chordata > Amphibia > Anura > Rhinophrynidae > Rhinophrynus > Rhinophrynus dorsalis. Next base: position 292,774,643 of record CM074720.1, read on the forward strand.
GAGAAGGGAGCAAAGAAGGTTTAACTGAAATATCCCACCATTCTCTGTGACTGATTGGAAAGATAGAGGCAGCTGTGATTTAAGTTCCTTCATGATCCTGTTGTTATTATCTCAGTGATAGACATGTCTGAGGGTGTGAGAAGGGAGCAAAGGAGGTTTGCCCCAAATATACCAACATTCTGTGTAACTGATTGGAAATATATGGCCAGCTGTCGTCCAAGTTCCTTCCTGATATTTCTGCTATTATTATCTTTGCTGGGTGGTCTGTGGAAAGAGGTAGTTGAACACGGTTTTTTTTGTCAGGGACCCTGATATGAGCTGTGTGACAGAGGAAGACTGATACTAAACAAAATCAAGCATTTTGTAGAGGGACAAGGCAAGACATCACACATACAATTAGTTCTATTGTGTACACACTCACGCAGTAGTTGACAAATGTCCAGGAAACACACAAGGGGCAGGGAGAGGGGAAAAGGAGTAGGAGCAGTGCAGGGAAATGTGAGTAAAGTGGTAGTTCAAAAACTGACTGCAGCCATGGTTTGCCGGAGTGTGCAATAAATTATGGTGATCCCTCTCCAACCCAGGAGGGTGCAATCTGTCAAGCTCCCACAAACTGTTCCACCACCAGCTCCAGTACAAAACAAAATTCTAATATAATCAGATCCTTTTATTATCATGCATGTGTAAAGGCACTGCAAGTATTATAAATATTTATTAATCAAAACTATAAAAATAGGTATTAATCAAAACAAAAAAGAAAAAAAAGTTGTGCTAGAGAGGAATCTAAACCATTATTGGCTATTTTATGAACACAGATAGTTCTCTTGACTAACACCAGAGACAAGTGCCATCCTTGTATCAATGTAGCCTTATATTGATCATAAGACATAACATTTAGTAACATTCATTAAAAATAAGTGGTATATTTCCTTTATAAATCCGGAATAAGTTAAAAACTATTTCAGGTCCCACAACCATGGGGACCTGAATATTAAAAAACAACAACACCAACCCTCACTAAGTATGTGAACTGGCAACTACTTACTACAGCTCATTAGATCACGATCCCTTCTGTATATCTATAACAGAATTTACTGACAATCAACATAAGTGAATTCAGGGATAGTTCTAATCATTATACTGTGTAACAGTCACCAATAATGTCTGGATCTCACACACAAGTTGATATATTCATGTAATCTGTAGGGATGGCCAAAAATGTTCTCCTCTAACCAAAAACTGGCGAATAATGGCACTTTGGGCTTGGTGAATAATTTCCTACAAAAAGTGACAATATTCCTCTTTTTCCCTAGCTCATTACATTGAAATCAATGGGAAAATTAAATTTACACACAACACATAGCAAGTGTTATTTTATTTCCCACAGACATAGTATAAAAGGGGTTTGAGGGTGCCTGTGTTACTTGAGTGTGGGGAAACAACCAGTTAAACAGGTATTTTTTAGGGGGGGTTGTTGACTGGGATTAGAGGGACAGTTAATAATATATATTAGGTGACAGACAGCTGACTGGGCTAGTTGTGTTGTTTACTGTAGAGTAAAAACACACAGTAGTTAAGTAATGTCCAGCAAACACAGGAGGGGCAGAGGGAGGGTGAAAGGTGGAGCGCTACATGGATGTGAGAGTAAAGTAGTAGTTCAAAAACTGACTGCAGCAATGGTTGGTTCAGCGTGCAATAAATGATGATAATGTTTCTCCTGCAAGGGAGGATGCAGTTTGTGAAGGTCCCAGCAAAACTTCCAGCACCACCAGTGCCAGCAGTACAATAAAAGAATGATATAAGAAGACATATAAAAAGAACACTGAAAACGACAAGTCACATTCTAGTGTTGATGTTGGCGGTAGCATAATAAAGGAAGGTGTAGCAGCTGAACTGTCTGCTGCATCAGATAGTGAGACAAAGTAAAAGTAAAAGTAAAAAGCAATTGTTTGAGACCTCTAAAAGCCTAGATGAATATAAGTGTAGTGGGCAAGAAGTGGCAGGTGATGCTGAGGGTGACCTAATAATTGCTGCTGCTGATGATGATGCAGATCTAAAATATATCCCTCCAGCATCCTTTTCTTGTTCACATACAGATGAGAGTGAGAGAGAGGATAGTGACATGGCCATAAAGTTAGCAGAAAGGCAAAGGCTGACTATTCCATCACTGGAAAGGAGCACTGTTTGAGGAAACTATTGGAAAGCCTAACCCTGGACAAGCAAAGATGGCAAAATGCACACAGTCATCATCAGCATCATCACATATTCCAAGTCCCACTCAGCCACACACACCTGTGTTGAGTACCCAGCAGCAACAAATACAGCAGCACAGGTTATTAACAACCAAAATGAGAAATATGACAAGTGCCTATGCTGCTGCAGGAACTGCTGCACCTTTGACACCTAGTAGTAGTAATAGCAGTAGCATTGCATCAGCATCTAGCCCCAGTTGTAGCAGCAGCACCTCAGGAACCCCTACTTCCATCAAGTCCACAGTATGGAGATACTTCACTCAGGATCCTAAAGCTAAGCATGTTGCTATCTATTGTCTGTGCAAAAAACATGTGAGCGGAGGGAAAGCAGGCTCACACCTAGGCACCTCCTCTATGAGATCCCACCTGAAGCTCAACCACAGGTCTGACTGGGAGAAACACTATCAGCAGGTCAAATGTGCCGCAACTAGCAGCAGCAGAAGCACTCCAAAATTTCCTCAGGGCTCTGGGGCAGAAAAAAGAAGTTGTGCAATTAGTTATTTATGTGTCAGAGAGTGCTACTGTAAAGAGTTAGTTAATTCAAACAACACCTATGGCTTCTGCTGCAGAGGAGTATGATGACTCTGGCTTTGCTGTAGGAGATAGCAAGAGTCATAATTTGCCCACATATGCTGCCTCTTCCGCCACCACCTCCTCTAGTCATGTTGTCAAAGCAATTAAGTTCCAGGCTTCTTCTGCCATGTCCTTCCAACCCACACTGACTGAGTTCATGGGAAGGAGTCAAAAACTTCAAAAAAAGTATGCCCTTGGAAAAGCAAGGTTGCCAACATGTTGGCAGTGGACATGCTGCCGTATTGTTTTGTAGAAAACCGAGGTTTCAGAGAACTGATGTCATGTGTAGCTTCACACTGGCATATTCCAAGCTGCAGTTATTTTTCCAGGACCACTGTGCCTGAATTGTACAAGCAGGTTAGTGTGGTGCGCAAAGGGCTGAAAGTGTGTATGGCAAGAAAATCCACCTTACAAAAGATATGTGGACAAGTGGGCAGAGCACAGACTATATGACTGTGACTGCTCACTGGGTTTGCCTCCAAGCACCAACACTGGACAACATTAGCTTACAGCATCAGGTGACAGCGAGTAATCATGCTTCTGGTTGTGGCAGTGTGATTAAAAGGCAGCAGCAGCATGATATCCCATACCATCGTCACAACACCTTGTGTCTGCAGAGTTTTGAGAGACTGTCCCACAAATCCATAGATGTTTTAAGTAAGCTAGAGCAGGTGATAGAGAAATGGCTTGTACCCAACTCCTTAAAAGCTGGTTTTGTTTCTGCTGTTTTGTTTCTGTTCCAACATAATCTCTGCTTTGAGAATAGGTGAAATGGTGCATGTGCCCTGCTTTGGCCATGTGTTAAATTTAGTTGTGGCCAGATTCCCAAAATATCAAAAATGTTCAAATACACCTAAAATAATGGCCCCACCTTGTCTGAGTTTTGGCAAGATAGATCACAGGACCCAGGAGCAGAGGATAGTGTTTAGAGCGAGGGAGAGAGGAGCTGACATAGGAGGTAGAAGGGGTTTTTGGAGCGGATAGATTTGTACAGAGTTGCACTTAAATATACACATAGCACACTTTTGCACATATTACATACACCCATACAAACACAAACACATATACACACATAGTCATTACACATATTTTATACTTTATTTTTTCTGTGTGAATCAGTGAGTGACAGAGTGTGACAGAGAGTGAATGGGATCTAGTGTGTCTGTGAGTGCCTGGTAGTGAGTGGGTGAGTGATGGTGAGGAGAGAGGGATGTGGAGAGGAAGATCAGGAGGGCATCCCTGGGCAGATTAGGAGTGGTAGAGGGAGATCCGCAGGGCGGAGAGGCACCCAGCCTAGAACAGGCACTCGAAAGGGCAGGGACAGAACTGTCTGTGGGATGAGGGGTACCTGTTGGGGAGCAGCACACACAGGCAGGGGCAGAAAAGGCATGACATTCTGGCCACAGCTGTGACACCTCGCAGGCCGGAACTGAGGAGGAAAGGCTCAGAAATCCTAGCTACACAGACAAGGAGAACAGGGCCCTCGTGGAGGTTATATTGAAGAGGGAGAGTGTCCTCTATCCGAGGGAGAAGGTTTCTGGCCTGGCCGAGGAGGAAGGTGGCCTGGAACCAAGTGTGCAGCAGGGTGAATGAGGTTGCCACCTGCAGAAGGACCTTGTAGTCTGTGAAGAAAAGATGGGGCAATTGCAAGAGGGTGGTGAAGAAGAAGATGGGGGAGATTGCCCTGTACGCCCGAGGCACTGGAGGTGGTCCCCAACCCCACATCACCTTCAGCAGCTGGGAGGATACGCTGCAACAAAACATGTCGGCCACAACTGTTGAGGGGGTCCCTGGAGGATCGGACAATGGGGAAGAGAGGAGCCTCCATACTACCGGTAAGTGCATCATCACATAACCACACACCACATCATCCTTCACACACAAACACAGTCACACCACAACACATGCCCATCATTGATCCACTCAATTGCACCAACACAGCACCCTGAGGGTTAAAAACAGGACACAATACATGCACAAATGGCAAGGTTCGAACAGGTTCAAACCCAAGCCTCAGTTCAATCCTCTTGTTGCTGTTCTGATTACATACATTCCACACAAAGCATGTTTCACTAAATGTTGTCTGTTGAAGATCATCACTGTTCCGCCACAATCTCACCTGTGTACCCACAGGGAAGTTAGCACATAACCCCTTGAGTTCTAGAGGGATCATCAATGCATCACTCAGCAATGCTTTGGCAACCCCCCTGGTATTCAAAGGGTTAACCAACAACAAACGCAAGTCGACAGGGTAATGATTACATGCTACACAGGGGACATTCACTAAGCAGTGAAAAATACATGATGTAGTGAAATTAACCCTCCCATACCATCACTTCACCAATTCCCATGTTACTCTATGGAGACAATTCAATAACATGATTCAAGTTCTCGACGTCTCATTGTATAGACTCCATAGAAGAACATTGGAAATGGAGAAATTATATCACTGGACAAGTCATCATCACTTCCACGACACCTGCACTTCATCAGGTCTTCAACACTGCTCAACGAATCACCAAAAAAATGAATCAGGTCACACATCACAGTGCCACTGAGACTAACTGGGTGTATGTGCAACACACAGACCTCAAAATAAACAACAGTCTTGAATTAAAGGAGAAACAAGTAGGCCTTTGTGTTTTGCATGCAATCATTTGCTCTCACTTGAACTGTCAGATCATTCGTTTGGTTATCACATGGATCCTCAGGAGTGGTAATGCCGTGGATGGATGTTAGAACATCCGCTATCTGCATGATACACATGGGAACCAAATATTAACCACTACAGGTGGCACACCAACAGGCCATGATTTATGGATATCTCTGATAAAGCAAGGCTGACTCACCCTGAAAGATGGAGTGACTGATCCAAACAACAACAGGCCTTAATCAGAGAAATCCTTCACTACTGACCTGATTGGTGGCCTTGAGGAATTAACTTGGACAGACCTCATGTACAGGATTCAGGCAAGTTTATCAATCTGTGATTGCCAGAGTGGTATCCTATGCATCAAAACACAATGCACAGGATACCATTATGACACTCAGAGATTCACATGTCAATTACACCATCTTGCATTCATTCTGTTATTGCTTACTTTACTAATCACACTATCTCATTTACCCACACAGCATACAGGACTTCAGCACAGCAGGAGCCCATGAAGGAGGAAGACTCATCCTACAGTGAGGAGTATCCGGGATGCAACAGGAGAGGTGGATGCAGCCGTACACCTCAGACAGTATTTCTCTGCACCACCATCACTACCTCCACCAAGAAGGCACTAGATGCCCGGGACAGTGCCCACCCATATGTATGAGGAATATGGTAAGCGGATGGAACCTCGGTGGGAACCAAACAGCTACCAGTGGCCAAGGTAAGACTCCTGTCCACTGGATTACGAACATCTGGGCCTGATTGGGGAGCCCCAGAGACCTCAACCAAGGGATGACTTCACCCCACCACCACCACCAGAGAGATCAGTGGGCAGAGTCCCTGGGGACACAGCCATCCTACACAGCAGCCTCTCCACCAGCAGCAGCCACCTCACCAGCACCAGCAGCAGCCACCTCATTGGCACCAGCAGCAACCACCTCACCAGCACCAGCAGCAGCCTCTCCACCAGCAACATCACACCACTGGCAGCAGCCTCTCCACCAGAACAGGAGGATGTAAGTAAGGCAGCATCACCAGGCACATCCTCCTCCGGCAGTGCACACAGCAGGGGGATAGAGGCGGAGTGCCTGGTGCTACAGTGGAGGCAACTCAGGGAATCCCAGAGGACCAACAGCCACCTCAAAAGACTCCGAAAGGGATTCCCTGAGGAACGCAGCCACCCTCCATGCCCTGTAGGTCCAGCACAGTCCTGACCAGCTAGCTGTGGCAGTACAGAATGAATGAATGAATGAATTAATGAATATGTTTATTTATATAGCGCCACAAGTGTATGCAGCGCTTTACAATTTAAGGGTTTAGACAATACAGGGTTGTAAGTGCTGCGCAAAGTGAAACACTGGAAGTGAGGTCCCTGCCCAAAAGCTTACAATCTAAAGTGGTAATGGGAGACATACAGAGTACATGTGTTGTATACAAGTGCTGTATGCCAGATTTCCAATTAGGATAGGGGACATAAATTAAGTAATATACAAAGTGATTGCCATGCAACATGTTTTAAGTTTTGTTAAGAAAGTGTAGTTTCAATCGTGATTTGAAGACAATCAGAGAGGTGCAGTGGCACAGAGTGGGAAGTAGAGCATTCCATAGATAAGGAGCAATGAGAGAAAAAGGTTTGATACGTGAGAAGGCTGTAGACACAAAAGGAGCCGAGAGAAGATTGTTATTGGCTGATCGTAAGTGGCGGGATGGGGTGTAGCGGGATATTAGAATGGAAATGTAGGAAGGGGTAGAGGTGAGAAGAGTTTTGAATGAGAGAAGCAGAATTTTGTAAGAGATTTGAAGTTTTATAGTCAGCCACTGGAGAGATTTGAGGAGGAGTGGGACAGGGACAAACCTAGGTGACAATAGGATAATTTGTGTTGCAGCATTCTGTATGGATTGAAGAGGATGGAGATGGGATGCAGGAAGGCCAGAGAGAAGAAGGTTACAGTAGTCCATGCTGGAAATGATGAGTGCTTGTGTGAGAATTTTGGCTGTGGAGGAGCAAAGGAAGGGACAGATTTTAGCAATGTTACGCAAGTGAAAGCTGCAAGATTTAGCAATGGCATTAATATGAGGAGAGAATGAGAGAGATGTATCAATTATGACCCCTAGGCACTGTGCTTCTGATACTGGATTTATGGTAGTGTCATTCACAGTCACCTGGAAGGGCACTAGTGGGTCAGACATGGGTGGGTTGAGCAATAGCTCTGTTTTAGCCACATTGAGCTTGAGGTGTCTATGAGCCATCCATTCTGAGATGGCCGAGAGGCAATCTGTTGGACATGATGGGGCAGCTGCTGGTGGAAGTCAGAGACCACTACCGCAGGGAGAACCTGCATATGGAGAGGAAGCCGCAGTCAACGGAGAGATCCACTGCACCCACTTCTCCCTCCAGTGTGACCCCTGCACAAACTCGAAGGGTGACCAGGCAGTCAACAAGTGCATCCACTTCAGCAAGCAAGTGCAAAGGCCCCCCAAAAAAATAAATAAAGGGTCCAAATTGTGATTTTTCCCCCAAATAAAAAAAAAATTGCTTTTCAGTCCTACCTGAGAAGGTTTGTGGTTACTTTAGCTAGATAAAGTGGCAAGAATGTCTCCAATGATATATTCATTTATTATTCATTTTTTCATTTTCTTATTTACATATATGTATATTTTGTTTTTATGTACATTTTTTTGTGATATTGACTGAGATTCTGATCCAGACCCATAGGATTGTACATATGATTATATATGTATATATATATATGGTTTTATTAACTTTTCCTTTTTTTTAACACTACCTTTTATGTTTTGGGATACAAGTTGATGTGCTTGTTGTTCAGATCGGTATATTTAGTACCGATTGCTTTCCATATGGTGCACCTGTACACCTTAGTCATGTGACTATAGTATTATACCATATACTTAATGTTTTTGGGGGATATTTTTTATTATTTTAATTTTGCCCATGGAGCTCTATAGTATTCCCATGCAGCTTTGTTTTTTTTGTCCCCATAGTTTGGTTTTGTCATGTGGGTATTGTGTTTGTGTGTGTCGTGCACCACATGTGGAGGCATGTTATATGTTTGTGTCATGCATTACTCATGAAGGCTCGCCCTCTCTTTTCATATTAGATATGGCTATTACATCCTGATGTCTCGCTCCGAATCTCCAATCAGCGCTGTTCATCTGATGTTTAAATTTTGTGTTGTAACGGTTTGTTTGTATCATTCCTCAATTACACAGTATTCTATGATAAAGCTGCAGTTTGCAGCCGTTCGCATTAGATAGTGATTTTTTAACTTATTATTATTAAACTTGTTGCTTTTATATACTTTTTATAATAACTTTATACTTGTATACTCTGAAGCCTTTTGTAGATCTTCCATTTATTGGAGCTGTTTGATCAACCTGAGCCACCCGAACATAGATAGGTTATTCTCTTCATCAGCACTTATGTCAGCAATCACTTCTGCTGACCACTACTTGTAAGTATCTGTCTAATTTGATCTATTTACATTTTTAATCTTTGAATGTAGTACACTATTGAGTGCTTTTCTGTTATGTGGTGAAACATTTGGGGAGGATGATTTTTGGAGGTGTAGTCCACTTTGGAGAGTATATACTCTAATGTTTGGAGTATAGCTGGTTTTGTGGTCAGCTTCTAATATCCCTCAGAGGTCTTGCCTACTGTTTTTCACATACATGTATTAACAGCTAATATCCTTGTGACACTGTAGTGACTCGGTGGAGGTTTTTGGCCTATTGGACTCAACACAAGGGGCACCGCTTGTTCTTTTTCCCTCCTGTTTTGTTTTTATCCTAGCCACTGCAGGAGCTAAATTCACTTGCCTCACAGGTCTACTGGTAAGTGGTGGCCATCTGTTCCTCCCTTTTGTCTGATCCAGAATATACAGGACAAGAATCCTCAGATGAGTTATGCTGACTGGGAAAGGTTTGTTTTGACCTCCACATGCTGACTTATTGAGATATTTTGTTTTATCTCAAATTAGGTGTCCTGAATATTTAGTAATGGCTAGATTGTATACTTACGTTCACAGTATTATTACTTCTAAGTCCTAAAGAGCAATATGTTTTGTTGGAATGTATTTGTTTTCTAGTGTTTATTATCATAGTTAATATAGATGTATAAACAAAATAAATAAGTACATAGTAGCTAACTAATAAAATATTATTCATTAATAGTATGTTCTAATTAATGGTTAACTGAATTAATTAATACAGATAAGACTTTCTTTATATCCCTAATTTATTGATGTTTGTTGTATAGTAATCATTTGGACGAAGTTAATTGTTTAAGGTTTGTTAACATTTGACATAAACTTCATTACATTTAATCCATGTACGTCATTCGCTAAGCTAGAGTTATAATTAAGTCTGAAGAGATCATTATCTGTATTGTAAACAATCAACAGGAATTGACAGTAGATCTGTCAGGTGTATTCAGAACTAAATTAAATTGGAATGTATGTTGAATTTTAGACTGCTTCTTGCATTTTGCCAAAAACCTATATTGTTTCTAAATTTGAAAAGGGATGGATGGATATAAAAATTAAAAAGATAATATGCAATTTTATATTTTTAACTCACAATCTTACTTCAATCAATTTTTAATCTTACTTCTACTAAATTAACTGACAATGAGAGCAGCAGAAAAGGCTATATATTCAAGCATTCATATTTCTGATAAGAAGAGAAAGCAATTTTGAAAAAGGACTTAATCATAGAGTTCCACTTCTCATATTAATTGCAGCAAAACTATGTGGAGGATGTTATGAATCTCAGGGCAAGAAAATGTGCATTTATGAGTTATCTGTTAAAAATTATCTTACAGATTAATATGAATAATACAATTTTGATTGCATTAAATACAAAAAAAGTTCTATCCATTAAGGTTTTATATTAAAGTCATGTTGCTATTCTGTTCCATGCATTCAAGCATATATTATTGATCATGTTTGCATTTTGGGATGAGGAAGTTTTGATTGTTTATTGATGATTGTTGAAATATATACATTATTTAAGAGAAATATGACATATGTGTAGATGCTTGACTGTCATTTTAATAGATTTTAGTTTTGTGTCTCATCATAATCTGGTTAACAGAAGGACTTACCTAAATATGAGTCATTAATAAATCATTTAGGCATATCTACTTAGTCATATAGAGTAGAAGCATGGGAAGCATTCAGTCTTACTATGACAATCACCTGGATACTTTCTTAGGTGGCTTCATTTGATGAACAGCACTCATAGAACATGGTTCTTAAAAATAGGTGTTGACATTTATTATAAACATTTCTGTCATCTATCAGACCTTCCTCTTAAACTAACATAAAAAAATAATATTTGAATATATAATTTTAAATGCCATGCAATTCTAGCTATCATCTGTAATCCCAAACTTGCAATTTTAGTGCTTATATAGACAATCCAATTTGGTCAATTGTTTGCACAGAGCAAATGGTATTAAACAGGTAGAGTGCCAAAGGGTTAGTGTATTGAGATTAGTAACTATCCCTCTTCTAGTCAACAATGCCGATTTCTTATCTCAGACTCATTAATAGAAAATTAAAACAATATCTCTTCTGAGACACATGGAAAAAGCAAAAATTACATCACCCAGAGAACATATAAGGCAATATTTCAGGCCACATAAAATAAACTTCAAATTTTTAACAGAGGCTAGCATGAAGTACAAGGTATTTACTTAGGTACGAACAACATTGAATAATTTTTAGGCAGTAGAGTTTTTGTAGAGGATATTTGATGTTTCAGTCTCCTAGGTTATGCTACAGATGATTATAATAAAAACATTAAATGTGCATTGTGTCTTCTCCATTTCTTCATTAAAATTATTTTAGCATGCACATTTTCTAGCTATCTAAAGAGTTTTCCAGTTACAGAGTCATAATACCTGAATAAATATAGAATAAATAAAGAAAACATGCTATCATTTTGTTAATAATAGTAGGAATAAAGTTACATGTTGTGCATACTTATAATCAATGTAGTTAGATATTTAGTAATATTCTGCCCTCAATTCACTCCTCTTTTCTCAGTCTGTCTCTTGAGTAAAAACTTTTGGAAACCCTTACCTATGCTAAACTTGGGAACTACTTGATGAGTGGAAGTTCTTGCTATGAACTGAGCTATTTCCAATAGGTATCAACATGAAATAATAACAAAGAATGGAACAATTTAAATGTTGCAAGTGATTTGTTAACCATTGTGTTTTATCTAATAGATACTTCATGTGGTTGAACGGGAACATTTTAAATAAAACATCTGCCAGTGGGGTGCAATACAGGACATTAGATGTTAAAACTCTGATTTCTATAACAGAATAGGGTAGCATGTTAACGACCAATATTTTGGCATCTTTGCCATTCCACAGTCATACATATGGATTTTTTTAAAATTCTATAGTCTTCAATGTTGCTAGTTTCTTTGTGCTTCTTAAAAAGAGCTTGGATAGCACATCTGGAAACCCCTGTCTGCCTTGAAATTTCTGCCTGGGAAAGACCTTGCTGATGCAGTAAAATTACCTTGTGTCTTGTTGCTGTGCTCAATCTTGCATTGGAGTATGACTTGTGACATTAAACTGTCTTCAGCAACCTCACCTTGTTAGCTGATTTAGCTGTTCTTCACCCATTTTTACTCCTCCTACACAGCTGTTTCTGTTTCAGTTAATGATTGTATCTCAACCTACATATTAAATTGATGATCATTAGCACCTGCTTGGTATAATTGTTTAATCATAAACCTGACTATGGCCTAGATTTAAAGGCAGCCGTTAAACCATCCTCTAAGTAAAAAAGGCACGTCGGCCGCAAAGAACACATGTTTTACGGCAGATTCAAAGGTAAGCGTTCAAGAATAGCTATCGGGCGTAGGCACTACAAAAACACGTTAAACAAAAACCAGCGTCGCACCTGATTTTGCATCACCGTGCGTCCCAAACACCCGTTAAAACACAACTTAACTCAAAATGTTACATTACGGCTACCGTTGTCTAGCAACCCTGATAGATGCACAAACAAAATTCAAACCTACAGCCAATCCCAAGGCCCCAAAGTATCAAAAATGTCCAAATACACCTATATATACCTCAAAATAACGGTTACACCCTGTCTGTGTTTCGAGTTTCAGCAAGCTAGAGCACAGGACCCAGGAGTGGAGGATAGCATTTAGAGAGAGAGAGAGAGAGAGAGAGAGAAGCATACAGAGGAGTAAGGTAGAAGGATTTTGGAGAGGAGAGAGTTACATTTAAATAGACACATAGCACACTTTTGCACATAGCACATACATCCATACAAACACATACACATACATACACATAGTCTTTTTTTTTTCATCACACCTTACACATTTTAAACTTTATTTTTACAGTGTGAATCCGTGAGTGAAAGTGTGTGACAGAGAGTGAGTGGGATCGAGTGTGTCTGTGAGGGCGTGTGAGAGTGCCTGGGTGTGAGTGGGTGAATGATGGCCAGGAGAGGAGGACAGGAGAGAGGGATGGGGAGACTAGTGGAGGAGGAGGAGGAGGAAGGTCAGGAGGGGATCCCTCAGCAGAGCAGGGGTGGGAGAGGGAGATACGCAGGGCGGAGGGGGACCAGGCCCACAAGAACAGGCACACTAAGAAGAAGAGGGACAGATCCTGCAGTGGGACGAGGGGTAGTGCCTGGGGACCACCACACACAGGCAGGGGCAGAGCAGGCAGGACACTCCGGGTCTGACTCCTCGCATGCCGGAGCTGAGGGGGACAGGCTCAGGGATCCCCTATATACCGAGGAAGAAAACACGGTCCTCGTGGAGGCTGTGCTGGAGAGGGAGAGTGTCCTCTTCCCGGGGGACAGACTCCCTGGCCTGTCTGCGAGGAGGAGAGCTGCCTGGAGTCAAATCTGCAGCAGAGTTAATGCGGTGGCCACCTGCAGACGGGATGTGGACTCAATCAAGAAGAGATGGGGCGACTGCAAAAGGCAGGTGAAGAGGAAGATGGGGGATGCCGCCCTGCACGCCAGAGCCACCGGAGGTGGGCCACCTGTCCCCATCACCTACAGCGCATGGGAGGAGAGGCTGCGGCAGACACTGTCGTCCACCCTCATTGAGGGGGTCCCTGGAGGATCAGACACTGGGGAGGAAAGGAGCCTCCACACCACCGGTAAGTGCATCACCCCAAAACCACACACCACCCCAAACCACACACCCATCACAAACAAGCACTCACATCCCAACATCTGCTCTTCATTCAACCACACAATTGCACCAACACAGCACCCTGAGGGTTTAAACAGGGATCAAGACAAGGATAAATGTCAATGTTCAACAAGGCCAAAACCTGTCCAACTCCCTGGTTAACCCTCATGTTGCTGTGCTCATCACACACAATACACACAAACCATGCTCAGTAAAGTGTTGTATGTTAAACATCACAATTGTTGTCACACAGTGTTACCCATGTTCACACAGGGAATCCAGCACATAACCCCATGAGTGCCAGAGGGATCATCAATGCATCGATCAACAATGCTTTGGCAACCCCTCTGGTACTCAAAGGGTTAACCAGACAACAAACACATGTCGATAGGTTAACAATTACATGACACATAGGGGACATTCACTAAGCGGTGAAAAAGAGCTGATGTAGTGAATTTGACACTTGCATACCCTCACTTTACCAATTACAATGTTAGTCTATGGAGAACATCCAATAACAGGATTCAAGCTGCACAGGCCCCATTGTGTGGACTCCATAGAAAACATTGCAGATGGTGAAATGAGGTCAGCGGAGAAGTCAGCATCATAATCAGTTCATCAGGTCCACTTAACCGCTTACTGAATCACCAACAGGATGGATCAGGTCACAAATCACAGTGCCACTGAGAATAAATGCTTGTATGTGCAACACACACGCCAAAAACAATCACACATAAGTAGAGGTGAAAAAGTTGGCCTTGGTGTTGTGTATGCAATCATTTACTCTAACTTCAATTTACATAGCTCACATTTGATTCACATATAGATCCTCAGGAGTGCTGATGCCATGGATGGATGGTACACCAGACACTATTTGCAGGATAAATATGGGAACCAAATATGAACCATTGAGGTTTGGTCAATAACAGGCCAGGGATTATGGATATCTATGATCGGGTCTGGCTGCCTCACACAGAAGGATGGATGGGCTGATCCTGGAAAAAAAAGGCCTCAATCAATGATATCCTTCAAGACTGGCTTGATTGTTGCCCCTCAGGATTCAACTTGAACAGACCTCATGGACAGAATCCTGTAATGTACATCAATCCCTGATTGCCACGGTGGTATCCCATGCATCACAATGCTATGCATAGGATACCATCATGACAACCAGAGAGGGACATGTCTAATCTGACAAAATCCAGCACTGTACGGGATGAACTGATAACATAGGGATGAATACTACTTGAATCACACTGCAGATCTCTTCAAAAAAGATATGTACAGAAAGAAAAACAACCAGATTTGTATGTGGATATGTCCCTTTCAAATGGGTACAAATAGGTCCCAACAAGATGTAAACCCAGAGTTCGGTTCAGTACGTGTGATTGTCCAACTGCCCATATATGTGCACCCTCAACAAAATAACTCATATTGATATCATCATCACAGTACATATACCCAGTATATTACACCTACTTGGATGGGTATCACTTGTATCTATGAAAGTTCATTTGTGATGGCTGTACATATATAGGCAGTTAGACAATCACATGTTCTGAACAGATCTCTGGGTTCATATCTATCAAGGATATGTTTGTACCCGTATGAAAGGTACATATACACACATATCAGACCATATTCCTCACTGTGTACATTGGCATGGCAATGGTTAATTTCACTTGATGTAACCTTGCAGGCATCATAAAGAGATGTTTAGAAAGATGTTACTGTATGTGACAGCTGGAGATGTCAGTCATATGACCACACGGAGGCTCTTCAGCAGACCCAAAATTGAAACAATTGGAGATGGATCCATCATTGACATGGTCCACAGAGCGTGCTTACAAACCAGGAACACTTAGTAGACAATGGCAAAGATGTAGTTATCTCCAAATGGGTCAATGTGGAGTCTGCTGAAGAGCCTCCGTGTGGTCAAATGACTGACATCTCCAGCTGTCACATACAGCAACATCTTTCTAAACATCTCTCTATGATGCCTGCAATGTTACATCAAGGTGAAATTAACCATTGCTATCCCGTTAAAGAGATAGTAATACCTAAAATGTGAAAGGAAAAATACATGTCATAGGATTGATCCACCGGGTAATGTAAGGGTATCCCCACTACTGAAAGGTGTTTCATCACAAGAGTATAACAGCTCAAAGTTGAATATTCCAGGGACAATATCACTGTGGCCTGAAAATGTACTATGCCAATGTTGCCAGACCATCCTCTGGCTAGCTTTGGTCCAGGGAACAGATATCCACAAAGGATGATGTGGCAACAGCGCAAATGTACAATTTCAGGCCACTGGGATGTGGCACCAAAGGAATTCAACACTGAGCTGCAATACATGTAGAATACAACACCCATCACCAGTAGGAGTACCGTTGTTTCACACAGGGGGATACACCATACAACATATATGTTCCTTTACACATTTCAAGTATTAATATCAATTTGACACCATCATGGCTAAGTTTACTGATCACACAATCTCAATCCTCCACACAGGTTATGTGTCTCCAGCACATCAGGAGCCCATGGAGGAGGCCACCTCACCACCCAGTGAGGAGTATTTGGAGGAGGGGACCAGCCAGTGGGCACCGTACCCAACGACATCCACACCTCTTGGCCAGCTGGATGCACCAACTCTGCCTGCACCAACTCTGCCTGCACCAACTCTGCCTGCACCAACTCTGCCTGCACCAACTCTGCCTGCATCAACTCTGCCTGCACCAACTCTGCCTGCACCAACTCTGCCTGCACCAACTCTGCCTGCACCGACTTATTACAGTGACTGGATGCCCCCCACCACCTCCAGGAGCTATTATCCCCCAGCAGCAGCAGCAGCACCACCACCACCAGGGAGGCAATGGCTGCCCGGTGATGTGGCCACCACCCAATACGGGCCATACCCACAGATTGACCTACCCTCCTGGATGGCTCCCCAGCATGGCCCCAGGTATGATCCTAGGTGGGGGCCAAGCACATACCAGTGGCCAAGGTTTGACCCTTGGCCACTCGACTACCAACACCTGGGCCTGCTTGGGGAGCCCCAACAGCCTATGCGAAGGGACGTGTTTACCCCACCACCTCCACCAGCACAGACATCGGTGGGCAGCAGTGGGTCAATTGATGTGGTGGGCACATACCCATCTGCAGCACAACCAGCACCAGCAGAGGAGGATACAGCACCAGCAGAGGAGGATACAGCACCAGCAGAGGAGGATACAGCACCAGCAGAGGAGGATACAGCACCAGCAGAGGAGGACACAGCAGCAGCTGAATCACCAGGCACAAGCATCACCAGCAGTGAACGGCCCACGGGGATGGAAGCTGAGTGTATGGCTCTGCAAAGGAGACTACTCAGGTCAAGCCTCCGCACCAATGACAACATCACCAGGAGCCGTAGGGAATCCCGTATAAACACTAACAGGATAGAGGCAAGGATCCATGCCCTGGAGTCGGAGGTCATGAGGATCAACACTCAACTCCATCAGCTACACACGGGGGTGATGGACCTGCTTGCACAGCTACTGGTGGAGTTGAGAGAGCTGAACCGCAGGGAGGACTTACGTTTGGAGAGGGAAAACCTGCGCTCCACAGAGGGATCCACTGCCCCCACCACCCCCTCTAATGTGACCCCCGAAGCCACACCTAGGGGGCAAAGGGTGACCAGGAGATCATCCAGGTTATCCACTTCTGCCACACAGTCTAAGCCCCCCCCCCCAAGAAAAAAAAATAAAATGCCCAACATGTTAAATTTCCCCTGAATAAAGGAACATTGTGCTTTTGAATCCTGTCTGATCTGCTTTGAATTTGGTCATAGATTTGGGTGGCAGAGTTGTCTCCAATGCATTGCCAAACAATTCAGTGAATACAACTCCTGCCTAGGTAAGATGTTTGTGGGATGTTACAACATGGGTTCACATACATACACATCGTTGTACAAAATCAACTGTAAAAACATCCCTGTTGCCATATTACACAACTGTGTTATATGGCAATGTTGTGTGTTGATTTTGCATAACAAAACATTCCCCTTAGCCCAACATTTGGTACAACATTGAACATTCATCTACATCATATGTAGTGTTTAACCCTTTGATATCCAGAGTGGTAGGCAACGCATTGCAAAGAAATGCGTTGGGTACCACTCTGGCACTCAGAGGGTTAAGGGGATAACCAAACAAACGGCTTAGCGGTGAGATAAGAAGCAGGACAGATAAATGGGACATGTATCCATATTGTCTTGGATTCACACACTCATTGTGCAACAGACTGACTGGGGAAGCCAATGTTTTCAACCTAGGATTTCAATGTGTAGCACACACATTGATATCCTGGGGTGAGCATTGGGGCCTCCAGTAAGTTGACTTGTTGTTTTTTCTAAGGGTGTAACAGACTTCCCCAGTGAAAACACTTGTCCACTTGGTCATGTACTGTGATATGTCCCAGTGGAGCAATATCACTGAACATTGAGCAACACATTAACTGTGGACAGGAATTCACTGTGGAAGTATGTCCCCTTTATCACCTCTTTATCACTCCCACAACACATTAGTGTATCACTGCCACCATCTGTTAGCGTGAATACATCACTGAGTCCACTCACTTGCAAACAAGTGCTGGAGTCCTGTGATATGGGTGATGCCTTTCCATGTATGGGGATACTCTACCCTGGGTGTGGTAACGCATTGACAACTGTGTTCTCAAATATATCCTCCTACAGACACAGATAGAATGGTGATGGTTCATCTTTATTGTGTCTCAAAGTACATTAGGATGTACATGTGTTTTCTGTGTATTGCCTATATGCATTGAACACCTGTATGAGAACACTAAATGTACTTTGAAACAAAAAAATAGTACTTTAGTTACACTGCTGCCCAGCTCATGTGTTGTCCACAAGGTTTGACAACTCTGTAGCTGAGCATCCTAACTGTACAGGTTATAAAACTCAGGAATTAGTGTTTTCTGTGTCTATATGAAAATGATCCAGTAGAGGTTTGTGTGAACCTCAGGTCAAACTTTGCATCACCAACAACATCAACATAAACAGCAAGGGGTGATCTCCATGAAGGTGATGTCAAGACATCAATCCAGTCACATAGAAGAACTTCAGTTCAAGGATGGATCATGTTACGGATGCCTGTGGAAGAAGAGGACAGGATTTGGAGTAGTTGACTTGAACTGATCATCAAGCAACAACAATTTAGTCTTTTTGATCCCCTCAATTTTCACAGTTACAGGTGAGTACACAAACCATTGCTTGACAATGTGTTGTGTACTCATCTGTAACCAATTATGTGGAGAACTAAGGACATGTGCCCCAGCCCTATGGATATGTGCCCCTGACATGGATACACACATCAACAAGTGTTCTGAGAGCTCCATGGAAGTAATGAATTTGGGCTGCCACTGTTAATGTGACAGTGGCAGCCCAATGTCATTTGTTCCATGGAACTGTTAGGACACATTTGTTGATGTGTGTATTCATGTCGGGGGCACATATGTCTGCACACTCACAGGTCAGCATGGTGTCCCTGGTAATCTGATCTACGTCTCATGACCTCTACATTGTGTGCCCATACCACTGTACATCCACCCCTGTGCTGCTCTTCTCAGCTGTAGCACAGTACAGGTTCCATATTGAGTCCAATGGCCCTTTAACCCCTGATGTGACGGAGTATTATCCAATGCATAGCATTGGATAACACTCTTTCGCTACAAGGCTAGCATGGTTGCTCTGGCTATGCTCATGGCAAATCAAGTTAGCTGCTGTCAATCAAGCCCTGTAAGGCGATGAACATGGGTTATGTGTTGTACCTTGTTTCTCCTGAGGGTGTGCGTGATATCCTTGGGGTCTGTATGTCAACGTGGAGAGTGGAATGGAGGATGGTTTTTGAGTCCACACACACAATTTGCCACGTCCGCTGCAAGTGCAGTGCTGTGTCACTGTTCCTGTGGGGTGAGACAGAACAAAATGTGCAGTGTGGTTAGTGTCACAGGACTGATGGGGGACTTGCATGGATTGTTTGCATGCCTGTGTTATACTCACATGTAAAGTGTTCCGTGATGAGCCTGTCTCTGATCTGTGTCCCTCTCAGGGTCTCCTCAACGTGTCCGATGTCCATGGGCACTTCCTGTATGGGGGGGGCCTGGATGTGCTCCAGCAGCCTGGTGTCCACTGCGATGTTGTGCAGTATTGCGCACGCCACAATGATGTCGCACACCTTTCCAGGTGCATACTGCAGTGCTCCCCCCGAGTGGTCCAGACATCGGAATCTTGACTTGAGGAGGCCAAAGGTCCGCTCAATGGCATTCCTCGTTCTGCCATGAGCCTGGTTGTAGCTTTCCTGGGCATGTGTTCGAGGATTGGCCAGTGGGGTCAGTAGCCAGGACTTGCATCCATAGCCAGCATCACCTGTGTAATGTGAGTGACATGGTGAGACAGGGAGCACATGTTGTGTGAATGATGTTTTGTGTGGTAGACGTAGTAGCTGTGGGTCAGGAGCATGCTAAGCAGCGTTGTGTGTACGCCTGTGTATGTGATGTGATTTTGTATTGTGAACTCACCCAAAAGCCATCCCCCTGTAAAAGTTCCATTCTCGAAATCTCTGTGGACTGAGGAGTTTTGGAGAATGTATGAATCATGTGAGCTGCCAGGATACTTTGCACAGACATTCATTATCCTCATATGGCTGTCACACACCATCTGCACGTTGATGGAGTGAAAGTTCTTCCTGTTGATGAATATCTGTGCGTCACGTGCTGGGGCCTTAATTCGGACATGGGTGCAATCTATAGCACCCATGACCCTGGGCATGCCTCCCCTGGCGTAAAAGGCCTGCTTGACTTGTATCCAGTCCATGTCGGTGGTGGGGAAATGTATATAGGTACTGGCCTTGCTTTTGAGGGCTGGCAGGACCTGGGCCAGCACCCTGGAGAATGTGGCCTGTGACATGCCAGATGCGTAACCCTCTGTGGACTGGAAGGCCCCGCTTGCCATGAAGTGCATGGCACAGAGTAATTTCTGCAGGCCAGTTAGGGCATGGTTGTAGATGTAGATGGGATCCACCTGCTCCTTGATGACCTCATACAAGGCAATGATGCTGTCAGGCCTCAACCTGTAGCGATCAATTACCTCATCATCGGTCATTCCAAAGAGGGTGACCCTTGGGCGGTATACCGTGGGCCTTGGTGGTCGTCTATACATCCTGTGCCCTCCAGGTGGGGATGGGCTCCTGTGTGGCTGCTGAGCCAGAGCCTCCTCACTTGCAACAGGTGAAGGCTGTTGATCAGGCATGCTTGGAGGTTGCTGATGTTCCCTAGCTCTCTCCCTTGCACGCCTTCTCTTCAGTCTTCGCAACAATATGTAACCCAACATACTGTTTGCTCTATCTATCTGTCTCTATCTATCTGTCTCTCTCTCTCTATCTGTCTCTCTCTCTCTATCTGTCTGTCTGTCTCTCTCTCTCTCTCTCTCTCTCTCTCTCTCTCCCTCCCTGAGTGGAAAACAAGCCACAAGTGAGTGTGTTGAGTTGTCCCTTTAAGTACTTGCTAGGGCGTTGTGTGGGTGTGGTGATGAGGTGAGTGCTGACCAATGGTGAGTTGTTTTTGTCCAGGTAAGTGTTTGCAGGTGTGTGTGTGTTATAGGATGTGGTGTGTTGTGCTTGTTCTGTGTGTGCCATTTGCGGACATGCAGTTGTGGGGTGCAGGTGGCGTGTTGATGTTGCCCAGGTGAGCTTGTATTTGCAGGTGTCCGCTTTGTGTGATGACCCCCATTGTTCCGTGCCATGTTGTGTTGTTGTTTTTTAGTGTGTCGTTGTCCCTGTGGTGTTGGTTGTTGTTGTGTGTATAGTGATTTGTGTTGTGTGTGCATGTTTTTGTGTTGTTTTGGCATTGCACGGGTTAATTTTCCCATTTACATGGTTGTGCGGTAAGCCTTTTGTGTCTTTTCCTATGTAACGGGTGTTTTGTTTTGGCCGTTAAGTGTCTAACGGCTAAAAAAAGTGGGTCTTAACTTTTAGCCGTTAGGTGTGTCTTTTTTTCAGCCGTTATCAGTACCGCAAGCCTTTGAATAGCTCTGGGGTATGTTTTTCCATGCGTCTGAATGCACGTAAGTGTATCGGCCGTAAGGATTGTACAACTGCCGTTAGCTGGTCTTTAGACGGATCTTTGAATTGCAACATGTCACTTAACGCACCCGTTAGTGATTTTTTTGTTTAACGGCTGCCTTTAAATCTACCCCTATATGTCTACAAAATCCCTGAAATTGTGCAAGTGTACCTAGAAGAATTGATGCTGCTTTTAAGTCAAAGGGTGGTCATACCAAATATTGATTTGATTTAGATTTTTTTTTCTGTTCACTCACTATACATTTTGTTAAATGATAAATATAAAATATTGACATGTTTATTTTTAACCTCATTTTTACTTTACAACATTTTTTCACACCTGTCTAAAATCTTTGCAGAGTGTATATATATATTTTTTTATATTTGTAAAAAGTCCGAGAGTGCCGCTCCAATTTGATTTTAGTATTATAGCAGGCGCATCAAGGCACCAGGAGTAGCAGTGGAGATTTAAAGGGAGTGCTCCCCAAGCCATACCGTTA
Organism: Rhinophrynus dorsalis; assembly: GCA_037306005.1. Lineage (NCBI taxonomy): Eukaryota > Metazoa > Chordata > Amphibia > Anura > Rhinophrynidae > Rhinophrynus > Rhinophrynus dorsalis. The sequence goes on from CM074720.1 coordinate 292,796,958, forward strand.
TCTGAGTATATCTAACGGAGAATTTTCCGAGAGGAGAAGCACCCCATTGTCACCAATGTCACTAAGACACTAAGTAACCGTGCTACCAGGAAAGGCGGCTATCAATACTAGGGAGGTATGAAGAAAGATAAGACTCCTCCAACAAGAGTGATTGGGGCTAGAAGCTAGAGAGCATCGCTAGTGTGCATGGCTATGTTACGTAGGCCAAACATAGTGGGGTGTGCTGCGGCTAAAGCAGTATAAAGGTGCTGGCCGCAAAGCCAGATAGCCCCCTTTGGTTGAGCCGAAGGTGACTCAGGATACCCCACCATGTTTGGTCTATACCCCAATGACCCCAGGGAGGAATGAACTCCAGAAGAGCAGACTAGACTGATATAGGAGAACTGGAAGGAATACACACTTACTGGTAGTCAGCAAGAGAACTGGAGGCAGGAGCAACAGGAGATCACCCCAAGGCTGGAGAACAGAAGACTGGAGGACTGGAGCAGGAGCAAGGAAGAGACTGGAGGCACCAGCTGGAAGCAGGAACAGCAGCAGGACAAGGCCACAGGTACAGGAACTGTACCCCAAGGCTACAGAGCAGAATACTGGAGCAGGAGCAAGGAAGAGACTGGAGGCACCAGCTGGAAGCAGGAACAGCAGCAGGACAAGGCCACAGGTACAGGAACTGTACCCCAAGTCTACAAAGCAGAATACTGGAGGACTGGAGCAGGAGCAAGGAAGAGACTGACACAGGCACCAACATGAAGCTGGAAGAGAAGCAGAACAGGTACTGACATAGGCACCAGCAGGAAGCTACTAGACCAGATCCGGACAGGCTAGTAGACGCTTTGACAACGCATCAGAAGAAGCGCGCCTCCAAGCCTCTTATGTCGGAGAGAGCCTGGCCAGCCTCAATAGAAGGACCGCACATGCGCGCGCCCAACCCGGAAGTGGACCAGGCACACAGAGAGAAGGACGAGCCACCAGAACGGGAGCAAAGGTGACACCCATACAAGTAATTGTTTAAATAAAAAGAATTCAGAATTTATACTTTTCAAGCCAAGACCAATGGATTCGCCTGGCGGATAAGGGCGGGGGATTGTGGTCCAGGATTACTCGAAATATAGGGATGAGATCATGAGGCAGTTAAGTGATGATCATACTTAGAAAATGTTACCCAGAGATCCAACAGTTATGTATAAGAGGGAAATACACCAGGTTGGACCATTAAGTGAGAGTGAATTTGGTTTTCTGTCTAATACTTATCCCATCAGACTGATAATATATAAAGTCCCTAAGATCCATAAAAATAAGATGGACCCATCGGGTAGGCCCATTGTGTCGGGAAAGGAATCATTATTGTAGAACATTGGGAAATATGTAGATTATTTTCTTTAGCCATGTATCCAAGAGTTACGCTATTTTTTGGAAGATACAGGACATTTTTTTGACAAGAAACAGGTGAAAGATGATTTGACTAATGTCAATAATAAGATGTACAAGGGGTCACCAATAGAGTTCTTCTTAAAATTGCTGCATTTGACTTTAACAAGGAATTATTTTAAATTTGAGACATGTTATTATGTACAGTTAGCAGGAACAGCAATCGGAGCGGCAATGGCACCATTGTACGCTAATGGAGTGATGTATGCCTGTGAATCTGAATTTATGTTATCTAGGAGAGCATTTGAAGAACATGTAATATTTTATTACAGCTACATAGAAGATTTACTCTTTTTGTGGGCAGGGAATGAAGGATTGTTACTCCAAGCATTTAAAGAACTGGAAGGTCACCTATTTATAAAGTTAATCGAGAATCATAGTTGTTCAGAAATTGCTATTTTAGATGTGTTGGTAAAATTAAGAGAAGGAAAAACTCAAACAAGTATGTATTCCAAACCTACTGATAGGAATACATTATTAAAGGCAAACAGCTTTCACCCCCCTCATTTAAAGAAGAGCTTACCATATTCACAGATGCTGCAAGCAATGAGAATAGAAAGTGATCATATGAAATGTGATGAAGTGTTAAACAATGTGATACAAAATTTTAGAGCATGAGGATATGCAGAAGAAGATTTGCAAACAACTAAAATAAGAGCTATGGCAATTATGAAGAAAAAAATTGAGATGATAAAGAAAAAAAGAGGAGAATCAAAATATAAGATGTATGATACATTATAATACACTGACTAATCAAACAGTGTGAAGTATTAAAAAATACTAACTCAGATCCAGTAATTCCATCAAGTTTGAAAGAACAACCAAGCTTAAAAGAACTGTTAATGAAGACAGACCCATGGCACTCTTATATTAAAAGTGGGTTAGGAATAAAACCAGGTTGTTTTAAATGGCTAAATTGTGTAACTTGCAAATTTTTATTGGAAGGAGATATATTTATTCATCCAAGAATGAATAAAAAATACAAATTACAATATAGAGTGACGTGTACCAGTCAATTAATTATTTACTTAATCAAGTGCCCATGTAACCTCTTATATGTGGGAAAAACTGTTACAACATTCAGAGAGAGGACAGGACAACATAGAATGGCAATAAAAAATGCCCTGGAAACAAATATACAGAAAAGATAGAAGATATACATGGAGCATACAGTGGCAGCACATTTTGCTAAATATGGACACTCAACAATGGACTTACGTTACATGATAATAGGTCAAGTTCCTCAGCTACCTAGAAGGGGAGATATGGAGACAATTCTGCTAAGGAGAGAGGCAAGCTGGATTGACAGGCTGGATGTGGTAGCGCCGCAGGGGTTAAATGAGAGACTTAACTTGGTGTGTTTCTTGTGATTAGCTAGGAATAGGACCCTGGTCTATGGTGTATAGTATCCAGCTGAAAAATATCATGTGAAGGGTAATATAGGACTCCAGTGGTCTTCAGAAGTGGAAGCTGTGGAGTGACCAGCCCCCGATGCTTGGCCTCATGTAAAAAAAGCAGTTAAAAGTCTGCTTCCAGTAATGGAAGATGATGGTAAGTGTAATAATAAGTCCATTGAAGAGACTGTGTTGCTACAATATATATATTAATTTTTAGATAGATCTATTGATGTTACCAAAATATTTTGTGATATATAGTAACATAAGAAGTGATCGGATAGATTAGTAGGATAAGAATAGCCGGTTATTATTTGTTTGAATCATATAGCCTAATCTAAAATATGATTTAATAGGCATATAATATCAATTATAAATGTGATTATTGTTATTTATTAACAGTTAAACTAACCGGACCTCAGGCTAAGTCAAGTGTATTTTTTAACAGTATCCCTAACAAGTGGTTAATGTAGGTGTACACTGGTTCACGTCACAATAGGTTTTTAGTATAGGTGTTGAAATGAAGGGAGTTTTTTCAGGTGTGATAGTGGAGTATGTCACAGGAAATACACAGGTATTCATTAGGTGTTTGAAAGTGTTTAAAATAGATATGTATAATGCATGTTATTGTCTTGATAAAGGCTCAAGGTGGAGCTGAAACGTTGACCTGGCTGAATAAAAAGATTTTTATATTTTAAAAAGTCCAAGAGTGCCATTCCAATTTGATTTTAGTATTATAGCACATGCTTCAAGGCACCAGGAGTAGCAGTGGAGATTTAAAGGGAGTGCTCCCCAAGTCATACCGTTGATTGAGTATATATTTATATATATACTTAATCAAAGCCACACATACGATGCGTTTTACAGCCATGATGCTGACAGCCACTATCAATGAGATATGGAAAGAACATGTGCTCAAAAAAAATTTCTGAAAGTATACAGTTTATACTTTATTTTTGGAACCTAGTTAGTTGTTAGTGGCGCAGTATTTGGGATTTTGTGATGGAGGCCAATTTTTTTTTTTATACTTTATTTTTTATTTAAGGAATTTTTAGTCATAATAAATGACACTATATAAAAGAGCAAAGAATAAAATATGTGAAAGGCATACAAGATCACATCTGAAGTTTCGCTTAATTGTGTATCAAGGTACCCATGCTATTTGGTGACATTCTGTCAATATTCCACTCCTGCTTCCGCCATTGGCTGCCCTGTTGTTGTCCCACCCAGCATTTGTCCTTAAATGCTGGGTTCTGGCACTTCTCCGGTGCCCTTTCGTGGTGTTCCAGTACCAGCGCTTGTTCCTGGTCCTTGTGAGCTCTCAGTGTATCGACCCGGCCTGCCTGACTACTCTGCATTTTGTCTCCTGTCTGTGCACCGACCCAGACTGCCTGACCATTCTGCTTCTCGTCTCCTGTGTATCGACCCGGCTTGGCTGACGTTCCTGATCCGTGTACTGACCTGGTCCAGCTGACGTTCCTGCTCCGTGTACCGACTTGGCTTGGATGACGTTCCTGCACAGTGTACCGACTCTGACTGTCCTACATTCCTGCACTGTGTGGATCCTGCCTGGTTGGGCTGCTGTAGGGCCGTGCCTCCTCTGCACGCTCTGACTGGTCTCCGGTTAAGGGTGCGCTAGTCCCTCGCTGTCTCCGGACCGCTCTACAGATTGGTCTCAGTTGCCTCCGTGTCGCCCAGGAAACATTCCTATTTGTCTGCCTTACATGCAGTTCCAGGTTGGGTGCCTCTCAGGGCAAGTTGCTCAGTTTTCTGTTATTGCTAAGGCAGTGCTCACGCTGACCAGATTCCGTTACTGCTACGGCAGCGTTCAAGCTGCTCAAGTGTCCGTTACTGCTATGGCAGTATCCAGTTGCTTAGTCTCCGTTACTGCCACTGCAATTTTTTCCTATTGCTCAGTCTCCATTACTGCTATGGCAGTTCTCCAGTTACTCAGTCTCCGTTAATGCTACGGCAGTGTCCAGTTGCTTGGTCTCCATTACTGCTACGGCAGTACTCAAGTTGCTTAGTCTCCATTACTGCTACTGCAGTGCTCACATTGCTCAGTTTCCGTTACTGCTATGGCAGTGTTTAAGTTGCTCAGTCTCCGTTACTGCTATGGCTGTGTTCAAGTAGCTTAGTCTCCGTTGCTGCTACGGCAGTGCCCAAGTTGCTCAGTCTCCGTTACTGCTACGGCAGTCCACAATTGTCTAGTATCCATTATCTAGGGCGTTACTCGAATTTAAGCTCTCACCTCTGTTTGAGCTTCTTAAAGGGCCTTGCACTATCAGGGCCTGTCAACATTCTCTGCCTATTATTAACCCATTCAGTACTGACAAACTGGGACTCACACAAGATCTGCCCGACCCGTGTCAGTATATTGTTCTATGGACTCTCTACTTATACTGGACCTGTGTGGGCCTACCTCTGTATAACCTGTCTAGTGGCTGTACTATATTATGTATATATTACAGGACCTGTGAGGGTTATTGTATTCTTTATTGTTTAATAAAATTGTGTTTTATCCAAAACTACTGTGTCTGTGTGTCGAACAAACCGTTACAGTACGAAAGGGCCATGACCTCAGACAGTAAAGGTGAAGGTAATGCACAAAACATCCATTGGAGGATGGACTTACATGAGCAGCGATTGGACCAGTTGGCACTGGCCATACAAACTACAAAAATGTATAGGAATAGGTAAAAAAATTTGATGAAATAGGTAAAAAGGAGGAACATTTTGCATTTGTGAAAAAAAAAGAAAATCCAAGAAAAAAGCAAAAAATAGGCCGTTTTTCACGAAAAGTCATGTGGGAAATTGTTCTCACTTTTCTCCCACCCCTATTTACAATGTATATTTCTGTTATAAAAACATGGTCAGGAAAAAAGTGATGTGAATAAGTTTCATGGGTTACCCAAACTTTGCATTATGATTGCTAGTGCTTATGCCTTCTTTTCTTTCTGGATAGGTGCTAATTAATGTAGGCACACATAAGCACAGTAAATGACTGGCAATGCTGACTTTATCCTACACCAGAAATATTGAGTAGTCATTCTTCTCAACACTTCATTCTGTTGTACAGTTTAACCTTAGAGTGCCAAAGGGGTGTGCAATGCATTGTAATAACAATACTTTACATGAACCTTGTGACTTTTATTATATGTGATAAAATGATCTCAAAATGGCATACACTTCACCATATTCAAATGTTCATTTGTATTTGTAAAATCCTGAGGCTTTAATAATGTTATGCTTCAAAATCAAATCATTATAAGATAGTATCAGCACTATAATGTTTTACATTGCTCTGTGTGTTTGTAAGAAAACAAAAATACCTGATTGTTTTTGTTAGCCTTGTTAGCGTTTATCGAAAACAGTAACCTATATGAGATACTAGTCAACTTGTTTTTGTGTTTTTTTCTACTATGAGGTGTCCTTTATTATAAAATGTTGTTTTTGCCCTCATTTCCTTTTTCATCCATCAAAAATACTTTTTCTCTATAGTTTTATAAAGTAAACCAGAGAACATTAGCTAAAGGAATTGCATTATATAAAAAAGATACCATCAGATCAAAGGCACATTTTTAATTTACTTTGTGTTGACATAGATTTCTATCAGCTATCACTTTTATCATTCTGATTAAATAGAATGTGTGCAGTGAATAAAAAGAAAATTCAAAACATGGCGATCTGTCATAGTCTGGAAATGTTCTATCTATCATCAGCAGAAACTTTATTTGCTTTCAGTGCTTTTAGCAACAGTACTTGTGCCTTGTTATTTTTATGAGCTAATTCTACTAACAGAGAAAACAACATCTTATCTAAAGCCTTTAATAATTATTTTCACAAGAATATAAATAGAAAATTGTGATGTTGTATTATGTTTCAGAATGACATCTTTGAAATTTTTTTTTTTTTTAAAGACAGGTATCTAGGAAGGTGTCCCTCATTAGGGATGGGTGAATAGTTCTGTTTTGTTCCAGTGGGAAATTTCACAAAAAAGGCACGGTTTTCCTCTTTCCCACCTGGAAATTTCACCCGTAGAGAAACATGTAGATTTTCCACCTTTTTGCTAGAAGCACAGAAAATTTTGTGAAAGTTCTTCCATTGCCCTCCTATGTTACTCAATGAGGTGAAACTTCCTGACCGTATACTATATAAACCCTTAATTTCATGCACTCTAGTGTGTTGTAGTTTAGGAGAGAAGCAGAGTGATAGGGATGGGTGGAAACTTTGACCTAAAACCACTATTGGCAAAAGATGGCACTTCCAGCTAGTCTAATAATTCCCAGAGAAAACTGACATTTTCATGATTTTTTTCGCCTAGCTCATTGCATTGAAATCAGTGGATAGACTTAATTTTTCCCCACCACATGGCAGTTTTCTTTTCATTTCCTGCAGGCATATAAAAGGATGTCAGGCTCTCACAGCATACCATTCTGTGTTTGTGATAAGAAATAGAAGCTAGAGAAGATAGGCAAATAAAGGGGACCTGAAGCTTAGTTTAGTGTCTTTTGGGTAGGACATTTGTTCTCTGTATTAGGGGAGTCAGGGGGCACTCTGAGAGAGAAGATGGGAGGAATTAGGTTGACCACAAATACCCCAAAATATGGTGTGACTGGATGACATGACACAGGCAGCTGGGGTTCAATTTGCTTGCTGATCTTGCTGTTATTGTCTCTGTGTTGGGGAAGTCTGGGGACAGACGTTGCTGTTTTTCTTTTTTAGTTTTTCTTTATGGACAGACTGTGATAAGATAGGGTGGACAACTTAAAAATTAAATAAATAAATAAATAAATTAGGTGACAGCTGACTTGAAGCTGGTGTGAGCTGTGTGACTGAGGCAGATGACATTGCAAATTTTGTTGAGGGCTAGGGCAAGACATCACACTCCATCAGTTGTGTACTGTAGAGTAAAAACACACACAGTAGTTGATTAGTGTCCAGAAAATGCACAAGGGGTATGGGGAAAGGAGGAGCAGTGCATGGACATGGGAGTAATGTGGTAATTACAAAACTAACTACAACCATAGTTGCTGCAGAGTGTGCAGTAAATTATGATGATCCCTCTCCTCCTGGAGAGGATGCAGTTTGTCAAGGTTTCACCAAAAGTCCCCCCACACCAGCTCCAGTACAAAAAAAAAATATAAGTAGAACACTGAAGACGACGACAAGTCACATTCTACTGTTAATTATGGCATTGGCATAATGGAGGATGAACCAACTGCTGCATTTGACAGTGAGACAAACAAACATCAAAACATCTGTCATCAAAGTAATAGCAAACTTTGTTCAAGTAAAAGTAAAAAGATGTTCACTAAGACCTCTATAAGCTTGGAGGAATATAAGGGTAGTTGGCAAGAAGTGGCGAGCGATGCTGATGCTGAAGAAGGCCTATTGATGACTGATGATGATGCAGATCTAGAATATATATCCATCCAGCATCCTCCTCTTCTTTAGACACAGATGAAGTTGAGAGTAAAGAGATGATAGCATGGCCAGAAAGTTAGCAGAAACTAAAAACGTACTGTGCCTGTCTATAAACTATTTGAGAAAACAATTGGAAACTCTGACCTCGGAAAAGTAAAGATGACAATTTTTTTTTTGGTTTAAAAGTTTTTTATTGTTAGAGATAATAAAGAGTAATACAAATAAGTTACAACATTACATTACAAGAGTATTGAACAAGCACATTATCGGTATACACATAGCACGTAGTCTAAAAGCCTCTAGCATTTTATTGAACTGCCCTAGGAACAACCCAACTAATCCTAAACCTCTCGCAGCACCCAGCGTCACACCTCTCAACCCCCCCAGGAGCGAACCTCCATCACACTCCAAATAAATAAGCCACAGTAGCAAGCATAGTTTAGGAGGATAAACTATCTTTTCCAGAGGATCCCTGCCGAGATTACAAACGGTCCCACAGATGCGGGAACGTGGCAGCACCCAGAAGGGACAATCCTCCAAGGACTAAGTAAGGTTTGACAGCCATGGCCCTCAGATTTTATTGAATCCCCCAGAAGATCCTCTATGCATATAGGATAATCTATAAAAGGGACGGTTTCGGGTAACCAAATGTAACCACGCTTCAATTCTAGGGGAACCGTCAGCCATCGATGCCATTGCCACCACCTTTCTTGCCATCACCAGTAATTCTCTGACCAATACCCGCCAAGTCCAGATGCCATCTCGTCCAGAAGGATAGAAAGAATACACATCTTAGGTTCCAGTGGAACAGGGTGCAGCAAAGCCGCCTCCATCCGGGCCACTACCCTTGTACAAAACTCCTGCACGAGCAGACAATCCCATATTGTATGAAAGAAAGTGCCCCTATTGGTCCTACATCTTTTACATAATTCATCAGAGACCTCCCCCATTTTAAACAGCCTGACAGGCGTGTAGTATGACCTATGGAGGATCTTCAACTGTATCAGGTGATGTTTGCTAGACATGGAGACACGCGCAGGGGCCCTTTTTGCCTCCTCCCACTCCCAGTCCTCCAGTTTACCCAGGTCGGCCTCCCATTTCGATCTCAATTGACTATCTTGTGCGGCAGTCTTACAGTCCAACCATCTGTATATCGTTGAGATAAGCCTCACCTACAGGTTTCGCTTCATGCAGTCAAGGAGAGGAAAGGAAGACACCCCCTTCGAACTGTCACAAAGCTGGGCTGCTAGAGCATGTCTAAGCTGTAAACACGAGTAGAACAGCTTATGAGGAATACCGAACTCCTCATGTAACTATGAGTATGCTTTAACTTGATCCCCATGGTACAGTTGTCCCAAAGTGCATATCCCATATGTTGTCCAGGCACGCCCAAAATCTAAATTCCTAAGGTGCAGGAGACCTGCCTCCCCCCATTGCAGGGTGTCAGGATCATATCCGTCATAACCCGTAATGAACTGTATCCTCGCCCAAGCTGTGTAAATCGATTTAGTGGCCGCAACACTGTCTGAACTTACAGTGGGTCCCACAAGAATAAGCTTTTGCCTTGAATATCCTTCTCTAAGAGAGGATTTGTCAATTGCGGGAAACATATGTGAGGTCTCGGGTGTTAGGTAAGCTATAGCATACTGACCCTGAGCCGCCAAGTAGTATTTATAAAAATCAGGAAGTGCAATGCCCCCTTTGACTTTGGATGCTTAAGAGTTGCTAATTTAATCCTTGTTTTCCCTCCTGACCACAAAAAGTTAGACAAAATTGTATCAATGATTTTAAAATATCATTTGGAAATCATTATGGGGCACCTTGGAATAATAAGGGAATTTGGGAAGAAATATCATCTTGACCAAGTTCAATCTCCCCAACAAGTTAAGAGGGAGTTTCATCCACGCTCGAGTTTTATCCCTAAATGATGAAATAATATGATCCAAATAGTCCATTAGGTAATTAGCTGCACTGGCCGATATCTGAAACCTAGATATTTAAAAGAGTCCCCACTCATCATCAGAAGGCTTGGCGACCAGTCTCCTACCTGGTGTTGATCCAAAAACAACACGTGAGATTTGGACCAATTGATAACCAGTCCTGAGTAGCTACCAAATAGGTCCACCTCCTGCAGCAGAGTTACCAGTGACTTTTCCGGGTCCTCCAGAAACAGGAGGATATCATCGGCATACAGAGCAATTTTGTCCTCACCTACATTGGTCACATAGCCATGAATATCCCTGTTTGCTCTTATAAGTGCTGCTAGAGGCTTGACAGCCAAGGCAAATAGTCCCGGAGAGGGTGGGCACCCATCGGGAACCTCTATGAAGTTCGAAGATTCCCAACCTTGTCATCCCAGTCAATACCCTAGCCCTTGGGGATGTATAGAGTAACTGAATCCAGGCAATAAATGTGTCTCCTATACCAAACTGATGCAACGTACACCACAAGTACTCCCACTCAATTGAATCAAATGCCTTATTTGCATCTAATGATGCAATCGTCCGGTGACCAATATTGGTATGATGGGTCTGCAAATTATGGGAATGTCTTCTAAGATTGTGAAAAGTTGATTTACCTGGCATAAATCCCGTTTGATCTGGATGCACAAGAGTTGTAATGATGGAAGTCAGTCTTTTGGCAAGGATCTTGGCCAGTATCTTTGCATCTACTGACAAAAGTGATATTGGGTGGTAGGATTCACGTCTACTGGGATCCTTACCCGGCTTGTGCAAAACCATTATATTGGCTTCACATAGTGAGGAGGGTAATCTAGATTTGTGCAGGGAGTTATAGAAGGTAAGCAGCAACTGTGGACCAAGAGTGTCCCTGTAAGTTTTATACCATTCTGAAGGCAATCCATCATCATCCGGAGCTTTATTATTAGGAAGGTGGTCAATAGCCTCCATCACCTTCCGTAACATTATGGGGGCATCTAACATCCGTCCCTTTTCTACATATTCAGACTCCACTTGTACTAAATTTTTTTCTAAGCTCACCCCTATCGTTTTCCTAGACCTCATATAAGATGCTATGTGAGATGATAAAGAGCCACAGAGAGCTTTTGCTGCTTCCCATATCATGTCTGGAGGGGCCATATGGGAATTCAATTTAAAGTACTCCTCCAAATCCACACGATGGTTTTCCATAACAGAATCTGTTGTGAGCCAGAAGGGCCTCAATCTCCAGGGGCGTGGTGAGGCAACTCCCCCCCAATGCAATATCCAAAGCGAGCGGTGAATGATCAGACACAACCCTAGGAAGCATGGAACAGCTTTCAGACCTAGACCATACCCTCTCTGAAATCAATGCATAATCTATTCTAGATAAAGACCTATAGGTAGAGGAGAAACATGACTATCCCTTCATCCCAGGATGTAGAGTGCACCATGCATCCAAGAGACCCATATCATCTATGAGATTCCTGAACGAGGCTTTGGCCCCGATGGGTTCTGATGATGAGGGAGGCATGAGTCATGCTCATATCGCCCATACAGATAATCATATTTTCTGGCCTGGAAGGGACATAAGCCAAAGCATCCCACAAGATAACTGGCGAGAAAGGCAATGGAACATACACGTTCAGAAGTAAGAATGGGACACCCCACATTTTACATGCCAAAAAGCTATAGTTCCCCTTAGGATCCGTTTTGAGATCTACAAATGTGAAGTGAAGCAATTTTTTATCCAAAATTGGTACCTCTATGGAATGAAAGGAGTACCAAGCGTGGTAATGTGGGTCAACTGATTGTTTTTTAAGATTTACTGATATTTTTATCGCAGAAAAAAATGAGGAGCATGGCTGAGGATTCTTAGCATAATGCCAACACAGACATGCACCAGCTTGTAAAGGACATGTGTCACGGTTTATTACGACTCTCAGACGTAAGGTTAGGTAAAAACACAACTTTATTGAAAAGTTTAAAACAAATCCCATAGGATTTCATACACGTACATACAATAAATAAAATGGCAAATAGAAATGGCAATATAGAATCAGGCTCTACCGGCCCTGCCAATATACAGGGCAGCCTGGGCAAGCAATAGAGAGGTGGCTCTACCGGCCCTGCCAATGTACCAGGCAAGGCAGCCAAACGATAGTCAGGAGTGTACAGGCTCTACCGGCCCTGCCAATATACCGGGCAAGGCAGCCTAATGATAGTCAGAAGTGTACAGGCTCTACCAGCCCTGCCAATATACCGGGCAAGGCAGCCTAACGATAGTCAGGACTATACAGGCTCTACTGGCCCTGACAATATACCTGGCAAGGCAGCCTGAAGGAACACTGAGAGGCTAGGTTCTACCGGCCCTGCCAATACCGGGTAAGGCAACCTTAAGATGGAATGTATAAAAGGTTCTACCGGCCTTACCAATATACCGGACAGGGCAACCCAAGGAGGAGGTGTCAACCGGAGTGGCCACAATAACTGTCAGATGAAAAGGACAGTCAAGATGTAAAGTAAGTGAGTAGCCCAAATACACCAGTAATTATGAAACCCAATACCTGGGGATAGATGGAGTAAAGGCTGTCTAGGACTTGACAGCACACTGAGGACCAACAGTATAACTGAGTAGTAAGCCACGAGGGCCAGAAGCGAACCAGTGTCTGCACGCTGGGAGCCAACAGATATCAATGTGTAATACTGTGAGGCAATGGCGCGAACCAGCGCCCGCGCGCTGAGAACCAATGAACAGTATGATGTAGCCTCAAGGCTTAAGAGCGAACCAGCGTCCACACGCTGGGAGCCAACGGATCTCAATGTGTAACGCTGTGATGCCAAGGAGCGAACCAGCGCTCGCGTGCTGGGAACCAACAACTTGTCTAATAGCCACAAGGCTTGGAAGCGAACCAGCGTCCGCATGCTGGGAGCCAACAGAGGTCAATGTGTAATGCCGTGAGGCAATGGAGCGAACCAGCGCCCGCGCGCTGGGAACCAACACCCTTGTATAATAGCCGCTGGGCCACCGCCACCGCTGTAGGAACCAGGCTCAGGAAGTGACAGGAACCAGCCGGGACGTCAAACGGATCAGGAACGATAACGAAGACCAGTAGCAGGAAACAGCAACTCAACTGGAACAGGACTGGAACCGACACAGCAGACAGCAGCACTGGAACAGCACGAACTCAGGAACGCAGGTACTCAGGAACACAGCCGAGAGGCCAATGAAGCTTCTGTAGCATGGTGGTAATGGAGGATTCAGAGACACCACGAAAGGGCAACTAAAGGGTGCCCAAGCTAAGTTTAAATAGGCAATATGAGGCGGGCTAAAGGCAAGCAGCCAGTGGGAGCCCCCTATAGGTGATAGACACAGTAAAGCAGCAATCACGGGCAACGTGATATATACATTCAAATAACCTATACTTGCTCCAAAATAACAGACATACCTGTAACGGGCCATAGGCCGTTACTGGGAAGGTTGCAGGAACCTTCTTATACACAGAACCTGCCCTGTCGAACCTTTTTGTACATTGACTCACTTGGCCACCGGGCACCCTAAGGAAGGGTTGATTTATGTAGGGGAGCCTACACCAGTCGACTAATAGGGACTGGTTGGCTGGTATTTGAAGAGAAATGGTTCGATGGACTCCCTAGCCTACCGTTAGTCGATGTTGGACTAATTTGCTCAATTTGGAACTATAGGAGCGGGCCGGCATCGTAGAGGCCACCGGGTTGTACAAACACTTATTCCATCGAAGGGTCTGGGTAGATAGCCATGAGATTGGCCGGAGGGTCGAGTGACGTCACTAGCGGTCACTCGCGAGATGGGACTGTGCCAACGCCCAAGGGCTTAGCCTCCATTGGTCAAATTAGTTGACCAGTCGGGTTTAGAGGGTTTTTGTCGCTTCAATGTTTATTGGTTGAAAGTGAAGCCAGGTTATGTTAAGTGTGTTTTCATCACTAATGGCCGTGTGCAATGTTTACTGTTCTATTGTTTTATTGTTAGAAGTTGTGTATAAAAGACCAGAGTTTTGCAATAAAGGGTGTAACTGCTTGGAACTCCGAAGTGTGCATCTCGTACTTAAGATGGTCTAACGAGTCCACTTTGACTCCCATCCTAGGCGAGCCACTGGAAGCTGAATTCACTCTTTCCCTATGGGTATCCAGCGATGTTCCACGGTTCCGGTGCTCCTGGTGCGGCCTGAAGATCCAAGATAACGTACGAAGCCCGGGACAGGGACCTTCGATTGGCTCCCATATGACGGCTATCCAGCGCCCTCAGCAGGTTCGAATAGGGCTCCGGTGATTCCCTCCGGTCTGAGACACGCTGACTGGCTGAGTTTGAGAGAGGGGAGAACGGCACACCGGAGGAGGACAACCCGGCATCCTTAACCTCCGTTACAATACCTTGTTAGTGTTTTGAGTTTTGGTGAGCTAGAGCATAGGACCCAGGAGCGGAAGATAGTGAATTAGAGAGGCAGGTAGGAGGATATTAAAGCGGAGAGGGTTGGACAAAATACACATTTGTCATACCTCATACAAACACACACACACACACACACACACACAGCTTTTTTGGTTTATAACACACTATACATATTTATCTTTTAATTTGACATTGTGAATCAGTTAGTGACAGAGAGTGACAGAGTGTCTGTGTCTGTGAGGGCCTGGGAGTGTGTGTGCGTGAAGAGGAGTAGAGCAGGAGAGAGGTATGGGGAGAGTAGTAGGAGAGAAGGAAGGTCAGGAGTGCATCCCCGGTCTGGGTAGGAGTGGAAGAGGCAAATCAGCTGTTGGGCGGAGGGGGACATGGCCTAGGAGAGGCACACGAAGGACAGGGACAAAACTGACAGTGGGACGAGGGGCATTTGTCAGGGAGCACCCCACACAGTCAGGGTCAGCACATGCAGGACATTCCAGCCCCATCTCTGACACCTCATAGGCTGGATCTGATGAGGAGAGGCTGCAGGATCTCCATTACACTTATGAGAAGAACAAGTATCTCATCCAAATCAACTAGGAGAGGGAGAGTATCCTCTATCCAAGGGAGAGGGTCCCTGAAAGCCATCTGGAATCAGGTCACCAGTAGGGTTGATGCATTGTCCACCTGCATCCGGACGATGGAGTCGATTAAGAAACGCTAGGGGGATTTAAAGCGACTGGTGAAAAACAAGGTGGGTGAGGTTGCCCTGTGCATGAGAGACACTGGAGGTGGTCCCCTTGCCCAGATCACCTTTAACACCTGCGAGGTGATGCTAAGGCAGAACCTGTCATCAATAGCTGTTGAGGAGGTCCCTGGAGAATCTGACACTGGGGACAAAAGCAGCCTACAGACTACCGGTAAGTACATCATTACATAAATAGACACCACATCAAGCCTCATAACTACCACAACCCAACACAGACAGACCTGAACACATGGCCAGCACAACTGCACCAAATCAGCACTAAGAGGGATCAAACAAGGACAGAGTACTAGACAATACAAGCACAAATGTGAAGGCTCAACCAAACCCAATCCTGTACAAGTCCAAGTTTAACCTTCTTGTTGCCGTGCTGATCAAACACAATGCACACAAACAATGCTTGCCAACAAGTTTTCAGATAAAGAGCCTTAATGCTCCTACACAATGTCACCCATGAACCCATAGGGAAGTCAGCACCTAACCCCCTGAGTGCTAGAGTGATGAACAACGCATCACTCCACAATGTATTGGCTACCCCACCAGCACTCCATGGCTTAACTGACAACAAATACAATTCAACAGGGTTACAATTCAATGCTCCATGGGGAAATTCATTAAGTGGTGTTAAACTGGGGACATCATCTCCACTTTATCAACTCTTCATAACTTCTCTATTATTCTATGGAGACAATTCACTAACATTTCTTATGTTTGGGAATGGCTCCATAGACTAGCATAGGAACTGGAGAAGTGATAAACTGGAGAAGTCATCTCCACGTTATCTCCTCTTCATCACCACTTAGTGAAGCTCCCAGCAGATGGATCTGGTCAGAGATCACAGTTCCACTGAGACAAACTGGGTGAATGTACAACACAAAAACCTCAAAATAAACAACACCAGGGCCGCAAAGTGAAGAAAGGCACTGTTGAATATGATAACCAAGTAGATTAAACATGCTGGAAATCAAATGTATACTGATGAGTAGGAATGGCAGAATGGCAAGGACTGTAACTGTTGTGGGTCGAGGACATTGTGTTGTTTCCTAGACCTATATATTGTGTATGCAATAGTTTGCTCACACTTGAACTGTCATTTCTTACATTTGGTTGTCACATGAATCCTCAGGAGTGGGGATGGCAAGGAGGGTTTTTAGGCCATCCACTCGTATCAAGGACCACCAACAGGGCATGATTGAGGGATCACTCCGATTAAGCACAGGTGGGTCACTCAAAATTAAGGAGCTACTGATCAACCCAACAGTGCTTAACCAGGGAAATCCTTCACTTCTGGCCCCCTAAAAAGAACTAATTAAAAAGCCCTGTTTTTTATTTCTTCCCAACCATCATTTCTTTGCATCAATACATCACCAAGTTGTCACGGTTTTTTGATGAACACTCAGACCAGATTGGTAAGGTTAAAATTATTTTATTAGGACAAAGTACAAACACTTAGTTAGGCCCTTATACCCACAATAACAGAACACATATAAATAGATATATACACAGCAATAGCAAGCCAGTCTTAGAAATATATCAGGAAATGGAGGCAGTCGCTGGCTAACGAGAATTCTGTGCTTGAACCCTGAGGACTGTAGGCAATGCAGCCCAGGAGCTGACAGCAGGACTCAGATGACAAGTAGTCCAGTAGTAGGTAACTGGAACAACACCCAGATGCCTGGGAGGCACTGAACCCAGTAGGAGCGAGGCAACACTGACCCTGGCACTAGGGTCACAGGGAGACCGAGGCAACCGCTTTTTGGTAGACAACACTGACCCCAGGACTAGGGTCACAGAGAGACCAAGGCAACCGCTTATGGTAGGCAACACTGACTCCAGGACTAGGGTCACAGAGAGACCAAGGCAACTGCTTATTGTAGGCAACACTTGACCCTGAGACTAGGGTCACAGAGAGAGCAAGGCAACCGCTTATGGTAGGCAAACCCTAGAACGCTAGGGGTGGATCGTGATACACTTCAGGAAGGCAACTTGTGTCCCCTCACACCAATAAGTAAGATGTAACGCAACCACTGGCTCTTGAGCGCAAAGGCTACTGCAGAGGAGAATGGAGCACTGACCCTGCCTAGAAGATCTAGGCACTGAACGGGTCAATTGGTAATGCCCAGAGAGAATACTGCAACTCCCAGAGGGAGTGAGCCCAGCTATGATAGGGAGGTGGACACAGATAGAGATCAGAGTAACTCAGTCAGCGTCATACAGCACTGTACTGGTACTTTGCGTGTGCACACCGCCTGAGGCGGTTAAGAAAGCGACTATAGCATGAATGCCCAGCCTACGGTCAGCAGAGAATGATAGCGCCACGCGGCGCACAACAGACAAGCATAACGAAAAGGCCACAGCGGGTAACACTGGCCAGACAGAGGCAACCAAGCGGTATAGCCAGGCACAGATGGCAACAGAGTGGGTACTCAACCAGATACGGTCAGCAACGGAGCGGGTTCTCGGCCAGATATAGTCAGCAATGGAGCGGGTTCTCAGCCAGATACAGTAAGCAACGGAGCGGGTTCTCAGCCAGATATAGTAAGTAACGGAGCAGCAACACAGGAAGTGCAGGAACGTCATCAGGCAGGTCAGATCATACACGATCAGAGAGACTCGGGAACAAACGTCAGGAACAAGTACACCACGAAAGGGCGCCTCAGTATAAACATGACAGAGTATAAAAAGGCTAACCCGGGCCGGTGACAGAGATATCTGGCCAATCAGAGAAAGGCAATGAAATTAGGAAATCAGAATGTCGCTGCCTGTGGCCGTGAGCACGGGCACCGTGATACAAGTCCACTCATGGTCAAACAATCAGTTGTCTCCTGTATTTAAGGCCATTGAGGTTTGTCTAATCCAACATTCAATGTAACAGACATATTAAAGGAAAGCCATCCCTATCCAATATGTGTCTAACACTACATTGAAACATATATGTGTTTGTACATTACCAATACACATTTAGGATTTGTAGGATAAACCAAAAGGTAAATATAACTGAAAAAAATGATACTGTAGAAACACAACTGAACTGCTCATGTGTTGTCTACAAGGTATTGTAACTCTGAGGATGGGCATTCTTACTATACAGGGTAGACTTCTGGATGTTAGGCAACATATATATTTGGGTATTATGTGGATATGTGAATGTTTTGTTTCAGTATAGGTCACTATGAACATCTTGATACACATTGCATCACCAACGCAAGCTCTTGAGAAAATCAAGGGTTGAGCTTCATGGAAGTGGAGTCAAGGATTCAGTAGAGTCAGTTGGACAATCCTCTGTTCCATGATGGGTCATGCTAGGGATGACTGTGGAACAGGATGACAGGATTTTTAACTGCTTGTCATGCAACAGCTAAAACATCATTATCCCATTAATCTTTTGCATTACAGGGGAGGACACAAATCATTATTTTGCAATGTGTAAATCATTAGGATAGAAACAAGAAGATGCCAAGCAGTCATTTGGATATGTGCCCAGGACATTGGATCAATACATCACCGATTATGTCAACAGAGCCCCATGAAACACAGGAGTTTGGGCTGACAATGTCATAGTGCTGCAAACACGCTCGCCCACACAGGTCAGCATGGTAGGTCTTGAGACCTGATCCACATTTTGTGACTCCTATGCTGTGGAACACACTACCACTGTATATCCATCCCTCCGCTGCTCCATTAAGCTATACCCAACTAAAGTTCCCATGTTCAGTCAAATTACCCTTTAACCTCCTATGATACAGAATGGTATCCGATGCATTACACTGGATACCACTCTTTCGCTCCAAGGGTTCCGTAGTTGCTATGGCTACAATCAAGGAAATTCATATAATTTGCTGTGAGTTGAACCCAGAAATATGATGAATGTGGGTAATGTGTTGTACCTTTGTTTGCTTGGGGGGGGACATGATATTCTTGAATTATCAATATCAACATGGACGATGTAATAGTAGATGTCCGTTGAATCCACACCCTCAATATGATCTTGTGGGGTGAAACAGAAGATCATGTGTGGTGTAATTAGTGTGTTCGCACAGATTCTCAGAGGTTGATCATGGAATTGTTTTAAAGTCTTTGTTGTACTCACAGCTGATGAGGTCCCTGATCAGCCTTTCTCATAGCTGCACCCCTCTTAGGGTACCCTCCCCACGCGCAGTGCCCACAGGTACATCAACCATGGGTGGGGCTGTATATCATCTGATAGTCGTGTGTCCACAGCAATCTTATGTAGTATTGCACATGCCAGGATTATGTCACAAGCCTTGCCTGGTGCATATTGTAGTGCTCCTCCTGAGTGATCCAGACATCAGAATCTTGTTTTTAACAGGCAGAAAGTGCACTCATTGGCATTGTTTGACCTAACATGAGCCTCATTGTAGTGTTCCTGGGCAGGTGCTTGGGGATTTGCTAGTGGTGCGAAGAGCCATGGTTTGCACCCATCACCTGCATCACCTGTGGAAAGTGAGTGACATTGTGGGACAGGGACTATACAGTATGTGGATGATTTTGTTTGGGGGAGATGTACTACCTGTGAGTCATGAGCATGTTTAGAAGTGTTGTGTGTACATCTCTGGATGTGGCATGATTTCGTATTGTTAACTCACCCAAAAGCCATCCCCATGTATAGGTTCCATTCTCAAAGTCTCTGTGTATGGAGGAGTGCTGGAGGATGTACGAGTCATAACAGCTCCCGGGATATTTGGCACAGACATTGGAGATCCTCATGTTGGAGGCACATACCATCTGCACGTTAATGGAGTGGAAGTTCTTCCTTTTGATGATTAGTACATGTGTACAATCTATAGCACACAGGACCCTGGGCATGCCTCTCCTTGTGTAAAAGTCGTGTTTTACATGTGTCCACTCCATGTCGGTGGTGGAGAAGTGGATAAACCTGCTGGCCTTGCTTTTGAGGGCAGACAACACCTGAGCCATTACCCTGGAAAATTTTGGCTGGCATATACCTGATGCGTAACCTTCTATGGACTGGAAGACTCCACTTGCCATAAAATCTATTGCACACATCAGTTTCTGCAATCCTGATAGGGCATAGTTGTTGATGTATATAGGATTGACCTCATCTTTGATGATCTCATATAAGTCAATGATGCTGTGCTCAGTCAACCTGTAGCAGTCTATCACCTCATCATCGGTCATTCCCAGGAGTGTGACTCTTGTGCAGTATGCTCTGGGCCTTGTTGGTCGCCTGTCAACCCTGAGCTGCTTCAGGGGTCCCTGTGACAGCTGTGGAGAATCCTATTGTGGCAACTGGGAGGCATCCTGTTGCAGCAGCTGTGGCACTGCTGACACATGCATTACTCCAAGTATGTATGGCTTCTGTGTGGCTCTTTACTACTCACTTGCAACAGGTGAAGGCTGTTGAACAGGTGTGTTTGGGAGTTGATGGTGATCCCTAGCCCTTGCATACCTTCTTCTCCACAGTCTTCACATCAATAAGTTTACAAACATACTTCTCTCTCTCTCTGTCTCTGTCTCTGTCTCTCTCAGTGGTGTCATGGTAAACAGGCCACATCTGAGGAGGGTGAGCTGTCCCTTTAAGACAGTGGTGGGGTGTGGTCCAGGCATTGTCATGCAGTAGGTGATGACCAATGTCAGAGTGTTTATTGACTAGGTAAGTGTTTTCTGGTGTGTTTGTTTATATTCTGATGTGTTCTGATTACTGTGTTGTTGTCAGGTGCAAGTGTGATGTTTGGAGGTGCAGGTTTTGTCTCGATCAGCTTGCAATGTTGCCCAGATGAGCTTCGGTTGTTTTGGATTGACAGATGCATGTGTTATGTGTTAACCCCTGTTGTTAAGTGCTATGTTATGATGACTTGTATTGTATGCTTTTTGGAGCCCTTGGACCCTGGGTGTTTCTGGCTTTTTGTAATGTGTCAGACACTTATTTGTGGGGCATGGGAATTCTTTGTGTGTTATCTTGGCTTTGCAGAGGTTAATGTTGCCAGAGGTTTACTTTTGCTATGTGCTATATGTTGTTTGAGCTCCTGTTTATCTGTTTTATTTTGTCCGACTGTTGTTTTATTTTTTGCCTTTATGTGTTTTATGGCTAACAAAACTAGGTCTTAAATTGTATCCATTAAATGTATAAAGTCATTTGTTAGCAGAATCCCCTTCACTGCCTGTGGCAGTGGATGATGTTTCTGCTACTTCCTCAGAATCAGAACTGCAACTAAGAACAGGACTCAGAGTACTGCTGCTGCTGCTGCCAAGTGGAATCTGTCTTAGTCTCACATTACTTGTTGACCCCATTCCCACTGTGTCTAAGGTGGTCTGTGCACACTACCTTGCTCCTCAACATCCTGCTGCCCTTGCAACTCACCAGCAGAAGGAATTAGAGCAATTGCAAATTCTGAAAATTCCAAAAGCTCATTGCTAGTGGTGGTGGTGATATCCATACTCATTATTTTCTCCCATTCGTTTTCAGTTTATACTAAAAAGGCCATCAATGTTTCTTGTACACCAGCTTCTCCAGCATCATCATCACTACCACCACTAGTCCCTATGTGCTGCTGCTGCTGCTCTATTACAGACATCTCACTGCTGCTTGGAGGAGGTGACGATCAATGTGACTGAGGGTCCCCTAATGTCACACTTGTTGTTTCTTGGTGACATGAGGAAGGCAGACTGGCAGCAGTAACAGCAGGCACAGGCAGCTGATCTGTGCTCCTGCTGGTGGTGATGGTATTAGTTCTGTGCCTCCTCTCCCCCAACAGTTATGGCCTCTTCGGGATCATGTTCCATTTGGACATTATAGTGAAGGGAAGGGGACTCCCAGGGCGCCAGAGGAATGGTGTGGGCTCCCTTGAATGCTAGTCTGGACACTCTCAAATGCTTCCTCTACAACTCCCCTAATGCTAATCCCACCGGCTGCTTCACCATTACTGTTATTACTACTACTAACACAACCCCATAGAGTTCAGCCCCAGAGTCTTCCTCCTCACAGCCATTAGTAATATGAGGATATTGATTACCCCCTCCTTCACTCCTAACACTAAGAAGCTGCTGAACCTTCTTAGTAGTAGTAGTACTAGCACTGGTGGCACTGCTTGGGGAAGGCAAGTGTGACTTAGGGTCCCCTGCTGTCACACTTGACATCATCTTCTCCTCACCCCCTCCTGATTATTACAAGACATACTAGCAGCAGGTTCAGCACTGGTGGCAGCAGGTTCAACACTGGCATCAGGCACAGCACTGGTGGCAGCAGGGGCAGCACTAGTGGCAGCAGGCACAGGCAGCTGACCTGTCCTGCTCTCACTAGTACTACCCTTTTCTCCCTCCTTACCCATTAAATTCCCCAAGATCCCTAGGGGTGATTTAGGGGGAATGGACAGCATTGGTTCAGTTGTACTCACTTCCTCCTCCTCCACTTCAGACTCATTGGACACATAAGGGTCCTTCCAGTTCCTCCATTTATTAGTTTTAAGCCTGCTCATAGTGAAAGCAGTCAAAATGAGCCTCTCCTGCCTCAATTCTTCCAAAAGATTACAGCAGAACAGCACAGCATGTTTACCTCGCTCTGTAGCAGTGTTGCACTTCTGCAAATAGGTCACATTTTTATAGCGAAAAGACAAAAGATAATCAATAGGCAGAAACTAGCCATTGAAAAATGGCGAAGAATTTTGGCCAATGGGCAAAAACACAAAGATTTTAATTGCTAGTTTTAAAGCGGATCTTCCCATGAAAAAGTGGACAACAACGTGGTTTTTGCAGAATTTCTCTTTGGAACATGGCGAGAGCTTTTGCCCACTCCTAGCTGATATATCTGATGTTGTTTAGCAACTGAAATGAAGCACTATGAGGTAAAAAAAGGTGTGATACATAATATAAGGCTACTTGTGTTTGTGCGGCCTACGTTTGTTGTCCATTCTGGTAGACAGCATATTACATAGCTGAGCTACACAGACATGGCTGATGTTCGGTAATGCTTTTTGCCTTTTATTGTGCCTTACTGGATCGAGCCATCAGGGCTTGATATTATTCCCAGCGGTAAAACAGTCGGTAAGGGGAAAAAAAAGAACAAGCTATAAACCCACTCATGTACCACAGCTATTCTTTAGCTGGCCTGATAAATGGAACAACCAGTGTTGGTGGCCAAAACACACTTTTTGGCCCAACACTCATTTTCAGGTTTTGTTCCCACAACTTGAGCTAAATAGCAACGAGACTGCGCTCAAAACAGTCACCCACCCCCCACATTCCACACTCTAAACTTACGTTATCCCTACCATAACACTAAATAATACTGTCCTTAACACTAACACAATCTTCAATAGAACGGTCTCCAAAGTGTGCCTGGTTTGAAACAGTAGAACATTCTCATGAAGATTTTCTTTGTATGCAATGCTATTTCGGCTCTCCAGATGAGCCATCTGGTAGATTGCTAACGTGGCTAAAAGGGGTGGGAGGGAAAAACTTTACAATGATATTACAGTAAAACTATAAAAGTTATAGCAACCAGACTTAGGTCCTTTGTTTATTTATTTAATAAGTACAATATTAAAGATTGAATAAATAAAGTATTACTATCTCTTTAAAGTATTTTTTTTTTAATTGAAACTCAGCAGTTGTTTTCCTTCTGGAGAATTATAGGTGGAGATTTCGACTATAGTATTGTTTTTAATTAATACTATCTAAGCCTTCTGTGTGTGACGAGGTCTAAAATAAAACTCAACTTAAATGGAGGGCAACAAATATAAACAGCTGTAGAAAAAGATGAAAATAAAACTATTAAAAATCAAATACCCGATGACTGCATGAAGGGCATATACATATTTTAACAGTGATTTCTAATGAAAATTAAAATATTGTATTCATTTTTGTCCAAATAAATCAGAAGATTTTTAGTGCGGTGGGGAAAGACAGTTTTCTAGTGTGCAAAATTTAAAACATCTTTCTCTTGTCATCTAAAAGCATCAACTTTAGTTACTTGTGACTTGGGAAATTTTGCAGAGCTCTGGGGACAATGGCTAACTCAATATGTAAGAGGAACTGGCAAGTTTGCAGTTATTCAAATTATAATGAGATGGATTTCATGCTGACTTCCTTCAAGTGTACTGTCAGTGCAAGAAGTTAAAAGTATGAAAGTGGGTTATGGTCAGCATTTTTACACATTACAGAATATTAAAAGGCAAAATAGATATGGATTGCAGATCTTATACCAATTGGATTAATTTTGCATAGGAATTTCTATTTTACAGTTATTACAGAGTGGGCAAATATTTTCTATCATCATTTCATTTTAATGTCACACCACTTGTCAATCATGTGAACATGCAAACATAGTAAAACCACAAATCATCAGGTACTTCTATGAATTGTGCAACATAAATATGATATATTCACGTGGTTAAGAAGAAGCCTATATGGAAAATAGGCTAAGTTTTAACATTTGAAATTAACACTTCAATCTATATTAAGTACAAGTAGGGATGGTGAAAATTTGAACTTCAAAAGCAAAACAGGTGAAAAAATGCACTTTCCACCAAACAGGAAGTTTTTCCAATTCTTTCCAATTTACACCTATGGCCTTTCGAGGGATCAGGTTCTGGATGGGAGTGGGAAAAAAGAGGGGCAGGCTTGTTTTAGTGGGCCTGAAGATGTGGTGGTGGGAATGGTGACAGCAGCTGTTGAGGTTGATGAGGAGAATCAGAGAGGCAGAGACAAATATTCATCACGTCCTGGGTAAGACTCAGGCTCTGCAGCACATTTCAGATGTAACAACATCGTCTCCTCCTGCACTGAAGTCCTGGGTGTGGGACTATTTTTACCTGGGGTTTGGAACAGTGCATGAAACTAAAAATGCTTTATGCACCCTATGTGAACGAACAGTAAAAGAGGGTGAAAGGAGGTATCCGACCTTTGCACATCTGCATTAATTAAGCACATGCAGCATAGGCATGCTGATGTGTATGTGAAGAAAATGATGTCCCACTCCCTTTTACTGCTGCTTCTGCTACTGACACTGCTAGGACTTGTACTACCCCTCTTCAAAAATGTGGAAACACAACAGGCACAGCTATCATATGTTAAAAACAATAGCACACTCCTCTTTCATGTCCCCTTCTATGCCCATGAACAAAATAAATATAATAAAACAGGCACATATTTGTTTGTTTGAAGTGCCAACAAATTATAGATGGTATGACATAATATAAACAATTAATTTTCTGAATGTAAAAAAGGTGCCATTAATTACATTTTAAATAATTTATGAAGAGAGTAAAAACATTGTTTACAGAGTGCACATATATACATATTACATATGGATCAAAGGAAGGGAAAAACACCCATTCCATTTCCAATTAAGCCCCAAGTGGGCCCAAAAAGATTCCCTGACTCCAAATGGCAGTTGGATATTTCCCTACAGATCAACATCCTATTTAAACTTCCATTACTATTATATTGTTCATAAACATTAGTCGGTGGACTTAAAGTGACAGTAATACATGAAATTACATACATTTAATTCAGTAGATATTTAAAAAATAAATTAATTGTGCCATTTCCAATCTCTCAAACCTTTATGATTTGGGAGATATCAGTCTGCAAAATTCTCCCTTCCCTCCCCTTGTGCTGATGTCAGCTTCCTAACTTAGAGATGTAGATCCCATCAGAGCCAGCAGAGCCGTGATCACGGTAGTTACAAAGAAATACTTCATTTGAATGGTCTACAATGTGTGCCTGGTTTGCAACTACCGCAATCACGGCTCTGCTGAAGAGCCGCAGGACGGTCTATGGACTGGGATCTCCGTCTCTAAGTTAGAAAGCTGACGTCAGCACAAGGGGAGGGAAGGGGGAACTTTGCAGACTGATATCTACCGTAAAGGTTTGGGAGATCAGAAATGGCACAAATAATTTATTTTTTAAATATCTTCTGAATTAAATGTATGTAATTTCATGTATTACTATCACTTTAACAGTGGTATATTGTTAGGCACAACAGATGATTGAACTGCTACACCTTACTCCATAGCTGTCCACTTCAATGTGCTATAAAGTGACAAGTCTCTTTTTCTCCTCCTATCTCCTATTGGTGGACCTTATTTAAACTTCACGCCTCCTTTTCCCCTTGCCCATTCTACGAGCTTGTTACTTTAGTGTTGCATTTTCAGTTCGTATCTTGTGTAATTTGACCCAGCTCATTTTCTGAGTATCTTGAGTAGATGACAACAAGCATGCCTGTGTATAATGTCTCATCACAATTGACTAGGACATCATCCAGGGTTTCAGCTGCAGCGGTCCATGAAGATAATAAGTAGGAATGAAAGGTTATGCATAATGATAGAAAAAATTAAACCTGGGCTTCTCCATACAAGTTTTCTAAAATGCATAATGTATTGAGTATATATCATATCACTATGTTAGTAAATATGAGGATTTTGTTGCATATTTTGGCTAAAGTATGTCTAAGTTCACTTACCCTGTCAAGATACCCCATATAAAGTCCCTATCTAAAATGAAATATAACCTTGATGTATTCTTGTGATTAAATGCATAGCATTTGATACCTGAAATAAAAACATTTAAAAACACAATAACCCGGACGATTTCTTGTAAAAAAAAAAAAAAAAAGTCGTAAGATTTAATGTCTGATTAAAACCTTAAAATCACACACATTTTAAAACCTTCATGATGAGACTCACCTTCTTTCAAAAAATGGTGGGCTGTAATGATTGAGTGGAGAACCAAAAGGACCAAGTGTTTTCTACCCACCCCCACAGGACACTTGGGGTTTTCACATTGCTTTAATTGCAAAAAGACTTGGGCCAAGCAAGTCAAACAGAAAAGGAGAAAACCATGCCTTTAAATAACTTCTTTGAAAGTGATAGCAAATATGCATAAACTGATTTCAAGTGCATTTCATTTTACATAACCTCTAGTTGTGAGATAGATTTCAGTGCAAAGGCTGGTAGAATGAGAAAAGGAGATATGCAAGAGCAAATAAAAACAAGGAAAAACTCACAGCGCTAGCTCACCATATCACCTCAAGTATACAATGAAAACCAAAGTGAATAAAATATAGATAGCCGCAAGGGATGAGAGGGTTCTCCAAGCCCCCAGAAATTAGGCCTAAAGCAAAAGGCCTAAAGAAAAGCAAACCGTCCCTCCCCCATACAAATAAAAAAAAATGATGACTAAAAAAGACAATCACAGATAAACACATAAAGGAAAAACTTCATTTAAACCATTTATTCAAAGGGATAGTAATGTTTCATAATAAAAGCAGCTCTAATTAATCATCATAGTATTTGGACTTTGGAGAGTGTTATTTCAGTTCTGTCAGAGTTGTAGTTCCAGAGAAATTCAATGACAAATTGTCCCCCTCCTGCCCCTTTTACTGATGTCACACTTTTCAGCCAGAGCAGAAGGGAGGTGCCCAGGTAGATTGCAGAGAGGGACAATCTTCAATTAAGATAAGGGAAAAACCTGAAAAGCTTGTCAAGGGGGGCAGGGCTTTCATTGTTTTCATTGTAAGAAGATTGTCCCCTTCTGTTATCTGTCTGGTCTTATAACCAGATCCCCATCTGAGAAGAGATGGCTTATACTAGGTAAAAGGGGCGGGAGGGGGAAACTTTGCTGGTGAATATCTCTTAAACCATAAAGGTTTGAGAGATAAGACTTATATCATTCTTCATATTTTGTTAATGCCTACAAAATAAAATAAAGTTAAAACGAAGTATTACTATCCCTTTAATGCAAAAACCCATCTATTTCACATTGCAACAGAGCTTTGTCCATATACCCTCCTCTTATACCAATATTAATGGTCTGTAGACCCCAAACTTTCATCAGGTCTGGTTTGTTTTGGTGAAAGTTGAAAAAATTATTCACCACTGGGGATATTTTTTTTATTCACAACTGTCATGTCTGTCGGTGCATCATGTATATTGTAAATACGTGCCCTGATTCTATATGATAATTTCCAGATGGTCTTATCAACATATCTTAAGCCACAGGGACATTCAAGACAGTATATTACCACCTTCAGTTTGACAGGAAATAAATTCCCTAATTACTTTACAGTGACCAAACCTATCGGTAAAATTTTTGGTAGTGACCATATGTTTGCAAATGATACAATGGCCACAAGGAAAAGAACCTTGGACAGAATTAGCTTTGCGAGTGGTGAGGTGACTGTGCACTTATTTGTCTTTAATATTTGGTGCCCTTCTGCAGCACATTTGGACCTTGTTGTCCAATTTTTGAATTAAGCCCAAGTCTGTAAGCAATAAATGCTAATGGTGATTCAGAATTCTCACTAGGGAATTCCATTGGCAATTGTATGTATTAATGAAACAAATCTTTTCATCATTTGTAGGCTCCTTTTTGTTGAATAGCAAGTAGGGCCTTGAGGTATATATATATCGCCCGCTTATATACTTTTTTGATAGAGCTATTACTGTATCCTCTTGCCTGGAACCTAAGTTCTTCTGATCTTATTTTGAATGTGGTGACATCACTGCAATTCCTTCTGAGGCGGAGAAATTCTCCAATTTGTTATGTTTACCTAGCCACAGTGCTATGACCTGCTGGCCGGAACTGAAATCTTTGATTTTAGCCTGCTTATCGTAGTACTGCTTGTGACGAGTTTGGGCAGCCTGAAGATGCTGGCGGTCTAATCCCATGAGAGTTTCTAACTTCTCTCATAGGTCCATGATGTACATAACCACCAGGGTTACCTCAGACTTGCATTCGCCCTCCCAATATTCCTGGAGAAGGTTCAGGGGCCCCCAGACTCTCCGCCCAAATAAGAGCTCAAAGGGAGAGAAGCCCATGGACTCCTGAGGCACCTCCCAGTAGGTGAAAAAGAGATGGAGCAGATATTTTTCCCAATCTCACTGTAAGTCAGTGAAAGCCGGGAGCATCTGTTTCAAGGTTCTGTTGAACCTTTTGCAGAGGCCATTGGTCTGGAGGTGTTATGCCGTGGTGTGCAGAGGTTTTACTCCGCAGGATTTCCACAACTGTTGTAACAGTTCAGATGTGAATTGTGTACCTTGGTTGGACAATATCTCCTGCAGGAAGCCTACCTGGGTGAACACCTTGACTAGGGCATCCGCTACTGTTTCGGCTGTGATATTAGCTAGTGGCACGGCCTCTGGGTATTGGGTGTCAAAGTGCACCATGGCGAGTATATATTTTTTCTCAGTACGACTGGGCCAGGCCAGGGGACCTATAATGACAATGGCAACCCTCTGGAAAGGTTCCCTGATTATGGGTAATGGTTGTAAGGGGACTGGAGGTCTATCCCCTCTTTTCCCGACCCGCTGACATGTGTCGCAGGTCCAGCAAAAGTGTCAGACATCCCTAGATAACTAGGGCCAAAAAAATGCTCTGGTCAAGTGGTACTCTGTACGGCAGACTCCCAAATGACTAGACAGGGGAATCTCATGGGCTAACTGTGGTAGGGCGGCTCTATGTTGGGAGGGGACTAGTAACTGGGTGAGTGTGACCTGGGTCTGTCCCTGACATATAGACTGGGTCTTTCTATATAGCAGGTCTTTTTCCCAGATGAATTGTTCATCCCGTGGCCTGTCTCCCCTGTGTCAGCCTGGTTCCTATCTCTTTAAGGTAGGGTCAGTTCATAAGGCAGTGTGGAACTCGTCAGGAGGTAATCAAGTAATCGGAGGGTCAGTACTAGAAGGGTTGGTTAAATCAGCTGGGTTGCTTACCGATGTTCATCTAGCTGCGGCCCTGGTGAGAACCTGGTAATCCTCTGGTTTTTCCTCGGGAGCAAACCGGCTCTGTAAGTGTCCTAGATCATTGTGCAACAATACATCTGCTGGTAATCCGGGCATAACTCCTACAATCCTGGATCCCTGGTCCGTTCCCCACTCCAGATGTACTTTGGCCATAGGAAGTTGGTAAACCCTGCTGCCCGCAACACGCACCTCCACAACTTTTTCGACCCATGAGCAGGGGTCCAAGCAGCGGGGCTGAACCAGAGTGTTGGTGGCTCCCATGTCCCTCAGTCCTTTGGCTGGGTATCCGTTCAAATGAATGGTTTGGATATGGTGTTGACGGTTGTTGGAGCCGGCTCCATGTGCCAGGGAAACTTCCTGATATATCCCCCAATTGCTAGGTTCCTAGGTCGAATCAAACACTTCTAGTGGAACGGGCCAGCTTCCTCCTGAGCCCAGATGGGGTGATATCCCCTGAGCCCTTCACTGGCCAAGCAGTGGGCTTGCTGGACTGGAGGTCGCTGGGAAGGAGCCGTAGCTCCAAAACAGGGGGGCCCCAGAAGAAGTGGATGGTGAAGGGTGAACATCTGGGCAGTACCTCTGGATGTGGCCCCATTAATTGCACAGGTAGCACTCTAGTCCTGAACTCCCAAATGGACGTGGCGGTGATCAAGGCCTTGTAGCAGCTGCTGGACCCATACAGGAGGGTGGAAAGTTAACTGTAGGGGCTCGTCCTGGGAGTCCCCCCATAGGGTGAGATTGGGATACCAAAGTATGGGGTGGTGCAGGACCCATCTTATGGGTATCTTCATATTGGTATGCTAACTGGGCGGCCAATGGAAGGGTGGAAGGCTCCTGATCCCACACCCAGTCTCTAATAAGGTCTTTGAGCTTAAGGTAGAAGTGTTCCAGTAATATTTGTTGACAACAATCCTCAAAGGTTTGGGCTTGGCACCCCTGCATCCAGTTTTTAAATGCCCTTTCAAACACATAAGCCTATTCCACATGGGTATCATGGTCTTTTCGCTTACTGGCTCTAAACTTCCTATGGTAAGTATCCGGGGTTATGGCATAACGTTGTAACAATTATCTTTTGACCTCGGGATACTTGGTCTTGTCTGTATCAGGGATCAATTGGTAGGTTTCCGCTGCTTGTCCTGTCAATTTGCCTAACAGAAGGGCAACCCAGTCCTGGGGCTCAATGTGGAGCAGCATGCACTGTTTTTCAAACAGCTGTAAAAATCCATCAATGTCCCCTTTTTTGTCATCAAACTGGGCAAAGGCTTGTTGTGAAAACCGCCATCCAAATCCATCTCGGTCCGACCGGGTCTCGCTATCAGGGCTGGGAGTGGGCGTTTGTGCTTGCGTCAGTTCAGACATATGTTCTGCCTTCGCTATGGACATGATCCGGTCCACAACCTTCTGGGCTGGATGGGGCCCATAAAATTGCAGGCAACTTGGACTTTCCTGGTCACTGGGTCTTTGTCCCACTCTGGCTGCTGCACCAGTTCCGGATGCTCAGAACAGCTTGAGCGAGGACTAGAACTGGTATCGGTAGGCAGATCCGTGTTCAATGATAGGTGTTCTGTTTAATCGTCCAGGGCCTGGAGAATTGCAACCAGTTCTTGTTTCTTTAATCCCGTGATGCTTCAACCTTGTTGTGTCACCATCTCCTATAGGACAGCTAGGGATAGCTGCTTATAGTGCTCTGGCATGTTTCCCTTGTTGAGTCATAAATGTTGGTTTGAATCTGTAATAGAAGAGAGGATCCCACCGCTCGCCACCAGTATAACAGAAACTAAGGACGCTGGGTTCGCCTTAGCCGTCATTCCAGAATCCTCTCTCCCAAAGGCGGCCAGAGGAAGGCGTTTCTCCTCAGTGAACATGGAGTCAAGGAAGTTCTCGATTTGGGAAGTTGTCGAATTTGTGTAGTCTTCTCTGGGTCGAAGGTTCGGAGGCCTCGTCGGAGAATACGAAAAGGTGAAGTCGACGACCAGGAGAGTTAGTATCACGGTGCCCGTGATTGCTGCCTTTGTGTGTCTATCACCTGTAGGGGGCTCCCATTGGCTGCCTGTCTTCGTCCCGCCCCACTTTGCCTATTTAGACTGAGTCTGGGCACCCTTTGGTTGCCCTTTCGTGGTGTCTCTAGGCTGCTTCTACTTTCATCATGTTCCTGAAGTTCTATGGGCCATAGCTGTGTTCCTGCTATCCTGAGTTCATCCAGTTCCTAAGTCTCCTGATCAGCTGTTCCTGGTTCCGTGTCTGATCCGGTTGGAGTCGCCGATGTTTCTGCTTCCTGCTGTCAGTCCTCATTGCCGTTCCTGCTCCGGTTCACCATCGTAGTGCTGGTTCCTGTTTCATCTTCAGCTTCCAGTTTCCTTTTCATCGGTGGCGGCTGTAATCTCCGGTTGTTCAGGCGACATTTCTACATTGAGTCTGTTGGTTCCCAGCACACGGGTGCTGGTTCGCTCCACTGCCTTACGGCTTACTATACATTAAGTCTGTTAGTTCCCAGCGCGCGGGTGCTGGTTCGCTCCACTGCCTTACGGCTTACTATACATTGAGTCTGTTGGTTCCCAGCACGCGGGCGCTGGTTCGCTCCACTGCCTTACGGCTTACTATACATTGAGTCTGTTGGTTCCCAGCGCGCGGGTGCTGGTTCGCTCCATTGCCTCATGGCTGACATTATAATGACACCGACGGTCCCTGGTACATGGGCACTGGTTCACTTCACACTGTCCAGTCCTAGACAGCTAGTTCTTTGTCCAGTACGTGGGTACTGGTATGTGCAGTATACCTGGTATTACCACTATCTCATTTAGCCTCCATATGTCATCTCCATAACTGTCATTGTCATCTGACAGTCATTGAGGCCATAGTGGTTGACATCACCTCCCTTAAGGCTGCCTTGCCCGGTATATTGGTAAGGCCGGTAGAACCTTCCAGTTATTTCCATTTTGGGTTGCCTTACCCGGTATTGGCAAGGCCAGTAGAGCCTGTATCATATGGTGTTCCGTTAGGCTGCCTTGCCCGGTAAATTGGCAGGGCCGGTAGAGCCTGTATCATATGGTGTTCCATTAGGCTGCCTTGCCCGGTATATTGGCAGGGCCGGTAGAGCCTGTATACTCCTGGTAGTCCATTAGGATGACTTGCCTGGTATATTGGCAGGGCCGGTAGAGCCAGTTTCTCTTTGTATTCTAATAGGCTACCTTGCCCGGTATATTGGCAGGGTCGGTAGAGCCACGTATTCCCATTGTTTGCCCAGGCTGCCTTGCCCAGTATATTGGCAGGGCCGGTAGAGACTTACTCGCTATTTTTACCATTTTCCTGTCATTTCTATGTATGTGTATGTATATGTATGAGATCCTATGGGATTGTCTTAAACTTTTCAATAAAGTTGTGTTTTTCCCTAACTTTGCGTCAGAGAGTCTTAACAAACCGTGACATTTAGCAGATCTTGGGTTGTGGTTCTTGTTCTCTGTCGACCTCATCGAAGGCTGCAAGAAAGAGAAGTTGACGGGTCAGGAAGTTGGTAAGCTTCAGTCAAAGATTCAAGCTCTCCATCGACAGCTGTTGGAAAGTGAATTCACCCACAGAATACATCTCTTGCATGGGAGTCAGACAGGACTCTTTAAACCACCCTAAATAACGAGACATGAATCCTTTGGGAGAATCTTTTGTGAGCGTAGGAGAAACCTTCCAGTAACGACCTATGGCCCGTTACACTCATTATCTCCAGAACTCAGGACTTAGCTCTAGTACGATCTAGGTTGATGTTTTACTAGTCCTCCATCAGCTTCCAGAGTACCGTATAAGCACTTAGGAGATATCTCTTTACTATTTACTCAGCTGTCTTTGTGCTGCAGTATGAATTTCACTGGCTGCTCTATCAACAGAGATTTCATACAAAAGGGGACTGTATATTAACAGGTTAACTATTCTAAGTATCTGGTAGGGCATATGCAGTTCTACTACGATATTGACTAATTGATAATTTCCCATATAGAACCGCACTAGATCTGAACATGTTTATATTAATCTCATCAACATACACGCTTGTTGTTATTTATTTTGAAACATGTTTGTTTATTGTTTCACTCGAACACTAGCAGGGTGATACATTTGGATAGACTCTGTTGTTGGATGTTTCTTTTCCATACATTATTGGTTGAAGATACTTTTCTTCTTTTTTATCACATTCTTAGATTCCTACATGTTGTGGGATGCTTGCATGAATATTTCAGTTAATCTGATACATTAAGGATGTGAAACCACTTTGACACACTTGTATTCGGTAGGATAATATCTGTGATTGCAAGGTACCTGCTATGATTTATAGAGGAATCATTTGGTGTACATAGATACATAGCTAATATTTGGTATCTAAAGGGTTAATACAAGTGACTGAAGTTCCGTTTACTACTGCTTGGAGCTGCCGGTCTAAACTCGGGTCACTTTAATCGCTTTGAAAATAAAGTGGGTGTGCTAGAGACCCATCCACGCATATAAACAGAGTTGCACACAGATTGGAATTAATAATATTCCCGCTCTATAGGTCGATAACCTCTCAGTTCATATATTTAGATATTTACATTCCTTTGTCTTTTAATCAGTCACACGTGATGGATGTGACCTATATATTTTTAATAACTATCTAAATAAAATTTGAGTTTTATCAGCTCTCCTATATCCTACACTATGGCACTGAACTAGTCCCCAATTGTCTGGTCCCTCTGGGGGACACAGGCACCCTCCTCAGATCCCTTTATACCATATCTTATGGTTTTTATTTTATTTTATTTACGATTTCTTTTTTATTAAGTGCCCCCCAATCCCAGTAAACAAGCCCCCCAAAACATTCCCTGTTCAACTGATTCTTTCCCCACACCCCACCAACACAGGCACCCTCATGCCCCTTTTATACAATGCCTTTGGGAAATAAAATATTATTTCGTAATGTGTTGTGTGTAACTTCTATGTTCTCATTTATTTCAATGGGAGAAAAAAGAGGAAAAAAGTGGAAAATCGGCACTTTTCGCTGGAAATTTTTCGCCAAGCAGAAAGTGCCATTTTTCACTGATTTCAGTTTGAGGTGGAAAGTTTCGCCCATCCTTAGTTGAGAGTGAGAGATATGATGACATGGACAGAAAATTAGCTGAAAGGCAAATGCTCAATCTTGTACTACTGAAAAGGAGCACTGTGCCTTTTTATGAACTGTTTGGGAAATCAGCTGGACAATCTAACTCTGGCAAATAAGAGATGCCAAAAAATCCACAATCATTCTGTCAGTCAACATCAGTATTGTCACCTCTTCCAAGTCCAACACCCACCCAGCCACAAACAATAAGTAATCAGCAACAGAGGTCATCAGAATTCACAAACTTAGCTATAAGGAGTGCATCTGCTGCTGATGGAAATGCTGCATCTCTAACACCTTGCAGTAACACTGCAGCAACATGTAGCCCAAGTAGTAGTAGAAATACCTCAGGTATTCCATAGTCTATAAATTCCACAGTATGGAGATACTTCACTCACAATCCAAAATCTAAACATGTTGCTATTTGTTGTCTATGTAAGAAGCGTGTGAGCAGGGGGTATAACAGGATCACACCTAGGCACCTCCTCAATGAGAAACTTCCTGATTTACACAATGCTCATTACTACTTTCAGGATAGGTATTTTTGTGCTTGTTTTTCTCACTATCAGGTGCAGCAGTTGGTTGAGCTGCTACACCTTGATGCACTATGTCATCCAAACTGGAATGTGAATTGTTATCTTCAATGTTTCATATTTTTTTAATACTACTGGTGCTGTTGGTGGTGGTGAAACTTTTGGTGGTTCTTTAACAAACTGCATCCTCCTTAGGAGAAGGATCACCTTCATTTATTGCACATAATGCAGCAACAATGGATGCAGCCAGTTTTTGGACTATCACTTTACTCACAGATCCCAGTTTTGCTCATAATTCTTTTACCCTCCTCCTACCCCTTGTGCATTTGCTAGACATTACTCAACTTCTGTGTGTGTGTTTTTACTGTAAAGTATACACTAGAACTGATTGTGTGTTATGTCTTGCCTTGGATCTCGGCAAAATACTCTGTCTCGTCAGGGTCCCTTTCCCTATCACCTATTAATTTTTTTTTTATTATTTAATTAATTTACTTATTTTAATTCACTGTACCCCCTATCCCTATCGCTGTAAACAAAAAAACCCACACTCAGTTAAACTTCTTCTTTCCTCAGACTCCCTTAGGACAGAGATACCAGATCAGGAAACCAACAGCTGCATACGGCGACATGGGATGCCAACAGACTACAGAATGACAGGGAGGGGGCAAAGAGGCAAGGAAAATGAAGGTCAACAGTTGCATCCTGCCTCGCCACACGCAAAAGCTGTCCATCCGTGACAGAATATAAAAATAAACTCAAGTTAGTACAGTAAACTCAAACCCCATAATACAATGAAGCAGTGGTAAGTTAACCCTAAACCAACACAGGGCAGCAAAAGTTTACTGAAACCTGTGCAGATATAAGCCAGTGAGATTGCCCATGTGTCACGGTTTTAATGAACACTCAGACAATTTGGTAAGGTAAAATCAGCTTTTTATTGAATGAATAAAGAACAGAGACACCCTTCACAGGTCCAGACCCAGACAGTGCACGGGAACTTGTAGATCTGACACAGGTCAGGGTATAATAAAGCAAACATGTATAACACAGATAAATGC
Source organism: Rhinophrynus dorsalis (assembly GCA_037306005.1). Taxonomy (NCBI): domain Eukaryota; kingdom Metazoa; phylum Chordata; class Amphibia; order Anura; family Rhinophrynidae; genus Rhinophrynus; species Rhinophrynus dorsalis. The sequence continues at coordinate 292,833,760 of CM074720.1, forward strand.
AAGAGCAGTAGACTGGAACTGGAACTGGACCTCAACAGTACCAACAAGGAAGTGGCCCACAAGTGGAGGTAGGTACTGCAGGGCTGAATCCCCAATGGAACAGGGGAACTAGAGCGAGGCAACAGGAACCCTGAGACGAGGCACGACTCAGGAAACAGGTAGCACAGAGTCTGACCCTAGATTGTCTAGGTAGGAGACTAGACAACCTGGCAACAGGGCTGGCCCAGACAACCAGGCTGGTCATAGGCAAAATGACAGGCGCAGACTCACTCACTTAGAAGTATATGCCCAGAGGCAATACGGACAGGCACAGGCTCTATCTCTTAGATGTATATGCCCGGAAGCTACACAGTCAGACACAGACTCTATCTCTCTTATATGGTATATGCCCGGAGGCAACAAGGACGGGCACAGACTATTCAGAACTAGCGACCCGGAGGCCGCAGAGTTGGCACAGGCTGTATAAGTAGCGTAACTGGAGGCAACAGAAAAGGCACAGGCTAGTGACTAGCGTAACCGGAGGCACAAGTACAGGAACAGGCTATTGTACAGCGAACCGGAAGCAACAGTGGAGGCACACGCTTACTCTTGGAAGGTAGGAGACTAACGACAACACTGACAGGCACAGGCAACAGTACACGTCAGTGAGACGTGAACAACTCTGCCAGCAGATACAGAGCAACACAGAGAGAGGTAAGCACAGCCTGGATCGGTACACAGAGAGCGGTAGTCAGGCACAAGCTGAATTGGTACAGAGATAGCAATAGTCAGGCAAACCGGGTCGTCAATGGAGTAAGCAGTGAAAACAGGAGCAAGGTCAGGCAGAACTGGATCATACACGGAGCAGGATACACAGCAACAAACGTCTGGTCAAGAACACCACTAAAGGGCACCCAAGGTAGTGAGAACTGAGTTTAAAAAGACAAGTGCTGGGCGGAGCAGAGCCCAGTGTCCAATAAGAATCAGCAAGCACAGACAGGAAGTAGCAATGTCGACAGACAAGGAATCACGCCACTGTGATACCATGGGACCTTCAGGTATCCGTGTCCAATGGAGAAGTTTCAGGCATCCATCTCTTCTTCCTGGGTTTCTCTATCACCAAATGCCATATCAGCCTTTGATTCTTCTCCAGCATAAGACCCAGTGACAGGAGAGGATCCGAAGCTGGTGGAGGCTGGGGAACAATCAGAGCGGTGCAAAAAAGACGGTATCTCCTCCAGTTTACTCAACGTGCAGATGAAAGGGGAAGCCCCATTTGTATTTGACAGAGAGCTTCCGAAGATGATCCACGAGAGGTTTGAGTTGACTCCTCAGGTATAATGTATGAGGGGAAAGATCCTGAAATATCTGTATATCAATACTGGCATAAGAAATTGCATCCAGGTTGCAGCAGGCTTCAATAATGGCTGCTTTATCCGCATAGTAGTGAAAGCGACAAATAGCTCCATGCAGTTTGAGTGCTCTGTGTGCTCTGTCCAACAAAATCTGCTCTGGGTGCCCCAGGACATGGGAGAAGAAAGTTTGAAGGAAAACAGGTAAGTCCTTAGCGCCGGTGGACTCAGGGACATTGCGCAGCCAAATGTTATTAGGTTTTCCACGATTCAGTGGTCTTATCACGGTGCCTGTGATTCGTGCTATCCTGTGTCTATCACTTGCTGGAGTTCCTCATTGGCTGTCTGTTATCAGCCCTCCTCACTCAGCCTATTTAAACCCAGGTTGGGCACTCCCAGGTTGCCCTTTCGTGCTGTTTCTGACATCACTTTACCTGACCTGCTTGTCAGGCTTTTGGGCCTGATATACCAGTGTTCCTGTGTTCCAGTACTCCTTTGTTCCAGTGTTCCTGTGTCCCTGGGTTCCAGTACCTAGCCAGTTGATCGTTCCTGAGTTCCTGAGTCTCCTGCCTGCTAGTCTCTCCAGCCGGTTCCGGTCTCTTCAGTGGCTCCAGCAGTTCCGGTCATCTGTCAGTGCAGCTGTGCTCGCTCCAGTGTATCCTCCACTTGATCTCTGGACTCTCGCTATATCTGCTGTCGCTTAGGCTACATTGTTCTTTCTCAGTCCGGTGACCTATACTGTTGGTCCCAGCGTGCGGGCGCTGGTTTACTCCATTATCTGGTTGCGCTCACTCTGTTTGTCCCAGCGCGCGGATGCTGGTTTACTCCATTAACCTGGTGCGCTCTCTCTCTGTTGGTCCCAGCGTGCGGACGCTGGGTTACTCCATTAACCTGGTGCGCTCACTCTGTTGGTCCCAGCGTGCGGACGCTGGTTTACTCCATTAATCTGGTTGCGCTCACTCTGTTGGTCCCAGCGTGCGGGCGCTGGTTTACTCCATAAACCTGGTTGCGCTCACTCCGTTGGTTCCAGCGTGCGGACGCTGGTTTACTCCATTAATCTGGTTGTGCTCACTCTGTTGGTCCCAGCGTGCGGACGCTGGTTTACACCATTAATCTGGTTGTGCTTACTCTGTTGGTCCCAGCGTGCAGACGCTGGTTTACTCCATTGATCTGGTTGCGCTCATTACTGTTGGTCCCAGCGTGTGGACGCTGGTTTACTCCATTAAACCTGATGGCGCTAGTAACTGTTGGTCCCAGCGTGCGGACGCTGGTTTGCTCCTTCACTACTCATATACTGAGGACAGGTTGCTGTCCAATTCCTTATGCAGTTGTCTGGTATTGTCAGGCTAAAGACTTCTGCTGAGGAGCCCATTGTTCCTCTCCATACTACTGTCATTGTCACCTGACAGCTTGGTCTCCTCTCTTGGGCTGCCCTGCCCGGTATTGGTAAGGCCGGTAGAACCTTAATACGTTCACATCTTAAGGTTGTCTTACTCGGTATAGGCAGGGCCGGTAGAGCCTACTATCAGTATTTCCTCAGGCTGCCCTGCCCGGTATTGGTAAGGCTGGTAGAACCTGTTCTTGCTGCCATCCTAAGGTTGCCTTACCCGGTATTGGCAGGGTCGGTAGAGCCTACACTCAGTACACCATTGGGTTGCCTTGCCCGGTATTGGTAAGGCCGGTAGACCCTATCGCTATTGCAACTGTCACTCGGGTTGCCTTGCCCGGTATTATTGGCAAGGCCGGTAGAACCTATTCTCTTGTCATTTATTGTTGTATTGTTATATATGTATGATACCCTATGGGGGATTGCCTTAACTTGTCAATAAAGTTACGTTTTTACCAAACCTTAAGTCTGAGAGTCTTCAAATACCATGACAGGTCTCTTGTTGGTCCAATACCAACTGCTCCACTACATGCAGATAGTCTGACATCTCAGACTGGGATTCCTCAATGAGGTCAACTGTCTTGGGCAGTTGTTAGAAGTCTTTCTTCAGATCCAGCACCTCCTCATGCAAAGTCAATTAAATTTCAGCTACCAAAAGTTTTAAGTCCTCTTTAGTAGAAAAGCCAGCCAGAGCTGACATCGGTATCACAGGAGAAGCTGTGTCCCTAGACGCATCCATTTTGGGCACTTGATGAAGCATAGATGGAACAGGTACACACTTTCAATGGCACCAGTGTGGTTGGGACTTGGGAGCTTGGCGGGAAGACTGTGCAGGAATAGTGCAAGCGGACCTGTGGGAAATCCCTGAGTCTTAGAGCTTTTTTTCCCTTTTTTTTCCCGGCATCAGAGCGGAGAAGAAATCCAACCATAGCCATCATTTGATGGGGTATTCAGACCAGACAGGGCATAGGGAATGTGGAAAAATGTAGCGCTGCCCCTAGCACTGCCTCAACATGTGGCCATCTTGTTCACTGGCAAACTCCACCACCAGCCCCATGAACTTTTAAGAGTGATTATCTTACTACTACTATAGACACCACTGACATGTTGATGGTTTGTCTCCCAATCAGATCTGTGGTTGTTCTTCAGGTGGGATCTCAATGAGGATGTGCTTAGGGGTGAGCCTACTTTCCACTTGCTCAAATGCTTCTTATACAGACAACAGATATCAAAATGTTGAGCTTTTGGATTGAGAGTGAAATATCTACACCTGTATCTTGATGAAGAGGAGGATACTGGTGGAATATATTATAGATCAATATCATCACCATTAATCCTCAGAATTGTCCACTGCTTCTTCCCCTTTACTTTTATATTCCCCTTTTTGAAGTCTCAAACAATTTCTTTTTTACTTTTCCTCTTATAATGATTTTCAGAAAGTGTTCAACTACTTTCTGGACAGGTGTAGTACGTCTTAGTCTCACTATGTACTTTTATACCTTCATATGTTATGTCATCAACACTAGAATATGACTTGTTCTTGTCTTCAGTGTTTTTAGGTGGTTTATCAATATTATTGGGGATGGTGGAACTTTTTATGTTCTCAGTAGTGTTGAGCGAGCATGCTCGGCCGATGCTCGGATCGGCTCGAGCATCGCTCTGCTCGGCACATGGCGGTTCTCGTACGAGTACCGCCATGTGCTCGCCCGCCATGTTCGGGTGGCAGGGATCTGTGCCGGAGGAGGCACAGATCTTGCAGACGCTCCGCTGGACCACCAGGGACTGGAGGTAGGGGGCATTGCGGAGATGAAGGGGGCATTGCGGAGATGAAGGGGGACATTGTGGAGATGAAGGGGGACATTGTGGAAGGGGGACATTGTGGAAGGGGGGCATTGCGGAGATGAAGGGGGCATTGCGGAGATGAAGGGGGCATTGCGGAGATGAAGGGGGACATTGTGGAAGGGGGACATTGTGGAAGGGGGACATTGTGGAAGGGGGGCATTGCGGAGATGAAGGGGGACATTGCGGAGATGAAGGGAGCATTGCGGAGATGAAGGGGGACATTGCGGAGATGAAGGGGGACATTGTGGAAGGGGGACATTGTGGAAGGGGGACATTGTGGAGATGAAGGGGGGCATTGACCAGGCACCCTCCCCTCATCAGAGCAGGGGGTGCCTGGTGTAATGCTCGAGTCCTCCCATTTAATGCAATGGGGTTCGGGTGCTCGGCCGAGCACTCGAGCCTCAGGGGGTGCTCGGTCAGAGCACCCGAACACCCGAGCATCGGGGTGCTCGCTCAACACTAGTTCTCAGGAGAAGGATCATCATCATCATTTAAATTTTATTTTTGTATATATTTTTTTAATTAGCTGTCCCCTATCATGTCTAAAAAGTACTCCTTGAGCAAGTGCTTATTCTCTTACTTGTAGCTAATGTCATTGCAGTCTTTATTTTTTAGCGCTTTTAGGGATATCTTAAATCTATCTTTAAAGAGGTTTTTTTTTTTTTACTTTGAATACATTTTATAAAGCTATATTGAGCCGGCACAATACTAGTTTACATTACTCTTAACCATATTACATTTATATTTTTGCATTGTATGCATTAATTACATTTTACATTTAACATTTATAATGCATTAGGATAATAGTGAATATTAAGCAAATTGGTTTGCTTGTTTTCATATTATTTGCCTCCATATTGAAGTGTCATAAGTGTTATTTATAATAACCTTAGTCCATTTTCAGAGTCCTTACCTTTTTACATGTGGTAATTTACTTGGATTTATCCTTTGCATTACACAATGGACTTATAGTTGGTAGGTTTCCAACTAAATGCCTTTTTATGAAACCTTAGTCTTTTTCTTTTAAATGTGCATTGCTAATCTCAAAATGACCCGCTTACCTCAATAACTGACTGCTTTAGCAACTGACTTTAATCTTTGAGGTAAAAGCAAGTAATGTATTTCACGCTGCTGCAAATTATGAAATATAAAGGCATGATTAAAGGTTATTAGGATGGTTAATGTAGATTTAATGCTATTTTGAACCTGAAGTTATTTGCACTGGTTGAAATCATACATTGTTAAAACATATTTTCTGCAATTTGTCATATTAGCAAAACACAATATATCATCCACATAATTTTAAATCATGAATACCAGTGACTGTCATTCCATGTGATGGCACAGTTTAGAAAGGTGGTGGTATCATCAATTCTTTGTTTCTCTTCTGGCAGATCTAGTATTCCAGTAAAAACCAACTAAAAGATACTGATACATATTACCAATTATATATTTGATGTATGTCAATGATTCAAATACAATTTGGACTAAACAGAATCATCAGGTTGCTCTAGTCAGGTATATCTTGTTTAGCAAAATATACTTTGTTGCCAACTCAGACTTGAATTACATCTGATACATTGGTTGTTAAAAATGTAAAATTTTAGAATTTTGGATTTCTTGTACAGCTGAAGAATTGTTCATTAATCATTATGTAAACAATGTACATTATTCTAGAATCTATATAAAAAGTGCACAATTTCTTGCTATTATATACTGATATGGTGGTCTTGTTTCTTGTTCAATGCACTGCCACATTGTGACAATTTTGAAGATGCTTATTATGCTAAATGCTGCTTTGTTCCTTGAAGTTATAATAATTAATGCTGCATCTAGTTATAGCTCTGTATAAATACGCTTGTTCTACTTTTGTTTTTAAACAATTCATGGAACATAATTTTAACTTTCCATACAGCATGTTTGGTTATAATTTAAAAGCCAGTCCTCCATCTTACATTTCAAAATGTGGAAATATAGTGGCATAAATTGGTTAATTGCAGTTACATACATGTTGTTGACAAAAACACCATAGTCAAATAGAATGTGTATGAAGTATGGATGGTTTGTTTTTTAAAATCCTTCCCATAAGGCCTATCCAAACATTATGGACAAAAAGGCATGGTATAATGTTCATTATATATTTAATGGCAGTGTTAAAAAGAAATAATTCAATAAGAAAAAATCATTATAAAAATTGCAAGCATTTGGTGGTGGTCACAGAAAACATGTCAAATGTTTTTTCCTTTCCCTGCCAATGAAGAGGTGAAAAGGCCAGAGAATTTTCCCAGAAAATACACTGTGTCCCACAGAAATTCCATTGCACAGAAAACAGACATTTGTGCCTTGCCAATGAGTTTATTTTGAGAACTTTGCTGTTTTTCACCTAGAATCTCAATGACTGCAATAACTTCTTCCACAATACTATACAGACCAAAACTTGCAGCTGTGCTGGGAGGTGTAGTTTAGTAAGTCTATACTGGAAATCAGAGTAAGAAGAGAGCTTAAGTTAAAAAAATAGTTTTCAGTAATTTAATTACTTATTGCTGCAGTTGTCTGTTGCACTGTGCACCATGTATATTGCATTGCAGTGCTTCTGATGTTAAGGAGGAATCCTCCAGCAGTAGCACAAGAAGCATTTGGGCTCAGAGCTCAGCTCCTCTACCACTAGAATGTGCTGCTACCCACATCACCATACAACATCCTCAGGGCTTTTGGGTTTGATTTTGAAGAGGGGAGCACTGTTTTCCCCTGGTGGAAAGCAGCAGCCCCTGAGCCTGCTACTGTGAATGTGACATCAGTAAGACCTAAACCTACATCATCATAGTCATCTCCTTTCCAGTGCTGGGGGTTATGAGGAAGAATGGGATTTATGGACTGGCAGCCCACTTACAAGACAGTAGGACAAGTCTGGGTGGGGGAGTTGCCATTGTTACAGCCTAATAAAAGGCAAATACATTTGACAAAGAATGAAATCTTTAGGAATGGCAAAATGATAAAATGTATGCATGCAAATGCTCGCAGTCAGACTGGTAAGATGGGGGAACTAGAAATGATTGCAACACATGAGCAGTATGATCTGATTGGAGTGTCTGAAACCTGGTTAGATGATACATATGACTTAGCAGTCAATCTAGAGGGTTATTCACTTTTTAGGAGGGACAGCGTTAATAAAAGGAGAAGAGGTGTATGCCTATATGTAAAGCATGCCTTAAAACCTTGTTTAAGGGAAGATATAAATGAAGGGTCCAATGAGAAGGTAGAGGCCTTGTGGGTTGAAATACACACTGGGGGCACACATAATAAAAAGATAATAGTGGGGATTTGCTACAAGTCACCTAATATTGGGGAGTTGGAGGAAGCCCAACTTTTACTGCAAATGGAAAAGGCTGCTAGGTCAGCAAAGGTAATTATAATGGGAGATTTCAACTATCCTGAAATTGACTGGAGCAATATGACTTCCAGCACAACAAAGGGAAATATTTTTCTAAGTTCGATAAATGAAAATTTTATTTCCCAACTAGTATAGGAGCCAACTAGAAAAGACGCCTTGCTTGACCTAGTGCTCTCAAACAATTCTGACATGATAAACAATGTACAGGTAAGGGAACATTTGGGCAACAGTGATCACAATATTGTATCCTTTGAAGTTTGTTATGAAAAACCCAAAAGCAAGGGTTTAACCAAAACATTTGTTTTTAAAAAGGCTAATTTTATAAAGTTAAAAGAAGTATTAAAGGATATCCAGTGGGATGAAATTTTCAAAGATAAAAATGCACAAGAATTATGGAATGTATTTAAAATGCTCTTAGGAAAATATAAACAAAATACATACAAAGCTTGATGTGAAGTGAATGGGCAGAAAAGCGGCAGATGTCATTTAATGTAGATAAATGTAAGGTTATGCATTTGGGCTGTAGAAACAAATTTGCAACATATACTCTAAATGGGAAACAACTTGGGGAATTTTCATTAGAAAAATATTGAGGAATACTGATAGATGATAGACTTCACAGCAGTGTGCAGAGTCAATCAGCTGCTGCAAGAGCAAATAGGGTACTAGCCTGCATAAAAAGAGATGTAGAAGCAAGGGATGCTAATATTATCCCAACTCTGTATAAATCCTTGGTTAGGCCTCATCTAAAATATGGAGTACAATTTTGGGCGTCTGTTCTTAAAAAAGACATTACTGAACTGGAAAAGGTGCAGAGACGTGCAACAAAACTGGTAAAGGGATTGGAGGAACTGAGTTATAAAGAGAGACTAGCCAAACTGGGTTTGTTTATATTAGAGAAGAGACGTCTAAGGGGTGATATGATTACTCTTTACAAATACATTCAAGGTCAAAACAGAGAACTATCCAATTAATTATTTACGTAAAGAGCTGAGCTAAGAACAAGAGGTCATACATTAAGACTAGAGGAAAGGCTCTTTCAACTAAAACAAGGACAGGGATTCTTTACAATAAGGGCGGTAAGGCTATGGAATTCTTTGCCTCAGGATATTGTGCTTGCAGATAATGCAACTGCATTCAAAAAAGCAATTGATGCCTATCTAGCACAGAACAATATTGAAAATTATGACAGATGGTTTCAAAGCAGATAGAATATTGATCTGGGGAACTATTTGACTACCAATTGGAGACAGAAAGGAAAACATTTCCCCCCACACTTGGGGCTAGATTGGAAAGGGCTCCAGAGGGCTTTTTTACCTTCCTCTGAATCAACAGGGATGTTTTTGGCATGGGCTGGACTAGATGGATGTATGTTTTTTTTCAGCCTCATCTACTATGTTGCTATGTTACTATGATTAGTATGTTTGGTTTTACACTAGCAGTCAAAACTTTTAGGACACCTCAATTTTTGTTACTTTTAGTTATTGCCATATAACTTAACAAAAACATTAGAAAAAATATGTAAACATTGGGTATTTCTAAAATCAAGACAAATATTATAATCTATTTAGCAAGGTTTAATTTTAGCATTTGTAGATGTGGAAAAGATTTTATGTGCAAAAGCTAAAAAAGTGCATTTGTTACATTTGTTTCATCAGAAGGACAATGGCTGTTGTAACACTTCTGCTGTGTTTAGCTGCAATTTTCCTCTTGCTCATTTAATGTACACACGTATATTATATACTGCTTTTCTTGCCATAAGATGGGCTTTCTAAAGATACCATTATTTTCATAAAATTTCCTGTAAAAATATTTACAAAAATATGATGAAACAAATGTAACAAATGCACTTTTTTTTAGCTTTTGCACTAAAAATCTTTTACACATTTACAAATGCTAAAAAGAACCTGCTAAATAAATTATAATATTTGTCTTGATTTTAGAAGTGCCCAATGTTTACATGTTTATCTAGTGTTTTTGTCAAGTTATATGGCAATAACTAAAAGTAGCAAAAATTGAGGTGTCCTAAAACTTTTGACCGCTACTGTATGGCTACTTTGGCACAATACCAGGGGTCAGTATGAATGGTTAAATGGCTACTGTGGGAAAAGGCTTGGAGATCATTAAGTGTGTTTCTATATAAGAAGGATTAAAAGACAAAGTTTTATGTTTTTCTGTGGGAATTTCTGTGGAAAATTGAAATTTGACCCTTTTTCCATGGGAAATCCACTCACAGAAAATACATTTCCACCTTTTTGTTAACACAAATTATTTTTCTGACGCAAACTTGCCATTTTGTACTTATGCACTGTGGTGGTGGTATTTGTAGATTAGATAAAAGCAAAAGCTGATTCACTGACAGTTTTTTGTTTGTTTGTTTGTTTTTTCCTTTTTGCTTTTTCTCCTCAAACAAAACCCTAGTCTTGTTACATTGCACTGGTAGTCACACTCACACCAAGTCTTGTCCCACAGAAGACATAGATCCATGCATACCGACTCTCAAAAACGTAAAACAGTTAAAAATATAATTTATGGCAGTGTGAGATATTTTCCATGAAAAATTACTTTCTCCCACTTTTTTCCATGTTGATGATTGCATTGAAATCAATGAATCATCTCCACCACCACCATTGTGGCATTGTGGAGCTTTCCCCTTTTATTCCTTCAGGAAAGGTGTGTCAGGTTTCTGCAGCTGTGTTTGTAAGAGAGAAATCAGCATCATTTTTAATCTAGAGGAGATAGGCAAATATAGTGGAGCTGGGGACTCTGGTAGAGTATGAAGGGTGAGAGGACAATTACCCAAAAATATATTATTTGACTGAGAAGTGAGAAAGGCAGTTGATACAAGTTTATCCCTGAGCTTTCTGATCAACTGTGACTCATAGTTATACTTTGCAGACTGACACCCAAGAGGTACTAGACAAGGAAAACTAGTACTGACTCCTACAAGTGTAAGAAGAGGGACAAGCATATATTGACTGAGGGGCTGCTGCTTGCCTGCAGCAGTTGTTGTGTGACACAATGTATTGCTTATTGAAAACTGCTGATTCTGAATCTCACACAGATGTGTCCTCACCCTGTACTGTAAAAACTACAGTGGGAGAGTAACAGTGGGAGAGAAAGGAAGTCACTGCTGAAATGTTGGCACTGTATATATGTACAGGCAGAAAGACAAGCAAAGGGAGGGATAAGGAGGTGCAATCTTTTATGTAGACACTAGACAATGAGAGACAGAAACAGTTTATTTAAAAAAACTGACCTATAGGTGATAGAGACCAGCAGACACTTTGACAACTGTGACCTAGGACAACAGTGACAGATACTAGAGACAGAGACCTACATGATACAGTATTTTGAAAAGGGCAAAATATCACTCCCCAAGAAAACAATTCTGCTGTGTACATTACTTTGAAAACCATCACTTCTATGATTATGTCCAGAAAATGTAGTAGCAGGGTAAGGGAAAAGGAATAGAAGCACTAAAGGTAAGTGGTAGTAATAGACCTTTTATGAACACTGAAGATGATAGACTCATGTTCCAGCGTTGATGGCATAGAGTCCAACAGTGACAACAACAACACGTATCATTCTAGCCTCCTCCTTTGTTCTGATACAGATGAAGTTGAGAGTGACAGCTATGATAACATGGCCATGAAAGTAGCTAAAAGGAACAGGCTCAATCTATCTTTTACCACTGAAAAGGAACACTATGCCTGTATATAAACTATTTGAGATACAAGTGCTGCCCCTGCTGCCACCAGTGCTCTGCTGGCTGCCAGTTCTGAACCTGCTGCTAGTGTGTCTTGTAATACTCAGGAGGAGGGTGAGGAGAAGATGATGCCAAGTTTGACAGCAGGGGACCTTAAGTCACACTTGCCATCCCTAAGCAGTGCCACCAGTGCTAGTACTACTACTACTAAGAAGGTTCAGCAGCTTGTTAGTGTTAGGAGTGAAGGCGGGGGTAATAAATATCCTCATATTACTAGTGGCTATGAGGAGGAAGACTCTGGGGCTGAACACAATGTGGTTGTGTTAGTAGTAGTAACAACAGTAATGGTGAAGCATCCGGTGGGACTAACATTAGTGAAGTGGTAAGGGAAGCATTTGAGAATGTCCAGAGAAGCAGTCAAGGGAGCTCACACCGATTATGGTATTCAATTATGGTACTGGCTAAAAGCACAATGGATGTGAAGCCACAGAAAAGGTCTTGTGACAAACGTCCATTTTGTGTGTTAAGGTCCCAAAATGCTGCTAAATAGCAGCAATTTTGGGAACTTCAAGGTAAAAAAGCTAATTATTGGTGCCTGACACACTGTCAAGCACCGATCATTAACTTATATGTGTTACAGTTACCTGTCTTCCACTGTCTGTCTCCTTCTATCTTCCTTCTTTCTTCTCTCTTGTATCATCTTTCTTCTCTTCTGTCTTCTTGTTTTCTGCTGTAAAGAAAGAGGAAAGTATTAATAAAATTTTTTCTTAAATAACCTTCACGCTCATACATAGTTTAACCCCTTGAGTGCCAGAGGGGTCTGTAATGTGTTGTGTACCTCTCTGGGGCTAAAAGGGTTAAATGATTTATTACTGTCTCGTTGAATATCATCATACCCCCAGTTATTAAAATGTTTCCAAATGATTAAAAGTAAATATTCCGAAATTTTAACCCCTTAACGACCGGCGGTCCTGGGATGTTTCCGTCCCATAAGGACCGCATTGAACCACGTGGACGCGCCGGTACACGTGACCTGTTGCGTGTATCGGCGCGTCACTATGGGGCCTGATAGAGATCACTCCGATCTTGGAGCGGTCAATTTCAGGCCCTATTTTTACTTACAGCGCTCCTGGTAGAGCGCTGTAAGTAAAAAGTACGTGACGTGCTATGACCGTCATCGGTCCTTGAGTATTTCAAGGACCGTGACGGTCATAGTACGGCACATGTCGTTAAGGGGTTAAAGAAACTGTACTTAGCTTTTATATTTGTCTCCGCCGATGTGTGAGGCTGCAAAGGTGATGGAGGTGGAGACAGTGATCTGTGGCACAGACCCCCCATCCTTTCCCTCATGGGACGATGCCCATTCCACACTGAGGGAATTTGAACAGAGACTGCCTTTTTATATATAGTTAATCTCTGTTCCAATTCCTCAGAACCATTGGCTAGAATGTGCATACGCACATCCCAGCCAATCAGTTTGAAGCACCTTCGCTCAAAGCTAATTGGCTGGGATGTGTGTAAGGGGAGTGTGAGGGTTATTTGAGAAAAACTTTTATTAATACTTTTCTTTTTTCTTTACAGCTGAAGACAAGAAAACAGAAGAGAAGAAAGAAAAGAAGAAAGAAGATGGACAGTAGCTGAGCAGGATACTGAGGACTACGCTGGACATCAGGATTAATGGTAAGTGTTACTTTTGATGTAACTTAGTCGGGTTAACCCTATATGTGCCGGACAGGTAATTATACCCCATTGGCACTAACTTTGGACGCATTTTAGTTACTTTTTATGTATCGATATGATGCTTAAGTCCCCATATCATTACATCCACTGTGGACTTAGGTTTGTTTTTTACTTTCAATAGTTGCATCTGCTGACTAAAGATCCAATAAGGGTCTTTAGTCAGAAAAAAACTAGGTCTTAAATTTAAACACTAGAGTGAGTCCCTTATAGGATCTTAAAAGCTAATACAGTCTATTGAATTGTAACTTGTGGAATTTGTTTTACTTGTCTATGGGCCAAAACACCTCTGACTTTATCACCTGGAAAGGTTTTTTTTTTCCAGCACTTTTTCATAGCACTGTGAATTGAATGGCTTACAGTGTTTGAAAAAATGCCATTGGAGGTATTTTGGCCTAACTGGGACAATTGAACCTAGCCCTAAATCTGCAAGCGATGTGCTGTGGTACTGTACACCTAAAACAAATGGACAGCACCATCACACCTCAGTATATGCTTGTTCCTCTTGTTCTTGAGGATATAGCATGTAGTTCCTGTATGTTTGTTATGCATGTCTGCGTGGTAACTGTTAGTCAATCATTCATTCATAAAGTCTCAGACTGAGTCAGCTTAGGTAGGAACTTGGATAATCTTCCTGTCTGAATGTCACTTATCAGTCAAAAAGTAGTTACATTATTATTATTATTATTATTATTATTATTATTATTTTAATCAAAACAAAGAACAACTTGGAGGAGATGCAATAAAATGTGATAAAGAAGTGATAAAGTGGAGAGGACTTTTCTGGTGATTTCACTTAAAGGGATAGTAATACTTAAATAATACTAATCCCCATATTGTAGCCATGGTAAAAAGAATGTAATTGTTCCCAGTGTCCCCTCTATGGTTTGAGAGATAACTGTATGCAAAGTTCCCCCTCCCTCCCCCATCCCTGAAGCCAGCGTTGCAGCTGACTGCCGGGGAAGCCTGTCTTACGACAGGCTTGTACCTCTGCAGCAGAACAGAGATTGCGTTAGTAAAAAAAGAATTATTTCACTGAAACGTTCTTCTATGTGTGCTTGGTTTGCAAGTGTGCTTTGCACGTGTGCTTGGTTTGCAAGCACACGTAGAAGAACGTTTCAGTGAAATAATTATTTTTTACTAACGCGATCTCTGCTCTGCTGGAGAGATGCCTGATGCAAATAAGATCGGATATCCCTGCAGTCAGCTACAATGCTGACTTCAGGAAAGGGGGAGGGAGGCTTGAGAGATGACACTGGGGACAATTAAATTCTTTTTAACATGCCTACAATATGGGGATTAATAATATTTAAGTATTACTATCCCTTTAAATTCAGCTACTTTCTGCCTCTGAAGCACAAACTGACAAAATGCTGTCAACAGATAGTCCCTTTTTATACTTTAGTATGGTGGAAATACATGGGGAAAATTCCACATGTGGTGTAATGCATTATTATCATTGATTTCAAAGTAATGGAAAAAAAACGTGGAAAAATTTCACTAGCCTCATCTCCCTCTTAACAGCTTTTCCCCCACTCACTCCTAGAGTTGGATAAAAAGTGAGAAAAATTTCCCTCATGACTTTTCACAAAAAAAGGGACATTTTTTCTTTTTTCGTAAAGTTTTCTCCTTTTCTGTAATGCAAAATTGTCCTTTTTTTTGCCTATTCCAGCATTTTTTTCGTCTGTTCCAAAACATTTTTTGCCTATTCCAGCACATTATTCTCCTATTTTAATATATTTTTCTTCTTGGATTAATATGGTGCAACATTTCCCAGCACAATATAACTTCTTCTGAGGGCTGTAGTGGAGAAATAAGTAGCTGGAAGTCAAAGTTGTGAGTTCTACAGTAGTGTATACCTTGAAAAATGTGTTAGCATGAAGAGTGCATTTATCCTTTGCCCACAACACTTACTTTCTGCTTAAGCGACACTGGCACATATTCATGATGATGTCAAATGATTAAAAAAATAAAGTACAACCTACAGTGTGGCAGATGTGTATGGTTGTAGTGGTGGATGATTGGCATGATGTGATTGGTGGACCATGACAAACTGCATCCATCCCGGGAGGAGAGGGCTCATCAGCATTTATTGCACATGCTGCAGGAACGATTGCTGCAGTGAGTTTTTGTACTACCACTTTACTCCCACGTCCCTGCACTGCTCCACCTTTCCCCCTCCTGCTTGTGCACGTACTAGACATTATTCAACTACTGTGTGTGTTTTTACTCTCTACATTACACAATTGATGGAATGTGATGTCTTGCCTTG
Source organism: Rhinophrynus dorsalis (assembly GCA_037306005.1). Lineage (NCBI taxonomy): Eukaryota > Metazoa > Chordata > Amphibia > Anura > Rhinophrynidae > Rhinophrynus > Rhinophrynus dorsalis. Next base: position 292,849,429 of record CM074720.1, read on the forward strand.
GCCCTCAACAACATTCTCAATGTCATCAGCTGTCTAATATATTTATTTGTTTAATTATTTATGTTTTTTTTTAAATGTCCAACCTATCTTATCACTGTCAGTCCAAAAAGAAAATTTTAACTAAAAAACAAAATCAAAAACTTCTTTCCCCAGATTTCTCCAACACAGAGACAATAAAAGCAAAATCAGCAAGCAATTTGTATCCCAGCTACCTGTGTCTTGCCAGTAAGTCACACCAAATTTTGGGGTGTTTTGGGTCAACCTCCTTCCTCCCTTCGCCCCCTTTGTGCCCCCAGACTCCCTTACTACAGAGAACAAATGTCCATATACCTAAATGACTCCCTAAACTAAGCTTCAGTTCCCATTTATTTGCCTATTTTCTCTAGCTCCAAAACATGCTGCTCTCTCCTCTCACAAACACAGAATGGCATGCTTTGAGAGCCTGACACCCTTGTATATAGCTGTAGAAAACTAGAGAAAACTTTCCTATGGTGATGAAAATGTTTTCTACCCATTGATTTCAATGCAATGAGCTAGGCAAAAAGTGTGAAAACAGTACTGTTTGCTGGAAAATTTTGTGGCGAAAATTTTCGCACATCCCTACTCACTCCTTCTGCGCTTTTTGATTACACTTTGCATTGGTCCTCCACCGCACCCTTATCATAGGATACTACTGACCTTTCACAGTTTCTCTCATCGTGATATCATACCTGAGAATCCCCCCTTTTTTTCTCTACACTGTGCCCCTCCCACTGCAACTTATTACCATCAATGTTATACTTCTCCTTTTCTCTCTCTTCCTCAATCTCTTTATTCTCTCTATTCTCTTTCACTCTTCTCGTTTGCTGTAAATATCACAACCAATCACATCTACAGATCACCTTGTGACCCTAGCATTTTGTTCTCCTGTTTAATTCACCCTATTGTATACTTATTACAGGAGTATGTTTCTCTATATACTGTAAAGGGATGGGTGAACATTTTCACCTCAAACCAAAATCGGCGAATAATAGCACTTCCCGCTTGCCAAAAAATTTTCTGTAAAAAGTGAAGTTTTTCAGCTTTTTTTTGCCTAGCTCATTCCATTGAAATCAATGGGAACATTGAATTCACACACACAACACATAGCAAATGTTATTTTATTTTCCAAAGGCGTAGTATAAAAGGGGCAATAGGGTGTCTGTGTGGGTGAGGTATGGCGAAAGAATCAGTTGAACAGGGAATATTTTTGGGGGGTTGTTTACTGGGATTGGGGAGGACAGGTAATAAAAACAAATCCTAAATACAACTAATAAAAAAACCCATAAGACATGGTATAAAAGTGGTCTAAGGAGGATGCCTTTGTTGGTGGGTTGACTCTGTGGAAAGAATCAGTTGAGCAGGGAATTTGTTTTGGGGTGGTTGTTGACTGTTATTGGGGGACAGTTAATAAAAAATAATAAAATAAGAAATATGCATTAGTGTTGAGCGAGCATGCTCGGCCGATGCTCGGATCGGCTCGAGCATCGCTCTGCTCGGCACATGGCGGTACTCGTACGAGTACCGCCATGTGCTCGCCCGCCATGTTCGGGTGGCAGGGATCTGTGCCGAAGGAGGCACAGATCTTACAGACGCTCCGCTGGACCACCAGGGACTGGAGGTAGGGGACATGTGGAGATGGAAGGGGGCATTGTGGAGATGAAGGGGGACATTGTGGAAGGGGGACATTGTGGAAGAGGGGCATTGTTGAGATGAAGGGGGGCATTGTGGAGATGAAGGGGGACATTGTGGAGATGAAGGGGGACATTGTGGAAGGGGGACATTGTGGAAGAGGGGCATTGTTGAGATGAAGGGGGGCATTGTGGAGATGAAGGGGGACATTGTGGAGATGAAGGGGGACATTGTGGAAGGGGGACATTGTGGAAGGGGGACATTGTGGAAGAGGGGCATTGTGGAGATGAAGGGGGGCATTGACCAGGCACCCTCCCCTCATCAGAGCAGGGGGTGCCTGGTGTAATGCTCGAGTCCTCCCATTGAATTCAATGGGGCTCGGGTGCTCGGCCGAGCACTCAAGCCTCCGGGGGTGCTCGGTCAGAGCACCCGAACACCCGAGCATCGGGGTGCTCGCTCAACACTAATATGCATGTATGTGATAGAAACAGGGACCCCCTGTCGTAACCTGCCACTGGAGTATACTGATACTAGACATGACAGAGTATTATGTAGAGGATGATTTGTAAGATTTGTTGTTCGAGGCCCAATCCCTGAGGAAACATTGATTTGTAGGACGTAGACTTGTTTGGCACAAGCCTTAAGGAAACACTTATTTGTAGGACTTAGGCTTGTTATAAACAAGTTTCCCAAAAATGTTTAATTTTTTTGTAGGCCTTTGTTGTTTTTTTTACCCCAAGAAAAAAAAAATTCCTACTGGCGTAGTGCCAGCAGGTTATGTCTTGTTGGCCAGTGGCCACTGACCATTGTCTTGTTTGGCACAAGCCCTAAGGAAACACTACTTTTCAGAGCTCAGGCTTGTTAGAAACAAGCCCCCCCACCAAATTTTGTTGTAGGCCTATGTTTTTTTATTGTTTGTTTTGTTTTTTAAAGCACAAGTCTTGAGAGAAAGTGCCAACAGATCATTTTGTGTTGGCCAGTGGCCATCACTTCTTGACCCCATTCTCACTGTGTCCACAGTGGTCTGTAGCACACTAGCCTGCTGCTCAGCATCCTGCTGCCCTTGCAACTTAACAGCAGCAGGAATTAGAGAAGTTGTAAATTATGCAAATTCCAAAAGCTCAATGCTGGTGGTGATTCCCTTCCCTGTCTCCCATTCCTTCTCAGATTGGGCTAAAAAGGCCATCAATGTTTCTTCTACTCCAGCTTCTCTACCATCATCATCACCACCACTACTAGTTCCTCCATGCTGCTGTTGCTCTATTACAGACATCTCACTGCTGGTTGGAGTAGGTGATGAGAAACATGACAGAGGGTCCTGTAATGTCACACTTCCCATTTCTTGGTGACCTGAAGAAGTCAGACTGGCAGCACTAGCAACAGGGATGGGCAGCTGATCTGTGCTTCTGGTGATTGTAGTATTATTGCTGATAGGTAACAGTTCTGCCTTCTTCAGGATCATGTTCCACCTGGACAATGTTGAGAGGGGAAGGAGACTCCCAGGGTCAGGGGAATGGTGTGGGATCCCTTGACCACTAGTCTGGATACTCTCAATTGCTTCCCTTACCAATCCCCTAACACTAGTCCCAAGCTGCTTCACTATCACTGTTACTAGTACTACCATTAACACAAACCACATCAAGTTCAGCCCCTGAGTCTTCCTCCTCAGTCACTGGTAATATGAATATCACTCCCTCCTTCACTCCTAGCACTAATAAGCTGCTGGACCTTCATAGTAGTAGTACTAGCACTGGTGGGACTGCTTGGGGTGGTAATTGTGATTTAGGGTCCCTCCCCTGCTCTCACACTTGGCATCATTTTCTCCTTCCCCCGCCTGAGAATTTCAAGACACACTGGTAGTAGCAAGTTCAGCACTGGCAGCAGGCACAGCATTGGTGGCAGCAGGGACAGCACTGGCAGCAGGCACAGCACTGGTGGTAGCAGCGGCAGCATGTCTGACAGCAGGCACAGCATATCTGGCAGCAGGTGTAACACCTCTGGCAGTAGGCACAAGCAGCTGACCTGTTCTGATCTCACTACTACCCTCTTCTTCCTACCTTGATATTAGTTTTCCCAAGATCCCTAGGGGTGATTATGGGTGACTGGCCAGCACTTGGTATGTAGTGGTCACTTCCTCCTCATCCTCAGACTCAGTGGACACATAACGGTCCTTCCAGTTTCTCCTTTTCTTATTTTTAAACTTACTCATAGTGATATCAGTCACTGTGAGCCTCTCCTGCCTCAGTATTGCTATGAGTAGAAAGCAGAATAGCACAGAATCTCTCTCTCGCTTTGTGGCTGCTTCTATTTTGTTTTACTTCCTGGAAAACAACACTTTTTTTTATAGAGAAAAACATGTTAATCAATGGGCGAAAACTAGCCATTGAAAAAATGGTGAAGAATTTTTGCCAATGGGCGAACAATGGAAAGATTTTTATAGCTGTATTTAAAGAGGATTTTTCCAGCAAAAAAGTGGACAACAAGGTGATGTTTGTGGGAACATGATGGGACCTTTCGACCACCCCTATTAACTTGTTATGCAAGTATGCTGCTAATAATTTTTATACAAGGTTTGCAGTTTTATGTAAGCCTTATCATAGTTTTCTCTCTGTCTTTCTGACCCTTTAAATTTGACTATATGACTCTATGGCTCTGAACACTGATCAGCAAAGAGGGCATTTTTGGTTCTTAATTCTATGATGGCAAAAAAAATTAGTGGAAAAGTGGGAAAAAATTAATTTTGTTTGGCTAGAATTTCCTATGTGAAAAGTAAAAAAAATCATGGAATTGCTCCTAGGAGCAAAATTTTTAGTTTGGCCCATCTCTAGATGTAAGGTAAGGTATGCTTTTTGCAGATGATACAAAGATTGGAAACAGGGTAGACATTCCTGGTGAAATAAGCCAAATGGCAAATTATTTAGGTAAATTAGAAGAATGGATAAGAGTATGGCAGCTGCAGTTTAATATTGATAAATGTAAAGTTGGGAAGTAAAAATTCAAAGGCAGAATATAGTATTAAGGGTACCATGCTGTTGGAGACAATTGTGGAAAGAAATTTATTAGTAATTATTTCTGATAAATTAAAGGTAGGCAGGCAATGTATTAAAGCAGCTGGGAATGCAAGTAGGGTGCTGGGTTTTATAGCTAGGGGCATTAGTAGCAAAAAGAGAGATGTGATCATGCCACTTTACAGATCTCTGGTTAGACCTCACCTAGAGTATTGTTTATAGTACTGGAGACCCCATATCCAGAAGGATAGATATACAGTACCGTACAAAAGATTTAGGTAGGTGTGAAAACAATGCTGTAAAGTAAGAATGCTTTCAAAAATATTAATAGTTGTTTTTAAAAATTAACAAAATTATAGTGAGTGAACAGAAGAAAAATATAAATCAAATCAATTTTGGTGTGACCATGCTTTTGCTTCAAAACAGCCTAATTTCTTCTAGGTACACTTGCACAATGATTTTGTAGGCATATAATTAGGTGTATGGTTAAACAATTATACCAAACAGGTGCTAATGATCATCAATTTAATTTGTGGTTTGAAACACAATCATTAACTTAAACAGCTGTGTAGGAGGAATAAAACTAGCTGAGGAACATCCAAATTCAGCTAACAAGGTGAGGTTGTGGAAGACAGTTTAATGTTAAAGACTGAGCACAGCAACATGACACAAGGTAGTTATGCTTTATCAGCAAGGTCTCTCTCTGGGAGAATTTTCAAGGCAGACAGGGGTTTGCAGATGTGCTGTCAAAACTATTTTGAAGAAACATAAAGAAACAGGCAACATTGATGACTGTAGATGCAGTTGTTAGCAATTCACTCAGCTCAGAATTGGTAGAATCAGTGTGATCCTGGTACACCCATGTTACAGTTTTCAGACACTCACACACCGATGGTTTAGTAAAACTCAATTTTATTAAACAAAGAGTAAGTACTGTAGTACATGCAGAACAGTAGATAATGTAAATGCAATACAAGTCACAAATAACAAAAGCGTAGGCAGTAAAGGTACTCCCGTAGTAACCCAGGATCTAGACTAGAACAGCAGCAGGGAGAATCTGGTCCTGAAACTGAGAGTACCACCGGGTGTGGCAGGAAAGTAGACCCACTACTGGGGCTAGAAGGCCATGGTTATGAGGAGGAGCCCCGACAGCAGTCTCCCCAGAGCGTTCGGGAGTACAACAGGAGTAGGCAATATGGGAAAGGCAACAAGATCCCTAGAGGTCAGCAAGTCTGACTGAAACTGAGGCAACAGGATCCCTAGAATGCTAGGGAGGTCAGCAGGACTGACTGGAACTGAGGCAACAGAACACCTAGTACTCTAGGTGGTAAAGCGATACTGACAGCAAATAGCGAGGCAACCAAACCACCTGAAGGGACTAAGGCCACCAGCTCGTGACCGGACTCACTTTACCCACGCAGCAGCCGACGTTCGAGCAATGGACGCTTCAGACCCCAGACAGGCCCTAAGGCCGCACAGACAGAGACTAACAAGGTGCACAAGGAGCAACAGCCAACCTCGTAGTGATGGAATGACAACCTGTACTGGGTCAAGCGTAACACAGGTGCGGGTACACTGGGAGGAGAGACACACAGTGCAGGACAGGCACTGTTGGTGAAGGGCAAGCAGATAGCCGAGTAGGAACTCGGAACAGGATAGGCATCCAAGCCGGGTCAATACACAGGGCAGGATGGTCAGTCAGGCCGGGTCGGCACATAGAGCAGGATAGTCAGCCAAGCCAGGTCGGTACACAGAGCAGGATAGTCTGCCAAGCTGGGTCGGTAGATAGAGCAGGATAGTCAGTCAAGCCGGGTCTGTACACTGAGCAGGATAGTTAGCCAAGCCGGGTCACAACGGAAGTCAGGTGCTGGCGATCGAACAGGACCGTAGTCAGTCAAGCTGTGTCATACACAGGATACCAGGAACCACAGGAACAAACGCTAGATACTGGAACATCACGAAAGTGTGCCGCCATAATGACAGCGCTAGAATATAAAGGCAATCAGTAGGAGGAGTCAGCGTTGATCACAAAGGAATGCTGTAAGGAAACAACCAGGAAGTAGCAATGTCCTCGCAACCAGAGGAATCACGGGCACCCACTACAGTCTAGAGACATTTGGTCAGAAGTTGTCTTCGTGGAAAACTTGCAGCCAAAAAGCTATACCTCCGACGCGGAAACAAGGACAAGAGACTCGAATATGTACGAAAACACTCTGGACTCACGAGTCACAATTTGAAATATTTGATTGTAGCAGAACGAAGATTTGCTCGCTGAACAGCTGGAGGGTGGTACAAGAATGAGTGTCTGTGGGCAACAGTGAAGCATGGTGGAGGTTCCTTGCAAGTTTGGGGCTGTATTTCTGCAAACTGAGTTGGGGATTTGGTCAGAATTAATAGTCTCCTCAATGTTGAGAAGTACAGGCAGATACTTTTCCATCATTCAGTACTATCAGAGAGGCATCTGATTGGCCACAAATTTACTCTGCAGCATGACAGCGACCCCAAACATAAAGCCAAAGTCATTAGGAACTATCTTCAGCATAAAGAAGAACTAGGAGCGCAGGAAGTTATGGCATTGTCACCACTGAGTCTGTCTGGGATTTAATGAAGAGAAAGAAGCAGTTGAGGCTGCCTAAATCCATAGAATTGTTAGTTCTCCAAGATGTCTGGAACAATCTACTTGTAGAGTTCCTTAACAAAGTGTGTGCAAGTGTACCTAGAAAAACTGATGCTGTGGTGGTCACACCAAATATTGATTTGATTTAGATTTTTCTACTTTCCCCTCACTATCATTTTATTAACTGATAAAAATAAACTATTAACATACCTATTTTTGAAAGCATTCTTACTTTACAGCATTTTTTCATTGCCTAAGATTTTTGCACAGTACTGTATATTCTGGAGAGAATTCACAGAAGGGCTGTTAACCTTTTGAGTGCCAGAGGGGTAAGCAACACATTGCTTTGCAATGTGTTGCCTACCTCTCTGGCACTCAAAGGGTTAATAAAGTAAATACTTTACAGAATAAAAATATCAGGGTAAAGGATCTAAACATATATATCTTGGAGATGAGAAGAGAGAGAGGGGATGTGATAGAAACATTCAGATACATAAAGGAATTCAGCAAACTAGACGAGAGAAGTACAATTCAAAGGAGTAGAAAGGAGAGGTCGTAGTCTAAAACTAGAGGGGCAGAGGTTTAGATGTATTGTAAGAAAGGTTTACTTCACTGAGAGGGTGGTAGATAAGTGGGAGAGGTTAATACTGTGAGGGAATTAAAGTATGCGTAAGATAGGCATACAGATATCCAAAACATAAGACAAGACCAAGGACCAAATAAGGTTTGAGGTTTTTTTACAATCGCAAAAATGGGCAGAATGTTTCTTGGTAGGCATGGGTGAAACTTTTTCGCCTCAAAATGAAATCGGCGAAAAATGGCACTTTCCCCTTGGCGAAAAATTTTCTGCGAAAAGTGCAGATTTTCTGCTTTTTCACGCTTTTTTCACCTAGCTCATTCCATTGAAACCAATGGGAACATTGAAGTTACACACAACATAAAACAAATATTATTTTATTTCCCAAAGGCATAGTATAAAAGGGACATGAGGGTGCCTGTGTTGGTGGGTGTAGGAAAAGAATCAGTTGAACAGGGGATAATTTTGGGGGGGGTTGTTTACTGGGATTGGGGGGCAGTTAATAAAAATTAAATCCTAAATAAAATAAAAAAAACCCATAAGACATGGTATAAAAGGGGTCTGAGGAGGGTGCCTGTGTTAGTGGGTGGAGTTTGGGGAATGAATCAGTTGAAAAGGCAATTTGTGTTGGGGGGGGTTTCTTGACTGGTATTGGGGAGACAGTTAATAAAAAAATAAAATAAAATGAGGCAGTTGTATGTAAAGTGATAGAGACAGGACCCCCTGACATGAGCTGCAATTTGACCTAATAGAGTATTTTGTAGAGGAGGATTTGTTAGATTTGTTGTTAGAAGCCAAAGCCCTGAGGAAGCATTGATATGTAGGACTTAGGCTTCTTAGAAACAAACCCACAAAAATTGTTTTTTTTTTGTGTAGGACTTTTTTTTTTTTCAAAGCACAAGCCCTGAGAAAAAAAATTCCCTACTGGCCTAATGCCAGCAGGTCAAGTTGGCCGGTGGCCACAGGCCACTGTGAAATGTCCTCCTCCATCCTGAGTCTGAGTCCATAATTGCGGAATTTGCAACTGCTGTACATGATGCTGCTGCTGCTGAGATGTTTAAGCAGCAGAATGATTAGGCAGCTAAAAGGGACTGGGATCAACAATAGCAGTAACATGATTGATTGATGATGAAGGTTCCACTTGTCTTGACTATCTCCAGTGATGCGCCTGAGGCAGTAGCAGCACAATAAGTAGCACCCAGTCTATGTGGCTAAAAGAATAAGTTGGCCAATAATTCTTTTCCACCTGTCACTCCTCCAAAATCAGGGGTGTGTTGTTATTAGAATATACTTTTTTCCCTTGAGAGCAGGGATTGTATCACGGTGCCCGTGATTGCTGCAATTCAGTGTCTATCACCTGTATGGGGCTCCCATTGGCTGTCTGCCTTCAGCCCACCTAACATTGCCTTTTTAAACTCAGTCTGGGCACCCTCTGGTTGCCCTTTCGTGTTGTCTTTGACAGCATTCACTTCCTCCTTGCTGTAGTAGCTGATTGGGCCTGTTGCTGAGTTCCTGAGTCACCTGTTCCTGAGTTCCTGCCAGCTTTGTCAGTTCCAGTCCGGTTCCGGGTGTTCTTATCAGTAGCTGATGCTCCTGTTGCCAGTCTGCTTGGCCGCGCTTGATCCTGTTGATCTTCTCTGCTGGTTCCTGTTGTTTCCTGCTTCCAGTTCCTGCATCTGTGGCGACATTGTTCTTCATTCACTTCTGCGACATTTCCTCCTGTTGGTTTCCAGCGTGCAGATGCTGGTTTGCTTCACTAAGCCTTCCAGCTCACATTCAGCCTGTTGGTCCCAGCGTGCGGATGCTGGTTCGTTCCATTAGCCTTGTGGCTTTCATTACAGTCTGTTGATCCCAGAGTGCGGACGCTGGTTTGCTCCATTAGCCTTGAGGCTCCCATTACAGTCTGTTGGTTCCAGCGTGCGGACGCTGGTTTGCTCCATTAGCCTTGCGGCTCACATTACAGTCTGCTTGTTCCCAGCGTGCGGACGCTGGTTCGCTCCATTAGCCTTGCGGCTCACATTATAGTCTGTTGGTCCCAGCGTGTGGATGCTGGTTTGCTCCATTAGCCTTGCTGCTCACATTCAATCTGTTGGTCCCAGCATGCGGACGCTGGTTTGCTCCACTAAGTCTTGCGGCTCTCATTCTGCCTGTATGTTCCTAACGTAGGGCGCTGGTTTACTCCCTGACTTGCAGTCAGGTTCTTAATGGTTCCGAGTGCACTGTCCAGTCCGAACAGCATTGATTCCTACAGTATATGGGCACGTGAGTTCTGATTACTGTGAAACCACTTGACCTGGTAACCTCTATATTCCATCTTACTGTCATTATCATCTGACCGTCATTAGGTTACTGTGGTTGTCACCTTCCTTTGGGCTGCCTTGCCCAGTATATTGGTAAGGCCGGTAGAACCTTTCACTTTGCCACCTTAAGGTTGCCTTACCCGGTATTGGCAAGGCCGGTAGAGCCTACTTATTGGTATTCCGTCAGGCTGCCTTGCCCGGTATATTGGTAAGGCCGGTAGAACTGCATACTATTCCATCTTAAGGTTGCCTTACCCGGTATTGGCAAGGCTGGTAGAGCCTACTATACTGGTATCCCGTTAGGCTGCCCAGCCCGGTATATTGGCTGGGCCGGTAGAGCCTCTTGTTCCAGACTCGCCTGGGTTGCTTTGCCCGGTATATTGGCAAGGCCGGTAGAACCTATTTGCTATTGTCATTATCTGCTATGTATTGTTTGTATGTGCATGAAAACCCTGTGGGATTGCCTTTAACTTTTCAATAAAGTTATGTTTTTACCTAAACCTTACGTCTGAGAGTCTTAACAAACCGTGACAGATTGTACTTCTCATCAGTAACTGCAATGTGCACAGTGTGTGTGATAAATAACATCTGGGGGTACAACTGTATCCAAACACTATGACACCTGAAACTAAATACTGCCACTGTCACTATACCCCTTGTTCAGACCCTGCTAAGGACACCTGTTAACTTGCTGACAGTTTAATAGTAATGATGAACCCTCCCTGCCAGCATCCTAATATATTCTGCAGGATGGAATCTCCTCAGATGCCACTTGATGACCTGGTATAAGTTCTCCTCCACCACCCTGGCATGTGTGGTCAGTTGTCAAGGTATAGCTGAGCTGCTCTAATGCTGCTGCTTGATTCTACTGTCTGAGCTTATCCAGTGCTCTGCTATCCATTACTGCTGCCTTCACTTTGCTGAATCAGGCTGAATCAGCTGACCTTTCTGCGTTTGCTCACCTGACTTCTATCAGCCAACCCTCCCAGGGTATTTAAAGCAGCTTGTCTCACTACCTGATCACCCTTGTGTTTGCTTCTGGCTGCAAGAGTGTTCTGCTGCATCCCTGATTTCCTGTGTATGACCTAGCTTCCTCTGACATCCCTTCTGGTTCCTGACTGCTGGCTTGTTCCTAACATCACTGATCTCCATATTCCTGACCCTGGCTTGGCTGAGTACCTGTCTTGGTTCCTGACCCCGGCTTGTCTTTTGGTTTACGCTTCTGGATCACAATTTTGTTTTGTTTGTTTTTGTTATTTTAATAAAAGTGTTTTGTACTGGTTCCTGGTCACTATCAGTAGACAAGGGCCATGAATTCCGAAGGTGCAGGCAATCTACCAAATGTTTTTTTCAGGATGGACCAGGTAGACCAGCGCATGGACCAGTTTGAGTTTGCCCTCCAGACTTTGTTGCTCCGTACTGCGCATCTGGCTCTACCGCCTCAGCAACCCCCGGCACAGGCTGCCCCTATAGTTGCTGCGCTCCCACTCTGACTGCCAGTGGTGGTTCCAATGTTGCTAGCAGCATGACTGGGCCCGCCCCATTTCCCCAGCAGAGGTTTCCTGAACCAGGTTGGTTGCTGTCTGGAGATGGTACCAATGTCCTTTCTGTCTGATAGGAGTAAGGTGGGCTTTGTGATTTCCTTTCTCTCTGACAGGGCATGGGCTAACTTCCTTTGGTAGACGCAGAAACCTATAGTGTACAATTACCCTGAGTTTGTGGCATCCTTTAAAAGGGTATTTGATGTACCGGGCTGCTCCACCTCAGCTGCAAAGCAACTAATGTCCATCCAGTAGGGCACAAGGAAGGTTTCAGATTATGCCATAGAGTTTCGTACCCTGGCAGACAAGGATGGTTGGAATAATGAGGCTCTTGTGGCTGCTTTCTCTAATAGGCTTTCAGATACAGTTAAAGATGAGATTGCAGCCCGGGACCTCCCCAGAGATTTAGAGGAACTGGTCTCATATTGCATCTTGATTGACTCCTGTATTCTTGAGAGACCTTCCTTCCGGGAGCACCTACGGAGGCATCCCATTCGTTTTGCTCCAAGCTTTTCTTTCCCTCACATGACTCCACCTCCTACCATGCCTACCAGTCTCGAGACCTCAGGCGAGGTGGAGCCCATGCAGCTTGGGTTCACTCACCTTTCAGTCGCTGAAAGGGTCTTTAGGAGGAGGGAGGGCCTGTGCGGTAAAGCAGGGCATATGCTGCAAATTTGCCCCACACGTCCAGGAAAATGCCTACATAAGGTCCTATAGGGGACAGACCTTAGGTGGCGTCTCAGTGTCCCCGGCTATCCAGAAACTTCTAATCTTCGTTGTGCTCTCTTGAGGACAGCGTTCCATTATTACAGAGGCACTTATTGACTCCTGTGCAGCTGGCCTCTTTATCGACACTGTCTTCATCCACAAGCACTCCATTCAATTGCAGGTCTGTACCACTCCACTTGCCATTGAGTCAAATGATGGCAGACTCCTACAGCCACCGCAGGTCACCCACGAAACCATTCCTTTGTCTATGGCTGTAGGAGCTCTCCATCATGAAACCTTATAATTCCAGGTGATCCACTCTCCTCACTATCCTGTGGTCCTGGGTTATCAATGGTTGCACAGACACAATTCCACATTCGATTGGGTAAGGGCCAAAGTCATAGCATGGTCACCTAACTGTTCCAAGACATGCCTAGCAAAAGTGGTGAAGGTGCTAACCACATCCCCGGTCTCTTCGCTGCCTGAAGAGTACCAAGAGTTCCAGGATGTATTTGATAAGGGCCGGGCTGGTGAGCTCCCACCTCACCCCCCATATGATTGTACCATTAAGTTGTAACGGGATGCTATACCTCCTCGAGGTCGAGTCTACCCTCTTTCTTTCGCGAATAATAAAGCCATGGACGAGTATGTTGCAGATGCACTGTCCCTGGGCTTCATTCACAAGTCCTCCTCTCCTGCTGGAGCTAGATTCTTCTTCATGAAGAAAAAGATTGGAGAACTGAGACCCTGTATAGATTACAGGGGGCTCAACAGTATCACAGTCAAAAACGCCTACCCTATTCCTCTTACTACCTAGCTATTCGATCAATTAAAAGGGTCCAAGGTGTTCACCAAGTTCGACCTGCGAGGGGCGTACAATTTGGTATGGATGAAGGAGGGCAACAAATGGAAAAACGCGTTTAACACTAGGAGCGGGCATTACGAATACCTCATAATGCCCTTCGGTCTCTGTAATTTTCCCCCGGTTGTCCAGTAATTCTTAAAGGATGTCCTCTGGGACATGCTTCTACAATGCGTGGTGGTATATTTAGATGACATTCTGATCCATTCCGCCTCCATGGAAAGCCACCATACAGATGTAGCCCTAGCAGCACCCATTTTGGCACACCTGAAACCTGAGCTTCTATTTATACTCGAGGTTGATGCGTCTGAGACAGGAGTAGGCGCCCTCCTGTCTCAATGTCCTACTCCTGAGAGCCAGTTTCACCCGTGTGGGTATTTCTCAAAGAAGCTAAGTCCTGCAGAGTGCAACTATGAAATTGGTTGCTGTGAATTGCTAGCTATAATACTCGCTCTTAAAGAATGGAGGCATTTGCTTGAAGGAACTTCAGTGCCAATCCTAATCCTCACTGATCAAAAAAACCTCACATACCTGTTAGAAGCTAAGCGCTTGACTCCCCTAACACTAGTCCCATGGCTGCTTCACCATCACTGTTACTACAACTACTACTAACACCATACACATCAAGTTGAGCCCCAGGGTTTTTCTCCTCACAGTCACTAGTAATATGAGTATATTGATTACCCACTACTTCATTCCTAACACTAACAAGCTGCTGGATCTTCTTACTAGTAGTAGTACTAGCACTAGTGAGACTGCTTGGGGATGGCAAGTGTGACTTAGGATCCCCTGCTATGACACTTGTCATCATCTTCTCCTTTCCCCCTCCTGAGTATTAAGGGGGAAGGCACACTAGCAGGGTCAGCTCTGGTGGCAGCAGCTTCAGAACTGGCAGCAGGCACAGCACTGGTTTCAACAGCGGCAGCAATGGTGGCAACAGAGGCAGCACATCTAGCAGCAGTCACAGGCAGCTGACCTGTCCTGCTCTCACTAGTACTATAATTTCTCCCTCCCTTCCCATTCCCTTTTCTCCCTCCCTTCCTGTTAAATTCCCAAAGATCCTGTGGGGTGATTTAGGGGGATTGGACTGCATTGGTTCAGAAGTGCTCACTCCCTCCTCCTCCTCAGACTCAGTAGACACATATGAGTCCTTCCAGCTCCTCCACTGATTATGGTTTTCACAAAATTTCCAGTGGGAACATGGCGAAAGATTTTGCCCATCTGTAGTTCTTGGCCTCGATTCAATTTACCCCATTAAAACTGTTGGTAGGGCAAAAATGGATACTGACAGGGACACACAAACTGTGTTACAGGAAGTATTCAATTGCCCTACCAACAGGAATCAGAATGAACGTTGTGCCAAAGAACCTGACTTTTGGCCAAAAACCCAAGCTAAATAGAGTGAGAAATGGGAGCATTTAAGAAAAAAGGCCAACACTCGGTGTTAAGCACATAGCGTGAGTTAAACACAGTCACCCTTCCAAACACTAACCCTACACCACCCCTAACATGAAAGTTAATCAATACTAGCCCTAACACTATATTAACACCCAGAACCCAGATCTGTAACATGTACCTGTCATCTACAGTTAGTCTTCTTCCGTAATCTTCTATCTTCCGTCTTCTCCTTTCTCTTCATCTTCATTCTTCTTATCTTCATTCTTCTTATCTTCTTCTTTGTGGCAAATCCAACTTCACTAAAAAGCAAAAAAAAAAAGGCCAAATGAAATGTGCTCCTAAAGACTACTCATAAAAGATATGCTGGCCTAAATACTGGGGGGGATAGACTCAAACCCCTGATCCACCCTCTGTGTGAGACTCTCTCTCCCTCCCATATTCAACCCAACTACAATTTTAACCTTTTGTATTACATGTATGTGTGCAATGATGAACAATGCAATTCTCATCTCTTTGGCATTCAAAGGGTTAAGTTAATTTAGCAAATGATCCAGGCCAAGGGAACAGGGTTTCCCCAAAGCTTCATTTGCCTGTATCCACATGTGTCACTGCTACCGATCTAGGCGTTCCCCAACCCCCTATCACATTTTCTGTATTACCAATTTCCCTGTTTTACATAAAAGTATCAACACATTACAAAGAAAAACTTACAACACAAACAAAAATATTTATCAAAAAAGGTAGAAAGCTCCTGCCAGGTTAATGTATAATAAACAATTATTAAAATGAACTGCTGCTCACTCTTAGTAGAGTGCAGTAAATCCAATCGCTGATTTAACTCACTAGATGCTAAACAGGTTGCAGGGTTACCTGTCCAATTGGAGCCCAGTAATTTGGTGACAAACAAAAAGCTGCATTAAAAATCTCACCCGCATCAATTTGTCTCGTTAAGAATGTTGCGTGCATATTTACAGCGTCATCATAGAGTTGCACATCAAATGAGCTTTGTTTATTATCACAAGCGAATTAATGTAACTGAGCATTAATGCACTGCTAGTTGAAGCTTGGCAGTATTGAGGAGATTTGAATATCCACTCCACGCTGCCTCCCTTGGGTGTGTATGTGAGGAGTTTAGATTATGGATTACTAATGTAACACAATATGTATAACAAATTAACAAAACATTTAGTAAATAATTAAATAACAATAAAAGGTTTGAACTTTTTAGCATTCTTTATTAAAAAAAATCAAACTGTAACACACTATAACAAATTAAACGGGAACTCCCACCCCTATTAAACTACTACTCATCTTAACGTTCCATGTGGGAAAATCTTCAGGGTTTTTTATTATTTTATGCAGTATAGCCTGAGATCTAAGCTTTGAAACATAAGATCATTCCACAGCCTGTCAATCTTCGCCTCTTCCCCTCACAAGCTGGATTCCTCCATCAGAGTAGGAGGTGCCAACAGGGAACAACTGGGGAGGGGAAGAGGCTAAGATTGACAGGCTGCGTAACGATCTTATGTTTCACATCTTAGATCTCGGGCTATACTGCATAACATAATAAAGGAAAAACACTGAAGATTTCCTCACATGGAATGTTAAGATCAGAAGTACTTTAATAGTGGTGGGAGTTCCCACTTAAGCAAGCAAAACATTTGGTATAGTTTTTAACAAAACACAAACAGCAGCTGTGGGCATTAGAAAAAATGTATAATAACAAGTCTATTTAGAGAAATGCAAATTATGTGGCACAGCTTTAAGGTATGCAGCCAACAGTGTGCTGGAACAGTTTTCAACAATTATTTTCAATTTTCTGGCATTTTCCTATACAATTTTTTACTTGTTGTGGCTCCTGTCCAGTAGCATATTGTTCCAATTTTAATTCAGTCAGGATTTGTTCCTTTTTTAATCCAATAATAAATTTACAGATACTTGGGTGGCATGCCCCTAGCAGATGGCTGAATCCTCTAGGCCACTGTCCACTGCTATACTCTGGGCATTTCCATATACGCTTTCCATTGATAATTTTCTCTTGGTGGAAGGTGCATCCATCCACCAACAGCAATTCAGGTCCCTTGGTGCTTCAAATGAATTCCAAAGGCATAGTGAAGTTGCAGGATTGACGCTTTCAGTGCAGCCAAGTAGACTTCAAAGTTGATAATGGCATATCACTCACTAGCAGATGAATTTATAAACATTGACTCGCTCGTGATACTAAATGCCGCACATTTGATGAGCGATACTATGATGACTCTGTAAGTACTCACGTGTCATTGTTATGGAGATTTTGATGGGGCGGTGAAACTTTTTTCTTTTATTTTTTGTTCTACATTGTTATTGGATTACAAAAAAAAAGGAAAAAGCATTAAAATTTGATCAACATACTTCTGGACAGGAGCCACAAAGAATAAAAAAGTTATATGGAAAATGACAGAAAATTGAAAGTAATTGTGGAAAACTATCCCAGCATAACCTTGATGTGGCACATAATTTGCATTATTCTAAATAGACCTGTTGTCGTAATCAATTCTAATGTTGTTGTTGTCTAATGTTATTTTATTTTAAATATTGCATTAAATTATATAACACAATTATTAAAAAATAAAGAAACCGATAAAAAATGTAAAAAACACAGTGTTTTTTGGTTCACTGGTGATCATTTGTGCATAATGGATTAATTTTTTATGAAGAGTGCATGAAAGGTATGACCGATCATTTGTGTTTGTTTAAACCTCAATAGAAGCATTACTCTGTTATTCTGTGTACATAAAATTATTTGTTCTTGCTAGCTTCATTAAAAAAAATAAGAATTTGCTGTCAGTAGGTCATGAATGGACCTACATTCATCTTGCCACCAGCACTGAAGGAATTAATACCTACAACTCTGCCCTCTACTTATTTAGTTTGTCTTGTGTCTATTTGTCTATTCTGTGCTTCTCTCTCCCTTAAAGGCATAGTAATGTTTCATAATAAAAGCAGCTCTATTTAATCATCATAGTATTTGGACTTTGGAGAGTGTTATTTCAATTCTGTCAGAGTTGTAGTTCAGGAGTAATTCAATGACAAAGTATCCCCCTCCCACCCCTTTTACTTATGTAACACTGCTCAGCCAGATCAGAAGGGAGGTGCCCAGGTAGATTGCAGAGAGGGACAATCTTCAATTAAGATAAGGGAAAAACCTGAAAAACTTGTCAAGGGGGGAAGGGCTTTCATTGTTTTCATAGAAAGAAGATTGTCCCCTGCTGTTATCTGTCTGGTCTATGGACTGCATTCCACATCTGAAAAGAGATGGCTTACACTAGGTGAAAGGGCCGGGAGGGGTAAACTTTGCTTGTGAATATCTCTTAAACCATAAAGGTTTGAGAGATAAGACTTATATCGTTCTTCATGTTTTTTTAATGCCTACAAAATAAAATAAAGATAAAATGAAGTATTACTATCCCTTTAATCTCATAGTACAGAAGAGAGAGCGGGAGAACAGTCACAAAGGCAATACACACACAAAAACTGTAAACACACACACAGACTGTCACAGTTTTCTCAATCCCCACAGTCATCACAGAAATGTTTAACCCTCTGTGTGGCACAGGGGTATGCAACAGATTCCAATGCATTACGTACCCCTCAGACACTGGGGGGATGAAGCTTAGCTTTAAAAAGAACCCACACTGGTACTTTTTAGATAAAATAATGGCAAACAGGTTACAATATAAATATTTTATTATTTCAGCACAAACTTCTTTTTTTCCTCTGTTGGTGACGCAGTTGCCTGCTGAGGGACTGCACCCTTGCCTCTATGGCAAAAACATTTTTGTTCAATGGCAGCTGCTGCTGCCTGGGGAGGACAAAGAGGATGATGGGAAGCAAAAAAGGTAGTGGGATGGGGCTCCATCAGAGCCTCTTCACCTGATGATGCAAGGGGAAGGATGAGGGGACAACTCTTGTCCAGTGAATGTTTCCGGATAATCTAGAATGAAAAATTGAAATATCCTGAATATCCATGCATGTTATACTTTTAAAAGAAGGACAAGTCATATGACACTATAAGATACATATATAAAACCTACATCTCCACACACACACCCAGGGGCGGCAGAATGGAGGAAATATTTAGATCTTTTGTATACTGCTTGTCCAGGACATACAGTGACTGCAATACACACATAATACACATACACACATAAACATAGCATACACTAACATTCAAACACAATACATCTAAAACAGGAACACAATACATACAACACATACAATAAACACAATAGACACACAATAAAGAGACACAATAAAAACAAATCCATGCATAATATACACAAAGCACACACACACACACACACACACACAGATTGTGCACATACACACATACACAATACACAAAATGTTATGCACAAAACACTATACTAAATATGGTATGCACTATATGCAAAAAAAATATGCAAACCACTATGAGCAAGCTGCTATATGCAATACAATATCCACAAATAGCTACATGCACACATGCTTACAATCTCACATGCTCATTCACACACACTGTCGCTCACTGATGGAGAGTTATGTAACACAATGCTTTGCAATGCATTGCACACCGTTTTGGAGCTGAAAGGCTAAGGACTTAAAATGCAACTATCCAGTCATTATGGACATTGGGAGAGATGTAAATATTTAAGGCCATGCCTGACCCGTTCTTATTCATTGCTGTGACCACCACATGTATAAATGTAACTAGAATACTTTATAAGTACCAACACTCATAATAAGGAATAAGGACATTTTAAGTATCCATTCACAAAAACGAAGAAGAACACATTTTATAAATCTCTCCCATTGTCTCCTTTCTGGATGTGTGTGGAAAATTGTCTTTAATTTTTTTGACCCTATTACTATCAGGCGCGTATCACATTCTATGTTTATTTAGTCATGATTACAACTTCAACGGAGATTCTTTTGGTTTCTGTTTTAGTTTTTTTGGGTATGTGCATACTAATTACGTGTAGTGATAAGTCTGAATGAAGCACAGACCTTTTGATAAAGTGTGAAGGTGTGACTTGTAAAGAAACTCCAAGAAAGAAAAAAATGTGCATACCAATTACATGTACAGATAAGTCTGAATGAAGCACAGACCTTTTGATAAAATGCAAAGTTGTGACTTGTAAAGAAACTCCAAGCAAAGAAAGACAAAATGCAAACTTGTGGTCACGGCTTCCAGAGTATTATTGAATGAGTAGGAGGAGTGCCATGCCCTGAGCAAGAGTGTAGTTCAGGGGAAGAAAGACCTGGGGTAGACTGATACTTGACGAGACAGAGTATTTTGTAATGGATGATTTGTAAGATTTGTTGTCAGAGGCACAAGCTCTGAGGAAATATTGATTTGTAGTACTTAAACTTGTTTGGCACAAGCCCTAAGGATGCATTGATTTGTAGGACTTAGGCTCGTTAGAAACAAGCCCTCAAATTATTTTTATTATTTTTTTGTAGGCCTTTTTTTTTTTTTAAGCACAAGCCCTGAGAAAAAAAATGCCCTACTTGCCTAGTGCCAGTAGGTCATGTTGTGTTGGTAAGTGGCCAGTGGCCATTGTCAAATGCCCTGATATAATTGGTGAACTTGTGACTGCTGTTCTTGCTGTTGCACCTGAGTTGTTTAAGCAGCAGAATGATTGAGCATCTCATAGGGAATGGGATCAACAACAGCAGTAACATGGGTGATGGATGATGCAGGTTCAACTTGCCATGGTTAGCTCAAGAGACGGGGCCTCAAGCAGCAGCAGCACCATAACTAGCCCTCACCACTTCAGATATATGTGGAGAAAAGAAAATGTGGCTGATAATTCTTCTCCACCTGCCCCTCCTCCAAAATCATGAGTGCGTTGTTACTAGAACAGACAATTTTCCCTTCAGAGTATCTGTGCCTCTCATCAGCAACTGCAATGTGCACAGTATGTGTTGTAAATAACACCATGACACCAGACACCAAGGTACTGCTGCTGTCACTATGCCCCTTGTCCACACCCCGATAAAGAAACATGATAACTTGCTGACAGTTTGATAGTAATGATGAACCCTCCCTGCCACCAGCTTAGCATATTCTGCAGGATGGAATCTCCTCAGTTGCTGCCTGATGCCCTGCTTCCTATTCTCTTCCACCACACTGCCATGAGTGGTCAGTGCACCATACAGTTACCCTAGAGGAAGAAGGTGAGCTAGCTGTTTCGTTCATTATCAAACCTCCAGCCTCTTTCTGGGTTTCTCTATTCTTCCTCCTCTTTGATCTTCGCCTCGCCTCTTGTTAACTTTTGGGAGGGTCATGGGGTACAGCAAAAGAGGTGCTCAATTTCTGTGGTGGGTGTTTTGCTTTAACATGTTTGACATAAATATCATGGTGTCTGTGTTTCATGTGTGTTATCAGGGTGAATGTGCCAAGGCTCATTTCATTCTTTACACATCTCAATGACTTGTCATAAATTGTGCACAGTGTCATTGTTAATGAATGCACTGTTATTACCCACAGAGAAAAATAGTTCCCCATGACTTCAGGGAGAAAGGAAAAGGTAGAAAAAATGACCTCTTTCTTCTTTTTCTACCTCACATTCCCTTTCATTGTCTGGGGCAGAGGATGATGTTGCTGCTGTTGCTGCTACTTCCTCATAATCAGCACTGCAGCTAGGACCAGGATTATTGCTGCTGCTGGCAAGTGGAACCTGTCCTAGTCCTGCATCACTTGTTGACCCCATTCTCACTGTGTCCATGGTGGTCTGTGGCACATTAGCCTGCTCTTCAGCATCCTGCTGCCTTTGCAACTTAGCAGCAGCAGGAATTAGAGCAGTTGCAAATTAGCAAATCCCAAAGGCTCACTGCTGGTGGTGGTGGGGATGGCCATCCCCATCCTTGTTTCCCATTCATCATCACCACTACAACTAGTCCCTCCTTCCTGCTGCAGCTCTATTACAGACATCTCATTGCTGGTTGGAGGAGGTGATGAGAAATGTGACAGAGGGTCCCCTAATGTCACACTTGCCATTTCTTGGTGACCTGAAGAATGCATACCAGCAGCAGCAGCAGACACAGGCAGTTGATCTATGCTCCTGGTGTTGGTGGTATTATTGCTTCTAGGTAGCAATTCCACCTTCTTCAGGATTATGTTCCACCTGGACAACTCATTGTTGGTGGTAGGGATTAGACAGGACTCCCAGGGTCAGGGGAATGGTGTGGGCTCCCTTGAACACTAATCTGGATGCTCTGCATTGCTTTTCCTACCAATCCCCTAATGCAGGCATAGCAATGCTGGTAGCAGGGGCAGCATGTCTGGCAGCAGGCAAAGCAATGGTGGCAGCAGAAGCACCATGTCTGGCAGCAGGCACAGGTAGCTGACCTTTCCTGCTCTCACTACTACCCTCTTCTTCATCCCTTGAGATTAATTTTCCCAAGATCCATATGGGTGATTTAGGGGGCATTGCTTCTGTAGTGGTCATTTCCCCCTCCTCCTCAGACTCAGTGGACACATAAGGGTCCTTCCAGTTCCTCCTTTTATTAGCTTTAAACTTGCTCATAGTGATTTTTACGTGGCAAAATGACAGGACCTTTCATCCACCCCTAATTCTAACCTAATGGTGACCCTTGAGGATCAAAGTTACCTTGTGGAACCTGTCATATGCAGTGAACTGGGTGCTGCAATCCTCCCTTGGTTCAGCTCTGTACCTCTAAATTAGTAAGAACCCTAGCAAGATGAGGAAGTAAGGAATTCACAGGATTGGATGCATTTTGATTTGCTGGGGCCATTTATAATGTCAATTATTATAGTGTAATAAAAAAATCTGACAGAGGTGGTAGTGTCCTTGTTTTACTCAACAGGACAAGCCAAAAGCCCATTAGGTTTTCATTAAAAAAATTACTGCTCCTTTAACGTCACTACCCAAATTATTTAACCTGCTGGTTGCGCTAACTCCCCCTCCCTCCTTTTACCTCTTTTGTTCCACCTCTTCCTCCTCCTTCCCACTTCTTCTCTTCTCCTTCTTTTTTCCTCACTCACCCCTGCCTCTCTTTTTCTTCTCCCTCACCTTCTCCCTCTGTCTACCCTCTATCCCCCTCCTCCTCTCATTCTCCCTTCCTATCATCCTCTTCTTCTCCCTCCTCTCTTATCACTTCTCTCCTTCTCCCTCTCTTCACGCTCTCTCACCTTCTCCTTTTCACTAACTGTCCTTTCCCCTTTTCCTCATCTTCCTGTTCCTTTCTTTCTCTCTCCCCTCCACTCACTTTCTACTCTCTCCTCCTTTATCATCTGCTCAGTCTACCATAATTTCTCTCCCTCTTCCTTTCTCTTTCTTCATTCTCCCTCCACCCCTTCCCTTGCCTCCCCCTTTCATTCTCCCTCCTTCTCCCTCCCCCATCTACTCTTCCTCTCCCTCTGTTTTTTACCTTTTCTTTCCCTCTCCCTCTTCCCCCCTCCATCTCCCTTTCCTTCTCTCTCCAGTTTCATTTCCCTCTCCCTCTTCTCCTCCCTCGCCCACTTTCTGTCTCTCCTCGCTCACCACCTTCCCCTCTCTCTGTTCAAGTTTCTCCTTCTTTCACAATCTTCACCTGCGTCCTTCTCCGCACTTTCCCTCCCCATCCACCTCTCATTTTGTCACCTACTCTGCAAATTTCTCTCTGTCTCTCTCTCTCTCTTTCTCTCTTCATTCTTTCCCTCTCCCCCTCTCCCTCTCAACCCTTCTTCCTCCTTCCTCTACCCTCTCTCTCCTCTCTCTTCCTCTCCTTTCTCTATCTCCCCCTCATGATCTCCATCATTCTCTCTTTAAAACTCTTACCCTGTCCCTTTCCCCTCTCCCTCCTTCTCACTCTTTCCACTCTCCATCCCACCATCACTTTCCATGCCATTCTTCTCTCTCCACCACTTCTTCTCCTTCTGTAACTTACCCCCCATTCTTTCCTACTCTTTCTTTCTCTCCCCTCTTTTCCTCTCTTTCTCTCTAATCTCTTTACTCCTACCTCCTTCACATTTGTCCCTCTCAGCCCCTCCCCCCTCCTCTCTCTCCCCTATCCCATCCACCTCGCCCATCCAAAACAGAGTTCAGACAAGTGACCAGGGACTCATTAGATAAAATCACATTTAAATAAAAGATAAAGAATTGCAATTCAGTCAGGTGGGGCTATGGCCACAGCTTCCATAGATTACTGGGTATGTTTTTAATCCACCCTTGCAGTCTTTGGAACGTCACTCAAAACCAGTGAAGCCTGTGGCTTTGATTCACACTCTTCTTGGTTGTGTCCAGCCACCATGCCATCACTTGGGGTCAACCAGCTAACAAAAAACATCTTGGGGCTGCACGCACATACAACAAACATTTGCAAACAAACACTAAAGAGGGAGATGGTGGATAATGTATGTTTTTCTTATACTTAATTAATATTATTATGGTGGTAATTATTTTTTTCAGATGTATTTCTATTAATAACTGTAGACGCCTAAAATAAATGCTTCTGCCCAAATAAATTTAATTTTGCCTCACTCTTCATTATTATCCAAGAGTTTTTTAGTACTGCAGAGTGGGTAATTTGAAGCACTGTAAGAATAAGATTTGAATCATTTAATATTTTATGCTATTAGAGCCGCATTGTCATAATTTGTCAAAAACTATATTCTTACAATTTAAAGTGTATAAAATATAACTTGTGTTCCTGCAACAGTAGTAAAAGTTGAAAGTACTTAAAATAAGTAACGATTTTAAAATGTAGTTTTAGAATCTATCTGTATTGTAAATAATGTGATATGTATTTAAATTTTGCATATATTCCCATAAGTAAATAATTAATTGCCATGTAAGGTTCAATATTTAATATCCATACTACACTCATTTTAATTGATTCTGCAATTAGTAGATGCTCATGTTCACAGAAATTCGTGCTGTATGCTTGGCATATCTTGTCACATTTGTATAACACATTTAATCAGAAAACTGATCCCTGTCTCAGCCATATGTGTGTTCTATAAATGTCTATTAATATAATCACTATATAAAGAAGAGTTAAAATAAAATATTTTGACATGGTACACATTTTTTTCCTAAAACATGGATTAATAAAATATATGTGGTGGCATAAGGCTATACAACTGACAATCCATGCAAATCAAGTGACAATGGGGATGTTTGTAAGTGCTTGTTTAAAGAGATAAAGGTGCTAAGTTGCAAATAATTAATGATTATTAACATGAGCCTGTTACACCTAATAAAATGTGCTCATTTTAAATGGGGTGATTTTGGAAGCTTAGTAAACATTATCTCTGCTATTTTCCTGAAATAAATAAAACCACAGCATATAACTATTTGCTTCTCCTCATTTCTTCAGTGTGGGGAGACAACATTTTGGGCTGGGCTTTCTCCCTCTCTACTCATTGTTACTGGACCCAGTGATTTTATTTCTCACTTAACCAGCCAATGTTTGGGCAGCTCAGATTATACTATATTCCATACCTTCACATGAATGAGTCAGGTCACCAGTGACTTGCAGCTTATTAACTGTTCCATGCCTGGTGAGTTTCTTCACTAAAACCATTTGTGAATCAGGTAGTCATAATACTGAAAGTAACATATTGTGAATCAGGTTGTAACAATAGTGAGACAAGTAAAGGAGGGGGATCTGAAAGAGCCTCTGTTTTGCCATTTTCACTCATGTGAAAAAGAGCCGTGAGACCTTTGTCCAAACAACTATAAGTCCTAAATCAATGTTTCCTGAGGATTTGTGCCAAATCAGTGTAAGTCCTACAAATCAATGTTATGCAAATGCTGCAATGACACCATGGCAATTTCCAATGGCCAGTGCCTACCATAACCTGACCTGCTGGCACTAGGCCAGCAGGTCATATTTTTTTTCTCAGGGCTTGTTCTTTGAATATACCATAGAGGCTTTTGGGGGGCTTGTTTCTAACTAGCCTGAGTCCTACAAATCACTGTTTCTTCAGGGCTTGTGCCTCTAACAAGCCTGAATCCAAAAAATAATTACTGATTCCTAAGGGCTTGTGCCTATAACAATCCTGAGTCTAAAAAAGCTTCACTATTTCCTCAGGGCTTGTGCGTCTAACAAACCTGAGTCCAACACATCACTGATTACAAAGGGCTTGTGCCTCTACCAAGCCTGAGTCCAAAAAACACTGATTCATCAAGACTTGTGCCTCTAATAACCCAAATTCCCACAAATCAATGTTTCTTCAAGACTTCTGCCAAACAAGTATAAGTCCTACAGATCAATTTTTCCTTGGGCTTGGTCCTACAAAGCAATGCATCATTAGGACTTGATGCCAACCAAGTGTAAGTCCTACAAATCAATGTTTCATTAGGGCTGGTCCCTTTAACAACAATTCTAAGTCCTACAAATCATCCTCTATAAAATGCTCTATCCCGTCAAGTATCATACTTCCCCAGTCACAGCTTATTTCAGGGGGATCCCTGTCTCTGTCAAGTTATGTACCAATTTTTTATTTTAGTTTTTTTTTTTACTTTATTTATTTTATTAACTGTCCTCCCAATCCCAGTCAACAATGTCCCCCCCCAAAACAAAAGCACTGCTCAACTGATTGTTTCCCCAGACTCCACCAACACAGGCATTATCAGACCCCTTATATTGCCCCCTGTTTGAAATAAACTAAAATGTGCTATGGGTTGTGTTTAAATTGTGTCTTTCCGTTGATTTCAATGCAATGAGCTAGGTGAAAAAAAGAGGAAAACACACATTTCCGGGGAAATTTTCTGCTAGGTGGGAAGTGTCAGTTTTCACCTATTTTAGTGCTGAGACAACATTTTTCACCTATCCCTAAATAAAAGAGTTATTGGGTACTATTCATAATAAGTTAACTGACTTTAGCTCTTATCTTTCTTTGCAACAGCATACAAAAAAAATAAATAAATGCACTCGGAATAGGGTAGATTAGGGATATAACATATGAATAAATTCACTTTTAATCAACCTATGTGATTTTAGGTGTTTGTATTCCTTCAACACACTTGAACCACACTTAAAGCATACTGTGTTGAGAAAATTTCCTGCATGAGCAGCCTCTTTGAAGACAACAGAACTAGGCTCGTTTCTTTACGAACCATTTTCACTGGGATAATGTTCTAGTATGAACAGTGTCTTAGATTTTTAATTTGACAGATCATATCAATTCTGGATGTCTTTTGGATTAGCTTAATAGAGGTGTAAAACTATTGTAAACATACTCTAGTTACTTTTTATTAAATTATTTTACAAGGAAGGATACATTGAGATTGTCTCACATTTTCAAAAATGTCTAGGGTACTTATTTTATCTATCTCAGAAGAATGAAAGGCTGAGTTGACATTGGCAAGATTAGAACCTGTGACCTAGAGGTTTAAACACATTCCTTACCCAGAGCACTAACAAACTGAGCTATCTCACTGTTAAGCCTTAATAATTTCTATAAAGTACAGTACATTATATAGCCTAAAATTTGGCCAAACGGTTTCTCAAAAATAAATGAAAATCTGACAGAAACCATTTTTTTTACTTGTCAAATATGGTTTCTACTAAAAAGTAATGAACACTACCATAAATCATGTCAAGTGGACATCAAATTACTCTAAGTTCTGTTAAAGAAAGGGGAAATGTAATCAGAAACTTATAATGAGAGCTTTCAAATCAGGTTGTAGGCATGGTCTCACAATTTTTTATGGCTTAAAATGTACAGAAAATGCAGTTTTCAAGAACAGAGAGCCAATAATGAAGAAATGTTTAAAAAAAGTTCCTGCAATAAACTTTTATTATCATTTCATTCTCATTTGAAAGGAAGCACTGGATATTGATATAAGAAAACCAAGTAGTCTAAAACAAGGGGCAGCTTGTTCACAGACAGTTTATCATGTTTGCTATTGCAACTTTTTAAAAATTTTAGGAATTTGCATAAAATTTATATTTAACAATATTCTTTCTTTCTTTCAGAGTGTGCATTTGTTTATGTGTGTTAAATGGGGTTTTACTATTTTATTATTTAGTTAGTTAACCAAGTTAATGATATATTGTTTTTCTTGGGTCAGAAAAAGGTTTGTTGTTATAACACTACATTATATATAATACAGAGCTTGGGTGCCAATCAGATGCAGCAACAGTCAAAACAAATAAACAAACTGTATTTTATTATATGGTCGATATTTCGTACTATGAAAGAACCCTTTCACCTGGACAATGTGTGTGAAAAAAGCAGCATTATAAACCATACCAAGAGGTGGAGACCACATACGCATAATAATTATGCATGCTAACATTATACACTGGAAAAAACATTTATAGGAGCCACCTCGAGTGAAGAATACATTTTTAAATAAGCATCCTAAAGATAATCATATGAGCACTATAGAGAAAACACAGAAAACCCATGTGTAGATGAAAGCAAAAATAATTGTAAAGATTATTACGGTATCTTTTCTATTACAAAGTCAGTAAGTAATAGCAAATGAGTTTAATTAGGCGTTACAGTAGTTGCTAAACAGCAGAATAAAGCAAATAAAAACAATGCAGACAATTAAACTAGAAAGCAAAAAAGACAAATACTGTGATTCCATATCATACACATTGGTGAGATGATCTGTCAGAAACATTGAAACTCTAATAGTTCGACTTTGCAGATGGTAAGTGTGTGTGGCTCCTATTATATTAGAAGAAAGGGTGATTAAAAAGGTCAACATAAAAATGTAACATCTTAGCCATATTTGCTTAATTCAATCATTGATAGTCCCAGAGGGACAATAGGAGTTTCATTGCTGTCATAACTATGATCCTCAGAAGTACAGAGACCCATTATCAGTATCTTAGCCCCAATTAAAATGTGCTATGTCCAATCAATATTGTATGTCCCTGATGAGTAGCACACACCTTAATCTTGTAAAATGAATAGATCCTTCTTCCCCTAGGAAGTGGGGGGGGCATGACCTATCAGTATAGATTTCAACATAGTTAACAGGTGACCAGCTTCAAGGAGATGTAGGTCCAACATGGATATTCATTAAGAAAGCATATCCTTTTTAACCCCTAAAGGACCGGCCGTGTGCACACGTGGCCGGCACTTAAGGACAACGGACCTTTTTTTTTTTTTTTTGTCTTCCACTTCCAGGCTTCCCAAATGGTGTGCAGCTGTGCGGGGGGTCCAGAATTCCATGACGGTCCTGGCATGTCATGGGTCATTAACACAAGACAACCCATGATGTGCCATGACTGTCAAGGGTCATTAAGGGGTTAAAGCCCCAGAGTTCATGTCCCTTTTTCTCTTGTTGCATATATCTATATCTCAAATATTTTATAATCTATGAAAATATGCCAAAATATATTTGCAAACTGTTTGCACATATTTATTGTGGTTGTTATAAATTAATGCTAAATAAATTCCACTAGACTAGTAGGAATGGGTGAACAATAAAAACAATTTCCTATATAATATGTCTGCCTTTTCACCAGTGCCAATAAATTTCAGAATGTTGCATTTTTCACCTATGCGTTCTATAGCTACAAGATCTTCCTCTACCATGAGGTCTAAATTTGAGAAATCATCAGCTAAAAGTAAATGTTACTAGCAGGTTGAGTTTTACAGCAACATATGCCTTATAAAAAGTGTCTGCAGGCTAAGTCCCTTTGTCCATGACACTAACCACCATATTGTACAACTCTATCACAGCCATCCTTGAAAAGTATCTGCAGCATGGGACATGCCTGCAATGTGCAACACATGACATTGGATCTTTAAACTATCTGTTTAACAGCATGACTTGTGGCACTGGAGATTGTGGTGCTGGCAGCGGCAGGTTAGAGCACTCTATGACTACTGTCATCTTTTCCAGTAAACTCCACTGTGTTTTACAATTGTAGGACAGTAGTAGAGTCATGGGTCTTCTTGATAATAAGAAAATGTTGGCACACTTTCTGACACATGTTCAGTACTTCTAGTATGTAATCCAGAGCCCTATGCACTTCTATTACTGCTAGTTTGGCACCTCTGGCATGGTCATAGTGCTTCTCCGAATCAGACCTGTTGTTGTGCTTTAGGTGGAATTCCAATGAGGAAAAGCACATAAGTATTTAGCTTTTGGATGCTGAGTAATATATCTTCATGCTATAGAGCTCAAAGACTGAGGAGTTACTGAGGAGCTACTACTGCTACAGAAGCAATTGTGGCAATTGTATTAACAGTATGTGTCAATGATTCCACTTCTGGCAGCAACAGAACCACTCATCAAAGCTAGGGTTGTAGATGACGATGATGACCTACTCAATAATAATGTGTGCGTGTGTGTGTGGGGGGGGGTTGTACTTAGAATCAGTGATGCTGATCATTACTGGCAAGATGATTGCTTATTTTTAGTCATCTTTACTTGTCTAGAGTAAACATGGGTGAAATTTTTCACCTAAAAAGTAGTTACATGATAAGATAAGTTAATTGAAAAAATAGTTTGATAGGTGACAGAGACCTTGCTGTGAGCTGTGTCTGAGTCTTACAGATATAGAAATGGTAGATTATTTTGTAAAGTACTAGCCATCACACAAATTCAGTTGTGTTGTGTACTCCACTTCTAAAAAAAACACAGTGTAGTGGCATAGGGCTCGATTTAAAGTCAGCCGTTAGTAGAAAAAAATCACTGACGGTTGCGTTAAGTTCCATGTAGCAATTCAAAGATCCGTCTAAAGAACAGCTAACGGCAGTTGCAGAATCCTCACGGCCGATACACTTACGTGCATTCAGATGCATGAAACAACATACCCCAGAGCTATTCAAAGGCTTGCGGTACTGGTAACGGCTGAAAAAAAGACACACCTAACGGCAAAAAGTTAAGACCCACTTTTCTTAGCCGTCAGACACTTAACGGCCAAAACAAAACACCCGTTACATAGGAAAATACACAAAATGCTTACCGCACAACCATGTAAATGGAAAAATTAACCCGTGCAATGCCAAAACAACACAAAAAAATGGACACACAACACAAATCACTCCACACACAACAACAAGCAACACCACAGGGACAACAACACACAAAAAAACAACAACACAACATGGCACGGAACAATGAGGGTTATCACACAAAGCGGACACCTGCAAATAGAAGCTCACCTGTGCAACATCAACACGCGACCTGCACCCCACAACTGCACACCCGCAAATGGCAGACACATAACAAGCACAACACACCACATCTTATAACACACACACCTGCAAACACTTACCTGGACAAAAACAACTCTCCATTGGTCAGCACTCACCTCATCACCACACCTACACAACGCCCTATCAAGTACTTAAAGGGACAACTCAACACACTCACTTGTGGCTTGTTTTCCACTCAGGGAGGGAGAGAGAGAGAGAGAGATAGAGAGAGAGGTAGAGAGAGCAAACAGTATGTTGGGTTACATATTGTTGTGAAGACTGCGGAGAAGGCGTGCAAGGGAGAGA
Source organism: Rhinophrynus dorsalis (assembly GCA_037306005.1). Lineage (NCBI taxonomy): Eukaryota > Metazoa > Chordata > Amphibia > Anura > Rhinophrynidae > Rhinophrynus > Rhinophrynus dorsalis. The sequence goes on from CM074720.1 coordinate 292,880,537, forward strand.
GCTAGGGAACATCAGCAACCTCCAGGCACGCCTGATCAACAGCCTTCACCTGTTGCAAGTGAGGAGGCTCTGGCTCAGCAGCCACACAGGAGTCCATCCCCACCTGGAGGGCAGAGGATGTACAGACAACCACCAAGGCCCAGGGTATACCGCCCAAGGGTCACCCTCTTTGGAATGACTGATGATGAGGTCATTGATCGCTACAGGTTGAGGCCTGACAGCATCATTGCCTTGTATGAGGTCATCAAAGATCAGGTGGATCCCATCTACATCCACAACCATGCCCTAACTGGCCTGCAGAAGCTACTGTGTGCCATACACTTCATGGCAAGTGGGGCCTTCCAGTCCACTGAGGGTTACGCATCTGGCATGTCACAGGCCACATTATCCAGGGTGCTGGCCCAGGTCCTGCCAGCCCTCAAAAGCAAGGCCAGTACCAATCTACATTTTCCCACCACCGACATGGACTGGATACACATCAAGTAGGCCTTTTATGCCAGGGGAGGCATGCCCAGGGTCATGGGTGCTATAGATTGCACCCATGTCCGGATTAAGGCCCCAGCACGTGATGCACAGCTATTCATCAACAGGAAGAACTTCCACTCCATCAACGTGCAGATGGTGTGTGACAGCAACATGAGGATAATGAATGTCTGTGCAAAATATCCTAGCAGCTCACATGATGCATACATTCTCCAAAACTCCTCATTCCACAGAGATTTTGAGAATGGAACCTTTACAGGGGGATGGCTTGTGGGTGAGTTCACAAAACAAAATCACACCACATACACAGGAGTACACACCACGCTGCTCAGCATGCACCTGACCCACAACTACTACGTCCACCACACAAAACATCATTCACACAACATGTGCTCCCTGTTTCACCATGTCACTCACATTACACAGGTGATGCTGGCTATGGATGCAAGTCCTGGCTACTGACCCCTCTGGCCAATCCCCAAACACATGCCCAGGAAAGCTACAACCAGGCTCATGCCAGAACCAGGAATGCTATTGAGCGGACATTTGGGCTCCTCAAGTCAAGATTTCGATGTCTGGACCACTCTGGGGGAGCACTGCAGTATGCACCTGCTAAGGTGTGTAACATCATTGTGACGTGCGCAATACTGCACAACATTGCAGTGGACACCAGGCTGCTGGATCACATCCCGGACCCCCCCCATACAGGAAGTGGCCATGGACATCGGGCATGTGGAGGAGACCATGAGAGGAGCACAGATCAGAGACAGGCTCATCACGGAACACTTCACCTGTGAGTATAACACACGCATTCAAACAATCCATGCAAGTCCCCCATCAGTCCTATGACACTAACCACACTGCACATTTTGTTCTGTCTCACCCCACAGGAACAGTGACACAGCACTGCACTGGCAGTGGACGTGGCAAATTGTGTGTGTGTGGATTAAAAAAACATCCTCCATTCCACTCTCCACGTTGACATACAGACCCCCAGGATATTACGCACACCCCCAGGAGAAACAAGGTACAACATATTACCCATGTTCATCACCTTACAGGGCTTGATTGACAACAACTAACTGGATATGCCATGATCATAGCCTGAGCAACCATGCTAGCTCAGTAGCGAAAGAGTATTATCTAATGATATGCATTGGATAATACTCAGGCACATCAGGGGTTAAAGGGACATTGGACTCAATATGGGACCTGTACTGTGCTAGAGCTGAGAAGAGCAGCACAGGGGTGGATGTACAGTGGTATGGTAACACAATGTAGATGTCATGAGACGTAGATCAGATTACCAGGGACTCCATGCTGACCTGTGAGTGTGCAAACAAATGTGCCCCTGACATGAATACACACATCAACAAATATGTCCTAACAGTTCCATGGAACAAATGACATTGGGCTGCCACTGTCACTTTCACAGTGGCAGCACAATGTCATTACCTCCAGGGAGCTCTCAGAACACTTGTTAATGTGTGTATACATGTCAGGGGCACATATCCATAGGGCTGGTGCACATGTCCTTAGTTCTCCACAGAATTGGTTACAGATGAGTACATAACACATTGTCAAGCAATGGTTTGTGTACTCACCTGTAACCGTGACAATTGAGGGGATTAAAAAGACTAAATTGTTGTTGCTTGATGATCAGTTCAGGTCTACTGCTCCAAATCCTGTCCTCTTGTCCCACAGACATCCGTAATATGATCCATCCTTGAACTGAAGATCTTCCGTGTGACTGGATTGATGTCTTGACAACACCTTCACGAAGATCACCCCTTGCTGTTTATGGTGATGTTGTTGGTGATGCAATGTTTGACCTGAGGTTCACACAAACCTCTAATGGAACGTTCTCATATAGACACAGAAAACACCAATTCTTGAGTGTTATAACCTGTACAGTTAGGATGCTCAGCTACAGAGTTGTCAAACCTTGTGGACAACACATGAGCAGGGCAGCAGTGTTACTTAAGTAGTACAATTTAGTTTCAAAGTACATTTAGTGTTCTCATACAGGTGTTAAATGCATATAGGCAATACACAAAGAAAACACATGTACATTCTAATGTACTTTGAGACACAATAAAGATGAACCATCACCATTCTATCTGTGTCTGTATGAGGATATATTTGATTACACATTTGTCAATGCGTAACCACACCCATACATATCCCCCATACATGGAAAGGCATCACCCACATCACAGGAGTCCACCATTTGTTTGCCAGTGAGTGGACTCTGTGATGTATCCATGCAAACAGATGATGGTAGCAGTGATGGACCAATGTGTTGTGGGAGTGATAAAGATGTGATACAGGGGACATACTTCCATAGTGAATACCTGTCCACAGTATCTGTATTGCTCAGTATAATCAATGTTCTGACATTTTGCTCCACTTTAACATATCTCAGTACATGGGCTATATCAACGAACAACCAGACTAAGTGGACATGTGTTATCACTGGTGAAGTCTGTTACACTCTTAGGGAAACAGCAACTCAACTTACTGGAGGCCCCAATGCTCACCCCAGGATATCAATGTGTGTGCTACAAATTGAAATCCTAGGTTAAAAACATTGGCTTCCCCAGTAAGTCAGTTGCACAATGAGTGTGTGAATCCAAGACAATATTGATACATGTCCCATTTATCTGTCCTGCTTGTAATGTTCCCGCTAAGTCACAGAGCTGTTTGTCTGGTTATCCCATTAACCCACTGAGTGCAAGAGTGGTCCCCAACGCATTTCTTTGCAATGCGTTGCTGCCACTCTGGCACTCAAAGGGTTAAACACAACATATGATGTAGACGAATGTTCAATGTTGTACCATTTGTTGTGCTAAGGGGTATTTTTTGTTGTTCAAATTCAGCACACAACATCCCCATATAACACAGTGGTGTAATATGGCTCCAGGGATGTATTACAAGTTGAATTTGTACAACGGTGTGTGTGTGAACCCATGTTGTAGAATCCCACAAACATTTCACCCAGGCAGAGGTTGCGTTCACTGCATTGTATGGCAATGCACTGGAGACAACCCTGCCACCCAGTCCATAACTGAAGACACAACAGATCAGACTGGAATCCAAAAAAAAGGTTTCTTTATTGAAGGGAAAGTTAAAGGGATAGTAACACTTCGTTTTAACTTTATTTTATTTTGTAGGCATTAAAAAAACATGAAGAATGATATAAGTCTTATCTCTCAAACCTTTATGGTTTATGAGATATTCACAAGCAAAGTTCCCCTCCCCGCCCCTTTTACCTAGTGTAAACAATCTCTTCTCAGATGTGAGTCTGGTTGTATGACAGTACAGATAACAGAAGGGGACAATTTTCTTTGTATGAAAACAATGAAAGCCCTTCCCCCCTTGACAAGTTTTTCAGCTTTTTCCATTATCTTAATTGAAGATTGTCCCTCTCTGCAGTCTACCTGGGCATCTCCCTTCTGATCTGGTTGAACAGGGGGGGATACTTTGTTTGTGAATATCTCTTAAACCATAAAGGTTTCAGAGATAAGACTTATATCATTCTTCATGTTTTTTTAATGCCTACAAAATAAAATAAAGTTAAAATGAAGTATTACTTTAACAGGTTGGGCCTTTCATTTTTTCCTTTTTGGGTGGGGGACCTTAGCCTGGGTGCCACAGGTGGATGCCCTTGTTGATCTCCTGGTAACCCTCTGCCCCCTAGGTGTTGCTTCAGGGGTAACACTGGAGGGGGTGGTGGTTGCAGTAGACCCCTCGGGGGAACGCAAGTTCTCCCTCTCCATCCTCAGGTTCTCTCTGTGGTTGATCTCCCTCAACTCCACAAGGACCTGTGTCAGCATGTCCATCAGACCAGTCCTGAGCTGGTGGCGTAGTGTGTTCCCCCTGGCCACCTCCGACTCCAGAGCTTGGATTCTGGTCTCCAATTGGGCAATGTTCCTCCTGGATTGCCTCCTGCTCCTGGTGATGTTGCTGTCTGTACTTCTGCTGGACCGGAGTAGTCTTCTTTGAAGGGCCATACACTCCGCCTCCATGCCTGTGAGGTGTGCGGTGCTGGAGGTGGATGTGGCCGGTGTCCCTGGTGCTGCTGTTTCCTCTGCTGCTGAGGGTGCTGATTCTTCTGCTGCTGAGGGTGCTGTTTCCTCTGCTGCTGCTGCTGAGGGTGCTGTTTCCTCCTCTGCTGCTGCTGAGGGTGCTCTTTCCTCCTCTGCTGCTGCTGAGGGTGCTGTGGCTGCTGTTGGAGTGGCTGGTGCAGATGATGGGCATATGCCCACCACATCAAGTGATCCTGAGCTGCCCAATGATGTGTGTGCTGGTGGAGGTGTGAAAATATCCCTGGGTAGGGGGCGCTGGGGCTCACCAATCAGGCCCAGGTGTGGGTAGTCCAGTGGCCAAGGGGCATATGGTGGCCACTGATAGGTGCTGGGACCCCACCTCGGATCATACCTTGGGGCATGCTGTGGAGCCATCCAGGAGGGTGTGTTGTGTGAGGCATATGGCCCATATTGGGTGGTGGCCACTGTCCCTGGCAGCCATTGCCTCCCTGGCAGTGGTGGTGCTGCTGATGGAGGGTAGTAGCTGGTGGAGGTGGATGGATATGTCCACCTCTCCTCCTGTGGCATCTAGCCACTGTACTGTGGAGGTGCAGCTTGTGGTGGTGCAGCCTGTGGTGGTGCAGCTTGAAGGGGTGGTGCAGCCTGTGGTGGTGCAGCTTGAAGGGGTGCAGCTTGTGGTGGTGCAGTAGGTGGTGGTGCAGCCTGTGTTGGAGGGGATGGTGATGGTGGGTAAGGTGACCACCAGCTGGTCTTCTCCTCTGTGTACTCCTCACTGGGGGGTGACATTGACTCCTCCACTGTCTCCCGCTGGCCTTGAGGGCCGTAAGCTGTGTGGAGAAATAAGATGTTGTGATTAGTGACCTTAGCCATATGTTATACTTTGATATGTGGTGAAGTAAAATATATGTGTTGGGGTTAATCCCCCTGGGTAAACAAGGGTACTCCCACTGCTGAAAGGTGTTGTTTGAGTTATTACAGGTGAAGGTTTCATTTTGAGGTGCAATATCACAGTGGCCCGAAATAGTACAGTGGGGCTGTTGCAACACCCTCCCATGTAGATATCTGGTCCCTGTACCAAAGCTGTCCATATGATTGTGTAGTAACAGCACCACTGTACAATTTCAGGCCACTGGGATATTGCCCCTGACATATCCATGTCTGAGCTGTGATTCCTTTTGAATCAACACACCTTTCAGCAGTGGGAATACCATTGTTTAACTGGGGGGGGGGGAATCCAACAACATATATTTGTCTTCACAACTTGTAGGGATGGCTATCCCTCCAGGGGGATGGCAAAGGTTAAGTCCACCTTGATGTCAGATTGTACACATTGTGAAAACAGATTTTGTTCTCTGTTAGTCCTATCCCTCCTACCCTCATGGTTGTTCAGATATTGCTCTATGTGACAGATGTAGATTTCAGTCATTTGTCCACACGAGGGCTTTTCAGCAGAGCCCAAATCGCCCCATTTAGAGAACAATACTTAATTGGAATGGTGTACAGAGTGTGCATGGTTTGCAAGCACACTCTTTTGACCATTCCAAAGAGGTATTAATCTCGATATGTTGCAACTCTGGCTCTGCTGAAGAGCCTCCGTGTGGTCAAATGATAGATATCTCCACCTGTCACATAGAGCAATATCTGTATAACCATGAGTGTTGGAGGGATGCGACTTAGATGAAGACACATCTTTTAACGATGGCAATGATATGACATCATGATGACATTACCCATTGCTATCCCATTACAGTCACACACAAGTAGAAATGGTCATATATGTATGTGGATATGTACCCTTCATATGGATACAGTAATATCCTTCCAAGATGTGAAGCCAGAGAGCAGTTCATTAGCTGTGATTGCCTTACTGGCTATGTATGTGCACCCATCCAACAATACATTAGATTGATATGATGGATATGAACATACCTCGTATATCCCATCTACGTAGAGTGTGATATACTATGTATGTGTATTTGGATGGTAGCAATGTAGGTTGATTTGTGATGGGTGCACATATCTGGCCAGTAAGGCAATCACATCCAATGAACTGATCTCTGTGTTCACATCGTGTTGGAACATATTTAGTAACATTTAAATCCTAAGGGCAACAATCCAGCCAGTAGTGAGGGATATCTTTGATTGAGGCCTGTTTTCTCTGTGTATGAGCCCATCCATCCTTCTGTGTGAGGCAACCGTACTCAATCCTAGATATTCATCAGTCATGGCCTGTTGGTGACCATGGTACAATGTTTGCTATTTGTTTCCCATGTGTATCCTGCAAAGAGCGGCTGGTGTACCATCCGTCCATGGCATCAGCACCCCTGTGGATCCATGTGGGAATCAGATATGGGATATGCCATTTCAAGTCAGAGTAAATGATTGCAGCCACAACACCAATGCCTACTTTTTCCAACTTGAATTCTGTGGAATAATTTTCGGCCTGTGTGTTGCACATACAAGCATTTATTCTGTGGGACACTGTGATGTGTGACCTGATGCCCCCTTTTTGTGATTCAGTAAGATGTGATGAAGTGAACATGATGGTGACTTCTCCAATGATCTCCTTTCCCCATTTCCAGTGTTTTCCATGGAGTCTGTACAATGGGACCTTATGAACTTGATTCTTGTTTTGGCATATTCTCCATGGACTAACACTGGTATTGGTGAAGTGAGGGTGTGTAAGGGTTACTTTGTGTCCACCATCTCTTTGTCACCGCTTAGTGAATGTCCCCTGTGTAGCATGTGATCGTTGGCCTATTGACTTGTTTGTTGTCTGGTTAACCCTTTGAGTCCCAGAGGGGTTGCCAACGCATTGTTGATTGATGCATTGATGATCCCTCTAGCACTCAAGGGGTTAGGTGCAGACTTCCCTGTGGGGACATGGGTGACACTGTGTGTGAACAGTGATGATATTTAACAGACGACATTTTGAACATAACGGTTTGTGTATTGTGTGTGATGAGCACAGCGACAGGAGTGTTGAAGTAGGACTTTGACAGGTTTGTCCCAAGTTGGACCTTGCCATTTGTCCTGGTGTTGTGTCCTTTTCGAACCCTCAGGGTGCTGTGTTGGTGCAGTTGTATGGCTGAGTGATGGACATGTGTTGAGGTGTGACTGAGTGTGCAGCTGGTGTTGGTTGTTGTAGTGTGTTGTTCTGTAGTGTTGCACTTAACGGTAGTGTGGAGGCTCCTCTCATCCCCAGTGTCAGTTCCTCCAACGACCCCCTCGATCAGGGTTGGGGACATGGTCTGCAGCACCATCTCCTCCCAGCCGCAGAAGGTGATAGGGACGGCTGGTCCACCTCCAGTGCCTCGGGCATGCTTGGCGAGCTCGGTCATCTTGTTTTTGACGGCAGTCGCCCCATTTCTTTTTGATGGACTCCACGTCCCGCCTGCATGGAGCCACCGCATTGACCCGGCTGTATATCTGGTTCCAGGCTGCTTTCCTCCTCGCTGACAGGCCAGGGACCTTCGCCGTTGGGTGGAGAACACTCTGCCTCTCCAGGACAGCTTCCACAAGAGCCGTGTTCTCCTCTTCTGTGTATTTGGGGTCCCTGATCCTGGCCTCATCACCTCCGGCATGGGATGACTCAGAGCCGGAGTGCCCTGCCTGGTCTGACCCTGACTGTGTGGGGTGCTCCCCAGCAACTACCCCTCGTCCCACTGCAGGTTCTGTCCCTGTCCTGCGTGTGCCTGCTCTTGTTGGCCGGGTCCCCCTCCGCCCTGTGAATCTCCCTCTCCCACCCCTGCTCTGCCCAGGGATACCCTCCTGACCTTCCTCCTCCTCCACTACTCTCCCCATCCCTCTCTCCTGTCCTCCACTCCTGGCCATCACTCACCCACTCACACCCAGGCACTCCCACAGGCCCTCACAGACACACTCGATCCACTCACTCTCTGTCACACACTTTCACTCACAGATTCACACTGTCAAAATAAATAGTAAAATGTGTAAGGTGTTATAAAATAAAAGGACTATGTGTATGTATGTGTATGTGTTTGTGTTTGTATGTGTGTATGTAATATGTGCAAAGGTGTGCTATGTGTCGTATTATGTGCAATGCTCTCCTCTCCCCAAACTCCAAAACTCCTCTACCTCCAATGAACGCTCCTGTCTCCCTCTCTCTAATCACTATCCTCCACTCCTGGGTCCTGATATCTGGCTCTGATGATCTCGATAACAGACAGTGTGTGACGGTTATTTTTGGGTATATATAGGTGTATTTGAAGTTATTTGATACATTGGGGCTTTGTGATTGGCTGTGTGTTTGAATTTGTTTTTGCATCAATCATGGTTGCTAGACAACAGCAGCCGTTATGTTACATGTTGTTTTGAGCGCTGTTATCGTGTGATTTGGCCTCCCGTTGTGCATTAACATGAGTGACAACGGGTTTTGTGTTACGTGTTTTGTGTGTGCCTACGCTTGATACCTATTCTCGTTGAGTAGCTATTGAATCTGCCGTAACTCATGTATTATTTGCGAGTGATGTGCCTTTTTCACTTAGCGGCTGGTTTAAAGGGAGCCTTTAAATCTAGCCCATAATGTCCAGCAAATGCACAAGGGGAAGGGGGAGTGGTGGAGCAGTGCAGGGACATGAGAGTAAAGTAGTAGTTCAAAAACTGACTGCAGAAATGGTTGCTACAGAGTGTGCAATCGATGTGATGATCCCTCTACTCCAAGGGAGTATGCAGTTTGTCAAGTTCCCAGCAAAACTAATTCCTGCACCACTAATGCCAGTAGAAATAAAGAACCATATAAGAAGAACACTGAAGACGACAACAAGTTGCATTCAAGTGTTGATGAGACTGGCAATAGCATAGTAGATGAAAGTGTAGCAGCTGAACCACCTGCTTACACCTAGGCACCTCCTCTATGAGATCCCATCTGAAGCACAACACACTATCAGCAGACCAAAGGTGCCACAATTAGCAGCAGCAGAAACACTTTAAAAAGTTTTCAGGGCTCTAGGACAGAAAAAAGAAGTAGTGAAGTTATTTATGTGTCAGAGAGTGTGCTACTGACAGTGCCAACCTGTACATGTTGCCAAAGGCATGGTAATGTCATGAAGAGATTGTAATGAAAAGATGTACGGCAGTAGAACATGTTGTGCTCCAAAAGGTGTTCAATAGGGTGTTCTAAGATAGATACTCAAGCAGGTACCAGTGCTATTCTTAAACCATTTAAAATACTGTAAACAACAAAGAGGAACATTCTAGTGTTGATGACATAGTGCAATCTGTAGCAGATCAATGAACTGCTGCATCTGACAATGAGACAAACAAGCAAAAAAACATATGTCCATTAAAGTAGTAGCAATTATTATTTGCATTCCTCAAAGGGGAAAGTAAAAAGAAATATTTTGAGAACTCTAAAAGTCTAGAGGAATATAAAAGTTGTGGGGAATAAGTGGTTGACCTAATGACTGATGATGATGATGTGGATCTAGACTATATCCCTCCAGCATCCTCCTCTTCATCCTCCTCTTCTTCAGATGGAGATGAAGTTGAGTGTGAAAGAGATGATGACATGGCCAAAATTTAGCTGAAAGACAAAGGCTCAGTCTTCCACCATTGGAATGGAGTGCCATGCCTGTCTATAAAGTGTGAGAAAACTATTGGATAGTCTGACACTGGACAAGATAAGATGCACAAAAATGCAAAATCATCCTGTCAATCATCATCAGCATTACAACCACTTCCAAGTCCCACTCAGTTACACACACACACACACTACTACTGTTGAGTAACCAGCAGCTACAGTACAGGTTATCAACATCCACAACCCTAGCTATGATTAGTGCCTCTTCTGCTGTTAGAAGTGCAGCATCTGTGACACCAAGCAATGGTATAATTGCACTTACAACTATCCCCAGTAGTAGAGGCAGACCCTCAGGAACCCCTCAGTCACTGAAGTTAACAGTATGGAGATACTTTACTCGCAACCCAAAAGCTATCTATGTTGCTATCTGTTGTCTGTATAAAAAACATGTGGGCTCACACCTTGGCACCTCCTCAATGAGATACCAGCTGAAGCACAACCACAGGTCTGATTGGGAGACACACCATCAACATGCCAGAGGTGGCACAACTAGCAGCAGCAGAGGTACTACAAAAAAGTCCCTGGGGCTTTGGGGCACATAATGGAAGTAGAGATGTTAATGTGTCAGATATTTTGCAGAGTGCTTCATTCGAAAAACGAGCTATGGCTCCTGCTGCAGAGGAGTATGAATTTTTTGTAGGAGTTGTCAATAGACTACCCACATATGCTGCCTGTACCTCCACCACCTAGTCATGTGGTTAAAATAATGAAGTATCAGGGTTTTTCTGACCTGTACTGCCAACCCATAGTTATTGAGTTCTTTGGAAGGAGTCAAAATCTTCACAAATACAAATACAAATCTCACTCAGCCACATACAATTATGTTGAATAACCAGCAGCAACAACAGCAAAACAGGTTTTTAACATCCGCAACCTTAGCTAGGATGAGTGCTTCTGCTGCTGCAGGAAGTGCTGCACCTTTGACACCTAGTAGTAGTAGCAGTAGAATTCAATCAAGCAGTCTTGCATCTAGGCACCTGCTCTATGAGATCTCACCTGAAGCACAACAACAGGTCTGACTGGGAGACACACTATCAGCATGGCAAAGGTTCCAAAACTAGCAGCATCAGAAGCACACCAAAATAAGTTCCCAGGGCTCTGGAGCAGATAAGAGAATTGGTGATGTTATTTCTGTCAGAAAGTGTGCCATTGCCAACAGTTACCTATTTACAAACAACACCTATGACTCCTGCTGCAGAGGAGTATGATGACTGTGGGTTTGCTGTAGGAGATGGCAAGAGTCATAGACTGCCCACACATGCTGCCTCTACCTCCAGCACCTCCTCTAGTCATGTTGTCAAAGCAATAAATTTACAGGGTTCTTCTGCCATGTCCTGCCAACCCACACTGACTGAGTTCCTGGGAAGGAGTCAAAAACCTCACAAAAACAATCTCAAAGTATGCTTGTCGGCAATGGACATACTGCCGTATTCTTTTGTAGAAAACTGAGGTTTCTGAGAACTGAGTGATGTCATATGTAGCTCCATGCTGGTATATCCCAATCCGCAGTTTTTTTTCCAGAAGGGATGTGCCAGAATTGTACAAGCAGGTGGTTATTGTTTTGGGCAAAGGCCTGGAAGGCTCATACAGCAAGAAAATTCCCCTGACTATAGATATGTGGACAAGTGGGCAGAGTTCAGACTGTAAGACTGTGACTGCTCACAGGTTTTCCCTCCTACCACCAGTGGGCAAAACTACTAGCTTTCAGCATCAGGTCACAACAATTAATATTGCCTCTGGTTCTAACAGTATTTTTGGCACTAACTTTCTCCCTCTCATCCTCCACAATGCAACCTTCCACTTGATCAATAGGCATGTCTTTATATTCCTTGACAGAATGAGATTCTTCAGGAAGATGATGCTGATCATCATGACAAATTAATCATGTTCTGAAATTGTGTGTTTAAAGTGTGAGTCCAGCAAAGTGGAAAGAAAATATACCTTAATGTTTTTAAAGGACACTATGAGAGGATCATGCCTAACATAAACATCTTGTGTCTGTATTGCGTCTGTTTTATGAGGGGTGATGACTGCACTGTTCCTGCCCCAAGAGAAAAATATTCCCACACTCATGATTAGAGTGAAGGGACAGGTGTAGAGAAATTGCCTCTTTTTTCTTCTCCACAATCCCCTTCACTGGCTGGGGAAGAGGATGATTCTACTGCTGCTTCAGAATCATCTTTAGAATTAGGACCAGGATTATTGGTGGCAAGTGGAACCTCTCCTACTCTTAAATCACTATTGGAAGTACCCAGTCATATGGTGGCCACTGTTGTCTGTGGCACACTACCCTGCTTTTCATTATCCTGAATGACTCAGCAGCAGAAATGACAGCAGCAAATTCAACAATGTCACTGCTAGTGTTGAGCGAGCACCCCGATGCTCGGGTGCTCTGACCGAGCACCCCCTGAGGCTCGAGTGCTCGGCCGAGCACCCGAGCCCCATTGAAATGAATGGGGCGACACGAGCATTACACCAGGCACCCCCTGCTCTGATGAGGGGAGGGTGCCTGGTCAATGCCCCCCTTCATCTCCGCTATGCCCCCTTCATCTCCGAATGCCCCCTTCATCTCCGCAATGTCCCCCTTCATCTCCGCTATGCCCCTCTTCCACAATGTCCCCCTTCATCTCCGCTATGCCCCTCTTCCACAATGTCCCCCTTCATCTCCGCAATGCCCCCTTCATCTCCGCAATGCCCCCGTACCTCCAGTCCCTGGTGGTCCAGCGGAGCGTCTTCAGATCTGTGCCTCTTCCGGCACAGATCCCCGCCACCCGAACATGGCGGGCGAGCACATGGCGGTACTCGACGAGTACCGCCATGTGCCGAGCAGAGCGATGCTCGAGCCGATCCGAGCATCGGCCGAGCACGCTCGCTCAACACTAGTCACTGCCAGTGTCGCTGGTGATGCCCATCCAAATTTACATTTCAGTCTCCCATTCTTTTTCACTTTCAGCCAAAAAGTCACTCATTCCTTCCTCCACTCCACCATTACCCTTATTCTTATCACCACCACCAGTCTCTTGAGGGTGAAAATCCCAGTGGAAAACTAGATAAACCCAGCATGAGCCTGAAAGCTTGATGGCTTTTGTAACACTTGCATCATCAGCATCATCTTTTTGTGCTAGTGTCCAAGTATGGGAAGACATACCAACTGCCCCATCCCAGAACCTTCAAGGTGTACCTCCTCCTCCTCTGGCATAACACCTTTGTCAGTGTTACTTCCTCCAACAGCCAATAATGAGTCTACAAATGTGAGGATTTGTCAGTTTGTGTCCAGCCATTGAACATTGTGTGGTGCAATGACCACACATGACAACGTGTTGGAGAATAATTGGATGCAGGGGATCAGGGTGCATCAGTTTACATGCCATCCTGAGGAATATGCCAAGCTGGTGTCAGGGAGGATTCCTTATTTTTTATAAGTCCTCCCATATAGGCAACTTGGAAAGTAGAAGAATCTTCTTACTGCTAAGATGACTCCATAGAAGCAGCAGTTACAGCAGTTACAAATTTGCCAAGAATACGGCTAGCACTAAGCCAGTATGGCATCGTTGTTTTTCGCAGGGCTTGTATTTTGCAAGCCTGAGTCCTGGAAAAATTATCAGCAACATTTCAAATCCCTCATCATCATCCTCTCCACCCTCTGTACTGCTGTTAATAATACATGTACAATGGCATTTACATTCATGTGTGGTTCTGTCCAGTTCTGCTACCTGATATTCAGATGGTATAAGAAGTTGGCTCATTTTTTAGAAATGTTAGTCTCATAACACTGCTGCTAGATAGCTGTGTCTTATGGTAATTTACAATATAATACACTGCACTGAAAACCCACGCTGACTCAATGTTTGCTTGTGGTCAGCTAAGGGTTTACATGGCTGTTCATGTCAGTGCTGGCCACACACTATGTTTTGTTTGCCAGTAGTCCATGGGGGCATTGCTTCTTTTGAGAACATAGCTATCCTGCAAGAATGCTGTAGCATGTAACATGCAGTGGGATGACTCGTAGGAACTACAGAGTATATCTGTGTATCAGTTACCAAACCATACTCTGGAAGCAAGTCCTATAGAGATGTGCAGGCACCAGTGCTACAACCACCACAAATGTTTAATTGCCACCCCTGAGACCCATGAATCACTTTATGTGATGACCATGATATATGTTCAGAAATATGTTGGGAATGGGATGTTCTAGTTGATTTTGCTGCTCCTGTTGCCACTGGTTGAACCTTTTTGCTGCCTTCATTTTCAGTATACTTTCTGGCAGTTGTTTTTTTTTGGTCCTATTTTACTCTTTCATTCTCCTCATCCTCGCAAATGCAACCCTCCATTGATTCTATAAGCATGTCTTTATATTCTTTGACAGAATACAATTCCTCAGAAAGATGTTGTTGATCATAATTCCTGGCAAAGGGACAAGAATGCATTCTTCATTGCTTTTAATTAGGACTATGCAGGGATCTTCCTCAAAACACACTAACGTGTCCTTGATCAGCTGGTGCATGTCTGTATTTTCACAGTAAGATTCCTCAGCCATGGTCCTCAGTTTTTTGCAATAAATATATGAGTGACAGAATTTAGCTAATTCCTACCCCTATGCAAGTAACCATCATGGTTTCCTCCTCAAATGGTTTCAGCAGCTCACATACATTAGTTGCCATTGTCCTAGTGACAAAAAGGCTCTCTAAAAAGACTTCCAGTTTTGCATTGTCTACTCACAAATGGCCATAGTCTGCTCATACACATGATATAGCATTTAAAAATATGAATTCCAACTGTGATGGGCCTCCATTTTCAGATGGTAATAGGGCAGGTTGCTACTTTCTTGTATGGAATAAAATGTGTTGCTTGCACTGTAGGAGAGGCTAAAATGGGCACAGATTTTGCTGGCCTTATTCAGCAGCTCTCAGAGGGTACTGGATTCTGCAAGGAATCTGGTCACTACTAACTTTAGGAGTCAGGACATGGCAAAGCAGGGTACATGCACAATATCACCTATTTTATCAGTTATTATATTGGAGTTGGAGCAATTATCAGCAGGCACAAAACCAGCTTTCAAGTAGTGGGGTACAAGCCATTCTTCTATTACCTGCTCTAGTTTACTTTATAATGCTATGATTTTGTGGGGCTGCCTCTCAAAATTCTGCATGCAAAAGGTGGTATGCCAATGATACAGGCTATTATATTACTGTCTTATAATCATACTGCAAGAACCAGAGTCAAGATTACTGGCTGTCACAAGATACTGCAAGCTAGTGTTGCTCACTGAGAGTTGGAGAGAAACCCAGGTCTTGCTAAATTGCATCTGTTAAAGAAAAAATAGGCGACGGTAGACTTGCAAGTGCAGTTTGGTATTCTATTACTGCTACTGTGTGTTAAAAAATCTCCCATTCAGATCAATGGCACAGCTCAAGCCATTTACTATTCAGCTGTGTGCAATGACTGCTAAGGTATGGTAAAGATTTAAATTTGGGGACGTAGGCTGGCAGCCATACTGAGCAGACGCATCTCTGCACTGCTCCGCAGCGATCTTCAAAATCTGTTTTCATCCGCTTTTTTAAAACTGCATATTCGCTTATTGCTGCACTGTCCTGTGATCTACGAGCCTAGAGCTTTCCACAGCTACATTTATTTCATGGATTGGAGCGATTTTGAGCCTCTCGTGTCTTAGGCAGCGGAGCCGCAGGCTTGAGTACCAGCTCCATCGGATCACTACGCTCGTGGCCTTGACCGTGGCCTTGCTCTCAAGTGTATTACCTGTGCCCGTGAGCTGAGGGAATACTGTTCAAGAAATCTTGACTTCTCCAGATCCATCGGATAGCGGCAAGGTGGAGTCTTCCGCAGAGGGTCTAACTGCACTCAGGTACATCACTTGGACCCCAGTGGGGCTGATAGTCTAAATAGGCGCTTTGCAGCTCTGGGGGGTGGGAGGTGGAGGCCTTCCCCACTTACCGATAATACCCAGGCGATCCATCGCTGCTCCGGACGATCTTGGGTTGCTCTCCGTCTCCTCCCACTGAGCACTGCTTGATTAGTGGATCTGCGGACAGCCTAGCCTTGTACCTACACCACTGATATCCTTATCTGCCTTAGTAGGCCATAGCCCTCCCCACTGGTGTCTTGTAGAGCATTAGAGCACCATCCTGTCATCTTTCTTGGATTCAAGGATATTGGGCTGCATTGAGGATACAGGGTTGGCTGGAGGGCCTACTGTTGCTACACTGACCTTTGTTTGTGTCCAGTGCTTCCAGAGATTGACTGCGGGCCTATTGCATCTTTAGGCTCTGCAGTTTCCCCTGTTTGTTACCTCTCCTGTTTATGTTTCCCTCTCCTGCCTAGTGTGTATTTGAACATACAAGCCCAGGACTCTGGATGCTCATTGTTTACTCCAGTTCAAATCTAAAGTCATGAGACAAGCTATGTGTGTCTTTTGATCCTTGGGGGTCCTGCCCGCACTTACCCATCCTGATTACCATTGTCCGCCCAGACTGAGTCTGACCTGCGTTGATCTACTCTAAACTTGCTTCCTACACACATTATGGTTAAAAAGACATCAGAATATAAGAGGAAACTAAGTAAATTTGCTAGAAGAGCTATGACAGCAGAAGATGTTACGGCATTGTTGGAGGCCCCCTTTGTAGCGACCTCACCGGTGCAGTCCCCGGCTTCCGAGGAGGACGATTCTAAATCCCAATTTGCGGAAATCATGTTTGCAATTGCTACCTGTCAAGCAGTCTTGACCAATAAAATTGATACTGTACAGGTGGAAATCAATCTTCAACAAAATCTGTGTGAAAGTATCGACAACGCGTCTCTAATGTCAAGGACACACTTCCTCCAGTGGTTACCTCGGTGGATGAATTAAAAAATCAAGTACGGTCTTTACAATCTAAAGTGGATGATCTTGAAAACAGGTCAAGGCGCAGCAATGTTCGTATAATTTGCTTGATGGAGGGCTGTGAGGGCCGTGCCTCTGAACAATACATGGAGGCCTGGAGAAAAGAACACATTGGCACGGAGGCTCTCTCAACATCCTTTACTATTGAGTGGGCACATCGCTTGCCAATGGGCCCGAGACCCCCTGGGTCCTCTCCCCGTCAGATGATTATTAAACTCCTGAATTATAGGGACCGAGATGCCATACTTCGTATGGCCAGGATGAAAGGTCAAGTTCTTTTTGAAAACCAACAGATATCTTTCTATCCGGATTTCTCGGCTGATGTCCAGCGCCAAAGACACAAGTTTATAGAGGTGAAGCGAAGGCTTTGGGAGAAAAACATTTCATATTCCATGTTGTTTCCTGCTAGATTAAGATTTGTCCATGACGGCAACACCGTCTCTTCACGTCAGAGTCGGAGGCTAAGGAATGGGCGGATACCCACTAAAGTCCTTCCATCACTTTACAAGGCAGATGTCACTTCCCTGCATTCAATAACTTTTATGTGTTTACCATCTCACTTGGGAGGGCAAGAGGTACCTGTGTGCAATAGATGGTAGTTGTATATAGGCCCCCTGGAGAATTGGGAATGGGACATGGCTAAGGCGGGACCAGCACAGGTAGCGATGTCGACCAGGCATCAAATGATTCAATTGAATATTCTACACTGGATTTATTATACGCCGGTCAGACTGCACAGAATGGGGAGCTCTCTTACTGATCATTGCCTTAGATGCGTTGGTATTCGGGGCACATATATGCATATGGAATGTAATGAGTAGTGTTGAGCGAGCATGCTCGGCCGATGCTCGGATCGGCTCGAGCATCGCTCTGCTCGGCACATGGCGGTACTCGTACGAGTACCGCATGTGCTCGCCCGCCATGTTCGGGTCTCCTCCCCGCACGTTTTGCGGCTGCTGCGCAGCCAATAAACGTGCAGGGAGGCTCTGACATCGGTGTAATGCCAGCAGCCATGTTGGCTGCTGGCATTACACTGATTGGCTGGCCAGAACCCGTGGTCAGGTGCTGTATAGCACCTGACCATCGAGTTCGGCTCAGTCTGAGCCAGGGAGAGCTGAGGATAGGAAGGGAAAGGCAGTGTAGGGAGGAAAAAAACAAAAATTGTGAAAAAAAAAGAACCAAAAGTCCTTTTTAGGACTACTGTGTTTGGGGGCAGCAGGTTATTTGGTGTGGGGGGAAAAAAACAAAAAAAAAAAAAAAAATATATATATATTCTGTTTAGTGTGCAAAGTTGCAGATTAGAGCACATTCTGTTTAGTGTGCACAGTTGCAGATTAGAGCACATTCTGTTTAGTGTGCAAAGTTGCAGATTAGAGCACATTCTGTTTAGTGTGCAAAGTTGCAGATTAGAGCACATTCTGTTTAGTGTGCAAAGTTGCAGATTAGAGCACATTCTGTTAAGTCTTCAAACTAAAATATCAAAGTCACGTATTCCATTCAGTGTGCGTCGCCGCAGTTTAGCAGCACATTCTGAGTACTGTGCAGAGTTGCAGAATAGGAAGAAATACTGTTAAGTCTTCAAACTAAAATATCAAAGTCACATATTCCATTCAGTGTGCTTCGCCGCAGTGTAGCAGCACATTCTGTGTACTGTGCAGAGTTGCAGAATAGGAAGAAATACTGTTAAGTCTTCAAACTAAAATATCAAAGTCACATATTCCATTCAGTGTGCTTCGCCGCAGTTTAGCAGCACATTCTGTGTACTGTGCAGAGTTGCAGAATAGGAAGAAATACTGTTAAGTCTTCAAACTAAAATATCAAAGTCACATATTCCATTCAGTGTGCTTCGCCGCAGTGTAGCAGCACATTCTGTGTACTGTGCAGAGTTGCAGAATAGGAAGAAATACTGTTAAGTCTTCAAACTAAAATATCAAAGTCACATATTCCATTCAGTGTCTTTCACCGCCGTTTAACAGCCTATTCTGTGTACTCTGCAGAGTTGCAGAATTATAAGAAATACTGTTAAGTTTTCAAACTCAAATATTAAAGTCACATATTCCATTCAGTGTCTTTCACCGCCGTTTAACAGCCTATTCTGTGTACTCTGTACAGTTCCAGAATTATAAGAAATACTGTTAAGTTTTCAAACTCAAATATTAAAGTCACATATTCCATTCAGTGTGTTTCAACGCCGTTTAACAGCCTATTCTGTGTACTCTGCAGAGTTGCAGAATTATAAGAAATACTGTTAAGTTTTCAAACTCAAATATTAAAGTCACATATTCCATTCAGTGTCTTTCACCGCCGTTTAACAGCCTATTCTGTGTACTCTGTACAGTTCCAGAATTATAAGAAATACTGTTAAGTTTTCAAACTCAAATATTAAAGTCACATATTCCATTCAGTGTGTTTCAACGCCGTTTAACAGCCTATTCTGTGTACTCTGCAGAGTTGCAGAATAGTAAGAAATACTGTTAAGTTTTCAAACTCAAATATTAAAGTCACATATTCCATTCAGTGTCTTTCACCGCCGTTTAACAGCCTATTCTGTGTACTCTGTACAGTTCCAGAATTATAAGAAATACTGTTAAGTTTTCAAACTCAAATATTAAAGTCACATATTCCATTCAGTGTCTTTCACCGCCGTTTAACAGCCTATTCTGTGTACTCTGTACAGTTCCAGAATTATAAGAAATACTGTTAAGTTTTCAAACTCAAATATTAAAGTCACATATTCCATTCAGTGTGTTTCAACGCCGTTTAACAGCCTATTCTGTGTACTCTGCAGAGTTGCAGAATTATAAGAAATACTGTTAAGTTTTCAAACTCAAATATTAAAGTCACATATTCCATTCAGTGTCTTTCACCGCCGTTTAACAGCCTATTCTGTGTACTCTGTACAGTTCCAGAATTATAAGAAATACTGTTAAGTTTTCAAACTCAAATATTAAAGTCACATATTCCATTCAGTGTGTTTCAACGCCGTTTAACAGCCTATTCTGTGTACTCTGCAGAGTTGCAGAATAGTAAGAAATACTGTTAAGTTTTCAAACTCAAATATTAAAGTCACATATTCCATTCAGTGTGTGTCACCGCAGTTTAGCAGCCTATTCTGTGTACTCTGCAGAGTTGCAGAATAGTAAGAAATACTGTTAATTTTTCAAACTCAAATATTAAAGTCACATATTCCATTCAGTGTCTTTCACCGCCGTTTAACAGCCTATTCTGTGTACTCTGTACAGTTCCAGAATTATAAGAAATACTGTTAAGTTTTCAAACTCAAATATTAAAGTCACATATTCCATTCAGTGTCTTTCACCGCCGTTTAACAGCCTATTCTGTGTACTCTGCAGAGTTGCAGAATTATAAGAAATACTGTTAAGTTTTCAAACTCAAATATTAAAGTCACATATTCCATTCAGTGTGTGTCACCGCAGTTTAGCAGCCTATTCTGTGTACTCTGCAGAGTTGCAGAATAGTAAGAAATACTGTTAATTTTTCAAACTCAAATATTAAAGTCACTTATTCCATTCAGTGTGTGTCACCGCAGTTTAGCAGCCTATTCTGTGTACTCTGCAGAGTTGCAGAATAGTAAGAAATACTGTTAAGTTTTCAAACTCATATATATTAAAGTCATATATATCGTGTAAGATGAAGAAGGCGGGTAAAAAGGGACGGGGAAGTGGACGTGATCCTGAAAGTTCAGGGCGCGGGTCAGGACGCGGAGAAACTGTGCCTGGTGCCAGAGCACAAGAAAGAAAGACATCCACCATACCTAGCTTCATGTCTGATTTCACAGGGCGTCGCAGGACATCACTCTCGAGGTCCGACCAGTGCGAACAGGTGGTCGGTTGGATGACAGCTGATACTGCTTCCAGTCGGTTAAGCACCACCCTGTCTTCCACCAAGTCCACTCTCAGTAGCCAAGAGTCTGGTCAACATAATCCTCACTCTGATCATCCTTCCTCCCACCATAGACGGTCTGGTCAAAGAAGTGATCCCACACTGGGATATAGTGATGAGCTCGTCTCATCACCAATCCTTCATTTGACCCTCTCTCCAAGCACGCTTGCAGAGGAACATGACATCTTGTGCCCTGATTCACAACCTCTAGAGGCTACCCAATCACAAGAAGATGACAGATGTGAACGGCATTTAAGGTCAAAGGAAGTAGTGGATGATGATGATGATGATGATGAGACACAGTTGCCATTAAATCAACCACTATTTCCGTCTCAAGACCTTGTTGAGGAGAATGTTATACAGTTGTCAATGACTGAGTATGTGGTGGGATCAAGACTTGAGGAGGATGATCAGAGTGAGGAAGTGGAGGAGGACTTGGTGGACGATGAGGTGACTGACCCCACCTGGGAAGGTGTAGAGCCGAGCGATGACAGCAGTCCTGAGGGTGAGCCATCTGCAGCACCGCAACAGGCTGGAAGAGGCAGTGGTGTGGCTACAGAAAGAAGGCGGACCGCACCAAACCGGCCCGCAAATGTTCCACGGAGCACCCCCTTGCGTAAATCTACCTTGCCAAGGGGTAGGTGTTCCGCGGTATGGCGTTTTTTTAAGGAAAGTGCGGACGACAAAAGAATTGTAGTTTGCAACCTGTGCCACACCAGAATGAGCCGAGGCATGAACACTAGAAACCTCACCACCACCAGCATGATCCGACACATGGCATCCAAGCACCGTAGTAAGTGGGATGAACGCCTGGATCGCCCATCTGTGTCTGCAGGCCACACCACTGCCTCCTCTTCCCCTGTTTTCGGTGCCGGCCAATCGCCTGTCGAAGGCGCAGGCCCGCATACCTCCCGCCCTGCACCTGTAGCATCTGAAGCACCATCAGCGACCACATCCACTTCCCTGTCCCAGCACAGCGTCCAAATGTCGTTACCCCAGGCATTTGAGCGCAAGAGAAAGTACCCAGCCACCCACCCACAGGCCATAGCACTAACCTCACACCTTTCAAAATTACTGGCCATCGAAATGCTGCCATTTAGGCTTGTGGACACTGAGTCCTTCCGCAGCCTGATGGCAGCAGCTGTCCCTCGGTACGCGGTCCCCAGCCGCCACTACTTTTCCCGGTGTGCCATCCCCGCATTACACCACCATGTGTCCCGTAACATCACCCGTGCCCTGACCAACGCAGTTACTGGGAAGGTCCACTTAACGACTGACACATGGACAAGTGCTTGTGGCCAGGGACGCTACATTTCCCTGACGGCACACTGGGTGAATGTCGTGGAGGCTGGGAGCGACTTGGACCCTGGGATGGCACGGGTGCTACCCACGCCGAGGATTGCGGGCCCTACCTCCATCAGGGTTTCCACCAGCACCTACGTTATTGGCTCCTCCTCCTCCGTTTCCACCTCCGAATTCTCTACACACACCGCCACTCCCCCATCAGCCAGTAGCTGGAAGCAGTGTAGCACTGCAGTGGGGAAGCGTCAACAGGCCGTGCTGAAGCTGATCTGCCTTGGGGACAAACAGCACACGGCCTCAGAGCTGTTGCAGGGGATTAGTCACCAGACCGAGCAGTGGCTCTCGCCACTCAACCTGCAACCAGGCATGGTTGTGTGTGATAATGGGCGTAACTTGGTGGCGGCTTTGGAGCTCGGCAAGCTCACACACGTACCATGCCTAGCGCATGTATTTAATTTAGTGGTGCAGCGATTTCTAAAAACCTACCCCAATGTGCATGATCTCTTGACCAAGGTGCGCCGCGTGTGTGCACATTTCCGTAAGTCATCTACAGCTTCGGCCGGCCTGTTGAAGCTGCAGCAGCGCTTACAATTGCCAGCTCACCGGCTGCTGTGTGACGTGAGCACGCGCTGGAACTCCACCTTCCACATGTTGGCCCGGCTTTGTGAGCAGCAGAGGGCAGTAGTGGAGTACCAGCTGTTACACGGTCGTCGCCTCTCCGTTCAACTTCCTGTAATCAGAAGTGAGGAGTGGGAATGGATGTCAGACCTCTGCGAGGTTTTACGCAATTTTGAGGAATCGACACAGATGGTGAGCGGCGATAACGCTATTATCAGTGTAACCATCCCACTTCTGTGTCTACTGAAACGCTCGCTGCTCACAATTAAAACCGACGCTTTGCATGTGGAAGAGGTGGAAATGGGGGAGGAAGAGCTTACACAAGGTGATAGCCAGAGCACCCTCACTTCGTCTTCTCAGCGACAATTGGAGGAGGCGGAGGAGGAGGAGGAGGAGGAGGAGGAGGAGGAAGACACGGTTGCCTCCGCTACAGAGGGTAGCCATGGAACTTTAGTTCCATCTCTTCAGCGTGGGTGGGCAGAAGAGGAGGAAGAGGATGAGGATATTGAGAGTCAGCCTCCTGGTGAGGACAGCGAAATCTTGACTGTTGGTACTCTGGCACACATGGCTGACTTTATGTTAGGCTGCCTTTCCCGTGACCCACGCGTTGTACGCATTTTAGACAACACGGATTACTGGGTGTTCACCCTTCTGGACCCCCGCTACAAAGAGAATTTCTCATCTCTCATTCCTCCGGTGGAGAGGACAAGCAAAATGGTGCAATACCAGAAGGTTCTTGTTGAAAAATTGCTCCAAAATTTTCCATCTGACAACGCTGGCGGCAGAGTACGTGCTACCTTGGCCAACCGAGAAGGGGAGAAAAGGGGAGCACACAGCAGTTCCGAGAAAGGCAGGGCAACACTCTCCAAGGCGTGGGACACCTTCATGACACCCCGCCAGCACCCTCACCCTGATGCGCAGCCTAGTGTCACAAGGAGGGAAAAGTTTTGGAAGATGGTGAAGGAGTACGTAGCAGACCGTGTCAGCGTCCTCAATGATCCCTCTGTGCCTTACAACTACTGGGTGTCCAAGCTGGACACGTGGTATGAACTGGCACTCTACGCCTTGGAGGTGCTGGCCTGCCCTGCCGCCAGCGTTCTGTCTGAGCGGGTATTTAGTGCTGCTGGTGGCATCATAACAGATAAGCGTATCCGCCTTTCCACCGACAATGCTGATAGGTTGACACTTATAAAAATGAACAAGGCCTGGATTTCCCCTGACTTCTCCACTCCACTGGAGGAAAGCCCCGGGGGAACATAAACTCACTTTATATATGTTATTTACAATGATGGGAATACTCTGTATTCCCATTCACCCCTTCCACCCCAAAAACGGGTATATGGTTGACTCTTAATGTTCTCATCCTCCTCCTCCTCTTCCATATGCCCTGGGATATAATTTTTATATAGGGCCAGCTCACCAGCGTGCCCTGGGATATAATTTTTATATAGGGCCAGCTCACCAGCGGGCCCTGTGATATAATTTTTATATAGGGCCAGCTCACCAGCGGGCCCTGTTTGCCAATTTTTATATAGGTCAGCTCACCAGCGGGCCTTCTCATATAATGTTTTATTGGGTCAGCTCTCTAGCGGGCCCTCTCATATAATGTTTTATAGCGTCAGCTCACTAGCGGGCCTTCGCATATAATGTTTAGGATGGTCAGCTCTGCAGCAGACCCTCACCCATAATGTTTTAGATGGTCAGCTCAGCGCACGTTTCCCTCTTAATCATGGCCTCAGTTCTGAAAATCAAGGAAATTTTTGGGAGAATTTGCCTCTGCGCACGTTTCCCTCTTAATCATGGCCTCAGTTCTGAAAATCAAGGAAATTTTTGGGAGAATTTGCCTCTGCGCACGTTTCCCTCTTAATCATGGCCTCACTTCAGAAAATCGATGAAATTTTTGGGAGAATTTGCAGATGATATACAAGTAAATATACAGCAAATACTGTTTGGTAACAATTTTTCGCCTAAAGTCGTTTTTATTTTCCTTTTTGTGTGTTTTACGGTCAGTCTGTAAAAATGGCGTACTACGGGCGAAAGATCGTTCCCAGCAGCGATGTTGGAGTCCAAGGTGCATCCAGACATCCTCCCTATGCTGTCCCTGAACCATTTCTGTAGTGTTTCCATCTTTTTCTGCCCTTTTCCTATGGACCAGGCACCCTCCCCTCATCAGAGCAGGGGGTGCCTGGTGTAATGCTCGAGTCCTCCCATTGACTTCAATGGGGCTCGGGTGCTCGGCCGAGCACTCGAGCCTCAGGGGGTGCTCGGTCAGAGCACCCGAACATCCGAGCATTGGGGTGCTCGCTCATCACTAGTAATGAGGTTAAGATATTCTGGAGAGAAGTAATGCGTATTATAGCCCTGGTCTTGGGGAGAACTGTTCCTGAGACTCCAAAGATTTGTTTATTATCTATATTTCCCGATGAGATTGAGGGTGCAGTTGACAGGTCTCTATTGAGTGAACTCTTGGTGATGGCGAGAAAGGTGGTGGCTTTACACTGGATGTCGGACAGAGCTCCTAGCTGTAGGGCATGGCTAAATATAGTTTCTCCATGTGCTCTGCATTATAAACTGGTTTATTTGCATCGGGGAAAACCAAATAAGTTTGACAAAATATGGGGAAAGTGGCAAGAGTGGTGGTCAAGTGGAGCAGAAGGTATTGTGGTGTCTGATGAGCTACACCCTTCTGGTGTTGTATGAATGAAGCTGTGTTTGGTTGGACATCGAATGGCTGAGGTAGCTGGCGGATGTAGAACTCTTGTCTTAGGAACTATTGTTGGGCTGAAGACAGCAGAGAGAGTAATAACAATAAAGTGAAAGAATGCATTTTTTTGTTTCCCATGGCATGATCTGGTGGGATTGCTTGGATGTGGGGGGGGGGTGCGGGCTCAGGCGGGAGAGGAACCAGGGAATTGAAGTTTAGGGAGCTGTAGGTAAATTAGGTTAGGTTAGATTATAGATGTTTAAGTTGTTGCTGGGGGTTAAAATTATAAAAACCTCAGATTGACTCCACACACCTTATTATTCTGTCCATGCTCTTTCCATTTGTACAGATACTTACATATTGTTGCTGTACTTAAATGTTGTACTATGTACTTTTTTTTGTCTTGGACTGTATTTGGAGTAATCTGATAATAAAATGTATTTAAAAAAATAAATAAATTTACTGATGGTAATGCTGCACCTACAAATTCCAGGCATAGAATACAGAACGAACATTAAAAACCCCATCAAATAACAGAAAGCAGGGAAGAAATATCTCAGATAACAGTTATTACATATCACAATGAGAACAACTGTAAAAATAACCCCTGAAGTCATAAGGAAGCACCCTTGAAATGTGCATTCTGTCCACACAAGTTCTGGGCAACCAATATGAACCCAGCAACCACCTGAGTAACAATGGATATACAAATTAACGTGAACCCATCGGTTGCACTCTCCACCGGAACAACAGGGGTTAACATGTAATGTGCAGCCAAGAAAATATGCAGGTCTGTCAATCACAAGGCAACATAAACTCTTGAGTGCAAGATCAGTAGCCGATGGAGAACTAAGGTGCACTGACATCTTCAACCACCCCAGGCAACATCACAAAAGCAGCTGACGAGTAAACAGCAATCAGACCAAACAACTAAAACAACAACAACATCCCCACCAACATGCACTCCTCTGGTCAAGCTCCTCATTCCTACTTTTCTCTTGTTACCTGCTGACAGCTCTTTGCCAACATCCCACTTCTGAACATGGAGTGTTTACAGTATAGTTCACTCAGACAGAGATTCCAAGCATCGTGTTTCCACTGAAATACCTGTAAAGACATCAGAGGAGGGGTCACGTGAGGGGTAGGAAGCCTCAGGATCCCCCAAACATATGTGGACATTTGTTGGCTGTTGAAAGTTTGGATGTTCCTTCTGGTGAACCACCCAGAATGCCATCTCCAGGTGGAGGAGCAGGCCAGACAGCAGCACCTGAGCTGCCTGAACCTGATATCCCCAGCCACTGGTGCCAGAGGGACCTGTGGTACAGCACAGGATATAACAGACAAGGGTCACGCTCTTTGTAATGGCAGAAGATGAGGTCAGAGACCAGTACAGGTTGACGTCACAGAGCATCATCGACCTCCGTGAGGAGATCAAACATGACTTTGACCCCATATCCAACGCCAGTCATGCCCTATACAGATTGGAAAAGCTGCTGTGTGCCATACATTTCATGGCAATTGGATCATTCCAGTCCACTGAGGGACATGTATCTGTGATGTGCCCGGCTACATGTTCCAGGGTGTTGGGTCAGGTGCTGACAGCCCTGCAGAGGAAGGCCAGGAAATACATTCACTTCCCCTCCACCCAGATGGAGTGGGCACGGGCCAAGCAAAGGTTCTACACACGTGGAGACATACCCAGAGGCATGGGGGTCCTTGACTGCACACATGTGTACAAAACAGCTAATTCGCATAAGGGACATGTGTTCATCAACAGGAAGCATTTCCACTATCACCTCTCAGATATTGTGTGATGACAACTAGTGATGAGCGAGCACCCCAATGCTCGGGTGTTCGGGTGCTCTGACCGAGCACCCCCTGAGGCTCGAGTGCTCGGCCGAGCACCCGAGCCCCATTGAAGTCAATGGGAGGACTCGAGCATTACACCAGGCACCCCCTGCTCTGATGAGGGGAGGGTGCCTGGTCCATAGGAAAAGGGCAGAAAAAGATGGAAACACTACAGAAATGGTTCAGGGACAGCATAGGGAGGATGTCTGGATGCATCTTGGACTCCAACATCGCTGCTGGGAACGATCTTTCGCCCGTAGTACGCCATTTTTACAGACTGACCATAAAACACACAAAAAGGAAAATAAAAACGACTTTAGGCGAAAAATTGTTACCAAACAATATTTGCTGTATATTTACTTGTATATCATCTGCAAATTCTCCCAAACATTTCCTCGATTTTTCTGAACTGAGGCCATGATTAAGAGGGAAACGTGCGCAGAGGCAAATTCTCCCAAAAATTTCCTTGATTTTCAGAACTGAGGCCATGATTAAGAGGGAAACGTGCACAGAGGCAAATTCTCCCAAAAATTTCCTTGATTTTATTGAACTGAGGCCATGATTAAGAGGGAAACGTGCGCTGAGCTGACCATCTAAAACATTATGGGTGAGGGTCTGCTGCAGAGCTGACCATCCTAAACATTATATGCGAAGGCCCGCTAGTGAGCTGACGCTATAAAACATTATATGAGAGGGCCCGCTAGAGAGCTGACCCAATAAAACATTATATGAGAAGGCCCGCTGGTGAGCTGACCTATATAAAAATTGGCAAACAGGGCCCGCTGGTGAGCTGGCCCTATATAAAAATTATATCACAGGGCCCGCTGGTGAGCTGGCCCTATATAAAAATTATAGCACAGGGCATATGGAAGAGGAGGAGGAGGATGAGAAGATTAAGAGTCAACCATATACCCGTTTTTTGGGTGGAAGGGGTGAATGGGAATACAGAGTATTCACATCATTGTAAATAACATATATAAAGTGAGTTTATGTTCCCCCGGGGCTTTCCTCCAGTGGAGTGGAGAAGTCAGGGGAAATCCAGGCCTTGTTCATATTTATAAGTGTCAACCTATCAGCATTGTCGGTGGAAAGGCGGATACGCTTATCTGTTATGATGCCACCAGCAGCACTAAATACCCGCTCAGACAGAACGCTGGCGGCAGGGCAGGCCAGCACCTCCAAGGCGTAGAGTGCCAGTTCATACCACGTGTCCAGCTTGGACACCCAGTAGTTGTAAGGCACAGAGGGATCATTGAGGACGCTGACACGGTCTGCTACGTACTCCTTCACCATCTTCCAAAACTTTTCCCTCCTTGTGACACTAGGCTGCGCATCAGGGTGAGGGTGCTGGCGGGGTGTCATGAAGGTGTCCCACGCCTTGGAGAGTGTTGCCCTGCCTTTCTCGGAACTGCTGTGTGCTCCCCTTTTCTCCCCTTCTCGGTTGGCCAAGGTAGCACGTACTCTGCCGCCAGCGTTGTCAGATGGAAAATTTTGGAGCAATTTTTCGACAAGAACCTTCTGGTATTGCAACATTTTGCTTGTCCTCTCCACCGGAGGAATGAGAGATGAGAAATTCTCTTTGTAGCAGGGGTCCAGAAGGGTGAACACCCAGTAATCCGTGTTGTCTAAAATGCGTACAACGCGTGGGTCACGGGAAAGGCAGCCTAACATAAAGTCAGCCATGTGTGCCAGAGTACCAACAGTCAAGATTTCGCTGTCCTCACCAGGAGGATGACTCTCAATATCCTCATCCTCTTCCTCCTCTTCTGCCCACCCACGCTGAAGAGATGGAACTAAAGTTCCATGGCTACCCTCTGTAGCGGAGGCAACCGTGTCTTCCTCCTCCTCCTCCTCCTCCTCCTCCGCCTCCTCCAATTGTCGCTGAGAAGACGAAGTGAGGGTGCTCTGGCTATCACCTTGTGTAAGCTCTTCCTCCCCCATTTCCACCTCTTCCACATGCAAAGCGTCGGTTTTAATTGTGAGCAGCGAGCGTTTCAGTAGACACAGAAGTGGGATGGTTACACTGATAATAGCGTTATCGCCGCTCACCATCTGTGTCGATTCCTCAAAATTGCGTAAAACCTCACAGAGGTCTGACATCCATTCCCACTCCTCACTTCTGATTACAGGAAGTTGAACGGAGAGGCGACGACCGTGTAACAGCTGGTACTCCACTACTGCCCTCTGCTGCTCACAAAGCCGGGCCAACATGTGGAAGGTGGAGTTCCAGCGCGTGCTCACGTCACACAGCAGCCGGTGAGCTGGCAATTGTAAGCGCTGCTGCAGCTTCAACAGGCCGGCTGAAGCTGTTGATGACTTACGGAAATGTGCACACACGCGGCGCACCTTGGTCAAGAGATCATGCACATTGGGGTAGGTTTTTAGAAATCGCTGCACCACTAAATTAAATACATGCGCTAGGCATGGTACGTGTGTGAGCTTGCCGAGCTCCAAAGCCGCCACCAAGTTACGCCCATTATCACACACAACCATGCCTGGTTGCAGGTTGAGTGGCGAGAGTCACTGCTCGGTCTGGTGACTAATCCCCTGCAACAGCTCTGAGGCCGTGTGCTGTTTGTCCCCAAGGCAGATCAGCTTCAGCACGGCCTGTTGACGCTTCCCCACTGCAGTGCTACACTGCTTCCAGCTACTGGCTGATGGGGGAGTGGCGCTGTGTGTAGAGAATTCGGAGGTGGAAACGGAGGAGGAGGAGCCAATAACGTAGGTGCTGGTGGAAACCCTGATGGAGGTAGGGCCCGCAATCCTCGGCGTGGGTAGCACCCGTGCCATCCCAGGGTCCGAGTCGCTCCCAGCCTCCACGACATTCACCCAGTGTGCCGTCAGGGAAATGTAGCGTCCCTGGCCACAAGCACTTGTCCATGTGTCAGTCGTTAAGTGGACCTTCCCAGTAACTGCGTTGGTCAGGGCACGGGTGATGTTACGGGACACATGGTGGTGTAATGCGGGGATGGCACACCGGGAAAAGTAGTGGCGGCTGGGGACCGCGTACCGAGGGACAGCTGCTGCCATCAGGCTGCGGAAGGACTCAGTGTCCACAAGCCTAAATGGCAGCATTTCGATGGCCTGTAATTTTGAAAGGTGTGAGGTTAGTGCTATGGCCTGTGGGTGGGTGGCTGGGTACTTTCTCTTGCGCTCAAATGCCTGGGGTAACGACATTTGGACGCTGTGCTGGGACAGGGAAGTGGATGTGGTCGCTGATGGTGCTTCAGATGCTACAGGTGCAGGGCGGGAGGTATGCGGGCCTGCGCCTTCGACAGGCGATTGGCCGGCACCGAAAACAGGGGAAGAGGAGGCAGTGGTGTGGCCTGCAGACACAGATGGGCGATCCAGGCGTTCCTCCCACTTACTACGGTGCTTGGATGCCATGTGTTGGATCATGCTGGTGGTGGTGAGGTTTCTAGTGTTCATGCCTCGGCTCATTCTGGTGTGGCACAGGTTGCAAACTACAATTCTTTTGTCGTCCGCACTTTCCTTAAAAAAACGCCATACCGCGGAACACCTACCCCTTGGCAAGGTAGATTTACGCAAGGGGGTGCTCCGTGGAACATTTGCGGGCCGGTTTGGTGCGGTCCGCCTTCTTTCTGTAGCCACACCACTGCCTCTTCCAGCCTGTTGCGGTGCTGCAGATGGCTCACCCTCAGGACTGCTGTCATCGCTCGGCTCTACACCTTCCCAGGTGGGGTCAGTCACCTCATCGTCCACCAAGTCCTCCTCCACTTCCTCACTCTGATCATCCTCCTCAAGTCTTGATCCCACCACATACTCAGTCATTGACAACTGTATAACATTCTCCTCAACAAGGTCTTGAGACGGAAATAGTGGTTGATTTAATGGCAACTGTGTCTCATCATCATCATCATCATCCACTACTTCCTTTGACCTTAAATGCCGTTCACATCTGTCATCTTCTTGTGATTGGGTAGCCTCTAGAGGTTGTGAATCAGGGCACAAGATGTCATGTTCCTCTGCAAGCGTGCTTGGAGAGAGGGTCAAATGAAGGATTGGTGATGAGACGAGCTCCTCACTATATCCCAGTGTGGGATCACTTCTTTGACCAGACCGTGTATGGTGGGAGGAAGGATGATCAGAGTGAGGATTATGTTGACCAGACTCTTGGCTACTGAGAGTGGACTTGGTGGAAGACAGGGTGGTGCTTAACCGACTGGAAGCAGTATCAGCTGTCATCCAACCGACCACCTGTTCGCAGTGGTCGGACCTCGAGAGTGATGTTCTGCGACGCCCTGTAAAATTACACATGAAGCTAGGTATGGTGGATGTCTTTCTTTCTTGTGCTCTGGCACCAGGCACAGTTTCTCCGCGTCCTGACCCGCGCCCTGAACTTTCAGGATCACGTCCACTTCCCCGTCCCTTTTTACCCGCCTTCTTCATCTTACACAGAATATGTGACTTTAATATTTGAGTTTGAAAACTTAACAGTATTTCTTATTATTCTGCAACTGTACAGAGTACACAGAATAGGCTGCTAAACGGCGGTGAAACACACTGAATGGAATATGTGACTTTAATATTTGAGTTTGAAAACTTAACAGTATTTCTTACTATTCTGCAACTGTGCAGAGTACACAGAATAGGCTGCTAAACTGCGGTGATACACACTGAATGGAATATGTGACTTTAATATTTGAGTTTGAAAACTTAACAGTATTTCTTCCTATTCTGCAACTCTGCAGAGTACACAGAATAGGCTGCTAAACGGCGGTGAAACACACTGAATGGAATATGTGAGTTTAATATTTGAGTTTGAAAACTTAACAGTATTTCTTATTATTCTGCAACTGTACAGAGTACACAGAATAGGCTGCTAAACGGCGGTGAAACACACTGAATGGAATATGTGACTTTAATATTTGAGTTTGAAAACTTAACAGTATTTCTTATTATTCTGCAACTGTACAGAGTACACAGAATAGGCTGCTAAACGGCGGTGAAACACACTGAATGGAATATGTGACTTTAATATTTGAGTTTGAAAACTTAACAGTATTTCTTATTATTCTGCAACTGTACAGAGTACACAGAATAGGCTGCTAAACGGCGGTGAAACACACTGAATGGAATATGTGACTTTGATATTTGAGTTTGAAAACTTAACAGTATTTCTTACTATTCTGCAACTCTGCAGAGTACACAGAATAGGCTGCTAAACGGCGGTGATACACACTGAATGGAATATGTGACTTTAATATTTGAGTTTGAAAACTTAATAGTATTTCTTCCTATTCTGCAGCTGTGCAGAGTACACAGAATAGGCTGCTAAACGGCGGTGAAACACACTGAATGGAATATGTGACTTTAATATTTGAGTTTGAAAACTTAACAGTATTTCTTATTATTCTGCAACTGTACAGAGTACACAGAATAGGCTGCTAAACGGCGGTGAAACACACTGAATGGAATATGTGACTTTAATATTTGAGTTTGAAAACTTAACAGTATTTCTTATTATTCTGCAACTGTACAGAGTACACAGAATAGGCTGCTAAACGGCGGTGAAACACACTGAATGGAATATGTGACTTTAATATTTGAGTTTGAAAACTTAACAGTATTTCTTATTATTCTGCAACTGTACAGAGTACACAGAATAGGCTGCTAAACTGCGGTGAAACACACTGAATGGAATATGTGACTTTAATATTTGAGTTTGAAAACTTAACAGTATTTCTTATTATTCTGCAACTGTACAGAGTACACAGAATAGGCTGCTAAACGGCGGTGAAACAAACTGAATGGAATATGTGACTTTAATATTTGAGTTTGAAAACTTAACAGTATTTCTTATTATTCTGCAACTGTACAGAGTACACAGAATAGGCTGCTAAACGGCGGTGAAACACACTGAATGGAATATGTGACTTTAATATTTGAGTTTGAAAACTTAACAGTATTTCTTATTATTCTGCAGCTGTACAGAGTACACAGAATAGGCTGCTAAACGGCGGTGAAACACACTGAATGGAATATGTGACTTTGATATTTGAGTTTGAAAACTTAACAGTATTTCTTACTATTCTGCAACTCTGCAGAGTACACAGAATAGGCTGCTAAACGGCGGTGAAACACACTGAATGGAATATGTGACTTTAATATTTGAGTTTGAAAACTTAACAGTATTTCTTATTATTCTGCAACTGTACAGAGTACACAGAATAGGCTGCTAAACGGCGGTGAAACACACTGAATGGAATATGTGACTTTGATATTTTAGTTTGAAGACTTAACAGTATTTCTTCCTATTCTGCAACTCTGCACAGTACACAGAATAGGCTGCTAAACTGCGGCGAAGCACACTGAATGGAATATGTGACTTTGATATTTTAGTTTGAAGACTTAACAGTATTTCTTCCTATTCTGCAACTGTGCAGAGTACACAGAATAGGCTGCTAAACTGCGGCGAAGCACACTGAATGGAATATGTGACTTTGATATTTTAGTTTGAAGACTTAACAGTATTTCTTCCTATTCTGCAACTCTGCACAGTACACAGAATGTGCTGCTAAACTGCGGCGACGCACACTGAATGGAATATGTGACTTTGATATTTTAGTTTGAAGACTTAACAGAATGTGCTCTAATCTGCAACTTTGCACACTAAACAGAATGTGCTCTAATCTGCAACTTTGCACACTAAACAGAATGTGCTCTAATCTGCAACTTTGCACACTAAACAGAATGTGCTCTAATCTGCAACTGTGCACACTAAACAGAATGTGCTCTAATCTGCAACTTTTCACACTAAACAGAATATTTTTTTTTTTTGTTTTTTTGTTTTTTTCCCCCCACACAAAATAACCTGCTGCCCCCACACACAGTAGTCCTAAAAAGGACTTTTGGTTCTTTTTTTTCACAATTTTTTTTTTTCCTCCCTACACCGCCTTTCCCTTCCTATCCTCAGCTCTCCCTGGCTCAGACTGAGCCGAACTCGATGGTCAGGTGCTATACAGCACCCGACCACGGGTTCTGGCCAGCCAATCAGTGTAATGCCAGCAGCCAACATGGCTGCTGGCATTACACCGATGTCAGAGCCTCCCTGCACGTTTATTGGCTGCGCAGCAGCCGCAAAACGTGCGGGGAGGAGACCCGAACATGGCGGGCGAGCACATGCGGTACTCGTACGAGTACCGCCATGTGCCGAGCAGAGCGATGCTCGAGCCGATCCGAGCATCGGCCGAGCATGCTCGCTCAACACTAATGACAACATGATGATCACATATGTCTGTACTCCATTATCACGGTGCCAGTGTATTGCTGGCGACATTTTGACACATGATTTCTGATGCTTTCTTATTGGCTAGCGTGTGATTACTCCACCCAGTGGTAGCCTTTAAGGACTGTGCCCTGTCACTCATACAGGACCCTTTTGTGGTGTTCCCATTGCTTAGAGCTTGCTGCCGTTAACGTGTGATATCCTGTGTATGACCCGGACTGCCTGACTACTCTCTCTGATCCTGTTCCTGCTCTGTGTACCGACCCGGTCTGGCTGACGTTCCTGCTCCATGTACCGACTTGGATTGGCTGACATTCCTACTTCGTGTACTGACCCGGTCTGGCTGACTTTCCTGCTCCATGTATCAACTTGGATTGGCTGACGTTCCTGTTCTGTGCCTCCCATCTGATGCACTACCATATCCGGTAGAGAATACCTCCTGTGCGCTGTTTTGAGTGTTCTGGCCCAGTTGGTTGCCTCGAGTACTGCATTACCTTTCCGTGACTGCAACCCATTTGTGCCTTGCTGCCTCCTTCCTCCTTACCTAGGGCTGATGCTGATCTTTCTTGCTCATTATACCTTTGGCTTGTCATTGTTACCACTGTGGTTGGTCTCCTGGGTGCCGCAGTTAGTCTCCTCTCTTGTCAGTCGCCAACAAGCCAAGCGCCCATTACCAGGGCCATCCGGTACTCACCTGGGTATTAGCTATTCTTTGGCACATTACATGCTGGCTAGTCACTACTCCGTTATTGAGGTTGGTCTCTGGGGCACCTCAGTCGGCTCTGTAACCCGGCAGTTTCCATCGAGCCATTGTCCGGTACCATTACCCTGGGTCTCAGTATGTGTGTATTCCTGGGCATTCCGTTGTTCCTCTGGTTGCAGTGCTACTGATGTTGTGATCCATCTGGGTCTCGCTCACCCTTCCTGGGCCTAGTCGCTATTTTGGCACTCATCCACAGAAAGTGCTTCTTGGGCCTCACTATTAGGGCCTCCTGGCCTAATAGCATTTTCCATCAGTGTCTCTCTATATCACACGAACTGTTCCTGACCTGTGTCAGTATATGTATTGCTCTCTGATATATGTATACTGGACCCATGTGGGTTAATGTTATTTAGTAACCTGTCCTGTGTTAGTACTGTTTGTTAACTATTGCTGGACCCGCGAGGGTTACTTTATTCTGACTGGTTTCAATAAAACTGTGTTTTACCAAATTGCCTGCCTCTGAGTGTATTGAAAACCGTTACATCCATATCCTTGCAGATGTCTCCTACATCTTCAGGCACACCTTCTTCTACGTGATTTTGAGAATGGGACCTATACAGGAGGATGGCTGTTGGGTAAGTGACCAATGTACACTTCAGATAACAAAGGAACTCTCATGATAAAATAAATCTGTAGTTTAGCATAGTCATTAGACAAAATATGTAT
Organism: Rhinophrynus dorsalis; assembly: GCA_037306005.1. NCBI lineage: Eukaryota > Metazoa > Chordata > Amphibia > Anura > Rhinophrynidae > Rhinophrynus > Rhinophrynus dorsalis. The sequence goes on from CM074720.1 coordinate 292,916,622, forward strand.
GTCCTCGTTACACAACATCATCCACATAAACATGGATTGTTAGAACATAAATGGATTGCTACAACAAATTTTTATTAACTTGGTCTCCTTGGCTAAATTCTGTAGAGGGAAAACAGTATAAGAATTTACTCCAGGCTTAGAATTATTGTATTTATGTATTTATTTATTTTATTTGTTAATAATATACCTTAAAATTATTTATTTAATGTATTTATGAATTTAATTTTTTTCTTAAAATAATAAAAAACTTTCTGTTTTAAAAAAAAAAACCATGTGATACATATGTCACAATGTCACATCTATTCTGCAGGGTATGCAGGATATGGTTGCAAATGTGGCTCCTGACACCATACTCCATAACAAAGCAGTGGGCACACTTTTATTGGGGAATGTACATCCAGAACCCATTGCAGAGGTGCCTGTTCCCCAGCCAGAGAATGCATGTATGACTGTGATTATGTATGGGGAATGTGTGGAAACACATTCGTACAACATATAATTATATGTTTCACTACACAGGATTGCTTGAATCCACCTAACTATTCAGCCTGGGAAATGTCTACTTGAACATCGAAACTACAGAGCCATCACCTTAATGAATGGGGATAGGCGAAAAGTCAAAAAAATTCCCTGCATGACTTTTTGTGAAAAATGGGTGACTTTCTTCTTTGTCAATGCAAAAATCTCCTCCTTTTCGCCAATACCATAAACATTTTAAACTGTGTTTCCTATGATGCAATATTTCCACTACAATATTACATCTTCTGAACACTGTAGTGGATAAATAAGTAACTGAAAGTCAAAGTTGAAAGTCCTACAGCAAGATATGCCTTGAAAACTTGTTGGCAAGCAGAGTGCCTTTGTCCTTTGTCCATAACACTAGTTTCCTGCTTAAGTGACACTGGCACATATTCATGATGATGTCAAGTGACAAAAAAAGTACAACCTACAATGTGGCAGATGTGTATGGCAGTGGTAGTGGGAGACTGGCATGGCGTGATTGATGTATATATAATATATATATATATATATATATATATATATATATATATATATATAAAAGAGAAAGGCTCATTTCATAATTTATGTTTCCTTCTGAGGAGATATAAATTATGAAATGAGCCATTCTGTTATATGTGTAGACACACACACTCAGGAGCGGTAGTAAGGAGGAGTTACTGCTCCCATTGGGTGATTTAAATAGAGGCGTTATGGACACTGCTATGCCTTTGAAAATCATGCAGGGAGTTGGCCCGCCCCCACTATCCATCCCGCCCGCCACTATCGAAGTGACTGACAAAACAAAATGGCTGCCACTCGCTCCTACACCACAGACACAAACACATCAGCCACAAACATGCACATACTCCCACTCACTCACACTCACACTGACTCACACCCACTCTCACTCAACCACACTCACTCACACTCTCACTCACTCTCACCCACTCTAACATAATCACTCTCACTCACATTTACACTCATTCACACACTCACACACCCACACTCACTCACACACACTCGCACGCACTCACACTCACACACTAACACACACTCACACACAAACACACACACTCTCACTCACTCACACACACACACACTCTCACTCACACTCATATATGGGGTGGGTGAGCTTTTCACAGGAGTGGGAAGGGCCTGCAAGGACTAGGACCGCTCTCAACTTTCAGAATGCCGTTGTATGCCTACCACACTCTCACTCTGGATCATGACCTAACACACTATCACGGTGCCCGTGCTTTTTTCTGTCACTCTCTGTGTGTTGCGCTCCCATTGGCTGAGCTTAGTTTGGCCCGCCCAGTATGGCCTTCTTATACCGGGCTTCTGGCACTTGTCAGGTGCCCTTTCGTGGTGTTCCTGTACCAGTGCTACTGTGTTACTGTGTTCCTGCGTTCCTGTGTACTGTCTTGGCCCGTTTGACTACTCCTTCTGGTTCCTGCTCCGTGATTCGACCCAGCCTGGCTGACGTTCCTGCTCTGTGACCTGACCCGGCTTGTCTGACGTTCCTGCTCCGTGATTCGACCTGGCCTGGCTGACGTTCCTGCTCCGTGACCTGACCAGGCTTGTCTGACGTTCTTGCGCTGAGATCCGTCCCAGCTATTCTGCTCCTGTTCTCCGTGTCGCTTGGGCGACATTCTTACTTCTGCATAGTTGGCCTAGCAGACTGAGTATCTCGGTGGCCTCAGTTACTGCTGAGCCTTCCGTTAACTCTTGCAGAGCACTGTTGCCTCCATTAACACTGAGCCTTCCCTTAACTCTTGCAGAGCACTTTTGCTTCCCTTAACACTGAGCCTTCCGTTAACTCTTGCAGAGCACTGTTGCCTCCGGTTATCACTGAGCCTTCCGTTAACTCTTGCAGAGCACTGTTGCCTCTGATTACCACTGAGCCTTCCATTAACTCTTGCAGAGCACTGCTGCCTACAATTACCACTGAGCCTTCCGTTATTTCCGCAGAGCTATTGTTGCCTCAGATTACCGATCCGGCAGTAAGCCGTGGTTGCCTTCCGTTAGCTCTTGTTGTATATGGTTGCCTATGCTACAGCACCGGCAGGGTGCCATTGGCTCAATATTACCAGCTCTTTCAGAGTATCGTGCCTCCGTTACTCCACCAGTCGGGTGCTATTGGCTCAAGTCCACCAGCTCTTGCAGAGTACAGTGTCTCCGTTACAGCACTGGTCGGGTGCCATTGGCTCAAGTCCACCAGCTCTTGCAGAGTACTGTGCTTCCGTTACAGCACCAGTCGGGTGCCCGTGGCTCAAGTCTGTTCTAGCTCTAGCAGAGTATTGTGACCTCCGTTACTGCTACAGCAGAGGGTATAAGTCTCAGTCCTGCTTTGCAGACCTAGGTGCTTCCACATCTCACACCACAGTCTCTTGATAACCATTACCATCATACTGGGCGTTGCCAAACACACCACATCAGAGACTGATTACTATCTATGAACTTTAACCCATGCTGTGCGGAAGTTGCCTTGTTATGCCTGACCTGTGACAGTATCTAACCTTCTTCCCATTGTATACTGGGCCTGTGTGGGCATATGTCCGTGATTTATATTTTCCTGTCTATTCCATTGTGATACACTTTAGCCTGCTGTGGGTATTCTCTTTGTGTCTTTTAATAAAATTGTGTTTTATTCCAACCTACTGTGTCTGAGTGTCGTACAAACCGTTACACACACAAACACACACATACAGTCTGGCTAAGTCCAATACACACACACTTTCACCTCCCATGGATAATTGTAACCCTCCATACACAGCCTCAAGCCCCACTTTCTATTTGTTCCCTCAGCATATTGCTACGTTGCCTCAACTGAAGAGCCACCATGTATTATATTGCTATGTTACCTCAGCTTATCAGTCTTTAAAAAAAACATGAGGGTGCGCACAACTTTGTTTTACGTACATAGCTTAAAAATGACCATTTGTTTGTATCGTTATATTCACTCACTGTACCGCTATGTTGTCTCAGCCGAAAAGCCACTGTGTGCTCATGCCAACACAATCGGTAAACACCTCGGTTCAAAATTCACCCTGTGTTTTGTATCGCTGTGTTCACTCACCATACCGCTATGTTGTCTTAGCTGAAGAGACACTGTGTGCTCGCGCCAATACAATCGGAAAACAGCTTCAAAAGAAAGCAGAGTGAGAGGACAACTTCATTACCCATGCTGTCTCAGCTCAAGACCCACCGTGTACTCTCGCCACCATTATCTGAAAACACCTTCAACAAAAAGGTCATGGACCACACGGTGGCTCTTCAGCTGAGGCACAATGTTTCATATTTTCACTTGCAGAGGGATACTTAATTCATTGTGTACCCCTCTACACAGAAACAGTTAATGTCAGACTCTCTACATGACAGTTGGGAAGCACTCTCACTAACATGGTAAATGCTCGGTGCCAGAGCCGCATGGGAGTTCATACAATATAGAAATGTAGAAAGAAGAGCCGGCACACTCAGGACTTATCAAAAAAGTTGTATTTGCTTAGTGTCAACGTTTCAATGTGAGTTTCCAGTGGAAAATGTGAACCTCACATTGAAACGTTGACATTAAGCAAATACAACTCTTTTTGATAAGTCCTGAGTGTGCCAGCTCTTCTTTCTACATTTCTATAGATATATATATAGAAAGATAGATATAGATATATATATGTGTGTGTGTGTGTGTATATATATATATATATAAATATATATATATATATATGTATATATTCCTACAGAAGTTTTTACCATTATGTTTGAAAATAAGGATAGCTTAAATTTGACACAGATTACTGATACACATTACTTATTGGTCATAGCAGTGGTCCTACGTGTGGTAACAACCCTTCTCCACATCGCTCCTCCTCCTCATCTGTTTCATTCTGTTAATATATTTGTCCTGACTCTCTCTGTCATGATTGGTTTCTGCTACCTGATACTCAGATGGCATGAGATGTTGGTTAATTTTTAAGAATGTTAGTCTCCCAACATTGCTGCTTGATAGCCACTTCCTACGGTCATTGACAATGAAAGCTGCACTGAAAACCCGCTCAATCTCTTGCTGGAAGGCAAATAAGGGTTTCCACTGCCTTATGTGTCAATGTTGGCCACACACACAGCTTTGTTTTACAGTGGTCCATGGGATCATTGTTTCTTCCTAGAACATAGCTATCCTGAAAGTATGCAGAAACCACCTAAAATGCATCTTCACCACTCCTAGGAGCTTCACAGCTTTCCTGTGTGTCATTTACAAACCGATACTGACAGAAGCAAGTCCCAAAGAGATGTGCCACCACCAGTGCCACCACCAATGTTGGAATGTTGCCACCCCTGCTGAGGCACATGAAATGCCCTGTGTTCAGAATGGGATGTTCTGGTTGATGATGTAGTTGCTCCTGCTGCTGCTGGATGAAATGCTTCACTGTCTACTTTTTCACTGTGCTGTCTAAGCATTTTTTGTGCCCTAACCTTCTCCCTCTCATCCTAATGCAACCCTCCACTAGATTAATAAGCATATCCCTGTATTCCTTGATAGAATCTAATTCTTCAGAAGGATGCTTTTGATCCTCATGACTCCTTGTTGTGACAAATGCTGATAGCCCAAAAATTCTGAAATGTTGTGTTTAAAGCAGGGGCCCAGCAAAAGTGGCAAGAATGTATTCCTCATTGCTTTTAACCCCTTAAAGTGGATGTATCACCTATGCACAACATCCACTTTAAGGGGTTAGGTGACACATCCAATAGCATTAAAACATTATTTTATTTTATTTTTTTATTTTTTTGAAGCTTCTGTTTGGTGTAAATGTAACTTATAAAAGTCTGGGCTGCAGCCACTTCAGTATAGACTGCAGCCCAACGCTCTAGTTTACTGACAGATGTCTCTGTCATCGGAGGAGGGAGGGGAGCAGAGGCAGAGCTCTGTAACCGCAGAGAACCGCAGAGAACCGGAAGTGGGTGCAGCAGATACTTTTGTAAGTTACATTTAAACCAGATGGAAGCTTAAAAAAATAATAATAATGTTTTAATGCTATTGGATGTGTCAACTAACTATTTAGAAGGTGTTGTGCATAGGTGATACATCCACTTAAAGGACCGGGAAAATCTGAGGCGGAGCAATTCTGACCTTTTTGACTATGTCTTTGTTCAACAGTGTTTTCCCTCAAAGTACTTTATTTTACCCAAGAAAATTATATAACATTTACCGTTTCACTAATTCCTGCCCCTATGTGACTCACCAGCAAGGCTGCATCCTCAAAGGGTTTTACCCTTTCAGTGCCAAAGCAATGTGTTTTGTACCCCTCTGGGACTGAAAGGGTTAAGCAGCTCACATACATCACATATTAGTTGATATTGCCCAGGTGACAAAGAGGTTCTGTCCAAAGACTGCCAGTTTTGCATGATATAATTACTAATGGCCTTATTCTGTTCGTACAAGCACTCTAGCGTGTAAAGTGTAGCATTCTACCTGGTCATCATCCACTGATTATGGAACAGGTTATTAACCTCCTGTATGTAATGCAGAGCATTGCCTGCACTATAGGAGTGACTAAAATGGGCACAAGCTGTTTCTCTATCACCTGCTCTAGTTTACTTCAGACATCTATGGCTTTGTGGGATGACTTTCAAAACTCTGCATGCACAAGGTAGCTTTTAACCACACTGCCAGAACCAGAGGCACAATTACTGGATGTTTTCTGATGCTGTAAGCTAAGGTTGCCAACTAGTGGTGGGAGGGAAACCCAGTTTGCAGCACAGTCATACAGTCTTTGCTCTGCCCACTTGTCCACTTGCCCACCTGCTTTTACAATTCCGGCACAGCCATCCTGGAAAAATAACTGCGGCTTGGGATATGCTAGATTGGAGCTACACATGACATCAGTTCTCTGATACCTCGGTTATGTACAAAAGAATACAGTATCGTGTCCACTGCCAACATCCTGGCAACCATGCCATTCCAGAGGCATACTTTTGGATTGTTTTTGTGAGGTTTTTGACTCCTTCTCAGAAACTCAGTCAGTGTGGGTTGGCAGGACATAGCAGAAGAACCCTGTAACTTTATTACTTTAACAACATGACTAGAGGAGGTGGTGTAGGTAAAAGCAGCATATTTGGGCAGTCTATGACTCTTGCCATCTCCTGCAGCAAACCCAGAGTCATCATACTCCTCTGCCATACGTGTTATTTGAAATTAACTAACTGTTGGCAGTCACACACTCTCTGACACATAAATAACATCACTTGTTATCTGCTCCAGACCTCTGGGAATTTTCTGCGGTGCTTCTGCTGCTGCTAGTTGTGGCAACTCTGACCTGCTGATAGTGTGTCTCCCAGTCAGACCTGTGTTTGTGCTTCAGATGGGATCTCATAGAGGAGGTGCTAGGTGTAAGATTGCTTTCCACCTACTCACATGCTTTTTGCAGACAAAAGATAACAACATGCTTAGTGAAGTAGTTCCATACTGTGTACTTCATGGACTGAGGGGTTCCTGAGGGACTGCTGCCACTACTGAGGCTACATGTTGAGTCAGTTCTACTGCTACTACTACTAGGTGTCAAAGGTGCAGCACTTCAAGCAGCAGCAGAGGCACTCGTTATAGTTAAGGATGTGGATGTTAATAACCTGTGTTGCTGCTGCTTACTCAATACAAGTGTGTGTGGCTGAGTGGGACTTGGACTTGTAAGAGGTGATGAGGCAAATGCCATATTTGCTTGTCCAGAGTCAGAGTTTCCATTGGTTTTCTCAGACAGTTTAAAGACAGGCACAGTGCTTCTTTTCAGTGGTGGAAGTTAGAGACTTTGCCTTTCTGCTAACTTTATGGCCATGTCAATTTTATCTGTATCTGAATAAGAGGATTATGATGGAGGGATATATTCTAGATCTGCATCATCATCAGTCATCATTAGGTCATCATCAGCATCAGCATCACCATTGCTTCATGCACACAACCAATATATTCCTCCAAGTTTTTATAGGTGTCAAACAATTTCTTTTCACTTTTAAATTCACAAAGTTAGCTACTATTTTGAGGACAGGTGTTATGGTGCTTGTTTGTGTCACTGTCAGATGATCCAGTTGGTTCAGCTGTTACACCTTCCTCCATTATGACATTGCCATCATCAGCACTAGAATGTGACTCATTGTTGTCTTCGGTGTTCTTCTTATATGTTTGTATTTTTTGTACTGGCACTGGTGGTGGTGGAACTTTTGGTGGGACCTTGACAAACTGCATCCTCCCAGGAAGGAAAGGGCTCATCATCATTCATTTCACATGCTGCAACAAGCATGCCTGCAGTTCATTTTTGAACTACAACTTTACTCCCATGTCCTTGTACTGCTCCACCTTTCCCCCCCTGCCCCTCTGCATTTGCTGGAAATTACTCAACTAGTGTATGTGTTTTTACTGTACAGTACACAAGACAACTGATGGAGTGTGATGTCTTGCCTTAGCCCTCAATAAAATTCTCAATGTTGTTTGCTGTCTATCAAGTCTGCATCAGTCTCACGGCTCACGTCAAGCTCCAGGTCAGCTGTCTGTCACCTTATTTATTTATTTATTATTTTTTTATCTTATCTTATCACAGTCTGTAAAAAAAATATAATTAAAAAACAAAATCACCAACTTCTTTCCCCAGACTTCCCCATCACAGAGACAATAACAGCAAGATCAGCAAGGAAACTGTTTGGCTCACAGCTACCTGTGTTTTACCAATCAAATCAGTCAGAATGTTCGTACACTTTAGGTCAACCTTCTTTGCTGTCCCAATGATCCGTATTGTTGTGTGGTGGGCATCCAGTTACTTACCATTGGTGGTGCTGGTGGTGGGGGCATCCACTACTGTCCAGATGTTGGTGGCATCCATCCATCCTTCTGCATCCACTGTTGTGCTGCTGTCAGTGGCAGCTGTGCTGCGGTGGTGGTGGCATCCAGCCAGGGCCCTCTGCTGGCTCTTGATGGTCTGTGGCATTGGTTGTCATTGTGTGCTCCTCCGCACTTTCCTCCTACTCTGCTGCAGGTATGGATGCTGTGTATGGAAAATGATATTGTGTGATTAGTAAGCTAGCCAATAACAAGAGGGATGCAAGATGATGACATTCACATCTAAACCCTTGAGTGACAGGATGGTATCCAATGCATTGCATTGCAATGCATGTTGTACCTTCTTGGCAATCATTGATCCAACAGCTTGACAACTTCCTGTACATTGGTGAAAGTGACCTACTACTGCTGCAGCAATTGTACTTCTAGCAGCATTAGAAGCACTCCTAAAAGTGGAATGGACAGAACCAAGGGGCATCTCTCTATAGTGTTAGATAATTGTCAGGAAGTGAGGCAACATTATCCTCTGCAACATTAAAATCTGCATCTTGAAGGAGTTTACAAGAGTCATAGTGTGCCTGCTACTGCCACAAGTACTTCCACCATTACTAAACATCATGTAGTTAAAACATAGTATTTAGAGAGTTCTTCTATGTGCTGCCAACCCACAATAAATCAGTTCATAGAAAGACAAAATTGCACAAAATGCATCCTAAAGTGTTCATGTGGAAAGGCAAACTAGCTAAAATGTTTAACAGCTGACATGCTTCCCTACTGATTTGTTGAAGTGAATGGTTTCAAGAACTAATGTCATGTGTTATAATCTGCTGGAATATCCCAATCCACAATTATATTTCTAGAATGGATGTGCCAGGTTTATTCAAGCTAGTGATCAGTCTGCTGGGCCCATGGCTGTACTGCTCTGCCTTTAGCTGTTAATAAAAAAGCATTTTCGTATGTCATAAAAATGGCAATACATATTACACAGGTCTGAATTAAAATGGGGTATCTTGGTGAGGTAAGCAAACTAAGACATATATTGGTGAAATTATGTGACAAACCATCAGTTTTTTAAACAAGTGCAGAATAGCTCACCATATAAAAATTAAAAAGACTTAAACATGGGACCTAGGCATTTATGTACAGATATATGTATATAGATATGGGTGTGAGAGTATATGTGTGTGCTTCCCATCTATGCACATCTATACTGACAACCATTGGTTCATATAGATCTCTGTCTATTATGTTTGGGATGTTCTGTCTGAATTATCATCAAACATAAATATATTCTTGACACTCACAATATAGCAATACTCAAAATCCAGTCTAATCTATTAGTATATCTCCCTTAAATAAATTGGACAGGTTTTGTCTAATAGCAGGTTTGATTCCAATTTAAAAACATTATCACAGATGACATATATGTGTGCAGCTGTCAGGAATTTAGACATATATGGGGTGTCCTTGGTGTTTTCCTTTTTGGTATATATGTCCTTGTTAGATTTTTCTTATTTTGGGGAAATTGACATATATACAGGGAAACTTAAAGGACCTATGTATATGTATATATAATTACTACAAATGTAATTTCTCTGGTACATATTAACTAAGGAGGTGTCTCAGATAACCAATGAGATTAGGACACATATTCACCACACCTTTTGAGAGTGTGCCACTTTACATGTGGAAAAGATAGATAAAAAGGTGAGCCAAAGGCCAGAAATGGACTGACTGACTGATGGAGTGACTGACAGAGGGAGAACTGAGACTGAGGGAGACCCACGAAAATCCAGGGATACCCAAGAAAGAGCAGGAGTACAGCAAAGATCCAGAGAAGTCCAGAGATCCCCAGGAGAAGTCACATTCCAGAGATCCCCAGGAGATCCCCAGGCAGAGACAGAGAGATTCCCGGGGAAAGTGAATCTACCACACCCATATTACAGAGAACAGTTTCCAATCTCCCTAAAGGACTGGTAAATATTTTATCTCTTTAAGTTTATATACATGATTTATTTTAGTTCTCCTGCATTTTTATATGACAAATTGAATGATTACATTGCCTTAAGTTGTATATTGGCTGTATCATATTTTCTAACTGCAGATCCAGCAGCATTTGGAAATTATATTATTTCCTCTATTGTAGAATATTCAATTAGTCATATATCATCCCACACATGTTATGCAGATAAACTAAGCAAAACAGTGGCGATAGGACCCTATAATTAATATTCTAGCCCTATGCTTATTGGTTTTAGGTAAAGTTAGAGAGCTCCTGAAATATTTGGCTTTGAGGTGAATATCTAGTGTTGTAAGAGCGTTGGTTAATCTGGTCCATGGAATAAGGTACTCAATTCACTGTAAGGCCCAAAGTAATTGTTCCTGGAGTATATCTATATTTGCGTTGTGTTGTTTCAACTTGGCGTTGTTCTTTTATTACACTGCAAAACTGTTACGAAGACTGTATTGCATTTAATTAAGGCTGATTCTAGTTTTGGGTTTTAATGTATTGTGTTATTTCTATAATTAGTGTATAACCAATTTTTATATTTTATTTACCAAGTGCATATCACTGATATAATTTAATTATATGTTTATATTATCGCCTTGTACTACTACTTGGGAGGGACTGATTTTATGAATGGTTATTGGTCATCTTTCATGACATCTAGGGCTCGATTCTATTACCAGCGCTAAAAATAAAACAGGTGCTATGTTTTTTTAAAGGGATAGTAATACTTCGTTTTATCTTTATTTTATTTTGTAGGCACTAAAAAAACACGAAGAACGATATAAGTCTTATCTCTCAAACCTTTATGGTTTAAGAGATCTTCACAAGCAAAGTATCCCCCCCCGTTCAGCCAGATCAGAAGGGAGGTGCCCAGGTAGATTGCAGAGAGGGACAATCTTCAATTAAGATAAGGGAAAAAGCTGAAAAACTTGTCAAGGGGGGCAGGGATTTCATTCTTTTCATACAAAGAAGATTATCCCCTGCTGTTATCTGTCTGGTCTTACAACCAGATTCACATCTGAGAAGAGATGGCTTACACTAGGAAAAAGGGACGGGAGGGGGAAACTTTGCTTGTGAATATCTCTTAAACCATAAAGGTTTGAGAGATAAGACTTATATCGTTCTTCATGTTTTTTTAATGCCTACAAAATAAAATAAAGATAAAACGAAGTATTACTATCCCTTTAAGTCAGTTTTTGCTATCCTGTTACCCGAATTGTGAAAACAAAATCAGCGGTAATTATACTTACCGCCAGTCTAAAAAAGCCCATAGGAAACAACTAAAAAAAAATGTGCAATTAGTATCCTATTACTCACGCTCAGTATTACCACCTGTTTTGTGGTTACATTTAAGTCAGAGATTTTGAGCCTCAGAGGTTGAGGAGTAGAAGCCATAACAACAGTTTCAAAACCATCGTTGTTTGAACAAAATCTGTGTATAATACAGTATACAGCATATAAATCTGACATAGAGTGCCCCCATTCAACATTAACCCCCCTTTTAAAAGTCAACTTGCAGTACTTTCTTTCACCACTTTAATTCGACTAATATTGTTCACATTAAACATTTTAACCCCTCCCCCTTTAAAATTCAACTACAGTGCTCCCATGACTTTCTTTCACCATTTTTATCTGACATTTTTCTTCTCCTTTTTTTTTTCAACATGCTCTTGTATTTTGTATTACAAGATTAACCCTATGAGTACCAGAGAGGTAGCAACGCATTGCAGTGTGTTTGCTACCCCTCTTTCACTCATAGGGTTATGCAAGAGAAAGAAAGAAAGAAAGAAAGAGAAGAAATGTGTATTGAAGGTGCAGACTTGTTAAAATGAAACTTTATTATTTATAATCTAAAATTGTGTTAAAACACAGGGTGTTAAGTGTAGCTCAAAGGTGATAATGTAGGTGAGTCCTATTACTTGGGCAGAAACGTGACTGTGGAAAATCCTCATTCAACTGATCTTTTTTTAGTTTATGTTATTAACCCTTTGAGATGCCAGGGATGAGCAAGGTATTGCTTTGTAATGCAGTGCTTACCCCCTCTGCCACTCAGAGGGTTAAACATGAGGCAGAAGAATGGAATGTCAAAATGCCCATACAGTCCCATACTACCCTCCCCTTGGTGCAAGTGGCATTAAGTGGAGGATTTTTTTACCTCATTTATGTTAGTAAATAGCCGATCGGCAGGCATAGGACTAGTAAAATGATTCCAGCTTCTGTTTTAGTGGGTGGAGGGGAGAGAGGCATTGGAGGAAGCGGAGAGGCAAGCTTGTATTTGCCGCCTGCTGCCTCCGATATCTCCCTCACTCGTTGACATTGAGTCGCACACTGAATGTCTTCATCCCTCCTCACTCGTATTTATAGGCATATGAGTGAGGAGGGACGAAGACGTTCAGTGTGCGATTCAATGTCGATGAGTGAGGAAGGGGGAGAGAGAGAGGTATCGGGGGAAGCGGGTGGCAAATACAAGCTTGCCTTCCTGCTTCCTCCAATGCCTCTCCCCCTCCACCCGCTTCCTCCAATGCTTCTCTCCCCTCCACCCACTAAAACAGAAGCTGGAATCATTTTACTAGTCCTATGCCTGCCGATCGGCTATTTACTTACATAACTGAGCTACAAAATCCTCCGTTTAACCCTTTAAGTGCCAGAGGGATAAGGAACGCATTGCATTGCAATGAATTCCATACCCCTCTGGCACTCAAAGGGTTAATTAAACTTGCACCAAGGGGAGGGTAGTATGGAACTGTATGGGCATTTTGACATTCCATTCTTCTGCCTCATGTTTAACCCTCTGAGTGGCAGAGGGGGTAAGCATTGCATTACGAAGCAACACATTGCTCATCCCTGGCACTCAAAGGGTTAATGCCATAAACTAAAAAAAGAGCAGTGGAAAGATGATTTTCCACACTCACGTTTCTGCCCAAGTAATAGGACTCACCTACATTATCACCTTTGAGCTACACTTAACACCCTGTGTTTTAACACAATTTTATATTATAATTAATAAATTTTCATTTTAACAAGTCTGCACCTTCAATACACATTTCTTCTCTTTCTTTCTTTCACTTGCATAACCCTATGAGTGCCAGAGGGGTAGCAAACACATTGCGATGCGTTGCTACCTCTCTGGTACTCATAGGGTTAATCTTGTAATACAAAATACAAGAGCATGTTGAAAAAAAAAAGGAGAAGAAAATGTCGGATAAAAATGGTGAAAGAAAGTCATGGGAGCACTGTAGTTGAATTTTAAAGGGGGAGAGGTTAAAATGTTTAATGTGAACAATATTAGTCAAATTAAAGTGGTGAAAGAAAGCACTGCAAGTTGACTTTTAAAAGGGGGGTTAATATGTCGAAAGGGGGCACTCTGTCAGATTTTGTTATGTGGGGAACACATCTAACACTGAACTTGATCTTTCTGTCATCAAATGTACGCCTATTTCCTTGGACTTTGACATTTTGTGCGTTTTTTGTAGGCGGTAGTCAGAAAAAAGCAGACAGCGCCAGTTTTGTTACTACTCTGAAAAGTGCTGTCTATGCCAGTTTTGTTTTACTGTGGTTCTGCAATAGAATACCGACGTTACACATGTTTGCAAAATTCACACTACCTGTTTTTCTTGTAACGCCAGTTTTATAGTGGGTAATAGAATCGAGCCCCTAGTCAGTCATAATACAAAAAACCTGACAATACTTTTATATAATATATGGTATACGCAGGGTTCACATATAAGTAATATGAAGCAGAGCAGGATTCTTTTCTGTCTTTGATTTGTTAATTTGTAATATATATACTATGGTGTGTTAATGATGTGAGTTTCTTTTCCTTTTTTTTTTTTTACAAAATGTTTGTTTCTGATTTGATCAGTATAGAGGGATGGGGCAGGGGTAATATTATCCCTCCACATTTTATTTGTGGCCATTTTAACATTAAATAAAATACAATGTTTCATTTTGTTAAACAATAGCCTCCTTGTTGCCAGTGTAGTTACTATGAACTGATCTGGCAGCTGAGGGTTTAATTTGAGATTAGTTTTGGATAGATGGGGTAAAGTGGTTAGTTGGTGATATTGTAATGAGTTATTGTTATTTAACCCCTTTGTTTTTGATACAAATGGATGACATTGCTGTGCAATACATTTCAAATAAACTCTGGCAAAAGATAAAAGAGTTAAAAGATTGGAAGATTTTGTATGAGTGTGGGGATGGTGTTTAGGAAAGGGTGTTAGAGTAGGGTCAGATCCTTTGCATCCAATTCATTAAAGCAGTGATAGCTGTGCCTCCAGATGGGAGGTATGGACAGACTTAACTAGACAAATGTACTCAAAGGAGCCTTTATTACATAAGTGTGGAAGGGGCATGGAGCATAGAACAAGTAGATTGATGTACCTGTAGTGCATTCAAACTTGCACCAATTTTCTTAGTATATGCCCTGCAGCATGCACTCATGGTGTTGTAAATGTGGTTAATAAAATATTTAAAAGAAAATATGAAAAAAAAAGCCAGGGTATAGGTTCTCATTCATATGAACAATAGCTGGGAAGTTTGGGCAAAAGAAAAAATAGTTACTCCAAATTACCCATCCTGTACTTTGCAAATAACATCTCATTGGTATTAATGTAATTAAATATATACATTTTGATATCAGTTATATTGAGGAGCTCATAGCTTACAGATTGTTTCTGAAACCTTAACCCTGGATTTCCCAGATTTTGTTTGTTAGCAGGTTTGTGCAGAACTGCCGAAAAGAGATTTAACAGAAAATAGAGCCTAATGCCTCAAATAGGTACTCCTGCAAGAAGGCCTTTTGCATCAACATCTTCTTCACCACAAGTGAAAGAATGTGCCTACGTGTATGCATGTTCTTGTGTCTGTGTATGATCACATGTACATTTGTGGTAATGTATGCACATCCCATTTTTCTTGGAATGTGAACCTTCAGCCAAATTTCCAATCTTTTCTTTATTTAAGTCAGAAATTTATTGTTGGCTTAAACAAAGCCTTTTGCTCTCTAATAGCAAATTATGTAAACAGTGTAGAAATGCTTTTTTTTATTTACATAGTAACATAGTAGATAAGGCTGAAAAAAGACATGCGTCCATGAAGTCCAGCCCATGCCAAAATCACCCCTGTTGATCCAGAGGAAGGCAAAAAAGCCCCCTGGAGCCATTTCCAATCTAGTCCCAAATGTGTGTGTGGGGGGGAATTATTCCTTCCTGACTCCAATTGGTAGTCAAATAGTTCCCCGGATCAATATCCTATTTGCTTTGAAGCCATCTGTCATAATTGTCAATATTGTTCTGTGCTACATAGGCATCCATTGCTTTTTTGAATGCAGTTGCATTATCTGCAAGCACAACATCCGAGGCAAAGAATTCCATAGCCTTACCACCCTTACTGTAAAGAATCTATGCCTTTGTTTTAGTCAAAAGCGCCTTCCCTCTACTCTTAATGGATGACCTCTTGTTCTTAGCTCAGCTCTTTGCATAAATAATTAATTGGATAGTTCTTTGTATTGACCTTGAATGTATTTGTAAATGGTAATCATATCACCCCTTAGACATCTCTTCTCTAATGTAAACAAACCCAGTTTGGCTAGTCTCTCTTTGTAACTCAGATCCTCCAATCCCTTTATCATTTTTGTTGCATGTCTCTGCACCTTTTCCAGTTCAGTAATGTCTTTTTTTAGAACAGGTGCCCAAAATTGTACTCCATATTCTAGATGAGGACTAACCAAGGATTTATACAGAGGTAGGATAATATTAGCACCTCTTGCTTCTACACCTCTTTTTATGCAGGCTAGTACTCTATTTGCTCTTGCAGCAGCTGCGTGACTCTGCACACTGCTGTGAAGTCTATCGTCTATCAGTATTCCTAAATCTTTCTCTAATGAGGATTTCCCAAGTTGTTTCCCATTAAGAGTATATGTAGCAAGTTTGTTTCTACAGCCCAAATGCATAACCTTACATTTATCTATATTAAATGACATCTGCCACTTTTCTGCCCATTCACTTAGTTTATCTGAATCCTTCTGTAGGGAAAAAATCATCCAGCTCTGTATGTATTTCCTTACATAGTTTAGTGTCATCAGGAAAGATTGAGATGCTACTTTCAATTCCCACTTCTAGATCATTAATAAACAAATTAAAAAGCATTGGTCCCATGTCTGAACCCTGCGGCACCCCACTTATAACCTTAGACCAATTTGAAAAAGTTCCATTTACAACAACTCTCTGCCATCTATCATTTAACCAGTTCTCAATCCATGTCAGATAAAACCGCCCAAAACTGAAGCCTTTTAATTTATACAGTAACCTGTTGTGAGGCACTGTATCAAAGGCTTTTGCAAAATCCAAGTATTCTACATCAACAGCAATCCCCCTGTCCAAATTAATACTTACTCTTTCATAAAATGCAAGTAAATTAGTCTGACATGATCTGTTCTTCATGAAACCATGCTGATTCCTACTAATGATATTGTTTGTCTTCACATAGTTCTGAATACTGTCAGTTAATAACCCTTCTAATATCTTACCCACTATGGAAGTCAAGCTCACAGGTCTATAATTTCCTGGTTTGGATCTTGCTCCCTTTTTAAACAATGGAACTACATCAGCTTTCCTTCAATCACAGGGCACTATGCCTGATGAAAGTGAATCAATAAATATTAAGTATAATGGTTTTGCTATTACTAAACTAAGTTCCTTAAGTACCCTTGGGTGTATACCGTCCGGTTCAGGAGCTTTATTCACTATAACCCTTTCCAGTCTCTTTTGGACCTTGTCCTCAGTAAGCCATGTAGATGTTGGAGGAAATTCCATGGTTTTGTCTGTTTGCCCACAGCTTGTCATTGCTGCTTTTTTTGTATATACTGAAGCAAAGAAAGTATTTAGGGTGTTAGCCATAGCTTTATCCTCACTAATCAATTCACCTGTCTCAGTCCTAAGAGGACCAATATCAATCTTAACTTTTTTGTTATTAATATACTTGTAGAATTGTTTAGGGTTTTTCTTGCTCTCATTTGCAATGTTTCTCTCATTTTCTATTTTAGCTAGCTTAATTGCTTGTTTGCAGATTTTATTACATTCTTTATATTTTTAAATGATGCATCTGACCCGTTTGACTTAAACACTTTAAAAGCCTGCTTTTTATTTCTCATTCCCCTGCTAACCACATTATTTAGCCAAATTGGTTTCGCTTTACTTCTCTTGTGCTTATTCCCCAATGGTACATATTGACGTGTATATTTGCCCAAGAGCATTTTAAATATATTCCATGATTCTTGTGTATTTTTATCTTTGAAAATTACATCCTACTGGATATCCTTTTACACTTCTTTTAACTTTGTAAAATTAACCTTTTTGAAATTGAATGTTTTGGTTAAACCATTATTATTGGGTTTCTCATAACAAACTTCAAAGGATACCATATTGTGGTCAGTGCTGCCCAAATGTTCCCTTACTTGCACATTGTTTATCATGTCAGAATCTTTTGAGAGCACTAGGTCAAGCAAGGCCTCTTTTCTAGTTGGCTCCTCTACTAGTTGTAGACGAAGCCACTCTCGGCGACACACTTTGGGATGGGTGAAGGTTAAGGCGCTCTCTCTCGTTCCTGGACACACAGAAGACATTATGCTCAGTTAATATATGAGATCAGTATAATCTTTTTTTCACTTTTCAGCACGGTTATATTATTATTATTATTTTTTTAGAGCGTTGGCTCTTTAGTCACTTATACACTTGGTGCTGGTATCGAAAGATGCATTTATGGTAACCATATACTGCTTGTATTATAAGGGGGATTTGTGAATCACGATTTTCATTACTATAGGGCATTTCATTTGGACTATTATGTCATATGGATATTTGTCTGCATTGACGTTGATATGTCATTGTGTTATATATTTTGGTGAATTTGACCCTTTATGGTGCCAAATTGCCAGCATTTATTGTAGATACACATGTTGATATATCTTTTATGTGGTGTGTCAGGGGCCTGAGAGCTCCTTCTCTTGTTTTTAACTTTTTAATTGATTGTTGATCTCTGATTTTGTAACTGCCAATAAAGATTTATATATTTCTAATTTTTGTCAGTGCTTTTTTCGTGTGCCTCTAGGATAAGACCCTGCTTTGTTGGGGAGGATGGAAGGTGGGGAGAGAACCCCTTTTATGGGTTTCCTTTTTCCCCCTTTTTTCCTTTCCATCATTAGTTGGTTTATTGTATTATTTGGGGTCTAAGGGTGCACCGTATCATTTGTAATACTTTATTTAGCACTATTATATACACCTGTGCCTGCTTTGTGTTGGGTCAGCCTCTACTAGTTGGGACATAAAATTATCATTTATCATACTTAGAAAAATACTTTCCTTTATTGTGCTAGAAGTCATATTGCTCCAGTCAATTTCAGGATAGTTGAAATCTCCCATTATAATTACCTTTGCTGACCTAGCAGCCTTTTCCATTTGCAGTAAAAGTTGGGCTTCCTCCAACTCTGCAACATTAGGTGGCTTGTAGCAAATCCCCACCAATATCTTTTTATTATGTGTGCCCCCAGAGTGTATTTCAACCCACAAGACCTCTACCTTTTCATTGGACCCTTCATTTATATCTTCCCTTAAACTAGGCTTTAAGGCCTGCTTTACATATAGGCATACCCCTCCTCCCCTTTTATTAACCCTGTCCCTCCTAAAAAGCAAATAACCCTCTAGATTGACTGCCAAGTCATACGTATCATCTAACCAGGTTTCAGACACTCCAATCAGATCATACTGCTCATGTACTGCAGTCATTTCTAGTTCCCCCATCTTACTAGCCAGACTGCAAGCATTTGTATGCATACATTTTATCTTTTTCCCATTCCTAAATATTTTGTCAAATGTATTTGTCTTTTATCAGGCTGTAATAATGGTAACTCCCTATTAGATTAACTAGCCTATTCCCCTCTCCACCCCCATGCCCCTTCTCTAATCCCATTTCCTCAATTATACTACGTTCTCCAGCCTGTGTTGCAGCTCCCCCCCTTTCTAGTTTAAAGTCTCCTCCAGCCCTCTAACCATTCTATCGCCCAGCACCATGGCCTCCCTTCCACTTAGGTGCAATCCATCACTACTATAAAGATTGCCCCCATGGGAAAAGACTGCCCAGTGCTCTAGGAACCCAAACCCCTCCTGCTTACACCAAGTCTTTATCCACGCATTTAACTCCCTAATCTCCCGTTGCCTTTCTAATGTAGCGTGTGACACAGGTAGTATTTCAGAAAATACTACCTTAGAGGTCCTCTGCTTAAGCTTATATCCTAGGTCCCTGGAATCTTTCTTAAGGGACCTCCATTTTCCACTGACTTTGTCATTAGTACCAACAAGTACCATGACAGCCGGTTCATGCCCAGCCCCTCCCAACAATCTATCAACCCGATCAGCCACATGTCGAACCCGAGCTCCCGGGAGACAGCAAACTGTACTATTGTGGCGATCTTGGCGACAGATTACCCTGTCTGTCTTCCTAATAATAGAATCCCCTACCACCACCATCTGTCTAGGTCTGCCTGAGTCCTGGATCCCATCCGTGCTAGAGGGGCTGTTCACTCGGCTGTTAGAGAGAACAGTCCTCTCCAGCAAAGACATTCCTGTGTCAGCATCCCCAACATCATTACTCAATGTAGCAAATCTGTTAGGATTAGTAAACACAGGAGTGTCCTCCATATTCCTCTGTCCACCCCCTTGCTATGTCTAACTGTAACCTATATGGCTACCTGCTCTTTCTTTGTGCAGTGTCCACCCCCAGAACTACCTACCACCGCTTCCTGCTGCTCAGTCAGCATACCCCTCTCAAGATTGGCCATCTCTCTCAATGTTGCAACCTTCCCCTCCAGATCTCTAATACAAGCTTCTAGAGAGACCACTTGCTCACATCTGTCACAGAGGTAGGCACCCTGGAACGGTTGTTCCTAGTGTGCAAACATATGGCAGTTTGTGCACTGAGTTAAATGGACAATTATGCTACCACTCATATGTGCTGGTTACCACAAGATAAAAAGGCAGGCAGGCAAAAATAGCTGCACAATAAGATTGATAAATGTGTTCCCCCATGTAATCCCCTGTATTTGAATTCCCCTGTTTTAAATTTCCACACTTACCACACTTCTTCACGTGAATTCCCCTGTTTTAAATTCCCACACTTACCACACTTCTGCACTTGAATTCCCTTGTTTTAAATGCCCACACTTATCACACTTCTGCACTTACACACTGATGCAAGATTCACACGTTCAAGTATTCACTATGTATCTGCTATTTAAGTCAGGAATCCACAAATTACAAACACAGCAATTAGTCACTCCCACCACACCAGACTTCAATTATTTGCTTGTCTCACAGCAAAGAGATGGGAAACAAAACCCAAAGAGATTTGTTTTTAACCTCTCCCTTACCACACTACACCACACACAATATACTTATTCTATTTTTCCAGCAAGTATCCAAACTCAGTCTTTCAGGGCACAGGTCACTGATCAACTTACAGAGCTCTCTCACTCCTTGCTATATAAGCCAGGAATACACCAATTACAGACACAGCAATTAGTCACTTCCACCACGCTAGACTTCAATTATTTACTTGTCTCAGAGCAAAGAGAGGGAAAACAAAACCCAAAGAGATTTGTTTTTTAACCTCTCCCTTACCACACTACACCACACATAATATACTTACTCTATTTTTCCTGCAAGTATCCAAACTCAGTGCACAGGTCATTGATCAATTAGAAACATGTAATTTCCAATGAATTGTCATTTTTTCATGGGTAATTTTTTAATTTATTAAATATAAAGGTTTAGAGTTATATTTGAATTATTAGTAAAAATAATAAGGTTTATATTAATAATTAATGTATGATTTATTTTACAATTATTGTCTCTCTCTAAACACCAACCACGGGTTACATAGACGGTGTTTGTTTTTACTACATTTTGTTTTTGCCTCTGGGCTATAGGGTTAGTTAGGTAATTATTTATTAAATATTTAGACTATAACTTACCTCTGTGTTATTTTAGCTTGTGGTCATTTTTTCTTCTGAATATATACTATATTTGCTTCAGGCGTTCAGATAAAACTGAAGCAACTGTTGTATATAATCATGTATCCTCTAGGCATTCACACTAAAAATAATAATATGGCTGTCTTTGATGTCTAATGTGTGAAATGTATACAACATTAAATATTACAATGTTAGTGTCTGTCATCTTCATATAAATAAGAAAAAGTTTGTATAAACTCTTGTGTAATGTGCTGGTGGGATGTGTGTGTTTGTGATGTATGGCTGTGTGATATGTGTGTGTTTGTGCAAGATTCCTTAGGAAGGTTTGTGTTAGGTCATAAAATGCTTATTTATTCCTGATTCACGTACTACTATTGTCTCTTACTTTCCATAGTCTTGACTGAGCTGAGTAGATACACTTTGACAGTTGGGCAGAACTGTCATAGTTAAAGTCTGAATAAGACTTCTATGTTAAATGTAGTTTTTCAGTTGCCGCCTTTGCTAAGAAGTCACCTCACCAGTATAGCTGAAACTGGATTTAAGGTCTTAGATATTTTCTCTACTTAACTGCACAAACTGGGGGAATATGTAGGGATGTACAAAGAATCCTGATTTGGCCCTGCAGGAAATTTCATGGAAAACACTTGTTTTTCAGCTTTTCCTTTGGGAATTTTCATCCATAGGGAAACCCATAGATTTCCTGCCGTTTCACTAAGACCACCAAAAAATTGTGAAAATGGTTCCATTTCCCACCAATGCTTTTAAACTGGGTGAAACTTCCCATCCACATCTGTATTAATAAAAGGAGAAGGGGTGCCAGATTCTCATTCTCTAGCCACATATACCCCTGGGCAGACAAACACACCCAGTGGCAGCAGTAAGGAGGAGATATTCAAGTCTCCTCAATAATGCTTAACCAGCAGACACAATGGGATGTGGCTACTCCTGTAAAAATCTCTGCAAGGACATGCCCTCCCTCAACATTCGTATGGAAAAATAAAAAAATGTCTGACACGCATACACACACATATAAACAGTCATCTCACGTCCCATCTCCCTCTCAACCCCACAAATAAATAATCTTCCATCTTCTCCTCCCCCCCAATTAAACAAAGAAAATACTGTAATGCATAACCTCCATCTGTGCCTTAACCATTTAAGTGCCAGAGAGGTCCTCAACTCATTGCAAAGCAATGCGTTGCCGACCTCTATGGCACTCAAAGGGTTAACATGCCCTCTTCCTCTGACAAGCCTGCATCATAGTGTTGCCTGATTCACAGGGAGGAGGTGGTGCTACAGCTCAGCTGTCTGGATAGTGGGGAGCTTAGTCTTTGGTTTTTCTGCACCAATGTCCTCTGGCAGTCTTCCCAACTTGGCAAGAATTGAATAGGTGTCACTCAGTGAGTCTCCGTCATGAGCTCTCTATCAATATTTCTCCCTCATTATATTATTATAGCCCTTCAAAGTGATTTTGCAGTTCTTCAAGACTACTGGCAAAGAAAACAATATCATCTGAAATATGTGATGTAGGTAGTCTCAAATGATCTTAAGTCCTTTTTTGTCTCAGTTTAGTCTACAGAAAATTTCTTCTAAACAAGCAAAAAATCGTTTTGGGGAGATTGTGTCTCCTTGACAGATGTCTTTTTTCTACTTTGATCTGGTCTATCATTGTTGACCTGTATTGATGAAGTCACATTTTCCTTTATTGATTGGTGGATATTGATGTAAGCTCTATCTATTCCTTGTTTGATCAGGACATTGATTATTACTTGCTTTTTTACAGAGTCAAAGGCCTTTTCATAGTTAATGAATGCTATGAATAATTTAACCCCTTAAGGACTATGTGACGTACTCTGACCGTCACGATCCTTATACCCTTAAGGACCAGTGACGGTCATAGCACGTCACATACTTTTTACTTACAGTGCTCTACCGGGAGCGCTGTAAGTAAAAATAGGGCCTAAAATTGATCGCTCCAAGACCGGAGCGATCTCTCTTAAGCCTCAAAGTGGCGCGCTGGTATGCGTAACAGGTCACGTGTACCGGCTCGTCGGCAAGGATCAAAGCAGTCCTTAAGGGAAGGTAACTTCCCTGGACCGCTGGTCCTTTAGGGGTTAAGGTTGCATTTAGATTGTACCGCATTAACCCATTACATTGGGAGGAGCATTGTGTCTTGATAGTATCATTGTGAAAACCTTGAAGACAACTGACATTAAGCTTATTGGTCGGTCGTTTTTTACATCTGCCTTATCACCTTATTTGGGCAGTAGGATGAGGTCTACATTTTTCCATGTTTCAGGCACTTTGATAATCAGTAGGTATTTTGAAAATAGTTTAACAAGACCTTTTAATAAGATTTGGCCTTAAGCTTTCAACATTTCATTAGTAACCTAATTAGGTCCAGATGCTTTGCCACTTGTCATTGATTTTATTGCAGCTTCTACATCTTCTACCAAAACATCCAGCACAACTTCTGCGTAAAAATCAGGTCTGATTTTAATCATATTACATTGCCTTCCTACATCTCAACTCTAGAAGTCTAATCTCAATTCCACCTATTGCCCTCATCTCCCTACCATCACAATCTGACCTTCCTGGTATTTGTCACACATGTAAACTGACCTCAAATAACAAATTCATTTTTCTCCCCGTAACCCTTTGAGTGCCAGAGGGGTACTCTGCATTACATTCCCCTCTGGCTCTCAAAGGGTTAATTCTAGGGACATTAAGGGGATGGGGAAGAGAAAGGAAACTAAGAATGCACAAGGTTTTAGCCAAGGTAATTGCCCCCAGTTTATTATCCAGAAGCTTGTATTCAAAAGCAAGGATTATTGGACTTCCACAGTAATGAGAAGTAGCCATTATTTTAAGTAAATGAAGCTTCAGAAAATCCTTGGGTTTAACACCAGACAGTTCTCAGATTTCATACTAATACCACATGGACAACAGAAAGTGGACCTGTGAAAGACTAAACAGAACATATAGATTTCTCTCTGCAGTCTCAATGGGAGGGATTATTATACTATAAAAATGGCTGTACATAGTTTTTGAGGGAAAATGTCATGATAACAGGAGTTAAATATTTTATGTATATTTCTGCAGTCAGACCCATCTTGTTTTTACATTAACTTAAGTTACTATTTCTAGATTAACCAGTAAACCCTTAACTACCCACTTACCTCAATCCCTTTCATATGTGGAGAACCATCAAGACAGCCGGCACACCCTAGACCCTCTCCACCTTGGCACTGCCTTTTCTAATGAAACAATGTAACATCTAGAGTTAGCATTAGATCCACCTTGATTATATCACCTTTCTCAAGTGGCCAGAGGTAGTCATGCCCCCAATTCTCTACCGAACATTTTTAATTAGCGTCTGTGTAAATAAACAAGTCTGTAATGAGGAATATTCTGTACCACTAAATTAATCCATGCTTTATGCACTGCATGGCCACCAACATTCTTGCCATAATCAGCACCCCTCTGTTCACTGATTTTTCTGTAGCTCTGTTCACTTTGTAAGGTACAATTGACAAAATACAGAGTTTAGGCATTAAAGACAATGGATATTCTAGCACCACAGATATTGTCTTAATCACATATTCCCAGTACTGTTGAACTTATGGACATTCCCAATTCAAATGAAAGAATGTACCCCTGACCCCCTGCTTCTAAGACAATCATCACATTGTGTTTTCCCCATTTTAAATAGTCTGACCGGTGTGTAATATGATCTATATAGGATCTTCAGTTGTATTAGTTGATGCATGGTTGTGGTCACCACACGTGAAGTCTCAGCCCCTGCCATATCCAATTCCCTTTCTTCCAAGTCCCCCACATCCTCCTTCCATCTCTGTCTCCAACCATTTATATTGGAATAAAATTGTTGTTTTTGGGGCATTGCAAAGTTAATTTGGAAAGTAATGAGAATGATGAGAGATCAGGGGCAATATCTCTCCAGTGTGTCTGGAGAGCATATCTGAGATGTAATTATGAATAAAATAAAGTGTTAAGAATATTAAATTCCAAGTTTATCTGCTCTAATGATTTTAATACATTGTCCTGATACAAATGTCCTAACGTACTTATCCCATATTGTGCCCATTTAAGACCAAATTACAAACTAGCAGTATTCCTGTGAAAGCCCATAGTGGGATAATCGGATTTTTAGCACAATAGCCTGTGATCGTTACCACCGACAGCATCTGTAATAATTCATAGCCCGGTTATAATAAATAATTAGCTTATATTCACAAATTGATGAGTTGTGGGAGAGTAAATTACACCAATGCAAATTGCACTTGCGTTGCTTTTATAAGTGTACTGAATTTTATTCTAGGATGTCCACTCCCAATATAATTCAGGACATGGTTCGATTTGTTTAAAGTATGTGAACTGGGATATTTTGAAAAGTCTTAGGCTGGTGTGAAAAAATGCTGTAAAGTAAGAATGCTTTCAAAATTAGACATGTTAATAGTTTAGTTTTATCAATCAACAAAATGCATAGTGAATGAACAGTAGAAAAATATAAATCAAATCAATATGTGGTGTGACCATCCCTTGGCTTCAAAACAGCATAAATTCTTCTAGGTACACTTGCACTCAGTTTGTTAAGGAACTCGGCAGGTAGGTTGTTGCACACATCTTGGAGAACTAACCACAGTTATTCTGTGGATTTAAGCAGGCTCAGTTGCTTCATGTAATCCCAGACAGACTCAATGATGTTGAGATCAGGTGTCTGTGGGAACCATACCATCACTTTTGGCACTCCTTGTTGTTCTTTATGCTGAAGATAGTTCTTAATGATTTTGGCTGTATGTTTGGGGTTGTTGCCATGCTGCAGAATAAACGTGGGGGCAATCAGATGGTGGTACTGCATGATGGATAAGTATCTGCCTGTACTTCTCAGCATTGAGGAGACCATTAATTCTGACCAAACCCCCAACTCAGTTTGCAGAAATGCAGCCCCAAACTTGCAGGGAACCTCAACCATGCTTAACTTTTCCCTGCAGACACTCATTCTTGAAGTGCTCTCCAGCCCTTTGGTGAACAAACTGCCTTGTGCTACAGCCAAATATTTAAAATTTTGTCTCATCAGTTCAGAGCACCTGCTGCCATTTTTCTGTACCCCAGTTCCTCTGATTTTGTGCATAGTGGAGTCTCTTGGCCTTGTTTCCATATCAGAGGTATGTTATTTTTGGCCGCAAGTCTTCCATGAAGACCACTTCTGACCAGACTTCTCCAGACAGTAGATGGTTGTACCAGGATTCCACTATTTTCTGCCAATTCTGAGCTGATGGCATTACTGGACATCTTCCAAGTGTGTAGGGAGTAAGCATGATGTGTCTTTCATCTGCTACACTACCTTTCATTGGCCAAACACTGCGTCTGAGGTCCTTAATGTTGACTGTTTATTTGTACTTCTTCAAAAGAGCTTAGACAGCAGATCTAGAAACCCCTGTCTGCCTTGAAATTTCTGCCTGGGAGAGATTTTGCTGATGCAGTATAACTACCTGTGTCTTGTTGCTGTGCTCAGTCCTGCCATGATGTATGTATTTTGATATTAAACTGTCTTCAACAACCTCACCTTGTTAGCCAAGTTTGGCTGTTCCTCACCCAGATTTATTCCTCCTACACAGCTGTTTCTGTCTCATTTAATGTTTGTGTTTCAACCCACATATTAAACTGATGATTATTAGCGCCTGTTTGGTATAATTGCTTAAACATACACCTGACTATATGATTACAAAATCGATGAGTTTGTGCACGTGTACCTAGAAGAACTGATGCTGTTTTGAAGGCAAAGAATGGTCACACCAAATATTGATTTGATCTGATTTTTTTCTGTTCACTTACTATGAATTTTGTTAATTGATAAAAATAAACTATTATCATCTCTATTTTTGAAAGCATTCTTACATTACAGCATTTTTTTTCACACCTGCCTAAGACTTTTGCACAGTACTGTATATAATAATTTTTATAAGATCTGAGCTACCAATTTCATTCAGCAGGCGTCTCAGCCAGTAGGGTATCTTTTCCTGAAATAGGTTTATGGTTGTTACTAGATTTTGTTCCAGAGATTTAGTGGGTTTGCCGCCACTTTAATACCTAGGTATCCACAGGTCTCTCCACACAACTTATTGGAGTATCCACTAAGTACATCTCTGATGTCAGCTGGTCAATAGTGAGCAATTCATCTTTATTCTTGAGAAAGAGCCTAAAGATTCCACTATATCTAGTAATTTAAGTAATGACTTGTGTGATTTTCCCAGAAATTACAGTATATTGTCAACATACAAGGCAATCTTTTCCAACCCATCTCCAATGCGTAAGTCCTGAATGTCTTCTTCCATTCTTATCAATTATGCTAGAGGTTCAATAGCATGAGGGGGCATCCCTGCCATTTTCATCTACCTAGCTGAAAGTCTCCTGAATTCAATCTTCCCATGACAACACTAGCACTGGTAACACCCATTTGATGAAAGTCGAGCCAAATCCTAATCTTTGTAGCACCCCCAAACATACTGACATTCAATTGAATCAGTTTTCTTAGCGGCATCTAGAGAAGCTAAAATTCTATTTCTCACGTTATCATGTACAGCCTGGAGAAGCAAATATAGACCTCTAAGATTATACGAGGAAGACTTTCCCACTTTATCCTGATACACAAATGTTGTGGTCACTGTGTTTATTCTCTTAGCTAAGACCTTTGCTAGCATTTTAGCTTCTGTTATTATCAAGGAAATTCGGCAATAGTCACAGTATATTGGACCCTTTCCTGGTTTGGGTAGAGCAATATTAGAATCAACATTAAGATCAAAAAAGGATTGTGAGTCCCCCCAGTGTTTTTTAGCTATTTGTCCTACTGATAACAAAAAGGGCTAAGTCTCCATTCTCATGGTTGCTTTTTCTCTCCTAACTCCAATGTCAAAACTAGGGATGGGCAAAAATTTTTGCCTCAAACTGAAATTGCCAAATAATGGCACTTCCCGCTTGGTGAGTAATTTCCCGCAAAAAGTGCAGATTTTCTGCTTTTTTTGCCTAGCTCTTTCCACTAAAATCAATGGAAACACTGAATTTATACACAAGCACAGAGCACATTTTTTTATTACACAACGGCATTGTATAAAAGGGGCATGAGGGTGCCTGTGTTTGTGGGGTGTGGGGAAAGAATCAGTTGAATAGGGAATGTTTTTTGGGGGGAGTTTGTGTACTGGGATTGGGCGCAGTTAATAAAAAATAAATCCTAACTACAAATAAAAACCATATCGGGGGACAGTTAAATAAAATAAGAAATTTGTATGTAAAGTGATAGAGACAGGAACCCCCTGGTGTACTCTGCCACTGGGGTAGACTGATAAAGTACAAAAGAAAAGGAAAGAATAAGATAACCCTGCTAACAAGCACTCAAAGAAGGCTCTAATGCTCCTAATGTGTTTATAATCTGGACTATAGAAATAAAACAACTTTTATTATGTCAATATAAAAATGAGCCAAATTATTCTAATTGGCCACTATACCTTTATTAAGAACTAATTAAACTGATGTGTTGGTGGTGCATCATCCCAAACACATGAGTAATCTCCACATGTAGGAAAAATACAAGCAATATAAATAATCATAAGATCTGCCTATTGGGATCCCAAAAAATAATCTGGTCCACCATTAATTAATAGTGGATTCATATGCTGATACAGTTCTTACTGAAAATTGTACCAAATAAGGTATTACAACTGGTATAGAACTAGTTAGACTGATCTATATTGTACCGGGGCTAATCCGGTTTGCCATCTAATTCTAGATATCAAAGGCAAACAAATAATGCCTCTCTATAATCTCTAAAACACTCTCAGCTAACCTCTAATTCTAGAACATAAAGAAATGTACCGGGGCTGATCCTGCTTGCCACCTAATCTCCCTTAATGTCTAAAGTCTCACTAAATTGTTGAAATATGAGCTCTAAACAATGTATTGGGGCTATTCCGGTTTGCCATCTAAACCTGGATATGTAAGCAGACTATTGATGCCTGTCTTTAATGATGTCTGAAACGCTCACAGATAACCTCTAATTCTTAATCATAAAGGAATGTACCGGGGCTGATCTGGCTTGCCGTCTAATCTCCCTCAATATCTAAGGTCTCATTAAATTATTGAAATGGAGATAATAGCTATGAGCGATATACTGGGGCTGTTCCAGCTTGCCATATGCTCTACCTTATGATACCTCAATAACCATGCTGAACTGATCTAAAGTAAATATACCGGGGCTGATTCGGCTTGCCATCTGATATTCCTACTTGCTACCTCACTATCTAAGTCTCTTGTAAACACACTGAAAAAAATCTAAGTATGAAGCAGAGTATGAACGGAGGTAAGATGAGCAACACTGGCCGATGCGCGTTTCGTCGCCACTTCTTCAGGGCAGCGTTGTACACGCCAAGGCTACAAAGTAACCGTTATTTAAATGGTATTCCTAGAAGATGATTGGATATGATTTAAAAGAAAAAAGTCAATCATTAACCGCGTGAAGACGCGTTACTAGTGGGTAATAGTGGTTGTCACTCAAAATTGAGGCTCATGATTGTAACAGTGATTAAAAAGAAAATAAATGGTTGAAGGAAATTAATGTAAATAATTAAAAGAAGACATATATGTGCATGTGTAAAGCACCTTCAAGGTAATCCTGACAGCAATGCCTAGTATAAACCGCACAAGTGACACGAACACACGCACCAGAAAATGTATTCCCCAATATTGATAATATCCAGTGAGAATTATATAATTAATCATAAAAATAAGAATATTATTGTCCCAGAAAGAACTCAAGAGGGGTGAAACAATGTATTCATATTCCCTGCAAAAATGTAACATAAATCCTAAACACTGTATATTAAAAATAGATTGAATTATAACAATGTGAGTACAGACTCAAAATCTCAACATGATACTAATTTGTTGAGTGAAATAAATATTCAAATCAAATCATAAAATACAAAATATGTATTTTCACATCATATGTACATTCAAAGACCACTCCTTATTGAGGCCATTGGGAGTCATGCTATTTAATAAGAAAATCCAACGATTCTCATTTTTCAAGAGGACATGATTGTAATTGCCACCTTGTATGCCCAATTTAATTTGTTGCAAGCCCCATGCTTTTAGGCCAGTAGGTTTGGAATCATGATAATTGAGAAAATGTCTCGCAACTGAGGTAAGTTGCTTGCCAACTACAAGAGACTCTTGTGGGGCTCTCAAGATGCTGGTTACATGCTCTCTAATTCTGATTTTTAATTTCTTAAATGTTTTACCTACATACCTTAATCTGCATGGGCATTCAAGTCAATAGATCACAGCTGTTGATTGACAGGTAATAAAATCTTGTATCATGTGGTGTTTACCAAATCTGTCTATGATACTTTTAACTGTGATCATGTGTTGACATGCAACACAATTGCCACACTGATGGGAGCCTGAAATACTTGAAGATTTCCAAATTTGTAAATGACTATGAACAAGTCTATCTCTCAATTGGGTGCTCTTCTGTCCCCCAGAATTTCTTTAAGATAAGGATCACATAATAATATGTGCTGATGTTTATTGAGGATCCTCTATAGGTTCTCCCATTGACAGTTGAATGTTGAGATGAAACATATACTCTGTTCACTCTTGTTAGTTTTGGGAGCATATAGTAAGTGCGTTCTTGAGCTATATAATGCTCTCTTGAACGCCTTCTTGATCACTATCTTACTATATTCACGTTGAATAAACCTTTCTTTAAGATCCTCTGATCTATATTTGAAATCCTCTATGGTACTGCAGTTTCTTCGCAAATGTAAAAATTCAACAAATGGTATATTGTTTTTCATGACATTGAGATGATGACTGGTGTAGTGTAAAAGGCTGTTAGTAGCCGTAGGCTTTCTATAAAGGTCAGTGATGATAGTGTTATTATTTCTTCTCTTTATAGAAATATCCAAAAAATCTATTTTATCATAACTACACGTCATAGTAAGTTTGAGATTCATATCATTGTCATTAAGTATATTAATAAAGGTAGTCAATAAATCCTGGGGACCATCCCACAGAATAAAAAGATCATCTATAAAATGAAACCACATAAGTACATGTGTGGTATAGAGATCATGGGATTCTGAGAACACAATCTTCTCCTCCCACCACCCGAGGTACAAGTTGGCATACGTGGGGGCACAAGCACTCCCCATTGCTGAACCCCGGGTCTGGAGATAAAAACGATCTTTAAATACAAAGAAGTTGTTCTTTAAAATAAATGTCAACAGTTCTAGCACAAATTGCTTTTTGTCCTCATTGATTGTTGCATCCTTATCTAGGAAATATTTGACTGCCTGTAGGCCAAAAGTGACATCTATAGATGTATATAGTGACTCAACGTCACAAGTCACTAATAAAGTCTCAGAAGAAATAGGAAGAGATTCTATCTTAGAGATAATATCTCCGGTGTCCCTAATATAAGAGCTCAAAGTATACACATGTGCTCTTAGAACATAGTCAATGTATTGGCTAGCTCTCTCAGTCAGACTGCCATTTCCAGAGATAATTGGTCTCCCTGGTGGAACCTTATCATTTTTATATATTTTGGGCAGCAGATAGACACTCGGTGTTCTAGGATAGGGAACCTTGAGAAAATTGAACTCTTGTTGTGTGAGAAAAGATTGTTCAAAAGAGTCTGAAATTAATCTTTCATAATGATTTTTTTAAATCTGTAGTAGGATCATTAAAAGGTAGACTGATACTTGATAAAGTATTTTGTAGAGAATGATTTGTTAGATTTGTTGTTAGAGGCCAATCCCTGAATAAACATTGATTTGTAGGACTTAAAGGGATAGTAATACTTAAAAATGACTATCCTGCATCTTGTAGCCTTTAAAAAACTGAGTTAAATGAGCCCAGCTGCATCTATCAAACCTTTATGGTTTGAGGGAAATCCGCTTTCAAAGTTTTGCTTTTTGCCTTTTCCCCTGGCGGCAGAGTTCTAGCTGACAGCAAGGGAATGCGGTCCCTGAGAAAGCAGAGGCTGTTCAGCAGAGCTGAGATCGCGTTATGGAAGAAGAAATCCTTCACGTAGAAGACCATTTCAGTGAAGGATTTCTTCTTCCATAATGCGATCTCGGCTCTGCTGAAGAGCCTCCGCCGGTCCCGGAACTGGATTCCCCTACTGTCAGTTAGAACGCTGACGTCAGGGGAGAGGGAAATTTAAAAGTGGATATCTCTCAAACCATAAAGGTTTGAGAGATGCTGTCGGGCTCATTTGAATTAGTTTTTTACTGGCTACAAGATGCAGGATAGTAATTTTAAGTATTACTTTCTCTTTAAGCTTGTTTGGCACAAGCCCAAAAGGAAACATTGATTTGTAGGACTTAGGCATGTTAGAAAGAACCCCCCAAAAATTGTTTATTTTTTTGTAGGACTATGTTTTTTTTTTAAGCACAAGCCCTGAGAAAAAATTTCCCTACTGGCCTAGTGCCACTGGCCATTGTCAAATGCCCTGATATAGATGCGGAATTTGCGACTGTTGTTCTTTCTGCTGCTGCTGAGTTGTTTAAGCAGCAGGATGATTAGACAGCTGAAAGGGAATGGGACTAACATCACCATTAACATGGTTGATGGATGATGAAGGTTCCACTTGCCACTACTACCTCCAGTGATGCGTCTGAGGCAGTAGCAGCACAATAAGTAGCCCCCAGTACAGAGAAAAGAAGAAGTTTTCCAATAATTCTTCTCCACCTGTGCTCCTTCAAAATCATGGGTGTGTTACTATTAGAATAGAGATTTTTCCCTTGAGACCAGGGACTGTGCCACTCATCAGTAACTGCAATGTGCACAGTGTGTGTGTGTGTGTGGTAAATAACATCTGGGGGCACAGCTGTATTCAAACACCATGACAGCAGAACCCAAGTACTTCTGCTGTCACTATAACCTTCCTCACTTCCCCCCTAGACTCCACTAACATAGAGATACAAGCAGATCAGGTTGAAACTTGAACCATGGTGGCCTGTGTCTTCCCCGTCAGTCACACAGAATTTTAGAGAATTTGGGGTAAATCTCCTTTCCTCCCTTCTCACACCCCCAGACTCCCCTAGAACAGAGATATCAATCAGATTAGGAAGAAATTTGGATAATGGCTGCTCGGTCCTACCCAGTCAGTCACACAAATGCTTGGGGTATTTGGAGTAGATCTCCTTTGCATCCTTATCACACCCCCAGATTCCCTAGAAGAGCGCTAACGTCCAGTTTAGTGGGGGTGGCCAAAAAGTGAGAAACATTTCCTGCATGACTTTTTGTGAAAAACTGATAATTTTTCTCTTTTTTTTGCAAACATTTTCTCCTTTCTCCAAAGCAAAATGTTCCGCCTTTTAAGAAAAATAGTCCCACACCCATGACTTCAAGGGGGAGGGAAAAGGTGGAAAAGAATGGCCTCTTTCTTCTTGTCCTCCACATTCCCCATCATTGTCTGTGGCAGCAGATAATGTTGCTGCTGTTGCTGCTACTGCCTCAGATTCAGCACTGCAACTAGGATCAGGAGTATTGCTACTGCTGGCATACTAGCTTGCTCCTCAATATCCTGCTGCCTTTGCATCTCAGCATCAGAAGGAATTAGAGCAGTTGCAAATCCCTCTAATTCCAAAATATAATTGCCAGTGGTGTTGGTGATGCCCATCCTCATCCATGTGTCCCATTCCTTCTCAGGTCCTGTTAAAAAGGCCATCAATGTCTCTTCCATTCCAGCTTCTCCAGCATCATCATCACTACCCCTACTAGTTCCTGCGTGCTGCTGCTGCTCTATTCCAGACATCTCACTGCTGCTTGGAGGAGGTGATGAGCAATGTGACAGAAGGTCCCCTAATGTCACACTTGCCATTTCCTTTTGACCTGAAGAAGAAGGCAGACTAGCAGCAGTAGCAGCAGACACAGGTAGCAGATGTGTGTTCCTGTTGGTGTTGATATTAATTCTGAGCCTGTTCTCCTACCCTAACTCCAGTTATGGCCTCTTCAGGATCATGTTCCACTTGGACACTTTAGTGAAGGGAAGGGGAGGACTCCCAGGGTCAGAGGAATGGTGTGGACTCCCTTGACCTCTAGTCTGGAGGCTGTCAAATGTTTCACCTACCACTTCGACTGCTTCACCATTACTGCTACTACTACTAACACCATGCACATCAAGTTCAGTCTCACAGTCACTAGTAATATGAGGATATTGTTAATTCCCCCCTCCTTCACTCGCTAACAAGCTGTGGACCTTAGTAGCAGTAGTCCTAGCACTGACGGAACTGCTTGGGAATAGCAAGTGTGATTTAGGGTCCCTTGTTGTCACACTTGGCATAATTTTCTCCTTCCCCCACTGAGTACTACAAGAAAAACTAGCAGCAGGCAAGGTATTGGTGGCAGCAGGCTCAGCACTGGCAGCAGGTTCAGCACTAGCAGCAGGTTCAGCACTGGCAGTAGGTTCATCTCTAGCAGCAGGTTCAGCACTGGCAGCAGGTTCAGCACTGGCAGCAGGTACAGAGCTGGTGACAGCATGGGCAGAATGTCTGGCAGCAGGTACAACACTAGTGGCTGCAGGTACAGGAATGGTAGCACTGGCAGCAGGGGTAGCACGTCTTGCAGCAGGCACAGGCAACTGACCTGTTCTGCTCTAACTAGTACTAACCTTTTCTCCCTTCCTTCCCATTCCCTTTTCTCCCTCCCTTTGCATAAAACTCACCAAGATCCCTTGGGATGAGTTAGGGGGACTGGACAGCATTGGTTCAGTACTGTAAGTCACTTCTTCCTCCTCCTCAGACTCAGTGGACACATAATAAGGGTACTTCCAGTTCCTCTCTTTGCTGCTCATAGTGATAGCAGTCACTATGAGCCTCTCCTCCCTCAATATTTCAAAAATATCACAGCAGAACAGCACAAAATGTCTATCTCGCTCTGTAGCTGGTTCTATTGTGTCTGCCTGCTGTGAAAATGTCACTTTTAGTGTTGAGCGAGCGTGCTCGGCCGATGCTCGGATCGGCTCGAGCATCGCTCTGCTCGGCACATGGCGGTACTCGTCGAGTACCGCCATGTGCTCTCCCGCCATGTTCGGGTGGCGGGGATCTGTGCCGGAAGAGGCACAGATCAGAAGACGCTCCGCTGGACCACCAGGGACTGGAGGTACGGGGGCATTGCGGAGATGAAGGGGGCATTGCGGAGATGAAGGGGGACATTGTGGAAGAGGGGCATAGACTCTATGCCCCTCTTCCACAATGTCCCCCTTCATCTCCGCTATGCCCCTCTTACACAATGTCCCCCTTCATCTCCGCTATGCCCCTCTTCCACAATGTCCCCCTTCATCTCCGCTATGCCCCTCTTCCACAATGTCCCCCTTCATCTCCTCTATGCCATAGAGGAGATGAAGGGGGACATTGTGGAAGAGGGGCATAGCGGAGATGAAGGGGGACATTGTGGAAGAGGGGCATAGCGGAGATGAAGGGGGACATTGTGGAAGAGGGGCATAGCGGAGATGAAGGGGGACATTGCGGAGATGAAGGGGGACATTGCGGAGATGAAGGGGGCATTCAGAGATGAAGGGGGCATAGCGGAGATGAAGGGGGGCATTGACCAGGCACCCTCCCCTCATCAGAGCAGGGGGTGCCTGGTGTAATGCTCGTGTCGCCCCATTCATTTGAATGGGGCTCGGGTGCTCGGCCGAGCACTCGAGCATCAGGGGGTGCTCGGTCAGAGCACCCGAGCACCCGAGCATCGGGGTGCTCGCTCAACACTAGTCACTTTTTATAGCGGAAATGCTAAAGCAAAGTAAATCAATGGTCAGAAACTTTCTAGCCATTGAAAAATGGTGAAAGATTTTGGCCAATGGGAAAAAGATGCAAAAATTGTAACTGCTAGTTTTAAACAGATAACAATGTTGTTTTCATGAAATTTCACTAACACAGCAACAACTTTCGCCCATCCTTAGTGGTGGGGGACTAGCGTGGTGTGATTGGCGGGACCTTGACAAACTGTATCCACCCTGAAAGGGAGATCATCATCATTTATTGTACACGCTGCAACAACCATTGCTGCATTCATTTTTTGAGCTATCACTTTACTCCCATGTCCCTGCACTGCTTCATCTATCCCCCTTCCCCTTTTGCTTTTACTGGACATTACTCAACTACTGTGTGTTTTTACTCCCTACAGTACATAACTGATGAAATGATGTCTTGCCTTAACCCTCAACAAAATTCTCAATGTCATCTGCTGTCAATCATATCTGCCTCAGTCACACAGCTCACATCAGGCTCCGAGTCTACTGTCACCTAATATATTAATTTGTTTAATTATTTATGTATTAATTTTTTTTAATATATATTTTTTTTATCACAGTCAGTCCAAAAAAACTAACAACACAAAATCAACAACTTCTTTCCCCAGACTTCCCCAGCACAGGGACAATAAAACTAAAATCAGAAAGTAATTTGGACACCAGCTGTGTCTTTCCAGTCAGTCACACCACAGTTTGGGATATTTGGAGTCAACCTCCTTCCTCCCTTCTTCTCCCCCAGAGTGTCCCCAGATTCTCCTAACATAGAGAACAAATGTGCCTCCTAAATGAATCCCTAAACTACGCTTCAATTCCCCTTGATATGCCTATCTTCTCTAGCTCAAAAACATCCTGCTTTCTCCTCTCACAAACACAGTATTGCATGCTGTGAAAGCCTGACACCCTTTTATATGGCTGTAGAAAAATAGATAAAAGTTTCATGTTGTGGGGAAAACTGTCACAGTTTTCAAGACACTCAGACTAGTAGGTGAAATAAAACACAGTTTTATTAAGAACAAAATTAATGACACTAAAACATATACCCTCCCATTGGCAGCTGTTTGTTATACGACAGGTTGTAGTCCTTGTTGATGTATTTCATATAATAGCTTTGATAAAGCAGCCTGTGAGCTGCGAAACGTGTTAGCTTTTTTTATCATATATATATTTTCATCATATGATTTTTATTTAATAAATGTGATTCCCTGGACCCAGCCTGTTGTTTTTGAATCTTTCGTGGTGTAGCTGATTGTCTGTGATCCGAGTGGGGACGGAGGTGATTTCCCCACATGCATGTTTGTCATACAGTCTGATATCAGCCTGCTGACCATCTTTACATGTGAGTGCATTTATATTTATTACTGTATCATCCAGCTTGCATTACAGTACTGCACAATTGAGGCGCTCCTTGTGTGTTTTTTGTGTTACATGTCCTATATATACGAGTTTACAGCCACTCAGGGGGAGTGTGTTTGGAGGGAGCAGCCTTGAAACGTCAATTCTACTATTGGGACACTGTATCTGGGGCAGTCAGATATCCCCAGCAGTTTGTCAGCTGAGTTTGGTATATGTCAATCCCGACCATTAATTTTGCGAGTACGCACCTTTGGGTGATGGTGGCGGCCAAATATTAATATTTATTGATCCCGCACAGGGCCACTTGTTCTGCTTTCCCCCTCCTTTCTTCTGTTTTCTATGTTGGACCACAGTTGCCTGTGTTTTCCCAATCAGCAACAAAAAATGTTGGCATATTTGGGGTAAATTTCCACTGCTCCCTTCTCACCCTCCCCCATCTGCTTCTTTCCCCAGACTCCACTAAGACAGGGCTGACATCCAGATAGGAAAGGAGCTTGGCTCACACATCCTGTGTCTCAGAAAACCAAGTTTTGGAGTATTTGGAGCAAATCTCCTTTCTCCCTTATTCTCCCACAGAGTCCCCCAGACTCCCCAAACAGAGAGAACACATTTACTGCATACAAGACTCCCTAAACTATAATCCAATTTTACTATGTCTAGCTGCAAAAGTGTGCTACTTTCTCCATCTCTCATATATACAAAAATTGATTACTACGGGAACATTACAAGGGACATTTGCTATGTGGTGGGGGAAATGCATTCTTACTAGAGGTGGGCAAAAAGTGAGAAAAATTGCTCTCATGTCTTTTCGCGAAAACTGTCCGATTTTTCGATTTTCCCCCTAAACTTTTCTCTTTTTTGCCAATGCAAAATTCTCTTCCTTTTCCCCTACTTTACCAAATGTTCCTCCTATATTTCCTAGGGGTACAATATTTCCCATTGCAATATTGCGCCAAAAAAATCATCGAAAACCATGTTGTTGTCTGCTTATTAGCAGTAAAATATACTTTAAAAGCAATGATTTAAAACTGTGCATTTTTCACCTATTGACCCAAATTCTTCACCATTTTTTCAACGGCTAGAAAGTCTCCACACACTGATATATGTGTTTTTTGCCTTTTCACTATAAAACTTGACATATTCAAGGAAGTGACTGCTATCAGTATGAAACAGTTTAAAAGTAGTAAAAGGAGGAACTGGAAGAACCCTTATATGTCCACTGAGTTTTAGTCTGAGGAGGAAGCAAGCACTACAGAAGCAATGCTGGCCAGTCCCCCTAAATCACGTGAGCTCTCTGACACAGGTAGGCTTTATAGACAGCAAATAACTTTGAGAATTTTGTTGAGGGATTAGGCAACACACTCCATTAGTTGTGTTCTGTAGAGAGTAAAAACACACACATAGTAGTTGAGTAATGTCTACCATATGCACAAGCGGGAGGGGGAAAGGTGGAGCAGTGCAAGGATGTGGGAGTAAAGTGGTAGTTCAAAAACTGTCTGCAGCAATGATCCCTCTCCTCCCAGGGTGGATGCAGTTTGTCAAGGTCCCACCAATCACACCATGCCAGTCCCCCACCACTACTACCATAAACATCTGTCACATTGTAGGTTGTACTGTATTTTTTTTTATCACTTGACATCATCATGAATATGTGCCAGTGTCACATAAGCAGGAAGTTAGTGTTGTGGGCAAAGGATAAATGCACTCTGCATGCTAACAAATTTTTCAAGGTATATGTTGCTATAGGACTCACAGCTTTGACTTTCAACTAGTTATTTATCCACTACAGCCCCCAGATAAGTAATATTGTGTTGGGAAACATTGCACCATAGGAAACATAGGAGACACATATGTTGATTAGGAGAAAATTGTGTTGGAATAGGTGAAACATTTGCTAGTGAAAAGGAGGAACATTTTTGATTGGAGAAAAGGAAAAAGCTTTTGTGAGAAAAAAAGAAAAATCATCCATTTTTCATGAAAAGACATGCAGGAAATTTTTCTCACTTTTTGTCCACCTCTAGTATTTAGAACAACCATATCAGGAATCATGAGCAAGTTGTATTTTCCAAACATATGACATTTTCTCTTTTACTGTTTGAGACCATTTGCTGGTTTGCTTTATTTTTCCAAATAGGGCTTGGATTATATTTGATCACATTTTGCTCCTGATTATGAAAAGGTTGTTCTGAAAATTTTCACAAATGCAGTATTCTGCTGTTACATTGATGAAAACACTGAAAGTTGGACTCCAGAACAAGTTTAATTTTCATGCAGATAAGCTGACACTGGAATATCTAGATAAGCCCTAAGAAAGCCTAAAAAAACACTCAGAGTAGGCTCTGAGACACACTAGCAGCAGGTTTAGCACTGGTAGCAGCAGCTTCAGCACTGGCAGAAGGCACAGCACTGGTGGCGCTAGCAACAGGGGCAGCACGTCTGACAGCAGGCACAGTATTGGTGGCAGCAGGTTCAGCACTGGCAGCAGACAAAGCACTGGTTTTCTGCAGGGGCAGCAAGTCTGATAGCAGGTACAGCAATGCTGGCAGCAGAAGCAACACGTCTAGCAGCAGGCATAGGCAGCTGACCTGGCCTGCTGTCACTAGTACTACCCTTTTCTCCCTCCCTTCCCATTGCCTATTCACACTCCCTTCCCACTTCCTTTTTTCCCCTCACTTCCCATTAAATTCCCCAAGATCCCTAGGGGTGATTAAGGGGGACTGGACAGCATTGGTTCAGTAGTACTCACATCCTCCTCCTCAGACTCAGTGGGCACATAAGGGTCCTTCCAGCGCCTACATTTATTATTTTTAAACCTGCTCATAGTGATAGCAGTCACTATGTGTCTCTCCTGCCTCAATTTTTCCAAAAGATCACAGCAAAACAGCACAGCACCTCTACCTCAGTAGCTTCTTCTATTGTGTTTGATTATAGTTATTGTGTTTGTCACCTTATTATAGCAAAAAATGCAAACATTTTAATTGCTAGTTTTAAAGCGAATTTTCCTCCGAAAAATTGGACAACAACGTAGTTTTCGCTGAATTTCTCGCAGGAATACGCCGAGACATTTTGCCCACCCCTACTCAATAAGTGCATCTTTTAACAAGTACTAGATGAAAAGTATGAACATCCTCTAATATGTGCAACATGTTCCTTTTTAGGGGAATACTGTCCATCTGAAATAAAATCCCTATGTTCCTCTCTCCTACCCTGGAGTCCCTCTTTTTAGGAGTTCAGATTGTGTGTTGTGTATATAAGTGTATCACATATCTCCACAACAATAAAACTCACATCAATGTTTGTTTAAACTTCAGTATGTGTTTATAATTTAGTCTGTGTAAAAAAATACTTTGTTTTTACTCTAAATCATATATTCAGTTACACAAAGACATGTTAATATTAGGGATGGGTGAAAATATTCACCTCAAACCAAAATCGGCGAATAAAAGCACTTCTCACTTGGCAAAGAATTTCCTGCGAAAAGTATAGTTTTTCCGCTTTTTTAGCCTAGCTTATTCCATTGAAATCAACTGGTACATTGAATTTACAGAAAATACATAGCAAACGTTATTTTATTTCCCAAAGGATTAGTATAAAAGGGCTATGAGGGTGCCTGTGTTAGTGGAGTGTAGCTCTGGTCTCAGGACCATAAATCTCCATAGGATGGTGTAGCAACAGTGCCACTGTAAAATTTCAGGCCACTGTGATATTGCACCTAAAAAATTCAACTTTGAAAATTAATAACTTTTGAATGAAACACCTTTCAGCAGTGGGAGTACTCTTGTTTTACTCAGGGGGATAAACCCTACAACATATTTTTTTTTACATTTTAGGTATTACTATCCCTTTAAACAATAAAAAATAAATACAATTAAAAAAAAAGACATGATATAGAAGTGGTCTGAGGATGGTGCCTGTGTTGGTGGGTGGAGTCTGGGGAAAGAATCAGTTGGACAGGGAAATTTTTTGTGGGGGGGGTGTTGACTGGTATTTGAGGGACAGTTAAGAAAAAATAAATAAAATTAAACTAAAATAAAATAAGAAATTGGTACATAATGTGACAGAGATAGGGACCCCCAGATGTATGCTGCAACTGCTGCAGACTTGATAATTGATGGGATACATTATTTTTTATGAATTAGACTTGTTATTAGAGTCTCAAGCCCTAAGGAAACATTAATTTGTAGGACTGCAGACTTGATAATTGATGGGATACATTATTTTTTATGAATTAGACTTGTTATTAAAGTCACAAGCCCTAAGGAAACATTCATTTGTAGGACTTAGACTTAATTAAGGCGCAAGTCTAGATGAAACATTGATTAGTGTAGGACATTAAACTTGTGTCAGGCTCAAGTCATGAGGAAACATTGATTTGTAGTACTTAGACTTGTTTGGCACAAGCCCTAAGGAAACATTGCTTTCTGGGACTAAGGTTTGTTAGATAAAAGCCCCTCACATTGTTTATTTTTTGGTAGATCTTTGTGTTTGTTTGTTTTTTATTTTTTTAAATAAACCTGCTGAAAAAAATGCTCTACTGGCAAAGTGCTCCAATGTAATTGTGGACGTTGTGATTGCTGTTCCTGTTGCTGAGTTTTTTAAAGAGCAGGATGAATAGGTAGCTCAAAGGGAATGGAATCAACAACAGCAGTAACAAGGGTGAAGAATTTCCTGCGAAAAGTGCAGTTTTTCTGCTTTTTATGCCTATCTCATTCCACTGAAAACAATGGGAACATTGAATTTGCACAAAATACATAACAAATCTTATTTTATTTCCCAAAAGCAAAGTATAAAAGGGGCACAAAGGTGCCTCTAATATGTAATTTGATGCAGACAGGGACACACTGACATAAGCTGCCATTGGGGTAGACTGATACTTGATGTGACAGAGTATTTTGTAGAGGGTGATTTGTAAGAATTGTTGTTAGAAGCCCAAGGCCTAATTAAACATTGCTTTGTAAGACTTAGACTTATTAGAGGCCCAAGCCCCGAGTACACAATGAGTTGTAGGACTTGGACTTGATTGGCACAAGCCCTTAGGAAAAACATTGATTTGTAGGACTTATACTTGTTTAGCACAAGCACTAAGGAAACATTGATTTGTAGGACTTAGGCTTGTTAGAAACAAGCCACCCCAAAAAAATTTATTCTTTTGTAGGCCTATTTTTTTTTTTTTTTTTTTTTACTAACCCTGAGGAAAATAAAGACCCTACTTGCCTAGCGTCAGCAGGTCATGTCATGTTGACCATTGTCAAATGCTCTGATGATTTGAAATTTGTGACTGCTGTTCTGTCTACTGTTGAGTGGCAGGATGATTAGGCACCTGAAAGGGAATGGGATCAACAATAGCAGTAACATGGGTGATGGATGATAAAGGTCCCACTTGCCACGACTAGCTCCAGTGATGCACCTGAGACAGTAGCAGCACCATAACTAGCCCCTACCACTTCATGTATATGTGGAGAAAAGAAGAATTTGGTCAATAATTCTTCTCCACCTGTCCCTCCTCCAAAATCATTGGTGTGTTGTTACTAAAATAGAATAATTTCCCTTGAGAGCAGGAACTGTGCCTCTCATTGGCAACTGCAATGTGCACAGTATGTGTGATAAATAACAACTGTCACAACTCTATCTAAACACCAGGACGCCAGAAAACAAGTACTGTTGCTGTCACTATGTCCCTTGTCCACACCCCAGTAAGGACATATGAAAACTTGCTGACAATTTAATAGTAATGATCAACCCACCCTGCCACCAGCTTAGCATGTTCCGTGGGATGCAATCTTCTCAGATGTCGCTTTACTCCCTGGTTGCGATTATCCTTGTATCTGTTTGTAGGCTTTATGGCTTTGATAAAGCAGCGTTATCGCTATGAAACGCATAAGTGTTTAAGTCTTCATACGTATTGTTTTTAATTAGATTTTTATACTGGATTAAAGTATTTTTATACCTTGTGGAAGCAGCTGCTATGTCTTCATTCAGAATTCTGGCGTGTAGATCATCTTTTGTCCTAGTGGAGGCGGGTGTAATCTCTCCGTAGGCTCTAGCGGCCACTCAGGAATGTGAGTGCAATCTATTTTAAGTATAATAACCATTTGATATTATTGTATTACACTAGTGGGTGCTCTTTTTTCCCTTTTTTCAGCATTGGTGGCAGTAGGCTCAGCACTGGCAGCAGGCACAGCACTGATGGCAGCAGTGGCAGCACATCTGACAGCAGGCATAGCACTGCTAGAAGCAGGGGCAGCACATCTGACAGCTGGCACAGTACTGGTTGCAGCAGGGGCAGGACTGGTGGCATGAGGTGCAGTACATCTGACAGCAGACAAATCACTGGTGGCAGCAGGCACAGCACTGGTGGCAGCAGGGGCAGAACATCTGACAGCAGGCACAACAATGGTGGCATCTGTGGAAGCATGTCTGGCAGCAGGCACAGCAATGGTGGCAGCAGGGGCAGCATGTCTGGCAACAGGCACAGCAACGGTGGCAGCAGGGGCAGAGTGTCTGGCAGCAGGCACAGGCAGCTGACCTGTCCTGCTCTCACTACTATCCTCCCTCCCCACTTCCTCCCTTGATATTAATTTCTCCAAAATCTATAGTGGTGATTTAGGGGTACTGGCCAGCATTGTGTCTATAGTGGTCACGTCCTCCTCCTCAGACTCCGTGGACAAATAAGGGTCCTTCCAGCTCCTCGTTTTATCATTTTTAAACTTTCTCATAATGATAGCAGTCACTATGAGCCTCTCCTGCCTTAATTTTGCCTCCAGATCACAAAAGAACAGCACAACACGTCTACCTCACTCTATAGCTGCTTCTATTGTGTTTCACATCTTGGAATACATCATGTTTTTATAGCGAAAAGGTGAAAAACACAAATAAATTGGTGGAAACTTTCTAGCCATTGAAAAAAATGGTGACAAATTTTTGCGAATGGGAGTAAAATGCGAAGATTTTAATTGCTGTTTTGAAAACAAATTTTCCAACCCCAAAAAGTGGACAATAAAGTGGTTTCTGCAGATTTTTTCACGGGAACATAAAGTTACGTTTCACCTACCCCTAGTCAATAGGTCATCAAGTAACCAAACCCACCAGTCCTGCCCCCAGCACCACAACATAATATAAAAGTTCCCCCTCTTTGGCCATTCTACATGTTGGGAGCTGTGTTCTCTACTTTTCTCTTCCTCACAATCACAGAGAGATGGAGAGAGTATACTTACATTGCCTTTGTTATGTGGTTCCACTAGGACATGTGATCCCTGTAGTAGAGATCACATGTGCCTAGCCACCAGTGAATGGCTGAAACTGGCTACTCCTGTCCTGGAACAGTCACTTACAGCCTCCCTGCAATGATCGCAGTGCATATTGTGTGACAGTCCTGGCATGTCATTTGTCCT
This sequence comes from Rhinophrynus dorsalis, assembly GCA_037306005.1. NCBI lineage: Eukaryota > Metazoa > Chordata > Amphibia > Anura > Rhinophrynidae > Rhinophrynus > Rhinophrynus dorsalis. The sequence continues at coordinate 292,961,559 of CM074720.1, forward strand.
TTAGGGGTTAACCCCTTCAGTGCCAGAGGCTTGGGCCATTTCCTGTACCCTGCAGGCCAGACACTTTTTCAGCATTTTTGCTATCCTTCTGTTTAGGCTTGATTTCCTCTGGGGATTTTTAGTTAAATATGGAAAACTATATATTGTTTTTTTCAGAACGAATTGAGCTTTCTTGTGATACCTTACATGAAGAGAATTTTACATCGTGCAAAAAGCTATGATGACATAATAACAAAAAAAGTGAAAATTTTATCATTTTGCTAAAATCACATACTATGTATCAAAAACATTTACCTTGATTGAAAAAGTTTCAATTATTTGAAAAAGCCCCGAGTCCCCCAAGTAAAAAAATACCAAATTTGTATAGTTTTACCTACGTCCATGGCTAGCGTAGAGCCCTAATCACCAGCAGCGCAAAATGATATTTTCAACTTTATAAACTAAAATGCGCATTCTAGGGGTTTTGTGGTAAATCTACCCTAAAACAGTGGAATAACTATATAAAACTATATATTTCTGGAAAGTAGACAACCTGCTGCATCTAATGAGGGGTGACTTTCCTTGTTATCCCAAGCCTGGAGTGCACAAATGCCTCCAGAATTTGGCGCTAATGAAAAAAAAGGCATTTTCTTACATTTCTGCCCCTTCAAATGTACTAAAATGTGTGAAAACCATGATATTTCCAACTGTATTCATTAGCTAGGGCTCTTAGGAGAAAAATGACACCCCATTGGTATGAGTTCACCTACCTCAGGGGGCGCTACAAGTACAAATCTACACCTATTGCAACCTCTAATTTTTCTAACATTTTCTCACACATTACTTGTCTGTACAAAAATGGTTATAACAACTACAGAAGTGAAGAAAGGGTACACAAACCATACCATTTTGAAAAGAAGACACCCTGCCGCATCTAATGAGGGGGGAATTTCCTTATTACCCCAAGCCTGTTGTGCCCAAATGCTTCCAGAAGGTGGCACTTTAGGAAAAAATAGCATTTTCTTACATTTCTGCCCCTTCATCTGTATGGAAAGCTGTGAAAACCATGGAATTTCCAACTGTATTCATTAGCTAGTGCTCTTAGGAGAAAAATGACACCCCATTGGAATGAGTCGACCTACCATAGGGGTGCCAGAAGCACATAACTACACCTACCTGTTTGCTTCTTCGAAAATGGCTGCTTGTACTAAAATGTTCATAACTGTTAGAGACATGAAGGAAAGGTATAAAAGGTATACCATTTTGGAAAGTAGACATTCTCACGCATCAAGTGAGGGGTCACTTGCCTTTCTACCCCCTGGGCTAAAGTGCACAAATATTTCCAAAAGGTGGCGCCATGGGAATAAATACATGTTTTTTTTACATTTCCACCACTTCAAGGATACTAAAATCTTTGAAAACCATAACATTTCCTGCTGTATTCAGTACCTGCTACCAACATGAGAAAAATGGTAGCCCATTTGTGTGGGTGCTAGGAACACGTACGTAAACCTGACACTTTTGTTTTTTAAATTATCTACTTGCACTAAAATGGTTATAACCATAATAGATATACAGGAAAGGTAGAGAAACAATGCCATTTTGGAAAGGAAACAACATGCCACATTTAATGACGGGTCACTTGTCTTCTTACCCAAAGGCTGGTATGCACAAATGCTTCCAGGAGGTGGCACTAATGAAAAAAAAAGGCATTTTCTTACATTTCTGCCCCTTCAAATGTATGGAGCTCTGTAAAAACCATGGAATTTTCAACTGCATTCATTAGCTAGTGCTCTTAGGAGTCAAACGACACCCCATTGGTATGAGTTGACCTACCTTAGGGGGTGCTAGAAGTAGAAAACTACGCCTACTACAACCTCTGATGTTTCTAACATTTTCTCAAACCTGACTTGCCTGTACGAAAATGGCTATAACACCTTCAGAATTGAAGAAAAGGTAGATAGACCATACCATTTTGGAAAGACGATAACCTGTCGCATCTAATGAGGGGTCACTTGCCTTTTTACCCCTAAGTTAATTGACACAACTATTTCCAGAATGTGGTGCTACTGGAAAAAAAAAAAAACATTTGTTTTACACATCAGTCACTTCAAAGATACTAAAATGGTTCAATGGAGTGGGATTTCCTAGGAGGACTTCTTCCAGCCTAAGAAAAATGGTACCCCACTGCTCTGGGTTGGCATACCAATTTACGCTACAGGAGCGTAGCTACCATTGAAAAAGAAATGGTAAAGCAAACAGTGTATGTGTGATTTTATGGCTAACAGATGAAAGAAGCTAGGGCGTCAGCCGGTGTACGTGCAGACCTGTGACTACAAGTGTAACAAAGTGTGTGGGACGGTGAGGGATTAGGCAGTTTTTGTGGGTATAAGCAGAGCAGCAATGATGGTGGTGATGGTGGGGAAGTGTCTGATAGTGTGTATGGGAGATCTGTGACTACCAGTGTGCACTGTATGTCCCCTCATACACAGCACTGCGTTGGACCCCCTTCCTGTTGCACGTGCATTTTTTGGGGCTTTTCCCCCCCAATATTTTTGTGTAGACCTCGTTGGGGGCATCAGAACCCATACAATGAGGTCTAAATAAAAAATAAAGGGGGAAAAAATCCTTTGTGTGCCACAGGGGTGTCCAGCACACAAAGGGTTAATTTTTTTAATTGTTACTTTGTATTCAGATGGCCACCAAACAAGCTCTGATCACAAAGTAATGATAAAAAGTCTTGTGTGTGCCACAGGAAGGGGGTCTGCATTAACCCCCCCCTCCCAGTGGCACACACAGGGTTAATTTTTGTTTTAATTATTTTTTTATTATATACCTCATTGAGGGGCATCAGGACCCCCTGATCCCTCCCCAGTGAGGTCTTAGTAAAAAAATATATATGTCCACAAACAGAGTGACCCTGTGAGTGCCACAGGGGTCTCCAGCGCATTGCAAAGCAATGCATTGGATCCTTGTGGCACTCAGAGGGTTAATTTTTTTTTAATCATTACTTGGTAATCAGAGCTTGTTGGGGGGCCATTAGGACCAATCCTGATGACCCCCCAACAATCTCTGATAACAAAGTAATGATAAAAGCCCTGTGTGTGCCGCAGAAGGGGGGCTGATTTGGCCCCCCAAGGAGCACACACAGGGTTCATTTTTTTTTTTATTTACTTTTTTTATTATAGACCTCATTGAGGGGTATCAGGACCCCCCTGATCCCCCCAATCCTGATGGCCCCCCAACAATATCTGGTAACAAAGTAATGATAAAAGACCTGTGTGTGTGCCACAGGAGGGGGGGTGCATTGGACCCCCCCTGTGGCACACACAGGGTTACATTTTTTTTATATATATTTTTTTTAATTATAGACCTCATTGAGGGGCATCAGGACCCCCCCAATGAGGTCTTTGAAAAAAAAAAATACCCCCAAAGGAAGTGACCCTGTGAGTGCTACAGGGGTCTCAAGCACATTGCAAAGCAATGTGCTGGGGACCCCTGCGGCACTCACAGGGTTACTTTTATTATTTTTTTTATTTATTTATTTATTTATTTATTTTTAAACTCTTCAGACCTCGTGGGGGATATCAGGACCCCTCCTGGTGTCCCCTCAGTCATTGATCTCCCACCGGACTTTTCCTCAGAAATACAGAAGCAATGGAGAAAATTTATAGAGGTCAAGAGGAAACTCAGGGAGAAGGGTATCGTATACTCTGTGTTATACCCAGCAAAGCTGAGAGTGGTTCATGGTAACTCCACTGAATTTTTCACTTCCGAGACTGATGCCTTGAGATGTATGGAGACTTTCATTACAAATTTAAAGCTTTTGTCTGATTGTAATACATGTTTGGTCCTCTGCCCCACCCCCTCCTGCTTTGTGCCTGGTGGGCCTGGGGGAGCAGATGGTCTCTTGAAGACTATATGACTTCTAGAACTCTACTGGGAGTCTCGAAATCTGGTTCCTGAGATAAGGGTAATGCTTATTATTTGCATGAGGTTGAACCTTGCTGAGACCTGTTCAGAGGTGGATTGCGATTGCTCTAAGTATTTTTACCTAGCTGCTCGTTTTGCAGCTGGAGTATTTGTTTAGTTTGCTCTGCTCCTTGAAGGGATGCATTTTGCTCTCTGACATCGTGATGTTAATTCCGCGGCACATTAATAAATGTTGCTGCCGGGCTGTGGAAGCTAATATTATTTGGGCAATGTACTCTACTTTGAGTTTGGCTGAGCTGTATTGAACAATATGTCAGGTTTGGGAGAATGGGGGTATACTGATTGCACTCTCATTTCTGAGTTGGAAAAGATGTTTACATATGATTGATATGTTTCAGGAGGCGGAGTGGGGGGGTTGAGATTAGATATAGGAAATATATTTGCCTCTCTGTTTGTGCTGACGGCTGTCCCCCTCCAACTCTCTGAACTCATAAAGTGACTTTTTACTCAATTCGGGGGGGAGGTGGATGTGCCGCCTGGGATGACAGACGGGTTAAACTTGGTGCAGATGAGGTCACATTCTTACTTTTTTCCATTATATACGTTGGGACTGGGATGGTGTTTCTTGGGGTAACAGTTTAAATGTTTAGTGGGGGAATGGGGGTACGTTCCCCAATTCAAGTTAGGTATTTAGACCCTTATGGTCTTAAGGTTACTTTAGGGTTAGGCTTGATAGAGGCACTCTCTTTTCTTCTGGGTGGGATACACTCACCGCACATCTTGACATATCTCCTGCAAAGGGGGGACTCACGGCACACTTTATTGAATATTACAGTCAGGGCTCAAAATTTCAAGTCCTGAGCTACTAGCCAGGCCTGTAAAGTTACTCGCCACCAGTTTCCACTCCTAGCCCCACCCATAGCCCCGCCTTTAACTCCACCCATGTCCCCGCATTTAACTCCACCCATATCAGGTTCTTCTTTCTCCCCTTTGCGCCTCTCTTTCTCCCCCATGTGCCTCTTTCTCCCCCATGTACTTCTCCTTTCTCCCCCATGTACTTCTTCTTTCTCCCCCCCATGTACTTCTTTCTCCCCCATATGTACTTTCTCCCCTTTGCGCCTCTCTTTCTCCCCTTTGCACCTCTCTTTCTCCCCCATGTGCCTCTTTCTCCCCCATGTATTTCTCCTTTCTCCCCCATGTACTTCCTCTTTCTCCCCCTTGTGCCTCTCTTTCTCCCCCATGTACTTCTTCTTTCTACCCCATGTACTTCTTCTTTCTCCCCCTTGCCCCTCTCTTTCTCCCCCTTGTACTTCTGTCTCCCCTTTGTGCCTCTTTTTCTCCCCCATGTACTTCTTTCTGCCCCATGTGCCTCTTCTTTCTCCCCCATGTACCTTTTCTTTCTCCCCCATGTACTTTCTCCCCCTTGTATCTCCCTTTCTCCCCATGTACTTTCTCCCCCATGTGTCTCTTTCTCCTCCCTTGTACTTTCTCCCCCTTGTGTCTCTTTCTCCTCCCTTGTACTTCTTTCTCCCCCATGTGTCTCTTTCTCCTCCCTTGTACTTTCTCCCCCATGTGTCTCTTTCTCCTACCTTGTACTTCTTTCTCCCCCATGTGCCTCTTTCTCCTACCTTGTACTTCTTTCTCCCCCATGTGTCTCTTTCTCCTCCCTTGTACTTCTTTCTCCCCCATGTGTCTCTTTCTCCTCCCATGTACTTCTTTCTCCCCCATGTGCCTCTTTCTCCTACCTTGTACTTCTTTCTCCCCCATGTGTCTCTTTCTCCTCCCTTGTACTTCTTTCTCCCCCCTTGTGTCTCTTTCTCCTACCTTGTACTTCTTTCTCTCCCATGTGCCTCTTTCTCCTACCTTGTACTTCTTTCTCCCCCATGTGCCTCTTTCTCCTACCTTGTACTTCTTTCTCCCCCATGTGTCTCTTTCTCCTCCCTTGTACTTCTTTCTCCCCCATGTGTCTCTTTCTCCTCCCTTGTACTTCTTTCTCCCCCTTGTGTCTCTTTCTCCTACCTTGTACTTCTTTCTCCCCCATGTGTCTCTTTCTCCTCCCTTGTACTTCTTTCTCCCCCCTTGTGTCTCTTTCTCCTACCTTGTACTTCTTTCTCCCCCATGTGTCTCTTTCTCCTACCTTGTACTTCTTTCTCCCCCTAGTGTCTCTTTCTCCTCCCTTGTACTTCTTTCTCCCCCATGTGTCTCTTTCTCCTCCCTTGTACTTCTTTCTCCCCCATGTGTCTCTTTCTCCTCCCTTGTACTTCTTTCTCCCCCCTTGTGTCTCTTTCTCCTACCTTGTACTTCTTTCTCCCCCATGTGTCTCTTTCTCCTCCCTTGTACTTCTTTCTCCCCCCTTGTGTCTCTTTCTCCTCCCTTGTACTTCTTTCTCCCCCCTTGTGTCTCTTTCTCCTACCTTGTACTTCTTTCTCCCCCATGTGTCTCTTTCTCCTACCTTGTACTTCTTTCTCCCCCATGTGCCTCTTTCTCCTACCTTGTACTTCTTTCTCCCCCATGTGTCTCTTTCTCCTCCCTTGTACTTCTTTCTCCCCCATGTGTCTCTTTCTCCTCCCATGTACTTCTTTCTCCCCCATGTGCCTCTTTCTCCTACCTTGTACTTCTTTCTCCCCCATGTGTCTCTTTCTCCTCCCTTGTACTTCTTTCTCCCCCCTTGTGTCTCTTTCTCCTACCTTGTACTTCTTTCTCCCCCATGTGCCTCTTTCTCCTACCTTGTACTTCTTTCTCCCCCATGTGCCTCTTTCTCCTACCTTGTACTTCTTTCTCCCCCATGTGTCTCTTTCTCCTCCCTTGTACTTCTTTCTCCCCCATGTGTCTCTTTCTCCTCCCTTGTACTTCTTTCTCCCCCATGTGTCTCTTTCTCCTCCCTTGTACTTCTTTCTCCCCCTTGTGTCTCTTTCTCCTACCTTGTACTTCTTTCTCCCCCTTGTGTCTCTTTCTCCTACCTTGTACTTCTTTCTCCCCCCTTGCACCTCTCTTTATCCCTCCTGCCCGCCCGCATCATCACGCGCCCCTGCGGGCCGTGATGACATACAGACAGAGAAGAGGAAGAGGGCAGAGGCACCGGAAGAGAAGCGCTTGCTTACAGACAGTAACGATCAGTCTGCTGGCAGCAAGCGCTTCTCTTCCGGTGCCTCTGCCCTCTTCCACTTCTCTGTCGTTATGTCATCACGGCCCGCAGGGGCGCGTGATGATGCGGGAGGATGGAACTTGTCATATTGGCGCTGCCCCCTTGCGAGATGTCGCCAAACTGCAGAGTGGAGGAGGTGGGACACTAGCACCCTAGCACCGCGAGATTACAGGGAAAGCTTATATTCAAACTGAATACAGGGCTTCAGTGAGTAGGCGAGTGGAAATTTTGAGCCCTGATTACAGTATTGACAAATGGCTATTAATGCATGTAAATTCTTAACAATGAATGTTAGGGGGCTTGAACGACCCGGTTAAAAGATCTCTGATTATGAATTTTATTAGGAAAAATTCCCCAGATGTTATTATGTTACAAGAAACTCATCTTATTGAAGGTAGGTTTTGTCTCTTCAGAGGCAATGGCTGGGGGCACACTATCAATCCACATATTGCAACTATGCCAAGGGTGTTTCCCTAGTTATTCATAAAAGATTAGATTTTATTCTTATAGATCTCAAAATAGATCCTAAAGGGAGGTTTATTTTTTTTTAACCTATAAGATCCATGGAATTCAGTGCGTGTTGATGAATGTGTATGTTCCACCACCTCTCGAGCCATCTGTTCTCAGGAGGTCCCTAGAGTATATTATGGATAAACCTGATCATCTAATTATATGCATGGGGGACTTCAATACAGTTCTGGATAATGCCCTGGATAGACTGGGTGGGGGTATGGGAGATAGTAGCTCTAACATTTAACTGTTTAAAACTTTACTGAGAGATATGCGGTTGCTGGACTCCTGGAGACTACTGCATCCTCTGGAAAGGGGGTATTCATGTCATTCAGCTACTCATAAAACTCTGTCCCACATTGACTTTGCTCTTGTATCTGACTTAGCTTGGCGAGCCACAAAAACTTGTAACATTCTTCCACTGGTGGCTTCGGATCACGCGCCTTTGATGGTCACCTTAGATTTGGGAAGACAGAGGGTGGTTAGAACCTGGAAACTTAATGCATCCTGGCTGTCGGTGGAACAGATTGACAAGAGGCATAGGGAGGATGTGTCTGTTTTCTTTGATATTAACTCTGTCTCTGCTTCACAGGAAATGATATGGGAGGCATCAAAAGCGGTATCTAGGGGTTCCCTTATTTCCCATATAACAACATATAGAAAAGGGTCAGAAAAGAGATTACAGACTTAGAAGAGGACATTAGGAGGATGGAACAACAGTTCATTGCTGATGGCGACACGCAATCATACGAGGCTTTCACTTCTAGAACTTTAAAATTAAATACTAGGCTAAAAGATATTACCTCTAGACAATTATTTTACAAAAGGCAAGACTTATTCGAACACGGGGATAAAGCAGGCAAACTCTTGGCACACTTGGTGCCGAGAGACAGAGGTTTATCCAATATTTCTTCTATCCTCTCTGATGACGGTTTCTTGTTAACATCTCCGACCGACATTAACAAACAATTTGCAATGTTTTACAAAAATTTATATAGTAGTGCAACAACGAAGGATGCTTCCCAAATAACTGATTACTTAAATCAATGTAGCCTTCCGACTCTGACGAACATAGAATAATGTTGGATGTACCGATACTTCTAAGAGACATCATTGAAACCATTGCTGACCTCCCAACTGGTAAAACTGGGGGTGGTGATGGCCTGCCACAGAATGGTATCGGAGATACTCGGACATACTTGCCCCACACTTACTTAACACCTATTATGCGGCCTTCGATAGCAGTAGTCTCCCTGATTCTCTTACCACTGCCTCAATTATAGTCATTCCTAAGCCAGGGAAAGACCATAGATTCTGTGATTCTTATAGACCCATATCACTTCTTACTACTGACGCGAAAATATTAGCTAAAGTTCTAGCCAAGAGTCTGAACTCTGTCATCACATCTATTGTACATCCAGATCAAGTGGGGTTCATTCCTGGTAAGTCCACGTCCCATAACTTAAGACGACTGTATACCCACCTTCAAGTCACGCATGACAATGCGGGACATAAGCTGATAGCCACATTGGACGCTTCAAAAGCTTTTGACTCGGTTGAGTAGCAATATCTCTGGGGTGTCCTGGAGAAGTTTGGCTTTGGACCTGTCTTTATACGGTGGGTCCGCACGTTATATCATGCCCCAAGGGCTAGGGTGGTCGCTGGGGGACTTACTTCAGAGGACTTTGTGCTGGCTAGAGGGACAATACAGGGATGCCCTCTGTCTCCTGGCCTATTTGCTCTGGCAATAGAGTCGCTCATGGCACAGATACAAGCAGAATGTGACATCCACGGCTTTCACATAGGAAACAGGGAAGAAAAGATAGCTTTGTACGTGGATAATGTCTTGCTTTTTTTGGGCGATGCAGATGACTCACTTAGAAGACTCCTTACTGTTGTGGACAAATTTGGTGATTTTTATGGTTTGCGAATTAATTGGTCCAAATCCTCCCTTCTACCAATAGATGAGCTGGCTCAACAGAAGAGACTTCTAGATACTCGGATGAAATGTGTACATGTCTGTGATTATCTTGGATAAAGGTGATGGTGGAACCTAGAAGATCTATTGAAAATAACTTGGTCCCTCTTATAGGTAGGCTGAAAGATAGAGCCACATTGTGGCAGACAGGGCCACAGCACTCCAGACAGGGGAGTATAGCTCTTCCACATATGTACCAATACTACCTAGTTGCTCAGTGTCAGTTCGCACTAGCTTATTTGGATCCCCTGAAGTCACATCAATTTATTCATATTGATAAATCTTTACTATTGCAATCAGACGAGCTGAAACATTTACTGACTGTAGGTCCGACAGTGAACAAATTCCCCATTCCACTCTGTACTTTATTGCATAACACCTGGAATACCCTCAAAACAATTACCAAATTCACAGCAGTTGATCCGGATACCCCGTTTTGGGGACCGGCTGGTTTAACACAATTACATACATTAGACTTTGGCCAAATATGGACGAACTATGGGATAACAACAATAGGTCACCTCTATGCTAACAATCTTCTGAAATCTTTTGAACAACTACACTTAGAGTTTAACATTCCCAATACTCTTTTTTTATTCATACTTGCGCCTCCGTCACACTATACATGCGTATGTGTTGCTTTCCTCATTTCCCCTACAATCAATGTTGACTGAAAAAAGGCCTAAGAAACTTCTATCTTTTCTTTATAACTGGATGCAGCCTGGAATAGAATGCTCTGATGAGTCGGTCATGAACTCTTGGGAGGCAGATGTGGGGAAATTGTCGGATTGGGAGTGGGAGACAGCAAAACTAGGTCCAAAACACATAGCTATAAATACACGTCACCAACTTATACAACTGCAAATTTTCTGCAGATCGTGCTACACCCCACTTACGATATTTAAAATGGGCAGACTGGGGTCACCAGATTGTCTGTGGTGCGCTGTAGTGGAGGGTTTGTTCCTACATCTCATGTGGGACTGTCCGATGGTGAAGAAATTTTGGGCTGAAGTAACTGATATTATTTTGGAGGTACTGGAGCGGGACCTCCCCATGTCTCCAAAATTATGTATACTTTCATTGCTTCCTGAAGATGTTTATAGGGTAGATGATAAGACACTACTCAGAGAACTTTTGGTCATGGCTCGGAAGGTGGTGGCTATGTGCTGGATGTCTGCACGTGCTCCTGAGAGGCGTACTTGGATTAATTTAATTACTACTAATATCCTCCATTACAAACTTGTTCATATACATAGGGGGTTCGGAGCCTAAGTTTCTACAAATCTGGGGGAAGTGGTTATTGAGGAGAGGATTGTAAGATAGCTGTAATTGGAAATGGGGAGATATGATTCCATGTCTTATTACTATTTCTTACTTGCTATGTCCACATGCTTTGCTCTGTGCAGTGGGTGTTGGTTTGCCTGGGGGGGGGGAGTGCCTCGTAAGGGTGGGTAGGGGGGAGGTTCTGTGTTGAAAGAGTTAGGTTATATAAAAAAAATGAAAATTGCAAATGGGTTGTATTAAGCTGATGATATGCACTTTATGATTTTATGTATTATCCTTTTCTGTACCATGCTTTTTGCATGCATGCTAACCCTATGAATGTAACCATGTACCATTTTACAACCTATTTGTCAATAAATACATTTACAAAAAAAAAAAGAATAAGAGAAGAGAGTAAGAAGATAAGTACAAGTATTAGATATAAAAGGAAGTAGTTAGAACAGAAGGGAAGGAATGGGGAACAGATTTGAGGGAGTGATAGGTGCAACCCAAGATTAGATAAATCAGAGAAACTGCATTATTTTGTAGTGGGCACTTGAAGGCCTAAATGATTGTGCCATGTGGAAAAATATTTGTAGAATTTATTAAGAGTATCTAAAGAGGTATGATGGAGATATTCCATATCTAGAATATTTTTTAATTCCATGTTCCTATCTTCAATGGTAGGTGGTACAGTAGAACCCCACCTACTTGGTATACACTGTCTTGCAGCAGACACCAAAACTAGCCATTCCCTAAGCTGATCCCTAGGAATAATGGGAGAGTTCTGAGGGGAGGTGGTGGGAAATATAGAGAGAAGAAGCAGTTGTGGAAAGAAAGGAAGCAGAAGTCCCATTATTGTGCAAATCAAGTTGTGAGTCTTAGACCAAAATGAGTTAATCTGTGGGCATGTACACCATAAGTGGTACAGAGAGCCTACTTCGCCTCCGCATCTCCAACAAATGTGCGACTTGTCTGGGTAAATTCTGGCCAGCTGATGTGGGGTGCGATACCACCTTGACATAAGCTTATAGCAAGTTTCTCTCATGGACATGCTAGTAAGGAGTGCAATGTTGTGTAATTTGCAGGCTCTGGTCCACTGGGTTGGTTCAATGCTTATTTGTAAGTCTGTCTCCCATAGCTGCCTATGGTAAGGGGGAAAAGAAAATTGTGCCTTTTGCAACAGAGAATAAAGAGCTGATATTTGACCAGAGAAGGTGTGGCGAGGAAGTGCTTTTCTTGATTATTACTATTATGCCTCTGTGTCTGGTAAATTATGCAAGAGTTTTAGGTCAGAGAAAGGTGGGAAAACGTCATTGATAATAAAGTGATCTAAATCTGTCAAACCCATCTCTACCCATTTGCGAAATTATGCAGGCGCTAAACTTGGGAGAGGGAGTAGAATTCCCAAGAATGGATATTAGTGGAGAAGGGAAGGGGGAGAGAGACAAAGCATTATTAATCTTACGCCATGTCGTATATAAAGATTTGAGTATCGGGTGGAGGAATAGATCTGTAGGAAGCTGAGAAGGTGGATACCACAAAAGTTGAAGAAGATTTAGAGGGCAGCTCAAGGAGCAAAGTAATGAAGCCCAATCTTTTCAAGGATGTGTTAAGCTTAGTTCTAAAAAGGTAGCAAGAACAGATGAACGCCAATACGACAGAAGGTCAGGAAGTCACAGTCCTCCCTGAGCAACAGGACGCATCAAGATGCTTCTACTAATCCTTGGCTGTTTATTGTTCCATATAAACTTCATTAGCACAGATTGTAGGAGATTAAAATGAGAGGGTTTAAACAGTGGAGACAGATTGTGTAACAAATACAAGATTTTAGGTAATTATCACGATGCCCGTGACTGCCTCCAGTGATGGTCTGCTGTACAGGGGATCTTGTTCACTTCCTGGTTGTCACTCAGTGCAAATTGTTATTCTGATAGGCCACTGGTATTGATGATTGGTCTCCACCCACATGCTAGGCCTTATATGTCTCAGACTTGCTATACACCCTTGCACTTTCATGGTGTACCTGAGCTCTTTGCTTTTGTTGTTACATTTGCTGTCTCCTGTGTATGACTTTTGGCTCCATCTAACTACCTTCTCCGGGTTAAGATTCCTGACTTTGTCTGACTACCCGATCCCGCTAAGACTCCTGGCTTCGTCTGACTACTTGATCCAGCTAAGACTCCTGGCTTCATCTGACTACCTGATCCGGCCTTGTCTCCTGGCCTCATCGGTCTACCTGTTCTGTGCCTGGATACATATTTAAACGAGCAGAACATAGCGGCTATGTACGTTAGTATTGGGATTAATATTTAGTTAGGGCTTGTTGATCCAGGGAGAAATCTGACTGCCATTTGGAATCAAGAAGGAAATTTTTCCCCCACTCAAGGCAGAATTTGAAATTGCTTTATTGAGGGTTTTTTTTGCCTTCTTTTGGATCAACGATGGTAAACAGGAATAGGAAAAGGGTTGAACTAGTTGGACGAAAGTCTTTTTTCAACCTAAATTACTAAAAATAAAATATTAATACACAAAGAAACATTATTTAGTTCATAATCAAAGATACCACAAAGTTTTCAAGTTATTTACTTTCTAGGTATAAACCTAGGTGAAATGTGTGTGTAGTTGAATGTAAAAAGGCTAAACATATTTTAATGTTTTAAAATCTGTAGATTTCTGTATTAACCAGGTGGATGCTAGAGACATTTCCAATGCATTGATTCGAACTGTCATAGCTGTAAAATTAATTTTTGCATATAAGGTAATCAATATAATCAAAAGTGACTAAATGATTATTACTATTAGAGATGGTGGGAAAGTCAGATTTGTTTGTATCATGATTTCCCACTTTTACAGCAAAAATTCCCACACACTAAAAATCCAAAATATGTCCTCCTTTTCCCCATCCTATGTATATTCCTGGGGAAACAACTTTGACATCTTCTGCCTATACAGAAGAAGTCCGGCAGCTATTCAGACTGTGTGTGTCCGTGTGTGTGCGTGCATGTCTGTGTGTGTTTCTAAGGCTAATATTGCAGTTGTACAAGGCTAGGACTCCTAAATGTTAAGCATTGTGGTTTTCTGGCTACCAGTGAAGTGGACTAGGAGATTGTATGGCTACCAAAGGAAAAGCCTAGGGGGATCAGCATGTGAATTTCTATGGCTACCAGTGCAGTGGGGCAGACTAAAGGGTCAGTATGTGTTGGTCTATTAAATCCATGGGACAATATGTGTTATATTATAGCTACTATGGGAAAAAGTTGGGGATCATTATGTGTAGTTCTATGGCCATACGTGCAGTGTGTGTCTGTGTGTGTGTGTATGGTGAGGGGGATGTAGTGAGGGCAAAAAGTGAGGTTTCCACTCTTTTGTCTATTGGGGCAAAACATTTCACCCATGCTAAATTACTATACAGGTGAAAGACAGGCACTGGCCTTTTTGCAGATAAACAGTCCCTTGAAAATTCATAAGTGGGTACATTAATCACAGCCCGTATAGTTTTGGATATGAGTCCTTATTCAGGTAGGATCTTACCTCAAGTAGGATAAGTATGCAACACATTGTATATTGGGATAAAACAAAGACACACACACCTAATTTCCATGTGGCCTTTATGAGGTTACAACAAGGATGACCACCGAGGGGGCGGAAGATATAATCCTCCCCGGTAGTCATTAAAAGATAATAAAGATTTTCCCACACTAGTCATCAATTCCTAGTACCTTCTTTTATTCTTATTGTCTATTTTCAGTAGGTAATTGTGGCCCTGAGGTGTGACCTCCATTAATTACAGTGGATGACAAGCCACAGGCTGGACACTGCTTTCTCTAGTAGTTCTCTTGTAGTGACCTCAGTGCACATGAAAGTAAAGTGTAGTAAGCGTTGAGCTGATTGATTGGCCATATGATATAAATAATGGAGATCACAGTGCTGGGAATATCAGTGTCACCACTTATTGAAAATAAAAGCTTTTAGGTCATGTGAGAGCTCTACTGGTGGGCCAGCCCAACCTTCAGAAAGGCACTTTTGTCCCAACTCCCTCCCCACACACTACAGGGTCTATGAGACCTCTGCTTTGCACATGCCAAATTACTTTTTTTACCTGTTGTTGCATAAAGCCAGCAGAATGATACACAATTAGCAATACATTTTTGCATAATTAGGTTACAAAATATCTTTACTTTTAGAAAGGCATTCCTGTAGATGAATGATATGCTATGGGTGCATCTATTGATCAGCCAGGACGTATTGCCCTTAAGACACTGAACTGCAGTAATATTGTGGTTCAAACGTAATAAAAGCTCCAGAGGAGTGATTTCTTTTTCTGTGAATTTTCTTCTTTATGTGTGATGTTGCCTAAATGTAATGCAGACCTAGATTAGTATTCTAAGATAATGAATGAGTCTTTATACAGATTACTACTGGGGTGATTCTAATACCTATGAAATTGTTATTACTGGTTTACATCTGGATTTTCCCTAAACTATAAGTATATGTGAAATAATGTCCAGTGATAACCTTTTCACCCCTATGGATTACATATTTTTGCAAAGTCTGTATTTTATTTGCCTTACTTATTGGACATCGCTGATACATCACTAATTTGTTCTTTGCTTTGCTGATACTGTACATTTCTAAATATTGCACCATACTGAATAGTTCTTTTCACAACCTGAACTATTGACAGAGCAGAATCTAAGAAAAATACATGTATTGCCATTTTTTAAATTTTTGCCAGTAGCTCAGGTCCCTGTTAGTGTAATTTTGCCTCAAGCCTGCTGCAGGCAGATTGCAAAATTGTACATGACATTTGCTTTCCTATGGTCACATTCTACTGCAAACATTTTTTTAAATGCCAACAAACATACCTTTTAAACAGTTAATATATGAACCTATAATATGATATTTTTAAAGGAATAATCTGTATTTGAAAGCATGTCATTTTGCATATTTTACCCTGCCATGAACATGGCCCTTTAACCACTTGTATCCTTTTATATGTGTATGCCATAATACATGTTTTTATTTATCACAATTTTGTTGGAATGTCTGTGCTCTTTGTATAAAATAATAATACTTATTATTCCACCAATAGACATTTGTTTAATCTTAATCACCAATCACAAAAAAAAATAGCTAATACAAAGCTGAATACATAAGGAACAAATGCAATGTGTGTATTTCACTGTTAGTCCATAGTAATCACTAAATAACATATTATAAATACTAGTTGGTCAAAATGCAGAATTACATTACATTAACTTTCTTTAAAGCAGTAGATCTTAGAAGCAATTGACTAATGAGAATTATTATTATTATCATAGATAATAGACGTTGCCTGAACCTGGTTTGTAAGTCACTGCTTCTTCTGGAGACTAGCTACAATGTTGTGAAATGCAATATCAGTATGCACAAATAAAAATATTATTAACAAAATATCATGTAGGCAGCAGCTATTGTTGCATCTCTGCCTGTCAAAACATGGTAACATATTAATGTAGCACTTTCTAAGCTCCTGATGAAGTGACATATCAGAAAGAGCATCACAAAACGCGTAGAGATATGTTATTATACCATTACTGTATTTTATTTGTGCATGGTGCATTTTAAATACAATTTGCACCATTTTATTTCATTTTATTGCTGACAGCGCAGGCGCACGGATGTCGCTATGACAAAATGTCCGTGCTTCCTGCTACTGTCAGCCTCCGAAAAACTCGAAAATCTAACTAACCTTAATCTAGTTCCAATGGGGTCAGTGGGTGTCTTAGCAGTTCATGTATGAGCTATGGATACCCCAGTGTTGGTTTAAAAAGACTCTTCTAGCCTCAGCATAAGTATTTGAATAGTGATTATAAAAGGAGCAATTTTTATTTCTCCAGAGATTCATGCCACAGAAAACATAATAGTGCTTGTAATATCAATGTATCACTAATGGATTCAATAATAATCCTAAGTACTGCAATTGAAGGTCAGTTGCTCTGTTTTTTTTTCAACAAACTCTCCTGGTTATGGAGCGTGAACCAAAATACTAAGACTGTACTTTATTAGATGTTTCTAGCAGACTTGCCAGATAATTAAGAGCTCAGGGCTTGGAATTTGACGAGTCACCCTTCTGCCATTCATTTCAATTAGGCAACAAGTAAATGTTACCAATAAAAGAGTTACTCTGAGTTAATATTGGAACACTCCAACATTGTTACTTGTAATCTTTCAAAACACTCCTCTTGTTTATATGTAATTGGTGAAAATGGTCAAGAGCTTGATGCGCATCAATATGTAACTTGGAGAGGGAACTGAGTCCCTGTAAATAATATTCTCTGAGTTTACCATGTGTTACCGTTTAACTACTGTGTGCTCTGCCCAAGTATTCATACATGGAATATGTAACTGAGCAGTGATCAGTTTTAGAAGACAAAGTGGCTCTGGAGGAATATTAGGATTCTTAGAATATCAAGAAGGTAGAAAACATAAAGGCTTCATTGAGGGTGTGTAAGGTTCTTGCCATTTACTGTCTTTCAGGACTCCTCTTTCACCTGTCTGTTAGGATTCCTTTTCTGTCTCCTGACTCACCTCACCTATCAGTGATCATTTAGAGGTATTTCTATAACCTTCCTGTTGCTCTCCTTGCCCAATTAATCAAGTTTATTAACTTGCCTGTTACATTATCATGTTCTTGACCCTGACTACCAGCTTGTCTGCCCTCGATTTCTGCTTGTTCTCTGTACCTATCTGCCTGGCTGACTGATTACTGGCTTTTGACCTTGGCTTCTATGACTCAGGTCCCACACTGTTCCTGGAAAGTATTCATTATTTTGCTGCTCATTACCACAGCTGCCGAGTTGGTGTCCAGAGTCATTCCCTTCATCTGATCTCTGCATCTGGCACTACCTGTCCACAGTACAGATTACTATCACAGTACTCAGAGAGTTAACCAAGCTGATCAGATCTCAGCTTCCAGAGCTGAGGACACTTGTCATGTTCATCTGATCTCAACATTCAGTATCAAGTCCTATCTGCCCACAGTACAATTTACTACTCATCTGATTGATCTCAGCAGAGTACTTAAAGTGTTAATTCAATCTCATCAGATCTCAGCTTCCAGCACTGAGCACTCTTGGCAAATTTCATCTAATCGCCTCATCCAGCACCAAGTCCTTTCTGCTCAAAGTACTGGTTAATATCCCAGTACTCAGAGAGTTAAACAAGCTCATTGGACCTCAGCTTTCAGTGCTATGCACTCGTCAAGTTCATCTGATCTCGGTATCCAGCATCGAGTCCTGCCTTCCCACAGAACAGGTTATTATCAGTATTCAAAGAGTTACTAAGCTCATTATAGCTCAGCCTCCAGCACTGAGCACACTTCAAGTCTATCCTGTCTCAAAATCCAGGACTAAGTCCTGTCTGTCCACAGTTCATGGTATTATAAGTACTCAAAGAGATGCTAAGCTCATCAAATCTCGGCATCCAGTGCTGTTCACACTTGCCAAGTTCATCTGGTCTCAACATCAAGTACCAAATCATCTCTGCCCACAGTAAAGGGTAATTCCCATCTGATAGCTCTTAGCTCAGTACTCAGAGAGTTTATCAAGCTCATTAAACATTGGTTTTCAAAGCTGAGCCTACTTGTTAAAGGGATAGTAATACTTCATTTTATCTTTATTTTGTAGGCATTAAAAAAACGAAGAACGATATAAGTCTTATCGCTGAAACCTTTATGGTTTGAGAGATATTCACAAGCATTTCATTGGAGGGTTCTAAAAAGTGTGCTTGCAAGCCAGGCACACTTTGTAGACTATTCGAATGAAGTAGTTCTTCTTATATCTCTCTATCTCGGCTGTAGAGCCACAGCCGGTCCGCGGACCAGATTCCAAATCTGACAGTTAGATGGCAGACTTGACTATTTTGGTCAGTGAGGGGAAATTTTGCTTGTGAATATCTCTCAAACCATAAAGGTTTGAGAGATAAGACTTATATCGTTTTTCATGTTTTTTAATGCCTACAAAATAAAATAAAGATAAAACAAAGTATTACTATCCCTTTAAATTCATCTGATATCAGCATCAGAACCACGTTCTGTCTACCAGTGCACCAGACATTGCAATATTTCTTCTGAACTCCAATGTAGAATATAGAGAATTAAAGTCTACTGTATCCTGTCTACAGCGCTGATATTCATTAATCATTTGAACAGGGAATTTGGGAGGCTTTCTTGACTGCTATTGGGGGAAAGCTAATAAAAAAGATATCAATAAACTAAAATAAGACATTTGTATTTAAAGTGACAGAGACAGGAACCCTCTGACATAAGATACCACTGGGATGGACTGATACTTGACTTGATAGAGTATTTTGTAGAGGATGATTTGTTTGATTTGTTGTTAGAGGCATTTGTAGGACTTATACTTTTTAGAGGCCCAAGCCCTGAGGAAACATTGATTTGTAGGACTTAAGCTTGCTTGGCACAAGCCGTAAGGAAACACTGATTTGTAGGACTTAGGCTTGTTAGAAACAAACCTCACCAAAATTGTTTATTTTTTTGAAGGACTAGTTTTTTTTCTGTTTTTTTTTTTTTTTTTTTGTCAAAACACAAGTCCTGAGAAAAAAAAATAAAAATGCCCTACTGGCCTAATGCCAGCAGGTCATGTTGGCCAGTGACCACTGTCAAATGTCCTCCTGAGTTGCAACTGCTGTTCGTACTGCTGCTGTTGCTGAGTTGTTTAAGAAGCAGGATGATTAGGCAGCTGAAAGGGAATGGCATCAGCAATAGCAGTAACATAGAAGATGGATGATGAAGGTTCCACTTGCCATGACTGGCTCCAGTGATGAGCCTGAGGCAGTAGCAGAAGAATAAGTAGCCCCCAGTATTTGTGGAGAAAAGAACAAGTTAACCATTAAATCTTCTCCACCTGCCCCTCCTCCAAAATCATCAGGGGTGTGTTGTTATTAGAATAAATATTTTTCCCTTGAGAACAGGAACTGTGGCTTCCATCAGCAACTGCAATGTGCACGGTGTGTTTGTGGTAAATAACATCTGGGGGCACAATTATATCCGAACACTATGACACCTGAAACCAAGTACTGCCACTGTCACTGTACCCCTTGTCCAGACCCCGCTAAGGACACATGACAACTTGCTGACAGTTTAATAGTAATGATGAACCCTCCCTGCCAGAATCCTAGCATATTCTGCAGGATGGAATCTCCTCAGATGCCACCTGATGACCTGGTATTGATTCTCCTCCACCACACTGGCATGTGTGGTCAGTACACCACACATTGTGCAGTGGATAGAGATGAACTGCCATATCCTAACATTAACAGAGGGGCTATCATTTGGCAGGGGAGGTAACGATGAATGAGGTGGATTGGCAGGAGATGTACTTGTTACCCTAGAGGAAGAAGGCGATGTTGATGGTGAGCCAGTGTTTCGCTTGTCCTGGAACTTCCAGTGTCTGTCTGGGTTTCTTCATTCTTCCTCCTATTTGATCTCCACTTTTCTGGAGAGTCAGGGGGTACAGTAACAGTAGTGCTAGATTCCTGTAATGGGTGTTTGGCTTTAACATGTTTGGAGTAAATGTCATGGTGTCTGTGTTTCATGTGTGTTATCAGGGTGGTTGTGCCAAGGTGTGTTCCCTCCTTTCACCTTCTCACTAACTTGTCACAAATTTTGCACTGTACCATTGTTGATGATAACTGCACTGTGCCTGCCGGAAAAGAATAATAGTCCCACACCCATGACTTTTGGGGGAGGGATAGGGAACAAATGGAGAAGAATGGCCTCTTTCTTCTTCTCCTCCACATTCCCGTTAACTTTCTGTGGCAGCAGATAATGTTGATACTGTTGCTGCTACTGCATCAGATTTAGCACTGCAACTAAGATCAGGAGGAGTATTGCTAATGCTGGCAAGTGGAACCTGTCCTAGTCCCGCATTACTTGTTGACCCCATTCCCACTGTGTACACGGTGGTCTGTGGCACACTAGCTTCCTCCTCAGCATCCTGCTGCCCTTTCATCTCAGCAACAGCATAAGTTAGAGCAGTTACAATTTCCTCTAATTTCAAAAGCTAACTGCTAGTGGTGGTGGTGATGCCCATCCTCATCCCTGTCTCCCATTCTTTCTCAGTTTCTGAAAAAAAGGCCATCAATGTCTCTTCCACCCCAGCTTCTCCAACACCACCACCACTAGCCCCTGAGTGCTGCTGCTCTATTCCAGACATCTCACTGCTGCTTGGAGGAGGTGACGAGCAATGTGACAGAGGGTCCCCTGCTGTCACACATGGCATAATTTTCTCCTCCCCCCCTGAGTACTAGAAGAAACACTAGCAGCAGGCAAAGTATTGGTGGCAGCAGGTTCAGCACTGTCAGCAGGTTTAACACAGGCAGAAGGTTCAGCACTGGCAGAAGGTTCAAAACTAGTGGCAGCACATCTGACAGCAGGTACAACACTAGTGGCTGCAGGTACAGCAATGGTGGCACTGGCAGCAGGGGCAGCATGACTTGCAGCAGGCTGTCAGCGTACCTTGTGGCAGCTGCTCGAGCTGACCGCAGATTCCTTCGGCAGCTCCAGCCGCAGTTTGACCCGGCGGCTTCAGTCACACTGTTGTTTGGCAGCTCCAGCCGCATGGAACTGGCGGCTCACTCTGGGGCTGGGTTCCAGCGCGGGTCTGTACAGATAATGGGCGCATGGACACTATGCTTTCGTGGTGTACCCTTTCGTGGTGTCCAGTACAGTTGGCTTTTGTTTGTGTATTACTTGGTTCGTCTGACTACCCGTTCTGGTGCCAACCTTTGGTTTGTCTGACTACTCGCTCTGTGTATGTCCCAGGCTTGGCTGACATTCCTTCTGGTGTACCTGCGGCTCTGGTAGAATAACTTCTCAGTGTATGACCTTTGGCCTGGCTGACTATCTGTCCTGGTGCTGACCTGTGGCTCTGTCTGACTACCCGCTCTGTGTATGACCCTGGCTAGTCCGATAACCAATATGGTGCAGACCTGCGGCTCTAGTTTATGATTTGCTCCGTGTATATTCCGGCTTGTCTGACTACCCACTTTGGTGTTTCCTGGGATTGTCCACTGAGCACCCAGCATACCAACGCTCCAGTGGATAACTTGTTGGGTGCTTTTGGTGGCTCTGGCAGACTTCTCCTTGCCTCTGTCCATATACTGCGGTGTTCAGGTGATGACCTGTAGGATCTGTAGGAGTGGCTGAAATGGGCACAGATTTTGCAGGTGATATTCAGCACCTTACTGAGGGTTTAGGGTTCTGCAAGAAATCTAGTCATAACTACATTTAGAACATGTGCAAAGAAGGGTTCATGCACCATATTACGTATTCTCAAAGCAGCTATTATGTTGAAGCCATTATCAGCAGACACAAAACCAACTTTTATGGAGCAGGGTACAAGCCATTCATATACAAATAGCTTATTTAATAGTAGGGATTTGTCTTATTGTCTTTTAAAACTCTGCATGCACAAAGTGGTCTGCTGATGGTATGGACTATCTTTCTGCCATCTTTTCATAATACTACCAGAACCAGTGGCAAGATCACTAGCTGTGCTGGTGATCTGATGCTGCAAGTTATTGTTGCCTACGGCTAGAAGGGCACAGTGAGCAGTGACAATCATATAGTATTTACTCTGTCCACATATCTGTTGTCAGTTACATTTTCTTGGAGCATGAGGTTTCCATCCATTCGCTATCACACTAACCACCTGATTGTACAATTCTGGCATAGCCATCCTTGTAAATTTACTGAGCTTGGGATATGCCACCGGGTTGTAACACATGACATCAGTTCTTTGAAAACCTCTATACAAAACAAATGGGCAGCATGTTAACTCCTTTCATTTTGACAAGTTTGCCATTCCACTGGCATACTTTAGGAACAGTTTTGCAAAGTTTTTGACCCCTTCCCGTGAACTTAAATGTAGGTTGGCAGTACAAAGTGGAAGAACTGTATAACATTATCACTTTATCAATATAACTTGTGGTTATGGACGGGGTGCTGATGTTGGCAGAAGGTATGAATACTCTATTACTCCCATCATATCCTCAAACACACTCAGAGTCCACTCCTTTGTGTTTTTGCATTTGCAGAACAGAAGCAAGAGCCATGGGTAATATTGCAAATGAAGTAAAACATTGGACAACTCTCTGGTACACCTATAGCACTACTATGCCCAGGTGGGATCTCAATAAGAAAGTGCCTAGATGGAATCCTGATTTTCCATTACTCACATTTTTTACACTGATAACATGTTTAGATTTTGGATTGTGAGTGAAGTATCTCCATTTTATAGATTTCACAGACTAAAGGGTATTTGAGGGACTACTATTACAACAGGCACTGGATGTTGTAACTATACTACAGATATGTGTCAATGGTGCTGCAACTCTAAAAGCAGCAGAAGCACTCATCATAGTTTTAGTTGTGGATGTTTATGATGACCTATGTTGCTTCTTACTCCTCAATAGTATGTGAGTGGGGGTTGGACTTGGAAGTAGTGACAATGATAATTGCAAGAATGTGTATGTTTAGGCATCTTTACTTGTCTAGAGTCAGACTTTCCAATTGATCTCACAGAGACATTGTGCTCTGTTTTAGTGTTGAAAGAATGTATATTTTCCTTTCACCCAAATTTAATGGGAATGTCATCATTGTTATCACTCTCTACTTCAGAATAAGAGGAGAATGGTGGAGGGATATACCAGCATCATATTCAATAATTAGATTATCATCAGCATTGTATGCTGCTTCCTCGCCACTGCTTTCATATTCTTCTAGTGTTTTTGAAGTCACTCCCAGTATTTTTTTTATTTTTTTCCTTTAGGGGGATTTACAGAACATTTATTACTACTTTGGGTGCTGTTGCTCTCACTGGCAGACACAGCAGCACTATGCCATCAGCACCCAAATGCAACTTGATCCCATCTTCAGTATTTTTAAAAGGTGTATTACTACTACAGCTGGTGGTGGAAATTCTCATGTCAGTTTTACAGACAACCTCCTCAGTAGGAGAAGGATCATTATCATTTATTCCACAAGATGCCGCAACCACTGCCACAGTTTTTGGACTGCCCCTAGTATGTTTTCTAAACATAATCAAAGTAGTGTTGATTTTCAGAGTAAAATATACAACAAAACTGTCTCTGTGTGTTGTCCTGCCTTGCCCTTCTCAAAATGCTTAATCATAAATATACAAAAGAAACCACACACGTTCCCTGCAACAGCAACTGCAACTCCTTTATCCCCCTCTTTGTCTGTCTACCTGCCTGTAGCTAGTGCAAAAATCTAAGCAGCAACTTTCTCTCTATCTTTCAATATCACTGCAGTCTTAAGTTTTACAATGCAGCATGAGGATAAACCTATTAGCTTCAGAATCAGCAGTGTGCAAAAAGGAATAATGTTTGATGTACAGCAGCTGCTATAGACATCCATTACTACACCTCAGCAACTACACGCTTGTTCTTCTACTTCTTGTACTTGTAGGATTCAGTCAGTGTCAAGTAAGCTTCATTTATCTGTCTCTTGGGTGTCAGTCTGCAAAGTATATCAGTCAGTCACTGTCAGTCACAGAAACTCAGCCAGCTCAGGTAAGAACATTTATGACCTGCCTACATCATGAATTCTTTTTACAGGAAAAAAGGGCCAGAGAAAATGAACATAGAAAAGACCTAATGGTAATACAGTACTCTGTCTCAAATAATGTTAATGCTTGATGTGACCATCTTCTAGTGAGAACAAAAATCTATATTTCTATGCAAGAAAGAAAGGAAGAAAATTATCAAACCTACAAATGTGAAACTTTGAGTTAGCACTGTCTAATTGCTTCAGTGTGCTGCAAGACCTTCCAGACACAGATATTTTAAACAACAATGAAAACGTTATTGGGTCTATCGTAAACACTGCCATTCCTTTGCACTCACTGAAAAAGCCGAATATCAAAAGAAACAGTTGCCATGATGATAAAGCGTCAAGAAAGGAAGCAAAACTGTAATATTAGAAACAGGGTAGAATATGAAGAAATGTGCAAGGCTATAACAAAACACTTAAAAGAAGAAATGTACAATTTCAGTGTTGAGCATATCAAAATGATACTGAGAGAAAATCAAGGGCAAATGAAAGCAAAATGAAAGATGGCCACACATAGGAGCCAAATGTTTACATTAAAGCTTGACGATGGTACAATAGCAAAAACTCAACAACGAATAATAAAATGAGTGGAAGAACTTTATTCAAATCTTTATAAGGATGAAGGCTAACAGGTAAATGCATTGACAAAAATGGCAAAGCAGCCGAACCTGATAAAGTTACTACTGAAAAGCGGAGGTCAACTTTTATTCAAATCCCTAACTAAACTATTCTCAAAATGCCTACTACTCAGCAAAGTGCCTGAAACATGGAAAAATGTAAAAGTCATCTTACTGCACAAAAAAAGGGGACAGGGCAAATCTAAAATACCAACTATTAAGCCTATTGCCAGTGGTCTGCAAGGTTTTCACAAATGTACTATCAAGAAGAATGAACACTTAATGCGGCACAAGCTAAAGAGCAAGCAGACTTCAGGAGCTGTTTCAGTAAAATGGACCATATCCAGTCAGTACAACAGGTTATAGAGCGACATAATGAATACAAGGATTTTGACACAGTAGACCATAATCTTCTTATAAATAAACTCCAAAGATCAGGACTGGGTAATAATTCTCTAAACTGGTTTTGATCCTATTTATCAGACAGAATGCAGTATGTGTCAGTTGCTGGCAATGACTCCCTTCCTCTCAAAGTAACAAGTGGAGTTCCTCAATGCTCCATTCTTGGCCCTCTTCTATTTTCTCTTTTTATACATGATCTGCCCAAGGTTTGCAAATCATCTTCAGTACACATGTATGCAGATGACACCATTTTCTATACTAAAAACTCAAACATATCACACATTGAGGCCATATTACAACATGATTTCTACAAGGTTAAAAGATGGATAGCAAGGAACAAATTGTTCTTAAACACAGACAAAACTGTCACAATGATATTTGGCACAAAGCACAAAGTGCGTAATCTCGGCAATATCCACCTATCCTTTGTAACGGAGTCTAATCATAAATTGGCCCCAGTGGACTCCTACAAATATCTTGGTATGTGGCTTGACCCCAACCTCACTTTTGGACATCATATTGACAAGTTAGCCTCCAAGCTTTATCCCAAAATCAGTACTCTTTTTAGACACAAATCATGTTTAAGTCCCCTGGTTGGAAAACGCATTGTGCAACAGATGTTGCTGCCTGTCATAGACTATGGTGATGTAGTGTATGCTCCAGCGCCAGAAATCCATCTTAGTAAACTTGACACCCTGTATAATTCAATATGCCATTTAGCCTCCAATGTAATTACACTACTCATCGCTGTGATATGTTAAAAGAACTAAATTGGATAACACTCAAATCTAGACATGCCCTTCACCTTTCTTGCTTAGTACACAACCACTTCTCTGGAAAACTACCACACTACCTGAGCACTTTTCTCACTCCTGCTCTCCATACTAAGTATAACCTCCGCTCCACCACAAACAACTCGCTACGTATACCACAATACAAGAAAGAAGCAGGAAGATCTGCCTTCTCTTTCAGAGCTCCAAAGGCCTGGAACAATCTGCCTGAAATAATCAAATATGCTCCCAGTCTAAAATCCTTGCAAGTAAATGCTTCTTTATATCTAAAAACAGAGTGTAACTATTTATAATTTTAACATTTCCATATGTATGTATATTCGTATGTATATTTAATAACATGTAATATATAAAATTTCTCAATTTGTGTAAATATGCAACCCTCTACTGAAAACTGTCCAGGACATACTTGAAAACGAGAGAAATCTCAATGTATTCTTCCTGGTAAAACATCTTCTAAATAAATAAAATACAACCTTCCATTATGCATAACCTTCATTGACTACTAAAAGCCTTTTGACTCAGTGAAAAAGCAAGCAATAATCAATGTCCTGATCAACCAAGGAATAGATACAGCTTACATCAATATCCTCCAATATGTGAAAATGCAACTGTATCAAAACAGATCATCAATGATAAAGTCCAGATCAACATAGAAAAAGGTGTCCAACAAGGAGACACAATCTCCCCAAAACTATTTTTTCCATATTTATGTATATTCGTATGTATATTTAATAATATGTAATATATAAAATTTCTCAATTTGTGTAAATATGCAACCCTTTACTGAAAACTGTCCAGGACATACTTGAAAACGAGAGAAATCTCAATGTATTCTTCCTGGTAAAACATCTTCTAAATAAATAAAATACAACCTTCCATTATGCATAACCTTCATTGACTACTAAAAGCCTTTTGACTCAGTGAAAAAGCAAGCAATAATCAATGTCCTGATCAACCAAGGAATAGATACAGCTTACATCAATATCCTCCAATATGTGAAAATGCAACTGTATCAAAACAGATCATCAATGATAAAGTCCAGATCAACATAGAAAAAGGTGTCCAACAAGGAGACACAATCTCCCCAAAACTATTTTTTACTTGTGTAGAAGACATTTTCTGTAAAATAGATAGGAACAAAACAGGACTTAAGATCAATGGAGACTACCTACACCTTTGCCAGTAGTCCTGAATAACTGTAAGAACACATTGAAGAGCTATAACAGCAAAGCTAATATTGTGGTCTCAATATGAATATCAACAAAACATTATTATTATTATTATTCTTTATTTATATAGCACCAACTAATTCCGTAGCGTTGTACAATTGGGAATAGACATACAGAGGTATTAAATAGTACAATCAGATGTGGAGAACAGGAGGATCAGAGGGCCCTGCTCATTAGTCATGTTTAGCAAATGTTCCATACCAAGCAATATCACAGTAGATGGACAAAAACAAGCAGAAGTTGACAAATATATTTACCTTGCACATGAAATGTCAACAGACGGAAACACCATGATGAAAATGGTTTTTGACCAATGTGTCCTCCCAGATCTTATGTACGGCTGTGAAACATGGACACTAAATGCCAAAGCCATGCAAAAATGTAAGGTTATGCAAAAAATTTTAGAATGGTAAATTCTAAACATAACAAATCGAGACCAAAAAACATGTGCAAGGATTTGTTAGCAAACAAATGTCTATGACATAATTGAAAGAGTAAAGCACCTGAAATTGAAATGGGCAGGCCATACAGCAAGAATATGTGATGGTAGATGGACCAAAATAATTTTGGAATGGACTCCATTTTGTACTAAATGCCCAAGAAGAAAACCAAAGACATGGGTAGATGAAATTACCAAATTTGTTGGTACACAGTGGAATCAAAGGGCACTGGACAGAAGTTGTTGAAGGCTTGCTGAGGAGGCTTTCATCCTTCAGAGGACTGACAACGGCTGAAGGTGATGATCATCACAGCATCATGTCCAATAACAAATTGTTCCTATCTAATTGACACCTCCTTGTCTTTGTTAAAAACCTTGTTTACAAAAGCACTAGTAATCTAGTATCACTTATTCTTCCAAAAAGCACAATGTCCATTAGGAATCACAATTTTGCAGCCCAATCAAACTTAATAGAGTTTTTACTGAGTGGCAATCAATAGTCAATTGGCCTGTGTGGTATTAGCTAATCCATTAGCACAATATATTGATTATCCAGTCCCCATACATCAGATGAAGTAGTGGTCCAAAAACAAGTTAAACAAGTAATAATGATCTTATCAACAAAATTATATAAGATCGAAAAGTACTTTTAGTAGTAGCTCCTGGCTCTACATGGGCTGTTGTACAGCAGACATCACAGTGACCTATTATATACTAGAACAGTATGACAATCCAATGCATAACATATAGTTTATAAATATCAATTAATAATATGGAATTTATATGTGGTACTGAAATTGTCTTTTTTTGCACTTTTATGGGAGTGTTATAATTTATTTACTGTTATTCTGTTGTGGTGGAATCTGTTTTTGGTCAGTATTTCTGTTTATGTTACAAAATTTTTGTGAGTCAAACTGTAATAAAATAACAATTACAGTCTCAGAAAAATTAATTGTCTATAGCCTATGGAAGTCACCACATACTGTTTGAAAAAAAAAAAAAATAGAGACAACTCCAGACAAAACCATGTTATAATTATTGATGTGTTTATTTTCACTTTGAACTTTTAATAATTACTGAGACATAGACTTGAACATAGCATAAAGGTATTCAACAGGGATGAAGTTTTACTGTGTTTTAAGATTTTCTCTACTGGATGCTGGATCTTAGAGTAATACTGAAGCCTCAGGATATCACAAAAGCAGCAGGAGCAGAGAAACAAGAGTTTAACTTTATTTTCTACCAGATAGCAATGGTCCTCAGAATGTTTGGCTTAATTCTCTCCAAAGAATTGTGCTTGGACTGTGATAGAAGCCTAGAGCATGACTAAAACACAAGAAAAAAAATGTGATCGATACTGATTGTTGCTTACTTAGGTTATTTTTCTTATTTATGGTTTCAGTCTCAGCTTCTGAAAACAACCCCTATTGTTTTTTGATGAGCACTTTAGACCCAAGAGCTTAAAGAGACAATTATTTTGTACATCTTATATTTAAAGTAAATTATTTTCTGAAAATCAATACTAACTTACTGCATTATAAAAAAATATATATTATTTTCTATTTAAATTCAAGAACTGTTCATATTGAATTTATAGGCCTGTGACTGTGATAGGATGAATTTCATTTTTTTCTATTTGTAAGAAGAAGAAGTGAAATATATTTTAGTGGAGGAAGAGATACAATGTTTGGAAAGGTGTGTGCTATTCAAAAATATAAAAAATGTCATATTGGGGACAAAAAATCATATTGATCAAATGGGTCTTTTAACTAGTTTAATGCAAGGTCTCCAAAACATTGCTTCAGAATGCATTGATAGCTCTCTAGATTTAAGGGGTTAATAAAAGTCCATTTAATTCAATAAGCATTTTTTGTCATCCCTTTGGTTCCAGTAGATTACTGTAACTTTTTATAGTATATAACCAGCACCATTGGAGACAAATAAAAATTCCTATTGATGAGGCTCTTTAACCTCTTAATGACCAGTAACGTGCCAGGACCATCACCATTTTTCCCTGAAGGACCAGTGAAGGTCCTGGCAAGTCACAAATGTGGTCTGAAATTGAACAATTCAAGATTGGAGCGTTCTTTTTCAGACCCCCATTTGGCAAGCCGGTACATGTGCTGGCACACCAACAATGATAAATGTGGTCCTTAAGGAAAGATAACTTCCCTGGACACTGGTCTCTAAGGGGTTAAACACTGTAACCCTTTAATGATAAAAAGGTCTTTACCATTTGCTTTGCAATGCATTGGAGACCTGTCTAGCAGTCAAGGGCTAAAAAGCCCATTTAAATCATGGGTATTTGGAAAATGTGTATTTAATACATATGATGCAGTTGATTTGCCCTAGAATTGCTCCAAGAGTTGTAACCCTCTAAGTGCCAAAAGGGTATGCAATGTATTGTCCCAATAAAGAGCAGATGGACGTTGAAGAAAATGCCAATTCACTCTTGAGTTAATAAAAATTATTTTCAACAGTAATTAGAGCAAGCATTCTATTAAAGACAAAAATATATACCTGAAAGCTTCAGAAATGCTATGATCCAATCAGAAATATTCCATATGCAGTCACAAACTTACCTTTTGAGCTTAATCTTAAAGACAGAATTTCTTGGTACTGAATCAACTTCTTGTGGGCACCAAGGGACTCTGCTCGCTGAGTGAAGCAATTCGATACCTAGTTTGTGTATATCATACCTCAGACACGCTGGCTGTTCATGTGGAGACGGAGGTGGGCCTGGTAGGCTGCGGATGCAGCCTTGCAATATGGCGGCGCTGCCTTGAGTTCATCTGGGGTGATCTGTGCCTGTAGTGGTGCCTGCCTTTGGGGTGCCTAACAACTGCGGCCCGTCTGCTCTGCTGAGATTCTGCCACGCTACACGCATTAGAGACTGCTTGCTGATTAATCTGGCCTGAGGGGCCTGTGGCGCATCATTGAGAGGAGTTGGCGGTACGGTGTGCCCTGGGCTTAAAACGGTTGACGAGTACCTGTGCTATGTCTCGTAGACCTCAGACGGCAGCGGGAGACGTCCGATGTGGCACAGGCTATACTTATAATGTGGTGGGTGATGCATTCCTGGGCCCATCTCCTCCATCTTGGTCACTGTGATAGGCCCCCTGTCACAACTAGTATTCCCCTTTATTAGAGCACCATCCTGTTTTTTGTTTTTTGACCCAGTTTCCAGCCCTACCGTATAGGCCTATGGCATGCTGCTGCTTTATATAAAGTGCGTGATAGTATGTCTGCTGCTGGTCAATCCCTGGAGGTGGAGGCTCTGAGTGCATGTGATCCCTATCTCTCTCATGTATAAATAAAGTGTCCTGCCACTTGTTTACTACTCCACTGACGAATTGCTGGCTCTGATATATGCTGATTTTGGGCATACTACCTCTGATCCCAGTTTCAGAGTGCCTGCTGGATCTACAT
Source organism: Rhinophrynus dorsalis (assembly GCA_037306005.1). Lineage (NCBI taxonomy): Eukaryota > Metazoa > Chordata > Amphibia > Anura > Rhinophrynidae > Rhinophrynus > Rhinophrynus dorsalis. Next base: position 292,992,916 of record CM074720.1, read on the forward strand.
GACCCTGTTTGTCTTGCTACCCCTTTTTTGTGACCCCTTCTGCCCCGTGTAAAATTGAGACCATCCAACTCTGCTTCTGCTGCTTCTGCCTCTCTGACCACTGTAGGGATACAAGGACTGTGGTGGACATTGCACTGCACTACTTGGAAGTTCACCTGAACCCTGTTTGTCCTTTTTCCTGTATATGTGACCCTTTCTATCCCATGTAAAATTCAGGCTATCCACCACCTACCTGCCACTCTACCTGTGAATTGCTAGCTCTGTGGGGCTTAATTGGAACACAGCAACTTTCCTCTCCAAGGGGAGACTTCACTCAAATTGGAGACAATTGGCATTACTTATAATCTGCAACCTCTTGCCTATACAGAAGGAACCATTGCTAGGCGCTATAGCGGTTCCTGTCTGGAGTTGTTGGCGATAGAGGATACACATGATACAATTGCTTGCCATGCCTTTCTTTTATTAACGGAGAACACAATGAGTTACCCAATTTTGGGGAAATAAGGCTGGGAGCGCTATTACTGTTCCCCCTATTCACTCATAGAGCACCATCCTGTTTATTATTTTAAATATCCCTGTTCCCTTTCCTCCCAATAGGCATACTAGCTGCAAGTAAGGTGACCTCATATCCCGTTAAATCAGGGACACTTATAAAATACACACATTGCAGGGTTGCTTTGATTCCTGTGCTGTCCTGCAATGTGTGTATTTTATAAGTGTCCCTGATTTAAAGGGATATGTGGTCACCTTAGCTGCAAGTCCTATATAAACCCTTTTGGATCCTGTTTTCAGTATTATGCTATTTCCACCTGGCTCTCCCCTGTAAACCCCACTATTAGAGCATCGTCCTTTTTGTTGTTTTCATTATCCCAATATCCCTCCCCTTCCCCTTAGGTGAATATAATACTCTGTGCCAGAGTCCCATTTTTTCTCTACCTATCTCAAGATAGCTGCCTACTCTCTACTTCCAGTGTAATACCCTGCCTCTCCAGTGATCAACATCTGTTTAACAGTGGTTGGATTGGCACTGTTCTTCACTTATAAGAGTCCCTGTTTGTCCTCTTTCCTGTTATGTGTGACCCTGCCTCTCCCGTGTATTACTTGAATGCAAGATATTTGCCAACTGAATAATATAGTACCATATATTAGCTATTTGATATATGATTAGGCCAACACAGATCGTTACTTCTTATGACAACTACTGATGAGGAAGAGGAGTCCTTCCATGAATGACCTGGTGTCCACACTCTATGCTTATCTGCGGTGGTTCTGGATATATGAAGTGCTATACGCCTAAAACCCTGGTCATCTTACTATCCTGTGTATGTTTCCCCTCCTAACCCGTGTATATTTGAAGATATTTGACCATCTGGCCTTATTTTCATCTGGTTCTATATTTACAACATGTCCAGGGCTGCTTGTGATGCCTTGATGTAATCTTCTTCCGAGGTCCCGGGGTGTCGGGTCTCTTGCTGTACGGCTTTGATCCACTACTTACTATAATCAGTCATTATTTTGTCTCATCTACCTGGTGCTATGGGTAAAAAATCCAAGTCAGGCAATATTAAAAAACAGGCTCAGTCAATTTGCCAGGAGGTAAATGGAAGAGGGAGAGGTTCAGGCCATTATGGAACAGGCTTCTGCACCATCTTCACCATCTCACTCCTCTGATCCCGAGGAGACATTTGATTCACATTTTGTAGAACTAATGGTGGCAATTTCCAATTGTCAAAATGTCTTAAAAGGATAGTAATACTTCGTTTTAACTTTATTTTATTTTGTAGGCATTAAAAAAACATGAAGAATGATATAAGTCTTATCTCTCAAACCTTTATGGTTTATGAGATATACACAAGCAAAGTTCCCCTCCCCGCCCCTTTTACCTAGCGTAAGCCATCTCTTCTCAGATGTGAATCTGGTTGTAAGACCAGACAGATAACAGAAGGGGACAATTTACTTTGTATGAAAACAATGAAAGCCCTTCCCACCTTGACAAGTTTTTCGGCTTTTTCCCTTATCTTAATTGAAGATTGTCCCTCTCTGCAGTCTACCTGGGCATCTCCCTTCTGATCTGGTTGAACGGGGGGGGGGGTACTTTGTTTGTGAATATCTCTTAAACCATAAAGGTTTTAGAGATAAGACTTATATCATTCTTCATGTTTTTTTAATGCCTACAAAATAAAATAAAGTTAAAATGAAGTGTTACTATCCCTTTAACCTCTAAAATTGATTCCGTGCAGATGGAGTTGAATCTGCTATGAGCCGATCAACAAAGTACGAAGGAGAGGGTGCTAGATACCCAGAGGCGGGTTTCCGCGGTGGAGGACTCTCTTCCCCCTATTGGTGAATCACTTGAGGCTTTGAAACAACAAGTAAAGCTGTTACAGAAGAAGGCTGACGATTTTGAAAATAGATCTCGCCGTTGTAACATTCGCATTATTGGATTACCGGAAAATTGTGAGGAACGAAACCCTGAGCAATTCCTGGAGACCTGGGTGAGGGAGAGGTTGGGCGCAGAGGGTCTCTTGGGCTCGTTTGTAGTGGAGAGGGTGCACAGGGTTCCATCGATGCGCCTTCCACCTGGGGCCGCTCCAAGACCCATGATTGCCAAGATCCTCAACTACAGAGATAGAGATGCAATCTTAAGAATGGCTCGCCTTAACAGTCCCATTATGCGTGGCAATGCTCGTGTTTCCATGTACCCTGATTTCTCAATGGAGATTCAGTGGCAAAGAATGAAATTCCAAGAGGTGAAGCGTAAATTAAGGTAGAAAAATATTCAACATGCTACGTTATACCCAGCTAAGCTTTGTGTGGTTCACAATGGTTCCACAACCTTCTTCACGTCTGAGACTGAGGCAATGAACTGGATCAAGGCTTTGTAAGCGGGAGTTCTGTCTGCATTTGGTGGCCTGCACCTCATGATGCTGTTTTCGGTGACATGCTGCTTCGTGGAATCTCAGTAATCGTGTCTCATGGTTAATATTGGGGGCATTGGATTATGCAATATATCATCCAGATGACCCCTCACTAGAGAGTCTATTATATATTTGATCAGCTTCAAAGATCTCTCTATCTACCCTTTGGGAGGCATCGTTCTGAATCGTTCTGTGAATGTACATGTGTATATAATTTCAATGTATCAGTTTTGTTGTAAGGGGGATTGTGACGCTACCCTATTGTCATGGTTTGTTATGACTCTCAGACACAGATAAAAACACCAACTTTATTGAAAAGTCTAGAGGGAACCCTTGCGAGTTAGCATACACATGCAACATACATCTTCAATACATAGTCATAGTGAGTAGTGGTATACAGAATGTAAGACAGGCTCTACCGGCCTTGCCAATACCGGGTAAGGCAACCTTAGACTGGCACAAGATGCAATAGGTTCTACCGGCCTTACCAATATTCCGGGCAAGGCAGCCTGGAAGGCTAGCAACTGAGGAGATGGAGGCTCTACCGGCCTTGCCAATATACCGGGCAAGGCAGCCTAAAGACTGGTACAATGAGGAATGAGGCTCTACCGGCCTTGCCAATACCGGATAAGGCAACCTTAGACTGGCACAAGATGGAATAGGTTTTACCGGCCTTACCAATATACCGGGCAAGGCAGCCTGGAGACTGCAAGTACTGGAACACAGACAGGGATAGCCTCAGTGACTGGCATAAAGGTGTAACTAGCCAGTCACCTATGATGGACAGACAGAGGCCAGCTGGGTATCAAGATGTAGAGAACACCCAACGAAATAATGGAGCGAACCAGTACCCGCGTACTGGAGTTACACAATCTCTAGCGGTGCTGTAAGGAACGCAGCAAGCAGCCGGTGAACATGGAGCGAACCAGTACCCGTGTACTGGAGTAACACAATCTCTACCAGTGCTGTATGGAATGCAGCAAGCAGCCGGTTAACATGGAGCGAACCAGTACCCACGTACTGGAGTTACACAATCTCTACCTGTGCTGTAAGGAACGCAGCAAGCAGCCGGTGAACATTGAGCGAACCAGTACCCGTGTACTGGAGTAACACAATCTCTACCAGTGCTGTATGGAATGCAGCAAGCAGCCGGTTAACATGGAGCGAACCAGTACCCACGTACTGGAGTTACACAATCTCTACTGGTGCTGTAAGGAACGCAGCAAGCAGCCGGTTAACATGGAGCGAACCAGTACTCGTGTACTGGAGTTACACAATCTCTACCGGTGCTGTAAGGAACGAAGCAAGCAGCCAGTTGACATGGAGCGAACCAGTACCCGCGTACTGGAGTAACACAATCTCTACCGGTGCTGTAAGGAACGCAGCAAGCAGCTGGTTAACATGGAGCGAACCAGTACCCGTATACTGGAGTAACACAATCTCTACCGGTGCTGTATGGAACGCAGCAATCGGCCGGTGAACATGGAGCAAACCAGTACCCACATACTGGAGTTACACAATCTCTACCGGTGCTGTAAGGAACGAAGCAAGCAGCCGGTTAACATGGAGCTAACCAGTACCCGCGTACTGGAGTAACACAATCTCTACCAGTGCTGTAAGGAACGCAGCAAGCAGCCGGTGAACATGGAGCGAACCAGTACCCTCGTACTGGAGTTACACAATCTCTACCGGTGCTGTAAGGAATGCAGCAAGCAGCCGGTGAACATGGAGCGAACCAGTACCCGCGTACTGCAGTAACCAAACGAAGTGAATGAAAATGTCGCCAAATGCGACTGGAGGAAGGAGACACTCTGCATGCATCCAGGAGCAGGAACACAGCTGGTACAGTACAGAAAGCAGGACCATCAATGGCAGTCAATCGGAGCAGGAACGGCAGCAGGAACAGCAACCCCAACCGGATCAGGAATGGAAGCTGGAACCAAGGAAGCTGTCAAACAGGAACTCAGGCTATCACTGGAGAGCATAGATAGCAGACGGCCCAGGAAGCTCAGGAACACAATGCAGGTGCAGGCGACATAGAGACACCACGAAAAGGCAACCAAAGGGTGCCCAAGCCCAGTCAAAATAGGCAATACTGGGTGGGATGAAAGCAGAGAGCCATTCAGGTAACTGACAGGAAAGGCAGCAAATCACGGGCACCATGATACCTATATTACAATACTTCTTATGGTTGATGGAATGTCTCTATTATAACCAATGAGAGGTGTGGGTCCATATGTTTTATTAATGCCTCTAATGGTTTGACTGATGTTAATAAATCTGTTTGTTTTCAATGCGGTTCTTTGGATGATTGGCTGGCCTTCATCTCTCCTGCTGCGTTGACGTATCAACTCCTTGGCTTGATTTACAATTTTGTGATGGGGTGCTGGGCGGCTGGGCGGAGGAGGTGAGGCCAATACAAATTGCCGCCCTAGAGAATAATTTCAATATACAAACGTAGTTGTATGGGGGGAATATAGAACCGAGTTATAATGCATTATGTCATATGGCTGACGAGGTGTCTCTCTTATAACCAACGAGAGATGTGGGTTCATATGTTTTGTTAACAATTCTAATGGTTTGACTGCTGATGATAAATTTGATTACTTTGAATACGGTTCTTTGAATGATTGGCTGGCCTCTGTCTCCCCTGCCACATTGACATATTGAGCCCTTGATCTGATTTACAATTCTGTTATGGAATGCTCTGTTGTGGGGGAGAGGATGTGGAGTCAATGCAAATTGCCGTAATAGTTATTCCTTTGTTGAAATTTGACTTTCTCTGGGTGGGGCTCCTTTGGGGCAGATTCTCTTGTTTTTACAGTGATTTCACTGATTTGGGGGTTTGTGCTGATCACCTCTCTGTGTCACCTGATGGTTTTGGGGGATGCAGCGATGTGGTTGGTGTAGGTTGCCGTGGTCACCCGTGAGACTATCTGTATGTTTTATATTTGTTAATTATTTTTCTTCTTCTTCTTCACTGTTTAAATTGTGGGGTTTACTATGCTGGGGGCTCTCCGGGTTCGGCTTGGGATTTCCCTAGGGGTTCTTGTTCGGGTGTGGGTCCTCTTCCGGTTGGGGTTGGTAGGGGACAGGGTGGGGGGTTTAGTTTTTTGTAGGAGGCTGGGACATAGGGTAGGGGGATTCTTTAGAGGGGCCCTTCCTTACTCTCTGGGAGACGAGCTAGCATCATTCACTTTTTCTAATGGTTATGGCTAATAAATTGATTTCTATCATCTCCTGTAATGTTCGAGACTTAAATTATAGCATTAAACGCTCTTTGGTACTGAATCATGCCAGGCCAGATATTTTGTTTCTCCAGGAGACCCACTTGTGTGGTGGGAAAATTTTAGCTCTTAAGAAACCATGGATAGGATGGCATTATCACGCAAACTTCTCTACTCATGCAAGGGGAGTCTCTGTTCTGGTTAATAAGTCTCTACAATACGAACTGATGGATTTGAAAACTGATCCATTAGTTTAGTCTCTGACATACCGATGATTTTAATAGATATATATATTCCTCCATCTTTGCGCCTGAGGTCCTGCAAGGCACTCTCTTATATGTCTCCCTGAGGCCCAATCGTTGTCTTGTTGTTATGGGGGACTTTAATATGTTCACTGATATCGTAATGGATAAACCTGGTGCCAGGTCCGATGACTCTCTGCCTTCTAGACCTAACTTTCTTATTATTGAGGATCTGAACCTCATTGATGCATGGAGAACCCTTCACCCAAATGTTAGGGAGTACTCATATCACTCTGTCACTCATAAATCATTATCTAGAATAGACCATACCTTTCTGTCTAACCATGCATGACATATGGTTGAGGATTGTTCCTATTTACCTAGAGTGGCCTCAGATCACTCGCCAACGTGCTTACGCCTTCGCGTGGGTAGGGATTTTTCGACTACCAGTTGGCGACTTTAACCATATTGGCTATCTATTGGTCACATTGCTGAAGATCATGGGATCACTTTGAGGGACTATTCCAATCTCAACGAGGGCTCTGCGTCGTGGGGAGTGGTCTGGGATGCTGCAAAGGCAGTGACAAGAGGCTCAATTGTTTCATTAATCGCTGCTCACAAAAAGTGAATAAAGGATAAAATAGATCGTCTAGAGAAAGAAGCCAGTGTAGCAGAAAGAATGTATGTGATAGTATTTCCTATGACTCCTTCTTACTTGCCTCCTCTGCTTATAACACCGCATTAATGGAGCAAAATGTAAATTTCATGATGTTTCAGAAACAGAAACTATTTGAGAATGGGGATAGAACAGGGAAACTTATGTCTCACTTAATAGGAGCCAGGGAGGGCAGACGTTGCATAACGTCTATATATAATAATGTTGGAAACCTTCTACATGATGAAATGGAAGTTAATACAGCCTTTGCGGACTTTTATTCCAATCTATACGCAACACAGACTGATTCCACTTCTCAGCAGATGGAGCTGTATCTGGCAGAATACCTCTCCCGTCTTTGTCTTTTGAACAGAGATGGATGTTGGACTCTCCCATTTTGCTGGGTGAGGTGGTGGCAGCTATTGACTCTCTTCCTGTGGGTAAGTCCCCTGGAGGTGATGGATTGCCGGCTGAGGGATACAAGACATATGCTGATACCCTGGCTCCACAATTACTTAACACTTTCTACGATGCCTTGGATATGGGTGGATTGCCGCCATCTCTTATTGAAGCAACAATAGTAGTCCTTCCTAAGCCGGGTAAAGATTTGACCAAATGTGACTCATACCGGCCTATATCTTTGCTTACATCGGATGCTAAAATTCTAGCTAAGGTTCTTAAGGCTAGACCTGGTTATAACGGAAGCTGAGAAGGGACCGCGTCACCTTCCGCCGTCGTTCCCGGGTCTCTCCTTCTCGCCGCAGATAAGCGCCGTCAGGTGCACCGGTTGGAGTATGGACAGTCACTGGAAACAGCCGCAGGATTGCTGGAAGCAGGGAAGCAGGGAAGAGTCCACGTCGCCGCCTGACAGTCCACAAAGTTAGGTCGCAGGAAACTGGCAGCAGGCAGTCGGCAATTCAGGATACTTGGCGCAGATGGGTATCAGAGTGGATACTTTAGACCATAAGCAATACAAGACTCCAGGACTCCTTGTTCACTCCAAAACAGAACTCTCTTTATTACAACAAACCACAGCATATTTATACAGTTTCAAACCACACTAACTTGGAGCACAGTACAGGAGACTTAATTCAATCACAGTTCCTCCAATGGGTACAGCAAATGGTAGGGCAGAATACAATGGGGTAGTCACAGGGATAATTCAGTCACCACAAAGGGTCAATGAACCAACAACAAATGATTCAGGGAAACATAATAGGGCAGACATGATTGGATTAGCACACAGCAGGGGGCCACAAGACAGTTCTCAATACAATTACTTGAGTGGCCAGAATATTCATTTCCTTAACAAAGGCCAGGGGTTGAATAATTCAGCAAAAGGCTTGGGAGTCTGCAATACATATTGAAATAATTAACCCCTCACTGCCTATTCCTTTGGAGTAAACCCTCAAACATACTATGTGATCCAAAGTCTATGAATTTAAGTCTTTCTCTTAGGGAATAGCTGGCCAGTTTGTACGCCAAGGCACAGCACAGAGTCCAAACAGTAATAAATGTCCATAGTCTTTGGATAAATAGTTTGAGGTCCAGACAAGGGCTCAGTAACGGGTAGGATCCGTTACATTTCTCCCCCTTTTTTGTACCAAGCCAGAGATGCGGTAGTAAGTGCTGGCTTGGGACTCTGGAAGAGCCTCACTGAGTTGAGCCCCTTGGCTGGAGCTGGGAGTCCATTTGAGTCTCTTGTCCTGGGTCATGAAAACATCAGTCCCTTGTCTGGGCCAGGAAAAGAGTTGGGTCCTTTGTGTGAACCAGGGGAAAATGTTAGTCTCTTGTCCAGGCCAGTAAAGAATAAGCAAGCCCCTTGTTCTGGGCCAGGGGTACAACTTTGGTCCTTGATCCTGGGCCAGGGAAATAGGTGCCTTCTGGTCCTGGCGAGCACCAACTTGGGCGGCTTCTCCTGGGCCATGCTCCAGGCAATGCTGGGGTTAGACCCTCCTGGGTCTGGGGCCAGGGGCTCAGGGTCCAGAGCCAGTACATACGGTGGATCTCCCTGGGGCAATTGTGTCTCTTGATCCTCAGGGACCTGGGAATCAAAGTGTGGGGAGAGGGGCACATCTCCCCCTTTTAGTTGGGCAAGTGCCCCAGAGGGACAGGAGAGGATGTTTGTCCCACTCCCCTGTGCTGGGGCAACGTTCTGGGGCACATTCCCACCCCCCATGCAGAACTCAGGGAATTCAGGGGGCACAATCGTTGGGCTGGGGATGAGGACTGTTGTCCCATTCATCCCAGCCAGAGTTTCACAGGGCCTGGTGCGCTCGCTCCCACGCACCACTCCAGAGGTTACAAGGGTGCTGATGGGGAACGCATTCCCACCCATCAGTTCACAGTTCAAATCCACAGGAGGAAATGGGGTCTTGGGGCAACATCCAGGGTCTTCGGGGGCAGTAGCAGCACTGCAGTGAGGCAGTGTGTTGGACCCCTCTTCTTTCTGGCCCCTCACATCAGGGCCATCTCTTGTCTTGGGGAGGAGGGCACTCTCAATCCTTCTAGCCATCTTATCCATGTACCTGGAGAATACATTCTTCCCCTTCTCCAGGGCAACAGCAACAGGGGACAGACTGGGGCTGCTGGTGGGGACCTGCATTTCCTTCACCACAGCAGGGTTATCCCAGGCCCTGGTGAGCTCGCTCCTACTCACTAGGCCAGGGGTCACAGGGGGGCTGGTGGGGAACGCATTCCCACCCACCAGTTCACAATCCATATCCACAGGAGGGCCAACAGCACTGCTTTCTCTCAGCCTGCTGGGGTCCTCCTCTTGTAGGCCATTATTAACAGTCCCTTTTTCTGCCATGAGGGAGACCGCAGTCCCATCCCTCCAGGCGGCAGCATCCATGACCCTGAGGAGCCCACACGGCTCCGCTCCCAGGGCATTCTCCCCCAAACCAGGGGACATCTCTTTGGGGCTGCTGGTGAGTTCTTCCACACTCACCAGCGTCAGGGCAAAACAAGGGGTGGTGTGCTCACTCCTACCCACCACAGCAGGGGATTCACAAGGGCTGATGGGGACCGCATTCCCACCCATCAGTTCAAAGTTCACAAGGTTCACAGAGCCAGCAGCAGCACTGCATTGGGGCAGTCCGCTGGGTTCCTCTTCCAGGCCATTCACCGTAGGGCCCTGCTCTGCCTTGAGGGAGACCGTGATCCCATCCCTTATGGATGCGTCATCCATATCCCTGGGGAGCACACACTGCTCCTTCTCCAGGGCACCTTCCACATTGCTGAGGGAGAACGCATCCCCACTCCCTAGTTCAGAGTTACCCATATCCAGGGCTACAGGTTCATCAAAGAGGACAGTTGTCCCGCTCCCCGATGCAAAGTCCACACAATAGTCCTCACAGGGCCTGGTGAGGAATGTATCCCCTCTCACCACGGCCAGAGTAATTGCACAGCGTTCCTGCAGTGCACTGTGGTAACGTGCACGTACCGCCTTCATAAATCGATCAATCCTTTCAATCGACGGATGTGGTCCCAGGAAGGGCATTAGCTTTTCCATCGCTCGGAAGACCGGGTCCTTGTCGACCGGGTCCCCTTTCCTTGCTATCAGTGTTATCCAGAGTTCCTCCAGCGCAAACTTAATGAAGTTCCAGTCTGGCGACATGCCGTCATGGCTCAGGATCTCCGCCATGTGTCATTCGATGCACCCGATGAAAGAAGGAGAAATCCCACCGCTATGCCACCAATATAACGGAAGCTGAGAAGGGACCGCGTCACCTTCCGCCGTCGTTCCCGGGTCTCTCCTTCTCGCCGCAGATAAGCGCCGTCAGGTGCACCGGTTGGAGTATGGACAGTCACTGGAAACAGCCGCAGGATTGCTGGAAGCAGGGAAGCAGGGAAGAGTCCACGTCACCGCCTGACAGTCCACAAAGTTAGGTCGCAGGAAACTGGCAGCAGGCAGTCGGCGATTCAGGATACTTGGCGCAGATGGGTATCAGAGTGGATACTTTAGACCATAAGCAATACAAGACTCCAGGACTCCTTGTTCACTCCAAAACAGAACTCTCTTTATTACAACAAACCACAGCATATTTATACAGTTTCAAACCACACTAACTTGGAGCACAGTACAGGAGACTTAATTCAATCACAGTTCCTCCAATGGGTACAGCAAATGATAGGGCAGAATACAATGGAGTAGTCACAGGGATAATTCAGTCACCACAAAGGGTCAACGAACCAACAACAAATGATTCAGGGAAACATAATAGGGCAGACATGACTGGATTAGCACACAGCAGGGGGCCACAAGACAGTTCTCAATACAATTACTTGAGTGGCCAGAATATTCATTTCCTTAACAATGGCCAGGGGTTGAATAATTCAGCAAAAGGCTTGGGAGTCTGCAATACATATTGAAATAATTAACCCCTCACTGCCTATTCCCTTGGAGTAAACCCTCAAACATACTATGTGATCCAAAGTCTATGAATTTAAGTCTTTCTCTTAGAGAATAGCTGGCCAGTTTGTACGCCAAGGCACAGTACAGAGTCCAAACAGTAATAAATGTCCATAGTCTTTGGATAAATAGTTTGTGGTCCAGACAAGGGCTCAGTAACGGGTAGGATCCGTTACACTGGTGATTTCTGATCTTGTTCATCTGGACCAGGCTGGATTTATGCCCGGGAAGTCTACGTTTCATAATCTTAGGAGATTATTCTCTCACTTGCACTTGAAACATGACAATGTTGGTCATAGGGTGGTGGTCTCGCTGGATGTGTCCAAGGCATTTGACTCTGTGGAGTGGGAATATCTCTGGTGTACACTTCGCAGGTTTGGATTTGGACCAACTTTTTTGAGATGGGTTCAACTTCTCTACACGAATCCATCTGCTAGGGTCATGACTGGGTCAGTCCGATCTGGGCCTTTCAGTCTCGGAAGAGGCACGCGACAGGGATGTCCATTATCGCCGAGTCTGTTCTCCCTGGCTATTGAACCACTGGCCAGATTGATCCGAAGTGATCCGTCGGTGGAGGGGTTTCAGATGGGTAATAGAGAGGAAAAGCTGGCACTGTATGCCGATTATATATTATTGTTTTTGGGAGATTCTCCAAGGTTGCTTCCTCGCGTTCTAGCTTTAGTCAATACTTTCGGTGATTACTCAGGTCTGCGAATAAATTGGGCTAAATCTTCTATGTTGCCTGTGGATCCGGTTGCAGATGGAGGTCCTGGGTTATCAGTACCTTTAAGATGTGAGACATTGGTGAAATATCTCGGACTTTTGTGAGTGGCTATCTGAGGGATAACCTGGAACCCCTAATTGATCACTTCAGATGTAAAACTATGTCTTGGATTGCACTCCCACTTAACGTTATTGGTCGTTCTAATTTAATAAAAATGTTTTTTCTTCCAAGGTTCTTATATGTATTTCAGGGTTCTCCCATTCTTATCCCTAGGAGATACTTTACTGTGATTGATAGAATAATTAGGTATTTCCTTTGGTCAGGTGGCCATTCTAGAATTAGGCTATCCACTCTTAAATGTCCGGTAAGTGAGGGTGGAATTACCCTTCCTGATTTTTACAAATATTATCTGGCTTTGCAGGGTCAATTTGCACTAGCATATATTCTACCTGATACCCTTCATACTTTTCACAAAATTGATGAGTCTCTACTTAAACCAGGCTATTCCTTGCAACATATTCCTGTGTTGGGTCCAGACACACTTAGGGATTCGCCAACCATGTCTAGGACGACTTGTGCCATATGGTCCCTTATTCAATCTGCTTTGAACTATGAAGCAAAGGATCCTGATATTCCTCTCTGGGGTTCGAGGGAATTGATACAGCTTTGGCATTTGGATTTTGGATGGATTTGGTTGACATATGGTATTTCTAAGCTTGGTCATTTGTATCAGGGCAATGTCCTGAAAACATTTGAGCAACTGCGTCTGGAGTTTGCCTTACCTGCTACTTTCTTTTACTCTTATTTACGATTGAAACATGCTCTAGATGCCTTATGGAGTGTTAAGGTACCGTGTTTGAAGGAATTCCCATTGGTTACACTGGCTAAGAAGAGGCAACCACTTTGGCCTGTTTCATTAGTGTATGCGTGGCTAGATAAATGTTCTGTAGGTGAGAATGATGGACTTCGGTCTAGATGGGAGATTGATGTGGGTACCTTTGAGGATTACGAGTGGGAAGTGGCATTGGGTAGTCCTGCAGCAGTAGCTACTACAGCTAGACATCAGCTGATTCAGCTTAAAATTCTGTACAGGTCTTACTATACTCCTTTGCATCTTTTTAAGATGGGTAGGTTGGATGATGATCAGTGCAGGAGGTGTGGGGAGGCAGGCTCCGCTTTCTTGCATCTTCTGTGGGAATGCTCTTTGGTCAATAGATTTTGGGAAGATGTATTACATACTGTGTCAGCTGTGGTGCAGTGGGGCCTACTGTCTACTCCAAAGGTATGTGACTTTTTATTTTACTTGATCAACTTCACTCTAATTTTCATATTGTATTGATTAGGGAGCTGTTGGTTATGGCGCGAAAGGTAGTGGCATAATCCTGGATGTCAGAGCACCCCCCTAAACATGATCACTGGATGGCCCTGGTGTCACGGTTTGTTTTGACTCTCAGACACAAAGTTAAGATAAAAACACAACTTTATTGAAAGTTTAAAGAGAACCCTCGCAGGTCCTGACATACACATATATAATAACGCACAATTTTGTATAGAGTAGTAAAGAACAATGGTACAGTGAATATGGATAGGCTCTACATGCCTTGCCAATATACCGGGCAAGGCAGCCTGTAGACTGGCAACATGAGATGGAGAATGCTCTACTGGCCCTGCCAAAATACCGGGTAAGGCAGCCTAGAGACTGGCACACGACAAGAGAAGGCTCTACCGGCCTTGCCAATATACCGGGCAAGGCAGCCTTAGGACTTTTACAACGAGAGAGTAGGCTCTACCGGCCTTAGCAATATACCGGGCAACGCAGCCTATATACAGATACCCAGGAATAGTTGGCTCTACCGGCCTTACCAATATACCGTGCAAGGTAGCCAAATGAGGAAACAGTGTACGCAGGTTCAGGTACTATAATGAAGGTGGCCTCAGCGACTGGAGAAGAGGTGGAGCAAACCAGCCGCACATGCTGGATAACAAGGAGGCCTACCGCTGCTGTATAGGAGTCAGTAAACAGCCAGTAAATAGGAGCAAACCAGTACCCGCGTACTGGACTACACAGAGAAGTTACCGGTGCTGTATAGGTGGCAGTAAGCAACCGGAGAGTATCGGAGTGAACCAGTACCTGCGTACTGGACTAAACTGAAACGGTACCGGTGCTGTATAGGTGGTAGTAAGCAACCGGAGAACATAAGAGTGAACCAGTACCCGCACACATACACCATTGCGATAATTTTATATGGTATACGGTATAAATCTTTGTGGTCTGCGTTATTCCGTTTGATCTCATGACACATTGTAGCCAATGCGGTGAGTGTTCTTTTGGATTGCTTTGATTTAGGCCGCCGTGATACAAAGTAGACCGTCTTGTGATTCCAGATTTATATTCTATTGGTTCATTTGGCCATAAATAGTGTTACACTCGACAACATAGATCATTACCCCTGACGAAGCCATGAGAATGGCGATACGCGTTGGGCTGTGAGGTTGGGACTGATCGTGCACGCTGACCTGATTACCTGTAGTCTTGATAAGAATCATTGCCTTTATGTTTGTACTTGTATATTTGACTTGCTATTTTTATCATATACTCTAGGGCAATGGAATTTTCTTGCTTATTTTGACAGATAGGGAGGTCTTATTATAGTGCACTATCACTCTTTTCTATTTTAAATGTTTTTATATATCCTTTTTTGTGTTACTATTTTTGATACTAATAAATTTATATCATTGGTCTTTTGTTTGAGTGCCTCATTTTTTCAGAGTTCTTCTTTTCAGAGACTGGGTCTAATATCTTACATTGGCCCAGCATCTGATTTTATTTTTATTAGTGTCCTTTAGAGCTCGAGTGCACCTGGGCTATTAGCTTTGTATTTGGAGACCGTTAATTATTGATTGGTGCAGGCTATATATGTATGTATTCATGAATCGGGAGATGGACACATCTTGGCGAGATGCGTCATCCACGGGCGTGAAGAGACATTATGACTCAGGGCTCTATTTCATGACTTGGTGTAGTTCCTCCTCCCAGCTACATCCTGGGTTGAATTTTAAAAGGGAACTGAGTACTAAATCAGTTGCCCTTACTTTGTTGTTCGTTACAGTTCTATTTCCCTTGGGCTCTGTGTATGACCAGGCTTGTCTGACCATCCATCCTGCTGCTGACCTGTGGCTCTGTCTGGCTATTCTTTTGACTACTCCCTGTGTATAGCGGACACCCAATCTGGTACAGACCTGTGGCTCTGGCTGACTCTCTGAACTCTGTATGACCAGGCTTGTCTGACCATCCATCCTGCTGCTTACCTGCAGGTCTGTCTGACTATTCTCTTGCCTACTCCCTGTGTATAGCGGACACCCAATCTGGTGCAAACCTGTGGCTCTGGCTGACTATCTGAACTGTGTATGAACTGGCTTGTCTGACCATCCATACTGCTTCTGACCTGTGGCTCTATCTGACTATTCTCTTGCCTACTCCCTGTGTATAGCGGACACCCATTCTGCTACAGACCTGTGGCTCTGGCTGACTATCTGAACTGTGTATGACCCAGCTTGTCTGACCATCCAACCTGATGGTGACCTGTGGCTCTGTCTGACTATTCTCTTGCTTACTCCCTGTACCTCCTCCCAGCTACATCCTGGGTTGAGTTTTAAAAGGGAACTGAGTACTAAATCAGTTGCCCTTACTTTGTTGTTCGATACAGTTCTATTTCCCTTGAGCTCTGTGTATGACCTGGCTTGTCTGACCATCCATCCTGGTGCTGACCTGTGGCTCTATGTGACTATTCTCTTGCCTACTCCCTGTGTATAGCGGACACCCAATCTAGTGCAAACCTGTGGCTCTGGCTGACTATCTGAACTGTGTATGAACTGGCTTGTCTGACCATCCATACTGCTTCTGACCTGTGGCTCTATCTGACTATTCTCTTGCCTACTCCCTGTGTATAGCGGGCACCCATTCTGGTGCAGACCTGTGGTTCTGGCTGACTATCTGAACTGTGTATGAACTGGCTTGTCTGACCATCCATCCTGGAGCTGACCCGTAGCTCTGTCTAACTATTCTCTTGCCTACTCCCTGTGTATAGCGGACACCCATTCTGCTACAGACCTGTGGCTCTGGCTGACTATCTGAACTGTGTATGACCCAGCTTGCCTGACCATCCAACCTGATGGTGACCTGTGGCTCTGTCTGACTATTCTCTTGCTTACTCCCTGTACCTAGTGGACACCCAATCTGGTGCAGACCTGTGGCTCTGGTTAAGACTTACCTTCCTGTTTCACGGAGTAAGACTGGTTTTTCACCCTGTTGCATTCCTTAGGGGAGTTTTCCTTCATTAGTCTGATGACAGGTCTGTGTCAGTTCTATCTCCCTACTCTCTTCTAACTCTGGAAGTTTCCTTGGCCTACCCACTGACTGCAGGCATGAGTCAGTTTGTCTCTTGCTGCGTCTCCTGCTTGCTTTCCCGTATTCAGAGACTACAGGGGTGTGTGCCTTTTTCTGGTAGAGGCTCTCTCCATTAGGCAGACTCCTATTTCTGAAAGAGTTGCGGACCTATAGTGGCACCGCTACTCCCTCTCCGTGTTATTTCATTCTTATTATTGCTATTGCTGTGATTACTCTTGTTGTTATCATTTTAATAAAGTGTTATTTTTACTATACTGTTCTGACTCCTGATTGGTACTTGGCTAACCGTGACAGTATGCAAAGGCCATGAATACAGACAGTAGTAATAATCCACCCTTTCAAAGCATCCTGGACAGGATGGAGAAACAGGATCAAAGTATTGATAAATTGTCTTTTGCCATACAGACTTTGCTGCAGTGCACGGTGCACCTCGAACAAATCAATCCACAACTGGTGGCCCCACCGCTCCCTCCCTGGCACCAGTGGGCTAAACCTCTACTAATGCAGTCAAGATCAAGAGGTTGTATTGTTCCATTCAGCTCCCATAGCAGTACAGTGGAGATCCAGAATCATGTCATGGAAGGGAGGCGGATAACCCCATTGCACACAACTTTACGGAGTTTGTGAAATCTTTCAAAATAGTTTTTGACATGCCAGGCCACGTGGTCTTGGCTTCCAAGAATCTCATGACCATTCGCCAGGGCGCTCACGCAGTAGCAGAATATGCTATTGAATTTTGCACACTAGTGGCGGAGGTAGGCTGGAATAGTGAGGCCCTGGCAGCCGCCTTCTCCCAAGGGCTGTGTGATATGTTCAAGGATGAGATCGCTGTGCGCGATTTACCTAACGAATTGGACGAGCTGATTTCATTTTGCATCCTGATTGAAGCTAGAATCAGGGAGAGACCCTCTTTTAGGGAGCACCTGCGGATGCCTCTGGGTAGATTGTCTCCTCATTCTTCTGACCCACCCTATCCTCCCTCGCCTCTCATGCCTCCTGGTCTTGTCCCCCAAAGGTAGTGAACCTATGCAAGTAGATACTACTTGGAGTTTGAAGGAGGAGAGGGCCTTCAGGAGGAGGGAGGGTCTTTGTCTGTAATGTGGGAGGTCTGGACATCAGTTGAATTCCTATCCAGTTCACCCGGGAAACACACGCACCTATGATCCTGTAGGGGACAAATCTTGAGTGGCATATCACAGTCCCCAGAAATTTTTTTTGATAAGCCCATGTTGAAGGTATGCCTTTCTTGGGCAGAAAGGTCTGTCACTGTACCTGCGTTACTGGATTCAGGTGCTGCTGTCTGCTTTATTGATGAAGAGTTTGCGGCCAAAAATGCTATTCCTTTGCAGCCTCGTTCATCCCCTCTGGCCGTTGAGGCCATTGATGGTAGACCCTTGCTTCCCACACACATTACGCATGAGACCACTTTGTTAACCCTGAGGATGAGGGCCCTTCATACCGAAGCTCTGAGATTTCAGGTGATTAACTCCCCGCATTACTCCATTGTTCTGGATTTTCCTTGGTTGCAGACACACAACCCCAGGATGGATTGGCAAACATGTGACATTTGGCTTGGTCCCTGCAGTGTACTAGGTCCTGTCTTTCATGTCCGGTAAGACTGACCCATGCGAAAACCTCTGCTCTGCCGGTGGAGTATGAGAAATTTAAGGAGGTGTTTCATGAAAGCCGGGCTGGGGGCTTACCACCACATAGGCCATACGATTGCTCTCTGGAGCTTATGCCTGGCACAACACCTCCTAAAGGTTGTGTTTATGCATTGTCCATGGAAGAAAATAAAGTCATGTAGGAGTATGTTTTGGATGCGCTGGCTAGAAGCATTATTTGGAAATCCACATCCCCTGTTGGTGCTGGATTTTTTTTTTGGTAAAAAAAAGGACGGAGAGTTGAGTCCGTGTATTGACTTTCAGGACTAAACAAACTGAGGGTCAAGAATACTATCCCATACCTTTGATCACCGAGCTCTTTGACAGCCTTACAAGGTCAAAAATTTTCATGAAACTCTACCTAAGAGCCGCATACAACCTTGTTCAAATAAAGGAGGTGCACGAATGGAAGACAGCTTTTAACCCCCGGAGTGGGCACTATGAGTATTTGGTTATGCCTTTCGGTCTCTGCACTGCCCCAGCTGTCTTCTAGGAGTTCATCAATGATGTTTTACGAGAAATCTTACAAAGTTGTGTGATGGTTTATTTGGATGACATCCTCATTCACTCTCCTACATAGGAGACTCATCGGTTGGACGTATCCCAAGTGTTGGTCCTTTCCGTGTACTACACAAAGTTAACCCTGAGGCTTATGCCCTGGAACTTCTTGCCAAGATGCGCATCCATAACGTCTTCCATGTTTCTCTGTTGAAGCCCCTGGTCTTCAACTGGTATACCTCCACTACTGTCCCACCTCTTCCCATGAGAGTTGCATATCAAGAGGAATACGAAGTACAAAGTATCCTGGACTCTCATAGGGTCAGAGGGAGCCTACAATGCTTAATTAACTGGAAGGGTTTTGGTTCTGAGGAACGCTCCTGGATTCCAGATGGGGACGTTCATGCTTGTTTCCCTGACAAACGCCATTTGGCTCCTTGGAGGATGGGTCATTGAGGGGGGTACTGTTACAGTTACCTCAGTTCCAGAGCTGCAGCCTGCAGCGATGCTGGATGCGTCTAAACATCTCTTCAGCTTCTTCCCATGCGTCACTCATGCTCCCGGGTCTGGACACACTTGGCGATGCTATAGGCCATCCATGTCCCCTGGCTGAGACATTTTGTTGTGCAAATTGATGCAGGCTCAAATCGGGAGATGGAAGTATCCTGGAGAGTTGCGTCATCCACAGGCACAAAGCGACATTATGACACAGGGCTCTATTTAATGACTTGGTGTCATTCCTCCTCTCAGCTACTTTCTGGGTTGGGCTTTAAAAGGAAACTGAGTGCTAACTCAGTTGCCCTTGCTTTGTTGTTCGATACAGTTCTATTTCCCTTGGGCTCTGTGTATGACCTGGCTTGTCTGACCATCCATCCTGGTGCTGACCTGTGGCTCTGTCTGGCTATTCTTTTGCCTACTCCCTGTGTATAGCAGACACCCAATCTGGTGCAGACCTGTGGATCTGGCTGGCTATCTGAACTGTGTATGACCCAGCTTGTCTGACCATCTAACCTGGTTCTGACCTGTGGCTCTGTCTGACTATTCTCTTGCTTACTCCCTGTACCTAGTCGACACCCAATCTGGTGCAGACCGGTGGCTCTGGTTAAGACTTACCTTCCTGTTTCATGGAGTGAGACTGGGTTTTCTCCCAGTTGCGTTCCTTAAGGGAGTTTTCCTTCATTAGTCTGACGACAGGCCTGCGTCAGTTCTATCTCCCTACTCTCTTCCAACTCTGGAAGTTTCCTTGGCCTACCACTGACTGCAGGCATGAGTCAGTTTGTCTCTTGCTGCATCTCCTGCCTGCTTTCCCGTATTCAGAGACCACAGGGGTGTGTGCCTGTTTCTGGTATAGGCTCTCTCCATTAGGCAAACTCCTATATCTGAAAGAATTGGGGACCTATAGTGAGACCTCTGCTCCCTCTCTGTGTTATTTCATTCTTATTATTGCTATTGTTGTGATTACTCTTGTTGTTATCATTTTAATAAAGTGTTATTTTTACTATTCCGTTCTGACTCCTGATTGGTACTTGGCTAACTGTGACAGTATAAAAGGAAATTTTTTGGTGGGGATTTGTTTACTGGGATTGGTGGACAGTTGATAAAAAATAAATACTAAATACAATTAAAAATACCCCATAAGGGGTATAAAAGGGGTATGAGGAGGGTGGCTGTGTTGGTGGGTGGAATTTGTTTTGGGGGGGTTGTTGACTGATATTGGGGGCACAGTTAGTAAAAAGGAAACATTGATTTGTAGGACTTAAGCTTGTTAGAAATAAGCCCCCCAAAATTATTTATTTTTTGTAGGTCTATGTTTTTTTTTAAAGTACAAGCAAAAAGAAATTCCCTACTGACCTAACGCCAGCAGGTCATGTTGTGTTGACCAGTGGCCGCTGGCCATTATCAAATGTCCTGATGTAGATTTGCAACTGCTGTTCTTCCTGCTGCTGAGTTTTTTTAAACAGCAGGATGATTAGTCAGCTCAAAGGGAATGGGATCAACAACAGCAGTGATATGGGTGATCATGATCATGGTTCCACTTGCCACTACTAGCTCCAGTGATGTCCCTGAGGCAGTAGCAGCACCACAACTACCCCCCACCACTTCCGGTATATGTGGAAAAAAGAAGACGTTGGCCAATAATTCTTCTTCTCCTGCCCCTCCTCCAAAATCATGGGTGTGTTGTTATTAGAATATAAATTTTTCCCTTGAGAGCAGGAACAGTGCCTCTCATCAGCAACGGCAATGTGCACACCTGACACAACTCTATCCAAAGACCATGACACCAGAAACCAAGTATTGCTGTCACTATACCCATTATCCACGCCCCCCATAAGGACACATGACAACTTGCTGACAGTTTAATTATAATGATGAATGCTCCCTGCAGGAAGATTAGCATATTCTATGGGATGGAATCTCCTCAGATGAAGCTTGGTGCCCTGCTTGTGATTCACCTCCACCACACTGCCATGTGTGGTCAGTGAACTACACAGTGGGCAATGGATGGACATGAACTGCTAACTCCTAACATCTATAGAGCGGCAATCACATTGCAGGGACAATGAACGAAGTGGATTGGCAGAAGATTTAGTTACCCTAGAGGAAGAAAGTGATGGCGAGCTCGTTATTTTGCTCATAATCGAACTTCCAGCCTCTGCCTGGGTTGCTCTATTCTTCCTCCTCTTTGAAATCCATCTCACCTCTTGTTACCTTTCTGGAGAGTCAGGGGGTACAGGAACAGCGGTGCTTGATTTCTGTGGTGGGTGTTTGGCTTTAACATGTTTGACATAAATGTCATGGTGTCTGTGTTTCATTTGTGTTATCAGGGCGGTTGTGCCAAGGCGTGTTCCCTCCTTTCCCCTTCTCACTGACTTGTCACAAATTGTTCACAATGCCGTTGTTGATGGCTGCACTGTACCTCCCCAAGAGAGAAATAGCCACACGCCTGACTTGAGGGGGGGGGGGTGGAAAAGAATGGCCTCTTTCTTCTTCTCCTCCACATGCCTCTTCTCTGTCTGAGATGGAGAATGATGTTGCTGCTGTTGCTGCTGCCTCAGAATCATGCACTGCAACTAGGACCAGGAGTATTGCTGCTGCTGGCAAGTAGAACCTGTCCTATTCTCACATCACTTGTTGGCCCCATTCCCACTGTGTCCAATGTGGTCTATGGCAAACTGACCTACACCTCAACATCCTGCTCACCTGGCAACTTAACAGCAACAGGAATTAGAGCAGTTGCAAATTCTGAAAGCTCACTGCTTCTGCTTGTGGTGGTGATGCACATCCTCATCCCTGTCTCCCATTCCTTCTAATTTTGGCTAAAAATGCCATCTATGTCTCTTCCACCCCAGCTTCTCCACCATCATCATCACCACCATTACCAGAAATGTGATCGCGAGTCACCTAATATCACACTTGCCATTTCTTGGTGACCTGAAGAAGGCAGACTGACAAAATAACAGCAGGCACAAGCAGCTGATCTGTGCTCCTGGTGGTGGTATTAGTGCTGCTAGGTAACAATTCTGCCTTCTTCAGGATCATGTTCCACCTGGACAATGCCGTGGGGGGAACAGGACTGCCAGGGTATGGGGAATGGCACCCAACTGTAACATACTAAATTAGGTTGAAAAAAGACACAAGTCCATAAAGTTGAACCTTTGCCTTATAACCAAGACACATGAGAATTATATAGCTTTCCTGCTTCCAAACCGTTCCTCATGTTAACCATAGAATTACTGATACTAAAACGCAGGTAGTGTCCCATGGCAGCCATAGAACCACATAAACTACTGACCACCAGCTTTGTGCCACTACAATGATATTTATTTGGGTTGGAATTTTCACTGAAAAAGTAAAAAATGTATAGTTTTCAAAAATTCCTTCTTTTCAATCATCTCCAATCATCAGTAATACATATATGCTAGCATTCATACTGCTTTGCTCCTTTTTCAAATACGTTTTGTTATAAATTGTTTTTTTTTTCACTACCATATGTTTGTTGAAGTCCTATTAGTTCTGGTTGGAGGTAGCTAAACATCAGCATTTAGTTTCATAATTAATTTCTGTGTATTCTGAGAAGTTTCAGATCCATGTGAATTGATTCAGACTAAACCAGTGATCACAAATCATTGCAGTGGCAGAGAGAAATGTGCAAAGGTTTTAGGCAGGTGTGAAAATGCTGTAAAGTAAGAATACTTTCAAAAATACACATAATAGTTTATATTCATCAATTAACAAAAAATATAGTGAGTGAACAGAAGTAAAATCTATATCAAATTACTCACGCATTTTGGTAATTGATAAATATAAACATTTAACATTTTATTTTTGAAAGCATTTTTACTTTACACCACTTTTTCACACTTGCCTAAAACATTTGCACCTTACTATATAAGGGGATCTTTGAAAACTCAAGCAAGGGAGAGGGTAAAAGCAAGAATGTTGTAGAGAATGGAAGATACAGGAGACAGGAGTGTCTGCTGCAGAGAGTGGGAGAGAAAGGGATTGAGAGTATGGAAGAGAGAGGTGGTGAGGATGAGGAAAATGAGTGAGAGAGAGAGATTAGATTGAGATAAATAGTGCATGGTAGGTGAGAGAAGAAGAACAACAACAATGGTAGAAATATAGATGTAGAGGGGTATAGTAAGGGTGTGTGGATGAGTTGTCCAGCAGTCCTGCCTGTCCATTAACTCTCTGAATACATTTCCTACCCTGTTCAGGTGTGCAACCTGACATTTTATGGTAAGCGAACCTCCATTTTTTTACTTTCCTGCCTTTTCTGTGATGTGATTAGTTAAAACGGAAAACAAATGATGAAATGACATCTGCCTTGCAAAAAATTCTGCATTTCAAATTCCAAACGTATAGATTAATGTAGCTCATACATACGCCTGATTTACATTCATATAAAATATAAAATGCCAACATTTGCACAGAGAGCTGTTTACATTAGGAGTCTTTCTAATCCAGCATATAAATAAATTGTATTTCTAGCATAATACATAATTGTTCATTATAACTAATATAATACTATTGATTGACACACTGAATCTATTACATTTTATGATTATCTGGGATTTATTAGACTGGTGACAATGACCAAGGATAGAGTTGTCAGATATGTAGAAAGACAGACTGGTACTCGAAAGCAAGAAACAAATAATATGTTGAAAATTGTGGCATGAAAAATTATTTGTAATGCTACACATGATGCAGTTGATTGGCCTTGATCAATTAGGATTTCAGCTGTATAGTTCAGTTATTACAATTCAAAGTTTTGTAAGAGATGCTACTGACCTTTAGTACAGTATCATTCATGTTTGCCCTACACATCCAATTGAATAACTTTACAAATGTGCACATATGCCCTTTAATTTTAAAAAATAAAATTGAAGGAATAGAAGTTAAAAAAAGAATCAATTGTAACTCATCACTTGTCAAATTTCAGTAAACACAGTGTCACAAAACCAATGTGAGGAAATGGAGTATGGATTTTATGTTGACATTTGTAATGTATTTATGCCAAAGTATTTTCTAATGCAGCAAAGGTTACAATTTAACAAATTAAAAAAAATATTCCTTTAAACTGACTCCTTGATGAGCCTTGTTACTAAAATGTATTATACCTAGTAATCTTATGTGCTATATGCAGCTGAGATTAAAATAGGTATAGGCATTGGATGTTCAGAGGATACTCATTTTTTAATATTAATACATGTTTGAATCTTGTTTAGAAAATAGTAAAGAGTAAATAAATCTGTATAAGAAATGTGAAACATGAAACATAGAAACACTGATTTTGATGACAGATCCAGTGTGCCAGTTTTCATTCCGGATAGTTCTTAGTTCATAGTTCTTAGAATATCCCAGGCATTGCTGAATTATTTTACTTTAGTAGATCATAACATTACAGCTGTGAAGTTGTTCCATGAATCTGTTATCCTTTCTGTAAGCCCTTATGCACATTACTTCTGAATCTTCCATCTTCTAACTTTAGGTTATGCCCTCGTATTCTAGTATTTCTGCTTTACTGAAAACAGCTTCCATCCAGAATTTTATTAAAACCTTAAGATATATATATATTTTTAAATTCTTTTTATTGTCAGGTTGGTCCAGCAATAATGCAATCAGAAAGAAGTACAGTCGTAGGCAGTTACAATAACAATATAATAGCACTATACTATACAATCGCTGCTACTTTATAATGACAAGACACCCCTTTTTAGAACTGCTTGAGTTTTTTGAGTAAGAAAGAACCTCTAAAAAACTAGAAACAGACCCATCCCATACCTCTACTCTCCCCTGCACCCGGCATGCCACTATGCCTCCCCCACTGCTGTTATTCATTTACTCAGTCTCTACAATCTGTATCAATATCCTCATCTCTGGATCTAGGGCAACTCCACTCGACTCACATACCACTCACAGTGGTACATCCAACCCTGCCTCCCCCGACCACCAGGCCTTCCATTTCCCCCATATTTTGTCAAATGTCCCTGGTGAACCACATTGTAGATAAATTAATCTATAATGTGGAGTATTCTGTGTTATCAGATTTATCCAGGCCTTATGCACTGGAGCTCTATCCGTCATCCAGTTCATAGCCTCCATCTTTCTTGCCATCACCAAGAGTTCTCTGAGTAGGATTTTATCAGCTGCAAAATCTGTTTCATCTAGAAGGATATAAAGCAGGCATATTTTGGGTACTACCTGTATGGGTCTCCCTAACATTAATTGTTGAAGATGGGTGCAGTCCGAAATCATGTGTAAATATGTTTCCTTAACTCCGTTACAGTGTGGGCAGTTATCTCTGTTAGAATTTCCCATTTTGCTTAACTCATCTGGTGTGTAATAAGTTCTGTACAGTATATTAAGCTGCATCATTTGGTGTCTAGTCGATGTTACCACCTTTGCTGGGCCCGTTTAAAGCCATATCCCATTCCCAGTCCTCCATGGGGCCAACATCTCTCTCCCATCTACCTCTCACAGGCCAAACATGCCCCAGCAACAACTTCTCCATCCATTCATATATATAAAAGGCATTTGTTTTTTTTTTTTTTTTGCTTCCTTAAGAATCAGTCTGGTAAGTAGTGGAAATGGATATATTGCCCCCTCCACTGTGTCTGCAGAGCATGTCTAATGCAAAGGTTTGAGTAAAATAATGTGTTTGGAATTTGGTACTACAGGTGTAATTGCTCAAAGGGCTTGAGCTGATTATTCTAAAATAGATGTCCCAATCTGGTAATACCATGTCAAGCTCAGTACAAACGAAAATCTCTGCCAGGGAACTTTTTCAAACCCGCATCTCCCCACAGAGTTGTATCAGGGTCCATGACCTTGTATCCTGCAAGTTTCTGCATGGAAATCCATGTGTCATGGCCCAGGATATTGGGGTCAGCACATTGATGGTCCCCCATGCAAAAACTGTGATAGGTCATAAGCCGGCTGCAACAAAGCTCTGTCTATATGAATAGCTAATTTGCTGTAGGGAGATATAATCCAGTATGTAGTAGTATCTATAAAAGTTGGTCAGTGATATTCAACCCTCATTTTTTTATTTCATGAGTATTGTAAGTTTAATCATTGGGCTCCCCCCTCAGGATGAAGTGTGTGATAATCTTGTCAGTTTGTCTGAAGTATTTTTTGGGACCAGAGTAGTTTGGAAAATATTTAGGAATTTAGGCAAAAAAATAATTTAAACTAAATTAGTCCTGCCTATCACCACTATGGCGAATTGGATACACAAAGACGTCTTCTTACGAATTAGCTATATAATTGCAACAACGTTCCTCTCTATTAAGGTTACAGGGGAGGCCTCAATCTTAACCCCAAGACAGGTGCATTCTTACATTCATTATCCTATTTTGACTCTGTTGGACTTTTTCATATTTTCATCCCAATCCCACCCTTTTCCCCTGTTTCCCATATCCTGCCATTATATTTCTTGTTCGTATGTTAATGTTTTATGTCACCTTATTGGCATCAAGGTTCTGTTGATGTTGTCTGTGGACACTGAGCGCAGGACTAGGCCCTCCTGTGGATGTTGGGGGCCCTGCCCTGGATGGTCGACAACCAAGCACATTGTATTGTCATGGGGGTTCATGATGGATTTGTTGGAGTTGCTTGCTAGGCTGTATAATATTGTCACCCACTCCTCATGCCCAAATCTCTTTAGTTTCCTGAATATCATGGGCATAGATTTTGCTACCTTGACCCACCTCAGTGTCTGCTATTTCATATTTAATTTACACCGCAAGTGTCCTTATAGTGGGCGGCCTCTGTGATGCCTGTCAAACAATGTGGGCCGGGGCTCTTGTCTGGGGGCTGGATACCCCAGAAGGGGGGTCCCTGTCCCAGGTCTACGGTCTAGGAGCCTACTTTAGATCGGGACAGGATGGGCCTTTGTAGATGGATGGGCCTTAAGTAGAGACCACTATACAACCTTTGGTTATCTTTAACAATGGGATACATTTTTTTAGTCCTTCATGAGGGTGCCAGAGTTGTCAACGTATTATCATTGTGGCGCTATTGACTCTCCATCTGTCAGTTTTGTGATTAAGGGCTCGATTCAAATGTTGGCGTCGCCAGAAAAAACTGGAGACGCTGGTTTTAACGTCAATTGAGCAATGCAAATGTTCTACTAGAAACAAGCGACGCCAGTTCTGAAACAGACATCGCCCGTCACCAGAACAGCAAGATCTCACCCATAGAGGATAATGTACAAACTACGCCAAAAGCTATTCAAATGTTGGAGTTAGGGCTAACTCGCGTTAAATTGCAACATTTCTCTCCAGAAATCTAACGCCTATTTTTTTTGGAGTACAGCACACAAGTAAGAGTAGAAAACCAACGTCTCCAGTTCTGAATAGCATTCTCTGTGCTTTTCCCTACCCAGCCACTAGGGGAACACAGAGAAGGCTTTCAGCACCATGGACAGCTTTGAATGCCATAGGGATGTGCACTGCTCACCCCTGTGGCATTCAAAGGGTTAAAATCAATAAAACTAGTACACCAAGCACTACACAATGCCCCCTTCCACATCCCCCCCCCCCTTAGTATGTCACATATATTGCATATATGTGACATACTAACCCCATCCACATCCACCTCATGGACTTCCATGTAGTGGACAAATCTGTCTTTTATTCCACAATTAACCCTTTGAGTACCAGAGAGGTAGGAAAGCATTGCTTAGCATGTTTCCTACCCCTCTGGTACCCAAAGGGTTAATAGGCAACGTATGGACTACATACATTGCCTATGTGTGTGTGTGTGTGTGTGTGTGTGTGTTTTAAACTTTTTTTTAATTAAAATACTGTGATTAGACAGTTTAACTTAGATCTCATTCATTGTTAACCCCCTACCTCCTGTGTCCCATTGCTATTAGTACTTTTGCTCCACTCTTCTTCAAACTGAGAGTGGAGCAAAAGTACTAAAAGCAAAGGGACACAGTAAGTAGGGCATTATAAATAGATGAGATCTAAGTTAACCCTTTGAGTGCCAGAGTGGTACGCAACGCATTGCAAAGCAATGCGTTGAGTACCACTCTGGCACTCAAAGGGTTAAATACAACTGAGGGAGCAGGCTGCCCTGTGCTTGCAGCGCTTCCCTCAGCTTTATGTATACATTCTTTATTTCTTCTTCTTCTTTATTTCATCTTATTCTTTATTATTATTATTTATTTATTATTTTTTCCCCTTGCTGCGGGCGGCTGTGAAGCCCGCAGCATAATAAAACCCTGGTGCATAGAGAGGCATTGGAGAAAGCGGGAGGAGGGGACAGAGACATTGGAGGAAGCGGGTGGTAGGCTTGTATTTGCTGCCCGCTTCCTCCAATACCTCTCCTCTCGCGGTGGCATTGTGCCCAGCTGCCTGGCGTCGCCTTGTGCAAATCGTCCCTTTGACGTGGGTTTTGGATTTTCTGACTGAACTTGATACTTTGCAGTGCTGTGATTGGCTGTGGTGCTAGGTAACATTTTTATCGTGTGTTTTTAGGTAAGATTTTCTATGCAACGCAGGTTTAAGGTTAACGTGTATTTTGTTGGTTATCGCTCATTAGGCTTTCTAGGTAAGGAAGATTTGAATCTCACGTTACCTGGTCTTGCTTAACAAGCGAAGGCAGTTTTTTTCTTCACGTTGGTTTTAACGCCAACATTTGAATCGAGCCCTAAGAGAGCACCATGTACCATATGAGCATTTACATTGATGGGCAAATGTTCCCAAATAGGGATGGGTGAAAATTCTTGCCTCAAACTGAAATTGGCGAATAATGGTACTTCCCACTTGGTGAAAAATTTCTTGTGAAAAGTGCAAATTTTCTGATTTTTTTTCACCTAGCTCATTCCATTGAAATCAATGGGAACATGAATTTATACACAACACATAGCAAATATGTTTTGATTTCCCAAAGCCATAGTATAAAAGAGGCATGAGGGTGCCTGTGTTGGTGGGGTGTAGAGAAAGAATCAGTTGAACAGGGAATGTTTTTTTGGGGGTTGATTACTGGGATTGGAGGGCAGTTAAAAAAATATATCCTAATACAATTAAAAAAAAAAACATAAGACATGATATAAAAGGGATCTGAGGAGGGTGCCTGTGTTGGTGAATGAATGAATCATTTGAACAGGGAATTTGTTTTGGGGGACTTTCTTGACTGCTATTGGGGGGACAGTTAATAAAAATAAATAAATAAAATAAAATAAGACATTTGTATTTAAAGTGACAGAGACAGGAACCCCCTGACATAAGCTGCCACTGGGGTGGACTGATACTTGACTTGATAGAGTATTTTGTAGAGGATGATTTGTCAGATTTATTGTTAGAGGCCCAAGCCCTGGGGAAGCATTGATTTGTAGGATTTAGACTTATTAGAAGCACAATCCCTGAAGAAACATTGATTTGTAGGACTTAAGTTTGTTTGGCACAAACCCTAAGGAATCATTGATTTGTAGGACTTAGGCTTATTAGAAACAAACCCCCCAAATTTTTTTTTTGTAGGACTATGTTTTTATTTATTTTTCTTTAAAGCACAAGCCCTGAGAAAAAAAAATGCCCTACTGGCCTAGAGCCAGCAAGTGATGTCCTGTTTGCCAGTGGCCACTAGCCATTGTCAAATGCCCTGATGTAGATGCGGAATTTGCGACTGCTGTTCTTGCTGCTGCTGCTGAGTTGTTGAAGCAGCAAGATGCTTAGGCAGCTGAAAGGGAATGGGATCAACAATAGGGATGGGCGAAAATGTTTGCCTCAAACTGAAATTGGCCAAAATGGCACTTTCCGCTTGGAGAATAATTTCCTACAAAAAATGCTTTTTTTCCCTCATTGTGCATTTAAATCAATGGAAAGAAAAAATTTTCTCCACCACGCAAAAGTTTTGTCTAGTTTTCTACAGCCATATAAAAGGGTTCCAGGCTCTCACTGGATGCCTTTCTGTGTTTGTGAGAGGAGAGAGCAGCACCTTGTTTGAGCTAGAGAAGAATTGAAGTTTAGTTTAGGGAATATTTTAGGTAGGACATTTGTTTTCTCTATCAGGAGAGTCAGTGGGGCACACTGTGGAGAAGAAGGGAGGGAAGAGGTTGAGCCCAAATATCCCAAACTTCCATGTGACTGACTGGCAAGACACAGGCAGCTGGGGACCTATTTGCTTGCTGATGTTACTATTATTGTCCCTGTGCTGGGTGTGGAAGTCTGAAGAAAGTTGTTGATTTTATTTTTCAGTTATACATTTTTTTTGACAGACTGTGACAGGATGAATAACTTAAAAAAATAAAAACAAATAAAACAATTAAATAAGAATAAAGAAATAAACAAAGAAATAAATATATTAGGTAACTGTGACACACAGTTGACTGGGCTTAGGCAAGAGATCATACTCCATCAGTTGTGTTGTATATTGTAGAGTAAAAACACAAAGAGTAGTTGAGTAATGTCCAACAAATGTAAAAGGTGGAGGGGGAAGGGTAGAGCAGTGCAGGGATGTGAGAGTAAAGTAGTAATTCAAAAATTGACTTCAGCAAAGGTTGCTGTAGTGTGTGCAGTCAATGATGACGATCCCTCTACTCCAAGGGAGAATATACTTTGTCAAGGTCCTAGCAAAATGTCCAGCACCACCAGTGCTAGTACATATAAAGAACCATATAAGAAGAACACTGAAGATGAAAGCAAGTCACATTCAAGTGTAGATGCTGGCAATGGCATAATAAAGGATGGTGTAGCAGCTGAACTGCCTGCTGCATCAGATAGTGAGACAGACAAGCACCAAAACACCTGTCCTCAAATTAGTAGAGAGCTTTGTTACAGTAAAAGTAAAAATAAATAGTTTGAGACCTCTAAAAAGCTTAGAGGAATATAAGGGTAGTGGTTAAGAATAGTCAGATGATTCTGCTGCTGCTGAGGATGACTTAATGTTAACTGATGATGATGATGCAGATCTAGAATATATCCCTCCAGCATCCTTCTCTTGTTCAGATACAGATGACGTTGAGCGTGAGGATGATGACATGACATGACTATAAGGTTAGCAGAAAGTCAAAGGCTGAATCTTCCACCACTTTTAAGGAGAACTGTGCCTGTTTATAAATTGTTTGAGAAAGCCATTGGAAAATATAACCCTGGACAGTCACAGATGTCAAAAAGCACACAGTCACCCTATCAGTCACCATCAGCATCATTGCCTCTTCAAAGTCCAAGTCACACTCAACCACACACACTGTTTTGAGTACCCAGCAGCAGCAACAACAACAGCAACACAGGTTATTAACATCCACAGTGTTAGTTATGACATTATGTCTCTGCTGCTGGAAGTGCCGCACCTTTGACACCTAGTAGTAGTGGCAGTAGAACTGCATCAACATCTAACCCCAGTAGTAGTAGTCGTAGCAATGCCTCAGGAACCCCTCATTTCATGAAGTCCACAGAATGGAGATACATCACTCAGAATTCTTAAGCTAAGCATGTTGCTATCTGTTGACTGTGCAAAAAAGCACTTGAGCAGGGGGAAAGCAGACTCACTTCTAAGCACTTCCTCTAGGAGATCCCACCTGAAGCACAACCACAGGTTTGGCAAGGTTGCCAAAATGTTGGCAATGGACATGCTGCCTTACTGGTGGGCAAAGGGCTGAAAAGTGCATATATCAAGAAAATCCACCTGACAACAGATATGTGGACAAGTGGGCAGAGCACAGACTATATGACTGTGACTGCAAACTGGGTTTCCCTCCCCCAGAACCAACAGTGGACTACACTAGCTTACAGCATCAGGTGACAGTCAGTAATCATGCTTCCGGCAGCGTGATTAAAAGGCGTCAGCAGCAGCCGCCACCTTGTGCATGCAGAGTTCTGAGAGACAGTCCCACAAAGATGTAAATGTTTTAAGTAAGCTAGAGCAGGTGATAAAGGAATGGCTTGTACCCCACTCTTTAAAAGCTGGTTTTATGTCTGCTGATAATGGATCCAACATAATTGCTGCATTGAGAATAGGTGGTATGGTGCATATGCCCTGCTGTGCCCATGTGCTAAATTTAGTTGTGACCAGAACAATAGTGGTCTTGTAGTCTTCAGGATCCTGTTTCATTTGGACACTTTAATGAAGGGAAGTGGAGGACTCACAGGGTCAGAGGAATGGTGTGGGCTCCCTTGACCACTAGTCTGAAGTTGGACTCTCTCAAATGTTTCCCTACCACTCCAGCTGATTCTCCATTACTGCTATTACTACTAACACCAACCACATAACGTTCAGCTGCAGAGTCTTCCTCCTCAGTCTCACAGTCACTAGTAATATGAGGATATTGTTGTTGATTACCCCCTCCTTCACTCCTAATGCTAACAAGCTGCTGGACCTTAGTAGTAGTACTAGCACTGGAGGGACTGCTTGGGAATGGAAAGTGTGACTTAGGGTCCTTTGCTCTCACACTTGGCATCACCTTCTCACCCACCTCCCGAGTACTACAAGACACACTAGAAGCAGGCAAAATATTGGTGGCACCAGGTTCAGCATTGGCAGCAGGGAAAGCACTTGTGGCAGCAGGAGCAGCATGTCTGAGAGCAGGCACAGCAATGGTGGTAGCAGTAGCATGGGCAGCATGTCTGGCAGCAGGTCAACACTAGTGGCAGTAGGGGCAGCACATCTGGAAGCAGGTAGAGCACTAGTGGCAGCAGGTACAGCAATGGTGGCTGCAGGTACAGAAATGGTGGCACTGGTATCAGGGTCAGCATGTCTGGCAGTAGGCACAGGCAGCTGACCTGTCCTGCTCTTGATAGTACTACCCTTCTCTTCCTCCCTTCCCATTAGTTTCTCCAAGATCCCTAGGGTTCATTTAGGGGGACAGGACAGCATTGCTCACTTCCTCTTCCTCCTCAGACTCAGTGGACTCATAATAAGGGTCCTTTCAGTTCCTCCTTTTACTGCTCATAGTGATAGCAGTCACTATGAGCCTCTCCTGCCTCAATTTAACAAACAAATAACAGCAGAACAGCACAGAACGTCTACCTTGCTTTGTCGCTGCTTCTCTTGTATTTCACCTCCTAGAAATAGCAAAAAAGCAAAAGCAGTGTAAATCAATGGGCAAAAACTTTCTAGCCACTGAAAATTGTCTGGGAATTTTGGCCAATGGGGCAAAAAAGGTGGAAATTTTACTCACTGTTTTAAAAGTGGATTTTTCTATGAAAAAGTGGACAATAATGTGGTTTTCACTGGATTTCTTGTGGGAACACGGCGACAACTTTCTCCCATCCCTAGTGGCAGGAAAATGTATTCTTTTTATTAATGCTTCTTCATATCGCTTGTCCTATGCGGAGAGGACAAAGACTATGGTGACAGGATCAGCATATTACTATATATTTTTGGGGATATTTTGACATTGCTGACCTAAGGGCCAATATGGTTGGTTACAGTTGTGCCTGTTGCTTAATATTAGAGCAGATATGTTAATTGCTGTGACACTTTCCAGTCCTTTACCTATTTCACAATATTTCCTTGCATACACTGTGCTCATTACAATTACTGATGAAAAGGAAAAATTCCTTCCTGCTCTCAAGGGAAAAATAATATTACAATATACCCATGATTTTAGATGAGGTACAGGAGGAGAAGCATAATTGGCCAACTTCTCTCTAAGAGCTCGATACTAACTGTGCTGTCAACAACCACCGCCCCACAAAAATGCCCAACGAGCGCAACATATGCTCCCGTTGGACATCACATTAAAAAAGGAGAATTTGCTATACTATTCCATGACGTGGCTTCGCCGCATGTTAAGGACCGCACTTTACATGGTGAGAAATCTGCTCCATGAAAAGGAGGTGCAGAGTCCCTATAACGAGGTGAAAACCTCCGGTATATGTTGGAAAACTGGCTTCTAACACATACTTGTATTTAAAAAAAAAAAAAAAAAAAAAAAAGATTAACCCTTTGAGTGCCAGTGGGGTATGCAACGCATTGTATAGCACAAAGCATTAATACATATCCTGACAAATAAAAACTTACCAGTTATCCTGATTTCCAGTGGGGTCACAGCCAACTTCTTCTTCAATCTTCTGTTTCTCTGCTTTCTTGCTTCTTTCTTGTTTTCTGTGATGCAAAAAAAAAAAGACATAATTAATTCCCCTCTGGTGCTCAAAGGGTTTAAAATGTGAGGCATCTGTATTTCCTGTTTCTTGTTAAAATATGATAGCCAGTAATGTCATTTTTGTTATAAAAAAAATGCTGGTCAATATCCCTTGCCTTCACCACCTCTGCTGCTTACACACCTCCCAGCCAATTGGAAGCTGGCCCTAGAGGTAGGGAAGTGTGTGTGGGGGTCTGCTCCTGCAAATGCCTGCTGCCTTCAGCTAATTTTCTGTCCATGTCATCATCTCTCTCGCTCTAAGTTTCATTTGTATTAGAAGAGCAGCAGTAACAAACTCCAGAATGTCACTGCTGGTCGAAGTGGTGATATCTATCCCTATTTAGGAGGGTATCTACCCTCCTAAATTGGCATGGATATCACCACTTCGACCAGCAGTGACATTCTGGCATTTGCTACTGCTGCTCTGCTTCTAATACAAATGCAGTGACATTCTGGAGTTTTCTACTGCTGCTCTTCTGCCGCCAGGAACGTGAATGCCGAACAGTATGTTGTCTCCCAGGCACCTGGGTTCAGCATATTGGGAGGGGCTGAAAGTGATCCAACTGTCTTGGTACATATTGGTGCCAATAACAAAGTAGGAGGAAGATGGAGGTCCCTAAAGAATTATTTCAGGGATTTAGGGTGCAAGCTCAAGGCAAGGACCTCAGGGAGCTTAATGCATGGCTCAAGCATTGGTGTAAGAAGGAGGGTTTTTTGCTTTTGAGTACAATCTAAATGGAAATGGTGGATTGCACCTAAATGGTAGAGGAGCCTCCGTTCTAGGGGAGAGAATGCTAAGAAGCTTGGAGGAGCTTTTAAACTAGGAAAGGGGGTATAGATAGCAAAAATTGGGTAGATAGAGCAGATAGGAACTGGGTCCAAGTAAATGATCGGGGGTGGAGAAAGGGTGGAGATAAATGTAGTAAATAGGGAGGAACTCCTAGTAAATTAAGATGTAGAAAAACTGCATATAGGGATTAATATATGTAAAGATTTCAAAATTAATTGTACGCTAGCAAATGCAAGAAGTATGGTAGGTAAAATAGGAGAACTAGAATTGCTGGTGGTTAATGAGCAATTGGACATAATTGGTATAACAGAAACATGGTGGAATGATGAACATGACTGGACTGTATATATAGAGGGCTAGTCCCTGTTAAGGAGAGACAGGATTAATAGAAAAGGGGGAGGTGTGTGCTTATATTTAAAACCAGAGCTAAATCCAATTTTGAGGGGTGATATCAGTGAGGAATATGGCCAAAATGTGGTGTCCTTTTGGACATACATTCAAACTATTTAAGTCTGAAGGAACTGAACATTATTTCTTAAAATACAGGGAGTGCAACAAAGATTGCAAAAAGGCAATTAGGGTAGCAAAAATAGATAATGAAACTCGAATTGCAAGGGAAAGCAAGACTAATCCAAAAAAGTTTTTCAAATATATAAATAGCAAAAAAAACTTAAGAGGGAGCGTATTGGACCTTTCAAAAATGAGACTGTTGAGTTGATTAGTGAGGATAAGGAAAAGGCTGATATTTTAAAAACACTTTCTTTGCATCAGTATATACAAGGGAGCAAGGAATGATAGAGGAGCCTAAACAAATAACTAATAAAACAATACAGTTATCAGATATTGGGTTAACTCGAGAAGATGTCATGGGAAGACTGAACAAAATTAAGACTGACAAAGCATCGGGTCCCGATGGTATACATCCAATGGTTCTTCTGGAACTCAGTGCAGTGTTAGCAAAATCCCTATATTTACTATTTAAAGATTCTCTCACCACAGGCTCAGTGCCACAAGATTGGCAAAGAGACAGTGTAGTGCCTCTATTTAAGAAGGGAACTAAAACAGAACCTGGAAATTATAGACCTGTGAGTTTGACCTCTGTAGTAGGAAAACTGCTGGAAGGGATAATAAGGGATTATATTCAGGATTACAACACAAAAAATAAGATCATTAGCAGGAATCAACATAGTTTTATGAAGAATATATCATGTACCACACAGAAGGCTGGGGTATAAAATAAGGATATGGAGGCTAGGAGATAACCTTTACAATTGGATACAAAACTGAGTGAAGGTTAGGGAATAGTGTGTGGTTGTAAATGGACAATTCTCCAATACAGCTAAAGTGGAGAGTGGAGTACCTCAGGGTTCAGTATTAGGTCCACTGCTTTTTAACATGTTTTTAAATGACTTGGAAATAGATATAGAAAGCAAAATATCAATATTTGCAGATGACACTAAATTATGCAGGGTAATTAATTCACAACAGGATATTTGCTCTCTGCAGAGGGATTTACATAAAATGACAGATTGGGCAAACAAATGGAATATGAAATTTAATATAGGGAAGTGTAAACTCATGCATTTGGGAGGAGATAATCCCAAGGCTACTTTTAAACTCAATTGAATTATTTTAGGGGGGTCATTGCTAGAGAAAGACCTGGGTATCCTTGTTAATTACACACTTGGAAACAGTGACCAGTGTCAAACAGCAGTAGCAAAGGCAAACAAAATCCTGTCTTGTATAAAAAGAGGTATTGAAGCAAGAGTGGATAACATTATTTTGTCATTGTACAAATCATTGGTAAGACCTCACCTTGAGTATGCAGTGCAGTTTTGGGCACCAGTTCTGAAAAAAGGATATATTAGAACTAGAGAGGATACAGAGAAGAAGAACAAAATTAATTAAGGGAATGGAGAACTTGACATATGAGGAACGACTAGACAAACTTGGTTTATTTACTGTAGAGAAAAGATGACTAAGAGGAGACCTTATCACATTGTACAAGTATATGAGAGGTCAATACAACAATCTCTGTGGTGAGCTATTTATTTCAAGGCCTGATCAGGTGACCAGGGGACACCCCTTGAGATTAGAGGAAAGGAAGTTTAGACTTCAGCAGAGGAAGGGTTTTTTTTACAGTAAGGTCTGTTAAATTTTTGAATTCCTTGCCCAAAGAAGTGGTTATGGCAGATAAAATGGATACATTTAAGAGAAAATTAGAAACATTTCTTTCAAAGGGAACATACAGAGTTATACTGTTTATTAGTAGGCAGATCTGGAAGGTGTGATAAAGACTAATTTATTTCTTCAATATATATCCCCAAAGGGATAATTTTGGGTGACTGGGAATGATTGGGTCAGGGGTATGCAATCTTCATTTACTGCTGGTGTTCTGACTCCCTCCTCCACCTCTGTATCAGCAGCATTAGAGTCCAGTAGCCTGTACACCAAATATCTTAAATTCTGGGTCTTTATACTATGGAGGCAGGAAATTTCACTGCCATTGGAAACATAGGTGGAAAATGGATGCGTTTTCATGGGAAATTCTTTGGTGTTAGCGAAACAGCTGAAAATCCATGACCACCACATTCAAGCGTATTGTGTTGGTGTTCAGCACCAAGGTAACAAGTGAAAAAGCACCAAATTCCCTGCTTGACTTTCAATATATATATATAAGTACAGTAAAATAAGAAATACATTTTTGTTTGTTTTTTTTTTGTTTGTTTTTTTTAAAGAAATCACTGCTTTCATTTGACTGGTTCAAGCTGACTGGAGGTGATAAAGGTCTTACCTCTTACTCCTCCTCCATGCTGTTGACACCCCTCCATGTGCCATACAATTCCCTGTGGCGCTGTGGAGAACTTTCCACCTGTGCTACAGAGTCTTGTAGAATTAGATGCTGGTTTATGAATGTAAGCAAAACTACATTGCTGCTATATAGATGTGTCAAACTTTCATTCAAAATGAAATCTGCTGCCCTAAGACAAATTGTGACTGCCCACTTTCTGGTAGAGAACTAAGACTTTCATTAGAAATATGTAATGATACCCTACTCAGAAACCCCCCCAAAAGAGGGACTCCCCAGAACCCCCTACTACCCAGAGGAGTTAATGAAGATCAGACTCCTCCAACAAGGGATATGATAGCCAGAGGCTAGGGAGCGACGCTGGGGCGCGATGCTAGCGAGCGGTGGTTGCCTAGAGGGAGCTGTGCCGCAGCCTAAGCTGGGTAAAGGTGCTAGCCGCGAAGCTAGATTAGTCCCCCCCAGTTGAGCCAAAGGGGACCCTCGATAACCGCCCCTAGACAAACTATACTACCCTATCCCCAGGGAGAAACACTAACACTCCAACAGGAACAGGTACTCACTCAGGCAGTAGGAGGAAACAGGAGCGAGGACTGGCAGCCCAGGAACACAGAGGACCCTGGAGCAAGGAAGGCTGAAGAGAAGTCAGGATCCGAACTGGGATGCGCCCGGAGAAGACAGGAACACCAACCGGAGTCTCGGGCTGGAAGGGAGTCTTTCACGCACCAGTCTACTCAGGATACCTGATGGGAACAGGGAACAAAGACACAGGAGTCAGATGGACCAGTCTGCAGAAAACACAGGAACAGGGTGAAGAGGAGGCTAAGGACGGACTGGCTAGCACTGGAGGAGCAGGTAGAAGCACACAGCAGGACAGAGCAGGATAACAGGACACAGCCAGGACCAACAGGACACAATAGAATCCAGCAGACAAGCAGGACTTAGACAGGACTTGGCTAGTTCCCTAGGACATTGGAAACAGCACTGAGACGCTATACTAACGCGTCCCAGTGCTGGCCTTACCGTCCTGAAATACCCCAAGACCGGAAGAGCAGGGCTGGTAGGGCAGGCAAAAACAGAGGCGCGCATGCGCCCTGGACGGGATGACGGCGCGTCATCGCCATGCGCAGCGACCCGGAAGAAGCGGGTGAACAAGAACAATACACCGCCCGGAAGAAGCGGGCGGAGAAGGTAAGGCACCGCACGACAAAATATACATAAGTGCAGGAAAAACCATGTTTTTTCTGCCCTTACTATAAGGGGTCATGACCAAGAACGTAATTGTCCTGCATGTATGCTCTGTCTTTAATGCAGAGGGTCCTGTCCTTTAAGGTAAATGAAATTAAGAAGCATCAGTCACCAAGCCATATTCAGGTAGCAAGTCCCATAGAGATGTGCCTAGTTTGACACAATGTCAGGGACATTAGACAGACTGTACTGATGGGACAATTTTGCACTCAGAGGGACAGAAAATTATGGGAAGTAAAATTAATGCTACAATTTGATTCTTTTACTTATGGGCTGAATAGAGACATAGTTTCTGTCACATTATCACATTGTGAATTAACTTTTAAGACAGTCCCTCTGGGATCATAAATACCTGGACTCTTCAGGGGAAGAATGCGATTTAAATCACATCCTCTACCATTGACTGATCAAAGAAACAGTATCTGAATTAATGTTCTTATCTGATTTCCATTATAAACAATGTAATGTGTACTCGTATTTAAGAGAGAATTTTTCATATTTATCTGTATGACATGCCTGAGAAAGAGACCTAAGAAGTCTTGAAAGCTTGCATTTTAAATCTGTTTAGTTAGCCAATAAAGGTATCAATGTTACTAAATTTTTGCCTCCTGTATTTCTACGGCTAACATGGTACCAACTCTCAATTCTTTTATTGGGCAGACTGTGAAAGCGATAAGACAGGGTGGACAACTTATAAATAATATAAAAAATTCATAAAAAGAATAAAGAAATAAACAAAGAAATAAATCTAATCAGTGACTGTGACAGACGGTTGACTGGGCTTAGGCAAGAGATCATATTCCATCAGTTGTGTTGTATACTGTAAATAACAAGAAAGCGGCATTTAAACATTACAAAGCTGAGGGATCAGCAGAGGCATTTGCAGAATACAAAAATGTCAACAAAACCTGTAAAAAGGCTATTAAATTAGCTAGACTGGAGAATGAAAAAAATATTGCTAAGGAGAGCAAAAGCAACCCAAAAAAATTCTTCAAATACATTAATGGCAAAAAATTAAAGTCTGATAATGTTGGGTCCTTGTTAGCTGAAACGGGTGAGATGGTCAAAGGTGACAGAGAGAAGGCAGATATTTTAAATAATTTCTTTTCTTCTGTTTTTACCAAGGAAGACCCATTGGACAAGAATCTGCAAACTACTTTTACAGAACAGGCACAGCAAGCATGGGACTGGCTAACACAAGAAAAAGTGTTAAAACAATTGAATGGTGTCAAGGTAGACAAGGCTCCGGGGCCAGATGGTATACACCCACGGGTACTTAGGGAGCTAGGCCAGACCCTGGCCAGACCGATATATCTGATTTTCAGGGATTCTTTTATTTCTGGTATGGTGCCCATGGATTGGCGTAAAGCAGATGTGGTGCCCATATTTAAAAAGGGATCAAAGTCCCAGCCAGGAAATTACAGACCCGTAAGCTTGACATCTGTGGTAGGGAAGCTGTTTGAAAGGTTGCTAAGGGAATATATTCAAGAATTCTGCTGGAACAGGAATATCATTAGCAATAGCCAACATGGCTTTGTGAAAGATAGGTCTTGTCAAACGAACTTGATCGCATTTTATGAAAAAGTAAGTAATAATATAGATGAGGGAGAGGCGGTTGACGTGATCTATTTAGACTTTGCCAAGGCATTTGATACGGTTCCACACAAGAGGTTACTGTACAAATTGAATGAAATAGGACTAGGGCAAAATGTTTGTGAGTGGATTGGAAATTGGCTGAAAGATAGAATGCAAAGAGTGGTAGTAAATGGCAAGTTCTCCAGTTGGATAAACGTGATAAGTGGAGTGCCTCAGGGATCTGTCCTGGGTCCTCTTCTTTTTAATTTGTTTATTAATGACCTCCCAGAGGGCATAGGAAGCCATGTATCAGTGTTTGCCGATGACACAAAATTAAGTAAGGTAATAAAGTCTGAACTGGATGTGTCTTCATTACAAGAGGACTTGGACAAATTGAGTAACTGGGCAGGCAAATGGCAAATGAGATTCAATATAGACAAGTGTAAAGTTATGCATTTTGGGTATAATAATAAAAATGCAACATATAGTTTAAATGGTGTTTCTCTGGGGAAATCTACTAATGAAAAGGATTTAGGAGTAAGGGTAGACAATAGACTTTGCAGTAGCATGCAGTGCCAGCTGGCAGCTGCAAAGGCCAATAAGATATTGGCATGTATTAAAAGGGGTATTGACTCAAGGGAGGAAGATATAATTATGCCTCTTTACAGGTCCATGGTAAGACCCCACCTAGAATATGCTGTTCAATTCTGGGCGCCCTTTCTGAAGAAGGACATTATGGAACTAGAGAGAGTGCAGAGGAGGGCTACAAAACTAGTAAGGGGAATGGAATGTTATAGTTATGAAGAGAGGCTAGAAAAGTTAAACTTGTACACACTAGAGAAACGGCGTCTTAGAGGGGATATGATAACACTATATAAATATGTTCAAGGCCCATATAAAGGGCTTTCAAAAGACCTGTTCATTAACAGAACAGTACACAGGACAAGGGGCCACCCGCTTAGACTTGAGGAAAGGAGATTTAGTCTACAACAGCGGAAGGGTTTCTTTACAGTAAGGACAATAAAGGTATGGAATGCACTTCCGGAGGAGGTGGTGCTATCAAATACATTAGATGCCTTTAAAAGGGGCCTGGATACTTATTTAAAAGAGCATAATATAGAGGGCTATGCACGTTAGTATTGGGATTAATATTTAGTTAGGGCTTGTTGATCCAGGGAGAAATCTGATTGCCATTTGGAGTCGGATGCCTTCTTTTGGGTCAGCGATGGTAAACAGGAATAGGAAAAGGGTTGAACTGGATGGACGCAAGTCTTTTTTCAACCTAAATTACTATGTAACTATGTAGAGTAAAAACACACAGAGTGGTTGAGTAATGTCCAACAAATGCACAAGGGGCAGGGGTAGGGGGAAGAATAAAAACAATAAATAAAAAAATGAATCCTATAATATAAAAGACCAGATGTATGTTTGTCTGATGCAGTCATGACCAGTAAAGACAGCCTGAACACAGGCCTATGCCATCATGAACAGTAGACACTGCCCGAACAAAGGGCAATGCAGTCATGTGCAGTAGAGACTGCCCGAAAACAGATGTTTGTCCAGTGCAGTCATGGCAGTAGAGACTGTCCGAACTCACAGAATGCTGGGAGGTGTAGTTCTGTGGTTTTACGCACTTTGGCCCTTGTACGCGGGCTTTTACACTAGCAAAGAAAAAATAACTAAATATATTAGGTGACAGGGACAGACAGCTGACTGGGCTTAGGCAAGAGATCATAATCCATCAGTTGGGTTGTGCAGAGTAAAAACACAGTAGTTGAGTAATGTCCAGCAAATGCACAAGGGGCAAGGGGAGGGGAAAGGGTGTAGCATTGCAGGGATGTGAGAGTAAAGTAGCAGTTCAAAAATTGACTGCAGCAATGGTTGCTGCAGTGTGTGCAGTCAATGATGATGATCCCTCTACTCCAAGGGAGAATGCAGTTTGTCAAGGTCCCAGAAAAACTTTCAGCACCACCAGTGCCAGTACAAATAAAGAACCATATAAGAAGAATACTGAAGACAACAACAAGGCGCATTAAAGTGCTGAAGATGGCAACAGCATAATAGAAGAAGGTTTAGCAGCTGAACCACCTGCTGCATCAGATAGTGAGGCAAACAAGCACCAAAACACCTGTCCTCAAAGTAGTAGTTATTTTTTTACAGTAAAATTAACAAGAAATTGTTTGAGACCTCTAAAAGTTTATAGGAATATAAGGATAGTAGTGGCAAGAACTGTCAGGTGATGCTGATGCTGCTGAGGATGACCTATTGATAACTGATGATGATGATGCAGATCTAGAATATATCTCTCCAGCATCCTTCTCTTGTTCAGATACAGATGAAGTAGAGAATGAGGATGATTACAGGGCTATAAGGTTAGCAGAAAGTCAAAGGCTAAATCTTCTGCCACTTTTAAGGAGCACTGTGCCTGTCTAAATTGTTTGAGAAAGCCATTGGAAAGTCTGACCCTGGACAAGCACAGATGTCAAAAAGTACACAGTTACCCTTTCAGTCACCATCAACATCATCGCCTCTTCAAAGTCCAAGTTTCACTCAGCCACACACATGTTTTGAGTAACCAGCAGCAGTAACATCAACAGCAACACAGTTTATTAACATCCACAATGTTAGATATGATGATTGCCTCTGCTGCTTCAAGTGCTGCACCTTTGACACCTAGTAGAAGTGGCAGTAGAACTGCATCAACATCTAACCCCAATAGTATTTGTAGCATCAGCGCCTCAGGAACCCCTCAGTCCATGAAGTCCACAGCATGGAGATAATTCATTCAGGATCCTCAAATTAAGCATGTTGCTATCTGTTGTCTGTGCAAAAAGCACTTGAGTAGGGGGGAAAGCAGGCTCACACCTAGGCACCTCCTCTATGAGATCCCATCTGAAACACAACCACAGGTCTGACTGGGAGACACACTATCAACAGGCCAAAGGTGCTGTGACTAGCAGCAGCAGAAGCTCTAGGGCAGAAAAAAGA
Organism: Rhinophrynus dorsalis; assembly: GCA_037306005.1. Taxonomy (NCBI): domain Eukaryota; kingdom Metazoa; phylum Chordata; class Amphibia; order Anura; family Rhinophrynidae; genus Rhinophrynus; species Rhinophrynus dorsalis. Next base: position 293,036,671 of record CM074720.1, read on the forward strand.
AGTAATGAAGTTATTTAAGTGTCAGAGAGTGTGCTACTGACAGTGCCAACAGTTATTCAGTCCAAAAAACACCTATGGCTCCTGCTGCAGAGGAGTATGATGACTAGGGATAGACGAAATGTCATTGTGTTCCCGCAAGAAATTCCATGCAAACAACATTGTTGGCCACCCTTTTGCAGGAAAATCTGCTTTAAAACTAACAATTAAAATTTGCACATTTTTTCCCATTGGCCAGAATTTTTCACCATTTTTTCAATTCTAGAACATTTTCGCCCATTGATTTAAATGGTTTATAAAAATGTTATTTATTTAGAAAATTGAGGCAGGAGAGTCTCATAGTGACTGCTATCACAATCAGTAGTAAAAGGAGAAACTGGAAGGACCCTTATGTGTCCACTGAGTCTGAGGAGAATGAGGATGTGAGCACTACTGAACAAATGCTGCCCAGTCCCCCTAAATCACCCTAAGGGATCTTGGGGATTTAATGGGAAGGGAGGGAGAAAATGGAATTGGAAGATAGGGAGAAAATGGTAGTATTAGTGAGAGCAGGACAGGTCAGCTGCCTGTGACTGCTGCTAGACGTGCTCCCTCTGCTGCACCATTGCTGATCCTGTGCCACTAGTGCTATGCCTACTGTCAGACGTGCTGCCCCTGCTGAAATCAGTGCTGTGCCTGCTGCCAGTGTTGAACTTGCTGCCACCAATACTGTGCTTGCTGTCAGATGTGCTGCCCCTGTTGCCAGTGCCACCAGTGCTGAAGCTGCTAGTGTGTCTTGTAATACTCAGGAGGGGGAAGGAGAAGATGATGCCAAGTGTGACAGCAGGTGACCCTAAGTCACACTTGCCATCACCAAGCAGTCCTGCCAGTACCAATACTACTACTACTAAGGTCCAGCACCTTGTTAATGTTAGGAGTGAAGGAGGGGGTACTCATCATATTACTAGTAACTGTGAGGAGGAAGACTCTGGGGCTGAACTTGATGTGCATGCTGTTAGTAATAGTAACCATAATGGTGAAGCAGCTGGAGTGGTAGGGGAAACATTAGAGAGTGTCCAGAGAAGTGGTCAAGGGAGCCCACACCATTCCTCTGTCTCTGGGAGTCCTCCTCCCCTTCCCTTCACCACAGTGTCCAAGTGGAATATGATCCTAAAGAGGCCAGAACTGGTTTTGGGGTAGAGCAGGCTCAGAATTACTACCACCACCAACACAAGCAGGAGCACAGATCAGCTGCCTGTGTCTGCTGCTCCTGCTGCCATGCAGCAGTGAAATGTCTGTAATTATCATGGTGCCCGTGATTCTAGCGGCAGGGTGATATTGTTACTTCCGGGATTTCCCTTGCTTGATTCTTATTGGATATTGGGCTCTGGTTTCTCCGAGGGTTAGCCTTTTTAAACTCTCTCATGTCATCTTTTCAGTGCCCTTTCGTGGTGTACCTGTACCTAGCATTTGAGTTGCTGCTTGTTCCTGTTTGCGTATGACCCGGCTCGCCTGACTACGTTCCTGTTGCTCCTGTGTTCCGATTCCGTTTCTGATTAGGACTGGCTGACTACCTCTATGTGTACCGACCTGGCTCTGGCTGAGTCTCCGATTCCGTTGCTGACTAGGACTGGCTGACTAACTCCATGTGTACTGACCTGGCTTTGGCTGAGTATCCGATTCCGTTGCTGACTAGGACTGGCTGACTAACTCCGTGTGTACCGACCTGGCTTTGGCTGGGTATCCAATTCCGTTACTGACTAAGGACTGGCTACTACTTTTGTGTGTACCGAGTTGGTAGTTCTGGCTTCAGACCCATCAGGGTGCGTACCCTGTGTTCCGTTCTGCCTACTCTCGCTTACAGTAATACCGTTACAGCGCCTGGTCGGCCTGTCACTCCTGAAGTCATCTGGGAGATTGTGTTACAGGTAGCTCAGGTCACTTGCCAGTATCCATTGTGCTGCCTCACTATCCTAGTGTTCTAGGGACTCAGTCACTTGCCAGTGTCCTATCTGTGCTGCCTCCGTTATCCCTAGCGTTCTAGGGACTTAGGGCTAGATTTAAAGACAGCCGTTAAACCATTCGCCAAGTAAAAAAGGCACATCGGCCGCAAAGAACACTTGATTTATGGCAGATTTAAAGGTAAGAGTACAAGAATAGCTATCGGGCGTAGACACAACAAAATCACGTAACACAAAAACCAGCATCGCACCTGATTTCGCATCACTGTGCGTCCCAAACACCTGTTAAAACACAATTTAAGTCAAAATGTAACATTACGGTTGCCGTTGTCTAGCAACCCCAATAAATGCGCAAATGCCCCTCAGGATTCAATTTGAACAGACCTCATGGACAGGATCCTGTAATGTACATCAATCCCTGATTGCCACAGTGGTATCCCATGCATCACAATGCAATGCATATGATACCACCATGAAAACCAGAGAGTGACATGTCAAATCAGACAAAATCCAACACTGTACGGGATAAACTGATAACATAGGGATGAATACCACTTAAATCACACTGCAGATCAATTACTAAAATATATGTACAGAAAGAAAAATGACCAGATATGTATGTGGATATTTCCCTTTCAAATAGGTACAAATATGTCCCAACAAAATGTGAACCCAGAGTTCAGTTCAGTACGTGTGATTGTCCTACTGCCCATATATGTGCATCCTTAACAAACTAACTCATATTGATATCATCATCAGAGTACACATACCTAGTATATTACACCTAACTTAGATGGGTATAAGTGGTATCAATGAAAGTTAGTTTGTGATGACTGCACATATAAAGGCAGTAAGACAATCACATGTACTGAACAGATCTTTGGGTTCATATCTATCAAGGATATGCTTGTACCCATATGAAAGGTACATATACACACATATCAGACCATATTCCTCTCTGTGTACCTTGGCATGGCAATGGTTAATTTCACCTTGATGTAACATTGTAAGCTTCATAAAGAGATGTTTAGACAGATGTTACTGTATGTGACAGCTGGAGATGTCAGTCATTTGACCACACGGAGGCTCTTCAGCAGACCCAAAGTTGAACCATTTGGAGATGGATCCGTTATTGAAATGGTCCACAGAGTGTGCTTACAAACCAGGCACACTTTTTAGACAATGCCAAAGATGTAGTTATAGGATTGATCCACCGGGTAAAGCAAGGGTATTCCCACTGCTGAAAGGTGTTTCATCCCAAGAGTATAACAGCTCAAAGTTGAATATTCCATGGACAATAACACAGTGGACTGAAAATGTACTATGCCAATGTTGCAAGACCATCCTCTGGCCAGCTTTGATACAGGGAGCATAAATCCATAAAGGATGATGTGGTAACAGCTCAAATGTACAATTTCTGGCCACTGGGATGTGGCACCAAAGGAATTCAGCTCTGAGCTGAGATACATGTAGAATAAGACACCTTTCACCAGTAGGAGTACCGTTGTTTCACACAGGGGGGTAAACCCTACAACATATATTTCCCTTTCCACATTTCAAGTATTAATATCAATTTGACACCATCATGGCTAAGTTTACTGATCACACAATCTCAATTCTCCACACAGCTTATGTGCCTCCAGCACTCCAGGAGCCCGTGGAGGAGGCCACCTCACCAGCCAGTGACTTGTATACGGAGGAGGGGACCAGCCAGTGGGCACCGTACCCAATACCATCCACACCTCTTGCCCAACTGGATGCTCCACCTCTGGCTGCCCCACCTCTGCCTGCACCACCTCTGGCTGCACCACCTCTGGCTGCACCACCTCTGGCTGCAACACCTCTGGCTGCTCCACCATATTACAGTGACTGGATGCACCCCACCACCTCCAGGAGCTATTACCCTCCAGCAGCAGCACCACCACCACCATCAGGGAGGCAATGGCTGCCCGGTGATGTGGCCACCACCCAACATGGGCCATACTCATCCCTGATCGACCTACCCTCCTGGATGGCTCCCCAGCAGGCCCCAGGTATGATCCCAGGTGAGGGCCAAGCACATACCAGTGGCCAAGGTTTGACCCTTGGCCACTCGACTACCAACACCTGGGCCTGCCTGGGGAGCCCCAGCACCCCATGTGAAGGGACGTGTTTACCCCACCACCTCCACCAGCACAGACATCAGTAGGCAGCAGTGAGTCCATTGATGTGGTGGGCATCTGCAGCACATACAGCACCAGCTGAGGAGGACACAGCAGCAACTGAGGAGGACACAGCAGCAGCTGAGGAGGACACAGCAGCAGCTGAGGGGGACACAGCAGCAGCAGATTCACCAGACACAACCATCACCAGCAGTGAATGCCCCACGGGGATGGAAGCAGAGTGTATGGCTCTGCAAAGGAGACTACTCCGGTCAAGCCACTGCACCATTGACAACATCACCAGGAGCCGTAGGGAATCCCGGAGAAACACAAACAGGATTGAGGCAAGGATCCATGCCCTGGAGTCAGAGGTCATGAGGATCAACACTCAACTCCATCAGCTCCACACGGGGGTGATGGACATGCTTGCACAGGTACTGGTGGAGTTGAGAGAGCTGAATCGCAGGGAGAACTTACGGTTAGAGAGGGAGAACCTGCGTTCCACAGAGGGATCCACTGCCCCCACCACCCCCTCCAATGTGACCCCTGAAGCCACACCTAGGGAGAAAAGGGTGACCAGGAGATCATCCAGGTTATCCACTTCTGCCACACAGTCTAAGGCCCCCCCCACTAAGAAAAAAAAATAAAATGCCCAAAATGTTCCATTTCCCCTGAATAAAGGAACAATGTGCTTTTGAATCCTGTCTGATCTGCTTTGTATTTGGTCATAGATTGGGTGGCAGAGTTGTCTCCAATGCATTGCCAAACAATGCAGTGAACACAACTTCTGCCTAGGTAAAATGTTTGTGGGATGTTACAACATGGGTTCACACACACACGCACCGTTGTACAAATTCAACTGGAAATACATCCCTGTAGCCATATTACACAACTGTGTTATATGTCGATGTGTGTTGAATTTGAACAACAAAACATACCCCTTAGCACAACAAATGGTACAACATTGAACATTTGTCTACGTCAAATGTGGTGTTTAACCCTTTGAGTGCCAGGGTGGTAGGCAACGCATTGCAAAGAAATGCGTTGGGTACCACTCTGGCACTCAGAGGGTTAAGGGGATAACCAAACAAACAGCTATGTGACTTAGCGGTGACATAACAAGCAGGACAGATAAATGGGACATGCATCAATATTGTCTGGATTCAAACACTCATTGTGCAACTGACTTACTGGGGAACCCAATGTTTTTAACCTAGGATTTCAATGTGTAGCACACACATTGATATCCCGGGTGAGCATTGGGGTCTCCAGTAAGTTGAGTTGTTGTTTTACTAAGGGTGTAAGAGACTTCACCAGTGATAACACTTGTCCACTTAGTCTGGTTGTTCGTTGATGTAGCCCATGTACTGAGATATGTCAAAGTGGAGCAATATCTCAGAACATTGATTATACTGAGCAACACAGAAACTGTGGACAGGAATTCACTGTGGAAGTATGTCCCCTGTATCACCTCTTTATCACTCCCACAACACATTAGTGTATCACTGCCATCATCTGTTTGCATGAATACATCACAGAGTCCACTCACTGGCAAACAAGTGGTGGACTCTTGTGATGTGGGTGATGCCTTTCCATGTATGGGGGATACTCTATCCTGAGTGTGGTTACACATTGACAAATGTGTAATCCAATATATCCTCATACAGACACAGATTGAATAGTGATAGTTCTTCTTTATTGTGTCTCAAAGTACATTAGAACGTACATGTGTTTTCTGTGTGTATTGCCTATATGCATTAAACACTTGTATGAGAACACTAAATGTACTTTGAAACTAAATCATACTACTTTAGTAACACTGCTGTCCTGCTTATGTGTTGTCCACAAGGTTTGACAACTCTGTAGATGAGCATCCTAACTGTACAGGTTATTACACTCATGAATTTGTGTTTTCTGTGTCTATATGAGAATGTTCCATTAGAGGTTGCTGTGAACCTCAGGTCAAACATTGCATCACCAACAAAATCATCAGAAACAGCAAGGGGTGAGCTTCATAAAGGTGTTGTCAAGACATCAATCCAGTCACATGGAAGATCTTCAGTTCAAGGATGGATCATGTTATGGATGCCTGTGGGACAAGAGGACAGGATTTTGAGCAGTAGACCAGAACTGATCATCAAGCAACAACAATTTTGAATTTATAATCCCCTCAATTTTCTTAATTACAGGTGAGTACACAAAACATTGCTTGGTGATGTGTTGTGTACTCATCTGTAACCAATTATGTGGAGAACTAAGGACATGTGCACTAGCCCTATGGTTATGTGCCCCTGACATGAATACACACATCAACAAGTGTTCTGAGAGCTCCATGGAAGTTATGAATTTGGGCTGCCACTGTGAAAGTGAGAGTGGCAGCCCAATGCCATTTGTTCCATGGAACTATTAGGACATATTTGTTGATGTATGTATTCATGTCAGGGGCACATATGTCTTCACACTCACAGGTCAGCATGGAGTCCCTGGTAATCTGATCTACGTTTCATGACCTCTACGTCGTGTAAGAATACCACTGTACATCCACCCCTCTGCTGCTCTTATCAGCTCTAGCACAGTACAGGTCCCATATTGAGTCCAGTGACCCTTTAACCCCTGATGTGATGGAGTATTATCCAATGCATAGCATTGGATAATACTCTTTCGCTACAAGGCTAGCATTGTTGCTCAGGCTATGATCATGGCAAATCAAGTTAGTTGCTGTCAACCAAGCCCTGTAAGTGGATGAACATGGGTTATGTGTTGTACCTTGTTTCCCCTGGGGGGTGCGTGATATCCTTGGGGTCTGTATGCCGACGTGGAGAGGGGAATGGAGGATGGTTTTTGAATCCCCACACACAATATGCCACGTCCATAGTATGGTTGATGTTTGGGGCCATGCTGCTGCCAGTGCAGTGCTGTGTCAATATTCCTGTGGGGTGAGACAGAACATCATGTGCAGTGTGGTTAGTGTGTTGGCACCAATTCACAGGACTGATGGGGGACTTGCATGGATTGTTTGCAAGCCTGTGTTATACTCACAGGTAAAGTGTTCCGTGATGAGCCTGTCTCTGATCTGCGCCCCTCTCAAGGTCTCCTCAACATGGTCGATGTCCATGGGCACTTCAGGTATGGGGGGGTCCTGGATGTGATCCAGCATCCTGGTGTCCACTGCGATGTTGTGCAGTATTGCGCACACCACAATTATGTTGCACACCTTTCCAGGTGCATACGGTATCGAAATCGTGACTTGAGGAGGCCAAAGGTCCACTCAGTGGCATTCCTCATTCTGCCATGAGCCTGGTTGTACCTTTCCTGGGCATGTGTTTAAGAATTGGCCGCAGGGGTCAGTAGCCAGGACTTGCAGCCATTGCCAGCATCACCTGTGTAATGTGAGTGACATGGTGAGACAGGGAGCACATGTTGTGTGAATGATGTTTTGTGTGGTGGACGTACTAGCTGTGGGTCAGGAGCACACTGAGCAGCGTTGTGTGTGTACACCTGTGGATGTGGTGTGATTTTGTATTGTGAACTCACCCAAACGCCATCCCCCTGTAAAAGTTCCATTCTCGAAATCTCTGTGGACTGAGGAGTTTTAGAGAATGTAGGAATCATGTGAGCTGCCAGGATACTTTGCACAGACATTCATAATCCTCATATTGCTGTCACACACCATCTGCACGTTCATGGAGTGGAAGTTCTTCCTGTTGATGAATAGCTGTGCGTCACGTGCTGGGGCCTTAATCCGGGAATGCCTCCCCTTGCATAAAGGACTGCTTGAGGTGTATCCAGTCCATGTCGGTGGTGGGGAAATGTATATAAGTACTGGCCTTGCTTTTGAGGGCTGGCAAGACCTGGGCCAGCACCCTGGAGAATGTGGCCTGTGACATGCCAGATGCGTAACCCTCAGTGGACTGGAAGGCCCCACTTGCCATGCAGTGTATGGCACACAGTAGTTTTTGCAGGCCAGATAGGGCATGGTTGTGGATGTAGATGGGATCCACCTGATCCTTGATGACCTCATACAAGGCAATAATGCTGTCAGGCCTCAACCTGTAGCGATCAATGACCTCATCATCGGTCATTCCAAAGAGAGTGACCCTTGGGCGGTATACCTTGGGCCTTGGTGGTCGTCTATACATCCTCTGCTGCTGTGGAGCATCCTGTTGCTGTGCTAATCCTGTTGCTGCAGCTGTGCATCTGCAGGCAGGTGCTGTCCTACAGGTGGGGATGGACTCCTGTATGGCTGCTGAGCCAGAGCCTCCTCACCTGCAACAGGTGAAGGCTGTTGATCAGGTGTGCCTGGGGGTTGCTGGTGTTCCCTAGCTCTCTCCCTTGCACGTCTTCTCCACAGTCTTCGTAACAATATGTAACCCAACATACTAATTGCGCTCTCTCTATCTCTCCCTCCGTGAGTGGAAAACAAGCCACAGGTGAGTGTGGTGAGTTGTCCCTTTAAGTACTTGAAAGGGTATTGTGTAGGTGTGGTGATGAGGTGAGTGCTGACCAATGCAAAGTTGTTTTTGTCCAGGTAAGTGTTTGCAGGTGTGTGTGTGTGTTATAAGATGTGGTGTGTTGTGCTTGGTATGTGTCTGCCATTTGCGGGAGTGTAGTTGTGGGGTGCAGGTTGCGTGTGCATTGTGTGTTGATGTTGCACAGGTGAGCTTGTATCTGCAGATTTCCGTGTCATGTGATAACCCCCATTGTTACGTGCCATGTTGTGTTGGTGTTTTTTGGGGGGTCCTTGTCCCTGTGGTGTTGCTTGTTGTGTGTGTGGAGTGATTTGTGGTGTCTGTCCATGTTTTTGTGTTGTTTTGGCATTGCACAGGTTAATTTTTCCATTTACATGCTTGTGCGGTAAGCATATTGTGTATTTTCCAATGTAACGGGTGTTTGGTTTTGAGCGTTAAGTGTCTAACGGCTAAGAAAAGTGGGGCTTAACTTTTTTCTGTTAGGTGTCTCCTTTTTTCAGCTGTTAACAGTACCTCAAGCCTTTAATGGCTCTGGGGAATCTTGTTCCATGCGTCTCAATGCACGTAAGTATATCGGCCGTAAGGATTCTCAAACTGCCGTTAGCTGTTCTTTAGATGGATCTTTGAATTGCTACATGAAACTTAACGCCCCCGTTAGTGCTTTTTTTGTTATGGCTGTCTTTAAATCTAGCCCTTAGTCACTTGCCAGTGTATTATCTGTGCTGCCTCCGCTCTCCCTAGCGTTCTAGGGACTAGGTCACTTGCCAGTGTCCTGTCTGTGCTGCCTCCGCTATCCCTAGTGTTCTAGGGACTTGGTCACTTGCCAGTGTCCTATCTGTGCTGCCTCCACTTTCCCTAGCATTCTAGGGACTTGGTCACTTGCCTGTGCCCTATTTGTTTTGCCTCCGCTATCCTTAGCCTTTTAGGGAGTTGCCCTGCAGTTACCCATCGCGATAGTAGGGTCTTTCCATTGTGTGATGCTGTTGTGGTTCTCATCGTTCCAGTGACTCATCTATGGATCAAGCCAGCGTAGTTCTACTGTTGTTATTGTCTATTGCTATTTCTGTCCATCCTGACCTGTGTCAGATATGGGAAGTATCACGGTACTGACCTCATCTGGACCTAAATAAAGTGATTACTTTTGTCATTTATTTTCAATAAAGCTTTTCTTAACCTTACCTAACTGTCTGAGTGTTCTTACAAGACTGTGACAGTAATAGAGCAGCAGCAGCATGTAGGGACTAGTGGTTGTGGTGATGATGATGCTGGAGAAGTTGGGGTGGAAGAGACATTGATGGCCTTTTTAGCAGAAACTGAGAAGGAATGGGAGGCAGGGATGAGGATGGGCATCACCACCACCACCACCATCACCACTAGCAATGAGCTTTGGGAATTTGCAAAATTTGCAGCTGCTCTAATTCCTGCTGCTGCTGAGATGCAAGGGCAGCAGGATGCTGAGGAGCAAGCTAGTGTGCCACAGACCACCATAGAGACAGTGGTATTGGGGGTCAAGTAGTGATGCAGGACTAGGATGTCCTCCTTTTTGCGTATTTTAATAAATTGTCCACCTATTTTAACACATTTTTCACCTATATTTCCTATAGGTACTACATTTCCCACTGTAATATTACTTCTTCTGAGTGCTGACATTTAGAAATAAGTGTCTGAAAGCCAAAGTTGTGAGTCCTACAGCAACATCTGGCTTGAAAAATGTGTTAGCATGCAGAATGCATGTGTCCTTTGCCCACAACACTAACTTCTTGCTTAAGTGACACTGGAACATATTCATGATGATGTCAATTAATAAAGTATGGCTGTATAAAATTTTCATGTGGTGGAGAAGTATTTTTCTTCCCATTGATTTCAATGGGTGAAAAAGGTGGGAAAAAGTAGAAAATCTGCATGTTTCACTGGAAATTATTCGCCAAGCGTAAAGTGCCATTATTTGCTGATTTCAGTTTGAGGCACAAAAATAAAAATTCCCCTTTCAGGCTGATTCTTTCCTCACACCACACCAACACAGGCACCCTCATACCCCTTATATACAACGCCTTTGGGAAATAAAATAGTATTTGTTTTGTGTTGTGTGTAAATTCATTGTTTCCATTGAAAATGTGGAAAATCTGCACTTTTTGCAACAAATTATTTGCCAAGCGGGAAGTGGCATTATTCGTCAATTTCAGTTTGAGATGAAAATTTTTAATCTTCTTTTGATAGCTCTGGCTTTGCTTTAGGAGATAGCAAGAGTCATAAACTGTCCCCATATGCTGCCTCTACCACCACCACCTCCTGCAGTCATGTTGTTAAAGCAATAAAGTTTCTTCTGCCATGTTGTGCCAACCCACACTGACTGAGTTCCTGGGAAGGAGTAAAAAATTTCACAAAAACAATCCCAAAGTACGCCTGTGGAATGGCAAGGTTGCCAAGACGTTGGCAATGGACTATCATGGTGCCTGTGATTGCTGCTTTACTGTGTCTATCACCTATAGGGGGCTCCCACTGGCTGCTTGCCTTTAGCCTGCCTCATATTGCCTATTTAAACTTAGCTTGGGCACCCTTTAGTGGCCCTTTCGTGGTGTCTCTGACTCCTCCATTACCACCATGCTACAGAAGCTTCATTGGCCTCTCGGCTGTGTTCCTGAGTACCTGCGTTCCTGAGTTCGTGCTGTTCCAGTGCTGCTTTCTGCTGTGTCGGTTCCAGTCCTGTTCCGGTTGAGTTGCTGTTTCCTGCTACTGGTCTTTGTTATCGTTCCTGATCCAGTTGACGTCCCGGCTGGTTCCTGTCACTTCCTGAGCCTAGTTCCTACAGCGGTGGCGATATTGTTCCTCGGTTGCTTGGCGACATTCCAGTCAGTTGGTTCCCAGAGCGCAGGCGCTGGTTCGCTCCATTGCCTCAAGGCATTACACATTGACCTCTGTTGGCTCCCAGCGTGCTGACGCTGGTTCACTCCCAAGCCTAGTGGCTGTTATTCAGGTTGATGGTTCCCAGCGCACGGGCACTGGTTCGCTCCATTGCCTCACGGCATTATACATTGACCTCTGTTGGCTCCTAGCGTGTGGACGCTGGTTCACTCCAAAGCCTAGCGGCTATTATACAAGGGTGTTGGTTCCCAGCGTGCGGGCGCTGGTTCGCTCCATTGCCTCATGGCATTACACATTGACCTCTGTTGGCTCCCAGCGTGTGGACACTGGTTCGCTTCCAAGCCTTGCGGCTATTAGACAAGTTGTTGGTTCCCAGCGAGCGGGCGCTGGTTTGCTCGTTGGCATCACAGCATTACACACTGAGATCCGTTGGCTCCCAGCGTGCGGATGCTGGTTCGCTTTTAAGACTTACTGCTATATCATACTGTTTGTTGGTTCCCAGCGCGCGGGCGCTGGTTCGCTCCATTGCCTCACAGTATTATACACTGAGATCTGTTGGCTCCCAGCGTGTGGACGCTGGTTCGCTCCTGGCCCTCGTGGCTTACTACTCAGTTATACTGTTGGTCCTCAGTGTGCTGTCCAGTCCTAGACAGCCTTTACTCCATCTATCCCCAGGTATTGGGTTTCATAATTACTGGTGTATTTGGGCTACGCACCTACTTTACATCTTGACTGTCCTTTTCATCTTACAGTTATTGTGGCCACTGCGGTTGACACCTCCTCCTTGGGTTGCTCTGCCCGGTATATTGGTATGGCCGGTAGAACCTTTTATACATTCCATCTTAAGGTTGCCTTACCCGGTATTGGCAGGGCTGGTAGAACCTAGCCTCTCAGTGTTCCTTCAGACTGCCTTGCCCGGTATATTGGCAGGGCCGGTAGAGTCTGTTTCAGCTGGTAATCCGTTAGGCTGCCTTGCCCGGTATATTGGTAGGACCGGTAGAGCCTGTATAGTCCTGACTATCGTTAGGCTGCCTTGCCCGGTATATTGGCAGGGCCGGTAGAGCCTGTACACTCCTGACTATCATTAAGCGGCTTTGCCCGGTATATTGGCAGGGCCAGTAGAGCCTGTACACTCCTGACTATCATTTGGCTGCCTTGCCTGGTACATTGGAAGGGCTGATAGAGCCACCTTTCTATTGCTTGCCCAGGCTGCCCTGCCCGGTATATTGGCAGGGCCGGTAGAGCCTGATTCTATATTGCCATTTCTATTTGACATTTTATGTATTGTATGTACGTGTATGAAATCCTATGGGATTTGCTTTAAACTTTTCAATAAAGTTGTGTTTTTACCTAACCTTACGTCTGAGAGTCGTAATAAACCGTGACATGGACATGCTTCCGTAATCTTTTTTTAGAAAACCGAAGTATCAGAGAACTGATGTCATGTGTAGCTCCACACTGGAATAACCCGAGCTACAGTTATTTTACCAGGATGTATGTGTCTGAATTGTACAAGCAGGTGGTTAGTGTGGTGGGCAAAGGGCTGAAACGTGTGTATGGCAAGGAAATCCACCTGAAAACAGATATGTGGACAAGTGGGCAGAGCACAGACTATATGACTGTGATTGCTCACTGGGTTTCCCTGCCAGCACCAACAGTGGACAACACTAGCTTACAGCATCAGGTGAAAGCCAGTAATCATGCTTCTGGTTGTGGCAGTGTGATTAAAAGGCATCATCAGCAGCAGGATGTCAAAGTGTACCTTAATTCCAGTGCCGCCCCATCGGGCTATGCTATAAACCGGCGGCCTGGAATGATGCTTTTGCGTCATTCCGAATGTTGCTCTGGGTGTCTGGCCTAAGTGCGCTTGATGCCTCCAGCAGCCGTCTGGGTCCTCTCCCCAGACAGCGGGGCTGCTCAAAATAAAGCAGGGTTTGAGGCTGTAGTGGACACATCTCTGCTCCGATGTGTCACTTTCGTGTGCAAGGCTGCCTACTGACGCAGGCCTCAGTCTTATGCAGTTTGGTCATGTAAGTTTCCACCTACCTACTTCCTGGATGGGTTTTAAAGGGAACTGGATCCTTAATCAGTTACCCTTACGTTGTTGTCCAGTGCAGTTCTAGTAGTTTGTATCCTGTTCTCCTGTGTATTACCCCAGCTTGTCTGACCATCCAATCTGATGCTGACTTTTTGTTCTGTCTGACTATCCTACCTGTGCGCTATCTTATCTCATGGACATCCAAACTGGTGCAGATCTGTGGCTCTGGTTGCCTACCCACTTCATGTTTGACCCTGGCTTGTCTGACTATCCAATCTGGTGCTCACCTGGGGCTCTGTCCAACTATCCTGTCTGTGTTTCCTCCTGACTAGTAGGCATCCAACTTGGTGCAGACCTGTGGCTCTGGTGGACTCCAGCTTTGCTGACTGCAGGCGTGAGTCAATAGTCTCCCCTGTAGCCATCCTTAGGGGAGACCGTTCGGGTCTATCCTGTGACTATCTGAGCTACTGAGACTACCATTGGATTCAGCCTAGTCTCTTGCAGTCTGGTTGACTTGGAAGCAGCCTCCTATTCCTGATAGAGTCTCTGTATATTATTCTAATAAAGGTGTTTCAACTAATGTGAGATGTATGTGAGCTACTGAAACCCTTTGAGGAGGCAGCCATGCTGGTGAGACACATTGGGCAGGAATTAGTGAAATTCTGCTACTGATATTTTTATTGCAGAAAAAGATAAGGAGCATGGCTCAGAATTCTTACCCTAATGACAACACAGACATGCACCAGCTGGTAAAGGGCATGATAGCGTGCTTTGAACAAGATCCTCCCATAGTGTCCATTAAAAGTAATGAAGAATACATTCTTGCCACTTTGCTGGACCCCCCCTTCAAACTGAAATTTTCTCAATTTCTGTCAAAGGGCCATCAGCAGTTTGTCACAACAAGGAGTTATGACAATGAGCAGAAACTCTCTGAGGAATCTTATTCTGTCAAGGAATATTGAGACATGCTTATTGATCATGTGGAGGGTTGCATTGTGGAGGATGAGAGGGAGAAATTGAGACACAACAAACATCTAGACAGTATAGTGAAAAGGACGGCAGCAAAGCATTTCAACCAGCAGAAGCAGATACATCATCAACCAGAATATCCCATTCGGAACACAGAGCAATTAATGGGTCTCAGCTAGGGTTTGGCAAAAGTTGTCGCCGTGGTCCTGGAGAAATTTAGCAAAAACCACGATGTTGTCCACTTTTTTGCGGGAAAATCCGCTTTAAAATGTTCGCTTTTTTCACACATTGGCCACAATTTTTCACCATTTTTTTCAATGACTAGAAAGTTTCTGCCCATTGATTTACGTTGTTTTTGCATTTCTGCTATAAACACGTGACGTATTTGCAGAAGACACACACAATAGAAACAGCTACAGAGCGAGATAGATGTGCTGTGCTGTTCTGATGTGATATTTTGACAAAATTAAGTCAGGAGAGGCTCATAGTGACTGCTATCACTATAGGCATCAAAAAGAGAAACTGGAAGGACCCTTATTATGTGTCCACTGAGTCTGAGGAGGAGGAAGTGAATAGCAGTACTGAACCAATGCTGTCCAGTCCCCCTAAACCACCCCAAGGGATCTTGGGGAAATTAATGGGATGGGAGGGAGAAAAAGGTAGTAATAGAGTAATAGTGAGAGCAGAACAGGTCAACTGCCTGTGCCTGCTGCAAGACGTGCTGCCCCGGCTGCCAGTACCACCATTGCTGTACCTGCAGCCTCCATTGCTGCCCCTGCTGCCACTAGGGCTGTAACAGCTGCCAGATATGTTGCCCATGCTACTGCTTCCACCATTGCTGTACTTACTATCAGACGTGCTGCCCCTACTGTCACCAGTGCTGTACCTGTTGTCAGTGCTGAACTTGCTGCAACCAATACTTTGCTGCTAGTGTGTCTTGTAGTACTCAGGAGGGGGGGAAGGAGAAAATGATGCCAAGTGTGACAGCAAAGGACCCTAAGTCACACTTGCCATCCCCAAGCAGTCCCACCAGTGCTAGTACTACTACTACTAAGGTCCAGCAGCTTGTTAGTGTTAAGAGTAAAGGAGGGGGTCATCAATATCCTCATATTACTAGTGACTGTGAGTAGGATCTCTCTGCAGCTGACCTTGATGTGGTTAATGTTAGTAGTAGTAGCACTAATGGTGAAGCATCCGGAGTGGTAGGGGAAACATTTGAGAGAGTCCAGTCTAGTGGTCAAAGGAGCTCACACCATTCCTCTGGCTCTGAGAGTCCTCCTCACCTTCCCTTCACTAAAGTGTCCAGGTGGAAAATGATCCTGAAGAGGCCAGAACTGGTGTTTGTGGAAGAGAGCAGGCTCAGAATTAATACCATCACCACCAGCAGGAGCACAGAGCAACTGCCTTTGCCTGCTGCTGCTAGTCTGCATTCTTCTTTAGGTCAAAAGCAAATGGCAAGTGTGACATTAGAGGACCCTTTGTCACATTGCTTATCACCTCCTACAAACAGCAGTGAGATGTCTGTAATAGAGTAGCAGCATGTAGGGACTAGAGGGGGTGGTGATGATGATGCTGGGAAAGAATGGGAGACAAGAATGAGGATGGGCATTACCACCACCACTAGCAGTGACATTTTAGAATTTGAGGAATTTGCAACTGCTCTAATTCCTTCTGATGCTGAGTTGTAAGGTCAACAGGATTCGGAGGAGCAAGTTAATGTGCCACAGACCACCGTGGAAACAGTGGGAATGGGGTCAACAAATGATGCGGGACTAGGACAGTTTCCACTTGCCAGCACCAGCAATACTCCTGGTCCTAGCTGCAGTGCTGAATCTGAGGCAGTAGCAGCAACAGCAGCAACATTATCCACAGCCACAGACAAGGAAGGGGAGGAGAGGAAAAGAGAAGCAATTCTTCTACATTTGTTTCCTTCCTCCTGAAGTCATCATGGATATGGGACTATTTTTCTGTTGGGGCAGACACAGTGCAGTCATCAGCAATGTCACTGTGCACAATTTGTGACAAGTCAGTGAGAAGAGGAAAGAAGGGAACACACCTTGGCACAAGCGCCTGGATATCACACATGAAACACAGACACCATGACATTTACTCCAAACATGTTAAAGACAAACACCCACCTCAGAAATCAAGCACTGCTTTTGCTGTCCCTGACTCTCCAGAAAGGCAACAAGAGGCAAGACGGAGAGGAGGAGGAATAGAGGAGGAGGAATAGAGCAACCCTAGCTCGCCATAACCTTCTAGGGTAACTAGTACATCTTCTGTCAATCCCCCTTGCTCATTATGCCCCCCGCCAAATGATAGCCACCCTGTTAATGTTAGGATGTGGCAGTTCATCTCTACCCATTGCACACTGTGTGGTTCAATGACAACACATGCCAGTGTGTTGGAGGACAATCACAAGCAGTGTATCAAGTGGGATCTGAGGAGATTCCAGCCCACAGAATATGCTAAGATGGTGGCAGGGAGAGTTCATCATTACTATTAAACTGTCAGCAAGTTGTCATGTGTCTTTAGCGAGGTCTGGACAAGGGGTATAGTGACAGCGGCAGTACTTGGTTTCAGGTGTCATGGTGTTTGGATACAGTTGTGCCCCCAGATATTACTTACCACACACCCACTGTGCACATTGCAGTTGCTGATGAGAGCCACAGTCCCTGCTCTCAAGGGAAAAAATATATATATATATTTTTTTCAAACATCTTTATTGAAAAATTGTACGGTACATATGAAAAACAGTACAAGACAATTAAGTATTAGAATCACAAAGACAGTCACAGTGAAAGCTATTTGTAATCTGCATTAATATGTGTAATACAAGACTTAATAAACATGTACCCAGAGATTTACGTAACGTAAATGAGCTAAAGTAAACTCAATTCATTCTGAATTAACATCAAGGAACATATGAAGTAGATTGTAAACCATCTCTTGTAACCTATACCAATCTTGCAAAACCTGATCACCTATAAATCCCAGAACCAATCATGTGCCTGGAGTGATGATAAAATAGTGTGTTGGATCCAGGAAGTTGTGTTCACTGTGGAGTAGGATTGTCTATGATGCAGAGGCTGTGTAGCTGAATAGGAGATGGCATCATGAAAAGAGGATAGAGAAAGTGAGAGAGAAAAAAGAGACAGAGAGGGCGGGAGGAGGAGTGGCACGAGAGGTTTGGTGAGCCAACTTATATGAACCTATCTCTAAATCTCGATCAAAAATCTCTGAATGTTGCATCCCTGAATCTTAGTGTTCCAAATCAGCAGGCCACCACGCCCATGAATCGAGAAATTGTGGTAGTGATCCTTTGGAAGATGCAAGGAGTTTCTCCATGTTACACAAAAGTTTACCCTAGTGAACCACAAGGAAATGGGAGGGGGTTCACGATTCTTCCAGTAGAGTGGTATCAATGATTTAGCTGAATTCAGAAGAGAGGGGGTGAATCTCCAAGTATTCTGGGGTATCTTAAGTTGTAGGTGTTGTTTGTGGGCAAATAAACAAAGAAGTGGGTCTCTGGGAAGTGAAACATGAAGTAGCTTATCTATTTGTGGTAATCCAGTAAGGGATTATAGAGGGACAGTTCCACCAAATGTGGAACCTAGAACCTAGGTGTGACTTACTTACACCTCCAGCAGCGATCCAAAATATTCGAAAAGCAGATGCCAAGAGCTGAGGGGTGAAGTACCAGCGCAAAAGCAATTTATAATTAAGTTCCCTTGTGTCTGAATCACGTGCGTACATAAAGTTATTTTTGAAAATAGAGATCCAATGATCTGATTCTAAAGTGATTTCCAAGTCTATTTCCCATTTCTTCACGAATGGAGGAAGGGAGGCATAGGATAATTCCTGCAGTAGTGAATAGCAGAAGGAAAGTGGCTTAAAGTTAGGGGCTGTGCTTGTGATCGCTAATTCAAAACATGTGAGGGGTCTATCAAAGGAACTATGTTTACGTTGAGAGTCTATGAAATGGTTAATCTGAAATAGAATCCAACATGCGGTGTTTTGCTTTCCAGTTTTCGAGCAAAGGGTGTCCCAAGGTAAGAGTCTCCGTTTGTGAGAGATTATATTGAATCGCTGTTTACAAGATCCCAGTGAAAAAGTATAGGGTTTGACAAGCCCACTGGGAAGTCAAGGTTACCTAGTATAGATATAAGAGGGGATGGTGGTGGAGCCAGTTGTCATTTGTTAGCTGACCGCCATGAATTAAGGAGGTGGTGGAGGATGATGTGATCCTCATTACTAGATGATGAGATTGAGGAAATGGACCAAAGAAGTTGAATGGCCGATTTCCCTCTGAGAGCTAATGAGGGGGCAAAGTCCAATGTTTAGAGTTGGGGGGGGGGAGTTTAATATTTTAGCCAAAGTGTCGGCCTTGTAGTATCTATAGATGTCTGGGAAGTTTAATTCCCCTTGATTTATGGTTCCGGATATCCTCCTTCTCAGATTACACATTACATATTGAACATAGCAGAGGTCCCAAGTGTGGTAGATGGTGGCAACCCTTCTTCACATTCCTCCTCCTCCTCATCTGTGCTGCTGTTAATATATTTGTCCTGGCTTTCTCTGTTATGTGTGGTTTCTGCTACCTGATACTTAGATGGAATGAGATGTTGGTTCATTTTTAAGAATGTTAGTCTCCCAACATTGCTGCTTGATAGCTCATCCTGTTCTCATTGACAATGTAGCCTGCTACAGAGGAAACCTGCTAACACTCAACATTTGCTGGAGGACAATTAAGGGTTTCCACTGCAGTATGTGCAGAAACCATCTCACATGTAGTGGGACCACTTCTAGGAGCTACACTGTGTTCTTGTGTGACAGTTACCAACCCATACTCAGGGAGCAAGTCCCAAAGAGATGTGCAGCCACCACCATCACCAAAAATGTTGGGATTTTGCCACTCCTGCTGAGACCCATGAATTGCTCTGTTTTCAGAATTGGATATTCTGGTTGATGTAGCTGCTTCTGCTGGTTGAAATGCTTTGCTGCCTTCCTTTTCACTATACTGTCTAGATGTTCTTTGTGCCCTCATTTTCTCCCTCTCATCCTCCACAATTCAACCCTCCACTTAATCTGATCCAATTCCGCAGATTTTCATAACTCCTTATTGTGACAAATTGCTGATGGCCCTTTGGCAGAAATTCTGAAATTTTGTGTTTAAAGTGGGGGTACAACAAAGTGGCAAGAATGTATTCCTCATTGCTTTTAATGGACACTAAATGAGGATCTTGTTCAAAGCACGCAAACATGTCATTTACCAGCTGGTGCATGTCTGTGTCATCATTATGATAAGACTCATCAGCCATGCTCCTCATTTTCTGCAATAAAAATATCAGTGGAAGAATTTCACTAATTCCTGTCCCAATGTGACTCACCAGCATAGTTGCCTCCTCATAGGGTTTCAGCAGCTCACGTACATCACACATTAGATGCCACTGACCAAGTGACAAAAACGATCCCTCCAAAGCTTTCCAGTTTTGCATGGTGTACACACTAGTAGCCTTATTCTGCTCGTGCAAATGCTCTAGCATGTACATTGTGGAATTCCACCTGGTAGGGACATCTATTTTCAGCTGGTGATGGGGCAGCTTGTTACGCTCTTGTATGAAATAGTAAGCATTTCTCTGAGGTTTCGGATTCTGCCAGGAATCTTGTCACAACTAAATTTAGCACATGGGCAAAGCAGGGCGCATGCACTATACCACCTATTCTCAAAGCAGTGATTATGTTGGAGCCCTTATCAGCAGACACAAAACGCACTTTTCAGCCCTTTTCCCACCATACTAACCACCTGCTTGTCCAATTCAGACACAGCCATCATAGAAAAATAACCAGAATATTCCAGAGTGGAACTACACATCACATCAGTTCACTGTTGGTTTTCTACAAAAGAATATGGCAGCATGTCGACTGCCAACATCTTGACAACCTTGCCATTCCACAGGTGTACTCTGGGATTGTTTTTGTGAAGTATTTGACTCCTTCCCAGGAACTCAGCTAATGTGGGTTTGCAGGACATGGCAGAAGTACTCTGGAACTTTGTTGCAATAACAAGTTGTCTAGAGGAGGTGGAGGTAGAAGCAGCATGTGTGGGCAGACTATGACTAACTGTTGGCAGTAGCACACTCTCTGACCATTGACCTGCTGATAGTGTGTCTTTCAGTCAGACCAGTGGTTGTGCTTCAGGTGGGATCTCATAGAGGAGGTGCCTAGGTGTTAGCCTGCTTTCTCTCTGCTCATGTGCTTTTAGCACAGACAACAGATAGCAACATGCTTAGCTTTAGCATCCTGACTGAGGTATCTCCATACTGTGGACTTCATGGACTGAGGGGTTCCTGAGGTGCTGCTACTACTACTGCTACTGGGGCTAGATGAAGATGCAATTCTACTGCTACTATCTTACTAGGTGTCATATGTGCAGCACTTCCAGCAGCTGCAGAGGTACTCAGCATACCTAAAATTGTGGCTGTTAATAATCTGTGTTGCTGCTGTTGTTGCTGGTTTCTCAACACAGGTTTGTGTGGCTGAGTGGGATTTGGAGTTTGAAGAGGCGATTATGCTGATGATGACTGATAGGGTGACAGTGTACTTTTTGATATATTTGCTTGTCCAGGGTCAGACTTTCCAATGGTTTTCTCAAACAGTTTTTAGACAGGCTCAGTACTACTTTTCAGTGGTGGAAGATTCAGCCTTTGCCTTTCTTCTAACTCTATATCTATGTCATATCCTCACTCTCAAATTCATCTGTATCTGAACAAGAGATGCTGGAGGGATATATTCTAGATCTGCATCATCATCAGTCATCATTAGGTCATCCTCAGCAACATCAGCATTACCTGCCAATTCTTGCCCACTACTTTTATATTCCTCTAAGCTTTGAGAGGTCTCTTTTTACTTTTACTGTAACAAGTTTGCTACTACTTTCAGGATAGATGTTTTGGTGCTTGTTTGTCTCACTATTTGATGCAGCAGACGGTTCAACTGCTACACCTTCCTCTATTCTGCTATTGCCATCATCAACACTCGAATGTGACTTGTTGTCGTCTTCAGTGTTCTTCTTATATGTCTACTGATTTGTTTTTTTTTGTACTGGCATTGGTGGTTTTGCAGGGACCTTGACAAACTGCATCCTCCCTTGGAAGAGATTTCTCATTATCCTTTATTGCACACACTGCAACAACCATTGCTGCAGTCAGTTTTGAACTACAACCTTACTCTCACGTCCTGTACTGCTCCACCCTTCCCCCTCCCCGGCTCCTTGTTCGTTTTCTGGACATTATTCAACTGCTGTTTGTGTTTTTACTCTACAGTACACAACTCAACTGATGGGGTGTGATGTCTTGCCTTAGCACAGTCAGCTGTCTGTCACCTAATATATTTAGTTGTTTGCTTATTTCTTTATTCTTTATTTATTATTTTTTTATCTTCTCTAGCTCAAAAAACATGCTGTCTCCTCTCACAAACACAGAATGGCATGCTGTGACTGCCCATCCTTGTATATAGCTGTAGAAAGTAGAGAAACTTTCATGTGGTGGGGAAAACATTTTCTTCCCATTGATTTCAATGTAAAAAGGTAGGAGAAAAAAGAGGAAAAACTGCACTTTTCTCAGGTAATATTCACCAAGCGGGAAGTGCCATTAATCACCAGTTTCAGTTTGAGATGAATATTTTTGCCCATCCCTACTAACTAGATAGATAGAAATCAATCATGTGATGGCTAAAAAAGGCAAGTTTGCTTATCTGTAATTAGGTTCTGGGTGATATGTCTGATTAAGGTAGGAGAACATCTTTGGTGGATTAGTGGGCAGACAGGATTTTCATGCCCTCTACATCTCTGCCTCTCATCTATTCTGGCACTTTGTCTCTAATTGTCACTTTCTATACTTTCCCTTCTCTTCCTTGCACTATCTATCCCATTTTCCATCTTTCCATCTCTTCCTTATGTCTGACCACTTTTTCAAGCTGACAGTCAGCCTCTCCCACCCATCTCTCTCGTGCTCTGTTATGCTTCTTCTCTCACCCGTGCCCTCCTTTTGTTCTTTACTTCCCCTGTGGAATGTTGTCTGGGTCCTCTGAATAAAAAAAATATTAATTTGCACTTAGCTCTAGTGATAATTATTTACAGTATCTGTTTAAAATAGTATGCTTTCTGTATATATTATATATTTTACGGTCTCAATTTACATGTTCAATGAGAACTAAGTGGTTTAAATTAAAACTTTCTTTCTCCAGCATCTGCTTTTGCACTAAATCAGTGGATGGCTTCTAGTAATCACAAGGTTGGTCACTTCTTAGACCTTCTGTTCACCAGATGCTCATGCAGACTTTTTCTACTACAAATTTCTTCTTTCCTGCTTTAACTCTGCTCTGACTGTGGCTAGAAAATAATATTTTTCACTAATTAACATGCATGAATCCAACATCCACTATATCTTATCTACCTATTTTTAGTCCACTACAAAGAGACTCCACTGGAGCCTAAGGCATTCATTATAGACAATACTCAGAAGAATATTGACTGCTAGTGGAATTTAAACATTACAGTGTTTGTCATTTGTGTTTAAACTGTCATGTTTTGTGTAATCAGCCCTAATGCTTATTATACATGAAGAAACAATCTATGTTGTCTTGAAAGCTTGCACCATAGAACCACTCATTTAGCTAATAAAGGTATCATTTTTACTTTACCAGTCTCCTGCATATTAATGCTATCTATAAATCCTGTTACTTTCTCTTGTGTAACATAGCAAAAATCCATCCCTTCCACTGTTCTTCCACATCTAAAATTCTTACACCAGCACTCATCCTATCCCACATGGAATACTGTGACCTTCATCTCTCTTGTCTTCCTGTCCCCCAGTTACATACACTTCAAGTTCATACAGAATGATGCAGCACATGTTACCTTAATGTCACCTAAGGTTGTTCTTTGCTCCCTATTCCTCCAGTCTCACCAATGGATGTCTAGCAAACTCTGAATATGTTATAAAATACTGCTACTGTCATTCAAGACCTTTCTCTGCTCTACCTCTTTCTACATTTCCTCTCCCGCTATACCCCATCCTACCACTTACAATCAGCTAAGAACATTCTACTCTCAGCTCCTTTTGTGTCTATGACTCTCCCTCATATCTAAACTTTTTTCTCTAATTGCTCCTTATCTGTGGAATGCTCTGATTCTCAGCCTTTGTCAGTGCACCTGTCTTAAGATCTTGATGTCTCATTTATAATTGCAAGTCCTCAGCAAAACTTCAGCCAGCTACAAGCCCCTATCTTCATACATACAAGGCTATTATAATTTATTTATGTTTTTTATGTATCCTCTATCCAGACCACAACTCTAGCAAGGTATTCTGCACTTAACCCTTATGTACTCTCTATGTCTCCATTTACCACGTTAGATTGTAAGCTTTCAAGCAGGGACCCTACTACTAATGTTTTACTCTGGAACGCACTTGTAACCCAGTATTCTGTCTGCTTACACTTGTGGAGCTATATAAATATGCATATTAATTCATTTAACTGTAAAACTGCAAAGTCAGCCAAAAATGTATCATTTTACTCTATATTTCTCCTGCTTTATGTATGGCTAATACAGTTTCACCTGTCACAAATACTTAACAGTGGAATCTTAAGACATATTTTTAGTATGTGCATTGTGTGTGTCTTTGTTCTACTGTTATACTGTTTGTTCTCTTCAAAGGTGTAACTAGAAATCACCGGGCCCTGATGCGAAAATTGCCATGGGGCCCCACAACCCCACCATGCAACTCCACCCCAGAAATGCCACTTGTACATTATCCACCTCCACAATGCCCCCCATTGCCCACCTGCCCATTGTACTCCCCATTGTCCACCTCCACATTGTATGCCCCATTGTCCAATTACACTTTGTATGCCTCATTGTCCAATTCCACAACATTCCCATCGGCCATTTAAAATTTCCACCATTGTCCACTTCCACATTGCCCCCACTGTCCACTCCACATTGCCCCCACTCTCCACTTCCACTTCATTGCACCCACTGTCCACTCCACTTCAGTGCCCCCATTGCCCACTCCACTACTTCATTGCCCCCACTTTGCACTTCACTTCATTGCACCCACTGTCCATTCCACTTCATTGCCCCCACTGACTACCTCCATAGTTTCCTTTTCTTCCAATTTGGTTACAGCCGCCGTGCAGACAGAGCAGCACTGTACTCATGCGCTGTTCTGTTTCCTATGCCCGGCGCATGCGCAGTCAAGGAACTTGCTTCACTGAGTTCCCTGGCTGCGCATGAAGGCATGCCAGAGGAAAAGGCAGAGGCCGGAAGGATTCCTGCCGTGGTGTCAACAGAGGTCCAAGTCCCCTGGAGTGATGGGCCCAGTCACAATTGCGACCCCTGCAACAACGGTAGTTACGCCACTGGTTCTCGTCTTTCTATTTTACCTTTTTATTGTCTCCTTTTTCTCTTAGTTGTTTTCTCAGTTCTGTGTATTCCACTCGATTAGTTTGTTTTGGTTTTTTTTAAATAAAAGATGATCATTTTAGATACCATACTATTTTGCTTTTCTATCAGGTATATTTTCAACATAAATATATGGGTTTTTTTGTGAGTTTCAAAATGTATTTTCTAACTGAGAAAAAAAGTTGATATAATAATTATTTTCATTCCTAATTTAACAAAATGTATCTATCACCTGTTTTTTTTATTTTTCATCTTCTAAGTAATGAAACACAGAATTATGAATGCTAGCAAGTGCACACTGTACTATTTTATATATCATAACGGTCAATACTTCAGACATCTGGTGTTGAATGGTTTTCTTGAGTGAAATATTAGCAAATACTGAAGACAAAAATGTGTTAGTAATAAAACAAGGGTTTTATAATTTGTCAGTTACAGTTGAATATTTAAGCAAATATCACAATGCATATTGAAAAAAGTGGATTTAATTTGCATTATTCATAAACTGTAGTGGACATTGGCCAGCAACAGAAATTATTAAAATTCAGATATGCTGCCACAGCTTATGGGCACAGGAAGCATTAGTCATGCATTATGTTAATTTAACATAATATGGAACATAATTTATCCAGACATCAAAATAATAGCTTTTACTGCATTTTCCCATCAGAATGAGGATATGCACAATGGACATCACTGCTATGTATGTACTCCATTAAAGCTAATTGAATATAGATGATACAATTAACCTGCTTCTCAGAGTAGAGCTTTAACACTTAATGTAAATTTCTAATAACAATAAAATGGCAAAATTAGAAGTAAATGTGCTGTATAATTTAAATTCACTCTACTTCTTTCTAACAATGCAATTATAAAAGTTGCAGATATTCTAATCATAGCACAATATGTATCACTTCACCATCTTTTGTGCTTTATCTTTAAACTCTTTTTTGCTACAACTTAGTATTTTATACATTGATTATTATATGGTATTTAATTGATGTTTGATAAGTACATATTGAAACAGGTAGTAATAAATGCAAAACAAAAGAAAGGTAGAACTAGCATGTAAATAATATACATTAAGCTTCAGTCACAAATAAATTATATATAAGCCCCTTAAATATCTTGTTCGATTAGATCCTGGCAAGCTTTTTTCAGATGGAAAAATGTTACTGTTTAGCAAAACACCATTTTGAAGCAAAACTAATTATATGAATATACTGTTTTACATTTCTGTTTAAAGAAAACACATCCTCATAATAGACACATTAAGAACTACTTATTCCAAAATATAGATCCATTTTACATTTACTCTACTTATTATCTTATTTTTTTGTAAATTGCCATCAGAATCTTCAGTACTGTGTAATAGTTTGTAATAGCACTGTGTAATAGTTTGATGAGACAAAAGAGCACTGCTTAAGTTGAGTAAAACACTCAGTGATATTTATAATCAGCATTAGAGAAACAGGTGAAAAATGGCACTTCCTGCTAAGTGAGAATTTTTTTGTGAAAAGCGACAATTTTCAATGTCTTCTCACCTAGCTCGTTGCATTGAAATCAAAGGTAAGACTGAATGTCACAAACCATTTGGAATGTTTTCCTACTTTTTCAACAGGAATAAAAAGGGTGTCAGGTTCTCACACCTTGACATTATATGTTTATTAGACAAAGAGAAAGCAGCAACATTTTGCAGGTACTGAAATTCTAGTGTAGTTTAGGAAGTCTTATTGGCAGCATAATTGTGAATAGAACAAATGAGATTTACCCCAAATACTCCAACATTTTGTGTGGCTGACTGGGAAGACACAGGAAGCCATGATCCAAGCCCCTTCCAGATCTAGCGGTTATCTCTGTACTAGGAGTCTGGGGTGTGTAAATAGAGCAAAGGAGATTTACACAAATACCCCAAAATCTTATGTGACTGATTGGAAAGACACAGGCAGCTATGATTTAAGTTCCTTCTGATTTGGCTGTTATTTCTGTGTTAGTGGAGTCTGGTGGAAGAAGCAGTTGCACAGGGAGTTAGATTTTTTGTGAATAATGATAGGAACAGTTGTATATTTAAAAAAATGCTTAAAAAATGCAAATAGATTGATTTAGGTGACAGGGACCCTGACATGACCCTGTGACAGACAGACAGATACTACAGAGTTTAGTATTTTGTAAACAGCAAGATAGTTCTATTGTGAACTTCACTTTTAAATAATGTCCAACAAACTTACTAGTGGCAGGAACATTTTATTTTTTTCCTATTGAAATATAGTGGTTAGCAATAGCATGGCAGCAGAATAACACAAAGAAAATCCTGAATTATAATTATTAACAGGCTTACTGAAAGTGAAAATTACAGACCATTACAGTCGGAAGGGCTTCAAAATAATTGATTGATTTTAAGTATGTGTTTGCAGTTATAGTTCTTACTATCAAAAAAAGTAATGGATACATTTGTAGCAAACATTATGATGACAGTTGATTTAAAAGCAGATAAGATGATGATCTACAGGACAATATCCAACTGCCATTTGGAGCCCAGAAGGCTTTTTTGGCCCACTTGTGGGCTTCATTAGAAATGGCTTTAAATGTTTTTTTTCTCTTCTGCTGGTTCAACATAGGTGAAATGGCATGTGCTGAACTTAAGGAATGCAAGTCTTTTTAAAGTCTCATTAACTATGTTGCTGTGCTACTATGTAGAGATGGGTGAAAATGTTTGCCTCAAACCAAAATCGGCAAATAATGGCACCTCTCGCTTGGTGAATAAGTTCCTGCGAAAAGTGCAGTTTTCCTGCTTTTTTCTCCTAGCTCATTCCATTGAAGTCAATGGGAAAATTTAATTAACACACAACACATAGCAAATGTTATTTTATTTCCCAAAGGCATAGTATAAAAGGGGTATGAGGGTGTCTGTGTTGGTGGAGTGTGGGGAAATAATCATTGAAAAGGGAATGTTTTTTGGGAGGTTTGTTTATTGGGATTGGGGGCAGTTAATAAAAAATAAATACAATTAAAAAACCTCCATAAGACATGGTATAAAAGGGGTCTGAGGAGGGTGTTTGTGTTGGTGAGTGGAGTCTGGGGAAACAATCAGTTAAACAGGGAATGTGTTTTCATCCAGGTTGTTGACTGATATTGGGGGGACAGTTAATAAAAAATAAATAAAATAAGTAATTTGTTTGTAACGTGATAGAGCCAGGGACCCCTTGATTTTAGCTGCCACTGGGGTAGACTGATATTTGACATGACAGAGTATTTTTTGTAGAGGGTGATTTGTAAGATTTGTTGTTAGATGCCCAAGTCCTGAGAAACATTGATTTGTAGTACTTAGACTTGTTTGGCACAAGCCCTAAGGAAACATTTATTTGTAGGACTTAGTCTTGTTTGGCACAAGCCCACAAAATTGTTTATTTTTTTGTAGGAAAATGTTTTTTTAAAGCACAAGCCCTAAGGAAAAAAAGCAGCTACATCATCAACCAGAATATCCCATTCGGAACATAGGGCAATTCATGGGTCTCAGCAGGGACAGCAAAAACCCAACATTGGTAGTGGTGGTGGCGGCTATCTCTTTGGGACTTGTTCCCTTTGGTAATTGACACACAGGAACACTGTGTAGCTCCTATAAGTGGTTCCATTGCATGTGAGATGGTTTCTGCATACTTGCAGGATAACTACGTTTTAGGCAAAAACCATGATCCCATGGACTACTGGCAAACAAAGCAGTGTGTGTGGCCAGCATTGACACTTACTGCAGTGGAAACCCTCAGTTGTCCTCCAGCAAGCATTGAGTCTGAGAGGACTTTAAGTGCAGGGAGTTTTATTTATTTAGAAAATGTTTTACCAGGAAGAATACATTGAGATTTCTCTCGTTTTCAAGTATGTCCTGGAAATGGGATCAACAACATCAGTAACATGGATGATGAAGGTTCCACTTGCCACAACTTCCTCCAGTGATGCTCATGAGGCAGAAGCAGCACCATAACTAGTCCCTGTCACTTCAGGTATATGTGGAAAAAGAAGAAGTTGGCCAATAATGCTTCTCCACCTGCTACTCCTCCAAAAACATGAATGTGTTGTTATTAGAATGGGAACAATGGGTACATCTGCACTCACATGGAACAGCTGGCACAACTCTCTCCAAACACCATGACACTTATGGTTCCCAATGTGAAATACCCCCACCAGAAACCAAGTACTGCTGCTGTCCCACTGCCTCTTGTCCATACCCCGCTAATGACAAATGACAACTTGCTGACAGTTTAATAGTAATGATGCACCCTCCCTGCCACAATCTTAACATATTCTGAGGGATGAAATCTCCTCAGATGCCACTTGATGCCCTGCTTGTGATTCTCCTCCACCACACTACAATGTGTGATCAGTGCACCACACAGTGTGTAATGGGTGGACATGGACAGCCACAGAGTGGATATCATTGGCGGGGGATGTAACTTGTGGGGAGAGAGGGAACAGGTGGAGAAGATTGTCCTCACACTAGTACACTAGCCTGCTCCTCAGCATCCTGAAGCCCTTGCAACTCAGCAGCAGGAATTAGAACAGTTGCAAATTCTGCAAATTCTAAAAGCTCACTGCTTCTGGTGGTGGTGATGCCCACCCCTTTCTCCCATTCATTCTCAGTCTGGGCTAAAATCAATGTCTCTTCCACTCCTGCTTCTCTATCATAATCATCACCACCATCAGTTGCTCTATGCTGCTGCTGCTGCTCTATTACAGACATCTCATTGCTGGATGGAGGCGACGATGAGAAATGTGACAGAGGGTCCCTTATTGTCACACTTGTCATTTCTTGGTGACCTAAAGATGGCAGACTGTCAGCACTAGCAGCAGGACAGGCAGCTGATTTGTGCTCTTGGTGGTGGTAGTTTTATTGCTGCTAGGTAACAATTCTGCCTTCTTTCACCTGGGCAATGCCGAGAGTAGAAGTGGGTGAAAAGTGGGAAAAATTTACTGCATGATTTTGACCAAAAAATGTTCTCCTTTTCGCCTATTTTAACACATTTTTCACCTATTTAAAAAAAATTTTTTTGACTGTATAGGTCCTCTATTTCCCACTGCAATATTATTCTGAGGGCTGTACTTTAGAAATAAGTGGCTGAAAGTCAAAGTTGTGAGTCCTGCAGCAACGTATGCCTTGAAAAATGTGTTAGCACGCAGAATGCATTTGTCCTTTGCCCACAACACTAACTTCCTGCTTAAGTGACACTGGCACATATTCATGATGATGATGTCAAGTAATATCAAAAATAAAGTACCACCTACAATGTGGCAGATGTGTATTGTAGTGGTGGTGGTGGTGGGGTACTGGCTGGTGTGAATCGTGTATGTATATAGTTTTTACCATTGTCACGTTTGCATCAAACCGCTATCCTCCTCAGATTATTGACACACATTACTTTTCGGTCATAGTAGTGGTCCCAAGTGGTGTATATTGTGGCAATCCTTCTTCACACCCCTCCTTCACCTCCTCATCTGTGCTGCTGTTAATATATTTGTCCTGGCTTTCTCTGTCATGTGTGGTTTCTGCTACCTGATACTCAGATGGTATGAGATGTTGGTTTATTTTTAAGAATTTTAGTCTCCCAATATTGCTGCTTGATAGCTGTGTCCTGCGGTCATTGACAATGTAACCAGCTGCACTTAAAGTCCTCTCAGACTCAATGCTTGCTGGAGGACAACTGAGGGTTTCCACTGCAGTAAGTGTCAATGCTGGCCACACACACTGCTTTGTTTGCCAGTAGTCCATGGGATCATGGTTTTTGCCTAAAACGTAGTTATCCTGCAAGTATGCAGAAACCATCTCACATGCAATGGAACCACTTATAGGAGCTACACAGTGTTCCTGTGTGTCAATTACCAAAGGGAACAAGTCCCAAAGAGATAGCCGCCACCACCACTACCAATGTTGGGTTTTTGCTGTCCCTGCTGAGACCCATGAATTGCCCTATGTTCCGAATGGGATATTCTGGTTGATGATGTAGCTGCTTCTGCTGGTTGAAATGCTTTGCTGCCTTCCTTTTCACTATACTGTCTAGATGTTTATTGTGCCCTCACTTTTTCCCTCTCATCCTCCACAATGCATCCCTCCACTTAATAAATAAGCATATCTTGATATTCCTTGACATAATCCGACTCCTCTGAGAGTTGCTGCTGATCATCATGACTCCTTGTTTGTCATGGTTTGCAAGCAAAGACAAGAGTCAGACAGTAAAGTTCACCTTTATTAAAGTAAGAGTAGTAATAACGATACTTGGGATAGAGCAGAGGGTAATCAAGAGACAGGGACTCTATCAGCAATAGTAGAACATCTCCAGATCCCAGAACTGCAGAGACTAAGCTGAAGCCAATGGTAGTCTCTAAGTCAGAGAGGAAGAATCAGCCGGACGGTTCTCCCTAGATCGGAAGATTACTGACTCACACCTGCAGTCAGCCAGGAGAAGACCATTGCTAGAAGGAGCGGCAACCAAAGAACCCACTGACTCACACCTGCAGTCAGTAAGATCAGAGTCTGCCAGAGCCACGGGTCTGCATCAGGTAGGATATCCACTCAATAATAGTAAATGCAGAAGTCAGCTGGACAGAGCCCCAGGTCAACACCAGGATGGATGGTCAGACAAGCCTAGGTCATGCACGGAGCGGGTAGTCAGCCAGAGCCATAGGTCTGCACCAGATTGGGTGTCCACTACAAAGGGCAACAATAGAGAGTAGTTAGACAGAGCCACAGGTCAGCACCAGAATGGATTGTCAGAAAAGCCAGGGTCATACACAGAACAGTTAACCAGCCTGAGCCACAGGTCTTCACCAGATTGGGAGTCCACTACAAAAAGCAATACTAGAGAGTAGTCAGACAGAGCCACAGGTCAGCACTAGGATGGATGGTCAGACAAGCCTAGGTCATATATATGGAGTGGTAGCCAGCCAGAGCCACAGGTCTGCACCAGATTGGGAGTCCACTACAAAGGGAAACACTAGAGAGTAGTCAGACAGAGCCACAGGTCAGCACTAGGATGGATGGTCAGACAAACCAGGTCATTCACAAAGATCAGGAGCAAGAGAGAACTATACTGCACACCAATGTAAGGGTAACTGGATGAGCATCCAGTTCCATTTAAATACAAGGTGCCAGGAAGTGGATAGGAGGATCCAGACCAGACCAAAAAGATAAGGAGGAAGCCAGTGTCAGATACACCTTATGCACCCGTAATTTACGCATCTTGCTGCAGGATGCATCATATGCCTGAACCCCTGCTGCGTCAAATGGAGTGCCCTAGATGCCTAGCATGAGGACACGGGCATCTGTTACAATTCTCCAAGCGTGCCCAAGCCCAGTCCGACCAACAGTGCGTGGGATGACGCAGAAGAGTTATACAGAGTGATACAACTCCAGCGGCAGCCAAAACGGTGACGCTGGATATAGATAAGCTGTGACATTGTTGTGACAAACTCTGATGGCACTTTGGACGAAATTCAGAAATTTTGTGTTTGAAGCGGGGGTCCAGCAAAGTGGCAAGAATGCATTCCTCATTGGTTTTAATGGACACTATGTGAGGATCTTGTTCAAAGCACGCCAACATGTTATCACGGTGCCCGTGATTGCTGCTTTACTGTGTCTATCACCTATAGGGGGCTCCCATTGGCTGCTTGCCTTTAGCCTGCCTCAAATTGCCTATTTAAACTTCGCTTGAGCACCCTTTAGTGGCCCTTTCGCGGCGTCTCTGTCTCCTTCATTACCACTATGCTACAGAAGCTTCATTGGCCTCTCGGCTGTGTTCCTGAGTACCTGCGTTCCTGAGTTCCTGAGTTTGTGCTGTTCCAGTGCTGCTGTCTGCTGTGTCGGTTTCAGTCCTGTTCTGGTTGAGTTGCTGTTTCCTGCTACTGGTCGTCGTTATCGTTCCTGATCCGGTTGACGTCCCAGCTGGTTTCTGTCACTTCCTGAGTCTGGTTCCTACAGCGGTGGCGACATTGTTCCTCGGTCGCTTGGCGACATTCCAGTCAGTTGGTTCCCAGCACGCGGGAGCTGGTTCGCTCCATTGCCTCACAGCATTACACATTGATCTCTGTTGGCTCCCAGCGTGCGGATGCTGGTTCACTCCCAAGCCTAGCGGCTGTTATTCAAGGTTGTTGGGTCCTAGCAAGTGGGTACTGGTTCACTCCATTGCCTCACGGCATTACACATTGACCTCTGTTGGCTCCCAGCGTGCGGACGCTGTTTTGCTCCCAAGCCCAGTGGCTATTATACAAGGGTGTTGGTTCCCAGCGTGCGGGCGCTGGTTCGCTCCATTGCCTCACGGCATTACACATTGACCTCTGTTGGCTCCCAGCGTGCGGACGCTGGTTCGCTTCCAAGCCTTGCGGCTATTAGACAAGTTGTTGGTTCCCAGCGTGCGGGTGCTGGTTCGCTCCTTGGCATCACAGCATTACACATTGAGATCCTTTGGCTCCCAGCTTGCGGACGCTGGTTCGCTCTTAAGCCTTGCGGCTACATCATACTGTTTGTTGGTTCCCAGCGCGCGGGTGCTGGTTCGCTCCATTGCCTCACAGTATTACACATTGAGATCTGTTGGCTCCCAGCGTGCGGACGCTGGTTCACTCCTGGCCCTCGTGGCTTACTACTCAGTTATACTGTTGGTCCTCAGTGTGCTGTCCAGTCCTAGACAGCCTTTACTCCATCTATCCCCAGGTATTGGGTTTCATAATTACTGGTGTATTTGGGCTACGCACCTACTTTACATCTTGACTGTCCTTTTCATCTTACAGTTATTGTGGCCACTGCGGTTGACACCTCCTCCTTGGGTTGCTCTGCCCGGTATATTGGTATGGCCGGTAGAACCTTTTATACATTCCATCTTAAGGTTGCCTTACCCGGTATTGGCAGGGCTGGTAGAACCTAGCCTCTCAGTGTTCCTTCAGACTGCCTTGCCCGGTATATTGGCAGGGCCGGTAGAGTCTGTTTCAGCTGGTAATCCGTTAGGCTGCCTTGCCCGGTATATTGGTAGGGCCAGCAGAGCCTGTATTGTCCTGACTATCGTTAGGCTGCCTTGCCCGGCATATTGGCAGGGCCGGTAGAGCCTGTACACTCCTGACTATCATTAGGCTGCCTTGCCTGGTATATTGGCAGGGCCGGTAGAGCCTGTACACTTCTGACTATCGTTTGGCTGCCTTGCCTGGTACATTGGCAGGGCCGGTAGAGCCACCTTTCTATTGCTTGCCCAGGCTGCCCTGCCCGGTATATTGGCAGGGCCGGTAGAGCCTGATTCTATATTGCCATTTCTATTTGCCATTTTATGTATTGTATGTACGTGTATGAAATCCTATGGGATTTGTTTTAAACTTTTCAATAAAGTTGTGTTTTTACCTAACCTTACGTCTGAGAGTCATAATAAACCGTGACAGTATATGATACTTTGGTGTGTTGTAACGGCTGTGGGTTTCAACTTGACAACAATCAATGTTGCTAGATTATGTGGACCATTATATTTTTCCTTGACTTTAGACATTTCTTGCATTGATTATCACACACAGTTATAACACACAGTTATATGAAAAAAGGTGAGAAGAGGTTTCTGTGTTACATAGATTTTTTGGCCCTACGCTTGTTATCGATTCTTGTAGACTACCTTGTGAATATGATGTAAAACAAATATTTTATTAGCTTACATTATCCACAGTTGACTACCGATGGATTCAAACAGATGTGTCTTCTATATCGCATAATACATACCCAATATGTATGCATGCCTCCTTGCCATCCCCACTGACCAGGAGATCCACCAAGGGATGGATCTCAATAGTACCATGTTTGAAGAAGAAGGGGAGGAGCTGGTGCAGTCAAAGTGAGAAGGAGTGTGGAGAGTATCGAAGGAGCTTTGAAGTAAAGGTAGTATGGAAGTAATGAGTCAGAGTTACCGATGATAGATTTCAAAGGAATAAGTGAAGGGGAAAGATTGAGAGCTGAATTAGAAGTTGACCATGAATGCAGTATGTGACCCAGTATCACGTGATCAAGATACCCCTAAGGTGTCAAGGCTAGGGTTGACCAGCATAGTTGGAGTGTATCTAGGGGGCCTAGATGCTCTGCTAAGGTACCAACCCATCTCAGAGCTGAAGAAGTCGAGAAATCAAATAAATATTTAATTAACCTATGTGTACTATTCTTGATCGGTGACTTAATTGGTTATTACATTAATTAAATACACTAAACAATTATTGTTTTAATACATTTGATTTAAAAAATGGAAGTTGAAAGGCAAAAAAAGTAAAAAAAAAAAAAACCAGCAACATCTTATTTATAACATAAAAATCTTACATTTTTGACAATTTTTGTATCATGTATGATATCATCATCATCATCAACAAATTGGGGGCATAGTTAATACTTAAAAAATTGTAACCCTGAATGTGCCTCCTTTTTACGAGAGTTTTAATATTACCTTTAAAGATGTTTTTGCATTTAAACTGTATAATAACTAGGTGAAAAAATAATTAGAAACACTTATTTATTATTTTCAGCAAGAAACAGTTCATAAGCTGATACACACATTATAATATTAAAGTAACAGTAATACTAGAATTTAAATGGGGTAATAATATGTAGTCCAGTCTAGGATGTATAGAAATTATCTATCTGATACCCGTCTATGTATGTCCCATTCAAGCATTCATGCATGTTTTGTGGTAGGCCTGGATTAGGCAGGCTTGGCTTTTCAACTGTTGGGGTCTACAATTCCAATCATCCCCAATCAGTCAATAGCTGGTGGTGGGTAATATAGACTTCAGTAGTTGGAGAACCTAAGGCAGAAAATGTCCTCCAAAAAGCAAAAAGTGAGAAAAATGGCACTTTTTACTTTCTGTGGTAAGCAGCAACCCTAAGCTTTCTTCCAACGCACTACAACCAGACATACTGGCTGCCAGTCTTTTTACAATGTAGCCAGAAAAAAGATAATGACCCCTCCAACCTTGTCCCAGTGCACCGGTAGCTATATAATCATATATATTAACCCCCTTAGCCCTGTCCCATGGTAGCCATAGAATCACACATTATGACCATGCAGACTTATCCCATGGTAGTCACAGAACTACATGTACTGACCACGCAGGCTTGACTCACTCTCTTGTAGACACAGAGATGAGCAACTTGAGGCCCTCCAACTGCTGACAGACTAAAATTCCCATTGGTTTGGACCCAAAGGACTGGAGTATTTTCACCAGCCCATTTGTCCCACCCATTACTATAAACTGCATAATTCTCTATATTACACATTCTCAATGTGTATTTGAGCTCCTCATTTGTATTCACTCAAATAATTTGAAATATTTACAGGCAAAATAGGCAAAGCTACCTAGCTAAACAGTTGTGCATAGTTAAACACTTTTAAGTGTATTTAATTATATGCAATCATTATCATCTATAACAGTGAAATATGGTGAAAAGCAGATATAATCAGGAGTAAACATTTTTTTGTAGAGAAAAAAAAGAAACTACTCATCTCTTTTACAAACCATAATGTACACATAAAATTTATATATAAAAAATAAAACTCAAGTGAGTAAGGAATGGTGCACAGTAAGGAATGAGGGGCTTCCCCGCAGACCCAAATCAGGTACAAATCAAAAACAAAAGAAAATCCTGCACTACACCCTATTTAATTAAATATGAACCCTGTATAAAGCAGATATTATATCAATGTGTTAATGCACCTATTTAAAAAGAAATTACAGTTTTGTCACATAGTTTGGACAATGTATGTTTAAGCTTGCTTACCTCATCAAGATACACCATTTTATGCAAGCCCTATCTCTTATATAGTGCCATCTTTATGACTTACAAAAACACTTCAAATTAAAAACTCCTACATTTTTAAAACACACCAATGAGGAAATGGGTAGGATTAAAAACACCAAAAATATTGCTCCTGCAAGACTCAAATAGTTTAACAGAACCCTGGATTACTGGACATGTTCAGTCAGAACCATTACTGCCTAGCAGTGCTGAATCTTGTTGTTACTTTCTTCCTGTTGCCATGTGATGCAAGAAATTTCTTACAGACAGCACAGAATTGTGGGTTACTCAGAGGACACTGTTTCGAAATTGTAAATATAACTTGCTGCACCACCCGATCTGCACTTTAAAAGCCCCACAATTTTAAGACATGATCCCAAAGGAAAGAGTACAGTGTAAGTTTCTTTGACCATTTCTTTGATGCATGTGAGTGTGCCTCTTTTTTTGCTGCTGGCCATAAGGCCTGATTCTCTCAGTGTGGTAAATGTAGGAACTTCCCAGCTTGAGGCCCTGATGTATGCCAGGAACACTCAGGCTTTAAAAAGGTCCTGGTTGTTGAGGTGTCCAGATCCCGTTGCCATCTTGGTACATCAGCACATGCATTTTACCAGTGAAAAATGATGTGTGTCATTTCCTGTATTAGAATTTCAATAAATATAATTTATTATGCATTTTGGGTAAGTTTTATCTGGCATAATAGGGTACCTCTAAAAAAACAATGGTATTTTGTAAAAGTGTAGACTCTACAGAAACATATATTGCTTCTTGCAAGAAAGGGACTTTTACTTTACAAATGGTGCACCAAGAGGTTTCATAATATAGCAATCAAGGGGTTAAGAAACACACAGAAAGAAATATGACATTTTACCTGGTCATTAAGGTGTAAAATAGTCTTTTAGAGGTTAAACTCAAATGCCATTCAGCAGTATTCCAAGTACAGCTGTTCAAAGCTTAAAGTTTTGCATGAAAGCCCAAAGCTATTTACTATGATGTGGGAATTTGCTAAGGCTATCTTAATCTATTAATTTTGTTCTAAACTGAGCAGTTTTCTACACTTCCAATTTTACACACCAGTATTCATTTTTGACTTTAGGGCATAGTGGACAGCTGCAGAGTACAGATTTAACCGAATATTGGCAGACTCCTACTGGAGTATAATATTACCCTAGGGTGCAACTGTAGTTTAAATTAGGTTTATGAGCAAACATGTTACAATTTAGATGTTTATACTGTAGCAAACAACTCTTGTATTAATTTTCAGAATGTGTATATATATATATATATATATATATATATATATTATATATAATGAGCAACGTTTTAGGCAGGTGTGAAAGAATGCTGTAAAGTCAGAATCCTTTAAAAAATAGACATGTTAATAGTTTATATTCATCAATTAATAAAAATGATAGTGAGTGAAAAGAAGAAGAATCTAAATCAAACCAACATTTGGTGTTACCACCCTTTGCCTTGAAAACAGCATCAATTCTTCTAGGTATACTTGTGCAGTTTGTTAAGGAACTCGGCAGGTAGATTGTGCCAAAAATTTTGGAGAACTAACCACAGCTCTTCTGTGGATTTAGGCAGCCTCAGTTGCTTCTCTCTCTTCATGTAATCCCAGACAGACTAGATGATGTTGAGATCATGTCTCTGTGGGGGCCATACAATCACTTCAAGAACTTCTTGTTCTTCTTTATGCTGAAGATAGTTCCTAATGACTTTGGCTGTATGTTTGGGGTTGTTATCAAGCTGCAGGATAAATTTGGGGCCAAGCAGATTCCTCCCTGATGGTATTGCATGATGGATATTATCTGCCTGTACTTCTCAGCTTTGAATAGACCATTAATTCTGACTAAATCCCCAACTCAGATTGCAGAAATGCAGCCCCAAACTTGTAAGGAATCTCCACTATGCTTCACTGTTGCTTGCAGGCACTCACTCTTGTACCGCTCTCCATCCTTCAGTGATCAAACTGCCTTCTGCTGCAGACAAATATTTAAAATTTTGACTCATCAGTCCAGAGCATGTGCTGACAATTTTCTGTACACCAGTTCCTGTATTTTCATACAGAGTTGAGCTTGTACATAGCTTGGCCTTGTTTCCATGTTAGAGGTATGTTTTTTTGGCCGCAAGTCTTCCTTGAAGGCCACTTCTGACCAGGCTTCTCTGGACAGTAGATACATAGAAACAGAATTTGACGGCAGATAAGAACCATTCAGCCCATCTAGTCTGCCCATTTTCCTACAGTAAAAACATCAAACCTCTTTTGGCCCTTGGTCTTTTCTTACGTTAAGGACAGCCTTATGCCTATCCCATGCATGCTTATATTCTGTCACTGTTTTAACTTCTGCCACTTCTGCTGGTAGGCTAATCCACTTATCTATTACCCTCTCAGAGAAGTAAAACTTTCTTATATTACATCTAAACCCATGTCCCTCTAGTTTTAGACTATGGCCTCTTGTTCTATTTTTACTCCTTTGAAATATACTTCCATCCTGCACTTTGTTGAATCCCTTCATGTATTTGAATGTTTCAATCATATCCCCTCTTTCTCTCGTCTCTCCTCTAAGCTATACATGTTCAGATCCTTTAGTCTATCCTGATATGTCTTTTCCTGTAAACCAGTCACCATTTTAGTATCCCTTCTTTGAATTTTCTCTAGAGTATCTATATCCTTCTGGAGATGGGGTCTCTAGCACTGTACACAATATTCTAGATGAGTTACCAGTCTCACTATTTTCTGCCAATTATGATCAGATGGCACTGCTGGACATCTTATGATTGTGAAGGGAACAAACAACAGAAAATAGGAGAAAAAAACCTCTTGATACATTATTTTGTTATATCCATTACCGCAGGTCTATAAACGTAATAGACTAAAACTACAAAGAAAGAATGGTATAAAGGGATCCTGTAACTTTAAATCACATATACAGAAAAGCTCCCCACCCCGAGACCTGTTCAGTAGTTTAAGTATGAGTGCAGTATATTGGAACACTATAAGACTTAACCTTTAATAAGTCATATTAAAATAACAACATCTTCTACATCTATAAATCCGGATATTAATAAAAACTATATATAAAAACACCAAAGGTCCAGATAGTCTAGAGTTGATATCATTAATTTTTTACTCTTAACTATGAGGCTGTCTGACCAATGTACTGGGAGTAGAACTAACTCCTATTGAGAAGGACACTATTAGTAAACACATGGGATGAATCAAATGTTGCAGTTACCCGATATAAATACAGTGCAAAAATAGTTATTGCTAGGATTTGGCGTAATGGTACAGGATGGCTACTAACTATCCAACCTATTAGTGACACACACCTTGTAGTAACAATGCACAGCCATGCATTTGTAGTACATTTCTGCTTCAATGCTACAAATACAGTAAACCCATAGACTATATCTTAGATCATATTAACAGGTCACTGTGACTGAAGACAGATGTACCTGTCACAGACCTTATTGCAGCCGAGCGTATAGAGCAACTCCGATCGATAGGCTGTGTAAGCCTGAGATCTATCGGAGGCGGTCTCCCTCTCAGCACATAAACACTAATAAGTGATAGACTACTAAATTGGATCCCAATATTTAGTTTGTACTTCAGATTATCATTTAAATGTATGTGGATGAAAGCAGCCAGTGCCTATACTAGATCCCTGCAGCAGTCCCAAATCAGCCTGCCCCCAAACAAGTCTGATCCCTACATTATTCTGACTGCAAACATTCCCATGCCAATCAATCTCGTATTCAATAATATAAGGAGTAACAGTACACCCCCAGTATACCCCAACGCGTTTTGCCACTATAAGTGGCTTCATCGGGGGTCTATAGTCTGAACGGTCCCCACAACTGCCTGTTTTATAGTCACATATGATGGGAGTGTACGCTTCATCACCTACATCATCACAATGGGTGTCACATTCAATTTCAATGTGTTTCTGAGGAGAAAACTTAATTCTTTGTTACAGTTGTTCTAATGCTACAAATATAGTAACCATTATATGTATTGGTATTCAAAGCCACATGATTTAATGAATGTAAGAGAGCCCCAAACTGGAAATTATTAAATCCAGAGATTTTACTTCTTAATAATTATAAATTCACTTGATTAAGACTCAGTCCATTAAAGTTGAAGTTATACATCTCCCACATATCAAACGATTTATTTCTTATTATTGCTATACTACAATTTTTTATTATTTGTTAAGCATTTTCAGGAATCAAATTAATCAGAATGACAAATTAGATGGGGTAAAATTGAACTGAACCAACTGTTTCACTCCAGATTGTTTCAAATATTTTTACAGGAATTCAAATTTATCAGGGTGATGATTAAAGAGGAGAAAACATTTTTTAAAAATGAATAAACCGTTTTACTGTATATTTTTTTCTTTTAAGGGTAATATACTGATGTTTATTTATTTATCTTTCCTTGATAAAGGGAGCATAGGTAAAGCCTTCATTTAATCCCCTCGGTGTTCTTGTACCCAAATGATATATCCACTCAGCCTCTTCTTTTAGGTTTCTGATCCATATCTCCTCTTCTAATTGAAGCTGACACTTGGTCAATTCCTTGAAACTTTATTCCTTGGCATATACCACCATGCTGTTGTAAAATATAGCGTGCTACAGGCTTATCCCTTTCATTCCTAATATCACCTAGGTGTTCTAGGATTCGTTGTTTAAATATTCTTTTCGTCTTCCCTACATATTTACATCCACACACACAGGTCTGTAAGTAAATAACACCTTTGGTGTTGCAGTTTATTAAATCTTTGATTTGATATTTTCTCACCCCTGATTGATCACTGAATTCTTTTGTCTTATCTATATATGGACAAGCCAAGCATTTGCCACAGGGATAATCTCCCTTTATTTCACTGTTAAGCCATGTTTTTTGTGTAGGTCTTGAGAAATGACTATGCACTATCATATCCTTAATATTATGCCCTTGTCTGTAGGTGATCTCTGGATGATCTCCTATCACTTCCTTCAAATCTGGATCACTTTGAAGGATTCCCTAATTTTTCGCTATAATATTGTGGATTACTTTGTGATACTGATTATATGAGCCCACTATCCTGATCTTTCTTTCCTGAAGCGGTCCTTTAGTGGAATACAGTAATGTAGTTCTATCTGAATTTAGTGCTCCGGGACTGGACCGCTCAGCTTCAGTCCTTTTCTAGTCTGCAAGTTCACGTGATCACATCACATGTACCAGCATTTAGATTGAAAAAGGCAGTGTGCTTTACACATTGCCTTTGTGTCTGCTCTGTGCCTCTCTCTCTTCCTTACTATCAAAGTAATGGAGAGAGAAGCAGGACACCTAGTGGTAAAAAAAATGAAGTAGCTGGGGTATTAACCCCTTCAATGTTGGTTCTGTGGGCTGGCTGGATGCAGGTCAATTTCTGCCCTGCTAAAAGCAGCATGTTTTTTTTTTTAATTTAAAAAACAAAACATCTTTTATTTAAAAATGTTATTTATAAAATAAATATTTAAATGTTAAACAATACATAATGGGAGTGTGATTGTTGTGGAGCCATGTAATACACTTATATACACATCCAAATCTTATAGATAAAAAAGTGGGAAAATAGCGAGGGAAAGAGGAACATGGAGATATTCCCCCAGGGGGAACAGTGCCCACTTAAAACTGCCCATTCTGAAGGTATGACTGACTAGTCATACCTTTCATGCATTCTCCATAAAAAATTAACCCATTGTTCCCAATAATGCCACAAAAATTGTGTTTTTTTATATTTTTTACTGTTTTATTTAATTTTAATAAAGTAAATGGTGGGTTATCCATGTAAATGTTGTATCAAAATAAACCCCTATTTGTGTGCAAAAAAAACAGTATATAATTTATGTAGATGCAATAAAAGCCTTGTTGAACAAAGACATAGTCAAAAAGGTCAGAATTACTCTGGTTCTTAAGTGAAATCCACCTCAGATTTTCCCAGTCCTTAAGGGGTTAATGTCATTGTTATATGTAGTAGTAGTATGTCTGTATGTGGTGCTCAATTACCGTTCACAAGGAAATATCTACATTGCTCTATCTGGGCAATAATGGGGGATTAAGCCTCAAATCTTAAGCAGGAAAAAAGGGTGCATGGGAATGGAAATCGTATACCAATCGAAAAAACAAAACAAAAAACACTTAAATTGCACTCCTAAAAATACCAG
Source organism: Rhinophrynus dorsalis (assembly GCA_037306005.1). Classification (NCBI taxonomy): domain Eukaryota; kingdom Metazoa; phylum Chordata; class Amphibia; order Anura; family Rhinophrynidae; genus Rhinophrynus; species Rhinophrynus dorsalis. The sequence continues at coordinate 293,079,544 of CM074720.1, forward strand.
AGATGGTCTAATAGTAGTTATGACCAAAGCATGGAGAAAATTGCTTGTTATTACTAAAAAATAATCTTTATTGGGTACTTATTAAAAAAATATAACTTTTAATGCAAAATAAAGAATCAAATGTCTAAAACATAAAAAAGTGAGAAACCAAACTGTAAATTGTGATACAAATAATGTGAGCTAATTACTATATTTACATTCACAACACTGAGAAAGAAGATTCATATAGATACTCTGCACTTTTGAAAGTTTTGCATTAAAAGTAAAATTAGTACCCAATAAAGATTATTTTTTAGTAATAACAAGCTATTATTATTATTATTAATATTATTAGACCATCTGTGGTATTTTCAGTAGTCCAATTTCCCCTTTCCTGGGGCTAAGTGTTTCATTTTTTTGGTACACAATATTGTTTAAGCCAACAATATTTCTCACTCAAAAAACATTAAAGTACATTTTAAAAAAATCACATTTGTAAATTTATGTCACCACCTGACAGTACATGCCTCTGCTCCTCTCTGCTGCCAATAACTTGTGGCCTGCTGTTTCTCTGTATTGCGCCTCCGCTGAAGCATGCTCCCACCAGCTATGCTCAGCCAAATCTAAGGGCTTATGTTGGTTCCTGTGGGTTTTATGCAGCCGCGCAAGCTACACCAAAGTGAGCAGCTGCATTTGATTATGTGCACCCTGACATGATGGCATCGCAGGAGGTCCTATCCATCCTGGCGGTGAGCAATGAGAAGTGTAGGGAGTGAAGCGCAGTCGCAACAGTGGGTCATATGGGGCGGTCAAGGCAGAGCAGGTACTACAAGCCAACCGGTAGAATCAGTTGCTATTGCACAAAAGCACACTCGCTGTCACATGGCGAGGGTGAACAAGCAAAGGATTATCATTATGCAATCACATTATAAAGTGGGCGGGATGGTGGGCGTGACAGGGACATTGCCAGGCACTCCTGAAAATCGGGCGCCCTTGGCAAGTGCCTTGTCTGCCTATTGGCAAATTTGGGCCTGCAGCTGTCTAATTGTCCAGCTGCTTACATTCAGCAGCAGCAATAACATCATTCGCAAATGTCACAATGTCACCACAGGATTTACCAGTGGCCACCATAAAATGATCTGCTGCCACTAGGCCAATAGGGCATTTTTTTTTGTCTCAGAGTTTGTTCTTTCAAACAAGAGGCCAACATAAAAAACAAATCACTGTTTCCTCAGGCCTTGTGCTCTAACAAACCTGAGTCCAACAAATTGCTAATTCCTCAGGGCTTGTGTCTCTAACAAACCTGACTCCAACAAATCACTGATTCCTCAGGGATTGTGAATCCAACAAACCTGAGTCCAACAAATCACTGGTTCCTTTGGGCTTGTGCCCGCATTCCTACATATGAATGTTCCTTCAGGGTCTGGGCCTACAACAAGTCTAAAGCCTACAAATTAATATTTCATCAGGGCTTGTGCCTAAGAAGTCTAAGTCCTACAGATGAATTGTTCCTCAGGGCTTTGGCCTCTAACAAATCTAAGCCCTACAAATAAATATTTCCTCAGGGTCTGTGCCTATAACAAGTCTAAATCCTACAAATTAATGTTTAATCAGGACTTGGGCCTCTAACAAGTCTAAGTCCTACAAATCAATGTTTCCTCAGGGCTTGTGCCTAAAAAGTGAAAGTCCTATAAATTCATATTTCCTCAGGGCTTGTGCCTAACAAGTTTAAATCCTACAAATCAATTGTTTTTTAGGGTATGGACCTCTGACAAGTCTATGTCCTATAAATCAATATTTCCTCGGGGCCTGGGTCTCTAGCTAGTTTTAGTCCAACAAATCAATTTCTTCCTCTTGGCTTATGCCTACAGTTGTAATCAAAATGATTCAACCCTCATTGCAAATCGGGTTTATTGTCAAAATTTACAGACTTTCAGCTGTTTGCAATGAACAAATCAAACAAAAGCAATTGAAATAGCTCAACACAATGAATGCTTCAAGTGGTTTCCCCAAATTCAACTGAAAATGCAACTTATAATGACTTCTCCAGTCTCAAAATTATTCAAACCCCTTCATGGAAAGCATCTTCAGTACTTAGTAGAGCACTCTTTTGCTGTTATGACCTGCTGAAAACCAGATGTATAGCCAGACGCCAGCTTATGGCAGCGTTCATGAGTAATTTTAGCCCATTCCTCATGAGCAATGGCCTCCAGTTCAGTAATATTCTTTGGTTTGCATGCTGCAACCACCTTCTTCAAATCCCACCAGAGATTTTCTATGGGATTCAAGTCAGATGACTGTGATGGCCACTGTAGAATCTTCCATGACTTCTTCTGCAACCAAGCCTTGGTGGAACTTGAGGTATGCTTGGGATCATTGTCCTGTTGGTCCATTGACGCCCAAACTTCAGATTCCTCACAGGCGGAATGATGTTTTCTCCTAGGATTTCCTGATACTTCAATGAATCCATCTTGCCTTCCACACGCTGCAGGTTTCCAGTGCCAGAGGGTGCAAAGCATCCCCAGAGCATCACCAAGCCACCACCATGCTTAACTGTAGACAGAGTGTTCTTTTCAATGTATGCTTCATTCTTCTTCCTCCAGACATACTGCTGATCCATCAGGCTGAAAAGTTCTAGTTTTGTTTCATCACTCCACAGAACAGAATCCCAACATTTCTGTTGGGAGGAAAGTTAGTTCTACCATTGACTTCATCACAATACATATGCCAAAAAAGCTAAAAATCTGCATTTTTCACAAAAAAGTCTCACACTGCGGGAAGTGCCATTTTTTACCTGTTTTGCTTTTGAGGCAAAATGTTTCACCCTTCCCTTACTCCTCATGTTACTGCATTCTTAGGTTTTACAGTACAGGATGAGAATAGACCTTTTAGCTTCAGAATCAGCATATGTTAACAAGGGTTAAAGTGTGTAGCACCAGTCCACCACTACACCTTAGTCAATATGCTGATCCTTCTTCTGGTGGCTCTTGTATGAGTCAGTGTCAGATTTACTTGTGTAACTATTGTGTTTCAATCTGCAAAATATATATGTCAGTCACAGAGGCTAAGACATCAGGACGGGGGCACTTAACTACCTGCTCGTCTCTTCTCAGCCAAAGAGGATTCATTTGGAGACAGGAGATTCACTCCAGAAGACTAGACTCTCCAAACACAGAGAACAATCTCCTGCCCGCAAGACTCCAAGGCTAGCAGCCTATTCCTATGCATACATCTCATAAATTCCAAGTTGTATAAATATACTATAAGAATAACAGTAAAAAGTATAATCCTTCATTTGTTTCAAAAGATATAATCTCATTAGGCATATACATACAACATTTTTCAATGAGGAGGCTATGGGTATCTGTGGGATGTACTTAACTTTTCCAAAGTAATGAAGTATTTTATCTCAATATTACAGAATAAATTACTGCTTATCACTATAATTACTAATCATGACAAAAGAAGATAATTTAGCAACTTGCTTATATGAAATCATATTAGTCTGAGAAAATAATTTAATGCATTAAACCTCCCTAATTATCCTATTCTTTTGGAGCCTACATATCATTGTATTAATTTGTTTCAGCTCAATAACTTGATAAGGTTTTGTATCCTATCCTAAATACTTTACTTTCACACAAAATTTCCACTGCTCTAGTCTTGTGCTAAGCATTCAAATCTTTTTTATTACTTTCTAGCCTAAACAATTTGACTTGGAAGTATGACACATTTGCAACTGAATTTTTTCTTCAGTACTTACAATATGATTTATTTGTGTCCATATTATATAATGGAATACTACATTTTACATGTCTGACCAATACATGTGTTTGTTCCTCTTTAAATTGTTTTACCTTCTTTAGCCTCCACATATTAACAAACTCCATAACTCCAAAGGGCCATGTAATTTTTTGACATGTTGGGGGTGATTTGTGAAACTGTTTCCATTTAAAATAAGAAGACATAATAATGTCTGTGCAATGAAAGGATCAGCACATGTGTAATAACTATGCACAAAGTATTTTATTAAGTAACATAGACACCTAGGACTGAACACTGTGGCAGAGTGGATCTTTCTGGGTATGACATTTCACTGTACCATAACACAGACTATGTATGAACTGGACAGGAAGGAAAAATATAAAGAAGCCTTCCTTTTCCTTAGGCCTGCTATAGGGCTGTTTACTTGATACTGTGCATAATCAACAGGTAGGGGTCATGTGCATAATTACAGGGGGTGCCTGTAATTGTGTTACAGGGTATATGATCTGCCATCATGTTGGACATTGTCCTCATTGTTTATTGAATATTATTAGTTTTCTAAAACATTTAGTAAAACATGTTTTCTGTTTGACATCATAAAATGATCTTGACTTATACTTCTCATAACATCTTTCCTAAGCTTTGGGAGCTAAGTGACTGACCTAACCTCTGTTTTACTGCATTGCTGTACTGACTGCTATTAGCATATTTATCTTTTGGCATGAAATGAATAATAGACAATTAATAAAGGCTTAGACATCATCAGAGTTAAGATTTTCTCAATCAAGTATTTTTTTATTTGGAAGACTTTTCTGAATACAATTTGCACTGATTACATGCTGTGCACATCAGATGTTTGACTCCTGAATAAAACTAGAGCAGTCTGTTAACTCTGAGCTAGTGCCATCCGGAGGTGTGAGAAGGAAGCAAAAGGAGAATAACACCAAATACGCCAAAATTATGTGAATTACCGGGAAGACATAGACAGCCATGATCCAAGTTTCTTCCTGATTTGGCTGTTATCTCTGTTCTAGAAGATTCTGCAGGTTTGAGAAGAGAGCAAAGGAGGTTTACCAAAAATATCCCAACATTTTGTATGACCAAGTAGACACAAGCACCTGTGATCCAAGTTCCCTCCTCATCTGGCTATTATCTCTGTCTTGGAGAGTCTGGGGGTGTAAGAAGGGACTATCAAAAAATTAAAGTAGGTTGGGCTCACTCATATATACATAAGGGAGATATCTGTGTATATCATGCACAGGGTGCCAAAAAATCCATAAAATACTATCAACAATAAAAAGAAAACAAAATAGTGGATTTATAGCCAGGTACTCCTCTCCTCAAACTAAACACTGTCTAAGAAAAACTAAAGTAAGTCAACTAATATAATAATAAAAGCATAATCTCTTATAAAGTACACTGTAAAACGTAAGGGACACATTTAGGTAATGGCTCCCCACACTCCACCTAATCCCCACACACATATATCCCCTATCACATAAAAACAATAAATCATAGTCGCTAGATGCCGGCTTCTACATCTATTCTGAGCAAAAAAATGATGATGATAATCATAGACATAGAAAAATAAGAGGGAGTAATTCCTATTCTACTAAAACTTAAGGACAAAGTCAGCTGAGATACAGTTGCTCAATCAACATAGTAACGTATCCACTAGGGCATTGCAAGTACACTGTGTCTTCATTTGTCTGTTAAATCATTACCACACATTCCAGACCAGCAACACAAGAGGAAAAGTGCAATCCATGCACACTGAGGTCGCTATATTAGACCCACAGAGCAGATACAATGGAACACACTTCAAGGAACAGTCTTACCACTTTCTCATGGCATCTCCAATTCCCCAGCAATCCAGAGCTCTCTTTTGCGCCTCACTTTTCAGTCACTTCAGTGGTTAGTCTGCAGATATAATATCACACTGTGTCATGTCTGCAGTTGCCCATAAGCTCATTCTAGTCCTCCGAGATTGAACTACAAACAGTAACTCAGCACTTTTTTCCATGTAATTGCACCCACATAATTACACATGCCGTTGCACATAGCCTTTAAGCCACAAGCTCCATTTACACGTTTCACCCTGCTTCAGGGCTTTTTCAAGACATATATCATAATCGCTTCAATATTTCTTAAATACATTATCTCAGTATTCAATCAGTTTAAAAATTGAAGGATTCAGTTAGCCTGCCGACTGTTGACTCTAACATCAATCAACTTTATCATTACTAACAAAGTAACCATTGCCTTAAAGGGATATCTATAAGACCAATACTTATCATTAATTAACCCCCTATTCCATATCCAAATTCACTCCCTTAATTAGAGCTTGTAATTCAAGTTATAAAATATATACATTAAATCATGGGCAGACATAGTCTTTTAATAAACCGCACAGATATCGCATAGGGTATTCACCAAAACAGATCACCAACTATTTGATGCATAATATCAATCAAACAGATCGAAATGCTCTCACAAAAGAAGGAGAGTAATATTTCCAGTTCTACAACACCTGAAAGAGTTTTCAACTCCGTGATAGCCATCAAATCACATCAAATATACACCATCTTATCACTATATCCGATCACACAGTATCCTACAAGGGGTAACCTGTGTCTGGTTTATCTGGTTATCAGATATTTATCTTCCCACAATTAACAACAATAATCCAATACTTAATTGGTCTGTTATAAATATCTCAAACAAAGCAATACAACAAGTAGGATACCTTAACCCTTATTGTACCATTGTTTTTTCTTCCTCTAAGAAAAATCCTTATCATGTAACAATTTTCTAATCTGGTAACCTTCCATCTCAAAAATAATAAACTAATATTCTAGCCAAAAAGCACATTTTCATCTACCCAAAAAACATGGCCCCAACTAATAAACATAATTATGCTCACCATGGGGCTCGATTCTATTATCAGCGCTAAAACCGGTGTTACAAGAAAAATAAGCAACGTGAACTTTTCAAACATGTGTTATGTCGGTATTCTATTTCAGAACCACAGTAAAACAAAACTGGCATAGAAAGCACGTTTCAAAGTACTAACCAAATTGACTGTATCTGCTTTTATTTGACTACCTCCAAAACAAAAAAAAAAAGTGCAAAATGTCAAAGTCTAAGGAAATAGGCGTACATTTCACAATAGAAAGATCAAGTTCAGTGTTAGATGTGTTCCCTATATTATCAAAATCCAACATAGAGTGATCCACTTTGAAATGTTAACCCCCCCCTTTTAAAATTCGACTTACAGTGCTTTCTTTCACCACTTTAATTCAACAAATATTATTCATATTCCACATTTTAACCTTTCCCCTTTAAAATTCAACTTATAGTGCTTTTCTTCACCATTTTATTTAGACAAATACTGTTCACATTCAAATTTTAACCCCTCCCCTTTAAAATTAGACTTACAGTGCTTTTCTTCACCATTTTAATTCAATGCGGAGGAACTGCTCTACTGAAGCTAGTTTTGAGATGCAGTCGGCAGAGCTTTATAAGAGATTTCTACAGAGGGGATATCAGACTTGTACTTTAGATACAGCATTAGAGAGAGCAAGAACAAAGAATAGAAAGGATCTACTGAACTATAATAAGAATAAAAACAATAAGGTCAGGGATGGCAATGATAAAGTAATATTTTCCACACCGTATAGTGTGGAATATGATGCCATTGTTCATATTCTAAAAAAATCTGCCCATTGTTGGTGCAGATGAATGCTTGCAGGAGGTGATTTCTGGGGGTTGTAAATTTGTGTTAAGGAAGGTCCCTACCTTGTCGACAATTTTGTCTCCAAGTCTGTATGTTTCAAAAAACAACTTGGCTGGTAGTAAATGGCTGTCTACCAAAGGCACTTATGGATGTGGGAGTTCACGTTGTCGATGCTGTAGGCTCGTCAGGGTGTCTAAGACGTTCACTTCAACCCATACTGGTAAATGTTATGAAGTGAGGGGTTACGTAAATTGTGTAACCAGAAGTGTCACCTATCTCCTGGTTTTTACCTAGGGATTTTTTAGTTTTAGTGTTAATATTTACAACTGTTCATTACCATATGCTTATTATAATGTGTAAACATATTAGATTGTCAAAACATGATGTCTTTGTGGACAATCTCCACATGTGATCCACAATGGTATTGTTTTATTTCTTTTATACAACTTTAATAGTTGATTTTTTACTTTTAGAAATACATCTGTATTACGCCTCACTTTTAGTATAAAGTGTACCTTACAATGCATTGAATACACTTGCGATCTATTTCCCCCCTTCCTTTTTTTACTTTAGTTTACTTTGTAATGTTATTTGGAGATGCTCCGCCATTTGGATGTGTTGCGTCTTTCAGATTTTCCTCATGGCCACTTTTGTTCACGCGCACGTAGAGGACCATTGGAGCTCCGACCATGTGGCCTTTTATGGTTACCGCTTGTTGTGGATAGAGGGGGTCTGCAGTGGTCTCTTGTGGGTGCGGTGAGTGGCACTGGGGATGTGTGCTCGTGGCTTCATGTCCAGACAGCTTTGCAATATATACATGTGTTTTACGGCTCCGGCTGCTATATTGCGGAGGAGTGATCGTTATTTTGACAAAGAGGATGTTTTAGGTTCAGTGGTTACTATTCACATGCATTGTCTGAATTTAAATATTTGAATTTTCTATCTCGATTGGAGACCGTAGAGTGTTTCATGAGTAACTACTATATCCAGTATGTTATTAGTGACTTTTCATTGGATGATTTTGGACTGTTGGACATGGTGTCATTTCCGGTCTCGAGTCATCTGATTGGTTAGACACAAACATACGCTGGTTCCCTACCAGGTCCGCTCGAGGTGGAGATTTCCCATTGACAATTTGTGTTTAAATAGTGAGACGGTTATTTTTTAATTTATCTAGAGATCATGAGTAAGAGTGTTGTGCACAAAAGTAGTGGATCTATCTGAGCATGCTGCTTAACACCTAGCTGTGTATGCCATACCTCATTTGAGTTTCTACCTATTTCTGTATATGGTCTGAAGATACAGGTACATTTTTTAATGCCAATATAAAGTATGATGTCTTTATTTTGAGTTCTATATATCTATGATGGTGATGCATGATTTTTTGTGCTATGTTATTATGTATGGGAGTTCGTAGGGACACACCTTCATTGCACCCATCCTACATTGAACTCTTATTTCTTGCCCTGATTTAACAACTGAATGAACATTATATGTAGTGGGAACATCTTTGCACTATGCTTGGTAATAATGATTGAATGGTATGCTACATTTGAAGAACACACTTTGGAAATAACACTTCTGATTTCAACGTGGAATAGGATACCAAAACCCAACTTAAAAAAACACAGCACCTGTTTTTTTTTGTTTTTTTTGTAGCGCTGGTAATAGAATCAAGCCCCATATCTTTTCAGGGTAGAGACCAATAGCCATTACAACTCAAAGAAATATGCTATACTTTATATCCTCATCTAATCCCTGCAGTGCTAATGCTCCCAACTAATATATCCACCATGATTCTTTCTGTAATTTATCTGTATCACCATGTCTCAAGTCCTTAAGTGAGACTATACCCATCACTAATAATCCTACAGATGAACCATTATGTGTCTCCAGAAGTGTCCCTCTATTCTTTTAAGTGCAATATCCCCCACATGCATCCCCCAACTGTCTCTTAGTTTTTCCAACATAGATCTTATTGCATGGACACATGAGTTGATAAATGACTTCACTCAACTGGCAGCTCAAGAAACATTTTAATTGAGATCTTTGAATTCTATCATGATTAAAGAAGTATTTCCCTGTCCTCACATATTTACATGCCTTACAGCATCCACATGTCTCCATTGCGCTAATTTTTCTTTTACACAGCCAGTCCTTATTTTGTGTTTTATTAAATTCAGATCTTACTAATTGTCCTTCAGGTTCAATGATCTTTTCCCCAATTTTCATGGTCTCTCACCAACTATATATCTCAAAGTAGGAATATTCATGAGCACATGCCAATGTCTCTGTAAAATATCTTTTAACTCATTTGTTTGACCTCTGTAAGTGATGATGAATCTAACAGACCCCTATTAGATTTTTGTTCTTTGTTCTTTCTACTTTCTCGAAAAATTAATTCTTTATTGTCATACTTAAGTGCTTTTTTGCAGCACCTCCTCAACCTCTTTTTAGTAGGGATGAGCAAAAGTTGTCGCCATTTTCCCACTAGAAATTCAGTGAACACCACAATATTATCTGCTTTTCAGCTACTCCTTCAACCACCATTGCTGTACCTGCTTCCAGATGTACTGCCCCTGCTGTCACCAGTGCTGTACATGCAGCTATCATTGCTGTACTTGCTGCCAGATGTGCTGCCCCTGCTGCCTTCAGTGCTGTACCTGCTGCCACTGCTGAACCTGCTGCCACCAATATCATGCCTGCTGCTAGTGTGTCTAAGTGTGACAGCAAGGGACCCTAAGTCACACTTGCCATCCAAGCAATCCCTCCAGTGCTAGTAATACTAAGGTCCAGCATCTTGTTAGCGTTAGGATTGTAGGACGGGGTAATCAACAACAGTATGCTCATATTACTAGTGACTGTGAGACCGAGGAGGAAGACTCTGAAGCTGAACTTGATGTGGATGGTGTTAGTAGTAGTATCAGTAATGGTGAAGCAGCCGGAGTGGTAGGGAAAACATTTGAGAGCGTCCAAACTAGCAGTCAAGGGAGCCCACACCATTCCTCTGACCCTGGAACTGGGAGTCCTCCCCTTCCCTTCACTAAAGTGTCCAAGTGGAACATGATCCTGAAGACTAAGAGGCCAGAACAATTAATACCAGCACCAGCAGGAGCACAGATCAGCTGCCTGTCCTTGCTGCTACTGCTGCCAGTCTGCCTTCTTCATGTCACCAGGAAATGGCAAGTGTGGCATTTGGGAACCCTCTGTCACATTGCTTGTCACCTCCTCCAAGCAGCAATGAGATGTGTGTAATAGAGCAGCAGCAGCAACACGTGGGGGTTATTGGTGGTGGTGGTGATGATGATGTTGGAGAAGCTAGGGTGGAAGAGCCACTGATGGCCTTTTTAGCAGAAACTGAGAAGGAATGCTGAGGAACAAGCTAGTGTGCCACAGACCACTGTGGACACAGTGGGAATGGGATCAACAAATGATGTGGGACTAGGACAGGTTCCATTTGCCAGTGCCAGCAATACTCCTGGCCCTAGTTGCAGTGCTGAATCTGAGGCAGTAGCAGCAACAGCAGCAACATTATCTGCTCCCACGGACAGTGCAGGGGAATGTGGAGAACAGGGTGAAAGAGGCCACACACTGTGCACATTACAGTTGCTGATGAGAGGCACAGTTCATGCTCTCAAGGGAAAAAATTATAGAAGAAATAATGGACAACTTATTCTTTTCTCCACATAGACTGGGGGCTACCTATTGTGCTGCTACTACTTCAGGCACATCACTGGAGAGAGTCGTGGCAAGTGGAACCTTCATCATCCATCATCCATGTTGACCCCATTCCCTTTCAGCTGCCTAATCATCCTGCTGCTTAAACAACTCAGCAGCAGCAGTAATTTGCAGTTGCAAATTCCACAATTATGGACTCAGGAGGACATTTGACAATGGCTAGTGGCCACTGGCCAAAATGACCTGCTGGCAAAAGGCCAGTAAGGCATTTTTATTTTTTTCTCAGAGCTTGTGCTTTGAAAATAAATAAATTAATTAATTAATTAAAAAAAATAGTCCTACAAAAAAATAAATAATACTACGAATCAATGTTTCCTTAGGGCTTGTGCCAAACAAACTTAAGTCCTACAAATCAATGTTCCTTCAGGGCTTGAGTCTTTAATAAGTGTAAGTCCTACAAAGGCCTCTAACAACAAATCTATCAAATCATCCTCTACAAAAATACTCTGCCAAGTCAAGTATCAGTTGACCCCAGTGGCAGCTTATGTCAGGGGGTTCCTGTCTCTATCATATTTTATTAATTTCAACTGATTAATTCCCCTTAGTTGTGTGTGACCCACCAGTGCAGCCACTACCACCCCCACAAATGTTGGATTGCCATCCCTGACACCCCTGAATAGCCCTGTGTTCAGAAATTTGTTGGGAATGGGATGTTATGGTTGATAGAACAGGAAAGTGAAGCTTTTCTGCTTTTGCACCTAACTCATTGCGTGGAAATCAATAGAAAGACTGAAAGTCTACCCACCGTATGGCAAGTTTGCCTTATTTTTCCACAGGCATATTATAAAATAAAATTGGTGTCATATTCCCAGAGCATGTTAGTCTGTTAGAGGAAGAGAGAGGAGCACATTTTGATCTAGAGAAGACAGGCTAATAGAAAGGAGTTGAAGCTTAGTTTTGATAATCTTGTAGGAAGGACATTTGTTCTTGTTATTAGGGGAGTCTGCTGGCATTCTGGGGTACACGAACAGAGAATGAAGGTTGACCCCAAATACCCCAAATTTCTTTGTGATTGACTGACTGGGAAGCTACAGACTCCTGTGACCCAAGTTCATCCTGGAAATACTTACTCTTGGGTCCCCACTGTTTTTTCTCCATGAGCATATATTCATTCCCCTCTGCACAAGTGAAAATACATTTTTATCTTTCTGATCCCTTTCCTATCTCAAATGGTACAAGACAGGGCTGCCCCTTCACTCCCCTTCTTTTTGTTTTAGCCTTGGAACCCCTGTTATGTTCTATCCATCTATCTACTGATATTGGAGGTCTTTCTGTGGCTGACTCAGACTAAAATGGCATGATTTGCAGATAATATGCTTTTCATTCTCTCTTACCCTTCCCAGTCCCTTCCTGCTTTGGTTCAGGTTTTTGAACACTTTAGCACTCTTTTGCTTTTTAAAGTAAAATGTTCCATATCTGAGATCGTCAATCTTACCCTCTCTCCCACCACTGCTACTCAGCAGCAGAAGCGATTTGCCTTTTGCTGGCAATTGCATACTATAAAACACCTGAACATTGTGATCTCTCACTTAGGAGATATTATATTCTTCATCTTTGATCCATTGATCGCTTCTTTTGAGAGAGACACCCCCATGTGGAAAGACTTTTGTCTTTCCTGGTTCTGTCATGTTAATGTACCTATTTCTACGTTATTGTGTATTTATCAGTGTACATTCCACTGTCTCACAGGAAGAGGCTACAATCACTTATGCTTTCCTCTATATGGAAATTCAAGAAGCCTCATCTGCCTCTTCAGTTGTTAACCCTCCCTAGTCATTCTGGGGGACTTGGTGTCCACAATATTGAAACTTATTATAAAGCTCCACTTCTTTCAAAACCCTCAGACAGTGCTCGTATTCACTGTAAGCCATAGGTCTTCGAACTGGGATAGACCTTACTAGACTCATCTGGTTTGACAAGCCCAGCTTCCACCCTGATGTTTTAGCCTACCCTTTCCTGGGTCATCTGCTCTCATTCTGGAGTAAATTAAATGCTTCCCATGGTCTTATCCTATACTCCTCTCCTCACTTACCTGTTGTTCAAAACCTTGATATTTTCTAACTCCCTTTGAGAAGCTATTCACAGGTGCCTTTTTTCACCATCATTTGCTCTTGAAGTGACGCTCTTTATTGCTCTTGTTGGCTGCTCCTCTCAAATGAAGCTATATGTTTGCTTGGAAGTCTGAGCTTTACATCACTCTTTCCCTTGAACAATGGTTCACTATTCACAGGTACTTATGCCTCCTGCCCTTTGATATAACTTCTAGGGAATCCAACTATATGTTTCTTACAAGCTGTACAGGACCCCACAGGTGCTGGCCTGAATGTTTCCGTGCCGATATTTGTTGTGTTCGATATGCACCATGGAGGTAGGCTGTATGCTCCATCTCTTGTGGATCTGCCAATCGCTACTGGGAGGAGGTGGCTGAGCATATTGGAAATATTCAGCATTTTCTGATCCCTGGGGAACCCTTATCTATATTATTTGCCCATGATCTTCCAGCTCCCCTTCTCTCTCATCCCTTGATCCGAAATCTTTGTTCTTGCCACTTACCACTGCTGCTAAATATCTCATTCAACTCCATTTTGGCTCTTCCATCTCTCCTTCTCTTTCTCATTGAATTTCTAGGGTGACAGAGGGGTGCCATGGCTAGCTTTTATGAGACCTACACTAGCATGACTGGGTGGTGTAGCAGTCTTCTTTGAGATGGTCTTCCCCTCGCCCCAGCCCCTCCTTTCTTACCCTTTCCTTTACCTTTTTATATCCCCTTTCCTCCTAATTTGTTTGTTCCTTGCTCTTTCCCATTGTTATGCTTCCCATTTCCTTCTTTAATGTTGTTCTATACGACTGGTGTACAGCTATTCTACTCTACAGCCATATCCTCTGTAGCCTGCTATGGTTGTGGTCCTGGTTTCAAAGGCAGGGGCTCAGCATATCTGTGACCATTAATGCACTCGGGGTTCACCTTGCCTCTGTACCATGCTAGTTTGGGGCTTTTGGACCTTTTGTCTGTATTGCCATTTGTTCACATTTATGTTTTTTCTTTCTCTGACTGCTGGTACTTTTATTTTTGATTATGTATACTGTACCACTGTTTTTCCTTTTTCTCTAATGTTTTCAGAGATAATAAAGCAGTCCTTAAAACTATTGTTTGCAGTCTTAATTTTAACATGGAAAGTCTTAAAGGGATAGTAATACTTAAATTTTACTATACCCAATCTTGTAGCCCTTAAAAAACTGAATTAAATGAACCCAGTGGCATCTCTCAAACCTTTATGGTTTGAGAGATATCCACTTTCAAAGTTCCCTCTCCCCTGACGTCAGTGTTCTATCTGACATCAGAGGAATCTGGTCCCAGAACCAGAGAAGGCTCTTCAGCAGAGCTGGGACTGTTATGGAAGAAGAAATCCTTCACTGAAATGGTCTTCTATATGTTCTTGCAAACCAAGCACACGTAGAAGACCATTTCAGTGAAGGATTTCTCCTTCCATAACGCGATCTGACATCAGGGGAGAAGGAACTTTGAAAGTGGGTACCTCTCAAACCATAAAGGCTTGAGAGATGCCGCTGGGCTCGTTTAATTCAGTTTTTTAAGGGCTACAAGTTGGGGGATATTAAAATTTAAGTATTCCTATCCCTTTAAGAAAAAATACGAGCAGACTTGCCCAGTGTACAGAAATCCATGAGTCTTAAAATTCAATGGCCTGAAATGTTACAGTGGTGCTGTTACTACATCATCTGATGGAGATTTATGGTCCATTGACCAGAGCTGGCCATAGGATGATGTAACAACAGTACCACTGTAAAATATCAGGCCATTGAGATACTGTACCTAACGTATTCATGTTTGAGCTGCAATAACATTTGAATAAAATGTCTCTCAGCAGTGGGAGTACTCTTGTTTTTATTTTTTTTTACATATTAAGCGTTACTATGCTTTTAAGAAGAGTAGAAAAGTACATCTTAGATGTACATGTAGAAAAGGTCTTTATAGTAAGCCCTGCCTAACTGGTTTAACAGTTTTGTAACACAGTTTAGCTGCTGAGTCATTACTTTTCAAGCTCTAACCTTATTATTCTATTAGTGTTTTGTGATTATAAATTTCATAATAGTCTTGCAGTTTTCTCATTCTAAAAATATCAGTGTTCAAAGCTGATTGAGAGCTACATTTGGTTGAACAGAAAATATGTTCTTGCTTTGGCATCTCATTTGTTTCTTTGTTGTTGTAAGAATGATTCCCAGCTAAGTCTAGATTGGTGAAATGAGTGATATTTCATTTTTAAACTAGGCCAGAAAGATGAAAGAATGTATATGTTTCTTTATGTTGTTCCTAAATCGAATATATGTTTTATGATGTTAATTCTTATAATAATTTTCCCTGTAAATTTTAGTTTTTATGACCAGAGATAAGATTTAACTATGGTGGAAGGCTATATGACCCATTGCTCTACAAACATCATTAATGTGCATATTTTCAAAACTGTTAATTTTGATTGATATATTGAGAAACATTATTTACTTACTGGTTAGGAACAACTCTTATGTTCAATTAGGGATCATGGCTGAAATATAATATCCTTCCACTTGCCTTATAAAGCAGAAATTGGTAAACTACTACCAATTTAGTGTATATCTAGAAATGTAATACAAACGTATGCTCTTATAAAGAAACTACATTTAAAAAAAGTTATAATTCAGTATTTTTTAAGTGTGGTAACAGGTACATTTCACATATTTTGCTCTTCATCTTTATAGTCACTGTTGTAGAAAAAAAATGAAATTGTCTTATTTCTCTGGAACATAATGCATTTTCCAGGAAATGTGCATATGTTTATATATATATCTTAACAAGGGTAATTTGGTATTATTACTAGAGGTGTACTAAAGGTCTCATTGTGTTCCGCAAGAAATTTCACAAAAACCACACGGTTGTAGTCTTTTTCACTTGAAAATCTGCCCTTAACAAACCCCTTAACATTTTCTCCTTTTTCGCTTACATCTAAAATGTTTTTTGCTATTTTTCCAATGGCTACAAGCTTTCTGCCCATTTACTTACATCCAAAAATGTGACATTTCCTGGCATTGTGCCTCTGAGACATGAAGCTGAAGAAGGCAGAACTGGATAGTAGTATTAGCATCAGCATTGATCAGCTGCCTTTTGCATGCTGCTAGTGCTGCCAGTCTGCCTTTTTAACCTCAAGAACAGATAGTGAGTGTAACTGTAAGGGACCCTCTGTCCCATTCGTCATCATCATCAACCAGTGAAACTCTCTGTAACGGTTTGTACAACACTCAGACACAGTAGATTAGAATAAAAAACAGTTTTATTAAAAGACACAATGAGAATACCCACATCGGGCTATAGTGTATCACAGTGGAATAAACAGGAAAATATAAATCATGGACATATGCCCCACAGGCCCAGTATACAATGGGAAGAAGGTTAGATACTGTCACAGGTCAGGCATAACAAGGCAACTTCAGCACAGCTTGGGTTAAAGTTCATAGATAGTAATGTCTCTCATGTGGTGAGTTTGGCAACGCCCAGCATGATGGTAATGGTTATCAAGAGACTGTGGTGCGAGATGTGGAAGCACCTTAGTCTGCAAATCAGGACTGAGACTTATACCCTCTGCTGTAGCAGTAACGGAGGCCACAATACTCTGCTAGAGCTTGAACAGACTTGAGCCACGGGCACCCGACAGGTGCTGTAACGGAAGCACAGTACTCTGCAAGAGCTGGTGGACTTCAGCCAATGGCACCCGACCGGTGCAGTAACAGAGACACTGTACTCTGCAAGAGCTGGTGGACTTCAGCCAATAGCACCCGACCGGTGCAGTAACGGAGGCACGATACTCTGCAAGAACTGATAATATTGAGCCAATGGCACCCTGCCGGTGCTGTAGCGTAGGCAACCATACACAGCAAGAGCTAACGGAACGCAACCACGGCTTATTGCCGGAGCGGTAATCTGAGGCAACAATAGCTCTGCGGAAATAATGGAAGGCTCAGTGATAATCGGAGGCAACAGTGCTCTGCAAGAGTTAACGGAAGGCTCAGTGGTAATCGGAGGCAACAGTGCTCTGCAAGAGTTAATGGAAGGCTCAGTGATAATCGGAGGCAACAGTGCTCTGCAAGAGTTAACAGAAGGCTGTCACGGTATTTGAAGACTCTCAGACTTAAGGTTTGGTAAAAATTTAACTTTATTAAAAAGTTAAGGCAATCCCATAGGGAATCATACATATATAACAATACAACAAGTAATGACAATATGAATAGGTTCTTCCGGCCTTGCCAATACTACTGGGCAAGGCAACCAAGTGACAGTTGCAAATATAGCAGTAGGCTCTACCGACCTTGTCAATACCGGGTAAGGCAACCGTGAGGTGTAACGTACCGGTTCTACCGGCCTTACCAATACCGGGCAAGGCAGCCTGAAGGAGTAGGCTCTACCGGCCCTGCCTATACCGGGTAAGGCAACCTTAGAGATGTACCGTAAGTAGGTTCTACCGGCCTTACCAATACCGGGCAGGGCAGCCTGAGGGAACACCGATAGTAGGCTCTACCGACCCTGCCTATACCGGGTAAGGCAACCTTAGAGATGTAACGTAAGTAGGTTCTACTGGCCTTACCAATACCGGGCAGGGCAGCCCACAAGAGGAGACCAAGCTGTCAGATGACAATAACAATAGAGTGGAATAGGAATCAATGATCTCGCTCAAGCAGAAGTCTCCAGACAACTGCAATAATAAGTTGGACAGCAACCGGCCCTCAGCGTCAGAATAGTCAAGGAGCAAACCAGCGTCCTCACGCTGGGACTAACTGTAACATAACCCACCAGGTTTAGTGGAGTAACCCAGCGTCCGCACGCAGGGACCAACAGTATATAATGCCACCAGGTTTAATGGAGTAAACCAGCGTCCGCACGCTGGGACCAACAGTAATCAGAGTCACCAGGTGTAATGGAGAAAACCAGTATCCGCACGCTGGGACCAACAGTAAAATGAACCACCAGGTTAAATGGAGTAGACCAGCGTCCGCACGCTGGAGCCAACAGTAACATGAGCTACTAGTTTAGATGGAGTAAACCAACGTCCGCACGCTGGAACCAACAGTATCATGAACTACTAGATTAGAAGGAGTAAACCAGCATCCGCACGCTGGGACCAGCAGGGATTGAGCCACCAGGTTAAATGGAGTAAACCAGCGTCCGCACGCTGGACCAACAGTAATTGAGCCACCAAGTAATGGAGTAAACTAGCGTCCGCACGCTGGACCAACAGTAATTGAGCCACCAGGTTAAATGGAGTAAACCAGCGTCCGCACGCTGGGACCAACAGTAATTGAGCCACCAGGTTAAATGGAGTAAACCAGCGTCCGCACGCTGGACCAACAGTAATTGAGCCACCAGGTTAAATGGAGTAAACCAGCGTCCGCATGCTGGACCAACAGTAATTGAGCCACCAGGTTAAATGGAGTAAACCAGCGTCCGCACGGTGGACCAACAGTGATATATCGCCGGAGCGAACAAGCACAATGTCGCCTCGGCGACAGGGGAAGGAGCGAGAGCCCTGAAACCAAGCGGAGGCTAACCGGAACGAGCACCGCTACACTGACAGATGACCGAAACAGAAGGAGCCACGGAAAGTAACCGGAACTGGCTAGAGAGACAAGCAGGCAGGAGACTCAGGAACTCAGGAACGAACAAGGCTGGAACACTGGAACCACTGGAACACAGGAACACCGGAACACAGAAACACTGGAACACTGGAACACCGGAACGCAGGATCCTCAGGCCCAAGCACCTGACAAGCAGGTCAGAACAAGTAATGTCAGAGACACCACGAAAGGGCAACCTGGAAGTGCCCAGACTGGGTTTAAAAAGGCTGTGTGAGGTGGGCTAACAGCAGACAGCCAATGAGGAACTTCCAGCAAGTGATAGCACGAATCACGGGCACCGTGATAAAGGCTCAGCAGTAACGAGATGCTCAGTCTGCTAGATGAACTAAGCGGAAATAAGAATGTCGCAAAGTGACACGGAGAACAGGAGTAGAATAGCTGGGCCGGATCTTAGCGCAGGAACGTCAGACAAGCCAGGTCAGGTCACGGAGCAGGAATGCCAGCCAGGCCAGGTTGAATCACGGAGCAGGAACGTCAGACAAGCCGGGTCAGGTCACAGAGCAGGAACATCAGCCAGGCTGGGTCGAATCACGGAGCAGGAACCAGAAGGAATAGTCAAACGGGCCAAGTCTCTACACAGGAACGCAGGAACACAGAAACACAGTAGCACTGGTACAGGAACACCACAAAAGAGCACCTGACAGGTGCCAGAGGCCCGGTATAAGAAGGCCATACTGGGCGGGCCAAACTAAGCTCAGCCAATGGGAGCGCAACACACAAAGAGTGACAGAAAAAAGCACGGGCACCATGATAGTACCCCCCTCTCAAAGACCCCCTCTCCCTGCAGGAGGTCTTGGTTTCTGAGGATATTTAGAGTGGAAGTTGTGCAACAGTCTAGGCACATGGAGGTCCTTACAATCAACCCAGGAACGTTCCTCAGGGCCATAGCCCTTCCAATGAACCAAATATTGCAACTTCCTCCTAAATCTACTAGGATCAATGATAATCTGGACTTCATACTCCTCCTGGCCCTGAACGTCACTGGAGTGGTAGTGTAGCGGTTGCAAATCAAGGATTTCAAGAGAGATACGTGGAACACATTATGTATACGCATAGAGGCTGGGAGTTCCAATGCGTATGAGACTGGATTAACTTTACGGATAACCTTGAACGGACCAATGAACCGGGGAGCCAACTTATTAGAGGGCACCTGCAAATTGAGGTTTCTGGAAGAGAGCCATACCCTATCCCCCACCTGAAATGAGACCGCTGGTAGCCGTCTGCGATTCACGTGCTGCTGATGTCGCTGGAATGACAGACTGAGGGTCCTCTGAACCTGAGCCCATGTGGAATGAAGTTGTGCCATATGCTTATCCAGGGCAGGAATTTGTTGTGACTGAAATGAGTCCAGGAGCAGGCATGGCTGGAACCCGTAATTAATGAGAAACGGAGAGCCCCCGGACGATGAATTAACTGCACAATTCCTGGCAAACTATGCCCATGGCAACAGGTAGGCCCAGTTATCATGATGATCAGTGACAAAGCAACGCAGGAAGTGTTCAAGTCCCTGATTGGCACATTCAGTGGCCCCATTGGTCTGGGGGAGATAGGCGGAGGAAAAGGACAATTGGATGCCCATCTGGCCACAAAATGCCCTCCAAAACCTGGACACGAATTGGCTCCCACGGTATCACGGTTCCCGTGCTTCCCTGTCAATCTTTGCTGGGTTGCTTGTACATTGGAGGATGCTGATTGGCCCGCCCAGAATGTTCCTTTATATAGTGGGCTCTGGGCACTTGTCAGTTGCCCTTTCGTGGTGTTCCTGAGCCTGCGCCTTGTTGCTGTGTTTCTGCTTTCCTGTTTGCCGACTTGGCTAGTCTGACCATCCCATTGTTACTGCTCCGTGATTGACCTGGCTCTGGCTGACGTTCCTGCTCTGTGATTGACCCGGCCCTGGCTGACGTTCCTGCTCCGTGATTGACCCGGCTCTGGCTGTCGACTCAAGCTCCAAGTACCGATCCGGTTCCGGTTGGGATCCGTTGCTGTATCTGTTCCTGTGTTCCTGCGTGTTCCAGGTCGCCGGCTGGCGACATTCTGAACTGTGTTTGTGTTGCTCTGACTAATCCTCTCTTCAGTATAGGACCGTTGCCTGAGCCTGTTACTTTTGCACTGCAGTGCTAGTACCCGTGTATGACAAGTTTTAACCCTTGCTGTGCCGGATGCCTCTGATCTCTGAGCCTGTATTCTTACTTGCCAAGCCAGTGTATTCCTTACGAGCCAGTTAACACTGAATGTGCCTACCTGACCAGACCTCCCTATTTGCACTAGCAGAGCTGTAGCCTTTCCGGTGCCGTTACACCGCAACCATGCCGGCTGGCGTTGGCTCCTCCGTTTGCTCTTGCTGTTTGTGCTCCATTGGACACCAGTGTGGTGTTCCGGTCCAGGTCACCTTTAGCGCTCATTGTGTTACTACCGTATTACCATCCGTTGGCTCACTATCGCTTGTGCAGTAGTCATGCGCTCTGGCACCCAAGGGGTGCGTACGGCTCTTCTCCCATTGGTATAAGCAGGGTTATATCCGTGACAAGGTTAAGAGCGATTCCGATTCTGGTCCATCTACTTGCAGTGGCTCTACTCCAGATTATTCCACTAAGGTGGTATAGGCTTGGTCCTGGGCATTTGCTGGTCAATCTGGGTGTTCATTTCCAAAAGTTCTGATAGTGATTAGTTCAGTCACACAATACACCCTTCTCTTCATCATCAAGAGACTGATATCTATTCTGGGCGTTGGCCAATCAGTGTACCTGTCTAGTTCATTTTCTCCACATTTAACCCTGTGTTTGCTTATCTGTAATCTTACTCTGTTAGACATACTTGGGCCTGTATCACAGTTACCATTCTTGGCCCCCAGGGGCACTGTTCTTCATTTTTATTTTCAATAAAACTGTGTTTTACTATATCAGTGTCTGAGTGTCAGAAAACCGTTACACAAGGTCAGAGACCACCACTCTGGGTACCCCATGCAAGCGAAACAAATATAATAGTCAATTCCTGGGCTGACAGAAGGCCAGTGAGAGGCACGAAATGAGCCATTTTCGAAAATCTATCAACCACCATTAGGATAAATGTATACCCCCTAGATGCAGACAACTCTCCCAAAAAGTCACTAGATATGTGGGACCATGGACGTTCACCATTAGGTACCGTCTGGAGTAGGCCCACTGGGAGATGCCTGGGGGTCTTAGCAAGAGCACAGGTGGAACAGGCTGCAGTAAAAGCAGAGCAATCGGCTCTGAGGGAGGGCCACCAAAACAATTGTGACAGAGACCATATCAGTTGGTCCCTCCAAATATACCCAGCAGCCTTAGAGGCATGGTATGTTTCCAACAATCGGGTTCGAAACAGCTCATCCACAAAACACTTGCCCACTGGGGTTTCTGGGGGAGCCCTCGCTTGAGAGGCCAAAATCTCTTCCCCCAGTGGCGAAGTGATGCTAGTGCGCACTATTGCTAGGATACGGTCAGGCTGAATAATGGGTACCGGGTCTTCATCCCTCTCGATGTCCGACGCAAACTGTCTGGACAGGGCATCTGCCCTAACATTCTTAGAGCCTGGTAGGTAGGACACTACAAAATTGAACCAAGACAGAAAAAGTGCCTACCTAGCCTGTCGAGAGGATAGTCGCTTAGCTTCCGAGAGATAAATCAAATTTTTGTGGTCAGTTAAGATTAGCACCGGGGTTCTGGTACCTTCCAATAGGTGACACCACTCTTTGAGAGCAAGAATAATAGCCAGAAGCTCTCTGTCACCAATCTCATAGTGGCTCTGGGCAATGGAGAGTTTTTTAGAAAAGAAGCCACAAGGTCTAAGAGCGCCACCTCCCACAGGACGTTGGGACAGCACTGCCCCAACCCCGACTTCAGAGGCATCCACCTCCAAGGTAAAAGGCAGGGCGGGATTGGGGTGGGACAGCACTGGAGCCGAAGCAAAAGCAGATTTCAGAGCCTCAAAGGCAGATTCAGCTGCCTCGGACCATTGTTTGGGATCAGCACCTTTATGTGTTAAGTCAGACAGTGGTTTCACAATGGTAGAGAAGTTATAGATAAACTTTGTATAATAATTGGCAAAGCCCAAAAAATGCTGGATGGCCTTCAACCCCTTGGGACGAGGCCACTGTAAGACAGCTGCCAATTTTTCTTGGTCCATAGCAATGCCATCTTTAGAAATTACGAACCCCAGGAATGGTACTTGGGACCTGTGAAATTCGCACTTCTCTAGTTTACAGAACAGTTTATTCTTGCGCAATCGCCGCAAGACCTCAGAGACATCCCTGATATGCTGGGTAAGATTGGCAGAATGGATCAATATGTCGTCAAGATAAACCACCACACAGGACTGCAACATATTACGCATGATGTCATTAATGAATTCTTGGAACACCGCAGATGCATTGCATAAGCCAAATGGCATCACCAGATATTCATAGTGCCCATTTCTGGTATTAAAGACCGTCTTCCACTCATCACCAGCCTTAATCCTGATCAGGTTATATGCCACCCGTAAATCAAGTTTAGTAAAAATGGAAGAGCCCTTTAACCTGTCAGATAACTCCATAATGAGAGGAATAGGATAGGCATTCTTAGGCAACAGTTTGTTTAGCCCCCGGTAATCGATACCTGGTCTAAGCTCGCCACTTTTCTTTTTCACAAAAAAGAACCCAGCCCTTTGGTCACTTGTGGATTATTCCCGTTCTCAGGGCGTCCTCAATGTATTCCTCCATAGCCCTGTTCTCCTCACAGGACAATGGGTAAGTGCGACCCCTAGGGGGCCCCACACCCAAGGTAAATCAATAGCGCAGTCATAGGGTCTGTGCTGGGGCAATGCGCTAGCCTCCCCCTTGCTGAATACGTCACTGAATTCTTGGTATTCAGCTGGCACGGTAGGGGAGGTACAGAGAATCTTAACCGGATGCGATATACAGTTTCTGGCACAATGCTCAGACCAAGATTTCACTTCACATCTCTGCCAGTTAAACTGGGGATTATGTAAACGTAGCCATGGAAACCCCAGAATGACCAAATGATTAGGAGATCGAATAATTTGAAAACGTACCTCCTCCTTGTGAACGGCCCCAATAGACATAGTAATAAGAGTAGTCTCCCTGGTAATGAATGCTGGTTCCAAAGGTCTGCCATCAATGGCCTCAATAGCCAGGGGAGACTCTCTATTGAGTAAAGGGATCTTGTGTAATTCAGCAAAGGATTGGTCCATGAAGTACCCCACAGCATCGGAGTCCACTAATGCCCTGGCTTCCACGGACCGGTTTGCCCAAGAAAATACCATCTGGATGGTGGGTTTCAGTGAACTTGTGTCAAGGGACTGTTGTACACTACCTAGCGCCTGTCCCCCAAAGTACCCTAGGTGCATCCGTTTCCCGGCCATACCAGACAAGTTTGTAATATGTGCCCAGCCTTCCCACTATACAAGCATAAGCCCTGTTTTTTACGGTATACCCTCTCCTCCTTCGTAAGTCTAGTAAACCCAAGCTGCATTGGTTCACCATTCTCCAGTAACCATCCAGGAGGAATGGGCGGTGAGGGTGGGTTTAAAAGACTACCATGCCCATAGTTTCAGGACCTTGCCCTTTTTGCCAACTGTCTCTCATGGATGCGGGAATCAATAAGCATGACATAGTCAATGTACTCTTCCAGATCACTAGGTACATCTTTGGCAGCTATTTCATCCTTAATGGACTCGGATAGGCCCTGGGCAAAGGCTTCCACTAACGCCTCATTGTTCCATCCCAACTCTGCTGCCAAGGTCCAAAATTCGATGGCGTAATCACCCAAGGTACGGTCGCCCTGCTGTATCTCCATTAACCTTTTGGCAGCAGAGGCAGCTCTGCCGGGAACCTCAAACACTCTGCGGAACTGCCTTACAAACTCCTTGAAGTTCAGCGTACAAGGTTTGGCATTCTCCCACAAGGGGTTAGCCCATGCCAGTGCTTTGCCCGTCAATAATGATATCATAAAACTGACCTTGCTTCTGTCATTCGGAAATGCTTGGGGCGTGAGTTCCAAGAATATCTCCAACTGGTTAATGAAGCCCCTGCATTGGTTAGGTTCGCCGTCATATCTCAATGGTAACCGCCGTTAGGTCTCTCAAATGTTTAGTGGAAACTACAGACAAATTATCCGGTGTCAGAACTGGAGGGGCCACCGGATTCAGGTTAGGTTTGTCAAGATGTACCATACGCTCAAGTTAAGTTTGCAAGGCCAGTGCCAACTGATCTAGGCGTTGCTCATGAACATCCATTCTCCAGTGGATTTTCTGTGTATTACCTTCACCCTTGCTGTCTGAGGTCATGGCCCTTTCGTGCTGCTACAGTTTTCAAGACACTCAGACCAGTTGGTAAAGTAAAACACAGTTTTATTGAAAAAAAATAAATAAAAGAAGCGCCCTCTATAGGCGAAAATAGAGATAATTAATACAATCAGAGTAGCTATACAGGTAAGCCATTGAGTACAATGAACACTATAGCAAATCACAGTGATGGCCACAATAGCCAGGCTACTCAAGGGTTAAATTGCAAAAGACAGTCTCAATTGTGGAGTTTGGCACGCCCAAGGTGGTGATAAGGCTGTAGATGTAGAGCACTGGAGGCTGAATACACAGCCAGTACTGCCTTGAATTATCTCGGTGCATAGCCCCCACGGGCATAGCAAAGAGAAACACAATATCTGCAAGTGCTAGAATCGGTAGCCCCCACGGGCGTAGAAATGACGGCAAAAATATCTGTTAGTGCTTGAACCTGTAGCCCCCACGGGCGTAGGAATGACGGCAACAATATCTGTTAGTGATTGAGTCGGTAGCCCCCACGGGCGTCACACTGAGACTGCTAGCATGCAAGAGCTCTTCTTTGGCCCCCACGGGCGTTAGGAATGATAACCGGTGATCCGGTGACTTGAGCCTGTAGCACCCACGGGCGTATACCGGAGAAACCTGCAAGAGCTTAGCCAATAGCCCCTACGGTCGTAATTCCGAGACTGCTGTAACCGTAGAGATGGTCAATAGCCCCACGGGAGTATACCGGAGACCACTCAGAGCTGTAGGAGAGGTGAGCCAATAGCCCCCACGGGCGTATACCGGAGACAATGCTAGAGCCAATGGCGCCACACCTGGCACGGAATATAATACCGACTACTCTGCTAGATGGATGTTTGAGCTGCCGACCAAAGCAACTATACAAGCGGCCAGCTCGGCAGAAGTAGCAGTAGACCAGAGTAAGCTCAGCAATAACGTGAAGGCTTACATGGAAGATACCAGCACAGAACGGGTTAAGCAGCTCTTACAGCAAGGCTTAGTGAACAGTGCAATGCTCAGCAAGTAGCAGGAAGGCTCAGAACGATAACACAGCTCAGCAATCTGTAACGGAGACTCAGCACAGTAAGCACTACACAGAGGAAGCACTATGACAGTTGACAATCGGTCCAGTGCTGGGCCTTGGTGGAAGTCAGAATGTCGCCACGGCGACAACTGCGCAGGAAACAGTCCACGAAGGTCACTGGAACAAGCTGGTTCAGAACACGTAGAAGGAAGTCAGCCAGGCCGGATTGGTACACGGAGGTGGTTCTCAGACAAGCTGGATCAGTCACAAGCAGGAACGTCAGTCAGGCCGGGTCAGTACACGGAGGTGGTTCTCAGACAAGCCAGATCAGTCTCGAACAGGAACGTCAGCCAGGCCAATTCGGTACACAGGAATCAGGATCAACAGAATACAGCAACACTGGCTCAGGAATACCACGAAAGGGCGAGTGACAGATGTCAAAGGCTGAGTATAAAAAGGTCACTGGAGGCGGGCCAAACCTGCTCAGCCAATCAGAGAGCACCACAAGCGAGAATGACAGCCAAGGGATCACGGGCACTGTGATACTTTGGCCGCCATTTTCTTCCTAATGCGAGAATAGATTAGTATGGAATAGTCAATAAACTTGTCCAAATTACTCGGCAAGTCATTGGGCTGCTATTTCATCTTTGATACGGTCACAGAGACCCTGAGCAAATGTTGCCACGAGAGCCTCATCATTCCAGCCCACCTCCGCTGCCAATGTGAGAAATTCAATAGCATATTCTGCAACAGTCCGGGATCCCTGCTGGATCTCCAACAATCTTTTGGCAGCAGAGGCGGCTCTTCCTGGGATTTCGAATACTCTATGAAATTATCATGGTGCCCGTGCTTTCTGTCAGTCTCTGTGTGATGCGCTCTTATTGGTTGAGCTATGTTTGGCCCGCCCAGTATGGCCTTTTTATACTGGGCTCTGGCACCTGTCTGGTGTCCTTTCGTGGTGTTCCTCTACCTGTGCTGACTTGAGTTGCTGTGTTCGCGTGTACCGACTTGGCCCGTCAGACTACTCTGCTTCTGGTTCCTGCTCCATGATTCGACCCGGCCTGGCTGACGTTCCTGTTCCGTGACCTGACCCTGCTTGTCTGACCTTCCTGCTCCGTGATTCAACCCGGCCTGGCTGACGTTCCTGCTCCGTGACCTGACCCAACTTGTCTGACGTTCCTGCTCCGTGATCCGGCCCGGCTCTCCTGTTCCTGCTTCATTGTGTTGTTTGGGCGACATTCTGACTCCCTCTTTGACTGGGCCTACCTGGCAGTGTGTTCTGTGTTGAGTCCGTTACTGCTATGGCAGTGTACCTATTGCTGAGCCTTCCATTAACTCTTGCAGAGCTTACTGTTGCCTCCGTTACTGCCACGGCAGTGTACTTGTTGCTGAGCCTTCCGTTAACTCTTGCAGAGCTTACTGTTGCCTCTGTTACTGCTACGGCAGTGTACCTATTGCTGACCGTTCCGTTAACTCTTGCAGAGCTTACTGTTGCCTCCGTTACTGCTACGGCAGTGTGCCATTGGCTGGGCCTCCCATTAACTCTTGTAGAGCTTCACTGTTGCCTCCGTTACTGCTACAGCAGTGTGCCATTGGTTGAGCCTTCCGTTAACCCTTGCAGTACTCCTTGTTGCCTCCGTTACTGCTGCGACTGTGCGCCATTGGCTGCATTTCCGTTCAGCTTTTGCAGAGAACCCTGTTGCCTCTGTTTCTGCTACAGCAGTGTGCCATTGGCTTTGTTACATTCAGCTCTTGCAGAGTACTGTTGCCTCCATTACTGCTCCGGCAGGGTGCCATTGGCTCTATTCCATTCAGCTCTTGCAGAGTATTATTGTTGCCTCCGTTTACTGCTACGGCAGTGGGTATAAGTCTCAGCTCTGCTCTGGCAGATTACCAGTGCTCTGTCTCCATTCTAGTACTACAGTCTCCTATTCACTGTTATTCCATCATACTGGGTGTTACTGAGAACTCACCACAACAGAGACTGATTATATCTATTGGGACTTTAACTCATGCTGTGCTGCTAATCTGGGTATTCACCCTATCATGCCTGACCTGTGACAGTATATGAACTCCCTCGCTTCCTGTTATACTGGTCCTGTGTAGGCATATGTATCTAAGTCCTGTATTGCACCTGTATAATTCTGCTGAAATACGCTATAGCCCGTTAAGGGTAATTATCATTGTGTTTGTTTCAATAAAACTGTGTTTTATCCTAAACCACTGTGTCTGAGTGTTGAACAAACCGTTACAGAAATGCTCTTAAGAACTCATTAAAGTTCTTGGTACATGGTTTTGTTGCCTCCCACAAGGGATTTGCCCACACCAGTGCTCTGCCCGTTAGCAAAGAAATCATGAGCCCAACCTTACTTTGGTCACTAGGAAAGGCTTGAGGAGTTATCACTAGGAAAATCTCCAACTGGTTTATGAACCCTCTGCACAGGGTAGGTTCGCCATCGTACCTAAGCGGTAATGGAGCCGTAGCAGTTAACCCTCTATTCGAGTTTGCGTGCGTCACGGATTGAGCTCCCGGTGTCATAACTTGGGAGACCACCGGGGCCTGTACTAGTTTATCCAAGTGAGCGGTACGCTCTAGTATAGTTTGTATGGCCAGCGCCATCTGGTCCATACGCTGCTTGTGTATATCCATCCTCCAATGGATACTTTGTGCATTACCATCACCTGTTCCATCTGAGGACATGGCCCTTTCATACTGTAACGGTTTTCAGTACACTCAGAGGCAGGCAGTTTGGTAAAACACAGTTTTATTGAAAACCAGACAGAATAAAGTAACCCTTGCGGGTCCAGCAATAGTACACACTTAATACTGACACAGGAAAGGGTACAAAATAGCATTAACCCACACGGGTCCAGTACATATATCAGAGAACATATATATATATACTGACGCAGGTCAGGTTACAGTTTGTGTGAATTAGTGATATAACAATTGAAGGTGTTATTAGGCCGGGAGGCTGGTAGGCCCTAATAGCGAGGACCAGGAAGCACTCTGTACAGGAGTGACACAATAGCCCTCAAAGGGTGAGCAAGGCCCTCAAGGAATCACAGACTACTGGACAGTGCTGTAACCAGAGGAACAATGGAAGGCCAAACTGAATCTGCATGAGCTGCGACCCAATGATAACAGCACCGGACAACATGGGTACAGATGCTACTGAGGCACCCAGGAGACCAACCTCAGTAAGGGAGCAGTAACAAGCCAAGCGTATAGTATGCCAATGAGAATATCTCCTACCCGGGTGAGCACTGGACAGCAAGGGTTAATAGACACTCAGGCTTGATGGTGACTGCTAGGTGGTAGAGACGACTGAGGTGCCCAGGAGACCAACCTCAGTAAGGGAGCAGTAACAAGCCAAGCGTATAGTGAGTAAACAAGATCAGCTTCACCCCTGGTGTTATGGAGATACTAGGCACAGGAGTGTAAATGGGTCGCACTAACAGAATGGTTAAACAGCACTCGAGGCAACCAGTGGGTCAGCACTCTCTAGACAGAGCACAGGAAAGTACTCTCTACCGGAATACCAGGCACGGTAGTGAACCGGACCAGAGACA
Source organism: Rhinophrynus dorsalis (assembly GCA_037306005.1). Lineage (NCBI taxonomy): Eukaryota > Metazoa > Chordata > Amphibia > Anura > Rhinophrynidae > Rhinophrynus > Rhinophrynus dorsalis. The sequence goes on from CM074720.1 coordinate 293,109,342, forward strand.
CACAGAGCAGGAACGGAAGCCAATCCGGGTTGATGCACAGCACAGGAACATCAGCCAGGCATGAGTGACAGGGCACAGTACTTAAAGGCTAGCACTGGGTGGAGCAATCTCACGTTAGCCAATAAGAAGGCTTCAGGAACAATGTGTAAAAATGTCGCCAGTAATACACGGGCACCGTGATAATCATCACCACCACCACCACTAGTCTCTACATGCTGTTGTTGCTGCTGCTGCTCTATTCCAGTCACACTTGCCATTGCATTTTGACCTGAAGAAGAAGGCAGACTAGCACTAGCATAAATAGCAGCAGGCACAGACAGCTGATCTGTGCTCCTGCTGGTGGTGGTGGTATTAATTTTCAGCCTGCTCCCCTTCCCCAACACCAGTTCTGGCCTCTTCAGGTTCATGTTCCACCTAAACACTGTAGTGAAGAGAAGGGGAGGACTCCCAGTCCCAGGGTCTGGATGTTGTAAAATGTTTCCCCTACCACTCCGGCTGCTTCACCATTACTGCTACTACTAACACCAACCACATCAAGTTCAGCCACAGATTATTCCTCCTCAGTCTCACAGTCACTTGTAATATCTGGATATTGTTGATTACCCCCTCCTTCACTCCTAAAGCTAACAAGCTGCTGGACCTTAGTACCAGTAGTACTAGCAGTGGCAGGACTGCTTGGAAATGGCAAGTGTGATTTAGGGTTCCTTGCTGTCACACTTGTCATTTTCTCCTTCCCCCCTGAGTACTACAAGAAACACTAGCAGCAGGCAAAGTATTTGTGGAAGCAGGTTCAGTTCTGGCAGCAGGTTCAGTACTAGCAATAGGTTCAGCACTGGCAGCAGGTTCAGTACTAGCAACAGGTACAACACTAGTGGCTGCAGGATCAGAAATGGTGGCACTGGCAGCAGGGGCAGCACGTCTGGCAACAGGTACAACACTAGTGGCTGCAGGATCAGAAATGGTGGCACTGGCAGCAGGGGCAGCACGTTTCGAAACAGGTACAACACTAGTGGCTGCAGTTGCATAAATGGTGGCACTGGCAGCAGGGCAGCACGTCTGGCAACAGGTACAACCCTAGTGACTGCAGTTACAGAAATGGTGGTACTGGCAGCAGGGGCAGCAAGTCTGGCAACAGGTACAACACTAGTGGCTGCAGTTACAGAAATGGTGGCACTGGCAGCAGGGGCAGCAAGTCTGGCAACAGGTACAACACTAGTGGCTGCAGGATCAGAAATGGTGGCACTGGCAGCAGAGGCAGCATGTCTTGCAGAAGGCACAGGCAGCTGACCTGTCCTGCTCTCACTATCCTTTTCTCTCTTCCTTCTCATTCCCTTTTCTCTTGTCCTTCCCTTTCCTCCCTTCCTTCCCTTTTCTCCCTTCCTTCCCATTTCCTTTTCTCCCTCCCTTCTTATTAAATTCCCCAAGATCCCTTGGGGTGATTTAGGGGGACTGGACAGCATTGGTTGAGTACTGCTAGTCACTTCCTCCTCCTCCTCCTCAGACTCAGTGGACACATAATAAGGGTCCTTCCAGTTCCTCTTTTTGCTGCTCATAGTGGTAGGAGTCACAATGAGCCTCTCCTGCCTCAATTTTTACTAAATATCACAAGAGAACAGCATAGCACATCTATCTCACTCTGTAGCTGCTTCTATTGTGTCTCCCTTCAGCGAAAACATCACTTTTTTTAGCGGAAGTTTGAAAACATTGTAAATTAATGGGCGAAAACTTTTTAGCCATTGAAAAAATGGCAAAAAATTTGGCCAATTGGCCAAAGATGAGAAATTTTTAACTGCTAGTTTTAAAGCGGATTTTCCCACGAAAAAGTGGATAACAACAGGGTTTTCACAAAATTTCTCACGGGAACACGGCAACAACTTTCACCCATCCTTAGTGCTAGGCATTTTGGCTAAGCTTTTATGAAAGACTTTGATATGGTAAGAGGACAGGATGGAAGTGGGATGTGAAATGGCAATATAATGCTGAATGCTCGCAAGACAGAGTTTGCGGGAAAAGGGGGAAAGCTTTTGTGACAGATGACAATAGGAGGCAAATGCAAGTGTAACAAGAGAGAAGAATGGGAGGGAGGGCTTGATGTGATGGACAAATTACAGGAAGATGGGTTGAGCTTTAGCTTAAGAATTACATGTATTCTATGCCAGAGCTTTACTGATGATGGCTTTGGAGGAGGAGAGGAGGGTTTTCATTGTATTAGGTCCTGGAACTTGGGGAGAATGAACGGTGAGGGTTGGCTTATAGATTCAACTTGAAAAATTCCTGAAATTTAAAATGGGAAAGGGCAGCTTTATGGGAGGAAAGAACTGTGAATATGGATTTTTTGGAAAAGGGAAAGCCAGGTGAGTTTGTGTAAGATCATAATATCTGTGGAGGATGATTTACATTTGGTGATGTGAGCTTTTGCTAAATTATCTGTGAAGACAATGACTGGTTAACCTGACCATGAAGGTCCCCATTGTGTTCCCAATAAAAAATTCACAAAAACCACATGGATGTTCACTTTTAAGCAGAAAAATCCAACTTAAAGTCCTAAAAATATTCAACATTTTCATCTATCGCCAAAAATGTTTAGCAATTTTTTTCAATGGCTACAAACTTTTAGCCCCTTTACTTAGATGTACTATTCATGGCAAAAAACATGACATTTCCAGGAAGTAAAACACAGAACAAGCAGCTAGAGAGGGAGAGAGGGAGCTAGTCTGTTTTGCATTCTGAAATTTAAGGAAGCAGAGGCTCATAATGTGTGCTATCACTATAAGCACCTGGATGATAAAAAAAGGAGGAGCTGGAAGGACCTTGATGTATCCAGTGAGTATGAAGGAGGAAGTGACCACCACCAGCACTGAAGGGGGTGGAAGCTCTGATTCCCCAGACCCAATGATGCCCAGTCTCCCAACACCTTTTCTTGGTATCTGTTTCAAAATAGTGTCACAGGAAGACGTGAGTAACTGTATGAGCAGTACAGGTCAGTTGCCTGTCCCTGCTACTACTGCTTGCAGTGGGCTTATTTGTGATACTCAGGAGGTGGGAAGGAGGAGATGATGGCAAGTGTGATAGCAGGGGACCCTAAGTCACACCTGACCCCCAAGAAGTCCCACTACTCTATGACAAAGCAGCTAGAGACTCATAGTCATGGGAGTAAGGGAGGGGGTGATGGTAAAGAATCTCATTCTGAAGTTGATGCTGTAACTGTTTGTAACGGAAGCTGCGAAGGGACCGCGTCACCTTCCGCCGTCGTTCCTGGGTCTCTCCTTCTCGACGCAGATAAGCGCCGTCGGATGCACCAGTTGAAGTATGGGCAGTCACTGGAAGCAGCCGCAGGATCACTGGAAGCAGGGAAGCATGGAAGAGTCCACGTCGCCGCCTGACAGTCCACGAAGTTAGGTCGCAGGAAACTGGCAGCAGGCAGTCGGCGATTCAGGATACTTGGCGCAGATGGGTATCAGAGTGGATACTTTAGACCATAAGCAATACAAGACTCCAGGACTCCTTGTTCACTCCAAAACAGAACTCTCTTTATTGACACAAACTACAGATATTTATATACAGTACAGTGCATTGGATCACATGGGGAAACTGATACAATAGGGAACATGATTAAATCAGACAAAAGCCAGCAACAGCTGGTCTTAGCAGATACAATGACTCAGACAGGGTTACATCTCAGATACACAGGGGTTTGATTGAACAAAGACTTGAGGGCGTGAACTAATTACCACATGGCAGGGGGTCAACATAGTGAATGGCTGGAGTTGCTATAATCCACATCTTAGGGACAGTGGCCCAAGGTTGGAGCCTTTGATTGACTATTTTGAATGCCCTGCCCCAACTTTGATCAATCACTGGTCTGCCTACCATTTCCCATGTTAAGCTAAGGAAGATATTTGCATACCTGGTAGTTGGTGATTGCACAAACCTTCAAATTGGACAAGTACAATTAAACACATACAATATTTGAAAATACATAAAACCAAACTTAATACACAAACCAATGTTCATAACTATAAGTCTTTGTTCCTGGCAATAGCTGGCCAGTTCGTATGCCAGAGCCCACAGCTACATCCAAGCAGGGCACCAAGGTCCATAGTTTTTAAGTAAATAGTTTGTGGTCCAGACAAGGGCTCAGTAATGGGTAGGATCCGTTACACTGTTAGTTACAACATCAGTGCCATTACTCCCAAGACACTGAGTCTCTAGCTGGTGGGACTACCATGATTGTAGCTGATCCTCCTGCTGAGGTGGAAGGGGAAGTGAAGCCAAGCAGCCAGACTAGTGGTCAATAGCACCCACAACATCCCCCTGACCCTTTGATACTTCTTCTCCCAGCATTGGGACACTGAGACTTGATGCTTACACTTGATACTATAAGCACATATCAGCTATCTGTTCCTGCTGTACTACTGTCAGTCTGCCTTCTTCACCTCTAGAGAAGGCAAGTGTGACAGTAGGGGGACCTCCGTCACAATTGTCATCACCTCCAACCAGTGAGACTCTAACAGAGCAGCAGCAAGGAGGAACTGGTGGTGGTGATGATGAGGGTGTAGCAGATGGTGCATCACCAGAACTAGCAGCAGTGATGATATTGCAGCAATGTTGCTGTAATTCCTGCTGCTGAGTTGCAAGGGCAGCATGATGAACATGTGCAGGCTAGTGTGCCACAGACCCCTGTGGACACAGTGGGAATGGGGTCCAGCAGTAATGATGTGTGATTAGGACAGGTTGCACTTGCCAGCAGCAGTACACCTCCTGGCCCTAACTGTAGTGTTGATTCTGAGACAGCAGAAGAATCCTCTGTCCCAGCCAGAGAAGGGGATTGTGAAGGAGAAGACCCCCCCCCCCAGGTAGTCTCATTGTATCTAGTATGGGTTCTGTTCCAGAACCTGTAGTCAAAATTCTGGATATCTACTATCAACTGATTGTAAGAAGCATTTCCACCTACTACTACACCTACTACTATGGATTTTGTGTTACATATAAAAAATGTTGAGTTACCTAATGAAATGATGTTACTGTTGTGCAGTATGGATGTGGTGAGCTTATACACCTCAGTTCTGCATTATGAGGGTATACAGTGTGTATATGATGCTCTTTCCAAGAACAGACTTTACCTTCCAAAATACAATTCTTGATGGATCTGTTGGAAACTGTTCTTTAGTGTTGGGGCTAACTTTTATCACCAGAAACAAGAATCTACAATGGAGGCTATTATGACTCCAGCATATGCTTATATTTTTATGCATGTTATGGATAAAAGCATGTTTCTGGACAATCCTCAATTCAGCGAAAAGATCAAACATTACTGTTGTTGTATTGATTATATGTTTTTCATCTGGTCTGGTACTTAGAGAACTGGAAAATATTCTAACACACATTAACTCCATACATAAGACCATCCAATACTCTCTAGAGTACAATATACAGAGGATACATTTACTGGAAGTTCAAATTTGTTGTGGAAAAATAACAAACTCTACACTGATTTGTACTGTAAACCAACAGATAAAAACAATCTGTTATTGTACTCTATTGATGATGATGAGTCAGTTGATAAGAGTACGTAATTGATTAAATCAATGGAAATGATTAATATATTCAGTGATAGGGGATATATAAAATCTAACCTAGTTAAAGACAGAGAATGTGTCAGAAAGCAAAATAAAGATGCTTTGTTGGCTACAACCCCAAAAAAGATAGTGAATAACATCCCATTTGTAAACACTAGTAAAGAAGCGCTCCAAATCTCTTTGAAATGCATAAACTTTTATTGGACAAAAGACTAATAAAAAATAAGCAGTACATAATGCATGGACACAAACAGTGCTATAATATGTAATATCCTCTCAAATGACTAAAAATCAAATCAAGTATGTTTTATACTAATCTCTAAAAAAAAAGGTACCAAAAAGCACACAAAATAATGCAAAAAATAGTGATACCACTAAATAAGTTGATATTCTCACATAAATATAGCAGTGACTCCTCTTAGAATTTCACCCTTATAAGGGCAATTGACCAGTGTCTGGTTATATAAGCAGGCAGGTGTAGTTGTATTAAAGTTTCCTCTCCCGATCAGTATAGTGAATGTGTTTCAGGTATAAATCTGGACCTCAAGCCAGTTTTAAATGTTCAATTAAAATAGTACCCAGGGCTGTGTCCTTACAGTGATCACCAGCGGGCAGAGTAATGTACCACTCTGTAACAATATGGATCTCCTGTCTCTGATGTAAAGCCAGATACTGAATGGCCATTTTAAAATAGTACATAATTCAGACACTGAGGGCTCGATTTAAAGGCAGCCATTAGGCAAAAAAAGACTAGCGGGTGCGTTAAGGTGCAGTAAGCCATTCAAAGGTCTGCGTTATGTTCAGCTAACGGCAGAGCACAAGTCACAACGGCCGATACACTTACATGCATTGGGACCCGTACAACAAAATTCCCCAGAGCAATTCAAAGGAGTGCGGGACTCCTAACGGCAGAGAAAAAGATACATTTAATGGCCAAGAGTTAAGACCCAGTTTTGTTAGGCGTTAGACATCTAACGGACAAAAAAATAACCCTCTAGATGGTAAAACAGATGAACTGCTTCCCGCACAAGCATACAAATGGGAAAATTAACCCGGGCAATGCCAAAATAACACAAAAAACATGTCTACACACCACAGATCACTGGCGCACATTACACAACAACCAAACAACACCACAAGCACATGTCCCAACAAAAAAACACCAACACAACATGCCACTGAACAATGGGGGTTAGCACACAACACGGACACCTACCAACACAAAACAAGCTCACCTAGGCAACATCACCACACGATCCAGGCACAACCTGCACCGCAAAGCTCCACACCCGCAACTGACAGGGACACACCAACCACAACACAGCACACTTGTAAACACAGACACACCTGCAAACACTTACCTGGACAACAAACACCTTCCCATTCGTCAGCACTCAACTCATCATCACACCTACACAACGCCCCACCACCTACTTAAAAGGACAGCTAACCATACTCACTTGTGGCTTGTTTTCCACTCAGCAGAGATAGAGAGAGAGAGAGATAGAGATAGATAGATAGATAGATAGATAGATAGATAGATAGATAGATATAGGTAATTGATCACTACAAGTTGAGGCTGCACAGCATCATTGCTCTGTACGAGGTCATCAAGGATCAGGTGGATCCCATATGCACCCACAACCATGCCCTAACTGGCCTGCAAAAACTCCCGTGTGCCATACACTTCATGGCAAGTGGTGCCTTCCAGTCGACAGAGCGTTACGCATCTGGCATGTCCCAGGCCACATTCGCCAGTGTGCTGGCCCAGGTCTTGCCAGCCCTCAAAGACAAGGCTAGTTGGTACATACACTTCCCCACCATCGACATGGAGTGGACACATCTCAAGCAGGGCTTCTACGAAAGGGGAGGCAAGCCCAGGGTCATGGGTGCAATAGATTGAACCCATGTCAGAATCAAAGCACCAGCACGTCGGGGACATGTGTTCATCAACTGAAAAAACTTCCACTCCATGAATGTGCAGATGATGTGTGACAGCAACTTGGCCATCATGAATGTCTGTGCAAAATATCCCAGAAGCTGTCACGACTCCCATATACTCAAAAACTCATCTGTGCACAGAGATTTCGAAAATGGGACCTATACAGGCGGATGGCTTCTGGGTGAGTTAACAATACCAAATCACACTACATACACATGTGCTAGTACGTTCACCTCATGAAACAGCATTCACACAACATGTGCTTCTTGTCTCACCATGTCACTCACTTCCCACAGGTGATGCCGGCTATGGCTGTAAACTATGGCTCCTCACCTCGCTCGTCAATCCCCAAACCGATGCCCAGGAAAGATATAACCAGGCTCATGCCAGAACTCGCAATGCCATTGAGTGTACCTTCAGCCTCCTCAAGTCCCAATTCTGATGTCTGGACCATTCGGGGGGGAGCATTGCAGTATGCTCCTGGCAAGGTCTGCGACATTATCATGGCATGTGCCATCCTCCATAATATTGCGGTCACCACCAGACTCATCGACAATGTACAGCCCCCACCCAGACCTGATGACCCACTGGACATTGTCCAGGGTGAGGAAACCCTAACAGAGATGCAGACAAGGGACAGACTGATCAGGGATCACTTCAGCTGTGAGTATAATACATGCATGCACACCCACCACAACACACATCTTCTGTTTCACCCCACAGGATCAGTGACACAGCCCTGACACTGGATGCAGTATGGACCACCACCATCAACCATTCCATGGGCCAGTCAGATTGGGCCTAGAGATATCGATTACATCTAACACCCTGTCGTCCATGTTGATACTGCCACCCCAAGGATATCACGCATGTTCCCCTGGAAACCAAGGTACAACACTTTAACCTTATTCAACATATTCCACGGCTCCCCAGGCACCAACTAAAGTGTTTTTTTCTAGGATCACACCCATAGCAACTCTGGTACCCCTGTAGTGATAGAGTCTTATCCAAGGCAATGCATCGGATAACACTCTATCACATCAGGGGTTAAGGGGACATATGAGCGAACATGGTACCTGTAGTTTGTCAGAGCTAAAAAGAGCAGCAGAGGAATGGATCTACAGTGGTAGTGTGTTACACAACATAGAGCTCATTACATGTGGATCACGTCTCCAGGGACACCATGCTGACCTGTGTGTTTGTGCACTGATATGTGCCCCAGACAGAAATACACACATCAACAAATAAGTCCTGATAGCTCCATGATCCAAACATATCTGGACTGTCTCTGACAGTGGCAGACCAAATATATTGTTGTCAGGAAGCTATCAGGACATATCTGTTGATGTGTGTAACCATGTCAGGGGCATATATCCCTAAAGATAGTTAACATCCCCTTAGTTATCCCCCATGATAATTCATAGACTAGTACGCAACACATTCCACAGCAATGGTTCGTGTAGCCGCATGTCAGGAGAAAGGTGAAGAGGATCATGATGTTGTAGCTGTTGCATGATGAACACTTCGAGGGTGATGTTCCAAATCCTGTCCTCTTGTCCCACAGGCATCCATAGCACAATCCATCCATGAACAGAGGAGTTTCCATGTGACTAGACTGAAGTCTGAACAACACTTCCATGAAGCTCACACCTTGGTGTTTCAAGTGATTGTGTTGGTGATGCAATGTGTGGCCTGATTTTCACAGCAACCTCTACTGGAACATTCACATATAGACACGCATTCATGTGTGTACTACCACCCAGGTATCGGACCTGTACAGTAAGACTGCTCATCACAGAGTAGACAAACCATGTGGACAACACATGAGCAGTTCCCCAATGTTACTAGAGTATCCATATTTAGTTCAGATGTACCGTCTGTGCACTCATACAAGTGTTTCATGCATATAGGCTATATACCCAGAAAACACATGTATGTGTTACTGTAGTTTGAGACACAATACCATCACTATTCAGTATGTGTCTGTCTGTATGAATAAATGTTGGATTTGACATCTCTCAATTATGAACCATACTCAGGGCTATTGTATACCTCATACATAGGAAGGCATGACCCACATCACAGGAGCCCACTGGTTGTTTGACCATGAATGAACATTGTGATGTATTCATGCAATGGGATGATGGCAGAGATACACTAATGGGTGTTGTGGTGATAGCAGGTGATACAGGGGACATCATTACTTCCACAGTGATGTCACATCCACGGTTTGTGTTTTGCTCAATATAATCAATGTCCTGAGATTGCTGTAGGTTGACATATCTCAGTACATGGGCTATATAAAAAAAAACAACAAGACCAAGTGGACAAGTGTTATCACTGGTGAAGTGTGTTACAACCTTAGTTAAACAACACCACAACTTAGTACATAACCCAATGCCCAGCCTAAGTTTTAATGTGTTTGCTACACATTGACATCTTAGGAAAATTATTGGGTTATCCAGTAAGTTAGGCTGTGATTCAAACATCTATCGTTCAACTGACTTACTGGAGAACACAATGCTCCCGCTAGGATCCCAATGTGTAGCACACACACTGGGATCCTAGGGTGTACATTATGTTCACCAGTAAGTCAGCTGCACAATGGGAGTTTGATCCAAAGTAATAGTGAAGCATGTTCCATCTGTCCTGCTTGTTATATCCCTGCTAAGTCACATAGCTGTTTGTTTGGTTTCCCCTTCAAACACAACAATTGATGCAGACAAATGTTAAGTGTTGCACCAGTTGTGATGAGGGGTATGTTTAGAACAATTCTAACACTGTTGTGTTACATGGCAACAGGGATGGGTTGCCAGGTGAATTTGGACAATGGTGTGTGCATGTGTGAACCCGTGTTGTAGCATCCCACAAACATTTCACCCAGGCAGAGGTTGTGTTCACTGCATTTATGACAATGCATTGGAGACAACCCTGCCACCCAATCCATAACTGATGACACAGCAGATCAGACAGGAATCAAAAGCACAATGTTTCTTTATTGAGGGGCAGTTAACAGGTTGGGCCTTTCATTTTTCTTTTTTTGGGGGGGCTTAGACTGGGTGCTAGAGGTGGATGCCCTTGTTGATGGCCTGGTCACCCTCTGCCCCCTAGGTGTGGCTTCAGGGGTAACACTGGAGGGGGTGGTGGGTGCAGTAGACCCCTCCGTGGAATGCAAGTTCTCCCTTTCCATCCTCAGGGTTTCCCTGCGGTTGATCTCTCTCAACTCCACAAGTACCTGTGTGAACATGTCCATGATACCTGTCTTGAGCTGATGTGTTCACCCTGGCCACCTCCAACTCCAGGGCTTAGATTCTGGTCTCCAATCTGGCTGTGTTCCTCCTGGATTCCCTCCTGTTCCTGGTGATGTTGACATCTGTGCTCCTGCTCGACCAGAGTAGTCTCCTCTGCACGGCCATACACTCTGCCTCCATCCCTGTGAGGCGTGCAGTGCTGGAGGTGGATGTGCCCGGTGACCATGGTGCTGCTGTTTCCTCTGCTGCTGAGGGTGCTGTTTCCTCTGCTGATGAGGGTGCTGTTTCCTCTGCTGCTGCTGGAGGTGCTGTGGCTGCTGTGACAGCTGTTGGAGTGGCTGGGACAGATGATGGGCATATGCCCACCACATCAAGTGACTCCGAGCTGCCCAATGATGTGTGTGTGCTGGTGGAGGTGTGAATATGTCCCTGGGTAGAGGGCGCTGGGGTTCACCAATCAGGACCAGGTGTGGGTAATCCAGTGGCCAAGGGTCATATGGTGGCCACTGATAAGTGCTTGGACCCCACCAGGGATCATACCTTGGAGCATGCTGTGGAGCTATCCAGGAGGGTGGGTTTATCTGTGAGGCATATGGCCCATTTTGGGTGGTGGCCACTGTCCCTGGCAGCCATTGCCTCCCTGGCGGTGGTGGTGCTGCTGCTGGAGGGAAGTAGCTGGTGGAGGTGGATGGATACATCCACCTCTTCTCCTGTTGCATCCAGCCACTGTACTGGGGAGGTTCAGCTTGAAGGGGTGCAGCCTGTGGTGGTGCAGCTTGGAGGGGTGCAGCCTGTAGTGGTGCAGAAGGTGGTGGTGCAGCCTGTGTTGGAGGAGATGGGGATGGTGGGTATGGTGACCACCGGCTGGTCTGCTCCTCTGTGTACTCCTCACTGGGGGGTGACGTAGCCTCCTTCACGGGCTCCCGCTGGGCTTGAGGGCTGTAAGCTGTGTGGAGAAATGAGATAGGTTTGGGGAGACAGTTATACTTTGATATCTGGTGAAGAAAAATATATGTGTTTGGGTTAATCTCCCTGGGTAAATAAGGGTACTCCCACTGCTGAAAGATGTTGTTTGAGTTATTACGGGTAAAGTTTTCATTTTGAGGTGCAATATCACAGAGGCCCGATATAGTACAGTAGGGCTGTTGCAACACACTCCCATGTAGATTTCTGGTCCCTGTACCAGAGCTGTCCATATGATAGTGTAGTAACAGCACCACTGTACATTTTCAGGCCACTGGGATATTGCCCCTGACATATCCATGTCTGATCTGTGATACCTTTTCAATTAACACACCTTTCAGCAGTAGGAATACCATTGTTTAATTCGGGGGGTGAATCCTACAACATTTATTTGTCTTTACAACTTTTAGGGATGGCTATAACTCTAAGGGGATAGCAAAGGTTAAGTCCACCTTGATGTCATATTGTAGACATTGTGAAAACAGATGTTGTTCGCTGTTAGTCCTATCCCTCCTACCCTCATGGTTATTCAGATATTGCTCTATGTGACAGATAGAGATTTCAGTCATTTGTCCACACGAAGGCTCTTAAGCAGAGCCAAAATCGCCCCATACTTAATTGGAATGGTGTACAGAGTGTGCATGGTTTGCAAGCACACTCTATGGACCATTCCAAAGAGGTATTTATCTCGAAATGTTACGAATTTGGCTCTGCTGAAGAACCTCCGTGTGGTCAAATGACAGATATCTCTACCTGTCACATAGAGCAATATCTGTATAACCATGAGGGTTGGAGGGATAGGACTTACATTTAGACACATCTTTTTACGATGCCAATGATATTACATCATGATGACATTACCCATTGCTATCCCATTACAGTTACACACAAGTAGAAATGATCATATATGTATGTGGATATGTACCCTTCATATGGATACAAAAATATCCTTCCAAGATGTGAAGCCAGAGAGCAGTTCAGTAAGTGTGATTGCCTTACCGGCTATATATGTGCACCCATCCAACAATACATTGGATTGATATGATGGATATGAACATACCTCGTATATCCCATGTACGCATGGTGTGATATATTATGTATGTGTATTTGGATAGTGGCAGTGTAGGTTGATTTTTGATGGGTGCACATATCTGGCCAGTAAGGCAATCACATCCAGTGAACTGATCTCTGTGTTCACATTGTGTTGGGACATATTTAGAAACATTTGATAGGTACATATATAACTGTTTTTATTAGTGTCCATATCTCTTGTGAATAGATCTGCAGTGGGATTCAAGTGTTATTCAACCCTATCTTCTTATTTGATCCTGTACAATGCACAATTTTGGATTACTTGACAGGTGACTCTCTGGTTGTCATGATGATATCCTATGCATTACATTGTGATGCATAGGATACCACCCTGGCAATCACAGATTGATGAATTTGACAAGATCCTGTCTGTGTTGTATGTTCCAGTTGAATCCTAAGGGCAACAATCAAGCCGGTAGTGAGAGATATCTTTGATTGAGGCCTGTTTTCTCTGTGTATGAGCCCATCCATCCTTCTGTGTGAGGCAACCATACTCAATCCGAGATATCCATCAGTCATGGCCTGTTGGTGACCAAGGTACAATGGTGGTAGTCTATAGACGGGGCCCCAATCTAAGAAGTTTATTGGTAAAGACGGACCCCAAACAGTGTTATACTATTGACAAACGCACATGGATGCCAACAGAGAACCCTGGGTGTTATAGATGTTTAAAATGCACAGCATGCAGGAATATGCTAACAGGAAGAAACTTTAAGGATCCAAGATCAGGCAAACAAATTGATATAAAATACAGACTAACGTGCACTTCTACACACGTCATTTATTTCATCAAATGCCCATGCTCTTTATATTATATTGGAAAAACTATCACCACGGCACGTGAACGCATGGCGGACCATCGTAAATCAATTAAAGATGCCATACTGACAGGACATTCGGACAAACCAGTGGCACGACATTTTTCCCAATCGAAGCACACTTTATCATCATTACAGTTCATGATAATTGATCAAGAACCAATAGATCCAAGGGGCGGAGATCGAGGGACTAAGTTACTCCAGAGATCAGATGGATAAGAAAACTGGATACTTTAGCCCCACGTGGCCTGAATGAGAATATCTCTTATTCATGTTTTCTATAAATATGAAATTAACAATGATATGAAAAATGGAAGTATTCTTCTATCATTTTCCTATGTCTTCATTATACAATACATAATGGATTTAACCCATAATCAAGGTCTAACAATAGCTACTCTGATCCACAGAAGAGTGGAGGTAGCGGGATAAGTACACATTACAAATAGAGACTGGAAAAGAATACTGGAGCTACTCTGATCCACGAACTGTGGAGGTAGCAGGACCCAGGATATACCCACTGCAGGATCTGGTAAGAAGTAAGAACATGTTCCACATGACATTGCTCCTTGTTACAGATTTCCTTCCAAATAGGATGACTGTTCTGGGATATGCGGGCCAATTGTACCGATTGGCCTGCACCCAGTATACAGCGTACCAGGAAGTTAAATCCTGTAGAAGTCCCTGTCTAACCACCAACACAGTTAAGTGTACAGGCTCGGCTTGGTTAATAACAGGACATGGGACGTCATGATCATTATGGCTAGCGCGGAACATGTTCAACAAAATGTACTAGTGTCGATTATATGGATAAAATCTCCTACTGATCACACTGTATCAGATCCACGCTAAGACTATTACTTATATATCTTTTAGCAACACATCGCAGTATGGGACTGAGACTTTGATTGTACTATAAAGTAATTGTGCTTTACATTCATCCATTATGACAAGAGACTAATCGTACACTGCATAATTATGGATACCTTTTTCTGTCTAATGTTATTTATATCTACGATATCCTGTAGGTGTCATCAAAGATTGTTAAGCAGTGTAGCAATATCCCATTACACGAAGTATTCGGTGATGGGCTGTTCTCCATTGTGGCTCTGGGTTTTGTTTTTTGTTTTTGTTTTTTAACACTACTAGCATGTAGTAATCTTATTATAGCTAGCACAAATTACTCATGGTAGGGGGCGGCTCAACTAAAAATTCATATACCATCTTTACAAACCGACAGCAGATGATTCGGTTATAAAACCATCGGCAGATTAAATATGATTACTTCTCATCATGATTGGGTGAGTATTCTTTCGGAGAGAATTCTGACAGAATACTAATAAGATGGGACATTGTTATCACTACCATTTGAATTAAAACTGCAAGCGGTTCAGTATCTGGAGGGATTTCAATAGGCAGCGTACCAACATAGTGTTACAGTGTATTGTTTGAGTATAACATTGTAGTCATTACCACATAGACTGGGAACTAATATGTATCCATTACTTCAATGAAGTGTATATGCCATTTCTGGATGAGTTAGTAGCGGAACATGTGTTCCAAGGAAGAGTAGGCAGTGAACTTATTATTCCCGTGGTAAGAGTGAGGACTTATAGGCTCACACTTAAAATATCTTTTTTGAAAGAGTCCCAGACACTGTCAAATATTAGAGACACTCGTTGATGCAGTTCTGTTGTATCTATTGTCTCTGCAGGACTCGAGCACTCTCTCACAAAAGACAATTTCTTTCAAATAATAACGATGTTTATTCATGTTCCATCTGTAGATACTATTATTCCTTCTGTATAAGATTCTTTATTCAAATCATCTTCGGTTGTGTGTATTCTTTATTAGGTGTATATACACCGACACATGTTGAGCCACTAAGTTGATGATTCAGGTACATTAGGCTGTGCAATGTGAGGGAGACCATATCATGGCATTTTCTGTGCGGATCAATCATTCTTTGTATCGTGCACATTTTGTTTCATCAAGTTATCTATTATGTAGTGATTCTTATTAGGTAGGTCTAGTAAGTAGGATTACTACAAGATGATTGGCCCGCATTGGTGGAGCTAGTGACATCACGATCCGAATTATCTCCGCTTTTAACTTTATACACGGGTGTAATATTCATGTTGGACACAGGGTGTCCTTGTCTTGTGTAGACAATAAATTGTCTGATTTGTAAATTGTTTGTTAAATTTTAATGTTATGATTTGGAGGGATAAGTGTATTCCTAAAGGGTCATAGGGTATATAATGGGGGATGGGTCACTACTTTCGGCATCTTGACAAAGATCCCAGCTAGGGATCGAAACGTTGATCTAATAATAAAGAAACATCACACCAAAAAGCAGTCCTGAGTGTGCTGATTTAATGTAACAATTTGTAATACTGGATTATCGGCACCCAGGCATTTATCTACAAGTGTTGGGAGTGCCTCTGGCTGGACATTGAATATATATATATATATATATATATATATATATATATATATATATATATATATATATATATATATATAATTTGCCTTTTATAACACATAAAGTGTTGGTGTTAGTGTATAGCCTGAAGCTGTCTATTGCAAGCAATTTAATTTTTTTCAATATTTTTACATCACATTTGTATATATTTTTTATTCTGCCTAGAAACCAATGTTAACTAAGGACTTTGAAAATGTATAAAAGGCCTGTGGGGACATACCCCCTGCAGAGTCTCTCTCAATGTTTTCCTTGTTGATCTCCCAAGAACGTGCTACCAATAAATTACTCAATATTATGAATGTGAGATGGCTTCTTGTATGTGTGAAGAAGATTACATTAACGGTTTGGTGACGATGATGGGATTCCAACATCTCAGGCATCTGGAGGATGAGGGATAGTGGTCTCTTGTAGAGGACACTCAAAATGGACTGCTCATCGTATAAGGTAAGGCACTTTTTGAAATGCCTATAGTTTAATTGTTTGAGTGACTTATGAGGAGGACTGAAATATTTCTGAATCTAGTCACGGTGGTGGAATCCAACATTAAGTAAGTTATTGATGAAAAGTACTTAAAGCCTGTGTGGCATCTTTTTGGTCATGTGGCTGTGTTGTATAACATAAATCTGCATTTGTTACTAAAGTTCTGTGTGGAAATGTTGAATGTGAGCTCTGATCAAGTCATAGTGTAATGTTCTGCTTGGGGACCACTATAGGTACATTCTTATTTTGACTGTGAGAATGTCATTTTGAGAGCATTTTTGTTGTACATCACATTGAGGTGCTTTTTATTTTGCCCTTGAATGTGGCATTTTGGAGCACCTTAATTGTAAATCATCCAGAAGACATTGTTACTTGAGAGATAATTTTGTCTGGTGGGGTGTACTATGTTCAGAGGGGTATCTTTGTCAAAGTGTACCGAGAGGAATTAAACCTGTGTGGTATATGGCAGGGTTTGCTCTGGCCTTGATAGTGCACCTTGTTTGTGATAGTGTAATTATTAAAATGGGAGGAAATGCATCTAAATTAGAGAGTTTATTGTCAAAGGGATCACCCAACTAGTGGTGTTTGATAAGCATGGACCTGTTGCTTTGAACTATATCCAAAACTGGATTAAAATTACCAAAAAAAAGCCTGATACAATATGGCCGTAAATGGTAGTTTTAATTTAGACAAGTTAGATTTTTTTAAAACAAAACTGTTACTTAAGAAACCTAAGATTTTAACTCCAGAGTGGTAGTGTTACTTCAGATGGTTAAGAGAAACTATGAAGCGCAGGGAGGAATCATTAAAAGACTTCTGGTAGGATACTAAAAAGAAATTGGAAAAGAAGGGTGGAAGAGTTAGAAAAGGTTTTACCCAAACAGGACTGTATCAAGTCCTCCCTAAACCACCTTCTTATATTCCTCCTGAAAAGAAAAATGTATTGTGGCATATATAACCAATAACCTATGAATCCCCTCACAGTCTCAAGTCTTGTGTAGATAATGGGGTCAGCTGCTAACCCGAAGACTGATATAAAGCTCCTTTTTTGCCCCTTCTTAGTTATTCCATTACCTCACATATATGACACAAAAATAGGGGAGCATATTTATCAGTTACACTCAATTTGCAGTTAGGATAGTACCAGAAAGGGTTAATGAAAGTGGAAACTACAATAAAAATGCCCCATAATTAAGGAGGATCTAGTTAAATTGATGAGAGATGCTTCTGTAATATATAATTCTTCTCATCAGGTAGCCCTTGATATTTTGTTGTGTATTTGCATTAATTTATGTTAATATATTGTGTAACAGAATCTAGATGGCTCTCACTGGTTTAGGATATGGTGTGGTTACTGATGGAGCGGAGATAATAGAGTTAACTTTGAAGCTTCTCATAACTGTCAGTCTCTATTCCCCAAAACATTACACTTCCACTTCTTCCTGCATACAGTGAGAGTTTGCTAATTGTGAAATAGATTATAATGTTCTTCTTTCGTGTAGTTTTTATGTGTGTGTTTAGTAGACTGGAAGTTATAGTTTTGAATATATTTGTATATAAGATGCAGTTATTGTATTCAGAAATATGGAAGTAATATGAATGGGAGAGATGATGCCTGTGTGTATTGCTCGATTGGTTAGTTGTAGGGAAGGGATATTCTGTTTTGATAATGTCTATAAATGCCTATATAATCATTTATTCCTCTTTTGAAACCTGTAAAACTAATTCCTTAACCCTCTAACAGCCTTAGTACAAAAACTTTTGAAAGTATTACAACTGCATATTGTCCTACTGTGGGTGATGTGAAACATTTGTTCTATGTAGTTATGACTGAAACTCACCAAAAGAAGTTTACTTGCCTGAGACTAGAGACTCTGATGACTTATCTGACTTTTATGAGAGAGTGAGAGGGATAATAAACAAAGTATTTGTTGTAAATATTGACTGGACTAAGTTTAATACAGCTAAACTGGGATGGAGAAGAACAACAGGGAGGTGACAGGTCAGGATGGAACTGAGGTAGGAGAGAATAGAATTAGCAACAGACAGACCTTACAATTCTAACATGTACAATGAAGACCAATGACAGGGAATGGCCAATGTGATGCAGGGTATGCCATCCATTTCTGTGGACAGTGAGGGTTCTAACGTAGCAGGCATTGAGACTGTTAATATTTACACACAGTCCAGTTATGCACTTAGTGTAAATAATGACTTTGGAGCAGTCTGGAGGACTGATAGCATCCAGAACTCCAATTGTAAATGTCAAATATGTGAAATAACTCTGGGATGCTTTGCTGTTTGCAGTGGCAGTCACTAAAGTATCTCACTTATTTCTAAAAAGACCCCATCTCTTTAGGTAACTGCAGAGCAGATGCAGTAGCTAAACAGGCTACGTGTTTTGTTTTTTTGCCACTGTTGTTACAGCAGATAATTCTTCACTGCTGCTGTTATTGCAGAAAGGGAAGTAATATGCATAAAGTAGACAAGAACAAGATTAATGGAGGCAAATGGAGCATTCCAAGATGTAAAAAATGCCCCTGCTCTACCATCTTCCTTGGTTCCATATTTTGTTCTCATGGCACATGATATGTCTCATGTGAACAGAGGGGATATTTTTAACATCATTGCCAAAGACTGGTTGATACCAAAATTGTTGTCAACAGTGTGTGGGAAAGATGTTAAACCATCTCAACCTAATCACCTACCCTGCCCATGGGGCCCATTTGTAAAACTCCTCAGGAGTTTGCATTATCTATATATCCTTGTAGTAATATGCACCTTTTAGGGATGGGTAGAAGCATAACTTTGCAGATGCAAAAATGGTTGCAAAGATGTTTTTACAGGAATTCATTTCTAGGTATGACCTACCACATACTATTTATTCTGATAGAGGGATACATTTGACTGGACATATAATACAAGACATTTGTAAAGGAATGGGTATTGATTACCATTTGAATTGTTCACACCATCCACAGTATGCAGGTGAAGTTGAAAGACTTAATGGGAGTCTTAAAAAAATAATCGCCAAAATATGTGCAACTTCAAGACTGAAATGGCTGTATCATTTTTGGTGGTGGCTTTAATGTCCATCCAAGGTACTCATATTAAGAAGCATAAGTCATCTGCCCATGAAATACTCATGGGAAGAACTATGACTAGTGTAATAAATTAGGAATTGTTTGTGAAAAATCATGCTCTATGTGATGAGACTACTATTATTATTTTTCAGTCTCTTTATGAGCAGGAAAAAGCTGTACAGCCAACATCTGATAATATAAAGGTGTACCAATTGGAACCTGGTGACTAGAGATGGATGAAAATTTTAGCTTTAAACCAAATTTGGCGAGTATTGGCACTTCCTACTTGGCAAATAATTTCCCGTGAAAAGTGCCATTGTTCTGCTTTTTTCACCTAGCTCATTCCATTAAAATCAATGGGAACATTTAATTCAACACATAGCAAATGTTATTTTATTTCCCAAAGGCATAGTATAAAAGGGGTATAAGAGTACCTGTGTTGTTGGAATATGGGGAAAGAATCAGTTGAACAGGGATTTTTTTTAGGGGGGGGTGTTTACTGGGATTGAGGAGACAGTTAATAAAAAAAAAATACAATAAAAAAAACTCATAAGACATGGTATAAAAGGGGTCAGAGGAGGGTGCCTGTGTTGGTGGGAGGAGTCTGCAGAAATAATCAGGAAAGAACATTTTTTGAGGGGGTGTTGACTGATATTGGGGGAACAGTTAATAAAAAAAAACAAAAAACATGGACCCCCTAACGTAAGCTGCGACTGGGGTAGACTGATACTTGATGGGATAAAGTATTTTGTAGAGGATGATTTTTAGGACTTGTTGTTAGAGGCTCAAGCCCTGAAGAAACTTTCATTAGTTGTAGGAAATAATACTCGTGTTAGGCCCAAGCCCTGAGGAAGCATTGATTTGTAGGAGTTACACTTGTTTGGTGCAAGCCCTAAGGAAACATTGAGTTGTAGGCCTATGTTTTTTGTTTGATGTTTTTTTAAAGAACAAACCCTGGAGAAAAAATGCCCTACTTGCCTAGTGCCAGTAAGTCATGTCACGTTGGCCATTGACCACTGGCCATTGTCAAACACCCTGATGCTGACTTTGTGACTACTGTTCTTGCTGCTGCTGCTTAGTTGTTTAAGCAGCAGGATGATTAGGCAGCTCAAAGGGATTGAGATCAATAACAGCATTAACATGGGTGATGAAGGTTCCACTTGCCGTGACTAGCTCCAGTGATGTGCTTTAGGCAGTAGCAGCACCATAACTAACCCCAACCACTTCAGGTATATGTGGAGAAAATAAGAAGTTGGCCAATAATGCTTCTCCACCTGCCCCACCTCCAAAATCATGGGTGTGTTGAGAATAGAAATGTTGCCCTTGAGAGCAGGAACTGTGCAGGAACTGCATTGTGCACAGTGTAAATAAGGGAAGGACTGAGTACAAGGTTTACATCTGCACTCACATGAAACACCTGGCACAACTCTATCCAAACGCTATGACACTTAGGGTCCCCACTGTAAAATCCCACCACCAGAAACCAAGAACTGCTGCTGTCACTATGTACCTTGTCCACATCGCGCTAAGGACACATGACAACTTGCTGACAGTTTAATTATACTGATGTTCCCTCCCTGCCACCAGCTTAGCATATTCTGCGGGATGGATGTCCTCAGATGCAGCTTGATGCCCTGCTTGCCATTCTCCTTCACCACACTGCAATGTGTGGTCAGTGCACCACACAGTGTGCAATGAGTGGACATGAACCACCACATCCTGTTATCTACAGATTGGCTATCACTTGGAGGGGGAGGTAACGATAAACAAGGTGGATTGGCAGAAAATGTAGTTATCCTAGAGCAAGAAGGTGATGGCTATTTAGTTGTTTATCACGGTGCCCGTGATTGCTGCCTTTTCCTGTCAGTTATCTGATTGGGCTCTCCATTGGCTGCCTGTCTTCAGCCCGCCCTGTATTGCCTATTTTGACTGGGCTTGGGCACCCTTTGGTTGCCCTTTCGTGGTGTCTCTATGTCGCTAGCACCTGCACTGTTTTCCTGAGCTTCCTGGGCCGTGACTGATTCTATTACGCTCCAGAGATCACCTGTGTACCTGCCTGACAACTTCCTCGGTGTCTTGGTTCCTGCCTCCGTTCCTGATCTGGTTTGGGCTGTTGTTCCTGCTGCCGTGCCTGATCAGGTTGGCTGCCGTTACTGTTCTTGTTTCCTGTCCTGACCTGGCTGTGTTCCTGCTCCTGGATCGCATGCAGAGTGTCTCCTCCTTCATGTTGCCTTGGCCGACATTCTTATCATTCAGTGACTTGTGTAATCCAGTACGCGGGTACTGGTTCGCTCCATATAGAACCGGTTGCTTGCTGCATTCCATACAACACCAGTAGAGTCTTGTGTATCCAGTACGCGGGTACTGATTCGCTCCATGTATAACCGGTTGCTTGCTACGTTCCATTCAGCACCGGTAGAGTCTTGTGTATCCAGTATGCAGCAACTGGTTCGCTCTATGTATAACTGTTGGCTTGCTGCATTCCATACAGCACCGGTAGAGTTTTGTGTAATCCAGTACGTGGGTACTGGTTCGCTCCATGTATAATCGGTTGCTTGCTGCGTTCCATACAGCACCGGTAGAGTCTTGTGTAATCCAGTACGTGGGTACTGGTTCGTTCCATGTATAACCGGTTGCTTGCTGCATTACATTCAGCACCGGTAGAGTCTTGTGTGTCCAGTACGCGGGTACTGGTTCGCTCCATATATACCGGTTCCTCACAGTACCCTTTTAGCACCGGCAGGGTCATATTTGGTCCAGTACGCGGGTACTGATTTGCTCCATCATTAGCGGGTGCTCGTTGACACCTTTACAGCCCTGGCAAGGCCTCTGTGTGTTCAGTATAGGCGACAGGTTTAATATTCTAGTCGCTGATGCCTTCTCCACTTATGCACCAGTACTTGCCGTTCTCTGGGTCTAGCGAGGCTGCTTTGCCCGGTATATTGGCAAGGCCGGTAGAGTCTCCTCTCTCATTGTGCCAATCTAAAGGCTGCCTTACCCAGTATATTGGCAGGGTCGGTAGAGCCTCCTCTCTCTTTGTGTCAGTCTCAAGGCTGCCTTGCCCGGTATATTGGCAGGGCCGGTAGAGCCTCCTCTCTCGTTGTTCCAGTCTCAAGGCTGCCTTGCCCGGTATATTGGCAGGGCCGTAGAGCCTCCTCTTTTTTTATGCAAGCCTCCAGGCTGCCTTGCCCAGTATATTGGTAAGGAAGGTAAAACCTATTTCCATATTGTGCCAGTCTTAAGGTTGCCTTACCCGGTATTGGCAAGGCCGGTAGAGCATTTCTGTTATTCACTGTACCACTATTCACTATTTCATTGTACAAATTATGTGTTGTTATATGTGTATGCCAAACCCGCGAGGGTTCTTTTTAAACTTTCAATAAAGTTGTGTTTTTATCTTAACTCTGTGTCTGAGAGTCAAAACAGTGTCATTGTTTTACTCATCATCGAACTTTCAGCCTCTGACTGTGTTTCTCTTCCTCCTCTTTGATCTCTACCTCGCCTCTCATTGCCTTTCTGGAGATTCAGAGGGTAAAGCAACAGCTGCGACAGATTTCTATGGTGGGTGTTTGGCTTTAACATGTTTGACATAAATGTCACGGTGTCTCTGTTTCATGCGTGATATCAGGGCGGTTGTGCCAAGGTGTGTTTTCTCCTTTCCCCTTCTCATTGACTTGCCACAAATTGTGCACAGTGCCAGTTTTGATGATTGCAGAGTACCTGCTCCAAGAGAAAAATAGTCCCACACCCATGACTTCAGAAAGGAGGATAAAGATGGAGAAGAATGTCTTCTTTCTTCTTCTTCTCCACATTTCCCTTTACTGGCTGGGGCAGAGGATGATATTATTGCCTCAGAATAAGCACTGCAACTAGGACCAGGACTATTGCTGCCACTGGCAAGTGAAACATGTCCTAGTTCCGCATCACTTGTTGACCATATTCACACTGTGTCCATGGTGGTCTGTGGCACACTAGCCTGATCCTCATTATCCTGCTGACATTGCAACTCAGCAGCAGCAGCAGGGATTAGAGCAGTTGGAAACTCTGCATATTCCAAAAGCTCACTGCTGGTGGTGGTAGTGATGCCCATCCTCATCCATGTCTCCCATTCCTTCTCAGTTTGGACTAAAAAGGCCATCAATGTCTCTTCCAACCCAGTTTCTCCACTATCATCATCATCACCACCACCATCAGTCACTCCGTGCTGCTGCTCTATTACAGACATCTCACTGGTTGAAGGAGGTGATGAGAAATGTGACAGAGGGTCCCCTAATGTCACACTTGCCATTTCTTGGTGACCTGAAGAAGTCAGACTGGCAGCACTAGCAGCAGGCATAGGCAGCTGATCTGTGCTCCTGGTGGTGGAGGTGGTATTATTGCTATTATTGGGCAGCACAGTGGCTATTATTGGGCAGCACAGTGACTCAGTGGTTAGCACTGTTGCCTTGCAGCACTGGGGTCTTGGGTTCAAATCCCACCAAGGACAACATCTGCAATGAGTTTGTATGTTCTCACTGTGTTTGCGTGGGTTTCCTCCGGGTACTCTGGTTTTCTCCCACACTCCAAAAACATACTGATAGGTAAATTTAGATTGTGAGCCCCAATGGGGACAGGAACCAATATGAGTGTAAAGCGCTGCGGAATCTGTGTGCACTAAATAAATAAAGGATTATTATTATTATTACTAGGTAACAATTCTGCCTTCTTCATGATAATGTTCCACATGGACAATGCTGAGTGTGTAAGGGGACTCCCATGGTCAGGGCAATGGTGTGGGCTCCCTTGACCACTAGTCTGGATGCTCTGCATTGCTTCCCCTACCACTCCCCTAATGCCAATTCCACCAGTTTCTTCACCATAACTGTTACTACTACTACTAACACCAACCACATCAATTTCAGTCACTGAGTCTTCCTCCTCGCAATCACTAGTAATATGATGTTCGCCCCCTCCTTAACTCCAAACACTAACAAGCTGCTGGACCTTCTTATAATAGTAAGAGTAGCGGGACTGCGTGGGGACGGCAAGTGTGACTTAGGGTCCCGAGCTGTCACATTTGGCATAATTTTCTCCTTCCTTCTCACCTGAGAATTAAAAGACATACTGGCAGTAGGTTCAGCACTGGCAGCAGGCATAGCACTGGTGGCAGTAGGGGCAGCACTGGCAGCAGGCCCAGCACTTGCAGCAGGCACAGGCAGCTGATCTGTCCTGCTCTCACTACTACCCTCTTCTTCCTCCCGTGATTTCAAGATCCCTAAGGTTGACCTAGGGGGACTGGCCATCATTGGGTCTGTAGTGGTCACTTCCTCCTTTGACTCACTGGACACAAGGTCCTTCCAGCTCCCCCTTTTATTGTTTATAAACCTGCCCATAGTGATATCAGTCACTATGAACCTCTTCTACCTCAATTTTGCTATAAATATCACAGCACAACAGCACAGCACCTCTCTCTTGCTTCACAGCTGCTTGTATTGTGTTTCACTTATTGGAAAATGCATGTTTTTATAGCGAAAAGGCGAAAAGCACGTGACTAAATGGGCAAAAACTTTCTAGCCATTAAAACAATAGCAAATAATTTTTGCCAATGGGTGACAATGGCAGATATTTTAATCACTGTATTTAAAGCTGATTTTCCTGCTAAAAAGAAGACAACCTAGTGGTTTTCACTGAAATTTAGCGGGAACATGATAGGAACTTTCACCCAGCCCTACTGGTGACTGGGTTATGGTTTCAAGGAAACATGCATTACAACACAGGTAGAAAGGACCTTTTCAAATTTTGTTGGTTACAAATACTGCAGTAAAAGTTTCTGAAATAACTTCTTGGATACATGTATCACATTGAAAAGGGCGAAAACTTTAAAGGTACAATATTGGATCCATTCCACAACTATTTAAAAATAATAATTGAGCTTAAAACCAAGGGATGGTAACTTTTTTGTATTAACCTTGCATAAATATGTTGTTATGAGTATAAATTTATTTTATTGCATTATAGAGATGTAACATAACTGAGGAAATCAGTGTCAAATTGGATGTTATCCCACCTTAAAGAGCGCTCAATCATTTAATTGGCAATATTTTTCTATAACAGCCTTTCTGGTTCTGATTCTTTGATACATGCAATCTTTAAGCTGATTAATCATGTGCTTCTTGTTTTATATCTATCCTTGCTTATTTGATGCAGCTGATTCAATGCAGGAGTATCCCTTACACATAGTGTAGGATGTACTATTACTAATGACTGTTGCTATGTGTATGCATATGCCACTGTCAGTGGAAGGAGGTGTTACAGTGCCCTTCACATATCATGGACATACTCATGCACTCTGCAAGTTCTGAGAGTGTTTCTTAGTTGTGCGGTTGGAGCTGGGTGTGTCCATGATGGTGAACAACACTATGATGGAGGCTAATTGCATTCAGTCTAATATGGGAGACTACATCAGATTTTTCAATAAGTAAGGTTGCTTAAATATATCAAGAGAAGAGTCGAATATCATAAAGTCCTTCATCTATATTTTTTCATTGCCTGTTGTTTTTTAATTGCACTACACTGGGACCCACAAATGACAATAGAAATATTATAATATTATTTAAAGGGGTCCTTTCTGACGCATTTCAAAATAACTATTTTAATTTTAATTTAGATAGTATTTGCAAATATATTAGAGTAGGACTTACTATAAAGTTAGATACCTTGGCGTGGTGGTAAGCTTATACATGGATTGGCCAATTTGTGGAACAAAATTTTCACTTATTTCACTAAGATTTATCACAAATTATTATAAATGCTCATTACAGGGCACACATTATTTACTGCATATAGAGGAGCGCAGGTCTGTTTGTTTTGTATGTATCATAAAAGTAGTTAAAGAACTTGAAAATATTTTGGTGATTCCACATATAAGCTGGAACTTGGGTCTGGGCAGCTGGGTATGGAACCTTGGGATCAAAGATTTTTATGGTCTAATTATGTTTGTCTGTGTTGTTGCTGTTCTGTTCATTCTCATTTCATGTCTTAAAGGTATCATTTCTAAATACCTCCAATCTCTTACTACATCCATGCCCTTCCTTAAAGAAAATGAGCATTTAATCAACAACCAGGATTTGGGGTTCACCCCTTCCCAGTTTGATGAGGCTTCAAGTAATGGATGTGGATGTTAATGAATCCCTAACTATGGTTTAAAGCCTTATGCCTGGATCAAGCCTTGTAATTATTATACATTTCTTCATAGAATTCAGAAAAGTATAAAAGAAGGGACTGTGAACATTAAATGGACTAGAGAGGACTCTGTTTCTCTATGGACATTTATGTTACTGACTCCATTTAGTCTTCTTTTATTTGTCTGCTTAACCTTTCTATGTGTGTATGTGACTTTGCTCCTCACATTTTCCAACCACAGATGCTTAACTACCAGTGTTTCTTGACTGTGATGATACATCCTGTTATTCACAGGAAAAGCTGTGTTAAAGATAATTAAGTTCCAGACAGATGTGGTTATGTGATAAATTAGGAGATTATGAGATTTTTTTTTTTATATATATATAATTTTAAATGCTAACGGTTAATGACGCACAATCACGCTTAAGCCTAATATTAGATGTAACATAGTAACATAGTTGATGAGGCTGAAAAAAGACATGCGTCCATCAAGTCCAGCCCATAACAAAACGCCCCTGTTGATCCCATAGAAGGCAAAAAAAAAAACAACTGAAGTCTTTTCCAATTAAGCCCCAAGTGGGTAAAAAAATATTTTCCTGACTTTAAATGTCAGTCATATTGTTCCCAGGATAAACAACCTATCTGCATTGAAGCCATCTGTCATAATTCTCAATATTGTTCTGTGCTAGATAGCTATCCATTGCTTTTTGAAAGCAGTTACAGTATCTGCAAGAACAACTTTCCCGAGGCAAAGCTTTATTGCCCTTACTGTAAATAATCCCTGCCTTTGTTTTAGTTGAAAGTACCCTTCCTCTAGTCTTAATGATGACCTCTCATCAGCTCTTTGCACAAATAATTAATTGTATAGTTGTAATAACCTTGATTATATTTGTAAATGACCTTGAAAATGTAAAAAAAGGTTCGTAGGGACAAACCCCTGCAGAGTCTCTCTCAAGACTTTCTTTGTTGATATCACAAGAATTTGTTACCAATAAATTACTCAATATAATGAACCTGAGATGGCTTCTTGTCTATGTGTGAAGAAGCTGACATTAACAACGTCAAATTATTTTACTTGCATTTTATGAAATGGCAAGTAGTATTTTGAACGAGGGAATTGCTGTTGATGTAGTGTACTTGGATTATGTAAATGCCTTTGATACAGTGCAGCACAACAAGTTACTGCATAAATGAAAAGGCTTTGGTTTGGGAGGTAATATCTGTACATGGGTATATTACTGATTAAATGATAGACAGTTGTTGTAAATGGAACCTTCTCAAGTTGATTTAAAGTTGTAAGTGGGATGCCACAGGGTCCAGTCCTGGGCCCAATGCTTTTAATTTGTTTATTAATGATCTACAAGTGGGAACTGAAAGTAATGTCTCAGTCTTTGCTGATGATAATAAGCTGTGTTAGGAAATACATACAGAGCTGGATGTTTTCTCTGCAGAAGGATTTAGAGAAACTGGGTCAATGGGCAAAAAAGGGGCAGATGACATTTAATGTAGAGACATGTAAGGCTATGCATTTGGGCTGTAGGAAAATCATGCTACATGCACTATATATGCTAAATAGTGTTGAGCGAGCACCACGATGCTCGGGTGCTCGGGTGCTCTGACCGAGCACCCCCTGAGGCTCGAGTGCTCGGCCGAGCACCCGAGCCCCATTGGAATGAATGGGGCAACACCAGGCACCCCCTGCTCTGATGAGGGGAGGGTGCCTGGTCAATGCCCCCTTCATCTCCGCTATGCCCCCTTCATCTCAGAATGCCCCCTTCAGCTCCGCAATGTCCCCCTTCAGCTCCGCTATGCCCCTCTTCCACAATGTGCCCCTTCATCTCCGCTATGCCCCTCTTCCACAATGTGCCCCTTCATCTCCGCTATGCCCCTCTTCCACAATGTCCCCCTTCATCTCCTCTATGCCATAGAGGAGATGAAGGGGGACATTGTGGAAGAGGGGCATAGCGGAGATGAAGGGGCACATTGTGGAAGAGGGGCATAGCGGAGATGAAGGGGCACATTGTGGAAGACGGGCATAGCGGAGATGAAGGGGGACATTGTGGAAGAGGGGCATAGAGTCTATGCCCCTCTTCCACAATGTCCCCCTTCATCTCCGCAATGCCCCCTTCATCTCCGCAATGCCCCCGTACCTCCAGTCCCTGGTGGTCCAGCGGAGCTTCTTCGGATCTGTGCCTCTTCCGGCACAGATCCCCGCCACCCGAACATGTCGGGCGAGCACATGGCGGTACTCGACGAGTACCGCCATGTGCCGAGCAGAGCGATGCTCGAGCCGATCCGAGCATCGGCCGAGCACGCTCGCTCATCACTAATGCTAAATAGGAAACTCCTTGGGGAATTCTCATTAGAGAAATATTTAAGAGTACTGATAGAAGATAGACTTCACAGCAATGTGCAGAGTCACTCAGCTGCTTCAAGAGCAAATAGGGTACTATCATGCATAAAAGGAGTATAGATGCACAGGATGCAAATATAATTCTACTTCTATATAAATCATTGGTAAGGCTCCATCTAGAATTTGGAGTGCAATATGGGCACCAGTTCTTAAAAAATACATTAGGAGGAAATGAGTTATAAAGAGACTAGCCAAATCAGGTATGTTTACATTAGAGAAGAGGTGATATGGTTACAATTCATAAATATATTGAAGGTCAGTACAAAATAACTCTCTAATGAACTATTTACTCAAAGAGCTGAGCTAAGAACAAGAGGTCATCAATTAAGACTAGTGGAATGGTGCTTTCAACTAAAACAAAGACAGGGATTTTCTATAGTAAGGGCAGTAAAGTTATGGCATTCTTTGCCTTGGGATACCTTGCTTACAGATACTGTATCTGCTTTAAAAAAGTAATGGATACCCATCTAGCACAGAAGAATTTTGATAATTATGATAGTTTGCTTCAAAGTAGATAGGCTGTTGAGCCAGGGAAATGTCTGACTGCCACTTGGAGTCAGGAAGGAAATTTTTTTACCCACTTGGGGCTTAATTGGAAATGGCTTCTAAGTTTGTTTTTTTTTCCTCTGGATCAACAGGAGTGATTTGGCATGGGCTGGACTACATGGACACGTGTTTTTTTAGACTCATCAACTATATTACTATCTTACATACAAAGACTCCCAACATGATAAGGCATCAACCAATGGGATTGATATACAGCACTGTGCAAAAGTCTTAGGAAGGTGTGAAAAAATGCTGTGAAGTAAGAATGCTTTCAAAAATAGACATGTTAATAGTTTATCAAATAACAAAATGATAGTTAGTGAACAGAAGAAACATGTAACACAAATCAATATTTTATATGACCACCCTTTGCTTTCAAAACAGCATCAATTCTTCTAGGTACACTTGTTAGGGCTTTTGCAGGCATATAGTATGGTGTATGATTAAACAATTATACCAAACAGGTTGTAATGATCATCAATTTGATATGTAGGTTGAAACACAATCATTAACTGAAACAGAAACAGCTGTGCAGGAGGAATAAAACTGGGTGAGGAACAGCTAAACTCAGTTAACATGGTGAGGTTGCTGAAGACAGTTTAATGTTAAAAGTTATACACCATGCTTGATAGCTGGCATCCCAGTTATCTTAATGAATATCTACATTCCTCCACCATTTGTGCTTGATGTTTTACAGGAGGCTCTTCTTTATATATCTGCAAAACCTGGCCGTTGTCTAATTGTTATGGGTGATTTCAATATGTATACACTGACTTTGCTTTGGATAGATTGGAGGCCAGAGCCAGTGACTCTTTGACCTCCAGACTTAAGTAGTTAAGTTTCATAGAGGATATGAATCTCACTGATGCGTGGAGAACTCTTCATCCTAACACTAGGGAATATTCGTGTCATTCTGCCACCCATAGATCGTTGTCTAGGATTGATCATACGTTTGTCTCTGACCATGCTTGGCATTTGGTAGAGGATTGTGCCTACTTACCTAGAGTGGCATCAGATCATTCTCCAATGTGTTTACGTTTACGGGTGGGCAGAGACTACTTGGATCCTAGTTGGTGACTTCAGCCGTACTGGCTGTCTATAGACCACATTGCTACAGGTCATGGGGCTGCACTGGTAGATTACTTTAGTGTCAATGTGGGTTCTGCATCTCAGGGAGTGGTTTGGAAGGCAGAAAAGGCAGTGGAGCTCGGTTCCCTTGGTTCATTAATTGCTTCACATAAAAAACGTACAAGGGATAAGGTGGTTCAATTGGAGAAAGAGGCTACTATGGTGGAGGAAACATATATATAGACAAAGGTGATACTATTTCATATGATTCCTGAAAACTTTCAGTCAGCTGCGTGAGGAGTTCAATGTTCCTGCTACCTTCTTTTATTCGTATTTGTGATTGAGACACACTCTGTCTGCTGCATGGGGTGCCAATACTCCCATTATACAGGAGTTTCCATTGATTACACAGGCCAAGAGGAAGCAGTCTCTTAGACCTGTTTCAATAATCTATACGTGATTAGATAAAGCTTCTGTGGTGACAGAGGATTGACTCAGACGTAAATGGGAGACTGATGTGGGCATCTTTGAGGACTGTGAATGGGACCTAGCTTTGAGAAGTCCTGCACTGGTAGCAACTACAGCCAGACATCAATTGATACAACTCAAGATTTTGTATAGATCCTACTATACCCATGTGCGTCTTTTTAAGATGGGAAGGATGGATAGTGATCGTTGCAGGAGGTGTGGGGGGGCAGACGACGCCTTCTTCCACCTTCTGTGGGAGTGCCCTCTGGTGCGTGAGTTTTGGGTTGCTGTTCTTCGTACTATATCGGCTGTGGTGCAGTGGGACTTATCACTTTCTCCGAAGCTGTGTATATTCTCTATTTTTCCTGATCAGCTCCATTCAAATTTTCATACTATATTGCTTAGAGAACTGTTGATTATGGCACGAAAGGTGGTGGCACAATCGTGGATGTCAGAACACCCTCTCAAGCATGACCAATGGATGGCCCTTGTAGCACATAATGTTCCTCATTATAAGGGACTTTATTTGCATAGAGGCACTCCGAACAAATTCCATCAAATATGGGGTCTGTGGACCTCTTACTGTAACTCTAGAATTATTTTTCAACAAGAGTTGCGAGATGTATAACTATTAAATACTATTTTGCATTCCGTTTCTATTTCTCCTGGTGGCTGTGGCTAGGTATAGTACTACTTATATACGTATTTACGTATTGAAGCTTCAATAGCTTTTGGATATATTTACAAATGTTCAATGGAGGTGGTGTGGTGCTCGTCTCCCGGGGGGGAGGAGGGGGGAAAGCGGGCTGAGTTTTGGGAGTTTTATTAGGGTTAGGGTTGGAGGGGGGTAGTTTAGGTTTGATTTAGTTTGGTTCTTTACCTTAAAAAGTCAAATGGGGACAGCTGTATCTTTTTGATATATATACCTGATTGTATGTATTTTTTTTCTCTTTTACTTATTTACTGTGCACACTATTATTGTTTGTACTGCATTATTACTGTCCTCTTAATAAAAATGTTTAAAACAAAAAAAAAAGTTATACACCATGGCAAGGCTGAGCACAACAGCAAGACTCAGGGTAGTTATACTGCATCAGCAAGGTCTCACCCAGGCAAAAATTTCAAAGCAGACAGGGATTTCCAGATGTGCTGTCCAAGCTCTTTTGAAGAAGCACAAAGAAACAGTCAACGTTGAGGACCATAGACTCAGTTGTCGGCTAAGGATACTTATTGCAGCAGATGAAACACATAACTACACAGGAACTGGGGTGCAGAAAATGGCAACAGGTGCTCTGGACTGATGAGTCAAAATTTTAAATATTTGGCTATAGCAGAAGGCAGTTTTTTCACCAGAGGGATGGAAAGCGGTAGAAGAATGAGAGTCTGTAGGCAACAGTGAAGCATGGTGGAGGGTCATTGCAAGTTTGGGGCTGCATTTCTGCAAATGGATTTGAGGGTTTGGTCAGAATAATGGTTTCCACAGTGCTGAGAAGTACAGGCAGATACTTTTCTATCATGCAATACCATCAGGGAGGCATCTGATTGACCCCAAATGTATTCTGCAGCATGACAACAACCCCAAACATACAGCCAAAATCATTAAGAACTATCTTCAGAGTAAAGAAGAACAAGGAGTCCTGGAAATGATGGTATGGGTATGGCCCCCACAAAGACCTGATCTTGACATTGTTGAGTCTGTTTGGGATTAAATGAACAGAGAGAAGCAACTGAGGCTGCCTGTCACAGTGTGACCCTGCGACAGCTGCTCGAGCCAGCCGCATCCTTACCTCTGGCAGCCCTGTCATTTTTGGGCGCACGTCCAAAGGCATGGATGTGCACACCATTTAAAGGAGACTTGCCAGTTTGGTGCTCCTCCTTCCCTGCGGACAAGCCTTTTTAAGCTGCCTATACACAGGGCTCATTCACCCTTTCATTGGTGTCCAGTGCCGTTCATTTGCTTAGTGTTCTCTGTGTATTACCTGGTTTTGTCTGACTACCCCTTCTGGTGCTGACCTGTGGCTCTGTCTGACTACCCGCCTACCTGGCATTGAGACTACCAGTGGCTTCGGCCTAGTTTCTGCAGATTGGGAACTTAGAGGTGGCCTCCTATTTCTGATAGAAACTTGGCTTCTGTTTCTACCCTCTGCTCCTTCCTCTGACTTGTTATGATATTTGCTGTTTACTACTGCTTCTAATAAAGGTTATTATTATACCGTCTGACTCCTGTTTTGCTTACCAACAGTGACACTGCCTAAAATCACAAAAGAACTGTAGTTCGTTCTCCAAGATGTTTGGGACAACCTACCTGCAAACTTTGTGCAAGTGTACATAGAAGAATTGATGATGTTTTGAAGGCAAAGATTGGTCACATCAAATATTGATTTGATTTAGAT
This sequence comes from Rhinophrynus dorsalis, assembly GCA_037306005.1. NCBI lineage: Eukaryota > Metazoa > Chordata > Amphibia > Anura > Rhinophrynidae > Rhinophrynus > Rhinophrynus dorsalis. Next base: position 293,143,084 of record CM074720.1, read on the forward strand.
CTTTCTTCTGTTCACTCACTATCATTTTGTTAATTGATAAATATAAACTATTAACATGTCTATTTCCTAAAGTATTCTTATCTTACAGCATTTTTCACACCTACCTAAGACTTTTGCACAGTACTATACATACATACATATCTATATCTATATATATATATATATATATATAGGGCAGCACCTATGGGTCTTTTCAAGAAATAGCTTTATTTGCACATAAGACCTCTATCAAGACAAAGCGCTTCATGTATATTTGAGACTGTGCACCTGGGCAAGAACTTTTTTGAGAGTGAGTGTCACCACCTCCCCCTCCTTTGTGTGTGTGTGTGTGTATATATATATATATATATATATATATATATATATACACACAATGTTGAAAAATAAAGAAAGCACTCATGGGATTTGTAGAGATGAAGAAACCTCAACAAGTCCTGTCAGTGCTTTCTTTATTTTGCAACATGATTTTATTACAGATTGGCACCCGGCCAGATATCTGTTACATCTGAGAGACTGCACAACTTGGGGCATATATATATATATATATATATATATATATATATATATATATATATATATATATATACACCATGATTCCTACATAAAATATCAATATAATCATGTTTGATTCTAATGTAAGCTATCATTATTCTCAGATTATTGACACACATTAATTTGTGGTCCCAACAGTGGCAGTTGGTACCAACCCTTCATATCCCCCATCCTCTGAGCTACTGTTACTAATACATGTGGCCTGGAGTCCCTGTCCTGTGTGGTTTTGCCCACTTCTTCTAACTGATAGATAAAATTAGATGTTGGTACATTTTAATAATATAACAATATAACAAGCTGCACTGAAAACAGGCTCAAACTCCCTGCCTGCTGGTGGGCCTCTAAGGGTTTCCATGGCAGTAAGTGTCAGTGCTGGCCACACGCAAGGTTTTATTTGCCAGTAGCCCATGGGATCATCTTTTCTGCAGAGAATGTAGCTAATTGCAGGTATGCTGAAACCATTTCACATGCAGTGGGACCACTCAGAGGAGCTACACCATGTTCCTGTGTGTCATTTACTAACCCATATTCTGGGAGCAAGTCCCATAGAGATGTGCTGCTTTCAGTTCCCCCACCACCAAAATTGTTGGATTTCCACCCCTGAGACCAATGAATCTGTGTCCAGAATGGGAATGAGATGTGCTGACTGATGTTGCTGCTGGTATAAACCCTTTGTGTTGGAATACGTGAATAACTTGCTGGAATAGGCGAAAAGGGGGAACATTTTGCATTAAAAAAGGAGAAAAATCTCAGTTGTAAGGCAAAAAGTAATGCAGGACATTTTTCTTACTTTTCGCCCACCCCTAGCATGCATTGACCTACAAAAAGGTCGCTAGAACAGTTAGAACAGCATAAAATTTTGAGGGGTGCCTCAGCTAGTCTGGTCACACCCACATTCTGAATTGTGGGTGTGGTCATACTAATCTTGGTATCCTGGAACCACTTTACATACCCCTTTACAGATCATTATTTAACTCAATGGATGATGTAGAGCTTTCTATGAAACAATGCATTGAGGACCCCTCTCCAGTGCTTTGCTTCATAGTTAGAAAGCTCTGTGGTATCCACAGCTTTTTTCTTTTTTTTTTTAAACTTTGTTTCATGTAGGTCAAATGTATTTTCTGTGCCAGGAAACAGTGGGTTGGACTTGGGGCTTGGTCATATGAGAAGTGGGGATGTGACCATAGGCAGTGCTAAGGGCTCCTAGAGTGTCTTGTCACCCCGTGGGTGTAAATTTCGCCATATATAGTAACTTGTCCTAGGAAATCACATTCAACTATCTTTAATAAGTACTCTCTTAAACAAAAGCTAACCTACCTTTATTTAATTTTATCTAGACTGATTTTCACATGCTTTTTTACAGTTTATGGTAATTCTTAACTACATAGAACATGTATACCCCTCTGTATGAAACCCCAGTGGTCAAGTTTGCATACACACACTTACTAAACAGTCTTGAGTCAGTATAGATTACAATTGCCAGAATATTACAGCAATAAAACTGCAACAGAAGATTGGGGTTGCCTTGTGAGCCAAAAGCCATGACATGGCAGCTGAAAACTGTTTAATTTTTATTATATTATATTATAGTAAATTTTGAGACAGCCAGTGTGTGTGCATATATATATATATATATATATATATATATATATATATATATATATATATATATAATGTACTTAGCTACTACTGGAGCAGAAGAGACAGCACTCAAATGTAAAAGTGAAGATACAGCTTTATTCCATAGTGTCTCTAAATCACCAAATGTTTTCGGTCCAAGCAAGGACCTTCATCAGGTCCTTGCTTGGATCGAAAACATTTGGTGATTTAGAGACACTATGGAATAAAGCTGTATCTTCATTTCTACATTTGAGTGCTGTCTCTTCTGCTCCAGTAGTAGCTAAGTACATTTGTATATACATTATATGGGATGTGCACCACGTTATTTAAGTGGTTATTTTCTTAATATTATTGAGTGCCACTGCCAACTCTTGATGCATATATATATATATATATATATATATATATATATATATATATATATATATATTCTGACACATTTATTTACTGTAATCCGTTTTTAAGCTGATAAGATGGTATATTTCCTTTAAATTAAGTTTATGTATTTTTTCAGAAAAATCAAGCAATTTACTGCAAATCTGAATAATAGCATTCAATTCAATACCAGATAGTGGCCAGAAAAATCACAGTGACCCAACAGGAACATTAAGAACGCTCACATTTTTAAGAACATACATATATAATGGTCACATTCTTATAGAATTGAAAGGTTCCATTGACAAGGAGCAAAAACACATTAATTGAGACAAAACATTTTCAAGGAGAATAACAAGTGTATGAGAACATATAAAAATAAAATCATGTTTTAGCTATGAGCTATTTCCATGTTCTTATGTTGTATTATGTGTATAAAAATATGGGTATATCAATAGTTATCACTGGAAAAACACAGTGTAATTGTGAATAACTAAATTTTCATTTGGTAAAACATAATTTCATATTTAAACCAACAGGTGAATCAGGTAACATATATGAGATTTGCAGTGTGCAGACAAGTCAAATAAAAAGTTCCAATGTGACCAGATAAGCTCTTATCTTCATGACAAGATGATGCTTATAAACAAGTTGCTCTTAATTGAAGATCAAATCAACAATGAATGATGTAAGTACTCTCAATTCTTTATAGTATTCTGAAATGAAGCACATGCATTCTATAATTCCTTGAAAATTGTTAACATGTTTATCTAACCAGCACTGAAGACAGAGTATATTTTTAACAAAGCTACTCTTGTTTGAAAAGTAGTTACCAGTATATTGAGTAATTGTAGATCTATGATTTAGAACCCTATTTGTCTCTTCCCTCATCTTCTTTTCAAAAATGTATTGGCTTAAAATAAGTATGCTGGCCATGTCACCTTGCGAAAGGGGCCCTGTGGAAGTAGGCAGAAAGGTGAATTTGTGCTGATTCAGCTCATGATAGCTGTGCTTATATATTGTCCTTTCTCTAAACAAGAGCCAGAACCTGTGCTTATGCACACCTGCATTTAGTACATTCTGGAGCATAACTCATTCAGTGTAAAACTTTTATGTGAACAAACAATTGATGTCACCTCTGTAGCTAATATAAGTAAAAAGAAGAATTTTCAGCTTGCCCAATCCATGCACAGGGAAATTGAGCTGGATCAATACAAGGACAACACACCTGCACCATATGGAGAAATTCCCATAGAATTATATTAGGTTTTTCACCCCTTGAATGAGGGAGGTTTCCAACATCTTGCTTTCCAATGCATTGGAGACCTCTCTAGCATTCTTCAAATTAATGATTATGCAAAGATTATGTTTTACATGCATGCCTATACAATTTTGTCCTTAAATATAAGAGCAACCAATCTAGAAGCATTATTAGCCATTTAAAATAAGCCAAAGATCGGATGAAGAACAATGAGATCAGAGGCACTGGAGGGATTGTAGAAATCCACCAGTGTGGCTCCAGTAGCATTAGCCTCCAACACCAGTAGCTGTAGTTGGGTGTATACTAGAACATATACTGTGCCATTTTTAGGAGTAGGACTTGAATGCCAGCAAGCCCTTTATGCCTGCTCCATGGCAAGTGCAAGAAAATACAATAAAGTTAGGCTATTTTCCTATGCATGTTCTTAGAACATGACAGATAACAAGTTGCAGTGGAAAGAAAAGCCACAGAAGGCCCATACACTTCCTCAAAGCACTCCCCTTGGTGCAAATAGCATTATGTGAAGAACTGAAGGCATAAGTCGCTTAGTAAACTGGTGTTAGCTAGCTAGACATGGACACAAAAATGTGTTCTAGCATCAGGTTTGGCATGAAATTGTAGTCATACATCCATCCCCCCAGACCCATATCTACTTGGAGTGACAGCCTTTATCTTTGGATTGAATCTCTACTTATACAATATGCCACTTTCTACTATCATCAGTGGGTATATACTAGATTAGAACACATATATATTTTTTTTTTACTAGACACAGAAAATGGTCCACAATGTAAAATTGATATTAAGTCAATCTGTTCAAGTGTTTTATACATCTGAAGTTTTTTGGAAGGTTGAAGTGGCGGGGTAACATCCGATTGTTAACTACACTTAATCATTCTGGCTGCAGTGTTCTTTAGATTTATAAACGTCTAATGTGATATACAAAATAAAATAGATAAATCAATTTTTTTTCTTGTTTATTTTGTGCATTGGATTCAAACAGAAAACTGTGTGCACTTTAACTGTTTTCACAATGTGTTCAAGAAGACTGTATTTTACCATATACACACAATTTTTCATAACAGTATGTTCGTAGCTTTGTGATAATCAGGGGTGTAGCATGATAAGCAGTGCTGGTAGTGCAACTAGCAATATTTAATTTGAAAATAATTATCTTTTTATAGTGAACTTGAATTTGATAAAAATAATCTCACCAAACGTTGGTGGTGCTCACACACTACCATTCATGCTTTGCATCACACCCCTGACAAAAATGTAGGTTTGGATTTTTTTGTTGATAAAAAGTATTACAAAAATTTCCATACAAAAACTATTTTTATAGAAATCTTGCATTTCCACAAATAAACCTGAACATTTTTTTTAAATAAAAATTGCTCAAGGATTTTTTCATTAATCATTGACTATATTAATGAATGCAGTCCACTAAAATATCTCCAAGGAGAGTTCTTTTAAGTGGTCCATGCATTTTCCACAGTTGGAGGGAACTGCAGAGGCTCAGTGGGGCGTAATTTATAACAGGAACACATGTTTAGGATATAACATTTTCTGCGCCACATACATCTTTTCCATATCTTTAATTTACAACTGAGGTACATTCTTCTGAACTCTATAACAACTATTTGCCAGTGAGAACTGAGCCACCCTAACCTTCTGCACAAAGAAATGCTGTAATCTAGTTGAATTGAACGATGCAGTTATTGCCTTGTTTACTGACATTTTGTTTTATTTATGACATTGAAACACAGAGTCCACAATGCAGGATAAGAATTTTCTTCTTATATTTTTATAATCATGATACCTTTGGATGATTTTTTTTCATGATTTGGTGACCTCATAGTGCCAGCTTTTCCAGTTTAAGAATGTATTTTACCATTTGGAGTTGGGTTTGCAATAATGTATATTTTTTTTCCTCTTCTCTTTGCTATACAGGTGAAAAGAACATTGAGTAGCTTCATTATAGTTTATATTTTGTTTCTTCATTGGTTACTCTGAGATTTTTTAATTTACTTCCTTGAAACCGATAAGCTTCAAAAATAATTTCTGATTGATTTCTCATTGGGATCTTATGTTAAAAGCAACCACAAAACTTACACATTTACATTCATAAGAATGGTGGACCCCTTGAAATATAGTTTAACCTCCGCAGAAGTTCTTGGTTTATCCATGATTTGACAATGCTAGACTGACCAAAGGATCAGATAAGTCTCAAGTTCATAGACACAGCGACATGAGGTAACTCATTTTATTTTGCTCAGGTTGCATATTTCCACAGGAAACATTCTTGCAGAGTTGTTTGGAAAATAACAAAAAAAATAAAAATAAAAAAAAAGCTGACTGTGCTTGGGGAAGCCTTACACCCAGCTCTATGCCATAGTTTCTTTTCCTGGCAATCTTCTGTCATTAAAAGTGTGCATGTTGATAACTTCCTCTGTTTTTACAATCACAGGAGGTTGTGGTTTATGTTTCAACCGTCGTTGACACTTTAGGGACATCCTCAATTCTTCAACCATTGCACTACAAAAAGACCTCTGTAAATAAAAATATGATAAATATTTTAAACGATATTACAAACAAAATGCATATACGTGTTTATAAAATATTAATAATATATTCATATGCTGCAGCATGTTCACCTAGCCAACCTGTAAGTTTGCCATGTTGCTGCCTGACACTTCCAAAAAACTGCTGTCATTTAAAGATGTGTTCATAGTAATTAAAATGACTTATCAAGCTGGGAAAGCTCAATGAAAATTTCACCTTGTCACTAAAATAGTTTATCTGCCAACTAGTGCCTGGTAATGCACATTATATGAAACAGCATTTCAGACATATGTTCTTGGGAAATCACATCCAACCCCAATTGTGTGTTGCGCATGTTTTTGTCATGGGAGACAAAATATTTATTTAATATTCTACATACTGCTCTTTCATTTAATTGATTTGATTTACTCAGTCATTGCAATTATCATTTTAGAGGTCACCTACTTACTAAAATAGGAAAAATCAAGTACAGAGATGGAAATGAATGAATGTAATACAAACAAACATGTGCTTTATGCCTATAAAGTAAGCCATGACTGGAGTACAATTCTAAAAATAATTTTTAATAAAAATTGAACGTTTGTCAGATGAAGGAAAAAATAAAGATAAGAAGCTGGCAATTTGACACTTTGTGTATTATGGTCATATAGCTATTTCATAGAATGCAATTAAAACAAAAAATAGTGTCTTGTTCAGTTCCATAATGATGAAGATGCAGCAATGGTGATAACTGCTGGCAGAGATTTCTCCATATAGCCTATCTTCTTTCATAGTCAATGGATCTATAATATAGCAAGGTAACATTTTTAGAGATTTAAATTGCTTTCCATGGATTTCAAAACTGTAAGATACATTTTTTTAAAGGATGATAAATAGTTATAACAAAAATGTATTCATGTTTTAATGCACTATGAGCTATTTTATTCTAATTGTAAATGTTCTTATTTTTAAGAGGACAAGTAGCTTTGTTTTAATCTCCTCTTTACTGTCATTACATACTTTTTGCAACTCTTTATTACTCTTTAAAAATACTTCTAAATCAAAATAACGCTTCTTAAGAGGAGGTTAACACTTTCAATACCACCTCCTTCCTATTTAGCAAACAGATTAAGACAAATAAGAATAGTAAGCAAATACAAATTGATTAAGAATACAGCAGTCTAAAATATAGACTTTAAGGTAACCTGGCAACTATGAAACCAAAAGATCCATTATAGTTTTCAGGGTATGTTTAAATATGAAATGAATTAGAACACAAGTAAAATGTAAGTTTATTGATAGTTTCATCTTATAACATATCAAAGTAAAATGTTTGAACCCAAATTAAATTCTTTATAACAGACTATATAACAAAGAAATATAAGCACTTAATTGCCATTGCAAATATATTTTGTTTTCTGAATAGAACATAATTATTGGAAAAGATCAAAATAAGAGAGAAGCTTTATCAAAGTTTAGGGAAAACATATTTCAGTTAAGTTGATCTTATGGTATCTTAGAAGAAAACGTAGTTATTATTTTACAATATGACATGCTTTCCATACATTAAAACATATTGTAAATAAATATATATTAACATACAGTATGGCAGATTTACAAATCCACTGTAAATAGTTACTTTTACCTTTAATAAATATAGAGAAATTTAGTGAACAGTATTCGTAATTTCATTAAAATATATTTTGATTAGTTTTACTGCTAACCTTTGAAATGTATCTTACATGGAATTAACTATACACTGAACTTCCCAGCATTACAATAAGTAAAAAAAATTGTAAGATCAGGATAATTGTAAAAGAAAATATAATACCACTGACTTAACTCAAAGCTATTGTGAAGTGTAGATAAAAATATTACATCTTTAACTAGTTAGTTAGTCACTGCCAGAAGTACCATTATTATAAACGTATAGCTCTCATTGTACAAAACTCTTCATTGCTTCTTGTCCTAACTTCTGTAAGAACTAAAGGTGCTTTATTCTTACTAACAGTGCAGGGGCTGGATTATATTGCAGGTGCTAAATGTTAACATCAGTTTTATCATTTTCCTATTGAAGTCTATGGGGAAAACTGGAGATAAAAGCAATGATAAAATTAGCACCTGTAATAGAATCCAGCCCCAGGTGAGTATGACAATATCACAGTCTACCTTGGAGGCCTAGTTAGCCTGTGCTTCCTTCCTCTGTGGTGTGTCAGCCAGCATAGTTGCTGCCACCTCTGCATTGCTTCATCATGAAACAGGCACTGGTTAGGATGCCTGTTTATGGGCCTATTCTGTGTGGCCTAATTGGGTCCTGCCTTCTCCTGCTCCTTTATAGACCTCCCTGGGCCTGGGAGTCATTGCCCTTACGTGGTGTTCCTGATAGCTTCTGATTGCTCCATTGTGATCCGTGCCTGTCTGAGTATTTGTTCTGTGTATGACCCCAGCTTGTTTGACTACCCACATCGGTTCTGACCTGTGGCTCTGGTTGACTACACACCCTGTGTATGACCCCGGCTTGCCTGACCAGTGGCCCTGGCTACTATCCACTCAGTGTAGCCTCTGGTTGCCTTTCCTGAGGGCCTGGTTACTATCACTTCTTGTAGTCCTCAGCTTGCCTGAGCAGTGACCCTGGCTACTATCCGCTCAGTGTAGCCTCCGGCTGCCTTCCCTGTGGGCCTGGTTACTTAGTCCTCGGCTTGCCTGACCAGTGGCCCTAGCTACTACATGCTCAGTTCAGCCTCTGGTTGCCTTCCCTGTGGGCCTGGTTACTTTTACTCCGTGTAGTCCCCGGCTTGTCTGACCTGTGACTCTGGCTGCCTACTTGCCCCTTAAAATACCTGCTTGCCTGACCTTTAGTCTCGGTAACTGGAGTAGCGCAGTGCATAGTACAGTGTGCAGCTCCGGAGGGACCTTGGGTCCTGTTTGTATATGTCTGGGGTTCTGTGGGGGCTCTACCATTATTGCTGTACATTATAAATAAAGGTGGATATATTTTATCTTTTGTGTCTGTCCTTCTTTTGCCTGAAAACTGTGACAGACAACCAGTAGCAGCTAAAATAAATCATTAATGCCATTCAAGTGATAGTTTCCTGCACTGGCCTCTATTCAATTGGCCCCTTTGTAAAAAAAAAAAAAAAAAACAACAACAGCATTTTTCAAGCAAGGTAACCAATTCATTTACCTGTACTATTAAGAAATACCACAGGAAAAAAACACCTCAGGCACTAATTTTGTGCCTAATAAACCACAATTCAAAACATCAAAATATGCCATTCAGTTTTGTGCATTAGCATTAATATATGTTATGGGACTCACTATAGCTGGTAAAAGTCTGCACCCAGTGTATGTATGCACACATCCCAACCTATGGAAGCCTGGGAACTATTTTGAACAGAGTCAGGCCATATAAAAGCCAGTCTCTGTTCAAATTTCCCATACACTGGCTTGGGCACCAGCCTGAAAGGTACCAGGGGAGTTTTGCTAGCCTCAAATTCTGCCCCACAGCCGACAACAGTGGTGGAGCCCTCAGCTTGTGTTCTTTTTTACATGCAAGAATATTTTCGCTTTAAACTTAACATTTCGAATTAGAACGAAGATTCAGGTTTTTTACAAAATGGATTGGGAAAGTGTTTTTTCATTTGGGGGAATATTGTCTTTCAACAACAAAAAAATGCATTGCTTTAACCCTTTGAGCACCAGTCAAAGGGTTAAACAATGTACATATATCTAAGTTATGTTGGTAAACCATAATTATTGTGTTTTTTTCTCTTTACAGGTAGCTATTGGATAAAATGATGATGCGAAGAAGACAAAAGAGAAGAAGACAGAAGAGAAGCATACAGAAGATGAAGATGAAGCGGAAGAAAGAAGATGGCAGAAGATGGACAGTGGATGACAGGTAAGTGTTACACAGTTCTGGGTGCTAGACTAGTGTTAGGGGTAGTCTTGTTGCACTTTACTGTTAGGGGTAGTGTAGGGTTAGTGTTTGGGAGGGTGACTGTGTTTGAGTGCACTCTCTGTGCTTGACAGTGTGTCAAGAACCGAGCATTAGCCCTTTTCCTTTGATGTTCCCATTATTCACGCTATTTAGCGTGGGTTTTGGGAACTTAAAGGGATAGTAATACTTCATTTTAACTTTATTTTATTTTGTAGGCATTAAAAAAACATGAAGAATGATATAAGTCTTATCTCTGAAACCTTTATGGTTTAAGAGATATTCACAAACAAAGTATCCCCCCCCTGTTCAACCAGATCAGAAGGGAGATGCCCAGGTAGACTGCAGAGAGGGACAATCTTCAATTAAGATAATGGAAAAAGCTGAAAAACTTGTCAAGGGGGGAAGGGCTTTCATTGTTTTCATACAAAGAAAATTGTCCCCTTCTGTTATCTGTACTGTCATACAACCAGACTCACATCTGAGAAGAGATGGCTTACACTAGGTAAAAGGGGCGGGGAGGGGAACTTTGCTTGTGAATATCTCATAAACCATAAAGGTTTGAGAGATAAGACTTATATCATTCTTCATGTTTTTTTAATGCCTACAAAATAAAATAAAGTTAAAACGAAGTGTTACTATCCCTTTAAAACACAGGATGGACATTTGGCCACAAGTTAGTTTCTGTGGCCCAATTTTCATTGTGGTTTCAGTTGGCAGGGCAATTGAATATCAACTTTAACAGTTTTTTTTTCACTGTCAGTAGACAATTTTGCACTACCGACAGTTTTTTAGTGGGAATAATTTAGTTGAGGCCACTAGCACAATGATGCTCCTGCACAAGTGCATTCTTACAGCATAAATGTAGTATGCAAATTAATGCACATTTATGGGTCATTGTGCAGTAGAGTCTTGTGAACTTTTAGTGTCAATATTTTGTTTTCCCTGTTTTGTTCATGTACACAAACACGCACAGACTCTAGAATCTAAAGCCGTTGCCCTCAACTGTATTCCTGTTTCATATGTGTCTGTATCTCCTTTTTCAAAATTGTGATATATGGATGTTTAACCGTTTAAGGACCTGAGGGGATGCTCAACATAATGTGAAGGAATGTACTGTAAACACATCTAAAGTGTCTCATTATGTGAAAGGGAGCTTTCTTTCACTCAATCATTCCACCTCCTAGTAAAATTCAGAGAAGGATAAAAAAACTCTTTCCATTTTTAAGTATGTGGGACTACTTGGAGATGTCATGGGTAAAGTCTGCAATGCTGTATTTACACTAAGATAAGGATTACAAGAAATACATCAATATTTTTATTGAGGAGGAATTTGTGGAGTAATTTGGACATAAACTCACTGACAACATGACCATCTGCAATAGAATGAGTCTCACTGTTGGGTTCATATACAGTTTCCTTTCTTCATAACTATTTATTATGTTGGATAATAAATAATTTATTATTTTGTATGAACAGAACACACTAAGGCCCAAATTAATCAAAGTGCGGGAAAAGCAGTGTATCAAATAATATATTCATTAACAGGGATGGGTAAAAAAGTCCTTTTGGGTTCCTGCGGGAAATTTCACAAAAAAAGCATGCTTTTTCACTTTCTGGAGAGAAGTTTAACTCATAAAGAACCATGTTGATTTATTGCCTTTTCGCTAAGAACACAGAAACATTTATGAAAATTCTCCCATTTTCCTATGTTACTCATTGAGGCTACAGGCTCAATCCAAATGTTGTTTTTTCTGCCGACAGCATTTTTTCAAGCACACTAAGCTATTCAAATGCCTGTGCTGTGAAAAAATACAGGCAAAAAAAGAACCATTGTATGATAAATTTCAGAGGTGATTTCACCCATAGAAAATAATGAAAACACCGTAATGATCAATTCAAATGTCTGCATTAGCCATGAAAATCTGATAAGGGATTCAAGTTATCGCAGGAAATTTAAGACCCAGTATTTTTTTTTTTTTTTTTTACTTGAGCCCCTTATCAACTCTTCAAACAGTCGACACAGAAACTTGAATGAAAAAGTAAATAAAAGCCCTAAATCCTCAGTGGATGTATTGATATGGGACACTAAGTCTCATATCAATACATCCAAAGTATGAAACATGTGTCTAACGTTAGTAGCATTAACCCCATGAGTGTTTATTAGTATGATGGCTTATTTTCAGACACGTAATGGTGGCATACTTATTTATTCCTGGGCACTGAATACATTGTTTAACCGTTTTAGCCCAGAGAGGTCCGCAACACATTGCTTTGCAATGCATTGCGTACCCCTCTGCCACTCAAGGGGTTAAACGATGTAGTAGTTTATTCCTACTATTAATCCTTGTTTTTTTATATTTACAGCAAAGAAGAAAGAAGACTGAAGAGAAAAATGAAGACAAAAGAGAAGAATAAAGAGAAGGCTGAAATGAAGACAGAAGGAGAAGGACAGTGGATGACAGGTAAGTTTAACACAGATTAGTTAATGATCGTAGCTTGACAGTATATCAGGCACCGACCATTAGCTTTTTTCCTTTGAAGTTCCCAATACTGCCACTATTTAGTGGCCTTTTGGGAACTTAACACACAAAGCGGAAGATTTTTATCTCCAAAATTTGGATCAAGCCCTAAATGTCTTGCCCATATACATAATCTCCTGAGCTCTAGTGATGTGTATTTTAGGAGAAACGGAATGGAAGGAGACAAAATGAGAGAGAAATAGAAAAAAAAAATTGAAATTAAATATTAACAAAATAAAGTGGCTTTTTAGTGGTTTATAGTGCTGGCTGACAAGTTGGATGGACCCTGAGGCTCACTGGGAGACGTGTGTCATTATTACTAGCAGTACACCACCAGTGCTAAAGAGACTGGGAACCTACATTCACCAGGCCATCAACAGTGTTTTATAAAAAAAAAAGAAGCTGTCAGACCCTGAGGCTGGTGACTCCATCTCTAAAGAGAAGGAAGTAACAGTATCAGTGGCATCACCAGTGCTTAATGGACTGGTAGCCCACATTCCACAGACCCAATGAGCCAAAGCCCCTAAACATCATCGCTCCCTTGTGATCTAGGAGTGGTATAATGGTTGAAGGAGCAGGATGGTTATGAGAGGGCTACTATGCCACTGTCTCAACATCATCGCCACCATAGGACTGGCTTCAACAAACAGTAATATGGCACCAGGCCTGCTCCACTTGCCACCAATAATCCTGGTCCTAGCTCCAGTGATGATGTTGAGACAGCAGCATCACCTACTCCATAAAGTGAAGGGGATTGTGAAGAAGATGAAGAAGAAGGCCATTCCTCTCCATCTCTCCCCTGAAACCATGGACATACAACTATTTTCCTTTGGGGCAGGCACAGTGCAGTCATTATCAACTGTATTGTTCACTCTTTGTGATTGTGACAAAGTTGTGAAAAAGGGAAAGGAGGGAATAAACCAAATTAGCACAACAAATGCCCTGATTAAGGAAAAATCCTCTGGTCTTATATATATATTTTTTGGCTGTTTTCTGTTTTGCCTGCTTTCATGCTGGCTAACCATTATTTTAAAAGCTATCTTAACATAGTAACATAGTAATTTAGGTTGAAAAAAGACTTGCGTCCATCTAGTTCAACCCTTTTTCTATTCCTATTTACCATCGTTGATCCAAAAGAAGAGATTTCTCCCTGGATCAACAAGCCCTAACTAAATATTAATCCCAATACTAACGTACATAGCCCTCTATGTTATGCTCTTTTAAATAAGTATCCAGGCCCCTTTTAAAGGCATCTAATGTATTTGATAGCACAAACAAAAAAAGGGGTGCAACCTACAATGTGTCAGATGTTTATGGTGGTGGTGGACTGGTGTGATTGATGTATATATATCCTGTTTGCATCAAATGTAAGCTATCCTTATTCTCAGATTATTAACACGCATTAATTATTGGTCATAGCAGTGGTCCCAAGTGCTGTAGATGGCAGCATCTCCTCACATGCATCCATTTCCCCTATCATCATAGTTGCTAGTGTTAACACATATGGCCCAGCTTTCTCTGTCATGTTTGATATCTGCTACCTAATATTTGGATGGTATTCGATGTTGGTTCATTTTTAAGAATTTTAATCTTCCAAAATTGCTGCTTGATAGCTGCATCCTTCTGTCATTCCCAATATAACTAGGTGCACTGAAAACCCATTCATACTCAACTTTTTGCTGGAGGGCAACTAAGGGTTTCCACTGCAGTACATGTCCGTTCTGGCCACACATAATGTTTTGTTTGTCAGTAGTCCAAAGAGTCATTGCTTCTGTCTAGAATTTAGTTATCCTGCAAGTATGTTGAAACCCTCTTACATGCAGTGGAACCACTCCTAGCAGCTACACAGTGTTCCTGTGTGTCAGTCACCAACCCACACTCATGAAACAAGTCCCACAGAGATGAGCCACCACCACCAATGCTGGATATTTTCCACCCCTGCTGAGACCCATGAATTGTCCTGTGTTCAGAATAGGACATCCTGTTTGATGATATAGGTGCTAGTGCTGTTGCCGGACAAAATGCTTTACTGCTTTCTTTTTTCACTATGCTGTTAGAAGTTTTCTGGGCTATAACTTTCTCCCTCTCATCCTCCACAATGCAAACCTCCACTCAATCAATGAGCATATCTCTATATTTCTAAGCAGAATCAGATTCCTCAGAAAGATGCTGCTGATTGTCACAAACTGCTGATGGCGCTTTGTCAGAAATTCAGAAAGTTTGTTTTTAAAGTGTGTATTCAGGGACATGAGGATCTTGGTCAAATCAAACTAACATGTCTTTGACCAGCTGGTGCATGTCTGTGTTTGTCATTATGTTAAGATTTCTCAGCCATGATTCTAATTTTTTTCCTGCAATAAATATAAAAGTAGTAGTATTTAACTAATTCCTGCCCCTATGCAACATTCCAGGATGTTTGCCTCCTCAAAAGATGTCATCAGCTTACATGCATAGCACATTAGTGTCCATTGCCCAGGTGACAAATAGGCTACCTGCAAAGTCTTCCAGTTTTCCATTGTGTACTAATGGTCTCATACTGCTGTGCAAACACTCTAGTATGTACAGTGTGGAACTGTATTTTTATGCCATTGTTTTTTAAATAATTAAGACATAAAAAAAAAAAAAATTACTATATTTAAGGTAAAAATAAATACAATAAAATAATGTATTAGTTAAGTGAAAGGTTGCTAACATTCAGCTGCTTCTGTGACGCCTAAGACATATGTATGCACAGCGTTTTCTTAGAGAACAGATTGTGTATCCAATTTTTAAACGTATATAGATTGATCTTGTATCCACGTGTTGTGTTTGTGATCCATTTCGTTCCAATTTGCGGGATTAATCACATTGATTGGAGGATTTGGGATCATGATACAACAGGTATTTTTTATCTACGGTGTTGTTTTAATAAAATGAATTTGAATATGACCGTTATGTAATGAACAAGCTCTTCAAACGTGATTTTATTATATATTTGGGTTACAGTATTCTATAGTGATAATATTGTGTGTATAGCTGCCGTTCAAGAGAGGGGTGCAGTTTAAAGGTGTATGTGTATATATATATATATATATATATATATATATAATAGTATATTAGCTAAGTGAAATGTTGCTAACAAAAATGTTTAGTAAGAAAATAGTTTTATGTTGATGTATCACTGTAACTTTTCTGTGTTAATTTATTTTGACTCAGAAAAGGGATTGAGCTTCATAAAATACAATGAAACACATTGGTAATTGTATCACAAGTTGATTTATTTGCATTTTAACCCTTTGAGTGACAGAGAGGTATATACTACATTGCAAAGCAATGTGGTTGCAGAAAATGAGAAAATTGCAGAAAATTTACTAAAGAAATAAACTTCCTCCAGTGGCATAAATAAGAAATATTCTTCTTCTCCAGATTGGAAAAATCAGTCTTTATTGCTAATCTGAGCAAGGCTGCAAACCTTTGGAAATATTTTTTTGTTTGAGTAGGGGGGAAAATGTATGGAAAATAGACACATTTCTGTTAACTTCAAATTTTTTTATGTATGACTTCCCATTTGGCTAATATTTACTGACTGCTAGTAAATTTACTTTATTTAAGAAGGGAAATAAAACAGAACCTGGGAATCATAGACCACTGAGTTTGAGATCTTTAGTGGGAAAACTGGTAGAAGAGATAATAAGGGATTATATTCAGGATTACAACAACAAAAAATAATATTATTAGCAGGAATCAACATGGTTTTATGAGGAATAGATTGTGCCAAACTAGTCTTTTGCGCTTCTAAGAAGTAGTTAGCAACCTAGATAATGGTAAAGCAGTATATGTGGTATATCTGAATTTTGTGAAGGCATGTGCAAGGTTTGCAAATCATCTTCAGTACACATGTATGCAAATGACACCATAATCTATGCTAAAAATTCAAACATATCACACCTTGAAGCCATATTACAACATGATTTCTGCGAGGTTGAAAGATGGATAGCAAGGAACAAACTGTTCTTAAACACAGACAAAACTGTCATAATGATTTTTGGCACAAAGCACAAACTGCGTAATCTCGGGAATACCCACCTATCCATTGTAACAGAGTCTAATCATAAATTGGCCCCAGTGGACTCCTACAAATATCTTGGTATGTGGCTTGACCCCAACCCAAATTTAGTCATCATATCAACAAATTAAACTCCAACTTTATCCCAAAATCAGTACTCTTTTTAGACACAAATCATGTTTAAGTACCCTGGTTAGAAAAAGTATTGTGCAACACATGTTGCTGCCAGTCATAGACTATGGGGATGTAGTATATGCTCCAGCGCCAGAAATCCTTTTTAGCAAACTTGACACCCTGTATAATTCAATATGCTGCCTTAGCCTCCAATGTAATTATACTACTGATTGCTGTGATATGCTAAAATAACTAAATTGGTTAATACTCAAATCTAGGCGTGCCCTTCACCTTTCTTGCTTAGTACACAACCACTTATCTGTAAAACTACCAGACTACCTGAGCAGTATGCTTACTCCTGCTCTCCATGCTAACTATAACCTCCACTCCACTGCTAACAACTCTCTGCATATACCACAATACAAGAAAGAAGCAGGAAGATCTGCCTTCTCCTTCAGAGCTCCAAAGGCCTGGAACAATCTGCCTGAAATAATCAAATCTGCTCCCAGTAAAGGCTTATTTATAGCTAAAAACAGAGTGTAATTGTATATAATTTTAATATTTTAATATTTAATATTCCTTATGTATGTATATTCATATGTGTATGTATGTATATATAATAGCATGTAATATATAATGTTTCTCACTTTGTTTAAATATGTAACCCTTATTGAAAACAGTCCAGGACATACTTGAAAACTAGAGAAATCTCAATGTATTCTTCCTGGTAAAGCATTTTCTAAATAAATAAAATTTGATACAGTGTCACACAGGAGGCTGAGGTATAAAATTAGGAATTTGGCAGAGGAGTACTTTAGGGTTCAGTACCTGATCCACTGCTTTTTAACAAGCTGATAAATGACCTGCATATATATATAGAAAGCAAAATGTCAATATTTGCAGATGACACTAAATTATGCATGGTAATAAATTCAGAACATGATATTTGTTCTCTACAGAAGAATACATATAAAATGGCAGATTGGACAAATAAATGGAATATGTAGTTTAATGTGGCAAAGTATAAAGTCATGCATTTGGGAAGAAAAAATCCCAATGATACTTGTGAACTTAACTGAATCATTTTAGGGGACTTGTTGCTAGAGAAAGATCTGGGAATCGTTGTAAACTACAAATTTGGAAGCAGTGACCAGTGTCAAACAGCAGTGGCAAAAAGCAAAGTCCTCTCTTACATAAAAAGGGTATTGAAGCAAGAGTGCATAACATCATTTTGCCACTGTACAAATCATTGGTAAGAGCAATTAAATTAATTAAGGGAATGGAAGACATGACGTATGAAGAACAAACAGACAAGCTCAGTTTAGTTTAGTTTGGTATAATAGACAATGGGTTCTAGCTGTTGTCAAGAATAAATATTTATTTAACCAGAGAAGACAGTTCCTACAAATCCTCATAATGTTAAATAATGTACCACTATGGGCCTTATTAGCAAAGGAAATAAGGAGCAATTCTAGAGCAAACCAAATTCATCATATGGATGTAATAACTATCCTCCAAACTGCCATTCATTTTAAAGGACATTTCAACCCACTGAATATGGAGAAATGTGCTGGAGACCTCTTTAGCATTCAAGGGCTTAGAAGTTTAATTTGTCCCCTACAATATAGTTTGTTTGTTATAGAACTGCTCCTCTTTCTCCTCTTGACCTTAAATACCTTATAATAGCTTTACTAATATCACTATTCCTATTAGGATATATTCCAGGAACATGACTCATTAATCATTTAACCATAACTGAATAAAGTATGAGATAGTGATTGTGAAGTTATTAGAACTTATTGAATGCACAAAAAGGGAGGAAAAAAAACTAAATTTTACATATAAGTAAGCATGTCCAGAAAACAGAAAGAAATTCAAGGGTTTGTGAGTTAACACAAAATGTGTGTCTTTATCAACAGAAAAAAAGGCTCCAGTCATTTGTTTTAAATAAATGTAATCTCTTACTTTGCCCTATGCCATTTTTTCTGTGAAAGTAACTGTAGAAATTCAGAATGAAAGTGCACGATTTGTTCAGAAGTTCATTACCTCTAGCATTGCATATCAGATATTGTTTGAAACCTTGTTAAAATGTCTTAAAGCAATAATGGCAGCAATCTTGCAGCTTATAGCTTGTGTTAGAGGTCAATGTTTTCACATCTACTAGTAAATATCAATCAAAAGGCTTTCAATCTTTACTGAAGGTTGCCCTGAATGCACATGAGGCCCTCCCGTGATCATCTTTCCTAATAAGCTTCTGTCTCTACAGGCAACCATTCCTGGGAATTTGAATGATGTACTACACAGATAGAGATTTTCAATTGAGCCTTAAAAACCCTGAAGCAGTAACCACAATTTTAGAGAACTGTTGACACAGGAAAGATGCAATCTCTGGCTATCTTCTGAAATGTGAAAGAAAAAAAGCCTTAGGGCTCAGTCACGGAGTAAAATAATATTGCATTTAGTCCATACAGTGTACAATACATGTAATGTAGTCAAAATGTATTTACTACCATAGTCCTCAATTATTTTAAATCTGTCAGTACAAACTATAGAACTAGTATGGCATGTCAGACTGATATAACTTTACTGGAGGAGGAATAACTGTAGTGTTTCAAAATAAAATGTCTATTAATACACAAAAACATCCACTTTAAAGGAAACTGTGCTCTAGGACGTGGCTGTTATTTATTTTTTTAAAGGATAATTTTATAGACAGGTGTAACATTTCTAGTGGTTGGTGCCCAGCTGCAGGTCTACACAGATGCAATAACTCTCACCCTGGGGTTGAGTCCAAGAGGTTGTACACCCTCCAGTGGTAGGAGAAGCAACTCAAATACATTACAAAAGAGCAGAGGCAAAAGGATAGTCAGGCAGTCTGAAGACAGAGGCAGGCAGCTCAGGTTCAGAAATGGTAAACAAGAAGGGAGGTCAGGAAAGGCAACAATCAGGAAGAGTCCAAGGTAACCAACATGGTCAAGATCAATAAGTTATGAAATGTATAATAATACCAAATAACAAGAAAGCAGCCAAGACATCTAAGCACTGTTGTATTGTGGCTGGAACTTTTAAAGGAGAAGTTTGACACCAAACTGAGCATCATATGCATGCAAATGCACACTTCCAGACACAAGGAAACTGGACTCCAATCTTGCTGACCACCATGAAGATTGATGCCTTTGTGATATTAGCCCTACCACTCTCCCTAGTATAACCTCTGGGTGCCTTCATGTCCCAGGTGATTTAGTTTCTACTGATGAAACCATTGCAGCAGAATGGGACTACTCATCTGGCTCTTAACCTTTCAAATGAATGCAGTACTCCAGTCTAACTCTCTTCAGAGGTAAAAGTCCAGGATTGACAAAACCTCGTTTATATCAAAAAATTCAATTTGTAAAGGAACAAGTGGAGCATTAGTTTGACCAGTGAAGGGATCAGGAGGGACAGGCTTCAGGTGGGATACATGAAACACAGGGTGGAGGTAGAGTTGGAAGGTTGGTGACTAATCTGCTGAGAAATAGCAAAAAGACTTATGTATCAGAAGGCTAGTTTCTTAGAAGGCAAGGACTGCTGAAAATATCTGGGGGGGAGAGTAAGACCCTACCCTTTATAAGGAGGAACAGGAGAATGTCTGTGTCTAATTTTTTTTTTAATGCATCACGAGCGATTTTGTTTTGAGGTGACAATGTTCGCCCATCCCAAATGAAATTATGAAATTTGCTACTAATGTAATTCCTGCTGCTCAGCTGTCAGAAACAGATGTATATCTGTCACAACAGCAGAATGAGCAGGCTAGTGTCAGTTTCCAACATGGCCATCATGTGATTGGGTAGTGACTGCATTGATATTGGACTAAGATGGGTAGATGTTTTTACGCTTCCCACTACTCCTAGTCCAAGAATTAGTTCTGCTGAGGCAGCAGCAGCACCAGCATTTGACTCCACCCCCTTTCACAGAAACAGATTCCTCCAGAAGATGCTGCTCACAACTTTGCTCACATTCAGACATTTTATATTTATCCCTTTGAGAGCCAGATGTGTGTAGAACACATTGCAAAGCAATACACTGGACACCCCTCTTGCATTCAAAAGGTTAAAGCAGAGGTCCAGCAGCATAGCAAAAATGTATTCTTTCTTACTTGTTATGGAAAATATGCTCAAAGCATTCTAACATGTTATTCACCAACTGGCTTATGTCTTTGCTGTTATTCTCAAAAGATTCATCAGACACACTCCTCTGTTATAATGAAGGATGGATGAAGACAGAGGAAAAAGAATAAGCATAGTATGTGAGAAAGGCACTACACTAACCACCTACTTGCACAACATCCCTGAGGACTGTCATATGCCGTTGGAGTGCAACTCAATACATCAGTTATTTAAACCTCTGTTTTATACAGCAGAATAAGGCAGCATGTCAAACAACACCATTTTGGTTTTTTTTGCCATTCCACAGGGATACATTTTTATTATTTTTCTGCAGGTTTTGACTCCTTCCATATTTTCCATTTGCAGCAGATGCCACAGATTTTGGCATAAATGAACGAAATCTTGGCACATTCTCTGACACTTCTACAGCTCTACTATTAAGTGTCCCAGAGCCCCAGGAACTTTTAGGTGAACTTCTACTGCTGCATGTTATGGTCCCTCTGACATGTTGATGGTGTGTCTCCCAATCAGATCCATGGTTATGCTTCAAGTAGGATCTTAGTGATGATGTGCGTAGGCATGATCCTGCTTTCCCCCCTGCTCACAGCCAACAGATAGCAATATGTTTGTCTTTTGGCTCATGAGTGAAGTATCTCCATACTACAGACTTTTTTACACTGAGGAGTTCCTCATGGGTTACTAATATTAAAAGGGCAAGATGTTGCAACTGTATTGGTAGTAGTGGCTGCACTTCCAACAACAGCAGACACATGTATCATAGGGTTGTGAATGTTGATGACCTTGGTTGCTGATCACTCAATAATAATGTGTGTTGCTGTGTGGGAGTTGGAAGTGGTGATGATACTGATGATGACTGACAGGATGATGCATTTTAAGCATCTTTGCTTGTCAGATGTCACACTTTCCAATTGGTTTCTACAGTTTATAAAAAGGCATAGATCTAATTTTTTATTGGTGCAAGACTACTCATTTTCATTTTTGTTAATTTTCTGCCCATGCTATCATAGCTATCACTCTCAACTTCATCTTTAGCAATAATTAAGTCATTATCAGCATTCCCACCACTTCATCCCCCTCTATTTTTATATTACTGTAGGCTTTTTGAAGTTTCAAACAATTTACTTTTACTTTTCCACTTAGTGGGATTTTCAGAACATTCACTGCCATCAACACTTGAATGGAACTATCTTCAGTGTTCTTAAATGGTTTACTACTACTACTGGTGGTGGTAGAACGTTTCTTCTCACTTTGACAACAGCATCCTCAGGAGGAGAAGGGTCATCATCATTTATTACACACACTGTAGTAACTATGGCCACAGTCATTTTCCCCTCCTATTGCTTTCCCTTTACCCCTGCCAGTAGTACGTTTGCTGGACACAATAAAGTAGATTTTTACAGTGATGTCTTGCCTTTCTCAAAATAATTACATCATTTAATTATCTGTCACTGTCACCCTCATTCCCAGCTCACTTCAAGGTCCCTGTCTGTCTCTGTCACCTATCAGTCACTTTTTTTTTACTAAACTGTCCTTATCTGTGACTGTCTACAACAAGATTAACACTCACACTGCAATATTAGTTTCTACAGTACAGGATCAGGTAGGTTTGTTAGTGGGATTTTCAGAACATTCACTGCCATCAACACTTGAATGGAACTATCTTCAGTGTTCTTAAATGATTTACTACTACTACTGGTGGTGGTAGAACGTTTCTTCTCACTTTGACAACAGCATCCTCAGGAGGAGAAGGGTCATCATCATTTATTACACACAATGTAGTAACTATGGCCACAGTCAGTTTCCCCTCCTATTGCTTTCCCTTTACCCCTGCCAGTAGTACGTTTGCTGGACACAATAAAGTAGATTTTTACAGTGATGTCTTGCCTTTCTCAAAATAATTATATCATTTAATTATCTGTCACTGTCACCCTCATTCCCAGCTCACTTCAAGGTCCCTGTCTGTCTCTGTCGCCTATCAGTCACTTTTTTTTTACTAAACTGTCCTTATCTGTGACTGTCTACAACAAGATTAACACTCACACTGCAATATTAGTTTCTACAGTACAGGATCAGGTAGGTTTGTTAGTGTCAGAATCAGCAGTTGGCAGGAAATGAGGGATAAATTGTGCTGCACAGAAGCAGCTGTGCATGCATCACCACACTTCTGTCAGTATGCTGGTCCCTCTTCTTCTGGCATTTATAGGAGTTAGTGCCAGTCGTAAATGTTCATCTTTTGGGTGTCAGTCTGAAAAGTATCTTGTCAGTCAGTTACAGATGTTCAGCCAGCACAGAAAAGAAATGTTATGATGATCACCTGCCTGTCTCAATTCTCAGTTAGAATATATATTTTTTTCTTCATTCATGCTATCCCAGGGTCCCAACACTCCCCACAAACACAAAGGACAAATGGTCTCCAACAAATATGCCAAAAATAAATGCTAGTTCCACTTTCTCTGCCTATCGCCTCTAGTTTGCAATTTGAGCTAAACACAGAATGAACATGTGTGGGAACCTGACACTTCTTTTATACTATCCAATTGGGAATAGTAAATTGCATACCCTTGTCAGATACAAAGTTGAATGAATGCTATAGAATCTGTCTATATCCTTAATTACCAGGGTTACAGTATCTATAGCAGTAGGTAGATGAGGTGCAGGGATTAACCCTTTGAGTGCCAGAGTGGTGTTCAATGCATTGCAAAGTAATGCGTTGCATACCCCTCTGGCACTCAAAGGGTTAAGTGGGTGGTTTTTGTGAGTCTATCAACAGCAAAAGGTGTTATGGCTCTTTGATTTTTGGAGTTTGACAATAAAGCCCAAGAAAATGGCAGTCTATGGTTTGTAAGGAGTTTCAGAAGGCAGTGGATAGTGCTGCGGTATAATGAAAGAGTCCATAAGCATAGCACAAGTGGTACATGAAGAAATATATTGTATTACATTTTGACCAGGCCATGAAAAATGTTTTTGAACCAGATCTTGAGTTTTGGTTATTACTGGGTGACAACCTAAAGGGTTATTATGTCATAGCTGAAGGACTTTGAGTTGAAAAGACTCTGGAATATAGAATTTAGCATTTTTTGGTCAAACTCTGTTCTCAAAGTGGAGAATCTCCTTAGAAGGAGGAGAATGATCAAGACAGAAGCCAAGTCTGATTTAGTGGCAAGGAGTTGTGGAGGAGGAAGAATGGGGGACAGTTGTTCAGGACAACCTTGTTTGGAAGTAAACTGGTGAGAAAGAGTGTCAGCTTTACCATTACTGTGCCAGACTGATATGTAAAAAAAGGAGAAGCATAGGATAAATAGAACCCAATAGATGGGTCAATCTTTTAGCATTAGGTACTCTAGATATTTATGACATATGAATATAAGGAATGGATGAGAACCCCCTTCAAGGAGATGATGTTACCCTTCTAAAGCTACCTTTATGTCCTATAATTTTCAGTTGTTATTGTCACAGTTGATCTCTGCAGAGAGAAAAGCAACTGGATGAAGAAGGTTACTGGAACCAGTTTGCTATGATAGTATGGCACCTATTCCAGATCAAATGCATTAATTTCTACAATAAACTTAAAAGCTCTGTCTGCATGTCAGAGAATAGAAGCCACTGTAAAATAAATTATTGATGTTTTCAGAATCTTGCTGAGTTTTTACACCAAAATAGAGAATTTTCAAAAGCACTTGCTATAAAAGTTAGCAAACATAATAAAGCATTTAACTTCTTTTCAGTTGGTTATTGTAGGCCAATAAAGGATGGCAGACAGTTTGAGAACCATCTGAATGCCTTGAGAGCTACTGAGAAATCCTGGTAAGTACATTTTGGATGCCTCAAGCATACACTTTTTAGCTTTCGCACAGAAGCTATAAGTTCGGAGTCTAGACAGTACTTTCTTCACATGTTTTTTGATGTTCCTCGTGTTTGGGAGAAAATCAGGATGATCCAAATATAGCAGTATAAACTGTTGAAGAAAATCCTAGAAAATGTTGAAAGTTGACAAACTTTCATGCTCTGGCTGTTTTGTCTATTGTTCTTTGTTTTTGATTTATGCCTCACCTCTTGTTGTCTTTGGGGAGAATCAGGACATACAGCAACAGTGGTGCCCACTTTCATTGGTAGGGTTTGGCTTTAACATGCTTCACATATGTGTTATGAGGTCTGTGTTTCATATGTGTTTTGAGGGTGGTCGTGCCAAGGTGCATTCCATCCTTTCCCCTTTTCACTGTCACAAATTGCGCACTGTGCCATCACTGATGACTGCCAAAAGAGAAAAATAGTTCCACACCCAGGACTTCAGGGGGGAGGGGGAAGGTGGATAAGAATCACCTTTTTCTTCTCCTCCACATTCTCCTTCACTGGTTGGGGCAGACGATGATGTTTCTGCTGTTGCTGCTACTGACTTAGAATTAGCACTACGACTAGTACCAGGATTATTGCTGCTGGCAAGTGGAACCGCTACTAGATCCACATCACTGCTGCTGGACCCCATTCCCACTGGGCCACGGAGGTCTGTGGAACCCTAGCCTGCTCCTCATCATCCTGCTGCCCTTGTAACTCAGCAGTAGCAGAATCTTACTGCTGGTGGTGGTGGTGATGCTCATCCCCATTTGTATCTTGGTCTCCCATTCCTTCTCAGTGTGGGCTAAAATGCCATTATTGACTCTTCAACCCCAGCTGCTCAATCATCACCCTCATCATCATCACCAGTCCCTCCTTGCTGCTGCTTCTGCTCTATTAGAGGAGGTGATGACAAATGTGACAGAGCATCTCATACTGTCACATTTGCCATCTTGTGAGGTGAAGAAGGCAGAGTGGCAGGGCTAGCAGCATGTATAGGCTGCTGATCTGTTCTGATGGTGGTATTATTGATGCTAGCTGCCAGTTCTGCCTTCCTCAGTATCATGTCCCAGATAGGGATGGGCAAAAATGTTCACCTCAATCTGATATAGGCGAAAAATGTCACTTTCGCTTGGCGAAAAATTTCCCGTGAAAAGTGCAGTTTTTTCCACTTTTTTTGCCTAGCTGATTGCATTGAAATCAGTGGGTAGAAACATTTTTCTCTACCTCACGAAAGTTTCCTACAGCCATATAAAAGGCTGTCAGGCTCTCACAGCATGCCATTCTGTGTCTGTGAGAGCAGCATGTTTTTGAGCCAGAGAAGATAGGCAAATAAAGGGGATTTGAAACTTAGTTTTAGGGAATCATTTAGATAGGACATTTGTTCTCTTTAGTAGAGGAGTCTAGGGGGATTTTTTTTTGTTTATTGTCTCTGTGCTTGTCACTGGGTGACTGTGAAATAACAACACTCTACAAGTACAGATACTATAAAATGAACTTTATTAATAAAGAATTAAAAGAAAGAATATATCTCTCCAACCTTCACTAGACCAGGTAGGAATAATGCAGTGGCACTTCCCCAACCCTTCACTCGACAGGCTTGAAGACAGAAAAATACTATACCTCAGAACTCTGGCCCGGTATAGGATAGTGTAAAGACACTTCCTCAACACTTCACTAGACAGGTGGAAGAGAAGTGAACAGAATATACTCCAGAATGCTGGAGCAACCAAGGAGCGAGAGCACCTTCTCCTACCTTCATGAGGCCTGGTCTGGGAACAGTGTAATGACACTTTCCCAAACATTCACTAGACAGGTAGGAGGATGACTACTGGACTATACTCCAGAACTCTGGATCACCACCAGGAGTGAGAGCACAGCCTCCACCTTCATGAGGCCAGGTAAAGGGACAGTGTAACAACACTTCCCAAAACCCTTCACTAGACTGGTGGAAGTAGGCACATCAACTACACTCCAGAATGCTGGAGAACCACGAAGAGCAAGAACACCTCTCCAACAGGAGATAACTAGGCAACGGATAGGCCCTATAGGCTAGGGACCCTGACAGGCAATAGTGACCACCCCTAGACGGCTAGGGGTAACCGACAGACAGAGGTGACAGACCCTAGAACACTAGGGGATATAACCGGCTACCCAGGATAGGCTGCAGGTGGACAACAGACTAGGCAACAGGCACACATACTGCCAGGAAGCAGTAGCGCAGTAGCGCATTAGCGGCAGCCTAGTAAATCAAGGGAGGAAGGCAGCCAGGCCTGGGTAGGCCGTAGGTGGGAAGTAAACCTGAGTCGGGATCGCAGCGGAGCAAGTGTCAACCAAAGGCAGAAGGTATGGTTTTAGAGATCCAGGATCTCAGTCGGATGGGGTAGTCAGACAAAGCCAGAGGTCTCAGCCGGATGGGGTAGTCAGACGAAGCCAGAGGTCTCAGCCGGATGGGGTAGTCACACAAAGCCAGAGGTCTCAGCCGGATGGGGTAGTCAGACGAAGCCAGAGGTCTCAGCCGGATGGGGTAGTCACACAAAGCCAGGAGTCATACACAGGAATCAATAAATATAACACAAATGCACAACGCTTAGGTACACCACGAAAGGGCAAAGGTGTATAGTAGGTCTGAGGCCTATAAGGCCTAGCATATGGGCGGAGACCACTAATCACCCTCCAGTGGCCTATAAGAATAGCGCATAGTATTTGAGCAACAGGTAAGGCAAGAACAATGTCACTAGTATAACAGCACTCCACTGGAGGCAATCACTGATGCTGTGATATTGCTGGGGAAGTCTGGGGAATGAAGTTGTTGATTTTGTTATATATATTTTTGCCTGGCTATTTTTTTAATGTAGTGCAGTGATACCCGTTTCTCTCTCCCCCTCTGCTTCTTCAGTCCTGGACCAGGATTGAAGGAGCGGAGGGTAGAGAGAAATAGGCATCACTGTGCTACATTAAAAAAATAGGCAGCCAAGGGAGAGCACCGAAATGTACTCACTGGGAGAGAGAGATGTGCACCGGGAAGAGTAAGTGGAAGGGAGGTCAAGAGGGGATAAAGAGTCAGATGAGGGAAGAAAGTGTCAAAGGGGGGAATAACAGTCAAGAGAGGATCAAGAGTCAGATGGGGGGGAGAGAGAGAGTCACAGGGGGGATCAACAGTCAAAAGGGGGATCAAGAGTCAGACAGGGGAGAGAGAGAGTCAAAGGGGGGATCAGCAGTCAAGAGGGGGATCAAGAGTCAGACGGGGAGAGAGAGAGAGTCAAAGGGGGGATCAACAGTCAAGAAGGGGAGAGAGTCAAAGGTGGGGAGAGTCACATATAGAGAACATACACTCTGTCACACTGATACGCATATAGAGAAGCACACACACATACTTACACACTGATATACTTACAGAGACACACACACTGACACACTTATACATATAGGGAACACACACTGACATACTTATATACATACAGGGAACACATACTGACACACACATACACATATAGAGAACACAAACACAAACTGACACTTATACACATATAGGGAACACACACTGACACACTTATATACATACAGGGAACACATACTGACACACACATACACATATAGAGAACACAAACACAAACTGACACTTATACACATATAGGGAACACACAAACACAATGACACTTAAACACATATAGGACGGGGCATAAAGAGGTATGACACAAGAGGTAGAGCCAAGGGGCGGCAAAATTAGGTTTTGCCTAGGGTGGCAAAAATCCTTGTACCAGCCTTGTACACAGTAGTTGAGTAATGTCTAGCAAATGCAGAAGAGAGTGGGGTAAAGGTGGAGCAGTGCAGGGACGTGGCAGTAAAGTGTTAGTGCAAAAACTGACTGCAGCAATCGTTGCTGCAGCATGTGCAATAAATAATGATGATCCCTCTCCTCCCGGTCTGGATGCAGTTTGTCAAGGTCCCACCAATCACAACATGCCAGTCCCCCACCACCACTACTATACACATTTGCCACATTGTAGGTTGTACTTTATTTTTTTAATCACTTTACAGCATCATGAATATGTGCCAGTATCACTTAAGCAGGAAGTAAGTGTTGTGGGCAAAAGACAAAGGCACTCTGCATGCTAACACATTTTTCAAGGTATATGTTGCTGTAGGACTCACAACTTTGACTTCCAGCTACTTATTTCCCCACTACAGCCCTCAGAAGAAGTAATATTGTGCTGGGAAATGTTGCACCATGTTAAACATAAGAAAAAAATGTGTTGGAATAGGAGAAAAATGTGTTCAAATAGGACAAAAATGTGTTAGCATGTGTTAGAGTAGGAGAAAGATGTGTTGAACAATAGTAAAATGTGTTAGACTAAATGAAAAATGTGTTAGAAGAGGAGAGTAATGTGTTGGAATAGGAGATAAATTTGCTGGAATAGGTGAAACATATGCTGGAATAGGAGAAAAGAAGGGAAATTTTGCTTTGGAGAAGAGGAGAAAACTTTTGTGAAAAAAGAGAAAAATTATGTTTTTTCGCAAAAAGTCATGCTAGAAACTGTTCTCACTTTTCTCCCACCCCTAGAAATCTGGGCATCCAGACCCCTCAGTGCTGGTAGCGGTCACTTCCTCCTCCTCCTCAGACTCACTGGATGTATAACAATCTTCCCAGCTCCTGCTTTTGTTTGTTTTTCAGGTGCTCATAGTGATAGAAGTCAATATGAGCCTTTCCTCAGGGCCAGATTTGCCATAAGGCAGAGTAGGCATCTGCCAACAGGCGCACCCCACAGAGGGGCACCTGTCACTGAAATCAATTTTTTTTTTTTTTTAATATTTTTATTCACAGCGCTCATGCTGTGCACAGTGGCAGCAGTAACCAGCTGCATAATAAGATCTGTGCCTTCTTCGGCACAGACCTGTAGGCTGTTGCTCCCTCGTCGGCTCTTTAGTAATGAAGAACGCTGGGAGATTACATCATTTCCCAGCTCTCTGCATTATTGAAGAGAAGACCGGGTGGAAGCAAAAGCATACAGGTCTGTGCAGAAGGAGGCACAGACTTTTCCTGCTGCTGGACCACCAGGGAGGTAGGAAACGGATACGGGGGGACAATGTGAAGATGATGGGGGCAGTGTGGAGGTGATGGTGGCAATGTGAGAGCAAGTTGGAGCTGATGGGGACAATGTGGAGATGATGGGGGCAATATGGAGGCAAGTTGGAGCTGATGGGGCTAGTTGGAGCTGATTGAGGCAATGTGAGGGCAATATGGTTATGTGGGGGGTAATGTGGAGATTTGGAGCGTTGTGTAGATGTCCAGTGGAGATGGCCAGTATGGGGGAGCTTCAGATTTCTGTGCCTACAGGCTCCTGAGATGTAAATCCGGCCCTGCCTTTCCTGCCTCAATTTTGCTAAATAACTCACAACAAAAAAGCTTATCTCTCTCTCTCTTGCTGCTTTTGTTGTGTTTCACTTCCTGGAAATGTAATGTTTTTATTGCGAAAATGTGAAGTACATGTAAATAAAGGAGCAAAAAGTTTGAAGCCATTGAACAAACAGAGAAACATTTTTTGGCAATATTCAGGGCCATATAGAAAGCAGACAGCCACATGGTTTTTGCTGATTTTTTCATGCGAACACAACAGGACCATTCAGTC
The DNA here is from genome assembly GCA_037306005.1 of Rhinophrynus dorsalis. NCBI lineage: Eukaryota > Metazoa > Chordata > Amphibia > Anura > Rhinophrynidae > Rhinophrynus > Rhinophrynus dorsalis. The sequence goes on from CM074720.1 coordinate 293,173,678, forward strand.
AACCACAGTAAGGAGCTGGTCTTATACAAATGGCTGGTTTAAGCTTAGGCTGGGAAAGGTACTCACTGTTACTAGACTGGGGATGAAGAGGACAGGAAATTAAAGTTACTTTTACAATAAAGGAAAATGTTTAGTACTGTGGCACTTGTCCTGAGCAGGTGGAATGCACAAGAATCATTTTCATGGGTTCAAGTATGTATGGTGCCACTCTATCAGAAGAAGAAGGAAAAAAGTACTAGCACGATGTGAAACTGGTGCCAAGGAACAAGCTCATTCTTGCCTTCATTTAAAAGGGGCTGTCAATTTTTATGGTCAATATAATGAGGTCTTCTACAGACTTCAACATGTCTACTGGTAAAAGTTCATCCTTGATACTGTTGGATAAGCCAATACAAAAACATCATTGAATTCTGGTTCATTCCATTGAGTGTCACTGGTTCAGCAATGACGCTCAGTAACATACTTCTCCAAAGATTTCTAAACCTGGAGGTTGGAATGAATGGAAGACTCAGAAGAGGACACCTATAGAAGATCATCAAATAACAGCCTCCATGTCCTGTAAGAAAGTGGGAGGTTCCAGATGAAGTGGATCTGAGTATCCACAATATGCGTAGGGTTCTGTCTATCCCTCTCACATTGCACCCTTCCAGTATACCGGGTCCCTCCCCACCCCCTGTGATAACCTCCTCTCCCGGTCTAGCAGAGCTGGTACTTTTGTTCCTAGTGCCTCCAAGCAGTTTTGGTATGCATGTGTCTAATGGAGTCCTCTATGTAGCATCTTTCCATCTAATCACTTTATGTGGTTTTAACAACCCGCAGTTACACTAACCATTAGGACTGTTTGCATTCAATCATGGACTTTAACACCTGGACACAGTGTTACCATATGAAAAGACATTCAAGAACATCAATTTAAAAGCAGCTTCAGGATTCAACAGATAAATCAGAGAACAGGCACAGTATCGTGGCAGTGAAAGGGTTGGGACCCTTGAGACGCATAAAGCTCAAGAGGAGCTTCCTGTGAGTGCAATGGGAGAAGGGGGTTGAGAAGTATATATTTTTTAATATCTCACTGATATATTTCTATATACCGTTTTATCATTGATCTTTTTAAGCTCAAACTTATTTGCGTTTATATAGCGCTAATCAAAACTTGTTATTAACATATCCTCTTATCTTTTATTTTACTATTGATTACAATAAATAATACACTTAGTAGACCCCTTTTGTTTTCCTTTTTTATTTTTGCTGTTGTGGTCTATCTTTTCAGATTGTACATCAGACCACGCCCTTCTTCTCATGAGGGGCCAAGAACAACTGTCACCACCGTCTCCATTTGATGGTGGCCCTGATCTGCCATAAAGCAACCACTAGACTGCAACTTTGCCTTTGTGACACTACTTTACTTAATGTTACAAAAAAAGTTTAAAGATACAAATAAAATTTGTTTTGTTATTTAATGATATCCCAAAAAAAGTCTAAAGGTTAAAAAAAAACTGTATATTTTGTTATTCATCCCTCTTTTCCAAAATATTCATGGGAGGAAAGGCTACCTAAATAAATTGTAGGTGTATGGCAAAACTGTATGGTACTGCTTATTATTCTGAAGCACCTTTAAAATGCATACATTTCTGACAATTTAAATCACAGTTGCTTATACTCGCCTATGCTTATTCACATTGATGAAGTGAAATAAATATATTATGTAAAAGATCTGTAATAAAAAAAGACTATCTTACATTTGAAATAATATTGAAGAAACAGTGTTAGTGTATCCATGTACTGTGATTTAAAAATAATTTTTCCATACAAGCATATCAATGCACCATCATGTGGTTATTGAATAGAAATGCAGGTACAATATGTTATGCCTATATGCATCATATAATGTCAAAAAAAAATCTTGTTTCAAATGACAACTATTAATATGAAAGCTGCCCTTAGCTTATTCTATATTACATTATTTCATTAATTCAAAGTGTGTTATTATCTCAACATACAAATAGCTGCTAAATCACGTGTGATGAATGGTATGGTAATAAGTAGGGATGGCCAAAAATGTTTGTTTCAAATTGAAATTGGTAAATAATGGCACTTTCCGCTTGTCAAATAATTTCCTGAGAAAAGTGCAGTTTTTCCACCTTTTCCCGCCTTTTCTGCCCATTGAAATCAGTGGGAAGAAAAATATATCTCCAGCACATGAAAATTTTCTCCAGCCATATAAAAAGCTGTCAGGCTCTCACACCATGCCATTTTGTGTTTGTGAGAGGAGAGAGCAGTAAGTTTTTTGAGCTAGAGAAGACAGAGAGGGGAATTGAAGTTTATTTTAGGGAATGTTTAGGTAGGACATATGTTCTGTTAGGAGAATCAACGGGGCACTCTGGGGAGAAGAAGGGAAGAAGGAAGTTGACCTCAAATTACTCCAACATTCCATGTGACTGACTGGCAAGACACAATTATTTTGGACAGACTGTGATAAGACAACAGGGTGGACAACCAAAAAAAAAAAAAAATAACTGGGCTTAGGCAAGGCATCATACAGCTTCATCAGTTGTGTTGTGTAGTTGAATAATGTCCAGAAAACACACAAGAGGAAGGGGAAGTGGGAGGGGTGGAGCAGTGCAGGGATGTGAGAGTAAAGTAGTAGTTCAAAAACTGACTCTGCAGAAATGGTTGCTGCAGCGAGTGCAATCAATGATGATGATCATCCCTCTACTCCAAGGGAGGATGCAGTTTGTCAAGGTCCCAGCAAAACTAGTTCCAGCACCACCAGTGCCAGCAGAAATAAAGAACCATATAAGAAGAACACTGAAGACGACAACAAGTTGCATTCAAGTGTTGATGATGCTGGCAATAGCATAATAGAGGAAGGTGTAGCAGCTGAACCACCTGCTGCATCAGATAGTGAGACAAACAAGCACCAAAACATCAATCCACAAGGAAGTAGGGAACTTTGTTATAGTAAAGGTAAAAAGAAATTGTTTGAGACCTCCAAAAGCTTAGAGGAATATAAAGGTAGTAGTGGACAAGAACTGTCAGGTGATGCTGATGCTGTTGAAGTGTCACGGTTTGTTAAGGCTCTCAGACACAGTATTAGGTAAAAACACAACTTTACTGAAAAGTTAATGTAACCCCTTAGGGTATCATACACGTACACACATATATCTTTATTAGACAGAAATGCAATGCAAACAATAGCAATGTTGGCTCTACCAGCCCTGCCAATATACCGGGCAAGGCAGCCAAGGAATTGGAACTCATGAATTGAGGCTCTACCGGCCTTGCCAAAATACCGGGCAAGGCAGCCGCTGGACAGGAGACTAAGACTGGCTCTACCAGCCTTGCCAATACTGAGTAAGGCAACCCAAGGGAACAGGACAGGTTCTTCCGGCCTTACCATATACCGGGCAAGGCAGCCAATTAACAGGATATAAACACCGGCTCTACCGGCCTCGCCAATACCGGGTAAGGCAACCCATGAAACAGGACAGGTTCTACCGGCCTTACCATATACCGGGCAAGGCAGCCAATTGACAGGAGATAATGGTCACCACAAGCCTCAGTGACTGGAAGGTGGAGCAACAGTCACTAATAGACAAGAGGCTAAGTCAGTAAGTAGGTCGTCAGCAACAGGGATTGCGGATGGATAAGGAGAACACCAGCGCCCTCACAGATGGAATGCCGTGACACTAAGTAGCAATGGAGCGAACCAGTACCCAGTACTTGGAACGCGGACAATCTGCAACATAGCTGGAAGGCTTATGGAGTGAACCAGTACCCAGACATGGAACGCTATCAATCCTGCAATGCAGCCGGGTGGCTAAAGGAGCGAACCAGTATCCTGTACGTGGAACGCTTACAATACTGAGACAGCTGGGTGGCTAGAGGAGTGAACCAGTACCCAGTACGTGGAACGCTTACAATACTGAGACAGCCGAGTGGCTTGAGGAGTGAACCAGTACCCTGTACGTGGAACGCTACAATACTGAGACAGCCGGGTGGCTAGAGGAGTGAACCAGTACCCTGTACGTGGAACGCTACAGTACTGAGACAGCCGGGTGGCTAGAGGAGCGAACCAGTACCCTGTACGTGGAACGCTACAATACTGAGACAGCCGGGTGGCTAGAGGAGTGAACCAGTACCCTGTACATGGAACGCTTACAATACTGAGACAGCTGGGTGGCTAGAGGAGCGAACCAGTACCTTGTATGTGGAACGCTTGCAATACTGAGACAGCTGGGTGGCTAGAGGAGCGAACCAGTACCCTGTACATGGAACGCTTACAATACTGAGACAGCCGGGTGGCTAGAGGAGCGAACCAGTACCTTGTACGTGGAACGCTTGCAATACTGAGACAGCTGGGTGGCTAGAGGAGCGAACCAGTACCCTGTACGTGGAAAGCTACAGTACTGAGACAGCCGGGTGAAGCTGTCAAGCAACCAGTACCCACGTACTGTAAGCCAGCAAGATAGAAATGGCGCAGAGGCGACTAAGGAGCATCAGCTAACTGGAGGCAATCAGGACAGGAACCAGCAGATGGAAGCAGGAACCAGCAGGCAGACGGTCAACCGGAATCAGGAACAGCGGCGGCGACTGGCAGCAGGAAGGGGTGGCTCAACCGGATCAGATGGAGGCAGGAACAATACGGCTGGAAACACTGGAACAAGTTGAACACAGGTCGCAGGAACACAGCAAGGGCCCAGGGTACACAGGAACAAGGTGTTGACTCAAACAGCATAGAGACAACACGAAAGGGCAACCAAAGGGTGCCCAGACTAGGTTTAAATAGGCAATACAGGGCGGGCTGAAAGCAGCCAGCCAATGGAGAGCCCCCTACTGGTGATAGACACAAAAAGAAAGCAATCACGGGCACCGTGATATGAAGATGACCTAATGATGCCTGATGATGATGCAGATCTAAAATATATCTCTCTTGCATCCTTCTCTTGTTAAGATACAGATGAAGTTGAGAGTGAGGATGATGACAGGGCTATAATGTTAGCAGAAAGTCAAAGGCTGAATCTTCCACCACTTTTAATCCTTTGAGTGTATTGCTTTGCAATGCATTCCGTAATTCTCTGGCACTCAAAGGGTTAAGGAGCACTGTGCCTGTCTATAAACTGTTTGAGAAAGCCATTGGAAAGTCTGACCCTGGACAAGCACAGATGTCAAAATGCACACAGTCACCATCAGTCATCATCATCATCACTGCCTTTTCAAAGTCCAAGTACCACTCAGCCACACACACTTGTTTTGTGTACCCACCAACAGCAACACAGGTTAACATCCACAATGTTAGATATACGAGTGCCTCTGCTGCTGCTGCTGCTGCTCTAAATGCTGCACCTTTGACACCTAGTAGTTGTGGCAGTAGAATTAAATCAACATCTAGTTCCAGTAGTAGTAGCAGCAGCACCACCTCAAGAACCCCTCACTCCACAGTATGGAGATACTTCACTCAGGATCCTCAAGATAAGCATGTTGCTATCTGTTGTATGTGCAAAAAGCACATGAGCCAGGGGAAAGCAGGCACACACCTAGGCACATCCTCTATGAGATCTCACCTGAAGCACAACCATAGGTCTGACTGGGAGACACACTATCAGCAGGCCAAAGATGCTACAACTAGAAGCAGCAGAAGCACTTTAGAAGGTTCCCAGGGCTTTAGGGCAGAAACAAAAGTAGTGAAGTTGTTTATGTGTCATGACATCATCACGAATATGTGTCAGTGTCACTTAAGCAGGAAGTTAGTGTTTTGGACAAAGGACAAATGCATTCTGCATGCTAACACACTTTTTAAGCCATATGTTGCTGTAGGGCTCACAACTTTGACTTTCAGCTACTTATTTCTAAACTTCAGCCCTCAGAAGAAGTAATATTACAGTGGGAAATGTAGTGCCTGTAGGAAATATAGGCAAAAAATGTGTTAAAATAGGAGGACAATTTGTTAAAATAGGCAAAAAGAGGACATTTTTGCATAGGTGGAATGGCAACGTTTTTCACAGGAAAAGCGAAAATTTGGCAAGTTTTCGCAAAAAATCATGCAGGAAATTTTTTACACTTTTCGCCCACCCCTATTAAGAATGAGCCACAACCGTACAGCTAATAAAAATGGAAACATAATAATCTTAAATGGATAGTAATGTTTAGTTTTAAGTTTTTTAATATTATAGGCATTAAAAAAAGAATTACTTGATATAAGTCTTATCTCTCAAACCTTTATGCTAGAAATGTATTGGCAATGATGAATACATGGAACATTTTATGTAGTGTTTATGGGCAAAAACTTCCTAACTTCCTTTTTTGCGAAAAGTAGGAGGGACATTTTTGGGACTTTTTGCCCAACCTTAATCATGTGTGCCCTGAGGACAGGAGGATTGTGATCATTAACCAATAAAGTGCCAGAACTGTCATCCTTTTTCAAAGGATGACATTCTTTGAGGGTCCTGGCATGTCATCCAGCTTTTAAGGAGTCAAAGGGATAGTTATGTTTAATTTTAAGTTTCTTTAATATTGTAGGCATTAAAAAAAGAATTACATCGATGTAAGTCTTAGTTCTCAAACCTTTATGGTTTGAGAGATATAACTGGCTAAATTTCCCCCTTCAGGCTGTTTCAGAGAATCTGCCCTTTGCCCACAACATTAACTTTGTGGCACATATTCCAGCATGGTGCAAACTTTAACATAAGTTATTTAAAGCCTCTAATTTCAACAAAATGAAAGGGCTGGTCAAAAGATTTTTAAAAAATGGTACAACCTAAAATGTGGCAGATATGTATAGTAGTGGCAGTGGTGGGCTGGTGTGATGTGACTGATGCATGTATGTTTATATATATATATATAAATTCCTATAGCAGTTATTATCATAATCATGTTTGTGTCAAATGTAAACTATCCTTATTCTCTGATTTTTGACACACACATCACTTATTGGTCATAGCAGTGGTCCCAAGTGTGGATGATGGAAGCAAACCTTCACATCCCAATTCCTCATCATCATCTGTGCTGCTGTTATTACATTAGCCCTAGCTTTCTCTGTCACATGTGGTTTATGCTACCTGTTATTCAGATGGTATGAGATATTGGTTAATTTTTAAGAATATTTCTGCTTGATAGCCACGTCTTACAGTCATTCACAATGTAATTAGCTGCACTAAAAACCTACTCAGACTCTTGCGCTTGCTGGAGGGCAATTAAAGGTTTCCACTGCCGTACACGTCATTTCTGGCCACACATACTGTTTTGTTTGCCAGTAGTCAATGGGGTCATTGTTTCTGCCTAGAACATATCTGTCCTGTAAGTATGCTGAAACCATCTCAGATACAGTGGGACCACTCCTAGGAGCTACACTGTGTTCATGTGTGCCAGCTACCAACCCATATTCAGGAGGCAAGTCCCAAAGAGATGTGCCACCACTAACACCACCACCAATGTTGGATATTTGACACCCCTGCTGACACCTTGCCTTCTTTTTCACTAAGCTATCTAGAGGTTTTTTTTTGCCCTAACTTTCTCCATCTCATCCTCCACAATGCAACCATCCACCCTCAAATCTTGATCAATAAGCATATCTCTATATTCCTTGACAGAATCCAATTCCTCAGAGAGATTATGTTGATTATCTTGATTCCTTCTTGTCACAAAGTGCTGCTGATGATGCATTGGAAGAAATTCTGAAATTTTGTGTTTAAACCCGGGGTCCAGCAAAGTGTCAAGAACGTACTCCTCATTGCTTTTAATAGACACTATATGAGGATCTTGTTCAAAGCACGCTAACATATCATTGACCAGCTGCTGCATCTCTGTGCTGCAATTATGGTAAGTTTCCTCAGCCCTTGCTTCTCATTTTTTTGCTGCAATAAATATATCAGTGTTAGAATTTCACTAATTACTGTCCCAATGTGACTCACCAGCATGGTTGCCTCCTCAAAGGGTTTCAGCAGCATACATACATCTCACATTATTTTCCATTGCCAAGGTGTCAAAGAGGCATTCTCCAAAGCCTTCCAGTTTTGCATGGTGTAATTGCTTTACTGTGCTCTGACAAACTCTAGCATGCACAGTGTGGAATTCCACCTGGTAGGAACCTCCAGTTTCAGCTAGCAATGGGGCAGAATATTATGCTCTTTTATGGAATATAGAGCATTGTTTGCACTGTTGCAGTGGCTAAAATGGGCACAGATTTTGTGGGAGATATTCAGTATCTCTCTGAGGGTTTCTGTTTCTGCCAAGGCAGCTATGATGTTGGAGCCATTATCAGCGAACACAAAACCATCCTTTTTAGGAGGTGTACAAGCCATTGATCTATCACGTCTTATGACTTTGTGGGGCTGTCTCTCAAAACTCTGCATGCACAAGGTGGAATGCTTTTTAATCACACTGCTAGAACAAGATGTATGATTACTAGCTGTCATCTGATGCTGATGCTGTTGCCCAATGCTGGTGGTGGGAAGGAAATCAAGTAAGCAGTCACAGTGATATAGTCTTCTCTACCCACATGTCCACATATCTGTTGTCAGGTGGATTTTCTTGCCTTGTGAGCTTTCCAGTCCTTTGCCCAACACAATAAGCACCTGCTTGTACAATTCAGGCAGAGCAGTCCTGGAAAATAACTGTAGCTTGGAATATGCCAGAGAGGTGCTACACATGACATTAGTTCTCTAAAACACAAAAGAATATGGCAGCATGTGCACTGCCAACATCTTGGCAACCTTCCACAGGTGTACTTTGTTATTGTTTTTGTAAAGTTTTTGACCCCTTCCCAGGAACTCAGTAAGTGTGGTTTGGCAGTACATTACAGAAGAACCCTGTAACTTTATTGCTTTAACAACATGACTAGCAGATGAGGTAGAGGTGGAAACAGCATGTGTGGGCAGTCTATGACTCTTGCCTTCTCCTCCAGCAAACCCAGAGTCACCATACTCCTCTGTAGTCGGAGTCATAGGTGTTATTTATAATGAACTATCTTTTGTCAGTGGCACATCAATAACATCACTACTTCTATTATCTACCCGAGAGCCCTGGGAACTTTTTTGAGTGCTTATGCTGCTGCTAGTTGTGGCACCTCTGACCTGTTGATACTGTGTCTGCTAGACAGACCTGTGGTTGTCTACCTAGGTGTGAGTCTGCTTTCCTCCCCCTCACATGCTTTTTGCACAGATAACAGATAGCAACATGCTTAGCTTTTGGATCCTGCGTAAAGTATCCCCATACGTGGACTGCAAGGTTCCTGAGGTGCTGCTACGACTACTGGAGCTATATGTTGATGCTAATACTACTAGGTGTCAAAGGCGCAGCACTTCCAGTAGCAGCATGGGAAGCTCATCATAGCTAAGGCTATGGATTTTAATTGCTGTTGTTGTTGTTTTGCTGCTGGTGACAACACAAGTGTGAGGGGCTGATTGAGGCTTGGACTTGGAAGCAGTGACAATGCTGATATTGACTGACAGGATGACTGTGTATTTTTTAGGCATCTTTGCCAGCACAGGGACCAATAGTTATCTACAACAGATTATAGCCAGACACAGTGGTTCTTTTTCAGTGACAGAAGATTGAGCCTTTGTCTTTCAGCTAATTTTATTGCCATGTCACTCTCTCTCTTTTACTCTCAACTTTGTTTGTATCTGCAGAAGAGGTGGATGCTGGAGAGGTAATATCTAGATCTACATCATCAGGTCATCCTCAACATTGCCCATTGCTTCTTGCCCACTGCCTTTATAATTCTCAAAGCTTTTAGAGGTCTTAAATAATTTATTTTTACTGTTACTTTGAGGACAGGTATTTTGCTACTTGTTTGTCTCACTGTAGATGCAGCAGTTGGTTGACCTGCTACACCTTTCTCCATTATGCCAACACTAGAATGTGACTTTATCATCTTCAATGTTCTTCTTCTTTTTTTTTACTGGGACTGGTGGAACTTTCAGTGGGACCTTGATAAACAGATGGTGAGAGATCATCACCATCATTTATTGCACACACTGTAGCAACCATGGCTGCATATTTTGAATTACCACTTTACTCCCATATCCATTCACTGCGCCTCCTTTCCCCCTTCCCCTGCTCCTTGTGTGTTTGCTGGCTATTACTCAACTACTGGGTGTGTTTTTTCTCTTAACTACAAAACATAACTGATGGAGTGTGATGACTTGCCTTGGCCTTCTCCAAATATTAAATCTCATCATCTATCAAGTCTGCTTCAGTCACACGGCTCACGTCAGGATCCAAGTCAGCTGTCTGTCACCTAATTTCATTTATTTTGTTTTTGTGTTGTCCACACTATCTTATCACTGTCCAAAAACAAAAAACAAAAAATATTTCCCCAGACATCCCCAGCACAGAGATAATAAGCATAATATCAGCAAAGAAAGTGGACTACAGCAGACTGTGTCTTTCAAATAAAATCAGTCAGATAGAATGTTGGGGTATTTGGGGTCAACCTCCCTTCTCAAAGTTCTAGACGTGCCCAAAACAGAGATAATAACAGCAAGATCAGCAAGGAAACTGGACCACAGCTGCCTGTGTCTTTCAAATCAAATATGTCAGACAGATTGTTAAAGTATTTGAGGTCAACCTCCATAGCCCCCACTCACTCAAACCCCCAGAAGTGTACAATGCAGAGATAATAACAGCAAGAACAGCAAGGAAATTGGACCACAGCTGCCTTTGTCTTTCAAATGAAATTCATCAAATGGAATGTTGTGGTATTTGAGGTCATCCTCCTTCTCACTCACACCACAGACACTTCCAATGCAAGTATAATAACAGCAAGATCAGCAAGGAAATTAGACCACAGCTGCCTGTGTCTTTCAAATCAAATCAGAGATCATGTTAGGGTATTTGGCCTTTTCTCCCTACTCACTCACACCTCCAGATGCATCCAACACAGAGATAATATATCTTGATAGTATATGTTAATGAGAGAGAAAAAGAGAGAGCAGCAAAAATATGACATGAGAGGAGATAGGCACAGAGAGTAAAGCTGATCCAACTTAATATGTGAGCTGGCTGAGCCTCTCCTGTTACAGATATACTTTGCACAATGATACACCCAAGAGACAGACAAGTAAAACCTACTCAACATTCACTTATGCAAAAGCAAGATGAAGAGGGGCACGCCTACAGCTGCTGCTTTTCAGAGCATTTTTCCCTTATTGCCAACTGCATATTCTGAGGTTAACAGATCTATCCTTATCCTACATAGTAAGGTAATAATTAATACTGTAGTGATGCTGGGAGAGACAAAAAACTGCTGCTGAAATTTTTAGAGACAAGGTGGATAGGGAGCACACAGGAGAAACACAGAATTTAAGTGGATCTAAATGGAGTTTTATCCATCAAATTAAAAGACACTATATGATTCCACAAATGATTGCTCACATATTACCCCTGTTGGGATTATAGAGTATCAGGGTCCCAGCCCCCTTATAGCCACAAAAACTGCATCCAACTTATTCCTCTGTACCTGAGTACTGGCACCAAAGAGATGTTCCTTTGCCATGCAGATGATAGCTCCTTTTTTGATCTTAAGGCAACATAACTGGAGTCCATCTTATATGGTCGCTTCGGCATAAGTCCATAGGCATCGAATCCAGATGTTATGGGGCTATAACTCCTGATGCTCTCCTCACTGGGAAAAGAGGAAACCCACAGGGAGCACGGGGTGGGGCATAATACCACTGAGTAGGCAAGATAACCCAACATGTGTTCATGAGCATAACTGCTTACTTCTTCAGGAGTAAAAAAGCCTGATCACCCACTAGGCACAATCTTAAAAAGTAACTAGTTGGTAAGCATGGACAGGATTGATTCATGTCACTCACCATTCACATCAATGTCCAAAGACTACTGGCCGCCAATTGAATAAAGTAAACCAATACATTATTCAATAATAAACTGACTAACAAAACATAAATACGGTCTTAAAAAATGACAGTTTCTAAAACTGTACAATACATTAATGTATACAGACTAAATTGGATTGAATAAAATAAAATGAACACAAATCAGAAATTTCTTGGACTTCAAAAATTTGTGAGCATATCATATAAGAACTGTGGTCTAACAGTATATTAGTTATATCATGTATTCTTTCATCAATATAAGCTATTAATAGGAATGTAGCGTACATAATTCCCTCATTCCATGGGTTACCCAAGTGCCGCAAACATTTACGTAAAAGAGAAATTGAGATAAATTTCTAGAAAGAGAAAAAACTAAATATATAGTGTCAAAATTAAAAAGGTGACCTTATTATTCAAAAAGAAAGAGTACTAGATAATGTAATAGATAGCTATAGATAGATATACTGGCAATAAATAGCGGGTGGTAATTAACCCCATATTTACACACTTACAGATGTTAGTAAGGAATAGAGTAAGATATTATAATGATAGAAATCTCAAAATGTATTGCTATGAGGAAAGGCAGATTACCTTTATTATCATTTAACCAAATTTATACCTTTCAGTTTTAACTTTAAGTAATACCCTGAGCAATCATCTTAATCCCACAAAAAGGAGAAATGTGTAAATCAATAGACATAAAGCATGAAGACAATGAATTACAACTAGAAACTCCAGATAAAATACATTTAAGAGATATATTTATCATGACAAGGGGCTGGAGACTGTGAGTATATGTGTCTCACTATAATTATATTAAGAAGTCTAGAAAATCCATTTACTAATATTTGTCTAACTATTAATGATCCCCACTTGTAAGTGCACGTCAACATTCATGCACACAGACATAGGAACCACTGTCACCCAGGGATAAGGCCTGTAGCAATGGGTCAACCATTCACAACATCCCATATGAAAAATATCTACTATATATCTAAAATGATACCCTAAAACCCTACATATTAACAAATTCACCCAGACATCCTAAAGAGCAATTCATACTCCCAAATCTTCTATAGTCTGCATTGCTTAAAGGAAGGAGGTGTATATATATATATATATATATATATATATATATATATATATATATATATTAAGGTGCATTAATAACTCTCTAACCCCCATTGTCAAGCAATGGGAAGCTCACCCCTATGGTATTCGAAGAGCCAACAGACAGCACCCTAAAGAGGAAATTTATATCCAATTACAGTATATATCAAAAAGCTGCTAAATGTATTTCTCCATTAAGTTCTCTGGGTACTAATGTGACAAACTCATGGATCCAGAAAGTCTCCCGTTATCACAATTTTAACATCCTATCTCCTCCTCAATATGATTCTATTGTCATTGTTCCAGTTAATGTATTCTTTGATTTTGTATCCTTTTCCATGTCTTGTGGATATAAAACTGGAACATTTGCCTCCCAGAATATGTCTGCATGAAGTGAAATCTACCTTGTTACATTTCTACAATCCTGGGTTTTCTTTAAGCCAGTTTGTAGTTTCTTTAATTCATTTATAAGATATATCACTTGGAGTGATCTTACTCTTCCCAAACCTATTTCTTTTAAATACCACCTGTGATTTCTCTCCTATTTTTTTAGCATGAGGGTAGGCTAATGTCTGTATAAAACCCTTTGAGATCTCACTTGCTCTAGAGTTGAATGTGGTGCCAAAAAACGCACCTTTCTTGTCTGTTATACCTTTTCTGTTTTTTTTGGTTGCTTTTTTTTTTATTTTATATATATATATATATATATATATATATATATATATTTATTGAATTTTTATAGTATCATTCATAACATGGTACAGAGAAATTAAAGGTCTAACGCCTTTACAATATTAATGCAGTAACATTTCTGTTTCTTAAACATTGATGTTAAGTATCATATTAGAGAACAAAGCACGTCCTTGAAATTTTATAAATGTAATATGGCATGAGCTGAGAAACGCGTTGGGCTAATGTTTTGGGCATTTTAGATTTTTCTTAATTATTATATCTGTGCAGATAAATTTATTATTTTTTATTGTTATTTTTTATATACGTTTAATGAATAATTGTGGAGAATATAATTCTTTTCGTCCATAACTTGAAGACCCCTATATTCAATAGTGTCCAATAGAATAGATCACCATCCCTAGATAGAGGGAGTAAGGATTTGTATTTACCTTGTGGTGAGAGAATTGGAGGAGCTATTGAAGAACCAGGAGAGTTGAGGGGAAGGAGAGGACGCAAAGATACCATTACTGGGGGTTATCCAGTGCAAGCTTATACACCAGGAGGCTGGCTTGCCTCAATAGAAGGTGAGTCTGCAATTTATTCCATCGAATGGTGTTTCTCCACGGTGAAGGAGGTGATCGATTTGAAGTATAAAAAGAAAAGAACCCACCTTGGTGAAGGGGAATAAAATATAAAGGACGTTTTTTATGTAACAGTCTGCACTTAGATTGTGTGCGCCTCTCTCTCTTCTTTTTTGGGGAAGGTTGATATTGGTCTTCTTCAGGCTGAGACAGGTGAATTGATTAGTGAGGATAAGGCTATGGCTGACTCCCAAAATGCATTCATTGCTTCAGTATATACAAAGGAAGCAACAATGGCAGGCTATGAGCAAATAGACAAAAACACAGTATTTCCTCCATCATGTACATAGCTTACTGAGGACAAGTCCAAAAGAGACTGGAAAATGATATGGTGAATAAAGCACCTGGACCTGATGGAATTTACCTAACAGTACTTAAGGAACTTAGTTCAGTAATAGCAAGACTATTATACTGAATATTTATTGATTTACTTTCATCAGCACTATGCCAGATGATTGAAGGAAAGCTGATATAGTTCAAAAAGGGGGCAAGATTCAAACCAAGAAATTATAGACCTTTGAGCTTGACTTACATAGAGGGTAAGACACTTGAAGGATTACTAACTGATACTATTCAGTACTATGTGAAGACAAACAATATTATAAGTAGGAATCAGCATGGTTTTATGAAGAATAGATCATATCAGACTAATTTACTTGCATTTTACAAAAGAGTAAGTAATAATTTGGACAAGGGAATTGATGTAAATGTAGTCTATTTGAATTTTGCAGAAGTCTTTGACACATTGCTTCACAACAGGTTACTGCATAAATTAAAAGGCTTCGGTTTTGGCAGTGTTATCCGTACATGGATTGAGAACTGGTTAAATGATAGATGGTCTAAAGTTATAAGTTGTGTGCCACAGGGTTCAGTCCTGTGCCCAATGCTTTTTTGTTTGTTTATTAATGATCTAGAAGTTGGAATTGAAAGAAGTGTCTCAGTCTTTACTGATGACACTAAGCTGTGTAAGGAAATACATACAGAGCTGGATGTTTTTTCTCTGCAGAAGGATTTAGATAAATGAGTTAATGGGCAGATGGCATTTAATGTAGATAAATGTAAAGTTATGCCTTTGGGCTTTAGAAACAAACATGCTACATATATTCTGAATGGGAAACAACTTGGGGAATCCTCATTAGAGAAAGATATAGGAGTACTGATAGATAATACACTTCACAGAAGTGTGCATAGTCGATCAGATGCTGCAAGAGCAAATTGAATACTAGCCTGTATAAAAAGAGGTATAGATAGAAAGGATGCTATTATTACCCCACCCCTATATAAATCCTTGGTTAGGCCTCATCTAGAATATGGAGTACAATTTTGGGCACCAGTTCTTAAAAAAAACACATTGTTGGACTGGAAAAACTGATGAAGGGTTTGGAGGATCTTTATAAAGAGAGACTAGCCAAACTGGGTTTGTTTACATTAGAGAAGATACGTCTAAGGGGTGTTATGATTACAAATACATTCAAGGTCAATATAAATAACTATCCAATGAATTTACACAAATAGCTAAGCTAAGAATGAAAGATCATACATTAAGACTAGAGGAAAGGCACGTTTGACTAAAACAAAGGTAGGGATTTTTTCCAGCAAGGATGGTAAAACTATGAAATTCTTTGCTTTGGGATGTTGTACTTGCAGATACTGTAACTGCTTAAAAAAGCAATGGATGCCTATCTAGCACAGAGCAGTATTGAAAATTATGACAGAAGGCTTCAATGCAGATAGGTTGTTGATCCAGGGAACTATCTGACTGCCATTTGGAGTCAGGAAGGTTTTTTTACCCACTTGGGGCTAAATTGGAAATGGCTTCACTGGGTTTTGTTTTGGCTTCATCTGGATCAACAGGGTTGTTTTAGTATGGTCTGGACTTGGTGGCCGCATTCCTTTTTTTTTTTCAGCCTCGTCAACCATGTTAATCTTACCTACACAAGAAAAAGGAAGTAAGGAATATCTTAGAAGATCCCTCTTAATTGAGTCTTTCAGGGGAACATAATTTGCTGAGTAAAGTAGGTTCAATCTAGGAGTCATTTGGATTCCCAAGTGTTTCATGCTCACTTCAAACCATCTAAATGTGGCAACTTGTTTTAAGTGAGTGGCTGTCCTGTTACTTAAATTTAGATTCAATATTTCTGATTTATTTACATTTATTTTGAAGTATGCTACTGTCCCATACCTATTAAGCTAATCTAAAATGTATGGTAGCAAGATATCAGGGTGTGTAACTGTAAAAATTAGGTCATCTGCAAAGAATGTTATTTTATAGTCTTGTGTTTTTGTATGTATCGCTTTTATATAGATGTAACTTCTAATCTTATATGTGAGAGTTTCCATTATTAGGATGAAAATTAATGTTGAGAAGGGATATTCCTGGAAAGTTCCATTTTGTAAATCAAACCAGGATGACAGTTTTGTTAACTTTAATTCTAGCTGAGGGGTTGGTATAGAGAACTTTTTTTTAGTGAGTTTTTAACATTTGTGGTCCCAAACCTAAATGGGATATGGCAACTCTCAGAAAGTCTCAACTGCCTCTGTCAAATGCTTTTTCAGCATCTATTGAAAAAAGAAGTGTGGGGACTTTTGTCTTTTGAATGTGCTCTGTTAGGTTAATCAATTTTGTAGTGTTGTCCCTTGCTTCTCATCCTGGAACAAATCGCGACTTGTCAAAATGTAATAGGTTAGGGAGATATAGTTTCAGTCTATTTACTAAAATGTTGCATACATTTTTAGGTCTAGATTTAGGAGAGAAATAGATCTATAACTCAAACTTGATTTAGGGTCCTTTCCATCTTTTGGGTTTACAGTAATAAAGGCTTTGGTTAAATGTGGATGTGATTGAATCACATAAGGGAGAGTTCAGTGTCCTGGAAGAAGATTTTCTAAAAAAATTGTGGAAATACATCTGATCCAGGAGTCATTCCCAGTAGTATTTGGTTTAAGGCTTTCCATACCTCCTCTGTTATCTCTGATTCTAATTCTTCTGATTGAGAGGCTGAGAGTTTAGGGAGATCTGATTCTGTTATATATCGTTGAATATCTGATAGGAGGGGATGATTCTCCTGAGATTATATTTTATAATGATTTTCATAAAATTATTTGAATGTCTCAGTTATATTGGGGTGGTTCCTGATCAAATGACCCTGTGAGTCAGAGATTTGGTGAACATGGAAAGTATTATTTGTTTTAATCAGTTGATTCAAGAATCAACAGTCTCCCACATTTGTTTCCATGTTTGTAATAATTGCTTCTCATCCATCAAAATGCTTTTTCAACAGGGCGTGTCCTAGAGGAGTTCCTCCATGCGTGGGGAACTTCCAGCCTATAAACACGACGACCCTGATAATTTGGTTCGGATTTGGTCAAATACTATGGCCCATCAACGTAATAAAAGACAGCAGGAGCAAATGATGAAGTATCTTGCTCCAAAGGAGAAGAAAAAGGCTCCAAATCTCTCCAGGGCCTTATCTCAAGATGGCGCCCGCCGAGAATATGAGGATGATGAAATATCATCATGGGGGAAATTAAATCTCTTCTTAAGACTTTGTGATCACAAACAAAGGGCTATGTCAAGGCACTGATGACGAAGCTCAAGCGAGACATAAAAGAGATTTGAGAACGTGCCTCTCATATTGAAGACAAGTGGACAAGGTGGTGGACTCACATAATTGACATGAAGATCTACTGAAGGAAGTGAAGTTTCTGAGGGCTAAAGTTATTGATCTGGAGGATAGATCCAGGCATAACAATGTGAGGATTAGAGGAGTCCCGGAGGATGTGCAGCCTGCTGACCTGGGTTGTAGATTTCTTCTCTAGTCTTCTGCCTGACATTTCTGACCAAGATTTTGTGCTAGACCACACAGCCACACAGGCTACCCCGGCCCAGGAACTTGCCAGTTGAAGCCCTGAGGGATGTGCTGCTGTGGATGCATTATTTCCACTTTAAGGAGGAGGTGCTACGAGCTGGTAGACTGCGGGTGGAATTACCCGCACCCTACTCCAACATTCAGTTATTTGTGGATATTTCAGCTTCTACTTTGCTCCAACGACGGCAGTTCCGTAATGTCACTACTGCTCTCTGTCAAGCTGAAGTACGCTATAAATAGGGCTTTCCAGTAAAGCTGACTGTGTCTCGGAATGGGGCTTCCCCTACACTGAATTCCCCAGGAGAAGAGGTTCGAGTCCCGGGCACGTGGAATATTCCTGTGGCTGATCTACCAGATCCTCACCGTCCGGGGGCTCAGAGGCCTACAAAAGATTGGTATCATGTGCATCCGGTCCCTACGGTATCTAGGCTGCAACCACCTTGGCCAACACCAAGTCCGGACGTTGGCTGAGATGTTCACCTGGAAGTCCGGTTTATTTGATTTATAATCGGCCGATGTCCATTTACTAAAGAGCAGCCTTCGTCTTCTATTATCTGAAGATAAAGTTAACTGTTATTGTTAGTGGCCTGTGTCGTAACGCAGGGGTAATTGTAGTAATCTATCTGCCAGGGGTTCTATGGACATTTACATATACGTTATGATTTGGAAAATAGGGCCGTACTAGGCCACCTGTTCATTTAAGATTACTGTTCTTTGTGAACGGATGTGTGGAAATTGGGATTGTTGTTTTCATGTTCTACTTATCGGTATAGTTGGGCGCGTATGCAGGCTATCTGGCCCTGTCGGGGACATCGGCCGGCAGTGTTTCTCCAGTGCTTCTTCGGGAGGACTAGATGGGGCTTCATAACGGGCTATATAACTTCTTTCTGTACTATGGGACAGGACTCATGGTTTGCTGGGATCTGGGGTACAAAGGTTGAATTGTTTCATTCTGGGGGCAGTTACGGAGCCACTAATATATGCAGATGTTCAAAAGCTTATACTTTTCTGTATTGATGTGGTTCGGCCGAGCATTCGTCCCTAGAGCGGATACCTCTGAGTTGGGCTTGGGGGAAGGGGGGTGGGGAATGGTAAAATGATAGGTTGCTTCAGATGCAATGGGCATGGGGCTTATAGAATTTTCCGTTTGGTATCAGAGGGTTATTGCTATTTACCTTTATGTTCATAACTTGGATACAGTACTGCTCACTATTGAGCTTACAGTTCTTCACTGGGTTAGTGGGATTGATCCTTGTTAGGTTCCTGATAACCCGAATACTTTTGAGGAATACAACACTTTCTTTCTCATCTCCCTTTAGCTTCCCATCTCCCCTGAGTCTCATCATGGCAGGCCAGGTGGTCTCGTGCTAGGCTTGTTCTGATGGTTTACCACTACGAGCGGCCCCTAGCGTGCTGGGAGGGAATTCTAGTGTTTCACATAAAAAAGGGAAAAATGTTTGTTCTACCTCTTACTTACTACTTGATAAATTGGTGTGTGCGACTCCAGGGTTTCCGTACCTTGGTTGCCTGGTCCCTCTTTTGTTCCAGACCCATCCTACATGCCCGTATCCCCCCTTTTACCTTTACATTCGATGACATGTAGACACCCCTGATCATGGTTTAGGTCGTTATCGATGATCTTATGTTACAAATGATAATATTCCCCGGTTCGCGAGACTGGTGACTCCAGGCTGGTCTTGTCCCAAATTTCTTGCCTGTTTCTGCCCCTCCTCATCTCGGTATGAGATTAGTGCAAATGTTCATGTTTCACTTGTATAAATTCTGGTTTTACGCACTGGCTCTTGGGTTGCCCTTTTGTGTAGCCTTAGTCATATATACTTTTTTTACCTTTTCTTTTCTTACCTTTACTATCTTCGCTCTAGCCCTTTTCTATCCCTATCCCTTTTATGTCCTACCCTTGTCTTTCCATATGTCTGCAGACTGTCAGTAGACCGGATCAACCTCTTCTGAGCCCACATCTTATAAGCTATGACCAAATTTCCTCTGTGGGCACCATGATTCTGATAACATTCATCAACCCTATTTCCAATGAGTTAAGTTTTTGTCCTTAAATGTGAAGGGGCTGAACACCCCTCACAAGAGATGTCTACTGTTCTAGAAGGCGGCCAAGACCCATGCGCAGGTTGTTTGCGCACAGGAAGTGCATTTTGCCACAGGTAAGGTCCCTTCATTAATCACCAAGCAGTACTATCTAGCATATCATTTTACTGCACTGACCAAGCATGCGGGAGTATCAGTCTGGTTCCATAGCTCTTTGGCTATCGAAGTCGTCAGTGTTAAAAAAGATCCACAGGGAAGGTTTTAGTGGCATTAGTGATCTCTATAAACTCTGTGGAGTACACGATTGTCAACTTGTATGCTCCAAACTCTAATTCAGCTCAGTTTATAAAAACACCCTGTTTAAGCTGGAGTCGATCATACATGACTCGGTGGTAGTGTGTGGAAACTTTAACTCTCTAGCTGATCCCATTATGGACTCCTCACAAAAGTTGGTGGGGAGTTATATGCTGTCGCTGATAACGCAAAGTAAAGTCCTGACTCAGGCCTTGCAAGAGTCTCGACTGTTTGATGCCTGGAGGGTACTGCATGTAGTTGAAAAAGATTATATGTTTTAGTCAAATGTTCACTCCACTTATTCACATATAGATTACTTTTGTCTGGATAGATTGACCCTGCAGCGTGTCAAAAGCTGCAAGATAGGCATTATTCAGTGGTTGGACCATGCTCCGGTTGTATTGGAACTCTCAGAGCCGTTTCATTCTCGGGGTATGGGCCAGTGGTGTCTTAACAACTATCTGCTTGCGCAGCCTGCTACTGAAAGTTACAGTTTATGAAGCAATCATTGGAGGAATATTTTAGATTGAATGCATCTCCTGAGGTTTCCCCAAATACTCTGTGGGAGGCACATAAAGTGGTCCTGCGGGGACAATTCATTGCCTATGCGTCAAAGGAAAAATGGAAAAGAGGGGAGAAACTGCTCAACCTGGGCAGGGAGCTGTCCGCATTGGAGAATCTGAACAAGACTGCTCCCTTGAGGAATAGGCTGCTACAGATCAGGTCTCTCAAACAGGAGATTTCAGATATTCAACTCTATCACTCACAATTAATGCTTAAGAAATTAAACCAAATATTCTATACTCAGGGCAACAGGGCTGGCTCTCTGCTGGCCAGGAGAATTAGAAGACGGGAAGCTAAGAAAGCTATTCCTTATATTATTTCTACAGAAGGGGAAAAAATTATGAACCCTGCAAATATACCTGACATCTTTGCGAGATACTACAAGAGTTTATATAATTTACACTCGGATCCGCTTACCATGCAGCCCTCTCCACAGGCTATTGATTCCTTTTTGAGACAGGTTCAGTTGCCCCAATTGTCCTGGTCTCAGGGAGAGCCTCTGCAGGCTCAGTCATGGCTGAGGAAATTCAAATCCAGATTAGATCTTTGCCTCTTCATAAAGCCCCAGGCCCTGATGGCTTTTCTAATCTTTATTACAAGACCTTCTCAGGAATTCTCTCACCCCACTTACAACAACTTTTGGTTATTGTAGCTCAAAGGGCTCCTTTTCTTCTGACATGATGATGGCAACTATAATGACTCTCCCCAAGCCAGGTAAAGCGCCCACTCATTTTCCAAATTTCCGCCCAATATCATTGCTTAACACTGATTTGATACTATATGCCAATGTATTGGCCACCAGGATGCGAGATTTGTTGCCCTCCCTTTTTCCCTATGATCAAGTAGGATTTGTTAGTGGGAGGCAAGCCTAAAATAATATGACAAAGATTTGCAACTTGATCGATTCTGCAACTGCCGGGGGTTCGGAATGCCTTCTCTTAGCCATTGATGCAAGAAGGCATTCGATGGTCTACACTGGGGATTTTGAGAGCAATGATAGAAAAATTCCATTTTCCGCCTAAGTTCATTGAGGCTGTCTTTTCCTTGTACTCTTCCCGTCGGCTAGGGTTTCTTATGCAGGTTTCATGTCTCGGCCTTTCGGCATTTATAATGGGTCAAGGCAGGGATGCCCTCTGTCACCTCTCCTCTATGTATTGGCACTAGAGCCTCTGGCTGCTTACATCAGATCACATCCACTAATACATGGATATGTATCAGGTTCAGTGGAAATTAAACTTGGGCTGTTTGCGGATGATATACTCATTGCATTAACTCAACCAGCCATTTCTTTGCCTCACCTTACGGCTCTATATTGTGGAATATCTTACCACAAAGTGAATCAATCCAAGACACAAGCTCTCCCTATCAATTTATCAGAGGCACTGTTAACTGATCTCAGGTCAAGATTTTCTTTTGATTGGCGGAATAAAAATATCCTATATCTTGGTGTTCATCTTACTAAATCTATGCACTTTTTATTCGATTCAAACTTTCGGAGACTGTGGGGCTCCATTCGACAGGAAATGTGGGGATGGTCCTCCCTGGCATTATCTTTGTTGGGCTGCATCGCGGCTGTTAAAATGAACATTCTCCCTATGTTGCTGTATCTGTTCCGGACCCTTCCTATTAGAATCCCTCTGGCCTTCTTATGGGAGGTACAGATGGAGATTGCTAAATTCATTCATGGCTCACGCACCTCTAGGGTCTCTAATAGGTGGCTTATTGTCCAGACTAGTCATGGTGGATTGGGAATACCCTCTCTTTTGCATTATTATAGGGCAGCCAGGATGGCCCAACCGGTGTTATACCATGTTCCCCCAGGCAAGATAGCATGGGTAGACGTGGAAGATGCTCAGGTGACACCCCATAGAGTGTGCGATATGTTGTGGTTGCCAGCAAGGGTGATACGTGCTATGCCACATTTGCTTGGCAGCACCTCTCTGTTGGTGGTGGTGTGGAATATGTATGCGACCCATGTCAAGGAACTGTGGCAGCTTACCATTGCCACACACCTACAATCTTTGTAGTATCCGATACCCCACTCCAGTTTCTCCTTTTGGAGCGTGGTTGGGATAATTAGGTTAGGTCAAATGGTATCTGATTGAGTGATGTGTACATATGAAGATTTACAAAGGGAGTACAGTCTCCCTAAATCTGACTTCTACAAATATCGTCAGGTACAGCATTTACTTTCATCCTCCCCTGTTTTATGGACTTGCCCAACCCTGAAAGCTAATAGATTGTTGTCTCTTTGTTATGAAATGTTGGTGGCTGCGGGTCTACCTGAGCGGCTTCCATTTATGTTGCCGTGGGAAGGAGAGTTGGGCCGCCAGCTGTCTACGACTCAATGGAAACAAGCGATCGCTTGCTCATCCACCTTTTCGCATTGTACGAATCATATGGAACTTACCTGGAAAATTCTATGTCGGTGGTACTTGGTTCCGGCACATCTGGCACATATGTACCCCCAGGCTTCGAGCATCTGCTGGAGATGTAATCAGGGAGTAGGTCATATGGAGCATGTCTAGTGGTCCTGTCCTAAATTACAGGAATATTGGAGTGGAATCTTTGATCTTTTGTCTCGTTCAGTTGCTATTACTTTCCCACAGATGCCAGAGCTGGCACTATTCCATGTTTTTTCAAAAACTATGCCTAAACATTTGAAGGTGCTCTCTGGACAGATATTAGTAGCGGCAAAACTTCTTATAGCTTGAGCATGGAAATCATCATTGGTGCCTTCTGGGGCCGACTTGGAACAATTGATCTCTTTTAACTTACAAATGGAAAAAGTGCATGATACACTCACCTCGCAAATGGGTACCTATGACAGGATCTGGTCAGCCTGGGAGTTGGGCCGTGCTGCACACTAGAGAGAAGAACAGGTAGGTTGTTGATGTTCCCCCTTCCTCCCCCCCTTTGTAATCCCATCTCCATTCCTCCCTCATGCCCTCCATTTCCTTTTCACTTCTTCTATGTCCCTCTCTCTCCCTTTCTCCTTACTTCTGTCCTCTTTTATTTGCTCTTTTCTTTACCTCCTTAACATCATGGGTACTGCCCTTTTTGTCATGCGTCAGCTGATATTGTACTAGATTATAATAGATTTGAGTTATACAAGTGATGGTATCATTGTTGATTTCACACTAATCTCTTAATTGCTTTGGAGACTTCTTATCTTAGTTCTCAGGTCAACTGTTTTATTTTGTGATAAAGTTTCCTGTATACATACCATCAACTGATTATAGTTGCTACTGTCATTGTTACCGGTGTTCATGATGTTTTGTAAATGTAAGAAAAATTTCTCAATAAAAATGATATTACTAAAATATATATATATATATATTTTTCAACATTTAATCTCATAACTTGTGTTGCTGTTAATTTGAGTATGTGCAAATCTTTGTATTTAACGTCATCATGTGTTATTTTGTGATCAGCTTATATATTATCTAATACATTTTCTAGTTCTCTTTTGAGACAACCTATTTTTATATGAGGCAAGCTTGATAAATTCTCCTCTGATCACACATTTGAGAGTCTCCAATATATTTACTGTAAAGGTCTCTGAATTGTTGTTATTTTGTAAAAAATCACTTAGTGTGCTTCTTATTTGCTATACTATTTTCTAGTTTTTAGGAGATATGGGTTCAATTTTCATTTGTGGGTACTGTCAATTTGCAAGGTTAGCTCTAGTTCTAGCTCAATAGATGTGTGATAGGACCATGTAATGGAATACATTTTTGTATTGTGTAAGTAATGAATAAAGGTTTGGTTGATGAAAAAATTATCAATTCTGATATATAGCTTATGAGTTGTGGAATAAAAAGTGTAGTCTCTCTTATCAGCATGAGAGATACCTCAGGTATCTATTCATTTATGCTCGAGATGCAACTTTTTTTATTTAAAAAGTCTGACATTGAAGAATAACCTTTCAGCACTCTCTTTTTGGATCAAGTGGGGTATGAAGTCTCTACCCAGGATCACACGACCTTCTTAGAATAGTTTAAGACTCTCTAGTGTAGTAGACAAAAAAGTAACTGATTATATTAGTTGCATAAACATTTGCAATTGTTATTTTTATCCTATCATCTCACATAGTGTCGACCACTCTAAGGTACATTTTTCTCTGTTAGAATCACAACACCTCTTTTCTTTTGTGGTGCAGAACTAATCTATTGTTTGGAATAACATTTATCATGTAATGTAGTAAGGTTATTTCTGTCATACTGGGTTTCCTAGATTAGGCATATCTGGCCTTTGAAGCACTTATGTTCTCTATACAAAATTGACAGTTTTTGTGGGGAATTCAAGCCCCAGGTGTTGATCAACACAACTTTCAGTTTGTGTTTGTCATCCATTTATGTATATCTCATTACCTCATTTGGTATTCTGCTTGTGGGCAAAATTGACCATAGCAAAGGAAACATCAATGTTGTCAACAGAGACCTCCCGTGAAAGAAGAGAAACAACATAGTAAAATAGAATGAAATAATAATTTAACAAATATCCAGTTAGTCCCGGTGGGGAGCAAGTATCGGGAGTCAAACAGCAAACAATCATCTGAAGTATACTATCTTGGGTAGATATAAGGCTAGCATCATATTGGCATTAAGCTGGTGGGGTAGTGCAATATTGGGTCCATGAAGTCAATTCTTAGATATTACTGGAGTCTACCTGTTTCATTCAGGCAAAGGTTGTCTACTGGGAGTGAATACCAGATCTTCAGCCTCCCTTTATGGTATCTTAGGAAAATGTATTGATTTGCACAGGGATCTCACCTCCATTGGATTTCTAATTGTGATTGAGTGACCACCGTGAGTGACCGTCAAGGAGAAAGGGTAGCCCCAGAGTTAGATGATGTGCTGATCTCTTAAGGCATCAGTTAAGGGTCTGAATTGCCTTCTCATCTGTACTGTACTAGCAGATAAATCATTAAACAACTGAAGTTTATTTCCTTAATAGGACAGGGTTACATGTTCTCTTGATTTTCACAATATTCCCTCCTTAGTGTAGAAGGAGTGAAGGCAACAGAACACATCACAGGGTTTTTCACTTTGTAATGATCTCAATCGCAGAGCTCTGTGAATTCTTTCTTTTTCTATAACACTATCTGGTGAATTCTACAGTTTTTTTAGTGAATATAGACTGCAATGTGGTGTGAAGACAGATTCTGGGAGTCCTCTTATCCTAATATTATTACATCTGCTGCAATTTTCTAGGCCATCTATGTGAAGTTTTAGTTGGTTTATTAATTCTTCTTGAGACATGAGCTGTTATTGGGAGCTATGTTCCTCACTGAGATTCGTCTCCTGTGTTTCCTCCAAATTTTTTACTCTATGTTCATGACTCCTCTAATCTAATTTAAGCTATTTCACTTTTTATAGAGCCTCCCATAGCATTCAGAAGAGACTGCAGGTCTTCCTTAGTTGGTAGGGATTTCAGGTCGTCTCTGGTAAGGCATTTAATCATATCTATTTTGGATTTCTCACCCTTCCCTTTACAAAGTTTGCATATTATCTACTCCCACCCACTGACTGGCAGTTCATGTGGCAGGAGGCACTTAAACGCAATAGCACTTACTCCTTCTGTATCAAACCTACCTTCCTCTAGACTGTAAGCTCTCACGAGCAGGGCCCTCTGATCCTCCTGTTCTACACATCTGATTGTACTATTTAATACCTCTGTATGTCTATTCCCCAATTGTACAGCGCTGCGGAATTAGTTGGCGCTATATAAATAAAGAATAATAATAATAATAATAATTGACCATGTGGGAGATATTATATTAACTAAATGTGTTTTAGATTTGTATTTTCTGGTTGATTTATCTTTAAGGGTTTTCTTTCCTTTGGTTTCTGTCATACCCTCTCAATTTTTCTAAGTTTGCACTTAGTTATATGTAAAATAAAATACAATTAAAGTGCTGTATTGGATGAAAGGGACCACTCTATATAATTATTTACTGAGGCATTTTAGATTGAAATGTAGTCATTAAAGAACATTCATTACACCTGTCTATTACTCTTCAGTTGTACATGGAGATGTTCATCTGCATTAATCAATCCTGCACAGCAATGAGTCTCTAAGTAGGCCGCACTGCTTCCTCTTTACTGTCTAGATGCCCAGCAACCACTTCACTCACCACTCCAGGATCAAAGGCACAACTTATTTCTTGAATAATATGGCCAGGTAAGTGGGTGTAGTAGTTCTTCTATAAATATTTTGGGCCGGGTGCTTGATAGCTTTGATCCAAGAGTAACTTGCATGTCGGGCCTTTGGTCTCAATCTTGATTGCGGGTAACATCCACAACTAAAATGGCCAGCAATGGCTCAACACTAGGCAGGCAATGCAGGAAGGTGATATTTGTATTCCCACTGCCTACAGGGTGTGAACGGGGTAAACTAAGGCAGTTTATCAATCAGGACTAATGGAGCTCCTTTTCATGTGTCCTTCACACTCCTCCTCCGGACACACACCCTCCCTGTTTTTGTTTTTATAACTGAAGAGATCTTTTCTATATTTCCCCTCTCTTATCACCAAAGCTTCTTGGACCCATCCCTGCTTGTATCTTTTTCTAAAAATATATATATATATTTGTTTCCAACACAATTTTACTTTTTAGATTTTCATCTTGAAACTTTGTATTATCTTCTATCCTATTTATTTGATCTACATTACATACTTGCACTTATGGGTGATTTTATTGCAATTTTTATACAAATCCATATCTCTGTATAGACCTAACTCTGATTATCTGTAGTGTGACCCTATATTTGGTTACTGAAATGTTTACAATAGCAAGATGTACAGGAAGTGCAACAGTTGACAGAGACCTGAGCTATGATTTAGAATAATACCGATAAATATGATACTAGAGACATACATGATATAATATTTTGAGGGGCAAGACATCCACACGAAAACAATCCTATTTTGTACTTTACTGTAAAGTCTGGCAAACATAGTAGGGGCAGAGGCAGGTAGATTGTACAATAAAGGATGATGATCATCATCCTTTTTTGACAAGGTACTCTGAAAACTGATAGGAAAGTCCCACCACCAGCTATAGTAACAAACCATTTAAGAACACTAAAGTCATCAATGAGTCTTATTATAGTATTCTTGACATAGCTGAGGAGAATATGAAAGTAGTGGGGAGGAATCAGCAGGCAATGCTCCTGATGACCTATTTATCAATGATGATGTTGCTATAGAATGCATTCCGCAACATCCTCCTCTTCTTTTGATACAGATCAAGTAGATATTATGAGTGATGATTATATGATGACCAGGGATGGGTGAAAATTTTCACCTCAAACTGAAATAAGAGAAAAATGACACTTCCGCTTGGTGAAAAAATTTTTGTGATAAGTGCAGTTTTTGGGCAATATATGTGTACTGTTTTTTTCTTTTTACAGGAACGAATTTGCAACAGTGAAGTTAAGAAAACAGAAGAGCCGAAGACAGAAGAGAAGACAGAAGATGGAGAGCAAGAGTAAGAAAGAAGAAGGAAGATGGAAGATAACAGTAGACGGACAGTAGCAGACCAAGGTGCTGAAGACTCTGCTGGACATCAGGATTACTGGTAAGTGTTTATTGTAAAAGTATATTTTTAACTTATTCGGATTAACGCTGTGAGTGTCAGTGGGGTAAGCATACCCCACTGGCACTGATGGGGTTAATTCTACTTATTACTACTAAGATTTAACTGATCTGGGGATTGCTTTGGATGTGTTGATATGAGGCTTAGGGACCCATATCAATACATCCACTGGTGACTTAGGTTTTTCTTTAGATTTTTTTCAGTTTTAATTACTGCGTCAGCATTTTTGAGATGCCTTAATGTACTCTGCGATGAAAAAAACAGGTGCAGATTTTCACCAGTTAGAGTGGGACTGTTAAAGTATCTTAATACTAATGCATGGACTTATGGTATATTTTGATGTTTTCTTATTTGTTTCAAAGGGCACAAATTTGCACCCAGGGTGTTTTTTTTTTAACTGGTATTTTTTCATAGCATGGGTATTTGAATTGCTTAACATTCTTGAAAAAAATGCAGTTGGGGTTTCTTATTGGCCTTGGGGGAATTGAGTATAGGCCATAGTATCTAGTATCGATATTCCATTTAAAGAGACCATGAAAAATAATTGTAATGTTTGTACAATTTCTTGCAGATAGTCAATGGGAAGATTTCATTTTAAGTGCTATTCGCTACTTATGCTTACATAATTCTTAAAGTGGACCTGACACTTTAAGATGCATTTAGTTTGTTTTATGGAGAAAAAAAACTCTCTCTACATTTTATAATAGGTCCACTAAAATAAAATTGCTTTTGAGAAATTAACTTTTATAAATAGAAAGTGTTGCCTAATGCGAATTCACCTCACAGTATGCTAACTAGTTCAGTTGGAGCAAAACCTAACTCTCAGTTACTATTATAAATTCCCCCAGAGTGTGTGTGTGTGTGTTCTTCATAGATTAATTTATAGCACACTGTGCGGTAATACTGACCCTGTTCAGAAACTTCATGGATTTTAAGGCATGTGTATGTATGGTTTATTTTAAGGGTGCTGGTAAGTAGAATATTATACCTATATGACCATCTTCCATTTTTAGATTTAATTTTCCTTTAATATTAAACAATGTTGACTTCTTCTGTTAATCTTGTTTTCTCCAACAAGAGTATAATTCATAGCTTTATTTGGTTTAGAAGTATAGAATAAGGCATATTAAAGTGATTAGTTAAACCAAACATACCTTTTCCAACTGGGCATTTTTTTTTGATTTGTAGAGAAACTCTCCAACTGCAACAAAAACAGAAAGGACCAGCCCAGCTGCTAAAACAATGAAAATTCCACCAATATTTTGAACTCCTAGCGCACTGGCTTCTTTACTCTCTTCTTCAGGGCACCCATTGCCCCTCCACCATTTTTCTTTCATCATATGGAGCACTCCCTCCTCCTGTAGCTGCAAAATGGCGATGGTTATCTTGTCTCTGTACGGAGAACCTACAAAAAGGCACAAATTTCATTGTTTGGTATACTCAACTTTTCTATCACCAATTTAGAAAAGCTCATTTATGTAGGACTTCACATTTAATATACAGTACTGTAATAAGGCTTTAAAACACATCAAAAGTTTAAAAAGTAATATGATTAAATCATTGATTAAATTGGATTTTATGATGTAGGAAATATTATGACATGTTTCACATTTAAACATTTTTATAGTACTCAAAATGCAGTATAAATTGCATGTTATAAAATATTTATTTCCATAATTTCTCTTCAGCACTAGCAGTTTTCTGTGTGCTTTTGTTACTAAATATTTAATATTTGATGTTTTCATTAATTGTAACAGTTTAAGGTTTAACAAATTATGTTGCACAATGAGAAATTCAAATTTAAATACAATGATTTAATTAAATGCCAGCCAAATAATGAAAAACAATTCACAATGAGGGTGTTTTAAAAAACACTAATTCCAATAACCTCCCAATAACCTTTCTATTGTCAGAAAATAGCTGCAAAAATGTTGCCCTTATGCCTTTGTTCAAGAGATAATATCTTCAATCAGTTCTTAATGTCATGACCAAAAAAAGGTAGACAGGACCGTTGTTAGCAGTACTACAGGATATCAGATTTGACCCACTGTATGTGTGCTCATACACTCTGTTTGAATTATCCTACCCACATCTAAAAAGGCCACACATTCTAGTGTGAAAAGTTTGTGGTCCAGTAGTTATGCTAGCAACAGTCATATCATGGACTTGACATCCTTGATAGTTTGAAGATGTTGAAGGTTATGCACTAAGGCGTGATAAAGTGGAGATGACTTCTCCAGTGTTATCACTTCTCTGGCTCCTATTTTATTCTGTAGAGCCAATGCACTAAGTTCTCCAAATCTGGGGAAATATTAATGCATAGAATCTACAGAATAACATAGGAACTGGAAAGTGATATCACTGGAGAAATCATCTCTTTATCACCCCTTAGTACATTTCCTCCCTTATCTACTACACTAAGGTGCAAAATTCATAGTAACCAGTGGTCATTATTACTGTTTTCTGGATATTGTAAGAAGAAGGTTACTAATAGGAGATGGTATATTCTTTTAATGAGCATTGTCTGTTTAGTGACTTATATTTTGGTAAGTAATAACTGTTAAGTAATGTTGTGTATGATGGGTCATGTGCAGATTGAAATATAGAAAAGTATGACATCCTACATTATGAGTTAGAGATATTAATTTAAGTAGCAATAGTTTAGTTTTGTTGACCTTTGTTAATACTGTAGTTTTTAAAATGTACACAGGCATGACCTGTGTGCACCGGGTTAGAGAACTGTAATACAAAATGATAGTATTTTTTTTACTCTAATAACAAAAATAGATACAAAAACATTTATCCAATTTGAAACTTCTCTAAAGATGGAAATGCTTTTTGGAAATGATGCCTGAAATGAAGGGATATCAATTTGCAAAGGCATTTTGTTAGACTGGCAAGCTTTCAAAGACCGAAATAGATTTAATAAGAACTAAATCTATTCAGACGTAAGGCAGAAGAAAATTTTTTTTTTCTCCCCAGGGTGTTGTGTAGAGCAGTAACAGCACAGAGCTGTAGCTGCCTGACTCATCCTTCTGCGACTATGTCTGTGAGTGTGACATTGGGTGCCCCACTTACGCCTAGTTCACACTCTACACTACCACTAGCAAAAGAGGAATAAGAATCTGGTGACAGTGCTTCTGTTGATAGAATCAGTGGTGACATGATGAAAGTTTCCTGGATTATACAAATGAGAAATAGGAGATTAACATGGTGCAAACGGGAATGACTATCATTGCCACCAATTACATGACTTTTGCTTAGTGATGCAGTTTTAGTTCTGGAACGTCTGCTGACTCCCAGTGCTACCAGCCAATCAAACATTGCAACATAATCAAGCTGGTATGTCCACCATTCTGGGTACTGGTAGGAGTGGGAATATCATGCATACTACAGACTATGGCGGTGGTAGTGGAAGTACCAGCAGTGATATGGCACAGTTCTACATTCAACTTCCTTGTACTCATGTTGTTGAGGCAGCAGAAACAGCATCACTACAATGTCATTTCAGGTGCTTCCAGGGAGAAGGTGTGCAAACAACATCCTTCACTACCTTCCCCATGAAATCATGGGTGTGAGAATGCTTATTCTTAAAGGGATAGTAATGTTTCATGATAAAAGCAGCTCTAATTAATCATCATAGTATTTGGACCTTGGAGAGTGTTATTTCAATTCTGTCAGTTATAGTTCAAGAGTAATTGAAGGATAAAGTATCCCCCTTCCGCCACTTTTACTGATGTAACACTGTTCAGCCAGAGCAGAAGGGAGGTGCCCAGGTAGATTGCAGACAGGGACAGTCTTCAATTAAGATAAGGGCAAAACCTGAAAAACTTGTCATGGTGGGCAGGGTTTTCATTGTTCTCATAGGAAGAAGATTGTCCCCTGCTGTTATCTGTCTGGTCTAGCAACCAGATTCCACATCTGAGAAGAGATGGCTTACACTAGGTAAAAGGGGTGGGAGGGGGATACTTTATTATTAAATTACTCTTGAACTACAACTCTAACAGTATTGAAATAACGTGCTCTATGGCTCAAATACTATGAAGATTAATTGGAGCTTCTGTTTTTGTGAAACATTACTATCCCTTTAAATACTTCATAGTATTTGAGCCATGGAGAGTGTTATTTCAACACTGTCAGAGTTGTAGTTCAAGAGTAATTGAATGATAAAGTTTCCCCCTGCTGTCCCTTTTACCTAGTGTAAGCCACATCCCCTCAGATGTAGAATCTGGTCCACAGACCAGACAGCTCACAGCAAGGGACAATCTTCTTACTGCCCCCTTTGACAGGTTTTTCAGGTTTTTCCCTTATGTTAATTGAAGATTGTCCCTCTCTGCAATCCATTTGGACACCACCCTGCTGCTCTGATCTGAACAGTGTTACATCAGTAAAAAGAGCAGGAGGGGGATACGTTATCATTCAATTACTCTTGAACTATATCTCTGATAGTACTGAAATAACTCTCTCCACAGCCCAAATACTATGAAGATTAATTGTAGATGCTTTTATTATGAAACATTACTTTCCCTTTAAAAGCAGTCACTATGTCATTGTCCACAATTGCAATATGCACACTCTATGAGAATGGTGTGAAGAGGGGGAATGAGTTGACACAACTTGGCCCATGCACCCTAATAAAGCACATGAAGCATAACCATCCTGAGGTATATGTACATACTGAACCATCACCCAAGAAAAAAATCAGATGCAAATCAACTGTGCATAAGTCAAAACCTTACTAGCAAGAGCTTTGACTACATCACCTGGCTCATCATCATCTATGCCTAGGATCTGGGCTACTAATAGCCCCTCCCCTCAGCATCTACCTTGTCCTCCTTGGAAATGCCATTTTGCCACTGACATATTTGTCATCAGCACCAACAGACAGTGAACCTGCAGATATAAGAATATGGAAATATGTCTCCACGCATTGCATATATTGTGGTACAATGATCCCACATGGCACTGTGGTGCAGACCATAAGAATGCAGGGGAAAAGATCATCTACATAGTTTAAAATGTAATTTTTGAATTGACATCCATTATTATCACTGAATCATATTATTTCACAATGGGAATTGTCAATCATACAGCACATTCACAACCAAAAGTCACTTGTTTTGTGTGCACTGGACAAGAAGAACAGTGAATGACATCATCTAATATCGTAATTAGAGCATAAGTACCTATGTGGGTGTTCCCAATCCTTCACCCTTGTCACAATATCTCCACACACTGTACACAGTCCCTCTCTGCCCCAGAAGAAATATATTTCTACATCATGATGCTGAGGAAGGTATAATAGAAGAAAGATTATGGTGATTGGGTAACATCTTCACAGATTCACCTGTGGAATGGCTTACTTGGTCCCTAAACAGAAAAGTATGCTGCAGTGGCTAACCCTTTTGTAAATGCCTTTCTGAAGTTATAATTTTTATAAAGGGGCATGAGCTTGCTTACAAAAACTTTGTATATTTATAAAGGCTTACCTAGTACATTACTGGCTGCTCTAGTCTACAGTAGTACAGTGGACCTATCATCCTTCCACCACCAGTCGATGGAAAGGCTTAACGGTTAACTCTGTATGTCATATGAGTATGACTAGCCTGTATTGTTTTCTGAATCAAATTTTCTAAAACAATAATTCAAACTAAAATTGGCGAAAAATGGTACTTCACGTCTAGAGGAAAATTTCTTGCAAAATGTGCAATTTTCCCACTTTTTTCACCTAGCTCATTGCACTTTTTTCACCTAGCTCATTGCATTGAAATCAATGGGAAGACTGTATTTCTCCCAGTCCCCACCACATGGCAGTGATGTAAATTTACTATATTTTCTTGTGCATGTTAAAGGGGATGTTTCAGGACTTTCTAACATGAAAATCTAAATAATTAAGCAGTATACATTGCCATGGACCCGGATACCCCCTTGTGGGGCGCCGTGGGGCTACACCATCTACTTGGCAGTGACTTTAGTCCTTTGTGGGCTAGATCTGGGATTACTAACCTTGGACAGTTATTCCAGGATAATCAACTGAAATCCTTCACACAATTACATGACAAGTACCATATACCGCATAATATTTTCTACTCATATTTATGTATTAGGCATGCTCTTCCCGCTTCTTACTAGATTGATGATTCTTGAGCCTTTGAGACCTCTTTCTTTCATTTACCAGTGGCTGGAATCCCACATGGGGTATCAGGATTTCCCTTCACGGAACAAATGGGAAATGGACATGGGTCCATTGGAGAATTGGGAATGGGATTTGGCTAAGGCGGGACCAGCACTGGTGGCGGCATCAACTAGACACCAGATGATACAGTTGAATATTCTACATAGAATTTATTATACACCAATCAGACTTTATAGAATGGGGAACTCTAATACCGACTGTTGTCTTTGGTGTGATAATGTTCAGGGCACGTACTTACATATGATCTGGGAATGTCCTGGAGTCAGGATGTTCTGGAAAGAAGTAATGCGTATTGTGGCCCTGGTATTGGGGAGACCTGTTCCTGTGACTCCAAAGATTTGTTTATTGTCTGTTTTTCCCGATGAGATTGAGGACGCAACTGACAGCTCTCTACAGAGTGAGCTCTTGGTGATGGCGAGAAAGGTGGTGGCTTTGAACTGGATGTCAAATAGAGTCCCTAATTGTAGGGCGTGGATAAACCTAGTTTTACAATGCATTCCACACTATAAATTGTTTTACTTACACCGGGGTAACCCAAATAAGTTTAAAAAGATCTGGGGTAGATGGCAGAACTGGTGAACGAATAGAGCAGATACTACTGTGGCACCTGATGATGTACATCTTACTGGTGATGCTTAATTGAGGTCACACCTGCTTGCTGCGTGGATGGCTGCGATATATAATTAATGAAAGTTATTATGTATGAACCCTGTGCATGTCAGGACCTCGTGAAACTGCTGGCTGGTGGGCAGATGGGAGGTGCTGCAGGTTCGGGAGAGAGAGGAATCTGGGACCGGGGGTATAGTGAAATTTAAGTTAGGTTAGATTTTAGGAGTTTTGGTTATTGGAGGTTAAAATAATAATAAAAACCTCAGGTTGACTCTGTGCGCCCTACTGATATGCATATGTTCTTTTCACTGTTACAAATGTCTACTTACTTTTTCTGTACTTAAACGATTATACATGTATTTTTCTGTATTTGAGATGTGTATGGAGCAATCTGATAATAGAATCTATTTAAAAAAATAATTAAGCAGTGGCAAGTTTTTATACGTGGGGGTGACAAAACCCTCCAGAAGCTGATTGGCTGACAGGTGTGTAAGCTCACATTCCAGCCAATGGAAGGCTGGAGGCCATTGTAAACAGAGACTAGCTATCTAAAACACCAGTCTCTGTTAAAAGACCCAGAAGGTAGAAAGGGGGGATTTTTGCTAGGCAATCCCACCACAACTCCAGGGACTGCAGCGGTGGTGCAGCACCCTTAGCGATCAAACATTGGAGGCAAAATGTAATCTATGGATTGGCACACTGTTTTTGAGCAGCATGCCTCATGTTTTTTGCGATTGTAATGCCGGCACAGTGTAACACTTTGAGCAGGGGTGGGCAAAAGTGGAAAACTTACTGATTTTTTCTCTTTTATCGCTAAAGTTTCCTCCTTTTTGCCTATTTTACCAAATTTTTCACCCTATATTGCCAATAGGTACTACATTTCTCACTGCAATATTCTTCTGAGGGCTGTAGTTTAGAAATAAGTGTCTGAAAGTCAAAGATGTGAGCCCTAGAGCAACATAAATCTTGACAAATGTGTTAGCATGCAGAGTGCATTTGTCCTTTGCGCACAACACTAACTTCCTTCTTGAGTGACACATATTCATGATTATGATGTCAAGTAATAACAAAAATAAAGTACAACCTACAATGTGGCAGATGTGTATTATAGTGGTGGTGGACTGGCTGGTATGGTGTGATTTGTGTATTTATATAGTTTTTACTATTGTCATGTTTGCATCAAATCGCTATTCTCCTTCTCCGATTATTGACACAAATTACTTGTCACTTATAGCAGTGGTCCCAAGTGGAGTAGATGGTGGCAACCCTTCTTCACATCCCTCCTCCACCTCCTCATCTGTGCTGCTGTTAATATATTTGTCCTGACTTTGTCTGTCATGTGTGGTTTCTGCTACCTGATACTCAAATGGTATGAGATGTTGGTTCATTTTTAAGAATGTTAGTCTCCTAACATCACTGCTTGATAGATGCGTCCTGCAGTCATTGACAATGTAACCAGCTGCACTTAAAACCCTCTCAGATTCAACCCTTGCTGGAGGACAGCTGGGGGTTTCCACTGCAGTACATGTCAATGCAGGCCACACACACACACACACACTGCTTTGTTTGCCAGTAGTCCATGGGGTCATTTTTTCTGCCTAAAACATAACTATCCTGCACGTATGCAGAAACCATCTCACTTGCAGTGGGACCACTTCTAGGAGCTACACGGTGTTCCCATGTGTCAGTTACAAACGCATTCTCAGGGAGCAAGTCCCAAAGATATGTGCCACCACCACCACTACCAATGTGCAATTTTTGCCGCTCTTGCTGAGACCCATGAATTGCCCTGTGCTCCGAATGGGATATTCTGGTTGATGATGTAGCTGCTTCTGCTGGTTGAAATGCTTTGCTGCCTTCCTTTTCACTATATTGTCTAGATGTTTGTTGTGCCCTCACTTTTTCCCTCTTATCCTCCACAATGCAACCCTCCACTCGATCTATAAGCATGTCTCGATATTCCTTGACAGAATATGATTAATCAGAGAGTTGCTGGTGATCATCATAACTCCTTGTTGTGACAAACTGCTGATGGCCCTTTGGCAGAAATTCTGAAATTTTGTGTTTGAAGCGCGGGTCCAGCAAAGTGGCAAGAATGTATTCCTTATTGCTTTTAATGGACACTATGTGAGGATCTTGTTTAAAGAACACTAATATATCCTTTACCAGCTGGTGCATGTCTGTGTTGTCATTATGGTAAGAATTCTCAGCCATGCTCCTCATTTTTTTCTGCAATAAA
This sequence comes from Rhinophrynus dorsalis, assembly GCA_037306005.1. Classification (NCBI taxonomy): domain Eukaryota; kingdom Metazoa; phylum Chordata; class Amphibia; order Anura; family Rhinophrynidae; genus Rhinophrynus; species Rhinophrynus dorsalis. Next base: position 293,211,374 of record CM074720.1, read on the forward strand.
ATATCAGTGGTAGAATTTCACTAATTCCTGCCCCAATGTGACTCACCAGCATGGTTGCCTCTTCAAAGAGTTGCAGTAGCTCACGTACATTGCACATTAGTTGCCATTGTCCAGGTGACAAACAGGCTCCCTCCAAAGCCTTCCAGTTTTGCATGGTATACTTGCTAATGGCCTTATTCTGCTCGTACAAATACTCTAGCATGTACATTGTTTCCCCCCTGCTCACGAGCTTTTTGCACAGACCACAGATAGCAACATGCTTAGCTTGAGGATCCTGAGTGAAATATCTCCATACTGTGGACTTCATGGTATGAGGGGTCCCTGAGGTGCTGAATTTGAAGAGGTGATGATGCTGATGATGAATTATAGGGTGACTGTGTACCTTTTGACATCTGTGCTTGTCCAGGGTCAGATTTTCCAATGTTTTTTTTCAAACAGTTTATAGACAGGCACAGTGCTCCTTTTCAGTGGTGGAAGATTCAACCCTTGACTTTCTGCTAACCTTATCCCATGTCATCATCCTCACTCTCAACTTCATCTGTATCTGAACAACAGATGGATGCTGGAGAGCTATATTCTGGATCTGCATCATCATCATCAGTTATCATTACATCATTCTCAGCAGTATCAGCATCACCTTGCCCACTACCCTTATATTTCTCTAAACTTTTCGAGATCTCAGACAATTTCTTTTTACTTTTACTGTAACAAAGTTGTTCTAATGTTTTAAGGACAGGTGTTTTGGTGCTTGTTTGTCTCACTACCTGATGCAGCAGGCGCTTCAGCTGCTACACCTTCCTTTATTATGCTACTGCCAGTATCATCAAAACTTGAAAGGGACTTGTTGTCATCTTCTTAAATGGTTCTTTATTTCTAATGGCACTGTTGGTGCTGGAAGTTTTGCTGGGACCTTGACAAACTGCATCCTCCCTTGGAGTAGAGGGATAATCATCATCATCATCATCATTTATTGCACACGCTGCAGCAACCATTCCTGCAGTCAGTTTTTGAACTACTGCAAATGTTCCAACCTTCCCCCTGCTCCTTGTGCATACAACACAACTGATGGAGTATGATGTCTTGCCTTAGCCCAATCAGCTGTCACCTAATATATTTAGTTATTTGTTTATTTCTTTAGTCTATTTTTTTTGTGTCCACCTTTTCTTATCACAGTCCGAACATAAAAAAATTATAACTGAAAAACAAAATCAACAACTTTCCCCAGACTTCCCCACCCATCAGAAAGACACTAACAGAAAGATCAGAATTGCATGCTGTGAGAGCCTGACACCATTTTATATGGCTGTAGAAAATCAATGAAAACTTTCATGTGGTGGAGAAGAATTTTTCTTCACACTGATTTCAATGCACAATGAGCTAGGTAAAAAAATTGCAAAAAGCTGAAATACGGCACTTTTCGTGGGAAATTATTCACTAAGGGGAAAGTACCATTTATCACTGATTTCAATTTGAGGTGAAAATTTTTGCCCATCCCTACCTTTGGGTTTTGCAAGGCAATGTGTTGCGTACCTCACCGGCACTCAAAGTGTTCAAATATACATTACTTTAATAAATGTTTACAGGTACTTCTCAAACAACAGATTAAGACAGAATATAGAAAGACAGAAGAGAAGAAGATGAAGAGAAGGAAGAAGATAGATGATTGAAGAAGGTGGATAGTAGCTGACCAGGATGTTGAAGACCCTGTTGGACATCAGGATTACAGGTAAGTATTTTTGCAGGGGATGTTTCTGTAACTTAGCAGGATTATCCCTGTGGGTTCCAGTGGCATATGCATACTCACTGGCATTCATATGGTTAATTCTACTAACATTTGACACTTTTTTTCATAGTTCAATACATCCAGTGGAGACTTAAAGGGTTTTTTTTTGGCTTTTTTTCCCTTTACATTCCTGTTTTGGCAGGTTAAAACATGCATTAGGGGACTCTGCACCAAAAAAGTGGGTCTAGATTTTAGGCAATAAACTAGAGTCCCTTAACTCATGTTTCTGCCTAACTCATGGAAATAAATGGGAAAATAGCAGTAGTGTAAATGCATTCGAATGAGTTCAAGTGGGCGCTAACCCGATGTGCATTTTTTTCTAGCCGGTATTTCTTCATAGCACTGATAATTGAATTACTTATTATGCTTGAAAAAATGCCGGTGGGTGTTTTTTATGAGACTGGGGGGTATTTAATTGATGCCCTGGAGTGTATAATCTACAGAGAAAAGGCTAAATATGTAATAATGAGAAGAAAAAAAGAGGGGTGATTGAGAGAAATAAAGAAAATGACTGAAATCAAAATAATATGCAATTGATCTAAAATATCGCCATCACAAATGATAATAGAAATAAAGGGTCGGGAGACAATATGATGTTATGGAATGGATGAAACAATGAAAATGTTAAAATGAAAATTACATTTTTAAACCTTTCTTTAATTAGTCCAACAATCTATGATAAAGCAATCAATGAGATGAGATGAAACACTGAAGGATAATGGGAATGGAATGATGATGAGAAGAATGGGAAGGAAAAAGAGATCAATCACCAATGAACTTTAAATCAAGTTAATTCTTATCTCCCTTGTGCTGCTTGGTAACAAGTGGTCTTGTATGCCCACAATAGAGAATTGGCTATATACATCACTGAGACTCTGCAGTTAAAGTAAAGGTAATATATACTATAAACCCTCCCTTTTTCCTTTGTCCATTATCTCCCATGTGTCCTCCACTCTCTGACACTTTTATTAATAATATTAATAATACTCCCCCATCACTAGTAATGTTGCCCCCTTCAGATTCACACAAAGGTGAAGGGTGAGCTTAGTGAAAACAATATGTGACACAAACAGCTTCTAGCTGTAAGGGCTTTGTATTCTATCACTGGGACATAGGATGACATGTATAAACCAATTAAGATTTTTGGGGAGCAACCTGATTCCTATTTATGTCTGTGAAGTCTTCCCAAACCCCACCAACACCCATACAAACTTACTCTATATTCACTCTAATCCAGGGTGATTGAACACTGACTGCCTGGTAAAATCTGGAAGGGCCCATATTGTTTGGTGCTGCTCAGTATGTAGTATTCCTGGTTTGCACTGAATTTATAGCATGAAAAGTTGATAACTAGAGCCAGTATATAATTATTTTTTATATACTAGAGAGGTATACAGTGTAATGCATTTCCCATTCAAAGAACTAAAGCCCCTCCCACTTACCCACCCCTCCCTACTAGTGAACCTGTCTCCCCCTCACTTAATAACAGGAGCATGGGTGGATCATTTTTAAGGAGTGTAGTATGCTGGTTCTGACACTTTAAAGTGTAAATTCTGTTGAATTCTAATTGCTCTATTATTAATGTGATTAGAATATCAGAGCACAGATCTTACACCAGACAAGAGACACAAATTAAAGAATCTGCATACACCACCCTGATTACCTATGTCACTTCCAGTCATTAGTGAGAAGAGACAGCAATGCTTGACAAGAGGTGCAGATCTGTCACATTAGATGACTCCATTTTTTCTCCCCACATTTTGTCCAGTCTATCGCTACCAACTCCTTCTGCCTCAGTCTCTTAAGAGAATTGATGCACAGCTTATTCTGTCAATTATGTGGGTCATTTCTCTTGTAGATTTCAAGCAAGGGGTCTTGTTCCATGGTAGTCCTAGAATCACACATTCTAACTCTCCTTAGACTTGCCCCGCTGTACTAGGCCAATAACCACACACTAGATGCACTTAAGGGGATGCACATCATCTTATGACCACTGTAGTGAATACCAGTGTACACACATAGCCAGTGTTGGACTTTATGCAAGCAAATCCCAAATGCCAGCTCCAGCATATACATACCCCATACTCCAACATATTGAACATATCTGCCATTTCTTATACACTTTGGTGCATTGGACTAAGCAAGGCATGGAGGAAAGGACATGAAATGTCATTGTGATGGAAGATAAGAGCTAATTAGCTCATCCAGTCTGTCCATTGTCCTATCCAAATAAAATGCAGTCTCACATAGTTCTCAGAATGCACTTATACCTATCCCAGGCATGTTTTATTAATTTACTTTATTATATCCTATGACTTATGCTGGGAGGCTGTTTCACAAATCTATTATCCCTTCTGCAAAGTAGCATTTACATAAATTGCTTCTGACTCTCCAACCCTCTAACTTTACGTCAACTCATTCCCTCTTGTACTAATATTTATATTTTTCTATTAATCCGCTTAAAATATTTAAAGGTTTCTATCATGTTCCCCTCTCCCTCCTCTCTTCAAAGCTATAAATACAAAGGTCTTTGAGTCTATCCTGGTAATATTTGTAGTAAATGACTTGTACCCTTCTAGAGATGTGGTCTCTATAACGTTACACAACAGTGGTGTAACCAGTTATTGGAGGTCCCAGGAAGAAAGATCTATAGAAAGGCAAAAATTATATGGGAATTACCACAGAACAAAACATCAAATTGTGCATTTTCCCTATGGGAGCAAAACAGCACTTTCACCATCTCTACTGATTAGGTATACACTATAAATGGGAATATTGTGTATATAAATGGAAAGAGAGCTTCATCCCATTACATTTGGACAGATAAAATGGTTTCCATCACAATAAATCCCTTTAATATATACAATTAATCTAAAATGCTAAATAGATAATAGAATAAAGCTGTGAGTGCATTAATTCTGGGTGATTTAGAACTTCCAAAGATGGCAGGGGGGTAGTGACCTGAGGAAAAACAATCTGAATATATTGTATCCATTCCAATAGCACTCCAGATAATAAGGGTTAGAATACCTATACATGGAAAGCCTGAAAGCAAAACATTTAGGGAAGACAATCCTCTTCTAGGTTGTGGATCATTATGGCAAGTTGGAGAAAAAGGGTGATTAAACCCAATTCAGTCACACAGGGTATAGTTTGTACAGTAAAGAGAATATTGTAATACATATGTCTCAAATTAATCAGAGGAAAAGCAATAGAACTATAAAAAATACATTTCACTGGCTACACTTGTGTGTGTGTAACAAGGGAATAACAAAAAACAAATCATCTAAAAGTAACACAAACATTAATCACCACCAGCTCCCAGTCTATCTGGATAGATATTTACAGACAATATCCCAACTACTGGTATATGTACCTTCTCTTGTATCTGCTCCAGTAGGGTAGTGTAGGGTTAGTGTTTGGAAGGGTGACTGAATGTTGAGCACATGCTCGATGCTTAATAGTGTGTCAGGCACAAATCGTTAGCCCTTTTCCTTTGATGTTACCATTACTCATGCTATTTAACGTGGGTTTTGGGAACTTAAAACACACTATGGTCATTTGGACTAAAGTCAGTTTTTCACAGTGTTCATTGTGGTATCAGTTGGTAGGACAATTTAATACTGAAAGTGACACAGATGATGCAGATGGAAGATGGCTAAGGCGTATGCAAGGGGGTCACTCATGACCTCCTTTAAAAAAAAGAAATGTTCAGATTTTGTAAATTGAAGATGATGCCAGGGACACACAGAAAGCTTATATAGAGCATATAATAACTTTCTACCCACTACCTTAATTTTGAATTTATGCCTTACTGATGTTAACATCACCTAGTCATTCTACAAATATATTTGAAAATGGAGACAGACAGACAGGCCAGATGATGCCTGTCAGGATATATTATGCAATTACGCATATTTGGGATGGTTCTGAACACATACTGAGTCTGACAAGTGTTCAGGATATAAATCAGCAGTTTGCCACTTTCTATAGGCAACTGTATAGCTCAAAGCTTACTAAGTCCACAACAGATATCACAATTTTCCTTCAGGGATGTGCCTTATCCAACCTTAATTGTGAGGAAAGACAAATGCTTGTCTCTCCTTTTTTGCTTAGGGTGGTGGTGGAAGTGTTGGATTTACTTCCCAATAAAAGTCGCTTGGCAGAGATGGTCTGTCAGCTGAGTAGTACAAAAACTATGCAGAAGTCCTGGCATCACAACTACTTATTACATTTCTAGTGGCGGGCGACAGATGATCTCTCACCCCTTCATGAATAGAGCCAAGATTGTTGTAATTCCAAAGTGGGGAAGGACCCCCTCTCTTTGTGAGTTATATAGGCCCATTTTGCTTCTGCCAACTACTACCAAGATCCTTGCAAAATTATTAGAAAACAGACTGAACCTGGTTATGTCTAAACCATTCAGGGGGAGCTCCCCTGAATTTCAAACCTGGCAGGGAAACGAGACAGGGCTGCCCATTATCGCTGGCTTTGTTTGCCTTGACTATAGAGCCCTTAGCTTAGTTGATTAGAATGGCCTCGAAATTTCAGGATTTTTCATCAAAGGAGCAGAGATGAAAATCTCCCTGTACAATGATAACATGTTACTTTTTTTGGGGTGACATGGAGCAATCCTTAAGAAGACTACTGGAGCTGGTTGATTATTTCAGCCAATGTTCTGGACTGCTGATCAACTGATCCAAATCATCTTTATTCTTGCTAGACTCATTGTGCCCCTGTCTTCATGCTATCTTCAAATACCTTAGAATTACAATTTTTGATTCAATAGGTACCTTTCTGAGTAATAACCCGGTTCAGGTTATTGGGCGATCAAACCTGATAAAGGTGTTATTCATCCCTAAGCATCTTTACATTTTTCAGAGCTCTCCTATATGTATTCCTAAATCGTATTTTCACGAACTGGTTAGAATCATCAGCACTTTTCTTTGGGGGGAAAGAAGGTCAGAATTAAAGTGGAGACTTTACATAAGCCAAGTCAGGAAGGAGAATTATGCTTCCCGATTATTATAACTACTACCTTGCTGCACAGAAACAATATTCCTCAGAATGGGCAAATTAAAATACAACCTATACATTAGTCAACCTAGACCAATTCGTCCTATGAGAGGGCCTGCCCCCCCCCCCCCAGATACTTCTTTTGGGATTGCAAGTTCATGTATGACAACTGCAGCTGTTACTGCTTATACAACTTGGAAAACAATTCAGCAGGTTATGGGATATGTGGCTGTTAACCCCTTAACTTCTCTCTGGAACAACACTATTCTAAAGCACCTCACCAACTTGGATTTTGGGGCTGTTTGGGCCTAATATGGTATATAAACTCTGGTTCAACTGGATCAGGAACATTGGCCAAGGAATACCATTGTAGATGAGGAATTTAAACTTCTGATTGAACTTAGAACTCATAGGCCAAAGCATATTATCTCTTTACAGATGAATACAAGGGCACATCACCTCCTCCAATATTTATTTGTGTGATTAAAGGGAGGGAGACTTGAGTCCCATGGAAGATTGGGAGTGGGACATAGCTAAAGCCAGCTACTCTGCAGACTGCACACACACACACCAGGCACCAACTCCTACAGCTGAAAATCATCATTGAGTATACCACATACAGACAAGGTTAAAAAAGGTTACATGAGACAAGGATCTCTTTGCTCATTTTAGCCGGGAGAGGAGCACCTTTCTCCATATAATCTGGACCTGTCCAGATATGCAGACCTTCTGGATCAAGATCTTTGATAAGCTGTCAGATCTGTTGGAAAAGCAGATCCTGCAACTCTCACATACTTGCTGGCTGATCCTTGTGAATCAAAACATTCCACATTACAGATTGATTTCCATACACAGAGGTCACTTAATGAGATTTGAAGAATTCTGAAGCCACTGGATATCTTATGCAGGCCAGTAAAATGCAGTGCCCCCTTGTGGTCTGTATATGAGGGCCTTTTTTCCCTGTGTTGGGTGTTGGGACTTACTTATGTAAAGTGAGGAAGATCTTATGGCAGTTCATTTCTACTAAAATCAATGTTTATTGTCTATATATTCTTTTTGATACAACATGTACTTTCCCATATTGCTACTGGGTTGATATGATTACCATGTCTGTACATTCTTGACCTTCAATAAAAACAGACTTTAAAAAAAGCCCTCAAAAGCAACAAGGTATACAAATGGACAACTTCTTGTAGAATTAGCCACACTGACAATGGAAGGGATAGTCATGTATAAAAATAGAGAAATAAATAATAATTTAGTCTACTTTGCCCTAAAAGTGAAAAAGGAGACAATACTATCCATTATCTCTCCATTCTGATGAGATCAGGATGACAAGAGTAAAAAATTAATATGAGGACCATAGATGACCCTATATTTCTTAAATTGTCAAATCTGCTCCACATCCAGCCATTCAATCATAGCACCAATTGTGTTATATTGGCTGCAGTTTACCTTGCTTTTTTGGGTTCTTGAGACGAAGTGAGTTTTCAGTATCCATTTGCTCATCTCAGTTTCTCAAAAAATCCCTTAAGATTTTTCTGGTTGATAATCTGCAGACAGCCTTCTACTACCCATGTCAGATAGCCCTCTTAAAACTTCCAAGTTTGTTAAACTTATTAGAATACGTTAAGGTCTCAATCCAATATCATATTCTAGCCATTCATTCCTTATTGACGTTGCCTCCTCAGCATCTCAGCATTCCTAACCCTAGACATAAATTCAAAGAGCTCTCTCCTCTATGTTCTCAAACAATAAATTAATGTTGTTCAGAATTCTTGACTATATATAATTTTCTTGGCCTCTAACCATGCTTACTGCTTCATCAACAAAGCAGTAAGCATGATTTCTAGACCATAAGTCTCTATTACGTTTATCCCTGGAAGTACCCAACCATAAGTGTAAGGCCTCATCTGGATGCAAGACACAAACAATCAGGAGGCAGCGGCTCCTTGGGATGTTGTCAGCTGGGAAGCCAATCCCAGTTACTCCGTCTCCTCTCTAATTCTATTTCTTATTTAAGGCAAGTCCTCTAATCAGACTTACTGCTTCATCAATGAATCTAGGGGCCGGCTAGTGCCCCTGGTTTATGCCACTAGGACTTTTAGTCCATAAGCCAAAGAAACTATAATATAATGATTTGCAAAACAATTCAAGATAACTTTTAACAGGCAATAGAATCCATCTCTATGTGTTATACAATTTATGTTAATGCTTTGTGAATTACTTAATTCTGTTGACAGATATAGTATCATACATTTGTGAATTATTCAAATCCATAACAAAGCTTCATAAATGCTCAACCTCTATAGCATCCTAATATCTCTTTTGTTTTCAGACAATATTAGTACTTTCCAAATTGTACCACTATATTTTACATAGATTACTATTAACATTATACACAACAGGAACAAATATTCATAATATTAAACATTAATCTGTCATAATATCCATAACTTGGCAAATCATAGTCATTTAATTTATTTTTATTTTAATATTTACAGCTGAAGTAAAACAAATTATACTTTGTTTTACACATACCTTCCCATTATAAAAAAGCTAGAATTTGTTGCCATTTCCTACAAAATGTTTGCATTGTTCATATTGCAGAGAAAGAAAGAAAGAAAGAAAGAAAGAAAGAAAGAAAGAAAGAAAGAAAGAACGCATCTTTCCCCAATTTCATGCTATAAGTATGAAACAATGCTACATATACTAAATGACCTACTAATGCAGTTCATATTTAAATGTATACATTTGGCAAATAATTCTATAAGCATTATTAGATTTTAGCATATTTAATTACTAGATATATGTATTATGGATTTATTATCGATTACCTACTATTTGATTATTAAATATGTAAATGTTATTTTTCTTGTTTGTTATTTCTTGGAAAGGGCCTTCTTTGTTTTTCATTTACAGGTCGTAACTAAAGAGTCATAGCAATAGAGTATGCTAACCAAATTAACAAAAGCAATTTTAAGATGCAGTTAATTGTATTTGAGTCATGCTATTTTTTTTTCTTTCTTCTACTAAGATAAATGAACAAAGAACAAAGACTTGACATGCAACATACCCATGGGAGTTCCAACACCATAACCTTTTGAATCTATAAGGCCTCCAATCTGTGTCAGGTTACAGTTACGTTGCGTGACAAATTCAATGGTTGTTGACTCCATTAGAAAGGCATAATCAGAGGTTAGCACACGCTGGATACCTTCTTCATTATTTTTGACAAGCACCGACTGGCTTCTGCTATTCATGAAAGCCCACATCTTTTCATATGTGGGTATCCTGGATTTCTATAATGTATAAGAACATGACATGTATTAGATAATTAAGAATTAAAAGTTGTAGTGAAATTGCTGAAGTACAAACAACAAGATTTATTTTACTTGCAATGTAATTTATTAGTCACTGAAATGTAGAGTTTCTATTGATGTTAGCAGATTTTTTAACCTACATTAGCAAGTGGTTTTCTAATGAAAACATGCAAAACACTAATGAATTGTCAAAACATGTATATAACCCATAAATCAAATTATTTTACATATAAAAACATATTTTATGCTAAAAAATACCATTATTTTAGATATAAATCAACTGATTTACTAAGGTTTGGTTGGTTGGCTGGTTGGCTGGTTCAAGTCTGGCAAACCAATTTGCAAACCTTACAAAAGACAGTTAAAGGAATACTACAACTAAAAATGTAATTGGCTGATATGCCATTACATATACACCTTTAAAATACCTCATCTGTTAAATTGTTTATTTTATTAGTTTCCTAAAATACATTGCTAAACTTGATGTTTTGATTCATATGTAGACATATTCACACACCATTTGTGCAATTTTGTATTTTTGCTGCTTGTAATGCTTCTCAGACTCCTATCAAGATTTCTGTGTTAATGAGAGTCAAAGGCCTAGATTCAATTCATACAGCTAAAACAGCCAGTAGGGCAATATCGGCTAACAGCATATTAGCAAAAAGTGCTAACAGAGAAATTCAATTTCCTACCAAATGAAACCACAACGGACGTTAGGCCAAAGAATCTGATTTATGGCCAAATGTCTGTTGCCTGGTTTAAGTTCCCAAAATGGCTGTCGCTAAACACCGTGTCACTCTCTCAAACACTAACCCTACACTACCCCGAACAGTGAAGTACAACAATACTAGCACTAACACTAGCCTAACACCCACAGCTGTATAACACTTACCTGTCATCCACTGCCTGTCTTCTTCTATCTTCTTCGATCTTCTTCTCTTCCTGGTTTCAAATAGTGACCTGTAAAGAGAAAAAAAATAAACATGAAGTATGTCCCAAAAACATAACTTGTAAATATGTGTAATGTTTAACCCTTTGAGTTGCGTTGCATACCTCTCTGGCACTCAAAGGGTTAAAGTAATGCTCATATTCCAAGTCAAAAATATGCCCCACAATCGAAAGATCGATGTCCCAATCCATTTCTCAAAATCACATTCTTCATTCCAAATAGAAAGAAAAATGCCAAAGCAAAAATATTGCTCAATTGTAAAAAAGAACTTTTTCTGGGCTTCACAGTTGTCATTGTTAGTGGTGGTGGCAGGAAGAGAGGCTGACAACCCCATCCCGGTACATTTTGGCCAATGCCTGAGCCAGTGTGCAGGAAATTTGAACAGAGACTGTCTTTTATATGGCCAGTCTCTGTTCAAAATGTCTCCCAGGCATCCATTGGCTGAGATGTGTTCTTGCACACCTCCACACCAACCAGCTCCTAGTGGGGGATGACAAATTCCACTAAGAGCTGATTGGCTGGGAGGTGCGTAAGCACATATCCCAGCCAATGGAGACCTGGGAGACCTTTTGAACAGACTGGCCATATAAAAGCCAAACTCTGTTCAAATTTCCCACACACTGATTTGGGCATTCCCCTAAAGGTACCAGGGGGAAGGTTGTCAGCCTCACTTCCTGCCTCCACCTCCATCGACAGAGATGAAGCCCAGAAGGATTTATTAATTACAACTGAGCAATATTTTCCCTTTGGCATTTCTCTTTCTATTTGGAAAGAAGAACATGTTTTTTCCAAAATGGATTGGGACACTGACTTTTCGAATGTGGGACAAATTGTTTTTCGACTTGGAATATGTGTATTACTTTAAAAAAAAATCACATATTTATTAGTTATGTTTCTGGGAGATATGTAATGTTTATTTTTTCTCTTTACAGGTAACTTTTTGAAACCGGGAAGAGAAGAAGACAGAAGAGAAGAAAACAGAAGATGAAGAATTGAAAAATAAGGAAGATTGAAGATTAAAAAAGAAGATGGACAGTAGCTGACCAGGGTGCTGAAGACTCGGCTGGACATCAGAATTACTGGTGTTTCTTGTTAGGGGCTGTTATTTAACTTAATCAGATTAAACCTGTGAGTGCCAGTGGTGTAAGCCTACCCCATTAGGACTCATTGGATTAAGTCTACTAACATTTCACACATTTTGGGAGTGCTTTGGATGTACTGATTAGGGCCTCATATCAATATACATACTGGTTACTCAGTTGTTTTCTTTTTACTTTGTGTATTGTCATTTATTAATGAAGGTGGCTTAATAATATGCACAGTGTTAAGTATGCCCAAAACAAATTGAATAAATAGTTTAATGCTTTTTTTCAGTCTCTATTCCTGCATCAGCAATTTTGAGATGTGCTAAGGGACTCTACGCCGATGCAGATTTTCACCTGTTAGAGTAGGTCCCTTAACACATCTTAATGCCTAAAGCATTTAACTGAATTGCAAATTCCAAAGTTTTGTAATGTGTTTCAATGGGTGCAAATGGGAGCAATATTAGCCACCAAGGTGCTTTTTTTTCCGGTGGAAATTCTTCATAGCACAGATAATTGAATTGCTTATTGTGCTTGAAAAAATGCCGTTGGGGTGTATTTTTGGCAGCAGGGGGAATTGAATAGAGACCAAAGACTCCTGCAGCATGCAAAAATTAACATTTCCATGACGCATATACAAGAATAGATTTTAGGCCTCATAAAACTGTATTTGATATTTTAAAGGGATAGTAATACTTAAAATGTAAAAAAAAATATGTTGTAGGGTTTATCCCCCTGAGTAAAACAAGAGTACTCCCACTGCTGAAAGGTGTTTTATTCAAAAGTTATTAATTTTCAAAGTTGAATTTTTTAGGTGCAATATCACAGTGGCCTGAAATTGTACAGTGGCGCTGTTGCTACACGATCCTATGGACAACTCTGGTCAGTTGACCATAAATCTTCATAGGATGGTGTAGCAACAGCGCCACTGTACAATTTCAGGCCACTGTGATATTGCACCTAAAAATTCAACTTAGAAAATTAATAACTTTTGAATGAAAGACCTCTCAGCAGTGGGAGTACTCTTGTTTTACTCAGGGGGATAAACCCTACAACATATTTTTTTTTACTTTTTAAGTATTACTATCCCTTTAAGTGCAAATAACCCTAGTTCATTTTAGAAGTTAGTATTACTTTATTTCATTTCAAATCTTGGCCTTAGGTTAATTTTATAATTTGTGAAAATGAATTTTGGCAACATTATAAAAAAATCTATCAATCCATATGAATTTGAAGGACATTTAATGACCATAATTCTATTTTTACAGGAAATAAATCTAGCAATGGGCTATTTGCTCCATCAATAGGTGTTTTCATCAAGCGTAGCCTGGCACTGCATAGGAGCTGAGGCAAGTAATCACATTTCCAAAAAGAAAGCCATAAAGGAAAGGAAATAGACAAGCATCTGTTTCTTTGCACAGGAACAGGCAGGGGAAACTGTGGAGCAATAACCCACCAGATTCTATGCCTTATCCTACAATGCTCTCTGAGTGTCCCTAAATATCCTCCTCACACTAATACTTTCCATAGTTAACCCTTCAGTTGCCAGATTGTATTGATTTTGCTGCATTGTATGTTGGGGGTTTAGACAGCACATTATTCCTCCTGCCATCACCTACTATCCTATTGTAACTGCTTATCTTATTAACTGCCTCCATTGTCTAGATGGCTAGAATTAGACTCAGTGGCAAAGGAGATGTTAATTAAGGTAACAAAAATAAATAAATAGGTTAAGGTCAAAATAACCTTAAAACTGAGGATAACACTATACCTACTTTTTTCCATCATGATGAGATTGGGATGTAAAGTGTAAATAAATATTATGAGGTCCATTCAACACTTATTAATTTTTACCATTTTAAATTCATAAACAATTTTATTTATGGTCCATAGCCCCAATATTAATGCTAGCAATTTCTCAAGGAAGGGGTCTGAAAACCCTTTTCTCTACTCTTGCACTGTGAAATAAAGTGTAAAATAAAATTAATTTCTCAA